>OY728119.1:1405082637-1407683911 GCA_963277665.1 Viscum album
GTTACCATTATTTATAAAAATTGTTGGATCAATAGTTCCCTTAACATAATTGTTTTGTACGAAAATCATGTAATTATTTCATTCTAGGATCAAGGGTATTGTTTATGTCTATATAAAACTTTTATAAGCTTGAAAACATGTTCAAGGTGTTTTTTGTCTTCAAAACTAAGATATTATTCAACATAAACTTCCTCTTGAACATATCCATTATGAAAATAACACTTCAGATCCATTTGAAAAATTATAGAATTAATGAATGCTGAAAAGAAATGTAAAATGTGAATAGATTCATGTCTAGCTACAGGAGAATAGGTTTCTTCATAGCAAATTCCTTCTTGTTGATTATATCCTTTCCTAACAAATCTATCATTATTTCAGACTATGATTTATTTTTCATCACACATATTTCTGAAGACCCATTTTTCTTCAATTAAAAATGTTTATTTTGGTCATTCATACAAGGTCTAGACTTTGTTCCTTTCGAATTAATTTAACTATCTTGCATAGATTTAATCCAATCGTCGTCACCTAAATCTTCAGTAATAATTTTTAGTTATAATTCGAAAAGAAATGATAGATGTTATACATCATTAAATAAAGACCCTCTTGTCCTTACTGGTTGATTTACATGACCAATGATATTATCAATGGGATTATTCTTAAGAAACAACTGATTTGGGTTTTGTAAAACATGTTCATCAATATATGGTAAGAAATATTCTTGGTTAAATGATTCAGGAATATTTTCATAACTGTTTTCCTTATTAATTGTATCTTCTATCAAGGGTTGATATTCTGTTTTTGAAAACACATCTTAATATTTATGTTGGGTTATTTAAAAATAAAAGGATCAATTTTATCAAATTTAATATTCACTGTTTCTTCAACAGTATATATATTTATATTACAAACTCTATAATCTATAAAACTAGTTGAGTTGCCTAGGAATATTCCTTCATCTGATTTGGGTGAAAATTTATGTATGTTATCTTTAGTATTTATTATGAATAAATTGAAACCAAATAAATTGTTTTAATAAATCCTAGGTTTTATACAAGTCTACATTCATAAGGTGTTTTGTTAATTAAATGTCTAATTAAAACTTGATTTATTGTATAACAAGCATTACTAACAAAATCATCCCAAAATCATTTTGCAATAGAATATTCACTAAACATTATTCTTGTTATCTCTAGAAGAATTCGAATTCTTATTTCAACTACACCGTTCTATTGAGGAATTCTTGGATCTTAGATGTTATGAGCAATTCCTTTCTTACTAAAAAATTATTCAAAATATGTATTTTCAAATTCTCCTCCATTATCAAAATTAATCATTATCAATGGATGTTTTTTTGTCAATTTTAACTTTGGATCTAAAATTTTGGAAATTAGATAAAGCTTTAGATTTATTTTCTTGAAAATATACCCAAGTAAATCTAGTATAATAATCAATAAAGAAAAATACATAATTTTTTTCTCCAATAATTCCAGTTTTTGTTGGACCAAAAAATGATCATATGCACTAACTGTAATGCATAAAAAGTTAAGATTAACTTATTTATTTCACACAAGATTTATATTTATTTCCATATTGACAATTATCAAAAATATTTAGGGAATCAAATATATTATTTGGTAGATCGTTAACAAGTATTTTCTTTGAGAGTTTGCATAGGTTATTAAGATTAAAGTGTCATAAACATCTATTCCAAAACCATGATTGATATTCTATTGCACTATGGAAAGGTAGATCTAGGAAACTATGGTCTTCTATGTTTTGTGTGTTTACATTATCATGCCTATGGGTAGAAAGAATAATATCTTCCATGTAATTGTGTACTTAGAATTTATCATTCCTTATATTCATAAAGAAACCAAAAACACACAATTGGATTATGCTAGTGAGGTTGTTCCTAAGACTGTTAACAAATAAAACATTTGAAATTATTGTTCTTCTATGAAGAACAATATTACCTATAGAAACAATTTCTCCCTAATCATTATCTCCAAAATTTATTGTTCCTCCTTTCATCATGACAATCTATTCAAAAAATTTTTACTACCAGTCATATACCGGGAACATCCACTATCCATGTACCATGTATTGTTTTTGGTACATTCATTATTTTCCTGAAAATAAATAATTTAGACTTTTGTAATGAAAAAATTCATGGATCTGGAAATTCCATAATGTATGATTTTAGGAATCAACATTTTCTTAGAAAAATGAGATTTATAAAAACCTAAAAATTGGGTTTTATTTAAATAAAAAAATTTCCCCCAATGTCCACCAAACATACATTTTGTAAAAAATGGGGAAATTTGGGGAACAAAATAATTGTTACTAAAAATAGGTTTATAATGAGTATAACCATATCCTGAACAATTCCTTAGAGGACGAATTTGGGAATACATATTATCAAACGTTTCCATACTAGAGGTAATGTATGATCAGAATTTTCATAAGGAAAATATTTCAAACAATTTTTTAATAACGATGTACTTATCCAAAAATTTATTAGATTTAGAACTATAGTTAGCCACTAAAATATTCTTCTTAGAAATAACATCTTTAAGATCCTTTGAATGTTTATCCTTCTCAGAAATTACCTCCTCATATATTTTAGAAACACTTTCAAAATCCACAGTTTTTTGATTAAGATCTTTAGAAATATATTATACTTATTTTGTTAAAATAAAAATTCTAGAATTATCCTTCTCTAAATTCATATTTTCATTACAATTATCATTTTCAATATGTTTGGAAAACCTAGACACTTTTTCATTAGTATGCAATGTGTTTTCTTAATAAAAAGAAGATTCTTCAAATGAAGACTTATAAAATTTATCATTAATGTAATTTTCATTCCAATATATATTATTAATAGATTCGGCATTGTATAACTTGGCCATAAGATAATGATTTTAAATGGGTAGTTTGTCTAGAAGACCAATATTTTAATGGCTGGAAGATTCATACTCTAATGATTCATCATATAAGTCACCACCACAGGAACTCCGTGTATCATTATCCTTCAAGACATTATTAGCCATGGATTTATAATACTTCGTTCTATTCCTCTCAAAATTATTTTTTTCTATACTTTATTTTAATAATGGGACAATCTGGCCTAATGTGTCCATCTCTTTTTCATCCATAGAAAGTTACTTATGAGTCTTTCTTGTATTTTCATTATTTCTTCTTATATATATACTGAAAGTCTTTCTATCCCAGTATTGTTATCATCCTTCGAGCAAGATTCTATAAATCGTTTTCAGAATGCTTACATTAACTATACTCAGATAAAACATTTACTTTCTTAGACTTTGATATTATATCCCTTTCTGGAGACTGGACATTTGTATTATTAAAGGAAACACTTCCATTTCCATTCTTCTTCTTATTTATATCAGCATCTATTTTCAATCTTTTTTCATGCTAAGGAGGAGTTCCAAATAGCTCATAAAGAGTAATTTGGGATACTTTCTTATTATCATCAATAACTATTCTTTTTTATTCACACTCATTTGGCATAATATCAATTATATTTTCCATAATAGATTCATCATCCATATAATTCTCTCCCATAGATTGAATACTATTGAAAATTGTTATAAATCGGTGTTTCACCATGCAACTAGGATCTCGATAAGGAAATATGAATCCCTAATATTTAGCTCTCAAAATAGCTCTTCTAGACTATATAAATTTAGAATTTCCAAAATGTGTGACATCATGTTTACTCCACATGCAGTTGGCTGCTTCACAAGATGATATTTGACTAAATATGATCAAGGCCATTAAAAGACAACAAAGTATTTTCTACCTTTTAATTTACATGATATTCTGTTTTTTATTGGTTGGTGATGGTTTTGAAATACTTATCTAGAATTTTGTAGTCGCAAGTAAGAATATCAATATTATTTACTCTAGTGATGATAACAAAAGTCTTTATTCTATCTCTATAGTGACCATAATCACTACCCTTTAAAATTAGTGGTCTGGTATGATTAAGTTTTTCAAAGGAACCAATATTTATACCTAACATTCTAAAAGAAAGTAATTTTCGAAATTACTTCATTATTCGTAAAAAGATTATGAAAAAAATAAAAATATCTAAGCGAAACAAGAAAAAAAATTAGAATCTAAAAAATTTATAATAAGTAAAACTTTTGCAAGAAAACTATTATGTGATTATATGTATTTTAGATACCTCCTCTAATACCAATAATAATATTAAAATTTTATATGTATATTTTCAATTACAAGAGGTTGTCAATTATATATTTATAAACTATCGTAAGAAAACTATGTTTTACAATGTCAAAAAAATTAAATTCACAAACACTAAAAAATTTATATGAGATAATCATTCATAGGTTATGGAAAATGGTTCTAAAAATTAAACATAAGAAATATTTAATTAGGTAAATATTCTACCTTAATGAATATAGAATCTCGATTATCAGACTAAACTAAAGTATAAGTATGTAAAAGAAATTTATACTTTCATCATTTATCAAAATACAAAAGAAATAAAACATGATAAAAATAAGTACCAAGTAAGAAATCTTTTCTCCCAAAGAGTAGGGTATCTAAAAACCTTGGAAAAAGGTCTCATAATTTATACATATAGGATAGTCTATCTTACCTACAACAGGGTAATCCCTCGATAGGAATATCATAATCTATTCTGTTATCCCCGCAAGCCCTCAATTTTAAGGTAGTCAACACCATGACTTACTATCCTTAGAAGACCTCAAACATTAAGGTAGTTGTAAACTCTATCTTCCAATCCCTGGAAGCCCTAGATTATACTCAATAACAATCAGAGTCGCACTAAGAATGATGAACTAGGTGTTCAGAGCGCACAAAGCATGAGAGTATTTCTCTCTGGAAATAACTTCACATCATGTGATCTCTATATTGATTGAATAGTAATGAGATCATTCAAATGGGCTTCTATTTATAGGAAAAAATCTAGTAGTCAGTCCCCACCTCCAATGGTCATATTATTCCATGAATTTCAGAGGGACTTGAACATGTGTTTCTCAACCAGAGGTTAGTTAGAAACAAATTGCATGATATTGTATAATAATGGTTACATGTGTAAGGAATATGGATTGCCTTAACCAAATATTAATATCCAGAGTCTAAGGAAAAATATAATTTAAAGTCTAATCATATAATAAATTTGATTCTATAAAACATTATTATTTGGATTCTATTTTACAAATAATTTCGAATCTGAATTCTATAGATTTGGAAGTCTGAATTCCAATAAATTTGGAGTTGTAATTCTAAGGAATTCAAAGTCTGAATTCTAAGGAATTATTTGTCCAGATTATCAAGAATTCAGATTCTGAATTCTGTGGAATTGGGAGTCCACATTATAAGGAATTTGTAGTCTGAATTCTGTGGAATTCAGAGTTTAAATTCTGAGAAATTCGGAGTATGAATTATGAGGAATTTGGAGTCTGAATTCTGAAGAATTCAATGTCTGAATTCTGAGTAATTTAGAGTTTTAATTTTGAGGAATTTAGAGTGTTAATTTCTGAGAATTTGGAATATAAAAATATTAAATTTTGAGTTTGAGTTTCAGAGAATTTAGATTCTGAATTTCAAAGAATTAGGAGTCTGAATTTCATAGAATTCACAGTGTGAAAACAGAACACTCTATATTTAGGAAACTATATGTTTCCATGGTATTAAATATGAATATAAAAGTTAAACATAGTAATAAAATGTGTTTGATTATTATAAATTTTAAAATAAGACAATGAAAAAAAAATTGAGAACAAAAATTTCTATACTGAACGGATTTTTTTTAATGAAATGGTTCTTAGAGAAATATAAATATTTTTATGATAATGATTTTGTGATTTTTCAAACAGAGAAGAATAGAAATTTCATAAGGAATATTTATTGACTCATCACATGACATTACACAAATATGGGTGTAATTCCCTCATTAATAATTGACTTACTTTCGAGTAGCCTCAATTTTAAAAGTCCTCAACCTCACCTCCACACCTCAAACCTCTAATGTCCTTTAGCTTAGTCAATCCACTACCAAATCAATTCCTATATTCCTTAATACTGTACTAAGAACCATAATTTTTGAAAAAGTCCAAAAATAGAATCATTTTTATAAAAATTAAAAGGAGAAACCAGAAGAAGAAGATGTATTATCATGTCTGAAGGATTCCAATACTTAATGTAAGAGATCTTCATCTCACATTTTAATTTTTTGATTCACATTCTATATTCACCACCTCATTATAAATTGTTTTGTAAATACTTCCAATGAACATATTTTACAAATATTATCCTAAAATTTATTATTAATTATATATCCATTTGAGGAACTATATTTCATGGGGTTTATTGTTCAAATGATTACAAATCTTTAAAGAAATATTAACTAAATTTTTCTTCATTGAGACACATGTAATGTAATATTGAAATATTCCTATGAGAAATATATATAGTACTCCATTTAAAGGAAAAATCTCAAATATACTTCTTCTCATTCTATTTTATGAGACATGTAATGTTATTCCTCCATGTTGATTGTGATTTAATGTTACCAAAGTGGTTTAATATTATTATTAAAACGATATAATTTATTTGGGATTAGTTATTATTATTCTAAAATTGATGAAATATTATGATTTAAATCTTAATAAAAATCTTTAATTTCTTTCTTCTATATTTATTTATGACATCTTCCCGTAATGGTACCCTATTTTACAATTTGGTACATAATATAATTCAAAAAAAATTTATGATAACATGATAGTAATTATATATTTATTAAGAAATATGTGTTCTTTCAAAAACATGTTTATAAATTTTTTTTCAAAAAACATCAACTATTATCTTATTATTTTTTACTTCATTTTGATCTATGTTTTTTCATTTTGAAATTATGGTTTTAATGGAATATTATTTTAATATTCCAATAAAGTGCATATTTACATCTAAAAGTAATCTGAAAAAATATATTTTTGTTTTTTTATATATGACATCTACATAATTCTGTTTTTCCATGACCACTCCATAAATTAATTCTTGCATTATATTTTTTAAAAATATGTATAATTTGAATAATATTTCTTATATATTGGTTTTAATGATGTTAATTTTAAATTGATTTTCAAATAATGTAATTATTAAAATATTTTTTGTTTTAAAATGTTTTTAAATGGGTTTTTAATCATCCATTATAGGTTTTCATGTATATTTTAAATGAAAAATATTTTTAGAATGTTTTCTCTTTGAAAAATTTCCTTAAAATAAAGAAAGGATTTTTTCTAGAAGAATTGTATTTAATGATTTGTAAAGAATAAAGTATTGGTTTTCATTTTGGTTCTCAAAAAAAAATTATTTAAAAAATTATTATATTTTAAATATTGACATTCAATGAATGCCAATTTTCTTTCTGATATACTAGAGGTTATCATTAAGAATATTCATCCATATATGATGTTATCATTTGATATATTTTATTCCTTTCTAAGGAAATTATCCAAGGAAACTATTCGTATTATTAATTTTAGTGATCAAAGTTTACGATGACAAGTTTTTTATGAATCATTTTTCTATTGCACGTGTTAATCCATGATAAATTTATTATGAAAACTTCTTCTTTTCATGGGATATTCTATGATAAAATGATTATTAATCCCGTAACATTTCCATAGGTAATGATATGTGGTAATTTCTATGATACGCGTTTCATTTCCTTGGTTATGGTATGATGAATTTTATTGATCTTTTGGTGTATATATATGTATTATTTCATTATGTGAATTATGGTGCATATATATCCCTCTAAATTTATTGGATAATGATAAATGTTCAATAAGATCAATGGTTACATGGGTGGTAATCCCAATCTCAAAACATAAGGGTATACAAGAGGTTATACCAATCTAGAAACAATAGTGTATATATCATAGCATCCCAAGACAATAATAAGAGGGTACAAGGTAGGTCATTCCATGCGTGAAAAATAGGTTAAACAAGAGTTTATCTAAAGCTTAAAGCAGGTACATAGGTTATTATCAAAAGACAAACATGTTATAAATGTATTGGAATGTAGCATTGGATAAATAAAATCTATTCTTATGTTTTTTGAAAAAAAAACTATATTTTATCCCAATTTTATGCTCTCATGGACCATGTTCTTTATTTCAATATGATTCACGTCTTGTAAACATCCTATTTTTAATTCATTACTCATGATTTTGATATTTGACATGAAGGGTTCGGTTTTCATATGTTATTATCATGTTATAATACCCTTGTGTTTTTGGTATGCATAACTATCTCCCTCGTTTACCCATAATGAGCTTCTGAGATCTCCCTTTATTTTGTACCATTTCCATGTGTTATGAAGAAATGTTTTATGTCGATTATTTATATGAATAATACTAAATTGGAAGATGATTAGGGGAATCATTGAAGACCATTCATTAGATTAGAAGATTATGTTCACTGTTTTAAATGTCCCAAAAAAATTATGGTCTTTGGGTATGGGTTTGAATAAAATAATGTATATTCATGTACTATGATGTAATATCCATGTTTTAATATGGGGTTTCTATATAGATACTTGATGATAGGGAAACCCGTTAATGAAATATGTTGATTAATATATATATATAAGGAATGCTTTGGTCCTACAAAAAATGGTGAGTCCTTGTTATAAGTATCTCCTTGATTTATTGGATGTCTAATGTTATGAATTAGTCAGCTAATTTCGATGTAGTTTAAATAGTAGTTCTAAACTATTTTTAGAAATGATCATGATGATAAATGTATCATGTTTTTGGAAACATGACATCTGATAAATAACCATTTCTTTCATTTAGAATTTAGTTATTCTTATTATCCGTGATTTTTTAACTTAGATATATATATGGATTCATTTGATTTCCAATTTATTTATTAAATGGAATTAGTCTTCAGTTTTTTTCCATTCCATATTAGATCTTCTTTATCTTTCAATGTTAGTCATATTATTTAAATGAATTTTTTCCCATTTTACTTAGTTCCATTTTATTATTCTTTTTGATTCTTGATAGATTATTTTGTACTTATCACTTAATGATCATCTGTTCTAACCCTTTTTTTGTTTCTATTACACACACACAATGAAAAAAAATCATTGAATGAATATTCAAGGCTGTAATTAATTTCATTTTATTTTTTGTTATATTTAATTTTATATTTCCAATTTAATATTTGTATAATATATGTATTTTGTTCACCAAAACTTCTAAACCAACAGGTCCATAGGTATTTTATTCCTTATATATATGCCAATGTAATAAAATATGACACCTGCTTCCGGCTGCTAGAGTTGGGGTCAATGTAGTTAGTAATAGAATATATTTAGTATAATCATGGTGAATTGGATTTATTAAAACGTAGATTATGTAACACAACCCTATGATATATATTCTGAATATGTATACAATACAGTTATATTTTTTTCAGAATGTTATTTGGTAGTTTTCGTATGTAATACATCCATGTCTTTATATATCAAGTTAATGTGGTTCAGCCATTGAGGTTCCTATGTGTAATTACCCCGAAAAGGGTGAATTATGATTGATTAGATCTTTACCTAGAGCAAGAAAGTGGGAATTACCATATAGAATTTTTTACACTCCATGGGGATTTGATTAGGATAATTCAAATTTTAATTACAAGGCATTATAAATAGTTTGAAGATAAAAATTCCCCAGATGAAACCATATTTATCCTTATAAGATTAGAGATTTATAAATAGTGCATTTTATGTTAATTATTTAACTAATTTTGGATTTATAAATTGTGTTTCATAATGATATGATCTAATATAGTGTCTTCCATAGTTTAATAATTGATCCTTGAAGAAGGAATGGGAACAATATAAATTATTGTATTATAATGAGTATGAATGTTCATTTATTTGATAGGATAATCCAATGTTTGATAATACACATGTAACCCAAACATACTCATCATTTTAGGGAATAATATAATGTTCCAAAGAGTATAATAATAATTCTATATTTACTATTCCTTTAATGTGATGTGAGAGAATAATAAGATTGTAGGAAAAAATTCATATACAGGGATGATGGTAAAAAATGATTTTCTCAAATTTGATAATTGTGGAATGTAACCGCATTGATCATTTTTAAAAACAATGGGATTTTGACATGTTTAGTGGGAAATCCCAGAATGTTTATGATTTCATGGGTAAGAAAAACGATTCCAATGTAATATACTTCAACTGTTATGAGATGGGGAAATAGAAAAATTATTTTTTAAAGCATTAATAGATTATACCTCAAAAATTATGACGGTTCATGGTCATGAATATTATATTTCAACATATAGAAGGATTATTGTTTTTTGTGTTTGGATTCAAGGATTTTTTTTATTGTATTACAATAATGATTATATCATAGTTGAATGTATTATCAAATGTATAATTATTTTACTATAGTATTTAATTAGTACATATATGAATGAGTACGTTGAACCTTGCCGATGAGTATGAAAAATGAATTTTTGGATTGTTTGGATTCTTGGAAAAAACATTATAGAGATAATGATAAATCATAATTTGTTTCTTATATTTGCATAATGATAAATATTTATCATTTTTATTAACTAGTAATTATTACCATGGGACTAATTAATGATAACTTCCTTTTAGACATTCAATTACATTAATTATAATTTTATGGATACTAATATTTTGGAAAGGACATAAGGTAAACCATTTAAGAAATTTTTTATGGTTACCTTCGAATTTTGTTTTAAATAGTAAAGTATTACTTCACTATATGGATATTTTTTCATTCTAGATATCATGTGTTAAATATTTTTTCAAAATTAACTCTAGAGATTGAATGAATGAGTTACCATTATATCATTAATATTATGATATATTATATGTGAATTTCAGTGTTATAGTCACAAAAAAATCAAATTTTATTATTCATACCATCAATAAAGGGATGGACTTGAAATTTAACGAATCACAACTAACAAATAAAATTGTCATTATAAAATATAAAAATAACTATTAAGTAAAATTTTTGTAATGTCACAAAAAAAATAATTACTCAACATTATAGAAATAATATTCATTATTAAATTATACTATTAAATTCAATTCTAATGAATTATATGGTCATTAAATTCATCAACGTTTTTTTGGTTTTGAGGCCCACCACTTGCAATTGATCACTTACATTCTTCTAATCAGAGACCACTATCACTCTGGATAATTAGTTATCTTTTTTATCCATAAAAAAATATCTAGAAATCATTGTTTTCCTAAAGAGAAACCTAATTATGTGTCCTTTCATATGCCATTTTATTTCTATTTCTCTCATATTATGAGTATTCTTTATTAAATATTCTTATGATTGGGTTTATCAACAATGGTATTTAATAATTCCAAAAACATGATTAGTAAGATCAAGTTAAAATTTCAAGGATATAAATTATTTTATGTGGAAATAATGTATCAAACCATGGATTTAAAAGAATATCATTTTTTGAGTGTATATATGACATGCATAACCAATCATGAAAAACTAATGAAATATATTTCATTAAATATATTCTCTTCGATATCTTATGGAACATGAAATCGGAGTCATAATGAGACATAAAATAGATTATAATTATAAAAAAGTAATTAAATTTGTTGGTATTAATATTAATATATAAATTACTAAAATTATGGTTATATATTTATTAGAATTAAAATAATAACTAAATAAAATAAAATTAAATTATTTTTAAAAAATGTTATTTTTATAAAAATTTGATTAGTCGCGTTGTTAACACGTAATTATATTTTTTTTACCACTTATAAAAAATTAATTTTCCCAAATAATCATACTTTTTGAAATCAAAATATCAGAATTTTATGTCTGTGATATTTTATATTTTTTTAAAATGTTTCATTTTTCAAAGAATACTGAAAAATACTGTATTTAAAAAAAATTCAAAAGTTATATTTAAATTATTTATTATTAAAAATTACATTTAGAATCAGTATTTTTGTGAATGTTAGATCGATTTTATATAAATTAGTCTAATTTTGTTTATTAGAAAAAAAAATTTTGTAATACCTTTTTATATATAATCTCAGAAATCATTTTTACATTTTCTCTTTAAAAACATGGTGTCTTGTAAGATATAACGAGTTAATTTTAAATTTAATTTTGAATAATATATGAATTAAAATTTTATAAATGGATTCCATATTTTTAATCACAATGAATTATATTTTGTATATGATCAAATTTTTTTTACCAAAATTAATATTAAAACTAGTAAAAACTATTTATCATTATTATGGTAAAATAAATGGTTAGGGGTTGATTTTGAAGATTTGCAATGACTGTGTTTGGTATGTAATGCTTGTTTCCTGTTCTTTTCTTTTCTTTTAATAAATGGTTAGGGGTTCTGCCTCTTTCTACGCTTTCCTGGTAAATTTATTGAGGATTAATCAAAATAGATATGGGATAAAATAACCTATAAACTAGTTTATTTTTTTATTTGTTGGACATATATAAATCTTTTATATTCAGTTTTCTTTAATAGTTTATTATTTAATCCTTTTTACATGACATAAACATGGGTATAATTATTTATTATGAAAAAGTATCACGTGTTCAACTCCAATAACCTCTAAAATGTGATCACCTTATGTAATTAACACCATAAATCCAATTTGTACCAGCCAATACCATAAAAAATAACATCTCAACATCCATAAAATCATCAAATAATACATTCAACCCAAAAAGTCATTTTTTCAACCTTATGAAGATATCTGAAGAAGTGGTAGCATTCTTCAAGGAGCGTTTTTACATAATTTATTCCTATACATCCATATATTATTGTTAAACCATGTTGATATAATAACTTCACATATTAAATATATATATATATATATATGATAATGGAATTATCTTCTAGAATCACTACTTCCATAAAATGGGTTATAAAAACCCTATTCGTTTCTACATTAAACCACAGCCATGAAAACCGATGTTATTATCATTTCCATTAATACCTTTCATTGTTTGGTTTAAAGATACATATACAATATATATGTGATATTTTAACATAATTATACTCATGTATTAATTATATCATATATAACAGATTTTACATTACATTCCATAGGGGATTCGATAATGTCACTACTGTGTATAGTGGACTACCTCTTCATAAAGAGATGTGATTCATTTTAACTACTGAATTACATGGGCAATGAGGTGAATAATTTAAATGATTATATGTGATACACATGATACTATTATGATATTTATTAAATATTTATCATTATAATATAATAATAAATCATTTTATTACTTACACTAGTCATTGATAATGCCGCTTTTCTCTGTGTGTTGACTACCTATTTCACGAAGCGATATGACTCTTTATTCACCACCACACCACATTTATGGTATATATAATTTTAATTATGTTAAAATATAGTATATATCATATTTGGATCATTTATTACTGAAAAATATTACTAACCTCTTTTTTATAATGATCGTTGAAAAATGGAACCATTACTCATGTGTACGTATGGCCTCCCATCTCTTTGATAATTATGTAATTCATTTCACAAAATCGTAATTAATTAAAGGTATAAATATTGTAATTTATTTAATAATATGATTATATTTTTGTCATTATTATATATATATATATTGAAATAAGTATCCTTTACCCCAATAGTCACCTTGCAAAGTAACTTTTTACACATAATCCAAATATCTTCAAAACAACTAACATAAATATAAATTGTTTTAATAAACATATATTACTCCGTAATGAGTGAAATAAAAGTAATAATAATAATAATATGTTTCCAAATAATTAAAATAACTAACATATTTAATTTTTTAGAGAGATAAAGAACAAACATGATGATTAAGACTCAAGGTTAGGTAATTCATCTCAATTTCCCTTTATTGAGGCATATTGTAATGTTATGAAACTAATTTATTTTATATGGTTCTTATAACTCCCATTGAGATATAAAATAATGATTCTATATTAATTTGTTTTATTTTATATTTCAATTTGAATTATTTCATTCATGTTTCTTTTAAATTAAAATTACATAGAGGTAATATTTTTTGTTTAATCTCACATCATTTTTTTGGATTATCTTGAAAAATACCATTATTATGATCGTTTATCATGTTAAATAATATTTATATTAAATAAAAATATTGTTTTATGATGAATATGATAATTTCATAAAATTTATACCATTTTTACAGTCGTTTTTTATTTGAAATGCTTTTTTATTACCTAGTAGAAATTTTATAAATATTTATCAATGACCCAATAAGAATACATAATGATCAAGAACAATATATATTAATTAAATATATATATTAATATATTATTATTTTATTGGAAATTAAATTACTAGGTGGTGCCAGATTATAGATTTCTCATTGATGGTTCAATAGTCTCATGAGATGAATTATTTTCCAAAATTAGTTGGGTTTTTATAAAATAGTTTTAAACTGTATTGAGGATAAGTCTTGTCTGTAAAGGTATCATGTACTTTGGAAACATGATGTCCGGTAATTAATATTTTACATCATTGATAATTTATTTACAATTATTTTCTATGAATTTTTCACTATGATAATATAGACAAATGAATTTAATTTTCAATTCTGTAATTAAATGACATGTTTTTTAGTTATACACTTCTCTATATAGATTCATCCTTATCATAAATTGACATACATATATTTAAATAACATCTATGTTTAATTATTTTCCATTTAATGTTGATTATTATTATTAATACTTGATCACTGAGCTTAATGTAAACCTTCCTAAAAATTTGATCTCACATTTTTCCATTCACTGGGATATTATGAAAAAATATTTGAATGACTTTTCACAGAAATTGTTCATTTGATTTGGATATGTATTTTGATTTATTTTATATTTTGAATGTAAAATGGGTATCATGAAGATATATGGCTCTCCCAAACTTATAAATTTATTAGTCCATTAATATTTTCTTTTATTTATATATTCAAATGTAATAAAATAATACACTTTCACTTATCACAAAAGTCAGGGTCTCTAAAATAGACATTAAAATATAATTGAAAGAGTGATATCACACATTAAAATTTATATCATTTTCCACTATAATATGATAATTATGTGTTTTTTGTTTTTTCTATAACCATTTAAACAAAGAGCATACCATAATTTCTATAGAAATATCCAAATATTAAAATAATATTATAAAGGGATTTTGTTGACTTCTAATAAGTAAGAGTCTATTGAATGTTCAGATGAAATGTTATCTCTCTTATACAATTAAATTTTTTTACTATGTGAAGTGAACAAATCCATTTCGAAAATCTTATAAAATTTATCTAGAAGATAATTATTTGATTATCTCAAAAATCATGCCAATTATAATAATCATGGGATTCAAAAAATTATCAACCAAATATATATTAATATTTTGAAATATAGTCATGGAGATGGTGATCTTATTTCCTTAGACAATATTTAAGGAAAAATAATTTTGGTTGGACATGATATAAATAGAACACACATTATTCATGAATTTTTAATGTTTTACGTCACTGAACATAATTTTTGAAAAACAATTCAATTCATGAAGTTAGATATCTTTACACTTGTTCAATTTATCTGGATAATTTACTATTACTCTAATATTATTTATCCAAATGAATAATTATATGATTTGGGTAATGCCATTGTTTCCCACATTGAAAGCATTGAATTTCTTGTTGTGTCTTATAATAAACAACTTTCCTATTAGATTGTTCCACTATATTCATGATTCATTCTTTAATAATTATATTATTTACTTCCTCCTTTATCATATATAAAAAGGGACTAGTTTATCATATATATTTTTCCATTATACTCTTCTATCTATTTATTGCACAAATGATTTGTAATCTATTTTATTTAGTCATCATCATCACCTACATATTCATGAGACTCATTAGTTATTTAGCATGAGTATAAAATGAAAATTGTTTATTTCATTTATCATCACTCTTTCTAGATAGATTGTAATAATCTAATATTTTATCACACTATCACTTATCTTATTAGGAATATCATAGGGATGATATATTTATTTTCTATAGAATATATGGTTTTATTGGTTCATTTGGTATTAAACCATTACTAAAACCAATTATATTTTTCCTGATTGATAAATAAATAATATCATTATATTATTATCAAAAATTATATAATAAAAAACTCAAATACACAATTATATTACCCCTTAAGACCTTTAAAATATCATTCAGTTCAACCTAAATCACTATTGGTTCAATTTTTGATTCATTAAGATGGGTTCTATGAATCACCATAACATATTTCTATATAATAAGTAATAATTCATAATTAATTATAAGTATAAAATGATTAAATAAGTAATATCCCCTATGAATGTTACTCCAGGTTTATAGTCATAGTCCCACCCATTCACCGCATCATGAATATTTATTTTCTAATCAACCATCCATTATTGTGGTTATTACCCCTAAGTGTGTCTATTGTATAACCATGTCCACATTCTATTATCCTATTAGGGATATGATTTCTAGTAAAACCACTAAATCATAACACTATAAAATTTTGAGAAAACAATCCAACACTTATATCTATTAGTTAGACATACACCAATGTTTTCCCTAATGTTATTTTATCATATTCCCCAAATATAACTATGTTAATCTAAAAAATTAACTAATCTCAACTCTGATAGAAACTATTGTGACTTAAAATAAGAATATTTTTTTTCCTCGGTTATATAATATTAATATTAGGTCACATAGATAACTGACCAATCCCATGAATTAAATTTTTTGTTTTCTTTTGGATTAGCTACATAAAATATATAATAAAAGTTGCTTCTTCATATTTCCCTATTATTGAGCCACACTAACCTGCCTTATAGACATCCATTATGTTAAACACATCTTCGTAAACTCGGTGATGAAAAAATATGAAAAAATGTAGGATAGTTACACATTTTCAAAAATCATTTTTTCATGGGATATATCAAATTCATAAGAGGACATATTGTTATCGGTAATAAATTTTTTTTGAAATGAACATTATATAATAAGAATTTTCTATAGTTCATGATAGTAATACATTTATTCTTAAATGAAAAAACATATTCAATGAAAATTGATTTTGAGATATGTATAAAAATATTAAATATTGGTATATTATCAAAATATCAGGAATAATATATATATATATATATATATATCTGTAATTATATATTATATTGATAATTTAATGTTCATTTACAAAACAACATACATAATTCTGTTAAAAAAAACCCAAATAATGTACCTAATATACCGTTAAATGAAAACAATTAACAATGAATTAGAGAGATATAAAATTATATTCCCACACCTTAAATTTTAATACATACATGAAGATAAATTCCACAAAAGATTAATTAACCATATATAAATAATAATACACATTAAAACTAATTAGAAGTAATGGGTTTCATAATCATGGCTAAAATTTTAATCAATGTATATATGCTAAGGATTAATAAATCAAGAACTCATTAAATAATTTTAATTAAACACATATTAATGATTAAATAGTATCAAACATGTATATCAAACGAAAATACTCAATGAAATTTATTAGACAGGCATAAATACCACTTTGGTGATAAGTCATGGAATGAAAAAAAAGTTTCATTTTTTGAAGGAAGAATATTATTAATTTTATTTTGAAAAAATTTAAACTACATTGTTATTATATAATAAAATTATGTTTGTAAAAATCAATCATGGAATAATGTTTTTTTGTGTGTGCTGGTACATGTAATGAAATAATAAACATGTAATTTACCTCAATTTGGTTTACTTAAAAGAGAGATTGGTGAAGGAAACATGAAACATGTAATATACAAACAAAATGATGTGTAAATATAGTTTTCTACATATTTTTTAAATGAATGTATAAAATATAAACTAATTTCATGTGAATTGATTATATGAAAAAGAGAAAAAGAATAATGACATGAAATCCAAAAGTAAATTGGGTGGATAATAAAATCTCCTATAATATTTAAAAATAAAATTATTGAAATCCAAAATTGAAAAAGGTATAATAAAATATTACATTGAAAATATGATAAGATAAAAATAAATCACATGTGACATAAAAAATATTTATATTTCCCTATATAAAGGATAATACTGTATGAAATTGAAAAATATTGAAAAATAGTTGAGCATTTTTATAGTGGCTGGGAAATATTCTCTTTAATGATATATTTTTAAAGAAAATGTAAAATAATTTAATTTAATAATTAATTTTCCCCATGGAGAATGATCATGTACCGTAAAATAAAATCCTTTGTTTGAATAAACCAATAATTGATATTAAAATATCTAAATGAAACTGTAACACCCCAATTTTTTCTAAAAATAAATTGAAATGCTTGAAATTTGGTTTAATGTAGATAGTTATTTTTATCTTTTAACCATAATTTTACTTCTTCTATGTTATAAATTTCAAAAAATGTAAATCTATAATTGTGTTCAGTACGTTATTTGGAGTCTATTGGAATAGACTTGTTTTTTAAAGAATAGTAACATACCCTTAGGAAGAGTAACCTGAATTGTAATATGACCCTATTGAATAGTAAAATTGTATTATTATTTTATTTTATTAAGGCTTTAAGACAATGACATCTTGATTAATTTTTAAATTTGATATAAAAGCAGTTATAGTTTTAAAATTATTAATTTTTGAATAAATTATGATTTCATATAAAATTTTACAAATAAAAACATTTAGAAATTTATTTTTAAAAATTAGACTTAATTTTTTTATTCCGCATTTTGATAAATTCTTAGGGAGAATTTTGGGTATTTTTATGAAATAGTTGATTTTTTGGTGAATAGTAAAAAATACAGTTCTGAGTTTCGGTGTGTTAATGACATCATTAATGATGTAATAATTATGTAATAAATATAGTCGATTTTTTACAATAAAATATGTTATGAGATGTCCCATTTGTCTTATACCATGTTCAATCCCATGGTTTTGCAAATACCACTAATGAGGTGTCCCTTGGAAATTATTAAAATAATCCCCCACTTTTGCTATAAATACCAACACATTCTTTCATTAACATCCTTAAAAATTCATCATAAGTGATTATATAGCATAATTAAATCCCTAGTTTACCTAAAATGTATTACTCAAGTCCCCAAGTTCCCAACCTTCATGTTCTATGAGTTACACTACAATGTAGGAAAATTCTCAATTTCTTCCTTTTTCTATTCATGTTATCTTTTATATGGTATAACATTCATATTTCCATACCATGTTAATGTTTCCTTCTTATTATCAATCTATTATGTATTATTATTAATTTCTGCATGGGTGACCCTTGTCCCCTCTCTTTTTAATATATTTTAAAACTATGTTACATAGTTGTTAGGGTGCTGAATTTTTGTAAGGGATTTCCCAATTATTCTTTTATATTGAGATCCTTTTTTCATATTATTTCTTCATCAATTCTTACCCAAGAGGCATGAAATCTCTATAAATCATATATATTATGGATTTACTCATTTTCATGTAAAATTCGCCATCATTATTCTTCTCCTCTCCCACTAATTCATGGATTGAAAACATTGTCCGTGATGTGTCGAATTACGGACATCATGGACGTTGTGATTTAAATATTCTTTAATTCGTTCAATTATGGTCATGAAATGATTTATATGGTCGAACTGGGTTATAATATATGTATAATGTCTCAATGAAGGTTCTGTAATTATTTTTTACTCATTGTTTTAATTTATAAGACAATATGTGGTTGTTGTTATCCATGAACCACTTAAATGACCTAAACGAACATCATTAATGTCTTAAATTCTGAATCATCCTCATATAAAACATCAAAATGATAAATTGTATAAATAATGGAACTAAATATATTTAAGTACCTTTCCATTCCAATAATGGAGTTTCACTTCCATTCGATAAGAACATCATTCATGAACTAATAATAAAAATCATGGAAAGAACTCACCCAAAACAATGAAAGGAACAAAATAATATCAATTAAGGGGTAAAATGAGGTTATGAAATGATCATATAAGAATTTATAAACATTAAAATATGTCATTAAACTACTAATAAACATATTTTAACAATTATACATAATGTTTAAACAAGTTTTATGTAAGACAATCCTGAGGTAAGGGAATTCTTAACCCGATTTCCATTCACTGGGTTAACCTTCTACATCATTATTTATGTGGTATTAAAATTGATTTTGTGATGGGTTTTACATATATTATGTTGAATTATTTATATTTATAAGGTATATACATATTCTATCCACTCTATTAAGTCTCTCTTCAATTGTATGATATTTATAAAGGGCTTTCCTTTTACAAT
Source organism: Viscum album (assembly GCA_963277665.1). Taxonomy (NCBI): domain Eukaryota; kingdom Viridiplantae; phylum Streptophyta; class Magnoliopsida; order Santalales; family Viscaceae; genus Viscum; species Viscum album. Next base: position 1,405,103,179 of record OY728119.1, read on the forward strand.
ACTCATATACAAACCTATTTTTTAAATTTCAAAAGAAATGTTTTTATGAAATTAGTCATGTTGTATGATTATGTTATGGTTATTGGGAATTGATTATGATGAATGTTGGGAGCTATATATACCTCTAATTCATTGGGTATGTGTAAGTTGGAGGTCAGTCATATAGTTACTCCAACTGTAACTACGATGGTTACACAAATTGTAAGGTAGCTGTGAGGATTACAAAATTTTAAGGTAGTCGGGAGGGTTACAAGATTATGTAAGTAATACCCCAAGATACCTTTATGGTCCTACTTATTTTCTTAGGTATTGTGAAAATATCATGTTTCACAATGTAAGTATATATATATGGGTGATACGTATATCTTTTGAAAATGATTTCATATGTTACAAGTATTCATGGACTTATGTGTTCTTTCCTTATTTTTATGTCACTTGAGGAGTTTTTTGTGCTCATCCCATGTTTTAAATGATTTTCAAAGGTTAATGGATGTTTAATAAAACGAAGGATGTCATGTTATATGTTGAAGGATTATCAAGGAATCATGTTTTATGTTTTAATTTTTTTAAATTTGAAAAAATGTAAACTATTTTTATGGTATCTACCATGTAAAAATGTGTAATGTTGTGAATGTATTATGTCACAATACATTAAATCTCTAAACATTAAAATATCCTCAATGTAAAAGGAAGTGTTTTCATGACTAAATTCAAGATTATTTATGTAATAAAATTGGGACTTTATAGTTGGTATTAGAGGATTGTTTAGATAACCTTATGGGTTAGGATGATTATATAAGAATGCCATAAATGATTTTTACTCTATCACTAATTTAAAATGTTTAATAATATAATAATTACAACATTGCTTCATCTTAGATATTTTTTTCAAAATGGTTTTCTACAGAAGGAACCTGGATGCTAATGAGAAAAGGCACCGACAGAATGACATCCATCCGGATCTACATCCCAGAATGGTAGTGATTGGAACCGAGCAGTTTGGGATAGTAATGGCTCAACTAACATAGGCAATAAATGGTTTTGGCATCTATGAAAGAGATCAAATTTAGATACCATAGTGAAACGTGACATTAGTGGAGCATTTTATGAGACAACACCATATTAGTTTCGATGGATCTTCTGACCCAGTAGCAGCTGAATGATGGATAAAATCCCTTGAAAATATATTTGATGTTATGGGATTTTCAGGAAATAATAAGGTAAGTCTCTCCCTTTATCATTTTGATGGTGAAGCTGATCAATGGTGGTTAATGGTAAGGAATATCAGGGTTAGAGAGGATTTTGATTATTTAGAGTGTGATAAATTTAAAAATCGTTCCCTTGAAAAATATTTTCCTAAGGTGGTGAAACATAGGATGGGGAAGAAAATCCTTGAATTGATGAAAAATGTGGAGGATTCAATGGTTGTGTATGAATCGAACTTCACCTGAATGGCGAGGTACGCTCCAAATCATATTCTGGATCTTGATAGGAAAATAACCTTCTTTTACTCATGACTCAAACCAATGTATTGAAGGGCATTGGCCTCCCATGAATTCAAAAGTTATGAGAAACCAGTTTGACAAGATGAGAGGTTAGATATGTAGTTTCCAGATGATTACATTCATTTTGGAAATAAGTAGAAGAGGTGGTCCAGGTGGCAAGTGATGGGTTTGAATCAACCAACTAAATCTAAGGGTAAGAAAATCCAGTTTCCACTTTATGAAAAGTGTGGCAAGAAACACCGTGGGGATTCCCTTAGAAAAGCTAGGAAGAAATTTAAATGTTGTATGTTTAGACATTTGGACCAAGATTGCAATGAAATTAATACTAAGGCTAATCTGGATATGAAATCTGTAAAGTGTTTTTAATGTGGTGAGATGGGTCATTATGAAAATGCATGCCCAAAGAGAGATCTGAATGATGAAAAGAAGCCATACTATAAGTAGAAAGGTGTAGTGAGATCCTATGTGACTATGTCAGAAGATGTTGGGCCATCCAATGAAGTAGTAACAGGTACATTGTTTCTTCACTCATAATTTTCTATAGCTTTGTTTGATACGTTGTCTACACATTCCTTCATTTCTGATGAATTTACGGGTATATTAGAAATATGACCTCAACCAATGAGACTTGAACTTGTTGTTAAAACACCAGGGGAAAATATTGTAGTAATGAGGAATAATAATAATCTCTCTATTGTGGTCTATCTGAAAACGTTACCTCTAATCCTTCTTGTTTTACGCTTAGTTGAGTATGATGTTATTTTGGGAATGGATTGGATTTCTATTTATCATGATAAGATTTAATGTAGACCTAAAGATGATGTTTTTCATTAATAGTATCAGTTTGTATACAAGAATGAAACAATACAATTGATAGCATATCGAGAAAATGAAAAACTATTTAAATATGGAAATGTAAGTTTCCTTTCTCGTATTGTTTAAAACAAGGGAGATTTTCATATTGATGATGTGCCTATGATAAATGAATACCTTGATGTTTTTCCTGATTTGTTACCCAGTTTCATACCTAATCGTGAAGTCAAATTCACAATTTACATAGTTCTTGATGCGAAGCCAATTTAAAAATCGCCATATCGTATGGCTCAAATAGATCTTCTTGAATTGAAAAATCAGTTGTAGGATTTGATAGTTAAAGTATTCGTTCATCCTAGCACATCACCATGGGGAGCTCCTATTTTGTTTGTTGAAAAGAAAGATGGTTCCATGAGACTTTTCATTGATTATAGTGCTTTGAATAACATAACTGTTAAAAACATGTATCCTTTGCTTCATATTTATGACTTATTGAATCATCTTCAGGGAGATCAGTACTTTTCCAAAATTGACTTGAGATCCGGATACCATCCTTTGAAGTTGAAGGAGGATGACATCCCAAAAATAGCATTTTGTACTAGATATAGGCAATATAAATATGTTATTATTTCCTTTGGGTTAACTGATGCACCTGATATATTCATGAATCTTATGAATAGAGTATTTCATGGGTTCTTAGATATGTTTGTTGTTTTATTTATTGATAACATTTTAGTATTTTCTAAAAATAAAGTGGTACATGAAAAAAATCTCAGAGTTGTTTAAAAAACATTATAATAAAAAAACATTATGGATTATTTAGTAATTGTTTTTTTGGTTACAACATATTTCTTTTCTTGAGAGAAATTTAAATTAGGATAGAATAATAGTTGATCCTGCCAAAACAAGAGTCGTTGATGAATGGCCAAGACCCAGAAATGTTATTGAGATTCATAGTTTTTATGGATTAGCAAGTTATTACCCAAGTATTGTTAAGAACATTTCTAGGTTATCTAGCACGATAACTAAGTTAACATATAATGGGGTTAAATTTGGTTGTACATAAAAATGTGATGTTTGTTTTCAGGAACTGAAGAAGAGATTTTTAAATGCTCTAGTTTTGTCCTTGCCTTCCTGAAATGGTGATTTCGTCAATTACAGTGATGCTTTGTTGAAGGAAATTGGATTTTTTGAACAAAAATGATCAGATAATTGCTTGTGCTTCTAGACATTTAAAACCTCATGAGTTAAATTATCCCACACATGATTTGGAATTGGCAGCTGTGATTTTTTCTTTGAAAATTTGGAGGCATCATTTATACAGTGCCAAAAGTCAAATATATACTGGCCATAAAATCCTGAAAAACATATTCACTCAAATGAAATTAAACATGAGGCAGAAAAGATGGATTGAACTTATAATGTATTATGATTTCATGATCAATTACCATCCTAGAAAAGAAAACAATGTGGCAGATGCCTTGATTCGAAAACATCATCCATTATTTACCATGTTAGGTTTGGAAAATGATACCTTCATTAATGATTTGGTGAATTGTGGATAAGAAGTTGGTGGTGTATGGAATAAATCTGTTTTATTTCATGATTTATTTTATTTTTCATTGTTATACAGAATTAAGAGAGCACAGAATGTTGAGCGTGTGTTACAGAAAAAGGTAAAATTGGTTAAAAAGGGTAAGCTTCCAGATTTTAATCTTAATAAAGTTTTTGTTTTAAGATTTGGAAAAAAGTGGTGTGTACCGTATGATTCCTAGTTGAAGAATGATTTATTGTGTGAAGATTATAGTTCCCATTTTCAGTTCATCCTGGAATTACTAAGATGTATCGAGACTTTAGGGAGTATTACAGGTGGGATTGAATGAAAATGGATATTTCTGATTTTTTTTTCAGGAAATGTTTGACTTGTAAGTAGGTTAAAGAAGATTGGAAGTTACTGAAGGGGATGCTTTATCCTTTTCCAGTGCCACAATGGAAGTGGGAGAATGTATATATAGACTTTTTGGTGGGACTAGCTAGGACACCCAAAGGTAACAATGCAATTTTGGGTAATTGTTGATCGACTGACAAAATATGTACATTATCTTTCTATTTGAGATACAATGTCTTTGGAAAATCTTTCTCGATTGTACCTTAAGTAGATTTTCATGTCAAATGGAGTTCCTCTTTCCATTGTACCTAACTGGGATCAGAAGTTCACATTTTCCTTTTGGAAGGGACTTCATAAGTCATTGGGGGTAAGAGTTAAATTTCAGTACGGCATTTCACCATCAATTAGATGGGAAGTCAGAACGAACGATTCAAACAATGGAGGTTATGCTTTGAGCTTGTTCAATGGACTATCGGGGAATTTTGTATCATCACCTTTCTTTAGTTGAGTTTTCTTATAATAACAGTTTTCATTCCAATATACCGATGGAACCTTTTGAGGATATGTATGGAAAGTGGTGTCAAAATACAGCGTTTTGGGATGATGTCAGTGAAAGAAATGTGATGTGGCCATAATTTGTAGAGGATATGGCTGAGAAAGTGAATATGATCCAACATCACATAAGGATAACTCAGAGTAGGTATAAATGTTATGAAGATAACAGAAGGAAATATTTCCCTTTTGTGGTAGGTGACCATGTTTTCCTTAAAATCTCTCTATGGAAAAGTGTGATGCGTTTGGGAAAGAATGTAAAGCTAATTCTGTGGTTCATCGGCCCTATTGAAATATGAGAGAAAATTAGATCATTTTCATACTATGTATCTTTTTCTCCGATTTTTTCTCAGGTACATAATGTTTTTTCATGTATCGATGTTGAGGAAGTATGTACAATAATCGACTCCTGTTTTGGGCCTAGAAGTAGTTCAGGTGGCAGAGAAACATTCATATAAAGAAAAACCAGTTCAGATTCTTGATAAAAGGGAACTAGTATTGTGTAATAAGGTAATCCACTATATAATGTTTTTGGGGAGAATCAACATGGTGGAAGAAGAAACCTGGGTGTCTAAAAATTCTATGAGGGGAAGGTACCCTTACTTGTTTAATAAGTAAATAAAATTGCGAGGACACAATTTCAAAAGGTGGGGATAATGTAACACCCCAAGTTTTTTTAAAAATAAATTGAAATGAATGAAAATTTGTTTAATATATATATATATAAGTAAACTTTAAACATGATTTTACTGCTTTTATGTTTTGAATTACAATAAATGGTCATCTAAAATTGTGTTCAGTGTGTTATTTGGAGTCTATTGGAACCAACTTGTTCTTTTTGGAAACAGTAACATACACATATAAAATTTAATATGAATAATAACCTAACCCTAATTAATTATAAATTGTATTAATATTTTTTTTATTTAGGCTTTAAGATAATGGCATCTTGATTAATTTTTAAATGTGTTATAAAAACAGTTATATTTTTTAAATTATTAATTTTATAATTAAGTATGATTTTATTTAAAAATTAAATAAAAAATATTTAGAAAATTATTTCCAAAAATGAACTTCATTTTGAAATTCTACACATCGATAAATGGTTAGGGAGAATTTTGGGGATTTTTCTGAAATAGTTTATTTTTCAGTGAATATTAAAAAATACAGTATTGAGTTTCAGCGGGTTAATGACTTCATTAATGAAGTTATAACGATGCAATAAATCTGTTCAACTTATGTACAGTAAAATAATTTATGTGGTGTCTCATGTGGCTTATTCCATGGGAAAAAACCATGTCCAAGCCCATGGTTTTCCAAATACCAATAATGAGGTGTCCCTTGTAAATTATTAAAATAATCTCTCAATTTTGTTATAAATACCAACCCATTTATTCATTAACTTCATTCCAAATTCCTTATCAACGAATATATGGACTCCTTACCTACCTAATATCCCTTCCATGATTTCCTTAGCCTCCCAAGTTCCCAACCTTCATGTTCTTTGAGTTACTCTACAAGGTAATAAAATTATCGATTTCTTTCATTTTCCATTCAGGTTCTCTTTTATGTTTTATAATTTTCATGTTTCCATACCATGTTCATATTTACTTTTTTTATGGATCTATGTTATATTATTATTCATTTCTTTATGGGTGACTCTTGTCCCCACTCTTTTTAAAATTTTCTAAAACCATGTTACATAGCCGTTAGGATGGTGAATTTTTGTAAGGGATTTCTCATTTATTCATTTATTTTGAGTTCCTTTATTTTCTTATCATTTATTCATCTCTTCTTAATAAAGAGGCATGGAATCACCAAAAATCATGTATATTATGGATGATCTCATTTTCATGGAAAATTTATCATCATTATTATTTCCTCTCCCACTTATTCAAGGAATAAAAACATTGTCTGTGATGTTTCGAATTACAGACATCATGGATGATGTGATTTAAATTTTCATTAACACTTTCAAGTATGGTAATTAATCCATTTTTATGGTTGAAACAAGTTATAATATATATATTATGTCTCATCCATGGTTCTGTAATTTTATTTACTATTTGTTTTAATTTATAAGACAAAACGTGGTCATTATTATCAAAGAACCACTAAAATGATCAAAAAAAACATCATTAATGTTCTAAATTATGAATCATCCACATATTAACCTTCAAAATGATAAATGGAATAAATTATGGTACTTGAAATATTTAATTACCTTTCCATTCCAATTCTGGATTTTCACTTCCATCCGACAAGAACATCCATCATGAACCAATCATGGAAATCATGCAATGACCTCACAAAAAACAATGCAATGAACAAGATACTAACAATTAAGGGGTGAAATGAGGTTATGAAATGATCATATAAGATGTTATAAACATGAGAATGTTTCTTTAAAATACTAATAATGCACTTTTAACTATTATATATGATGTTTAAACATGATTGATGTAATACAACCCTGAGGTAAGGGAATTTTTAACCTGATTTCCATTCTTTGGGTTAACCTTCTACTTCATTGTTACATGATATTTAAATTTCTTTTTGGACGAAATTTGTTTATAATATGATGAATTATGTTTATTTATAGTGTATATACATTTTAAATCTACTCTATTAATCCTCCAATAAATTTTATGTAATTTATAAGTGGCATTCCTTTCTAAAACCGTCTTTTAAAATTCGGTTTTCCGATATTCTAAAACAATGTTTTTATGGAATTACCCATTTTTGTATGATTGTGTTGGGGTTCTTGGGAATTGTCTATGATGAAATATGGTACCTATATTTCCCTCCAATTCATTGTGTATGTGTAAGTTTTAGGTCGGTCGTTTGGTTACTCCATTTGTAAGAGTGATGGTTACACAAATTGTAAGGTAGATGTGAGGTTAGAAAATTAAAAGGTAGTCGAGAGGGTTACAATATTATGTATGCAATTCCCCAAGATATCTACATGGTTCTACTTATGTTCTTAGGTATTATTTAAATATCATGTTTTGAAATGTAAGTATATATATATACAGGTGGTAAGTATGTCTTTTAAAAATGATTTCATATGTTACAAGTATTCATGGACTAATGTGTTCTATTTTTTATATATCTGATGCTGAGTTTTTGTGCTCATCCCTAGCCATAAATGATATTCACAACTTAATGGATGTGTAACACAATGAAGGAATCCATCATATATGTTGAAGAATTTTCAAGGAATCTTGTTCCAAGTATTAATGTTTTAAAATTTGATAAAAATGGAAAATATTTTTATGGTATCCATCCTATTAAAATGTGTAATGTTATGAATGTATTATGTCCCAAATCTCTAATGATATAAACATTATAATAGTATCATTGTAAAAGGAAGTGTTTTCTTGACTAAATTTAAGATTATGTATGTAAAAATTCTAAGTCTTTATAATTGGTATCAGAGGATGGTTTAGATAACTTTATGGATTAGGATTATGTTAAAAGAAAACAATAAATGATTTTTAATATATCATTATTTTGAAATGATATGGTGATTAAATATTAACACGTTAATTCATATAAGATATGTTTTTTTCATAATGGTTTTCGGCAGAAGGATCTGAGATGTTGAAGAGGAGAGGCCCCGACAGAATTACATCCTCCTGGATCTATAACTCGGAATGGTTTTGATTGTAACTGAGCAGTTTGTGACAGTAATGGATCAGCTAACACATGCAATAAATGGTGGTGGAATCCATGCAAGAGAAAAAATAGAGGTACCACAATAGAACATGACTATAGTAAACCATTTAATGATACACCACCCTATGTATTTCAATGGATCTTCTTACCCAGCAGCGGCTGAAGGATGAATTAAAGCCCTTGAAACAATATTTTATGTAATGGGTTGTTCAGATAATAAAAATTTATGCCTTTCGATTTATCATTTTGATGGTGAAGTAGATCAGTGGTGGTCAATAGTAAGGAATATCAAGGGTATAGGGGATTTTAATTCCTTGAAGTGTGATGCAATAAAAAGTATATTCCTTGAAAAATGTTTTCCTAAGGTAGTCCAACTTTGGATGGAAAAGAAATTCCTTGAATTGAAGAAAAGGGATGATGATTTAGTGGCTTTTTATTATGTAAACTTTACCATACTGGTGAGGTATTCTCCAAATCGTATTCTAGATCATGATAGAAAAATCAACCACTTTTACTTAGGACTGAAGCCAAGGTATTGAAGAGTGTTGGCCTTCCATGAATTGAAAAGTAATGAGAAACTTTTTTGGTTTGCGTAGAGGGTGGAGATGTAGTTTTCAAATGATAACGTTCATTTTGTCCATAGAAGGGAGAAAACGTCTAGGTGGAATGAAATTTGTAAGAATCAACCAAAGAAATACGATAGTAAGAAAATCTGATTTTTAGTTTGTGAAAAGTGTGGTATAAAACACCCCAGGGAATGTATTAGAAATACCGGGATGTATTTTAAATGTTCTAAGTTTGGAGATATGGACTGAGATTGAAAATAAAATGATCCTAAGACTAATCCTGATAAGAAAACATTAATGTGTTTTTAATGTGGTGGGATAAGTCATTATGGAAGTGCCTACCCAAATAGAGATTTGAATGATGCAAAGAATATATACTATAAGAAGAAAGGTATAGTGAGATCATTTGTGACTATGTCAGTAGATGTAGGGCCATCCAATGAAGTTGTATCAGGTACATTGTTTTTGATCACTCATAATTTGTTAAAGTTTTGATTGATACAGGGTCTACACATTCCTTCACCTCTGAGAATGTTTTTAGTAAATTGGAAATATCACCTCAACCAACGAGACAAGAACATATTTTTAAAACACCAGGGGGAAATATTATAGTAAATAAAAATTATAAGAATCTTTATATTATTTTATGGGGAAATAATTACCTGAAAACCATGTTTTTTATACTTTTCCAAGTTTGATGTTATTTTGGGAATGGATAGAATTTATGTTTATCAAGCTAATATTGACTGTCGAGCTAAAGATTTTTTTTTTCAGAAAGCATATTAGTTTTTATAGAAGAATGAACCCATACAAATGATAAAAAATCAGGAAGCTAGGAAAATGTTGAAAGATAGAAATGAAACATATCTTTCACATATTATACAAAACAAAGGAATTATTAATATTGATGATGTGCCTATGATAAATGAATACCTTGATGAATTTCCAGATGAGTTACCTAGTGACATACCTAAACAGAATGTCAAATTAACAGTTGACTTGGTTTCGGATGCTAATACAATTTCAAAACCCACATACCATATGGCTCAAATAGAACTTCTTGAATTGAAAAATAAGTTGCAAGATTTTCATGATAATGGATTCATTCATCCTAGCACTTCACTATGGGGAGATCCTATATTGTATGTTAAAAAATGGTTCCATGGGACTTTTCATTGATTTTAGTTCTTTGAATAATAACACTGTTAAAAACAAGTATCATTTTCTTCATTTTTATGACTTGTTTGAACATATTCTTGGAGTTCAATACATTCCAAGATTAACATGAGATCCATATACCATCTGTTGAAGGTGAAGGAGGATGTCATCCCAAATACATCCATTCATTCTAGATATGGGCATTATGAATTTGTTGTTATACCCTTTGGGGTTACCAATGCAGTTATTATATTCATTAATATTATGAAGATAGTATTTAATTAGTTCCTATTTAATTTTGTGGTTGTATTTATTGATGATATTCTAGTATTTTCTAAAAATAAAGAGGATCATGAAAAACATCTATGGGTTCTTCAGAAAACCTTAAAATAAAATAAACTATATGGAAAATTTAGAAACTGTGATTTTTGTTCGCAACTGATTTCATTACATGGGAACATTGTAAATAAGTATGGAATAACAGTTGATCCTGACAAAACAAAAGTGTTTTATGAATGGCCAAGACCCCAAAATGTTACATAGATTCACATTTTTCTTGGATTATCATGTTATTAACAACATTTTGTTAAGAAAATTACTTGGTTATCTAGAACAATAACAAAGATAACACGTAAAGGGGTTAAATTTGTTTGAATAAAATAAAGTAATGTATTTTTTTGGAACTAAAGAATATATTTTTAAATGCCCCAGGTATTCCCTTGCCTTCCCAAAATGGTGATTTTTCCACATACAATGATATTTCATTGAAGGGACTTGGTTGTGTTTTGATTCAGGATTATCTGGAAATTTCTTATGCTTCATTAAAATTGAAACCTCATTAGTTAAATTGTCCCACACATGATTTTTTGAATTGGAAGTATGTTTTTTTCTTTGAAAATTTGGGGGAATCAGTTATACGGAGCACAATGTCAAATATATACTGACATTAAAAATCTGAATTATATTTTCACTCAGAAGAAATTAAAAATGAGGTAGAGAAGATGGCTTGAACTGATAAAAGATTATGATTACACGATCAATTACCATCCAAGAAAATTAAAAAAAAGTGGTGGATTCCTTGAGTTGAAAAAATCTGGCATCATTAATCATTTTAAGTTATGAGCATGATCCCTTGATTAATTATTTGATGAATTTTTTCTTAGAAGTTATTGGTGGAGGGAATACATTAGTTTTGTTTTAGGTTTCAATGCAGTGTTCATTTTCAGAAAGTATTATGTGAGCACAAAATTAAGACTGTGTGATACATAAAAAGGTACAATTAGTTAAAATGGGTAAGCTTTTAGAATATATCCTTGATAATGTTTGTGTTTCATGATTTTTAAAAGGTTTTTGTGTGCACTATGATTCACAGTTGAAGACCAATTTGTTGTGTGAAGCTCATAGTTCTCCATTTTTGGTTCATCTGGGCAGTACTAAGATATATAAATACATTTGGGGGTATTACTGGTGGGATGGAATGAAAAGGGATATTATTGATTTTTCTATAAAATGTTTTACATGTCATCATGTTAAAGTAGAGTGGCAGTTACTAAAGGGGTTTCTTCAACCTTTTCCAGTTCAAGAGTGGAAGTGGGAGAATGTATCCATGGACATTGTGGTGGGACTTCTCTAAGACATCTCGAGGTGACAATGTAATTTGGGTTATTGTGGACCGGTTGACAAAATCTGCACATTTTCTTTCTACTCGAGATACAATGTCTTAGGATCAAAATTCTCAATGGTACCTTAAATAGATTGTTAGGTTACATGGAGTTCCTCTTTCCATTGTATCTGACCATGATCCCAAGTTAACTTCTAACATTGGGATAGGACTTCAGAATTCGTTGGTTATAGAGTTAATTTTCATTACAAATTTTCATCCTCATTTAGATGAGCATTCAGAATGAACGATTCAAACATTAGAGGATATGCATCATGCTTTTTCAATGGACTACCTGGGAAATTGCGATCAATAACTTTTTTTAGTTGAGTTTTCTTATTATAACAGTATTCATTCCAGTATACAGATGGAACATTATGAGGCTTTGTACTGAAAGTAGTGTCGAACTCTAGCGTTTTGGGATGGAGTCAGTAAAAGAAAATTGATGGGGCTAGAATTGGTAGAGGAATTTGCTGAGAAATGGAAGATGATCAAGCAGCACATGAGGACAGATCAGAGTAGGCAGAAAGGTTGTACAGATAATAGTAGGAAAGGGTTCTCTTTGGAGGTTGGTGACCATGTTTTCCTTAAAATATATATTTTAAAAAGTGTAATACATTTTGGTAAGAAAGGAAGTTACTTCCATGGTTCATTGATCCTTTTAAAATCCTTGTGAAAGTTGGAACATTTGCATACCACGTATCATTGCTTCCGAGTTGGTCTCAAGTACATAATGTTTTTAATGATTCGATGTTGATGAAGTATTTACCAAATTTGAATCATGTTTTGATCCCAGAAGCAGTTCATATAGATGAGAACATTTCATATGAAGAGAAAGTAGTTCAAATTTTTGATCAATCAGAACAGGTATTGCGGAAGAAGTTAATACACCATGTAAAGGTTTTGTGGAGAGACCACTTGGTTGAAGAAGCAACATAGGAGTCTGAAAATGCTATGAATGAAAGGTACCATCACTTGATTAATAATTAAATAAAATTGCGAGGATGGAATTTCTAGAAGGTGTGAATAATGTAACACCCCAAAGTTTTCTAAAAATATTGAAATGCTTTAAATTTTGAATAATGATGATATTTATAAGTTGAATTTAACCATAATTTTACTGCTTCTATGTTTTGAATTTCTAAAAATGGTCATCTACAATTGTGTTCAGTATTTTATTTGGAGTCTATTAAAAACCACATGTTTTTTTGTGAATAGTAACTTACCCTTATGAATGGTAATATGAATAGTAATATGACCCTAATGAATAGTAAATTGTATTATTAATTTGGTTTCTTTTGTATTTGAGATAATTCAATCTTTATTAATTTTTAAATGTGATATAAAAGCAGTTATAATTTTTAAATTATTAATTTATGAATATAGTATGATTTTATTTGAAAATTAAATTAATTTTTTTAAGAAAATTATTGTCAAACAAAAGAATTAATTTTTTAATTATACACGTCGATAAATGGATAGGGTGAATTTTGTGGATTTTTCTAAAACAGTAGATTTTTCGGTGAATAGTAAAACAAAATTTAGTTTTGAGTTTAGGTGTGTTGATGACTTCATTAATGATATAATAATGATGTAATAAATCTGGTTGACTTGTGTAAAAAAAAATAAGTTATGAGGTGTTCCAAGTGGCCTATTTCATTGGAAAATAACATGGGAAAGCCCATGGTTTGGAAAATTCTACTAATGAGCTGTCCCTTGGAAATTATTAAAATAATCCCCCACTTTTTCTATAAATACCATCCCATTACTTCTTTATCTTCATTCCAAATTCCTCACAAACAATTATTTGGCCTCCTTACCTCCCTAGTTTCCCTCCCATGTCTTCCTCAAGCTCCCAAGGTCTCACTCATCATGTTATAAGTGTTACTCTACAAGGTAATAAAATTCTCAATTTCTTTGTTTTTCAATTCATGTTCTCTTTTATGTGGTATAACATTCCAGTTTCCATACCATGTTCTTATTTAATTCTTATTAATGATATATTATATATAATGATTCATTTTTGTATGAGTGACCCTTGTCCCCTCTCATTTTAATATTTTCTAAAACCATGTTACAAAGCTGTTAGGCTGCCGATTTTTTGAAAGGTATTTACCAATTATTCTTTTGTTTGGAGTTCCATTATTTTCTTATTCGTTCTTCATATCTTCTCACCGATGAGGCATGAAATCCCCAGAAATAATATATATTACATATTTTCTCATGTTCATGTGAAATTTATCATCATAATTCTTGTCCTCTCACACTTATTCAAGGAATAAAAACATTATCCATGATGTGTCGAATTACCTACATCGTGGACAGTGTGATTTCAAATTTCATTATCTCTTTCAAGACTTCTCATGAAAGAATTATTAAGTTTGAACCAAGTTATAATATATTTATTTTGTTTCATCCATGGTTTTGGAGTTTTTTTTCCTACTCATGGTTTTAATTTATAAGACCAAATGAGGTCGTTATTATTAAAGAACCACTAAAATGATCTAAAAGAATGTCATTAATGTTTTAACTTATGAATATTCCTCATATAAATCATCAAAATGATAAATGGTATAAATTATAGTACATAAAATATGATAATAAATTTCTATTACAATTATGTAGTTTCACTTTTAATCGATAAGAACATCCATCATTAACCAATCATGGAAGTCATGTAAGGACTCACCCAAAACAATGCAAGGAACAAATTACTAACAATTAAGGGGTGAAATGAGGTTATGAAATCCTCTTATAAGATGTCATAAACATGAAAATGTTTTTTTAAAATAATAATAACACTTTTTTAACCATTATACATGATCTTAAAACACTTTTTAAGTAATACAAGCCGGAGGTAAGGGAATTCTTAACCCGATTTCCATTCTTTGGGTTAACCATATACTTTATTGTTACATGGTATTAAAATTGTTTGTTTGATAAACATTGTTTATAATATGTTTAATTATGTGTAATTATGGTTTATATACTTACTACATCCACTATTTTATGCTTCTTTTCAATTTTATTTAATTTATAAGTGGATTTCTTTTTTTAAAACCCTCTTTTAATATTCGGTTTTACAAAATTCCAAAGAAATGTTTTTATGGAATTATTCATGTTGTATGATTATGTTTTGGTTATTGGGAATATTTAATAATGAATGTTGGGACCTATATTTCCCTCTAATTTATTGGATATGTGTAAGTTGAAGGTCAGCTGTATGGTTACTCCAACTCTAACTCTGATGGTTACACAAATATTAAGGTAGCAGGGAGGATTCCAAAATTATAAGGTAGCAGATAGGGTTACATTATTTTGTATGTAATTCCCCAAGATACCTTTATAGTTCTACTTTTTTTCTTATGTATTTTCAAAATCTCAAGTTTCACAAACAAAGTATATATAACAGTTGGTAAGTATGTCTTTTGAAAATGATTTCATATGTTACAAGTATTCATAGAATAATGTGTTCTTTCCTTTTTTTTATATCCCTTACTGATCTTTTGGTGCTCATCCTAAGTTTTTTATGATTTTAACAGGTTCATGGATGTTTAAGGCAAATATGAAATTCATGTTATATGGTTAGTAAGTTTCAAGGAATCATGTTTTATGTTTAATTTTTTTTAAATTTGAAAAAATGGAAACTGTTTTTAATGAATCCACCATGTACAAATGTGTAATGTTATGAATGTATTATGTACCAATTCCATAGATATCTAAACATTAAAATATCCTCAGTGTAAAAGTGATTTCTTGACTAAATTCAAGATTATGAATGTAAAAAGGTCGGGGCCTTATAGAAACCTAACAAATCAAATTAAGGTTGTTTGAGAATGAAAACGCATAAAATATTGTGATAATTAAAATTGAAGATCCCTGAAATTTGAAACATGATATGAATGTTTATTTACCTTATGTTTCATGAATGTAATGATAAAAATAAATTCATGTCCAAAACATTCACCCAAAAAACAAACATGTTTTCTTATGAATTGTATGTTATCAAATAATACAGAGATCCAACAACCCTTTTCATTGGTAACAATTCATTCAATTTTCACAAATAATATCATAAAAATTTAATTAGTTATATTCAAAAAAAAATTTGTTTTCAATGATAATTCATTTTCTATGTCTAATTTACTATTTTATGTTATTTATTTGTAAAATAGTTTTTAACTATTATGTTTACATGTGTTGGTTTTGATATATTTTTATAATAATATTAGTCAAATGAATATAATTTAATATATGTTTAAAAAGATTATTAATCTTTATTATGGTATACGTGTTTTTTTTTGTATTCCTTTATTGGAAACAAATTTTCAATTCAATAATATTTAAAAAATATCTCAAATTATGAATGTATTGTTGATTTGTTCAATAATGTTTTTCAAGTTTATTATGACTATTTATTGTCAATATAATATATATAATATCCAATATTAACATTAAATAATATTAATAATTAAATAATTATCATTATTATACCTTAAATATATTTTCATCGGTCATCCATTATAAGTAGTTATGGAAATGAAAAATACAAAATTTCGTTAATGTGGATGTACATATCTATACAATCGATGATATAATTTTTTCCAAATAGAATTAGGGGTATGAGAACATTTCTAATTATGAAAATTAATCATGTTATAATTTTTATATGTCTTTACATAAATTACCTTTATTTATCATCCATCTAATGTGGTTGTGGAAAATATAACAATTCATTCATGGATGTTGTAGTATACAAAAATGCATTACGACATCTTCATTTTTAAAATAGATTAGGAGGTAGATATAAAAGTGTCATTCCTTTATGGGAATATCAATTTTATTCATTAATAACATAAATTCTAACATATATATATGGATATAGAATATTTTATGGGTATGATAATAATATAATTAAGAGTAGTCCTTTGGGAGTGTACGTCTCCCATTGGTGACATCTTAAAGATCCATATCATAGAATTTTATTAAGATGAGAGATATAAGTTCATGGGCATAGAGTTTTGGATAGACTTGTGTAGAATTTTTTTAGAGATATGTTTTTAAATGGGCTGAGAAATGTTATAGATGTGTTCTCCATTTATATGTGAATAAAGTGGAAATTTTGTAAATAGAAATTAATTAATAAGTGTTTGAATGACACTATTTCAAATTAAAATTCCCCAAATTAATTTTTTTAATTATATATTTTCAATCATGTTTCCATTATTCATTTTATCCATGCTTTAAATATGTCTTTAGCCTTTTACCAATAAGATCTTATCATTTACCTCTCTGGTTTTTACCTTGCTAACTAGTTTTCTCCAAAACAATTTAAAATATGTAAAAAATATATAGGGTACCCATTATATAATATTTTAATGTTAAAAATTATCATTTACCCTCTATTTAATTTAATATTAATTCTTAATTTCATAAAATAATGTTTTAATTAAAAATTTTAATCTTTTAAAAAATAGTTTTGTAAAAATAGTCATTTTCACCATTATGTGTTCTTAATCGCATGTAAAAATAATTTTAAATTAAATGAGTGGTAATAAATTTTTATATTGTTTTAAAAAATAGAAATACGTAATAATATAATATTAATCAATTAAACTGATTATATAACATATACATAATATGTTTAAATCAATTATATGAAAAATAAACATAACCATTATCATGGCCAAAAACATTAATTTTTGTAATCATTTTTTTATATAGAAAAAATAAATTTACATTGTTTCATAATATTAATGTTTTGATATAAATTAAAAAAACACATACTATTATATTTAATATTTATATGTACTGAATCCTAATTTATTTAATCTGTGTATAAAGTATCTTCTTAGATTAAAATATTACCTTTTTCCATAATGTTTAACATGGGTTATAGAAATTTAACATAATATTTTTTAATGATTTATTTAAATTTATTGAAAAATATATTCATAAAGTTATTTCTGTAAAATTTACATAATTATTGTATTATCATAATTTTATAAAAGTGATGTTATTTGAAAAATAAATATATTTTTAGTATTCACATAAAAATATGTTACGGTAGAAAAAATACTCAAATTCATCTTAATGTAATATTATACTCTGGAATAAAAAATGTATTTTTTATATTTTCAGATTCAGAATCTATTATTTATAAATATATTTATTTTCAAAAATATATCATTTATCTAAAAAAAAATATTATTAAATGTTCTTATAAACAATAAGTGTTATTAATCATATTTGTTTTTAATGTGAATTTATTAAAAAATATTTTATAAAATAATGATTTTATTATTATTTATATTTATAAATAATATTTATAAAATAAGTTTTGGAACACATAATTTAATGTTTCATGTGAAATAATGTGTTAAAAGTATTAATTTATAGAAAATATATTCCAAAATCAAGGAGTGTTATATAAACCCTCTAATAGAAACTTATTTTATAATACTATTTTGAAAATGATTTCAAAATATTATTTTGTACTATGATATATTTTTTTTTGAATATATATATATATATATATATATTAGAAATTCCTATGGAGTTATGTAAGATGATTGATATTTACATTAAGTATAGCCATGTGTCAAGGAATAATTCTCTTGCATATTATAAATTCAATAGAAATTAAGAGAAATATAGTTCTACTAGATTTGTATGAAAATAAAACATAATTTATTACCCTGTAATCATTACTCTATGATCATCTGAATTATAGTACGATCAACTATGAAACAATGTCATATATTTTATTTGGGTTTAGTGAGGACTTTTTATCACATGCCAGATATAGTATAGACACCATCATGTCATCCTAAGAGAGTAATCACAACAGTCACATGCTACTAACATATCTCTATGCCATGAATAAAAAATTCCAACCAAAAATTACTTAATCTCATAAATCCTATTTGTTAATGAATCTCTCCATTTTCATTTGATGGAATCTAATATAAACCATATTATTTTTTAATGATCTTAGGGAACACCATATCGTGGCCTTGTCAAATAGTTTATATTTCAAGATAGATATTTATTTCACATAGGCAACTCATGCCATGAATAGTGTCACCAGATTCTATATATCTATCCGTATTAAAAGAAAGGACATAAAACTACTATAACAGTGAAAATTACACTAATATATGTGTTCAGATAAATCATTCGAATTAGTATTCACTTTACCCAAATTTTTAATGAATAGAGGATAAATATTGCTTCTTCCATTTCCCATAACCATTATAAATATATGGATAATGATCGTTTTCAGTTAATTTTAATGATTTATGGTTTTGAGAAGAATTCATGTAAAAAAATTTATACAATAACATAAAAATTAAAATTGTTTACATATTTACTAAATTAAAATTTCTTATTATTAATTATGAAAATTCATATCAATTTTTATCAGTACATCCTTCGATCACAATATATTTCAGAAGAAATAAGTATATCATTGGCGGATAAAATATTATATCAATGGATTAAATAATTGTTTTTCAGATAATTCCCAGTGTGATTCATGTGAAACATGAAACATTTATACGACATACAATATGATGGAGGGTACAAAATTATAAATTAAAGGGAATCCAAAGGTTGAGATAGGGCTTGATGTCACCCATATTAGTCATCATAAAAATTTCAATGAGATATTCGTACTACTGAAAGATCATATTAATGTAATAAATGAATTTTTCAAAAAATATATTTTATTCATATAATGTAATTGATTTTCTCCCATTTGAAACACTATTGCATATAGTTCAAAGAGATAATATATATTTATAAACCATTCACATTTATAAATATATAGTGAATATATATTATAATACATGTATGTTTGATAATTAATCAATACTTCCTATAACTTATTCTTTTATAAGGAGTAATTACTAGAATAATTTTGAGGGATTTTTATCTTGTGTTATAATTCATATAGACTTGAGTGTATTAAAATATGAAACATCCATATATTAAGATTATTCAATTAATAGAAATGTTTTTAATGTTTTAATACCATACAATGCTCCAAAATTGGTTATCTCTCCATTATAGTTGAAATTAATTATATGGGACTCATATACACACATCCAACATTTAAAAATATATCTAAATAACTATTTAAAAAATAAAATAATTGAGCATTAGTGATGATATATACCTTTGAAATTTGATAATTACTATATCCTTGACCTCACTGTATTATAGAATTATATTTTAATATATAAATAATAGTATCATTTATGTACATAGAGTTATATTAAAATACTAGGATTATATCAAATCTAGTCAACTATCGATATATTTCCACATAATAATTCTTTTTATAAATATATTGTAAATATGATTAATCCAACCCCTAGTTTAAAAGTGTTCCTTAACATGGATTAGATAATCATTTCATAATTCTTTCAATAAATAAGATACCCTTTAATGGATGGTCAATATTGTCCGTATCAAGAAAATGTATGTATAGGTCAAGGATTACTTTAAATTTTGGGGTCATATAATGTATTTTATGTGGGGTTATTTTACCATTATAAACACTTAAATACCAATCTATGATTTTTTTGAGATCTTTGTTGGATGAATGTGGATTATAGATATAAAAAATTGTATTTTCTTTTAGTATGAAGATTTCACATCCCTCCAAGAACCCGAAGAAGTATGTTTTTACAAGGTTATTAAATTATTTTTAAAAATTAACATGATATATATATTACTGAGTAACCAAATACTAATTTAATCTCCGATAAATAAATTCAATTAAACATTATTTGGATTATATTTTAGTCAACAAGAATTGGTATCCTAATAATTTTACAACCGTCATGGTAGTTTCTACCACAATATTCTTATAAAATATGATAGAAACCCCCAAAAGTGATAATTTAAAGTGGATTATGTGAAAATTATCATGTTAATGTTCTTATACTATGAATTTATGAATGTGAATTTAAATCCACCAAATTCCTCCTCATCCCTCCTCTATAAAATCATTAAAAAATCATGATTCATTTAGTATTATTTATTTTTATATTAATTTCTTGGAATGGTGATATTAAAAAAATATACTCATTTTAATTCCATTTAAAAAAATTAACTTATCAATGAGTTAAATATTTCACTCTTTAATTCGATATAATCAAGTACTATCAATCACAAAATTCAATTTTAATACCACAAATTAAAGGTAAACTACTCAACAACTATGTTTAAGAATAATATATATTATTTTTCTTCATCCCATCAAACATTTGTTGTGATTATTTGGGGAATTTCATTTATTACGTCATTAGTACATGACTCATGTCTAAGAGTAGATATATACTTACCAAAATGAACTTCTTTGATATAATATTTTCATTGTACAAATGTTGTCAATAAAGAAAAAAGATTTAGGGACACTTAAAATACTACATTGATCCATTGAAATAAATAATTATTCCCCCAATATTCAATAGGTGGGTGGAATTATATATTATTATACAGAAAAAGTTTTAAATTTAGACCATATGGGGGAAGATAACATAAGGACCAATATTTGAATAATTTCTATTATAACATCCAATGTTGTTGAAATAGTATATATATTAAATTCTTACTAATAAGTATTATTTATGTAAATAATGACTCCTTGAACTATAGTATATACAAAAATGGAATTTACTAAATCCTATATAGGGAATATTTTTGAAGAAAAATATAATCTTTTTTATTTTTGAGTTATTTTCATAACACCTATAGTTTTATTTCTTCCATTCTCTTTAATACTCATATATGGATCCACAAATAATATTCCCAAATAACCTACCCTGATCACAGATATCAGTTTTATTTATATATAAAAAACACTTAATTTAAAAATAATGAATACATAGAGTGGGTAATAACATATTTCAATCTGGAATATTCTATAATGAATATGATTTTAATCAACTTACATGACAACATGTGAGATTTGATTACAAAATTTCTCATTGAATTGATCCTCTCATATATTATAGGATGATTATGATGATCTATCGTCTACTAAATTCAATGTAATCACTATGAAATACTCTAATGATGTAATCATAAATATTAATCTCTAGAGAGTGGTAACTATTTTTCTCAAGAAGTAATTAGAAGAGGTATAAAAAACTCGTACAATAATGGAACTAGAAAAATATTGACCCCATGGATTTTTTATAACATTAATAAATACATTTTTTAATAAATTTAACAAAATGATGATTCTTTTAGCCATTACTATGATTAAAGAAATTGATTCACCTATGGATAAATAATTTCATCCACTTTGATTAATGATATTTCATCAATCCCCATCACATTAATGGTAATTTTGTATTTATTATCATTTATGTTGGGGAATAATATATCATTTTTGTTATGATGGACTAAAATTATGGAACTTTTGATGTTACCTAAATAGGAACCATTATCTATCAAGAAAGAAATATAATTAAATAATATTGCATATATATGATGAAAATTTTATTAGAAGTCATGTGAATCTTCATGAGTACTAACATCATTCAACAACCCACATTGTCATCATATATTGAATATTTATCTTCCCAATTTTCTTTATGGTTACCATTTATCATATGTATTTAACCATTTTAGTCCATATGATGTTTGTGCCCATCATTCCTACAATATAATAGCTTTCCAAAAAAATAATGTTTTAACATTGGTGATTTAAAAAAAATCCATTCTAATATTTTTAAAATCCAACGTCATAACAATATATAAACATCCCCACGAAATACTTGTAATTCCCTGACCCTAGTAACCTATAGTCAATACATTATTACATAACATTGAAATGATCAAAAGAGATCATATCCTAAAAGGCTAATTAGTTTAATAACCATGAAAGTACTCGATGCATACATAAGTTTAAAATTACATGATGAAATAAAAAAAGAACGATTGTGTCTCCATAAAATACACTCACATCCCTTATCCTATCCCAGTAGGTCAGTCATAATATACTTCTTAACATCATTGGAAACATAAAACATAAGAAAGGGGTGAGATAGAATGATCTGTAAGGATAACAATATAGAAGAAACTTTCATAAATAAGCATAAACATTTAAGTTAATGTATAAGACTAACACAAAATCAATTTAAACATAACTATCAGCATAATATTGAAAAAATAAACCAAATAATTTCATATATATATTTACATAGATATTATACTAGTTGAATTATCACATGTAATATTAATAGCAAATTCCATAATGATGGAATGCATAATTCCACATATAATAAACACATATTTGAGGCCTCATTCCAAGAATAAACATAAGATTTTTTCAAGGCCATGTTGCAAGACACTATTATGTCTCATGATACCTACTGATGCATCGAGGATCTATAGAGGGCTCTAGTCATCACTTACCATGTCCAATGCATTTTTCATATGAAAAGGTTGAAGCATAACATAAACATTCTCATTTACAATAGCATACTAAATTTTAATACATTAACCATAAAATATGAATGGAATAAACATAACACATCCATAGTAAACCATATAAAAAATCCTTCAACACAATATGGAATATTTTATTATAATAAATCAATTTCAAACAAGTGTCAAATCCATCAAAGGATGTTGACAGAGATGAAATCAAAACAATTTGAGAGAAATATCTCTTTCTATATTTAAATCATTTAAAAGCCACATAATTAGGAAAGAAAATAATTATTTTGAAAATATTATTATAATCATGTATGGGATGCTTTGAAGTTTCTATAATGGTGGAAAATAACCCCACCCTCCATATATGTAAAAAACATTCTTAACTTAATTTGTCCAAAAATCATAAAGTACCTTGTTTGGAATACGATGGAAATATTCAACTCAAAATATTTTATAAAAGTTAAAAAAATGTCATATATATCTTTAACCCATAATCTAGGAAATAATAAAAATGTTTTGAAATACATTTTTAAGAACCACATATGTGGATGATAAAGAGGTCCTAATATATACTCATGTATAAACAACATCAGATAATGAAGAGATTGTAGAATTAACCCTTCTCTTGTACATTTCATTGGTCAATGGTATATTAACCTCCTATATAATAGTTAGAAAATTGTTATTAAATTATTTTATTACCACATACATAAATATGATATAATATATGATCTTCTAATATTTCTTTGTTAATATTATTTCGATAGTATCATTATTTCGGGTGTTAACTGAATCATTTTCTGTTATATGTTTTGTATGTAAGTCATGTTTGTTAAGGCTAGGATGTATTTGATTCATATATATAATAAAATTATGTTATTAAAAAAATTAATCGTAAATTGATAATTATTCTTGAATGGTTATGATGGAGAATTGACTATTATTACTTTCATGGAGACGGTAATGTGTATGTACGCACGAGTGACAATATCATTAGTTTAATGATAAATAATATTTAATTGGTGGTTATATCATATAAATAGAATCATCAAAATTTTATTTTATTTATTAAAATAAATTATACTCATTATTATACCCATCCAAATTATTAAGTGTTGAATAACGAACAACATCATGATGTAGAGACGGTAATCCGTACGTACGCACGTATGTTGACTTTGTCATTAATATGATGGATAGAATAATGAATATAGTTTTACCATATTTATATTGACATCTCATTATTTAGAAGTTACTAGAGTAATTATTTTGGTATGGAAATATTAAAAGGAAGAGGAAGTGGATGACGAAAAGAACATTGAAAGAGGTGATGATTTTATTACCTCTTCTTCGGGTGATTCCTTTTGATTTGATCAATAGGGATATTTAGGATAGATTATGATCAAATTAAGGAATCTAGGTTGAAATTAGGGAAGTTGGGATAATATTTTTGTAGGTTTTGGCCAATCCAAATTCATTTTGAGGTGTGATTTTGAGAGAAGGGGAAGTACCCATTTATAAGAGAGGTGACTGTCACTTTAGAAAAAACATGATATATTATTTTATTATAATATCATATTTAGTTTATAATGGATAAATAAAAATTTATTTCTTCTATACGGTGGGTATGGGTCCAAAATATTAAATATTATATGGTTTAGAAAGGTTTAAATCTAAAATTAATTATATATTTTAGATTGAACTCTTAGTTAAACAGTTTATCTTTTACCATTTATTCTTGTATTACTATAATAAATGGTTAATAAACATACTATAAAGAGAAAATAGAACCTCAAGTGGTCCATTATTGATATATATATCCTTATCTATGTCCATTTTAAGAAAATTAGATTTTTAGTAATACTATATAATTTAATAATATAGTAATTGTTTTAAAAACTCGATTATGTCAATTTTGACTCTATTTGGTATTTTGTTTTTGTGAAAGTAAAATTAACATTATTAATTAGAAAAATATATATTTAATCAACCCTAATATGACATATTAAAGTATAATGTTTGTGGAATACATAAAAAGAAACAATTTACAATTATATTAATATTTATAATTTGAATTATTTTAATCATTCAATAATAAGAAAATTATTGCATCATCATTGTGTCATAAATAAATTTAATTATTTCATGTCAAAAAATTATAAATAAAATAAAATTATGTAGGAAATAGATTTATATTTCTAAAGAATATTTATAGTCTAATTTATATTATGTATTATCCTATAATAAAAATGTTTTATTATTAAACATTGAATTTAACACTTTAAACTCTTCTTAAAATAAAATAATAATAATTGTCCTAATCTGATTGATGTGGACCAAAAAGATCTTATTTTATTCCTATGGATGATTTTCTTTGAAATACACTTATTCAATAGAATTAGGACATTTTTAGTGTAATTATAATATCATTTGTTTACTTTTAATTAACCTATATACTTTTAACCGTGGTAAATAAAATCCCTAAGTTACTATTCACCAAAAATTATTTTGATTCTATTGGACCACATTAGGCTTACTAATGTCATCCATGTCTCTCGGATTTTTGAAATTCAATTCATATAAGTGGTAAACTTACATTTTATGAAATTTTCCTAACGTGCCTAGATGGTGGGTATAATACGTTAAAATGTTCAATATAAGTTTTTACATCTAATTTTATTATAAAATGACATCAATGAATTAAATTGATCTTTTATAGGCATTATGTATCTATTTTGACCTAAATTAAATTTAAATAAAATAAATAATTATTTGAAAAAAAAGTAGGTTTTAAACATTAATGTACTATTTTTCACTAATCATAAAAAATTGAATGTTTTCAAGAAAAATAACAAAAATTCTCCCTATGCTAATTTTGATATTCCAAATCCAAAAAAGAAGTACATAATGAAAAATAAAATTTATAAAATTAAAATAAAAGGTCATATTAATATTCATAATGGATTTTTTGATTGGTCGTGGTGTGCTAGAACTTGATGTTGCATACAGTGCACGCTATTGCATTATTCAAAACGAAACGTACCGTAGAAGCATGGGGTGGTACATTCTTCCCTCCTTAAAATAATTTTTTCCTCATAAAATATAGAATAATACTACATAGAAATATTTAGTTGGTTCTTCATCATACGTTTCTGGGGTTCCTACGTTTCATCTTCTATATTATGGTTTCTCCATAGAACTTTTACTAGACGTTTCGTCAGGTTTTTCAACACCTGTTCTCTTGTATCAAGAATCTTGACAGACTCTTCATAATAAGATAGATCGGGTTCCAGTTCTATTTCTTCATAGGTTAGTACATGCGTTGGGCCAGGCATGTATTTTCTCAATAGTGATACGTGGAACACATCATGATCTTTGGAGGGACTTGGAGGCATTTCCAAACGGTTAGCAACAAATTTTATTTGTTCTAGAATTTCGAAAGGTCCGATGTACCTGATACTTAATTTACCATGCTTACTGAATCATATAACACCCTTCCATTGAGATACCTTCAAGAAAACATTATATCTTATATGAAATTCCAAAACCATCTTTCAGTTATCGACATAGCTCTTTTTCCAAACTTTGAGATGCTTTGATGTGGGATTGGATAATCATCACATTTTCCAGTGTTTCTTTAATATGTCTTGGGCCTACGAGTATTTTTCAAAACAATCATCCCAACAAGTTGGTGTGCAAAATCTCTTTCCATATAATGCTTAATATAGTGCAATATTCATACTGGAATGGAAGCGATTATTATAGGAAAATTCTTCCATAGGTAAATCTTGATCTAACATACCTTTAAAGTCATGTGAGTAAGATCTCTACATGTCTTCTATGGTTTAAAAACTCGCTTCAGATTTTCAGTTAGTTGAGGGCGGTAGGAAATGCTCAAATGAATTTCAGTATCCATGGCCTCTTGAATAGTTTTCCAAATTCTTGATGTAAAACATGGATCCCGATCAGAAACAATCGATAGGGGTACACCATGAAGTCTTACAACTTCCTTAATATATAGTCTTGTTAATCATTCAATTGGTAAATCTTCCCATATAGAAATAAAATGTAATGACTTGGTAAGATGATCAATAATGACCCATATAGAATCATTCCTTCTAGAAGTCTTTGGTATCCCCATGACAAATTCCATCATACTATCATCCCATTTCAACTCAGGTTTGGAAAGTGGGTGAATGACACCTCCAGGATATTGTCTTCCAGCATTCACATATTGACAAACCATACATATTGACACATAATCAGAAATATCCCTCTATATGTTGTCCCACCAAAAATGATCCTTCAAATATCTATACATATTCATGCTACTAGTTTGTATAGAAAAATTGGAGCTATGAGCATCATCCAACAATTCCCTTTTTATATTAGGTATATCAGGAACACTATGTCTCTTCACAAATTTAAAAATCCCATCCTCATATACAATTTCTATCAATCGCCTATTGTTCACAGATTTGTTTTTATTTTTGAAAATCCTCATCATTAGTCCGAGAACACTTTATCCATTCATGTAAATATGGTTTGGAATCCATTTAAAATAGTCTTGATGTTTCAACTTCAATGATTATTCCCATATCCATCTTCACTAGATCCATGAACATGGGATCCCTTTCAACTCTCATATTGTTCAAAACCCCATGATCTGTTTCAATCAAAGCACATGCCTCCTTATTTTCATTCCCCTGGTGGTATTGTATAGTGAAATCATAATCCATGTGTAGTTTAATCCATTGTCTTTGCCTCATGTTGAGTTATTTCTATGAGAAAATATACTTCAAACTCTTGTGTTCAGTATATATATCACATTTTTCATCATAGAGATAGTTTCTTCATATATTCAAAGAAAATATTATAGATGCTAACCCAAGATCGTGAGTGGGATATAGTTTTTCATGAACTTTTATCTTCTGTTCTCCATAGGAAATAACCATATCATTCTTCATCAGGACAACACCCAGTCCATTCTATAAAGCTTCACTATAAATAAAAAACTCATCATTCTCCAATGGCAGAGTCAATATAGTATCATTGACTAATATTTTATTTAATTCTTCAATAAATTCTTCACACTATTTTTTCAAAACAAATTTAACCCATTTCCATGTGATCTTGGTTAATGTGTTAGCCAATCGGGAAAAATTCTGGAGGGAACATAGATAATAACATACTAAACCAATAAAACTATGTTGCTCAGTTATACTCATCAGTTATGGACATTATTGTATTTACTTTTTTCATATAAGTATCAATATATATTCTATCATTATAGACAATATGGCCAAGAAAAGAAATATATGGAAGATAGAATCTGCATTTTCAAAACGTCCCATATAAATCATTTCATCTAAGAGTCATTAGAAAAGTGCGCAAGTGATTTTCATGATCTTCGTAGATTTTGGAGTAAACCAATATATCATAACTAAATACAACTAAAAGTAATCAGGATATTCCTCAAAAAATATATTACTTATATCCATGAAGATAGAGGGTTCATTAATCAGTTCAACAGGCATTACTGTAATCACGTAATACCAATACCTGGTATGAAATGCTATATTCAGAATCTCTTTCTTCTACACACAGAACTGATTATATAAAAATCAAAGTTTAATATTTTAATGTTATTGAGCTCCCAAAATTTTATCGAATAAATAATTCATGCGAGGTATGGGTATTTCCTCTTTGTTGTTATAGCATTGATCTCTTGGTGATCAACGCACTACGTCATAGATCAATCATTCTTATTAACAAACAGAACAAGGGCTCCCCATGGAGAAACACTACGGTGAAGAAATCATTTATTACTCAAATCCTTTATTTATTTCTTTAGTTCCATTAATTATATAGTGTCCATTTTATAAGGGGACTTCGATATGGGCCTTGAAACAGGAATTAAGTAAATGGAAAACTCAATTTCTCATTCTAGAGGTGGTCCAGGTAAATTCTCTACTAACTCATCAACATATTCTTGAAAAATAGTTTCATACTTTATATGAAAATTATTTTCCTCACACATAGTTATTTCATTCCCTTCCTCCCCGATAATTGAAATTTGTAGATCTATTGTGGGTGGATCTAGATAAGACTTAGATGGTGACGTTTATACTCCTCAGATAAGGTACTCCTTATCATCACTAAATATTGTAACCTCTTTTTTATTGCAATAAATTTTTATATCATGGTCTGAAATCTAGTCCATGACTATGATTATATCAAATTAAATCATGGGTATGACGATGAGATATATAGATAAAAACATTTATATGTCCTAATGGGAACTGATTCATAAATCGTTGTAGCAATGTTACTTCTCTTAAGAGTTTTGACTAACAACTCCCTTTTTAAATGAAATAATAAATATCTCATTTTCATAGAAAAATGGAATGATATGAAAAAAATGTGATGATCCAAAATCAAATAAATCATTGGATAAATTTTATGAAACCTTTAAATTACCTGACACCACATCATTCAGAGCTTCAACCTCGGTAGTAGTGATTGCATAACCTTGGTCGTTCTCCTATGGACTTTTCTAAGGTAAATTTCCCTGAATATTCTGAAATTCATTTCCATAATTCCACATTTCTATAAAATTATATAATTCAACATTGAATGCCTCTTTATTTCCCTTTAAATCATGAGCTTGGTGTCCTTTTTTCACCAAACTTGTAACAGAATCCCATTCCCTTCAAGAAAGTATCAGGTTGTTTCTTCCCTCAATTATTGTAGGATGGAAATTCAACTTTTCCATTCTTCTGCTTATTTATTTTTCCAGAGTGTTCAGTAGATCTCTTCTTCTCTTGATTTTCATTGAAGGAGTATGTCTTAGAGAATTTTTTTTCTATCTTGATAGCACATCAGACAATATCTTTGTACGATGATAATGATTGTGGGACTAATGATCGATGGGGAAATTGTTTTAACCCAACAAATAATGAATCAATATTACTCATTGGGTTACGTATATAATCTTTTGAATACCTCTCTAACTGTGTCACGTTATCCTCCTACTTTGCAATATTCTCATCCTACTTTTTCATTAGACTAAGAAATTTTCTTTCAATATCTGCTTGATGGCCATGAGGAAATTCTTTTTTTATGAAAAGTTAATTAAACTCTCTCCATTGAATATTTGATAATTGTTCCTCCTCCTTTGTTTTTTGAATTAATGACCATCATTGATCTGCATCTCCTGTGAGACGATAAACTGCCATGACAACTTTTCACTTTCGTTACACCCCAAAGCATGATATATTTTCTCTAAAGAACATATCCATTTCTCAGCTAAAAATGAATTCATAATACCAATTAATGTAGGTGGTTTTTTACCCATGAAGTGGTCTAACATTTATCTTATACATTGTCAATCAGGGTTCTCCATACGAGTATGGTTATTATTCATAACCAGATTGAGTTGTACCAGTATGGTTATAATTTGTGAAGCACTGGTTGCATCACCATCTCCCTTATAATTGTCTTGTGTTGGAGAGAAATACATACATGGATTACTTGAATTGATATGGTTTCCATTCCATCCACTAGACGCCCTTTCTATAAAATGGTATACAATAGATTCGTTTATGAATCTCAATACATAATTCCAAACATGTAAAATAGCTAACATAAATTGAACATTTTTTCCATATAATCAATAATAAAAAAAGTATTCATTGAGGATGTATTTAATCATAAATCCTGATTAAATGCTTTTAAAAATGTGAATTATCCTAAGTATATCCCCTGTGAGTGTCAAAACAATAATGCACCAAGGCTCGTTGTCGTATATATGGATACCCTAGGTCAAGCCCAAAAATCCTTATCATAGTTTTCACTCCTAGGTACCTCTATTATAAATCCTCCTCTACCAGTTCGTATCAATACAGTGATGTATTTTTTTTGTAAAATACACAAAATCTCCACATTACAAAAATTCTAGGATGTTATTCTATAATAATCCTCAATGTCTATCGTAGGTTATATGTTCTCTAATCAGAGTTTTTCTAATGCTAGTTTCCTAGGTTTGTAATAAACATCCTCTAATACAAACTATAACACCCTGACCCTAGTGAGCCAGAGTCGGTGCATAATTAAAAACATTGGCATGATCACAAGGGATAAAATCCTGAAAGACCAGTCAGTTTAGTAGCCTTGGAAGTATTAGATACATACATAAGTATTCCATTACATGATGAAACTAAAAAGAAACATTATGTCTCTATAGAATACACTCATATCCCATAGCATATCCTTGTAGGTTAGTCAGAATATACTTATCCATATCCTATGAAAAATAAAACATAAGAAATGGGTAATCTCTGATGCTCAGTAAGGAAACAAATAGAGCAGAAACTTTGATAAATAAGCACAAACATTGAAGGCAACAAATAATACTAAAAAGAATACTTTTAAACATAAATTTTATATAATATTGAAATTATAAATCAAATAATTTCATTTACTTATTCACATGGATATTCTACTAGTCAAATAATCACATGCAATATCAATATCTAATTTTCCAATGACGGAATGCATAATATCGGACATCATAAAAACATAGTAAGGGTTTCATGCCAATACTAAAAATAATATTTTTTCATGGTCTTGTTCTAAGACACTAGTTTTTCTCATGAAACTTGCTGATTCATTGAGAAGTTATAGAGGGCTCCACCCATCACTTAATAAATCCAATGCATTTCTAATATGAAAAGGTAGAAAAAAATAAACATTCGTATTAAAAATAGTATATGATATGTTAATACATTAACAAAGCCTATGAATGGTACTAAAATAAAACATCTACAATAAAACATATCACAAAACATTCTATAATATATGGAAGATGGTATGATAATAAATCAACTTCAAACAAGTGTAAAATCCATCCAAGGTTGTTGACATATATGAAATCAATACTATTTGAAAGAAAAATCTCTTTCTATTTTAAAATCATTTAAATGTCACATAATTATAAAAGAAAACATTTATTTTGAAAATATTATTACAAGCTTATAAAGGATGATTTGAAGGTGTTATTACGGTGGAAAATAGCAGCACCTTCCATATAAGTTAAAAAACATTCTTACCTTAATTTGTCAAAAACGTCATAAAGTACCTTGTTTGGAAAACTATAGAAAAATTACATTTAAAACCATCAATTAAAATAAAAAATGGTTACAAATTACTTTAACCCAAATTATAGGAAATAATATAAATTATTTGAATTGAATTTGTAAGAAACACAGATGTGGATGATAAAGAGGTCCCAGTAGATACTCACGTATTAACAACCTCAGATAATAGAGAGATTGTTGAATTAACCCTTACCTTGTACTTTTACATTTTCAAGGGTATTCTAAACTCCTATGTAATAGTTATATAATAGTTATTAAATTATAAAAAAACCACATATAGAAATATGATATCATATATGATCTTCTAATATTTCATTGTTAATATTATTTCAGTATAATCATTTTCTTGGGTGTTAACTGATTCATCTTCCTTTATATGTTTTTTTTATTTAAGTCATGTTATTTATGGATATGATGTTTCTAATTCATATCCATAATGATATTAAGTTATTAAAAATTATTTTTAATAATAAAATGAAAATAATTCTTTAATGGTTACGATGGGGAAATGATTCTTGTTCCGTTCGTTGAGATGGTAATCTGTACGTATGTATAGGGACAATATCATTTTTTTTATGGAAAAATAATATGTAATTGGATTTGATATAATATATAAATAATAATTAACATGTTATATTTATAATTAAAAACAATTGAACTCATTTTTATACCCATCCAAATAATTATTTGTTAAATAACAAACTACACCACAACGTGGAGACGGTAAGTCGTACATACACACGTATGGTGACTGTTATTCATAGGATGGATAGAATAATGAATATGGTGGTACCATATTTATAGTAACATTACAGTATATATAAGGTAATATATTTATTTTTTTTTGTTATGGAAACAACTAATAATGTGCAAGTGGAAGAAGAAAAGAACACATAAAGAGGTAATGAAATTATTACATCTTCTTCGGGTGATTTATTTTTATTTGATCAAAAGGGATATTTACGTTGGATTATGAAAAAATTAAAGTCACTAGGTTGAAGTTAGGGTATTTATGAGGATATTTTAGTAGGGGTTGGTGAATCCAAATTCCCTTGGATGTGTGATTTTGAGAGAAGGGAATGTGACGATTTATAAGAGTGGTGAGGGTCATTTTAAGAAAAGCTTAAAATATTATTTTATTGTACAATAATATTCATTTAATAATGGCTCCAAGAGGATTTATTTCAAGGAAAAGGTGGGGCTGGTTCGAAAACCACTCTACGAATAGGTTTTAGAAAGGTTTAGGTCACCGTATTAACCATATCTTATAGATTTAACTCTTAGTTAAATAGTTTATCTTTTACCATTATTTTTGTATTATTATAATAAATTGTTAATAAACATATAATAAAAACAAAGAGAACCCCATGTGATTCATTATTTATATATATATCTTTATATAATTCCTTTTTCTGATCCATATATTATTAGGAATATTATATAACTTATAAATATAGTATTTGTTTTGAAAACTCATTCATGTTAATTTTGCCACTATTTGGTATTTTGTTTTTTTATAGTCATAAAAACATTATCACATCGAATGAAAATTATTTAATCAACCATAACATGTAATATTAACTTATAAAATTCGTGTAATATATAAAAAGTTACAATTTAGAATTATATTAATATTTATAATATCATTTATTTTAATCTATCAATAATAAGGGAATTACCACATCATCATTGTGTCATAAATAAATTTAATTATTTTAGTTTAAAAAATTATAAATAAAATACCATTATGTTGGAAATATTTTTAGCTATCTAATTAATATTTATAGTTTAATTTCAATTAATTATAACACTATTATAAAAATGGCTTACTTAAAAAATTGAATTTAACACTTTCAACTCATCCTTAAATAAAATAACAATAAATGACCTAATCTAATCCAAGTAGACCAAAAGGATCATATTTTATTCCTACGTTTGATTTTGGTAGAAATAAAATTATCCAATAGAATTATCACTCTTTTAAGGTAATTATAATATCATTTTTTACCTTTAATTACATTATTTACTTTTAAATGTGGTAAATAAAATCCAAAAGACACTGTTGAACAAAAAATATTTTCATCCAATTGAACCACATATTACAAACTAATGTCAATTGTGTCTTTCATATTTCTGAAATTCAATTCACATAAGTTGTATCATTAAGATTTATTTCAATTTTTTTACAATATTAGAAAGTGGGTAAAAGACGTTAAAATGCTCAATAATAATTTTTACATCTAATTTTATTATAAAATGACTCCAATGAATTACATTGATCTTATATAGGTATTATGAATATATTTTGACCAAGAATAAATTGAAATAAAATAAATAATTATTTAATTAAAAAGTAGGTTCTAAACAAAAAACGTAGTGTTTTTCAGTAATCAATAAAAATTGAATTTTTTCAAAAAATTACTAAAAATTAACCCTAAGATAATTTTGATATTCCAAATCAAAAAATGAAGTCCATTTTGAAAAATAGAAATTATAAAATTTCAAAAAGTAGATTTTACTATTCATAACAGCTAGTTTGATTAGTCGTGGTGTGCTAAAACTTGAAGTTGTGTACATTTCAAGCTATTTCGTTATTCAAAGAGAAACGTACCATGGAAGCTTGAGGTCTTACATAATACCCTACATCTAATTATATATCCTCAAATATCTATAATACTACTGCATAAAAATATTTGGGTAGTTATTCATCATAAGTTTCTCATGTTCCCACATTGTATCTTTCATCTTATGATTTCTCCATAGAACTTTTACCAGACGATTCATCTGGTTTCTCGGTATTTGTTCTCTGGTATCAATAATCTTGACAGGATCTTCACAATAACATAGATCTAGTTCCAGTTATATTTCTTAGTAGGTGAGTGCATGTGTTGGGTCAGGCATGTATTTTCTCAATAGTGATATGTAGAACACATCAGGAACTTTGGAGAAACATGGAGGCATTGGAAAACAGTGTGCTAAAACTCCAATTTATTCAATAATTTTGAACGTTCTGATGTACTTGGGACTTAATTAACCATTCTTACTGAAACGTATGACACCTTTATAAGGAGATACCTTCTAGAAGACATGATCTCCAACATGAAATTCCAAATCCTTCATTCAGTTATCTACATAACTGTTTTTCCTACATTGAGCTGCTTTGTTGCAGGTTTGGATAGTCTTCACTTTTTACATTGTTTCCCAAACACATTCTGGGCCTACGAGTTTTCTTTCACCAACATAATCCCAACAAGTTGGTGTGCATAATCTCTTTTAATATAATGCTTCATATGGTTCTATCTGAATACTTGAATAGACATTATTGTTATAGGAAAATTCAACTAGAGGTAAATATTGATCCCACATACCTTGAAAGTAATGTGATAATGATCTCAACATGTTTTTATGGTTTGAATAGTCCGTTTGGATTGTCTATCAGTTTGAGTGTGGTATGCAATGTTCAAACGAAGTTCTGTATCCAGGTCCTTCTGAATACTTTTCTAGAATCATGATGTAAAACAGTGATCACAATCAAAAAATATTTATAGGGGTTCTCCATGATGTCTTATAACATCATTAACATATAGTCTTGTTATAAGTTCAAGTGATAAATATTCTCTTATAGCAAGAAAATGAGCTGACTTGGTAAAACTATCATTAATGAACCATATTGGTTCATTCCTTCTAGGAGCGTTTGGTAGCCCCATGACAAAGTCCATCGTTAGATCCTCCCATTTACACTCAGGTATGAGAAGATGTTTCCTGACTCCTCTAGGATGTTTTCATCCAGCCGTCACATATAGAAAAACCATATATCTTGACATATAATCAGTAATCTCCCTCTTCATATTGTCACACCAAAAATGTTCCATCAAATATCAATATATCTTAGTGATATCATGGTGTATAGAGAAATTAGATCAATGTGCCTCATCCAACATTTCCCTTTTTAGATTAGTTATATAGAGAACACAAAGTCTTTTCCCCAATATCAAAATCACATCTTCATATATGAGGTCGATCAATATCCTATCAGTCACTGCTTTGATTTTATTTTCAATCTCCTCATAATTAATCTATGAAAATTTTATCCTTTTCTAGTAATGATGGTTTGGCCCCATTTAGAAAAGTATTGATGTTTCAGCCTCTATGATTATTCCCATATCTATCTTCACTAGATCCATGAATATAGGATCCCTTTCAACTCTCATCTTGTTCAAATCTCTATTATCATATCTACTCAAATCATTTGACACATTATTTTCCTTCCACATGTTGTAATGTATTGTGCAATCATAATCATTGAGTGGTTCAATCCATCATCGTTTCCTAATATTGAATTATTTTTGTGATAAAATATACTTCAAACACTTGTTATGATTATATATCTCACATTTTTTACCATAGAGATAGTTTCTACATATATTCAAAGAAAATATTACTACTACTTACTCAATATCATGAGTGGGATAGTTTTTTTTCATGAATTTTTAGATGATGGGATGCATAGGCAATAACCCTATCATTTTTATAAGGACACAACCCATTCCTTTCTTGGAAGAATCATTTTAAATAACAAACCGATCATTCCTTGATAGTGTAGTCAATATATGATCCTTGACTATTATTTTCTACAATTATTAAAAAAAATCACACTCATTTTTTCAAAACAAATCTTACCCATTTACGTGTGAGAAAGGTTAATGGGTTAGCCAATCAGGAAACATTCTGGAGGAAATGCCGATAATAAGTTGTTAAACCAATAAAACTGCATACCTCAGTTGTACTCATCAGTTATATCCATTCTTGGATTGACTCTGTCTTAGAATAATCAATAGAAATTCCATCCATGGAGAAAATATGGCCATGAAAGGAGATCTCTGAAAGTCTAAATTCACACATTCTAAACTTCCCATATAATTCATTTCTTCGAAGAGTCTTTAGAATAGTGTGCATGTTATTTTTATGATCTTCGTGGCTTTTGGAGTAAACCAATATATAATGTATAAATACCACTACAAACTCATCATGATATTCCTTGAAAACACTATTTTTTAGATCTATGAATATAGATGGTTTATTAGTCTATCCAAAACAAATTTCAGTAAACTTGTAATCTGCATACCTGGTCTGAAATTCTGCCTTTGAAATGTCCTCCTTCTTCACACACAAATGATGATATCCAGATCAAAGGTAAATCTTTGAAAAATATTCGGCTCCATGAAGATTATATAACAAATCATCAATGAGAGGAATGAGATACTTGTTCTTTATTTTTATAGCATTGATCTCCCTGTAGTCAATGCACAACCTCATAGATCTATATTTCTTCTTATCAAAAATGAACAGGGGATCCCCATGGAGAAACACAAGGGAAAATAAATCCATTGTTACTCAATTCTCTAGATTTTTATTTAGTTGAAATAACCCTACAATGGACATTATATAAGGGTTATTCTATATGGGCCATGAACTAGGAATTTAGTCAATGGAAAACTCAATTTCTCCTTATGGATGATGTCCATGTAAATCCTCTATAAACACATCAATATATTTTTCGTACAATACGTACATCCCTTATTTTAACATTATTTTCCTAACCCATAGTAATTTCACTCCCTTCCTCCCTAATAAGTGAATTTAGTATAGCTACTGGGGGTGGATCTATATAAGAATTAGATGGCGACGTTTCTGCTTTAAAGATAAGGTACTCTTTATCATCATCAACAATTGTTAGCTCCTTCTTCATACAACAAGTTTTCTCATCATGGTTCAAAATAAAATTTATAAAAAGGATTATATCATGTTCAATAGTGGGTGTGATGATGAGATCAGCAGATAAAACATGTTTATATAACATAATGGTAACTGATTCACA
The DNA here is from genome assembly GCA_963277665.1 of Viscum album. NCBI lineage: Eukaryota > Viridiplantae > Streptophyta > Magnoliopsida > Santalales > Viscaceae > Viscum > Viscum album. Next base: position 1,405,141,492 of record OY728119.1, read on the forward strand.
AAAAATTGTTGCATTGATACTTCCCTTATAAGTTTTGATTAGAAACTCCATTATTAAATCAAATTGGAAATATATGATTTTATTAGGAAGCTGGGAATATATGAAACAATGAAATGTTCGAGAATCAAATATATCATTGTATAAAATTGAGGAAACCAAAAAATTACATGCCACTATATCATTCGAAGCTTCAACCTTAGTAGTAGTGATAGCATAGGATAAGCCTTGCTCGCTTGGCATTTTTTGGGATTTGTTCCTGTATTCTTAAGAAATTAATTTGTATAATGACCCATTTATCTACAGTTGTCGCATTAAATACTGATAGCCACTTTCTTTCCTTTTCAATCATGATCATGGTGGCCTTTTCCACCACACTTGTAACAGACTCCCATTCCTTTTAGGTAAGTGTCAGGGAGTTTCTCCCACATTTTCTGCAGGATGGAAATTCAACTTTTTTCCTTCTTCCCCTTATTTCCATTTCCTAATTTTTCTGTAGATATCTTCTTCTCTTTCATTACTTAAATGTCCTAAGACATAGAGAATTCATTTTCTGTCCTGATAGCACATGGGACAATATCTTGGTATGTGGAGAAGAATTGTGAGACTAATGCTCGATGGTGAAATTGATTTAACCCATCATAGAGTCGATCATTATTACCCCTTGGGTTATGTATATTATCTGTTGCATTCCTTTATAACCTTGTAATGTTAGCCTCATAGTTTGCGACATTCTCATCTTCATTTTTCCTCAGAATCAGAAATTTTCTTTCTATATATGCTCGATGGTCAAAAGGAAAGTATTTTTCTAAGAATTGTTCTTAAAACTACCTCCATTATATATTTCATAGTTATTAATGCTTCATTTTTTTTTCAATTAATGTCCACCATTGATCTGTATCACCTGTTAGGTGGTAATCTTCCATGACAAATGTTTCCCTTTCGCTACTCCCAAAATCATGGAATATTTTCTCTAAGGAACATATCCATTGATCATCTAAAAATATATTTTTAGTCCCAATGATTGATGGTGGTTTTTTCCACATTAAGTGATCTTACATTGATCCTATGAATTGTGGATCAGGGTGCTCCATATGGGTAAGGTTATTATTCGTAACATTATTGAGTTGTCCTAGTATGGTTATAAGTTGTTCAGCACTGGTTGCATCACCATCTCTGCTATAATTATCTTGAGTATGAGGGAAATACCTAGATGGGTTATGTGCATTGATATGGTTTCCATTCCTTCCACTAAGTTCCATTTCTAAACAATGGAATACACTAGATTAGTTTATGAATCACAATACATAATCCCAAAACTAGTAAAATACCTTACATAAATTTTACAGTTTATGAATATAATCGATAATCATAAAAAAAATTCATTGAGGGAGTATTTACTCATTAATCCTTCATAATGACTTGTAAATAAAATATGAATTATCCTTAGAATATTCCTTGATATTGTCGTAATCAACAGTGGAACAAGTCTCGTTGTCGTGTACTAGGATACCACAAGTCAAGCCTAAAACTCCTTGTCATAATTTTTACTCCAAGGTATATTTGTGCCACAACTGCCTCTACCTTGTCCTATCCAGACAAGGATGTATTTCTTGGATAATTCACAAAATTTATACATTACCAAAATTCTGTGAGTTTCTTCTATACTAACTATCAAATTCTATATTAGGGTAGTGTTCTATAATTAGATTTTTCCTAAATCTAGTTTCTATGGTTTATACTAACCTCCTCTGATACCAACTGTAACTCCCCGACCCTATTTACCCAGAGATGGTGCGTTATTACATTACATTGTCATGATCACAAGGGGTCAAATCCTAAAAGACCGATCAATTTAATATCCTTGGAAGTACTACATACAAACATATGTTTTACATTACATGATGAAATGAGAAAACAAAATTGTTTATCCATAGAATACCCACATATCCCTTAGTATATCCCTACAGGTCAATCATAATATACATCATCACATCCTGGGAAAAATAAAACATAAAAAAGGGGTGAGCTCAGATGATCAGTAACGATAACAATATAGCGCAAACGTTTTTAAATAACCATAAACATTGAAGGCAAGGTATAAGACTAAAAAATCCTTTTAAACATAAGCATCACTACAATATAACAATGATAGATAAAATAATACCATTTACTTATTCACATGGATATTCTACTCGTCAAATAATCACATGTAATATAAATAGTTTATTTTTTTAATGATGGGATGCATAATAGCAGATATCAAAACCACATAGTTATAGCCTCATTCCAAGAATAAAAATATTATTTTTCTAAGGCCTTGTCCCAGAACACTAGTTTGTATCATGAGACCTACTGATGCATTGAGGATCTATTGTGGTCTCCACCCATCACTTATTAATCAATTTCATTTCTCATATAAAAAGGTCGAAACATAACCTAAACATTTGTATTAAAATCAGAATACAATGTGTAAATACTTTGACTATAAACCATTAATGGTTAAAAGATAACACATCCACATTCAAACATAACAAAAAACCTTCAATAGAATATGGAATATTGTATCATAACAAATCAACATCAAACAAGTGTAAAATCCATCAAAGGGTATTGACATAGAATAAATCAAAACTATTTGGCTGAAATATCTATTTCTATTTTGAAATAATTTAAAAATCACAAAATTATTAAGGAAAATGTATATTTTGAAAATTTCCTTATAAGATTATAAGAGCTGATCTGAAGGTGTTACAATGATAGAAAATAGTCGCACATCCTGTATATGTTAAAAAAATTCATACCTTAATTTGTCGAAAAGGTCATAATGTAACTTTTTTGGAAAATGACAGAAATATTACATTCAAAACATTTTATTAAAAAGTTAAAAAAGGTAATAATGACTTTAAACCATATTCAAGGAAATTGTAAAATTGTTTTGAAATGCATTTTTAAGAATCTCAGATGTGGAGGATAATGGGGTCCCAACTGATACCCACGTCTAAACAACCTCAGATAATGAAGAGATTGTAGAATTAACCAATACCTTATACTTCACCTTGGTCGAGGGTATGTTAAAATCATGTATAATAGTGAAATAATTGTTATTAAATTATAATAAAACCACATAAATAAATATTTAATCATATATGATCATTTAATATTTCCTTATTAGTATTATTTCATTAGTATCATTGTTTCAGTTGTTAACTGATTCGTTTACCATAATATGTTTTGTTACATAAGTTATGTTTATTATGGATAGTATGTATTTGATTCATATACAGAATTATAGTAAGTTCTTAAAAATTATTTTTAATCATAAAATAAATATTATTCTTGAATGGTTATGATGGGAAAATTAATCTTTTCATGTTCAAGGAGACGGTGTACGTACGCACGAGAGAAAATATTATTCATTTGGTGGTAAAATGATAAGTAATTGGATGGTATATCATATATACGGAATAATTAACATTTTATATTAATTATTAACAACAATTATACTCATTATTATACACATCCAAATAATTATGTGTTGAATAACAAACTACACCCCGACGTGGAGGCGGTAAGCCGTATGTACATATGTATGGTTACTTTGTCATTCATAGGTTCGATAAAATAATGAATATGGTTGTATCATATTTATAACAACATCGCATTATGTAAAGGGTACTTAAGTTCTTATTTTGGTATGGAAACATCAATTAAAGAAGAAGTTGAAGACGAAATGAACTTTGAAATATGTGATGAAATTATTACCTCCTCTTCAGGTGCTTTCTTTTAATTTGATCAAATGGGATACCTAGGATGGATTCTGATCAAATTAAGTTATATAGGTTGAATAGAGTGTATTTAAAAGGGAATTTTAGTAGAGGTTGGCAGAGCCAAATACCTTTGTATGTGTGATTTTGAGAGATGGGGAGGTACCATTTTATAAGAGAGGTGAGGATCACATTAGGAAAAGCATGAAAAATTATTTTATTATACAATCATATTCAATTTATAATGGCTCCAAAAATATTTACTTAGAGTCTAAGGTGGTTCTGGGTCGAAAACCTTTCAATAAATAGGTTTTAGACAGGTTTAGCTCCCCATATTAACTTTATCTTTTTAATTTAACTCTTAGTAAAACAATTTAACTTTTACCATGAATTTCAGTATTATTATAAGAAATGGTTAATAAACATACAATAAAAGTCCAAGAGAACCACATAGGGTTTATAATTGATATATCTAACCTTATATAACTCCTTTTGATAGATATTTGATTTTTATTAGCATTATATCATTTAATAATATAGTATTTGTTTTAAAAACACAATTTTGTCACTTTTGACACTTTTTGGTATTTTGTTTTTGTGAATGTCATAAAAACATTATAAATTCAAAAAAAATTATTTAATCAACTCTAACATGTCATATTAACCTAGAATGTTCTTTTATTACCTCAAAAAACTAAATATACAATTATATAAATATTTATAATATCAATTAATTTAATATTTCAATAATAAGGTAATTACTGCATTGTCATTGTTTCATAAATAAATTTAGTTATTTTATTTCAAGAAATTATAAATAAACTACAATTATGTAAGAAATATATTTATCTTTCTAATTAATATTTATAGTCGAATTTATATTATGTAAAACATTATATCAAAAATGTTTTAGTTATTAAATATTGAATATAACACTTTTAACTCTTATTTAAATAAAATAATAATAAATGTCCTAATCTAATCCATGTTAACCAAAAGGATCATATTGTATTCCTAGGTATGATTTTGGTCTAAATAAACTTATCCAATATAATTAGAACTCATGTTAGGGTAATTATAATATCATTTTTACCTTTAATTACTGTATTGACTTTTAATCATTGTAAATAAAATCCAAAAGTTAATATTCACCAAAAATTATTTTCATCCAATTGAACCTCATTTTACATACAAATGTCATCAGTGTCTGTCATATTTATAACATTCAATTCACAGAAGTGGTAAAAGTACATTTTGTATAAATTTTCAAACGTTCCTAGAAGGTGGGTAAAAGACATTAAAATGTTCAAAAAAAATTATACATCTAATTTTATAATAAAATGACTCCAATGAATTACATTGATAAAATATAGGTATTATGAATCTATTTTCACATAAAATAAATTTAAATAAAATAAATAATTATTTAAATAAAAATTAGGGTTTAAAAAATAATGTAGTGTTTTTCAGTATTGATCCAAAATTCAATGTTTCCAGAAAAATACTAAACATTCACCCGAAGCTAATTTCGATATTCTGATCCAAAAATTAAGTCCATTTTGAAAAATAAAATTTATAAAATTTCAAATAGTGGGTATTAATATTCATAATGTCATGGTTGATTGGTCGTGTTGTGCTAGAACATGATGTTTCATACTGCGCAAGCTATTATATTATTTAAAGAGAAACGTACCATGGATGTTTAAGAGTTACAATACTAATACATAGTTTCCAAAAATTATATTCTTTTGAAATTAGAATTATTAAATCAATGAAAAATATTAAATCATACCATTTATAATTATAGTCTAATAATTCCAATTTTCAAGATATATGAATCAATAAGAAATTAATAGATATTGTGTAATATTTAGTAGATATTGAATATAATATATAGCCTAATAACTTTATAAATTAATTTTAATCTTATCACACTAAAATGAATAACTATCGAAGGAAATACCATATACATTGTATTGTTGAATTTATGAAATATTTGATTTTGATTCTTTGTTCCCATAAAAAACAAATAAGATTATGTTAAAAACTAGAAAAGACCATAAATAATTTTTGATGAGTTAGATGCTCTTGATGAAAAAATATTACAAGAACTAAAAAACCTTTCTTTTCATCATCATCATCAAAATTTATTTAATACATGAAAAAAAATAATACAACAAAAAAGAGTTAAAACCCTATACATAAAAATCTTTCCCATATAGTGGATGGAAGTGATAGAGACTGAGGACATCCCCTTTAACCAGACATACACACTCAGGGTGAATATGCTTCTCATAGAGATATATTTTCATTTCCTATATGTTGTTAGGTTGGGAAGAAAGGAATTTTACCACCTTATTTCCCTCATACTGTGGATGAAGAATATCTTCTTGGTTTCACAAGAAGAAACTATACCTTTGGACTATATATGCAATGGACCATGGACCCTCACAAGTATTTTTAGGGGAATTGTATAGAATTATGGGAACCTGTCACCAATGCCTTAAAATCACATTACAATTTATACATATACATTGATCCAAGATCACCCCCATGGGTTCATCTATGATATAATGAACATCCCCAAAAATATTGAATATGTGAAGATGAAATTAATCATAGAATCGCGTACAAATCCACCATCACACATGAGACCCATGGAACATGATCAATATGAGATAACATTTAGTCACATGCTTTGTGGATTCGAGTTCACCCAATGGACCTGAATGAAAACATGATCCGGGTGTCTAGGAGATGTGCCTACATGAATAGTTCAGAGTAAGGGATCTTCTTTCTAGTTATTTACATGCCTTTCCACGTAGAATCAAAATTCTCATTTAAAGGGACTCCGTCAAGAAAACACAACCTTTGTGAAGTGGATTATTTCTATGATTCAATAAAAATCAATATCCATCACTAAAGATTAAGGATTTTCCTTTTCACCCAGGTTATGCCTAATCTAAACCATGAAACTAGTTGTTGATGAAGGGCATTCTTGAATTATCACGTTCATGAATTCCAAAAAAATATCATAACGCTTTTTATAAGGAGTGTTCTAAGTTATACTCATAAAAATATATTAGCTGCTCTCTCTCCACGTCTTTTTTTAGCATGATAATTTTGATTCCAAGCTAAGGATGATCATTTTGATGATTTATTTTATGGGAAAATCTTGGTTCTTTATCCTAAACATAAGAAAATAATTATTTTTTGGATCCCCTTTTGACAAGAGTATATTTTCCCATGGATACAAGTGGTTCATTAATAACTACATCTATGGGTACCATTTCTCTAAAAAATCACGAATAAGTACCAATAAAGATACATTTTTTCCTGGTCTTAATTAATGTTAACGAGATCAAAGATATCACATTTGTTTCTCTCTTGAACCGTAAAAACAAAATATGGGTTCATTATTAGATATTTGAATGAAATTTGAATTTCTAGAAATATTTTTCAGTTGAACACATAATCTACCAAATTGGTGTTCTAGAAGGGTATCTCAAAATTCCCAAAGATAAAATGATCACATAGCATAATAATAGTAAAATGAGGTTTAACCAAATAAAAAATGCACCCATCTATATCTTCTATAATGACCCACTCTTAATATATATGTATATTACATAATTTTATAATAATTATTGATACATTACAAAATTACACGACTGAATAATGTAATAGTTTAGATTCTATGGAAACCTATAAAAATACATTTCTCTCCCAGTTAAAGATCATAAATATTTCATATAATGATCTCCACCACGAGTAATTATACCTAATACCTTTCTACATAACCTGTTGAAAGGAATCGTAAGAAATGGATGATTTTAGAATCACAATAAGGGTAAATAAATTAAATGTGTATGAATAACATAAACAAAAGGGTATGGAAGATAAATATAATATTTCCTAATCATACCATTCATATTAGAGAATATAATGAAGATAAATAGTTTAAAAGACATAAATATTAATATAATAACAAAAAATATTCAATGAAATCATAAAATTGGAAAAAATCATGGAATTTTGGAAAATACACAAGAATATAAAAACCCTAATCAATGGAAGCAAACCAAGCACATTGTAAAATTTTAGTCTTGGGTTAATCCCCCATTTACATACTTTGTCCTTGAGATTCCTCACATGTACCATATTGTTTTAGTCCGGGGTTGTGTAGCAACCTACATTTTTGTGGACCTTTGTTAAAATTAATTTAATTTATATTTACTTATTATAATTCACTAAGACAAAAAATCAATTTCACATGGAACCAAATTGGTGCATGTTTCATGGAATCAACTCATCATACATTACATGTAAAACCAACCTCTCATTTGTCACACACAACATCGATGTTTTTATGAAACATTGTTTTTTGTTATGGTTATATAAATAAGATAATTATCACCCAGTCGTTAAATATAGTAACATAAATAGTAATAAGTATTTTATATATATTTATATAAATTTCTATTATATGAATAAAAATATTGATGTTGAAAGACATAATTTTGTGTAAATTCTATATATGTTTAATCGCTCCGTTTTCTAGAATAAAAAACATTAAATGTCCTCATGTGAAAAAAGTAAGATTAATTTTAGACACATAGATAAATTTAATTTGATAAAATATTCATAATTTTTGAATTTATAATTTTCAAATTATCATTGGGTGAATTGTTTGGATTTTTCTGAAAAACATCATATTTGGATGAATGGTGAAAAATACTAGATTTTAATTAAAAACTACCTTATCATATAATTTATTTATAACATTAAATTATAATTTAAAGATGTTTTAATTTCTATTAGGTAATAAATTTCCCAATTTATCCAATTTGGGTAATAGGAACCAATTTCACTTAGAAGTTGAATATTAAAATTGGAATACATTTGACCAAATTTACTTTAAAACCCCATATTATCGACCCGGATGTGGGATTAGTATTAAATTAATATATTAAACTTATATGTTTTGAATTTTGAAAAATGTAATAAATATTTTTATTATACATAATTTATAATTTATAATTAGCATAACATAGGTTTTGACCAAAATTATTAATGAATGTAATTAAAATTAATTACAGTGATTAAGGTAAAATTATACTTAAGTAATTACTAAATGAAATTTTATTACCCATAAAAACCTAGATATTTTCCAAAACCAATTCTATGTCTATATTTCACCCTTATCATAAAGTTTCTTCAAAATTGACCATTATTGGATAAAATTGCAATATGAAAAATGTGTGAGGAATTCTCTCTTAAAAAGTTTATTAGAGTGTCACTCCAACTCCACTATAAAAGGGGGGTGATTTCCACCCAATTCCTCACACCTATCAAGCCAAATGGATATCCCATAATATACTCAAATAAGCTCCCAAAATCCCTCCCTTCATCCAATAATTGTACCCTTGTTAGGAATATATACAAGGAATTATTTTGGAACAACTAAAAAAGGGTTACCTGATTTGGAGTTAATGTCTTCTCTCATGTGCTTTATTATATTTACATTCAACAACAATCCACATTATTTTCACAATGAAGGTATAAAATACCAGTATAATATATATTTTATGAATTTTTTATGATATTGTTTTTACCTACACTTACACACACCTCTATATAATGGGTAAAATACATATTTTTAACTGAATGGCGATCTACCGCCTCATTAAACGATGAATGTGCAATTTTCCTTACCACCTCTCATGGTGAAAATTATTATGGAAACACTATTTATATATATTATATATATTATTTAATTATTTTTATGTATTCATTTTAAAACATATATATTTTTACTTTCCATTTTTTTTATTAATATAATACTTTTCTTTTGAGGAAGTGTATACTCCCACCCCCTCAAAGTGATATGATTCGTTTACACAAACATTTAATGTATTTTGGGTTGGTTTAGAGAAATTATTTGATATATATTCTATACTAATTATATTTTAAAAATGATATATATATATATATATATATATCATTTCCCTTCTTTATTTCTATACGATAATTAAAATAGAAACACCGTTCCTGTGTACATACGGGTTACCATCTCTATGAACCATGTAGTCTATTTCATACATATCAGTTATATAGATTATTATAATACCCTTATAATTTATATAAATTCAATTTATATCATTTTTTACATACATTAAACCTTGATATAATGTATAAAGACCAAAAATTTGAAATATTAAGACACATGAAAAAAATAAATATATTTTTACTGATGTAAAATACTAACATAGATTTGTTTACAAGGGGATAACATAAAGTCAAAATCAGACCATATATTTTATTATATATAATAATATGGTTCTATAAAATATTTATAAAAAATAAATATTTATTATACTTGTGGTTTGAATGGGCATGAAGGAATACATGCCATAAAGTAAGGGGGTTTTATCTCACTCTTTATTTCCATGAGATACATCGTATGTTCAACACTAATTAATTTTTTATGGTGTTTGTACATGAAATGATTTAACTAAATTTATTTTACACTTAATTTTTTGGGTATGCACATATCCATTCTATAATTTTAATTTTATGGGGTTTAAGTTTCGAAAGATACCAAATCAGTAAAATTGGTTTACTTTAAATTTCCTTCATTAAAAATTGTAGTTTATTATGCTCTTAAATTCTCTTCGAGGTGTTTATAAATTGATATTAAATTTTTTATCTTGAATATACTTATTTTCATTATATTATAAGCATCATGTTATTCCCCCATTCTTATATAGAGTGTATAATCTCATGTTATTATAAATTATGTGTTTATTGATACAATCTTATTGATTTTAAAGATTCTTTATTTTTATGATTCCATTGATGAAATATTATAAACCATCTCTCATGAACACTCATGAGGTTCCTTTTTCTCTTTTTATTCAAGATATATTCATGTATTTCTACCATTTTCTATTCTCTGGTACTTATGAAAATGTTTTATGTAAAATTTCATTGTCCCTCTCTCTGGTCATATATCTATTATATTAAAAACCCATGTTTTCTAAACTATTTTCAAAAGATCATTGAAAACAATTTTCAGTAAAAAAATATTTACAATTTTTTTTATTTTCAAAGATTCAATTATAAGTATTCAATCATATTTTGAAATAAAAAATTATTTCAAAATTTTTTATGATTTAAAAATCATTTGTTGAGGTAGAAAGGATATTTTCCTCCTAAAATGTTTTTAAAAATTCTTTCAAAATTATTTCCAATCTAAAATAACACCTATTAGAGTTTCTCTTGTAATTAAGTAGAAATTATTCAATTTTTCCTTAATATTCTTTATTTAAATAGATTATGTCTAGATATAATTATTTTGATGAAACATGTTTTTTATTCATGGGTTATATAATTTTGAAACCTGATACTTTTCATGGGTTATGTTTATGATTTTTAAACCTATCATTTTCCATAGGATATGATATGATTATATGTTTATAATAACCATTAAATTTCATGGTTTACAATACAATTATATATGATCATGTGTATATGAATGTATGATTTAATTATGATATGGTTTAGAACTATATATCCATCTAATTCATTAGTTAACAATTTATATCTCATGGGACAGACTAATATGTTTTTGGGAATGAACCTTAATTACTAAGATCTTCATGGGAGTAAATCATGACTAATGAGATGGTATAAAGAGTGAACTCGTTATAATTATATTGAAATGATAGTTTACCATGACATAAAATATTGTTTGGGGAGTGAACCCATATTACAAATATGGTCTTTCAAATAATGACTTGTATTCTATAGAAATAATAATATATGCTTATGTGTAATTCCCTATTTTAGTATTATATTATTCTTCGATGGTTATGATTTTAATTTCCTTATTTTTTATGTATTATGAACATACAATATTTATTACATGAGTCATTTTTATGATCCTTGATATTCAAGGTATGATCTTCCATTTTATTAATCTTGTCCTCCTACCCTTAAGCTCATTATTGTGATTACATTTCTCACTTATATACTCATACTGACCATATGAGAACACCCATTTTTATGATTCCTTTTTCCTAGGTTAAAATGAAATATATTATTTTTCCTTATTATAATATTTGTTTTATTCATGAAGAACCTAATTGGAGATAATGTAGCTCGCTTATATACCAGTTTTAGTGTTTCCTTGTTTCTAAAGAATGTTCGATAGTATGGTTATCATGTGTTTCTTTCTGAAAAGTTTTATGTATTCCAAAAAAGTTATGCAATGTTAATGTATGTCATATTTGGGTCCCTATATGATGTCCTCCTATGTACCCTTTTGTTTTGGAATTGAGATGTACTCTTGTTTAACTTCTTGTTTCAGGCTTGGGATGTTCCCTCATTTACCCTCTCTTTTCATGATTGGGATGTACTCTTGTATACCCTCTTGTATTTGAATTATAACATCCTCCCTAATACTATATTTTCTAGAGATTGGTATTTTTTCTCATGTACCCTATGATATCAGCATACATTCATCATTACCCAATGGATTGATGGGAGATATATGTCCCACACATATCATAATGAAATCATACAAGCATGTGCCACAAAACCATAAGCAATCATATCATAACCAATGATTTGAAATGGGCGTATTTAAAATATAATCATATGATTACCTGTAAAGAATGATATGTTTCATAATCATTTCAACAAATAAAAAACCCATAAAAAAAGCACGTTTAAAATGTATATAACTCTTAGAAGAGAAAAGGGTTTCATAATCATAATTCCATCAAAACATAACCCATTCACGAATGAATATGGATTGAACCATATGATAATTTCAAATATGGGAATGAGTTACATCTAAAGATGTTATCATATAAGGAAAATAACATATAAGGTTATTTTGAAATCATTTGTTGAGTAAAACGTCTGTTCACATTTGAATTTTTTTTTAAAAGATAAAATCATTTTGAAAACAATTTTCCTGAAAATAATCTAAATGGATTATAAAGAGTTCATTGAAAGACATTTCAAACATTTTTCATTGAAAACATATTATGACAGCATGAAATGTTTTTGAAAAAAAAATTCATCAAAACTTATAATAGAATTCTGAAAACGTTTCAAAATAAAATTATAGAAAACATATAAAATAATCTTTAAAATCATTTTAAAACAATTTTCTATTATTTCTTATAAATGAAGCTGGATATCTTTTTGAAAAAAATATTTATGGATGTATTATAAAACAATCATTAAAAAATTTTGAACACCATTTCATTGAAAATATGTTTTTAAAACATTTTATTAAAAATTATACATTTAAAACAGATATTAATGCTTCACACAATGGACAACGGGTAAATCCGTACATGTTGTATGAGGAATAAATTACATTCATCTTCCATCGAAAATAGTTAAAAAAATGTCTCATTTGGAACTTGTCAATGATATTCCATTTGAAAAATTTTTAAAAGAAAAAAATGGTAAATATTTATTTTAATGATCATAATATACTAGTATAATTTTCCTGAAAACCTATTTTAAAAATCATGAACATAGATTTCCAACCGAATAGGGATGTAAATTTAGAATTTCTTAGAAACAAATTCTTAACTATCTTATCAATCAAATAGTGGAATAATTGTACCAATATATGAATATATCATTAATATATATAGAATAGTAAAAGTAATTAAATTTTATGTGGTATAGATAATAATATTTTCTCAACGGAAGCATAACCTTAAAAATCCGTGTTAAACAATGAGATTGTTAAACTAAACTCTTATCACATGGTAACATTGAACCATATTACCCTGGAAAGAAAATAAAGTTACATTAAGAAAAAAATATAAATAATATAATGAGGCATATTTTATAATATTTCAATTAGCGTCATATAAAAATAATTAAACAGCATAGCTGTATAACCAAACATGTGTCACATTGAAGGAAATTTGAGACGAAACTACGTGACTAATTTGGTTAATTTTGAAATATTTACCCCATGAAATAGAGTTCCTAGAATGGATATGTAAATACCCATAAATTAATTTTTAATAATCATAGAATACATCCATGGGTAGTATACCAACTTCACAAAAGGAAAGAATGGTGAATAATGCATGAATCTCCTGAAAATAAAAAGTGAGTTGAACTTACCTTACTTTGTGTCTTGACCCTTGGCGTACTTTTTAAAACCACCACTAAATCTGGTAAGACCTTTTGGTTTGGGAAAAAATTCATCATTAGATATCATTCTACCCAATGAGGGGATTCTATGTGGAATCTAGGGTTATTTCAAAGTGGATTGGGATGAGAATGTCCAAACCTAGGTTGATTTAGAGGTTTCATGATGAGGGGGATATGGTATCATTTTATAGGGAATGGAAAGGAAACACATGGAATTTTTGGAAACAAGTGAGGTATCCCACGTTTTTAACTAAATAATGTCATAAAAAACATAATAATGTAAGATTAGTGGTTGAATATTGGACAACCAATCGGTGTTGGAAAAGTGTCAAAGTCATTTTGGGTCTTAAATTTTAGGTTACATACTTTATTAACCTAACTTTTCTCATAAGCATTGTAATTAATTTTAATCACATTCACTAATATTTTTAATCGTAAATAATTGATCATATTTTACATTATAAATTATGTTTATTCAAAATATGGAATAAATTATTCAAAATTATAATTAAAAAATTAGAAAAATTAATTTAAAAATTTCCTTGCTGACTTGAAGACACTACAGGTTATTAAAGTAAAGACTTCCAAACTTTTTCTATGTTTTTAATACCCAATTTCAAGGTGAAATTTATTATAATGACCTAAATTGGGTTAATTGATAAAAATATGATCTAATTTAACATTTAAACCAAATTCTAATATAATTTAACCTTGTAAATAAATTATATGAAATGATAGTTTTGAATTAAAATTTTTTATTTTTAACTATTAACTAAAAAATCAATCCTTATAGACAAATAAATAAAATCTATAACATATTTTTTTTTCATAAAAATATGAATTTAGTTTTAACATATTAAATCTATAAACGTTCCAAATAGTTAATTTAAACGGATTATCCAATAAAAGGCTATAAAAATACCATTACAAAAAATATAGGTTTTTAAGAATAAAATTGGGTTTGTTATTTTTTTTGTCTAAAGAATGTATTTGATGAACATAGAAATTATTTGACTAAATATATATCATATATATCATATATATATATATATATATATTACATTAATACTGTTCAATGATTGTAATTAATTAAATTTATTAGGTTAATATCGTGTTGGGACTATAAAAATAATAATATTTTCCATTATATTCAATCAGTTTTCATATTTAATTGAAATTAATCTGTATCCTATAAATTCATAATATATTCTTATAAACCCTAAATTAGCATATATTAGATAATACTATACATATATACAAATTTAATATATAGGTTATATCTAATTATTTTAAATAATAAAATTTTGATGATATAAAATTTTCGGTTAAACTCGATCATGTGTGTTACGCAAGACATAGAGGAATGTCATTATATTGTGTAAGGTAAGCTAATCATGGTGTTTTTTGTAGTTCAAGGTTATATTTAGTTTTATTTTAGTTTAATATTAACTTGGTGGTTCATGAAAATCATTCGAAGCAATGTGATTTAATATAAAATAAACAATTTCCAGAGTTGCAAAAATTAAAAAATATCAAAAACGATTAAATTAATTAGAAAAAAAATCAAAACATATCAGGGTGTTACATTCTACCCCCAATAAAATGATTTTTCAATAATATTTCATATGGGTTATAAAATGTTTGATACTTAATGTTTCATTCATAGCATCCCAAATTGTAAAAAAGAATATTAAAACATCCCATAAAAGTGAATGTTAGAACCATGGCGGTTTTCCAAAGTAACATGAAACTAGGTTTAAACAAAGGGGATAATATATGGGATGTGAAAACATGGAAATATAAGAAAAATATAACTATCATGTTCTAATGGACTTTAAAAGAAAAAATGTTTAGGAGACATATGAAAATTTGAAATCCATAAATCTGTGATGATCAAATGGACCCTTGGATTCACGATATGTGTTCCCATAGATCCTAATGAGATTGTACTTCCACCTAATTGAGCAAGTAAACACCCCATGTACACATAATATGAAATGGTTACATGGAATGTACTCTACATGTGGTATATTATTATGTCTATCAACCATCTTGTTTGTCTACATGGACAGGCACGGTACATCTATACAGTGTATGACCCACGTGGGGTCTGGTCATGTACTCCACATGGTCATGTACCCCAATACAAGTAGATATTTTGGGGAAATTGGATTCAAATCCGTGTACCAGCACACAACATGTACACCCATGTACATGGGTTGTACAACTCAAACATCATCTTCCCTAAATGGGAAGAACACATGGTGTGTTCCACTAAACTACATGCCATGTAACATGGTTTTTCACAATGAAAAACCCTCAGATCACCCAGAAGAATATTTTTTTACTCTGAAATAAATATATCTTGCCTCTAAATGCCACAAAAAATCTATACATGTCCATATAAACATGAAACATTTCATTTTAATGGGATCTGTTGCAAAAACATAAACAGGATTACCTTTTAGAAGAAACCACTGAAGCTATGTTCAGGGAGTTGAAACATTTTTATAAGAATATAATCGTAAATATAACTATAAAATTTCTATTATTCATGAGTATTATAAATAAGGTAGTCACTCTTCAATAGGAAATCGATTGACATCAATTTTTCAAGAACCTCAAACAATAATTTTAATGCCCCTAGTTATAATTCCAACAATATAAGGAATGTTACTCACCTTAAATGTGACCTCTATAGATAGATAGATTGAATATCATTCCATGTACTAACGTTTCTTAGGGAAATAAAATATTCATTAATATCAAAGAGGGTCAATTCTAGATACCAATATCATATATTCTAATATTGAGATTTACTACATTGTACTAATTATTGTAGAATAAAAAATGATATACATTTAATGAAATAAAATCCTACCAGAATCTTGTATTGAAATGAGAAAATAAATTTTTAGTCTCCCTATACTCGTGGTGAATCATTATTGATGAGTGGTAATCCTACAACAATACGACATCCAATTTTTATCATAGAATCTAATTGAATGACATGTTCTAGCCAATTTTCTAGCTAATCATCCAGCCAAGAAATTTTTTCAATAGATAACTTTGGTAGTATAAAAAAAAGGCTTTCTATCCACACGAGACTCCCAAAATATGGGATATGTATTTTAATGGGGAAATCAAAGTCCAATGTAAAAATTAATAGAGATCCAAAATTATTATTGGGTTAGTATAAAAAAATTTATTTCTCCAACCAATGAAATCCTACAATTTGATTTCTTATTATGATAAATCTACAACATCATTGAGGGAAAATAACAATCCCATATTATAGAAATGGAACATTCCCTATAGTTTTTATAGAATATCTATAAGTTAAATTTAATTTATAAATCTAAATTAAGAATTTTAATACTGAATATTCCATCATTAAGAAAGGGATAACAAATCCCATTATCTGTTATAATCGAGTGACATTAGAATTACCATTTGAACCAATGATAAAACACATATAAATTTCACATAATTATCATGTCGATTCCTTGGCTAACACATCCACTCATGGATAATACTAACCAAGATGTTATATTCTTCTATATTCAAAACCAATAGTTAGTTTCATTAGTCATCATTTCTGACATATAGGTGGAAGACCAGGTAGAACTACCCGGATTCATGATGATCCAACAACCATTATTTGATGGGTGAGCCCTATAATATACTACATATAAAACACTACCATCCATTCATACAATACAAAAAATTAACATATCAAAAATCAAGTAGCAATCTTCACCCTATCTGATAGGCTAAAAAACAAAAAAAAATTAATAAAATAGGATTCAATGGATTTTCCCTAAAATTTTGTACAGTGGGAGATACACACTTCGTCATGTAATTAATACATCCATATGTTTTCAATTTCCATCAATTATGATCTAGGATCTCCCAAACAATTATGAGGAATGTTAATTCTAGCGAAATATAATACAATATTGACTGGAATTCACCAGAAAATATCATGCTTGAAAAATATTTTAAATTTTCAACCATTAGCCCCCGGAGTTGATTCATAATTAAAATTAATCATGGAAATTTTTCATTTAGGGAATGGATATCTTATGGGAATACTAATATCTCCATGCATGATATTTTTTAATATCCTTACTGAAACTAAGTTATATCCTAAATGGGTTTATAAAATGGTCATCAATGATGTTAAGATAAAAAACATCATCCACATCATAAATTCCAATATCAAAACCATATTTAAAGTCTCTCATTCTGTATTGATGAAACTTAAAAAAAAATATAATCATCATATTCAAAATGGTTGTATTTTGAGTAAAAAAATCAAGAGCAACAATTCCTCTCACAATCACATATTATAAAATTGGTAGATAGAGGCTTTCTATAAGACACTAGCAATTATACTATCTGAAATGGTTAATAAAAACAAGAAATCATGGCCATATATACTCATGTATTCATTATCGGGATATCATACTACATCATATAGCACAAAATATTCATCCCAATATCCACTTCACTATAGAACTATTATAGTGGATAATATTTAAAATTAGATTTCATCTATTTGAATCAATATATTAGTAATATTTTAAAATATGAAATTTCATTAAAGTGAGATGATGATTTAGAAAAACATGATGACAGATAGTAGTATATATGTAAAGACATGAGAATTCCATGGACAATTTGTTCTTAAATTGATGAGATTTTTACGAGTCCGTGAAAATTTACGGCACTTGATTCGGAGACCCGGTGTGCCCAGAATCAATTTCTGAAGTTTTTTTCGGGTATGTTCAGTAAATGTACGAGTATGATTTTATATATTTTGAACCGGTGCTCAGAATTGAAATATGAGGTCATTGTTGATCTCGCAACATCAGTGAATTATTAGGGAGACCTTCACCGCAGATGCGTTCTATCGAGAATGGAAGTTAGATTTTGGGGTTTTTAATTAAATTTAATAAAAATAAAGAGTTCACTTTTTTTATTTGTGGTGGTTAAAACCTCCAGGATGAGGATAGTGGTGGGGTCCACCACACCATAACCTCCCATGAAGGGTTATGTTGGTGGGTCCCACATACACATAACCTCCCTTGGGAGGATTTTCCGTCGTGGGGACCACCCAGGGGTTGTAACCCCTTGGAACCCCCAATTAAGTACATATCCTCTTCACCTTCCTCCACGATTTATTTGTGCCAACCCACTTCATTTATTTGGTTAAGTTACACCAATTAATTAAACTCCACCTTTTGAAATATTTTTAATTCTTTCCAACAACTAAGTAATATAAAAACCTATTATTTTATTTTGGGAGGGAAACATTTATTTGGTTGGGACATTGACAGAAGACTTGGAAGAATTTGGAGGACATCATCCTCTCAATGAAGAATGGGAAGAAATCCTCTTCATCGTTCACTGAAGATCGTCGAACACATACTTCGATCTTCGACCGAGCCAAAAGAGAAGGAGACGACTGCGAAGAATGCCGACAACGGTTCTTCCTCAGTTTGCTACCCCGGACGCTTCCTGACTTCAACTAATCGATGTCCGACATTCTTCTTCTTCCACCATCAACGAACGACAAGCGAGGTACAGGTTTTGAGTTGAATTTTTTTCGTTCTTCACCTTACAATATTTTGGAATGAGAATTCCCGATTGATAATTCCATAACAAGGAGGGCTTGGACCACATGAACATGGACCGACCCTTCCCCTTTGTTTTTCTCATTTGTTGACGATGGTGAAGGCGCAACCCTACCGCCGGAGGAACGGACTGCGATAAAAGCAACGACGGCCGGCGTCGGGCCGGCTGAGAAGAAACCGGTGGCACAAGGCCCTCAGGTGGCCATGAGGGCATGACCCCACTATGCCGCACGGAAGGAGAGACGCGGCCAAGGCGGGCCGCGGAGGAGGCACGGGCGCCGTCGCGCCCCGCGGAGGCCTATAGGGGGTCGCAGCATGGGCGGGCCGTAGCGGAGGGGCGGGACACCGTGGCGCCACGCCGGTGGTGCAGAACTACGACCAGGGCGGGCCACGACGTAGGGGTGTGGCACCATCGAGCAGCACTGGTGGTGTGGAGTGGCTGTCCGCTCAGCCAACCAGGAAGAGCGGGACACCATCGGTTCCCGCGTGTTCTGGACCGGCGCCACTTGGCACTGGTTGGAGCTCCACCTGAATGGCACAGCCGTTTAGGTGTCAGGGGTGCACAGCTTCCCCCCTGGCCGCAGCTTAAGCGGACCCCGCGAGCCGCCAGGATGGGCTGCCTTAGGTTCTTCGACCATTGGTCCGGGCCGCCATCGGGCCGAAACGCCCTCAGGCCGGGTCGCATATCCGGGCTGGGCCCCCATCGGGCTGAGCCGCCCTTGGGCTGGGCTGACCTTGGGCTCGTCCGCCCCCTTGGGATGGGCCGACCACGCGGTTCAGGCCACCCACTCGGTCTGGGTCAGACCTGAGGATCGAGTCGGACCCCGGTCCGGACCCAGGCCGGTCCGGGTCAGTCCAACATAGTGGGACCAGACCCGGACCCGGTTGGGCATGTTTTCAACTTTTCACCCATATCATGAGCTACATGTGTCCGATCGACGAACCGTTTGTAGGGACAGAATTATTAGAGTGAGACAGATTTTTTGGAATACCCCACTTGAGGTTATAACACAGTTGGATTACGGTCAGGTTTGTTTGATCCAAAAAAAACCAACCGGGCCCCTGGAACAAAAATACCAATAACTCACAGACCGGGCATCCGATTGACGCGTCGTCTGATGCATTAAGATCCCTATGATGAGGCGGACCATTGATATTATTCTACATGGTACTTCATGACAGTTGGAGTATCGATCAATATCTCGTGGAGCGGATCCTCCCAGAGACGAGTGAGCGGAGTGTGAAGACCTAGTAACTGGCTGAGACATGACGACTACTGACCTTTTGACTCAGAGTATTTCGACTAGCCCAGTGGGAAGAACCTATGTGTCACATGGCATGCCCATAGTGGGTAGCACCTCTGTGGGATGTGTAAAACCCATGGTACTCGATAGGAGGAGTACCTCAATAGGCTACGAGGGGGAGCGCCTCTATGTGAGCGTGGCAGACCCACATTGGGGGGAACCTCTGTGTGACGTAGCAGACCCACGGTACTTGACAAGAGGAGTACCACAGTAGTCCATGAAGTTTGGAAGCGCCTTTGTGTGATGCGACAAGCCCACTGTACTCGATAGAGGAGGATTACACCATCATTTGAGGTTCCGACAGTGTGGATGGGGTTGTAACTTGATACTACCCCCTTGAATAAAATCCTAGTTTGAGCTGAGTCAGTGAATTTTTTGGTTTACCTCATGTTTGAGATGGGTTACTAGATAACATAGGTTTATGTATGGGCATATACCTTAGTAAGGTTTATCCATTGATTATTTACTTTGTGGTTATCCTTGCTGGATATTGTGAGACCATGAGGTTCTCAAAGTCCCTAACGAGTATCATTATACTCACCCTTGCATGGGCTATGCCCACACCTCCTTGTGTTGGTTGTAGAAGACATACAACACTGACTGAGGCAAAGAGTAGCCGAACAGGACGGTACCCAGAGGTGGACCACTCAGAGTGACGGGGTACGGAGGAGACAGACCTACGTGGAGTACTGAGGAGGCCTTCTGTACCTACCCTTCAGATAGGAAACCTGTAGGATGACCTAGTAGCTTCTATAATTTCTTTCAGTTGTACTTACATTCATTTGTATTTGTACTTTACTATTGGGCTTGTATTTCCAGCCCCTTTTACTTTCCAGCACTTTTTCTGCATACAGTATTGCTTAGTGTTTTGCTTTCAGTTGTGTACTCTGATTATGTGTGTTTACATTTTATAAAGGCAATGACTTCCCAACATAGGGATTTATGCCTTTGGTGATAGTCACCAGCCCCTGGCCCATGGTAGGCGGGCTTGGGGTAGTCACGAAACGGGTCCTAAGGATGGGTCATGAAAAATTGCTATCAGAGGAGTCAATTCTACCACAAATCTTATGACTCTGATATTTCATTTCTATGAAGAAATATTGTTAAGGGTACTAAGTGTGGTTTTCAGTTCAGGGAGTCCAGTGTTGGTGTGGGCGGCCGACGTATCCATACACAAGGACCCTGGCATCTAATTTTCGACTCAGTACACAAAAAACACTAATTGCATGTGTGTTTTCAAATTTTTTTCCTTAAGTCAGCTCAAACAGGTCAGATCACCATGTATAATGTTTTGACCATGTCACATATGTTTCATTCAGGATGCCTCACCGTGGACAAACAATTAGAGCCCCAGGAGTCGTACGTACTGACATCCCACCGAGCGACAAGGCCTCAGTGTAGGGTCCCTTTCTAGCGGAGTCACCAGTGGTACCACTCCCTGTTGAGCCACCGATGCCAGCATCCCTAGCATTAGATGATGCATGCCGCATGAGCGCGTTTCATGAGTTCCAACGCTAGAGGCCCCATAGGTTTCAGGGAGAGACATACCCACAGGAGACTGAGGATTGGCCGGAGGCTGTGGTGAGAGTCTTCAGGATAGTAGAGACACCAGCAAACATCATGGTGATCCTTGATGCTAGCCTCCTTCAGGCAGCAGTAGGCAGATGGTGGAGCATGATGCTCCAGGTCCATGATGAGGCGAAAATACTCTTGACATACTTCGAGAGCCTGTTTTGGGTAGAGTTTGTACCAGTCACCCTTTGTGTGGGGTGGATACATGAGCTACTTCATTTGCATCAGGGCATCATGATAGTAGCACAATACTCAACGAGGTTCACTGACCTCTCACGCTACTCCATAGATATAGTACAGGACCCATTCTTCATGGCTCGGACATTCGAGGAGGGGCTCATGCAAGAGATCTGGGCTTTGATGATCTCCCTCAGCATCCAGACACAGGAGGGGGTGTTAGAGAGAGCCCTCCTAGTGGAGAGTTTCCTTACTGAGCATTCACTAGTAGCGAGACCCACTACAAGTCAACATTTAGCGGAGTCTTCTACAGATGGCACTAGGAAGATGACATGGAGTTCCAAGAGGACCAGACCCACGGGTGGGTGACTAAAGGACTCAGGATCTATTTTACGGGGAACCTGGGGTAGTGACATACTTGTCAGGAGCAGACAGTGTTACACATGAGGCGGGCAAGGTATCATGGCTGGAGACTATCCGAACCACCATATAAATAATCACCAGATAGTTGAGGGACCTCCATGGAAGAGGAAAAGGTTCTATCGAGGCGGTCCGCAGGGAACAAGTGGACATGGCAGAGGATTTGGTCGAGCAGCTGGCATTGGACGACATTTTGAGGTGTTTCCAGCACCATCAGGAGGTCCACCCCGACCATAGGGAGCATGTGGACAGGGGAGATCTCTGATTCAGACAGCTGAGGCTTAAGACCATGGTGATCCAGATATGATTCTATGTATGATTTGTGTCTACTACACCTTACCTTTAGTTCTTATAGACAAGGGTTCCAGTCACTCTTTCATAGAAACTACCATCATTCGGAGCTCAGAGATTTTGACAGAGTCGTTGGCTTGATCCTTACGACTAGAGATTCCTATAGGAGCAGACTCGACAATTACCCGCTGGTGGAAGCAGTGTGATATTGCTCTAGGAGTCGAGATCGTCGGTTGGGATCTCCTCGTAGTGTCTTCAAGGCCTTACGACGTCATCTTGGGTATGGACTGGTTATCTACAGTCCATGCTCAAATCGACTGTATTAGGTGCAAAGTGTGGTGTGTCCACACGTATGTGACTAGGTTCACCTTCACCAGCGCGAAGGGAACCTCTGCATCACAATACAGACTTACTCGAAAGAGGGTGCATCCGATAACTCACCAGTTGGCTTTCCTCACCCTTGGAATAGTTGATGTGGAGAGTCTGACATATCTTTTAGTGGTGGACTAGTATAGAGATGTTTTCCCTGACGATGTTCCAGGATTATCTTCTCATAGAGAGGTGGACTTCTACATTGACTTATACTCCGGGACTGAGAAGATATCAACTCTAGCATATCAGATGGCTCCCACTAAGCTTCGTGAGCTGCGAGTATAGATGGAGGACTTCCAGGTGAAGGGATTCATCTGGCCCAGTGTTTCTCTCTAGGTAGCCTCAATTCTATTCGCTAAGAAGGCGGATGTGAGCTTGAGGCTCTGTGTTGACTACCGCCGCCTGAACTAGGTGACCATAAAGTACAAGTACCCACTCCCTAGGATTGACAAACTATTTGATCAGCTCAAGGGAGCTCTATGGTTCTCGAATATAGACCTCAGGTCCGGCTATCACCAGCATAGAGTTCGAGAAGAGGATGTACAGAAGACGACCTTTAGGTATCGATACGGCCACTACGAGTTCTTGATTATTCCCTTCAGTGTAACCAATTCTATAGAAGTGTTCATGTGTCTCATGAACAGGATATTCTAGACTTACCTCTATCTCTTTTTCATAGTATTCATCGATGGCATACTGATTTACTTGAATACTGAGGAGGAGCATGCCTACCATTTGTGGGTTGTACTGGACACACTCTGAGAGCACCAGCTTTTTGGTAAGCTCTAGAAGTGCCAGTTTTGGATTCGAGAGGTTCACTTATTGGGGAATGTCATCTCGGAGGCTGGAGTTGTAGTGGATTCAGTGATGATTGTGGTGGTACATTCTTTGGAGCCACCCAGGAGTGTGAAAGAGGTGTAGAGTTTCATGGGCCTGGATGGGTACTACCGGAGGTTCATTCTAGGCTTCTACAGAGTTTCATCCCCACTCTCATCCTTGACGAAGAAGGGGAAACCCTTCATGTGGTCGGAGAGATACCAGAAGATCCTTCAGGATCTGAGGTAGATACTGAATAGAGCCCCCATCTTGAGGCTTCCAGTGGAAGGTGTAAGGTACATAGTCTACTATGACGTGTCAGGGACAAGACTCGGGTGTGTCCTGATGCAGGAGCGAGCTGTGATCACGTATGGTTCTCGGAAGCTAAGATAACATGAGAAGAACTAAGCTACCCATGACCTAGAGTTAGCAGCAGTGGTCTTCACCTTGAAGATATGGAAACACTATCTTATGGGCGAACATTTTACCGTGTACTCTGATCACAAGAGTCTCAGGTATATATTCTCCCAGAAGGATGTGAACCAAAGACATCGGTGTTTTCTTGAGTTCCTCCAAGACTATGACTTCGTGATAGTCTACACTCCTAGGAAGGGGAACCTTATTTCATATGCGATCAATAGGAGGACTGGTATTCAACTACTAGGAGAGGCGACAGAGAAGCTGTGTGACTTGCAGTTAATCATTGTCGTTAAAGATAGAGCAGCCTATCTACAGTCCATTAAAATCACTCCCCCACTACTTAAGCGAGTCAAGGAGGTGCATCATGGGGACACTGACTGCGAGATGTGACGTACCATGGTACCAGTATCACTTCAAGATGAAGTGTTGAGGGAATTACACACTTCCCCTCTAGTGGTACTCCCAGGAGTGGTGAATATATACCAGCACCTTCTACAACAACAATAGTATCCATGTATGAAGATGGAAGAAGCAGAGTTTGTCACTCGGTGCCTCACATGTCAGCAAGTGAAGGTGGAGCACCAGGTACCATTCGGCTTGGTTCAGCCTTTAGAGGTCCCACAGTGGAAGTGGGATGGTATATCCATGGACCTTGTGATGGGTCTTCCACGTACATACAGGGGTCATGACTCGATTTGGGTGATCGTTGACAGACTCACCAAGTCGGACCACATTCTATTGATTAGAGATCAGGGCTCTGTAGGGATATTGGGATGCCTCTGCATGCATGGGATTGTGTGTTTTCGTGGAGTTTCATCTTGTATTGTCTCTGATCGTGACACAAGATTTACTTCCCGGCTACGGGAGGGGTTGCAGGAAGCTTTCGAGACACAGCATATCTTGATCACCGCCTTCCATCCTCAGACGGATGGTCAAACTGATAGGACCATCAAGACTCTCAAGGACAAGCTATGTGCATGTGTCATTGACTTCGATCGTAGATGGGAGGATCATCTACCCTTGGTGGAGTTTGTGTACAACAATAGCTATCAATCCACCATCAACATGGCACTTTTTGAGGACTTGTATGGTTGAACTTGTAGATCACCACTGTGCTGGACAGACCGAGGGGAGTTAGCACTAGTGGGGCCATAGATGGTATATGCTACCATAGAAAAGGTTCAGATCATCTAGGAGCGGATAATGAATCCACACAGCCGACAAAAGTTGTATGCTGACAGGAGATTGAGACCTCTAGAGTTCGAGAATGGCGACAACGTCTTCCTATGGGTCTCATCTCAACGAGGTCTATGGAGATTTGGCAGAGGTTTAAAGTTATCTCTAAGATTCATCGGACCCTTCCAGGTCCTCAGTATAGTAGGAGAGGTGGCTTACCTCTTAGCTCTTCTACTTCAGTTACAACGGGTGCACAACGTCTTCCAAGTTTCTCAGCCGAGGAGATACGTTCATGACAGTTCCCACATCCTCGACCATGGAGAGATAGACATGAATGATGGGGTGACTTTCACGGAGGTTCAAGTGGAGATCGAGGATCATTAGAAGAAAGTCCTTTGTGGATGGTGGATACCTCTAGTGCGTGTTCCCCGACAGCACCAGAATCTCCAGGAGAGCACTTGAGGTGGGGAGATTGTAATGACCTGAAAATTCCGTGGAATTTTTTTTTAAATTCATAGGATTTTTATGACTTCTTGAAAATTTACAACGCTTTATTGTGTGGCCCGGTGTGCCTGGAGTCAATTTTCGATGTTTTTTTTCCAGTACGTTCAGTAAACCTATGTGTGGGAATTTATTTCTTCTGAACCGGGGCATGGAATTGAAATTTGAGGGCACCGTTGATCTTGCTGCGTCAGTGATTGCTTAGGGAGACCTTCACCGGAGTTGCGTTCTTTCGAGAATGGAAGTCAGAATTTGGGGTTATTAATTAAATTGAATAAAAATAAAGTGTTAACATTTTTTTATTTTGGGTTTTTAAAAGCTCAAAGAGGAGGTTAGTGGTGGGGTCCACCACACCATAACCTCCCATGAGAGGTTATGGAGGTGGGGCCCACTCGCACATAACCTCCCTTGGGAGGATTTTCCATGGTGGGGAAAACCAGAGGGTTGTAACCCCTTGGAACCCCCAATTAAGTAGAGAGACTTTTCACCTTCCTCCACCATTTATTTGATCCAACCCACTTCATTTATTTTGTTACCCTTCACCAATTAATTAAACTCCACATTTGGAAATCAATTGATTTCTTGACAACAATTAAATAATAGAAAAACCTATTATTTTATTTTGGGTTGGAAACTTTTATTTGGGTGGGACTTTAAGAGAGGACTTGGAAGAATTTGGAGAAATTCATCCTCTTAATGAAGAATGTGATGAACACCTCTTCATCATTCACTGATGATCGTCGAACTCTTACATTGATCTTCGACTGAGCCAAATGAGAAGGATTCGACCGCAACGAACACCGAAGACGCTTCTTCCTTGGTTTCCTACGCCGGATGCTTCCCAATGTCAATGAATTGACATCCTCCATTCCTCTTCTTCCTCCATAAATGATTGGCAAGCGAGGTACGAGTTTTGAGTAGAATTCATTTCTGTTCTTCCCCTTACAATATTTTGGAATGAGAATTTCCGATTGATAATTCCATAACGAGGAGGGCTCAGACCATACGAACATGGACTTACCCTCTCCCTTTGTTGTTCTCAATTGTTAAGGACGGTGGCAGCGCAACCATACCACTAGAGGAACCGACCGCGGTAAATGCAACGGTGGTCGACGATGGGCTGGCGATGAAGAAACTGGTGGCGCAAGGTTGATGGGTCCCCAAGAGGGCGAGGCACCACTGGGTCGCGTGAAAGGAGAGTCGCGGCTAGGGCGGGCCCCATCGGAGTCGTGCGGCACCGTTTCACCATGTCGTTGGTGCAAAACTATGGTCAGGACTGGCCACAGTGAAGGCATACGGCGCTGTCATGCCATGATGGTGGTGCGGAGCGGCTGGATTCTTGGCCAGCCAGGAGGGCGGGACCCCTTTGTGTCCTGCATGTGCTGGAAAGGTGCCACCTATTTCCGGTTGGAGGTCCACCCGAACGGCAGATCCTCTCGTGAGCTAGGGGTGAGCGGATTTCCCCATGGCAATAGATTAGGCAGAACCCACAAGCTGTTGAGCCTTGCCGCCCTCATGTTGGGCCACCCATCCGGGTCGGGCCGCCATCAGGCTGGGCCGCCCTCTAGTCGAGCTGCCCCCTTCGGCCGGGCTGACCACACAGTTCGAGCCACCCCCTCGGACCGAGTTAGACCCGTAGATCGAGTCAGACCCCAGTTTGGATATGGGTTGGGCCGGGCCAGCCCGACTGTGTCGGACCGGGCCTGGACCTGCTTGGGCCTGTTTTCACCTTTTCGCCCCCCATATCTTGGACTACGAGTGTCCGATCGACAAACCGTCTGTGGAGAAGAAAATAATAGAGTGATAAAGTTCAATTGGAAAACCCCACATGAGGTTTGGACACAATTGGGGTATAGTCGGGTTGGTTTAAACCTAAAAAACCAACCAGGCCCCTGGAATGGAAATGGAAAAAACTCACAGACCGACTGTCTGATTGACACATCGTCTGATGCATTGAGATCCCTATGACGAGGCGAAACATTGATATTCTTCTTAAATGGGACTTAGTGATAGTTGGAGTATCGACCAGTATCCCATGAAACAGATCCTCCTAGAGACGAGCGAGCAGAGTGCGGAGACCTAGTAGCATGCTATGACCTGACGACTGCTGACCTTTCGACTCAGAGTGTTTCATCAAGCCCAGTGGGAAGCGCCTCTGTTTGACGTTGCATGCCCACTGTGGCGAGCGCGTCTCTGTGACATGGAAGAACCATGGTACTCGACCGGATGAGTACCTCAACAGGCTATGAGTGGGAGCGCCTCTATGTGAGTGCGGCAGACCCACAGTGGGGAACACCTATGTGGGATGTAGCAGACCCACGGTACTCGACATGAGAAGTACTATACCAGTCCAGGAAGGTGGGAAGCGCCTCTGTGTGACGCGGCATGCCCACTGTACTCAATAGAGGAGGATTACACCATCAGCTGAGGTTCCGATATTGTGACTGGGGTTGTTACTTGATACTACCCCCTTGAATAAAATCATTGTTTGAGATGAGTCCATGATTTTTTGTGTTTTCCTCGTGTTTGAGTTGGGTTACTAGATAACATAGGTATATTAATCGGAATATACCTAAGTAAGGGTTATCTATTTATTCTTTACATTGTGGTTATCATTACTGGATATTGTGAGACCTTGAGGGTATTAGGGTCCCTACTGAGTATCATTATACTCACCCCTACAATGGCTATGCCCACACCACGTTGTGTTGGTTATAGACAACGAACATCGCTGACTGAGGCAAAGAGTAGAAGGACAGGATGATACCTGGAGGTGGACCACATGGAGTGACAGTGCACGGAGTGGATGGACCGACGTGGAGTGCTGACGAGGCCATCTCTAAATACCCTTCAGGTAGGAAACCCGGAGGACGACCTAGTGTCTCCTTTACTTTCTTTCAGTGGTACTTACTTTCAATTGTATCTATACTTTTCTATTGTGCTTGTATTTCTAGCCCATTTTCCTTTCGAGCACTTCTTTAGTATATAGTATTTCATAGTTTTTTTCCTCCATTGGTGTACTCTGATTGTGTGTGTTTACTTTTTATAAAGGCAATGCCTTCCCAGCTTAGGGATTTACACCTTTGGTGCTAGTCTCCAGCCCCTTTCCTATGAAGGCGGGCTCGGGGTAGTGGTGGCATAGGTTCTGAGGACGGGTCATGACAATATATTTCAAAATATATAATTCCATTAGAATCACATTGGTAGGTCCTTCAAATTGACATTCATTCCGCCACTCATTCCTTCATTTAATGTTATTACAAGTTCTATGAACCATTGTGGAACCTAGGAACAAGAATATAATGTTGAAACCAAATTTCTAATAAACTAGCTCTATTCATATGTTTTATTTTAGTGGGTCTTAATCCTTAACACTAATGGATATGAAACACATCACTCCCCATATAAATGCAATGTTTTTGATGAAATAATTTCCATAATTCTTTAATTAGAATATAATATCTTAGAAGAACAACTATAAATTGAATTACATCTAACACCTAGAGGTAAGACATTAATATTGACAACCTCTGAGTACTATAATCAATACTCTAAATTCCAATGCACTTAATTCTAAGGAGTAAAACATTAATCATGATAGCATCCAAGTACTAGTGTCAGGACATTAAACAACCTAGTATCTACGTCCAAATTGAAACATATTATTCTAAAAAGAATCCAAGTGATAGAATCTTAACAACAAACATTATAATAGCCATGATTAATACCATATAATATTAATGTACATTGTCATTGT
Organism: Viscum album; assembly: GCA_963277665.1. NCBI lineage: Eukaryota > Viridiplantae > Streptophyta > Magnoliopsida > Santalales > Viscaceae > Viscum > Viscum album. The sequence continues at coordinate 1,405,171,895 of OY728119.1, forward strand.
CTTTACATTATGACATCAAACTATGATTTTCAATTCCATAAATAATGAATGTAAAAAAATTTAATGTGTCCCATTAACCATAACCTATTTCTACATTACCAGATAGCTTGGTCCATGTAAAAGTCTATGGAAGACAAGCCAAATGTTCCCTAAGAATTAATTATACCTTTTTTACAATATCCAAATCTGTGAAGTGGATCCAAATTTTTAATAATTAGATTTTGATTTATTACACTCAATACATTTTATGTTGTTCCTGATGGATTTTTTATCACCAAATCAACCACATTATTTAGAAAAAATTATATTTTCCCCTATATATGAACAAAATATATGTAGGGTGACTTCTATTTTAGAGGTATATGTATCATGATTCCTATTATAATAGGATACATAGGGATTCCAAGACAACATATCCATGAATCAGTTAAAAATTTCTTTAATATTATACTTTTTCATCCTTATTTGATCCCTTTTATAATATATAATTGACATAACGGGACTATAATAAGATGAGCCTAAATTCTTTATACCTAAATGTGATAAATATGAAAAAATTTATATAGAATAAATTTTGATGTTGTATATATGAGAAAAATATAAATGGTGGTTTTTATTGGTCAGTTCTCCATTCCTAAACATTTCATAAAAGTGATCTCCAATATGGAAAAGAATTATCTCCTTGTATATGTGTTTTTTTAGGACTCCTTATCCCAGGATTAGTTGAGATTTCCTAGAACTGAATATCGACATCTTTATATTTTTGATCCTCTGGTGAAATAGCTATTTTTTAAATTTAACTATATAGGTGACACCCATATTTCTCCTCTTTTAAAAGATTGTTATATTTGAAGTGGAATCAATCAAAATGTCTCTTATAAGGTAATTGATCATGTCCAATGTGGTAGTATTTAATGATTAGTTCTTCCAGAACCTATTCAAAAAATACTCCCACCCCAATGTTGGTTACTTGTATTCAGAGTGAAATAAATATAAAATATATGTGTTTCATGATTCATTTCCTTTTATAATCTGTAGTGACACCGAGATAGGTCCAAATATTGGGAATGAAAAAAGTTACAACTAATATTTCTGCCTGATTATATCACACATTATTCATGATGGTTGTTGTCCATTCAGAATAGTAAAATGTGTTTTTTATGAGCCATACGTTCATATTTATGGAAAATTAGAAACATGAAAATGATTAATCCATTATATGATCTAGATAGAAGAAGGTTACTTTGAAATAGGGTCACTCAATTATAAATGAATATGTAGAATACCCTAATTCCCCCATAATATAAGTCAAATTTGTATAGATAAAGACCTTCATAAGAACTATTCACAGTATAATTCATATATCTATGGATATTGTCAGATCTGGTATTCATGGATCAGCTATTGTCTTTATCATTAAAAATTACCTCCCATATTTAAAATATTATCAGTTAAATATAAGACAATTTATAATACTATGTTATTATAATATATCCAACATTTAGTCCACTGTGAGAGACATTAAATTACATAAAAATAGTATCTTATTCGAGTATCACTTTTCATATATATAAATCGAATCTATTTAAATACCTAGATCATATAGCTATTTATTCAAAAAGGTAAAAAATATTAAATGTCTCTCTCACAAATAGTCTTTATTGAGTGAATTTATACAGTATATCATATGTTCCATATCACATGACCCCAGAATAAAAAACTCATGATTTCATGTTGCATGAAATTGTATAGTATGATAGTTGATCCCCTGATTAATGATATTAATATATGGAAACAAACATCCATTGAGACTCTAAAAAAATTGATAAAAATTACTAACATTAGTTAAACATTGTTAAAAATATTTTCATTACCTTTCTTAAACACCATAGTCCATAAATAACATTTCATGTCATTAGTATTGCAAGTTTCCCAAAAACATTCATTAATGTTGGTGATGTGAGTATCTAACTATAATAGATATCTACTTTTTCATATGTCTAAAAGACTCACGTTGGCATCTTCATATGATATCATAGTTTTTCTAGTCAACTAGGGGAAATTCCACATTGTATAAAGGTCCTCTAATCCCCGTTTTCTCTATCAATATTGTTATGGAATATTTCACCCTAGATTGCTATAGGGTAATCCCTTGTGCGTGTATCCCATACCATTACCCATGAATGGATAACAATGAGAAATTATTAAAAGAATCCTCATCCACCATTTAAAATGGTGTTAGTGTATTATTTTCCATTGTAATTCTAGTTGGGTTGTTTCATCACACATACCCCTTTTCCATGGTCTACACATCCTTACATTAATATTTGTGAAATTTTTTTAATGACATGAAACCGTTAAACATTTATATGGATTGTATAAATAAATAGACAACAAAATACTAGTTAATGAGAAATAAAACTTGTCAATCTAAAATACCATAATGGGTGTTCTGATAAAAGTTTATTTCATCTCTCTCTAATCAAAATTTTTAACTAGTTTATGAAAAAATAGCTTGAAAATAAAATATATGTAATTATCATCAGGCCATTCATTTGAATATATAATTATATGTTATTTGGATCTAATCCCAAAATTTAAAGATAAATATATGATTTATCACATCCATTACACTTGATAATGTGTTCAGTACATGAAGACGAACCATTTAGTGTGTAAAAACCATCCTTGGATAACCATTTCCACATAGTAATATTTATTTCCCCATTGTTTCAATCATTTAACAAACATCACAGTTTTTGGTAAGGATTGTATCAGGTATCAAGGGACTCCACTTCTTTACTATGGATATATGGCCCAATATGAGTATTGTATATGTTTCCCCAACTTATCCAACCAAACAATAGATATTTCACCATATAGAAAGGAACACTAATATTTGATAACAAATAGAACATCATTATAGAATATATTAAAAAATTATGATTCATTTCCATACCCATTATTCCCTTGAAATTCCATCATTCTCATTCTAATCTCATTGATGTGTGATTTAAAAATCCCATAATCCAAATATGTAAGTGAATTTTATATCCTCAATGTTTTTTAACCATATATTACACATGTTCTCAGGCAAGGTTTCAAAACTTTATTATTTGGAAAATTTATATTACTCATATTGTTACCATAAATGATGTGATACAAAGTAAAATATTTATGACTACAATCTGAATTCCCCATGATTTCATGGTGGATTTTATTGATAATCATCACTCCATTGACATTGGGTTTCACTCAGCACCTGTTTTATAGAGTATCTCACTCATAATTTGTTCAAGAATATTTGCTTAAATATTTATATTCATTTTCATACATAAATTCCATAAACTATGACTACCGTGATAAATTTATCACAACAATGACCTATTTACATTGATAGTCAAACACTAATTACCTAAAACATCCCACTAAAGGGGATGTAATATGTGTTAAATTAAAAACCCAAAATGGAATCTGAAAAAATTATCAAAATGTTTATAATTATTATCAATATATTCAATGTTCCTTCCAATATTATAAAACAGAATAAAAAAAGACACAAATATGATCCCTAAAATTGTGTGGCCCTATAGTTAATCTGCCGAAACTGATTATAACCCCATGGTTTAGGGGAATATATGTATAATAATGTATCAAATCATAAACACTACATCAAGATAAATATAAGGAGTAATGAAAATAATGATACTATAAAAATTCATTAATGATCATTTAACATCCCCATATATTGTTCCTTGAGTTCATGAAGGCATGTAAAAATTCTATAATTATTTTTAAGAAGCATATATTCCCTCAAGAGACTTCTCTTGTTGACTATGAATGTGTGCATCAAGTTAGATACGAAATGTTTTCCTCTTGTTTTTTATTATCACTTGTAGAATCCTCACCATGCTAAGAATTTACTATTATTTTATTTCACTCTAATAATATTGTTGTGAAACTCATTACTCATGTGTGATTCAAAATTATTACCATCTGGTGCACTATATATCATCACAGTAAATCAATCCCATTAAAGGGAGAATAAAATATTCATTATTTCAAACATTAAGGTTTTCTCAATATTCTCAATATCATATATTTATAAATTATGCGCATATATAATGAAATAATCTGTTAAATTATAATAGAACCATTTAATGGGGCTATTATTTTTTCCTATAAACTGAAATTCAAATTATTCTGAATTACATTACCATAATCTACTAAGGTAAAATCCATAGTACTCATGAGGCCAAAAATGTATAAAGGGTGTCATGGGAGAATGTAAACTATTTATTCACGGAATATGCACCTTAGATGATCGAGTAAAAAATAAACATTTATATATAATTGAATAAATATTTTTATGATGTAATCCCATAAAATTCTTCGTATGAAAAAAATACATTCTCTTCCAATAATCCTTTCTTGTTTGAAGCATTAAAAAATTCATCTAAATATATAGAAAACATTATATATGCCTCACCCTAAAACCCCTGACATATAAATTCTATGATCATAGGGCTCTTATCCTGGGAATATAATACAAAACTAATTTTCCATTATATTCTATCCTAGGTCAACACATTAAAGTAAACCATTATTCACTATTCTAAATGAACCATCTCTAATGCATTGGATATAACAAAAATATTTTTTAAAAGACTATCAACTTGTTATATACATTATATGACTAAAAATACCAATATTATGAAATAATGTGAATCCCTATACTTATGATATATTTACAATTAAATAAATTCAAACCCATTAATAGCTTGTAGAACATGCTTCCCCGAGTCTAAATGAACAAAAATATACTAAAACGTTATATCCTACCCATTAAATTGGAATTTAATAATAGTAATAAATAAATTATGAAAATTATATTTTTTTCATACATATAATTATAAAATCCCAAATTAAAAGTTTATTAGACAATAAAATAATTATTATTTGAAAAAAAAATGAAAGGTTTTTTTGAAAATTGTATTTTTCTAAAAGCTTGTTTTGTCGTTCCATGGGAATATTTTTAAATATAAATCTTAACAAATCTCAATAATTTTTTAATATAATAGTTTTTTAAAAATATTTATATGACAAAAGTATCTTTCATTGAGTAATTGATAATTTTTTAAAAGATTAATATAATGATGAATATTAAAAAATACAGAATATTAATGAAAACATCCATTCTATCTAAATAATTTACAGATTCAAATTCAAATTAAAATTTCTTTTAATGTAAAATTAGTTCAATTATATTACAATTTAACTAATTGAGGTAATTATAATGAATTTTATATTGAATTAAAATTTAATTTTTTTAACGTTTTGTTGTTTTTTGTTTTAAAACCCCACTTTATCAATTCATCTCCGGGTTTTATTTTAAATTAAATTATGACGCTTATATTTAGTGAATTTGGAAATTTTGTTACCACATTTTGAAATAGGAAAATTTATATAATCTAATATGTAAAAAATATATTTCTTAAAATAATGAATAGTGAAATAATTAAAAATTAAATATCATGTTTAAGGTGAAAAGGGGATTACATTGGGGATAAACAATGCAGAAATAGTAAAAAATAGCCTAATATTTGTAAAAAATAATTGGTTGAACATATTCTATCATACCAAACTCTATTATTTTATAAGTACCAATTTTGGGGGCTTTCTTCATGATTAAAATTTGGGTTCAATTTTTTTATTTCAACATTTCTATTTGTGTCATCTCCCCCACATATAAACGGAAATAACCACTCATCTATCACACTTAAAAAACCATTTTCTTAAACCAACACATTCAAAAATAAATATCTAAATTCTCTCCCTACATGATATAATCCTTGGTTATATCATAAATCCAATATAAGATGGCTTTAAGTTAATCCTAGAGTGGTTTACTAAAGCATTGGTAAATATTTTAACTATGCGTTTTAATTTTACATCTTCTTATAACTATTTATAATCATCATAATATATTATATTATATAAAATTAGTATCACACATGTTCATAAATTGTTTAATATTAATTTAATGTACTATATCTATTTTCACATATGTTAAATAAGAAAATATCATTGATCGTGTTAACATCCGATGAATTCCTCAAAAATCAATGTAATTTTTTTAAATCCCCACCAATCAAGGGTAAATATAATTATGTATTTTAAGATTTATATTATCATTATTAAATTATTATACTTCGGGAAATATGATATCATATATAACTTCTTAGTGTCCTTTTTCCACCTGGACATGATAATATATTTTGTGTGTACAGAAAACTACCACATCTCTAATTCCTGTGATTATTTTTTCACGTGTTCTTTAAATAGTCTGTAGTAATGATAAATTTAATGCATATATGTTTTTATTTTTAACTGAAAATACTTTTGAAAATATATTATCACATTGAAATTATTAAATTCCTAGAATTTTTGAAACAATAACATTCCTCAAGTGAATGTAAGGAATACCGCTCCAATTAGTGATGTGAAATTTTTTTCATTTAATTTAACATTATTTTTATCATCTAATTAATTTATTATTATACATTATATATATTTATATATTATATTATAATTATGGATTAATATTTATTGTACTTTCATTGCTTATGTAATGAAGAAAATAAAAACAACATTCATGCATATATATATCCTACTGTGTCCATGTACGATGTTAATTATTTCCTATCACTGACGTTTATAGATTATTATAATTAATTAAACGATGAATATATAAGATATTAATATCATGGATTACATTTTAGAATTTATTGAACCATAATCAATTTAGTAGGACAAAAATTATTTATCAAAAACAAACATGAAAATTAAAACTACTATCACATGTAATAGTGATTTTATTAATGAATTAGTAATAAATGGGTTATAATAGAATATATGTAATTTATTTATGGTCTGAAATATATAAAAATGGTCTTTTAATTGATATATATTAAAATTATACATTTTATAAATGATATTTTTGTTGAGTTGAAAATAATTCTAGTAAATTCAAATAAATTTTTGATTATCACACTACACTTCTTAAAATAATATGTTTCACTCTCTTTTATTCTTCCCTTGATTTTAATCACGGTTTCAAAAAATAATTTTATTAGATAGAGGAATATCTAATTATAGTATGAAGTGATATACTATTTTTTGATGTAATTATTCTAAATTTAAGAAAAATATAGTCAAATATATTTCTTGATGATGTTCTGTAAAAGCGTCAATGTCATAATATAGCATAATATAAATTAATGATGTAAAATTAACAATTTCATCCAATTATTTTTTAGATAGAAGTAGAAATGTTTTTAGCTACATATTTATTCAAATAATTAATAAATTGATATAATTTTTTTTAAGAACATATTATTCAAATATACAAAATCTTGTTACACAAAAATGCGTTATAATCATATGTGAAATTTCTAAATGTGTTGTGTTTCTATGGAATAATTTGATCTGATAATATTATGTTAAACATCAAGTATAATAGAATATGTTCAGTGAAATTGTTCCTTTAAATTTTGTTACATTCAATGAGGTGTAAAGAATTATTTTTCAGTTCAAACACTCTCTATATTACTTAGTTTTAGCATCTTGTTTCTCATCCATGGATAATATTATTAGTGTTTTCATTATAATAAATCCTTATAATGAATGTAGCTGTCATAGATCATTTTTCTTTTTTATTTGTTGTTGTTGGTTTTCTTTTTTTTGATATTGGGAATGTGAGGATATAATCACATATGTTGTGTCCTATATTTTGATCAATGTTTCCCATAGCAATGAATACTTTGTTCTTCAAATCTCAGTATCGAGGGTTTCATTATTCAAGGAAACCATGTCATTAACGATTGGAGAAAACAATAGATGCATAAATTTTTTATTATATACATTCATAATAAGTAATGTTAAAGTGATGATGAATATTTTATGATGTTCAACATGGTTTACATTATATCTTCATAAAGACTATAATTTCTTGTGTTTAAATGTTATATTCTCCACTCAGTATTTAGATAGAAATTTTTTATTTTTTCTAGACATTTCAATAATATTTTTTAGACGAACTATCTATCTAACCTAAAATCCACTTATTGGATAAACATTATATTTGACATATTCACTAAATGAGGTTAATAATGTTTTATTTATTATTATAAAAACAATAATTAACCCCTTCCCATGTATCCATTTTTTTACTCTACAATGTTATTTATGGAATCAATGGAGTGTCTTCAACATAGGATGATATTTTTTTAAAAAAAAATTATTAAATATTGTTTATTTTATTTTATAAAAAAAATTTAAACTATAGATTAATGTTTTGTTATAGATTATTTTACACAAAAAAGATTCTATTAGAATGGGTATATTACTTGTATAATAATTTGGAAGGATTGAAAATTGGAACTCTTGAGAATATTAATCCCAATAATCAACTAATTATTAATCATATAACAATGAAATCGTAAAATATAGTATGAAATATATTATAATAAACACTAGAGTATATTAATTTTTTATACTTACTTTAAATTATCAGATACCTGAAAAACATTTCTACATTTATGAATCATGAATATATGGAATATAAATATAAATAAGGAGTTATAAATACATTTTTGGGTTCTATGTAAAGTATTATATTTAGTAAAATTTATTTTTGTAAATATCTGAAAAATATTTTCTTCATATTGGAATTAACTCATTTTGGTACTGTAAAAGTTATAATGACTATAATGGAGATTATTAGATATGATTATATGGTATATGAATTTATAATAAGATAGTAAATTATTATGATATATTCAAGACCCCTAGAAATTATTATTTTTGTATAGACTCGTTGGGACATAGATCATACTAATCATGTTTTAGTTTAAATAATAATTATTATTATGCTATGAGAGTGGGAATGAAAGAGAACAACTCCTCGTGATATATAGTAGAATACAAATTTTTTCATTGATTATTTGATTTTTACTTTTGTAAATTATGAGGGAAGATTGAAAAAGGATTATAAAAAACAAACGAAATAAAAATATAGTATATTTTTCTTGTATTTCAGTTGTTTCTATTAATTATTTATTTTTTTAGATTGTTCTAATTTATATACCAGAAAGTAATGTTCAAGATAGAATGGATAACGATTCATACAAACATTATGTGAATAATTTATCAAGTCTTCCTAGTAAAATGAAAAATATTGTTGGGAATAATGATTTGAAATATAATTATAAATATAATTTTACAAATAAAAGTGAAAAAATAGATTATTCTAAAATGATATGTTATGAGTGCAAGAAGGTTGGTTATATATGACTATATTGTCCCATTATTAATAGAAATAAAATTAAGGATATAAATTACAAGATTATTACTAATATGTTTTATAGTAATAAGTATAAGAAAAGTTTAAAATTCTATAACAAATTTAGTAAATGTGGTGATGTGTTTTATAATGTCACGAACATCTCTGGTCCATTACTTTGTGAAAATAAGGTGTTGGAGGTGTTTCATAAGGTCAAGGTGACTTGGGGGTGAGTTTGGGTGGAATTTTAATGAAAGCTAAAGGGAAATATCTTTCGCACGGTTGGCACACGGTTTGCATAAACCGTGCGTCCAAACCGTGCAAGGTTTGTGTTGGAGGAAGTGGCTAACACACGGTTAGCGCACAGTTTTTCTAACCATGTGGACTAACCATGCGAGGAGTGTTTGTTGAGACAGAAGCTAATGCACAGTTAGCACACAGTTTGTTAAACCGTGTGGACTAACTATACATGCACTTAAAGTTAGATCCTAAAATTGTGGATTTGGTCTCTTTTGACACTAAATGGTCCTTTTAAGCCCCTAAGCAGCCATAACATAGGGTTACCCTTCCTTATAGGTAGAAGAACCTCTCCCAAGCGTTTTGGAGGCAATATGGAGGCTACTCTTCACGAATCAATGCCGGTTTCTCGAGGTATGTCATCATTTTTGGTTGGTGTCTTAGATCTACCTAGATCTGCACCTCCTCTTCTCTCGAGATCTTAGATCTATGCCTGTTATGGTTAGATCAAAGTGTGTGGATTTCGTTTATGAAGTGATTTGGTCTTGGTTGTGTTAGGAGAAGAGATCTAGGGAGGATCCTTGGTTAATCGGCCCGGTTTTCTTGGTTTTTCTTAGACCGTTGTGGTTTTCCTAAAAAACCGTCGAGTTAGGGGATTAGTGTTTCTGTCTCCTTTATGTGAAATTGTATTGTTAGCATGTCTAATCCCGCTGGATGACTTTGGAATTGACTTAATAAATATATTTTAACTGGATTAAGAAATTTCATCGAACGTATCTTGTTGACCCATGTTTTGCTATATAGTTTGATTTCTATGCCTTGCTTGTCTGCATGTTCTTCTTGATGAATGTAAAGCCGGAATTAATTGACAATTAATTGGGTAAATATAAAGAGTCATGAAAAAGAATATGGTTCTTGTTGTAATTTGATATTGATTAAATTGGCATAATATGAATGTTTAATCTTTGTGATAGCTCACATATTTGGTTCATGATGTTGGAACCAACGAATTGAATTTTTTAATTCAAGATGGATTAGAGAACATGATTGATTGAATTCCCTCAAGTGTACTGAGTTACCCCCTTATTGTGAAATACGGCTAAGAGCTCAATTAATATGGTGTTTTTATTCTACTGCTTGTGATGTTATGTGACCCTGAAGGGGTTTTGTGATATGTGGAGGCAGTGAGGCCTTGTGGTTGTGGCAGCGGATGGCGCCTAGGGTGGAGAGATGCATCGGTTTATTCATGTGGGTGTCGGGGATGACACTAGAGATGATGGTATGGGATTGATGTGATGGCTGAATGTTTGGTGTCTTTGATTGGTTGTATATATGCTTTAATTTTCTCCACTGATCAAGGCAGTTGGTCTTGCTTACCCTTCATCCGAAATGGGCGAAGACACACGGGGTATGCCATGTGCATTCCATTTTTATCCTCTCAAAAGAGAATGGGTCTACGCTCTTGATATAGGCAGAAAAGACTCAACGGGTAGTATATCCACTCACCGTGTTGAGCCACCATGTGTATTGTTTCATAGGATTCGTTTCTAGAATGCCTAGGAATATGGGATCGTAATTATGTAATGAATGATTTATTTAATGGTGATAATCCACAAGGTTGGAGGTGATGGAATTTAATGGTGATGTTGCAACTCTTAAAGGAGCTGTTGATTTTGAATGTGATGCTAATGAAGTTTAATGTGGTTTTTTTCATGGTTAGTTAAGGTTCTAAGAATTAATTAACATAAAGAGGAATTGATGAAAAAGGGAATAAAGTGACCAAATGATGTTATTTAATTGGTTGTGTTCTTATAGGATTCCTAGTCATAGAAATAGCAGCCAGTAGTCCAAGAGATGATAGCTGTAGTTGAGACTAAGACTAGTTTATGACCATAATTTGGTTGTGAGTTATATATATTCTGTAATTTTTTTGTTTCTATACACTACTCCACCCTATCAGTAAGGGAAACTGGCACCCCGGGGATTCTGAGCACTGGGGGGGGGGGGGTGTTTTCCCTAACATTTCGGTGGGAGGATGAATGGATTACTACCCCCTTTGGACCCATTCTCTTCTCTTGGTAGACACTAATGCTATTGGAACAACAATTAGTTTCCACATATATGTGTGTAGAGGGCTGTAATGGCTTGTGGTTATTTCCACACATATATTCTGGATATAGTATCCTATGGACTACTATAGGTATAGCGTGTATAGGCTGTGATGGCTTGAGGATCCTTACTCAGTGTATGGGTTGTAATGGCTTGAGGTGTAATACTCGGCATATGATACACATTTTGAGAGCTGTGGTGGCTCCCGGAAACTACCTAGTTACTTTTAGTTTTGAGGTTGGTGTGGTGCTTCACGTAGGTGTATTCGGGCAAGCCTTTGTGGTTCACATGGTGTAGATTGTGGAGCATTGCCCAAGTGTATACGGGCAAGCCTTGGGAGAGAGATGCACATGACGTATGTCATTGGGGAAAAGTGGAAAACTAGTGGGGATTTAGTAGCGGGGTACCCATGATATTCTTTTCTATATGATATATTTTTTATGCATTACATGGTGAGAGTAGCCATGGTGAGGTTGGGAATATAGTATACCTGTTTAGGTGATGTGTTCATTTCACTTGTTGTTCACAATTCTTTAGCATACTTTCATTACTTTTGCACGAGAGGATTCGGGGAGGATCCTACTGAGTATACTGTTATACTCACCCTACATATAAATAAACTATTTTTCAGGTCACTTCGAGTAGGTTGGAGATCAGGCTGGTTACTATTAGCTTGTGGTTGCAGGAGCTGTTTGGGCTTGTGGTCACTGTTGTTTTTACTTTCATTTGGGTACTTGTTGTTTCCCTTTTTAGTTGTAGTAATTTTTCATGGAATCTCATATATTTACTTGGGATTTCATTTATATTTCAGTCTGAGTTGGAGTTGATTGGTGTCTATCTTATCTCTCTTTTCCGCATGTGTACTCTTAGAGGGTAATGCCTCCCATTTGTGTGTTTATTATACACTCGGTGCTACTCGCCAACCTGGGGACTACTAGAGTCGGGGTTCGGGGTGTCATTATCTCCCTTTTCACATTTTAGACCCAGGAGGGGTACATTTTGTGTGGAGGGGGTCATGACTGAGTGGTATCAGAAGTCTGGTTGAGTGATTGGATGAAGTTTGGAGTTAGGCACATGTGAGGTTGCATGGGTTGGTAGGGAAACAGTGTCATTCATGTTTAGAAAGTGAGTTAAACAATGAAGACTGGATGAGACATAGGGTTTTAGGGCCCCTTATGATCTGATGTACGGACAATTTAGTTTATAATGGCTACTAAACAGGGTGATATTGGTTGTAGGGTAGTGGCCTGGGAAAGGATCATGCATCATTCTTCTTTGTTCCTGTGTTTTAATGGGTAGACCATGGTATAGGTTAACCTAAAACAAATAAAAGAAATCAATTAATTAATAAAAGTTGTTTCTTCCGTATTCAAGGCATAGGAGATATAAGTGTTTGTTATTTTGTAGGTATGGCTCGATGTCGACGTCCTCGTCAGGTTTTCCTAGAAGATGTGTAACAGGCTGTTCCAGCTGGTCGTTGTAGGGTAGAGGTTGACGATGAAGACACTTGGAGGAAGACACAACGAGAGTTTCAGTGCCATAGTCTACAGAATTACGAGGGATCCGTTTCAGAGGCAGTCACATAAGACTGGTTGGAGGAGGACGAGATAGGCTTCAGTTCGATCTGTGCTCGGAAGGAGCACTCGGTGTCCTTAGCTGTGACGATGCTGCGTAGAGAAGCAAGGCAGTGGTGGTTCATGTTCCTCAGGGACCGTGAGGATTCATTGATCTCAGGGGAAGAGTTGCGAGACAAGTTTAGAGTTGAGTTCCTCTCCTCGACTACAAAGGCGTATAGTCGCCAGGAGCTTCAAAACCTTTGACAGGGGAGCTCCCGTGTTCGGGAGTTTGGGATCCATTTCAAGAACCTTTTACGATATTCTTTGGACTTGTTACCAGATGAGAAGACCGGGTTGAGGCATTTCGAGGAGGCTTTGCATCCAATGATCCAGCACCAAGTCACCCCATATATGCTGAAGACATATCTTGAGGTGCTGGAGATGGTGGAGGTTGTCGAGAAGACTTTTTCCAGGACCGGATCATCCCAATAGGGGAATCAGCATGATTCCTCATGAAGCGAGGTTGTGGTCTGGGGTTCCCGATTTTCAGGGCAGAAGAGTTTCCGTTCAGCTAGGGGTCAGTCCTAGCCCTTCACATCTCATTTCTCGGGATGCAGCAACTCTCATGCCTATGCCTAGGGATCATGTAATTTTTTTTCTTGTGGTGGTCTTGGTCATCCGTCGCGGGGGTGCCCGACCTTTCAGAGCAGTCATCGTACAACAGGTGTTACGCTCCAGGTTCCTCCGTTGATGCAGTTTCAGCCGAGGCATCAGCAGAAAGTTGCACCAGCTTTAGATCAACAGCGGGTTGATGGGTCACGCAGAGGATAGATCCATGACGCTCCCCATCCTCAGAGAGAAGAGTGCGTCCGTGGTGGTGGTCGCCATCAGGGTCAGAGAGGTTGTGGAGGAGGTCGTGGTCAGCTTCATGCTCTAGCATTGCCAGCACCAGACGAGCCAGATGTCTCTCGAGGTACCCTTTGCTTGTTTTGTACCATGTTGTATGCCTTGTTTCATTCATGAGATACACACTCTTTTATATCACATAGCCTTTTCCATGCTTTGGGACTTGAGGTAGAGAGGCTTCCAGTGCCCTTGGCGTTGACTACGCCAGTTGGAGGTCGAGCTGAATTGTTTGAAGTATGTAGAGACTGTGAGCTATTGTTGGGGAAACTACTCTATTGGGGAGATTTCCTATGTTTACGAATACAAACATATGATTTCATCCTCAACATGGATTGGTTGTATTCAATGAAGGATATCGTGGATTGATTCAAGAAAAAGTTATCTTCATTGGTGCAGAAGGAGAGAAAGTGGTGTTTTTTGGTGAGATAGATCCTCAGATGGGTCATAGGTGCATTCTACTCTTATCATCCATGATGGTTGAGATGATGCTAATTTAATCAAAGGTTCGGCAGTTGGAATTTCCTAGGGTCGTAGAGGAGTACCCTGATGTCTTTCTAGAAGAGGTTGTAACATTACCCCCTCAACAAGAGATCGAGTTTGGGATCGAGCTACAACCACGAGCATCTCTTATCTCTATGTATCCATATAGGATGTCCACTTATGAGTTACGATAGCTACGTATACAGATTGATGGTCTATTATAGTGCAGTTTTGTTCGACCAAGTGTGTCACCATGGGGTGCACCAGTTCTTTTAGTGAAGAAGGCCGACAGAATTTTGGGGTTGTGTGTCGATTATCGTCACTTGAAAAAAGTGATAATAATGAATCACTATCCTCTTCGGCGGATTGATGACTTATTCGATCAACTAAAGGGTGAAAGTTGGTACTCAATGATTGACTTATGGTCAGGATATCATCAAATGCGTGTGAAGGATGACGATATCCCGAAGACTTCTTTCCGTTAACGTCATGGGCATTATGAGTTCATTGTAATGCCATTTGGTGTGATGAATGCTCCAGATGTTTTCATGGGATTGATGAATGTTGTGTTTCGTGAGTTCCTGGAAATGTTCATGGTAGTTTTCATCGACGAAAACCTTGTGTACTCCACATCTAAAGAGGATCATGCAGAGCATCTACGAGCCGTTTTGGGAGTTATTCATCGACATCAACTCTTCAGGAAGTTGTCGAATTGTGAGTTTTGGGCTCGAGAATTCTTTTTCTCGGGGTATGTTGTGTCCCAACAGAGAGTAGCTATGGATCCCTCAAAGATTGAAGCAGTTGTGTCTTCGGTAGCTCCCAATACAGGGTCAGAGGTGTGAAGTTTTCTTGGTCTCGTAGGCTACTACAAGAGGTTCATAGCCAATTTCTCACGGGTTTCGACTCCTCTGACAGAATTGACTAGGAATGATCAGGATTTCATATGGACTGATCAGTGTCAGGGAGCTATCAAGTATCTAAATGAGATGTTAGTAAGTGCTCCAGTCCATTTTCTTCCAGCCGAAGTAGTTCAGTTTGATGTTTTCTGTGATGCTTCTCATCTGAGGTTAGGTTGTGTTCTCATGCAGCAGAGGTTAGTTGTGTCTTATAAGTCTCGGAAGTTACGTACCCATGAATGAAACTATTCCACCCATGATATTGAGTTGGCATCCCTGTTTTTTTCTCTAATCTTCTAGAGACATTACCTCATTGGTGAGCGCTTCGTTTTTTTCACCGATCATAAGAATTTAAGGTATGTTTTCTCCCAACTGGCCTTGAACTTACGATAGCATCGGTGGATGGAGTTCATACAGGAATACGACTTCAAAATATCATATACACCTGGAAAAGGTAATGTTGTGGCTGATGCGCTGAGCCGAAAGTCACGTAGTGATGCTGTGCGTGAATCCGGTGATTCCTGTAGAGTAATGGAATAACATTTAGCATTACATCTTGATATGGGAGAAGTTGGGGGTAGATGATATCTTTTTCAGATGACGGTGGAGTCATCCCTGGTGTAGAGGGTTGAAGAGTCCCAGTTGGGGGATCTTGAGGTGGAGGTCTGGAGAGACTTGTGGTGAGGCCTCTGATTGTTGGTCTGACGATGAACAACACAGAGTGTTTTATCATAGAAGGACTTTCGTTTCCTTGGAAATGCGCGAGGTGGTTCTCAGGGAGTTCCATAGTTTACCCTTAACAGTACATCCTTGCGTGACAAAGACGTACCGATCCTTGAGGATTCAGTTTTAGTGTCCTGTCCTGAAGCGTGCGGTTGTGAAGTTTCTGTCTCGTTGTTTAGTCTGCCAAAAGGTGAAGGCCAAACACCGTGTTCCAGGTGGTCTTCATCATCCATTAGAGATTCCTCAGTGGAAGTGGGAGGACATCTCAACGGACTTTGTAACAGGTTTACCTCAAGCTCCGGGAGGACATGATGCTATTTGGGTGGTAGTGGATCTTTTAACAAAATCATCCCACTTCATAGTGATCAAAGAGTCAAGATAAGTAGAAGTTTTGTCGAGGCAGTATCTAGAGGAGGAGGTGAGACTTCATGATGTCCCTGGGATGATAATTTCTGATCGAGATCCTTGTTTTACCTACATGGTGTGGAGAGGTCTCCAACATGCTTTTGGTTCTCAACTATGCCTTAGCACTACTTTTCATCCTCAAACAGATGGTCAGACAGAGCGATCTATCTAGACTCTTGAAGACATGTTGCGCTCTTGTGTTCTTGATTTTTGAGGTTCATGAATGAGGCACTTACCCTTGGGGAGTTCTCTTATAATAATAGTTTTCACTCCACCATCGGTATGGCACCGTATGAAGCCTTTTAGGGCAGAACTTTCCGTTCATTGTTGTTCTGGACTGGGTTCAGAACGTCAGAATTCTTAGACCGGAACTAGTGAAGAATACAACCGTGATGGTTAAGGTGATTTGTGAGAGGATGAACACAACACAAGATCGTCCGAAATCATATGCTGATCAAAGGAGGAGACCCTTAGTGTTTAATGTTGGTGATCATGTGTTTTTGAAGGTGACTCACCGTCGTGGTCAGTGAATGTTTGGTCATGGATGTAAGCTTTCTCCACGGTTTGTTGGGCCTTTCGAGGTGTTAGCTCATGTTGGAGATGTGGCGTATCGAGTAGAACATCCCCTGCAGATGATTCAGATACATGATGTTTTCCATGTATCACAGCAACGTCGTTATCTTCATGATGATTCCCACATCATTGATTGGGGAGAGATCGATGTTGATGATGATGCTACCTATGAGGAGCGACCTGTGGCGATCCAAGACCACAAGGAGAAGGTATTGTGCAGGCGTTCCATCCCCTTAGTTTGTGTGTTGTGGAGACACGGTGGCTTGGAAGAGAGTAATTGGGAACGTGAGTCACATATACCTACTCAGTACCCAGAGTTGTTTGATGTTTAACTCTTTTTAGGGTTTTATGTTCTCTTTTGTGGTTGTGGAACATTTATGAATATGAGATGGCACCCTTTGTTTCTTTGGTGGCTTCCTCTCTTTTGAGAGGTATATTAATGGGTGGTTGTTCAGACCCTGTTTTGTTCTCTCTATAGGTGGTTTTTGGATTCTCGAGGATGATAATGTTTTGAGAGGTATCTGATGTAATGGCTCGGACCTCTCCAGTCCATTCCATTGTGAAACTAAGGTGTTGGAGGTGTTCTGGGAGGTCATGGTGACTTGGGGGTTTGTTTGGGTGTAATTTTAAGGAAAGATAAAGGGAAATATATTTCGCACAGTTGGGGCATGGTTTTCCTAAACTGTGTGGCCAAACCATGCATGGTTGGTGTTGGAGGCAGTGGAAAATGAACGGTTAGTGCACGATTTGTCTAACCGTGCAGACTAACTGTGCGAGGATTGTTTGGAGAGATGGAAGCTAACGCACGGTTAGCGAACGGGTTTTTAAAATGTGCGGGCACATAATGTTAGATCCTAAAATTGTGGATCTGAACTTTTTTTCCCCTAAATGGTCCGTTTATTCCCCTAAGCGAACATAACTTTGGGTTACCCTTCCTTGGAGGTCGAAGAACTCTCCCAAGAATTTTGGAGGCGATCTAGAGGCTTATCTTCCAAAATCAAAGTTGGTTTCTTGAGGTATGTGATCCTTTTTGGTTGGTTTCTAAGATCTACCCAGATATACCCCTCCTCTTCTCTCGGGATCTTAGAGTTATGACCTTTATGGGTAGATCTAAGTGTGTGGATGACGTTTATGAAGAGCTTTGGTATTGGAGGTGTTAAGAGAAGAGATCTAGGGAGGATCCTTGGTGAATTGGACCAGTTTTATTGGGCGTTCTTCGACCGTTATGGTTTTCCTCGAAACCCGTTGAGGTAGGGGATTCGTGTTTCTCTCGCCTTTATGTGAAATTGTATTGTTAGCTTGTCTAATCCCACTGGATGACTTGGGAATTGAATTAATAAATATATTTTAACCAGATTAAAAAAATGCATCGAACATATGTTGTTGCCTCATGTTTTGCTAGATAGTGTGATATCTATTCCTTGTTTTTCATCATGTTTTTCTTGATGAAATTGATAAATAACGTAACGTCGGATTTAATTGATAATTAATTGGCTAAATATAAAAAGACATGAAAAGGAATATGGTTCTTGTTGTAATTTGATGTTGATTAAATTGGCATAGTAAGCATGTTTAATCATTGTGATAGCTTTCTGATTTGGTTCGTGATGTTGGAACCAACAAATTGAATTTCTTAATTCAATATGGAATAAAGAACTTGATTGATTGAATTTCCGGAAGGGTTCTGAGTTACCCTCTTATTGTGAAATAGGGATAAGAGACCAATTTATGTGGTGTTTGTTTTCATGATGCTTGTGATGTGATGTGACCCTGGAAGGGTGTTGTGATATGTGGAGGCAGGAAGGCCTTGTGGTTGTGGCAGTGGATGACACCTAGGGTGGTGAAATGCATCAGTTTATGCATGCGGGTGTCGGGGAGGACACTAGAGATGATGGTATGGGATTGATGTGATGGATGAATATTTGGTAGTTTTGATTGGTTGTTTATCTGCATTACGTTTCTCCACTGCTCAAGGCAGCTGGTCTTGATTACCCTTCTTCAGAAAGGGGCGAAGACACGTGGGGTATGCCATGTGCTATCCGTGTTTAGCCTCTCAAGAGAGAATGGGTCTATGCTGTTGCTATAGGAAGAAAAGACTCGACGGGTAGTATATCCACTCACCTTGTTGATCCACCTTGTGATTAGTTTCATAGGATACTTTTCTAGAATGCTTGGAAATATGGAAAAGTAATTTTGTAATGAAAGATTTATTAAATGGTGATAATCTACAGGGTTGGATATGATGGAATTTAATGGTGATGTTGTATCTTTTAAAAGAACAGTTTATTTTGAATGTGATGCTAATGAAGTTTAATGTTTTTTTGTTCATGGTTAGTTAATGTGCTAAGAATTAATTAACATAAATAGGAATTGATGAAAAAGGGAATAGAGTGACCAAATGATGTTCTTTAATTGGTTGTGTGCTTATAGGATACCTAGTCTTAGAAATAGTAGCCCAGAGTCCAAGAGACGTTAGTTGTAGTTGAGACTAAGAGTAGGTTATGACCATAGTGTGGTTGTGAGTTATATATATTCTGTAATTTTTGTGTTTCTATACGCTACTCCACCCTATCAGTAAGGGAAACTGACACACCGAGGATTCTGAGCCCTGGGAGGGTGTTTTTACCAACAATCCGATGGGATGATGAATTGATGACTACCCCCTTTGGCCCCGCTCTCTTCTCTTGGTAGATACTACTGTCGTCGCCACAACAGTTAGATTCCAAATATATGTGTGTAGAGGGCTGTAATGGCTTATGGTTAATTCCACACATATATTCTGGATATAGTATCCTATGGACTAGTATAGGTGTAACATGTATAGGCTATGATGGATTGAGGATCCTTACTCGTTGTATGGGTTTAAATGTCTTGAGGTATAATACCCGGTGTATGATACACGTTATGAGTGTTGTGGTGGACCTCATAAACTACCTAGTTACTTTTAGTTGTGAGGTTGGTGTGGTGCTATTCCTAGGTTTCTGCGGGAAAGCCTTTGTGGTTCACGTGGTGCAGATTATGGGGCTTAGCCCAAGTGTATACGAGCATGCCTTTAGAGAGAGATGCATAGGACGTATGTCGTTGGGGAAAAGTGGAAAACCAGTGGGGAAGTAGTAGCGGGGTACCCTTGATATTGTTTTCTATATGATATATTATTGTATGCATTACATGGTGAGAGTAGCCATGGTGTGGTTGGGAATATAGTATACCTGTTTAGGTGATGTATTGGTTTCACTTGTTGTTCACTATGCTTTA
The DNA here is from genome assembly GCA_963277665.1 of Viscum album. Taxonomy (NCBI): domain Eukaryota; kingdom Viridiplantae; phylum Streptophyta; class Magnoliopsida; order Santalales; family Viscaceae; genus Viscum; species Viscum album. The sequence continues at coordinate 1,405,192,378 of OY728119.1, forward strand.
GCATGCTTTCTTTACGTTTGCACAAGAGTCTTCGAGGAGGATCCTACATATTATACTATTATACTCACCCTACATATATATAAACTGTTTTTTAGGTCACTTGGATCAGGTTGGAGATCAGGATGGTTACTATTATCCTGTGGTTACAGGAGCTGTTCGGGCTTGTGGTCGCTGCTGTTTCTACTTTCTTTTGGGTACCTCTAGTTTCCCTTTTTAGTTGTAGTAAGTTTGCCTGGAATTTCATATATGTACTTGGGATTTCATTTATATTGCAGTCTGGGATGGATTTTATTGGTGTCTATCTTATCTCTCTTTTCCACATGTGTTCTCTTAGAGGGTACTACCTACCATTTGAGTGTTCATTATACCGTCGGTGCTAGTCGCCAACCTGGGTCCTACTGGAGGCAGGGCTCAGGGGTCATTATCTCCCTTTTAACATTGACGGCCCAGGAGGGGTATACTTTGTGGGGAGTGGGTTGTGACATGTTTCATTAGATAATTAATTACATAGCTGAAGTGGATATAATGAATTTTTCGATTTCATTTATGAAATTCTAAGGAATAATAATTTCTTCATGGATTATGTATCTACTAAAAATATAACTAACCATACATTGAATTATAATTGTCCAGATAATGAAAATTGAATTAATTTTATATCACCAGATGATGAATCCACTTTATACAAATTGAATGATAATATATAATGATTTTTGGATGTTTCAATATTTTCTATATTTTTTAAAACAAATTTATTAATTTTTTTGAAAAACATTTTTTGGTTGAAACAAAACATTCTGAAGAAAATTTAAGAATTTACAAATTCTCCACTCAAATTTCAAATCACTACAATGAGTTACAGAAATCTAATCGCGTGAACTGCTTCTCTTCAATAGATATAGAAAAAAATTAAACTACCTTTGTTAATTATAAAAAACATTTCAAACTAAATTATGGAATTTCATCTCTAGAAAATATACCATAAAAATATAATATAAATTATGAATTTTTTTATAAAAATGTATATATTTTTTAGAAATATTAAGGATGTTTATAGATTGTTACTTAGTAATAAAACCCCAAATTTTGTAAAAATAAATATATTATTCAAAAAATGTTCCCAAATTTTACTAAATGATAATTAATGGGTCATTAGAAAAATTAATCTTTAAAGAAAAAAAATATTTATGATTTAATATAGCATAATGTTTTAAATAATTGATAACCTCTTATAATATATAATATGTACAATTGTAGATTTTGAAAATATAATTTTTATATAATGTTGAACCCATGTAGGGATGGGTACAAAAATTTTATTCTTTTTACATTCTAGAAAATAATAAGTGTACCAACAATAATAATATTTTTTACATGGATTTTGGGTGTGTTAGGATAATTACATGTAATAAATATGTCATAAAAATAGTATTAAATGAATTTATTAACTCACTTTTAGTGAAAAAAATCATAGAAAAATTATTCAAATATGTAATTTTTTTTTCTTTGAAAGTATTTAATATAAAAAAATTTATTTTATTTTCGAAATAATCACAACCTTAATAGCCTAATACTATTATGTGATGTGGGTTTTCTTGTGGATTTCATGAATGATAAATTTATTTTCATAGTTCAGAAGGTAAATATATTATTCATTCTACTCGTAGGCAATAAAATTTATACATCGTGAATTCAGAAGAACATAGGATCCCAGATCAACTATTCCTTAGTGAAATATAATACCATTATTTTTTAGGGAGTAAAATTTTTGGACACTATCATGTTAGAACATTATCGAAAACATATATGAAAGAAATAGTATGTGTTCTTCAAGAGAATATGATTAATTATTCTAAATTTTTTTCCCTTGTATATTTTGAAAGAAATAAATAAAGTATTAAATCAATTAGTGAAGTAAAAAACTCCTGATTTTATATAATTATCGCACATTTGTAACTCCCCAAAAATAAAAAATAGGAACATTATATTTTCTAGTGTGTACGACATAACCACAAAAAACATAAGGGAATATAATATCAATAAAATTTATAAAATATTTTCTATTTTAAATAAATTCAATATATTTTATATCTTATATTTATTTAGAAAATGAGACTGTGTACTAGGAATGGAACAATGAGTTTCTTCACTAGCTTGAGTTATACACAAGACCGTGTTTTACCAAAAAATAATATATTATTTAATATAATAAGATATAAACAAGAAATTACAATAAAATTTATTAATAATATTAACTAAATTATGAAAATATATGTTTTAAAAAAATATAAATTTAATTAATTGAGTAGATATTAATTCAAAATTAATATATGAATTAATTGAATATAAAGGGAATGTTTTTAAAGAAATATTTTATGCTCACAATGATGTTTATCCTTGTAAATTGAAATTTTGAAAATTAGTGATTGATGTTAATTTAATATTTATATTTATATATATTATATTCTATAAAATATTTTTGATAATTTTTAATTATATTTTATAGACAAAAGATAAGAACAAACATAATTTTATGTATAAAATACTATATTTTTATTAGGGAAGTTTTACCTCCTTTTAATAGAAATCATATTTTAATTATAATTTATCAAACTATTATACATATTATAAGAAAAAATAAATATATTATTTGAATTATAAATATAAAAATTGGATTACGGTGTAATTTTCATATTTTTCTATGATGTCTTATTTTTTAATTAATATAGAAAATATGGAATTTTAATTAAAAAATACCATTTTATATAATTTATTTACAAGGTAAAATAATAATTTAAATTGGGATTAAAGGATTATAAGATTTATTTTTTATAATTTAATTAAATTCATTTCATTGGAATTAATTTAACTTTAACATTAAATAGAAAACATATAAATTGTTGGAAGGTTTTACTTTAAAACCCTACATTGTTGTCCGGTTTATGGGATTAAATTTTAATTAATTTATGAATCTTATATTGATGTAATTTAAAAAAATTGATTCCATATTTGGAAAAAGAATAATTTATAATATCTAATAATGTGGTATTAATAATTTTTTTTAAAAAATATCATCGTGATTATAATTAATTACAATATTTCGGGGGAAATTAAGCTCAAAAAGGGACTTAATCTTAATCATATGTTCAAAAATGACATATAAAAATTTCCAAAATCTATTTTCTGTACATATTTATCCTATATCCAACCATTTATGTAATTATTTCTTTATTGGACCCACATAAAAAGAGTCAAATGGGGTTTGAATTCCTTTTCCAAAAATTAAAATTGTGCCATTACTCCCCTACTACAAAAAGTCCTCCTCTACTTCTACATTCTCACACCTCTTAAGCCTCATTGGACAGACCCATATCTTCCAAAACAAATCCTAAACAAATCTCTCATCGCCATAGATTACCTTCTTTTGGTATAAATCAAACAAATGAATCACTCTATTGAAAACCAAAAGGAGTTACACAAAGAATAGTTTACATCGTTTTTCAAGGTCGTATGTTTTTTTACAATTATTCACCCCCTAAACACTCTATGTTCAATTATTATATAAACAAAAAGGTAAAATCATTATAATGAGATTTTTTTTATTATTGTCCTGACCTAAGAATACTCAGAATTCCATCAAATGTTTTACGAAGTTACCCTTTATGTTTATGGTGAATTACCACCACACGAAACGAAGTTGTTTGTTTTTCCATTACAAGTTTTAATGTTTAGTAATTATGATTCACATTCTATTTATATATGATACATATGATAAATATTTTTTATTTTTTGTTATGTAATTATTTTGTTTCACATACCCTTATAATTTCTATTTTTTTGGTAAATATGATAACATCGTTTGTGGAAGTGTGGACTGCCGCCTCATAAAAGAAATGTGGTTTGATCACCTAATTCATTGAATGTATAAATGGTGGTTGTAACTAGAAAATTGTGAAATATAAAATATATATAATATTTAGTATATAATAACCTTTACGTATATATAATATATATCATTTCCATTACTCCCCTTTCACACACAAAAAAGTGATAATGTTAGTCTTAGACGTGTGGAATATTTCCTCGTCGACCTAATGTGATTCCATTTATTTCAAAATAATTATATATATAATTATAGGGGAATATTTTTAATGTAAATGATGATATAATTATCATTATATAAATATATATTGAAACATACCATTTTCAATAATGATCATTATAAAATGGGATATTTACTTATGCATACATACGAACTATTGTCTTAATGATTGTAATGTTTATTTATTTTTATTAACTATATTTAATGATTGGTTTTTAAATTATAGTTAATGTATGTGTATAATTTCTATTCCATGATTATTATTCCTGTGATTTTATATAATAGTCATTTAACCATAATTTTCGTAGATATATTTTTGGTACATAAACCGTATTTGGACAAAACAGCTGATGTAAACATAATTTCATAAGTAGTTGTCTAATGAATGGTAATAAGTGAAAGATTATTTATAGTAAACATGAAAAATGTTCCAAATGAATAAATTATTTATATAATTATATTATTTCGATGTAAATTTCACACATGGAAAATCAGACACAATGTAATGGATTTACATCCCATATTTTACATCCATGTGATAAATGACATGTTCACCAATTATATATTTTTTGTAGAGTATCTATTGAAAATTTTGATATATAATATCTTTAATCCTATTATCTTCATGGTATTTAAAACATTATATAAGTTTTATCTATTTTAATATTATTTGATTTATAAATTTTAAATATTATTTTACACATTATTAAATGTTTAAAAATTATTTTCCTCAAGATTAATTTTTACAATTATACATTTACATTTGAAGAAATTATCTGAACATTGATTAAAAATCCATTATTTATAATGTCCACTAGTTATTCATAAATTTATTTTTGTATTTTTACCATTTTTCTACTCTTTAGAATCTAAAAATTTTATAAATATATTTAATAAAATCTGACTTTAATTCTCTATTTACTTGGAGAACCAATTATCTTTTAAAAACTATGTCTTCTAAAAATGATTTTAAATTTATATTAACCTTATAAAATTATTTATTAATTTAATTATTATCATTTTTATCTTTTACATAATTTTATAAAATGAATTATCTTTTCTATATTCGAACAAGTCATTTTTATCATTTTCTTATGAAAATGGAATGTTTTTTAACTCATATGACCTGTTCGGATTTATCCATCATTGTATCGTTGAATCTCCTATTTCATTATTAAAGGTTAATTTTTAAGAAAATGTTGTCAATGTGTATTTTCAAAGAATTTTTTTCAAATAAAAAGGATATTTTCCTCATTATTTTTTTAGAATTTTTTTAAATATTTATATTCATCAAAGAAAAACAATTATTCTTACTATATATGGGATATATTGTATTCATGCCATCCCAATTATTACTCTTGGAGGTGTATGATTTATTTTAACAAGGATAGTATTGAAATTCTCTACATTGATTACTTTTATTCCCATTTTAAAAAATAAATTTCTTATGATCAATTGATATTGAATTTACACTAAATATTCATATCTATTTTTGTGGATATGATTATGGCCTGAACCATATACAATTTTTATACGGTTTTTACTATGAATGTGATTTGATTATTTAGGGAAATATTGATATATCCATAACATTTATTAAGTACTGAAATTTGATAATGCGTATATTTTACACAATATAAGGGATGCTTAAGACCTAAAAGGCATCGGTTGGGGGGCATTTAAGTTCTTTTGTATATGTTGGGGATCTATTAATGTAATAAAATCGATGAATTAGTACTTTAATGAAATGAAATTATTTTTTTGAATAAACCTTCATGTTATTTAGAATGTATAATTTACTGGCTTCTACCTAGATTTTTAATCTTTTTAGAGGATATATTTGGACATTATAGGTTTTCATGAACCATAGAAATTAAATACAAAAATTTATCTTTACCTTCATTTGGATTTATTTGTTATTCATTGATTATATCTTGAGTCAACATATCAATGGGTTCATTTTATTTTCAGTTTGTTTAATAAATGACATGTGTTATAGTTTCATACCTTTCCACGTTTCTTTACACTATCTATTCTCTTAAATGGAATGGGTTTCCACTAATATACATTTATATTTGATTTTTATAGTTGATTCGTTATTTCTTCTATGATACATTCCCTTTACTGATCATTTGAGGTCACCCTTATTATTTTTCCATTCTCCATGAATATAAGTAGTTTACTAAAAATGATATGCATTGATACATTATATGTAATATATTTACTATCCTCAAAAAAGAAGAAAATTATTAAATAATTACTGTAATAATTTATAAAACATAAATAACATATGTCTCTGGTTTACCATGAGTAAAAATTGGTCTCTCATTTGGGATGTGGTTGACATGTATTTTATGACAATATAATTTATAGGAGACACATGATCTAGGCCTTCTGTGTCAGGTCACAACATTCAGTATCATAGTATTTTTAATAGTGAATTTAGAAACTAGATTTAGAAAACATATATATGAGAAAATATCTATAGGTTAGCATTATTGGAATAGTATAGAATAACATAGAATAATTTTTATGATAGATATTATGTGGGTATTCTTAGAAATGAATTTTTTTATTGATTATACCGGTATACACGATTATGTTCGATATGTACCTAGGTGTGAAAAATATGACAAGGGTTTTTGGGCCTGACTCTATGTGACATGGTACACAACAACGGGCCTTACTATTCACATAGTATGACAGTCTTGGGTGATATGTTTATAATAAATAACATTTTATTTAAAACCCATTGTGAAGGATTTTTAAAATGAATAACCAAGGTTACATCTATTCTATATTAGTTTGAAGATATATTGTTATGATCTAGATATCATATAAATGATTATATGTGTTTCTATGACTATTTTTACTCATACTACAATTTCTGGTTTTATTCAATGAATGGTAACAAAAGAATTTAAGTTACCATTAAACATGAAGGAAAAGTTGGTGACAGTGAGAAACCACATATGTAGTTGGTAGAAGTGAAATATATCATCTTTATGCATTATCATTTTCTATAATTATGATTAACCACATATACCATACCCTATTCCTAAACTCAACAAAGAATAGATGTATGAATTTTTCTATGTTCTCATGTGGTGGAGACCATGTAGGGAATGTGTCTATATTTCCCTCATAAATGGAATGTGGAAAAAGAAACCAGGGATATTATCTTAGTATAATATAGAAATTCATTATTTTTGGGAAATAAGATAATAATTGAATGAAATTCCATGTAAAAAATGAAGATTGTGGTGGAAATAAATACACCTCATCCTATGGATATATTTATTTTTCAATATACTAAATTTGGGGAACATATTAATTACCTGATTCAGTACCCTCTTTTTTAGGATAAAACCAATACCATAGAAGGATCTATGTGAAAATAAGTGTATGATGTATTGATGTTTTGGGGGTGCATTGAAAAAAATTGTTAAAAGAACATTTAGTGGTTTACATTATTTAAATAATGTCCACTATATTTATTTTAAAACTTATTTTGAAGTGGTTTTAGAAATGGAAACATGTGTTTCAGTGAAAAATAGTAATTTATAGCAAGGATATTGCTATTGAACGCTTGACCAATGGATGATAAGGGTTTAATAACAACCACTGACCTATGCACTAACCTGATAAAATTTTCATTTTTTATTAAAAAATAGGATGAATAAATTGTATTCATGAACTAATAGTTTATATTTTAATGATGGGGATTAATTTAATAATCATATTGTCATTGTAGAATACTTAGGGACAAATTTAATGACATATCAATATTTTATATGCCTTACTATCCGTTAAATGTATATTTTGATGCATCATGAATGAAAGTATGTTTTTGGATATCCATTTCATAGATTAAGGGATAAAATAGAAATTTATTAATGCCAACCAAAATATTTAATTATTTATATGAAATTAATGTGTATCATGTATGTAACATTACTTATATTTGTAAGTATTAAAAGAATCTATTAAATGAGGAAAATCATATTGAAATATATAATATCATAATAATTTAAATATTGATGAAATGATGGTATTCTGAAATATTGAAGATTTATGGAATTAAGGACCTCAATATTCAAATGATCATTAATATTTTTTGATTGATGACCTCAATTATTACCTAAAAACATTTAATCTACTACTCAATGTATGTTTCTTTTCAGTACACTAATGTTTTCGTACATAGAGACGCAATTATATATTATTCAATGGGATGTTTAAATTATCATTCTTTATTTTATATAGGATGTTTTATAAACCCTTATCATGAGGTTGGATTTAATTATAAAAATAATAAAACAATAAATTACTAAAATTACATTTAAATTTATAGGTTACAGTTTAATTTAGTAGTGGAGAATATTATTCCAAAAAAAATATAAAATAGAAACATTTTATTCTATAACGTCTATGACACACAACACCAAGCACGTTTTTAATATATTTACCAATTTAAATCAAATCAATATATTTTATTTGTAACACCCCAAGCTTCCACAATACGCTTCTCATTCAATAATGAAATAACTTGCATTGTACGCAACTTGGAGTTCTAAAACACCGTGACTAATCAAAGTAGCCGTCATGAATAGTAATAACCACTTTTTAAAATTATAGAAATTTTATATTTCAAAATGGACTTCATTATTGGATTCGGAATATCGAAATTAGCCTATGTTGAATTTCTGGTATTTTTCTGTGAACTTCCAAATTTTTATGAATAGTGAAAAAATACTTAAAACATCTTTTTTAATCAAAATAATTTATAGTGATAAGTTATACTATTGATTGTTTTTAAAGTATAATTAGAATATATTTTTACCATTTTATCCAATGGTGTTCATTAGAATTAATTTCACTTTGAAATTGGACATAAACAATTGTCAATCTTTTGATACAAATTTTTTATTAAAAACACGCTATTTGTTGTGACAACAAGAATTAATTATAAAATTAATTAATGAAACATATATGTTTGGAATTTTGTAAAATAGACATAATTTTTGAATTTGGAATATCAATTATAGCTTAGGGTGAAATTTTGGAATTGTTCTGAAAAACATCAATTTTTGATGAATAATGAAACCACTAAGTGGTAGTTAAATAACTGATTTTTCGTTTAAATTAAATATTACAACTTCTGTGTTTTGATTTTCAAAAATCCGACATACATGGTTTTCATTAAGAAGTAAAATTTGGTTCAATGAGATTAAAATAATTTTTGGTGAATAGTAACTTTTAAGTTCTTAATCGCGATTAGAGGTAATTAGTGTAGTTTAAGGTAAAAATAATGTTTTAATAATATGAGATGAGTTTGACACATGTCATACCCTCATTGGATGTGCCATTGCCGACCAAGACAATCCATGGGTCAAATTGGGCACCCCATGAATCCACTTTAGTTGGAAAATGACATAAATACCTTTTATTTAATGTTAAATTAAAAAATGACACAAACATGAAATGTTTTACTAAAACAATTTTTACATGGAGTTATACAAGTCATATTTTTAACTATAAATAATCATTTGAAAGCTAAAAAGATTTCCTACATCATAGTATTTCTTTATAATTTTTAGACATTAAATAAAGTAAATTATTTATGGCATCATTATGATGCAGCGATGACCTCATTATTTAACAATTTTAATAAAATGAAAAGATAATGTACAATCCAAGTCTTACACTTTTCCAAAGACTATTGGATGGGTAGATTTCGAACCCCTATCACCTTATCCACGAATTATATAAGTTTGGGACCTTTAGAATCCGAAATGCATTGTATAATAATGTAAAATTCCCTTACATTCCAAGAATTCCCCTCCTCTCCTCTTATAAAAGGCCCCCACCTCTACCACCTCATTCACATTTTCAAGCCATTTTTCTCGGCCAACCTCTGCCCAAATACCCTCCCAACTTCCCTACCTTACTCTTAGAAGCCTCAATTTTGGCAGAATTCTTCCCAAGGAAGCCTTTGTCTCAAATCAAAAAGAGTTACCCGATTTTCAGGAAATGTCTTCTCTAATGTTGTTTTGTTTTATTTAGCTTCTCCAACCCCTTAACCTCTTTTTATTCATTTCTTTTGTAACAAAACCAATATCCTCAATATACTAGGATTTTTTTATAAGAAGGATTCTAGCTACACTTACACACACCTACATCTAATGGTTAAAGAACATATTGTTTCTGTGGATGGCGAATTTCTGCCTCACGAAACGATGATAGTTCAACACTCATACAAAACCTTAAAAGGTGGACATTAAGATGTCACTATATTTAAATATGATATATAATATGTTTATGTTTTACTTATGCTTCTGTATTTCTCATTTATGTCATACTTTATGATTTTAATTATGGGTAAACGCGATAATTTTATTTTAGGAAGTGCAGACTACCGCCCCCTCAAAGTGATTTGAATCGTTAATTCCATATGTGGGATGTATAAAGGATGGAGTAAATGGTATTATACACTATATTATACTGGAATTATATTTACATTTATATCATTATTATTTCATTCCATTAAATACGAAATAGAAATGAAAGTAGCGTTCATGCGTACGTACGGCTTACTGTCTCCATGAATGGTGCATTTCATTTCTTACCACTAAATGTTACGTAATATTATAAATGAATGTATATACTGTATATATATGATATATATGATATCTACATCATGAATATAATTCTGGATATAATGGATATTTCACCACATGAACAACTTGTAATTATAATAAGTTTATTTTTGACTCAAGTACCAAAGATCGACAAAACGACCGTTATTAAAATAAATAATTACATAATGTTCATAACATGGTAATAAGTGATATAAAAGGAATAATGAACATGAAAAAGGTTCTTAAGTAAAAAGAAATTAACTCTAGTTTATTATTCAGGAGGTTAAAGAACGGTCGAGTCAGGACAAGACGCAAGGTAAGGGAACTTCTTAACCCAATTTCTATTCTTTGGGTTAATCTCATACTTTCAAATTATGTCATGATATTATTATGTCCTATCTTGTATTTTTACATTATTTATGTTTACTTATAGTGAATACACATTATAGATGTACTTTATTTAAAAAAAATGATCTTTTTAAGGACTTCGTCTCAATCCCCTTTCATTGAGGCATATTTGGTTTTATACACAACTTTCTTTTATACGATGTATAAACGCCTTTGACTTTTACGTTTATTCGAAAGGAATCTTTTTTATATGAAGCATTTTGCAAAACGACAAAAGGGAATGTTTTTCTTTCCGTTCTTATGTGGCGACAACGACTTCTCCACCGCCGTGACCATTATTTGAGTTTCGGCTTCCTCTACAAGCCATCATTTTTTAATGAAAAATAAATACAAAGTTTTAACTTTCTTTTATTTTGGTATTGAAAATGGTTTTGAAAGCGTTTTTATTATATCAATGTTTTGTATTGATATCATGTGATTGAAATGTGGAAATGTTATGTTTCCTTTATGCATGTTTTATGTGATACGATTATGTTATGGTTTATGATATGTTTAAACCTATTCATATGAGGAATGTATTGGACTTAATAAGTGACGGGTGGAGCCCGCTATAGCTCCTCGATGCATCGGTAGGTCTCATTAGACAACTAGACGTGGAATTGGCCGAGGCCCTTTCCCAATCGGATTTGTGATTTTGGCAGAGGCCTTAATCATTTTAGACGTCTTTGCCGAGGCCTTGACATAATGTTTCAGAATGTCTGGCATTATGCATTCCATCATTATGAAAGTGGTTACTGATATTGCATGTGATTATTCGACTAGTAGAATATCCATGTGAAGAAGTGAATGTACCTATCTCATTTTACTTTTGCCATATTATGTTGAAGTTTAAGTTTAAAAGTCTTTTGTTTTAGTTATACATTGCCTTAAATGTTTATGTTTATTGATGAAAGCTTCTACAATATTTGTATCCTTACTGAGCATCTGAGCTCACCCCTTTCAATGTTTTATTATTTTCCAGGATGTGAAGAAGTATTTTAGGAATGACCTTCAGGGATAGTCAGAAGAAGATATGAGTGTGGACTATGAAGACTTTGTTATTGTAGTTTTTCACCTTATGTTATAATGTAACATTTATGAATTTATCTAGTGTTTCCAAGGCTACTAAACTAATCGGTCGTTCGAGACTTGATCTTTTGTGATCATGCCAATGTTACGAAGTAATGCACCAACTCTGGTTAGCTGGGGACGGGGCGTTACAGTTGGTATCAGAGGCAGTTTAGTACTAACCTTGGAAGCTAGATTTAGATAAACTCTGATTAGAGCACATAGACCAAAGATAGACTTTGAGGATTAGTATAGAAGAACTTCCAAGAATTTTGTTATTGTAGAGATTTTGTGAGTTTTCTGAGCAATAAATCCCTATCTGGATACGAGCAGGTAGAGGCGGCTCTAGCACAGATGTACCTAGGGGGAGAACCCGAAAACACTACTTTGAGCTAGACTCGAACGGGAACTGGTGCACGACAACAGGCCTTGCTGCACTCTTGGTTATGAAAATCCCGGTTGATATGCTTTGGATAATTCTCATTTTCTTTATAAACCACTATGAAGGGTTATGAGTATATACTTCCTCAAAGAAAACATTTTTATGGATTATATCCATAAATAGTTCAATTTATGTTAAGTATCTTACAAGTATGGAATTATGTATTTTGATTCATAAACTAATATAGTTTATTCCATTGTTTAGAAATTGTGCCTAATGGAAGGAATGGAAACCGTATCAATACACACACTCCGTGTAGGGATTTCCCTCCTGCTCAAAATAATTACTGTGGATCTGGAGATACAACTGCTGTTGATCAACTTATTACCATACTAGGACAACTCACTCAGGTTATGAATAATAACCTTACTCGTATGGAGCACCCTGATCCGCAATGTGGAGGATCAATGTCAGACCACTTCATGAGGCAACAACCACCAACATTTAATGGGGGTACAAATCCATTAGTAGCTAAGCAATGGATAAACTCCTTAGATAAAGTATTCCATGCCGTGGGGAGTAGTGAAAGGGAAAAGGTTATCATGGCAGTTTACCGCCTCACTGGAGATGATGATTAATGGTGGTCATTGATTCAAAACACAAAGGAAGATGATGACATATCGAATATGGAATAGAGGGAGTTCAAAGATCTTTTCTTAGAAAAATACTTTCCTCGTGACCATAGAGCATATATGGAAAGGCAATTTCTGAGTCTGAAACAAAAGGAGGATGAGAATGTCGCAAAGTATGAGGCCAACTTTACAAGGTTAGTGAGGTATGCTGCAGATTATATATGTAACCCAAGAGTTAATATTGATCATTTCTTTGATGGGTTAAAACCATTTCTCCTTCGAGCTTTAGTATAACAATCGTTCTCAACATACGAAGATATTGTCTCATGTGCTATCAAGACAGAAAAGGAATTCTCTAAGTCTTATGACAACAAAGTAAAGCAAGAGAAGAAGAGAACGGTGGAACAAGAGATAGATAAAGGGAAAAAGGGAAAGAAGGATTTTCCATTATGTGATAATTGTGGGAAGAATCAATCTGGTACTTGCCTAAAAGGAATGAGAGTTTGTTATAAATGTGGAGAAAAAGGTCACCATGTGAGTGATTGCAAGGGAATGAAAGAGGCTATCAATGTTGAATGCTACAATTGTAGGGAGATGGGGCATTATGCAAATGAATGTCCTAAGAATCAGGGAAACTTCTCTCAGAAAAGGCCAAGGGATCAAGGAAAATCTTATGCTGTTACTACAGTTGAAGCAGAATAATTAATGTATTGGTGCTTTTGGACTCATAGATTATATTCTGGTTATTATAATAATGTGATATATATATATATATAAGGATTGTACTACAGTACTTGTTGATTTCAGTAAAGTTTTAATATGATGAAGGTAATCATATTTTTAGTATGTGATAAAAATAGAAACTTTAATTTGTTTGGGGAATCTGATAAATTGATTTTGGAATTAAGAGACCTTTTAGAGAAAGTCTGGACAGAGGTATTTTGGATAACTATAAAGGTTGGAGTGGATTAAGTTGATCTTTGGATAGTATTGTTTAAGGTTAAAATATTTATGAAGATTTTTTTTGGAATATTATAATACTATAGTTTTAGGAAAAGGACAACCTGCAGGGTGGGGCATGACCCGTCGCGTCGGACAAAGCTGCAGGAATCGAACCCACAATCATAGTGCGACATGCCTTTATTTCCTACCACTAGCCTATAGTAAGTCCCTGGTTATTAAAAAATAATTTTACTAATCTAAATGGAATGTGTTAACCTTTGGAACCTTATACAATTAGGATAAGTATAATATTTTTGAGTTCTCTTATCTTTTTGAGTGAAAGATGAGTTGAAGGTTGAAACTCTAATTGTCAAGCATAAATATATATATACCTATCTCTTATTCAATGAATAAATTAATTCTTAATCTTTAGTAAAGGGATATTAAAACAAAAAAATGTGTTATCCTAATACCTTATATCTTGTTGAACTGATGATATTTTAAATCAACATAGATTGAAGGCTTTGAGGCCCTTGATTTGACAGTTGATTGTAATTGATGACCTCAATCACTCCCTACAAATATTTATGTTTTCCCTCCAATTATATGTCTCTAATTTCCACCAATGTTCTCTTTATCGAGATTGTAATTTGGTGGTGACTTTCTTATTTCCATTTCCCTCTTATTAAGACTAAATTTTATTAACCTTATTTCCGATGTGAGTTTTCCACAAAGGTATTTTCTATTTTTAACCTTTTATTTTCCAAAAAAAATTTCAAATTGTGAGGATGAAATTTATTGAAGGAGGGAATAATGTAACACCCCGAGCTTCCACAATACGCTTCTCATTCAATAATGAAATAACTTGCATTGTACGCAACTTCGAGTTCTAAAACACCGTGACTAATCAAAGTAGCCGTTATGAATAGTAATAACCACTTTTTAAAATAATAGAAATTTTATATATAAAAATGGACTTCATTTTTGGATTCAGAATATCGAAATTAGCCTATGTTGAATTTCTGGTATTTTTCTGAGAACTTCTAAATTTTTATGAATAGTGAAAAAAATACTTAAAACAACTTTTTTAATCAAAATAATTTATAGTGATAAGTTATACTTTTGATTGGTTTTAAAGTATAATTAGAATATATTATTACCATTTTATCCAATGGTGTTCATTAGAATTAATTTCACTTTGAAATTGGACATAAACAATTGTCAATCTTTTGATATAAATTGTTTCTTAAAAACACGCTATTTGTTGTGACAGTGGGAATTAATTATAAAATTAATTAATGCAACTTATATGTTTGGAATTTTTTAAAATAGACATCAATTTTGAATTCGGAATATCAATTATAGCTTAGGGTGAAATTTTGGCATTGTTCTGAAAAACTTCAATATTTGATGAATAGTGAAACCACTAAGTGGTAATTAAATAACTGATTTTTCGTTTAAATTAAATATTACCACTTCTGTGTTCTGATTTTCAAAAATCCTACATACATGGTTTTCATTAAGAAGTAAAATATGGTTCAATGAGATTAAAATAATTTTTGGTGAATAGTATCTTTTATGTTCTTAATCGCGATTAGAGGTAATTAGTGTAGTTTAAGGTAAAAATAATGTTTTAATAATATGAGATGAGCTTGACACATGTCCTACCATCATTGGATGTGCCATGGCCGACCCAGAAAATCCATGGGTCAACTTGGGGACCCCATGGAGCCACTTTAGTTGGAAAATGACATAAATACCTTTTATTTAATGTTAAAGTAAAAAATGACACAAACATGAAATGTTTTACTAAAACAATTTTTACATGGGGTTATACAAGTCATATTTTTGACTATAAATATTAATTTGAAAGATAAAAATATTTTCTAAATCATAGTATTTTTTTATAATTTTTAGACATTAAATAAATTAAATTATTTATGACATCATTATGATGCAGCGATGACCTCATTATTTAACGATTTTAATAAAATGGAAATATAATGTACAATCCAAGGCTTACACTTTTCCAAAGACTATTGTATGGGTATATTTCGAACCCTTATCACCTTATACACGAATTAATTAAGTGTGGGACCTTTAGAATCCGAAAATCATTGTATAATAATGTAAATTTCCTTTACTTTCCAAGAGTGCCCCTCCTCTCCTCTTATAAAAGGCCCCCACCTCTACCTCCTCATTCACACTTTAAAGCCATTTTTATTGGCCAACATATGCCCAAATACCCTCCCAACATCCCTCCCTTACTCCTAGAAGCCTCACTTTGGGCAGAATTCTTCCCAAGGAAGCCTCTGGCTCAAATCAAAAAGTGTTACCCGATTTTTAGGTAATGTCTTCTCTAATGTTGTTTTCTTTTATTTAGCTTCTCCAACCCCTTAACCTCTTTTTATTAATTTCTTTTGTAACAAAACCAGTATACTAAATATACTAGGATGGTTTTATAATAAGGATTCGGGCTACACTTACACACACCTACATCTAATGGTTAAAGAACATACTGTTTCTGTGGATGGTGAATTTCTGCCTCACGAAACGATGATTGTTCAACACTCATATAACACCTTCAAAGGTGGCCATTAAGATGTAACTATATTTATATATGATATATAATATGTTTATGTTTTACTTATGCTTATGTATTTCTCATTTATGGCATACTTTATGATTTCCATTATGGGTAAACGCGATAATTTCATTTTAGGAAGTGCGGACTACCGCCCCCTCAAAGTGATTTGAATCGTTAATACCATATGTGGGATGTATAAAAGATGGAGTAAATGGTATTATACACTATATTATACTGGAATTATATTATACATTTATATCATTATTATTTCATTCCATTAAATACGAAATAGAAATGAAAGTAGCATTCATGCGTACATACGGCTTACCGTCTCCATGAACGGTGCATTTCATTTCATACCTCTAAATGTTACGTAATATTATAAATGAATGTATATACTGTAAATATATGATATATATGATATCTACATCATGAATATAATTCTGTATATAATGGATATTTCACCACATGAACAACCTGTAATTATAAGAAGTTTATTTTTGACTCAAGTACCAAAGATCGACAAAACGACCGTTATTAACTTAAATAATTACATAATGTTCATAACATGGTAATAAGTGATATAAAAGGAATAATGAACATGAAAAAGGTTCTTATGTAAATAGAAATTAACTCTAGTTTATTATTCAGGAGGTTAAAGAACGGTCGAGTCAGGACAAGACGCAAGGTAAGGGAACTTCTTAACCCAATTTCTATTCATTGGGTTAATCTCCTACTTTCAAATTATGTCATGATATTATTATGTCCTATCTTGTATTTTTACATTATTTATGTGTAATTATAGTGAATACAAATTATATATGTACTTTATTTAAAAAAAATGATCTTTTTAAGGACTTCGTCTCAATCCCCTTTCATTGAGGCATATTTGGTTTTATACACAACTTTCTTTTATACGGTGTATAAACCCCTTTGACTTTTACGTTTATTCAAAAGGAATATTTTTTATATGAAGCGTTTTGCTAAATGAAAAAAGGGAATGTTTTTCTTTCCGTACTTATGTGGCGACAACGACTTCTCTGCCGCCATGGCCATTATTTGAGTTTCGGCTTCCTCTACAAGCCATCATTTTTTAATGAAAAATAAATACAAAGTTTTAACTTTATTTCATTTTGGTATTGAAAATGGTTTTGAAAGAGTTTTTATTATATCAATGTTTTGCATTGATATCTTGTGATTTAAATGTGGAAATGTTATGTTTCCTTTATGCTTGTTTTATGTGATACGATTTTGTTATGGTTCATGATATGTTTAAACCGATTCATATGAGGAATGTATTGGACTTAATAAGTGACGGGTGGAGCCCGCTATAGATCCTCGATGCATCGGTAGGTCTCATGAGACAACTAGACGTGGAATTGGTCGAGGCCCTTTCCCAGTTGGATTTGTGATTTTGGCCAAGGCCTTAATCATTTTAGACGTCTTGGCCGAGGCCTTGAGAAAATGTTTCAGAATGTCTGGCATTATGCATTCCATCATTATGAAAGTGGTTATTGATATTTCATGTGATTATTCGACCAGTAGAATATCCATGTGAATAAGTGAATGGCATTATCTCATTTTACTTTTTCCATATTATGTTGAAGTTCAAGTTTAAAAGGCTTTTGTTTTAGTTATACATTGCCTTAAATGTTTATGTTTATTGATGAAATCTTACGAAATATTGTTATCCTTACTGAGCATCTGAGCTCACCCCTTTCAATGTTTTAATATTTTCTAGGATGTGAAGAAGTATTTTAGGAATGACCTGCAGGGATAGTCGGAAGAGGATATGAGTTTGGACTATGAAGACTTTGTTATTGTAGTTTTTCACCTTATGTTGTAATGTAACATTTATGAATGTATCTATTGTTTCCAAGGCTACTAAACTAATCAGTCTTTCGAGAATTGATCTTTTGTGATCATACCAATGTTACGAAGTAATGCACCGACTCTGGGTAGTTGGGGTCGGGGCGTTACATTATTTCTTTCAATTCACACTACACTGAGAAATCATATGATGAATGAAACAATGAGTTTTTTCAATGGCTTGTGTTACACGCAAGACTGAGTTTTATCGAACAATAATATATGATTTATTACAAAAAGATATTACCTAGCCAATCAATTATATGTTACTGAAAAGTTTAACTATTTTATGAAAATATATGTTTTACAAAAATATATAATTATTTTATTGTTTTCAAATAAATTTTTAGTGAATATAAGAACAAATTTAATATAAAGGGAATGTTTTTATTCTAAAATATTATATGCTCACAAAGCTATTTTAAACTAATAAATTAAAATTACTGGGTAATATTAGTTATATATATATATTATTCCAATAAATATTTTTTATATTCCTCTAATATATTTGATAAACATAAAATAAGAACAAATTCCGTTTTACATATAAAATTCTATATCTTTATTATGTTTCTTTTACCGCCTTTTAATAGAGAACATATTATAAATACAATTTCTTGAAATTTTATGTATATTATATGTCAAAATAAACATAACATTTGAAATCTAACCATAATAAATAGGTTAGGATTAATTTTTTTTCTATGACATTTTAGTTTTTAATGAACAAATAAATATATTGAATTTTAATTCCAAAATTTATTTTAATATAATTTATTTATCATGTTAAATTATGCCTGTAATTGTTTTAAAATTTTAATTAGATTAATAAATTATCAATTAATCTAGTTTAGTTCATTGGAATAAATTTATCTTTGAAATTCTGTATAATGACAAAGAAACCATTTGATGTATTTTCATTAAAACCCAGTATTGTTATCTCGTCTGTGGTTATAAATTGTAATTAATTTCATTCTCTTATATTATAATAATTTTAGAACATGATAAAAAAATTTGAATAATAATAATATATATTATATTTAAATTATTGTTTCACCAAAATTAATATTGAATGTAATTAAAATTAATTCTAATGATTAATGTCAAATTAAGCCTAATAATTTACTAAATCTTATACGTATAGGCCCTAATATCATATAAACATGTCCAAATTCCATTTTATAGACATATCTAGACCATATAATACCTTTTATCTAATTTTTACTATTATTTGATCCAATTTCAATGGTAAAACATTGGTGGAATTCCGTTTTCCCATTTTTATAAGAGTACCCCTACTCCACTATTAAAAGCCCTCCTCCCTCCAAATTCTGCAAAATAATCAAGCCACATTGGGGAATCAAAGATCATCCCAAAAATCTGACAAATATACCTTACCTAATCATATAATCCCATATTTGGGCAT
Source organism: Viscum album (assembly GCA_963277665.1). Taxonomy (NCBI): domain Eukaryota; kingdom Viridiplantae; phylum Streptophyta; class Magnoliopsida; order Santalales; family Viscaceae; genus Viscum; species Viscum album. The sequence goes on from OY728119.1 coordinate 1,405,212,414, forward strand.
AAAGAAACCCAATGAATCCATTTTTGGAAATCTAAAAATAGTTTCCCAAAGAAGAGGTAACATCATTCTTCAACATCTTTGGTTTTATTGTCTTTTTTCACCTAATAAATTCTCTTTATTTTATTATTTTATAATATCAAAAGTATCATTAATATTCTGATATCTTTTTAGGTTATGTTTTCAACTTATACATACACATGCTTCTATCTAATGCGTGAAAACATACCGTTTAATTGAATAATAAACTATTGCCTTACGAAACAAAGTTGTTCTTTTATCATGTATCGCCATTAATGGTTGATAATTATAATGAAAAAAATTTTATAAATGATATATATTATACTTATTATGTATTTATTCCTCTATAATTCATTGATAAATCATAGACTTATACATACAATTTTATGTAAATATGCTAAAACTATTTTTGGATGTTCGGACTACTAGCTCTTAAGAGCGATGAGGTTTGATGAAAAATTACATGGAATGTATAAAAGATGGTACTAATTTAACATATATGAAATTAAAAAATATATATTATATTTTTTAAATAATTAAATTTTTTTAAATATAATATCTATCATTTTCTTTTTTACCCTATTTAAAACTAAAGAGTGATAACGTCGGTCGCAGACCTTTGGACTATCGCCTCCTCGACACGATGTGATTCACTTTACATCTCTATAATTATATATATAATTATATTTTAATAAATATAATTTTATTTGTGATATAATTTTAATTATTTAGTGATATTTTATTACATAACATCTTTCTATATGTAACATTGAAAAATAAGAACTTCAAACATGCATTTGTACGACCCACTGCCTCTTTGATTGTAACATTTTTTTATTTTTCATAACCATATTTAATTTTGGTATTTAAAAATATAATTGATGTATTATTGTAATAATAATTTAAATATTATTATAATATAGTTGATATATAATTTCAACTTTGGCCAAAATATTCCAACAACATTTTTTTGACATATAAATCGAATTTGTTAAAAACACTCGATAAAAAATATTTCATTAAGTAGTATTTAAAAAAATTATAACAAATGAATTAAAATTTATGATTAAAGTGAAAAAATTTCAAAATAATATATATAACTAACTTAATTTTGTTATTCCAGAATATAAATTCACACTATTAGACACAAGGTAATCGATTTTTGTCTAAATTTTAACAAATGTGAGATAAATGTCATGTCCACGACGTACTTATTTTGTGTGTTGTGTATAAAACCAATTTTGATATATTATATAATTAATACATTTAAATTCATGTTATTTAAATATTTCATTTAATGTTATTCATTTATGTGTGTTTTTATTAGAAATTATTCAAAGTGGCATGGCACATGTTGGAATGATTAAAGTTGATTTTACTAAATAAAATAAAGATAATTCATTTCCATTAAATAATTTTATATCTATTTTTTCTATAATAATATTAATTTTATTCCCCAACTATTAAACATTAATTGTTTCAATTATTACTACCCTTTTCCCACCATGTAGTAGATAAAATTTTTTATATATTTTTTTTAATAAAATATGACATCATTTCTCTTTTTAGTTAGAGAACCTGTTTTGTTATAAAAACCATATTTATAAAAAAAAGGTTTTCAAAAAAAGGTTTTAACATATAAAAAAATTATTAAGGATATTTTTATTTTTTTCTATTTTAACCCTTTTATCAAAATAACTTTATTATATCTTTCAAAAAAATTGTATTTTTCTAACATTTTTAGTTTCAAAATAGAATGTTAATTACACCTAGTACACCATGAAAAGATTAAACTACCTTCATTTAAATTGTAATTTATAAATAATAATTTTTAAGATAAAATCATATTTTAAAAAATCAGTTTTTTAAATGATATTTGTATTGTTTTTCTATTTGTCAATCATAATAACCCGATTTTTTAATCCACATGGGATATGATGTATAGATAATATCCTTATTCATCATTTGGATGGAATATTATTTATTTATGAAGGGTTATTATTAAAATTGAATTCCTTGATTCATTTTCTTCTCCATTTTAAATATTCTATTTTATATGATCATTTGAAATTTTATTTTCCGTAAATATTCATATTAATTTTCATGGAAATGATTATTACCTGAACCATATACCATTTTTATTATAAGGTATACATTTATTATTTAGGGAGATAATTAAAAATATCTATCATTTATTGAATACTAATATTTTATAAGGAATATTGGTTTTTCAGGGTGATTTATTATTAGTACATGAAATACATAGGTTTGGTACCATGTATGGAACAACATATGGGTTTTGGATGGGTTAATGTAAGCCCATCGATGCATCAGTAGTTTGAGGAGAGGAAATTAATCGGTGAAAAACCCTTTGAGTTTGTTTCCAAGAATTATATATAATTTTCTACATATTGTTTTAATGTGTCGGTAGGATAGATCTTGAGATTATAAGTTTTCATGTTCTTTAGACATGACATCCAGTAATAAATCATATCGTTTAATTTGATTCATTTATTTTTCATACATGATATATTATTTCCAAATATATAAGGATTCATTTAATTTTCAGTCTATTGATTAAATGGTATGTGTTTTAGTTTCATACCTTCCCATATTTAGTTTTCCTAATTTAGTTATTTTATTGTAATGTATTTCAATTTATCTAGCTTTCCATTTGATAATTCTAATTTATTCATTATTTATTTCATTGTACATTACCCTTACTGATAATTTGAGATCACCATAATTATTTTTTCATTAACTAGGAATAAAAGAAGTGTTCTTACAAATATATGGGAGGATACTCTATAAGGAATAGAGTTACTGTCCCAGAAAGAAGAAAAAAATATGTTGAAATTAGTGTATTCATATATAATAAAAGAATCTTGAATGTAGGTGGTTTAATAGGACTAATTAATTATTTAATATTTTGTGACTTGATTTATATATATATATTGTCAATATAATGGATTTTAGACACTAGCTCCCTGCCATCTATGGTTGGGTCACTACAACATTGATTTTTTTATCTGATATGAATGTGATGTTTTGATGAAAAAAATATGTATATGTTTTACTCAATGACAACACTTGATATACATGGATATATTTTATAGAAAGAGAAGGTTGAATTATTTTTTAAATTACATTTGTTGCATATATAGAAATTTAAAAATATATCATAGGAAAATATTCATCATTACAATCAGGGATAATTTTAAATTTGTGATTTTGATACTTTTTTAGTAAAAAATTTATGATATATAACTTATCATCACCTATAAATCTACAAAAAATTAATTTAGTTTAAATAAGAAATATATTACATCAGAAAAAATTACTTGAACCATGTGAAGTGTATTTCCAATTATTAATTTTTTTGATGAGGTAGTTAGTACTTTCTATAATTATATAAATTGTGTTTTAATATTTAAATTTATAAATGGATCTATTTATGTGTTTGTGACTAAATGAAATCCAAATCAATAATACTTTAAATTTTTTAGATTCAAATTATTTTATATAAATAATTAATATAATTTTCCTAAATTTCCTTCAAAATACGATGTATAATATTTTATCTTATTCTATAACTAAAAAGTGATATATATATTATTATAAAAATACATGTTCTAGTGGATAAATATTTCTTATTAAAATTTATGAAACTAGTCATTTTCATTCATAAAATATCTTCCCACATCATCATATATTATTTTAATAACTAATTTTTAAACCATGTTGTAATGTTGTTCTTATGAGAGAAAAAATGAAAAAATTAATTCAAATGATTCAACTAATGACGAAATTCATGATGAAATTGAAAAATATATTTTTACAAAACTGAGAATTTTTTAATCCCTAGGAATATTCATAGTGATAAAATCATTAGCGATGTAGATCAATCAGTACGAAACAGAAATTCCTTATAAAATGAAATTGAGCATGGTGAAATTTTTCAATAATTATTTCCAATATGTTTTCCTATTATTTAGGTGATGAATGTTATATAAAATATAAGAATGATAAACACAATGAAATTGAAATGAATTATTTTTGTACATTTTACGAATCACCTAAATATTCACCTGTAATTATTGTAAAATGTTTTTTTTTGAAAAAAATGTGATGAAATTGGAATCATACATTGAAATAAAGCTAAACTAGTTTCAATGTGCTATAATTCACAAGAAAGAATAGTAAATTATTACAATTATTCTCCAGTTTCTAGACATGAAGTTATACATATAATTATAACTTATGTTGTATTTTTAAACATTAAACATTTTCAAATTGATGTGAACTATGATTTATATAATAGATACGTATAGGGGATGTTTAATTTTAGTCACCCACTATATTTAGAGACAAAAAATCTATATATGATGAATTTTGATGTACTACGGAAATTTATTCACTCAAACAATCTCTTATATACGATTTTGGTAGACTAAATAATTTTTTTTACAAAATAAATCCTTTAACAGAGGATCATATAAAATACATTTTCTTAAAAATGATAATATGAATACCATCGCTTTTCAAATATATACCCATACCATTATATTTCGATAAAATAAATATATATTATATTTTTTTGAGGATATTATGAAATATGATATTGATATAACAAGGATGTTTGAATAAACTTTCATTATTTGTTTTCTATTTAAAAACTAGAAGTATGTTTAATATACTAATATAATTATATAAATTATATTATTGAGAAATTTTATTATGAAAAAAAAATTATAATCAAAATTACTGGAACTTTAAATAATTTAGATCTTGTTGAATCTATGAAATGGGGTTATCATAAAAAATTACAAGATTTATTTTTTACATCAATTTATCATATTTTTAGTGAATTATATTTTACGTTTTATTTATTCTTATGCATAAGATATAAATACAATCCTAATGAGACCCATATAAGGGATGTAAAAAACTCTTCAACAGCATAAATTAATAATAAATCATGAATTTTTTTACTATTCTAGAAATGAAATTAAGAAAAAAAAATTAGATGATAAATTCATAATTGTATAATGAACAAAAAAATTACACCAAGAATGTTTAATTTCTGAATAGATGCATTATTTTATTGTATAATAAAAAAAATTTGTATCACATTACACTAATAAAGTGGAATATCTTTTAGTTTGAAGTTGTTGTTCTCATTTGTTGTGGGTGAAATAAAAACTCACTAATTTCATATTGATTTTTTATAAAACTCATATTTATTTGATAAGACTTTTTCTATTTATTCAAATAAAAATAGGAGGACATAACTCATGATCTAAAAAAAATATGTAAGACTGGATATAATTTTATATCACTCACAAAAAGGAGGTATAATTTTACAATTCATCATAAGGAAACAATAACATGGTTATATTTGGTAGAAAAATGTTATTTATATATATTAGAATACATTAAAAATATTCTTGGTACGGTTAATACAAGCAATCTATCATATATACTTTTTATTTAAACAATAAAATTATAGAAATGATCTCCATAAAAAGGGAAACTATATATTTCATGTTTTTAAAATTTTCATCCTCATAAAATTTTGTTTCATAAATTTTAGATAAAAATATTCATTAAGAAAATGTTTGGATGTTTTAAATAAAAGATATTCCTAACATTTGTATATGGAATTTTATGCCTAAGGATTTGTAAAGAAAATTTTCTATGAAAAATCATAAAAAAATTAGTAAGAAAATTTTCTTAATAATATTTTCTATAGAATGTTATAGTTATGTAATTTTCAATAAAAATTATTCGAAACATTATTTCTATAAAACAAATTATTAAAAAATATGTTCAATAAATTACTTCGTAAAATTATTGATACAAAATATGCTATATAAAATCATTAATTGATAATTTTTATTAAACAATTATGTGAAAAATAGTTATAATTTATCATTTCAAAATATTTAATATATAAATTTCAATTAAAAAATTTTAATTTCAAAATTTCACTTATAATAATTTTAGTTACAAATATTACCATAAATAAAATATCATTAAACATTTTGATTTAAAAAAATTACCAAATAAATTTTAAAAACATTGTCAATATTTTCATAAAAAATTATAGTTTTAATATATTTCGTCTATGATTTTCCTTATAAATTATTTTTTATAAGTAATTCTAGATGGCTTCTCTTGGATAAAATTATTTTACTTCCAAGAAATTTAGGAAATTTTCAAAAAAGTTAATATTTAAAAATAAACATTCAACAAAGCGTCTGTAAATTTTCCTCTAGAATTATAATTTATAAATATTATATTTTTACATTACTTTGTTCTAAATTTTTATATTTTGAAAAAAATTGTTTTAAAAAATTTCTTAAATTATATATTTTAATAAATTGAAAACTAAATAGATAAAATATATATAGCAAATATAATTTAAATGGCAGTTAAGAAATGGTTTTTTATTATTATTTGTACTTTAAGAAAAATAAGATGCTTGATATCAATAGATGGAACTAGTGAAGCAAAAACATCACTATCAAGAAAAAAAATTATATATATATATATATGATGGTGGGTTTTTCACCTAGTCCTCACCATTTTTCACTGTTGTCATATCTCAATGCTAAAATTTTTATATTTTTATTATCTTTTTTATTCATTAATTTATCTATTATAAGTAATTTCCATCTATAGTGATATTTACATCATTATTCCAAAGAACTAAATGAAGATTAAATCATATGGTCTAGTTAGTATATTACATTATTGAAGGGAGAATATTTTTTTATGTATGGGAATACGTTTTCGATAAAGATGACTTTGATTTACCCTAAAAAGTGTTAGTAAGAAATATTTATTTCAATTATTTATATTTTATATGAATTGTTTTTAAATAATTCACCATTTGACCTATTTGGAAACAAATAGACATTTAATATTAAATAAATATATATTTTTCTATTAATTCATTTTTATGGTGATACGAACATAATTACATGTAATTTTTAAAATATGTTTGGAACTTTTGAAAATGAGATGGATAAAACTACTCATTTCCATTGAAGAAAAAAATTCAAAATTATTTTCAATACAGTTTATAATGTTATATTATAGATATTCATATTCATATTTTATTCACCTTAGGAAAAAAATAGGTATAAATTCAGGATATATGATATATATTTTCTTTATTTCCTGTTCAACATAATAAAAATTAATTTTCTCAAATATGTTTTCAATATGATTGAATCTATTATGTATGGTTAGTTAAAAGTAATTGTTTATTATATAATGTTTTTATCACCAATTTGTTATTTACTTTCTTGAATTTTATTAAAATTAATAATACCTTAGCTACTTTTTGGGATTATAAATCTATAATTGGTGAAGAAAATGATTCAAATATGAAGGTAACATCTGATTTATATTATAATTTTCTTTAAAAGTCAAAAATCAATTCTAAAAATTAAATTATATATATTCTTAATGACATTTCCGAAAAAAGAATGGAATTTGTGAAGCCTCTTAAAAAATTGATAAATAAATTTAAAGAGAAGTCTGATGAATCACTCATGGATTTCCAGAACAACAACTAGGATAATGTGTATCCCCCAGATTTTTTGAGAAATACTTTATTCAAATATATTTTATCATTGTGATGTTTTATCTTACTTGAAAAAATAATATTATCATTTGTTACAGGAAATTATAATTTTATCAAGTGTTACAAAAAAATTCAAGTTAGCATTCATTACACAAGACAATGAGTTTAATCAAATAATTTAATACAATTTATGTTTAATTATTTAATTTGATAGTATTAACTAAACATTAGAATGAAGTGTATGAATATGACTAAATAAATTATTAAAATATTTTTTTCATTTGTCTATATATTATTTTTTGACTAATTAATTACAAATCAAAATAAAAAAATATTTCAAATTATGGGAAATCATTTCCCGGGAAAAAAAATTATTCACCCCAATTTGTCTTTAGGAATAAAATAAGAATTTATTTTTTTAATTATATTTATGAAATTTATATATTATATAGTCTGAAAATTATGAAAATTCACATTATATTTTTTCTATACAAGATATATGGATACATACTATTTTACACTTTAAACTATATTTTTCTAAATACCTGGTTAGTCTCCTATTTTAGTGGAATTATTTTACAAAAAAAATAATTCTTATTTTATAAAATAAAATTACTTTTTTGAATTAGAATATGGAAGTTATAATAAAGTGAATTTTAGGCGTTTTTCTATATTGTTTCACTTTCTGAGGAATTTTGAAAAATACTAAACTTTAATTCAAAACAAACATATTGATAAATTAATATATAATTTATAATTATATTTTTTAATAATTTTAATATAAAATTTGTAATATTTTATATTAATTTTTAAAATGTACGACATTTTAATTAATTTAATATTTAATTTTATATAAAAACATTTTAAATTTGGAAATTTTTCACTTTAAAAACTCCCACATTCTAGTCATATCTGTGGGATTTTTTTACAATAATTTTTTATAATTATATTGATGTAATTTGAAATTATGGATTCCATATTTTTAATCAATATAACTTATATGTTTTAATATTTCTAATGTAATTTTCCCCAAATAAATTGTGAGTGCATTAAAAATTAATTAACATGTATACGTTAAAAATGCGTTTACCGGGGGTTAAAGAAGAATTATAAGAGTTAAAATGAGCTAAAATATTTTATCTATTTTATTTTATGATCCTATTTAATCCTTTTACCTAAAATTATATGTAATATGTCAAATACATTCTCCTTTAAATTCAATATGACCCAAATAATATGTTATGTAACAAAATAGACAAAAATGATAGTTTTGTTAATTTTAAAATCTATAAAGCCTTGGGATATGGAAAAAACCATATATGTGTGATTTTATATATAATTTTGATATATTAATATTTTTCTCATTATTACATTTAAAAAAATTATATAATTTATTTTTATTTATTGATTACTAAATTCCACCATAAATATTATTTAGTAAAAAATTAACTAAAATATGTGATAATAAAGTTACTAAAAGTGATTCAAATTGAATGCATTATTTTCATTAATTAATTATTTGTGTGAATAAATCACGTTAAATAGGTGTGAGGATAATATATTATAACTCCCTCTTTATCTTGATTTTTTAAAATTTTCCAATTAAATGATTAATGTCAAATATTACATTAATGTAATTTTATAATAAATTATATTTTATTAAGTGATTAAAATTAATAATGATATGATATTTTATTATTTAAATTTTAAATTTTATTATATATCCAATATAATTAATTTTCTGACCAATTTTTCTACAATAATTACTATATAGGTTTCTAAATAGTAAAAACCAACTTTAGATGGTTTATATTATCATGATATTTTTCCACGTAACATGTTCTTATATTAAATTTTTCTTCCAACATACAAAAGATTTTTATTTTTGAAATTTCTTTTTATTTTTGGAACCAGTGGTCCAAATAATCTAGTAATTATAATTTTATTATATTATAAAAGGATAATATATATATATGTTATAAAACTAGTTAAAATAATGAAAAACCAAAATGATAGAAATAAAGAAACATGTATTTTGAGGAATTACATGTTTAAAACAATTGTTTGGTTTTGTGTTGGATTTTTTTCTCTATAGTATAATACATTTAAACATTAATTATTATATTTTTTATCCACTATAGATAATATTGACCTCGCAATTTTGAATACTTTTGAGTATTTACATGAATGAACCAAATCATCAAATATAAAAGGATACTCACTCTACTCACTTATTCAAACCACTAAATACATTTTACACAAATAATTTATGTCCATTTAACATCCCAAATTACCCCCCCCCCCCACATCATAGTATCCCCAATTTGGGAAAATATAAATCCAATAATGTATTCTGTCTAAATAGAAGGAGAATACATACAAATGAGGTAATTTTCTATAACAAACATATCTATATTTTCTTTCTACACACCTTAATTTTTTCAAATTATTGTACACTAAATAATGTTTCTTAAATATATTTATATTTTCTTTTTGATTGGTATTACCTATAACTATACACACATCCATCAAATGTATTATAAAATCATTGTTCATGTGTGTGGTTATCTACCGCCCCACAAATTACTATTTTTTTCAATTAACATCATTATATATTGAAAAAATCATGGATTTATTGTTCATATGTGATATGAATGATATTTATTTTTTAATTATTTTTCTTAAATGATTATATCATACATACCATCGTGATTTTCATTTTTTTAGAATATGATAACATCATTCGTGTGTACCGCTAAGTGATGTCTTCCTTCATGCTTTACATAAAATGTATTAAGGATAGGTTTAATATATATTTTATATATATATGGAAAAAACATTTTTATGTATTCAAAAAATATATATAATATACCTTTATTTCAACCCAATAAGAACATGAAAATTTGTGTTCATTCATATGTATTTTATACAATCTCCTTCACAAGGGTATTAAATTTCAAATTTCTAACCTTTATAGATTACAATAAATAAATATATAATAAATATTTATGATATTTATATAATGGAAATAAATATTAATAATATAAAATCATGATTAAAATTAACGTAACAAATATAAAAAATCCACACTTTTATAAAATGTAAAGTATTTATGACATTAAACATAACATTAGCATGGATTTGTTAATAAAAAAGTACTTAAATATCATATGAAAATAAAATAAAATATGATATATATTAATAAGATTCTGTAATATGTTTATAATATAATAATATTTCTTATGTAAGAGTTTTGAATGATTATTATGGAATTTAATTCTTAAGGTTATGGATTTTTATCTCACTTTTCACTTTTGTGAGACACATGGAATATCCCCTAAATATTTCTACTATGTGGTGTATATATTTCCAATGAATGTACAATATGATTTTTCTACAGGAATTTTTTATCTAAAAATACCTTTTATGATTTATATTTATTGATATTGCATTTACAATATTTTCAATGTTGTAATGGTTTTTATCACAAATTTACATCATTGAGATGAACATTATGTTATGCACTTATATTATTTCAGATTGTGTATGTGAAGCCACATTAAAATGTCATATCAAGAATGTATTCAGTCTCAATATATATTATTATTCATTTTATATTTTTACTTCATAGGTATTATAATTTTTTGTTACCATGGAGGAAAATATGTTATGTTATAATCTAATCGTTTAGTGGTATTGTTTCTAATTAAGTCACAATTTTTTAATTATCACGATCTAAAACTAAATAATTCTCATTACTTTTCATTACCTTGGTTTATTCATGATATATTCATGTAATGGTTCCATTTTTACAGTTAATGGTATTTATTTCAATTAAAAATAATAATAAATAAAATTTTACTTTATTTCTCACTTAGATCATAATTCTATATTCTTCTAAAACCATGTTTTCCAAAAAAAAAATTAAAAAAAAATTATGATAATTATTAATGAATACTATAAAAAAATTATGATTAAAAAATATTAAAATAATTTTCATTTCATCTATTATATGATTTCAATGTTATTTTAAATATCAATGTTTTTATAAATGTTGAAGTTCTAAAAATCATTTTTCAATGTGAGAGGGATATTTTACTCTAGAAATTATAAATGAAATTTTATAGTACAATCTACGTTTTCAATGATATTTTCAAAGAAATGTATTTTTGAAATTTATTTATGATTTCAAAAATATTATGCATGAAACTATAGTTTACTCAGGAAATTTATCATGTAGTATTTCAAAATTATCATCATATATGAGGAAATTATTTGACGTTACATAATATTTAGTTGGAATATGACCAAAGAATACCATTATTTTTTATTAAAAAAATTATTTTTATTATGAAAATATTTTAATAACATATTTCATTTCCTTGGGTTATACAGTTTTAAAATTCTTATGGAACCCACTTTTTTCAAGGTATATGCTCTAATTAAATGACTCTAACAAATTTCTATTTTACAAATGTTATTATTTTAAGAATGTTTTATAATACTCATATAATTTAATGGGTTGTGATCAGACTAATGATAATGAACTTTTGGAACACATAAATATGATTTCCATTATGTGATGGATGGGACCTATATGTCCCTACAATTTTTTTAGTAAGGATATATTGCTAATGAGATATATATGACATGAATGGGAACTAAACCAAGATTAATAATACATTGATTTAATGGAATTTGAACATGGTTATATTATATTCATTTGGAATGAGTAGTAAAACTGGTATAGTATTTGTCTTTTTTCATTAATATTGTTTTGGATATGATTCAAAACTTATAAGGAAATTATTTTCTATGATTATGTATATTCCAAAGATATATTTTTTATTAAAATTTTATTACCTCATTGCTAATTCTCCTTTATTACCTTGTGATTATTGTTTTATCAACTTCTAATCAATATTCCATGACTCATTATTATGGTCTTATATGTGTAGGTAATGTTTTCAAAATTTCATTATCAAGTTCTCATACAATTATGTTAATTTTATTCTAATTTTTCTCTTTAATTTACCATTGCAAAGCATATGAGATCATCCTATATTATGATTCCATTCCCATGTTATGATGATATATTTTATTTAGGGTATATCTATAATTGGTGGTAAATGAAAAGCTGTTTCTTGGAGAAATTGATCTTATTTATGTTAATTAAGAGATTTTGCTCCATTTTTTAAAGTATCTAAACTATTATTATCTCTATGAGTAATATTATATAATGTATTGAATATTCATCTAAAATGATAAAATAACCATGAATGAAGAAACTAGATTAATATATTTACAATAACATATATATATTATTTATCCTTAAGATAATTATATGAAAACAATTGTGAGGTCCTTAAGAATATTTATAAGTATATATCTATTAATGTAGCAAAGGGGAATTCCAAAGATGATTCATTGTTTAGAAAAGTATCTGGAAATTTTTATAGTTTATTAGGGTAGTTGTTTATAATAAATTACATCGCTATGTAGATACTACAAGTGGTAGTGTCTCGAGCATAAGTTTAATTATTAGAAAGTTCCTTAAAAACATTGTATTAAGCTTTAATAGATCAGTTACTAGTGAACAAAAATGGTCCTTTCATCAAATATGGATTGAAACTCTTAATGAATGTTCTTTGTAAATTTATAGACAATTTATAAAATATCATGACTGATATATATATATATATATATATATATATTTGTTTACTTTAAATTACCAATGATAAACCATATAAATCATATAATAAAAAATATGTTTCATTATTTTTAAATCCATAAGTGATTTCTTTTCTGGATTTTTGTTTTTCCACTATGATTTATGTTTCTCAAAAAATTCATTTTGTTTTTATTCTAGGAAGGGAACTAGAAAACAATCATTTAAAATTGAATGTGATGGATTATTTTATAAAGAGAACTTTTTTGGGAAGATGACTCTAGTGAAGGATTTGTTAGTTGTGCCAAAAAAAAGTTTTCACAGAACATGGTTAACAACATGTACCTTAATTAGCCATTAGAATCACTAAAATCAGGATGAAAATAGTTCTCTAATATTTTCTGTACAGGACACCCTGGAAGAATAAATATTTAGTTTCTATGTGTTTTTAATTTGGTAACAAATACCCATGTATATGTATTATTAGAACAATAATATTTTAAACTATATAAATTTAGTATATAAATAAAGTAAAATGTATATGAAATATGAAGATTTTGGTTTAATCAATTGTTTGGAATATTTGTCTATTTAAGGAATTAAAAATGGTCAAATTGTTTAAATGTGGAATGCATGGGATTTTTCAAAATTTATGTCCTTGGTTGATATATTGTGACAAAAAATATAAAGGTTTTATGATTGAATATTTTATTGTTGATTGTGAATAAACTTCAAATTAATTTCTAATTAAAAGTTGTTTTACTAAAAAAAATGAAATATAGCTAAATTTTTTAGATGGTAATAGGATAAATGAAGTATTAAATTATTGCAATTAATATATTATGTTATAAAATTCATAAAACATATAAGTTCTGTTAAATATAAGGTCTTTATTAATGATTTGAAAAGATATGTTGAATGATGTTGATGGATATGAAAAGTGATTTACGAGAAATGAGATATTTATTGAAAACACCTGGATAAGGGAGCGATAAACCCTAATATGTTCTTAATGATGAGATAATGATGTTGTTATAATGATATTATTGATTTGGAAAAACTAAATTTTATAGTAAATATTACCTTTGAACGAATTGTTGATTTTTTTGACAAATTGGTTTATACTATCATGGGTGATGTTAGTAATATTTTCTAATTTAATTAAAATATCCAATAAGCTATGTTTTTTAAGGAGTTTTGATATATTATTATTTTCAATAAGTATTTATTGAAATTCATATTAATTCATTATAAATGAATTCAAATATATGGAAGGTGAAAATCACAAGCCACTTTATTATATATGGGGATTAATGAGAAGTTCATTTTAAAAATTTAGTTAATATATTTCTAATGTTTTGGATTCCAATTTTCTGGAATCATCATAAGTCTAACCATTTATGGAATTTTTATATTGAACCTTTGATGATGATTTAATTATTAATTAATTACATCACCATATAAAGATTTATCTGTATTGAATAAACTAAGAAAAACATTTTTGTGATGATAACTAATGATAGATGGACCAATTTATTATTATATTTATGGATATAGTGATCCATTAGTGATTTATGAAAAAACAATTCACCATTATTTCTTTGTATAAGAGATTAATTATAAATGGATCATGGAATAACTAATTCATGATATTATGATTATGTTATAGAATGACATTATGTTAGTATATATTGTCAGGAAAATCCATCAACATAATGAAAAGGATATTAAAAAAAATATTTCCACACCTTACATTCTAATGAATCAAATGGTCCCTAAAAATATTATAGATTTATTATTTTGTATTTTTTATGATTTTCATTATCACCCTCTTTCTTTTGATTAATTATATTTATCACTATTTATTATTATTTGATCTTTTCATCAATTTCAACGTACTAAATGTCGTACTATTTTCAATTATGTGATGAAAAAGTTATAAGTTACCGTTGGTAATTGTATGTTTTGAATATTACATTAGTAAGGGAATTGTTATTATTCATGTTTACGATGTGGGTTTCTATAAAATCCTTTTAAATTTTATTCCTTTAATGGATAAGAAAAATTTCAAGGGTGAAATTCATTTCAATGGGGGTGCAATATAACACCGAAAGAATATGGGAAATATTGTATTAAAGTTTATTTATTAATTTTGATATATTACAATACATTAATAAATATACTTACCATTCAATACATACAATACATTTTTTTTATTCTTTTTCAATGAATTATGATTTTTTCTTGCATTAAATGTAACATTTTGTTGAAACTAAACCTGTCATACTATTTATGTTTTATTTTTTACTATGATATATATAATCCTGAAATAAAAATTATGTGTATGGATAAAACGATATAAATAATGAAAAATGGTTTACACGTGTTTATTTATTCCTTTGGTAACCAAATAATTAGAAATGTAAGAAAATTCCATTCTAAAATAAAAATAAAATATCATTCCAAAAAAATTATTTTTATTAACACAAGTTTATTTATGTGCATAAAATTACAAAATCACTTTTGGCTCATGAATTTAATTAAATTTTTATATTATATATTCAATAAAAAGTTTATATTCTAACTTTTATATTTTCTATATAATGAAAATCATAAATTTCAATTTACACTTCAAACTATAGTTTAGTAGAAATAAATTTTATTACCTTTTTATAGTGGAATAAATTTGAAATAACTATTTTCCATATTTACATTAAAAAAATTAAAAAAATAAAAACTAATTGATATTAGAATATAAAAATTAACATAGGGTTAATTTAAGGGATTGTGTGAAATTTTTCATTTTCTAGTTAATAGTTAAAAAAACTGAATATTAATTAAAACGAGTTATTTATATAATTTTTTTGAAAATGAAAAACTATATTTTTATGTGGGTTTAAAGATAAATTTAGTTCTGTTTTATATACATTAATATAATGCAGGTCATTAGGATCAATTTTATTTTAAATTTGGATATGAAAATATTTCAATGTTTCGAAATTTTTATCCTAAAAAATAATGCATTCTCACCATATCTGTGGGATTAATTTGAAAATAATTTGGTCATTTTAGGTGAAGAGAATTTAAAAAAATTAATAGCATATTTTTAATTAGTATAAAATTTAATATCTAATAGTTATTACTTGATTTTTCACCCAAATTAATTATATATATAGTAAAAATTAGTTCTCAATGTTATGGTAAAACTTCTTTCGTTGGGGGGGAGGGTTAAATAAAATGATTTTAGTTGAAATGAACTAAAATATTAAATTAATTTTGTGACATCCCAGTTCTAGAAGCTGCCCAGAGTAGCCTCACACCTGGTTGTTCACATGGCATCAAGCGCATTTCCTCGAATGCCAGAGGCTGCTGACTAGCAGTGAGGGACGTGGGTGTGATAGTGGGGAAACAATGAAATCATTAATACTGTAACATAGTGAGGGTAAAACAGAAAGAAATAGTGGAAGCAATAATAACATAATACAACTGTAATCAGTGGAAGACCGGAAGTAATAACTAGAGCAGACACACACACACAGATATATATATATGATTCATGGTACATATCTAGAAAAGATCCAAAAACTTCACGATTCTAGAATATAGTACTAAAACCACGTAAAAAAAAATTCAAGTAAACTACTCCACAACATCTCAAGCCTAAGCTTGGTCCAATGCTCCCTAACATCCACAACAATCAAGTACCTGAAGTGGAAGAGTGCTTGTTATTATTTATACCAGTAGAAATATAATCTGTTTGTGCCCAAAAGCCAGAACCAAAGAGGGTGTGAGACTAATACCTATAGTCAACCACACAAATATTTGTGTTTAACAGTTAGTGAATATATATGGTAGGAAATAAAAAAATGAAGTATTTAACAAGGAAGTATACATAGTAACAATCCAAAAATTCAATTGCATTCATTTTTATATATCAAGTATGCAGCTAATCAAAAGCAGGTAAACCTTTGGGAAGTACTCACAACCTAACACATATGGTTCAACCAAACAAAACAAAAGCAACCCTCGGGGAAGTACACATAGTCTAACCCCTCTTTTTCAGCCTTAGCAAAGATACTCTGAGGAAACACTCACCGCCAATTCCCCTTATGGTCTCGTATCAGTAAATAATAGTCACTCTGAAGAAGCACGCCACATCTTATTCCGCATGTGGTGGATATCTAGGAAACTACATACACTCTGAGGGTGCACTTTTGTCTATCCCCTCAATAGTCTAGAATCATAACAGAAAGTAGACACTCTGGAGAATCCCTCAACGTCAATTCTACTTATGGTCTACTACATAAGGATCTCACAACCCTGTATAACTCAGTCATGCACAAAAGAAACATCACATCTTATGTAAACCTCAATAACTACTTGGATAAACAATATACAACATATCATAGCATGTCTGATAATAATCACTCCATCCTAACAATACTATAAATGGAATGAAAAGCAGTAGCCTAATAGGAAAAGCTATACCAAATGGTCAAAACAAGAAAACATGGTAAAAACCTCTATAGCATGGAAAAAATTAACCCAATTCATAAACATGTAACCTCTGTCCAAAAACGAACAAGGAATAGAATGAAAAATAAAACTAAAACCCATTAAACACACAATACCACGTTCTTGGGTATTGGTCACTTTTTGAAAAAAAACATCATAGAGTATCTACAGAAAGGCACAAACCACATAACTCGTCTCATGAGATCGATATTGGTGAATCTAAGGCCTTGAATTCCATATAACTCTTTGGGGATGGTAATTTGTACTCATAAGTACTTGTGCACCCAAAGCCATATTAATTATCTGCCAGACCTGAGAAGTAAAACCTATGTCCCTGTCTGAAACAATAGATTGTGGAACCCCATGTAGACATACAATCTCTCAAATGTACAACTATCCTCTCTCATCAACACTAAAGGTACCCTTGATCGGCAAGAAGTGAGCAACCCTCGTGAGCCAGTCAATGACAACCCAAACTGCATCATTCCTTCGAGGTGACCTTTCCAAACCCAACACAATGTCCCTTGCAAAATCGTTCCATTTCCCATGGGAATAGGTAACTACTGCAACAGACATACTGGTCACTGATGCTCCGCCTTCACCTGATGATAGGTGGAACATCTCATGACAAACCTAGCAACATCCCTCTTCATACCTAGCCACCAAAACAGATAGTGTAGATCACGAGACATCTTTGTGACACAAGGATGAACTACCTAAATTGAGGAGTGGATGTATGACATTATCTTCTTTCGTATGTCTGTTGGCACCCACACGTGTTCATGAAAACACAAGATCTCATCCTCACCTACTGTCCATTGAGGAATAAGGTCCTCTCTTGAAACACTCTCCCGTAGCACAAGACCTTTGAATCTGATAGCTACCTCGTTCGCACTTGATCATGTAGAGTAGTGGAAACATCCATAGAAGAAATAAACATCATCCCCCGACTTTCATGCACCTTCAAATGCATCTCAGATAACAAAGACATAAGCTACAAGTCACTACTGGCCTTCTGAACTACCTGTGTCTGAGTCCTCCTACTCAATGTATCATCCACTACATGGCCCTTCCTAGGTGTGTAGGAAAACTCAAATTCAAAGGACATAAGGTACTCTACCCACCTTCGTTGTCTCAAATTCAGGTCACGCTGAGTGAAGATATTATGGAGACTTTTTTGGTCGGTGAAAACCACAAAATACAATCCCAACAGGTAGTGTATCCAACATCATGAATCATGAACAACTACAACCAACTCGAGATCATGTGTCAGATAATTTCTCTCATGTGGCCTCAACTTCCAATACCCCTATAAAATGACTCCTTCTCACTTCATAAGCACATCCCATAGCATGATACCTAATGCATCACAGTACACAGTATATATCTTACCCATATTTGGAAATACTATTATCATTTCTGATTTCAACCTTTCATTCATCTTCTAAAAGGCTGACTCGCAAGATTCTGACCACAAGTACCTTGTACCATTCATAGTCAGGCCTTTCAGTTGAACTGCTATGCATTAAAAGTCTTTTATGAAACTTTTTTAGTAACTACAGAGTCCTAGAAAACATCGTACCTAAAATAAATTCTTCGGCCACTCCCAGGAAACTATTTCTCTCACATTATGTAGGTATACTGATACTCATGTCTCTGATTTTACATTACCCAAGAAGTTAATTTGATCCATCCAAAAGGGTAATTTTGAGATCATAGCATTTAATTGATGCTCTCTCAGTGTACTCAAAATGATCTCAAGATGTGTGGCATGGTTGTGTTGAGTGTGATAGTACACCAAGATATCATCCACAAAGACTACCATGAACGTATCCCAATATGTATGGAAAACACGGTTCATTAGTTCTAGGAAAACTAGAGGTGCATTCGTGAGACCCAACAACATAACCACAAACTTGTATAGACCATACTTTCTCTGAAAGTCTGTAAGAGGTAATCTGATGGTCTATTGCGCAACTGATGATAACCATATATCAATTAAATCATAGAGAACACTCAGGCTCCTTGAATTTGATCAAATACATCATCAATCCTCGGCAAGGGATATCTGTTCTATACTATCAACTGCTTCAACTTCCGATAATCCACGCAATGTCGGAGGATACCGTCTGCCTTCTTCGAAAACAGGATAGGCGAACCCCAAGGGGATTTATTGGGTCAGATGAAACCCTTAGCCTAAAACTCCTCCAACTGCTTCTTGAGCTCTACCATCTCTAGTTTAGTCATCCTATTAGGAGGAATAGACACAGGTTCCTGTCCTGGACCATACTCAATATAAAAGTCCACCTCTCTCTCACTAGAGTAAAACGTAAAAAGTCATCCAAAATATGTCCCTGAAACGATCCACCACTGGAGGAATGTCTATCTATGATGTCCTCTGGTCATCCTGATATATACTAGAAATCTGTAATGTAATGCCTCTCAACACATGATGCCCGGGTCCCACGATACTCGCCTGGGCATCCCATTCGCCCTTATGAATAAACGATTCTACCTCTACAGATGTGAATCTCATCCTACAACGATAGTAGTCGACAACAACCTAGAATTGAACTTACCATTCCATTATGGTAATGACATCATAACCCATTATCCTTATGACCTAGAGGTCCCAAAAGAAGTGACACCCACCAACCTCTAGAGGGAAATCCTTACACTAACGTACACTAGTCTTTCTAGTTCCCAACAGGGTGCCAAGAATCTATATATCAGAAAAATAAAAGATATAGAGCCTAGGGATCTCAACAGCAGTGATAGATATAATGATATGGGAGGCCCTTGTATCGAAATGACAAGATGATAAAATGAGGAAACATTGATAGTTCCTCGAATGGTAGAGGGTCCGATATCCTACTCTTGTTGAGTCTGCTCCACTGTAGAAGTCCGAACTGCACCGCGGCACTGTGACATTGCCTGACCACTATGTGATGATCAACCCTATTGTCACTGAATGCCTGGTGACTGGCTACCATGGCCACGACCTCCACCTCGACATAAATGGTCAGAAGAGCTCCAGTTCCCCGATAGAGGATAAACTAGTGGTGCTACTCATGAATGTGGAGTCATAGAAGAACCCCTATCCCCAGCAGCCATTGAAAAGAATTAAAAAAAGCACGGAAGATGGCCCATTTTTCCTTATGATTGGAACTCCACTAGGTCTCTCAAGAAATGTGTCCTTGTATTCCTTCTCATCCTGCACTAGTAGTACACCACCTGGCCACCAAAAGAAGAATCCCAACTACTACGATCTCCACGGGTAGACTCCCTACGACGCTTCCTATTGCCAGTAAGAGGGATACCAAATCTAGATGTTGAACTGCCTTGGATCACCACTCCCGAATCCTATAGATTTTTCTCCATGATTAGCTCCTGGTCGATTAATTAAATGATATAAGTCGTCCTAAATATTTTCTTCTGTGATTTCATGTCATGCATAAGTCCACCCCCAAACTTCCTTTCCAAAAACAACTCATCGTATCCTAGTATTGGCATGAAGCACTGCATCTCAGTGAAACGAGAAGAGTACTCCATGACTGAGAGAGTGCCCTGCTCCTAAATCATCATCTATTAGCCCCCATCGTCCCTCAAAAGTCTACAGATAGAATTAGTCATAAAAGGCATGTCAAAACTCATCCTAATCCATTACTTACTAGTGTCCCACCTGTGAGATCACGTCCCACCATCTCTTGGAGGAGTCCCATAAAATATATGTAGAGAGCTTCAACCACCACTCTAGAGGAATCTCTATATGATCGAAGATAGAAAGAATGGATTCTAACCATGACTCAGTAGCCTGAGGTCCTCCTTCCCCAATGAAGGTGGGAGGATGCTGCTGCTAGAAAACCCTCATCATCTTTTCCATATTTGGGGAAGAATGTGGTACTCCTTAGAACATCTTCATAAACTGCATAAATCCCTCTCAGAAATGTCCATCATCAACTGTTTTCAGAATTATGGGTGATGCCAAGACTAGCACAATTGGAGGATCTGCGGGTTGTCTCTAATCATTCAATATCTGGTGTCAGATCCCTACCCTATAACTGGTGGACAACCAGAGGACCTCTCGGTTGAATTACTCTGTAGGGTCAACCGCACACCATAGATCAAGATTAACAGGGACTAAAACTTGGATGTGTATGAAGGTTATAAGAGAAATAAGGCATTGAAGTTATTTTTTTAAAAACATGGATACACGGTGTGTATAATGCCTACGATGTGTGTTCTTATAAGAATTAACATTGGTGTTGTCACGACCCGTCCTCAGGGCCCGTGTCGTGACTACCCCAAGCCCTCCTTCCATAGGATAGGGGATGGCAACTAGCACCAATGGCGTAAATCCCGATAACTGGGAAGGAATTTCCTTTATATTGTAAACAAAACACCATAGAGTAAAAGTGGAAGTAATACAATTAGTACACAAGAATGTTTTGAAAAGTAAATGGGCGAGAATAAAAACCCAACTGAAAAGTACAGCTACAACTGAATGAAAGTACAACAGAATAGACAAGCAGCTGGGAAAGTAGAAGCAGCTCTTGGGTCGTCCACCTCAGATCCTACCTGTACGGTAGGTATAGATAGCGCAGCTCCTGGATCGTCCACTACAGATCCTACCTGAAGGGTAGGTACAGATAGCTCCCACAATGCTCTCACCCGTCAACTTCCTCCAATTATCTTCTCATCGTGAATTCAACCTCTAGATAATGACTCGTCGTGAGGTCTACCTCCGGGTGCCGTCCAGTCCTCGAACACTCGGCCTCTGCCAGAGTTGTCTGTCGTCTGCATCCAACACAACGTGGTGCGGGCATTTCCCATTCAGGGGTGAGTTTAACGATACTCAGTAGGGACCCTAAAACCCTCAAGGTATCACTAAATCCTACAAGGATAACCACAAGGAAGGATCTAATCAGATAACCCTTACTTAGGTATAAGCCTATACTTATAACTAAGTTATCAAGTAACTTATATCCATCATGAGGAAAGACAAGGGTTTTGAAATCAACGGATAACCACTACTTAGGTATATGCCCATACATTTACCTAAGTTATCAAGTGACCCATCTCAATCATGTGGTAAACACAAAGGTCATAGACTCAGCTCAAACCAGGATTTTCATTATCGAAACCGTAACTGCAGAAGAGCTCCGTATCTGACGAGTATAGAGATCCTGTCACGACTCTGAGGTACTTCTCACTATCCTAAGACTACTGATGTACTCCTCCTGTCGAGTATCGTGGGTCTTCCACCTCACAAAGTAGTGCTCCTCCGCCATGGGTCTGCCACCTCACACAGTAGTGCTCCCCCTCATAACCTACAGAGGTACTCCTCCTGTCGAGTACTGTGGGTCTACCACCTCACAAAGTAGTGGTCCTATTCTATGTGTCTGCCACCTCACAATGTAGTGCTCCCCACTGGGCTATGCAAGTCACTTAGAATCGAATCAGACAAGCAGTCATCAGGTCTCAGCCAGTTACACGGTCGCCATACTCCGTTCTCTTGTCTCCGAGAGGGTCCTCTCCATTAGCTAAAGGTAGATAATCCAAGTATCACAAAGTACCACGAAGAAGTATCTCAATGGTATGCTTTGTCATAGGGGTGTCAATGCAATAGGTGGCGTGTCAATCGGACGCCTGGTCTGTGAGTTATTAGCCTTTTTCTCCCAAGGGCCCTGTTGGTTTCGTGTACAAACCAACCTAACGATATCTCAACTGTACCCCAAACTCAAATAGGGTATAATCATAAGGACTGTTTTTGGACATGATCTTCAACGCCGCTGACGGTTCGTCAAACGGACGTCCGGTCTGAATGTTATCGGCTTTTCCATTTCAGGGCCTCGGTTGGATTTCGGGTACAATCCAACCCGGCCATACTCCAACTACATCCACACCTCGAGCGGAGTAATCCAAATGGTCCGTCTCACTAAGAGGAATCCAAAAAATCGATGGAACTTCAATCGGATGTCCAGAGCTCAAGTTATAGGTGTTTCTGCTCCGAGGGCCTGGTTAGTTTCATGTTCTAATTAACTCGGCCATACTCAAGTTCTATGAAACCGTGAGTGTAATTTACCGAAACGGCCGTCTCAATCCAAGGATCGCTACGCAAGTAACAGTGTGTTGATTGGAGGTCTGTAGCCCATTCTATAGGAAAATGACCGGAAGTGGTCCGAAAATGGGGGGTTTGGCCCCGGTCCGACCCGGCCAAACCCACCCTGGGTTTCCCCGAACCGGGTCGACCCGACCGGGGTCTGGGTCTGACCCGATCAGGCACCGCCCGACCCAGCCAGGTGGCACACTGGCTCGGCCAGCGAGCCGAGTAGAGGATGCGGTCCCCCCTGCCATTGTGCTCCGCGGAAGCGGCGAGCGCCGCGTCTGCCTCCCCAGGATCCTGCGCGGCCGCGGGATCCGGCCGCCTGCCGCCGCGGCGGTTCCTTCTGCCTGCGCGCCGAGGCGCCACCGCCTCCGGGTGGTCGGCCGGTGGAGGCCGCTGGCTCCATCCTCCAGTGCTGCCTCGCCGGCGACCCGTGCCGCCGGTGATGTCCGCGGTCCACCGGAGTTTCTCCGGTGGTCCGTTTTCAATTTCATCTGCTCTAGTGTTCATCTCGGGTCCTTTACTTTACTATGAAGGCCTCAAATCACTGTTGCGGTCCCATTCCATCATCGCCTTCAATCCGCGCACAAACAAAAATCTACGGAGGGTTGTCGGGCCATGTTTGTTTAGCCTGCTCCCTCCGCGTTAGGCGTTATCAAATATCCAAGGTTAGACAGAGTTTTACAAAGAAATAATAATGAATTTTATTTAAATAAAATTGAAGCAAATCATACCACGATCCCTTAAATAAAATTGAAGCATACCAAAATTCCCAACAAGCGATTAAAACATTCACGGATCAACATGACCATAAGTTGATCCGCGTTCATTGTTTTCTTTTGAACTAAAGAAACAAAAGAATTAAATTATACATAAATAAAACCCTACCTCGATGAAGTCGTCGAATGAGGTTCATTGCAGGAAAAGGTCGTCGTGGAAGACGACATCATGGAATGATGCTCCTTAAGCGTCATCGACATCACTACACACAACGTCACAGAAAAGAGGATCGTCGGCGTCGCAGTACACGGCATTGTGTCGTCGATCTCCAAGGAAGAACGTTCTTAAAGACTAGAGTTCTCTTCTTTGTTCCACACAACGAAACAACAATAATAAAATAAGGTGTCCCTTATTTTATTCCTCATGTAAACCCTTTAAAAATTTAAAAAGAATCCTTGAAATAATTAATGTTTGTTGACCAATTAATGAGGCGTTTAATAAACCGAACAAATTTGACAGTTTACTTGGCATTAAGTGGGGGTGTGGGTGCGTTACTCAATTAATTGCACGAAGGATGTTTTAAGGGATTTGAAGGGGTGGGGCTCGTCTGGGCCCCACCTCACTTATATCCTACCTAGTGGAGTTAGGATATAGTGGGTCCCACTGCAAGCACCATGCCTAGGTTTAAACTACGTAGAAAATAAAATAAAAATTGTTGAAAAAATTTAATTTTATTCAGTAGTTACCCCATTTTTCTGATACCCTCACCCGAGCAAACACAACTCTAGAAAAGGCGTTCCTACGCTATTACCGGCATTGTGGTTTCATCGGTGCCCTCAGATTTCGATTCCGAACACCGGTTCAAAAGTTAGGAAAACTCATTCTTTCGTTTACTGAACGTACCCGAGATAAACTTTGGAAATTTATTCCGGGCACACCGGGCCTCGAAATCAGGCGCCGTCAAAAACTGCGTACTCGTAAAATTCCAAAGAAATTAAGAAAAAAAATCCTTGATATTTCTGTGTCTTTACAAGTGTGTAATTCTTCCATCCCAGGTCGTTTAACACCCAATACACACAACATGTTGTGCAAACACATGGTGTGTACTTGAATCCTCTTCCCCTAACCGAGTTCTTCAACACAGCTAGGCCACACAGTTTCCCTAGAATAAGACTACAAAACATGTTAGTTTTAGGCACGATGTGTACTAGATGAACATCAATGACTTGTTTTGTTCTTCATATAACCAGTTACACGGCTTACTCTTGACGGTTGTTCCAGATAAACATGACGTGTACTAGAAGGATTCGAACTACTCATGTTAGTCACGCGGGTGAACATATGACTGACTATACAAGACATGTTTATCCCAGACACGACATGTACTTGAATGTTTCCATAGTCCCGTGTTTGTTTGTTACACGACCAGATACAAGGGTTAAACTACACGTCATGTTCAGGGTTGACACGACATGTATAACTTATTTTTTATCCATATGTTTCATTACTCACATGGGTGGACACATTGTCTATATAACATGGCATGTACAACAGTACATAGAGTGTTCCACCAAATATTTCCCAACCCCGTGTATATTCCCACATAGCCTATGACACGATTACTGGCCACACAAAGTGTACATATAGTACAAGACACGAACATAAAAAAATAGTTCCTTCCCGAATAGAATGATAGATGGTGTGTATTTATCAGTACATGCTGTGTATTATGGATTTTCTTGGATAGTAATCCTAATAAACAACTCCAGAACCAAATAAAAACACTGAAACAAACATTAACATGCCAAATTCTGATCTTCGAGGTCCCATACTCCCTGCAAATCAATGTTTGACATGTTAAACATGTAATACAAAAGGAATAACAATACAATGATCCACCAATTATTTATCCATGAGTGCCCATAATACCTCAAGAACCAATGTTTGGTGTCCACTTGAACAAAACCTTAAACAAACCAATACCTTAACAAAAAGCAGGTATTCTATAAAGGCATATATCAAAACAGTATACATATCATAAACAACATCTATTATAACACCATGCCATCATTAATAGACCCTAAATGGAATGCAAAGAATACATGACATGTGATTTATAGCAAGTGCCTATATGATGCATGAGATGGAATACCCTCATCTCATCGTGTTTCAATAGAACAGAACCTCAATAATATCAATGAAAACAACACAATACATGTGAACCAGCTAATGGTGAAATCCAATCAACTTTAAATATTGAAAAATCAAAAAAAACTAATAATGAGGTAAATTGGATTTTCGATGTAGATGGGTTAGCTACTCTTGGGCACAACTTATTACCAATTATATATTTCCTACTTTTCCTTGACTATAGGATTCAAATAGTAATTCATGAATAAAGGAACACCTCTGATACCACTTTGTAACGTCCCGATTCCAGAAGCCACCCAGAGGTGCCCCATACGCGGTTGTTCACAAGGCCTCAAGCGCATTTCCCCGAATTCCAGAGGCTGCCGACTAGCAGTGAGGGACTTGGGTGTGATATTGGGGAAACTATTACCTTATTGTCATAGAAACATAGCAGAAGTAAAATAGAATGAAACAGCGAAGCAGTAATAAAACTATAAAATAGTCATCATCGAAAGACAGGAAGTAATAAATAGAGAATATGTGTGTGTGTGTGTGTGTGAGAGAGAGAGAGAGAGTGTATGTGTGTGTGTGTGATGCATGATATATATGTATAGGAATGCATCCAAAAAATTCACAATGCTGTAATATAGTAATGAACCCTATTACAAAAGAAAAGAATGTAAACTGCTCCACAGCATCGCAAGCCTCAGCTTTGTCCCATGCCCCCCAGCTCCATAACAATCAAGTAACAAAGTAGAAGGGTTCTTTCCCTTATATATTCATGTAGAAATATAATCTATTTGGGCACAAAACCATGACACAAATAGGGTGTGAGACTAATAATAGTAGAGAACCACCAAAAGATATGTGCCTAACGATCAGTGAATATATATAAAAGGAAACAAACATAATTAAATTGAAAGAAATAAAGTAAACATAGTAACAATCCTACATATCAAGTAAGTAGCTAATCAAATACAAGTAACATGCTGGGAAGTAATCATAGCCTAACCCCTATGGTTCGACCAAAAAAACAAAAGAAATCCACTAAGTAGTACACACAGTCTATCCCTTCTGGTTCAGCTTTATCAAAGACACTCGGAGGAACCACTCATCATCAATTCACCTATAGTCTCATATTAGTAACTAATATTCCCTCTGAGGAAGCACTCAACGTCCAATTACTACGGTGGCCTGTATCAAGGAAACTACAGACACTCTAAAGGATCACTTATGTCCACCCCCCTATGGTCTCTCAATGTAATAGTAAATAGACACTCTGGATAATCCTTCAAAGTCAATACTCTCTATGGTCTACTACACCGGGTTCCCACAATACCCTACAAGTCATCCAGGCAGAAACAAAATATAGAAACCAAAGTAAACCTCAAGAACTACTTGGCTAAACAATCTACAACATATCATAGCATGTCAGATAACAATCACTTCACCCTAACAATAATAGGCATGGAAATCAAAGCAGCTACCTAACAAGAAAAGCTAGACCAAACGACCAAAAAAATAAAACATGGGAAAAACCTCCATAGAATGGAAAAAAAATATCTCTATTCATAATCAAACAACCTCTATCCAAAAAATCAATATATAGAAGAAAAAACATGGCTAAAAACCATTAAAATGTAGTACCTCTTTCTTGGGTATTAGGCACTTTTGCACAAAAAACTCAAAGACTATATACATAAAGGCACAAACCACTTACATTGGCATAGTGTGATCGATATACATGAATCTCAAGACTTGAATCTCCCTAAAACAAAGTAGTTCTACAAAAACATAAAAAACGTTCAACTTCGGATAACTCATGAGAGAGGATAAATGATTATATGAAGTTCTCAAAGAATAATGAAATCACCATGGCGATTCCAACACAATCGACGGTGTTCGGTTTGGAGAACGGATGGCAAGTCGGTGGCTCAGAGAAGATCTGTGATCATACGGACACTCTCGGATGAGACAAACTAAGAAGAAGAACATTCTTCCAATTAGACTTGAATCTGGTTAATTTAATGAAATAAATAATGTACATGATATGTTCATTAAAAGTACACAGTGTGTACTTGACTTTTCTATCCTACACTTTAGGTGGTGTCCAGGTCACCACACATGGCCATGTCCTCTGCCATTACATGACTAGTACACGGTCATCCGTGGAAACCAGGTACATGGTGTGTACTTAAAGTACACTGAGTGTACTCCTAAAATTTCCAGAAAATCCTCTTATTTTAAAAAAACCATAAAAAATACTTGAAAAGAAGATCTGGGTTCTTAAATATTATATTTTTTAGGATTATTTTAAAATTGGATTTAAATTTTCCTAAAATATGGAAATACATATCCATAGTCCATTAATGATAACTGATATAATGAGTAAATTATTTTAAAAATATATACTTCTTTGACTTTTTGTATCAATTTATATTTGGGATTAGGGAAAAAATATAGTTGATTATACAAATAAATATTCAATATAAATAATAATTTATCATGATATTTTTCCTTATTATTTAATATATAATAGTTACATTAAATGGTTAAGAAACACCAATACAGAAATTTTTTAGTAGAAAATCAACTAAAATAATTAGTACTTCAGATACTAAATTTAATTTAAATTATATGAATTATTTTAAATAATTAATTTATTCGATGAATATATATTGGTATACAAGGTTTATAACAATAAATAATAATTAAATAATTTCCTAATTTTTTTAAAAAATCAAATTAAATCTATAATGTCAAAATTAACATAAAAGTTATTTTACAATAAATTATATTCAATTAAAAGATTTAAAATTGATAAAAAATAACATTTGACAATTAATTTTTATATATTAATAATTATCCAATATGTTTCATTTATTTTCAAATTAGTATATTTGAATAACTATATTGATCACTAAATAGTTTAAACTTATTTAGAACGATTATGGATAAAGATCAGTTTTTACTTTTTACATGCGCTTATACTAAAATTAAATTCAATCACGAATTGAATTTATAATTTATAAATATGATTTAATAATTCAAATAATTTTTTCAAAATTAAAACTTATGTTTCATTTTTTACTATTAACGTATAAACTACATATATTAGAAAATGAATTATCAAAATGAAAAACCAAAATGATAATGATAAGGAAACATAGATGTTATGAAATAAAATTGTTAAAAATGTGTTTTGGTTTTCGGTGGGTTTATGTATCCACCATATAATCCCTCTAAAAATTTAATTATAATATTTTCATCCACTTCAGTAACGATTTACCTCCCAATATTGAATACATTTGTCTATTTACGTGAATCATCTACCCTCTCAACTATAAAAGGGAACTCATACTCCTCTATTGTTCAAACCCATCAAGTCATTTAGAACAATAAATGACTATTAATGTCCCATCTCAATTTCCCTCTAATTATCCTAGAATACTTATTTTTGTAGAAAAATCAAACCAATCAATGATTCAGTGAAAACCCATGTAAAATACTCAAAAATTGGTAATTACCTTCAATGAGAATCCCAATTTATTTCTTCCTCCACTCTTTAAATTATTTTCTATCATGATTATATAATATCATTAGTATATTCCAAATACTATGATGTCCTTATTTTAATGGTATGAAATACAAATACACACACTTATATGACTTGTTATATGAAACCGTCTTTCATGTTTACAACAGACTACCGCCACATGAACTGATGACATTCATTTTCCCATTTCCACCTTTAAATATATGGAATAATGATGTACTTTTTTATTTTATGTATGATATAAATTATATTTAATATTTACATATTCTAATTTAATTATAATATTATACATATTTTCATTCTTTCCATTTTCTTAGATTATGATGGCATAATTCCTATGTATGGAAGACTACTGCCACACAAAGAGATATGTTTCATTCATTCTTTACATCGAATGTTTTAAGGATAGTATTAATAAAAGTTTTGATATATATGAAATAAATTTTATTCTAAAATGATTATATGCATGATTTTAATATATTTTAACACAACAACAAGATGAATATCTGCATTCATGCATACGTATGAACCACCATATGTCGAAATAAGGTATTTTCTTACATATCAGTAAATTTTATCAATTACTAAAAATAAATATATAATGATTATTTATTAAAATTATATCATTTTTATTATTATTTTAATATGAAATCATTATTAATTTATGTGGTAAAAAATATAAAATGAAAACATTTATGAAAGCAAGTGGTTTTTACCCAAAACGTAACATTAACATCGAATCGTTAATAAATAGGTAATAGAATGTCATAATCAAATCAATTATGTGAATGGTATATAAATTAATATGATTCTGTAAAATATTTATATTAAAATTATATTTATTATAAATGAATTTTGAATGATAATGAATATATTATAGGCTTAAGGTAACGGATTTCTATCTCACTTTTTTCTTTTTTGGGACACATTCTATATTCACCACCACTTTCATATATATGGTGTATATACTACACATGAATGTAATTTATGATAATTATAACTAATTTTTTGGTGTTTAAAAATCCACTACTGGATATGTGTTTCATCATTTTATGGTAGCAATGTTACCAAGTTGGTAATAGATTTTTTATGATTTTTACATCTTTGAGATGTATATTAAGTTATCCACTTATATTATTTCACATGGGGCCGATGAAGACACATTGACATGTTATATAATGAAATTATTAATTAACATGATATTTTAAGTCACATAGTCTGTTGTACCTTCATGAGGAATATAATTAAATTTGACTATAGTTGTAAAGATCCTATATTACAATATCACCATTTATTTGGTTTGTTTATGATAAAGTCTCAAATGTTGAAATCTCATGATTCACCTATCATGAATTCTCATGATGTTTCTTTTCTAATGGATATTCTATATATCTTGATGTAATGGTGAAAATTTTTCCACTATATAATACTTATGATAATTGAAATAATGTATTCCAGAAAATTTTACATATTCTCTATCATCGATTGGAAATCATTTTTCTTCTAAAACCATGTTTTGTAAAAAAATTATTGATTTTTTTATTTTATTTTAATTTAATATATAAAGGAAGGTATTTTGAAATTTTTTTAAGTTATATATGATAATTAAATTATTATTATATCTTAATGTAAAAATTATCAATTCTATTTTAAATCATAATTTCATTAAAATTATTTATGTTAAAAAAATAAATGTATAAAGGATATTTTTCTCAAGGAATGATTTAAATGATTTTTAATGATTCCTTTCAATAATTCATAATTTTATTTTCAGTGAAATTTGTTTAAAAAAGAAACTCATATTTTAAAATTCGATTTCAATAGATATATATTTTCTAGATGATATTTCCCATGTAATCTCTCAAAATTATTTTCCATGTATGTGAAATTATTTGAGGATACATATTCTTTACTATAGATATCATCCAATGATACCATTGTTACTCATTATATGACTATTTTATGTTTATGATGAGATGGTTTTTGTAACTATTTTCCCTTGCACAATTTATACCATAATAAAAGGCTTCGTATACTTGATTTATTTCAAGGGTTATATAGTGATGGAATGATTTCTAAAAAATTCACTTTTACAAGTGTTGTTATATGATTAATTGTTTATGATTCCCATTTTAGAACATTTTTTAAGATATGATAAATATTTATAATGTTGTGGCACACATAAATATTCATTCCATTATGTGATAGCTGAAACCAATATCTAACTCCATTGCATTCGGTAATTATTTTTATCTCATGAGATTGATAGGAATAGAATGGGATGATAAAATAGTTTAGTAATAAATTCCTATAATTGGATGTGAACCTCGTACTACAATTTAGGGCTATAATTGGCAGCGAACTAGTTCAATAAATTACTTTTTCCTCTATTATTGGCTCAACATGAATCCTTTGCTAATATGGAAATGGTTTTCTATTCTTATTTTTATGACAAAAATCTATGTTTGATTTCAATTTTATGCACTCATGTGTCGTGTTCTTTGATTTAAGTATTATTCATGTTTTATGAACTACCAAAAAATTTACCATGAATCCTCATTTTGATATTTCTTATTCATGGTATGATTTTGAATGGTTATGATCACATTCTCATTGCATTATGTTCATGTTATGCATATAATTATCATTTATTTACGCTTACTAAGAATATGATCTCACCATTTTATATGTTTCATTTCCCAATGTTATGAATAATGTTTTTATTCTGGTAATGTCTTTGATGTTTACTAAATCATAATAACATTGTGGGAAATATTTAAGATCATTTACTAGAATAGAATTTTTTGTTCCATGCTTCAAAACATTCTATATTATAATATTATTCGGCTATATACTAGTATATTTTGTTGAATATTTATCTAAAAATATAAAATATACATGTATGAAAATCCAATGTCACTATATAAGGATGCTAATGTTAAAAAATTTATATTGGAAAATGAAAAAGATTTATAATAGAATTAAAATACTTATTGAATTGTGATATAAGAAAAAAATAAGTACAATAAATCTGAAAAAGAATAAAAATAGGATATATATATATATTTCCTTTACCAAAAAAATAATATTCAATAAATAGTATAGGGTACCAAAACTAAAGATCCCTTCTTCCAAAATTTCTAAAAGTTCACCATTTAACAGTTATTAAAGTACAATATACAAAATTAAAAATTCCACCAATGGATATATAAAATAAATAGAATTATCTTTGGTTGAATCTATTACTGATGATCAAAAATTGAAGGATGTTTTATTGATGGTTTCTATAAACACATTTATAGCGGAGAAATTGTTAAAAAATAAATCACAAATTATTCAATAAATGAATGTAAATTGAAATTTTAATGAATTATCAATATAATAGTTAGTTTCCATATCTATGAAATAAATAAATTTATTTCTTTGAATATTATTGACCAAGAGTATTATATTTAAATTAAAAAAAATTTATAAAGAATTAAGAGGGTGTTGATATTGATGATTCTATTCATGGAGAATATAGTGAGGATGTTTTAGACGATAGTGAATCTGGTTTTTTGTGAGGAAAAAGAATGAGAGGTATTAGAACATTAAGATGAGGTAATAAATAAATTAGTTTCTAAAATAGCTAAACTATATAGGCCATAAAAATATAAACCCCTTATAGCTTCATCTGATTCAACAAATTCATCACATTCCTATACATTGCATAGAATATAGATGAAATTCAATTGTTTTAATTCATTTATTTAAATTATGGAAGATGAACTAAAAATATTTCTAGTAATTAAATCAAAATTTCAGTATAAGATATGTAAATTGGATACTTTGTAAAATTAAAATTTGATGAAAAATATTTCAAAATTTTTTATCAGAAATGTATATGAGATTAAATATTACAATAGTACTATTTTAATATACTGAAATAAGAGAAAACAAATTATTATATGGATGTATAAATTTTGAAATGATAAGAATCTCTCTAATGATATCATCGATATAGATTGAGACTCAAAAAAATTATATTTTATGGCTATAAGAACATTTCATTGAGAAGATCATAATAACAACAACTCCATTGAGCAAATAAATTTTATTTAAAAATCAATGTGAAGAGTTTTTGATGTTTTCAAAAAAAATTTGTTTATCAGATCTAGTTAGAAATTATAGAAAATTAGTTCCCAAAAAAGATGTTGATCAATATTATAAAATTATTTCTTATTCATGATGTAAACCAAGAGGAAAGACCAAAATTCATATCATTAGAAGAATATGTTAAATATTGGAAGAACTCATTGGAAGATCTTCAAGAATCTCAAAAAATTTAAAAGTTTCAGTCTTTATTATAATATATCATATATTTGAAAGACTATAATAAGAATATCAATTATATTGAAGATTATTTTGATATGTTGAAATCATCTTTAGTCATCTTCCATAAATATCTGCGGGATGTTTCTATTATGAAGAGTTTCGTCAATGATCTTATAAATTAATGATAACATAATTTCTCTGTACACTTGGAAAATTATTAAAATAATAGCTGAACTTTTTTTTAATTGTTTTGTATATTTATTATGGGATATAAATTATCATTATTCTTTACATATGTTTCTAATTTCATTGGTTATATATTTTCCTTAATTTCTAATGAATTTCTGTAATATTGTAAACTTTTTTTCTATCAGTTAAATTTTGTTACATAACAATTATATTACTCTTTATAAGTTCTAAATATTTTTTTTGATTATAATAATGTGGTATAATGATTTAAATTTCTTAAAAATATAATGTTCAAAAATATTTTATGAAAATGTAATAAATTATTAATTCAAAAAAATATTGGAATTAAAAAAGGGAATCTATATCACTTAGGGAGTTATATTTTTCTGTTTAAAATTTTTAATATTTTTTCTCAAAAATGAAATTTTGTTGATTCAAAAAAAAATTCAATAAAATATATTATGTAATTTAAAATAATAATATATTTTCTTAATTTATATGTTTTACTAAAATTATATACTTCCCAATTTCTAGTATGTTTTTCTCAAAGATATGTTTCTTCGGATAGGGGAATATCTATTTTTTGAAATTAAAAAATTTATGATTTTTTAAAAATCTATTCTTTTTTTCAAAAAAAGTAGTTACATATATATCTATATTACGATTTATAAATTAATTAAAGAAATTAAATAACTTTATCTAAATTTTTTATTTTTTATTTTCTCTTTTGAAAACCCATTTTCTAGATGGAATTATACCTGATTTTTGGATTGAATTTCCATTAAATGTTCATGAAGGTTTTATAATATGTTTTGATAAAATATTAATTAAAATATTTGATATATTGTTAAATTATGATGGTGTATAATAATATTATAATCAAAAGAAAATTTTTAGCTATCAAGACAGATTTTGTTCCGAGGTTATGGTAGTCAACACTGAGAATCACAGATTATGTCTATTGGACTTTTCCAATAAAAAGATCTAAGTTCTAGGAGATACTGATGATTTTGAAACTCAGACCATCTAATATTTTATATTTTTTAACATCTTGTAATTGATACTTTAAAAATATTTATGGACTTTTTATTCTACTAAAAATATGATATGATTTTTAATTCTTCTGATCGTTGTTATTTTGTAATCACAATATTCTTTTTAATATTTTAAGATTGAGGGCATCTAGGGATTGAAATATAGAGTATGTGTAATATCATGGTATATATAGTTCAATTTCTATTGATGTAGTATTCTTCTGATAGTAATATCATGATTTTCATTCTTTAAGTAAAATAAACATTTATAGTTCCATTAATACTGTGGAAACCTCATGATTGGGTTATAGAATTCTAAAAAATAGAATATTAAAACATATGTTACTATATAATAAGGATATAAAACTTTTAATTTAAAATATTATTAAGTGAAACATTTATTGTTTTTATTATTAATATTTTCTACTATGAAATTATACATAAATTTTTATATATTCTAAAATTTTATCAACTCTAATGTTCAGAAGAATTATATATATAATTTAAAATATAATGTTCAGATAATATTAATATCTGATTTTTATTCATAATGAGGGAAAAAAATTGTCACACGTATTTTGATAAAGAACATTTATCCTTAGTATCTTATCTGTATTTATAATATTTAATCATTTAGTTCAAAAATGCTTCAATGATATCCAACATATGGGAATGATTTTGTTTCTAAATTTTTGTTTATCGTGAATTGTTTCATTTTATTCACCTATATTATTTTATGAGGTGTATATACGTCCCCATCCATGTTTAATATAAATAATTCATCTATCCTCATAATTTATTAATTTTCTATTTAATTTTATTCTTTCATGGGGCCTATAATTCGATATTAACAATGTGATAATTGTTTATGGTACAATTTCATCAATTATCAAGATAGTTTTTGGGTTATATTTCTCATGAATAAATCCTATGTATTATTACACATAAAACTCTTGAATTTTTTTCTACTCAAAGTAAATAATTGTAATATATGTTTTCCAATATTTTATAATTTCATTATATACTCATGTGTTTAAAAAATGTTTTTAAGAAAAATTCATCTTTATTTACCTCTTTTATTCAAACCCTATATTCTTCCATAACAATTATTTCAAAAAAAAAATTTAAAATGGTTTAACATTAACAAAATTATTTATTAATAGTAGTTTCATCCATTTTTCAGATTTTATAAATGTTATAAAATGAATCTTCATGTCTTCTTCTGAATGACATAATTCATGAATTTTTACAAAATAGTGAATGAAATACTTACTTTAATATATTAGGTAATGAGGATTATTTTCTTCCATAATGAACATTATTTTCATCGAAGATTCAATTATATAATTCAATGTTAATTTTCAAAAAAATATTTTAAAAAATATTTTATGATTTTTTATCTTTTAAACAGATTCATTTTCAATGGAACGTTATTTCCCCCACTATATATTTCATGTAATATTTGGAAAAAAGATTTTCCATTTAAAATGATATAAATTAATGTTACATAAATTATTATATGGAAATAATATAATAATAACAACTTTATTATTCAACTATATTGCATATAATGAATTTCATAGTGGAAGTGCTATTGTGATATGTATTCTATTTTGTGCTTCACAGTCCCTTATAAGTGTCGATTTTTGGTTAAATTTCCATTAAATTATTTTGTAAAAATGTTCATGTCATTTTTGGGTTGCAAAAATCCAATTATTGTAATTTTATTCACTCATCTTATGATATAAGTGTTAACCAATCCACATGTTCTTTAATTAACAAATTTTTTATTCATAGAGTTCTGATTGTTCTTCTTGAACATGATTATTAATAGTTGGGTATTCTTCCCCCTTATATTGTTTTACATTTACAATGATATTTTTTTTCTATGGAGTTATATTCTAATAAATTAAAAACCATCTAAAATGGTACACAGTTCATTAATTTCAATGTTCACTAGGGGGTTTTCCTCAAAACAATCATTATTGTGATATGATATAGATTCACTGCATATTTAACATTTTCGTGTATATATTTAAAATGAATTTTCATTTTTGTTAATTTTAATTCCTTTTAATGGATTTAATAATTAAACACAAATTCTTTTATTATATTTATCATGATTCAAAATATACCAAATATGTGAGGATATAAATTAACTCAAATCTATTTACTGAGTTAAAAATATTATTATTATTATTATTATTATTATTATAACTTTTTTATTCATAAATAATATTTATTTTAATTATGAATTCTATTCCTCTCTAGAAGATACAATATTTTTATTTCAAAACAAAATTCTTTGATGAATTTCATCCTCATGATTTATATAATTGATCAAAATAATTTTCATCCTCTTAATTTATGAAATCCTCTCATATAGAATATTTCATATTCCCAAAAAAATTCTACAGTTTATATGAAAATAATATTATTTATTATCTGAGGTTACATGTAAATTTATGTATCAATTTTCTAGAAATTATGTTCAATTTACCCTTTTTATGATGTCGGTTTTACAAAAATTTAGTTAAAATTGGTAACAGAATTTCATTTCATGGTAGTATATTTGATCATACAATCAAAATTTATTATATAAAATATAAATAATTTTCATTTTTTCATTATATAATTTTTTAAGAATTAACATATCTACAAAATATTTAACATCAAATTTTTGAAAATGAAATTTTAATGATACACATAGCTTCTTATTTTCTGTGTCTATTATGAATATTTTCTAAAATCACTTTTATGGAATCTCCTTACGTATGAGAATACATCAATACAGGATTCTTTTCCATGTTTTAAAAATTTAATTCAAAATGAATTTAACTCATGATTATATTTATGGAATGTAAAAAATCAAGAATATTTCAAAATTAACAATATTATTTTAAAACTGAATTTTAATGTATTTGGATTTTTATATGGAATTCTTCTTTTCTTTTGTGACTTATTACAGAATGATTTTTAGAGAATCAATCCTTAAGAAATTTTTAGTAATATTGTTTTTGGTTTTAAATGGTAACATTTCAAATCATTTTAAATGGTCAAATTATTAATTTTTTTAAAAAACATTATATAGTTTTTTCATGAATTCCATTAAGGGATGCTTATATTGGTTTTTCATATTGATTTAATTAATATTTTTTCCTTGTTTTTAATATTTATATTAGTATCCATTTACATTAATTGTGTTTCATTTTTGATATTTTCTTATTATATCTTCAACAATGCTTCTTTATATGGATTATAAAATGTTTTCTCAAAGACTTCATGACAACCATCTCATTTCCATGGGATTTTTATGTTATATATGAAATATGAATGATTGATTTCAAATGTCACATAAGGGTATGAATGATTGTTTAACGACGCAAAACTTCATTAATGTAAATCCCTCTTGATCTAATTAAATATATATTTATGTTTATATAAAATTTCAACTTCATTGGTTTTATGTTAAGAATTTTGACCATTACTAATATAGCCATTGAATATTGATCACATGATTAGTATAAATATAGGGCTTTAACACATCCAATTTTACTTAGATGAAAGAAGCAATGGCCTCGTCCAGTAGCATTTCTCCGTATGAAGCCCATTTGTTGGAACTCGGAAAATAGGTGGCATCTTTGGGCTTCTACCTTGACCATGACCAAGCTGAGCTTCATCTTTTCAAGCTCGAACGTGACCGTCTACGGGAAAAGTGGATGTTCATTGAAATTACCACTCGAGCGATGCTATCTGAGCCACCCCAAGAGTCTGTCACCATCGCACACCTTACCCTTAGGTATTATGAATCTATTTTAAGGGGTTATGTAACAAATAAGTAGTAATATGTTCATGTACATTTTTTTGTATATAATAATGAATATAATTTCTTGTCATTTTTGATACATTGTAAATAGTTTTTAAAGTACAAATAGTGTTTTTAGTTATTATTTAACTAAGAATTATATTTTATTAAATTAATGGATTTTTGAATTAAATAATATATTAATAAAATATTATTATTATTATTAAATTAATTTTTATTAAATATAAATGATCATATAATTTTATGAATGCAATTATAATTTTTATTAAGGATTGAAAGCCATTTCTGTCCAAACCTGTGAATTTTCGATAAATGTCGGTTTTTATTTTAAAAGTGGAAATTAAAATATTTAGAAAATTATTTAGATAAAATAAATGTTTTTTTTTGGAATCGGGACGTCGAAATTATCCAACGGTGAATTTTTCATAATTTTCTGAGACTGTAAATTTTTTGTGTAAAAATTAAATATCGTTTAAATATATAATGTGTTTTAGGACATCATAATGACCCAATAGTGATTTAATAAAATACTATAGTCTTTATGTTCTGCCAATATATGTTTTAACATTAAAATATTGTGATTTTGGGTTTGTTTAACTTACTTTTCAAAGCATTAATGGATCCCTCAAGACTTATTCAACACCTTGCCTTTTTAAATTAATTTCCATGGGAGTGTGACTCACCTCTACAAAGCAACCCTAATATTTTAAGAAGTTCGGACTTTGGAATTATAAAATATTGTTCTCTTATTCCCTTTTCCAAAAAAAATTGGGCAAAAATTTTGTGATGGTTTTTGGTTTGGATTAATTTAATATAAGGGGTCCCAAACCTAAATAACAAAGAATTCCCTCACCTTTCCTATATAAAACCACCCAAGCTACCACTTCATCCCCACTCAAAGCCTTTTGAGTTCATCCAACCTCATCCCAACTCTCTCTAGAATCCTCCCAAGGTGCCCCAAGCTCCCAAGAAGCCTCTCACAAGCCTCTCTCTAGCCTTTGGAAGCACACTTCCAAGTAAGGGTTTTTTCTTCCTTTCTCATTTTTGTCCAATTTTCATTAAGTTTTTTCCCTTTTAATTTCAATTATAAATGTTGGGGTATGGTTTCGCACCTCCCTCATACTACCCTATTTATGTTTGAATGTTGGGAGACCCTTTCTCTGCCATTAAATTCCTCCCATTTACACCCGTTACTATGCCGAAATTCCGAAAGGAAGTTCTCTCTCCTCTTTTACATTCAAGAAATATTTTTGTATCACGAATCTAATTTCCATTACAATTTTTGGGACATGTATCTATATGACCTCCTTACTTTCCATTACATGTAAATATTATGATTAACCCATTTCTCTCTCATCAACCATTTTTTTTAATTCTTATGTCACGCTGTTACGTTGTCGAAATCACACCGATTTTCTAAGCCAATGTCATTGTGTAGTGAATATGATGCCCATTTCTCCATCAAGGGTATTCACCTTTATGCACATATACTTATTGATTATAATGTTTCATGAATTAATTCCACATTGATTTATCATGGAATAGATGATTATGTTTTATGAATCCATGTTTTATGATCCATGTGGCACACTTATGCATGAAATGAAATGTTTAAGAAGAGTGTGCCCTTATAGCGCTCCAATGCATTGGGTAAAGTATAGTATCATGATACGTCATGTGCAATGAGTGTTCATTCATGCTAATTCAAGTACAATGAGGGTTTACTCGTTCTTTATGTGAAATGAGGATTTACTCATGCTCCATGTGCAATAAGCCTTGGCTCATGCTAATTCCATGTCAAGTGTTGTTGCCTCATTTCCATGTTATGATTATCATGCTTTACCATGCCTTTATGTTCATGTTTCTTATATGCTCTGATGATATGCCTATTGTATAACATGTAATTTAATACTCATGTTATTCCATGTGTACTCCCTTACTGGGCTTTATAGCTCACCCTTTTCTTATGAATGTCCTCAGGTTATCCCATGCAATGCTAAGTACGAGGGAATGTAGTGGCCATGTAAAGGATGTTTTCAACAAAGATGTTGTATTTCATGTTTTAAGTTTTTATGTAATGGTCCTAAGCCCCAAAGACACTAAAACTCTCTATCTTCTTTGTTGTATCAAGTGAAGTATTATGTAATAAATCATGTTTAAGTTTGTAATAAAAGCAGGGTTGTCATAGATTGAGTGGTGGGATACCATAGATAACAGTAGTTAATTTGTAAATAATTTATATTCAATTTGATAATGAAGAGGTTCAATCCTATATTTACTCAAAATTTTAAGAGTGATACTACTGGATTACATTCATAACATAATAGTTTAACCAACATTGATTTTTCTTACGACGTAAAGTGTGGGACATCCTAGGTTATACTCATAATAAAAAGGGTAATCCATATTATATTCCCCCACAACATAGTAGTTTATCTTTCTTGGATTATGTTCAAATCCTAATGGGGATTCATATATAATTAATGATATATAATGGTAAGACCATCTTGGATATTCTCCCAATTTTATTATTCTATAAGCTTATGTATTGTTCAATACTTCCTTGTTATATAATTCATCATGGACTTATAATGTTTTTATATAATTTTATTATTCTATAATACTCTTATTACTACCTCTCTCTATTTATTCCATAGTATATGTTTGTTAATTTTAGATTTCATATCCTTCTATAATGAATTATGGATAAGTATTATTGTTATATTTTTTTAAAATGACATTTTGACATGGCTCATGTTTTCTTATAAACATAGGATCTAACAGTTGATGACATGTTTTTATGTTTTCTCTTTAATTATAATTTTATATCTAAAATTTTAATGATTAAATTACCAAAGATATAATGTTTATTATAGACACTGAGGTGTTTATAATGGATCATACTACGGTTCTATTATAGAGAAACATTCACCTGTATTAGAAAATATGTTTCTTGTGTGGATGTTCCAGATATACACTAATTCATCTATTTGGGGGACTATGATATTGAAAAGAGATGTAATTTTTAAATAAATATGACATATTCTAGTTTATTTTTTGGAATCACAGATTGAATAAATGATAGTATTTAAATATTGTATTTTCATAATCAAACATTGGAGTACTATTATTATGTATGTCGTTATATTACATGTAATCATTGAATATATTTATGGTAAAAGATAACTCAACATAAACTATACTGACTATTGAGCTCCAAAATACCATGATCATAGTAAATTAACATTCATTTACTATGAAAAATGGAAAAACTAACTTAAAATAACCATGATGTTTTAAATTTAATTAAGACTTAATTCAAATAATTATCCATATTTTATAATTTAATTACTTAAAATTATAAACACGTACATTATTTACCATCTATGTGATTATAGTTTCATAAAAAAATTCACTAGATGAATAATTATATTCAATTGTATATGGAATGATTCTATTGTAGTTAATTAATTTAAAACAATTACAATAAGCAGGAAAGGGTAAATAATTAAATAAATAATAAATAAATTATTACATATCAAAATTATTACAATAGAAATTCCTTAAATAATCCATAATTAAAATACTATAATAATTATTAAAAACTAGTGACTAAAAATGGATATCCCCCATTTATAATCTAAGAAATGTTTTTTAGTTCTTTAATTAGATTAACGAATAATGATGGGGAAGATATATAATAATATAAAATATAGAAATTAGCAATACTATTAATTAAAATTTCATAAATTTTATTCTTGTATAATAGTCTATTATACAATATAGAAAAGGATACCCTAAACATGTATTACTATTTTTCATTAGATATCATTAAATATATAAATAACAGTTCCCTGATTTATCCATCAATCTGAATAAATCATTGTGACTCTCTATACAACTCATATAACAAGACTACTCCATCAAAAAGTTATGGAATCATTATCAATTTTTATATAAGACCATATTCTTTGGTCTATAAAGTGATTAAATAGTATCGATACATTATAGATTATACAATATAATCTAACATTTCATGTCGTTCATTTTTAATATCTTATCATATATGTTGCACTGGAAAATCATGCTCAATTATTATACAATTCCAATTAAGGATCCTTTAACAGGATTGATGAGTAGTAATCAAAGGATAAATTAATATTCAATGTTGTAATCTCATTTAAAATTATATATAATTAATAACAGTCATTGAAAAATATCCTTTACTGCATTCATTAGCAATTTCTTTCTTTCTTATGAATGTCTTGTAATCGAATATATGGGTTTTCATTTATGAAGATAGATTATTCCTCTTCATAAAACATATTATAGGTGTTTTGATTTATATAATCCTAGTCAGGGGTAACATCATCTGTGATAACAAATAAATTCTATATTTTAGAACAATGGTAATTCTACTTATAACACCCTAAACTCGTAAACATATATATGGTGAAACTCATGATGTTTAAAATTCTATCTGTGATACCACCAGATGAGAGTCAATTTTAATGATAAAAAATATTAACATCAAACATAGATGTTTCCTAAACCCAATTGTATATTAATGGTGTATACTTTCTATAATGAAATTAATTTTTAATTAGTGGTTGGGCCATTTTTTGAACCACAAATCATAATGGAATTTAAAAATTTTTAACATCAAAACAGATCAATTTAGGTAGTTGGATGAGGTTT
The DNA here is from genome assembly GCA_963277665.1 of Viscum album. Taxonomy (NCBI): domain Eukaryota; kingdom Viridiplantae; phylum Streptophyta; class Magnoliopsida; order Santalales; family Viscaceae; genus Viscum; species Viscum album. The sequence continues at coordinate 1,405,256,782 of OY728119.1, forward strand.
AGAGTAAAGTACATATTACTAGAAATTATATGAAATATTAATGGGTTGGAATTGCTAATAAAAAATAGTATCATTCCCCCTCAATGTATAGGTTATTTTTAAAGGGGTTTAGTATCACATTTCAGCCTTTGAGATTAAATGTCAGGTTGCCCTAATCTCCCCTTTATTTTCTTCTGTTGATTGGTAGGGTCTCTAACTCTTCCTCAATCCATCCCCATTACTATGAGTGTACTTGTTTTCATTTTTTAAATTCCTTAAGGAGTGTTTCAATTTTCAAGGGACCTTTTCTATATTTATTTTCTCCTCTGTCTGTTCTATATTCACTGACTTATAATTTGGAATTCAATTCCACTACAGCTTAGTGGAATCAATAGAGCATGGTGGGAATTTATTTTTCCTAGTAAAAGGATTTATTAGGATAAATTATATTTAAATTAATTCAAAAGTTACTATACATTATGTAAGGTGACATAATTTATTAATGGTTTAACATAAAATTAAAATATACATATTAAAAAATTAGTAGTATTCATTGGGGTTTTTCTCCCATGATGAGGTTATGGGAACACCATGGGTTATTGGCATCCAATTGGGCACAAATCTAGTGTAATGACTTTATTTGTGGGATTTTAGGTGGTCATTCCCCAATTTAACTAATTTTATATCATAATTCTAAATGATTAAATTCATTTCTTGATGTATCAGGTCTTGATATCTAGGATTAAGATATAGTGTGCTCATGGACTATCTTAGTTGATTATAGATGTGATATTTAATCCTTACTGGAGTGGCCGATATGATACCTTAAGAAGAAAAATACTCAAAAATGTCATGTGGACCCTTTAAAATAACCCATACTATTCTTATTATATAATTAATGTGATATATAGTCATGCAAGTTGTGTATTCAATATCATATTATTAATTAAAAGTTTAATTCATGGATTATTTTCATTTAAAATAGGTAAATCATATTGCAATAAAAAGAAAATTCATCATGTGAGTACATAATTATAAAAATGGAATTTCAAAATCCTCGATTTTCCCATGTTGATTTGTCTTTGGCCTTGATCAAATTAAAATTGAAAGACAATAATGTAAAATAATTCCATTGGATCCCTATGTATGATTAATGGTTAAAATTTGGATTTGGATTTCTATAATGAAATTGGAAGTTGGAAAAGGGGTTTTAATATATTTTTATTTTTAATGATAAATCCTTATGGGTTTTTAAAGGAATATCTTGAAATGGGGAATAATTTTTATTTCCATAAATTGTGATGATAGCATGGTTGGATAGCTTTTGTTTCTATTTGGGTTTGATATATATTTTAAAATTTCTTTTCATATGTTAATATGAAATTATATTTTAAAATAGGGTTGGATATTTAAAACATTTCATGATAGGGGAAATATATTTTGAATTTTTCTTGGTTAATGAGACCTGAATTTATTTAAAACCAAAATATTAAAATAACAATTATTCACTTAGTATTTATTTAGGGTAATGGAATTGTTGATTTGTTTATGTTGTCTTATACTAACATGATTGTTATGCATGGGATGAAAATTTCCACCATTTGGATTCATGCTTGATGGTTAAACATGTGGGGAACATGGAACTTTGGTGGATGTGTTATTGATGGTTAAATCCCTAGTGAACATAGCCAATGTTTGGTTGATTGGTACATTATTAAACATGTTATAACCATGGTCCCTGTTTAGAATCATGTAGTGGTAAAGCATGTGGTGAATGTGTTGCCTAGTTTTCTATAGGTAATGTAGTGATAGTTATATTACCCAAATAAGTTAATTAGAAAAAGGATAGGATTATTATTCCATATTTGGTGTGATTTTGTTGGTACTCTCATTATGATGTGGTGAAAAAAACCTCGTCACTAGTAGAAGCATGTATTTACTATTACTAGGGTGAAAACCAGTTATTTTTTGAATTTATTTTAGATATTTTTTCCTAGAATTTCAATATTTGTACTTGACTTTTTTTCCTAGAGAATATCTTCCAGCACCTCCTTCCATATTGGTTAATGTTAGGTATTCCATTGGTGGTGTCATGTTTTGTTGTACCAACACACAAGTCATGCCTTTGTGGAACTTTGGCACCGAATAATCCCTCATGTATTATATGATCAGGTTTTTTAAAGGCTATATTAGACTAACAAGTAAGGGAATATCAGTATGGTATTTTTAGTTTATTATGAGGTAAGTCACTAGGATTATTGAGGATCCTCCTATATATTTCGCTTTATTTTTTTCTTTATTTTGAGTAGGTATATTTGATATTCCTATTGGTTAATCTGTCATGTTTATATGAATGTTATATTTTATTTTATATTTATTTTGTTCATTTTAGATTATATTTATTTTATTGATAGATGTTTTTTTTGTTATTTATTTTTGTTTACAGACTTTGATATTGTGGGTTTACCTTCCCACAGCACATATATACACTCACAGAGCTAGTCGGCAACATGTGATATTTAGATATTCCTTCTTGAGTTCATCTTGTGGGTATGTATGGTTACTCTTTATAGTGGTCTTGGTTATAAAATTAAATATTGAGTCACTTATGTACCCAATACCTCTTATATTTTGAGTTTTATATAATTAAGAAAACACTTTATGTAACCTGACCAATATATTATCTTCATTGTGAGAATTTATCCCACTATACCATGATTTTATTATTGCATGAAGGGACATAAATATATTCCATAAACTTATCCATATAAGTCATGATTCTATAAAAAACATACATAACAACATTCTCCGAAGACTCGGAAAATAAAATGATATGATTGACGAGTCATAATTCTCATTAAGTGTAAAATAAAGAATCAACTAAATATCCTTGATGAAAATTGGTTGGTCATAATGATATAAGAAAATAAAAAAAAGTTAATTTCCATTAAATAATATAATTTGGATATATCAAAACATTTATCATCAAACATGAGACATGGTATAAGAAAGGAGGAATAAGAGTTAATAGTAATGAACCATTTGAATTGATCTTGTTTAGTAGAGCCATTAAAACACATAATAAGACAATACAACATGTGTTGGTATCTTGGGTAATCAAAATTTAATCATGGAATCAACTAAAAAAAATAATTCATTCATTCACACAATAGTATCTTCACACTAGTTAACTCAATTTACTCATAGGAGTTACTTATATCAAGTACACTTATTCATCTCTACGGAGTAACTTCCAATAATATAACTCTGTCACATTTCCCAATGAATTAGAGTATTATATCCAATTCAACTATATACATAGGTATATTAGTCTCACCCATCATCATTAAAATTTTCTAAGAACTATTACATGAATTCTATATTTAGATATTTAATTTTCTCACAAAACATAGATTCAACCATAAACGCCTCAGATATCCAAAATAAAATTAGAATGTTGACTAATGTAAAATATATTACTACTTCATTTTACCCAGAATGGTAAACATACTATGATTATAATCTGTTTACATAAATTATACCTCATAAAACATATATGGAAATTGGGTAAAGAAAAAAGAATTATTCTACAATCATGGAGACAACAGGCCATACCAGTGATTGAGTCTCAATTCAATTTTTCAAAGATTAGGGGGGAATGATTTTAAGTGTTATTATGTATTCCTAGGATTTTAATAATATCAAAAATGTCTCATTATAAATTAAATAACCATAATCATACCATTTATGTGATGCATTCATAAAATTGAATCAAATCACTTTGGGGTGAAATATTCTGCATACACATGAATGATGTTATAATGTATTCAATGTATTATATGGTACAGAAGAATATGACATATAAAATTTCCTAAAAAATTAATATGTCATTAATATCATTTATAGTCATCAAATAATGAATTATTACATTCCACATAATCTGTAAGTGAAAATGAACCTTAACACATAGTCTGGTGGTAGTCCACAATACACATGAGTGATGTTATATAATAATTTATGAATAGAAAGGTGAAAAGTTATGTATCATATTATAATTATATATTTATAATTTTATATTAAATATAATATCTATACATATCATACATTGTTATATCTAATTTATATATTCAGTTATGGAAAATGAATTACAAGGGTTCGTAAGGGAGTATTCAATCGTAAACACAAACAATGATTTGTATAACCATTTTACGGAGGAAGAGAAATTTGAATTTCATTCCCAACCCATAAAAACATATGTGTTTATAGAATAAACTATTTTTATTATATCATAATGACATAAAACTGTTTTGATTAGTTTGAGAAAGATATAAAATAAAATGGTTGGATAATGATGCTACATCTCCCTGAAAAAACTTATTTTGGTTTTAAAAGGCCTTCATAAGATGGATTCTTGATAAAACCATGGATTATAGAATGATAAGATAGAATGTGGATTTCATTTTATTTATAATAGTTTGTAACCTCTCTGTTATCCCTTTGGAAATATAATGTTCTATAAAATTCCAATCTTTAACCTTCTCATATCATGACATAGTCTAATAACACATCCCATACATAGTCTCATAAGTTTCTTTTTGAATAGAATATTTGTAAATTTTTTTATATGAGAACTCTCAGAGTGGATGGTGTGGATCTAAATATCATAGAAAATCTAGTGATGAAAATCATAGAATGTCCTATATTTTCTTGATAGTTCTCTATTACTAAAAATACATATTAGGGATAAAAGTAGTGTTAAAACTATGTTTTTTCTCCAATTATTTTTAATGGATTCTCCCAAACTATGAGGTAAACCTCGTATATTGATCATATATAACAGAGAATATATCCCACTAAAATATTAAAAATTACCATATGTTTATCAAAAATTATTTTTTCAAGAGATAATTATTCCTTGATATTAAGGAATTGTATCAAATTTATAAGGAAATAAACTACCAACCAGATAGTGTTATTGCCTTTATAATTTATGAGGAGTTATATGTGGAATATATGATTATGTTTTCTGATTTCCATACTAGTGTGGGAAATTGATTTTTCATACCCATAAAATTATATCATTCAACCTTCACTTATTGTCATAACTAGCATCAAGATGTAAATTTTATATTCTCCCTGTTCACATTATCCTATAATTTTTTTACATTAAATCATTATATATATATATATAGAATTCCTAGATGAATATAGAAATATGAATAGTTCATGTCATCCAAAATCTTCAACTTTAGCTCCAGTACTAATATTAAACATATATATGATCCAAACCATATAAATCTATATTCATCAAAGATGAACACTTTAATATTTTATACCATTTTCATATCTTCCACATCATTCATCTAGGACTCAATATTATTCAAAATATTGGATGGTGGAGATTTTATATGATCAAGTTATGTTGATGATCCTTTTAGTATTTACATATAGATCATTTTCAACACTCGTATGATTAGAACATGCACAATTATCATCATTGATAAGATATTAAAGTGTTAGTTTTGGATTGATCATGTACAATACTTGGGGCACATCATCTCATAGGAAGGTGTGCCAGTAAACCCAGTGAAGGTTCAGGTAGTGGCTTCATGGGATTTTCCCAAGAATGTTTTCAATATCTGAATATTTTTGGGATTTTCTATATATTATATGAGATTTACCCATGACATTTCCCAATTTCCATTGTCAGTTTCGGGCTTAACAAAAAAGGAGTAATGTTTTAATAGTCAGAGGCTTGTGAGGGATAATTTATGAATTTTAATAAGAATATGCCATCATCACTGATATTTATCCTACCTGAGTCATCTGAAGAGTCTATAGTTTATGGTGACACTTTGGGATCAGACTTGGAGCTATACTAAAGTGGGGAGATCTTGTTGTGGTGTATGGGACTTCGTAGTTGAGGCCTCAAAAGTTGAACAACCGTAAAATGATATCATGTTGGATATAGTAGTTTATTCACTTCAGTTTTTCCAAAACTATATTTCAGAAGTAAATTTTACAATTTATATATATCACAATAGTTTGATATATATATTTTCACTAGAGGATTTGAATCTTTGGAAGCAGAGATGGATTGTGTATATGAAATATTTTGATTTTGAATCCGAATATACAGCCTAGAATAGAAATAGTGTGGCTAATTTCCTGATTAGGAAAACACAGACTCTGATGGTTCAGGATTCTAGTACATAGTGGAAGATGATGAACATGATGGTTTAAATGCATTTCATGGTTTAGGATATCCACGAGAAGATTACTCTGGTTTTAGTTGCAGTGGAGTCAACACTTTAGAGATAGATCAGTGATAGGCAATATAAGGACCCAATGTTCTTATCATTGAGGAAATGCATTGAAGGTGGGGATACATCTTCATACTATTTGATAGATGAGTATGAGATAATCTATTTGAAATTTTTTTTTGTGGTACCTATGAGCATACGAGAGGATCTAATTCAGGAATTTCAGGCCTCAATGTTGTTGGTGAATACTTTTGTAACCAAAATGTAACAAGGCCTATAATGTAACGCCCCGACCCCAGCTACCTAGAGTCGGTGCATTATTACATAACATTGGCATTATCACAAGAAAAATCAAATCCCGAAAGACCGATTGGTTTAGTAGCCTTGGAAACACTAGATATAATCATAAAGTTTTACATTACATTTCAAAGTGAAAAACTACTACAACAACAAAGTCTTAATATCCACACTATTAACCCCTCATAATATCCCTGCAAGTCATTCATAATTTACTTCTTCACTACCTGGGAAAAATAAAACATAGAAAAGGGGTGAGCTCAAATACCCAGTAAGGATAACAATATAGCGGAACATTCAAAATAATCATAAACATTTAAGGCAATGAATTACTAAAACAAAAGCCTTTCAAAATTGAACTTCAACATAGTATGGAAAAAGTAAAATGAAATAATGCCATTTACTTATTCACATGGATATTCTACTAATCGAATAATCACATGCAAAATCAATAACCACTTTCATAATGTTGGAATGCATAATTTCAGACTATCATAACCACATAGCCAAGGCCTCGTGCCAAGACTACAAATAATATTTTGTCAAGGCCTTGTGCCAAGACACTAGTTTGTCTCATGAGACCTACCGATGCATCGAGGAGCTATAGCGGGCTCCACCCGTCACTTATTAAGTCCAATGCATTCCCATATGAAAAGGTTTAAACATAACATAAACATTCGTATTAAAACTAGCATACGAAATGTCAATAATTTCACCATAAACTATGAATGGTATAAAAATATCACATCCATAGTCAAACATATCACAAAACCTTCAATACAATATAGAAGTTTTGTATCATAATAAATCAACTTCAAATAATCTTAAAATCCGTCAAAGGATGTTGACATAGATGAAATCAAAATTCTTTTTAAAGAAATATCTCCTTTTATTTTGAAATCATTTAAGATCCATATAAAATAAAACATTTTCTTTGAAAATATTCTAATAAGCTTCTAAGTAAAGCTTTGAAGATTTTATAATGACGTAAAATTACCGCACCCGCCGTATAAGTTAAAAAAAACATTCTTACCTCAATTCTGTCGAAGAGGTTAAAAAGGACCTTGTTTTGAAAACGACGGAAAGATTCCTTTATAAACCTCTTATAAAAAGTCAAACAAGGGTATAAATGACTTTAACCCATATTCTTGTAAATAGTAAAAATGTTTTGAAAAACATTTTTAAGAAACATGGATGTGGATGATAAAGATATCCCAGTAGATTATTTCGTATAAACAACCTCGAATAATGAAGAGATTGGGAAATAAACCCTTACCTTGTACTTTTCCTTGGTTGGGGTAGGTTAACCTCCTGTATAATGGTGAAATAATTGTTATTAAATTATAAAAGAATAATATACATTAATATGATATCATATATGATCTTTTAATATTGATTTGATAATATCTTAGTATTATCGTCGTTTCGTGTGTTAACTTACTCATTTTCTTTTATATGTTTTGTTACATAAGTCATGTTTGTTGTATATTATTCATATCCAGAATGATATCAAGTCCTTAAACATCATTTTTAAATCATTAAATGATAATTATACTTGAATGGATACGATGGAGAATGAATCTCATCGCGTTCGTGGAGACGGTAGTCCGTACGTACGCACGAACGCTACTTCCATTTAATTTTTATTTTAAAAGAATCGAATCCAAATGATACATAGTTATATTACTATTGCAGTATAATATAATATTTTATATATGTTACTTAAGTTCATTAACACCATCCTTTATACATTCCATGTGTGGTATGAACGAGTCATATCATTTTAAGGGGGCGGTAGTCCGCACTTCCTCAAATGAAATTATCGTATGTATATACAACATGAAACGAATAATGGTATGAAATAAAATGGAATTACAGAAGCTTATATATAAAATATATATCATTAATATCATATTTAATTACAGTTCCATCATAATGGCCACCATGAGAGGCGGTAAGATGTATTTGAACAATCATCGTTTCGTGAGGCGTTAGTTTGCCATCCACAGAAACATTATGTTCATCATCCATTAGATGGAGTCGTGTGTATGTGTAGTTTGAATACTTCTTATAACAACATCCTAGTATATTGAGGATACTGGTGTTGTTACAAAAGAAAGGAAATAAAAAGAGTTTGGGGGTTGGAGAAGCAAAATAAATGAAAATAATTTAAGAGAAATCGTTACCTTTAATTTAGGTAACTCACTTTGGTTGGAACCAAAGGACTTCTTGAAATGCTTTCTGCCTAAGGGTAAGCTTCAAGGAGGAGGAGAGGGATGTGGGGAGCTTAGTTGGGCAGAGTTTGGACGAGCCAAGTGGCTTGAGAGGTGTGAGGAATGAGTAGAAGTGGGCTCTTTTTATAAGGGAGAGGAGGGGCTCTTTAGGAAAGTGTGAAAGTATTACTTTATAATATATTTTTATTCGGTTTATAATGGTCCAAAAATCATTGAGGTCGTAGATAAGATGACTCATATTCTAAATAACATCAACCAATAAGAATTGGACAGGTTTTAGATAATATTTTAATCATTATAATCTTATTTATTTAAATGATTTATTAATGAGGTAAACATTGCATCATTATTGTGTCATTAATAATTTAAATTATATGATGTCTAAAATTTATAAATAAAATATCATTATGTAGAAAATCTTTTTATCTTTCTAATGAATATTTATAATCGAAAATCCAACATGTATAACCCTATGTAAAAATTGTTCTTCTAAAATATGTAAGCTTATTCCATTTTTATTTTTATTTTAACTTTATTAATATAATGTGTCATTATCACTTACAAGTGGATCCATGGGGTCCCAAAACAGACCCAAAGATGCCCATGGTCGACCATGTATCAACCAATAGGGTTAAGACACGTTTTAGGGTAATTTAGTATTATTATAATATTATTTTTTAACCCTTATTTACCGGATTTACCCTTTAACCATGGTAAATAAAATATTTACCGCAGTAATTATTCAAAATGTGTAAAAATAAAAGTTACCTATTTACATAATTTGGACATCCTGATTCCAAATATGGAATCCATTTTCCTAAATTCAAAACACAGAAGTGGCAGAAATTAATTTAAAATTAATTCCCGCTGTCAAAACAAAAAGCGTGTTTTTAAGAGGTAATAACTATCAAAAGATTGACACTTGTTTATGTTCGGTTTAATTGTAAAATTATGTCCAATAACCAAAATTATATTAAATGGTAAAAATATATTCTAAATATACTTTAAAACCACTCAAATTCACAATTTATCACTATTAATTATTTTGATTAAAAAAGTTGTTTTTAATTAAAATTTAGTAATTTTCACTATTCATCAAAATATGAAAGTTATCCGAAATGTACCAAAATTTCACCCTAGGCTAATTTTGATATTACGAATCCAAAAATGAAGTCCATTTTCAAATATAAAATATATATAATTTCAAAAAGTAGGTATTAGTATTCACAACGGCTAGTTTAATTAGTTGTGGTGTGTGTTAGAACTCGAGGTTGCGTACAACACACGCTATCGCATTATTCGAAGGGAAACGTACCGTGGAAGCTTGGGGTGTTACATTCTCCCCTCCTTCAAATAATTGCGTCCTCGAAATTTCTAGAATACTTATTACATGAAAAGACTCAGGTGGTTCTTCATCATAAGTTCCTCGGGTTCCCACGTTGCCTCTTCCATCTTATGGTTTCTCCACAAAACTTTTACCACACGCGTCGTCCGGTTTCTCAGTACTTGTTCTCTTGTATCAAGAATCCTGACGGGCTCTTCACAATAGGAAAGATCAGGTTCCAGTTCTAATTCCTCATAGGTGAGTACATGCGTTGGGTCAGGTATGTATTTTCTCAACAGAGATACGTGGAACACATCGTGAACATTGGAGAGACTTGGCGGCATTGCCAATCGGTAAGCTACAGCCCCAATTCGTTCTAGAATTTCAAAAGGTCCGATGTACCTGGGACTCAATTTACCTTTCTTACCAAAACGTATGACTCCCTTCCATGGAGATACCTTTAGGAAAACATGATCACCGACCTGAAATTCCAAATCCTTCCTTCGATTATCGGCATAGCTCTTCTGCCTACTTTGAGCTGCTTTGATGTGATTTTGGATTACTTTCACCTTTTCCACCGTTTCCTCCACCAGTTCTGGGCCTACAAGTTTTCTTTCACCAACGTCATCCCAACAGGTTGTTGTACGACATCTCTTTCCGTATAACGCTTCATATGGTGCCATCTGAATACTCGAATGGAAGCTATTGTTATAGGAAAATTCTACCAAAGGTAAATATTGATCCCACATACCCTGAAAGTCAAGTGAGCAAGATCTCAACATGTCTTCTAAGGTTTGAATAGTCCGTTCTGATTGTCCGTCTGTCTGAGGGTGGTAAGCAGTGCTCAAATGAAGTTCAGTATCCAGGGATTTCTGAAGACTTTTCCTGAATCATGAATTAAAACGGGGATCACGATCAGAAATAATCGATAGGGGTACTCCATGAAGTCTCACAACTTCATTAATATATAGTCTTGCTAGACGTTCCAGGGGTAGATCTTCTCTTATAGCAAGAAAATGTGCTGTCTTGGTAAGACGATCAACAATAACCCATATTGCATCGTTCCTTCTAGGAGTCTTTGGTAGCCCCATGACAAAGTCCATCGTAACATTGTCCCATTTCCACTCCGGTATGGGAAGAGGTTGCATGACTCCTCCAGGCTGTTGCCTTCCAGCTTTCACTTGTTGACAAACCATACATCTTGACACAAAATCAGCAATCTCCCTCTTCATGTTGTCCCACCAAAAATGTTCCTTCAAATCTCTATACATTTTGGTGCTCCCAGGGTGTATAGAGAAATTGGAACTATGAGCATCATCCAGCAATTCCCTTTTTAGATCAGGTATATTGGGAACACAAAGTCTCTTCCCGAATTTCAAAATTCCATCTTCATACACAAAGTCTCTCAATCTCCCATCATTCACAGCTTTAATCTTCTTTTGGAATTCTTCATCATTGGTCTGAGAACTCTTAATCCTTTCTATTAAAGATGGTTTGGCAACCATTTGAAAAAGAATTGATGTTTCACCTTCCCTGGTTATTCCCATGTCCATCTTCTCTAGATCCATGAAAATTGGATCCCTTTCAATTCTCATCATGTTCAGAACTCCATGGTCTTTTCTGCTCAAAGCATTTGCTACTTTGTTTGCTTTCCCCGAGTGGTAGTGTATCGTGCAATCATAATCCTTGAGTAATTCAAGCCATCTCCTTTGCCTCATGTTGAGTTCTTTTTGTGAGAAAATATACTTCAGACTCTTGTGATCAGTATAAATCTCACATTTTTCACCATAGAGGTAGTGCCTCCATATCTTCAAAGCAAAGATCACAGCTGCTAACTGAAGATCATGAGTATGATAGTTTTGTTCATGAATTTTCAACTGTCGTGATGCATAGGCAATAACTCTATCATTCTGCATAAGGACAAAACCAAGTCCTTTCTTTGATGCATCACTATAAATAACGAACCCATCATTCCCCGATGGTAGAGTCAATATAGGAGCATTGACTAATCTTCTCTTCAGTTCTTCGAAACATTCTTCACACTCTTTTGTCCAAACAAATTTAACCCCTTTACGTGTGAGCTTCGTTAATGGGTTAGCCAATCGGGCAAAATTCTGGACGAAACGTCGATAATAACCTGCCAAGCCAATAAAACTACGTACCTCAGTTATACTCGTAGGTGCTGGCCATTCTTGGATTGCTTTGGTCTTAGAAGGATCAACAGAGATTCCATCTTTAGAGACAATATGGCCAAGAAAAGAAATCTCCTGAAGCCAGAATTCACACTTGCTAAACTTTCCATATAATTCATGCCTCCTCAGAGTCTTCAAGATAATGCGCAAGTGATTTTCATGATCTTCGTAGGTTTTGGAGTATACCAAGATATCATCAATAAATACCACTACAAATTCATCGAGATACTCCTTGAAAACTCTATTCATCAGATCCATGAATACAGAGGGTGCATTATTCAATCCAAACGGCATTACAGTAAACTCGTAATGCCCGTACCTGGTTCGAAATGCTGTCTTCGGAATGTCTTCCTTCTTTACACACAACTGATGGTATCCATATCGAAGGTCAATCTTTGAAAAGTATTGAGCTCCATGCAGTTGGTCAAATAAATCATCAATACGAGGTAGGGGATACTTGTCTTTATCGTTATAGCATTGATCTCCCTGTAGTCGATACATAACCTCATAGATCCATCTTTCTTTTTAACAAAAAGAACAGGGGCTCCCCATGGAGAAACACTAGGGCGAATAAATCCCTTATTACTCAATTCCTCTAGTTGTTTCTTTAGTTCGACTAACTCTACAGTGGCCATTCTATAAGGGGTCTTCGATATAGGCCTTGATCCAGGAATCAAATCAATGGAAAACTCAACTTCTTGTTCTGGAGGATGTCCAGGTAAATCTTCCGGAAATACATCTACAAATTCTTTCACAACAGGTACATCCTCTATTTGAACATTACTTTCCTCACCGACAGTTATTTCATTCTCTTCCTCCCCAATAATTGAATTAAGTTGAGCTACTGGGGGTGGATCTAAATAAGAATTAGGTGGTGACGATTCTGCTCTAAAAATAAGGTGTTCCTTATCATTATCATCAAGAATCGTAACCTCTTTCTTCTTACAATAAATCTTCGCATCATAGTCCGAAAGCCAGTCCATACCGAGGATTATATCAAACTCAATCATAGGTATGACGATGAGATCAGCAGATAAAGAAAATTTATGTGCTCTAATGGGGACTGATTCAAAAAACTTTGTTGCAATGATACTTCCCTTAGGAGTTTTGACTGACAACTCCCTTATTAAATAAAATTGGAAATATCTAATTTTCTTAGTAAACTGTGAAGATATGAAACAATGCGATGATCCAGAATCAAATAATGCATTTTCTAAACTTGAGGAAACCATTAAATTACCTGCCACCACGTCTTTCGGAGCTTATACCTTAGCAGTAGTGATAGCATAATCCTGGCCTTGATCCCTTGGCCTTTTCTGAGGTAAGTTCTCCTGACGCTTAGGACATGCATTTGCATAATGCCCCATCTCCCTGCAATTGTAGCACTGAACGTTGGTAGCTTCCTTCTTCCCCTTGCAATCATGAGCTTGGTGGCCTTTTTCACCACACTTGTAACAGACTCCCATTCCCTTCAGGCAAGCACCGGGGTGTTTCTTCCCGCATTTACCACAAGATGGATATTCAACCTTTCCCTTATTCCCCTTATTTCCATTCCCAGATTGATCAGCAGGTCTCTTCTTCTCTTGCTTCGCTTTAAATTCATAAGACTTAGAGAATTCCTTTTCGGTCTTGATAGCACATGAGACAATGTCTTCGTACGATGAAAAGGATTGTGAGACTAATGCTCGACGGAGAAATGGTTTTAACCCATCAAAGAAACGATCAATCTTACTTCTTGGGTTGCGAATATAATCACCAGCGTACCTCGCTAACCTTGTAAAGTTAGCCTCATACTTTGTGACATTCTCATCCTCCTTTTGTCTCAGACTGAGAAATTGCCTTTCCATATCTGCTCGATGGTCGCGAGGGAAGTATTTTTCTAAAAACATATCTTTGAACTCCCTCCACTCCATATTTGATACTTCATCATCTTCCTTCATATTTTGAATCAATGACCACCATTGATCAGCATCTCCAGTGAGGCGGTAAACTGCCATGATAACTTTTTCCCTTTCACTGCTTCCCAAAGCCTGAAATATTTTCTCTAGGGAATTTATCCATTGCTCAGCTACTAAGGGATTTGTACTCCCATTGAACATTGGTGGTTGTTTCCTCATGAATCGATCTAACATTGATCCTCCACGCTGTGGATCAGGGTGCTCCATACGGGTAAGGTTATTATTCATAACCCGAGTAAGTAGTCCCAGTATGGTGATTAGCTGATCGGAACCAGTTGCATCACCAGCCCCACTATAGTTATCTTGAGCAGGAGGGCAATCCCTACATGGAGTGCGTGCATTGATACGGTTTCCATTTCTTCCACTAGGCGCCATTTCTAAACAATGGCATAAACTATATCAGTTTATGAATCAAAATACATAATCCCATACTTATAAAACAGTTAACATAAATTGAACTATTTATGGATATAATCCATAATCATAAGAATGTTTTCTTTGAGGAAGTATATACTCATAAACCCTTCATAATGGTTTGTAAAGAAAATGAGAATTATCCTAAGCATATCCCCCGGGAGTTTCGTAACCAAGAGTGCAGTAAGGCCCGTTGTCGTGCACCAGTTCCCGTTCGGGTCTAGCTCAAAGCGGTGTTTTCGGGTTTTACCCCTAGGTACATCTGTGCCAGAGCCACCTCTACCTGCTCGTATCCAGACAGGGATGTATTGCTCGGAAAACTCACAAAATCTCTAGAATACCAAAATTCTAGGAAGTTCTTCTATACTAATCCTCAAAGTTCATCTTAGGTCTACGTGCTCTAATCAGAGTTTATCTAAATCTAGCTTCCAAGGTTTGTACTAAACATCCTCTGATACCAACTGTAACGCCCCGACCCCAGCTACCTAGAGTCGGTGCATTATTACATAACATTGGCATGATCACAAGAAGGATCAAATCCCGAAAGACCGATTGGTTTAGTAGCCTTGGAAACACTAGATATAATCATAAAGTTTTACATTACATTTCAAAGTGAAAAACTACTACAACAACAAAGTCTTAATATCCACACTATTAACCCCTCATAATATCCCTGGAAGTCATTCATAATTTACTTCTTCACTACCTGGGAAAAATAAAACATAGAAAAGGGGTGAGCTCAAATGCCCAGTAAGGATAACAATATAGCGGAACATTCAAAATAATCATAAACATTTAAGGCAATAAATTACTAAAACAAAAGCCTTTTAAAATTGAACTTCAACATAGTATGGAAAAAGTAAAATGAAATAATGCCATTTACTTATTCACATGGATATTCTACTAATCGAATAATCACATGCAAAATCAATAACCACTTTCATAATGTTGGAATGCATAATTCCAGACTATCATAACCACATAGCCAAGGCCTCGTGCCAAGACTACAAATAAGATTTTGTCAAGGCCTTGTGCCAAGACACTAGTTTGTCTCATGAGACCTACCGATGCATCGAGGAGCTATAGCGGGCTCCACCCGTCACTTATTAAGTCCAATTCATTCCCATATGAAAAGGTTTAAACATAACATAAACATTCGTATTAAAACTAGCATACGAAATGTCAATAATTTCACCATAAACTATGAATGGTATAAAAATAGCACATCCATAGTCAAACATATCACAAAACCTTCAATACAATATAGAAGTTTTGTATCATAATAAATCAACTTCAAATAATCTTAAAATCCGTCAAAGGATGTTGACATAGATGAAATCAAAATTCTTTTTAAAGAAATATCTCCTTTTATTTTGAAATAATTTAAGATCCATATAAAATAAAACATTTTCTTTGAAAATATTCTAATAATCTTCTAAGTAAAGCTTTGAAGATTTTATAACGGCGTAAAATTACCGCACCCGCCGTATAAGTTAAAAAAAAACATTCTTACCTCAATTCTGTCGAAGAGGTTAAAAAGGACCTTGTTTTGAAAACGACGGAAAGATTCCTTTATAAACCTCTTATAAAAAGTCAAACAAGGGTATAAATGACTTTAACCCATATTCTTGTAAATAGTAAAAATGTTTTGAAATACATTTTTAAGAAACATGGATGTGGATGATAAAGATATCCCAGTAGATTATTTCGTATAAACAACCTCGAATAATGAAGAGATTGGGAAATAAACCCTTACCTTGTACTTTTCCTTGGTTGGGGTAGGTTAACCTCCTGTATAATGGTGAAATAATTGTTATTAAATTAAAATAGAATCATATACATTAATATGATATCATATATTATCTTTTAATATTGATTTGATAATATCTTAGTATTATCGTCGTTTCGTGTGTTAACTTACTCATTTTCTTTTATATGTTTTGTTACATAAGTCATGTTTGTTGTATATTATTCATATCCAGAATGATATAAAGTCCTTAAACATAATTTTTAAATCATTAAATTATAATTATACTTGAATGGATACGATGGAGAATGAATCTCATCGCGTTCGTGGAGACGGTAGTCCGTACGTACGCACGAACGCTACTTCCATTTAATTTTTATTTTAAAAGAATCGAATCCAAATGATACATAGGTATATTACTATTGCAGTATAATATAATATTTTATATATGTTACTTAAGTTCATTAACACCATCCTTTATACATTCCATGTGTGGTATGAACGAGTCATATCATTTTAAGGGGGCGGTAGTCCGCACTTCCTCAAATGAAATTATCGTATGTATATACAACATGAACCAAATAATGGTATGAAATAAAATGGAATTACAGAAGCTTATATATAAAATATATATCATTAATATCATATTTAATTACAGTTCCATCATAATGGCCACCATGAGAGGCGGTAAGATGTATTTGAACAATCATCGTTTCGTGAGGCGTTAGTTTTCCATCCACAGAAACATTATGTTCATCATCCATTAGATGGAGTCGTGTGTATGTGTAGTTTGAATCCTTCTTATAACAACATCCTAGTATATTGAGGATACTGGTGTTGTTACAAAAGAAAGGAAATAAAAAGAGTTTGGGGGTTGGAGAAGCAAAATAAATGAAAATAATTTAAGAGAAATCGTTACCTTTAATTTAGGTAACTCACTTTGGTTGGAACCAAAGGACTTCTTGAAATGCTTTATGCCTAAGGGTAAGCTTCAAGGAGGAGGAGAGGGATGTGGGGAGCTTAGTTGGGCAGAGTTTGGACGAGCCAAGTGGCTTGAGAGGTGTGAGGAATGAGTAGAAGTGGTCTCCTTTTATAAGGGAGAGGAGGGGCTCTTTAGGAAAGTGTGAATGTATTACTTTATAATATATTTTTATTCGGTTTATAATGGTCCAAAAATCATTGAGGTCGAAGATAAGATGACTCATATTCTAAATAACATCAACCAATAAGAATTGGACAGGTTTTAGATAATATTTTAATCATTATAATCTTATTTATTTAAATGATTTATTAATGAGGTAAACATTGCATCATTATTGTGTCATTAATAATTTAAATTATTTGATGTCTAAAATTTATAAATAAAATATCATTATGTAGGAAATATTTTTATCTTTCTAATGAATATTTATAATCGAAAATCCAACATGTATAACCCTATGTAAAAATTGTTCTTCTAAAACATGTAAGCTTATGCCATTTTTATTTTTATTTTAACTTTATTAATATAATGTGTCATTATCACTTACAAGTGGATCCATGGGGTCCCAAAACAGACCCAAAGATGCCCATGGTCGACCATGTATCAACCAATAGGGTTAAGACACGTTTTAGGGTAATTTAGTATTATTATAATATTATTTTTTAACCCTTATTTACCGGATTTACCCTTTAACCATGGTAAATAAAATATTTACCGTAGTAATTATTCAAAATGTGTAAAAATAAAAGTTACCTATTTACATAATTTGGACATCCTGATTCAAAATATGGAATCCATTTTCCTAAATTCAAAACACAGAAGTGGCAGAAATTAATTTAAAATTAATTCCCGCTGTCAAAACAAAAAGCGTGTTTTTAAGAGGTAATAACTATCAAAAGATTGACACTTGTTTATGTTCGGTTTAATTGTAAAATTATGTCCAATGACCAACATTATATTAAATGGTAAAAATATATTCTAAATATACTTTAAAACCACTCAAATTCACAATTTATCACTATTAATTATTTTGATTAAAAAAGTTGTTTTTAATTAAAATTTAGTAATTTTCACTATTCATCAAAATATGAAAGTTATCCGAAATGTACCAAAATTTCACCCTAGGCTAATTTTGATATTACGAATCCAAAAATGAAGTCCATTTTCAAATATAAAATATATATAATTTCAAAAAGTAGGTATTAGTATTCACAACGGCTAGTTTAATTAGTTGTGGTGTGTGTTAGAACTCGAGGTTGCGTACAACACACGCTATCGCATTATTCGAAGGGAAACGTACCGTGGAAGCTTGGGGTGTTACATATAAAGACAGTTCTAGTGGATAGGAATGAAAAATGAGATAGGAGGGATTTTGAAAATATGCTTCACTTGTCAGCAAGTGAAGGCGGAGCATCAACGACCTAGAGGTTTACTACATTTGTTTCCAATTTCAGAATGGAAGTAGAACGATGAGAACATTGACATTATGGTGGGTCTTCCAAATAATCATAGGAATAATGATGCAATTTGGGTTATTGTGGATCACCAAAAAATGGAATAACAATTTGTTTATATTAGAAAAACCATTATTGTATAATATTTTGGAGAAATGTACGTTTGGCTGATAATTGGTCTTCATGGAGTTCCACAAACTATAGTTACATGTCATGATTCATTCTTTACATCATTCTTCAGGATGGTCCTGTAGAAAGAACTTGGAATATAAGTATTATTGAGTATGGATTTCCACCCATAGAAAGATGGGAGGTCAGAACATACGATACAGGTACCTGAGGATATACTATAGTCATGTGTGCATGACTTTAGTGGATCTTGAAAAAAGAACTTGCATTTAGTGGGGTTCGCCTATAAAAAATTATCAAGAAACTATACATATGGACACATATGAAGTACTTTATGGTAGGACATGTAGTTAGCCACTATGCTGGAAGGAGTCTGGTCAATCAGAGTTGTTGGGACTTTGTATCATATAAGAGGCATCATATTTGGTATAGTTGATTAGAAAACATATCAATATGGATTAGATTAGTTAGGAGTCATATAATCACAGATAGAGGTCACCCATGAGGTTTTAGGTGGTGAACATGTGTACCTTTAGTTAAGGCCTAGGATGGTTCACATTAAGAAATGGAGGGAGTAAATGTTGGTTCCCATGTTTGTTATCCCCTATGAGATAGTGGAGTGAATTAGGTCAGCGACATACCAATTGGATCTTATAAAGAAAAAAACTATGCATGATGTTTTCTATATATCATAACATTAATAGTACCACCCAACTATTATCATGTGATATATGAGGATGAGGTTGACCATGGTATTGATGTGTCCTTTGACGTGCATCTAATATGTGTGTTGGATTATGGTGATAAATTGTTGTGATGAAAGACCATGATGATCGTTTGTGTGCTGTGAAAACATGGACTTGTACGAGAGAAATCCTAGGAAATTGATGAAAATTTGAGGGCTCAACGACCCAATCTTTTTTTCAAAAAATTATATAATGGAATAGAAGTGAGGCTCAAGGATGATTTTTTAATAGGTGGGAGATATAAATATCCTGGCCCTTTCTGGATTTATTTCAGGTGATATTTCTAGTACTTTTTCATAATTGAGTACCTTCGATTGTTGTAATGTCTTGGGGTGATTTTGGGTGAAGTATAAGATTCTATTGGGGAATATGACTATGTACAGTTATCACATAGTTTTTACCAACTGTACAGATTTCTGGGATAAACCATGTAAAATATTATTTTTTAGGCATTAGATTTGATAATGTAATAGAACGATTTGAGTGTGTGTGTGGGTTAGTTGTGAGATGCTCCCACTTGAAGAAGTGGCTAATTCACGGTTTTCACAAGGTTTTCCTAACCATGCAACTAAATTGTTCAAGTGGTGGTAGTGAGAGCCTAAAATTTTGTATCTCACTCATTTTCAACCTTTAATGACTTTTATCACCTCTTATGCGGCCCTAACTCAGGATTTTAATTTACCATGGGTAAATAATGGTTATACCTTCAATATTTATGTATTATATGTCCTCAAATAAACCATTCTTCATGATTGAAATCCTGAATTGATGATCATATCTTCTCACTATAAGTAAATTTCATCTTGATTCTTCTCCCATTCATTTTCATACCATTCATTGATATTTTAATCAAATATATAATCTTTTACCATGGGTATAAAATTGTGTGGTGAGATCTAGATCTAGGATTGGGGATTTAGATATATGTTTATTAGATCTTGATGTCATTGATCTTTCTTTTGGTTTATGGAGTTAGATCAGGATCCCATATCAACGTTATTTTGTTGCTCATATTTTATGGATTTTCACTATCCGATAATCTGTCAATGAATCAAGGTGGGTGATCTAAATTTAATTCATGTTATCATGGATTTGATATATATATGCATGATTGTAAAATTTCTAGCATCCTTTAAAAATTATTTTACTTGAATTGTGTTAATTTGATTGACCAATTAATCTATTGATGATTTGTGGAAATAGGTGATTAATTGGGGAATGAATCATGACACTAAAGGGATTCTATATAGGATAATTAATTTTGGAAAACGTTTTATAAGAGATAGGGGTTCCAATAATTTTAATTAATTTTGAAATTCATTATGAGATACTGAATTGGCTAAGTGCAGATAATTAATTGTGAATTAGTTATGTGTTTTGAGATAATGATCTAGATAATTAATTTTATTAATAATTATAATGGTTTGAGTTTTGGAATGAGATAATTAATTCTACCAAATTAATTATCGAATAGAAATTTTGATTTTGAATAATTAATTTTTAAATTTATTTATGGTTTGATGCACTTAGTTAATTTTTATATTGACTATTTAATTTTTTTGTTAACTAATTGTTGAATTAGTAATGGGATTGGGGTGTATAATTAAATGGTAAATTAATTATGTAATAAAGAATGGGAATATTGTAACACCCCAGGTTAATAAAGAATATGAAATTTTGATATTTATCCATATTTGTGAATAAAATATTAATATTACATTACAGGGGACGCTATGCTCGATGGCGTACCCAACACGCAACAACGAGTTTCTTTGGAATCTTACGTTGCACTCTAATAATAAAATAATATTATTTTAAATGGTAGTTAACATGTAGCCGTTGTATTGGCGGGAATGGATAGAAATAACTAAAATATTATTATATATGTTTTTAAATGTTTTTACATTTATCCAATAAAAGATAAAGGCTTAAAATACGGAAAGAATTCAATTTTAGGCGTATATGCCCTAGTTTTCACTAAAGGTTCACTTATCGCCTTTTGATGGCGAACCGTCATTAAATATAGTTTTGTTCAGTCTTATACATTCTATTGGACCAAATAAAACTCTTCTTAATAATCGGGACATCAAAATTTACTTTGTGTAAATTTTCGGTATCTTTCCGATAAAGTTCTTTTTTAATGAATAGTGTAAAATGTTGTATTTTAATTCAAAACCTCTTTTTAATATTATTTATTTATATGATTAGATTATCTTTTGAATTTTTTTTAAAGTGAAATTAGAATATATTTTTACCATTAAATCCAATAGTGGTCATTGGAATTAATTTCACTTTGAAATCAGACTTAAACTAGTGTCAATCTTTTGATACATATTGTTTCATAAAAACACGCTATTTTCTCTGACAGCGGGAATTAATTATTAAATTAATTAATGTGACTTATATGTTTTGAATTTTTTAAAATAGACTTCATTTTTGAATTCTGAATATCAAATATAGCTTAGGGTGATTTTTTGGGATTTTTCTGAAAAACCTCAATTTTTGATAAATAGTGAAACCACTAAGTGGAACTTATAAAAACTGATTTTTCCGTTTAAATGAAATTTTTCCATCTTTTTGTTTTTAATTTTAAAAATACAACATACATGGTTTTCATTAAGAAGTAATATGTGGTTCACTGGGAAAATAATTATTTTTTTGTTAATAGTAACTTATTAAGTTTTTAATCGCGATTAGAGGTAATTAGTGTAGTTTATGGTAAGAATAATGTTTTAATAAAAATAAATGACCTATACACATGTCCTAACCTCATTGGATGTGTCATGACCGACAAATAAAATCCATGGGTCAACTTGGGGTCCCCATGGAGCCACTTTGGTTGGAAAATGACATAAATATCTTTTTATTTAATGTTAAAGTAAAAATGACACAAACATGAGATGTTTTACTAAAACAAATTATACATGGAGTTATACAAGTAATATTTTTGACTATAAATAGTAATTGGAAAGATAAAAAGATTTCCTACATCATAGTATTTTTTTTATAATTTTTAAACATTATCTAACTTAAATTATTTATGACATCATGATGATGCAGCGATGACCTCATTATTTAATGATTTAAATAAAATGGAAAGATAATGTAATATCTAAGACCTACACATGTCCAAAAACTATTGGATGAGTGGATTTAGAACCCTTATCAACTTATCCTTTAAATACCGAAATGTGGGACCTTTAAAATACGAAACTCTTTTGAAAATAATGTAACATTTTGTAACTTTACAAGAGTACCCTTCCTCTCCTCTTATAAAAGTCCCCCACCTCTACCTCCTTACCCACACTCCCAAAGCCTTTTTCTCGGCCAAACCCTGCCCATTTTGTCTCTCAACTTCCCTCTCTTACTCCTTGAATCCTCACTTTGGGCATAAGTCTTCCCAAGAAAGCCTTTGAGCTCAATCCAAAGGGAGTTACCCGATTTTAAGGTAATGTCTTCACTTGTGTCCTTTTGTTTTATTTTGCTTCTCCAACCCCCTAAACTATTTTTATTCATTTATTTTGTAACAAATCCAGTATCCTCAATATAAAAGGATGTTTTTATAAAAATGAATCGAGCTACACTTACACACACCTACATCTAATGGTTAAAGAACATACTGTTTCCGTGGATGGCGAATTTCTGCCTCCCGAAACGATGATTGTTCAACAATCTTCTAACACCTTCAAATGTGGCCATTAAGATGACACTATATTTATATATGATATATAATATGTTTATGTTTTACTTAATATTCTTTATTTTTCATTTATGGCGTACCTTTATGGTTTCCAATATGGGTAAACGCAATATCTTCATTTAAGGAAGTGCAGACTATCGCCCCCTCAAAGTGATTTGATTCGTTAATACCATATGTGGCACGTATAAAGGATATATTTAGGGATATTATATATGATACCATACTGGAATCAAAATTATATTATGTATCATTATGTTTTAATTCCATTAAATATGAAATAGAAAGGGAAGTAGCGTTCATGCGTACGTACGGCTTACCGTCTCCATGAATGGTACATTTCATTTCTTATCTTAAAATGTTATGTAATATTATAAGTACATATATATAATGGATATATATGTAATATATTACATCTAAATTATGGATATCATTCTGGAATTATAACATATATATATCTCTCTCATTTTGTTTTAATTCCATTAATATGACAAAAAATGAATGTAGCGTTCATGTGTACGTACGGCCAACCGTCTCCATGAACGGTGCTTTTAATTTTTATCTCCAAATTCTAAGGAATAGTATAAAATGAATACATACTGGATATATATGATATTTAAAACATCAATACTATTCTGGATATGTTGTACCTATAACTACATGGAAAATTATTTTCCAACAAGTTCAATTTTTGACTCATGTTCCAAACATCGACAAAATCGTCAGATATGAACTCATATTATTAACCAATTATTATAACATTAAAATATGTGATATGAAATGAATAATAATATTTATAGGAGTTCTTAAATCAATTATAAATTGACCAATTTTTATTATTCTGGAATATAAAGAAACGAACAAGACAAGTTGGCTTTGAGGTAAGGGATCCTACTCCACTCTTTCTTTTTAAGTACACTCTTTTATGTCATTCCTTTTAAAGCTCATCTTTATTGTTATTTGGATGTTATTTTATATTAATATTACTGTAATTTTTATGTTAATGTGATGAGAGACCCTATTCTCTCTCATCAATCCATTTTGGAAGTTTTGAGTGGCGCCATTAGGCTGCCGAATTTTCGTAAGAGACCTAACCTCTCTCTTTTTCTTTAAGTACTCTCCTTCATGTCACTTCTTTTAAGATCCTCTTTGTTATGATGGGGGATGTTCTTTTATATTACTCTTACTGTAAATTTTATTATAATGTGATGAGATACCCTATTTGATCTCATCAATCCATTTTAGGAAGTTTTAAGTGGCGTCGTTAGGCTGCCGAGTTTTCGTATGGGAATTTTCATCTCACTTTTATTCTCGTGACATTTATGCTACATTTGCCATAATTTCCTTTGAGTTGTGTATTTCCTGCCCATTATTTTACTCATTTTGTAATATAATTTCTTTTATGAGTATTTACATCAATGTTTTATTGTCCTTCTTTCACGAGGTGTATGTTTCAAAAGATACCCATGTCGGTAAGGGAACCTTTCACCCTCCTATTTTTAAAAGACTTCTTTTGTTGGGTCTTTTAATTTACATATTGTTATGTTGGGATATGTTCTCATATATCCTTATTGATGTAAATTTTATGTCCAAGTGATGAGATACCCTTTTTTTATCTCTCATCAACTCATTTTGATGTGACACCGTTAGGCTGTCAAGGGAACTTCTTAACCCATTTTCGATTTCTTTGGGTTAAACATGTAGTTATTGAATTTGTCATCCTTTGAATATGTGTGAATGGACTTTGATTATTTTACACTTAATATCGACTTATATTTGGTGTATTCATTTGTCACACATGATTATGTAATTGATTTATCCTTAAACCAAGGATACCGTCTTTGTAAGGGACTTCGTCTCAATCTCCTTTCATTGAGGCATATTCTGTTTTATACACAACCTTATTTTATACGGGGTATTAACCCCTTTTACTTTTACGTTTATTCAAAAGGAATATTTTTTATATGAAGTGTTTAGTAAACGACAAAAGGGAATGTTTTTGTCGTACGTATGCAGCGACAATGACATCTCTATCATCGTGACCATTATTTGAGTTTCAGCTTCCTCTACAAGCCATACCTTATTTTTAAAAGAAAAATAAATACCATGTTTTACTTTTATTTTATTTAGGTATTGAAAATGGTTTTCGTAATGTTTTTATATCAATGTGTTGTATTGATATCTTGTGATTGAAAGGTGGAAATGTTATGATTCCTTTATACATTTTTTATGCGATACGATTATGTTGAGGTTCTTGGGCATTATTATGAAGACGGTTGGTTCCGTGATAAAGTAAGGGAGGGTGAGCCCGATATAGCTCTCTAATGCATTGGGTAACGTGAAGGAGTGAAACGTTAAGGTTTCCCCGAAGCGATTTAGGGAATATATTGTGGTGGATATTCCAAACGTAACCAAGAGGGTTACTCCCTATGTAGGAATGTTATGAATGCCTCAAGTTACATTTATGTCTTATGATTTCTTTGATTTATTCATGATTTTATGAGTTATGTTAAAGTGATTATGTTTTATGGGTAAATTATGATTTCATTCTTCTGTATACATGTATTCATGTTTCCTTTCCATATTTTTATATCCCTTACTGAGCTTTTTTATGCTCATCCCATGTTTTTGAAATGTTTTTCACAGGTAAAGGGAAGGGTACATGATATGATGATATTGTCAAGGAAGTGTCATGAATGAATCCATGTTTTATTTTAAATATATTTCCATTGATGGGAAAAATGAATACTATCTTTTGTGTAACCACTTTGTTTAAATGTGGAATGTAATGCAAGTTTAATGATCTAATTCTCTAAAACTCTAAACCTGAAAAGATCCTCAATGTGTAATCTTGTAGTAACTCAAGATTAAGTAAGGTTTAAGGCTAGGGCATTATAGTTGGTATCAAAGGTCGGTTTAGATAACTTTTGAGTTTAGGGTATTATTTAAGCATAAGTGGCATTGCCATAATGGTTAGGATTTCAGAAAGAGTCCTAGTTTTAGATAAAGTGAATGAGAAAGTGTATCTTAGTGTTTACCTTCCTCATTAGTACATGATGTTTTTGTTGATATAATCACACTGACATTTCTATTTTTATTGAATGGATGGATCTAGCAGGCACCAAAGAGACAACAGGTTTGAAGGAAACTGTGGTGGTTCTATGATTAAGATACTAGATAAAATGGGGGATTCAATGAGGAAACTCGTGGTTGTTCTAAACCAACTATCAAGGAGTCATGATCAACCACTTGAATCTTATTATGATCTTTAATGCATCATGTACGAGATGACCAATCGATGTGGAAGTTCAGGTAATAAGTATAAAGGTAACCATTAGAGTTTATATGATCCTTACTTTTGAGGTAATTATGGGTTACTATAAGTTATGATGGAAGTGAAAGGCATGACATAAAATTGAGGTTAAATTATTTTATGGTTATTTTGATGATTTTATCTCTTTTTGGGGATTGAGTTGAGAATTATATAGTTTTGGAAAATGGAAAACACACAGACCGTGTGACAACCCATCGCATCGGAAAAAGCTGCGGGAATCGAACCCACAACCAAAGTGTAACTAGTATTTATCGCCTACCACTGGACTACGTAAAGTACCTGGTTAGTTTGACTGATTCTTTTTAGTTAGATGATTTTATGAATTAAGAGTATGTTTATTTTGGGTTATTTATGAAAATGATTAACTTATCATGGAGGATATGTGATTAGGTTAATTACTTTTCAATACGATACTTTAAGAGAAACTGATGTTGTTTGGAGATAAATGTTACGATTTAACTTGGAAGACTATGTGACTAAATCCTTAAAATATTTGGGTTTCAGTATTATTTTGGTTTACTTTGAATAATTTTATGTGAAAATTGATTATAGAATGGTCCTCGTTGAACTTTGGGTTTTGTTGGACAAATTTTGGAGATTAAGAATAGATTTTCTTTTTATAAAGGGTTATCCTTTTCTGGATTATCTGAACATGTACTAACCTTTTTTGTTTTGGTTTTGGTTAAAGTATAAAGACATGGAAAGTATATAGTTCTCTTTTGTGTATTATTTGATTCTCTAGAAGTTGATTATAGTACTATTAAGGTGAACAAGTCTTCCTAAATACTTGTCTTTTGGAGAAAATATGAGTTTGTGTAAGGAATCTAATAAAAGTTGAAAGTCAACGTGATAAGTGATTATGTTTCCTTATGAATAAATTCCTCAATAAAAAGTAACTTAAAACAAAAATGTTTTCTATTAACTTTTCCTACCGGGGAATCGAATACCGTTTAACCCATCACAAGTTTGTGATTTTCTTGTGGTTAACTTTCTCCTAAACATGTTTTCTATCACTCTCCATTAGAACATGACCCTTTTTTCCTCCATGTTGATATTTTCATACTTGGAATCCTAGTATGGGTTAACTAGGGTGACCTTTGTACTTATATTTCTTTAATTTAATGTGATTGTTTTACCGACTCTTGTTCCGATGTGGGACTTTCAAGGATGTTTCAAAGCTCAATTTTAAAAATTGCGAGGACGCAATTCCCAAAAGGGGGAAGGATGTAACACCCCAGGTAAACAAAGAATATGAAATTTTCATATTTATCCATATTTGTGAATAAAATATTAATATGACTTTAAATGGGACGCTATGCTCGATGGCGTACCCAACACGCAACAACGAGTTTCTTGGAAATCTTACGTTGCACTCTAATAATAAAATAATATTATTTTAAATGGTAGTTAACATGTAGCCATTGTATTGGCGGGAATGGATATAAATAACTAAAATATGATTATATATGTTTTTAAATTTTTTTACATTTATCCATTAAAAGATAAAGGCTTAAAATACGGAAGGAATTCAATTTTAGGCGTATATACCCTAGTTTTCACTAAAGGTTCACTTATCGCCTTTTAATGGTGAACCGTCATTAAATATAGTTTTTCTCACTCTTATAAATTCTATTTGACCAAATAAAACTCTTCTTAAGAATCGGGACATCAAAATTTACTTTGTGTAAATTTTTGGTATCTTTCTGATAAAGTTCTTTTTTTTAATGAATAGTGTAAAATGTTGTATTTTTATTCAAAACCTCTTTTTAATATAATTTATTTATATGATTAGATTATCTTTTTAATTGGTTTTAAAGTTAAATTAGAATATATTTTTACCATTAAATCCAATAGTGGTCGTTGGAATTAATTTAACTTTGAAATCAGACTTAAACTATTGTCAATCTTTTGATACTTATTATTTCATAAAAACATGCTATTTGCTATGACAGTGGGAATTAATTATTAAATTAATTAATGTGACTTATATGTTTTGAATATTGTAAAATAGACTTCATTTTTGAATTCGGAATATCAAATATATCTTAGGGTGAATTTTTGGTATTTTTCTGAAAAACCTCAATTTTTGATGAATAGTGAAACAACTAAGTAGTACTTATAAAACTAATTTTTCCGTTTAAATGAAATTTTTCCATCTCTGTGTTTTGAATTTCAAAAATCCGACATACATGGTTGTCATTAAGATGTAAAATGTGGTTCAATGGGATAAAAATTATTTTTTGGTGAATAGTAACTTATTAAGTTTTTAATCGGGATTAGAGGTAATTAGTGTAGTTTATGGTAAGAATAATGTTTTAATAAAATTAAATGACCTAGACACATGTCCTACCCTCATTTTATGTGTCATGGACGACCAAGACAATCCAAGGGTCAAATTGGGGACCCCATGGAGCCACTTTGGTTGGAAAATGACACAAATATCTTTTTATTTAATGTTAAAGTAAAAATGACACATACATGAGATGTTTTACTAAAACAATTTTTACATGGGGTTATACAAGTCATAGTTTTGACTATAAATAGTAATTTGAAAGATAAAAAGATTTCCTACATCATAGTATTTTTTTTATAATTTTTCGACCTTAGATAAATTAAATTATTTATGACATCATGATGATGCAGCGATGACCTCATTATTTATCGATTTTTAAAAAATGGAAAGATTATGTTATATATAAGACCTAAACATCTCCAAAACCTATTGGATGAGTGTATTTAGAACCCTTATCACCTTATACTCGAAATACATCAATGTGGGACCTTTAAAATCCGAACCTCTTTTGAAAATAAAGTAACATTTTGTAACTTTACAAGAGTGCCCCTCCTCTCCTCTTATAAAATGCCCCCACCTCTACCTCCTTACCCACACTCCCAAAGCCTTTGGCTCGTCCAACACCTGCCCATTTTGTCTCTACACTTCCCTATCTTACTCCTTGAAACCACACTTTGGGCATAAGTCTTCCCAAGGAAGCCTTTGAGCTCAAACCAAAGGGAGTTACATGATTTTATGGTAATGACTTCACTTGTGTCCTTTTGTTTTATTTTGCTTCTCCAACCCCCTAAACTCTTTTTATTCATTTATTTTGTAACAAATACAGTATCTTAAATATACTAGGGTGTTTTTATAAGAAGGATTAGATCTAAACTTACACACACCTACATCTAATGGTTAAAGAACATACTGTTTCCGTGGATGGTGAATTTCTGCCTCCCGAAACGATGATTGTTCAACATTCTTCTAAAACCTTCAAAGGTGGCCATTAAGATGACACTATATTTATATATGATATCTAATATGTTTATGTTTTACTTACGATTCTGTATTTTTCATTTATGGCATACCGTTATGGTTTCCATTATGGGTAAACGCGATATCTTCATTTAAGGAAGTGCGGACTACCGCCCCTCAAAGTGATTTGATTCGTTAATACCATATGTGGTACGTATAAAGGATATATTTAATGATATTATATATGATACCATACTGGAATTAAAATACTAATATGTATCAATATTTTTAATAACATTAAATATGAAATAGAAATGGAAGTAGCGTTCATGCGTACGTACGGCTTACCGTCTCCATGAACTGTACATTTCATTTCTTATCTCAAAATGTTATGTAATATTATAAGTACATATAAATAATGGATATATATGTAATATATTACATCTAAATTATGGATATCATTTTGGAATTATAACACATATATATATCTCTCTCATTTTGTTTTAATTCCATTAATATGACAAAAAATGAAAGTAGCGTTCATGCGTACGTATGGCCTACCGTCTCCACGAACGGTGCTTTTAATTTTTATCTCCAAATGCTAAGTAATAGTATAAAATGAATATATACTGGATATATATGATATTTAAAACATCAATAATATTCTGGATATGATCTACCTATAACTACATGGAAAATTATTTTCCAACAAGTTCAATTTTTGACTCATGTACCAAACATCGACAAAAACGTCTAATATGAACTCATATTAATAACCAATTATTATAACAATAAAATATTTGATATGAAATGAATAATAATATTTATAGGTGGTCTTAAATCAATTATAAATTCACCAATGTTTATTATTCAGGAATATAAATAAACGAACAAGACAAGTTGGACTTGAGGTAAGAGATCCTACTCCACTCTTTCTTTTTATGTACACTCTTTTATGTCATTCCTTTTGAAGCTCATCTTTCTTGTTATTGGGATGTTATTTTATATTAATCTTACTGTAATTTTTATGTTCATGTGATGAGAGACCCTATTCTCTCTCCTCAATCCATTTTGGAATTTTTGAGTGGCGCCGTTAGGCTGCCGAATTTTCGTAAGAGATCTAACCTCACTCTTTTTCTTTATGTACTCTCCTTTATGTCACTTCTTTTAAGATCCACTTTGTTATGATGGGGGATTTTATTTTATATTCATATTACTGTAAATTTTATTTTAATGTGACTAGATACCCTATTTGATCTCATCAATCCATTTTTAGAAGTTTTAAGTGGCATCGTTAGGCTGCCGAGTTTTCGTATGGGATTTTTCATCTAACTTTTATTCCTGTGAGATTTATGCTAAATTTTCCATAATTTCCTTTTATTGGTGTATGTACATCCCATTATTTTACTCATTGTGTAATATACGTTCTTTTATGAGTATTTACATAAATGTTGTATTGTCCTTCTTTCATGAGGTGTATGTTTTGAAAGACACTCATGTCGGTAAAGGAACCTTTCACCCTCCTTTTTTTAAAAGACTTCTTTTGTTGGGTCTTTTAATTTACATATTTTTATGTTGGGATATGTTCTCATATATCCTTATTGATGTAAATTTTATGTCCAAGTGATGAGATACCCTTTTTTTAATCTCTCATCAACTCATTTTGATGTGACGCCGCTAGGCTGTCAAGGGGACTTCTTAACCCAATTTCGATTTCTTTGGGTTCAACATGTAGTTATTAAATATGTCATCATTTGAATATGTGTGAATGACCTTTGATTATTTTACACTTAATATCCACTTATATTTTGTGTATTTGTTTGTCAAACAAAATTATTTAATTTATTTATCCTTAAACCATGGATACCGTCTTTGTAAGGGACTTCGTCTCAATTTTCTTTCATTGAGGCATATTCTATTTTATACACAACCTTCTTTTATACGGGGTATAAATGCCTTTTAATTTTATGTTTATTCAAAAGGAATATTTTTTATATGAAGTGTTTATTAAACGACAAAAGGGAATGTTTTTGTCGTACGTATGCGGCGACAATGACTTCTCCGCAGCCGAGACCATTATTTGAGTTTCAGCTTCCTCTACAAGCCATACCTTCTTTTTAAAAGAAAAATAAATATCATGTTTTACTTTTCTTTTATTTTGGTATTGAAAATGCTTTTCATAATGTTTCTATATCAATGTGTTGTATTTATATCTTGTGATTGAAATGTGGAAATGTTATGTTTCCTTTATGCATGTTTTATGTGATACGATTATGTTGAGGTTCTTGGGAATTATTATGAAGACGGGTGGTTCCGTGATAAACTAAGGGAGGGTGAGCCCGATATAGCTCTCCAATGCATTGGGTTAAGCGAAGGACTGAAACGTTAAAGTTTCTCCAAAGAGATTTAGGGAATATACTGTGGTGGGTATTCCAAACGTAACCAAGAGGGTTACTCCCTACGCAAGAATGTTATGAATGCCTATAGTTACCTTTATGTCTTATGATTTCTATGATTTATTCATGATTTTATAAGGTAAGTTAATGTGCTTATGTTTTATGGGTAAAGTATGATTTCATTCTTCTGTATACATGTACTCATGTATCCTTTCCATATTTTTATATCCCTTACTGAGCTTTTTATGCTCATCCCAAGTTTTTGAAATGTTTTTCACAGGTCAAGGGAAGGGTACATGATATGATGATAGTGTCAAGGAAGTGTCAAGAAAGAATCCATGTTTTATTTTAAATATGTTTCCATTGATGGGAAAAATGAATACTATCATTTATTTAACCACTTTATTTAAATGTGGAATGTAATGAATGTTTTATGATCTAATTCTCCAAAACTCTAAACCTGAAAAGATCCTCAATGTGTAATCTTGTAGTAACTCAAGATTAAGTAAGGTTTAAGGCTAGGGCATTATAGTTGGTATCAAAGGTCGGTTTAGATAACTTTAGTGGTTAGGGTACTCTTTAAGC
Organism: Viscum album; assembly: GCA_963277665.1. Classification (NCBI taxonomy): domain Eukaryota; kingdom Viridiplantae; phylum Streptophyta; class Magnoliopsida; order Santalales; family Viscaceae; genus Viscum; species Viscum album. The sequence goes on from OY728119.1 coordinate 1,405,289,763, forward strand.
ATATGTGGCATTACCATAATGGATAGTATTTCAGAAAGAGTCCTAGTTTTAGATAAAGTGAATGAGAAAGTGTATCTTAGTATTTACCTTCCTCATTAGTACATGATGGTTTTATTGATATAATCACACTGAAATTTCTGTTTTTAGTGAATGGATGGATCTAGAAGGAACCAAAGAGACAACAGGTTTGAAGGAAACTGTGGTGGTTCTATGATTAAGATACTAGATAAAATGGGGGATTCAATGAGGAAACCTATGGTTGTTCTAAACCAACTATCATGGAGTCATGGTCAACCACTTGAACCTTGGTATGATCTTTAATTCATCATGTACGAGATGACCAATCGATGTGGAAGTTAAGGTAATAATTATAAAGGTAACCATTAGAGTTTATATGATCCTTACTTTTGAGGTAATTATGGGTTACTATATGTTATGATGGAAGTGAAAGGCATGAGATAAAATTGAGGTTAAATTATGTTATGGTTATTTTGATGATTTTATCACTTTTTGGGGAATTATTTGAGAATTATATAGTTTTGGAAAAAGGACAACACGCAGACCATGTGACAACCCGTCACGCTAGACAAAGCTGCGTGAATCGAACCCACAACCAAAGTGCAACTGGTATTTATCTCCTACCACTGGACTACGTGAAGTCCCTGGTTAGTTTGACTGATTCTTTTTATTTAGATGATTTTATTAATTAAGAGTAAGTTTATTTTTGGTTTATTTATGAAAATGATTAACCTATCATGGAGGATATGTGATTAGGTTAATAACTTTTAAATACGACACTTTAAGAGCAACTGATGTTGTTTGGAGATAAATGTTATGATTTAACTTGGAAGATTATGTGACTAAATCCATAAAAAATTTTGGTTTCAATCTTAGTTTGGTTTACTTTGAATAATTTTATGGAAAAATTGATTATAGAATAGTCCTCATTGAACTTTGGGTTTTGTTGGAAAATTTTTGGAGATTAAGAATAGATTTTATTTTTATAAAAGGTTATCCTTTTCTGGATTATCTGATCTTGTACTAAACTTTTTGGTTTTGGTTTTCGTTAAATTATAAAGACATGTAAATTATAGAGTTATCTTTTGTGTATTAGGTGATTCTGTAGAAGTTGATTATAGTACTCTTAATGTGAACAAGTCTTCCTAAATACTCGTCTTTTGGAGAAAATATGAGTTTGTGTAAGGAATCTAATAAAAGTTGAAAGTCAACATGATAAGTGATTATGTTTCCTTATGAATAAATTCCTCAATAAAAAGTAACATAAAACAAAAATGTTGTCTATTAAATTTTCCAACTGGGGAATTTAATACCGTTTAACCCATCACAAGTTTGTAATTTTCTTGTGGTTAACTTTCTCCTAAACATGTTTTCTATCACTCTCCATCAGAACATGAACCTTTGTTTTTTTCCTCCATGTCGATATTTTCATACTTGGAATCCTAGTATGGGTTAACTCGGGTGACCTTTGTACTTATCTTTCTTTCATTTAAAGTGATTTTTTACCGACTCTTGTTCTGATGTGGGACTTTCAAGGATGTTTCCAAGCTCAATTTTAAAAATTGCGAGGACGCAATTCCCAAAAGGGGGGAAGGATGTAACACCCCAGGTAAATAAAGAATAAGAAATTTTCATATTTATCCATATTTGTGAATAAAATATTAATATGACTTTAATGGGGACGCTATGCTCGATGGCGTACCCAACACGCAACAACGAGTTTCTTGGGAATCTTACGTTGCACTCTAATAATAAAATAATATTATTTTAAATGGTAGTTAACATGTAGTCTTTGTATTGGAGGGAATGGATAGAAATAACTAAAATATGATTATATATGTTTTTAAATGTTTTTACATTTATCCAATAAAAGATAAAGGCTTAAAATACGGAAAGAATTCAATTTTAGTCGTATATGCCCTAGTTTTCACTAAAGGTTCACTTATCGCCTTTTGATGGAGAACCATCATTAAATATAGTTTTTTTCACTCTTATACATACTATTGGACCAAATAAAACTCTTCTTAATAATCGGGACATCAAAATTTACTTTGTGTAAATTTTTGGAATCTTTCGGATAAAGTTCTTTTTTTAATGAATAGTGTAAAATGTTGTATTTTAATTCAAAACCTATTTTTAATCTAATTTATTTATATGATTATATTATCTTTTGAATTGGTTTTAAAGTGAAATTATAATATATTTTTACCATTAAATCCAATAGTGGTCGTTGGAATTAATTTCACTTTGAAATCAGACTTAAACTAGTGTCAATCTTTTGATACTTATTGTTTCATAAAAACACGCTACTTGCTCTGACAGCGGGAATTAATTATTAAATTAATTAATGTGACTTATATGTTTTGAATTTTGTAAAATAGACTTCATTTTTGAATTCACAATATCAAATATAGCTTAGGGTGAATTTTTGGGATTTTTTTGGAAAACCTCAATTTTTGATGAATAGTGAAACCACTAAGTGGTACTTATAAAAACTCATTTTTCCGTTTAAATGAAATTTTTCCATATTTTTGTTTTTAATTTCAAAAATCCGACATACATGGTTTCCATTAAGAAGTAAAATGTGGTTCAATGGGATAAAAATAATTTTTTGGTGAATAGTAACTTATTAAGTTTTTAATCGCGATTAGAGGTAATTAGTGTAGTTTATGGTAAGAATAATGTTTTAATAAAATGAAATGACCTAGAAACATGTCCTACCCTCATTCGATGTGTCATGGCCGACCAATAAAATCCATGGGTGAACTTGGGGACCACATGGAGCCACTTTGGTTGGAAAATGACATAAATATCTTTTTATTTAATGTTAAAGTAAAAATGACATAAACATGTGATGTTTTACTAAAACAATTTTTACATGAGGTTATACAAGTCATATTGTTTACTATAAATAATAATTGGAAAGATAAAAATATTTCCTACATAATGGTATTTTTTTATAATTTTTAGACATTAAATAAATTAAATTATTTATGACATCATGATGATGCAGTGATGACCTCATTATTTAACGATTTAAATAAAATGGAAAGATAATGTAATATCTAATCCCTACACATGTCCAAAACATATTGGATGAGTGGATTTCGAACCCTTATCACCTTATCGTCGAAATAAATCAATGTGGGACCTTTAAAATCTGAAACGCTTTTGAAAATAAAGTAACATTTTGTAACATTACAAGAGTGCCCCTCCTCTCCTCTTATAAAAGGCCCCCACCTCTACCTCCTTACCCACACTCCCAAATCCTTTGGATCGGCCAAACCCTACCCATTGTTTTTCTCCACTTCCCTCTATTACTCCTTGAAGCCTCACTTTGGGCAGAAGACTTCCCAAGGAAGCCTTTGAGCTCAAACCAAAGGGAGTTACCCGATTTTAAGGTAATGTCTTCACTTGTGCCCTTTTGTTTTATTTTTCTTCTCCAACCCCCTTAAATCTTTTTAATCATTTATTTTGTAACAAATACAGTATCTTCAATATACTAGGATGTTGTTATATTAAGGATTCGAGCTGCACATACACACACCTACATCTAATGGTTAAAGAACATACTATTTCCGTGGATGTCGAATTTCTGCCTCCCGAAACGATGATTGTTCAACATTATTCTATCACCTTAAAAGGTGGAAATTAAGATGACACTATATTTATATATGATATCTAATATGTTTATGTTTTACTTAAGCTTATTTATTTTTCATTTATGGTGTACTGGGTAAATGTGATATCTTCATTTAAGGAAGTGCGGACTACCGCCCCCTCAAAGTGATTTGATTCGTTAATACCATATGTGGTATGTATAAAGGATATATTTAATGATATTATATATGATACCATACTGGAATTAAAATACTATATGTATCATTATGTTTTAATTCCATTAAATATGAAATAGAAACGGAAGTAGCGTTCATGCGTACGTACGGCTTACCGTCTCCATGAACGGTACATTTCATTTCTTATCTCAAAATGTTATGTAATATTAAAAGTACATATATATAATGGATATATATGTAATATATTACATCTAAATTATGGATATCATTCTGGAATTATAACATATATATATCTCTCTCATTTTTTTAATTCTATTAATATGACAAAAAATGAAAGTAGCGTTAATGCGTACGTACGGCCTACCATCTCCATGAACGGTGCTTTTAATTTTTATCTCCAAATGCTAAGGAATAGTTTAAAATGAATATATACTGGATATATATGATATTTAAAACATAAATACTATTCTGGATATGATGTACCTATAACTGCATGGAAAATTATTTTCCAACAAGTTCAATTTTTTACTCATGTACCAAACATCGACAAAAACATCTGATATGAACTCATATTATTAAAAAATTATTATAACATTAAAATATGTGATATGAAATGAATAATAAACTTTATATGAGGTCTTAAATCAATTATAAATTGACCAATGTTTATTATTCAGAAATATAATGAAACAAACAAGACAAGTTGGACTTGAGGTAAGGGATCCTACTCCACTCTTTCTTTTTAAGTACACTCTTTTATGTCATTCCTTTTAAAGCTCAAATTTCTTATTTTTGGGATGTTCTTTTATATTAATAATACTCTAATTTTTATGTTCATGTGATTAGAGACCCTATTCTCTCTCATCAATCCATTTTGGATGTTTTGAGTGGCGCCGTTAGGCTGTATAATTTTCGTAGGAGATCTAACGGCTCTCTTTTTCTTTAAGTACTCTCTTTTATGTCACTTCTTTTAAGCTCCTCTTTTTTATGATGGGGGATGTTCTTTTATATTCCTATTACTGTACATTCTATTTTAATGTGATGAGATACCCTATTTTATCTCATCAATCCATTTTTTGAAGTTTTAAGTGGCGTCGTTAGGCTACCGAGTTTTCGTATGGGATTTTTCATCTCACTTTTGATTCCCGTGAGATTTATGCTACATTTAACATAATTTCCTTTGAGTTTTGTATGTACTGCCCATTATTTTACTCATTGTGTAATATAATTTCTTTTATGAGTATTTACATCAATGTTGTATTGTCCTTCTTTCACGAGGTGTATGTTTTGAAAGATACCCATGTCGGTAAGGGAACCTTTCACCCTCCTCTTTTTAAAAGACTTCTTTTGTTGGGTCTTTTAATTTACTTATTGTTTTGTTGGGATATGTTCTCATATATCCTTATTGATGTAAATTTTATGTCCAAGTGATGAGATACCCTTTTTTTATCTCTCATCAACTCATTTTGATGTGACGCCCTTAGGCTGTCAAGGGAACTTCTTAACCCAATTTCGATTTCTTTGGGTTCAACATGTAGTTATTGAATATGTCATCCTTTGAATATGTGTGAATGAACTTTGATTATTTTACACTTAATATCCACTTATATTTAGTGTATTCGTTTGTCACACATAATTATGTAATTGATTTATCCTTAAACAAAGGATACCGTCTTTGTAAGGGACTTCATCTCAATCTCCTTTCATTGAGGCATATTATGTTTTATACACAACCTTCTTTTATACGGGGTATAAACCCATTTGAATTTTACATTTATTCAAAAGGAATCTTTTTTATACGAAGTGTTTATTAAACAAAAAAAGGGAACGTTTTTGTCGTACGTATGCGGCGACAATGACTTCTCTGCCGTCGTGACCATTATTTGAGTTTCGGATTCCTCTACAAGCCATACCTTCTTTTTAAAAGAAAAATAAATACCATATTTTACTTTTCTTTTATTTTTTTTATTGAAAATGGTTTTCATAATGTTTTTATAACAATGTGTTGTATTGATATCTTGTGATTTAAAGGTGGAAATGTTATGTTTCCTTTATGCATGTTTTATGTGATACGATTATGTTGAGGTTCTTGGGAATTATTATGAAGATGGGTGGTTCCGTGATAAACTAAGGGCGGGTGAGCCCAATATAGATCTCCAATGCATTGGGTAACACGAAGGTGTGAAACGTTAAGGTTTCTCTGAAGAGATTTAGGGAATATACTGTGGTGGGTATTCCAAACGTAACCAAGAGGGTTACTCCCTACGTAAGAATGTTATGAATTCCTCTAGTTACCTTTATGTCTTATGATTTCTATGATTTATTCACAATTTTATTAGGTATGTTAAAGTGATTATGTTTTATGGGTAAAGTATGATTTCATTATTCTGTATACATGTACTCATGTTTCCTTTCAATATTTTTATATCCCTTACTGAGCTTTTTATGCTCATCGCAAGTTTTTGAAATGTTTTTCACACGTCAAGGGAAGGGTACATGATATGATGATAGTGTCAAGGAAGTGTCAAGAAATAATCCATGTTTTATTTTAAATATGTTTCCATTGATGGGAAACATGAATACAATATTTTATGTAACCACTTTGTTTAAATGTGGAATGTAATGCAAGTTTTATGATCTAATTCTCTAAAACTCTAAACCTGAAAAGATCCTCAATGTGTAACCTTGTAGTAACTAAAGATTAAGTAAGGTTTAAGGATGGGGCCTTATAAATATGGTCATTCTTAATTGAGAAGTAAAAATGGTAACATGTTCATCATACTTATGAGTAAATAGACTGAGAAAACATTCATTCTAATTTGGGAATACTATATGGAAACATGGTCATTATACTTATGACTAAAGAGAATGGGAAGGTCATTCTATGGAGGAGTAAGCATGGTGACATGGTCATAATACTTATGTTTTTTATATTGAAAAAATTTTAATTGTGTATTTTAAATGTGAAATTAAGGAATGTAAATAATGGCACTCAACATTTTCTCCCCACACGACAAAATTTGAACTTCTTGATGAGTATAATTCAGTACCGAGGCACAATATCACCTCAAATACATTGAGATTTTCTAAAAGTACATACTATTATATGGTATTACATAGGTATCACATTATGATTTGGTACATTATGAAGTTAGGAATGAGGTATATGTATCCTTGGGAACCATAGAGTTAATGTAGTTAGATAATAATAAATGAAAATTTGATAATCTCTTTATTAATGCATTGTACATATTTCCTTATAGAACTTTATGCAATATATTTTGACTATACTGGTTTTATAAAATTTTAGTGGTGGCATATTGAGTTGAACTCACACCCTATTTGGTATTCCAGATTGTTACCTAATTATATTATATTGTTGTAGGACTGGATAGTGAAAAAGGCTCGTGGATTTGTCATTGATTGGGGATGGAGCATATAGGAGGTAACCTAACATGGTTTGGAAAACATTGCACCTGATGTAGTGTCATTATTTTCAGTTTTACTGAACATACATTAAACTTATATTTTTATAGTATGTTTCACATTTCATTTGATTATTTTATTTATGGTTTTTCTATCTTATGACATGAGTATTGCTCAATTTATATATTGTTCCACAATTCTTAACTTATTCTTCTTGGGTTATACTCTGATAAATGAGGGTATATTCACCCCATGATTTAATTATCAAACCCTCACCACTAGTCAGTAGACTCTTGTGTATGGGAAAGAGCCCTTCAGGTCTTGTGGATAACTACTTCAGGGAATCATTGTGTGGAATATGAGTCGAGGCATTACAATACGGTACTCACAATTCAGCAGACATTTATCAACCCAATACAAGGAATATATTAATTTAATTCACCCCCTAATTGACATTTTGTGGTAAAATTATATATCCACTATGTGATAATGTCAATCATTTCCATCATTCAAAGTCATGGGAACTTCCCTTCTAAGGGATAATAATGTAATGATGGTGCACTTGTTATGAGCATCTAGATCAATACCTTATAAGGAAAGGTACACAAATAACAAGGTTGATAATACAAGGAAATCATGTCATTTCATAATCAGTAAAAGTTGAAACAATCTATTCTTGTGTTCAACATCCAATATGAGAAAAAAATAACAATAATACTCACATTAACATGTATCAAATAATGTTCTAATGGAATTCGCGCACACACACACACACACATTACTGATCATAATCATTCATTGCTACAATGTTTGAAAAAATAATGATTCTATCTTAGAAAAATATTTATTCAAGTGGCCTATAAGGTTTTGAAATTACTACCACATTGAAATCAATGATGAACATAATTGTTTTTCATGAAATCATCACTCGATCCACATCAATGTTTTCATTGACTTCAACTTATCACAATAGATTCATATAACTAATTACAAATATCTTATTCCATATGAAATAATGATAACAAATGATAACAGTTTCTCGTTCATAAATAATTTCCACATTCTAAGACTTAACAATTTCATATTCAACAAAATTTCTTTCTCAATGAGTTATTATAATTTAACATGTGATAATATCTTATATCTCTATAATAACATGCATGTGGCAGTCCATTACTATTATTACTTGATAATTTTGTTTTGTTTACATCTTATTAATTTTTTATCATATGATGATGATTCTGGTATTATTATCATTTACAAAACACATTATTTAATTTCCAGGGAATCATAGGAAAAATAAAATTCATCTTGGATCATGACATTAAATATTAAACATACAATATTTCTAAACATAAAATTATTCTTCAACAATTAAAACTTACAAATTGAAAGTGTTGTTATGGTTCTTCCATTCATGGAAACTAAATGAAATGTTAGTATTGATTGTAGGAGGAATCACCAATTCTAAATATATACATTCTAGAATGCAGATATTCAATAGGGTAATGAGAAATAAAGGCTACATTTGTTTGATTCTTTATGAAAAAAACCACATATAGGCCCACAATATTAAAATACAAAAATTAAATATCATCATTTAATAAGTGTTTTACGTATATATTAAATATGTGTTATTTAATTCAATTCTATGTGGGAATTTTAATATTTAATGATTCAAGGGAATAAATTATAATGATTTTTATATTCCCTATAAATGATACGAATTATGTAAGAATTATAGGGGATAAGGAGTATAAAAGAAACTTTTTAAAATTAAAACCCCCAAATAATAATTACAAATGTGTTGTATGGATTTATCTATACAATGGATATATGTGTTCTACAAGGTTGAAAAGATACCACTATATACATTGTGGAATCCTAAAGTTAAATCTATGTAACACATATAATTTAGGTGAATCATTTTCATGGTATATGAACTACACTTACATTACACGTCTTTACAATTATAAATCCATTATCAAATTGATTTTACCCTTATGTAATTGATGGTTATACATAATAAAATTGACAACCCGGATTACCCTTATAAAGCACTTTCTTTACACTTATTCAATGTAGTACTACCATCACACACTGTCTTATGTACCTTTATGTTGTGCATATATGTTTAGATTTAACCTTGAGTAGTATATTGGAAAAAATTTACACCTCTATGCATCTAATGTAAAATATGTATTAAACTTTTTTAATAAAGTAAAACCATAGTAATGAGTATTATTTATTGAAAAAATAAAAATATCACATAAATGTAAATTTAAATTATAATAATAATTAGGTTGAATGATTATTTGAAAATATAGAATACTAAAATTCATCGCCACTATTTTATTCTTCTCCCTGATAATTATATTGAGTATTGCATGTTAAAATAATCAATCCATTCAAATCAAATATCAGATCCACCCTCCCATATATCCTCATGGATCTGTCAATAAGGAAACTTATCATAGAATATTCATACTTTCAACCCTCAATGTACCTATCCTTTTTAGTCTAAAATCATGGATTGGATACTCCATATGAGATGAATCAGGCTCCAACTCAATGTCCTCGTAGTCTAAAAAATCAATAAGTCTGGAAATGTATATGAAAATCGAATAAATGTGGAACACATCATGGATTACTCATTAATTTAAAAGATGTTCAAGATGGTACTCCACTACCATAATATTCTCACTCATCATGAATGGTCCAACAATCACCATCTTAGGTTTCCCTTTATTTTTTAAACTAGGTTTACCCAACTAGGGTGAAACTCAAAAGAAATTCTATTCACCATCATTGAACTCTATGGGTCATCTCCTATTGTATTGTAGTCAATGCCATCTTATAGAGGTCACAAACAACTTCTTTATTATGTTAATTCTCTATAAGGTCTCCAACATAATCTAATACCCAAAAAATACTTCCTCACCAACATCTTGCCAACATAGTTGTGATTAAAATGGCCTTCCATAGAGAACCTAAAATTGTGACTTATATATAATCCTAAAAAATATTTTTTCTAGAAAAAACCACCATGTATAGGTTCTTATCACAATTACAACTCAACTCTATAACATATGGTTTGATCATATCTTCTATTATATGAAATGCCTTCTTATATTATTTTTCAATCTTGGGATGGTATATTTTTATAAATCGTATGTGATTGCCTGTGTCCAAATAAACAACATTCAAAAATATCTATGTGAAATTTTCATGAATATAAAATAAAAAAATAATGGCAACTAAATGAAATAATATTATATCATAGACATACATAATTCCTATCTCATCTACAAAGCATGTATTATATATCAATGTGAAGTGATCAAACATTGTCAGTCGGTCAATAATCTCCGAGATAACATAATTACTCTTTAGGGTCCTTGGTAGCCATTTCAAAAATACTACCATGACGTATTCCCACTTAAACATAGGTATTGGATGTGTATATAGTAAAACATCAAGACAATTTCACTCATCCTTTACTATCTTTCATGTAATGCATCGCGAAAAATACATATACGTGTCCATATTCATCATTTTCTACCATATATATTTAATTTTTTCATGTTTTATCATTTTCACACAATGGTGTACTTAAAATATAGTTGTATGGAATCCCATATTATTTTGTATATGAAGTATATATGAACTACTACTCTAGAATTTTTATGGATCACATTTCCAACTCCCTATGACCACCCGAAAATCAAGTCATGTCTTGGTATCTATTCTCCCATCACAAATAACTATGGGATAAACTCCAAACAAACATCCCCATTCAACATGAAATTATTTTACCACTAATGGGGAACATTTAATCCATCCTTTATCCTTATTAGGATACCCCATAATGTCTTAATCAACATCACAAAACACTAATACTCTATTGAAATCTTCTCTCCACACACCTTAGAAAACTACATATTATTTTTACGAGCATATTATATGAAATTAACCTTATTTGGATCATTTTCAATAGAAAATTCAAAAATTGATAATGTTTTTACATATTTTCTATGCATTGTGTTTAGGTTCCAATGTGTGAAAATGTATTGGATTCTCTTGTGGTCAATGTGGAAAAATAAATCATTAAACATATAGTGTTTCCAATACAATATAGAATGAACCACTAATGACATCTCCAAGTCATGAGTATGGTACATCCACGATAGTGTTCAAATTTAACATGAACCACAAGCCACTAAATGATCTTACAATATTAGTAAAACTCCAAAACCAATTCATAATGAATCCCAATAAATGGGGTGTCTAATCCATTATTAAAGGATTATGATTATTATAGTTTTTTACCACATCTTCTTCTAAATAAATTTCTCTTTATATATGTCAGGAAAAATGAAATTTAACCCCTATATGTTTTTGAAATAATAGGTGATTTTAATTAGGTTATTTCAATGCTAAATCATTAGTAATATCATTATTATCACTAAATTCTTCTGATCATGAGAATGTTTCACTAATGTGGCCAAAAAACACATCCTAAAACATCATTTGTTAAAAATATATAACTATCTTATACACCACATGCCCCATGAAAATCACATCCTTAATCATGAATTCACACTTCAACATATTCAAAAATATTTTATATTATCAAATCTTACATTAAAGTATCTAAAGATATATCGATTGCTAGATTAATCATCCTATAGTTGGTGAGGATACGGTACATGGTGTATCTAATCCCATCCATTATCTAAGATGTTGTCTTTCTTATTTCCCTCTCTTTAAATCATAGTATCTGATATCCCAATTGAGTATAAATATTAACTAATCATTGGGATCCCCATAACTAATCAAAATGATAATTTGTATTTGGAAAATTATATCTATACATAATCATCATTGTGATAAGCTTCCAGTAATTAATTTATAGTCAAATAATATCATCTTTTATCCTGGTGAACAACATATAAAAACCCAATACTGAATTAATCATCATAATATATCTATTCAACTATAAGTCTTTGACATGTGTATTTAACTCAATAAGTCATCGGGCATCATATGATGAAAAATTATCAAAATGGATTGGTCACACAGTAGAGGATCTCTTAAATTTCAAATACACTATTAGTAATAATTGATATATAGTATTATATAAATATTTCTTCATATAGTTCAATGAATATAGAAAAACTCAAGGTGTTTCCACTAATCTTTCAAAAATATTAATTCCCACCGACAGTGTTGAGATCGTCCTAAGATGATTCATGTCTAGTCCGACTCTTCCTTCTCCCATTTCACATTAATTAATCACCACATAAAATTCTAGATTAATAAATATAAAACATACCCATATCTAATATAAATTACTTTGAGCACAAAATCTTTTCCGATTGTACATAATGAAAATCAAATTGTATCTTATTATCTATAATATCACGAAGACTCATAGATTTACCTAATAATACATGGTTATAAGTCACTCTATCAATTCCCAATGAGGTTATACATTAGTTCATAATAATATTTCTTTTTAGTATAACTCATAGGATAATGAGAACAGTAATTCAGGTAAAAAACAACATTTGAGGATATGAGTGAATGACAGGAACCAATATCAAATATGTTTATAGATAATGTATATGTGATTATAATAATACATTGGACAGTAAAGGCTCCCTCACCATTATAATCTAGTTCAAAATATACTATATAAATATTAACTACAACATATTTTTGAACCTATTCATGACTTGTTTATGTCATTCCTGTAGAGGCCTTCAACTAATGACCTCAGCCATATCCCTATCTCAAATATTTATTCCTTCTTACACCATTATAGAAATGTGACCTCAAGGATCTAGTAGAGAACTACTCAATATGTCTTATCTATATGAATTAATATAATTAGGTTGTTGATGTTTTAAAGACCCTATCACAGTGTTCAAACATTCTAGAGTTTTAACTTCTTCGATCACCTCTAAAAGGGGTAAGGAAGACAAAATATACCGTATATACATAGTATAGCCCCATAAAACATCTATCATATTTTTCTTCTTACCATATAAGGAGTTACTCATGGAAGTAGAGGTATGACCACTCAAATGAGGACTAGTGGGTATATTAAATATCTCATCCTGACCATCCTCTGCCATTCTCACAAGGGTCAATGAATTATATAGATCTCCTTGGTATGATATTTGGTCCAATATCCTAATCTATTTTTTAATGACGATATGTTCTCTAATCAAAATATTATTGTTCTATTATAACATATTCATAGATAGATGTGGTACAATGTGACATATATTTATAAAATATATAGAGTAAGAGGCCAATATCATGGAACCCTTTTGTATATCTATGAACTCCTACACTCAGTTAAGAAATAGTTTATTGATAAATAAGCCTCTTGAGGAATTTTTCTTTAAAGCCCTCACATGTGAGTCCCTCACATCAAACATCTTATCCCATTACTCCCCACCATCTCCTAGAGAAAACCTGTATGAGGAACATTGTTAGATTGACTAATTTCTATTTCTATATCTCAATGAGGTTGATGATATCCTTGATGATGTCCCCTCAATCCAAACCATCCAATAGTTTTTCAATTACCAAAAAGAATAATGGATGTAGGAGAAGAAAATTTATAGTATACTTGACCATAGATCTCATAATAAGGACTCCCATATCAAGTTGGAGAACATCCAACACCATAGTATAATGTAAACAAGTTTTCTCAAGTTCTCACTATTACACTACTGGTGGTCCCAATAAATTTTTGTGATGATGAATAATATATAACATGATGGAATACTAGTAGAATAAATATATCATAATATATATATCTATATGGGGTCACACAATTTTTTCTGAGGATTATACCAACAATCAAAGGGGAACATTTCCTATAACAAATTGTGGTCTCATCCCTAAAATATTTTCACAATAATCATATATATACTAACATGACAACATTTTCATTTAAACTATTTATTTAAAAAGGAATGAATCCTCAGAACATGGAAATTAATATATCACACAATAAATTACCTCTCCGTGATAGCTAACATAATTCAAGGAATATAATAAATAAACTATTATGTAGAATAAAAACATATATATATATATATATATATGTATATTTTGAATGTGAACCACTTGGCTAATACTGATGCATGAATTCACCCAAAATATCATATGTAAAAAAAATATCTAGAATAGTATCTTGATGTTCCCTTATACATCTGTTTGATAGGAACATGGAAAATCGATTACAATATCCCCATAGAACTATATAATTTCTACCTTTCCTAAGGTTAGTACAAAATAGAGAAGGAATTGTACTATGATACTATTTTTTAACACCCCATCCCAAACCAATATGGATTTACCAATGTTCAACAATACCCCATGTTTGACTCCACATATGAATAATGCCACTAACAATAAGCGAGGGTCTATGTATGTTAGTGGGGATACTATACACTTTGATTCATGTCATAGAGAGATTAATAAAAAAACTAATAAATAATCTAGAATATAATTGATGGGATAATGATTATATAATAAAATAACAGTATCATAAGGCTGAAATATAAAAAATAGTATACATGGCTAATAAAAAATAACTTGAATATTAGTTTCTTGGAGAGTATGTATCAGCCCACCTCCATCTCCAAGCTCCGCTACTAATCCATTGTCCATAAGCCTCATTCCCATAATCGTAATCTTAATCCTATATTCTTATTGTGCATTATTATTTTCATAAAATGTAGGAGTAATAAAAACAAATTAATTCTTGGCCTGTGTATAAATAACATGTGCGATAAATAATAACATGTGTACTTGATGATAAGAATGAATTTATATAAATAATAAAAATATAAATTACATACTGAGTGGTTTTGTTCTAAATAGGATCCAAAAACACTATAGTCAAAATTTTTTCTAATTTATTCAGTAAGGGTAATGGGAAGGTTTTTTATGTAACAAAAACTAGCAACATGCCTAAGGAATCTATAATCATCCTTTTCATGGAATCATGCATACATGAGGCTCAAAATTACCTCATAAAAATAATGTAATTTTTTATGACAAATAATCTTTTAATAAAGTGTACTAATCATAAATTACTATGTATTGAGTAATATTATAATTAGTAACCAAGCATCGAGTGCATCCCTGATATCGATTTTCATTGAAATTTCATATCACCACCATTTGGTCAAGTCTATCATCACCATCTTCCCATGTCAGGCACACTTCCCTTTTAAGATATATTCATCTCAGAACGGTTCACCTATTATGAGAATCTATAAAGTAAACTTAATGAAAATTGTATATAAATAAATGGGTATAGAATACAATTTAAGAGTATCATATCATCAAAAGTAAAAGTAGCATCATACAATACATGTTTTCAGTATATATCATGAGAATATATGATACTAATATTCTAATGGATATAAGAAACATATATGTTTCTCTTAGGATACACACACCCAAATGTGATTATAATTAATCATGGATTTCAATATAGAAATTACTAGGATTTTACCATGGAACCAAGTGTAAATATTATCCCTAAAAGGTAATGATCTTCCTTCCTCAAAGTTATCTTTGAAGATCATCAAGGATCATCGTGGAATCATGACTCAAATAACATTCATGTGTTCTAAGTCTAAAACCATTCAACATGGACTCTATGAACCAATTAATACAATGTTAATTCAGAAGATAAAAATACCACATGTTATAACATTTTCTCTCTCTTAGTTAATTTTCAAATTATAAATTAAATGCAACATATAATCTTAACAATTTATTGTTCATGGAATAATTATAATATTATGTGAGATAATATTATTGCTATCTAAAATAATATAAATATGAAAATAAATTATTGTTGTTTTGTGATAATTCATGTTTGTTATAATCTCGTGAATTATTTATCAAAGTTCTATAATTTTAAGGTTAATATTATTTAAGAAAAATATATATATTTTATCTAAAAACAATAGATGAATTAGATTCATTATCACATATTTTATTTTGGAGGAAAAGAAATATAAATTCCCAACATGAAATTTTATACTAATATTATAACCAAAAAAGGTGAAGAGTGGTGATGGTTTTACTACACCTGAAAAAGATGAAGAAATGGTCATAACAATTGAATGAGTCTCCATCATTTATTAACGTAGATATTTTCGACTTCCCAGAATCAAGAGGATAACAAGAAAAACAATCCCTTGGGTGTTTGGATTTTTGAAATTTTTTGTAAAATTTAATCTATTGAAAACTACAAAATAAATAGAATCACATAATTTTAATGTTTAATATAAATATTGACTATTGAGTGTTCACATTTTCCATTGAAAGGTAGTTTATTCACAAATGAGTGAAGATAATTACATCCCATTGTCTATGGATTTTTAAAATTATGAAATTTGTTGTTGTTGTATTCTATTGTATTAGGAGTATCAAAGAGGGTTTTAAAAAAATATTAAACCCATAATGGGTGTTTCATAAGTGTAACATGGTTTTACACTTAAAAATATCCTAAATTTTGTGTGAGGGTATAGATTTTCCCTAACCCACCATGTACACTCTCTATGTTATCCTTATGTAACCTTTATAATTTTGTTTTTACCTTGCCACAATATTATAAATAAAAATACAGAACACAAATTTTCCCTTATGAATCCTTTTGAAAATTAAGGCTTCCCTTTAAAATTAGTGTTTTGTCCTTAATAAACTATTAGAAACCTAACTTACCCATACATACCACTATTGTTACTATTAGGAATCACATTAAAACCATTATGTACCATCTTATATTCCCATACACATCGTATATACACAGGGCCATACCAATACGTGGCCTATATAAAAAGGTTGTTACATTTATGCATCCAAGTAAAAATAGAATATAACAATAATAAACACCATAACAACATATATAATAATGAATTTTATTTGAAAAAAATACTTTCATAAAAACATTGTAATATAATATGTATATATATATATAATATGTTTTAATGATCAATTAAAAAATTTTAAGATTATTATTCTTCACCTCTTCTATATTCTCATCCTTAATAATAATCTCCACTAATGCTTCTTGAATTACTCAAGCTAATGAGCACGAGTAGTAGACTCTGGCTCCCATGACTCATCCTATATCTATCCATATTTCCTCCAAACCTGGTCATGTGGTACCATCATACCTTCAAGGACTTTCATTATGTGGTCTAAATTCTACACTATATAGTCCTATTAATATGTATCTATTTCAAAATTAATGCACATGCAATCTAAAACATTCATAGGATAGGTTGTATACCACTGAGGTCGATAAACATCAACCAAATCATGAAATCATTGATAACACAGAGGGAGATCCAGATGATATTCCACATCCCTAACTCATTTGGTTATCTGAAAGTGTACAACAAACCATGGTTCATGTTCCCCATGCATCTAAAAAAGACGATTCACTAACAGAATTGGAAATAACAAGATAACTAGGTTACCAATAATAGAATCCAAGGATCTTCTCATCTGTCCTTCGTATGATCATTTCCCACTAATTATAGTCACAAACCACTTACTTATTGATTTTACCCTCTTTGAGGTCTCATACAACATCTTATTCTAAACAACTGCTATCTCACCCATGTTAAGTGAATAAAACAGTGAGGAAAAAATCATCCATATTGGGACTAAAATTGTGCAATGTAAATAATATCATAAAAACTAATATTGTAAGAGAACACTTCTAAGTATATATAATCTTAAAATTATCTATACTAATCTAGAACACAATATCAAAGAATTTATTCTAGTATATGAATTTTATACTCATATTCTCCATCTATCTATAGATGGAATAATGTTCTAATTCTTATATAAGTCCTTAGGTACTTCTTCAAGCCCTGCCAAATTTGTGATCTGTAAATTATTTCCCTAACAAATATATTTCTCTTTGTGACTCCACGTATGTGTAAAATATAACAAACATGAAGAATTACCATATCTTATAATGAATATGTAACTTTTCTTAGTAAGAAGTAAACTACATTAATCATTTGATCCAAAATTTCCTATATAGAACCATAACTCCACAAGGTCCAAGGTAACGATATTAAAAATAACATCATAACAACCTCACACATCTATATAGGTACTATAACTGGTTAAATAAACCTCCAATTATATTGTTGATTAATCATTACCCTTTAAAATGTAAGGCATTGCGAAACACGGTCAATGAAATCCTTCATCAAAACAAAAAACCAGAATATTTTACAAATATGTTGGTAAATATTTTTTAAACCAAGATTATCAATCAATATTTATTAATTAAATTCCATCATTAATACTAATTGTTGGGAGCATAAACTACTATTATACATTTCATAAGGATGACATTTTTATAACCCAATGACCATATGGTCATCGGGTCTCCTCTAGCTAGTTGTTCCCACATCAAAACACTCTTCTGGTTAAAATCATTCCCAGGCTTCACCTCATCGACAAGAGAAGATGTTATCACAAAAGTGTAACAATTCATTGATCACTAATTCTCCAAATAATCCATCCACCAAATGGTAAACAATCTCATAAAATAAAATTACTCATCTAAATACCACATTCCATTATTCAGAGATACATGAGGATTACAACTATTAAAATATATTGTGACATTTACATTCTCAAGTGAAAAAACTATACACATGTTAAAAGTATATAAATACTCTAATTAGATTATCGTTATTATAAATAGTTCCTGGAGTATATTGTTGTAACATAGGATCCTTTGTCCTATATAGATAAGAATCATATCTATAAAGAGATAGTTCCCCCAATACATCATATCATGGACTATATCTTCATGTCTCATTCATCATTATGGATTTTCTACACATCGGAATGTATTTAATGTAACCAATAATCTACATAATTCACCCATGAAATCAATACTACTCTAAAAAAATTCTTGATACATCTTATTAAACTACATATCTGATCTCTGGAAGTAGGGGTATTGAAAATATAGTTTTAGATTTGCTATTATTAATCTCAAAAATAAACTTATCCACATTGTTTAGACAAATGGATCATTACTACTTTCTTTTTTGGGTTGTCTTCAATATTGATGATCATTATATTTCATGAATAATATTCTGGATTTATCACTTTATTAAAATAAAAATCATTATCATAACATGTTAGATGGACATTTTACGGACATAAAAGACTCTAAAATATCAAGGACCAAGGATTTACCTATATTAAATAGCACATTAACATGAAAACATCACCTCCTTTGTCCAAATGTTACTCTTTGACCACTAGCTATAATAAAAATGTTCTTGATGTACACTACGGACTATGTCAATATGTCTTTCATTCTAATCGTTATTTTGTGAGTAAATTATGATTTCATCAATCAACTCCACTATGAATTATTCTAGGTAAGTTTAAAATATCATGTTCATGATATACATTAACATTTTTGGAACATTATTTGTTCCATGTGGAATTTCCAAGAACTCATTCATCCCATAACAACTTTAAAATGTTGTCTTTAGGATGTCCTCCTCACTAAATTACATATAATGATATACCAAAAAATGTTCTATCAAAGATAACCCTTAGGATCCCTCTAATATATAAAATGATATTCTATTTTTGGTGGAAAATTATTCTCCATCACACAGTTCAACATTCCATAATATCTATAAAGTCTATGTAAACCATATTTCTTTTTGTAAACAACACACGATCACCCTATAGTAGAGGAGTCAGCCTAGTAACTCCTAACTATAGGTCCTCAATTTTCAATTTTGTATCTTTTATCTCTATAGGAAACATGTGATAAGGGGGTATAGAAAATGGTTGCGAACTCATCATGAAATCTATCTCTATTTGAACACTATGATTTAAAATAAGTCATGTGATGTCATATAGAAATATAACCTCATAGTGATCCATGAATGTTGGAAAATTGGAAAGGACTTATAATGATCCTACTGAAAAATCTATTCCCATAATTTGTATAATTATCATTCTAATATTATTTAATTATGTTCTAACCATTCATAATCCCAGTTCTGATTCTCAAGTATTCATTAAACACTCTCCCTTCATTGAATTATGTGATACCTATATTCTATGGAAATCAATGTGATCTCAAATAGGAATCATCAAGTCTATAATGACAATCACATCAAATCATTTCATTTCATATATCATAATGTCTAATATATTTATCTAACTAGTAAAGACTATAAGAAGCTTTGGTCATCGATGAATATGAAATAAATTAGATCGTAATTTTTTATTAAAGGATTGTAACTCTAATGATATCATGGCATAAATATCAATCCAAAAAACAACATGTACAGATATTATGAAATGTGGAGAACCACAATTGAACCTGGAAGTAGATTACATAGATGTGATCGTAACCTAAACTCATATATTTTTTTCCTCCTATACAAAATTATCTAGTCTATGATATACTACATAAACATGTCCTAACCCATCTCTGTGATTTTTTTTGTGAAAAACGTTAGACCTTGTCATTAGGGATTGCTACTAATGAACATGGATGGATCCCAAGGTCATTGTATGAGTGTATAATGAACCAAAATGGAACATCATTTCAATTATCTATAACAGACCTACTAGATAGGACTTATCATACCATAATATTGGTACTGGGTCTAGAAAATTGTGCATAAAATATTTTAGTGTATAAACAGTACATAGTTGAAACATTGTGCATTGTCTATTGAAGTTCCTAATAATTCCAATCTCTACTCTACCTATATACTATTACTATGTCACACATACAAACTCTTCCTATTACTTCCACTATAATAGGTAAATAGGGAACTAGTAGGATGTACACAATGTTAATCAATGAAGGGTAGATGAAATCCAACCAGTCAAGCCTCCATGATGATTTCCATGATGGTAAATTATATACATAGAACCTATGGTACTAATTTTATATCAAATATCCAAAAATGATGTTTTAGATCATGATAAAATCATATCTTGAACTCCCATTCCTTCTAAGATTCATTACCATCTAGAGGTAGTGTAAAGTGTAGAGGATCAGTAAAAAATCAACATATATTAACACTATCCTGGAACCATGTAGTAAATATTTTGATGCATACACTTCGACATGATTCAATTTGTCTATATAGAAATTCATCATGAAAAAATCATTGAAGTCCTCCCTTTTCAATCCCTCTGGGTAAGTAACATGCACCATAAATCCCCACCAATACAATGAGGGTCCCAACATCATCAATACTTCCATATTTACCATCCAATATGTTAATGTTTCAATGTGGTCGAACATGCCCTCTAGGATTTCCATGTAATACCTATATTTATTTTTTTCTCCAGTGCCCTATCACACTGGAGGATGTTGGAGATAAAAATACCAGTTTTAGTCAACCATGGATCTCATGGGAAGGACTACCAGAAATAATGGGATTAATATCTACATCAATTAAATAGGTGTAGGAACATTCATTAAATCACATAACTCCTCTACTTGTAGTCTCATTTATTGTCTATAAGGTCATATCATCTATAAAACAAATTAAAATAAGTGGCGTAAAAATGATAATATCACATATATATATAGAATCACACAATGTTTTAAGAGGATTATGGACATAACCCAAGGTATAACCCTACTAGAACTAACAAAAATCACATCCTTTAACATTATTCATAGTCATCATATATACAGTATCATAATAATACTATTTTTCTAAATGATAAGTTCAAATTTATATAGGTCCTAATATAAGGAAATTAGATATATCTGAAAACATAGTAACTATCATAATCTCTTTCTAAAATTCATGTCATTAAATTAAATAACTATTTTTCACCCAAAAATTCTGTGTATATATATATATATTAATGTGTAAAGACATCCCAAATAATTATACATGATCAGATTAAAAATATAATAAAAACTATAACTTCAATCATATCATTAGTAACTCGATGGATCATTACAAATGTCATGACTCGGTACATGAAAACTCTTTAACCTACTTTCAACATAGATGTATCCATTTCAAAAATTTCAAAATATATTCTAAAAACTAATAAAACAAAAAATTTATTATAGAATTTTGTAAGGCCTCATGCAAAACAACAATGACCAAACCAAAGTATTACATAGCCTCGTGTAGGCCACCCTATAAGAAAGGTTATTCTGAGTAGTTGTGATGGTTTATGTCCATTAATTGGGAGATATAAATTATATATAATTATATAAATAATTTAATAATAATAATAATTAACAATATAATAATAAATTATAGTAATAAAGTGGAAAATTGTAGATGTAATACATTTCTAAAAAAATGGGCTTCTGAAGTGGAAATCCAAATGACTGGATATAAGAACTAGGTAAATCATGAAATAAAATCATAGGGTCCTCTAGAAATTGTCATTATCTTCCACCATCTTTATGCTACACTACTAAGACATAGACCATGGTCCAATTTCCCTTACATAGATCCCTAATCATAATTTTTCACACATATCGAGGTATTCATGCAATGCGTGAGTAATAAAATATCGTAAGATATTACTAGTGCATCCTTGTGATGTGTTCTCATGTATAACTGGTGTATTACATTAGAAAATTATATTAATAATAAGAATAAAAATATTCAATTATTTAGAACATGGTCAGGTTCTAAGGAATATTCAAAAAACCAGTAATCATACATAATTCCTCTCTATAAATGGTTGGTAATGATAAAAAGTAATATAAAATAAAAAATACTCTCTCTCCTAGTGAATTTGAGATCTTAATTCTCATGGAATCATTAATCTATGTGAAATGTCATTCAATGGTATCAATCACAACATGAATACCCCAAATAAACCAAGAATTTAGTAAACTATGATAAAATCCCTAGGCATCGAGGGACATAACACATGGAGTCCAGTAATTGAGTTCTTATACAACATGGGGTTTCATGGAATCAACAGCTCCCCACACTTTTCATAGGTTTGTTATGGAATATCTCCAATTATTTACAAAACTTTTCATGATATTTTATAAATAGAAGATCTTTTAATGTTTCTTTTCATTGAAAAAAATGTACATCATACATGAAAACAGACAACATTCTTATATTCCACAAGAAATCCTTTATAAAATTTTATCCTAAGTAAATTTATTGAATCTCATAAACATGGGAGATACATCAAAGGAAAGAGTGAGCATAAGTCCCATTAAGGAAAATAATGGGAATTTTTTTTAATGAAATCCCGAGGAAAGACTATAGGAACATGAAAAAATATCAATATGGCATGAAAAAAGACCATGAGTTTTATAAAAAATAAATGAATATTAATTGAAACTAAGAAATGTGGCTAAAATATTTATTTTATACATTCATAATAATATAACTATGGATTGTCACTGAGGCTTTATCAAAATTATCATCGTTATTCACTAAGGTATTGTAAAACATGTTATCTCTAAATATTATATTCTTTATCCAATACATTTGAGCACTATAAAGGTTCAACCTTAATATGTATTAATTAATTTAAGATAGATATATTATAATTAAATATTAAATAAATATCATATTCAGAATAAAATTAGTAGGTTTGATATCAACATCATGGCCTTTAAATGAAAATTTGTTAAGACAAGATAATTATGTTATTATTTACCCACTAAAGAGGATTGAGGGATACAATTATGTCAATCATTGAATAAAAATATATCATTTTCACAAATAGGTGAATAAACATTGAAAATAAACCGGTATGGGTAATCAAAAAAAAGTTAATATCTTAAATAAAATAAAAAAACTTGAGAAGAAAATCTGGAAACATAATGGGTATGAAACATGGTTTTAGAAAACATTAAAAAGAGAGGGGAAAGAAGTCTCCCATTATTAAAATATTCTTAATTTTGAAAATTTATATAATAAAATTGACAGAAGAACATAGTATAGTAATTTGAAAGAAAATATCAATAAAAAGGGAGCTTGAGAGGAAATGAGAAGTTGAGATTTCTCTTAACTTGAGGTGTATTCCAAAAAATAGAGGGGTGGGAGCATGAGGTATAAATAAAAATATAGAATGAATACATGGGATTTAAAAATATCAGAGCATCATAGAATATGTGAAGTGATAGTGATATCTAATGTATAAACTTGTGGGTAATTAAAGAAAAAGGGGATGATTTGTTTATTAATTTCCTTGGACACCTAGGTAGTGGTAAATTCAAAATCATGGGGTTGAACGTGGTATTTTAGCAGAGAAATCGTCACTTAGGAAACCAATTATGTTACTATAATACAAAATAATGTAACGAAATATTCTATTACATAAAACATCTTTATTATGTAATTAACCATACCAAAAACACAGAAGTATATTTTTAATATTCACCGGAAAACATGATATTTTAGAAAATTTACCTAAATTCACTCTAACCAAATTTCTACCTGGTGATTTCTAAAATTCCATTTATTTTATTATAATAATTATCTATGTATGGGTAATTTTTCATTTTAATATATTAATCCTTATTTATTGAAAATAATAGTTGAAACAGAATACAGAGTCAAATGCATAGTCAAATTTCTCACATTAGAAAAAAAATTATTTTATCATTTAAATTTAAATAATAATTTTTAAAAAAATTCAATTTCCTTAATATAAAAATTATTAATAATATATAAGTGTAATATAATAATTATAAATTTTCTAAAATGTAAAAAGTTTGATTGAAAATTCAAATTATCAAATTATTCATAATATTAAAAAAACTAAACATAAAATTTTATTGATGTAACAAATATTTTAATCAAAAAGATTTTACATTAAGTAACTATGTCTGTAACACCCCATGGTTTTCTAAAAATATATTGAAATTCTTAAAATTTTGTTTAATATAAATATTTATAAGAATATTTTAAACATAATTTTACTACTTCTATGTTTTGAATTTCTAAAAATGGTCATCTAAAATTTTGTTTAGTGTGTTATTCGTAATCTATTAGAACCAACTTGTTTTTTTGTGAATAGTAACATACCCTTATGAATAGTAATATAAATTGTAATATGACACTAATTAATAGTAAAATATTTTTTATTGTTTTATTTTCATAAGGCATTAATAAAATGACATCTTGATTAATTTTTATATGTGATTTAAAAACTAATAATGTTTTGAAATTTTTAATTTTTGAATTAAGTATGATTTTATTTAAAAATTAAATTAAAAATATTTAAAAAATAATTTTCTAACAATTTTATTCATTTTTTAATTATAAACATTGAAAAATGATTAGGGTGAATTTTGGGGATTTTTTTGAAACAGTTGATTTTCCAGTGAATAGTAAAAAATACAGTTTTGAGTTTCGGTGTGTTAATGAAATCATTAATTATAAAATAATGTTTTAATAAATCTAGTCTAATTGTGTATAGTAAAATACTTCATGAGGTGTCCCATGTGGATTATACAATGGGAAAATACCAAGGGCTAGCCCATGGTTTTCCAAATACCACTAATGAGGTGTCCCTTATAAATTATTAAAATAATCTCTCACTTTTGCTATAAATACCAACCCATTCCTTCAAAAAAATCATTCCAAATTCATCATTAAAGAATATATGTCCCTTTAACCTCACTATTATCCCTCAAAAAGTTTCCTCCAGCCCCAAGGTTCTATATTTCATGTTCTAGGAGTTACTCTACAATGTAAGAAAACTCTCAATTTCTTCATTTTTCCAATCGAGTTCTCTTTTAGGTGATATAACATTCAAGTTTCAACATCATGTTATAATTTTCTTCTTACTAATGATATATTATGTATTATGATTTATTTCAGTATGGGTGACCCATGTCCCCTCACTTTCTAATATTTTCCAATACCATGTTACAAAGCTGTAAGGCTGTCGAATTTTTGTAAGGGATTTCTCAATTATTCTTTTATTTTGAGTTCTTTTATTTTCTTATTGTTTTTTCATATATTCTTACCCAATAGGAAAGAAATATACAAAAATATAGAATATTTTGGATGTTGTAATTTTCATGGAAAATTCAACAGAATTATTCTTCTCCCCTCCCACTTATTCAAGGAAAAAAAATTGTCATTGATGCGTCCAATTACCGACATCGTGGACGCTGTGATTTCAATTTTCATTAATTATTCCAATTATAGTCATGTAATAATTTATATGGTTGAAACAGGTTATAATATATATAATATGTCACATACATGGTTCTGTAATTATATTCTACTCATGGTTTTAATTTTTAAGACAAAATGAGGTAGTTATTATCCAAGAACCACTAAAATGACCTAAACAATCTTCATTAATGTTTTAACTTTTGAATCATCCTCATAAAAAACAGAAAAATGATAAATGGTATAAATTATTGTTATACAAATATTTTAATACCTTTCAATTCCAATTATGTATTTTCACATCCAATCGACAAGAACATCCATCATGAACCAATCATGAAAATCATTTAAATAACTCACCCAAAATAGTTCAAGGAACAAAATACTAACAACTAAGGGGTGAAATGAGGTTATGAAATGATAATATAAGACGTTATAAACATTAAAATGTTTCTTTAAAATACTAATAGCACTCTTTTAACCATTATACAAGATTTTTAAATATGTTTTATGTAAGAAAATAATGAGGTAAGGGAATTCTCAACCCAATTTTCATTCATTGGGATAACCTTCTACTTCGATATTTATGTGGTATTAAAATGGTATGTATGATGGTTTTTGCTTATATAATGTAGAATTATATCTATTTACAGTGTATATAAATATTACATCCACTATATTAAGTCTCTCTTTAGTTGTATGATATTTATATGGGCCTCATCTATTAAAATCCTCATTTAAAAATTTATTTTATAAAATTCAAAACCAATGTTTTTATGAAATTATTTTTGTTGTATGATTATGTTCTGGTTCTTGGGAATTGTTTATGATGAAGTGTGGGAACTATTTCTCCCTAAAATTCATTTGGTATCCATAAAATGGAGGTTGTCCATATGGTAACTCCATGTGTAACTCTAATAGTTACATAAATAGTAAGGTAGTCGTGATGGTTACAAGATATTAGGTTGCCGAGAGGGTTACTAGATTTTGTAAGTAATTCCCCAGGATACCATTATGTTTCTACTTATTTTGATATGTATTTTTAAAATATCATGTTTCACAAATTTAGTATATATATATATATATGTGATAAGTATGTCTTTTGAAAGTGATTTCATATGTTACATGTATTCATGGAATAATGTGTTCTTACCTTCTTTTTATAACACTTAATGAGATTTTGTGCTCATCCCAAGTTTAAAATTATTTTCACAGGTTAATGGATGTGTAAGAAAAATAATCAATCCATGTTAAATGTTAATTAATTTTCAAGGAATCATGTTTTAATTTTTAATGATTTAAATTTTGAAAAAAATGGATATTGTTTTTACGGTATCCACTCTGTAATAATGTGTAATGTTATGAAGGTATTATGTCCCAATTCACTAATTTTCTAAACATGAAGAGGTCCTCAATGTAAAAGGAAGTGTTTTCTTGACTAAATAAATTATTATGGATGTAATAAGGTTGGGTCCTTATATTTGGTAGCAGAGGATGGTGTTGGTAAAATTAGGGGTTAGGATGATGTTAAAAGAATACCATAAATTATTTTTTCTCTATCGTTAATTTGAAATGTTATAGCTCATAAATATTACCATGTTTCTTCATCTATTATATGTTTTTTTCAGAATTGTTTTCTGCAGATGGAATGGGAATGCTATAGAGGAGATGCACCAATAGAATGGCATCCTTTTGGATCTACAATCTCGAATGGTAGGGATTGGAACTAAGTTGTTTGTGATGGTAATGTCTCAGCCAACAGAGGCATTAAATGGTGGTGGAATCCATGAAAGACAATAAATTATGGTACTCTAATAGAACATGATTGTATTGGAACAGTTTATGAGAAAACACCCTCCTTCATTCAATGGATCTTCTGACCTAGTAGTAGCTGATGGATGGATCAAATCCCTTGAAAAGATATTCGATGATATGGTATTTTCAGACAATCAAAAGGTAAGTCTTTCCATTTAACGTTTTGAAGGTGAATTTGATCAGTGGTGGTCAATGGTAAGGAATATCAGGGGTAGAGATGATTTTGATTCCTTAGAGTGGGATGAATTTAAAAATATTTTCCTTGAATTTTTATTCCTAAGGTTGTGCGACGTAGAATGGAGAAAAAATTCCTTGAATTGAAGAAAAAATAGGAGTATTAAGTGGCTTTGTATGAAGTGAACATCACCCGACTGGAGAGGTATGCTCCAAATCATATTATGGATCATAATAGAAAAATAAAACACTTTTACTCTGGACTGAAGCCATGGTATGAAAGGGTGTTGGCCTCCCATGAATTAAAAAGTTATGAAAAACATTTCTGATGTGATGGGAGGGTAGATATGGAGTTTTCAGATAATCATGTGGATTTTGTAAACAAGGAAAAGAAGAAGTCCTTCAGGAAAGTAATAGGTAAAAGTCAACAAAATAAATCTAATGGTATGAAAATCCACATTCTAGTTTGTGAAAAGTGTGACAAGAAACACCTTGGGGAATGTCTTAGAAAACTGAAGAAGTGTTCTAAATGAGGTATGTTTGGACATATGGCCCAAGATTTCAATTAAAAATATTTGAAGACTAGTCCTAATAAGAAAACTGTAAAGATTATTAAATGTGTTGTGATGGGTCATTATGAAAATTCCTTCCAAAGAGAGATTTTAATTATTCAAAGAAGCCAGACTATAATCATAAAGGTATAGTGAGATCCTTTCTAACTACGTCAGCAGATGTCAGGGCATCCATTGAATTTGTATCAAGTACTCTGTTTGTTCATTCAGAATTTTCTAATGTTTTGTTTGATACTAGGTCTGTACATTCCTTCATCTCTGAGAAATTTTTGGGTAAATTGAAAAGATTACCTCAACAAATGCGACCCAAACTTGTTGTTAAAACACTGGGGGAAAATATTATAGCAAAGAATAATTTTAAGAATCTTTTTATTATGGTTTGTGGAAATACATTACCTACAAACCTTGTTGTTTTCTCCTGAGTCGAGTTTGATGTAATTTTGGGAATTGGTTGGCCTTCTGTTTATCATGCTAAGATTAACAATAGTGAAAAATAAGTTGTTTCTCAGAATGATTTTCAGTTTACATACAAGAATGAACCCATACAATTTATAACATATCAGGAAGATGACAAACTATTGAAATATGGAAAAAAATTTATCTTGCTCATATTGTTGAAAATAGGGGAACTATTGAAATTAATGATGTGCTTGTGGTAAATGAATACCTTGATGTTTTTTCTCGTGAGTATCTTAGTGTCCTAACTAATTGGGAAGTAGACTTCACAATTGACTTAGGTCCTGATGCTAAGCCAATTTTAAAGCCCCCATATCATAGGGCTCAAATAGAACTTCGTTAATTGAAAAATCAGTTGCAGGATTTTCTTGATAAATGATTCATTCATCCTAGAACTTCACCATGGGGTTCTCCTATTTTGTTTGTTAAAATTAATGATGTTTCAATGATACTTTTCATTGATTCTATATCTTTGAATAACATCACTATTAAAAACATGTATCATTTTCTCATATCAATGACTTGTTTGATCAGATATATAGAGATCAGTACTTCCCTAAAATTGACCTGAGATCCAGATACCATCATCTGAAGGTGAAGGAAGATGACATCCCAAAATTTGAGATCCCAAAGGTGACATTATTATATAGATGAAACTCTTACCTAGAAACACTTTTAGTTGAGTCTTGATCTTTTATAGCTCTATATGTTCCATTCTATAGGGAGGAATAGAAACGGGATCATCCCCCTAAATGAGATCAACTCTGAATTATATATCTCTCTCTGGTGGTAGACCATATATGTCTTCACAAAACAGTACAAGAAATTTTTAAACTACATGAAAAAGGAATCCTATTTCACACCCCCATAATCTTGCAATAGACATGAAACTTGGGTGTGATCTCCCCCATTTTCTTCTAAATAGCACTATATATCCTTCATGGACATCCCATTATCCTTGGTAAAAATATTTTTCACCCTCAGGTGATATAAAAGTCAGGAACATAGGGAAACAATCATTGTTGTCTTAGTATGTGACTAACTAGTCCATACACATAATTAGTTAAAATCTTGATAAGACAATAATTTTAAGATTTGAAATGAAATGACACTCCCAAAACATGACAGAATATACATTATACAAAAATTGTCTCTCATCCATACTCCCAATGGTGTATCTATCATTGTCACTCCACATGAAAACTCCATTGTCAGACTCAACATGTTCATATGTTGTGTAGAAATAAAAAAAATGAGAGGCATGAGTATCAAATAATAAACTATAATTTGTAAAAGATAATAAAATATTACTTATAACTATTGATAGTCTATCCTTTTCATACAAAATTTCATGCTAAAATGCATGCAGTTGTTATTTCCCTATTCTTATGATATAGAATGATTCCCTTGAATTTCACTACATTGCAGATATGGTTTCTGTTTCCAAGGAACACCTCATCCAATAACATGACCACCACAACCAGTAGTACACCAATCACCAAGCTGATATAGGGTAGAAGATCACCATATCATATTCTCATTCTTATTAGCCTCTCCATCAATACTCTATTGTTTTAGGTTATTGCAAAATATCAATAGATTTCCAATCGTGTAGTAATATAGGCACTCTACTAGTGGACGGGGACAATGTCTTGGATAGTGACCTAGAATTCCACACTATTGTCCATGAACTATGGTATGATCCTGAGTAACGTATCCTCACCCTAGAAACTCTCGTTTCGTAAGATCTAGTAAACATTCTCAATATGAAGCTTCTTACCATTATAATATATACATTAATATCATCCAATATAAACCCCATGTTCTACACATAAATCCACCTTCATGTTCCCCATAGATATGAGATCCTGATCCACCAACTCATTAAACATCATTAACTTTCCATTTTGGACCTCAATCTCAATCCCATTTTTAAGCCTATCCTAGAAATGGCTTTCTGTAGTTCTCTCATACATTGTCACCAGTAGTGAAAATTCAAAGTGGCATATAAATTTATAACTATTGTCCAGCATGAAAATGATTCCTTGTGTCATCTGTATGAAATAATTTACACTCTCCTATATTAGTATCTTTGGATAAAACTACTCCATGAAGAGTCTAAAATGTTCTTCATTACTACACCATCAGCATTTACATTATGATATTGAACTTCCCACTAGTGATTTGTAGATCCTATTTACATGTAAACATACAAATTCACCATCTTCTCAGAAATAGTTTCCAAATTGTCATGTATTCTTTGGATGGACTCCATCCAAACCACATAAACCTCAAGTCCACCCACTCTTGTAAATTTCAGATGGTTTTGTAACTAAAACACCCATGTCATATTAGCAATATTCCTCACAACCCTCTTTGCTTCACTCTCTATAAAATATATAAAGAGAAAAATTTTATCTTAGAACATCTCTATGACTTCAATCATTTCACTATTGGCTCCTCAGCTTCCACTTCCAGAGGATCATTTCTGTTAATAACCAAATGTTGTCATCTCGAAAAGCATCATCATGGAATTATATCTCTAAAATCACAAAAATAGATCTCACGACACATAAGTAACCATTATAACATTTCACAGTAGGTTTTTTTTAGGATCAATATCAAGTCATTTCTCAAAACAAAATCATAGGTTTAAAATCGATGCCCTATCACTACTATTAACCATCATACATCTACATCATGGTCAAAAGGGTAAAATCATTCTAATTATTTATTTTTCTCATTAAACACTCATTTATTTACATTTTTCATTATTTTACTACATTATTTTTATAATTAAAACATTTCTAAATTCAATAAAAATATGGAAAAAAATTAAAATTTAAAATAAATTTATAAAAAAACATTTCCATGTGTGCCTAATGTTATGCATCCCATAAAAATAATCATGATTTCTTATAAAGATGAAAGTATACTCAACTATAATCTCATTTCATTCCATTAGTAAAATACCATAAAACATAATAAATAATAATCACCTCACACATCAAGAGCATCACTCAAGTTGAAATAACATCAATCTTTAATAGCAAATACAAAAATCAAAAATCCCACCATGGGTACTTATCTTTTAACCTGTTACATGGGTTATCTACTCTTATGAATGAGCTCTCAATTAAGGAATAAATCATTCTATTGACATGTCTACCATCCCTATATAGTAAGACAAAATAATGGAAAATAAAATTATCTTATACCACATTGTAATCTCCCAGCCTAGGTGCCACACACTGGTACCTTGGGTTTGTTAGTCACATAAACTCAAGCATGAATCCCCATGTAGAAGAGGATTTCATTTAGAAGAAATAGCCTAATATAGATCATGGGGATACTCTCCCCAATTTATCAATGTATCAAAATATAGGAAATACAAAAATACACAAATTTTATAACTAATAACCAATCCAAAGTAGTATTACATGATTTCCAAAAGATTAAATAAAATATCTAAAACTAATCATTAGATATTTCATTCCAGAAAAATTACAATTTTTAATATTCAAAACCGAAAATAAATAATGGCAATGACAACTCCCAGTATAGTTCAGAATCACATCTAGTGCCTTCATCCATTCACCGTCCCTACTCATCCATCTAACATTAGGTCTATTGCTTTATCTGGTCTCACAACCATTATATCTATTCAAGTACCATTTTTGAATTCTGGGTAGGGTGAGATTATAACTAATTAATCCACCAAAAATGGCCACTAAAAATATCAAGTTAAATAAAAATATATGATTTTTTTAAGAATAAGGTACATTTCACATTTATAAAATTATCACATTTCCTTACTATTTACATAACCTCATAAACAGCTAGGTTCTGGAGGACACGTGAACCCTCAATAACAACTTCAGCACATGCCAGTGTTTGAACCATATCACATAACTGGGTTTATCATTAATAATTTCTTATAAATTTATGTCATGGACAATTTAAACCATAGACAAATACCAACTCATGGGGATAAAAAATATCTGACACCCAGTAGGTATTTGGAGCCTCTTTCCATGTCCAACACCTCATTCCTAACATTGGTATTTAAGGCCTCAGTTCATATCTTATTATCATCATTTCGTATGGGTATTTAAGGAATCAGTCCATGTCTCACAACTTATTTATCAAATATGGGTATTATGGGAATCATTCCCTATCCCACACCTCATTTATCTCAAATGTTCATTTTGAGCATCCTTCCACATCCCTCTCTCATTTATCACTATGGGATTCTGAAGTATCAATCCATCTAGCATAATAAATATCACATGTATCACTCATGAGTCACATATATCAAATATATATCATAATTCCAGGTTAATAAACATGAGCCCATTATAAATATTTCACATTATAGAATACAAGCACAATTATAACAAAAAAATGTTTCTTAAATTTAATAACATTGAAAAATATAAAAAAAATCGCCATAATTCTATTTATCAACATTTAACCATATAACCCATTAATTAATTCACTAATTTATTAATCCAAATCCACAATATAAATATCCTATTAATTAAAAAAATAAATAATTAATCAAATTCCAAAATATCAACAACCCATTAATTTGGTCAACATTAAATTAATCCAATTTCACAATCCCAATACCTCTTCAATTAATTCTCTAATTAATAACCCAATTTCAAAATATTAATAGAAAATACAATACACATTCAAACATTCCATTATGTAATTCACTAATTAATTAATACAATTTCCGTTTTTCTATAAATTAATTAATAAATTTATTTAATTAATTCATGATTCAATTTCCTAACACTCCAATTGTATTATGACAATGAAAACACTTAATTTGAATAAGGTAATTGGTATTTGAATTAAGACCACCTACCTCAATTCATTGATGAGGGATCGCCGAATGGAAATTTCCCAAATTGAAATATAAATTCAACCCCATGATTAATAAATTTATATTGAATAAAATCTTATAAATAATACCAATCTAATCATGATCCATCAGAAATAAATCATGATATTAATCTATATGGGTAAAACATCCCTTCATTGGATGTGAGATGAATGGGAAATATAGATGAAACTAGATATAATAAGATTCGCATACTAAGAGAGGAGAAGATCATAAATATACGATTTGAATCATAAATAATGGAATTTTAAAGGTCTTGTAATCCATCCATGATCCTATAAAAATACTAATAATATTTTAGGGTTGAGCTGGGTGGTTTAGGTATTTTTAACATAATTTTCGGGTTAATTAAAACTGTGTGCACGAAATCCTAGGTAGGGTAACACAATTTTCATAATTGTGCTCCTCAACATGTTCCTATTGCAAGGGGAGGTGAACAATTGATCCTAAGAGTCATCATGGATTAAAACACCTTCTTCCATCCATGAGAATCCCTTCTATTTTGGTTCGTACTATTCATTGGGTAGGGTACACAGTTTAGGTAAAATATGTGCCAACCAAACACAGCCTCTATCCCTTCAAATTTTATCCAAAATCAGTGAAAAAAATTCAATGGTACAATATATTCAAAAAGTACACATACACTAGAAAATGAGTACATCTATTTGTTCCCATTATATTTTTTGGATGGTCCCAAATCATATAATAAACATTTTTTGGGCATTTATCAACCCTAATAGAATCATAAAAAAAATACATCTTATAATGACTCATGAAGAAATTTCAATGTATATAAAAATGTATCACCCACAGCGAGTTATACCCTGATATCAAATAAATTTTTTTGAACACAAAAGAACCCAATATCTAGTAAAAAAGTTAGTTTTTTAGGAGAATATGATATCAACTCTTAACCTTCATCTGATTATACCGCATGCAATTGATGTAAATCCCCAATGATCAGTTACTGATCTTATAAAACAACACTACATATCCCAAAGGTGACATACATGGAATAATAACCCCTTTATTCTCCAATTCCTGTATTGGATTTTTTTGTTCATGTAGTTCTTCCAGTTCCATTCTATATAAAGGAATTGAAACTAGGTTTTCTCTCAACATAAATTCTATCTTGAACATAGTATCTCTTTCAGGTGGAAGCCGCATGAAGTCCTCAAAAATTATATCTAATAATGGATCCACCATATAGGGAATGAAAATTTCTTCTACCCCCCCCCCACCCCAATTATCAAGAATTAGACAATACAAAAGGGATGTTGGTTTACCCCAATGCTGAAAAACTATCCCTGCATGGCCTACTCTTATATCACATTCCCAAGGGGGACCATAAGTATTCACTTATAGGGACATAAACATTATGCAACATAAGTAACAATCCATATAGAAATGGTATAACTTCATCCATTACATCCTTATTATTAGATCTAGATATGAAATCTCCAATACAAACATGTCCAACAGAAAATGGTTTCCACCATCCTCAAGGGTGGAGCCCTTACATTTCTATATATTTTATTCTCTCACGCAAAATGGTTTATCAATCAACATGACAATACACATATGTTCCATAGAAAGTCCCGTCACACTCCCAAAAAAAATTGATATAAAATTATTTGAGAATCCTAAATAAAAAAAACTAGAAATTTTGGAAAATACAAGGATCATATCTCAAACCATCATTAGAAGAACTTTTCCAACTATAGGTGTACACTGAATTTCATAAAGCTGAACAACCCCAATACCTTGGGCATCGACCATTGTTGAAAGAGATACACAACCATACTGATATGGATTCTCATGTCAAGTGGTATCGTGTCCATTACCCAAACCTATATAGTTACTAGAACTCCAACTTCTTACCTGATATATGGTAACTATCCCCTTTACTGCACTATGGTCGAGCCTTTAACATATTTCATTTCCCTTCAGTTGAGGGATCCTACAGAACCTTTGTACATGCCATATCCTTCCACATGTATGTCACTCAACTAGTGGCTAGTGGAGATAACCACACATATATTTAATCTTTCCAAACTAATTGCATAACTTTATTAAATTATTGGGAGGATGTTTTTCTTTTAAAAATACTCTTCCCATGACATTTTCTGCTAAAACCCTTGAAGTAGTTCTTCCTTCAATAAAAAATTGCACCACTGGATTTCTCCACTAGAACTTCATTTCAACCCCCAAAATCATCCTTGATATTTTCTTATGAAATGAATGTGAGATCTTCCACAATAGGGAATATTTTCAAGTAAAAAATATTCACCTTGGACGTGATCTCAGGTCTAAGACCATTCTATGAATGTCTCCCTATAGCTTCCTCATCCCCTTCCCACACTATAACAAAGAGTTTCATGTTAGTGAACTGGTCAAAATAATCTATCACTGTCATAATCCCCCTAAGAAATACTCATAATCTATATATCCTTCCAAAAAATATATTTCATTGGATATAAATTCTAGAGAAACATTTCATGGAATCCCTTTGAAAACATAACCCCTATTTTCTCATTCCGATCCAAGATGTCCCACCATCATTTTTTTCAACTCACAACCAGTAAGCATCTAACATGACTCTCGTCTCTGGAGGATTCTATAATTGAACAAGAAGCATCTAAATGGACTCTCTCCAGATCATATATAACTCAGGTCCACCCATCCAGCAAAATTAAGAGTTTTTTGAAGATGAAACTCACTAATCACCTCAAACATGTTCGACACAACCCGCCATGAGTCCCATTCCATAGTCTTCATTAAACGATCAACATTCTCATAGAACTGATCATATCATCTACTTCCCTAGATAACTGGGGATTCCTGCTTCACATTAGGAGGTTCATTCTCTGTTATACCTACTTATATCCCAACTAGAACCATAATCATGTGAGAGTTTTTGAATAGCTCAAAAACACTATCATAAACATAACCTAATACATCAACATTTTTTTACAAATGAAGGGTATCGACTCCCTATAAAGAAAACATTTCCAATAAAATTTCATAACATAGATATCCACATATCTATTACAACCCTTAACCATAATTACTAAGGATCATGGTCAACATGGGAAAAACCCACACCTCCAAATTCCTTTTCATAAAACATAATTTTTATTTATTTTCTATATCACTAAATAAATATTTTTCTTTTAGTACCCTTTCTATCATTATAGCTTGTTTCCACCAAAATTTTAACCCATTCATAACTTCTCTATAGGAATTATTAATTAACCATTCATTCACATTACATCAATTTGCTAAATTACGTTAGCTTTATTAGACATCACATCAACCAGTTCAAGAGAATAAAATAATGTTTTTCCCTCATGTCCACACATATTCCCTGTGTGTTCCTACTCTGTTTCATCCCTTCGATAACCCTATGTTCCTAAAATGATTCCTGAATGCACAAAATTGTACCATTTTTTCATTAGTACATTATCATTAAATAGTCATATCACACAACATGTTCATTAACCAATGGTGAAATATTATTCAATTATAAAAATAAACATAATGAAAAAAAACTCCCACCATGGATGCTTGGGATTTCCAAAAAACATTGGTTAACTACTCCCATAAACGAGATTAATGAAAAGTCCCAAAACATCCTAGTCTATTATATACCATTACCAAATAATTAATATGTAAAAAAGTAACCTTTTACGATATAACTTCTTTACGTCCCCAAACAAAAATTCGGTAAAACTGTGCACAGAGACATCTCGCCACATGAACTCAAGATCGCATCACCGTATGCTAGAAAATTTTGAATATTATTAGGAGTATGATTGATCATATATGAATACTATACAATCTTTATAGAAGTAAACCACAATATATAAGGTAATAAATAATTGATATAATAAATAATATATGATAAAATGCATTACAAAAAAATTCACAAAATTTGGTACGAGCACACAACCAAAGTGAAAATATAATATTTCATGTTTAGAAGTGAGACATATATGGAATACCCAAAATAAAGATGAATTTATTAATCCTAAAAATGGGTCCTGAATCTAGGCCGCGATCCCTCCTCCATGTAATTTTCATTCTCAACTCCACTATCTTGAATATGGCATTTTACATTATTCTTATCTATAAGAATGAAGACTTCTCTGGTACCCAATGGTTACCTGAACAGAGTGTGAGTATAACTCAATTTGTCACCACGGATGTTGTCTATAAAATATCAAGTCTAAATAGATAGTGTATAGATGTAATTAAACATGAATAGACACCACAATATGTATACTAATTTCCATTAGTAATAATATTCACCTAAAACATTTTTATCATTTGTACCAAGGCTTGTCCATTTTCATCAATTACACTTCGTTCTATGTCATTCATCAATAGTAATAGGGGGATGAGTTATGTTGCTAATCTCTCTAGGGAAAACATTTCATAAGAAAATAAACCACAATTACCTTGTAACCTTAGTCCAAGAACTCTCATCAATAGGGATACTATGTGAATAATAGAAGAAATTTGTGAGTTATAAAACATATTATCTGAGAGGCAAAAAATGGAAAAATACAATTTTAATGAGGAATAGGGTTTGGCTACATGGATATCCAAACCATGCCCCACCCTTTCACCATACTCTATCTAAGAGGGGGTCAGGCCGCATGGTTTCCTAGAGAAACTTCATGGTTTCAAAAACTATATGATTACCATGCTGGATGGATATATCGAATCCTACATGGTTTTCCTCCCCCTTTCATAGCTTCATAAATAATTTCACCACTTCACCAGGCATAAAACACTAGGGAACACAGTTACTACTAACAATGCACCAACCAAGCGACATGCACTAAATGACCTCTTTCTCCCATTTTCATGTCCGAAACTCCTAGGAGACCCCCAAGACTCTTCATACACCTATAAAACATTTATTTAACTGATTTAAATAGGTATGAACAAAATCATAAACAAAAATGTAACTCAATGTTGTTTTGGATCATA
Organism: Viscum album; assembly: GCA_963277665.1. Taxonomy (NCBI): domain Eukaryota; kingdom Viridiplantae; phylum Streptophyta; class Magnoliopsida; order Santalales; family Viscaceae; genus Viscum; species Viscum album. Next base: position 1,405,329,136 of record OY728119.1, read on the forward strand.
AAATCATATTATATACTATTTACGTAAAACACATTAAAACATAGGAATAATAAATATACACTAACTAATATTTTAAAAATAATAATCAATGTTCACCCACCCTGATGGAAATGGAATATGGGTTTTCATCAAATTATAATGAATCTGTATTCATTAATGATAATAAATTTTAAATTTTATACTATTTTAATCAATCATAATGTTTTCTGGTACTATTTAACCCCTAACATTCAATATATATGAAAACTACTAATCATATAGATTTAATTAATATTTAAACCATGCTACCCCTGGTTTGGTTAACATTTTATGAAAAAAAAATATTACACATTTTGGGTATAATAGCCTCATTGGGATTTATATTCCCATACAAAAAATAATTATGTTTATATATAAAGAATATCAATGTTATCTAATATGAAAATGATGTTAGGTAGTACTAAATCATTCATTATAAATCGTAAATAATACTAATAAAATATATTATCACATTATCTCATGTGTTATTTTTTTCAAGCACTAGATAATCCTAATAATATCATATCTCAACATATATCAAAATTAAAATTCTTTACATAAAAAGGTATAATAAATACCTGTAAAAAGATATGTCATAAATCACATACCATAATCCATTACTATATCATTAAATTTATGAATACTACTATTCTAGAGATTATATAACCACCGTCTCTATGTTAAGATACATGCTTCTAGCGATAAAATTACCATCAAAAAGTAATTAATTTATATATTTGATAAAGATAATTTTTTATGCATTTTTATATTCAAATCAAATGTTTTAACCTACCAATTTATCAATTTGATATTATATGGATCATTTTTTGATTTATGGTGTGTTTCATGAAAAAATGTGAAACGTGGTTAATTCTGGATTTTTGACAGATTTTTACCAAAAGGGTATTTTGGTCATTTCATTGAATAATAATCTCAAATTGAGTAATGATTATTTTTAAAGCCATTATTTACTGGCTTCATATTTTTCTTAAAGGCCATGAAGTCATTTATAAATATTGATGTCCAAAAAATCAATAAATTAATGAATTTATCGCGCGAACTGTGTGGACCCCACCTATATAATGGAAGTGAAACCCAGTCAACAAACTTCCAATTAAGGTTATTCCACCACTTATTAAACAAAGGATAATTGGCGCATTTGGAAAATAAATTCCATAGAGTTAAGATATCATTAAGGTGGAATTTGAACGAAATATTTTGAAGGAAGAGTCCTGGAACCTTCGTCCAGAAAAAGAAAAAGTCAATACAAATTTTATAACTCTTACATAAGGTTTCTAGTGAAGATGTGTTTTTTAGTGTAGATTCACAAGACGTTTTTGAACAACCATTATGAGGGATTCACCTCATTAAACAATTATTTATTGTGGATAAAATGCATCAACGATTGGAGGAAAATTTTGAATATAAAAACAAGGGAGCTCCTCCCATTCCATCTCATTCCATCCCATTCCATACGAGGATCCATGGAGGAAATCTCCACTGAGAGAGGCTGACCACAAATTTTTCCCTTTAATTCTTAATTTATTTTTTCTTTTTTTAGTATTCATTGGTAATTTATATTTATAGTAAATTGGTGCATTTTTTTATATTTTTCCACCTTCTTTACATTTATTTTTTTCCATTCTTCTTCGTCATTTCTTTTCTTCTTATCGCATTACCATTGTGAACTATAGTACACATGATCATGTGTAATTGACCCAATGAATACCCCAAGAGAGTAATCAGGTTCATAAACTCGAGACCATTTTTTTTATCTTCTTTGATTTAATTCTAATGATAATTTATTGTGGGGGTAACCCTCATAGTGGTTGTCAAATGTTTAACTTCTTAGTCTACAACCATTTTCCCTCTATTGAGGAGGTGAATAGAAGGTGTTTCTTGTGATTTCTAAGAAACTATTTCATTTATAACTGTGTTATACTAAGGTGTTCACAGATAGACGGGACTGTATTCACTATGGAGATTTCATGCTAGTGAATGAAGGTTCTCCCAATAAATTATTTTAGGGGAACATCCTTTATTCTCCAATTCTATTCTTTTATGAATTTCATGGTAATTTAAATATTTTTATATTATTTATTTTATTTAATTATTTTTATTTAAGAATAATAATAATCACCAAAAAAGGTATTAGTCTGTAGGTGAAGTAAATTAAGTAGTTGTACAAACTAATAAAGCTCCTCTTGTGTGAAGACCCTGGTCATCCACTTTGTTGAACTTACAAAGCATAAGAATATTCTTTTTCCAATCCATACAACAGGAGTGCCTCAAAAATAGTGTCACTGATGGGGATCTAAGTAGTTATTTTGATAATTTTTTCAAAATTCACAATTTAAAATATCAACAAATTTATTAAAAATATAAATGAAAAAAATTATTTTTCCATGATGTTCTCATACGAATTTTTTTCAATTCAATGAATTATTACTCACCGGTTCATGAACAAAAAAATAGATATTAATTTAAATGAACTAAAATAAAGGGGTGATTATCTTGTGATAATGGTTAACCAATTGCAAAAAAGACAATAGACATAGGTCTCACTAGACGTTCAGATGTTCTTGATCAATGATCATGAGATTGACATGTAATGATTCAAGGAGAATTTGGAAGTTCCTATGGAATTTTATAATTTCACTAAAGATATAAAATAATTTCAGTCCAAGATTGTGGTAGAAGAGCCCAAATTCCTACCTTCACCTACATCTATCTGAATCCATGTATAATGTTACACTAAAGAGTATTTTTGAACCATAACAAACTGAGGTATATGATCCTTTCTTAAACTCAATCATTTCTAATTTCACCAAATTTTTTTGACTGTCACCCCTTATGGTTTTTAAATTTTAGATTCGGTCAATCCGAATTTTTCCCTAGTGAACGATGAGGAAAAAGAAGATGAACCTATTGAGGAACACTTGGAGCTACATAGAGATGTTGAACAATTTATAGAGGAAGTACATGAAGAGATCAATGTGGCTCTCTCTAAAGAATTAAATCTACAAGATTCCACCATTAAAAGGGAAGATTTTGAAATTAATACTTTAAATTTAAATTTTAAATATAAAAGTAATTATTCTTTCCATGAAGCACATCTAGAGTTATGACTGCATTTTTAAAAATACATTGCATAAGTATAAATGAAGGAGAATGATATTCCATACATCATCCTACCCCCACCAGGCAAGATGTACCACATTGCGAAGGGGTAGAATATAGTGTACTCTATATATGTAATTGTCCTCTAAAATAATAAATAAGTAGATTATGGGAAAATCCATATGAATTTGTTCATCAAAAAGAATACTTAACCACCAAGAGACATTTTATTACTATTGGAACTACCCTTCTAGCGGTAGTAAAAAATTTATAGCCCATTTTGGGGATCGTGCCAAGAATTACATTAAAAGACATTCTAGGAATTTATATTTAAATTTATTTTTTTATTAGTGCAATTAAATATCCCTCTATCTTATTTTTTTTAAGCATTAGTGACTTTATCCTCGTGCTTAACTATGAAATTATATTTTATAGGATCATAATGGAAGAATTCATCCTCAAACTAGAAATGTAATAGAACTAAATATCCTTTTAAAAGAGAGTTCGTTTTTTGTTTAATATGTTAAACTCTTTATAGTTTTTTCTATTCATAATTGGGGCATTTTACAAGAACTTTTATTTCCACACATGAATTCATTCATTATTTTACATGTCTACGAGGTAAGAGTTTCATAGGAATATAGGGATTCCATGTTTTAGATTTCACTGTTAATGAGATTGATGAGTTAAATGTAAAATATGATGGATAAAATGGAGCATAAATATTTAAATAAGGACTCATTATTTGATGGAATTAGTTGATTAATTTAAATGAATCGTCACTAACATTTTTCATGATTTGAATTTCTGACAATCATGTGGATTTATTTTTTATTATTAATCATTCCATTAGTGATTTTTCATTATCATATGTCTCACTCCTGAGAGGATTTCTAGGCCTTGTACTTTCTATTTTATCTTGAGTATATTTCATAAGTGATCTTGGGGAATTCCACCTTCCCGAAATTGAATCTAAACTTGTCTAAGGTATGACTGTACAAAAACATATTTAAAATAATTGGTTCATCTTTTGAATAGACCTTATCTTTAAATACCACCTTTACATAAATATTTATTTTAGCCCATACTGACCTTGAATGACATTTATAATAATGAACTCTATTTCATTCGATTTTTATCCATTCCTACAATACTGTTGGTATTTTTATAATATTTTAATTTGGAAGTGTGGGGTGAAGGGATTCATAGTGGAAGGGATGAATTATATTTTACGAAAAAATGGTGGGGGTATTAATGTTGGAATAGTAAAAGGTTGTGTAATAATTCATTGTACTTCATTGTTTTTTTCTCTTGAATTAAAAATATTTATAAAAAAATTTACAAAAAGTTTTAAAAAATAGAAAAATTTGTTGTGATTTGGGAGAAAAAAACATCACCATTTTACAAACCAATGATCATATGATCGTATGTGGTTAGGTGATGTATGTGAGGTTTGATCTAGTCATAAAAATCAAAAAAATAAAATAGGTAAACAGTAAAAAATATATTTCAGAGCGTGCACTAATCATTCATTATTCTTTATTTGATTAAAACATTACTTTATAGAATGTCCTCATGATTTTATGGGACTTTTTTCATTAAAAAGTGAAGAAATTAGTTTATTTACAATCCTATAAAAAAGGATAATGTTCTCATGGTATGAGCATAACTCCCCCTAAATTCTATCACGTAAGATGAGTGATATGATTCAAGTGAGTTAAACCACGAAATGGAATGTTTAATAATAATGAATTGAGGATGTTGAATGAATTAATGGATATGTTCCACCATTTTTCTAAGGGGAAAATTAAAATATAAAAATATGTTATTTATTAGAAAAATGAAAAACTAAATTGATATTTTAGGATAATTTTTTAATGATTTTTTACAATGAAGTTTATTTAATTTTATTACTTTGGAATTTGAATATTGGTAACATTAGTGTCCTGAAAATTCAATTTTGAGATTTTATGCTTGAGTTTAAGCATGGTTAAAGTTTGGTTGGATTTATAGAGAAAATACTTTATACATTTTTATATGAATTTCAATTGTTTTATCCCTCACAATTTATCAATTTGATGTTATATAGATCAATTTTGGATTTATGATGTGTTTTGAGAAACATTTTGAAAAGTGATTTATTTTGGATTTTGAATGATTAATACTACAATAGAATTTTGGTCATTTCATTAAAAACATAAATCCAAAATTATTGATTTTTTTCAATACTTTAATTATTTTCTTTATGTTTATATTTGGGATCAAGGGAAAATTTGAACGTCTTGATGTTTGAAAAATCAGTAAAGTTAATGAATTGTTTGGGAAAACAGTCTGGACCCCGCCTTTATAATTATTGAAAAACTCGATCTAAACACATTAACTTAAGGTTTTTACACCAGGAATAGAACTATTTTTCATTGGATTGTATTTTGAATAAAATTCCTAGAGTTAAGAGATCATTAATGTGTCATTTGAACAAAATATTTTGAAGAAATTTACATGGAACCTTCATCCATAAAAAGAGACATTCAATAAAAAATTAAACACACATAAATAAATTGTCCTAGTAAGAATTGTTGTGGGTGGACACACAACCTATTTTGTAAAAACGTTTATGAAGGATTAACTATGTGATTCTATCATTATTAGGATCGACAATGCAAAATTATTTAAAGGAAAATTCCTCCAATATAAGGAAGGAATATCCTCTCATTTAATATTATTATATCTCATTCCATCTAAAGAACCAAGGTTAAGATCTCCACCAATGTAGGATGGCATAAAATTTTCCCGTTTTATTCATAATTTAACTATTTATTTTGTTTTTGTTTTGTTTTTCAACTGTAATTTAGATTTCTAATAAATTCATGCATTGATTTTATTTTTGTGTCTATCATCTTCACCCTTATTTTTCTTCAATTTTTCTTCTTGAGTTATTTTATTTTTATCATATTTCAATAGTGAACTATAAAACACATGATCATGAGTAGCTGACCTGAGTAATATCCCTAGGGAGAAATCAGGTTCTTAAACCTGAGACCAGTTTTTTTATCTCTTTTTAGTTAATTATTAGGATAATTTATTATGGATGTAATCTTTATTGTTTTGTCTAATTTTTAACTTCATAATATAAAACATTTTCCCTCAATTGAAAAGTTGAATGTAGTGTGTTATTTAGATCTCTAAATATACTTTTTATTCATAACCATGTCAGATTGAGTTGTGAACACATATGATGGAATATGTTTAATAATGAGATTTGATGTTGGTAAATGAAGGTGCTCCCAGAAAATTATCTTGGGAGAACATACGTTCATATCTAATTATATTTTGTTTACCATTTCATGATAATTTATAAATGAATTTTATTTAATTTATTTTCTTAAATACCATTTCATTAAGTAAAAAAATTAATTAGTTCTTAGTTTAATTAGATTAATTAGGTGAACTAACCAAGAAATCCCCTCAAGTGAGACGACCCTCTTCAGCCCCTATGTTGCACTAGGAAAAAATAAAAAAAAATTCTTTAAACTCCCAATGATAGGTGTCTTACATCATGTGAAATTTGATCATTTCCAATAGATGTATTCAAGATATAAATATTGAAAATTAGAGAAACTATCCATCCAATCTGATCTTGACAATGATTGAGTGCCTAGAATCTTTCTCAGTCAAAAAGGCATCATCAAAAAAATAATATATTATAAAACATCATCAATATAGATTATTTAATTCTAAATAATGTCATATATGTTTAAATAAAACAATAATAAAAATGTAGGATATACCCCCTCATGCATGGTTCTTGGATAGAATTATTTTTCATTCTCATAACCCCCTCATGTAGTATTTGAATTGTTTTGGTTCTAGTCATTATCCTTTCATGAATTCATATGGATGTTTCTAAAAGATATGATATCACATTAATGTAATTTATAAATATAAATACGTTTTTATTATATTAATGGTTGATAATTCAGAGTCACCATTAAAATTTCCAAAATTACACCCCAAAATATTTCTATATTCAATATAATGATGAAGAATTTATCTTTTTCTATTCACATTATAAATCATAATCAACCCTAAAAAAATGTTGTAATCAATAATCAATATAGTAGGGTATGTCAGACAAAAATCAATTATAATATATTGAAATGTTTCAACCACCATACCCATGTTTCATTCTCTAGACCATCTAATAGAAACCTAACTCTCTATAATAGGATTACTATATCCCAAAACTAGTCAAAACCATGCATGTTCCTTGATCTTAAATTTAATTTATATATTAACTAGAATAATTATCACCACTATCATATGAGATACTTCTACTAGGACTCCACCAAATTCTACAAATCTATAAGTGGCCCAAAATATAGCCTATAATATACTATGGGTTATAAATAATAACCATGGGATTAAATGCCTGAATAAGAAGCATTGAAGTCAATAGATCATAGAGGATGTTATTAATGTAAAAATAATAATATAAAATCTTGAATCATAAAGAATTCATTATAAACTAATATGTAGAGTATTATTAAATGAATGAATGGGAAAATAAAATATAATAAAACTATATATAGATAAACCAAAACAATGCAAAAAAAAAATAGATGAAAAAAACCAATATAAATAATTTTTATATTAAATAGTGACATAGAAAGAATATCTTATTATAATCCATTGTCATCAAGATATATCTACTCAAAATGTCTACCAACTAAAATCAATAATCTTGTTTAAAAATATATAGGATGTTGTATCCAAATTCACAGTAAGTCATTACATAATGATTAAGATCAAATTCAATGTCAAAAATTAATATTTATTTATATATTAAATTCATATTATATAGTCATAACCATTTTACGAAAAAATACCATTGGGTGATCTTTATCAAAGAACATTTTTATTTTAATTTCTCTCAAATCCGGAATGGGTTTTACATATAAATAAATTTTTTTAAAAAATTATATTTAATTTTAAAAATATTTATATTTTATCATATATTTATATTATTAAAATCACCAAAATAATTAATATGAAAATAAAAAAATGTATAACATGACACTTTATTTTAAACTACTACAAGGCCCCAAAGGTAGAATAATCACATGCTAGTTCTTACATTCCCAATTTAAAATATTAGGTCAACAAGCCACTATCATTAATATGAAACATGAATATACATACATAAATTGAAATCATTGTAGAAATATCAATATTCTATGAAATAAAAATTTTCTTTCCCACAAATAGGGTGGTGGAGAGTGTACTTTTCTATCAATTTGCTTTGTCTAGTCAAAAAATTTAAATTTTATATCTCATTCAAGAAAGCCAGCATTATGTGGTGGTTTCATTGAAATTCATATTCTCATTTCCAAAATAACATAAAAATTAAATAGTGATATATCACATAATCACATACCTCTATAGAGATACTAATAAAACCTTCCACATAACTGTATTAATGTATTTTTTTTACCAATCTATCATTGTTATCATCCAAGTATCAATATCATCAATGTTTATATACATTTAATTATATAATGGTCTAGGTACTCATGCTGATACAGTCAAAAAATATACAATTTAAAATAGTCCATATAACTATCAATATATCACAAAAAATATATATACTAAACCTAGATAGACATCACTAAGAATATACATATATAAATCATTGATATTGAAATCCACATTATCATTAAAACAAATATCTCATAGAATATTAATCTTAAAGATAATCATTTTTAGTGTAATTATTTGATTAGTGGATTTTCATGTTTCTTTTAATTACATTTCTAACATCATTCCTCCAGTAAATAAATAACCATCATATATTTCCCCAACATTCAATTGGAGAGACTCTGTGTAAAATTCCATTTGTGATATAAAATACAAAAAAAATAAATATAATTGATTTTGTTAATTAATTTTAGTTTGAAATGAAATATAATGGTGTAACCCAAACTAGATCATTTCATGAAATAATATAATTAATTTATCAAAATCATATTTGTTATCACACCACATCAATTTTAAATATATAAAAAGTCACAAGTAACATATCATAAATTGATATATTCAACTACATTATCCATTATAAAATATTATATAATCATTTTATTAGTCATAATGTCGAAATAAGATTCATATATACATGTCCTTGTGTTCACATCACCAAATACCCATATTTATCTAAATAATGAAATTGTTTTAATTATACCCTTACACATGAGTTCTATAATATTATACTAATTTTTCTTTATTATCACAATAATCATTTGAAGTCCCTTATGACCAGTTATGTTTAAATCTTCTTTTCAAAATATCTTAATTAATTGGGCCCTATATAACTATTATAGTGTACCATGGATATTAAATCATGAAAAATATAAAATGGTATAAATTAAAAAATTTAATGTGTTTTATTACTAAACATCAAATTGTCCCTTGTGTTAAATTTATAATGAATCACTAAATAATATCCATTAGACTCAAAAATATCAATATTATGCCTGAATTATATGATCTAGTGAAACTAATAATTTATGTATAAAAAATTAATGTTAGGGTTAAAATTTTTCATCTTATATAATTCAATAAACATCTACACCCAAATAGACATGGATATATATATATATATATTGTGGGTGTGTGTGTGTGTGTTAATTATTGTAAAAAAATATAGATACATTATTATTACTAATTTTTGTGCCAATATTAATAAAAAATTAGATACACCACAAATTCTATTATATATATATATTATTAAATAATATATATAGAGTACTAATATTAATTACTTTATTTTATTATAATCTAAAACCCATAAGTGGGTTGTTTTAATCAACTGTAGTCCAATAAAAAAATCATATTCCCAGATCATCACATCAATCTAACACCAAAATTTGGGTGTAATTATTAATACTATATCCAAAGAAATTGTTTTGGAATTCTGATCCATCATATACTACGTATTTCATATCCCACAATCATTTTTTAAATTTTCATTCACACCATGAAATTTTACTAAAAGATATTTTTGATGTGTGAATCAGAGATGTTTTATAGATTTTTGTGATAACGAGATTACTCAATATTCCCATGATCACCCCCGGTAGATAAAACAATTACAGACCATTTAATCCACTAGTTCTAGACTCCCCTACACCAGTATTCCATTGTAGAAAAATTATTCAAATCGATGATTAATATCATCATTGTTAAACCCCCACCTCAAAAGGGAACCCCTACTAAGTTGAGAATGAGGTAGTGGATACGGTTACTACCTAATTCATACATGTACTAGGCCCTAGGATGCCGAATATTACCAATGGTACAATAGGCATAAATATGTAAATAATTACCCAATTAGATAATTTGATGAATATAGAGATAATATTGATAAACCAATAAAAACCCCGTGTATGATATATATAACTACATACCATGTGTAGACATGAAATGTGATACGATAATATAATTACTAAAAAACTATATGTACTAAAAGGTGATGAACATTGTGACAATGAATCCCAATTAGCTAGAGAACTAAAAAAAGTTTATATAATTGTATGTATGGTAAAACGTTATTCACGGTAGGATCCACCCTAAAGTAACATGTAAAAAAGATAATGAATGTATACTAAATCACAATTAACAACAGTGAAATTAATTCAACACCAAAGAAGGTGTACTACGTTCCCTAACTCTTGATTGATAACCCTCAACATGTATCACATAAAATAAAACACATAATATAGTAATAAAACATCACAGATTATTATCTCTTTCTTTCCCAATCATTTTCATTCTTCCCCAACATCGAACGCCCTAATCCTTCACTGTCCAAAATAAGCTTTCCCAAAAACACTTGGGCTTGGAATCAAAGCACGCACCATGTTAATCACATCATCACATCATCCCATATCACATCTCAATATAGTAATACATTATTTTTTGACATCAATCAAACCCCGTATGATATGTATGATACATTGGGTATTATTCTTTTATCTATTACAACCCATACACTGAGTATTGTAAAACAAGTCACCACAACCTATATGCATCCTACCTATAATATTCTATTGTATTCTATATCTTGGGATATAAAACTGGGAATAAAAAAATCTATCATATTCCTCAACACACATATATGAGGAATCTAATTCCCTTTCATACCAATATAAGTAACTAAAAAGGGAAGATAGTGAGACCAAAGGGGATAGTCATCTTACCATCATCCCACTGAGATATTGAGGAAATACCATCCTAGAGTCCACTAGGTTCCAGTTACCATAAACAACATGGGTGTGGTTTCATATTAAATTATAGATTATACATGATATAATATATCTCACAACAACACTATGGTAAAAAAACTAGTGATTGACCGAACATTGGTTATTGTTTCTCGGCCTCCAAGCAGCCACTACTATGACTGGATATCATTTTAGAAAAACCAATATAAAACAGTTATAATTGATTCATTTTTAAAAAAAAAATTAATTTAGTAAAGTAATTAGTTAACCATTAATTAAATATTAACCTTATTCAATATCACATTACACTAATCATCATCATAATATTCACACCCTCACGAACCAATCCAAACTCAGGCCAAGGTTTCTCGACGTTAGTAATATTTTATCATTTTCATTACATCAATACCAACCCATTGAGTAATAATTATTTCATAATTATAAGAATCATTTAATAATCTATGTACTCTATGAAAGCCCTCCTAAGCTACCACCATGGGGAAACATGCAGCCTAGCACACCCAACTCCCTCATTTAAAGGGGAAAGACTGTAAATAAAACATGAAACTAGTCTATTGACCATTAAACAAATTCATTCAAGAATGTATATAGATTTATAACATCAACTAGTAAGCCTAGATAATGCTTGTTTCAATATCTCTGGTGCCATCCTAGACACCCTCATGCATACCCAAATGTATCTCTCCATCACAGTCGATAAATACTACTACATCATTCAGGCTTACCCTACCATGTCACATAAGTCATCATATGATCATTCATCCTTGGATCATATCATAAATGAATCACATCATATAAGAAGTAGTAAATAAACAATCCTAGACAAATAGGAAATATAGGCTATAAAACAAGGCATACAGCCTTTACACTTAATCAATCACTCACGGCTCGAAATTCTAGGAACTCTTCTTTCTCAAGAACACTAAAAACCCATTCCACTGAAATTATCATTATCATAAAACCATTTTTATTCTATTTTAATTATTCTATTCATTATTCATTGGTTCAATATTTGGGAAACCTAATTCATTTAAATATAATAGGTTATTAAATTAGTTTAATAATTAGCATTACAATGCTTCCAATCATGCATTCTTGTTTCCCAAAAAATAATTGTATTGCAATTTATTAACATGCCTTTAATTAGTTTTGCTAACAAGAATAAAAATGATTCACATCAGGTATGAAATTACATCCATACAAGTAATTATATATTTAATTAAACATTCATACTCAAATCAATTTGATCATTATCAAATTATAATTGACAACGTATTCAGTAAAGATGAATCTTTATTCTTCTGCTAATTAATTATGAATTTATCAAAGATTATTATTCCTTTCGATTTTCCATCAAAGAAAAACCTACTAAAATGAGAATAATAACACTCAACATTGGAATATCATAGATCATACACCACCTATAAAATCAAGAGGAAAACTGTTATCATAGTAGAAACAATAAACATGTGATCTTAGTCCAAATCATTATTAGTCTAGCTAAAACAATATTAGCTTAATTATATGTCCATTCATATGTGTAAATAATTATAACAATAAAATTTGATGAAAATAAAAATGAGAAGAAAATAAACCCCTATCTAGAAGAATGACACCTCACATAACTCACTGTAATATAAAAGATAACATGTACAAGATGGAATAGAAAATTGAGGAAACACATGAAAACATAATTAAGATTTTTTAACTCCAAGCGAAGGATATAAAATTAACCATATTATGTGAATGAAACCATGATGAGTTGTTACAATGAACCTTCTTTTCATATTCAGTAGATACATAATAATAATATTTTCCAGATTAAAAAAATATCTAATTCCAGACATTTTATATCTCATTATAGTCAATGTTAAAAAACACATTTAGGTCCTCATACTATATGAAAATGTTGGTTATAAATATCCTAGAAAAATCGTCCATTGATGTCCCTTGATTTTTGAAGAAAGAAGACATACATGGTTCTCAATAAACTGGATGAAAACCCCCAAAGTTCAAATCTATATTGTGGAATTCCCATGTAGCACCACATAGATTAATTTTATATGTAGCTGATTTGTTATATATAAAACCCACATATCCAATTCAAGTAACAGATCACTCACATATATGATCACTCTGGTTTTTTATCTCAATATAACTAATATACCTTGTTAATCCATCCATGTGGCTAATTTACATAGCTGAATTGGAAATCCAAATAGTCTATTCGACTCTCTGTGAGTTGGGATATCACCCAAGTCATAAACCACACCTTTATAGTGTCAAACTATTAATAATGTTTAGCTCATAGTATCCATAAATATCTATACACAATCTATTCCTAAAACAAGAAACACATTCTTAAGAATCATGAAAATCATTGTACTACATCGATTTGAGCCCTTACAGTCATTATACCATGCCCATTCCCCCATTCCACCATCGACCACCAAATAATTTTCATACTCGCATCTCGCTTGAACACTGATATAATATGATCCTTCTAGCCTAGGATTATCCAAATTATCCATGTCATGACCATCTATGATAAAACAGAGTAGACCAAACCCCATGAAAAATATTTCAACATCATAAAACGATATGGTCATTCATTTCTGTGATATCAAAGTATATATGTTACCTAAAATATCATGGAAAAACATAATTTCTCACTACCATTAATATGTATATAGAATAACCAATACTATCATATCAATTATACCAAACTGCTATTGTGTATCTATAATAAAATACCATCCCTCTCCTTTTTTTTGTTCTAACATCATCACCTAACACCTTCCACACACCATCGTACAATGATTACACTGTGTCTAAGATGTAAATGTAAACTGAAATTTAGGTTGTTTCAGTTAGTGTGTGTAGAACATTAGATATTCTAAAAATTAACAATAAATTTTCAATGTATTTATTATATTAAATTATATATTTTAAATTATATATGTGTGTGTGTGTGTTTAAACTAGATTGAAAATCTATTTTATAAGTTCATACCTCTAGGGGTTACTATTTAATTCCTCCCATCATATAGATTTTAACCTACTAATTAATCTATCAAAATGAGCTATCATAGATTAAATAGGATATTTATGAAATAAATGGATTTATGTTTTCTTGGATCCCATCCAATAATTATATTGGTCTAACATAAAACATCATATTTCTAAAAATACCTTATTTGTGGTTCCTCAATATGAATTATGTTTCTAAAAATATTAACATTCTCTCTAAAAAATTTATAATGGAATATTAAATAATTAATATATTATATAATTAATTAATAGATTTTAAAATTATCAAACCACTATGATTCATTCCAAATATCAACCATATTGTAAATGTTAAATTCTATGATTACAGAATGTATAAGAAAATAAATTTCAATTTAATTTTCATGAAAAAAATGAACACATATATATATGATATTATATATGTACTTTTATATTTTATAATATATGTTCGATGAAGGTATTATTAATAATTTATAAAATACCTGGGATAATAAATATATGTATATTAAATATATATTAATTTCTCCCAAATAGATTTCATTATCATTCTATTATGAATGGATTGAATATAAATTGAATAGGATTAAATGAATTAATGTGAATAATTAGAACTGTACATGGACACATAAATATGTCCAAGGAATTTCCTTTAATGAAACACATCTTGGATGGATATAAAAATGAATTTGATCATTCTGGTTGAGTATACTAATTTCGAGCAAGCCTCTTAATTCTCCCCTCATGTCATAATGTTGTTCATCACTTGAGATGAAGGTTCTATCAACCCTTTATCATTTTTTATCATAATAATATTATTAGGGATTAATTGTTCATTGTTCCACCCTCATAGGTAGGATTCTATTTTTTTACAACTTATTTATCTTTATCATGCATTCTCATTCACATAGGAAAAATAATAATATTGTTGTTTGGATTCATATTGTACTTCTATTTACATATTTCTTTACAGCTTGATTCTTAATGATTGATCTACCGATGTTTGAGTTTTTTCCACTACATATCGTCATATTTTATGGATTGATACCAATCAGAAGTATGAAAGAGAAGGATACTTTGATGAATCAATTTTTTTATTGTGGAAAAAATGTTTTTATTGTAAAATGATATTTTTTAGACATTAAATAAAAACCAAAATTCATATATGTTACTTTTGTTTATGAAAATAAATAAATTATTCAATTTTATTTATAGAATTTAATTTTCAAATGAATTATTTTGGTTTAAAATTTGTTTATTAATAATGAAAATGTATTTTGAATTAATAATATTTATTTGGTAATGTGTATTATAAAACAATTGACTACAAAATGATCATTGATAATAGATAAATATTATTTCTAAATACTTGTTGAAAAATTAAATGGAATATACTATGATAAATAAATATATCATTTTTTAAAATAAAATGGATAATTTATTTAGAGTTTATAAATTAAAACCTATTCAACATTTAGTTTATATAAAAGTGTTTATATGATTGTTATTGAAATATTAAATGTTTATAATTCATTATATATCTGATAAGTTTTTTTAATATTAAATGTTAATATTTTCATATTAAAAATTATATTAATTTTTTATATTCATTATAATTTATAATTTTTTCTAAATTTTATTTATTTAGGAATAATTCATAAATGTCTCATTTTTTGGAAAATATATAAATATTTCATTAATTAAATTCTAATAATATTCATGATTATTTATAATTAAATAATTTGATATTATTAAAATTGATATAAATTTATTTTGATATTATTTTACCCATGTATAATTGTGTTCAATAATTAATATGATCAAGGCATAAATATTAATTAATTATATGACATGTAGATTATATAAAAGGTTTATATAATGAAAATTTAATTCTAATAGTTTATAATTGATATTAAATTATATATTACAGAAGTAAATCTTATATTACGATAAATATAAACTAATTCATATTAAAAATAATTTAAAGAGTTTATATTCCAAATTTTGGATTGTTTGTATTGTTAAATACAAAATAAAAAAAATGGTTTATAAATTTATTTTATTTTTGAAATAGTTCATATATTTTTATTTCCTATTTAAATATATGTATTTTTCATTTACATATATGTTATTGCATTTTTATTCATTGTACCAAATTTTTTATATTATAAATTAATCTATGCCAAATTTATATATGAAAATTTATTTTAAGGATTGTGCCTTGCGGATCATGATAGGTTTGATAATATATTTTTTATAATACCTTGACAAAATTTTCTAATAAGAGTTATGATCTTGCTAATAGTTATTTGAAAATGTATTTTCATATTACATGATAGTGTTTTCATGAATTGAATTCATTCCTCTGTAATGTATCCCCACATAGTGGGACCCAGGGTCATCCAACCTACTTTCATGGTGTTACATTCCAATGAAAGTGAATGGGGTTATTTATATATAGAATTGGGATTACTGATGTAGAGTTATTCAATCTTATCGTACTCTATTCCATTACATAAATCATTCATGTGCCTTATTCATATGATGAAATTAGTTATGTATGATTATATTTCACTTCTATTTTTCAGTGGTTAAAATGAACATGTGGGTTGTGTGATAAGTGGCACATTAATATTATATAAAAACATTAATTTGGTTGTCATAATAAGTATTCCAAAACTATATCATTAGAATCATTCATTCAAGAAAAGGAAATAAAAAATGAGAAGATAATAATAAAATATTGTTAAATAATTTGTTATTTAAATTTCATATGGTTTATATTAAATTGATGAGGCCTTAAAATAATACCCCACAAATAATAATTGTGAGATTACATCTAAAAACACACGTGTTAATACCTCAATTTTTGAATTGGGTAGTTTCATGAAGTAATCAAGTCCCCCTAGAATTTCTTGTATAAGTAAGGAAAATATTAAATCACTCTAGTATTCCCAGTTGGATTATTCAATACCATATT
Source organism: Viscum album (assembly GCA_963277665.1). Taxonomy (NCBI): domain Eukaryota; kingdom Viridiplantae; phylum Streptophyta; class Magnoliopsida; order Santalales; family Viscaceae; genus Viscum; species Viscum album. The sequence continues at coordinate 1,405,346,577 of OY728119.1, forward strand.
TGTTTGATCCAACATTGTAATTAGTTTTCATATTGTTATTGTTTTCTAGGGTTACACTAGCTAAGATGTTCTAACATTTATAATAATAGATTAATTGAGTTTATTTAATACATACGAAGGTTTTTGGTAAGTGTTTATCCACAAAACAATCCTAGAATCAAAACTATTATGATTGAGTAGATTCCATATAAAAATAAATATGTACTATGATAAATTCCCTAGCATACTCTTTTATTACTATAATATAGAACATGGATCACTAAATGGATAAGATGTAGGGGGTGATCAATTTTTGTGGGACCACATTCCTTTAAAGGTCTTAATGAATAGATATAATACATGACACTCCACTAGTAATATTCCTTTATTATATGACATGGAAAACCTCACACTAATAATATATTGGTCATTAAAAAGTATGAGATATAAGACAATAAACCATTGGTATCCAGGATTGAAAATTATTATAATGGATAACCATTCAGAGTACCCAAATTTTAATGTTATATAATTAATTTTATCCACATATGAATAAAGGGTAATACATATCGGGGGTGTTTATCACATTTGTGCTGAAAACTTATACTGAAAGATGGGATAAAAATGGTGAAGGTTAATGTATATATTCATGATGGTAGTGGAGAAATGATTCATTGGTAGAGGTTAGTATATGAGAAATAAATTTACTATGTGGATTGATCCTAGAATTGAAAACCTAATATTATTCGCCCCCATAAATAGAAATTTGATTTCTATATTTTATTTAGTCAAGAAGGGTAATTTATTTAATACTAATAATAAATATTTTCGTAATAGCACCTAACATTTACATTTTATTCTTCGACATATAAAAGATAAATGTCATTAAAGACTCTATAGATATGTATTTATGGAGTTATTTGATTACAAATCATATTATGCATGTGAATCATGTTTATTAGAAATATTTTAATGACACTATTTTTGGGAAATGGTGAGATAGTGGGTGGAATATAGGATCTTATACATAGTAATATCTTTGGACCAATGGGTACACTAGAAAATAGTACGTATAGGTTCATTGTTACTTTTACTGATGGCTTTTCTCATCATTTGTGAGTGTTTATGTTGAAACTGATGTACGATACTTTTAAAAAGTTCAAATTATTTTTTAAGAAAGTGAAAAATATATTTGGTAAATGTATGAAATCTCACCAATCAGATAGAAAAGATGACTATATATTATAGAAATTCATTTTTATCGGAGATATTCTATAATATTTTCACAACTCACTTATCCCAAAACACCATAGGGGAATGGTGTTTTAGAAATGAGTAATCAAAACATATTATACACAGTCTGATTGATGACGAGTTTATGTTACCTTCTTATCTCATTTTAGGGTTATTCTCTAGAAACTTATATATGTTTACATAACTAACTTCCATAAAAACAACTCATAAATAAAACATATGAGATATGGTATTGGAAAAACCCAAAATTATGTTATGTGATGATTTGGGGTTTTTAAGATTATGTAAAACGTTTTTCTTATGATATACATCTCCCTAAATCTCACAAATGATTGTTTGATGGTTATCCTAGGTTAACCAAGGAATGTTATTTCTATACTAGAAGAGTCTTTTGGAATAATGATAAACTTGGATATTTTCATGAAGAAAAAATAAGAAATGTTTTTGAGATGGATGTTAAGATCATTCCCAAATGATATTCTATGGTTGATTTGACTCCATTTATAGGATATCCTCAATGGTCTGGTATAATAAATCTAATACTCAATATATATGAACATACCGAGGAAATTAATAATGAAAAAAATGAAAATATGATATGAAAATATTTCCTAAAATGATTAGATTGAGAGTTAGGATTCTGATAAATTGTTAAAATACAAAGAATATGATATGGAATATATGTAAACTAACCATGTTTGGAACCTGGTATTTTCTCAAAAAGTGGGAATACCCATAAACTAGAAGTGTTGTTTCTACAATAAAACATAAATGGATGGTATAGTGACTTCCAGTAATGAACTATTGGTAAAATAGGGTTAAAAATAATTTCATAATATTAACTATGAGGTGACTATTTCACATGTTGTGATTATAATGATTATTTGGATTTTTATAGACATAAAAGCTCATTATGATTATGATATATTTTAAAGGGATTTCAAACCTGCATTTATAAATAGAAATATATCTCTATAAATATTTATGATACATCCAAAGGGTTTTCAAGTTAAAAATGATAATCCTATGGTTTGGAAGTTTCAATAGTCTATTTGTGAACTAAAGGAAGCATCTTGGTGTTTTTATATCATGTTTTATAACACAATTAAAGAGTTTGATATGATGAAAAATTCTTCTAATTCATGTTTATATATGTTTTTTAATGCTTACATATATTTCTTAGTGAGATAATTGTATTATTTATAATGGTGTATGTTGATGACATACTTCTTGTTAGAAATGATGTTCTGACACATAACTCTAAAAAAAATTTCTAGGTGAATCTTTTACAATTAAATGTACAGGTGAATTTGATTACATAAATCAAATAAGGATCTATAAATATTTATCTAACAGGATTCACAGACTAAGTCAGAACACACATATTGGTAAAGTGCTAAATAGGTTTTGTATGGAGAATTCAAAAGGTGTATTTTTTATTATTACATGGAATGAATATTTGGATGATTTAGGATCTCTATAAAGAAGGTATATAAGATGGATAAGATTACATATATTTCTTATATTGGATATATCATGTACGTAATGTAATTTATTCAAACTGATGTCTAATATTCATTGAGAGTAATGATTTTATATGAATCCAATCTTTGTGAATACTTGAAAAAGAATAAGTAGGAGCTCATGGTATTTAAAGGATTGGATGAATACTATATAAAGAGTTACTCATATGTTAGCTTGTAATTTGAAAAATATGATATGACATCTAGATCAGTATTGGTGTTTCTCGTATATAGTGGATCTGTTAGTCAGAAAATTTCCAAACAAATCACTATAGTGCACTCATCAATAGAGGAAGAATACATCATTGAATCAATTTTTGTGAAGGATTATATTTTAATTATGAATTTTATTTATAAACAAGGAGTGGTTCTTATGATCAAGGTAACAATTCAGATATATAGTGACAATAATGGTATTATTTCTCATGAAAAGGTTCCCTAATCTCATCAATGGAATAACCAAATTCTTCACCAATACCCTTTCAAATAGGGAATCAATTAGAGGGGTGATGTAATGATCAGTTTTGTGGAATCAATCGAGAATGTGGAATAATATTTTAAAAAATCATTAGAGTAGTAACAATATAAAGCTCATATAGAATCTCTTTGAATTAAACACAAAATATATTGGTTTAAATTGTTAAAAATGTATCATGTCATTAAAATAGAAGAAGAATATATATTTTTCATTCATTCATGGGTGATTAAATTTTCAATAAATTCGTGGTCAAATAATGAATATCACATCATGGTATAAACGTTGATTATTCCTGAACTTATTATAATCCTGGACTATAAGGTGTCGTGATGATTTATAATGGTTAGATTCAATATATTTATATATCCCTTATAAGTGTTTGTATATGATATATTGAAAATATATTTATTAGGTAATAAATTGAGACTTAAAACTAGAATATATCACCTACATTATATATGATGGAATTTCATATGGTCATAGACATACTTATTGTGTATTCATATAAAAAATCCTTCTAACTTGATATTGGAAATATACCTAGCATGCGAACCTTCAGAATTGTATAAGAAATTATGAAATTCACCATATGAACAAATCTATTAATGTGGTGGTAGAATAAGATTCTAATAATGATGGTGGTTGGAGTTCAACCAAAATAGGATTTATCCACTTGTATGAAAAGAAAAAACATTCGTCCCATAATGGGATTGGATTGAGGAAATTCATGTCCATGATTAGTTATATTACATATTATGTGTCCAAATACATTTATAAGTTACAATTGATGTGCATATTAGATAAAATGAATGAAATATGATATATTCATCTACATATAATTTATTTTATAGATAAAGAATAAATATTAGAGGAATATACTATATTTACATGTTCTTTGTCTATTTTTCACTTGATGATAAAAAATATGGATTATAGATGATACTTATAATGTATAAAATATATCATTTGGTGGGAATGTTCATACATAAAAATGATTATATTTGACAGAGATCCCATTATACTTCTTAGTTTCATGAGTATCTCAGATGGTTTGTTATATAAATCTCTTTTTTATTACATATACGAAATATATATTTTATTGTTTTGTCATCCTTGATATGTCTTGTAGGGTAACATGGTTCATCCCTGGGATAAGGATAAAATTTTGGATGAAGCGTTTGTTCAAAATGAATATAGTTTGAGGAAAATTTTATTTTAATGATTTAGGTAATTAAAATAATCAATGTTTTTATGATAATTCAAGGAATCCATATATTTTTTTGAAATATTTTATTTGATAGGTTTCAATTTTTTTGTTATAATTGTTGATCTATTTTTTTCAATTTAATTTATATTACGTTTAACATAAGTGGTTATTTTATGCTAAGTAAATTTTTCAATGCCCAAAAATTTAATTTATCTCTTTAAAACATAGTGATTAAAATTTTTCTCACTATATATGATATTATCATTAGAATAAAATTGATTAGATACCATATATTCCATGAGAGATATTTCATTCAGAAAAAAAGTTATGAAATTATTTATCTTATGGAAAGGATATTTCCAAAAAAAAAATTATATTGTAATCCCCATTGGATGTTAAGAAACATGTGTATTATACTTCATTGGCATAAATCTCTTTCATATATAAATTATTTTATGAAAAATTGTGTCCAGTTTATCTTACGCGTCATACAATTAAAATATTTTTTTACCTTCAATGTCTACTCTGAAATTTATCATTCGGTTACCTTATAAAGAATAATTTATTTTACAGATCTCCATGATTACATTTATATAGTTTTTATTATATCCCAATATTTGATTTAATTATTTTCAGTGTATCAAAAATGGAATTTTTTAATTAATGTATGTTTTTTTATGATATTTAATTTTCTCTTGAATGGAATGATTTGAATATAATTAAATCTCACATCAACATTACATAATCCTACACCTTCTTTGTAATGAATGGACACATACAATTAAGAGCATGTCTCATAAAATTTTTAGTGGGATATTCTCATGACCATCGTTATTATATAATATTCTTATGTTTAAATTCAATGAACAGATATATATATATATATATATATATATATATAGTGAGAGAGAGTGATTAGCGGCCTAGATGCACAATATGAAAAGATACACAAGTACATACAAACACCCTGATTACACAATGAAAAAATGTATGTATATAGAAAAATCCCAGACAGTACATGTGTCTTGTGATTAAATGTTTATCAGTTGAAATGAAAAAAATATAGAGTTATATTTATTTTATATAAATTTTTTGTATATTAGTTTGTTAATATAGTGCATATGTAATATATAATGAGATATTGGTTGAGATATCAAGAACTTTTGTGACAAGTAACAAATTATAATATTCTGGTCACTATTGCAGAAAAAACGGATTCCAAATTCGAAATCAATAATCTTTTATAGTAGAGTGTTGGAAGAGTGGGCTATGAGATTTTTTTTACTGAATCACTTTAAAACTCTGGTTTTCAATTTCATTCCACTATGCTATTATTTTTTAGGGTCTTTTTTTATTTATTAAATTACTAGAAAAAACATACCTTAAAGATGGGTTTTCAATTTAAATAAAATATTTAGAAACTCTATTCACCCACTCTTTAGTTTTAATTTATCAATTCTCTAAAATATAATTTTTAATTATAGTTTATGACTCTTTTGTTCATATCTATTAAAGGATGAATTCCAAATATATTATTTAAAATCGTTTTTATGGTTGAAAAAATGAAGTTATGACAATGGTTAGAGATCCCATCATTAATAGTGAGAATGATGGTTTTTGGAAGTCACAAATGGCCATCTATTTGAAGAATGTTTTCTAAATGGTTTATCTTAATGTAGTAAATCCTTTTGAAATTCCATATAAATAACCATAATCATGGTTTTATAACAATAAAGAAATTAACGATCATAATTCTAATTATTTTAATTCTATAATACATTTAATAGGTCTAGATGTGTTTAATCATGTTTCTAGATCTAAATATAGTCATAAATTGTAGACTTATATACAAATGTTTTATTAGGATACAAAAATTGTTAAGGACAAAATATATGATACTACGAGACATATGTTCGACATATTAAAAAGCTTTTATGATAGAAATAAATACTATGTTTAATGGAAGACTCAATAATATTTTGAATAGTGTTCAAACTATAGGAACACCAATTACTTAGTTAAATAAATAATTTAATGGTATAACATATTTCACTCCTTAGGGCAACAGAATCTCATATTCCAGTAAAAAATCTACAAAGCTTAATAATTTAAATATAAAATATATAATTTTCAATATTAGGATGTATGATTTTGAGAACAAAGATAATACTATAGGATTAAAACTGTTTAAGATGAAACTAATAATATTAGCGTTTTTTTATCTAAATATGAAAGAAAGAAAAGGGTATTAAAATTTCTATAATCTTTGAAGAAGAATATTTGTCAAGAAACACTAGTTAAAACAATTATCTTGTATAGTTTCCCCAGAATTTCAAAATGTTCAATAACAAAGAAGAGGTTCCAGAAAACCCATCAAAAATACTAGAATCATGATGAAAATTCTAAATAATTGATATATCATTAATGAAATGTGCTACTACATGAAATTCCAAAGTATCAACAATTTAATGAAAATAAATAGAATAATTTTCTTTGAAGAATACTAGATTTTTGTTTAAATCCAATAATCATATGAATGACATGTGAAGTTCTCCTTGAGACACATGTTTATGTACATAATTAAAATTAAAATATAAAACATTAATCAATATTCCAACATGCGTTTCCTAGAACATTAAGATGAGGTAAATTCTTATCAGTCTTATTATCATGATTTCAAATTAGAGGATGAAAATTGCACATATGAAGAATTAAATGAATAGTGTATCACATTTAAAACTAAGTATGAAATAATTAAAGAGAAAAATAAATCTCTCATGAATTCCTATAAAAAATTGTTAATGAAGTAGAGGATATAAACAACAAAATATTCTATTTTAAAATTTTGTAAGAAAATATATTCCCTTATATACAAAATTGGATAGAAAATTTAAGAATCTATAGAATGTGTTTCAAATCATCAATGATGAAATATTTATTATTTCTATTTTTCTGGATTCCATTAATAAAAATATCGGTCAAAACCAACATAAAAATAAAAAAATTCAATATTTAGTCCATGTGATAGAACTAAATTTTCTAAAAACTATTTTATACTTCATTTTAAAATCAATAACCACTCCATATTTACGTTTTCTCATTGCGGAGAATTAGTTCATTGAAAAAATATATTTAATATTAATAATCAATAATTGTTTTTGAAATTAATTATTATTTCAAACAAAACTATTCTCATAATATTCCACTTATTTATCTGGGAGTCAAAAATATATTTGAATCCCCATGATATTTATAGCTAGCATTTCTAGACCAAGAAATTTTCAGTAATATGAAATTTTTTGGTTTGATTTTTAATTATATAGAACTACCCACATTATAAAAATGAGAAATTTATTATGGATCTTGGATTCTCAAAGAATATGAGTCGATATTTCTCAAACTTTCACTCACTAATTAATACAGATAGAAGTTTTGTTGTTTTTTTATAAATGAAAACATATTTTTTTTAGAAATTTATCTATTAGTTATCCACAATATATCCTCATCAATAATGTAAATTATATTTAGGGCATATATCAAAACCTAATAATTATTTCTTAACATTGTGATTATGGTCATTGATTTGATTTTTCTATCCATACATGTTCATTTTCCTATGTAAAATCTCTCAGGTGTAAAGAACCAATACTAGATAGTTCTTATACATTAGATATTAATTTCTTTGGTAGAAAAATGAAAATTTATTTCATTCTGAAATCTTTGAAACGTGGATTTTGTATAGAATTCTTAGACTGAAATATTCATTCCATGAATAATTTTTCTTAAAGAAATATTGTTTCTGATATACCTAATCATCAATTGTATAAAAATAAAATACGTGATGCATATAGAATGGGAAAGAACCCTAGTCATATTTTAAATAAATAAATGGTGATGATATATCTAAACCTCTTGATATTTACTATTTTATTCTATTTATATCTTCTTGAATAACACGTCTTGTTGTAGTATCATTTTCTTATGTGTTTTTTGATAATTTCTCATGATTTACATGGGATTGCGTCTTGTGACATAAAAATTATGCCAATTTTAATTTCATTAATTTTTGTAACCCATTGAATATTGAAAAAGATTCCAAAATTGTAACCTTGATAATAGATCATGGAAAATAATATGAGAATGATAAATTTAAGTAATATTTCTTAAAATATGGTTTTAGATATACATTTTCGTACCTAATAAATCACCATAGATTGGTGTTATTGAATGTTGAAATAGGTCTTTGTAAACAATTTCTGAAAAAATGTTATTTGAATATTACAAGACCAATTATTTTTGGGATAAATCTAATAACAAAGCATGTTATGTTACTAAATGAGTGATAATAAGGTCAATATTAATCAAAACATCCTAAGATTTATTAAAAAATTGTAAACCAAATTTAGGGTACCTTGAAATTTTCAGGTGCAAGGATTTGTATCATAAACATGAAGGAAAATATTGGTGTGTTTGAACTAAGTTATGACGAAGGTATCATCCTATGTTATTCCAGTACATCTCATTCAAATATATTATTCAAAAAATATGTCCATTATTGTTAAAGAATTCAATCCTATGATGATTTATGAAATTGATCATTTTGATAAGAAAATTACTCAAATTATTGAGATGAGTGATTTATATAAGGACACGAGACCTGAAACATGTTCTAATTAGAAAAAACGTGTTCATTTAGAACATGATTATTTAAAAAACTATACATATAAGGTTAATAATATTGACCTACAAAGCGACTTCCCTAGAAATTGTAAAAACTATAATGATCATCATCTAAAAACATTAATACCTTTGTATGATAAAGGAATTAATAATTGAATATGTTTTGTATATCTAGTAGAATTAACTTCTATAGAACCTAGAACAATTGAATAATTTACAACTGAAGAAATATGGTCTGACCTATGAAAAAAGATATCAACCATTTCCCGATATAAAAGGAACTAGAATTTGTTAATATACACTCAAACTATCATATTATTGGAACTAAATGTGTATTTATTATTAAATAGGAATATAAAGACCTTATCACATGAAGTAAATATATATTATTTTCAAGATTTTAGAATTGTGATGATGGAATAGATTATGAGGAGACATTTTCTCTATATCATGCTTAGAATAATCATTTATCCTTCCAATGTATACACCTTATATAAAATCAAAATTATATTATATGGATGTAAAATCGGTATTTATAAATTTCTTTTGAGTTTAGAGTGTCTATGATGAATGACATACTAGTTTTGAAAACCCTCTACAAAGATCTTACTAGTCCTAGTAGATAAAATGGATATGGAAATATCACAAAACACATCTATAAACATTCGTTCCACCTCAGAATTGATTCCATGATGTTATTAAACTAGCCTTGGAGGATCTGAATTATCTTTAGCATGTATTATTGGAGAAATTTTTGAATCTCTTCTACCAACATCATCCATGCATGTTGGCTACATGAAATAATTTAATTTAAGTCCTCTATTAAATAACATTAATTCTTGGAACATATGTATATATATATAATTAAATTTTTCCTCATAATCATTTCAATAGTGGTTTATTATATTAATATTTTCATGCTAATATTGAATGTTCAAAATTTATTTTTTTCATTAATTCTTTATTATTTTATTATATATTGAATTATTTTACAGTTTTTTCAATATTATCAATGTTTATTATTGTATTTTTCTTTACTTTTCATTTACATTATATAATAATTTTGAGATTGAAATAGCTCAGTGATTTTGATATTATAAATTCATTCCATGTTATATTAATTTTAATTTTAATTAACTTATTACACATATTAATGTTCCATTATAATTATGTTTGTTTTCGTTATTATACATACTTTTTATATCAATAAAAGTGGAAATGAAAAAGGATTTAAAAAATTAAATATCATATAAAATAATTTTTCATTAATTTTGTATTATTTACTGGGTTTTTTTATTATTTAGACGGGAAGATTAATGAATAAACATATTTTCATACTATATATCTCAGTTTCTATGTGTTTAGATGAATAAGAAATTTTAATTTTAATTTTAATTATACTATCTCAATGGGATTAGATTTTCTTCTAATGTAAGAGATAAGATAATTGTATAAAAGTAATTTATCATACACTTATAATAAGTTATTTTCATATGATATTTAATGTGTTAAATCCACTGAAATGTATTTTATCATATAAGAATTAAGTGTTTAAATATTATATTAATTTTTTATATATTATTTTATGAATATAATATATTGGAAACAACATGTTCGGAGTTATATATTTCAGTCACAAAGAAGTTTTGGAAATATATTATCTTATTTAAAGTATATTTAGAATATATTTTCTTAAAATCACTAAGAGAATTTGTGAATAGTAAAAATTATACTTCAATAACTTAATTATCTTAACAAAAATAATTATTATACCCGATAATATATTCAGTTAATGTTAAACATCATAGAATTCAATGATCAGTTTTATATTATAAATCTACTCATAAACTTCCCTGTTAATTACCGAAAGAAAAAAATCCAGTAAGTAGATCATCACTATTACCTTTAAAAAGATAGAATAATATCTTGGAAATTCATTCTTTTTTTAGAATATGCGAAAATGAGTTTTATAATTAAGGAACAATAAATTTGTATAGAGGGTCATTTTTTCACCAATGGAATGTTCTAAATAATAAAATTTCTAATATCAACAATTAAGAAAAAATATTCTATATTTGGATGGAATGGATACAGGCTATTAAGTGAATATAACGCCAAATTTTCAATGATTTCTTCTCTCAAAAATAGTGATTATCTATTATTCTTATGGTATAAATCAATGAAGAGATATAAACAGGGAGAGTTAGTCACTAAATGGAAACAAAGTTTAAATAAATACATAGGTATATAAAAACACTATAGTAATTAAAATTAAAAAATATGTACATTGTAAAATAGCAGATAATTCTTGAATTTTTTTACATATAAGTTTTTGAGTCATAATAGATTAACATTCGAAGTTTTTATTTGAATATCACCATCTTCTCTAGACATATCATTATCTAATTTCAGTTTATGATTGAAACTATGTATTTCAACAATTGGTTAAATTTTAATAATATCTATTTTATATACACTCATTGTATATGAGTTTTCTTGGACTAAGAATATGTCATGTAAAAGGAGATTATTTTTAATACTCTAGAGTCTTTGAAACAAGTAACATCTACTTGTAATCAGTTCGGAACCCCTGATGAAAGCGCAATCATAGTGAAAATAAACATACACTTGTACTAGATTTTTTTGGGGGTGTTCAATGGGATTTATATTCCAAGAGCCACTATAAATATCTTTTGTTAAATCTCATTCCACTGTGATTTTATTTTTTGGGATTTAACTTTATACATAGAAAAATATTGGAACTTAAAAACCTTGAAGAGGATGGTTTAAAATTTATGAAAATTTTCTAATGTAAATTCACCTCATATATGATTTTTTAGTTATCCATTATTTCGTACAGTAAACCACTATCCATAAGAGTCTGGGTAGATCCTCAAATAGTTGTGGATTTATGAATAAATTTATTATGAGTTTTTAGTGAAAGTGGGAAGTTATTTAATAGGAAATAATATATATATAAATATTAACTCATATGATATATATATATATATATTTGTATATATTTATTGATATTCATTCTATGTAATTATTTTTAGGCGTGTATTATATACATTAAATTATACTATATGTATACGACATTAATATTTAACTCTCCATTTTATTATTATCAATCCATTATGAATGGATTAAATTCATTTAATTTTAAATTAAAAAAACTCATTGAATTAATTTCAATTGAAAAAATGCATTTGTATATAAAAATATGGTTTACACATTTCATTAAATGAAACACATCATGGATGGATATATAAGGGGATGTGAACCTTCATGTTGACTACGTCGATCATGTCCAAGAATCATAATTTATCTAAATTTCATATATTTTTTTATCGTATAATAATAAGGCTCTAAACACCTTCATAATTTGGTTATCCTCCTGATATGATCAATGTCTCATTGGTTGATGTTACCCCCCAGAGGAATGGTGAATTTTACACTACTTCTGTATCATCATCATGAAATATCTTTAACTAAGTAGTAAGAAGAATGATGTTATTGGAAATTTTTTTGTAATAGTTTTTAATGAATTATTTACATATTGGATCATAATGAATGATATATATATATCTGAGTTTTTCTAATAGAATTTTATTATTTGATGATCATATAAAACCCATCATTACATTTCTAATAAAGTAATTCTACCTGATTACTATAAAATTTTAAAAAATAACATTAAATTTCAATATCATTAAATCATAAAATTTTAGGATTTTAAGTTCAATCCCATAATTATATAAAACAATTACCTTATTCATAAGAATATAAAAAATGCAACATTTATTAAACATATTTTGATCATGGAATGTATAACACATATGAATTGCAAAAGATAATGTTATAACAACTAGAATATTATATAAAATTACTTGGATGAGTAATTTTTTATTTATTTATTTGATTTATGAATAAATAATTTAGATGTAGTGCACCAATTTAACAAAAAACAAAGCGACTGATTTGTGGTATTATCATGTTGCCTATAATGATTATATGGAAGAAACTCACAGGTTGGGAAGTTATTATAGAATAGAAATAAGGGGTCCTATGTTGGGGTTGATAGAGATATGTTCATGGGAAAATAATTAAACAAATTTATGTTAGGATTAAATAACTATAGAACATATATATGTTTTATGATGTTTTACAACTTATTAAGGATCAAAAAAATATTTTTTCTATGGTGAGAATGTAATCACTTTCTTCTGTTGTGGTACACACAATTAAGGTGTTTAAAAACCATATTTACAATCATTATCTATTATCTAATCACATTTACATCCATATACTTTTTTTATGAAATAACATCCATTTCCACAAATCCCATAATAAAAGACATGTAATATTATCCACCAAATTTTCACTTAATTATGAATTCAGAAAAATAATCATTTAGAAGGATAGAGAAATTGGGATGGCCCCTCATTTTCTTGGGTACTATCGCTTGTGGTCTGAGGGTTCTAGTCTTATCGATAGGTAGTCTGTTCCAACTTGATGACTTATATGGTATCTATAAACTGAAATTATTTTTTCTTCTATAGTTTTCTTCCTCTCAGTCAAATATTTTCCCCAATAAACTGGCTTCTTCTTTGTTCTATTCCCTTATTTTTTCATCTTATATTGATGCTACTAGTATTGGATTTATCATTATCATTGTGGCCTTGAACTGTAATTTTTTATATTAACATTTTAGTATATTTAAGGGGATTTACATGATCTTTAATTGATTTCATTTTACTTGGATATGTCTGTTGATTTCTTGATGAGGGTTTGGACCTTAATTTAATGTGGGTCTTCTTCTTCATCCCATGAGTGTAGGAAAATAATTTTATTGGCATGTAATGATATTGATTTTTTTTATATGTTTAGGGTTTATTATCTTGTGTTTTCTATGGAATAATAACTGGTGGTTAGTGGTCTGATTATGCTATTTGAAAATTCTATAAGGGTTATAAATTATTTCCATTTTTCTTCTTCGCTATTGGTATTGGTCGAACTTTTTTATATATGGGTTTCTTTGATTCTTGTTTTATTCTATTTTTATACTTTATTTATCATTTATTCTCTCGAGTGAATTCTTGTTCTAATGAATATGTTTCAAACCTATCCAACTCCTTCATTGTTTTATTATTTATTTTCTTCCATATATAACAGCTCTTTTACAAAATCATATTGGATAATAACTTTTTGGAATTTATTCATTTTTTATATGATTTAGTAGGAATTAAGTGTTAATTATTAAATGAATGTTTATTGAGGTGGATCCCATTGATAACAGGGTTTCATTGTGTTTTATTTTTAGTGGTTATATTTTACATCTTACTTTTAAAGGGTACTCTACAATTACTCTCTTTAGATTTTTAGTATATAATATCTCTGAGGGGTTTGATTCTGAAATACATTCATTGATTTATCTATTATTATAGATATCACATAATATTTTAGTGATTCCCATTTTGGTTTTGAATATTTTCAAGGATTCAATGTGATGTGTAGACAAGGATAGAACTTTGGTGTCCAATAATATTACTCATTCTATGGAGTTTTTTAAACATCTAGTATTCAAATTTTTAACATGGTTGTTACAGGAGGTGATAGTTAGACAATTTTCTTCTGTTTCACAGGTTTAATAAGTTAATGTTTATAATATGGAGGAGGAAATTGAATGTTATATGGAGTCTATAGTGATTTAAATCTTGTATCTCAGTAATGTATGGTATTTACTCTCAATCAATAAGTTACAGGGTCTTAAGATGCTTGAGGATCAAGGCTTGGGATGTGACATTTTTTACTGTCCCATTATTTCTCATAGCCATTTTCCTATTTTCATAACACACAAAATTCCTATCCTTCATATCATAAATCATTTGGGTCCGGGGTTTCTTGGATGAATTTTTTTTTGGGTTCTTGCTAGTGGTGGTTGGTGATATTTTTTAAGAAACCCCAGTTGTAACATTTTATTGTTCCTTTATGTGAGCATTCCCATTGAAACCAAATATGGTGCTTATGAAATTAAAAAATGATATTAAATAATATTAAATATAAAACCAAATGACCCTCACCATTCATATGTTTTTTGGGAAATGTTGTATGGATGGGTTTGGATTCTTGTGTTACTTTTGTTACTGTTACCCAAAACTCCTAATGGCTCCTCGATCCATAGTTAGGTGCACATCTAATTTTTAAAGGACATTGTTCTATTTTTTAGTCCCAGCGACTCTTAGGTACTCACATTTTTTGAGTGGATGGTAGGTCAGCCTCCTCACACCCTTTTGGGGAGGAATAGTTTCATACTATATGAATCTCTAATAGATATAAGTTATGTTCGTGAATATCTTATTATTCCCAATACAGGACCAGTTTCCTAAAATATAAATTCAAATTAATTATATTTTCTTGAAAATGACTCAGATCTCTTGGGTATGTCCATATGCATGGTTCTGAGTTTCATCATCATTCTTCGATAACATGAGGTTTCATATATATTGAAACCATACAACCAAGTGCTTTGGAACATGCTCCCATATAAGGAGTGGATTAATATTTAGATGGTGGGATTGGGAAATTATGAGTTGTCCTATGTATATTGGTTTTTGAAGGAATCAAAAACCACAAAATTTTTTTAGCTTGTACTGTTTTACTTCTTAATGAAGGAATTATATGGGTGCTTTAGGACACATTCATGCTCAGGTCCGAGGGGGATGTCTTACGTATCCTAAAAATATAGAGAATAAGATTTGTCCTTGGTGTTTATTTTATGACTAATATATTTGGGTCACCTTGTCATTATAAGGACTCATGGTTCATATTAAATGATTGTTGTAACACTCTAATCTCATGTGGGTGATTCTCAGTGTGAGAAATAAGGGATTGAAAGTAATAAATATTATTGAATTATACATGGGACTAGAATACTGGTCCCACCATGGATAGTCAATATGGAGCTCGGAATTCATAGGTAGGTGGAATATGTATCATAAATATGGAAGGAATCATATTTTTCAACATTACCTTTATATCGGGGAAGACACACAGAAGTTTCCCTGGTTGGAGGAAATTTTTGATGCCAATGAGGTGTTCTTTGCATCCCCCTAAGACCACATGAGCCATGATCATGTTGAGAAACAGGGGGGAGTATATTATTAGACTCATGAAATATGGGTATGGTACATTTTTATTAGAACAGTCATTGGGGTGTTTGGAATAGAGCTCAACACTTAGGGAGGTGTCCAATAAATCCTATTTATGGAAGGAATTAGCGTTCTCACAGTACTTTTTATGTTGGGTATTACACACTAAGACTTCCCCACACCTTTATAGGGGTTTATAAAAAATATTATAGGACCATTGAAAGTCCCTAATTCCACTTCATCCATTATTATTTTTCAGAAACAATGTATAATAAGCAATTAATGCATTTTCTTTTGGAAAGGGACTCATGGTCCCTCTATGGATGACAAATATGGAGCTCATACCTCAGGGGGAGGTGTCCTAGATATCTTTAATATGATAGGAATCATATTCTTAAAAGTTCCTTTTATTTTGGGGCTTATACACTGAGGCTTCCCTATTGATCATGGATTACTTGTCAATGACAGCCAACAATGTCAAATCTGGGGATTCCATGATATCCTAGATTTCTTTTCTGGAATATGTCGTAAGAACTAGTTGGAACGTCCTGGGGGTAATCACATGACCTAGACTGACAAATATGGATAGTTTCATGGGAGTCAGTGTGGAATAGCCAAAGAGGTGTCATGTGTCTATGTTGACACCTCTGGGATACCCTATGAGACCTGGCCAGCATGACTTGAGTGCATAGAGAGTCTTTGATGACATGAGCAGAGGGTGTCCTAGGTGCTTGGATGTAATGTGTAGATGATTTCGTGAGACTCATCTAATATGAGTACGAATCGTTATTTGAGTCGAGTGATGTGTCTGCAGCATTTCACATGTCCTAGGTAATAGACCCAGAGGGTTCACAAGACTGAATTGGCACCAATATGGGAACATTATGATGTTCACTAACATGTTTGGAGGATATTTCATGTCTCAGATGACATGCTGAAGGGGTGTCAAGAAATCTGGTCAACATCCTCTAAGGTTATTGAACGTCTTATGATGACACGTGTGAATTGCATGAGTGAAGAAATCATGTATTTTACTTAACCATTTTTCCTCTAATCATAGTTATAACCCTTGTGTTGTGAATGACTTGGTTTAATTCAGTGTCATTTTCTTTTAGCCTCGCGAGATTTGGAGGACATATGGTATGTTCTTCACATGTCCTACCAGAAGGCCTTCATGTATTCTATTAGTGATCCCATAAATCAAATTATGTCTAGCTCTTGACTAATATAGCTACATGCTGGTATGTTACCTGATGGAATGCATGTTGGCACCATGATCGGTTGTCATGAGACATCCACAAAAGTTCAGAGAAAAATATTGTAGAACCTAGTTGTTTGATCTATTGAAAAACATATCCTTTCATCATGTTGGGAAGTATATTTATATACATCTCCACATCTCAAAATCATTGATTTTTTCGTTATATCTGGAATAAGTCTAGGCTGGAGTCGGTGAAGGGGACTTCAGCCACATGGTTTCACGAGTCGCGATTGTGTACTGCTTCAAGCGTATTGCCTGATTTTTAGTGATCAAAAGACTCCTTCATCAATGTACATGATTGTAGTATTACTGATTATCAAAGGATTTTTTGATCAACTGGTGGTGTTTCATGACCATTAGGTTCTTATGATTACATTTTTTTGGTCTTATGAAAGATTCAAATTTTTATGGGAGGACACTCACGATACCATTGGTGGAAAATCTGGGGGACTCGCAGGACAATGTTGCGGGTGGGTTGTGTGAATATCATGCCATTCAGTGATAGTGAGTACCTGTTTCCTCCTCCCTTTTAATCCCCTTTGTTTTATGTAACAATGGTTGGGATTCATGTGATATTTTAAGTGTGTTGTTCAGTGTAATTCTTTTCATTTTTGGAGATATGTCATGTGACTAATATGGGTTGCATAGGGGGTGCAAGATCATTTCATGGAAATTTTTTCCCATTTTACTTTATTCACCAAGGTATTTTATGGGGTGCTTCACATAGTGAGGATGAAAAGACAATGGGATTTCATGAGGTGAGGTGGATGTGCCTCCGAGGACTCATGGTGCATTGTGGGTTGTCATCGGTGCACATCTCATTTCCTTTGGTGATTATGAACCCCTCTCTTCTCCTCCATTTTTAACCACTTTATTTTATTTTACAAATTCTAAAAATCATGAAAGTTGGAACGAGTAACACCCATTATTTTTAAAAAATTTCTTGATTTCATCTTTCCTGGCCAATAAGATTGATATGGAGACTATGCAAGAATTTACGGGATAGGTCTATCTATATATCTTTAGAGAACCACATTGTTTTCTGGTAACTACAAAATAATTTCATGTGGTGAGACTGAAATAGCATAGGGTGTGTGGGGGGAAAGCAAGACATGTCACTAAGGACATTCCGAATTTCATGGGTTACCAATGGAGTATGTCCCCAGACATTTAGCTACTGAAAACCCCCTTTCCTCGTTTTATTTATATCATTTGTTTTATATGGTGAAGGCTCGAAGGCCATGCGAGATTTCTTAGACATCACCAAGGGATTTTATTCTTCCTAATGATGACCTGGAGCATGAGATTAAGGAAAACTGTGGGTATATTTCTTTTTAATGACATCCCTCTTTACTCTTCAAGGATTTCATATGGGAAAACTAATTCCAATATTTAGGTATCTTCCCAAGTCACTTTGTCAAACCTTATTTGGTGGGCATCAACAAATTCCCCCCTCAGAAGTGATGTCTGAGGGGACTAGAACTCACTTCTGAGAAAAAAAATTCCTAATATAACCATTGATGTCAACATAAATAAGTGATTTGGGTGAAGTTTAGTTTACTAGTTTATTCTTGGTATTCTGTGAAATGAATATAAATAGTGGGGTGCAGTAAAATTCATCCCAACAACCGCCTTTTTTGATAGTCCTCCTAATGTTTCTCCCATTTTGATATCGTATCGCAAACCCTTATTGAGAAACCTATTAGAAATTCTATGTCATGAACCTATCCTATCAAATCACTTGAACATGGTTTATTTCTTCTGAGGAACTAATCTTCCTCGACCATGAAGAATTTTTTGGTAATTCCTCAGACTTCATCTATAAGATCCATGGCCACCTCAACTGGTTTTGTGAGACTTGTTGGCCCAATAATTCGATCATTTTTTAATCGTGTGACAATATTTACATCAAGAAATTAAAAATATTTAGGGGGATTATGTGGTTATCAGGATTCATTATAGGGTTTATCATCCCCAAAATTCCTCTAGAGGTAACTTATTTCTCGAACTCTTTATGTGGTTTGGAAATTCGTTATGGATTCATGTGACGTGCATGACACTGATGTATCATGTCATACATTATTTTACCCGAGATAATATATTTTCTATGTATGATGTATGCCTCGTACTTATTACCAGATAGATTACAGTTTCTACAATGTCTCTTTAGCAGCATCCAACAAGAGATCCATAATTTCTAGGAATCACAATACTGATCCCCATTATCACGTGCATATGGAAAATAAGGTCATGTAGAGGTTCCTTTCATCTGAAATTCAGAAGTATCCCATATTTAATTGACTTATAATATATGATTTTTTCATGATGGAATAGTCTTATATCCCTACACCAGATTTTATCCTTCCATTCCATCACGTATCTAACTCCATATACTGCGTTTTGACAATAATAACTGATAATGGTCAGTTTGGTACCACTCAATCTCAGTGCTTTTCATATATGTTAGCATATTATTTCCTATGTCTAGATGATCATAATGATTCTTAACAACCAAGTTTTGATATTTACCCAATCATATTGGAATCTTCTCTATACACCTCAGGTGGAATATCGTACTCAATATGGGATCATTATCCAAGTGGAAATTCCTTCGAAGAATGGAATTTTCCATTCTATAATAGGCTTATCAATTCAGAATTTTCTAAGGATCTATATTGGGTTCATCTCAACAAATCCATATTGATACCTCAATTTATCATTTTCCACCAACCTGACCTCCTTTGGAAAATGATTCGCCACTGGTGGTCTGGCACAAATACCTTACATCTTCCCCACTATAAGGTGGGTATCAGTTTATAGTATATCAATAAACTGGGAGCCATATCTCCTATCAAAGAGATGTTTCATGAATTTATTCCTACTATGTATGTCTAATAGGGTCCCCTACATACTCCAGTTCTAGAAAATAGTATTCTTTTAATTATGAATAAAAATCTAGGGAGAGATCTAATTGTGAACTTTTCTATTTCCTTCACTGATTGGATTAATATTTTTCTATTTGGGAGTAGGGTGAGACCCAAGGATATACACCCCCATCGATTCCCACCCCAGTTTTTCTACAATAGTTCTGGCATGTATTGGACTATTGTAGAAGCTAGTGACCTCACCACATTGGGCTATTGGGTTAACCCAAAGGTCACTTTACACCTTTGGTTGGTAGGTTTTCATGGTATGTTTATAAATGGTTTCTCATCCTAGATGGGGACACAAACTTTGGAATATGTGTTACAAAGTTTTTAATTGAGTTGAATCTTATTGAAGGGTTGTGCCTTAAACCAGAAGTTCTAGTTCTTTCATGCCTCTACTAGATGTCGGGTCATATCCTACAACAAATCACTCCCTAAAAGATTAGTGGCCCCCTTCAGTTCAGGATTGGATGGATATAGGAGTACTTTCATTATTATGCACACTAAAATATCTATTGGTTCCCAGAACACGTATCCATCCCTATATTATTTAATATTTCTAGGTTTAGTCCTTTTACTTTATCCCCTATTGATGTGAAAGGTGCACTATGCCAATCGGACCACATTTACATTGATACCATTCATTCACTGGGTAGTCTGATTATTGATAACAGAAGCAACACTCCTGATGAGAGGTCTTATATGATATATCTTTGGGTGGGATTCATATATTCATGGTAGAAGAGGTGACTATCTATGACCCATACATTCTGTACCTATTTTTTAGATAGTTTGGTTGTGTTTTGGAAATTTCCCACATGTTTCTTGCCAGTTTGTAAGGGTAGAAACATGCAAGTGTGATCTGAAAATTTTGGAATATACTATCCATTGAAGATACTAGAGATGTGGTCATATTTTCACAAACCGAAGATCTTACATTCCTCACCTTGGATTATGCATAGGTTTGGGTGATAGATTATCCTAATAGGGTGCAAGTCCAACTGGTATTCCATGCGGATACGCCCCTTGAATAACTAATTCCCCTATTTATGACACAAATGGAATTGATTAAAGATTTAGGTAAGGCATCAAGGAAGTGAGATCACTTTGATCATAGTTATTCGGATGGTAAGTCGGGTTAATTTTAGGAGACCGATCCCTCAGTGAACAGGATATTGATCATGTGCCGATTTAGAGAGAGGAATAGGGGGATTATTCTCTGATTTAAATATTAATTAAGTTGATTGGTCATCCTTCTAACCACTTATTCATCTACTAAGGTTGAATCATGTAATAACATAATCTATGAGCATATCTATTTTTTGATTACTGAGACCCCTCTGAAGACATTCTACCATCAAGGGGAGTGGCTTCACCAGTTGTTTCATTATCTCTGGGTAGAAAGTTTCAATTGGAAGTCTCTATATGAAATAATTCAGTGTATCACCCAAAGACAAAGTGACTTGGACATACATGAAAAGTCATTTCATGATATCATGGATGAGGCCTCCCTTTCCAAACAAATGAGTGAGGCAGCAGAGTCACTGGATCAAGGCCATCGTTTTTCATCTTAATTGCATGACTAGATGGATACATGGATGGTTCATATATGAAGGCATAAAAATATTATTACTTATATACAATTAAAAATATCTAAATAGTTAAACTTGTTTGAAACTACTTGGATTTGTGTTGAAGAAGTGACTACTATGGTCGAATTTCTCCACCAAGAGGAAAAGGAGGAAGATTTCGGGGAAGGTCATACTCTGACACTCAATTGATGCCTCTTACCAGACTGTTTACAACCTTCATAGAACTATTGACCATTTTTTGTGACCCAATTTATTGTATTATGTCCCTTACTTTTTCACTACACACCATTTTTTGTCAATATTTAAGAAAGGCTCAAAAATTTAAAGATTCCTCTAACTTTTTATTCTATGAATGGATGGGTTTTTATTGTGAGATTACAATCCAATTTTCTTCCTTGTTTAATATCTTGATATTATTCACATTCCTATCATCACACATCCCTTACATTTCATTTCATGATCATGAATTCCAGATCTGTAGAGGGATCACCTTGGTAGAAACTATGTCCTATAAAATGATTTTGTTTCATATCTACGGAAATCATCTTGACTGTAATAATTCTATGTAGTAGTCCTCAAAATAATTTCCTTGTGATTTAGTATGTGGTCTATTATATCGTACCATCTATTGCCTTGGTTTTTTATCTTCTATCTTAGAGTATCTATAGCTTTAGTTTATGGTCTTTGGCCTCAGACCATCTATTTCCTTAGTTTAAGGACTTTCATATTGGGCTATATATTTTGTTAGTTTCCAGTCATTCAACTCGGATCATTTATTACATAAGATTATGGTAGTTTTTCTTAGACCTTATATTTCACTAGTTTAAGGTATTTTATCTCGGACCATCTATTGGATTATTTTATGTTATTTTATGCTAGACCATTTATTGATTTTGTAACGTTTTCCCACTCATACCATATATTTCTTTAGTTTAAGGTCTTTTATCTTGGATCATCAATTGATTTAGTTAAATGTATTTTACCTCTAAACATCTATTTCATTAGTTTATGGTCATTATTCTCAAACCATCTATTTCTTTTGTTTATGGTCTTTTATCTCGATCCATCTATTTCATTATATTAAGCACTTTTTTCATAGACCATCTGTCTCTTTAGATTATGTTATTTTAGCTCGAACCATATATTGGTTTAGTTTAAGGGCTTTTATCCCATACCATCTGTTACTTTAGTTTAATGTCTTTTAGGTCAAATCATATATTTCATTATATTATGTACTTTTTTCATTGAAAATATATTTATTTAGTGTAAGGTCTTTTACCTATGTCCATCTGTTGCATCCATTTAATGTATTTTAGCTTGAATGATCTATTTGATCATTGGATATTATACATTCATACAATGAGTGACCTAAATAACTCTGATGCATTGGATCCTAAAATTGTGATTTAGGAGATTACTAGGATCCGAATTGACTTTTTGCAGTGTGAAACTCTTTGTTAACAGCCATATGAACATGTGGAGGGGTGATTGGATTGGATGCACAGTCATGCCAATGGGTTCCTTGAATCTTTGTATCTTTTCCATGGGAAATGGAATATCTATAAAATAAATATTTATGTGTTTAGAATACTAGATATACAGAACCCTTCAGGGTTGGTGAGTATGGATGGTGTAAATCAAAACATCATTGATTGAGTCCATGAATATGAGAAGGTGTATACATTTTGGGTAGGCCCCATGACATTCTAAAATTATAGGTTATTCCATAGTGCTGAAAATTATCACAAGTATCAAATATCCTTCATAGCATAGAGAATATGAATTTATTTGGTGGGATAATACCCTTATGTGTTTGTACCATTCTAAGGGAAATATGATCAAAAAATTATTTCTCAGGGATATGGAAGAATTGTGAAGACTCAAATATTTAGATGATGAAGTTGGATATGGGAAAAAGAAATCTAGGAAGGGTTTTGGAAACCTGTGGAAGCTATATCTTAAAATGATTCATGATCCTTATTTCATGTGGTTTCGAATCATTATACATGGGCCATAAAAGGCTAGAAAATAAAGTAGCATAATCTACCCTAGAAGGAGTGTATAAATCATGGTGGTGTAATGTCAAGGATATTGAATCCTCTTGGATAGTTCAGAATGGGGAATGTAAATCATGATCTATAGTTCTAAAAACCATAGAATTGTATGGGACAGTCAAACAAGGAGTGGTTCAGATACAATAGGGTGTTGAGTTCTTATGTGATGGCATCTTGGGTCATGAGAATTGGAATATCTCTTTGTAGACAGATGTATTTGGTTGACAGTCATAGGTACATATATGGGATCATTGGGCATCCCATCATAGTTAAGAAATGGTCATTGATTCCAAATATCCTTTCCTGGTCCATGGAAGTTTATTATGATTCAAGGAATCCTAAATCTTGAAGATTGGTTTTTGGATGTTGTAAAATACAAAGAGGGTATTAATTCCCAATGTTTTGTGTCACCACTATATGAACATATTCTCATGGTGAGGAGGTGTGAAAAATATTTCCCTAACTTTTTCAAAGACCATTGGGTCTAATGACCATGGAAAGGATTTTTCTAAGTTTATGGACTATGATATTTTCATTTTCTATATTTTCACCCTAATTTTTTAATAATCTCAAAGGATAAAATATTTTGGAGGAGTCACAAGTTTTATTTAGGTCTCTCATTATGGGTTTTTGTAAAGACAATTTGTTTCTCTTTTATTAGTAGTTTAAGGTCTTATGATTTAGAACATTATGTGGTTGAGTTTAAGGTCATACTAATTTGACCAAATCATATATAGTTTTATTTCATGACTTGAAGAGTCCTAACATGAATTATGTAACACAAGATCCTAATTAGGATAAGTAGTGTTAAGGGTGCTCAAGTTTTTTTTCTGGCATCGAAGGAAAATGTTGTAAGTCATGGATCAAGTTTCCCAGGTCATGAGTTATGGTGTGGGGCACTCATACAATGAGTGATTCAAAAACCTTGGGGTGTTGAGTGATGTTGTGATGATGTCACATCTTTTGAGAATTGGAAATCCCATTTTTAGAGTAATTTATTTTGTTAATTCGAATATGTTTATATTCATGAGCCAGACAAATGCTTTCATAGTTAAGAAAAATTTCCTTGAAGTAGGGAATCACTTACAAGGACCATGGAAGGTTGATGGTGGTAAGGGATTTTCATGAAATGAAATGTGTTACATGGATTTGAGGTTCTCTTAAATGATGGTGTAAGCACCCCATACTCTGGTTGACAGAGGGATGTCTCTTGTGGTCCTCTGGTGAGGAATTAAAATTGGGAGATGGTATACAAAATATACTTTCATGTAGTGGGGATGTGTTTTGTCCAGGTAGTTTAATTTCATGAGGTAAGGGCATGCCTATATGTAGTTTAATTCTATGTTGTAAGGACATAGGAACCATCTTGAAAGGAGTTAATGTTGCGGTTGGGAGAAAAAGGGAACTTTGTAGTCACTACAAACACCATTAAATTTAGAATCAAGCCACATGTTGTTATGGATAGTCATGAAGTTTAATGTCTTATGGTAAGGATGAATTATGTATAATTTAATGTGAAATGGTAAAGAAGAAATGCTCAATTTAGTTTAACATAATGCATCAGTGATGGTGTGGCACATTTTAATGTCATGTTGCAAGGACAGGTGCAGATAGTTTAGGGTCATGTGGACCAGACCGTATGGTGGAGTTCCAAACATGGGGGTTTGCGGTGTGGTTCCATGAATCAATCTGTCATGAACGAGTACCAAATAAGTACCAACCACACCACACACCTTTTCAGGAACACTCGGGTCAAAGGTCTAAAATGGTTCATGGATGCACCTGGGCCTGAATAAGAAATTTTTTTGTGTCACTACATATATCAGAATATGAGAATAAATCCAGTGGAAGTTCTAGAAAAGTAAAAATTTTATATAGGTCTGGCCCATATGTATGGGTGGGAATTATTTCCATTTATAGATTTAGTTGGGCCTAGGATTGGATATTGAGACTTCAGAATGTTTCTTGTGTGGGAACGAATGAAACTACACATAGTTCTTTATGTTCCATGCAGTTTAACTTCATGAGGTGAAAATGAAGGTGGATCGATGTGAATTGGGGGGACATTGCAGGTGGGCCCATGGATAGAATCATGGACATCACTATATATCTCTCTTGATGAGAATCAATCCACACATAGTTTTTGGAAGACCATACAGATTAATGTTGTGTGGAACATACATCGACCATGTAGTTTAACATCACATGGTAAGGACTTATAGAATTCCTATTATGGTACCAAACTCAAGACTACAATGGATATATTTTTCACCTCTCTGCCATCCCTATGAGGGTAAGTCCCTACCATGATACCTAACCTCATGTGAGCTATTCTCGATGTGACAAACAAAGAGCGAACTGGGTTCCCCAATAGTACAGAGACAAAATAGGGGTATAACAAGGGGATTTTATATGATGCAATTACTTGAAGAAGATACAGAATCATGTAACCCCAATATATGTCATTAAAAATGAGAATCAATCTATATGATGTTCTTAGGGAACCATACAGTTTTACATCATGCAGCATGGATGATGGATTACCCGATGTGAATGGGTAGGAGAGTTATAGACCTGTGTTGTTTTATGGCATTTAGTAAGGAAATGGGTCATTTGATTCATTTTCATTCAGTAAGGATGATTTTCATATAGTTTAATGTAATTTTTTTAGGATAAACTCCATATAGTTTAATGTCATGTGGTCAGGAAGAAATGTTCCATGTAGTTCAATGTATTGTGGTGAGGAAGAATGATAAAGATTACACTAATGTAGATGATGGTCTTATTAATAGCTTATGAAAAATATTTCATGAGAAATATGTCATTGGATGGTGGTGTGACCTTCTTCCCATCCATGGTCTCCATTGTATTGGCTCCAATGTGATTGAACTTATGTATGATGTATGTTCATCCCCACTTGGGATCTAATTTTGTGGTCTTTTTTCCTGGAATCAAAACGGTTCTAAGAGCCAACCCTAGTTCTCCCTAATGGAATGAGTGGAAGGGAACATTTTTATTGAAATATTTTGGAATACTATTATACAGGAATTTGAGGTTTTCTAGTGTGTGCAACCTATCATTATTTACGAATTCCAACTCATCTTGTTGTTTCTATGATTGATAGTCATCTGAGTGTTATCTATAAATGCAAATTCAAAGTGGGTGCATCTCAAATTATATGGGTAACACTACCTCGGTCTCTTATACCAACGAGTATGGATTTCTTTGGTAGCGGTATGTGTCATGGTGCAGTATGCCCACAAATAATGGAGGACTTTATCTAGCCATAAATTCTTATCCTAGTTCACCACCTTCTGGAGTATGTTCGATAATGTCTTATTAAAGGCCTCTATATATCCATTTGATGACACATGGTAGTGGTATTATTGATTTAACTTGAAGATTTACTCATGTTATAGCTTCTTCCACTTCATGGAATTGAATTTGTTTCTTTTTTTTCAACATTGTGTTAGGGACTCCGAACCTGGTGATGATATGGGACATAATGAAGTCATTTATATTATTCATCCTGAATTCCTTTAGGGGTATCACCTCATCCCATTTGGAAAACATGTTAATGGTAGTAAGTCTATACTTGAACTAGTTAGTGGTGGCTAGGGGATATGGACCCACAACATCCGTCCCCCAAATGGAAAAAGTCTAGGAATATTCAGTGGTTTGCAGCAATTATAGTGGTTGGTGGATGAAGTTATATTGGATCTGACAAGCATGAAATTTCATGGTGAATTCTACATAGTCTGTATCATGGTTTTCTAGTAATATCCTATCCTCCAGATTTGGTGGTAGTGCCTAGTTTTGGATTAATGGGTTCTAAAAGAGGCTATGTATACATCCTCCATGGAGGAAAGACCTTCCTCTTCTACCATTCACATGAGGATAAATCCATCAACGATTCACTTATCAAGTATTTTCTTATCATTTATACCATCCTGTAGTGTGAAATTAAATGTTCAACACCCAATGATTCCCTTCATTTATGATCTTCTAGGATAGAACATCCTCAAAGATAGCTGATTATGGGCTCTTCCATCTATGGTTGGTCATTGGTTCATCATGGTCTAGGGTGGTGCTAACCTATTTTATCTCTTCCATTTTTCATACAGTGATTGGTGACCCTATTATTCAATGTATAACACATATGGCTTCCTCATCCTGATATGTGTTTTCTAGGATGATTGCTTCATTGGCCAGTGCATCGGCACAAACATTATGTGATTAGGGAATATAATTAAATGTGGGCCCAATGGGGAATTCCATTATTAATTACCTAACATAGAAAGTGAGAGAGGCTAGTTCTTCCTTTTTATGGTATATTCCCCATTGATCTTATTTATCACTAGTTTCAAGTCCCCATTTATATTCCGACAGTCTATGTGCAGGTATAGGGATAATTCTAAGCCAGTGATGAGGGCTTGGTATTTTTCATCAATATTTGTGCATCATATGGATAGAGAAAAAGAGTATAGAAAACCATCTTTTTCTAGAAAGAAAAATTTAATCCCAAGGACATCCAAATTGAACTTCATGTTCTCCATTATGGTAATGATTGGAATCCAATATGATCCATCAATGTACATATCCCATGCATGGGTATATTCATGGGCCTAAAATAACTCTTCATCAGGAAGAAATTTGTCTTCCTATATATTTTCCTGTGTTGGGTACGCCTTAAGTTAATCAGTAGGGAATTCCCCTTCTACTATCTTTTTTGACACAAACCATATGTCATATTTCTGATTAATGACTTCACCTCGATCCAATATCTATGTAAACATGGGGAGGAAAATTATGAACTTGATTTGAAAATATGAGATATTAAGTGGACCACATTGTGCTGCATGTAATTCCTCATACTGTTCACTGTGAAAATTAGTACGAGGCAGTGCTTCTCGACATTTAATTATCAATTATCAATACCTAGAATAGTCTAGTTGAGGTTTCAGAGACTATTATTGCTTCTTGCATCATTATTCTACATGATAATGGCACTCAATGAGTGTTCCATGGTGGCTAAATATAAAATTTGTGTCCTTCGTTCCACTGGGGGCATCAAAACTAGTGGTTGAAATAGTTATTGCTTCATACATTCAATGGATTTCTGACATTCATTATCCCATTAGTATAAGAGTCAGTTATTCATTAACCTCTGGAAGTAGATAGAATTTTTATTCAGGTTGGCTATGAATCACAGAATGGAGGCAAGTTTCCATTAGAGTAACAGAGTTCTGTTAGGTTCTTGGGGCGATATTTCCAAAATAGAACTACTCTTCTTTGGTTCAACCTCAATACTGCAATGGTATACCACAATTCCAAGACACATGCCTAATGTTACCTTTAAGGCACATTTTAGTGGATTCATCATTAAAATATATTTCCTTATCTTCTTGAAGATTTATCGACGATCTGTGAAGTGATCACATCATTTTCAGGATTATACGGACATATTGTCAATATAACACTCTACTGTCCTTCACAAGAATGGCTTCATGATGAAATGAAAGGAGCATTGATATGTGTTACACATATTCTTTAATCTGAAAGGCATGACTAGATTTAAGAGGATTCTTTTATGTTCTATAAAGGTTGTGGATTCTTCATCATCAGGGTTTATCTTGATTTGATTGTACCCTGTGTACCCATCCATGAAAGAAAGGGCCTAAAATATGGAAGTTTCATCGATCAAGATTTTTCTGATTGGTAATGAAAAATAATCTTTTGGAAAATGCCGATTAAGGTATCTGATGTCAATGAGGACCCAACTCTGCTCATTCTTCCTCTTTTCATGGATTATATTGGCAATCCATCTCAGCTATTTCACTTCTCATACAAAGTTTTGTTTGATTAAATTTCTGAGTTCTGCCTCTACATTGGTGGAATTAGAGGGTTAAATCTTCTTTGATTTTTTCATGAATCACTAATTCTCATCGAGAAGTATAAGATGATGTGTATCCATATTTGTATTCAATCTGGGAATTTCTGTGTAGTTTCAAGACACGAAAGAGTGATGCTGTTTCAGAAATGAAATGTAAATCTCTTTCTCTTTGATAGTTATGGTTGCACTAATCATGGTAGGTTGTGGGTCTTCTTATACCCTCAAATTTATATGTTTGAGATCTTCAAAGGTATTGTATATTCCTTCATTGAATATAGGTGGTGTGTATCGAAGATCTTCATCATCGTCCTAATTTTCTATGTCTATGGAGTTCTTCTTCAGGTGAGGATCGAAACATGCGACCTCTCTATCACTATCATGGTGAGGGAATCCATGAAAAGAAACATCATCATCCCCTTCCATATAAATTGTTGAAGAGAGATACAAGTGTTGATTTTTGCAAAGGAGAGGAGAGGCTTAATTTTCTAGGATTAAGACTGCTAATTGGACCAGGTTTATAGGGAGAACATAATCATCACCGATCATGATGAAGGGATTCATAGGGAAAAACCTAATTCATCGAGGGCTACAACCAGTATTTCATCATCTGACATTGGTTTCTCACCTCCCTTCATATAGAAATATTTTTAGGCTTTTGTGGCTCCACAAGTCTCGGGGGAGGATTTTTCCCCATGTAGTATGAAAACTACTAATTTATGGGGTACTTAAAACATTTGAAGGAATATTGATAGTACCTCTAAGTTGATGTGTACCCAACACCTTCTAAGTAGGAAATTATATGTAGTATGTTTCTAGAAAACAATGAAGTCAACATCAAATGCGAGCTCCCAAAATTAGTCTTCATGTTTTATCATACCTAGGTGTCACTTCTCAGCTTTTCATATTCCTAGATAGATAGCTTTATAGGGGATAATTCTCATTAACTATACCTAGTGGTCGAAGGGTTGACGGTATGTTAAAATTGATCTTTGATCTATTATTTATGAGTACCCCTTGGATGTTGACGTTATTAAATCTACATGAAATGTATAAGGGTGTGGTGTTCCCCTGGACATCCCCCTCTTGATTTTGATCAGCTAACGAGGTTGGAAGATGACATCCTAAGAAAATTTGTCTCCACTAGTTATACATCATTGGAAACTAATTCTGTTTCAATCTGTTGTGGGCTTCATATGGCTTTGATGAGTTCCTCTCTATGTTTTTTTGATAGACATAGTGCATCTAGGATTGATGTCCTCTATGGGACCACATCAATATATTTTAAAACATCATGTTTTTACACTACATGTATGCACTTAATGATATGGGTCTTCTCTTGGGAATGTGGTTACAGAGTCGGAGAATCTGCGATAGATGGACCTCGTGCTTGTGCAAAGGTTGAGGGAATATCTACTTATAATGTTCCAGGTTGATATGTATGTCCTCATTTCCTAGGTTGATCTGATTGGACCCCAACTAGGTGGTCATGCAAGATAATCATATGTGTGTGACCATTAAAGGCCTCAGAGGAATCTCTTTGCCTCTTTTGAGCATAATAAAGCGTATACCCATGAGTATCAGTTGTAATAATGTCATACATGATGACATGACTAGAACATTGAGTTTCACCACGTATATGTTTTCCCCTATATCCTCATATTCAGAACATGCATCCTACTGATCCAATGTTATATGTGGTAAAATTGTATTTAGGGGCATACTCACCATCAGAGAAAGGGTTTGTCAATTGAATTGTGTTTCAATAACCAAATATGCGCTCATTTTTTGATGAGGATTCTATTTGGTGGAGTGTTGACTATCTTCCTAATTCCATATGAAAGAAATCTACGAGGTTTAATGACTAATTTTCAATATAATATGAATATTTATTTTCTATTTCATTCTTCCACTAGTGTTCAGTCCCACCTTTGGGAGCTTCTTCTCACACCTCCTTCTTGGGTGGTTGAGCTGATTCTAGCATTATAAATTGTGCTCTCAGAGTGGTGTGGGCTCAATAAACTTTGTTTCGAACCATCTAGTAGTCGAATTTTTATGAACATCTAGATGGGACCTCCTACCAATCATCCACTTCTTTGAGTTGGAAAAACATTATGAAAGACACATTCTTTGGCGAATTACCAAGAACTAAATGTCTAGAATATATCCTTCTTTGAAGGAAATATATTAAGATGAATCAAGTACATATATTATGACCTAGACTACTATGGAAGGGGAAGTAATCCGGCAAGTCAATGAGGTTGAACTCACCAGGATTCCTAGGTTGTGTAAGTGTGAGTAGGTTATTTTCCATGGATATGATGAAATAATTGTGGACCTATTCATTATGAGAGGATTAATCTTTATTCATCCATTCCTTAAATCCATGATGATCCTGGTTTCTATAGGCTTCTGGATGAGGGATAATCTATTGTTTTTACAGCTGGGTAGAATTATATGGATGGTTTGGGGACTTCATGAGCAACCGGGTACGTGTCATTACTCACTTGAGAGTGACATGTGAAGATTTCATTGTATATAGCTTTAATCCTTGGGCCATGGGAAAGATTTCAGCAATGAATTAGATCTGTCATATATCCACTACAAGGTGTAGTACTATTTCAAAAAATTCATGGAATTTTCCCAGATATTTCATTGGAACCAGGGGTGTTTGTAACTCATCCAAATGATTTTCATCATATTGTTCCATCAACTTCTCTTATGAGAGAGGGATGCTGAAAAAATAGGTTAAACCCTTACACCTTACATTGAAATCAGATACCCTACCATTTTACATTGTTCGAAGTTTTTCATGTCGATAATAATTTTCTTCCTCAGTGTAGAACTGAATTAATAAATGAGCTGATAAAGAAGTTTTATCCATCCTACAACTGATCATGTTGTAAAACTGTTATACCAAATGATTTTTGGCCCTGTTCGAGTTTGTATAAAATAACATAGCATGGTTTCCTCCTGTTGATATTGAAGGCCCATCATCGGTCTACATCGAGACAGGATGTGTGTGAGATTTTGTTCAGGGTTTCCCACACCGTCAATGGTTGAGAAGGTAGGATTACCAATTATGGGAGGAGGTGGGGTTTAATTGACCCATTTGAGACATGTATTCCTTTTAGGATGCACAAGCACACTCCTCCATTCTATGTATTCTATTCGAGTAGGTAGGGACTCAATGATACTAAGGGGATCTAGAGGAACTACTTCCTGGACCATCTCCCACCCATAGGGAGCCATATGGGGTTGATGAGATGGACCCATTTTTATATTCAACCGATTTTCAATTTGTCCCATGACGGAAATTCATATCCCGAAGGGGGATAGGTTGCTTCTTCAACAGATGGATTTCATAGTAATTTTTGACATCCTCATTCTTGTGGGATGGTTTCCTTGATCCAAAGTAAACCTGATATTCAGAAGATTCCATTTATGATGGACAAGTATTGGGAGGGAGAACATTTGTCTCTGTATAGAGACGATACATCATGAGAATAATTTCCATGACTAACTCTCATTAAGTTTCCAAAGAACTTGAATTTCACTCTCATATTGTGACAATAGGTCCTCTAGGGAAGGAACTTCTCTCCTCCTGGGAGTTAATGAGGATTTGGTTTTACCATTCCCCATGGCAGCAATCTCTCATGAAGGCGGTAACTTGATATTAATAATTTCATTGTTCTGGAGCCATCTTTGGTTCCTGGAGTGCATAACCTCATTTGATGAATTCAATTCAACCACCTCCTGAGGTATTTTTACAATGTTTTGGGCCTCTATAGTTGTGTCATGATCAATATTTTCCATGATGACAGTGAATACATTGATGGAGGCATATCGGGCACTGGTGGTCATTCCATTACTTTCGATGCAATATGATGATTTGAAAAAACATTTATCATGGTATTTATTAAAACTCGTGGTCTTATTGGGAAACTTTTTCTTGATATCCTATTTGGGTTTAACTATCCTTTTTATGAGTTACTCTCATTTTTGTCTATTAATAGTCACAATGATGTAGTTTCCGATCGGGGTTTTTGAAATGGGACAAACGGGCAGAGGATTGCCTTGTGGAACATGTGATTCTAGCCATTGATTCATTTATCCCAATATTTAGAAGATATATTCCATATATGGTTGTGATATTGATGAAACATCCCACAACTATGTGGGGTGGGGGCCATTTAGGGTCGATGTTGGCACTAATTAGTCTAATTGTTGGGGATCCAATTGCTTCGGTCAAGGATTTGACAACCCTCGATATGGACATGAAGATGTAAATACCCACATACCAGTGGGGTGGGGTTGGTCTAGGATCACCGATGATGTCTCTAGAGTATTCTTAGTGAATTATGAACAAGGATATGGTGATTTAGAATTAAATTCCCCCAGCCCAGCGTGTTGGGGATCTCTTGTAGTTTCTTCTGATGCATCCAAAATTACCTCAGAAAATTCTGACCCAAGAGGTAGAGGAAGGGGTAGATATTCCCTCATCTCAGAGGGTTGGGTCTCCTACTAGATGGATAATACTACAACTGAAAATGTGGCCCTCTTTATGTGGTGTAATTGTGCTCATGTAGGATCTGGGTGCGATGGTGACCCATAAGGATAATAATTTCCCATGGAATGTTGTCCTGGTGATCACAACATCGATCTTAATATTTGAAATGTATTCTTATTATTTTGAAGGGACCAGTTTTAAGTCATTTTTTATATCCTCCCCCTCCTTCTATAATTTTTGGGAATTGTTGGAGCATAAGTATTCTATTGTTGTGACCAATTCGCCTACGCATTTCCTGATCCCTTCATCTCTCCAATGGCTATAACATTATTGGATTCCATATCTGAGGGTTCTAATATTAAAAGGGAGTGGAAAAGTGTAACTATATATACTATCCCCATCCAAAAATGAGGATTCATTAAATAGATACAGATAACTGCTATTGAAACGTCAATATGTGGTGGTGGTAAGTGTTTTGTAGTTTTGTGTAGTTACTTTCTGGTTTTGGATCTCGGAAGAGGGAGATAAAAACTATATCTAGTTAAGAATAATGTATCCTAGTTTTTTTATGGTGAAACTTGTATATTGGTTAAGGTAAAAATTAATCCAATAGTATATGATGTGTATCCCAAATATTCTATTGCAGATAAGGAATGCACTCCTTTTCTAGCTCATCTGGGATCTCATAGCTGGAAGTAGCGAGGGCTAGAATAATATTGGGATGTTTTTTCCAGATAACTCTATACTTATTTAAATTTAGTCCTCCTCCTCAACATACATACATGCCTCCATTAAGACAGAACATATAATATGACTATGATGGTAGCCTACTGATGGGAATGGTGTGTTCCTGAAAGTTGATGGTTATCCTTATACGATTGACCTCAGTGTTTCTATCACTTTTCATTATGGTGGTGTCATTGTTTTATTCACCTCTCTATATGGTTGTTTTTGGAAAAATAAAGTATTTCCTTTAGCATGGGAGATATCATCATATGGAGGTTTACCATGGTGTATTTCAGCAGTAGAGACACTATGACATATATCCATAGTACCATGAGGATGATTATCGTGGTAATGAACAACACCTAGTTCTGCTTCAATAGAAGAGTCAACAAACCCTTTTGGCATTTAGAATTTGTCAGGATCAACCAAAAATACATTTAAAATGAGAAAATTAATGGTTTGGTTCATCTCATTCATCGTGGTCATAATAAGAGGACTTACTTTTTAGAGTTGTTAAGGAGTATGTTCTTGCTATATGACGGTTATTGGAACATGTATATAACGGTCTTGTGCCATGGGAGTATGATCCCACTGCTTAGAAGATGTTGTAATATGCCACTAATATATCACATTATTTATAAGGATATGAGCCCGTCCAAATTAATTTTATATTCTCACATGGTGAGCCTAAATAAAGACGGAATTTTGAGCATAATCTTGATCCTTTGGGAAATTTCACTGGTCTTTCTTGGCCTGAGTATGTATAACATCCCTACTCTTTATTTTAGAAATTAAAATGATTTATAACATAATAATCCACTTATAAAAAATTGAGGATCAAGAGGTATAGTTTCATGGGAAATTAGGAACATTAAATGACAACATAAGACATAAAGTAGAACATATTTATTGAAAACTTCTTTTACATTATTATAACATTCCTTCATAATTACCATTGCATTGGATAACCTGAGGACATACATAAAAAAAGGGGTACCTATAAAGCCTATTAGAGGAGTAAAAAATGCATAACATGAAGAATAAAAGACATATAAGAAATTGGAATATCAATGGATCATTAGATAAACATGAACATAATGGAATTATATAGAATTATTATCATATCTTGGAAATGTGGGAACAACAGTTAACATGATATTAGCATGAGACAAGGATCATTGCACATAGAGAATGATTAAACAATCATTGAAATTGAGTAAGAATGAGTAAACCCTAATTTCACAAAAAATATCATGAGTTAACCCTCATTTTACATGGTGTTTCTTGATACTATTCTTTACCCAATGAATTGGATCACTATCAGGGTGTACGCTTCTTAATCATTACATTTCATGCATAAGTGTTCCACATAAATCATATAACATAGATTCATTACACATAAATGTTTATTAAAAAAATAGGATATTTGGAATACATAAATGTAATTCCTCAATAAAAAAGTACATGTTCATAAAGGTGAATACCCTTGATAGAGAAATGGGTATGGAATTCAATTACACGATGATATTAGCATGGTAAAACTTGGTGTAACTTCAGTAGCATGACGACATCAAATAGAAATTGTAAAATGGGTTGATCAGAGAGAAAGTCATAACTCATATTTTATAAATTAAATGTACAGTAATGGGGTCAGGGAACATAAAATTCTGACATATGTAATGGAAGTTAGATTCATAATAGAAAAAAATATCTTCAATGTAAATTATGATAGCGAAATCCCTTACGGGATTTTGGCATGGTAACGGGTGTGTATGAGAGGGATTAATGATAGATAAATGGGTATCTACTCATTCAAACATAATGAGGTTAGTATAGGGTAGGTGAAAAATCATTCACCAATATTTTTAATATAAAATTAAAGGTGATAACAATATAAGGAAACTGGGACATAAATAAGGAATGAAGGAATGTGAGGTTCCCTTACTTAGAAGTGTGATTCCAAATACTTGGGAGAGGCTTCAGAGAGGCTTCATGGGATCTTGGGGTCCCTTGGTACAATTCTAGAGAAAGTAGGGTAGGGTTTCGTTGAGATCCAAATGGTTTGAGTAAAGAGGAATGGGATGTTGAGTGGCTTTATATAGGAATGGAGATGGAATTCATTATTATTTAGGTTTGGGACACTATAAAATAAATTAATGAAGACCAAAAACCATCCCATGGTTTTTGACCATGGTTTTTGAAAAAGGGGAGTAGGAAAGATTATTTTATAAGTCTAATGGTGGAAATTATTAAAATATTAGGCTTTTTTATATGGAGGTGAGTCACACACTTAAGGAAATCATTTTAAAATGTTAAAATATCTTATAAGTCTTCGAGGGTCCACTAAGGAACCATAAAATAAATCATACAAAACAAATATCAAATTGTTTTAAATTTGAAAAATATATTTTCTGAATATAACTTTAATATTATTTAAATATATTATTATTGGGTCATTATAATGTCATAAAACACATTATACATTTAAAAGGTATTTAATTTTTACCAAAAAATTTGACTTTCTCCGAAATTTATGAGAAATTCAGCGTTAGATAATTTCAACAAATTGAATCAAAAATTAATATTAACTATATATGAAAAATTTTCTAAGTATTTGAATTTTATATTTTAAATAAAAACAGGCATTTATATAAAATTAATGGGTTTTCACAAAAACCCGCTTTAAAATATAAAAAAGTTACAATTCTAATCATAAAAATTATATGATCATTTATATTTAATAAAAATTAATTTAGTAATAATATTTTTATTGAAATATTATTTAATTAAAAAATCAAATAATTGATCCATATAGATTACTTAATTGAATTTAAATATTAACTAAATATATTATTTTTTATTTAAAAACAATTTACAATGTAACAACAATAAACTGAATGTCATTTATTTATTCTATACTAAAAAATCCACATAGTCATAATTCTAGAGTCTTGTTAAATAACCCCAAATAACACTTGCATAAGACCTAAGAGTATGGTGTGTGATGGTTATAGACTCTTAGGGCGACTCAGATAACATTTCTCGAGTGGTAATTGATGTTAACCTCCACTTCTCCCATAGGTGGTTCCTTTCAAGCTTAACGTGTTAAAACGCGTCTTGGGATAGGTCAATAGTGATTCCTAGTTATGCTACCTCCTTTTTTAGCTTTGAAAAATGGGCTTCATATGGATAAACTATACAGGAGGAGTCCATCGCTTCCTTTGTCTAACTAAATTGGAAATTTTAAAGACTTATAATTATATTAATCATGTGATCAATGTTCAATGGCTACATTATCAACAGTAATAATTCATAATGGAATTTTAAAATAATAAAAAAATAAGAAACTAAGGATGTGAATATTTTTTATATAACCATTTTACATAATAATACATATAATTAGATCAAGAGGATT
The DNA here is from genome assembly GCA_963277665.1 of Viscum album. Taxonomy (NCBI): domain Eukaryota; kingdom Viridiplantae; phylum Streptophyta; class Magnoliopsida; order Santalales; family Viscaceae; genus Viscum; species Viscum album. Next base: position 1,405,385,224 of record OY728119.1, read on the forward strand.
TTCATTAATAATAGTTTGGGTCGTTATAATCTTCCCACCTTAAGAAATTCCTCCCACAAATAACATTTTCCCATACTAAAACAAATTAAAGAAATATTGATTCATCACTTCCTATAATTCCCACACTACCTCTTCAAACATGGGGTTTTTCCACAACACCTTGACGAGGTTCATTGTCTTATTTCATATAACTTTTTCTCTATGGTATAAGAACTTCACCAGATTATCTTCATATGAGTGTTCATTCTCCAATGGTACAACCTCTATATTGAGTACATGGGATAGGTCCGGTTTGTATTTCCTCAATAGTGATACATGGAATACATCATGTAATCAAGACAAGTTTTGAGGGAGTGTTAGTGGATATTCCACTGCTCAAATAAAATCAAGGATCTCAAAAGTGCTGATGTACCTTGGACTAATCTTTCCCTTCTTACAAAATCTCATACTCTCTTCCATTGTGATATATAGAGGAATACCATGTCTCCAGCATCAAACTCCATGTCTCGTCGATGATTATCAAAATATCACTTTTGTCGACTCGAAGTTTCTTTAATGTTATTCTGTATGGTCCTAAACTTGTACACCATTTCTTCAACCATTTCTAGACCTAAGAGTTTTTACTCCACATCTTCATCCCAACATGTAGGTGTTCTGAACCTCTTGTCATAAAGGGATTCATAAGGATCCATTTGTATTCATGAGTGGAAATTGTTATTATATTAGAACTCAACCAGAGGAAGATGTTGATCTCATCCTCTATTAAAGCACATTTATCATGATCTCAACATGTCCCCAAGTGTTTATATATTCCACTCATATTAAACATCAGTTTAAGGATGATAAGACATATTGATGTTCACATCAGTATTCAGAATGTGTTGGAGACACTTCCAGAACATAGAGGTGATTCATGGATCTCGATCAGATACAATAGATAGTGGTACTCCAAGAAGCATTTCTACATCTCTAATATATATATGTGACATTTGATCCATTGAGAAATCCTCCCATCTTAAAATGAAGTATAAAATAATTTTATGATGATCCAAAACAACCCAGATAGAATTTTTTCCTTTTGATGTATTTGGATTTCTAGTGGAAAAGTCCAGGGTGATGTTTTCCCATTTTTTATGTTGGTGTGGGTAATGGTTGCATCATCCCTTTAGACTCCTTCCACTCAACCTTCACATTTGGACACACTAGGAACTTTTATGTACACAATGTGATCTCATTCTTCACTTTATCCTACCAATAATTCTCTCGAATTTCTCGATACATATTTTTGATTCCTGGGACTATGGAAAATTTTGATGTATGTGCATCCTCCAAAAGTTCTTTCTTTAACTCTAGATTTTTTGTATAAAATATTCTTGACCCAAATCTCAAAATTCATTCTTCATTAATATTGAACTATAAGGATTTCCATTTTTTATAGTTTCCACATTCTTCTAAATTTCCACGTCATCCTTTTGAGCATCCATTAACCTTTCTAAAAGAGATGGTTGAGCTATGATTTGTGAAAGCATTGATTATATTCCTTTCTTTATGATTCCCAGGTCTATATTTTACAAATCAAAAAATATTGGATCCTTTTCAATTCTCATCAATTATTGAGTTGTTGGATCCATTCTACTTACAGTATCTGTAACATTATTTTCATTCCCCAGATGGTAGTGAATTGAGCATTCGTAGACTTTGATCTTCTCTGACCATCATCATTGGTTCATGTTCAACACATTCTGTGTCAATATATACTTGATGATTTTGTATTCCATGTATATTTTAATCTTATCCCCAAAGAGTTAATTTCCCCAAAATTTTAAAGATAATATTACAATAACCAACTCCCGATCATGTGTTGTATAGTTTTTATCATGAACATTCAATTTCCTTGAAGCTTATGCAATTACTTTTCCATTTTTTTAACAGCACATATCACATTCCCTTCTTCGAATAATCACTGAATACAAAATAAAGTTATCTTATTGTGGGTAGTGTGAGAATATGCATAGTGATAAGCCTCCTTTCAACTTTATGAAGCTATCTTTACATTCATCACTCTAAGAAAACATGACTACATTCTGAGTTAGCTTGGTAAGAGGGATTGACAATGGAGGGAAATTTCTCACAAATTAGTGATAGTATCCATCTATCCCAAAGAATATATAGATATTCATCACAAATGTTTGCCTCATTCATACCTAAATTGCATTTGACGAAGAGTGATCCATAGATATCCCATTGCTTGTGATGATATAACCCTATAATGAGACCTCCTTCAACCATATCTTTCACTTATTGTACATTTCATAGAGCTTCTCCTTTCTCAAAGTCTCTAGTAAATTTCTTAGATGCTCCTCATGCTCCTCCATGGCTTTAGGGTATAGTAGAATATTTTCTATAAGAACTAGAAAATATTTGTTGAGGTAATCTCAAAGGAATCAATTCATCATGTCCATGATGATTTTTGTAGAATTTGCGAGTCTGAAAGGAATTACTATTAATTCATAGTACCCATACCTTGTACAAAAAGAAGTCTTGGGTATATATCCCTTTTTCACTCTTATATGGTAATATCCTGACCACATATCCACCTTGGAGAGGTATTATGCTCTATATAGCTGACAAAACAAGTAATCAATTCATGTCTGATGATATATTTTCTTTATCATGGTTTTTTTGAGCTCACTATCATCAATGAAAAGGCACACTGACCCATCCTTCTTCATGACTAAGAGGACTGGTGCACCGATGATGAAAAATTTCATCATATAAACTATTTATCTTGATTCTACTATAGTTTTTTCTTTAAATCCTAAAGCTTCACAACAGACATTCTCTATGGATTATTGGATATTAGCAAATCTCATGTTATAAGATCAATCGATAATTCGGTATCTCTTATAAGAGGAATACCAGTAAATTCCTTGGGATACACTTCATCACATTCCCTCGTAATAGGAATGTCTTTAGGGATTGTTTCTCCTATAGACTCCATAATCCGAGCAAGATAAGTGTGCTCATATCTTGAGATGATGGTGATGAAAAATATTCATCCTCCTCCTTACACTTTTACCGAATCACAGGTTGATTGTCTATATGGAGAGTGATTTCCCTCTCATGTAAATTTCTGTTGGCTCTATATAATTAAATCCAATCCATGCCAACAATTGCATCAAATTCCACCATAGGGAGTATCATGAGGTTCTATAAGAAGTTCAATCCATAAATTATTATAGGGGAGGAGCTATATTCTTGTGATTCAATAATTTCCCCTTTTTCTATTCCCACATACATGCCAACATCCATTATTTTTTGTGGCACTGGCATTGTTCTTATAAAATTTCAGGATATAAAAGAATGTGTAGATCCAGGATCAAAAAGTATGTTCTCTATTTTTGAATTAATAACTTGTTTACTTGTCACAAATTCATGGTCGGGGTTCTCTTCGGTGGAAGTAATGGAAAAAATATCTCCCTTTCTGCCTTGGAGGTTGTTAGTTTCCTAAAAAAACCCTTTTCTTAGGGAACTAGTTTGAAATGTTCACTGGTTCTTTGTAGTGGAAGCACTGAACAATGAATTGAGGGTTGAACGGAGAATTCTTCTCCTCTGTCGCAACATTAGGGTTTTATTTTAAATAAATAAAGGTCTGGTGTCCTTCTCGTTCACACCTAAATCATGTCCTCGACCCCTTCAAGAAATTTCCAGGGTGCTTCTTTCCACACCTTCGGAAAGTGGGGTTCTAGAATTTGTTAAGAAAATTAGATTTATCCATCGAACAACTAGAATTGAAGACCATGTTCTGCTTATTATCCCCATGATAGCCCTGAGATTCTCCAATATCTATTTCAAAATTGATGTTACATCAAGAAATTTCTCCTTAGCTATCAAAGTCACATATTTCTAGGGATTTCTATAGGCTAGGTTTTAGCCCACCAAAAAAATAGTCAACATTGTATTCAGGGGTAATCAAAAATTTGGAGGTGTATCGTACTAGCCTTGTGATGTTTTCTTGTACCCTTAGTTGGATACGTCATCTTTTTTGTTTGAGGTCCATGAAGTCCCTTTACTTTTTAATTCATAGGGTAATTAGAAAATATTTATCGAAAATAATTTTTTTGTAAATCCTTCCATTCCCACACCTCAAACTCTTCCACATGGTTTGTATTTTTGATCGGTATCCAGCATTGACCAGCTTTACCCTCCATAAGATAAGAATCCATAAAGAACATTCTCTTGTTCGGAACATGGAAAGATGGAGAAGGTATTCTTAATGGAGTCGATCCATTGTTCGGTGATTAAGGGATCAGATGAGCCATTGAATGTAGAAGGCCTTTGTCTCTTGAAGCTATTGATTGTGGCTTGTTATTTCATATGTGGTGTTGGAAGTTCCTCTTGACCCATGAATCTATTCAAAACATGAGTTAGCTATGTGAGCATCATGATACATTTTTTAATTCCTGATCCCATTGGATTAGGAATCTCATTCGAACAATCACCATGTTGATCTCTACATCGATTTTTATCCCTAGTCCTCCTATTATCAGCCTTTGGTTAGAATAAAAGGAAACTTATGGGTAACACATAATGGGGAATCCAATGAGAAATATAGATAACTTATAAATTACATTTATTTACTTAACTTATGAATTTATAGGCTTCAGTATATGTTATCCATGATCTTCCTCCCAACATATATTCTTAGGGGAATTTTTTTATTCCCTTAATAATGGTTCATACTAAACATATGAATTTAAAAAAGTATATTCCCCAAGAGTTTCAATCAAATAGTGCATTAAAGGCCAATTGTCGTGCACCGGTTCTCGTTCGAGTATATCTCAAAGCGGTGTTTTTTGGTTTTACCGCTGGATATATCTGTGCTAGAGCCCCCTATACCTATTTGTATCCCTAAATGGATGTATTTTCTTGATAAAACACTTACTATACACTCAAAAAAATTAAGAGATATTTTTATTATATATATTTTTACCCCTAAATCATAAAGTAGAGTTTTCTAATCCTGATCCCAAATATAACTAAACCTATCATCGGATACCAACTATAACAACCCGACTCTTTATTAAACACGTTAACAGGATTTATTGCATAAAATTGCTCTTAAGGAAACTATGAGGATTGATAGGTCTACTATATTAGGAAATTAGTAACATTACATTAAAGATTGAGACAAAAAATACATCATCTTTAATTAAAACATATTTTACATTACCATAACATTCCTTCGTACTTAAAATTTTATGGGATAACCTGAGGACATACATAAGAAAAGGGTGAGCTATAAAGTCGAATAAAAAAGTAAACAAGGCATAAAATGAATAATAAAATACATGTTAGGAAATAGGCATGTCCATGGATCATAATAGAAACATGAAAATAAAGGCATGATATAGTATGATTATCATAAGATTGAAATGTGGAGGAAACATTTAACATGATATTAGCATGAGACAATGCTCATTACACATGGAGCATGAGTAAACCCTAATTTTATGTGAATTAGAATTATTAAAACCTCATTGAACATGAATTAGAATGAGTAAACCATCATTTTACACGCAGTATCATGATAATATTCTATACCCAATGCATTGGAATGATATTAGGGTGATTCCTTCTTAATCATTTCATTTCATTCATTAGTTTGAAATAGAGATCATACAACATGGATTCTCTAAACATCCTAATTTATTCCATGAATAAAAGATGTGGAATACATAAATTTAATTCCTCAATCAACAAGTACATGCGAATAATGGTGAATTCCTTGATAGATAAATGGGTATGGTATTCTCTTACACGATGATTTTGTCATGGGAAATTTTGGTGTAAATTCGGCAGCGTAACGACATCAAATAGATATCATAAAATAAGTTGATGATAGATAAATGAGTCTCTCATATTTAGTACATGATATAGACATTAAGGTGGTAATTGATCTTAATATACTAATATATTTAATTGAATTTAGATGAATAATATAAAATAATTGCTTCAATTCAAATGATGAGAGATAAATCCATTACGAAATTTCATCGTGGTAACGGGTCTGCATGGGAGGAATTAATGAGATATAAATGGGTCTGTCATCATTAAAACATAATTAGGGTAGTATAGGGGAGGTTAATAATTATACCCCAACATTTTTAATTGAAATAAAAGGGAATAAAAATATAAGTAAACTAGTACATAAATATGGAATGATGGAATGTGAGGATCCCTTACCTAGATGTGTGATCCCAAACGCTTGCGAGAGGCTTGAGAGTGGATTAGTGAAATCATGGGGCACCTTGGTAGGATTCTAGAGAGATTTTGGAATGGGTTTTCCGAGTTCAAAATGGTTTGAGTAAAGAGGAATGGAAGGTTGAGTGTGTTTTTATGGGAAAGGACAGAGAATTATTTATTATTTAGTTTTTTGGACACTACACATTAAGATAATCAAAACCACATACCATACCATGGTTTTTTCCAAAGGGAGTGGAAAATATTATTTTATAAAGCAAATTTCTGAACTTATTATAATATTAGGATTTCTTATGTGGAGGTGAGTCATGCTCTCAAGGAAATCATTTTAAAAATTTTAAAATATTTTATAAGTCTTAGAGGGAATACTAATGAACAATAAAATTATTTAAAAAAAATATAAAATTACATTATTTTAATTTCAAAACAAATATTTTCTGAATATTATTTATATTATATTTTATTACAGCACTATTGGGTCATTATGATTCCATAAAACACATTATATATTTAAACGATATTTAATTTTTACCCAAAAATTTTAATGACTCCAAAAATTATGAAAAATACACTGTTAGATGATTTAAACATATTGAATCCAAAAGAAAGTCATTTTATTGGAATAATTTTCTAAATATCTCAATTTTTAAATTTAAAATAAAAACTGATATTTAACCAAAGTTCATGGGTTTTGATGAAAACATATTTTAAACAATAATAAAAATTACCATTGTATTCATAAAAATTATACTATCATTTATATGTAATAAAATAAAATTTTGTAATAATATCTTTTGAATCTGTTATTTAATTCAAAAATCAATTAATTCATCAAAATATATTTCTTAATTAAATTTAAATATTAACTAAAAATACTATTTTGTGCTTTAAAAACCATTTAAAACGTAATAATAACAAAATGAATGTATATTCATTATTTTATACAAAAAATAATTCACATAGTAATAATGATATGGTCTTGTTAAATAACCCATTATAAAACCATCATAAGCCCTATGGTTAAGGTGTGCAGTTGTGATAGACTCTTTCGACGGCTCAGATAACATCCCTCGGGTGGTAATCTCTATTAACATCCACTTCTCCCATTAGCACTTCCATTCAAGGTTAACATGTTGAATCTTGGCTTTGGCTTAGTCAAGTGAAAATCCCATTTATGTTTTCTCCTTTCCGAGCTTTGAAAAATGGGCTTCGTATGGGGAAATTCTATTGGATGGTGTCATCGCTTCCATTGTTAGAGTAAATTGTATTTTGTTAGACATATATTTATACTAATCATGTGATGACTTTTAAATGGATATATTAGTAACGATAAAAATTATTATTGGTATTTTAAAATCCAAAAACATAAAACCAAGGAAGTTCATTTGTTTTATCTAACCATTTTACAAAATAAGAAATTTAATTAGATCCAGAGTAATTTTTGACAATAAAAGTCTAGGTCGTTACGTATGAGCCTACCTCAAGGAATGTGCTTCTCCCATGTTGTTTACTTTGGTAGGATCATGTATATGTGTTTGGTTTGATTATGCATTCCCTGTTAAAATATGAAGACAAAATACTTTAGAGGGTGAGGTGTATTGGATCATACCCTTAGATGGAAACTGAGGGGTACTATCAGAATGGTGTCGGTGATGATGGTTTTTAGGTTGGACCTAAGGGAGTGTTATCCACGTTCTTGATTAACCTTCCTCAGATACAAAATGTGGCAACTATCACACTCCAGGGATAAGATTCTGAAGATTATGGTTGTGGCAACAAGATCCACAAGTTTAGCAGCAAACATCCTCAGGTAATGTGGGCTCATTGGCCATCAATCTTAGAGAAATTTATGAGTGGCCTCATTAGTTTGAGATAGTACTATATCTATGGTACATCTGAACTATCAAATTCACTACCTACTACTTAATATGACGTGTAGGTGATATTGTTTTGCGAGTTGTGGTAGTTGTTGATACAGATGATTTATCAAAACAAATATTTGATGATGATGACATCATCTCAAATTGGGATACTCAGGAAGTATATACAATTATGAATATGAAAAATAATAGGGTTACTGATTAGTGTTGTATTGTAGGAATAATTTTCTCAATAGAATATTCATGTTTCACTCATTTGTTCTTTATTATCGATTCGGACATTCCACTCTTTTGGACTTATCAAAACTAGGATTGATTTATGAGAACCCAGGACACATTGGATCAATTGTAATATTATACTGGCCTTATTTTACTATTTTTATAAGGATTTCAATATTATGTGTCCAGACAGATTTTGACCTAATCATTTTTTCACTAGAGAAATTCACATTCAGTTAACCTTTTTTATTTCATTAGGAAATATTATGTGGAATGGATTTCACTCATCATGTAACCATTGTCAATATTACATGAAATTTTCAATGTTTCTCCCATCCATAGTTGGTTAGATAACTACTTTCCACAGGCCAATGGTCATCTGGGTTTTTAGGCCAAGCAAATCATAGGTACTCACATTGGTTAGAAGGATCCCATATCAAGATCATAGTACCCTTTTAGGGGTAATTTTTTTTACTTCAATACATTCTTATAGATTTATTATATGTTCATAAATCTCTTCCTAATACCGATATGGGATGGGTTACCTTAACAAAACGACTTTTGTTCAATTCTCTTTTATATGAAAACTACTGGGATTTCTTGGGAGAGTCAGTATGTATGTGTCTGAGGTTCTTCATAATTCTTAGGTAACAAGTTATTTATTATATAATGAAACCATATAACCAAGTTCATCAGAACATTCTCCCGTATAATGATGAGGTTAATATTTTTGGAGATGGGATCGAGCCATTATGAGGAATCCAAGATATCGTGAATATTTTAGGAATGAAAACCCACATAATTCATTTAACCCGTGTTGTTTTACATGATGTGAGTGGACATATATGGGTGCTCTGGGACACCATCAGGATCGGGTCCCTGAGGTATGTATAATGTATCTAGAATATATCAAGAATAATATTTTTCATAGTTCATTACTTCAAGAGATATATATTGGGGTCGTATGTGCCATTATAGGGACTCATGGTGAATATGAAATGACTATTGAAACTCCCTAACCTCACATGATCCATGATTTGGTGTGAGAAAAAATCAATAATAATTAATAAATGTCATTTCTTTAGACAAGGGACTGATATTCTAGTCCATCCATGGATGATTAATATATATCTTAGGCCTTAGTTGTAGGTGGCTATGTATACTAAATATTGAACGAATCATAGTCATTTTAGTTTCATTTAGGTTTGGGCTTACAATATTAGGATTCCCAAGATGGAAGAGATTTACAATGCCATTGAAGAGTTTTTTGTATCTCCCTAAGGCCACGTGAGCCATGCATGGGGTGAGAAAAAAGGGGAACCATATGATTTTCCACATGGTTTATGGTTATGGTAATTTCATATTAGAACAGTTCTTGGGGTGTTTGGAATAGATCATGTTCCCTGGAGAGGCATCCTACATATCTTAGTTATGGAATGAATTCGATTAATCCTATATCATTTGATGTTGGGGATTACAAAATATGGTTTCCCTATACCATTTTAGGTGTTTATATGGTATATTATATAGCTATTTCAACTCCCTAATCCCATATGAGACATTCACATTTGTGAGAAATAAGCAAAAGAATGCAATCAATATCATTTCACTGTACAAGGGACTCATATGTTAGTCCCATCAATGATGATCAATATGAAGCTCATACCTCAAGGGGGAGGTGACCTACGTACCATTAATATGAAAGGAATATGACTATTCACAGTTCCATTTATGTTGTGGATTATACAATAAGGATTATTTATTTATTGGGTCTTAAATGCCGAGGAAAGACAACATTTTTAAATCATAGAATACCCCATTGATCTAGCCTTCTTATCTGGAAGATTTTGTAAGACCCATTTGGCACATCATGATGGATATCACATGACTCGATTGACACATATGGATTGTGTCACGGGACTAAGTGATGAATATGAGAAAATGTGTTTTGTGTCTTGGATGAAACCTCCAGTATATTTTTCATGATCTGGATGACATGGCCCAAGGTCATCGCATGTCTCATCTGACATGAGCATAGTGTGCCGTGGGGGTTTGGTTTTTACTCCCAGATGCTCTTGTGAGACTTGGATGATGTGAAAATGAACCATTATATGTGTTAGGCGATGTGTCCAAATGATGTCACATGCACAGAGTGATAGTCCCCAAGGATTCAAAAGATTGAAGTAGAACCTTCAAGGGAACTGTATGATGTTCCCTAACATGTCTCGGGGACATCTCATGCCCCAGATAACATGTAGAATGGGTGTCGAAAAATCTAGGCAATGTGCCCTGGTGCTATCATATGTCTTTGGAAGACACACATGAACTGCATGAGGGATAGATAAAATTTATTTTGATTAAGTCTTATTCATATGGTATTAGTTCTAACTATTCTATTGAGATGTCCTTGATGTAATTCAGTGTTTGTTTCATTGAGTGTTTCTTGATTTAGAAGGCGTGTGGTATATTCTTCACATGTCATGCTGAAAGTCCGTTCATCTGATATAAGAGGGATAAGATGATTCTATTTATGTGAAGTGCATGACTACTCTAGATTCCCATTGGTATATAACCAGACAAAAATTTGGTTGGTCGCATGATCAGTTTCCCCATGAAGCCCATAGATGTTGAGAGGAAAATCTTATAGAGCATGGGCATCCGGTATTTCTAAAATGCCAAAAAATTTCATGATGGGGTGGGGAATTTATTTTCTTTACCATCCCTGATACTTGTCAATTATTGTTTTGTATCTGGTTAAATTCCATGCTGCACTTGGTGAATGGGCCTGCTGCCACATGGTTTCACAAGTTTTTTTCATGGACTGCTTCAAGCGTGTCGCCTTATTTTAATGATCATGAGTCTCCTTCATCAATGCGTCCTTTATCGAATTAATACTTATTATTTAATAATTCTTCATTAAGAAGTTATGTTTAAGGACCTCAGTGTTGTTATTCTGACATTTCCACGGGCCATCGAGGATTCAAATGCCGATATAAATATTCATGTGACACCTTTGATGAATTTTCATGGGGTCTTGTGAGTCAATGTTGTTGTTGTGATGGATACGTCGCATACCTTTCTGTGATATAGAGTACCTCTAACCTATTAGGTATTAATACCCATTTTTTTGATGTATCAATATTTGGGAGTCATGTGAAATGAAAGGTGTGTTTTTTAGTGTATTTTTCAATTTTTTAGAGATTTTCCAGGTGACCAATATGGGACACATGGGGGGTGTGTGAGAAATCTATGGATGAATCTATCTGTTTTCCCTTAAGCATTGATGTGTTTTCTGGAGTACATTAGATAGAAAGGATAACAAGACAAATGGTCTCTCATGAGGTGAGGTGGGAATGTCACTAAGGACTCTTAGTTCCTTCAACGCCATCTGGTTTGAACGTCACATGTTATTCAGAGACAACAAAACCCACTCATATCCTCCCTTTTTACCCCCTTTGTTGCATTTTTAAAGTTATAGGGATCATGTGAGTTGATACAGGATAATCCCATTATTTCTACTCAATTTTTTGATTGTGTCTTGACTATCCAATATGGGTAATATAAAGAGTATGGAAACATGTTCTCGAAAAGTCTATCAGAATATATTTAGAGAGCATCAAAGTAGTCTGGTCACACCCAAGGACTTATGTGCGGTGAGACATACAAACTAGAGGGTTTTTATGAGGTGAGGAAAATAATTCACCGAGGTCTTGCATCATCTCATGGGTCATCATGGTCATGCCTAACAGTTAATTTATTTACCATGAACCCATATTTCCTTCTCTCCTTTATATCCTTAATATTTTGTGGTGTAGGGTTGGAAGTCATGTGGTATTTCATAGATATCAACAAGGGATTTTATTTACTCTAATGATGACCTACCACATGTTATTCATGACTATTGGTGGTATATTACTTTAGAATGACATCCCAATTACTTCTCAATGTATTTTGGATGGGTTTTCTATTTTATACCAATAAAAAACCATGTGACTTAGGGCACTTATCCAGTTGTCTGGGGGGGTCTTCTCAAGAGAAGTCATGTTTGTTGAAGAGGGATCCATGGGACTTGTCACTAGTGATGAGCTGTGTTTGGGGCCTTATTATGACCATGAAATGTTCACATGATCAAAATTCTCTCAGTGGCTTCACAAATCATTGTACATCCCCTTCTTACTTGATTTAGTGGGGAATATAACACACATATTTAGATATATTTTTCCCTTGTGATTTTTCCAAAGCTTATTTTACAAGCGTCAGCACATATACATTACCAATATTTATATCATAATATATATCATGTTATCAACCTTTATGTAGAAATAATTATCACATTATAAATTAAGGCACACGTGTGATCACACTGATTAACCTTTAAATATCCTTAGAAGAAAACCATAACCACACAAAAAACCCTATAATAAATTAAATATTAAAATTAAATAGATGTTAAATATTATATTTATATTCATGCCAAGTGCAAAATATTTATTAATTTTATAGGGTTAAAATTTCAATATAAACATAATAAAATTAATTGAAAACTAATATATTTAAATCCCCCTACACATATACATTTCTTGAAACTATAAAAAAACTAACACCCTAATCACATTCAAACATAATTTTAATGGTGAGAAACTTACCATCATTGAAAATTTTAAATTTTCAGGATTACAACATAAATTGTTTATGCATAGAATTAATCTCACTTATTTAGATTCATTCAAGATTTTTTTATTACACAAATTGGCCATTTATAATAGAAAATATATATAAATCATCTATCTAAATTAACATATTAGAAAATTTTATAAAATTGGGTACCCAATATTAATACATTTATGATTCAAATAGGCTTTATATAATACTAACTTCTTCATCCAATGAGATATATTAAATAAATAAATCATGAGGCCATTTGAAGGTCAATTCTATGGGTAGCAGTTCTAATGAGTTATAAAAGTTTAATGGTTCAAATTGATATATTTTATTAAAAAATTCATGATTTGAGATAAAATAAAAAAACATTTATTACTCAATACACGTACAAGATGTATCTATTTTGAAAATATCTGAAACATTTCATCCAAAAAATATCAGTCTATAAAAATGGTTATTCTTTAATCATTCTATTTTAATTTTTTTTCTATATTTTTCTCCATATTTAAATTTATAATATATTAATTTAATCATAGTTTTATATTTTATATTTTTTTAAGAATAATGTATCAAGGAATAGAATTTTAATTTCGTTAATGATCATCCTAAAAAAATGTACAATCCTATTGTATGCCACTAAAAAAATGTAATCAAATTAACAAATATAAAATAAAACATAACCATTCCCATCTTCGTATTTAAAAATATTCATGAAAATAAATTAATATAATTGTTTTAATGAAAATAGTGGATTGAAATATATATCACCTATAATGTCATTAACTTATTCTATGGGGATGATAGAGAGTAAAATTTTAATGTGGTCAACAAGGGTTCCATGTGATTCAAAATTAAAAAAATGAGCATTAATATTAGTATAAAAAATTATTATCTCAAAATATTTCATAAAATAAACAAAAATGATGTTCAATATCTTATAATAATTATAAATTTTATATCATGAGATGTTTTTTATTGAAAATAATACAATAAATGGTATAAAATACAACTTAGAATGAGAGATTGTACTTGGGTCATTCAATATTGATCATTGACATTCACTGCAATTCAAAACTCATACAACTAATATAAAACAACAATTTACAAAATGGAACATCAACAATGATTTAAAAAAAATTTAAAAAAAATAATAATTAATCCCTTATATACATAATAAACATAACTCATATTAGATATTCCATTTAAAATAAATATAAATGAAAAATATGCAAAAAGAAAACACCTAAAAAATGAGTTACTGAAAAAAACTAAATCATATCCTTGAAAATCCATCAATTTATTAAGTATTTTTATTGGATAAAATTAATCAATATATGTCCCATGTGTGTCATTAATGCATTAACTAGATGTAAATAATGTATATTAAGCAGAAATATAGGATATATATATATATATAACGTAATAATCATCAATAAATCATGGTAAAAAATGGGTAAATGCATTTAAATTTTCTATTTAAAGAAAAATAGAAATGACCTATTAAAATTTTATGAATTTTGATAATAAAATTAATTGACATTAAAAAAACACAATTAAAATAAAAAACATCACCTTGGGAATCATTTCATTTTCATAATATATAAAATGATACTCTAATGTCTTATCAAATATATTGAAGGATATGGTTTTTGTAATTAAAACCACAACATATTCTAATTTGACTTGGGTTTCAAATTTCATTTCCATTGTATATCCATTTGTTCAATGAAATTATTGTCCAACCCTTATGCAGTGAAAATAAAATTGGGTTGGAGTTGAAGAGGGTTGGGATCATCCTTCTCATCATTGAATTGAGTGAAGGTTTATTCCTTTAAGGGTTGTTATTTTATATTAGAAATATGCTTCTATTATTCTTCATGATCATTAGGTTCATCAAGGAAAACTAGCTCTGTTAAAAAATCCTTCTATTCTTCAATGAAATTATTTAAATTATAATTAATGTGTTGTTCACTATTTATAATAAATTTCACCTCATATTATTATTTATCCTTATATAGATTATGTAACACATGATATTATTTGAGAAAATAAAATCATAGAGAGATTGTTTTTGCATTCATTTTATAAATATCTAACTCATATGAAATTTAATGAAAAAATTTATCTTTGTTAATCTATATGTCATTTGAAAATTATTAATTATCCGTTTATACATGGAAGGAACGTATAATGGGATGTAGAGTGGTATCTTCCATTTTCTTATAAAAACTAATGAATTCTAGTGTGGTATGTTTATCATCATAAATACATTATTCGTGATTTTAGTGTCACATGTTAGTAATGTGAACATAAGATATAGAATATTGAATTTTAATTTATATATGATATGAATAATATAAGTATTATTGAGTATGGATTTCCACCCATAGAAAGATGGGAGGTCAGAACATACGATACAGGTACCTGAGGATATACTATAGTCATGTGTGCATGACTTCAGTGGATCTTGAAAAAAGAACTTGCATTTAGTGGGGTTCGCCTATAAAAAATTATCAAGAAACTATACATATGGACACATATGAAGTACTTTATGGTAGGACATGTAGTTAGCCACTATGCTGGAAGGAGTCTGGTCAATCAGAGTTGTTGGGACTTTGTATCATATAAGAGGCATCATATTTGGTATAGTTGATTAGAAAACATATCAATATGGATTAGATTAGTTAGGAGTCATATAATCACAGATAGAGGTCACCCATGAGGTTTTAGGTGGTGAACATGTGTACCTTTAGTTAAGGCCTAGGATGGTTCACATTAGGAAATGGAGGGAGTAAATGTTGGTTCCCATGTTTGTTATCCCCTATGAGATAGTGGAGTGAATTAGGTCAGCGACATACCAATTGGATCTTATAAAGAAAAAAACTATGCATGATGTCTTCTATATATCATAACATTAATAGTACCACCCAACTATTATCATGTGATATATGAGGATGAGGTTGACCATGGTATTGATGTGTCCTTTGACGTGCATCTAATATGTGTGTTGGATTATAGTGATAAATTGTTGTGATGAAAGACCATGATGATAGTTTGTGTGCTGTGAAAACATGGACTTGTACGAGAGAAATCCTAGGAAATTGATGAAAATTTGAGGGCTCAACGACCCAATCTTTTTTTCAAAAAATTATATAATGGAATAGAAGTGAGGCTCAAGGATGATTTTTTAATAGGTGGGAGATATAAATATCCTGGCCTTTTCTGGATTTATTTCAGGTGATATTTCTAGTACTTTTTCATAATTGAGTACCTTCGATTGTTGTTATGTCTTGGGGTGATTTTGGGTGAAGTATAAGATTCTATTGGGGAATATGACTATGTACAGTTATCACAAAGTTTTTACCAACTGTACAGATTTCTGGGATAAACCATGTAAAATATTATTTTTTAGGCATTAGATTTGATAATGTAATAGAACGATTTGAGAGTGTGCGTGGGTTAGTTGTGAGATGCTCCCACTTGAAGGAGTGGCTAATTCACGGTTTTCACACGGTTTGCCTAACCATGCAACTAAATTGTTCAAGTGGTGGTAGTGAGAGCCTAAAATTTTGTATCTCACTCATTTTCAACCTTTAATGACTTTTATCACCTCTTATGCGGCCCTAACTCAGGATTTTAATTTCCCATGGGTAAATAATGGTTATACCTTCAATCTTTATATATTCTCTGTCCTCAAATAAACCATTCTTCATGATTGAAATCCTGAATTGATGATCATATCTTCTCACTATAAGTAAATTTCATCTTGATTCTTCTCCCATTCATTTTCATACCATTCATTGATATTTTAATCAAATATATAATCTTTTACCATGGGTATAAAATTGTGTGGTTAGATCTAGATCTAGGATTGGGGATTTAGATATATATTTATTAGATCTTGATGTCATTGATCTTTCTTTTGGTTTATGGAGTTAGATCAGGATCCCATATCAACATTATTTTGTTGCTCATATTTTATGGATTTTCACTATCCAATAATCTGTCAATGAATCAAGGTGGGTGATCTAAATTTAATTCATGTTATCATGGATTTGATATATATATGCATGATTGTAAAATTTCTAGCATCCTTTAAAAATTATTTTACTTGAATTGTGTTAATTTGATTGACCAATTAATCTATTGATGATTTGTGGAAATAGGTGATTAATTGGGGAATTAATCATGACACTAAAGGGATTCTATATAGGATAATTAATTTTGGAAAACGTTTTATAAGAGATAGGGGTTCCGATAATTTTAATTAATTTTGAAATTCATTATGAGATACTGAATTGGCTAAGTGCAGATAATTAATTGTGAATTAGTTATGTGTTTTGAGATAATGATCTAGATAATTAATTTTATTAATAATTATAATGATTTGAGTTTTGGAATGAGATAATTAATTCTACCAAATTAATTATCGAATAGAAATTTTCATTTTGAATAATTAATTTTTAAATTTATTTATGGTTTGATGAACTTAGTTAATTTTTATATTGAATATTTAATTTTTTTGTTAACTAATTGTTGAATTAGTAATGGGATTGGGGTGTATAATTAAATGGTAAATTAAATATGTAATAAAGAATGGGAATATTGTAACACCCCAGGTTAATAAAGAATATGAAATTTTCATATTTATCCATATTTGTGAATAAAATATTAATATTACATTAAAGGGGACGCTATGCTCGATGGCGTACCCAACACGCAACAACGAGTTTCTTTGGAATCTTACGTTGCACTCTAATAATAAAATAATATTATTTTAAATGGTAGTTAACATGTAGCCGTTGTATTGGCGGGAATGGATAGAAATAACTAAAATATTATTATATATGTTTTTAAATGTTTTTACATTTATCCAATAAAAGATAAAGGCTCAAAATACGGAAAGAATTCAATTTTAGGCGTATATGCCCTAGTTTTCACTAAAGGTTCACTTATCGCCTTTTGATGGCGAAACGTCATTAAATATAGTTTTTTTCAGTCTTATACATTCTATTGGACCAAATAAAACTCTTCTTAATAATCGGGACATCAAAATTTACTTTGTGTAAATTTTCGGTATCTTTCCGATAAAGTTCTTTTTTAATGAATAGTGTAAAATGTTGTATTTTAATTCAAAACCGCTTTTTAATATAATTTATTTATATGATTAGATTATCTTTTGAATTTTTTTTAAAGTGAAATTAGAATATATTTTTACCATTAAATCCAATAGTGGTCGTTGGAATTAATTTCACTTTGAAATCAGACTTAAACTAGTGTCAATCTTTTGATACATATTGTTTCATAAAAACACACTATTTTCTCTGACAGCGGGAATTAATTATTAAATTAATTAATGTGACTTATATGTTTTGAATTTTGTAAAATAGACTTCATTTTTGAATTCTGAATATCAAATATAGCTTAGGGTGATTTTTTGGGATTTTTCTGAAAAACCTCAATTTTTGATAAATAGTGAAACCACTAAGTGGAACTTATAAAAACTGATTTTTCCGTTTCAATGAAATTTTTCCATCTTTGTGTTTTTAATTTCAAAAATCCAACATACATGGTTGTCATTAAGAATTAATATGTGGTTCACTGGGAAAAAATTATTTTTTTGTTAATAGTAACTTATTAAGTTTTTAATCGCGATTAGAGGTAATTAGTATAGTTTATGGTAAGAATAATGTTTTAATAAAAAGAAATGACCTATACACATGTCCTAACCTCATTGGATGTGTCATTACCGACAAATAAAATCCATGGGTCAACTTGGGGACCCCATGGAGCCACTTTGGTTGGAAAATGACATAAATATCTTTTTATTTAATGTTAAAGTAAAAATGACACAAACATGAGATGTTTTACTAAAACAAATTATACATGGAGTTATACAAGTAATATTTTTGACTATAAATAGTCATTGGAAAGATAAATAGATTTCCTACATCATAGTATTTTTTTTATAATTTGTAAACATTATCTAACTTAAATTATTTATGACATCATGATGATGCAGCGATGACCTCATTATTTAATGATTTAAATAAAATGGAAAGATAATGTAATATCTAAGAACTACACATGTCCAAAAACTATTGGATGAGTGGATTTAGAACCCTTATCAACTTATCCTTTAAATACCGAAATGTGGGACCTTTAAAATACGAAACTCTTTTGAAAATAATGTAACATTTTGTAACTTTACAAGAGTACCCTTCCTCTCCTCTTATAAAAGTCCCCCACCTCTACCACCTTACCCACACTCCCAAAGCCTTTTTCTCGGCCAAACCCTTCCCATTTCGTCTCTCCACTTCCCTCTCTTACTCCTTAAATCCTCACTTTGGGCATAAGTCTTCCCAAGTAAGCCTTTGAGCTCAATCCAAAGGGAGTTACCCGATTTTAAGGTAATGTCTTCACTTGTGTCCTTTTGTTTTATTTTGCTTCTCCAACCCCCTAAACTATTTTTATTCATTTATTTTGTAACAAATCCAGTATCCTCAATATAAAAGGATGTTTTTATAAGAATGATTCGAGATACACTTACACACACCTACATCTAATGGTTAAAGAACATACTGTTTCCGTGGATGGCGAATTTCTGCCTCCCGAAACGATGATTGTTCAACAATCTTCTAACACCTTCAAATGTGGCCATTAAGATGACACTATATTTATATATGATATATAATATGTTTATGTTTTACTTAATCTTCTTTATTTTTCATTTATGGCATACCTTTATGGTTTCCAATATGGGTAAACGCGATATCTTCATTTAAGGAAGTGCAGACTATCGCCCCCTCAAAGTGATTTGATTCGTTAATACCATATGTGGCACGTATAAAGGATATATTTAGTGATATTATATATGATACCATACTGGAATTAAAATTCTATTATGTATCATTATGTTTTAATTCCATTAAATATGAAATAGAAAGGGAAGTAGCGTTCATGCGTACGTACGGCTTACCGTCTCCATGAATGGTACATTTCATTTCTTATCTTAAAATGTTATGTAATATTATAAGTACATATATATAATGGATATATATTCAATATATTACATCTAAATTATGGATATCATTCTGGAATTATATCATATATATATCTCTCTCATTTTGTTTTAATTCCATTAATATGACAAAAAATGAAAGTAGCGTTCATGTGTACGTACGGCCAACCGTCTCCATGAACGGTGCTTTTAATTTTTATCTCCAAATTCTAAGGAATAGTATAAAATGAATACATACTGGATATATATGATATTTAAAACATCAATACTATTCTGGATATGATGTACCTATAACTACATGGAAAATTATTTTCCAACAAGTTTAATTTTTGACTCATGTTCCAAACATCGACAAAATCGTCAGATATGAACTCATATTATTAACCAATTATTATAACATTAAAATATGTGATATGAAATGAATAATAATCTTTATAGGAGGTCTTAAATCAATTATAAATTGACCAATTTTTATTATTCTGGAATATAAAGAAACGAACAAGACAAGTTGGACTTGAGGTAAGGGATCCTACTCCACTCTTTCTTTTTAAGTACACTCTTTTATGTCATTCCTTTTAAAGCTCATATTTATTGTTATTTGGGTGTTATTTTATATTAATATTACTGTAATTTTTATGTTAATGTGATGAGAGACCCTATTCTCTCTCATAAATCCATTTTGGAAGTTTTGAGTGGCGCCATTAGGCTGCCGAATTTTCGTAAGAGACCTAACCTCTCTCTTTTTCTTTAAGTACTCTCCTTCATGTCACTTCTTTTAAGATCCTCTTTGTTATGAAGGGAGATGTTCTTTTATATTACTCTTACTGTAAATTTTATTGTAATGTGATGAGATACCCTATTTTATCTCATCAATCCATTTTAGGAAGTTTTAAGTGGCGTCGTTAGGCTGCCGAGTTTTCGTATGGGAATTTTCATCTCACTTTTATTCTCGTGACATTTATGCTACATTTGCCATAATTTCCTTTGAGTTGTGTATGTCCTGCCAATTATTTTACTCATTTTGTAATATAATTTCTTTTATGAGTATTTACATCAATGTTTTATTGTCCTTCTTTCACGAGGTGTATGTTTCGAAAGATACCCATGTCGGTAAGGGAACCTTTCACCCTCCTATTTTTAAAAGACTTCTTTTGTTGGGTCTTTTAATTTACATATTGTTATGTTGGGATATGTTCTCATATATCCTTATTGATGTATATTTTATGTCAAAGTGATGAGATACCCTTTTTTTATCTCTCATCAACTCATTTTGATGTGACACCGTTAGGCTGTCAAGGGAACTTCTTAACCCATTTTCGATTTCTTTGGGTTAAACATGTAGTTATTGAATTTGTCATCCTTTGAATATGTGTGAATGGACTTTGATTATTTTACACTTAATATCGACTTATATTTTGTGTATTCATTTGTCACACATGATTATGTAATTGATTTATCCTTAAACCAAGGATACCGTCTTTGTAAGGGACTTCGTCTCAATCTCCTTTCATTGAGGCATATTCTGTTTTATACACAACCTTCTTTTATACGGGGTATTAACCCCTTTCACTTTTACGTTTATTCAAAAGGAATATTTTTTATACGAAGTGTTTAGTAAACGACAAAAGGGAATGTTTTTGTCGTATGTATGCAGCGACAATGACATCTCTATCATCGTGACCATTATTTGAGTTTCAGCTTCCTCTACAAGCCATACCTTATTTTTAAAAGAAAAATAAATACCATGTTTTACTTTTATTTTATTTAGGTATTGAAAATGGTTTTCATAATGTTTTTATATCAATGTGTTGTATTGATATCCTGTGATTGAAAGGTGGAAATGTTATGATTCCTTTATGCATTTTTTATGCGATACGATTATGTTGAGGTTCTTGGGCATTATTATGAAGACGGTTGGTTCCGTGATAAAGTAAGGGAGGGTGAGCCCGATATAGCTCTCTAATGCATTGGGTAACGTGAAGGAGTGAAACGTTAAGGTTTCTCCGAAGCGATTTAGGGAATATATTGTGGTGGGTATTCCAAACGTAACCAAGAGGGTTACTCCCTATGTAGGAATGTTATGAATGCCTCAAGTTACATTTATGTCTTATGATTTCTTTGATTTATTCATGATTTTATGAGTTATGTTAAAGTGATTATGTTTTATGGGTAAATTATGATTTCATTCTTCTGTATACATGTACTCATGTTTCCTTTCCATATTTTTATATCCCTTACTGAGATTTTTTATGCTCATCCCATGTTTTTGAAATGTTTTTCACAGGTAAAGGGAAGGGTACATGATATGATGATATTGTCAAGGAAGTGTCATGAATGAATCCATGTTTTATTTTAAATATATTTCCATTGATGGGAAAAATGAATACTATCTTTTATGTAACCACTTTGTTTAAATGTGGAATGTAATGCAAGTTTAATGATCTAATTCTCTAAATCTCTAAACCTGAAAAGATCCTCAATGTGTAATCTTGTAGTAACTCAAGATTAAGTAAGGTTTAAGGCTAGGGAATTATAGTTGGTATCAAAGGTCGGTTTAGATAACTTTTGAGGTTAGGGTATTATTTAAGCATAAGTGGCATTGCCATAATGGTTAGGATTTCAGAAAGAGTCCTAGTTTTAGATAAAGTGAATGAGAAAGTGTATCTTAGTGTTTACCTTCCTCATTAGTACATGATGTTTTTGTTGATATAATCACACTGACATTTCTGTTTTTATTGAATGGATGGATCTAGCAGGCACCAAAGAGACAACAGGTTTGAAGGAAACTGTGGTGGTTCTATGATTAAGATACTAGATAAAATGGGGGATTCAATGAGGAAACTCGTGGTTGTTCTAAACCAACTATCAAGAAGTCATGATCAACCACTTGAACCTTAGTATGATCTTTAATGCATCATGTACGAGATGACCAATCGATGTGGAAGTTCAGGTAATAAGTATAAAGGTAACCATTAGAGTTTATATGATCCTTACTTTTGAGGTAATTATGGGTTACTATAAGTTATTATGGAAGTGAAAGTCATGACATAAAATTGAGGTTAAATTATTTTATGGTTATTTTGATGATTTTATCTATTTTTGGGGATTGAGTTGAGAATTATATAGTTTTGGAAAATGGAAAACACACAGACCGTGTGACAACCCATCGCATCGGAAAAAGCTGCGGGAATCGAACCCACAACCAAAGTGTAACTAGTATTTATCGCCTACCAGTGGACTACGTAAAGTACCTGGTTAGTTTGACTGATTCTTTTTAGTTAGATGATTTTATGAATTAAGAGTATGTTTATTTTGGGTTATTTATGAAAATGATTAACCTATCATGGAGGATATGTGATTAGGTTAATTACTTTTCAATATGATACTTTAAGAGAAACTGATGTTGTTTGGAGATAAATGTTACGATTTAACTTGGAAGACTATGTGACTAAATCCTTAAAATATTTGGGTTTCAGTCTTATTTTGGTTTACTTTGAATAATTTTATGTGAAAATTGATTATAGAATGGTCCTCGTTGAACTTTGGGTTTTGTTGGAAAAATTTTGGAGATTAAGAATAGATTTTCTTTTTATAAAGGGTTATCCTTTTCTGGATTATCTGAACATGTACTAACCTTTTTTGTTTTGGTTTTGGTTAAAGTATAAAGACATGGAAAGTATATAGTTCTCTTTTGTGTATTAGGTGATTCTCTAGAAGTTGATTATAGTACTATTAATGTGAACAAGTCTTCCTAAATACTTGTCTTTTGGAGAAAATATGAGTTTGTGTAAGGAATCTAATAAAAGTTGAAAGTCAACGTGATAAGTGATTATATTTCCTTATGAATAAATTACTCAATAAAAAGTAACTTAAAACAAAAATGTTGTCTATTAACTTTTCCTACTGGGGAATCTAATACCGTTTAACCCATCACAAGTTTGTGATTTTCTTGTGGTTAACTTTCTTCTAAACATGTTTTCTATCACTCTCCATTATAAAATGACCCTTTTTTCCTCCATGTCGATATTTTCATACTTGGAATCCTAGTATGGGTTAACTAGGGTGACCTTTGTACTTATATTTCTTTAATTTAATGTGATTGTTTTACCGACTCTTGTTCCGATGTGGGACTTTCAAGGATGTTTCAAAGCTCAATTTTAAAAATTGCGAGGACGCAATTCCCAAAAGGGGGAAGGATGTAACACCCCAGGTAAATAAAGAATATGAAATTTTCATATTTATCCATATTTTTGAATAAAATATTAATATGACTTTAAATGGGACACTATGCTCGATGGCGTACCCAACACGCAACAACGAGTTTCTTGGAAATCTTACGTTGCACTCTAATAATAAAATAATATTATTTTAAATGGTAGTTAACATGTAGCCGTTGTATTGGCGGGAATGGATATAAATAACTAAAATATGATTATATATGTTTTTAAATTTTTTTACATTTCTCCATTAAAAGATAAAGGCTTAAAATACGGAAAGAATTCAATTTTAGGCGTATATACCCTAGTTTTCACTAAAGGTTCACTTATCGCCTTTTAATGGTGAACCATCATTAAATATAGTTTTTCTCACTCTTATAAATTCTATTTGACCAAATAAAACTCTTTTTAAGAATCAGGACATCAAAATTTACTTTGTGTAAATTTTTGGTATCTTTCTGATAAAGTTCTTTTTTTTAATGAATAGTGTAAAATGTTGTATTTTTATTCAAAACCTCTTTTTAATATAATTTATTTATATAATTAGATTATATTTTTAATTGGTTTTAAAGTTAAATTAGAATATATTTTTACCATTAAATCCAATAGTGGTCGTTGGAATTAATTTAACTTTGAAATCAGACATAAACTATTGTCAATCTTTTGATACTTATTATTTCATAAAAACACGCTATTTGCTCTGACAGTGGGAATTAATTATTAAATTAATTAATGTGACTTATATGTTTTGAATATTGTAAAATAGACTTCATTTTTGAATTCGGAATATCAAATATATCTTAGGGTGAATTTTTGGGATTTTTCTGAAAAACCTCAATTTTTGATGAATAGTGAAACAACTAAGTAGTACTTATAAAACTAATTTTTCCGTTTAAATGAAATTTTTCCATCTCTGTGTTTTGAATTTCAAAAATCCGACATACATGGTTGTCATTAAGATGTAAAATGTGGTTCAATGGGATAAAAATTATTTTTTGGTGAATAGTAACTTATTAAGTTTTTAATCGGGATTAGAGGTAATTAGTGTAGCTTATGGTAAGAATAATGTTTTAATAAAATGAAATGACCTAGACACATGTCCTACCCTCATTTTATGTGTCATGGCCGACCAAGACAATCCAAGTGTCAAATTGGGGACCCCATGGAGCCACTTTGGTTGGAAAATGACATAAATATCTTTTTATTTAATGTTAAAGTAAAAATGACACATACATGAGATGTTTTACTAAAACAATTTTTACATGGGGTTATACAAGTCATAGTTTTGACTATAAATAGTAATTGGAAAGATAAAAATATTTTCTACATCATAGTATTTTTTTTATAATTTTTCGACCTTAGATAAATTAAATTATTTATGACATCATGATGATGCAGCGATGACCTCATTATTTATCGATTTTTAAAAAATGGAAAGATTATGTAATATCTAAGACCTAAACATCTCCAAAACCTATTGGATGAGTGGATTTAGAACCCTTATCACCTTATCCTCGAAATACATCAATGTGGGACCTTTAAAATCCGAAACTCTTTTGAAAATAAAGTAACATTTTGTAACTTTACAAGAGTGCCCCTCCTCTCCTCTTATAAAAGGCCCCCACCTCTACCTCCTTACCCACACTCTTAAAGCCTTTGGCTCATCCAACACCTGCCCATTTTGTCTCTAAACTTCCCTATATTACTCCTTGAAACCACACATTGGGCAGAAGTCTTCCCAAGGAAGCCTTTGAGCTCAAACCAAAGGGAGTTACCTGATTTTATGGTAATGACTTCACTTGTGTCCTTTTGTTTTATTTTGCTTCTCCAACCCCCTAAACTCTTTTTATTCATTTATTTTGTAACAAATACAGTATCTTAAATATACTAGGATGTTTTTATAAGAAGGATTAGATCTAAACTTACTCACACCTACATCTAATGGTTAAAGAACATACTGTTTCCGTGGATGGCGAATTTCTGCCTCCCGAAACGATGATTGTTCAACATTCTTCTAAAACCTTCAAAGGTGGCCATTAAGATGACACTATATTTATATATGATATCTAATATGTTTATGTTTTACTTATGATTCTGTATTTTTCATTTATGGCATACCGTTATGGTTTCCATTATGGGTAAACGCGATATCTTCATTTAAGGAAGTGCGGACTACCGCCCCTCAAAGTGATTTGATTCGTTAATACCATATGTGGTACGTATAAAGGATATATTTAATGATATTATATATGATACCATACTGGAATTAAAATACTAATATGTATCAATATTATTAATTCCATTAAATATGAAATAGAAATGGAAGTAGCGTTCATGCGTACGTACGGCTTACCGTCTCCATGAACTGTACATTTCATTTCTTATCTTAAAATGTTATGTAATATTATAAGTACATATAAATAATGGATATATATGTAATATATTACATCTAAATTATGGATATCATTCTGGAATTATAACACATATATATATCTCTCTCATTTTGTTTTAATTCCATTAATATGACAAAAAATGAAAGTAGCGTTCATGCGTACGTATGGCCTACCGTCTCCACGAACGGTGCTTTTAATTTTTATCTCCAAATGCTAAGTAATAGTATAAAATGAATATATACTGGATATATATGATATTTAAATCATCAATAATATTCTGGATATGATCTACCTATAACTACATGGAAAATAATTTTCCAACAAGTTCAATTTTTGACTCATGTACCAAACATCGACAAAAACGTCTAATATGAACTCATATTAATAACCAATTATTATAACAATAAAATATTTGATATGAAATGAATAATAATATTTATAGGTGGTCTTAAATCAATTATAAATTGACTAATGTTTATTATTCAGGAATATAAATAAATGAACAAGACAAGTTGGACTTGAGGTAAGAGATCCTACTCCACTCTTTCTTTTTATGTACACTCTTTTATGTCATTCCTTTTGAAGCTCATCATTCTTGTTATTGGGATGTTATTTTATATTAATATTACTATAATTTTTATGTTCATGTGATGAGAGACCCTATTCTCTCTCATCAATCCATTTTGGAATTTTTGAGTGGCGCCGTTAGGCTACCAAATTTTCGTAAGAGATCTAACCTCACTCTTTTTCTTTATGTACTCTCCTTTATGTCACTTCTTTTAAGATACACTTTGATATGATGGGGGATTTTATTTTATATTCATATTACTGTAAATTTTATTTTAATGTGACTAGATACCCTATTTGATCTCATCAATCCATTTTTAGAAGTTTTAAGTGGCATCGTTAGGCTGCCGAGTTTTCGTATGGGATTTTTCATCTCACTTTTATTCCCGTGAGATTTATGCTAAATTTTCCATAATTTCCTTTGATTGGTGTATGTACATCCCATTATTTTACTCATTGTGTAATATACGTTCTTTTATGAGTATTTAAATAAATGTTGTAAATCCTTCTTTCATGAGGTGTATGTTTTGAAAGACACTCATGTCGGTAAAGGAACCTTTCACCCTCCTCTTTTTAAAAGACTTATTTTGTTGGGTCTTTTAATTTACATATTTTTATGTTGGGATATGTTCTCATATATCCTTATTGATGTAAATTTTATGTCGAAGTGATGAGATACCCTATTTTTAATCTCTCATCAACTCATTTTTATGTGACGCCGTTAGGCTGTCAAGGGGACTTCTTAACCCAATTTCGATTTCTTTGGATTCAACATGTAGTTATTGAATTTGTCATCCTTTGAATATGTGTGAATGGACTTTGATTATTTTACACTTAATATCGACTTATATTTGGGGTATTCATTTGTCACACATGATTATGTAATTGATTTATCCTTAAACCAAGGATACCGTCTTTGTAAGGGACTTCGTCTCAATCTCCTTTCATTGAGGCATATTCTATTTTATACACAACCTTCTTTTATACGGGGTATAAATGCCTTTTAATTTTACATTTATTCAAAAGGAATCTTTTTTATACGAAGTGTTTATTAAACGACAAAAGGGAATGTTTTTGTCGTACGTATGCGGCGACAATGACTTCTCCGCAGCTGAGACCATTATTTGAGTTTCAGCTTCCTCTACAAGCCATACCTTCTTTTTAAAAGAAAAATAAATACCATGTTTTACTTTTCTTTTATTTTGGTATTGAAAATGATTTTCATAATGTTTTTATATCAATGTGTTGTATTTATATCTTGTGATTGAAATGTGGAAATGTTATGTTTCCTTTATGCATGTTTTATGTGATACGATTATGTTGAGGTTCTTGGGAATTATTATTAAGACGGGTGGTTCCGTGATAAACTAAGGGAGGGAGAGCCCGATATAGCTCTCCAATGCATTGGGTTAAGCGAAGGACTGAAACGTTAATGTTTCTCCAAAGAGATTTAGGGAATATACTGTGGTGGGTATTCCAAACGTAACCAAGAGGGTTACTCCCTACGCAAGAATGTTATGAATGCCTATAGTTACCTTTATGTCTTATGATTTCTATGATTTATTCATGATTTTATAAGGTAAGTTAATGTGCTTATGTTTTATGGGTAAAGTATGATTTCATTCTTCTGTATACATGTACTCATGTATCCTTTCCATATTTTTATATCCCTTACTGAGATTTTTATGCTCATCCCAAGTTTTTGAAATGTTTTTCACAGGTCAAGGGAATGGTACATGATATGATGATAGTGTCAAGGAAGTGTCAAGAAAGAATCCATGTTTTATTTTAAATATGTTTCCATTGATGGGAAAAATGAATACTATCATTTATTTAACCACTTTATTTAAATTTGGAATGTAATGAAAGTTTTATGATCTAATTCTCCAAAACTCTAAACCTGAAAAGATCCTCAATGTGTAATCTTGTAGTAACTCAAGATTAAGTAAGGTTTAAGGCTAGGGAATTATAGTTGGTATCAAAGGTCGGTTTAGATAACTTTAGTGGTTAGGGTACTCTTTAAGCATATGTGGCATTACCATAATGGATAGTATTTCAGAAAGAGTCCTAGTTTTAGATAAAGTGAATGAGAAAGTGTATCTTAGTATTTACCTTCCTCATTATTACATGATGGATTTGTTGATATAATCACACTGAAATTTCTGTTTTTAGTGAATGGATGGATCTAGAAGGAACCAAAGAGACAACAGGATTGAAGGAAACTGTGGTGGTTCTATGATTAAGATACTAGATAAAATGGGGGATTCAATGAGGAAACCTATGGTTGTTCTAAACCAACTATCATGGAGTCATGGTCAACCACTTGAACCTTGGTATGATCTTTAATTCATCATGTACGAGATGACCAATCGATCTGGAAGTTCAAGTAATAATTATAAAGGTAACCATTAGAGTTTATATGATCCTTACTTTTGAGGTAATTATGGGTTACTATATGTTATGATAGAAGTGAAAGGCATGAGATAAAATTGAGGTTAAATTATGTTATGGTTATTTTGATGATTTTATCACTTTTTGGGGAATTATTTGAGAATTATATAGTTTTGGAAAAAGGACAACACGCAGACCATGTGACAACCCGTCACGCCGGACAAAGCTGCGTGAATCGAACCCACAACCAAAGTGCAACTGGTATTTATCTCCTACCACTGGACTACGTGAAGTCCCTGGTTAGTTTGACTGATTCTTTTTAATTAGATGATTTTATTAATTAAGAGTAAGTTTATTTTTGGTTTATTTATGAAAATGATTAACCTATCATGGAGGATATGTGATTAGGTTAATAACTTTTAAATACGACACTTTAAGAGCAACTGATGTTGTTTAGAGATAAATGTTACGATTTAACTTGGAAGATTATGTGACTAAATTCATAAAATATTTTGGTTTCAATCTTAGTTTGGTTTACTTTGAATAATTTTATGGAAAAATTGATTATAGAATAGTCCTCGTTGAACTTTGGGTTTTGTTGGAAAAAATTTGGAGATTAAGAATAGATTTTATTTTTATAAAAGGTTATCCTTTTCTGGATTATCTGATCTTGTACTAAACTTTTTGGTTTTGGTTTTCGTTAAATTATAAAGACATGTAAATTATAGAGTTATCTTTTGTGTATTAGGTGATTCTGTAGAAGTTGATTATAGTACTCTTTATGTGAACAAGTCTTCCTAAATACTCGTCTTTTGGAGAAAATATGAGTTTGTGTAAGGAATCTAATAAAAGTTGAAAGTCAACATGATAAGTGATTATGTTTCCTTATGAATAAATTCCTCAATAAAAAGTAACATAAAACAAAAATGTTGTCTATTAAATTTTCCAACTGGGGAATTTAATACCGTTTAACCCATCACAAGTTTGTGATTTTCTTGTGGTTAACTTTCTCCTAAACATGTTTTCTATCACTCTCCATCAGAACATGAACCTTTTTTTTTACTCCATGTCGATATTTTCATACTTGGAATCCTAGTATGGGTTAACTCGGGTGACCTTTGTACTTATCTTTCTTTCATTTAAAGTGATTGTTTTACCGACTCTTGTTCTGATGTGGGACTTTCAAGGATGTTTCCAAGCTCAATTTTAAAAATTGCGAGGACGCAATTCCCAAAAGGGGGGAAGGATGTAACACCCCTGGTAAATAAAGAATATGAAATTTTCATATTTATCCATATTTGTGAATAAAATATTAATATGACTTTAATGGGGACGCTATGCTCGATGGCGTACCCAACACGCAACAACGAGTTTCTTGGGAATCTTACGTTGCACTCTAATAATAAAATAATATTATTTTAAATGGTAGTTAACATGTAGTCTTTGTATTGGAGGGAATGGATAGAAATAACTAAAATATTATTATATATGTTTTTAAATGTTTTTACATTTATCCAATAAAAGATAAAGGCTTAAAATACGGAAAGAATTCAATTTTAGTCGTATATGCCCTAGTTTTTACTAAAGGTTCACTTATCGCCTTTTGATGGAGAACCATCATTAAATATAGTTTTTTTCACTCTTATACATACTATTGGACCAAATAAAACTCTTCTTAATAATCGGGACATCAAAATTTACTTTGTGTAAATTTTTGTTATCTTTTGGATAAAGTTCTTTTTTTAATGAATAGTGTAAAATGTTGTATTTTAATTCAAAACCTATTTTTAATCTAATTTATTTATATGATTATATTATATTTTGAATTGGTTTTAAAGTGAAATTATAATATATTTTTACCATTAAATCCAATAGTGGTCGTTGGAATTAATTTCACTTTGAAATCAGACTTAAACTAGTGTCAATCTTTTGATACTTATTGTTTAATAAAAACACGCTATTTGCTCTGACAGCGGGAATTAATTATTAAATTAATTAATGTGACTTATATGTTTTGAATTTTGTAAAATAGACTTCATTTTTGAATTCAAAATATCAAATATAGCTTAGGGTGAATTTTTGGGATTTTTTTGGAAAACCTCAATTTTTGATGAATAGTGAAACCACTAAGTGGTACTTATAAAAACTCATTTTTCCGTTTAAATGAAATTTTTCCATATTTTTGTTTTTAATTTCAAAAATCCGACATACATGGGTTCCATTAAGAAGTAAAATGTGGTTCAATGGTATACAAATAATTTTTTGGTGAATAGTAACTTATTAAGTTTTTAATCGCGATTAGAGGTAATTAGTGTAGTTTATGGTAAGAATAATGTTTTAATAAAATGAAATGACCTAGAAACATGTCCTACCTTCATTCGATGTGTCATGGCCGACCAAGAAAATCCATGGGTGAACTTGGGGACCACATGGAGCCACTTTGGTTGGAAAATGACATAAATATCTTTTTATTTAATGTTAAAGTAAAAATGACATAAACATGTGATGTTTTACTAAAACAATTTTTACATGCGGTTATACAAGTCATATTGTTTACTATAAATAATCATTGGAAAGATAAAAATATTTCCTACATAATGGTATTTTTTTATAATTTTTAGACATTAAATAAATTAAATTATTTTTCACATCATGATGATGCAGCGATGACCTCATTATTTAACGATTTAAATAAAATGGAAAGATAATGTAATATCTAATCCCTACACATGTCCAAAACATATTGGATGAGTGTATTTCGAACCCTTATCACCTTATCGTCGAAATACATCAATGTGGGACGTTTAAAATCTGAAACGCTTTTGAAACTAAAGTAACATTTTGTAACTTTACAAGAGTGCCCCTCCTCTCCTCTTATAAAAGGCCCCCACCTCTACCTCCTTACCCACACTCCCAAATCCTTTGGATTGCCAAACCCTACCCATTTTTTTTCTCCACTTCCCTCTATTACTCCTTGAAGCCTCACTTTGGGCAGAAGTCTTCCCAAGGAAGCCTTTGAGCTCAAACCAAAGGGAGTTACCCGATTTTAAGGTAATGTCTTCACTTGTGCCCTTTTGTTTTATTTTTCTTCTCCAACCCCCTTAAATCTTTTTAATCATTTATTTTGTAACAAATACAGTATCTTCAATATACTAGGATGTTGTTATATTAAGGATTCGAGCTACACATACACACACCTACATCTAATGGTTAACGAACATACTATTTCCGTGGATGTCGAATTTCTGCCTCCCGAAACGATGATTGTTCAACATTATTCTATCACCTTAAAAGGTGGACATTAAGATGACACTATATTTATATATGATATCTAATATGTTTATGTTTTACTTAAGCTTCTTTATTTTTCATTTATGGTGTACTGGGTAAATGTGATATCTTCATTTAAGGAAGTGCGGACTACCGCCCCCTCAAAGTGATTTGATTCGTTAATACCATATGTGGTATGTATAAAGGATATATTTAATGATATTATATATGATACCATACTGGAATTAAAATACTATATGTATCATTATGTTTTATTTCCATTAAATAAGAAATAGAAACGGAAGTAGCGTTCATGCGTACGTACGGCTTACCGTCTCCATGAACGGTACATTTAATTTCTTATCTCAAAATGTTATGTAATATTAAAAGTACATATATATAATGGATATATATGTAATATATTACATCTAAATTATGGATATCATTCTGGAATTATAACATATATATATCTCTCTCATTTTTTTAATTCTATTAATATGACAAAAAATGAAAGTAGCGTTAATGCGTACGTACGGCCTACCATCTCCATGAACGGTGCTTTTAATTTTTATCTCCAAATGCTAAGGAATAGTTTAAAATGAATATATACTGGATATATATGATATTTAAAACAGAAATACTATTCTGGATATGATGTACCTATAACTACATGGAAAATTATTTTCCAACAAGTTCAATTTTTGACTCATGTACCAAACATCGACCAAAACATCTGATATGAACTCATATTATTAAACAATTATTATAACATTAAAATATGTGATATGAAATGAATAATAAACTTTATATGAGGTCTTAAATCAATTATAAATTGACCAATGTTTATTATTCAGAAATATAATGAAACGAACAAGACAAGTTGGACTTGAGGTAAGGGATCCTACTCCACTCTTTCTTTTTAAGTACACTCTTTTATGTCATTCCTTTTAAAGCTCAAATTTCATATTATTGGGATGTTATTTTATATTAATAATACTCTAATTTTTATGTTCATGTGATTAGAGACCCTATTCTCTCTCATCAATCCATTTTGGATGTTTTGAGTGGCGCGTTAGGCTGTATAATTTTCGTAGGAGATCTAACCGCTCTCTTTTTCTTTAAGTACTCTCTTTTATGTCACTTCTTTTAAGCTCCTCTTTTTTATGATGGGGGATGTTCTTTTATATTCCTATTACTGTACATTCTATTTTAATGTGATGAGATACCCTATTTTATCTCATCAATCCATTTTTTGAAGTTTTAAGTGGCGTCGTTAGGCTACCGAGTTTTCGTATGGGATTTTTCATCTCACTTTTGATTCCCGTGAGATTTATGCTACATTTAACATAATTTCCTTTGAGTGTTGTATGTACTGCCCATTATTTTACTCATTGTGTAATATAATTTCTTTTATGAGTATTTACATCAATGTTGTATTGTCCTTCTTTCACGAGGTGTATGTTTTGAAAGATACCCATGTCGGTAAGGGAACCTTTCACCCTCCTCTTTTTAAAAGACTTCTTTTGTTGGGTCTTTTAATTTACTTATTGTTTTGTTGGGATATGTTCTCATATATCCTTATTGATGTAAATTTTATGTCCAAGTGATGAGATACCCTTTTTTTATCTCTCATCAACTCATTTTGATGTGACGCCCTTAGGCTGTCAAGGGAACTTCTTAACCCAATTTCGATTTCATTGGGTTCAACATGTAGTTATTGAATATGTCATCCTTTGAATATGTGTGAATGAACTTTGATTATTTTACACTTAATATCCACTTATATTTAGTGTATTCGTTTGTCACACATAATTATGTAATTGATTTATCCTTAAACAAAGGATACCGTCTTTGTAAGGGACTTCGTCTCAATCTCCTTTCATTGAGGCATATTATGTTTTATACACAACCTTCTTTTATATGGGGTATAAACCCCTTTGAATTTTACATTTATTCAAAAGGAATCTTTTTTATACGAAGTGTTTATTAAACGAAAAAAGGGAACGTTTTTGTCGTACGTATGCGGCGACAACGACTTCTCTGCCGTCGTGACCATTATTTGAGTTTCGGATTCCTCTACAAGCCATACCTTCTTTTTAAAAGAAAAATAAATACCATATTTTACTTTTCTTTTATTTTTTTTATTGAAAATGGTTTTCATAATTTTTTTATAACAATGTGTTGTATTGATATCTTGTGATTTAAAGGTGGAAATGTTATGTTTCCTTTATGCATGTTTTATGTGATACGATTATGTTGAGGTTCTTGGGCATTATTATGAAGATGGGTGGTTCCGTGATAAACTAAGGGCGGGTGAGCCCAATATAGATCTCCAATTCATGGGGTAACGCGAAGGTGTGAAACGTTAAGGTTTCTCCGAAGAGATTTAGGGAATATACTGTGGTGGGTATTCCAAACGTAACCAAGAGGGTTACTCCCTACGTAAGAATGTTATGAATTCCTCTAGTTACCATTATGTCTTATGATTTCTATGATTTATTCATAATTTTATTTGGTATGTTAAAGTGATTATGTTTTATGGGTAAAGTATGATTTCATTATTCTGTATACATGTACTCATGTTTCCTTTCAATATTTTTATATCCCTTACTGAGCTTTTTATGCTCATCGCAAGTTTTTGAAATGTTTTTCACACGTCAAGGGAAGGGTACATGATATGATGATAGTGTCAAGGAAGTGTCAAGAAATAATCCATTTTTTATTTTAAATATGTTTCCATTGATGGGAAACATGAATACAATATTTTATGTAACCACTTTGTTTAAATGTGGAATGTAATGCAAGTTTTATGATCTAATTCTCTAAAACTCTAAACCTAAAAAGATCCTCAATGTGTAACCTTGTAGTAACTAAAGATTAAGTAAGGTTTAAGGCTGGGGCCTTATAAATATGGTCATTCTTAATTGAGAAGTAAAAATGGTAACATGTTCTATCATACTTATGAGTAAAGAGAATGAGAAAACATTCATTCTAATTTGGGAAGACTATATGGAAACATGGTCATTATACTTATGACTAAAGAGAATGGGAAGGTCATTCTGTGGAGGATTAAGCATGGTGACATGGTCATAATACTTATGTTTTTTATATTGAAAAAATTTTAATTGTGTATTTTAAATGTGAAATTAAGGAATGTAAATAATGGAACTCAACATTTTCTCCCCACACGAGAAAATTTGAACTTCTTGATGAGTATAATTCAGTACCGAGGCACAATATCACCTCAAATACATTGAGATTTTCTAGAAGTCCATACTATTATATGGTATTACATAGGTATCACATTATGATTTGGTACATTATGAAGTTAGGATTGAGGTATATGTATCCTTGGGAACCATAGAGTTAATGTAGTTAGATAATAATAAATGAAAATTTGATAATCTCTTTATTAATGCATTGTACATATTTCATTATATAACTTTATGAAATATATTTTGACTATACTGGTTTTTTAAAATTTTAGTGGTGGCATATTGAGTTGAACTCACACCCTATTTGGTATTCCTGATTGTTACCTAATTATATTATATTGTTGTAGGACTGGATAGTGAAAAAGGCTCGTGGATTTGTCATTTATTGGGGATGGAGCATATAGGAGGTAACCTAACATGGTTTGGAAAACATTGCACCTGATATAGTGTCATTATTTTCAGTTTTACTGAACATACATTAAACTTATATTTTTATAGTATGTTTCACATTTCATTTGATTATTTTATTTATGGTTTTTCTATCTTATGACATGAGTATTGCTCAATTTATATATTGTTCCACAATTCTTAACTTATTCTTCTTGGGTTATACTCTGATAAATGAGGGTATATTCACCCCATGATTTAATTATCAAACCCTCACCACTAGTCAGTAGACTCTTGTGTATGGGAAAGATCCCTTCAGGTCTTGTGGATAACTACTTCGGGGAATCATTGTGTGGAATATGAGTCGAGGCATTACAATACGGTACTCACAATTCAGCAGACATTTATCAACCCAATACAAGGAATATATTAATTTAATGCACCCCCTAATTGACATTTTGTGGTAAAATTATATATCCACTATGTGATAATGTCAATCATTTCCATCATTCAAAGTCATGGGAACTTCCCTTCTAAGGGATAATAATGTAATGATGGTGCACTTGTTATGAGCATCTAGATCAATACCTTGGAAGGAAAGGTACACAAATAACAAGGTTGATAATACAAGGAAATCATGTCATTTCATAATCAGTAAAAGTTGAAACATTCAATTCTTGTGTTCAACATCCAATATGAGAAAAAAATAACAATAATACTCACATTAACATGTATCAAATAATGTTCTAATGGAATTCGCGCACACACACACACACATTACTGATCATAATCATTCATTGCTACAATGTTTGAAAAAATAATGATTCTATCTTAGAAAAATATTTATTCAAGTGGCCTATAAGGTTTTGAAATTACTACCACATTGAAATCAATGATGAACATAATTGTTTTTCATGAAATCATCACTCGATCCAGATCAATGTTTACATTGACTTCAAATTATCACCATAGATTCATATAACTAATTACAAATATCTTATTCCATATGAAATAATGATAACAAATGATAACAGTTTCTCCTTCATAAATAATTTCCACATTCTAAGACTTAACAATTTCATATTCAAAAAAATTTCTTTCTCAATGAGTCATTATAATTTAACATGTGATAATATCTTATATCTCTATAATAACATGCATGTGGCAGTCCATTACTATTATTACTTGATAATTTTGTTTTGTTTACATCTTATTAATTTTTTATCATATGATGATGATTCTGGTATTATTATCATTTACAAAACACATTATTTAATTTCCAGGGAATCATAGGAAAAATAAAATTCATCTTGGATCATGAAATTAAATATTAAAAATACAATATTTCTAAACATAAAATTATTCTTCAACAATTAAAACTTACAAATTGAAAGTGTTGTTATGGTTCTTCCATTCATGGAAACTAAATGAAATGTTAGTATTGATTGTAGGAGGAATCACCAATTCTAAATATATAAATTCTAGAATGCAGATATTCAATAGGGTAATGAGAAATAAAGGCTACATTGGTTTGATTCTTTATGAAAAAAACCCACATATAGGCCCACAATATTAAAATACAAAAATTAAATATCATCATTTAATAAGTGTTTTACGTATATATTAAATATGTGTTCTTTAATTCAATTCTATGTGGGAATTTTAATATTTAAAGATTCAAGGGAATAAATTATAATGATTTTTATATTCCCTATAAATGATACGAATTATGTAAGAATTATAGGGGAAAAGGAGTATAAAAGAAACTTTTTAAAATTAAAACCCCCAAATAATAATTACATATGTGTTGTATGGATTTATCTATACAATGGATATATGTGTTTTACAAGGTTGAAAAGATACCACTATATACATTGTGGAAACCTAAAGTTAACACTATGTAACACATATAATTTAGGTGAATCATTTTCATGGTATATGAACTACACTTACATTACACGTCTTTACAATTATAAATCCATTATCAAATTGATTTTACCCTTATGTAATTGATGGTTATACATAATA
The DNA here is from genome assembly GCA_963277665.1 of Viscum album. Classification (NCBI taxonomy): domain Eukaryota; kingdom Viridiplantae; phylum Streptophyta; class Magnoliopsida; order Santalales; family Viscaceae; genus Viscum; species Viscum album. Next base: position 1,405,423,738 of record OY728119.1, read on the forward strand.
AAATTGACAACCTGGATTACCCTTATGAAGCACTTTCTTTACACTTATTCAATGTAGTACTACCACCACACACTGTCTTATGTACCTTTATGTTGTGCATATATGTTTAGATTTAACCTTGAGTAGTATATTGGAAAAAATTTACACCTCTATGCATCTAATGTAAAATATGTATTAAACTTTTTTAATAAAGTAAAACCATAGTAATGAGTATTATTTATTGAAAAAATAAAAATATCACATAAATGTAAATTTAAATTATAATAATAATTAGGTTGAATGATTATTTGAAAATATAGAATACTAAAATTCATCGCCACTATTTTATTCTTCTCCCTGATAATTATATTGAGTATTGCATGTTAAAATAATCAATCCATTCAAATCAAATATCAGATCCACCCTCCCACATATCCTCATGGATCTGTCAATAAGGAAACTTATCATAGAATATTCATACTTTCAACCCTCAATGTACCTATCCTTTTTAGTCTAAAATCATGAATTGGATACTCCGTATGAGATGAATCAGGCTCCAACTCAATGTCCTCGTAGTCTAAAAAATCAATAAGTCTGGGAATGTATATGAAAATCGAATAAATGTGGAACACATCATGAATTACTCATTAATTTAAAGGATGTTCAAGATGGTACTCCACTACCATAATATTCTCACTCATCATGAATGGTCCAACAATCACTATCTTAGGTTTCCCTTTATTTTTTAAACTAGGTTTACCCAACTAGGGTGAAACTCAAAAGAAATTCTATTCACCATCATTGAACTCTACGGGTCATCTCCTATTGTATTGTAGTCAATGCCATCTTATAGAGGTCACAAACAACTTCTTTATTATGTTAATTCTCTATAAGGTCTCCAACATAATCTAATACCCAAAAAATACTTCCTCACCAACATCTTGCCAACATAGTTGTGATTAAAATGGCCTTCCGTAGAGAACCTAAAATTGTGACTTATATATAATCCTAAAAACTATTTTTTCTAGAAAAAACCACCATGTATAGGTTCTTATCTCAATTACAACTCAACTCTATAACATATGGTTTGATCATATCTTCTATTATATGAAATGCCTTCTTATATTATTTTTCAATCTTGGGATGGTATATTTTTATAAATCGTATGTGATTGCCTGTGTCCAAATAAACAACATTCAAAAATATCTATGTGAAATTTTCATGAATATAAAATAAAAAAATAATGGCAACTAAATGAAATAATATTATATCATAGACATACATAATTCCTATCTCATCTACAAAGCATGTATTATATATCAATGTAAAGTGATCAAACATTGTCAGTCGGTCAATAATCTCCGAGATAACATAATTACTCTTTAGGGTCCTTGGTATCCATTTCAAAAATACTACCATGACATATTCCCACTTAAACATAGGTATTGGATGTGTCTATAGTAAAACATCAAGACAATTTCACTCATCCTTTACCATCTTTCATGTAATGCATCGCGAAAAATACATATACGTGTCCATATTCATCATTTTCTACCATATATATTTAATTTTTTCATGTTTTATCATTTTCACACAATGGTGTACTTAACATATAGTTGTATGGAATCCCATATTATTTTGTATATGAAGTATATATGAACTACTACTCTAGAATTTTTATGGATCACATTTCCAACTCCCTATGACCACCTGAAAATCAAGTCATGTCTTGGTATCTATTCTCCCATCACAAATAACTATGGGATAAACTCCAAACAAACATCCCCATTCAACATGAAAATATTTTACCACTAATGGGTAACATTTAATCCATCCTTTATCCTTATTAGGATACCCCATAATGTCTTAATCAACGTCACAAAACACTAATACTCTATTGAAATCTTCTCTCCACACACCTTAGAAAACTACATATTATTTTTACGAGCATATTATATGAAATTAACCTTATTTGGATCATTTTCAATAGAAAATTCAAAAATTGATAATGTTTTTACATATTTTCTATGCATTGTGTTTAGGTTCCAATGTGTGAAAATGTATTGGATTCTCTTGTGGTCAATGTGGAAAAATAAATCATTAAACATATAGTGTTTCCAATACAATATAGAATGAACCACTAATGACATCTCCAAGTCATGAGTATGGTACATCCACGATAGTGTTCATATTTAACATGAACCACAAGCTACTAAATGATCTTACAATATTAGTAAAACTCCAAAACCAATTCATAATGAATCCCAATAAATGGGGTATCTAATCAATTATTAAAGGATTATGATTATTATAGTTTTTTACCACATCTTCTTCTAAATAAATTTCTCTTTATATATGTCAGGAAAAATGAAATTTAACCCCTATATGTTTTTGAAATAATAGGTGATTTTAATTAGGTTATTTCAATGCTAAATCATTAGTAATATCATTATTATCACTAAATTCTTTTGATCATGAGAATGTTTCACTAATGTGGCCAAAAAACACATCCTAAAACATCATTTGTTAAAAATATATAACTATCTTATACACCACATGCCCCATGAAAATCACATCCTTAATCATGAATTCACACTTCAACATATTCGAAAATATTTTATATTCTCAAATCTTACATTAAAGTATCTAAAGATATATCGATTGCTAGATTAATCATCCTATAGTTGGTGAGGATACGGTACATGGTGTATATAATCCCATCCATTATCTAAGATGTTGTCTTTCTTATTTCCCTCTCTTTAAAGCATAGTAGGTGATATCCCAATTGAGTATAAATATTAACTAATCATTGGGATCCCCATAACTAATCAAAATGATAATTTTTATTTGGAAAAGTATATCTATACATAATCATCATTGTGATAAGCTTCCAGTAATTAATTTATAGTCAAATAATATCATCTTTTATCCTGGTGATCAACATATAAAAACCCAATACTGAATTAATCATCATAATATATCTATTCAACTATAAGTCTTTGACATGTGTATTTAACTCAATAAGTCATAGGGCATCATATGATGAAAAATTATCAAAATGGATTGGTCACACAGTAGAGGATCTCTTAAATTTAAAATACACTATTAGTAATAATTGATATATAATATTATATAAATATTTATTCATATAGTTCAATGAATATAGAAAAACTCAAGGTGTTTCCACTAATCTTTCAAAAATATTAATTCCCACCGACAGTGTTGAGATCGTCCTAAGATGATTCATGTCTAGTCCGACTCTTCCTTCTCCCATTTCACATTAATTAATCACCACATAAAATTCTAGATTAATAAATATATAACATACCCATATCTAATATAAATTACTTTGAGCACAAAATCTTTTCCGATTGTACATAATGAAAATCAAATTGTATCTCATTATCTATAATATCACGAAGACTCATAGATTTACCTAATAATACATGGTTATAAGTCACTCTAGCAATTCCCAATGAGGTTATACATTAGTTCATAATAATATTTCTTTTTAGTATAACTCATAGGATAATGAGAACAGTAATTCAGGTAAAAAACAACATTTGAAGATATGAGTGAATGACAGGAACCAATATCAAATATGTTTATAGATAATGTATATGTGATTATAATAATACATTGGACAGTAAAGGCTCCCTCACCATTATAATCTAGTTCAAAATATACTATATAAATATTAACTACAACATATTTTTGAACCTATTCATGACTTGTTTATGTCATTCCTGTAGAGGCCTTCAACTAATGACCTCAGCCATATCCCTATCTCAAATATTTATTCCTTCTTACACCATTATAGAAATGTGACCTCAAGGATCTAGTAGAGAACTACTCAATATGTCTTATCTATATGAATTAATATAATTAGGTTGTTGTTGTTTTAAGACCCTATCACAGTGTTCAAACATTCTAGAGTTTTAACTTCTTCGATCACCTCTAAAAGGGGTAAGGAAGACAAAATATACCGTATATACATAGTATAGCCCCATAAAACATCTATCATATTTTTCTTCTTACCATATAAGGAGTTACTCATGGAAGTAGAGGTATGACCACTCAAATGAGGACTAGTGGGTATATTAAATATCTCATCTTGACCATCCTCTGCCATTCTCACAAGGGTCAATGAATTATATAGATCTCCTTGGTATGATATTTGGTCCAATATCCTAATCTATTTTTTAATGACGATATGTTCTCTAGTCAAAATATTAATGTTCTATTATAACATATTCATAGATAGATGTGGTACAATGTGACATATATTTATAAAATATATAGAGTAAGAGGCCAATATCATGGAACCCTTTTGTATATCTATGAACTCCTACACTCAGTTAAGAAATAGTCTATTGGTAAATAAGCCTCTTGAAGAATTTTTCTTTAAATCCCTCACATGTGAGTCCCTCACATCAAACATCTTATCCCATTACTCCCCACCATCTCCTAGAGAAAACCTGTATTAGGAACATTGTTAGATTGACTAATTTCTATTTCTATATCTCAATGAGGTTGATGATATCCTTGATGATGTCCCCTCAATCCAAACCATCCAATAGTTTTTCAATTACCAAAAAGAATGATGGATGTAGGAGAAGAAAATTTATAGTATACTTGACCATAGATCTCATAATAAGGACTCCCATATCAAGTTGGAGAACATCCAACACCATAGTATAATGTAAACAATTTTTCTCAAGTTCTCACTATTACACTACTGGTGGTCCCAATAAATTTCTGTGATGATGAATAATATATAACATGATGGAATACTAGTAGAATAAATATATCATAATATATATATCTATATGGGGTCACACAATTTTTTCTGAGGATTATACCAACAATCAAAGGGGAACATTTCCTATAACAAATTGTGGTCTCATCCCTAAAATATTTTCACAATAATCATATATATACTAACATGACAACATTTTCATTTAAACTATTTATTTAAAAAGGAATTAATCCTCAGAACATGGAAATTAATATATCACACAATAAATTAACTCTCCGTGATAGCTAACATAATTCAAGGAATATAATAAATAAACTATTATGTAGCATAAAAACATATATATATATATATATATGTATATTTTGAATGTGAACCACTTGGCTAATAATGATGCATGAATTCACCCAAAATATCATATGTAAAAAAAATATCTTCAATTGTATCTTGATGTTCCCTTATACATCTGTTTGATAGGAACATGGACAATCGATTACAATATCCCCATAGAACTATATAATTTCTACCTTTCCTAAGGTTAGTACAAAATAGAGAAGGAATTGTACTATGATACTATTTTTTAACACCCCATCCCAAACCAATATGGATTTACCAATGTTCAACAATACCCCATGTTTGACTCCACATATGAATAATTCCACTAACAATAAGCGAGGGTCTATGTATGTTAGTGGGGATACTATACACTTTGATTCATGTCATAGAGAGATTAATAAAAAAACTAATAAATAATCTAGAATATAATTGATGGGATAATGATTATATAATAAAATAACAGTATCCTAAGGCTGAAATATAAAAAATAGTATACATGGCTAATAAAAAATAACTTGAATATTAGTTTCTTGGAGAGTATGTATCAGCCCACCTCCATCTCCAAGCTCCGCTACTAATCCATTGTCCATAAGCCTCATTCCCATAATCGTAATCTTAATCCTATATTCTTATTGTGCATTATTATTTTCATAAAATGTAGGAGTAATAAAAACAAATTAATTCTTGGCCTGTGTATAAATAACATGTGCGATAAATAATAACATGTGTACTTGATGATAAGAATAAATTTATATAAATAATAAAAATATAAATTACATATTGAGTGGTTTTGTTCTAAATAGGATCCAAAAACACTATAGTCAAATTTTTTTCTAATTTATTCAGTAAGGGTAATGGGAAGGTTTTTTATGTAACAAAAACTAGCAACATGCCTAAGGAATCTATACTCATCCTTTTCATGGAATCATGCATACATGAGGCTCAAAATTACCTCATAAAAATAATGTAATTTTTAATGACAAATAATCTTTTAATAAAGTTTACTAATCATAAATTACTATGTATTGAGTAATATTATAATTAGTAACCAAGCATCGAGTGCATCCCTGATATCGATTTTCATTGAAATTTCATATCACCACCATTTGGTCAAGTCTATCATCACCATCTTCCCATGTCAGGCACACTTCCCTTCTAAGATATATTCATGTCAGAACGGTTCACCTATTATGAGAATCTATAAAGGAAACTTAATGAAAATTGTATATAAATAAATGGGTATAGAATACAATTTAAGAGTATCATATCATCAAAAGTAAAAGTAGCATCATACAATACATGTTTTCAGTATCCATCATGAGAATATATGATACTAATATTCTAATGGATATAAGAAACATATATGTTTCTCTTAGGATACACACACCCAAATGTGATTATAATTAATCATGGATTTCAATATAGAAATTACTAGGATTTTACCATGGAACCAAGTGTAAATATTATCCCTAAAAGGTAATGATCTTCCTTCCTCAAAGTTATCCTTGAAGATCATCAAGGATCATCGTGGAATCATGACTCAAATAACATTCACGTGTTCTAAGTCTAAAACCATTCAACATGGACTCTATGAACCAATTAATACAACGTTAATTCAGAAGATAAAAATACCACATGTTATAACATTTTCTCTCTCTTAGTTAATTTTCAAATTATAAATTAAATTCAACATATAATCTTAACAATTTATTGTTCATGGAATAATTATAATATTATGTGAGATAATATTATTTCTATCTAAAATAATATAAATATGAAAATAAATTATTGTTGTTTTGTGATAATTCATGTTTGTTATAATCTCATGAATTATTTATCAAAGTTCTATAATTTTAAGGTTAATATTATTTAAAAAAATATATATATTTTATCTAAAAACAATAGATGAATTAGATTCATTATCACATATTTTATTTTGGAGGAAAAGAAATATAAATTCCCAACATGAAATTTTATACTAATATTATAACCAAAAAAGGTGAAGAGTGGTGATGGTTTTACTACACCTGAAAAAGATGAACAAATGGTCATAACAATTGAAGGAGTCTCCATCATTTATTAACGTAGATATTTTCGACTTCCCAGAATCAAGAGGATAACAAAAAAAACAATCCCTTGGGTGTTTGGATTTTTTAAATTTTTTGTAAAATTTAATCTATTGAAAACTACAAAATAAATAGAATCACATAATTTTAATGTTTAACATAAATATTGACTATTGAGTGTTCACATTTTCCATTGAAAGGTAGTTTATTCACAAATGAGTGAAGATAATTACATCCCATTGTCTATGGATTTTTAAAATTATGAAATTTGTTGTTGTTGTATTCTATTGTATTAGGAGTATCAAAGAGGGTTTTAAAAAAATATTAAACCCATAATGGGTGTTTCATAAGTGTAACATGGTTTTACACTTAAAAATATCCTAAATTTTGTGTGAGGGTATAGATTTTTCCTTAACCCACCATGTACACTCTCTATGTTATCCTTATGTAACCTTTATAATTTTGTTTTTACCTTGCCAAATATTATAAATAAAAATACAGAACACAAATTTACCCTTATGAACCCTTTTGAAAATTAAGGTTTCCCTTTAAAATCAGTGTTTTGTCCTTAATAAACTATTAGAAACCTAACTTACCCATACATACCACTATTGTTACTATTAGGAATCACATTAAAACCATTATGTACCATCTTATATTCCCATACACATCGTATATACACAGGGCCATACCAATACATGGCCTATATAAAAAGGTTGTTACATTTATGCATCCAAGTAAAAATAGAATATAACCATAATAAACACCATAACAACATATATAATAATGAATTTTATTTGAAAAAATACTTTCATAAAAACATTGTAATATAATATATATATATATATAATATGTTTTAATGAACAATTAAAAAATTTTAAGCTTATTATTCTTCACCTCTTCTATATTATCATCCTTAATAATAATCTCCACTAATGCTTCTTGAATTACTCAAGCTAATGAGCACGAGTAGTAGACTCTGGCTCCCATGACTCATCCTATATCTATCCATATTTCCTCCAAACCTGGTCATGTGGTACCATCATACCTTCAAGGACTTTCATTATGTGGTCTAAATTCTACACTATATAGTCCTATTAATATGTATCTATTTCAAAATTAATGCACATGCAATCTAAAACATTCATAGGATAGGTTGTATACCACTGAGGTCGATAAACATCAACCAAATCATGAAATCATTGATAACACAGAGGGAGATCCAGATGATATTCCACATCCCTAACTCATTTGGTTATCTGAAAGTGTACAACAAACCATGGTTCATGTTCCCCATGCATCTACAAAAGACTATGCACTAACAGAATTGGAAATAACAAGATAACTAGGTTACCAATAATAGAATCCAAGGATCTTCTCATCTGTCCTTCGTATGATCGTTTCCCACTAATTATAGTCACAAACCACTTACTTATTGATTTTACCCTCTTTGAGGTCTCATACAACATCTTATTCTAAACAACTGCTGTCTCACCCATGTTAAGTGAATAAAACAGTGAGGAAAAAATCATCCATATTGGGACTAAAATTGTGCAATGTAAATAATATCATAAAAACTAATATTGTAAGAGAACACTTCTAAGTATATATAATCTTCAAATTATCTATACTAATCTAGAACACAATATCAAAGAATTTATTCTAGTATATGAATTTTATACTCATATTCTCCATCTATCTATAGATGGAATGATGTTCTAATTCTTATATAAGTCCTTAGGTACTTCTTCAAGCCCTGCCAAATTTGTGATCTGTAAATTATTTCCCTAACAAATATATTTCTCTTTGTGACTCCACATATGTGTAAAATATAACAAACATGAAGAATTACCATATATTATAATGAATATGTAACTTTTCTTAGTAAGAAGTAATCTACATTAATCATTTGATCCAAAATTTCCTATATAGAACCATAACTCCACAAGGTCCAAGGTAACGATATTAAAAATAACATCAGAACAACCTCACACATCTGTATAGGTACTATAACTTGTTAAATAAACCTCCAATTATATTGTTGATTAATCATTACCCTTTAAAATGTAAGGCATTGCGAAACACGGTCAATGAAATCCTTCATCAAAACAAAAAACCAGAATATTTTACAAATATGTTGGTAAATATTTTTCAAACCAAGATTATCAATCAATATTTATTAATTAAATTCCATCATTAATACTAATTGTTGGGAGCATAAACTACTATTATACATTTCATAAGGATGACATTTTTATAACCCAATGACCATATGGTCATCGGGTCTCCTCCAGCTAGTTGTTCCCACATCAAAACACTCTTCTGGTTAAAATCATTCCCAGGCTTCACCTCATCGACAAGAGAAGATGTTATCACAAAAGTGTAACAATTCATTGATCACTAATTCTCCAAATAATCCATCCACCAAATGGTATACAATCTCATACAATAAAATTACTCATCTAAATACCACATTCCATTATTCAGAGATACATGAGGATTACAACTATTAAAATATATTGTGACATTTACATTCTCAAGTGAAAAAACTATACACATGTTAAAAGTATATAAATACTCTAATTAGATTATCGTTATTATAAATAGTTCCTGGAGTATATTGTTGTAACATAGGATCCTTTGTCCTATATAGATAAGAATCATATCTATAAAGAGATATTCCCCCAATACATCATATCATGGACTATATCTTCATGTCTCATTCATCATTATGAATTTTCTACACATCGGAATGTATTTAATGTAACCAATAATCTACATAATTCACCCATGAAATCAATACTACTCTAAAACAATTCTTGATACATCTTATTAAACAACATATCTGATCTCTGGCAGTAGGGGTATTGAAAATATAGTTTTAGATTTGCTATTATTAATCTCAAAAATAAACTTATCCACATTGTTTAGACAAATGGATCATTACTACTTTCTTTTTTGGGTTATCTTCAATATTGATGATCATTATATTTCATGAATAATATTCTGGATTTATCACTTTATTAAAATAAAAATCATTATCATAACATGTTAGATGGACATTTTACGGACATAAAAGACTCTAAAATATCAAGGACCAAGGATTTACCTATTTTAAATAGCACATTAACATGAAAACATCACCTCCTTTGTCCAAATGATAATCTTTGACCACTATCTATAATAAAAATGTTCTTGATGTACACTACGGACTATGTCAATATGTCTTTCATTCTAATCGTTATTTTGTGAGTAAATTATGATTTCATCAATCAACTCCACTATGAATTATTCTAGGTAAGTTTAAAATATCATGTTCATGATATACATTAACATTTTTGGAACATTATTTGTTCCATGTAGAATTTCCAAGAACTCATTCATCCCATAACAACTTTAAAATGTTGTCTTTAGGATGTCCTCCTCACTAAATTACATATAATGATATACCAAAAAATGTTCTATCATAGAGAACCCTTAGGATACCTCTAATATATAAAATTATATTCTATTTTTGGTGGAAAATTATTCTCCATCACACAGTTCAACATTCCATAATATCTCTAAAGTCTATGTAAACCATATTTCTTTTTGTAAACAACACATGACCACCCTATAGTAGAGGTGTCAGCCTAGTAACTCCTAACTATAGGTCCTCAATTTTCAATTTTGTATCTTTTATCTCTATAGGAAACATTTGATAAGGGGGTATAGAAAATGGTTGCGAACTCATCATGAAATCTATCTCTATTTGAACACTATGATTTAAAATAAGTCATGTGATGTCATATAGAAATATAACCTCATAGTGATCCATGAATGTTGGAAAATTGGAAAGGACTTATAATGATCCTACTGAAAAATCTATTCCCATAATTTGTATAATTATCATTCTAATATTATTTAATTCTGTTCTAACCATTCATAATCCCAGTTCTGATTCTCAAGTATTCATTAAACACTCTCCCTTCATTGAATTATGTGATACCTATATTCTATGGAAATCAATGTGATCTCAAACAGGAATCATCAAGTCTATAATGAAAATCACATCAAATCATTTCATTTCATATATCATAATGTCTAATATATTTATCTAACTAGTAAAGACTATAAGATGCTTTGGTCATCGATGAATATGAAATACATTAGATCGTAATTTTTTATTAAAGGATTGTAACTCTAATGATATCATGGCATAAATATCAATCCAAAAAACAACATGTACAGATATTATGAAATGTGGAGAACCACAATTGAACCTGGAAGTAGATTACATAGATGTGATCGTAACCTAAACTCATATATTTTTTTCCTCCTATACAAAATTATCTAGTCTATGATATACTACATAAATATGTCCTAACCCATCTCTGTGAATTTTTTTGTGAAAAACGTTAGACCTTGTCATTAGGGATTGCTACTAATGAACATGGATGGATCCCAAGGTCATTGTATGAGTGTATAATGAACCAAAATGGAACATCATTTCAATTATCTATAACAGACCTACTAGATAGGACATATCATACCATAATATTGGTACTGGGTCTAGAAAATTGTGCATAAAATATTTTAGTGTATAAACAGTACATAGTTGAAACATTGTGCATTGTCTATTGAAGTTCCTAATAATTCCAATCTCTACTCTACCTATATACTATTACTATGTCACACATACAAACTCTTCCTATTATTTCCACTATAATAGGTAAATGGGGAACTAGTAGGATGTACACAATGTTAATCAATGAAGGGTAGATGAAATCCAACCAGTCAAGCCTCCATGATGATTTCCATGATGGTAAATTATATACATAGAACCTATGGGACTAATTTTATATCAAATATCCAAAAATGATGTTTTAGATCATGATAAAATCATATCTTGAACTCCCATTCCTTCTAAGATTCATTACCATCTAGAGGTAGTGTAAAGTGTAGAGGATCAGTAAAAAATCAACATATATTAACACTATCCTAGAACCATGTAGTAAATATTTTGATGCATACACTTAGACATGATTCAATTTGTCTATATAGAAATTCATCATGAAAAAATCATTGAAGTCCTCCCTTTTCAATCCCTCTGGGTAATTAACATGCACCATAAATCCCCACCAACACAGTGAGGGTCCCAACATCATCAATACTTCCATATTTACCATCCAATATGTTAATGTTTCAATGTGGTCGAACATGACCTCTAGGATTTCCATGTAATACCTATATTTATTTTTTCCTCAAGTGCCCTATCACACTGGAGGATGTTGGAGATAAAATTACCAGTTTTAGTCAACCATGGATCACATGGGAAGGACTACCAGAAATAATGGGATTAATATCTACATCAATTAAATAGGTGTAGGAACATTCATTAAATCACCTAACTCCTCTACTTGTAGTCTCATTTATTGTCTATAAGGTCATATCATCTATAAAACAAATTAAAATAAGTGGCGTAAAAATGATAATATCACATATATATAGAATCACACAATGTTTTAAGAGGATTATGGACATAACCCAAGGTATAACCCTACTAGCACTAACAAAAATCACATCCTTTAACATTATTCATAGTCATCATATATACAGTATCATAATAATACTATTTTTCTAAATGATAAGTTCAAATTTATATAGGTCCTAATATAAGGAAATTAGATATATCTGAAAACATAGTAACTATCATAATCTCATTCTAAAATTCATGTCATTAAATTAAATAACTATTTTTCACCCAAAAATTGTGTGTATATATATATATATTAATGTGTAAATACATCCCAAATAATTATACATGATCATATTAAAAATATAATAAAAACTATAACTTCAATCATATCATTAGTAACTCGATGGATCATTACAAATGTCATGACTCGGTACATGAAAACTCCTTAACGTACTTTCAACATAGATGTATCCATTTCAAAAATTTCAAAATATATTCTAAAAACTAATAAAACAAAAAATTTATTATAGAATTTTGTAAGGCCTCGTGCAAAACAACAATGACCAAACCAAAGTATTACATAGCCTCGTGTAGGCCACCCTATAAGAAAGGTTATTCTGAGTAGTTGTGATGGTTTATGTCCATTAATTGGGAGATATAAATTATATATAATTATATAAATAATTTAATAATAATAATAATTAACAATATAATAATAAATTATAGTAATAAAGTGGAAAATTGTAGATGTAATACATTTCTAAAAAATGGGCTTCTGAAGTGGAAATCCAAATGACTGGATATAAGAACTAGGTAAATCATGAAATAAAATCATAGGGTCCTCTAGAAATTGTCATTATCTTCCACCATATTTATGCTCCACTACTAAGACATAGACCATGGGACAATTTCCCTTACATAGATCCCTAATCATAATTTTTCACACATATCGAGGTATTCATGCAATGCGTGAGTAATAAAACATCGTAAGATATTACTAGTGCATCCTTGTGATTTGTTCTCATGTATAACTGTTGTATTACATTAGAAAATTATATTAATAATAAGAATAAAAATATTCAATTATTTAGAACATGGTCAGGTTCTAAGGAATATTCAAAAAACCAGTAATCATACATAATTCCTCTCTATAAATGGTTGGTAATGATAAAAAGTAATAAAAAATAAAAAATACTCTCTCTCCTAGTGAATTTGAGATCTTAATTCTCATGGAATCATTAATCTATGTGAAATGTCATTCAATGGTATCAATCACAACATGAATACCCCATATAAACCAAGAATTTAGTAAACTATGATAAAATCCCTAGGCATCGAGGGACATAACACATGGAATCCAGTAATTGAGTTCTTATACAACATGGGGTTTCATGGAATCAACAGCTCCCCAAACTTTTCATAGGTTTGTTATGGAATATCTCCGATTATTTACAAAACTTTTCATGATATTTTATAAATAGAAGATCTTTTAATGTTTCTTTTCGTTGAAAAAAATGTACATCATACATGAAAACAGACAACATTCTTATATTCCACAAGAAAGCCTTTCTAAAATTTTATCCTAAGTAAATTTATTGAATCTCATAAACATGGGAGATACATCAAAGGAAAGAGTGAGCATAAGTCCCATTAAGGAAAATAATGGGAATTTTTTTTAATGAAATCCCGAGGAAAGACTACAGGAACATGAAAAAATATCAATATGGCATGAAAAAAGACCATGAGTTTTATAAAAAATAAATGAATATTAATTGAAACTAAGAAATGTGGCTAAAATATTTATTTTATACATTCATAATAATATAACTATGGATTGTCACTGAGGCTTTATCAAAATTATCATGGTTATTCACTAAGGTATTGTAAAACATGTTATCTCTAAATATTATATTCTTTATCCAATACATTTGAGCACTATAAAGGTTCACCCTTAATATGTATTAATTAATTTAAGATAGATATATTATAATTAAATATTAAATAAATATCATATTCAGAATAAAATTAGTAGGTTTGATATCAACATCATGGCCTTTAAATGAAAATTTGTTAAGACAAGATAATTATGTTATTATTTACCCACTAAAGAGGATTGAGGGATACAATTATGTCAATCATTGAATAAAAATATATCATTTTCACAAATAGGTGAATCAACATTGAAAATAAACCGGTATGGGTAATCAAAAAAAAGTTAATATCTTAAATAAAATAAAAAAACTTGAGAAGAAAATCTGGAAACATAATGGGTATGAAACATGGTTTTAGAAAACATTAAAAAGAGAGGGGAAAGAAGTCTCCCATTTTTAAAATATTCTTAATTTTGAAAATTTATATAATAAAATTGACAGAAGAACATAGTATAGTAATTTGAAAGAAAATATCAATAAAAAGGGAGCTTGAGAGGAAATGAGAAGTTGAGATTTCTCTTAACTTGAGGAGTATTCCAAAAAATAGAGGGGTGGGAGCATGAGGTATAGATAAAAATATAGAAGGAATACATGGGATTTAAAAATATCAGAGCATCATAGAATATGTGAAGTGATAGTGATATCTAATGTATAAATCTGTGGGTAATTAAAGAAAAAGGGGATGATTTGTTTATTAATTTCCTTGGACACCTAGGTAGTGGTAAATTCAAAATCATGGGGTTGAACGTGGTATTTTAGCAGAGAAATCGTCACTTAGGAAACCAATTATGTTACTATAATACAAAATAATGTAACGAAATATTCTATTACATAAAACATCTTTATTATGTAATTAACCATACCAAAAACACAGAAGTATATTTTTAATATTCACCGGAAAACATGATATTTTAGAAAATTTACCTAAATTCACTCTAACCAAATTTCTACCTGATGATTTCTAAAATTCCATTTATTTTATTATAATAATTATCTATGTATGGGAAATTTTTCATTTTAATATTTTAATCCTTATTTATTGAAAATAATAGTTGAAACAGAATACAGAGTCAAATGCATAGTCAAATTTCTCACACTAGAAAAAAAATTATTTTATCATTTAAATTTAAATAATAATTTTTAAAAAAATACAATTTCCTTAATATAAAAATTATTAATAATATATAAGTGTAATATAATAATTATAAATTTTCTAAAATGTAAAAAGTTTGATGGAAATTCAAATTATCAAATTATTCATAATATTAAAAAAACTAAACATAAAATTTAATTGATGTAACAAATATTTTATTCAAAAAGATTTTACATTAAGTAACTATGTCTGTAACACCCCATGGTTTTCTAAAAATATATTGAAATGCTTAAAATTTTGTTTAATATAAATATTTATAAGAATATTTTAAACATAATTTTACTACTTCTATGTTTTGAATTTCTAAAAATGGTCATCTAAAATTGTGTTTAGTATGTTATTCGTAATCTATTAGAACCAACTTGTTTTTTTGTGAATAGTAACATACCCTTATGAATAGTAATATAAATTGTAATATGACACTAATTAATAGTAAAATATTTTTATTGTTTTATTTTCATAAGTCATTAATAAAATGACATCTTGATTAATTTTTATATGTGATTTAAAAACTAATAATGTTTTGAAATTATTAATTTTTGAATTAAGTATGATTTTATTTAAAAATTAAATTAAAAATATTTAAAAAATAATTTTCTAACAATGTTATTCATTTTTTAATTATAAACATTGAAAAATGATTAGGGTGAATTTTGGGGATTTTTTTGAAACAGTTGATTTTCCAGTGAATAGTAAAAAATACAGTTTTGAGTTTCAGTGTGTTAATGAAATCATTAATTATAAAGTAATGTTTTAATAAATCTAGTCTAATTGTGTATAGTAAAATACTTCATGAGGTGTCCCATGTGGATTATACAATGGGAAAATACCAAGGGCTAGCCCATGGTTTTCCAAATACCACTAATGAGGTGTCCCTTATAAATTATTAAAATAATCTCTCACTTTTGCTATAAATACCAACCCATTCCTTCATAAAAATCATTCCAAATTCATCATTAAAGAATCTATGTCCCTTTGACCTCACTATTATCCCTCAAAAAGTTTCCTCCAGCCCCAAGGTTCCATATTTCATGTTCTAGGAGTTACTCTACAATGTAAGAAAACTCTCAATTTCTTCATTTTTCCAATCGAGTTCTCTTTTAGGTGATATAACATTCAAGTTTCAACATCATGTTATAATTTTCTTCTTACTAATGATATATTATGTATTATGATTCATTTCATTATGGGTGACCCATGTCCCATCACTTTTTAATATTTTCCAATACCATGTTACAAAGCTGTAAGGCTGTCGAATTTTTGTAAGGGATTTCTCAATTATTCTTTTATTTTGAGTTCTTTTATTTTCTTATTGTTTTTTCATATATTCTTACCCAATAGGCAAGAAATATAAAAAAATATAGAATATTTTTGATGTTGTAATTTTCATGGAAAATTCAACAGAATTATTCTTCTCCCCTCCCACTTATTCAAGGAAAAAAAATTATCATTGATGCGTCCAATTACCGACATCGTGGACGCTGTGATTTCAATTTTCATTAATTATTCCAATTATAGTCATGTAATAATTTATATGGTTGAAACAGGTTATAATATATATAATATGTCACGTACATGGTTCTGTAATTATATTCTACTCATGGTTTTAATTTTTAAGACAAAATGAGGTAGTTATTATCCAAGAACCACTAAAATGACCTAAACAATCTTCATTAATGTTTTAACTTTTGAATCATCCTCATAAAAAATAGAAAAATGATAAATGGTATAAATAATGGTTATAAAAATATTTTAATACCTTTCAATTCCAATTATGTATTTTCACATCCAATCGACAAGAACATCCATCATGAACCAATCATGAAAATCATTTAAAGAACTCACCCAAAATAGTTCAAGGAACAAAATACTAACAACTAAGGGGTGAAATGAGGTTATGAAATGATAATATAAGATGTTATAAACATTAAAATGTTTCTTTAAAATACTAATAACACTCTTTTAACCATTATACAGGATTTTTAAATATGTTTTATGTAAGAAAATCATGAGGTAAGGGAATTCTGAACCCAATTTTCATTCACTGGGATAACCTTCTACTTCGATATTTATGTGGTATTAAAATGGTATGTATGATGGTTTTTGATTATATAATGTTGAATTATATATATTTACAGTGTATATAAATATTACATCCACTATATTAAGTCTCTCTTTAGTTGTATGATATTTATATGGGCCTTATCTATTAAAATCCTCATTTAAAAATCTATTTTATAAAATTCAAAACCAATGTTTTTAGGAAATTATTTTTGTTGTATGATTATGTTCTAGTTCTTGGGAATTGTTTATGATGAAGTGTGGGAACTATTTCTCCCTAAAATTCATTTGGTATCCATAAAATGGAGGTTGTCCATATGGTAACTCCATGTGTAACTCTAATAGTTACATAAATAGTAAGGTAGTCGTGATGGTTACAAGATATTAGGTTGCCGAGAGGGTTACTAGATTATGTAAGTAATTCCCCAGGATACCATTATGTTTCTACTTATTTTGATATGTATTTTTTAAATATCATGTTTCACAAATTTAGTATATATATATATATATGTGATAAGTATGTCTTTTGAAAGTGATTTCATATGTTACAAGTATTCAAGGAATAATGTGTTCTTACCTTCTTTTTATAACACTTAATGAGATTTTGTGCTCATCCCAAGTTTAAAATTATTTTCACAGGTTAATGGATGTGTAAGAAAAATAATCAATCCATGTTAAATGTTAATTAATTTTCAAGGAATCATGTTTTAATTTGTAATGATTTAAATTTTGAAAAAAATGGATATTGTTTTTACGGTATCCACTCTGTAATAATGTGTAATGTTATGAAGGTATTATGTCCCAATTCACTAATTCTCTAAACATGAAGAGGTACTCAATGTAAAAGGAAGTGTTTTCTTGACTAAATAAATTATTATGGATGTAATAAGATTGGGTCCTTATATTTGGTAGCAGAGGATGGTGTTGGTAACATTAGGGGTTAGGATGATGTTAAAAGAATACCATAAATTATTTTTTCTCTATCGTTAATTTGAAATGTTATAGCTCATAAATATTACCATGTTTCTTCATCTATTATATGTTTTTTCAGAATTGTTTTCTGCAGATGGAATGGGAATGCTATAGAGGAGATGCACCAATAGAATGGCATCCTTTTGGATCTACAATCTCGAATGGTAGGGATTGGAACTAAGTTGTTTGTGATGGTAATGTCTCAGCCAACAGAGGCATTAAATGGTGGTGGAATCCATGAAAGACAATAAATTATGGTACTCTAATAGAACATGATAGTATTGGAACATTTTATGAGACAACACCCTCCTTCATTCAATGGATCTTCTGACCCAGTAGTAGCTGATGGATGGATCAAATCCCTTGAAAAGATATTCGATGATACGGGATTTTCAGACAATCATAAGGTAAGTCTTTCCATTTAACGTTTTGAAGGTGAATTTGATCAGTGGAGGTCAATGGTAAGGAATATCAGGGGTAGAGATGATTTTGATTCCTTAGACTGGGATGAATTTAAAAATATTTTCCTTGAATTTTTATTCCTAAGGTTGTGCGACGTAGAATGGAGAAAAAATTCCTTGAATTGAAGAAAAAATAGGAGTATTATGTGGCTTTGTATGAAGTGAACATCACCCGACTGGAGAGGTATGCTCCAAATCATATTATGGATCATAATAGAAAAATAAAACACTTTTACTCTGGACTGAAGCCAAGGTATGAAAGGGTGTTGGCCTCCCATGAATTAAAAAGTTATGAAAAACATTTCTGATGTGATGGGAGGGTAGATATGGAGTTTTCAGATAATCATGTGGATTTTGGAAACAAGGAAAAGAAGAAGTCCTTCAGGCAAGTAATAGGTAAAAGTCAACCAAATAAATCTATTGGTATGAAAATCCACATTCTAGTTTGTGAAAAGTGTGGCAAGAAACACCTTGGGGAATGTCTTAGAAAACTGAAGAAGTGTTCTAAATGAGGTATGTTTGGACATATGGCCCAAGATTTCAATTAAAAATATTTGAAGACTAGTCCTAATAAGAAAATTGTAAAGAGTATTAAATGTGTTGTGATGGGTCATTATGAAAATTCCTTCCAAAGAGAGATTTTAATTATTCAAATAAGCCAGACTATAATCATAAAGGTATAGTGAGATCCTTTCTAACTACGTCAGCAGATGTCAGGGAATCCATTGAATTTGTATCAAGTACTCTGTTTGTTCATTCAGAATTTTCTAATGTTTTGTTTGATACTAGGTCTGTACATTCCTTCATCTCTGAGAAATTTTTGGGTAAATTCAAAAGATTACCTCAACAAATGCGACCCAAACTTGTTGTTAAAACACCGGGGGAAAATATTATAGCAAAGATTAATTTTAAAAATCTTTTTATTATGGTTTGTGGAAATACATTACCTACAAACCTTGTTGTTTTCTCCTGAGTCGAGTTTGATGTAATTTTGGGAATTGGTTGGCCTTCTGTTTATCATGCTAAGATTAACAATAGTGAAAAATAAGTTGTTTCTCAGAATGATTTTCAGTTTACATACAAGAATGAACCCATACAATTTATAACATATCAGGAAGATGAAAAACTATTGAAATATGGAAAAAAATTTATCTTGCTCATATTGTTGAAAATAGGGGAACTATTGATATTAATGATGTGCTTGTGGTAAATGAATACCTTGATGTTTTTTCTCGTGAGTATCTTGGTGTCCTAACTAATTGGGAAGTAGACTTCACAATTGACTTAGGTCCTGATGCTAAGCCAATTTTAAAGCCCCCATATCATAGGGCTCAAATAGAACTTCTTTAATTGAAAAATCAGTTGCAGGATTTTCTTGATAAATGATTCATTCATCCTAGCACTTCACCATGGGGTTCTCCTATTTTGTTTGTTAAAATTAATGATGTTTCAATGATACTTTTCATTGATTTTATAGCTTTGAATAACATCACTATTAAAAACATGTATCATTTTCTCATATCAATGACTTGTTTGATCAGATATATAGAGATCAGTACTTCCCTAAAATTGACCTGAGATCTAGATACCATCATCTGAAGGTGAAGGAAGATGACATCCCAAAATTTGAGATCCCAAAGGTGACATTATTATATAGATAAAACTCTTACCTAGAAACACTTTTAGTTGAGTCTTGATCTTTTACAGCTCTATATGTTCCATTCTATAGGGAGGAATAGAAACGGGATCATCCCCCTACATGAGATCAACTCTGAATTATATATCTCTCTCTGGTGGTAGACCATATATGTCTTCACAAAATAGTACAAGAAATTTTTAAACTACATGAAAAAGGAATCCTATTTCACACCCCCATAATCTTGCAATAGACATGAAACTTGGGTGTGATCTCCCCCATTTTCTTCTAAATAGCACTATATAGCCTTCATGGACATCCCATTATCCTTGGTAAAAATATTTTTCACCCTCAGGTGATATAAAAGTCAGGAACATAGGGAAACAATCATTGTTGTCTTAGTATGTGACTAACTAGTCCATACACATAATTAGTTAAAATCTTGATAAGACAATAATTTTAAGATTTGAAATGAAATGACACTCCCAAAACATGACAGAATATACATTATACAAAAAATGTCTCTCATCCATACTCCCAATGGTGTATCTATCATTGTCACTCCACATGAAAACTCCATTGTCAGACTCAACATGTTCATATGTTGTGTAGAAATAAAAAAAATGAGAGGCATGAGTATCAAATAATAAACTATAATTTGTAAAAGATAATAAAATATTACTTATAACTATTGATAGTCTATCCCTTTCATACAAAATTTCATGCTAAAATGCATGCAGTTGTTATTTCTCTATTCTTATGATATAGAATGATTCCCTTGACTTTCACTACATTGCAGATATGGTTTCTGTTTCCAAGGAACACCTCATCCAATAACATGACCACCACAACCAGTAGTACACCAATCACCAAGCTGATATAGGGTAGAAGATCACCATATCATATTCTCATTCTTATTAGCCTCTCCATCAATACTCTATTGTTTTAGGTTATTGCAGAATATCAATAGATTTCCAATCGTGTAGTAATATAGGCACTCTACTAGTGGACGGGGACAATGTCTTGGATAGTGACCTAGAATTCCACACTATTGTCCATGAACTATGGTATGATCCTGAGTAACGTATCCTCACCCTAGAAACTCTTGTTTCTTAAGATCTAGTAAACATTCTCAATATGAAGCTTCTTACCATTATAATATATACATTAATATCATCCAATATAAACCCCATGTTCTACACATAAATCCACCTTCATGTTCCCCATAGACATGAGATCCTGATCCACCAACTCATTAAACATCATTAACTTTCCATTTTGGACCTCAATCTCAATCCCATTTTTAAGCCTATCCTAGAAATGGGTTTCTGTAGTTCTCTCATACATTGTCACCAGTAGTGAAAATTCAAAGAGGCATATAAATTTATAACTATTGTCCAGCATGAAAATGATTCCTTGTGTCATCTGTATGAAATAATTTACACTCTCCTATATTAGTATCTTTGGATAAAACTACTCCGTGAAGAGTCTAAAATGTTCTTCATTACTACACCATCAGCATTTACATTATGATATTGAACTTCCCACTAGTGATTTGTAGATCCTATTTACATGTAAACATACAAATTCACCATCTTCTCAGCAATAGTTTCCAAATTGTCATGTATTCTTTGGATGGACTCCATCCAAACCACATAAACCTCAAGTCCACCCACTCTTGTAAATTTCAGATGGTTTTGTAACTAAAACACCCATGTCATATTAGCAATATTCCTCACAACCCTCTTTTCTTCACTCTCTATAAAATATATAAAGAGAAAAATTTTATCTTAGAACATCTCTATGACTTCAATCTTTTCACTATTGGCTCCTCAGCTTCCACTTCCAGAGGATCATTTCTGTTAATAACCACATGTTGTCATCTCAAAAAGCATCATCATGGAATTATATCTCTAAAATCACAAAAATAGATCTCACGACACATAAGTAACCATTATAACATTTCACAGTAGGTTTTTTTTAGGATCAATATCAAGTCATTTCTCAAAACAAAATCATAGTTTTAAAATCGATGCCCTATCACTACTATTAACCATCATACATCTACATCATGGTCAAAAGGGTAAAATCATTCTAATTATTTATTTTTCTCATTAAACAATCATTTATTTACATTTTTCATTATTTTACTACATTATTTTTATAATTAAAACATTTTTAAATTCAATAAAAATATGGAAAAAATTTCAATTTAAAATAAATTTATAAAAAAAACATTTCCATGTGTGCCTAATGTTATGCATCCCATAAAAATAATCATGATTTCTTATAAAGATTAAAGTATACTCAACTATAATCTCATTTCATTCCATTAGTAAAATACCATAAAACATAAGAAATAATAATCACCTCACACATCAAGAGCATCACTCGAGTTGAAATAACATCAATCTGTAATAGTAAATACAAAAATCAAAAATCCCACCATGGGTACTTATCTTTTAACCTGTTACATGGGTTATCTACTCTTATGAATGAGCTCTCAATTAAGGAATAAATCATTCTATTGACATGTCTACCATCCCTATATAGTAAGACAAAATAATGGAAAATAAAATTATCATATACCACATTGTAATCTCCCAGCCTAGGTGCCACACACTGGTACCTTGGGTTTGTTAGTCACATAAACTCAAGCATGAATCCCCATGTAGAAGAGGATTTCATTTAGAAGAAATAGCCTAATATAGATCATGGGGATACTCTCCCCAATTTATCAATGTATCAAAATATAGGAAATACAAAAATACAAAAATTTTATAACTAATAACCAATCCAAAGTAGTATTACATGATTTCCAAAAGATTAAATAAAATATCTAAAACTAATCATTAGATATTTCATTCCAAAAAAATTACAATTTTTAATATTCAAAACCGAAAATAAATAATGGCAATGACAACTCCCAGTATAGTTCAGAATCACATCTAGTGCCTTCATCCATTCACCGTCCCTACTCATCCATCTAACATTAGGTCTATTACTTTATCTGGTCTCACAACCATTATATCTATTCAAGTAGCATTTTTGAATTCTGGGTAGGGTGAGATTATAACTAATTAATCCACCAAAAATTGCCTCTAAAAATATCAAGTTAAATAAAAATATATGATTTTTTTAAGAATAAGGTACATTTCACATTTATAAAATTATCACATTTCCTTACTATTTACATAACCTCATAAACAGCTAGGTTCTGGAGGACACCTGAACCCTCAATAACAACTTCAGCACATGCCAGTGTTTGAACCATATCACATAACTGGGTTTATCATTAATAATTTCTTATAAATTTATGTCATGGACAATTTAAACCATAGACAAATACCAACTCATGGGGATAAAAAATATCTGACACCCAGTAGGTATTTGGAGCCTCTTTCCATGTCCAACACCTCATTCCTAACATTGGTATTTAAGGCCTCAGTTCATATCTTATTATCATCATTTCGTATGGGTATTTAAGGAATCAGTCCATGTCTCACAACTTATTTATAAAATATGGGTATTATGGGAATCATTCCCTATCCCACACCTCATTTATCTCAAATGTTCATTTTGAGCATCCTTCCACATCCCTCTCTCATTTATCACTATGGGATTCTGAAGTATCAATCCATCTAGCATAATAAATATCACATGTATCACTCATGAGTCACATATATCAAATATATATCATAATTCCAGGTTAATAAACATGAGCCCATTATAAATATTTCACATTATAGAATACAAGCACAATTATAACAAAAAAATGTTTCTTAAATTTAATAACACTGAAAAATATAAAAAAAATAACCATAATTATATTTATCAACATTTAACCATATAACCCATTAATTAATTCACTAATTTATTAATCCAAATCCACAATATAAATATCCTATTAATTAAAAAAATAAATAATTAATCAAATTCCAAAATATCAACAACCCATTAATTTGGTCAACATTAAATTAATCCAATTTCACAATCCCAATACCTCTTCAATTAATTCTCTAATTAATAACCCAATTTCAAAATATTAATAGAAAATACAATACACATTCAAACATTCCATTATGTAATTCACTAATTAATTAATACAATTTCCGTTTTTCTATAAATTAATTAATAAATTTATTTAATTAATTCATGATTCAATTTCCTAACACTCCAATTGTATTATGACAATGAAAACACTTAATTTGAATAAGGTAATTGGTATTTGAATTAAGACCACCTACCTCAATTCATTGATGAGGGATCGCCGAATGGAAATTTCCCAAATTGAAATATAAATTCAACCCCATGATTAATAAATTTATATTGAATAAAATCTTATAAATAATACCAATCTAATCATGATCCATCAGAAATAAATCATGATATTAATCTATATGGGTAAAACATCCCTTCATTGGATGTGAGATGAATGGGAAATATAGATGAAACTAGATATAATAAGATTCGCATACTAAGAGAGGAGAAGATCATAAATATACGATTTGAATCATAAATAATGGAATTTTAAAGGTCTTGTAATCCATCCATGATCCTATAAAAATACTAATAATATTTTAGGGTTGAGCTGGGTGGTTTAGGTATTTTTAACATAATTTTCGGGTTAATTAAAACTGTGTGCACGAAATCCTAGGTAGGGTAACACAATTTTCATAATTGTGCTCCTCAACATGTTCCTATTGCAGGGGGAGGTGAACAATTGATCCTAAGAGTCTTCATGGATTAAAACACCTTCTTCCATCCATGAGAATCCCTTCTATTTTGGTTCGTACTATTCATTGGGTAGGGTACACAGTTTTGGTAAAATATGTGCCAACCAAACACAGCCTCTATCCCTTCAAATTTTATCCAAAATCATTGAAAAAAATTCAATGGTACAATATATTCAAAAAGTACACATACACTAGAAAATGAGTACATCTATTTGTTCCCAATATATTTTTTGGATGGTCCCAAATCATATAATAAACATTTTTTGGGCATTTATCAACCCTAATAGAATCATAAAAAAATACATCTTATAATGACTCATGAAGAAATTTCAATGTATATAAAAATGTATCACCCACAGCGAGTTATACCCTGATATCAAATAAATTTTTTTGAACACAAAAGAACCCAATATCTAGTAAAAAAGTTAGTTTTTTAGGAGAATATGATATCAACTCTTAACCTTCATCTGATTATACCGCATGCAATTGATGTAAATCCCCAATGATCAGTTACTGATCTTATAAAACAACACTACATATCCCAAAGGTGACATACATGGAATAATAACCCCTTTATTCTCCAATTCCTGTATTGGATTTTTTTGTTCATGTAGTTCTTCCAGTTCCATTCTATATAAAGGAATTGAACCTAGGTTTTCTCTCAACATAAATTCTATCTTGAACATATTATCTCTTTCAGGTGGAAGCCGCATGAAGTCCTCAAAAATTATATCTAATAATGGATCCACCATATGGGGAATGAAAATTTCTTCTACCCCCCCCCCCCCACCGCAATTATCAAGAATTAGACAATACAAAAGGGATGTTGGTTTACCCCAATGCTGAAAAACTATCCCTGCATGGCCTACTCTTATATCACATTCCCAAGGGGGACCATAAGTATTCACTTATAGGGACATAAACATTATGCAACATAAGTAACAATCCATATAGAAATGGTATAACTTCATCCATTATATCCTTAGTATTAGATCTAGATATGAAATCTCCAATACAAACATGTCCAACAGAAAATGGTTCCCACCATCCTCAAGGGTGGAGCCCTTACATTTCTATATATTTTATTCTCTCACGCAAAATGGTTTATCAATCAACATGACAATACACATATGTTCCATAGAAAGTCCCGTCACACTCCCAAAAAAATTGATATAAAATTATTTGAGAATCCTAAATCAAAAAAAAACTAGAAATTTTGGAAAATACAAGGATCATATCTCAAACCATCATTAGAAGAACTTTTCCAACTATAGGTGTACACTGAATTTCATAAAGCTGAACAACCCCAATACCTTGGGCATCGACCATTGTTGAAAGAGATACACAACCATACTGATATGGATTCTCATGTCAAGTGGTATCGTGTCCATTACCCAAACCTATATAGTTACTAGAACTCCAACTTCTTACCTGATATATGGTAACTATCCCCTTTACTGCACTATGGTCGAGCCTTTAACATATTTCATTTCCCTTCAGTTGAGGGATCCTACAGAACCTTTGTACATTCCTTATCCTTCCACATGTATGTCACTCAACTAGTGGCTAGTGGAGATAACCACACATATATTTAATCTTTCCAAACTAATTGCATAACTTTATTAAATTATTGGGAGGATGTTTTTCTTTTAAAAATACTCTTCCCATGACATTTTCTGCTAAAACCCTTGAAGTAGTTCTTCCTTCAATAAAAAATTGCACCACTGGATTTCTCCACTAGAACTTCATTTCAACCCCCAAAATCATCCTTGATATTTTCTTATGAAATGAATGTGAGATCTTCCACAATAGGGAATATTTTCAAGTAAAAAATATTCACCTTGGACGTGATCTCAGGTCTAAGACCATTCTATGAATGTCTCCCTATAGCTTCCTCATCCCCTTCCCACACTATAACAAAGAGTTTCATGTTAGTGAACTGGTGAAAATAATCTATCACTGTCATAATCCCCCTATGAAAAACTCATAATCTATATATCCTTCCAAAAAATATATTTCATTGGATATAAATACTAGAGAAACATTTCATGGAATCCCTTTGAAAACATAACCCCTATTTTCTCATTCCGATCCAAGATGTCCCACCATCATTTTTTTCAACTCACAACCAGTAAGCATCTAACATGACTCTCGTCTCTGGAGGATTCTATAATTGAACAAGAATCATCTAAATGGACTCTATCCAGATCATATATAACTCAGGTCCACCCATCCAGCAAAATTAAGAGTTTGTTGAAGATGAAACTCACTAATCACCTCAAACATGTTCGACACAACCCGCCATGAGTCCCATTCCATAGTCTTCATTAAACGATCAACATTCTCATAGAACTGATCATATCATCTACTTCCCTAGATAACTGGGGATTCCTGCTTCACATTAGGAGGTTCATTCTCTGTTATACCTACTTATATCCCAACTAGAACCATAATCATGTGAGAGTTTTTGAATAGCTCAAAAACACTATCATAAACATAACCTAATACATCAACATTTTTTTACAAATGAAGGGTATCAACTCCCTATAAAGATAACATTTCCAATAAAATTTCATAACATAGATATCCACATATCTATTACAACCCTTAACCATAATTACTAAGGATCATGGTCAACATGGGAAAAACCCACACCTCCAAATTCCTTTTCATAAAACATAATTTTTATTTATTTTCTATATCACTAAATAAATATTTTTCTTTTAGTACCCTTTCTATCATTATAGCTTGTTTCCACCAAAATTTTAACCCATTCATAACTTCTCTATAGGAATTATTAATTAACCATTCATTCACATTAAATCAATTTGCTAAATTACGTTAGCTTTATTAGACATCACATCAACCAGTTCAAGAGAATAAAATAATGTTTTTCCCTCATGTCCACACATATTCCCTGTGTGTTCCTACTCTGTTTCATCCCTTCGATAACCCTATGTTCCTAAAATGATTCCTGAATGCACAAAATTGTACCATTTTTTTCATTAGTACATTATCATTAAATAGTCATATCACACAACATGTTCATTAACCAATGGTGAAATATTATTCAATTATAAAAATAAACATAATGAAAAAAAACTCCCACCATGGATGCTTGGGATTTCCAAAAAACATTGGTTAACTACTCCCATAAATGAGATTAATGAAAAGTCCCAAAACATCATAGTCTATTATATACCATTACCAAATAATTAATATGTAAAAAAGTAACCTTTTACGATATAACTTCTTTACGTCCCCAAACCAAAATCCAGTAAAACTGTGCACAGAGAAATCTCGCCACATGAACTCAAGATCGCATCACCATATGCTAGAAAATTTTGAATATTATTAGGAGTATGATTGATCATATATGAATACTATACAATCTTTATAGAAGTAAACCACAATATATAAGGTAATAAATAATTGATATAATAAATAATATATGATAAAATGCATTACAAAAAAATTCACAAAATTTGGTACGAGCACACAACCAAAGTGAAAATATAATATTTCATGTTTAGAAGTGAGACATATATGGAATACCCAAAATAAAGATGAATTTATTAATCCTAAAAATGGGTCCTGAATCTAGGCCGCGATCCCTCCTCCATGTAATTTTCATTCTCAACTCCACTATCTTGAATATGGCATTTTACATTATTCTTATCTATAAGAATGAAGACTTCTCTGGTACCCAATGGTTACCTGAACAGAGTGTGAGTATAACTCAATTTGTCACCACAGATGTTGTCTATAAAATATCAAGTCTAAATAGATAGTGTATAGATGTAATTAAACCTGAATAGACACCACAATATGTATACTAATTTCCATTAGTAATAATATTCACCTAAAACATTTTTATCATTTGTACCAAGGCTTGTCCATTTTCATCAATTACACTTCGTTCTATGTCATTCATCAATAGTAATAGGGGGATGAGTTATGTTGCTAATCTCTCTAGGGAAAACATTTCATAAGAAAATAAACCACAATTACCTTGTAACCTTAGTCCAAGAACTCTCATCAATAGGGATACTATGTGAATAATAGAAGAAATTTGTGAGTTATAAAACATATTATCTGAGAGGAAAAAAATGGAAAAATACAATTTTAATGAGGAATAGGGATTGGCTACATGGATATCCAAACCATGCCCCACCCTTTCACCATACTCTATCTAAGAGGGGGTCAGGCCGCATGGTTTCCTAGAGAAACTTCATGGTTTCAAAAACTATATGATTACCATGCTGGATGGATATATCGAATCCTACATGGTTTTCCTCCCCCTTTCATAGCTTCATAAATAATTTCACCACTTCACCAGGCATAAAACACTAGGGCACACAGTTACTACTAACAATGCACCAACCAAGCGACATGCACTAAATGACCTCTTTCTCCCATTTTCATGTCCGAAACTCCTAGGAGACCCCCAAGACTCTTCATACACCTATAAAACTTTTATTTAACTGATTTAAATAGGTATGAACAAAATCATAAACAAAAATGTAACTCAATGTTGTTTTGGATCATAAAATCATATTATATACTATTTACGTAAAACACATAAAAACATAGGAATAATAAATATACACTAACTAATATTTTAAAAATAATAATCAATGTTCACCCACCCTGATGGAAATGGAATATGGGTTTTCATCAAATTATAATGAATCTGTATTCATTAATGATAATAAATTTTAAATTTTATACTATTTTAATCAATCATAATGTTTTCTGGTACTATTTAACCCCTAACATTCAATATATATGAAAACTACTAATCATATAGATTTAATTAATATTTAAACCATGCTACCCCTGGGTTGGTTACCATTTTATGAAAAAAATATTACACATTTTGGGTAT
Organism: Viscum album; assembly: GCA_963277665.1. Taxonomy (NCBI): domain Eukaryota; kingdom Viridiplantae; phylum Streptophyta; class Magnoliopsida; order Santalales; family Viscaceae; genus Viscum; species Viscum album. The sequence continues at coordinate 1,405,454,170 of OY728119.1, forward strand.
AATAGCCTCATTGGGATTTATATTCCCATACAAAAAATAATTATGTTTATATATAAAGAATATCAATGTTATCTAATATGAAAATGATGTTAGGTAGTACTAAATCATTCATTATAAATCGTAAATAATACTAATAAAATATATTATCACATTATCTCATGTGTTATTTTTTTCAAGCACTAGATAATCCTAATAATATCATATCTCAACATATATCAAAATTAAAATTCTTCACATAAAAAGGTATAATAAATACCTGTAAAAAGATATGTCATAAATCACATACCATAATCCATTACTATATCATTAAATTTATGAATACTACTATTCTAGAGATTATATAACCACCGTCTCTATGTTAAGATACATGCTTCTAGCGATAAAATTACCATCAAAAAGTAATTAATTTATATATTTGATAAAGATAATTTTTTATGCATTTTTATATTCAAATCAAATGTTTTAACCTACCAATTTATCAATTTGATATTATATGGATCATTTTTTGATTTATGGTGTGTTTCATGAAAAAATGTGAAACGTGGTTAATTCTGGATTTTTGACAGATTTTTACCAAAAGGGTATTTTGGTCATTTCATTGAATAATACTCTCAAATTGAGTAATTATTATTTTTAAAGCCATTATTTATTGGCTTCATATTTTTCTTAAAGGCCATGAAGTATTTATACATATTGAGGTCCAAAAAATCAATAAATTAATGAATTTATCGCGCGAACTGTGTGGACCCCACCTCTATAATGGAAGTGAAACCCCGTCAACAAACATCCAATTAAGGTTATTCCACCACTTATTAAACAAAGGATAATTGGCGCATTTGGAAAATAAATTCCATAGAGTTAAGATATCATTAAGGTGGAATTTGAACGAAATATTTTGAAGGAAGAGTCCTGGAACCTTCGTCCAGAAAAAGAAAAAGTCAATACAAATTTTATAACTCTTACATAAGGTTTCTAGTGAAGATGTGTTTTTTAGTGTAGACTCACAAGACGTTTTTGAACAACCATTATGAGGGATTCACCTCATTAAACAATTATTTATTGTGGATAAAATGCATCAACGATTGGAGGAAAATTTTGAATATAAAAACAAGGGAGCTCCTCCGATTCCATCTCATTCCATCCCATTCCATACGAGGATCCATGGAGGAAATCTCCACTGAGAGAGGCTGACCACAAATTTTTCCCTTTAATTCTTAATTTATTTTTTCTTTTTTTAGTATTCATTAATAATTTATATTTATAGTAAATTGGTGCATTTTTTTATATTTTTCCACCTTCTTTACATTTATTTTTTTCCATTCTTCTTCTTCATTTCTTTTCTTCATATCGCATTACCATTGTGAACTATAGTACACATGATCATGTGTAATTGACCCAATGAATACCCCAAGAGAGTAATCAGGTTCATAAACTCGAGACCATTTTTTTATCTTCTTTGATTTAATTCTAATGATAATTTATTGTGGGGGTAACCCTCATAGTGATTGTCAAATGTTTAACTTCTTAGTCTACAACCATTTTCCCTCTATTGAGGAGGTGAATAGAAGGTGTTCCTTGTGATTTCTAAGAAACTATTTCATTTATAACTGTGGTATACTAAGGTGTTCACAGATAGACGGGACTGTATTCACTATGGAGATTTCATGCTAGTGAATGAAGGTTCTCCCAATAAATTATTTTGGGGGAACATCCTTTATTCTCCAATTCTATTCTTTTATGAATTTAATGGTAATTTAAATATTTTTATATTATTTATTTTATTTAAATATTTTTATTTCAGAATAATAATAATCACCAAAAAAGGTATTAGTCTGTAGGTGAAGTAAATTAAGTAGTTGTACAAACTAATAAAGCTCCTCTTGTGTGAAGACCCTGGTCATCCACTTTGTTGAAATAACAAAGCATAAGAATATTATTTTTCCAATCCATACAACAGGAGTGCCTCAAAAATAGTGTCACTGATGGGGATCTAAGTAGTTATTTTGATAATTTTTTCAAAATTCACAATTTAAAATATCAACAAATTTATTAAAAATATAAATGAAAAAAATTATTTTTCCATGATGTTCTCATACGAATTTTTTTCAATTCAATGAATTATTACTCACCGGTTCACGAACAAAAATAATAGATATTAATTAAAATGAACTCAAATAAAGGGGTGATTATCTTGTGATAATGGTTAACCAATTGCAAAAAAGACAATAGACATAGGTCTCACTAGACGTTCAGATGTTCTTGATCAATGATCATGAGATTGACATGTAATGATTCAAGGAGAATTTGGAAGTTCCTATGGAATTTTATAATTTCACTAAAGATATAAAATAATTTTAGTCCAAGATTGTGGTAGAAGAGCCCAAATTCCTACCTTCACCTACAACTATCTGAATCCATGTATAATGTTACACTAAAGAGTATTTTTTAACCATAACAAACTGAGGTATATGATCCTTTCTTAAACTCAATCATTTCTAATTTCACCCAATTTTTTTGACTGTCACCCCTTATGGTTTTTAAATTTTAGATTCAGTCAATCCGTATTTTTCCCTAGTGAACGATGAGGAAAAAGAAGATGCACCTATTGAGGAACACTTGGAGCTACATAGAGATTTTGAAAAATTAATAGAGGAAGTACATGAAGAGATCAATGTGGCTCTCTCTAAAGAATTAAATCTACAACATTCCACCATTAAAAGGGAAGATTTTTAAATTAATACTTTAAATTTAAATTTTAAATATAAAAGTAAGTATTCTTTCCATGAAGCACATCTAGAGTGATGACTGCATTTTTAAAAATACATTGCATAAGTATAAATGAAGGAGAATGATATTCCATACATCATCCTACCCCCACCAGGCAAGATGTACCACATTGCGAAGGGGTAGGATATAGTGTTCTCTATATATGTAATTGTCCTCTAAAATAATAAATAAGTAGATTATGGGAAAATCCATATGAATTTGTTCATCAAAAAGAATACCTAACCACCAAGAGACATTTTATTAATATTGGAACTACCCTTCTAGCGGTAGTAAAAAATTTATAGCCCATTTTGGGGATCGTACGAAGAATTACATTAAAAGACATTCTAGGAATTTATATTTAAATTTATTTTTTTATTAGTGCAACTAAATATCCCTCTATCTTATTTTTTTTAAGCATTAGTGACTTTATCCTCGTGCTTAACTATGAAATTATATTTTATAGGATCATAATGGAAGAATTCATCCTCAAACTAGAAATGTAATAGAACTAAATATCCTTTTAAAAGAGAGTTCATTTTTTGTTTAATATGTTAAACTCTTTATAGTTTTTTCTATTCATAATTGGGGCATTTTACAAGAACTTTTATTGCCACACATGAATTCATTCATTATTTTACATGTCTACGAGGTAAGAGTTTCATAGGAATCTAGGGATTCCATGTTTTAGATTTCACTGTTAATGAGATTGATGAGTTAAATGTAAAATATGATGGATAAAATGGAGCATAAATATTTAAATAAGGACTCATTATTTGATGGAATTAGTTGATTAATTTAAATGAATCGTCACTAACATTTTTCATGATTTGAATTTCTGACAATCATGTGGATTTATTTTTTGTTATTAATCATTCCATTAGTGATTTTTCATTATCATATGTCTCACTCCTGAGAGGATTTCTAGGCCTTGTACTTTCTATTTTATCTTGAGTATATTTCATAAGTGATCTTGGGGAATTCCACCTTCCCGAAATTGATTCTAAACTTGTCTAAGGTATGACTGTACAAAAACATATTTAAAATAATTGGTTCATCTTTTGAATAGACCTTATCTTTAAATACCACCTTTACATAAATATTTATTTTAGCCCATACTGACCTTGAATGACCTTTATAATAATGAACTCTATTTCATTCGATTTTTATCCATTCCTACAATACTGTTGGTATTTTTATAATATTTTAATTTGGAAGTGTGGGGTGAAGGGATTCATAGTGGAAGGGATGAATTATATTTTAAGAAAAAATGGTGGGGGTACTAATGTTGGAATAGTAAAAGGTTGTGTAATAATTCATTGTACTTCATTGTTGTTTTCTCTTGAATTAAAAATATTTATAAAAAAATTTACAAAAAGTTTTAAAAAATAAAAAAATTTGTTGTGATTTGGGAGAAAAAAACATCACCATTTTACAAACCAATGATCATATGATCGTATGTGGTTAGGTGATGTATGTGAGGATTGATCTAGTCATAAAAATCAAAAAAATAAAATAGGTAAAAAGTAAAAAATATATTTCAGAGTGTGCACTAATCATTCATTATTCTTTATTTGATTATAACATTACGTTATAGAATGTCCTCATGATTTTATGGGACTTTTTTCATTAAAAAGTAAAAAAATTAGTTTATTTACAATCCTATAAAAAAGGATAATGTTCTCATGGTATGAGCATAACTCCCCCTAAATTCTATCACGTAAGATGAGTGATATGATTCAAGTGAGTTAAACCACGAAATGGAATGTTTAATAATAATGAATTGAGGATGTTGAATGAATTAATGGATATGTTCCACCATTTTTCTAAGGGGAAAATTTAAATATAAAAATATGTTATTTATTAGAAAAATGAAAAACTAAATTGATATTTTAGGTTAAATTTTTAATGATTTTTTACAATGAAGTTTATTTAATTTTATTACTTTGGAATTTGAATATTAGTAACATTGGTGTCCTGAAAATTCCATTTTGAGATTTTATGCTTGAGTTTAAGCATGGTTAAAGTTTGGTTGGATTTATAGAGAAAATAATTTATACATTTTTATATGAATTTCAATTGTCTTATCCCTCACAATTTATCAATTTGATGTTATATAGATCAATTTTGGATTTATGATGTGTTTTGAGAAACATTTTGAAAAGTTATATATTTTGGATTTTGAATGATTAATACTACAATAGAATTTTGGTCATTTCATTAAAAACATAAATCCAAAATTATTGATTTTTTTCAATACTTTAATTATTTTCTTTATGTTTATATTTGGGATCAAGGGAAAATTTGAACGTCTTGATGTTTGGAAAATCAGTAAAGTTAATGAATTGTTTGGGAAAACAGTCTGGACCCCGCCTTTATAATTATTGAAAAACTCGGTCTAAACACATTAACTTAAGGTTTTTACACCAGGAATAGAACTATTTTTCATTGGATTGTATTTTGAATAAAATTCCTAGAGTTAAGAGATCATTAATGTGTCATTTGACCAAAATATTTTGAAGAAATTTACATGGAACCTTCATCCATAAAAAGAGACATTCAATAAAAAATTAAACACACATAAATAAATTGTCCTAGTAAGAATTGTTGCGGGGGGACACACAACCTATTTTGTAAAAACGTTTATGAAGGATTAACTATGTGATTCTATCATTATTAGGATCGACAATGCAACATTATTTAAAGGAAAATTCCTCCAATATAAGGAAGGAATATCCTCTCATTTAATATTATTATATATCATTCCATCTAAGGAACAAAGGTGAAGATCTCCACCAATGTAGGATGGCATAAAATTTTCCCGTTTTATTCATAATTTAACTATTTATTTTGTTTTTGTTTTATTTTTCAACTGTAATTTAGATTTCTAATAAATTCATACATTGATTTTATTTTTGTGTCTATCATCTTCACCCTTATTTTTCTTCAATTTTTCTTCTTGAGTTATTTTATTTTTATCATATTTTAATAGTGAACTATAAAACACATGATCATGAGTAGCTGACCTGATTAATATCCCTAGGGAGAAATCAGGTTCTTAAACCTGAGACCAGTTTTTTTATCTCTTTTTAGTTAATTATTAGGATAATTTATTATGGATGTAATCTTTATTGTTTTTGTCTAATTTTTAACTTCATAATATAAAACATTTTCCCTCAATTGAAAAGTTGAATGTAGTGTGTTCTTTAGATCTCTAAATATACTTTTTATTCATAACCATGTCAGATTGAGTTGTGAACACATATGATGGAATATGTTTAATAATGAGATTTGATGTTGGTAAATGAAGGTGCTCCCAGAAAATTATCTTGGGAGAACATACGTTCATATCTAATTATATTTTGTTTACCATTTCATGATAATTTATAAATGAATTTTATTTAATTTATTTTCTTAAATACCATTTCATTAAGTAAAAAAATTAATTAGTTCTTAGTTTAATTACTTTAATTCGGTGAACTAACCAAGAAATCCCCTCAAGTGAGACGACCCTCTTCAGCCCCTATGTTGCACTAGGAAAAAATAAAAAACAAATTCTTTAAACTCCCAATGATAGGTGTCTTACATCATGTGAAATTTGATCATTTCCAATAGAAGTATTCAAGATATAAATATTGAAAATTAGAGAAACTATCCATCCAATCTGATCTTGACAATGATTGAGTGCCTAGAATCTTTCTCAGTCAAAAAGGCATCATCAAAAAAATAATATATTATAAAACATCATCAATATAGATTATTTAATTCTAAATAATGTCATATATGTTTAAATAAAACAATAATAAAAATGTAGGATATACCCCCTCATGCATGGTTCTTGGAAAGAATTATTTTTCATTCTCATAACCCCCTCATGTAGCATTTGAATTGTTTTGGTTCTATTCATTATCCTTTCATGAATTCATATGGATGTTTCTAAAAGATATGATATCACATTAATGTAATTTATAAATATAAATACGTTTTTATTATATTAATGGTTGATAATCTAGAGTCACCATTAAAATTTCCAAAATTACACCCCAAAATATTTCTATATTCAATAGAATGATGAATAATTTATCTTTTTCTATTCACCTTATAAATCATAATCAACCCTAAAAAAATGTTGTAATCAATAATCTATATAGTAGGGTATGTCAGAAAAAAATCATTTATAATATATTGAAATGTTTCAACCACCATACCCATGTTTCATTCTCTAGACCATCTAATAGAAACCTAACTCTCAATAATAGGATTACTATATCCCAAAACTAGTCAAAACCATGCATGTTCCTTGATATTAAATTTAATTTATATATTAACTAGAATAATTATCACCACTATCATATGAGATACTTCTACTAGGACTCCACCTAATTCTACAAATCTATAAGTGGCCCCAAATATAGCCTATAATATACTATGGGTTATAAATAATAACCATGGGATTAAATGCCTGAATAAGAAGCATTGAACTCAATAGATCATAGAGGATGTTATTAATGTAAAAATAATAATATAAAATCTTGAATCATAAGGAATTCATTATAAACTAATATGAAGAGTATTATTAAATGAATGAATGGGAAAATAAAATATAATAAAACTATATATAGATAAACCAAAACAATGCAAAAAAATTTAGATGAAAAAAACCAATATAAATAATTTTTATATTAAATAGTGACATAGAAAGAATATCTTATTATAATCCATTGTCATCAAGATATATCTACTCAAAATGTCTACCAACTAAAATCAATAATCTTGTTTAAAAATATATAGGATGTTGTATCCAAATTCACAGTAAGTCATTACATAATTATTAAGATCAAATTCAATGTCAAAAATTAATATTTATTTATATATTAAATTCATATTATATAGTCAAAACCATTTTACGAAAAAATACCATTGGGTGATCTTTATCAAAGAACATTTTTATTTTAATTTCTCTCAAATCCGGAATGGGTTTTACATATAAATAAATTTTTTTTAAAAATTATATTTAATTTTAAAAATATTTATATTTTATCATATATTTATATTATTAAAATCACCAAAATAATTAATATGAAAATAAAAAAATGTATAACATGACACTTTCTTTTAAACTACTACAAGGCCGCAAAGGTAGAATAATCACATGCTAGTTCTTACATTCCCAATTTAAAATATTAGGTCAACAAGCCACTATCATTAATATGAAACATGAATATACATACATAAATTGAAATCATTGTAGAAATATCAATATTCTATGAAATAAAAATTTTCTTTCCCACAAATAGGGTGGTGGAGAGTGTACATTTCTATCAATTTGCTTTGTCTAGTCAAAAAATTTAAATTTTATATCTCATTCAAGAAAGCCAGCATTATGTGGTGGTTTCATTGAAATTCATATTCTCATTTCCAAAATAACATAAAAATTAAATAGTGATATATCACATAATCACATACCTCTATAGAGCTACTAATAAAACCTTCCACATAACTGTATTAATGTATTTTTTTACCAATCTATCATTGTTATCATCCAAGTATCAATATCATCAATGTTTATAAACATTTAATTATATAATGGTCTAGGTACTCATGATGATACAGTCAAAAAATATACAATTTAAAATAGTCCATATAACTATCAATATATCACAAAAAATATATATACTACACCTAGATAGACATCACTACAAATATAAATCTATAAATCATTGATATTGAAATCCACATTATCATTAAAACAAATATCTCATAGAATATTAATCTTAAAGATAATCATTTTTAGTGTAATTATTTGATTAGTGGATTTTCATGATTCTTTTAATTACATTTCAAACATCATTCCTCCAGTAAATAAATAACCATCATATATCTCCCCAACATTCAATTGGAGAGACTCTGTGTAAAATGCCATTTGTGATATAAAATACAAAAAAATAAATATAATTGATTTTGTTAATTAATTTTAGTTTGAAATGAAATATAATGGTGTAACCCAAACTAGATCATTTCATGAAATAATATAATTAATTTATCAAAATCATATTTGTTATCACACCACATCAATTTTAAATATATAAAAAGTCATAAGTAACATATCATAAATTGATATATTCAACTACATTATCCATTATAAAATATTATATAATCATTTTATTAGTCATAATGTCGAAATAAGATTCATATATACATGTCCTTGTGTTCACATCACCAAATACCCATATTTATCTAAATAATGAAATTGTTTTAATTATACCCTTACACATGAGTTATATAATATTATACTAATTTTTCTTTATTATCACAATAATCATTTGAAGTCCCTTATGACCAGTGATGTTTAAATCTTCTTTTCAAAATATCTTAATTAATTGGGCCCTATATAACTATTATAGTGTACCATGGATATTAAATCATGAAAAATATAAAATGGTATAAATTAAAAAATTTAATGTGTTTTATTATTAAACATCAAATTGTCCCTTGTGTTAAATTTATAATGAATCATTAAATAATATCCATTAGACTCAAAAATATCAATATTATGCCTGAATTGTATGATCTAGTGAAACTAATAATTTATGTATAAAAATTTAATGTTAGGGTTAAAATTTTTCATCTTATATAATTCTATAAACATCTACACCCAAATAGACATGGATATATGTATATATATATATTGTGGGTGTGTGTGTGTGTTAATTATTGTAAAAAAATATAGATACATTATTATTACTATTTTTTGTGCCAATATTAATAAAAAATTAGATACACCACAAATTCTATTATATATATATATTATTAAATAATATATATAGAGTACTAATATTAATTACTTTATTTTATTATAATCTACAACCCATAAGTGGGTTGTTTTAATCAACTGTAGTCCAATAAAAAAAATCATATTCCCAGATCATCACATCAATCTAACACCAAAATTTGGGTGTAATTATTACTACTATATCCAAAGAAATTGTTTTGGAATTCTGATCCATCATATACTACGTATTTCATATCCCACAATCATTTTTTAAATTTTCATTCACACCATGAAATTTTACTAAAAGATATTTTTGATGCGTGAATCAGAGATGTTTTATAGATTTTTGTGATAACGAGATTACTCAATATTCCCATGATCACCCCCGGTAGATAAAACAATTACAGACCATTTAATCCACTAGTTCTAGACTCCCCTACACCAGTATTCCATTGTAGAAAAATTATTCAAATCGATGATTAATATCATCATTGTTAAACCCCCACCTCAAAAGGGAACCCCTACTAAGTTGAGAATGAGGTAGTGGATATGGTTACTACCTAATTCATACATGTACTAGGCCCTAGGATACCGAATATTACCAATGGTACAATAGGCATAAATATGTAAATAATTACCCTATTAGATAATTTGATGAATATAGAGATAATATTGATAAACCAATAAAAACCCCATGTATGATATATATAACTACATACCATGTGTAGACATGAAATGTGATACGATAATATAATTACTAAAAAAACTATATGTACTAAAAGGTGATGAACATTGTGACAATGAATCCCAATTAGCTAGAGAACTAAAAAAAGTTTATATAATTGTATGTATGGTAAAACGTTATTCACGGTAGGATCCACCCTAAAGTAACATGTAAAAAAGATAATGAATGTATACTAAATCACAATTAACAATAGTGAAATTAATTCAACACCAAAGAAGGTGTACTACGTTCCCTAACTCTTGATTGATAACCCTCAACATGTATCACATAAACTAAAACACATAATATAGTAATAAAACATCACGGATTATTATCTCTTTCTTTCCCAATCATTTTCATTCTTCCCCAACATCGAACGCCCTAATCCTTCACTGTCCAAAATAAGCTTTCCCAAAAACACTTGGGCATGGAATCAAAGCACGCACCATGTTAATCACATCATCACATCATCCCATATCACATCTCAATATAGTAATACATTATTTTTTGACATCAATCAAACCCCGTATGATATGTATGATACATTGGGTATTATTCTTTTATCTGTTACAACCCATACACTGAGTATGGTAAAACAAGTCACCACAACCTATATGCATCCTACCTATAATATTCTATTGTATTCTATATCATGGGATATAAAACTGGGAATAAAAAAATCCATCATATTCCTCAACACACATATATGAGGAATCTAATTCCCTTTCATACCAATATAAGTAACTAAAAAGGGAAGAGAGTGAGACCAAAGGGAATAGTCATCTTACCATCATCCCACTGAGATATTGAGGAAATACCATCCTAGAGTCCACTAGGTTCCAGTTACCATAAACAACATGGGTGTGGTTTCATATTAAATTATAGATTATACATGATATAATATATCTCACAACAACACTATGGTAAAAAAACTAGTGATTGACCGAACATTGGTTATTGTTTCTCGGCCTCCAAGCAGCCACTACTATGACTGGATATCATTTTAGAAAAACCAATATAAAACAGTTATAATTGATTCATTTTTTTAAAAAAAATTAATTTAGTAAAGTAATTAGTTAACCATTAATTAAATATTAACCTTATTCAATATCACATTACACTAATCATCATCATATTATTCACACCCTCACGAAACAATCCAAACTCAGGCCATGGTTTCTCGACGTTAGTAATATTTTATCATTTTCATTACATCAATACCAACCCATTGAGTAATAATTATTTCATAATTATAAGAATCATTTAATAATCTATGTACTCTATGAAAGCCATCCTAATCTACCACCATGGGGAAACATGCAGCCTAGCACACCCAACTCCCTCATTTAAAGGGGAAAGACTGTAAATAAAACATGAAACTAGTCTATTGACCATTAAACAAATTCATTCAAGAATGTATATAGATTTATAACATCAACTAGTAAGCCTAGATAATGCTTGTTTCAATATCTCTGGTGCCATCCTAGACACCCTCATGCATACCCAAATGTATCTCTCCATCACAGTCGATAAATACTACTACATCATTCAGGCTTACCCTACCATGTCACATAAGTCATCATATGATCATTCATCCTAGGATCATATCATAAATGAATCACATCATATAAGAAGTAGTAAATAAACAATCCTAGACAAATAGGAAATATAGGCTATAAAACAAGGCATACAGCCTTTACACTTAATCAATCACTCACGGCTCGAAATTCTAGGAACTCTTCTTTCCCAAGAACACTAAAAACCCATTCCACTGAAATTATCATTATCATAAAACCATTTTTATTCTATTTTAATTATTCTATTAATTATTCATTGGTTCAATATTTGGGAAACCTAATTCATTTAAATATAATAGGTTATTAAATTAGTTTAATAATTAGCATTACAATTCTTCCAATCATGCATTCTTGTTTCCCAAAAAATTATTGTATTGCAATTTATTAACATGCCTTTAATTAGTTTTTCTAACAAGAATAAAAATGATTCACATCAGGTATGAAATTACATCCATACAAGTAATTATATATTTAATTAAACATTCATACTCAAATCAATTTGATCATTATCAAATTATAATTGACAACGTATTCAGTAAAGATGAATCTTTATTCTTCTGCCAATTAATTATGAATTTATCAAAGATTATTATTCCTTTCGATTTTCCATCAAAGAAAAACCTACTAAAATGAGAATAATAACACTCAACATTGGAATATCATAGATCATACACCACCTATAAAATCAATAGGAAAACTGTTATCATAGTAGAAACAATAAACATGTGATCTTAGTCCAAATCATTATTAGTCTAGCTAAAACAATATTAGCTTAATTATATGTCCATTCATATGTGTAAATAATTATAACAATAAAATTTGATGAAAATAAAAATGAGAAGAAAATAAACCCCTATCTAGAAGAATGACACCTCACATAACTCACTGTAATATAAAAGATAACATGTACAAGATGGAATAGAAAATTGAGGAAACACATGAAAACATAATTAAGATTTTTTAACTCCAAGCGAAGGATATAAAATTAACAATATTATGTGAATGAAACCATGATGAGTTGTTACAATGAACCTTCTTTTCTTATTCAGTAGATACATAATAATAATATTTTCCAGATTAAAAAAATATCTAATTCCAGACATTTTATATCTCATTATATTCAATGTTAAAAAACACATTTATGTCCTCATACTATATGAAAATGTTGGTTATAAATATCCTAGAAAAATCGTCCATTGATGTCCCTTGATTTTTGAAGAAAGAAGACATACATGGTTCTCAATAAACTGGATGAAAACCCCCAAAGTTCAAATCTATATTGTGGAATTCCCATGTAGCACCACATAGATGAATTTTATATGTAGCTGATTTGTTATATATAAAACCCACATATCCAATTCAAGTAACAGATCACTCACATATATGATCACTCTGGTTTTTTATCTCAATATAACTAATATACCTTGTTAATCCATCCATGTGGCTAATTTACATAGCTGAATTGGAAATCCAAATAGTCTATTCGACTCTCTGTGAGTTGGGATATCACCCAAGTCATAAACCACACCTTTATAGTGTCAAACTATTAATAATGTTTAGCTCGTAGTATCCATAAATATCTATACACAATCTATTCCTAAAACAAGAAACACATTCTTAATAATCATGAAAATCATTGTACTACATCGATTTGAGCCCTTACAGTCATTATACCATGCCCATTCCCCCATTCCACCATCGACCACCAAATAATTTTCACACTCGCATCTAGCTTGAACACTGATATAATATGATGCTTCTAGCCTAGGATTATCCAAATTATCTATGTCATGACCATCTATGATAAAACAGAGTAGACCAAACCCCATGAAAAATATTTCAACATCATAAAACGATATGGTCATTCATTTCTGTGATATCAAAGTATATATGTTACCTAAAATATCATGGAAAAACATAATTTCTCACTACCATTAATATGTATATAGAATAACCAATACTATCATATCAATTATACCAAACTGCTATTGTGTATCTATAATAAAATACCATCTCTCTCCTTTTTTTTGTTCTAACATCATCACCTACCACCTTCCACACACCATCGTACAATGATTACACTGTGTCTAAGATGTAAATGTAAACTGAAATTTAGGTTGTTTCAGTTAGTGTGTGTAGAACATTAGATATTCTAAAAATTAACAATAAATTTTCAATGTATTTATTATATTAAATTATATATTTTAAATTATATATATGTGTGTGTGTGTTTAAACTAGATTGAAAATCTATTTTATAAGTTCATACCTCTATGGGTTACTATTTAATTCCTCCCATCATATAGATTTTAACCTACTAATTAATCTATCAAAATGAGCTATCATAGATTAAATAGGATATTTATGAAATAAATGGATTTATGTTTTCTTGGATCCCATCCAATAATTATATTGGTCTAACATAAAACATCATATTTCTAAAAATACCTTATTTGTGGTTCCTCAATATGAATTATGTTTGTAAAAATATTAACATTCTCTCTAAAAATTTTATAATGGAATATTAAATAATTAATATATTATATAATTAATTAATAGATTTTAAAATTATCAAACCACTATGATTCATTCCAAATATCAACCATATTGTAAATGTTAAATTCTATGATTACAGAATGTATAAGAAAATAAATTTCAATTTAATTTTCATGAAAAAAATGAACACATATATATATGATATTATATATGTACTTTTATATTTTATAATATATGTTCGATGAAGGTATTATTAATAATTTATAAAATACCTGGGATAATAAATATATGTATATTAAATATATATTAATTTCTCCCAAATAGATTTCATTATCATTCTATTATGAATGGATTGAATATAAATTGAATAGGATTAAATGAATTAATGTGAATAATAAGAACTGTACATGGACACATAAATATGTCCAAGGAATTTCCTTTAATGAAACACATCTTGGATGGATATAAAAATGAATTTGATCATTCTGGTTGAGTATACTAATTTCGAGCAAGCCTCTTAATTCTCCCCTCATGTCATAATGTTGTTCATCACTTGAGATGAAGGTTCTATCAACCCTTTATCATTTTTTTATCATAATAATATTATTAGGGATCAATTGTTCATTGTTCCACCCTCATAGGTAGGATTCTATTTTTTTACAACTTATTTATCTTTATCATGCATTCTCATTCACATAGGAAAAATAATAATATTGTTGTTTGGATTCATATAGTACTTCTATTTACATATTTCTTTACAGCTTGATTCTTACTGATTGATCTACCGATGTTTGAGTTTTTTCCACTACATATCGTCATATTTTATGGATTGATACCAATCAGAAGTATGAAAGAGAAGGATACTTTGATGAATCAATTTTTTTATTGTGGAAAAAATGTTTTTATTGTAAAATGATATTTTTTAGACATTAAATAAAAACCAAAATTCATATATGTTACTTTTGTTTATGAAAATAAATAAATTATTCAATTTTATTTATAGAATTTAATTTTCAAATGAATTATTTTGGTTTAAAATTTGTTTATTAATAATGAAAATGTATTTTGAATTAATAATATTTATTTGGTAATGTGTATTATAAAAAAATTGACTACAAAATGATCATTGATAATAGATAAATATTATTTCTAAATACTTGTTGAAAAATTAAATGGAATATACTATGATAAATAAATATATCATTTTTTAAAATAAAATGGATAATTTATTTAGAGTTTATAAATTAAAACCTATTCAACATTTAGATTATATAAAAGTGTTTATATGATTGTTATTGAATTATTAAATGTTTATAATTCATTATATATCTGATAAGTTTTTTTAATATTAAATGTTAATGTTTTCATATTAAAAATTATATTAATTTTTTATATTCATTATAATTTATAATTTTTTCTAAATTTTATTTATTTAGGAATAATTCATAAATGTCTCATTTTTTGGAAAATATATAAATATTTCATTAATTAAATTTTAATAATATTCATGATTATTTATAATTAAATAATTTGATATTATTAAAATTGATATAAATTTATTTTGATATTATTTTACCCATGTATAATTGTGTTCAATAATTAATATGATCAAGGCATAAATATTAATTAATTATATGACATGTAGATTATATAAAAGGTTTATATAATGAAAATTTAATTCTAATAGTTTATAATTGATATTAAATTATATATTACAGAAGTAAATCTTATATTACGATAAATATAAACTAATTCATATTAAAAATAATTTAAAGAGTTTATATTCCAAATTTTGGATTGTTTGTATTGTTAAATACAAAATAAAAAAAATGGTTTATAAATTTATTTTATTTTTGAAATAGTTCATATATTTTTATTTCCTATTTAAATATATGTATTTTTCATTTACATATATGTTATTGCATTTTTATTCATTGTAACAAATTTTTTATATTATAAATTAATCTATGCCAAATTTATATATGAAAATTTATTTTAAGGATTGGGCCTTGCGGATCATGATAGGTTTGATAATATATTTTTTATAATACCTTGACAAAATTTTCTAATAAGAGTTATGATCTTGCTAATAGTTATTTGAAAATGTATTTTCATATTACATGATAGTGTTTTCATGAATTGAATTCATTTCTTTGTAATGTATCCCCACATAGTGGGACCCAGGGTCATCTAACCTACTTTCATGGTGTTACATTCCAATGAAAGTGAATGGGGTTATTTATATATATAATTGTGATTACTGATGTAGAGTTATTCAATATTATCGTACTCTATTCCATTACATAAATCATTCATGTGCCTTATTCATATGATGAAATTAGTTATGTATGATTATATTTCACTTCTATTTTTCAGTGGTTAAAATGAACATGTGGGTTGTGTGATAAGTGGCACATTAATATTATATAAAAACATTAAATTGGTTGTCATAATAAGTATTCCAAAACTATATCATTAGAATCATTCATTCAAGAAAAGGATATAAAAAATGAGAAGATAATAATAAAATATTGTTAAATAATTTGTTATTTAAATTTCATATGGTTTATATTAAATTGATGAGGCCTTAAAATAATACCCCACAAATAATAATTGTGAGATTACATCTAAAAACACACGTGTTAATACCTCAATTGTTGAATTGTGTAGTTTCATGAAGTAATCAAGTCCCCCTAGAATTTCTTGTATAAGTAAGGAAAATATTAAATCACTCTAGTATTCCCAGTTGGATTATTCAATACCATATTTGTTTGATCCAACATTGTAATTAGTTTTCATATTGTTATTGTTTTCTAGGGTTACACTAGCTAAGATGTTCTAACATTTATAATAATAGATTAATTGAGTTTATTTAATACATACGAAGGTTTTTGGTAAGTGTTTATCCACAAAAAAATCCTAGAATCAAAACTATTATGATTGAGTAGATTCCATATAAAAATAAATATGTACTATGATAAATTCCCTAGCACACTCTTTTATTACTATAATATAGAACATAGATCACTAAATGGATAATATGTAGGGGGTGATCAATTTTTGTGGGACCACGTTCCTTTAAAGGTCTTAATGAATAGATAGAATACATGACACTCCACTAGTAATATTCCTTTATTATATGACATGGAAAACCTCACACTAATAATATATTGGTCATTAATAAGTATGAGATATAAGACAATAAACCATTGGTATCCAGGATTGAAAATTATTATAATGGATAAACATTCAGAGTACCCAAATTTTAATGTTATATAATTAATTTTATCCATATATGAATAAAGGGTAATACATATCGGGGGTGTTTATCACATTTGTGCTGAAAACATATACTGAAAGATGGGATAAAAATGGTGAAGGTTAATGTATATATTCATGATGGTAGTGGAGAAATGATTCATTGGTAGAGGTTAGTATATGAGAAATAAATTTACTATGTGGATTGATCCTATAATTGAAAACCTAATATTATTCGCCCCCATAAATAGAAATTTGATTTCTATATTTTATTTAGTCAAGAAGGGTAATTTATTTAATACTAATAATAAATATTTTCATAATAGCACCTAACATTTACATTTCATTCTTCGACATATAAAAGAGAAATGTCATTAAAGACTCTATAGATATGTATTTATGGAGTTATTTGATTACAAATCATATTATGCATGTGAATCATGTTTATTAGAAATATTTTAATGACACTATTTTTGGGAAATGGTGAGATAGTGGGTGGAATATAGGATCTTATACATAGTAATATCTTTGGACCAATGGGTACACTAGAAAATAGTACGTATAGGTTTATTGTTACTTTTACTGATGGATTTTCTCATCATTTGTGAGTGTTTATGTTGAAACTGATGTACGATACTTTTAAAAAGTTCAAATTATTTTTTAAGAAAGTGAAAAATATATTTGGTAAATGTATGAAATCTCACCAATCAGATAGAAAAGATGACTATATATTATAGAAATTCATTTTTATCGGAGATATTCTATAATATTTTCACAACTCACTTATCCAAAAACACCATAGGGGAATGGTGTTTTAGAAATGAGGAATCATAACATATTATACACAGTCTGATTGATGACGAGTTTATGTTACCTTCTTATCTCATTTTAGGGTTATTCTCTAGAAACTTATATATGTTTACATAACTAACTTCCATAAAAACAACTCATAAATAAAACATATGAGATATGGTATTGGAAAAACCCAAAATTATGTTATGTGATGATTTGGGGTTTTTAAGATTATGTAAAACGTTTTTCTTATGATATACATCTCCCTAAATATCACAAATGATTGTTTGATGGTTATCCTAGGTTAACCAAGGAATTTTATTTCTATAATCCAACTAAGTATAAGGAGTTTTTGGAATAACATGATTTATTATTTAAGGAGTTTCATATTACTAGAGGAGTCTTTTGGAATAATGATAAACTTGGATATTTTCATGAAGAAAAAATAAGAAATGTTTTTGAGATGGATGTTAAGATCATTCCCAAATGATATTCTATGGTTGATTTGACTCCATTTATAGGATATCCTCAATGGTCTGGTATAATAAATCTAATACTCAAGATATATGAACATATCGAGGAAATTAATAATGGAAAAAATGAAAATATGATATGAAAATATTTCCTAAAATGATTAGATTGAGAGTTAGGATTCTGATAAATTGTTAAAATACAAAGAATATGATATGGAATATATGTAAACTAACCATGTTTGGAACCTAGTATTTTCTCAAAAAGTGGGAATACCCATAAACTAGAAGTGTTGTTTCTACAATAAAACATAAATGGATGGTAGAGTGACTTCCAGTAATGAACTATTGGTAAAATAGGGTTAAATATAATTTCATAATATTAACTATGAGGTGACTATTTCACATGTTGTGATTATAATGATTATTTGTATTTTTATAGACATAAAAGCTCATTATGATTATGATATATTTTAAAGGGATTTCAAACCTGCATTTATAAATAGAAATATAGCTCTATAAATATTTATGATACATCCAAAGGGTTTTCAAGTTAAAAATGATAATCCTATGGTTTGGAAGTTGCAATAGTCTATTTGTGAACTAAAGGAAGCATCTTGGTATTTTTATATCATGTTTTATAACACAATTAAAGAGTTTGATATGATGAAAAATTCTTCTAATTCATGTTTATATATGTTTTTTAATGCTTACATATATTTCTTAGTGAGATAATTGTATTATTTATAATGGTGTATGTTGATGACATACTTCTTGTTAGAAATGATGTTCTGACACATAACTCTAAAAAAATTCTAGGTGAATCTTTTACAATTAAATGTATATGTGAATTTGATTACATAAATCAAATAAGGATCTATAAATATTTATCTAACAGGATTCACAGACTAAGTCAGAACACATATATTGGTAAAGTACTAAATAGGTTTTGTATGGAGAATTCAAAAGGTGTATTTTTTATTATTACATGGAATGAATATTTGGATGATTTAGGATCTCTATAAAGAAGGTATATAAGATGGATAAGATTACATATATTTCTTATATTGGATATATCATGTACGTAATGTAATTTATTCAAACTGATGTCTAATATTCATTGAGAGTAATGATTTTATATGAATCCAATCTTTGTGAATACTTGAAAAAGAATAAGTAGGTGCTCATGGTATTTAAAGTATTGGATGAATACTATATAAAGAGTTACTCATATGTTAGCTTGTAATTTGAAAAATATGATATGACATCTAGATCAGTATTGGTGTTTCTCGTATATAGTGGATCTGTTAGTCAGAAAATTTCCAAAAAAATCACTATAGTGCACTCATCAATAGAGGAAGAATACATCATTGAATCAATTTTTGTGAAGGATTATATTTTAATTATGAATTTTATTTATAAACAAGGAGTGGTTCTTATGATCAAGGTAACAATTCAGATATATAGTGACAATAATGGTATTATTTCTCATGAAAAGGTTCCCTAATCTCATCAAAGGAATAACCAAATTCTTCACAAATACCCTTTCAAATAGGGAATCAATTAGAGGGGTGATGTAATGATCAGTTTTGTGGAATCAATCGAGAATGTGGAATAATATTTTAAAAAATCATTAGAGTAGTAACAATATAAAGCTCATATAGAATCTCTTCGAATTAAACACAAAATATATTGGTTTAAATTGTTAAAAATGTATCATGTCATTAAAATACAAGAAGAATATATATTTTTCATTCATTCATGGGTGATTAAATTTTCAATAAATTAGTGGTCAAATAATGAATATCACATCATGGTATAAACGTTGATTATTCCTGAACTTATTATAATCATGGACTATAAGGTGTCGTGAAGATTTATAATGGTTAGATTCAATATATTTATATATCCCTTATAAGTGTTTGTATATGATATATTGAAAATATATTTATTAGGTAATAAATTGAGACTTAAAACTAGAATATATCACCTACATTATATATGATGGAATTTCATATGGTCATAGACATACTTATTGTGTATTCATATAAAAAATCCTTCTAACTTGATATTGGAAATATACCTAGCATGCGAACCTTCAGAATTGTATAAGAAATTATGAAATTCACCATATGAACATATCTATTAATGGGGTGGTAGAATAAGATTCTAATAATGATGGTGGTTGGAGTTCAACCAAAATAGGATTTATCCACTTGTATGAAAAGAAAAAACATTCGTCCCATAATGGGATTGGATTGCGGAAATTCATGTCCATGATTAGTTATATTACATATTATGTGTCCAAATACATTTATAAGTTACAATTGATGTGCATATTAGATAAAATGAATGGAATATGATATATTCATCTACATATATTGTATTTTATAGATAAAGAATAAATATTTGAGGAATATACTATATTTACATGTTCTTTGTCTATTTTTCACTCGATGTTAAAAAATATGGATTATATATGATACTTATAATGTATAAAATATATCTTTTGGTGGGAATGTTCATACATAAAAATGATTATATTTGACAGAGATCCCATTAAACTTATTAGTTTCATGAGTATCTCAGATGGTTTGTTATATAAATCACTTTTTTATTACATATACGAAATATATATTTTATTGTTTTGTCATCCTTGATAAGTCTTGTAGGGTAACATGGTTCATCCCTGGAATAAGGATAAAATTTTGGATGAAGCGTTTGTTCAAAATGAATATAGTTTGAGGAAAAGTTTATTTTAATGATTTAGGTAATTAAAATAATCAATGTTTTTATGATAATTCAAGGAATCCATATATTTTTTCGAAATATTTTATCTGATAGGTTTCAATTTTTTGGTTATAATTGTTGATCTATTTTTTTCAATTTAATTTATATTACGTTTAACATAAGTGGTTATTTAATGCTAAGTAAATTTTTCAATGCCCAAAAATTTAATTTATCTCTTTAAAACATAGTGATTAAAATTTTTCTCACTATATATGATATTATCATTAGAAGAAAATAGATTAGATACCATATATTCCAGGAGAGATATTTCATTCAGAAAAAAAGTTATGAAATTATTTATCTTATGGAAAGGATATTTCCAAAAAAAAAATATATTGTAATCCCCATTGGATGTTAAGAAACATGTGTATTATACTTCATTGGCATAAATCTCTTTCATATATAAATTATTTTATGAAAAAGTGTGTCCAGTTTATCTTACGCGTCATACAATTAAAATATTTTTTTACCTTCAATGTCTACTCTGAAATTTATCATTCGGTTACCTTATGAAGAATAATTTATTTTACAGATCTCCATGATTACATTTATATAGTATTTATTATATCCCAATATTTGATTTAATTATTTTCAGTGTATCAAAAATGGAATTTTTTAATTAATGTAAGTTTTTTTATGATATTTAATTTGCTCTTGAATGGAATGATTTGAATATAATTAATTCTCACATCAACATTACACAATCCTACACCTTTTTTGTAATGAATGGACACATACAATTAAGAGCATGTCTCATAAAATTTTTAGTGGGATATTCTCATGACCATCGTTATTATATAATCTTCTTATGTTTAAATTCAATGAACAGATATATATATATATATATATATAGTGAGAGAGAGTGATTAGCGGCCTAGATGCACAATATGAAAAGATACACAAGTACATACAAACACCCTGATTACACAATGAAAAAATGTATGTATATAGAAAAATCCCAGACAGTACAT
Organism: Viscum album; assembly: GCA_963277665.1. Classification (NCBI taxonomy): domain Eukaryota; kingdom Viridiplantae; phylum Streptophyta; class Magnoliopsida; order Santalales; family Viscaceae; genus Viscum; species Viscum album. The sequence continues at coordinate 1,405,476,785 of OY728119.1, forward strand.
GTGTCTTGTGATTAAATGTTTATCAGTTGAAATGAAAAAAATATAGAGTTATATTTATTTTATATAAATTTTTTGTATATTAGTTTGTTAATATAGTGCATATGTAATATAAAATGAGATATTGGTTGAGAAATCAAGAACTTTTGTGACAAGTAACAAATTATAATATTCTGGTTACTATTGCAGAAAAAAGGGATTCCAAATTCGAAATCAATAATCTTGTATAGTAGAGTGTTGGAAGAGTGGGCTATGAGATTTTTTTTACTGAATCACTTTAAAACTCTGGTTTTCAATTTCATTCCACTATGCTATTATTTTTTAGGGTCTTTTTTTATTTATTAAATTACTAGAACAAACATACCTTAAAGATGGGTTTTTAATTTAAATAAAATATTTAGAAACTCTATTCACCCACTCTTTAGTTTTAATTTAACAATTCTCTAAAATATAATTTTTAATTATAGTTTATGACTCTTTTGTTCATATCTATTAAAGGATGAATTCCAAATATATTATTTAAAATCGTTTTTATGGTTGAAAAAATGAAGTTATGACAATGGTTATAGATCCCATCATTAGTAGTGAGAATGATGGTTTTTGGAAGTCACAAATGGCCATCTATTTGAAGAATGTTTTCTAAATGGTTTATCTTAATGTAGTAAATCCTTTTGAAATTCCATATAAATAACCATAATCGTGGTTTTATAACAATAAAGAAATTAACGATCATAATTCTAATTATTTTAATTCTATAATACATTTAATAGGTCTAGATGTGTTTAATCATGTTTCTAGATCTAAATATAGTCATAAATTGTAGACTTATATACAAATGTTTTATTAGGATACAAAAATTGTTAAGGACAAAATATATGATACTACGAGACATATGTTCGACATATTAAAAAGCTTTTATGATGGAAATAAATACTATGTTTAATGGAAGACTCAATAATATTTTGAATAGTGTTCAAACTATAGGAACACCAATTACTTAGTTAAATAAATAATTTAATGGTATAACATATTTCACTCCTTAGGGAAACAGAATCTCATATTCCAGTAAAAAATCTACAAAGCTGAATAATTTAAATATAAAATATAAAATTTTCAATATTAAGATGTATGATTTTGAGAACAAAGATAATACTATAGGATTAAAACTGTTTAAGATGAAACTAATAATATTAGCGTTTTTGTATCTAAATATAAAAGAAAGAAAAGGGTATTAAAATTTCTATAATCTTTGAAGAAGAATATTTGTCAAGAAACACTAGTTAAAACAATTATCTTGTATAGTTTCCCCAGAATTTCAAAATGTTCAATAACAAAGAAGAGGTTCCAGAAAACCCATAAAAAATACCAGAATCATGATGAAAATTCTAAATAATTGATATATCATTAATGAAATGTGCTACTACATGAAATTCCAAAGTATCAACAATTTAATGAAAATAAATAGAATAATTTTCTTTGAAGAATACTAGATTTTTGTTTAAATCCAATAATCATATGAATGACATGTGAAGTTCTCCTTGAGACACATGTTTATGTACATAATTAAAATTAAAATATAAAACATTAATCAATATTCCAACATGCGTTTCCTAGAACATTAAGATGAGGTAAATTCTTATCAGTCTTATTATCATGATTTCAAATTAGAGGATGAAAATTGCACATATGAAGAATTAAATAAATAGTGTATCACATTTAAAACTAAGTATGAAATAATTAAAGAGAAAAATAAATCTCTCATGAATTCCTATAAAAAATAGTTAATGAAGTAGAGGATATAAACAACAAAATATTCTATTTTAAAATTTTGTAAGAAAATATATTCCCTTGTATACAAAATTGGATAGAAAATTTAAGAATCTATAGAATGTGTTTCAAATCATCAATGATGAAATATTTATTTTTTCTATTTTTCTGGATTCCATTAATAAAAATATCGGTCAAAAACAACATAAAAATAAAAAAAATCAATATTTAGTCCATGTGATAGAACTAAATTTTCTAAAAACTATTTTATACTTCATTTTAAAATCAATAACCACTCCATATTTACGTTTTCTCATTGCGGAGAATTAGTTCATTGAAAAAATATATTTAATATTAATAATCAATAAATTTTTTTGAAATTAATTATTATTTCAAACAAAAATATTATCATAATATTCCACTTATTTATCTGGGAGTCAAAAATATATTTGAATCCCCATGATATTTATAGCTAGCATTTCTAGACCAAGAAATTTTCAGTAATATGAAATTTTTTGGTTTGATTTTTAATTATATAGAACTAGCCACATTATAAAAATGAGAAATTTTTTATGGGTCTTGGATTCTCAAAGAATATGAGTCGATATTTCTCAAACTTTCACTCACTAATTAATACAGATAGAAGTTTTGTTGTTTTTTTATAAATGAAAACATATTTTTTTTTGGAAATTTATCTATTAGTTATCCACAATATATCCTCATCAATAATGTAAATTATATTTAGGGCATATATCAAAAGCTAATAATTATTTCTTAACATTGTGATTATGGTCATTGATTTGATTTTTCTATCCATACATGTTCATTTTCCTATGTAAAATCTCTCAGGTGTAAATCACCAATACTAGATAGTTCTTATACATTAGATATTAATTTCTTTGGTAGAAAAATGAAAATTTATTTCATTCTTAAATCTTTGAAACGTGGATTTTGTATAGAATTCTTAGACTGAAATATTCATTCCATGAATAATTTTTCTTAAGGAAATATTGTTTCTGATATACCTAATCATCAATTGTATAAAAATAAAATACGTGATGCATATAGAATGGGAAAGAACCCTAGTCATATTTTAAATAAATAAATGGTGATGATATATCTAAACCTCTTGATATTTACTATTTTATTCTATTTATATCTTCTTGAATAACACGTCTTGTTGTAGTATCATTTTCTTATGTGTTTTTTGATAATTTCTCATGATTTACATGGGATTGCATCTTGTGACATAAAAATTATGCCAATTTTAATTTCATTAATTTTTGTAACCCATTGAATATTGAAAATGATTCCAAAATTGTAACCTTGAGAATAGATCATGGAAAATAATATGAGAATGATAAATTTAAGTAATATTTCTTAAAATATGGTTTTAGATATACATTTTCGTACCTAATAAATCACCATATATTGGTGTTATTGAATGGTGAAATAGGTCTTTGTAAACAATTTCTGAAAAAATGTTATTTGAATATTACAAGACCAATTATTTTTGGGATAAATCTAATAACAAAGCATGTTATGTTACTAAATGAGTGATAATAAGGTCAATATTAATCAAAACATCCTAAGATTTATTAAAAAATTGTAAACCAAATTTAGGGTACCTTGAAATTTTCAGGTGCAAGGATTTGTATCATAAACATGAAGGAAAATATTGGTGTGTTTGAACTAAGTTATGACGAAGGTATCATCCTATGTTATTTAAGTACATCTCATTCAAATATATTATTCAAAAAATATGTCCATTATTGTTAAAGAATTCAATCCTATGATGATTTATGAAATTGATCATTTTGATAAGAAAATTACTCAAATTATTGAGATGAGTGATTTATATAAGGACACGAGACCTGAAACATGTTCTAATTAGAAAAAACGTGTTTATTTAGAACATGATTATTTAAAAAACTATACATATAAGGTTAATAATATTGAACTACAAAGCGACTTCCCTAGAAATTGTAAAAACTATAATGATCATCATCTAAAAACATTAATACCTTTGTATGATAAAGGAATTAATAATTGAATATGTTTTGTATATCTAGTAGAATTAACTTCTATAGAACCTAGAACAATTGAATAATTTACAACTGAAGAAATATGGTCTGACCTATGAAAAAAGATATCAACCATTTCCCGATATAAAAGGAACTAGAATTTGTTAATATACACTCAAACGATCATATTATTGGAACTAAATGTGTATTTATTATTAAATAGGAATATAAAGACCTTATCACATGAAATAAATATATATTATTTTCAAGATTTTAGAATTGTGACGATGGAATAGATTATGAGGAGACATTTTCTCTATATCATGCTTAGAATAATCATTTATCCTTCTAATGTATAAACCTTATATAAAATCAAAATTATATTATATGGATGTAAAATCGGTATTTATAAATTTCTTTTGAGTTTAGAATGTTTATGTTGAATGACATACTAGTTTTGAAAACCCTCTACAAAGATCTTACTAGTCCTAGTAGATAAAATGGATATGGAAATATCACAAAACACATCTATAAACATTCGTTCCACCTCAGAATTGATTCCATGAGGTTATTAAACTAGCCTTGGAGGATCTGAATTATCTTTAGCATGTATTATTGGAGAAATTTTTGAATCTCTTCTACCAACATCATCCATGCATGTTGGTTACATGAAATAATTTAATTTAAGTCCTCTATTAAATAACATTAATTCTTGGAACATATGTATATATATATAATTAAATTTTTCCTCATAATCATTTCAATAGTGGTTTATTATATTAATATTTTCATGCTAATATTGAATGTTCAAAATTTATTTTTTTCATTAATTCTTTATTATTTTATTATATATTGAATTATTTTACAGTTTTTTCAATATTATCAATGTTTATTATTGTATTTTTCTTTACTTTTCATTTACATTATATAATAATTTTGAGATTGAAATAGCTCAGTGATTTTGATATTATAAATTCATTCCATGTTATATTAATTTTAATTTTAATTAACTTATTACACATATTAATGTTCCATTATAATTATGTTTGTTTTCGTTATTATACATATTTTTTATATCAATAAAAGTGGAAATGAAAAAGGATTTAAAAAATTAAATATCATATAAAATAATTTTTCATTAATTTTGTATTATTTACTGGGTTTTTTTTATTATTTAGACGGGAAGATTAATGAATAAACATATTTTCATACTATATATCTCAGTTTCTATGTGTTTAGATGAATAAGAAATTTAAATTTTAATTTTAATTATACTATCTCAATGGGATTAGATTTTCTTCTAATGTAAGAGATAAGATAATTGTATAAAAGTAATTTATCATACACTTATAATAAGTTATTTTCATATGATATTTAATGTGTTAAATCCACTGAAATGTATTTTATCATATAAGAATTAAGTGTTTAAATATTATATTAATTTTTTTTATATTATTTTATGAATATAATATTTTGGAAACAACATGTTCGGAGTTATATATTTCAGTCACAAAGAAGTTTTGGAAATATATTATCTTATTTAAAGTATATTTAGAATATATTTTCTTAAAATCACTAAGATAATTTGTGAATAGTCAAAATTATACTTCAATAACTTAATTATCTTAAGAAAAATAATTATTATACCCAATAATATATTCAGTTAATGTTAAACATCATAGAATTCAATGATCAGTTTTATATTATAAATCTACTCATAAACTTCCTTGTTAATTACCGAAAGAAAAAAATCCAGTAAGTAGATCATCACTATTACCTTTAAAAAGATAGAATAATATCTTGGAAATTCATTCTTTTTTTAGAATATGCGAAAATGAGTTTTATAATGAAGGAACAATAAATTTGTATAGAGGGTCATTTTTTCACCAATGGAATGTTCTAAATAATAAAATTTCTAATATCAATAATTAAGAAAAAATATTCTATATTTGGATGGAATGGATACAGGCTATTAAGTGAATATAACGTCGAATTTTCAATGATTTCTTCTCTCAAAAATAGTGATTATATATTATTCTTATGGTATAAATCAATGAAGAGATATAAACAGGGAGAGTTAGTCACTAAATGGAAAAAAAATTAAATAAATACATAGGTATATAAAAACACTATAGTAATTAAAATTAAAAAATATGTACATTGAAAAATAGCAGATAATTCTTGAATTTTTTTACATATAAGTTTATGAGTCATAATAGATTAACATTCGAAGTTTTTATTTGAATATCACCATCTTCTCTAGACATATCATTATCTAATTTCAGTTTATGATTGAAACTATGTATTTCAACAATTGGTTAAATTTTAATAATATCTATTTTATATACACTCATTGTATATGAGTTTTCTTTGACTAAGAATATGTCATGTAAAAGGAGATTATTTTTAATACTCTAGAGTCTTTGAAACAAGTAACATCTACTTGTAATCAGTTCGGAACCCCTGATGAAAGCGCAGTCATAGTGAAAATAAACATACACTTGTACTAGATTTTTTTGGGGGTGTTCAAGGGGATTTATATTCCAAGAGCCACTATAAATATCTTTTGTTAAATCTCATTCCACTGTGATTTTATTTTTTGGGATTTAACTTTATACATAGAAAAATATTGTAACTTAAAAACCTTGAAGAGGATGGTTTAAAATTTATGAAAATTTTCTAATGTAAATTCACCTCATATATGATTTTTTTAGTTATCCATTATTTCGTACAGTAAACCACTATCCATAAGAGTCTGGGTAGATCCTCAAATAGTTGTGGATTTATGAATAAATTTATTATGAGTTTTTAGTGAAAGTGGGAAGTTATTTAATAGGAAATAATATATATATAAATATTAACTCATATGATATATATATATATATATTTTTATATATTTATTGATATTCAGTCTATGTAATTATTTTTAGGCGTGTATTATATACATTAAATTATAATATATATATACGACATTAATATTTAACTCTCCATTTTTTATTATCAATCCATTATGAATGGATTAAATTCATTTAATTTTAAATTAAAAAAACTCATTGAATTAATTTCAATTGAAAAAATGTATTTGTATATAAAAATATGGTTTAAACATTTCATTAAATGAAACACATCATGGATGGATATATAAGGGGATGTGAACCTTCATGTTGACTACGTCGATCATGTCCAAGAATCATAATTTATCTAAATTTCATATATTTTTTGATCGTATAATAATAAGGCTCTAAACACCTTCATAATTTGGTTATCCTCCTGATATGATCAATGTCTCATTGGTTGATGTTACCCCCCAGAGGAATGGTGAATTTTACACTACTTCTGTATCATCATCATGAAATATCTTTAACTAAGTAGTAAGAAGAATGATGTTATTGGAAATTTTTTTGTAATAGTTTTTAATGAATTATTTACATATTGGATCATAATGAATGATATATATATATCTGAGTTTTTCTAATAGAATTTTATTATTTGATGATCATATAAAACCCATCATTACATTTCTAATAAAGTAATTCTACCTGATTACTATAAAATTTTAAAAAATAACATTAAATTTCAATATCATTAAATCATAAAATTTTAGGATTTTAAGATCAATCCCATAATTATATAAAACAATTACCTTATTCATAAGAATATAAAAAATGCAACATTTATTAAACATATTTTGATCATGGAATGTATAACACATATGATTGCAAAAGATAATGTTATAAAAACTAGAATATTATATAAAATTACTTGGATGAGTAATTATTTATTTATTTATTTGATTTATGAATAAATAATTTAGATGTAGTGCACCAATTTAACAAAAAACAAAGCGACTGATTTGTGGTATTATCATGTTGCCTATAATGATTATATGGAAGCAACTCACAGGTTGGGAAGTTATTATAGAATAGGAATAAGGGGGCCTATGTTGGGGTTGATAGAGATATGTTCATGGGAAAATAATTAAACAAATTTATGTTAGGATTAAATAACTATAGAACATATGTATGTTTTATGATGTTTTACAACTTATTAAGGATCAAAAAAATATTTTTTCTATGGTGAGAATGTAATCACTTTCTTCTGTTGTGGTACACACAATTAAGGTGTTTAAAAACCATATTTACAATCATTATCTATTATCTAATCACATTTACATCCATATACTTTTTTTATGAAATAACATCCATTTCCACAAATCCCATAATAAAAGACATGTAATATTATCCACCAAATTTTCACTTAATTATGAATTCAGAAAAATAATCATTTAGAAGGATAGAGAAATTGGGATGGCCCCTCATTTTCTTGGGTACTATCGCTTGTGGTCTGAGGGTTCTAGTCTTATCGATAGGTAGTCTGTTCCAACTTGATGACTTATATGGTATCTATAAACTGAAATTATTTTTTCTTCTATAGTTTTCTTCCTCTCAGTCAAATATTTTCCCCAATAAACTGGCTTCTTCTTTGTTCTATTCCCTTATTTTTTCATCTTATATTGATGCTACTAGTATTGGATTTATCATTATCATTGTGGCCTTGAACTGTTATTTTTTTATATTAACATTTTAGTATATTTAAGGGGATTTATATGATCTTTAATTGATTTCATTTTACTTGGATATGTCTGTTGATTTCTTGATGAGGGTTTGACCTTAATTTAATGTGGGTCTTCTTCTTCATCCCATGAGTGTAGGAAAATAATTTTATTGGCATGTGATGATATTTATTTTTTTTATATGTTTAGGGTTTATTATCTTGTGTTTTCTATGGAATAATAACTGGTGGTTAGTGGTCTGATTATGCTATTTGAAAATTCTATAAGGGTTATAAATTATTTCCATTTTTCTATTTCGCTATTGGTATTGGTCGAACTTTTTTATATATGGGTTTCTTTGATTCTTGTTTTAGTCTATTTTTATACTTTATTTATCATTTATTCTCTCGAGTGAATTCTTGTTCTAATGAATATGTTTCAAACCTATCCAACTCCTTCATTGTTTTATTATTTATTTTCTTCCATATATAACAGCTCTTTTACAAAATCATATTGGATAATAACTTTTTGGAATTTATTCATTTTTTATATGATTTAGTAGGAATTAAGTGTTAATTATTAAATGAATGTTTATTGAGGTGGATCCCATTGATAACAGGGTTTCATTGTGTTTTCTTTTTAGTGGTTATATTTTACTTCTTACTTTTAAAGGGTACTCTACAATTACTCTCTTTATATTTTTAGTATATAATATCTCTGAGGGGTTTGATTCTGAAATACATTCATTGATTTATCTATTATTATAGATATCACATAATATTTTAGTGATTCCCATTTTGGTTTTGAATATTTTCAAGGATTCAATGTGATGTGTAGACAAGGATAGAACTTTGGTGTCCAATAATATTACTCATTCTATGGAGTTTTTTAAACATCTAGTATTCAAATTTTTAACATGGTTGTTACAGGAGGTGATAGTTAGACAATTTTCTTCTGTTTCACAGGGTTAATAAGTTAATGTTTATAATATGGAGGAGGAAATTGAATGTTATATGGAGTCTATAGTGATTTAAATCTTGTATCTCAGTAATGTATGGTATTTACTCTCAATCAATAAGTTACAGGGTCTTAAGATGCTTGAGGATCAAGGCTTGGGTTGTGAAATTTTTTACTGTCCCATTATTTCTCATAGCCATTTTCCTATTTTCATAACACACAAAATTCCTATCATTCATATCATAAATCATTTGGGTTCGGGGTTTCTTGGATGAATTTTTTTTTGGGTTCTTGCTAGTGGTGGTTGGTGATATTTTTTAAGAAACCCCAGTTGTAACATTTTATTGTTCCTTTATGTGAGCATTCCCATTGAAACCAAATATGGTGCTTATGAAATTAAAAAATGATATTAAATAATATTAAATATAAAACCAAATGACCCTCACCATTCATATGTTTTTTGGGAAATGTTGTATGGATGGGTTTGGATTCTTGCGTTACTTTTGTTACTGTTACCCAAAACTCTTAATGGCTCCCTGATCCATAGTTAGGTGCACATCTAATTTTTAAAGGACATTGTTCTATTTTTTAGTCCCAGCGACTCTTAGGTACTCACATTTTTTGAGTGGATGGTAGGTCAGCCTCCTCACACCCTTTTGGGGAGGAATAGTTTCATACTATATGAATCTCTAATAGATATAAGTTATGTTCGTGAATCTCTTATTATTCCCAATACAGGACCAGTTTCCTAAAATATAAATTCAAATTAATTATATTTTCTTGAAAATGACTCAGATATCTTGGGTATGTCCATATGCATGGTTCTGAGTTTCATCATCATTCTTCGATAACATGATGTTTCATATATATTGAAACCATACAACCAAGTGCTTTGGAACATCCTCCCATATAAGGAGTGGATTAATATTTAGATGGTCGGATTGGGAAATTATGAGTTGTCCTATGTATATTGGTTTTTGAAGGAATCAAAAACCACAAAATTTGTTTAGCTTGTACTGTTTTACTTCTTAATGAAGGAATTATATGGGTGCTTTAGGACACATTCATGCTCAGGTCCGAGGGGGATGTCTTACGTATCCTAAAAATATAGAGAATAAGATTTGTACTTGGTGTTTATTTTATGACTAATATATTTGGGTCACCTTGTCATTATAAGGACTCATGGTTCATATTAAATGATTGTTGTAACACTCTAATCTCATGTGGGTGATTCTCAGTGTGAGAAATAAGGGATTGAAAGTAATAAATATTATTGAATTATACATGGGACTAGAATACTGGTCCCACCATGGATGGTCAATATGGAGCTCGGAATTCATAGGTAGGTGGAATATGTATCATAAATATGGAAGGAATCATATTTTTCAACATTACCTTTATATCGGGGAAGACACACAGAAGTTTCCCTGGTTGGAGGAAATTTTTGATGCCAATGAGGTGTTCTTTCCATCCCCCTAAGACCACATGAGCCATGATCATGTTGAGAAACAGGGGGGAGTATATTATTAGACTCATGAAATATGGGTATGGTACATTTTTATTAGAACAGTCATTGGGGTGTTTGGAATAGAGCTCAACAGTTAGGGAGGTGTCCAATAAATCCTATTTATGGAAGGAATTAGCGTTCTCACAGTACTTTTTATGTTGGGTATTGCACACTAAGGATTCCCCACACCTTTATAGGGGTTTATAAAAAATATTATAGGACCATTGAAAGTCCCTAATTCCACTTCATCCATTATTATTTTTCAGAAACAATGTATAATAAGCAATTAATGCATTTTCTTTTGGAAAGGGACTCATGGTCCCTCTATGGATGACAAATATAGAGCTCATACCTCAGGGGGAGGTGTCCTAGATATCCTTAATATGATAGGAATCATATTCTTAAAAGTTCCTTTTATTTTGGGGATTATACACTGAGGCTTCCCTATTGATCATGGATTACTTGTCAATGACAGCCAACAATGTCAAATCTGGGGATTCCATGATATCCTAGATTTCTTTTCTGGAATATGTCGCAAGAACTAGTTGGAACGTCCTGGGGGTAATCACATGACCTAGACTGACAAATATGGATAGTTTCATGGGAGTCAGTGTGGAATAGCCAAAGAGGTGTCATGTGTCTATGTTGACACCTCTGGGAGACCCTATGAGACCTGGCCAGCATGACTTGAGTGCATAGAGAGTCTTTGATGACATGAGCAGAGGGTGTCCTAGGTGCTTGGATGTAATGTGTAGATGATTTCGTGAGACTCATCTAATATGAGTAGGAATCGTTATTTGAGTCGAGTGATGTGTCTGCAGCATTTCACATGTCCTAGGTAATAGACCCAGAGGGTTCACAAGACTGAATTGGCACCAATATGGGAACATTATGATGTTCACTAACATGTTTGGAGGATATTTCATGTCTCAGATGACATGCTGAAGGGGTGTCAAGAAATCTGGTCAACATCCTCTAAGGTTATTGAACGTCTTATGATGACACGTGTGAATTGCATGAGTGAAGAAATCATGTATTTTACTTAACCATTTTTCCTCTAATCATAGTTATAACCCTTGTGTTGTGAATGACTTGGTTTAATTCAGTGTCATTTTCTTTTAGCCTCGCGAGATTTGGAGGACATATGGTATGTTCTTCACATGTCCTACCAGAAGGCCTTCATGTATTCTATTAGTGATCCCATAAATCAAATTATGTATAGCTCTTGACTAATATAGCTACATGCTGGTATGTTACCTGATGGAATGCATGTTGGCCACATGATCGGTTGTCATGAGACATCCACAAAAGTTCAGAGATAAATATTGTAGAACCTAGTTGTATGATCTATTGAAAAACATATCCTTTCATCATGTTGGGCAGTATATTTATATACATCTCCACATCTCAAAATCATTGATTTTTTCGTTATATCTGCAAAAAGTCTAGGATGGAGTCGGTGAAGGGGACTGCAGCCACATGGTTTCGCGAGTCGCGATTGTGTACTGCTTCAAGCGTATTGCCTGATTTTTAGTGATCAAAAGACTCCTTCATCAATGTACATGATTGTAGTATTACTGATTATCAAAGGATTTTTTGATCAACTGGTGGTGTTTCATGACCATTAGGTTCTGATGATTACATTTTTTTGGTCTTATGAAAGATTCATATTTTTATGGGAGGACACTCACGATACCATTGGTGGAAAATCTGGGGGACTCGCAGGACAATGTTGCGGGTGGGTTGTGTGAATATCATGCATTTCAGTGATAGTGAGTACCTCTTTCCTCCTCCCTTTTAATCCCCTTTGTTTTATGTAACAATGGTTGGGATTCATGTGATATTTTAAGTGTGTTGTTCAGTGTAATTCTTTTAATTTTTGGAGATATGTCATGTGACTAATATGGGTTGCATAGGGGGTGCAAGATCATTTCATGGAAATTTTTTCCCATTTTACTTTATTCACCAAGGTATTTTATGGGGTGCTTCACATAGTGAGGATGAAAAGACAATGGGATTTCATGAGGTGAGGTGGATGTGCCTCCGAGGACTCATGGTGCATTGTGGGTTGTCATCGGTGCACATCTCATTTCCTTTGGTGATTATGAACCCCTCTCTTCTCCTCCATTTTTAACCACTTTATTTTATTTTACAAATTCTAAAAATCATGAAAGTTGGAACGAGTAACACCCATTATTTTTAAAAAATTTCTTGATTTCATCTTTCCTGGCCAATAAGATTGATATGGAGACTATGCAAGAATTTACGGGATAGGTCTATCTATATATCTTTAGAGAACCACATTGTTTTCTGGTAACTACAAAATAATTTCATGTGGTGAGACTGAAATACCATAGGGTGTGTGGGGGGAAAGAAAGACATGTCACTAAGGACATTCCGAATTTCATGGGTTACCAATGGAGTATGTCCCCGGACATTTAGCTACTGAAAACCCCCTTTCCTCGTTTTATTTATATCATTTGTTTTATATGGTGAAGGCTCGAAGGCCATGCGAGATTTCTTAGACATCACCAAGGGATTTTATTCTTCCTAATGATGACCTGGAGCATGAGATTAAGGAAAACTGTGGGTATATTTCTTTTTAATGACATCCCTCTTTACTCTTCAAGGATTTCATATGGGAAAAATAATTCCAATATTTAGGTATCTTCCCAAGTCACTTTTTCAAACCTTATTTGGTGGGCATCAACAAATTCCCCCCTTAGAAGTGATGTCTGAGGGGACTAGAACTCACTTCTGAGGAAAAAAATTCCTAATATAACCATTGATGTCAACACAAATAAGTGATTTGGGTGAAGTTTAGTTTACTAGTTTATTCTTGGTATTCTGTGAAATGAATATAAATAGTGGGGTGCAGTAAAATTCATCCCAACAACCGCCTTTTTTGATAGTCCTCCTAATGTTTCTCCCATTTTGATATCGTATCGCAAACCCTTATTGAGAAACCTATTAGAAATTCTATGTCATGAACCTATCCTATCAAATCACTTGAACATGGTTTATTTCTTCTGAGGAACTAATCTTCCTCGACCATGAAGAATTTTTTGGTAATTCCTCAGACTTCATCTATAAGATCCATGGCCACCTCAACTGGTTTTGTGAGACTTGTTGGCCCAATAATTCGATCATTTTTTAATCGTGTGACAATATTTACTTCAAGAAATTAAAAATATTTAGGGGGATTATGTGGTTATCATGATTCATTATAGGGTTTATCATCCCCAAAATTCCTCTAGAGGTAACTTATTTCTTGAACTCTTTATGTGGTTTGGAAATTCGTTATGGATTCATGTGACATGCATGACACTGATGTATCATGTCATACATTATTTTCCCCGAGATAGTATATTTTCTATGTATGATGTATGCCTCGTACTTATTACCAGATAGATTACAGTTTCTACAATGTCTCTTTAGCAGCATCCAACAAGAGATCCATAATTTCTAGGAATCACAATACTGATCCCCATTATCACGTGCATATGGAAAATAAGATCATGTAGAGGTTCCTTTCATCTGAAATTCAGAAGTATCCCATATTTAATTGACTTACAATATATGATTTTTTCATGATGGAATAGTCTTATATCCCTACACCAGATTTTATCCTTCCATTCCATCACGTATCTAACTCCATATACTGCGTTTTGACAATAATAAGTGATAATGGTCAGTTTGGTACCACTCAATCTCAGTGATTTTCATATATGTTAGCATATTATTTCCTATGTCTATATGATCATAATGATTCTTAACAACCAAGTTTTGATATTTACCCAATCATATTGGAATCTTCTCTATACACCTCAGGTGGAATATCGTACTCAATATGGGATCATTATCCATGTGGAAATTCCTTCGAAGAATGGAATTTTCCATTCTATAATAGGCTTATCAATTCAGAATTTTCTAAGGATCTATATTGGGTTCTTCTCAAAAAATCCATATTGATACCTCAATTTATCATTTTCCACCAACCTGACCTCCTTTGGAAAATGATTAGCCACTGGTGGTCTGGCACAAATACCTTACATCTTCCCCACTATAAGGTGGGTATCAGTTTATAGGATATCAATCAACTGGGAGCCATATCTCCTATCAAAGAGATGTTTCATGAATTTATTCCTACTATGTATGTCTAATAGGGTCCCCTACATACTCCAGTTCTAGAAAATAATATTCTTTTAATTATGAATAAAAATCTAGGGAGAGATCTAATTGTGAACTTTTCTATTTCCATCACTGATTGGATTAATATTTTTCTATTTGGCAGTAGGGTGAGACCCAAGGATATACACCCCCATCGATTCCCACCCCAGTTTTTCTACAATAGTTCTGGCATGTATTGGACTATTTTAGAAGCTAGTGACCTCACCACATTGGGCTATTGGGTTAACCCAAAGGTCACTTTACACCTTTCATTGGTAGGTTTTCATGGTATGTTTATAAATGGTTTCCCATCCTAGATGGGGACACAAACTTTGGAATATGTGTTACAAAGTTTGTAATTGAGTTGAATCTTATTGAAGGGTTGTGCCTTAAACCAGAAGTTCTAGTTCTTTCATGCGTCTACTAGATGTCGGGTCATATCCTACAAGAAATCACTCCCTAGAAGATTAGTGGCCCCCTTCAGTTCAGGTTTGGATGGATATAGGAGTACTTTCATTATTATGCACACTAAAATATCTATTGGTTCCCAGAACACGTATCCATACCTATATTTTTTAATATTTCTAGGTTTAGTCCTTTTACTTTATCCCCTATTGATGTGAAAGGTGCACTATGCCAATCAGACCACATTTACATTGATACCATTCATTCACTGGGTAGTCTGATTATTGATAACAGAAGCAACACTCCTGATGAGAGGTCTTATATGATATATCTTTGGGTGGGATTCATATAGTCATGGTAGAAGAGGTGACTATCTGTGACCCATACATTCTGTACCTATTTTTTAGATAGTTTGGTTGTGTTTTGGAAATTTCCCACATGTTTCTTGCCAGTTTGTAAGGGTAGCAACATCCAAGTGTGATCTGAAAATTTTGGAATATACTATTCATTGAAGATACGTGGTCATATTTTCACAAACCGAAGATCTTACATTCCTCACCTTGGATTATGCATAGGTTTGGGTGATAGATTATCCTAATAGGGTGCAAGTCCAACTGGTATTCCATGCGGATACGCCCCTTGAATAACTAATTCCCCTATTTATGACACAAATGGAATTGATTAAAGATTTAGGTAAGGCATCAAGGAAGTGAGATCACATTGATCATAGTTATTCGGATGGTAAGTCGGGTTAATTTTATGAGACCGATCCCTCAGTGAACAGGCTATTGATCATGTGCCGATTTAGAGAGAGGAATAGGGGGATTATTCTCTGATTTAAATATTAATTAATTTGATTGGTCATCCTTCTAACCACTTATTCATCTACTAAGGTTGAATCATGTCATAACACAATCTATGAGCATATCTATTTTTTGATTACTGAGACCCCTCTGAAGACATTCTACCATCAAGGGGAGTGGCTTCACCAGTTGTTTCATTATCTCTGGGTAGAAAGTTTCAATTGGAAGTCTCTATATGAAATAATTCAGTGTATCACCCAAAGACAAAGTGACTTGGACATACATGAAAAGTCATTTCATGATATCATGGATGAGGCCTCCCTTTCCAAACAAATGAGTGAGGCAGCAGAGTCACTGGATCAAGGTCATCGTTTTTCATCTTAATTGCATGACTAGATGGATACATGGTTGGTTCATATATGAAGGAATAAAAATATTATTACTTATATACAATTAAAAATATCTAAATAGTTAAACTTGTTTGAAACTACTTGGATTTGGGTTGAAGAAGTGACTACTATGGTCGAATTTCTCCACCAAGAGGAAAAGGAGGAAGATGTCAGGGAAGGTCATACTCTGACACTCAATTGATGCCTCTTACCAGACTGTTTACAACCTTCATAGAACTATTGACCATTTTTTGTGACCCAATTTATTGTATTATGTCCCTTACTTTTTCACTACACACCATTTTTTGTCAATATTTAAGAAAGGCTCAAAAATTTAAAGATTTCTCTAACTTTTTATTCTATGAATGGATGGGTTTTTATTGTGAGATTACAATCCAATTTTCTTCCTTGTTTAATATCTTGATATTATTCACATTCCTATCATCACACATCCCTTACATTTCATTTCATGATCATGAATTCCAGATCTGTAGAGGGATCACCTTGGTAGAAACTATGTCCTATAAAATGATTTTGTTTCATATCTACAGAAATCATCTTGACTGTAATAATTCTATGTAGTAGTCCTCAAAATAATTTCCTTGTGATTTAGTATGTGGTCTATTATATCGTACCATCTATTGCCTTGGTTTTTTATCTTCTATCTTAGAGTATCTATAGCTTTAGTTTATGGTCTTTGGCCTCAGACCATCTATTTCCTTAGTTTAAGGACTTTCATATTGGGCTATATATTTTGTTAGTTTCCAGTCATTCAACTCGGATCATTTATTACATAAGATTATGGTAGTTTTTCTTAGACCTTATATTTCACTAGTTTAAGGTATTTTAGCTCGGACCATCTATTGGTTTATTTTATGTTCTTTTATGCTAGACCATTTATTGATTTTTTAACGTTTTCCCACTCATACCATATATTTCTTTAGTTTAAGGTCTTTTATCTTGGATCATCAATTGATTTAGTTAAATGTATTTTACCTCTAAACATCTATTTCATTAGTTTATGGTCATTATTCTCAAACCATCTATTTCTTTTGTTTATGGTCTTTTATCTCGATCCATCTATTTCATTATATTAAGCACTTCTTTCATAGACCATCTTTCTCTTTATATTATGTTATTTTAGCTCGACCATATATTGGTTTAGTTTAAGGGCTTTTATCCCATACCATCTGTTACTTTAGTTTAATGTCTTTTAGGTCAAATCATATATTTCATTATATTATGTACTTTTTTCATTGAAAATATATTTATTTAGTGTAAGGTCTTTTACCTCTGTCCATTTGTTGCATCCATTTAATGTATTTTAGCTTGAATGATCTATTTGATCATTGGATATTATACATTCATACAATGAGTGACCTAAATAACTCTGATGCATTGGATCCTAAAATTGTGATTTAGGAGCTTACTAGGATCCGAATTGACTTTTTGCAGTGTGAAACTCTTTGTTAACAGCCATATGAACATGTGGAGGGGTGATTGGATTGGATGCACAGTCATGCCAATGGGTTCCTTGAATCTTTGTATCTTTTCCATGGGAAATGGAATATCTATAAAATAAATATTTATGTGTTTAGAATACTAGATATACAGAACCCTTCAGGGTTGGTGAGTATGGATGGTGTAAATCAAAACATCATTGATTGAGTCCATGAATATGAGAAGGTGTATACATTTTGGGTGGGCCCCATGACATTCTAAAATTATAGGTTATTCCATAGTGCTGAAAATTATCACAAGTATCAAATATCCTTCATAGCATAGAGAATATGAATTTATTTGGTGGGATAATACCCTTATGTGTTTGTACCATTCTAAGGGAAATATGATCAAAAAATTATTTCTCAGGGATATGGAAGAATTGTGAAGACTCAAATATTTAGATGATGAAGTTGGATATGGGAAAAAGAAATCTAGGAAGGGTTTTGGAAACCTGTGGAAGCTATATCTTAAAATGATTCATGATCCTTATTTCGTCTGGTTTCGAATCATTATACATGGGCCATAAAAGGCTAGAAAATAAAGTAGCATAATCTACCCTAGAAGGAGTGTATAAATCATGGTGGTGTAATGTCATGGATATTGAATCTTCTTGGATAGTTCAGAATGGGGAATGTAAATCATGATCTATAGTTCTAAAAACCATAGAATTGTATGGGACAGTCAAACAAGGAGTGGTTCAGATACAATAGGGTGTTGAGTTCTTATGTGATGGCGTCTTGGGTCATGAGAATTGGAATATCTCTTTGTAGACAGATGTATTTGGTTGACAGTCATAGGTACATTTATGGAATCATTGGGCATTCCATAATAGTTAAGAAATGGTCATTGATTCCAGATATCCTTTCCCGGTCCATGGAAGTTTATTATGATTCAAGGAATTCTAAATCTTGATGATTGGTTTTTGGATGTTGTAAAATACAAAGAGGGTATTAATTCCCAATGTTTTTTGTCACCACTATATGAACATATTCTCATGGTGAGGAGGTGTGAAAAATATTTCCCTAACTTTTTCAAAGACCATTGGGTCTAATGACCATGGCAAGGATTTTTCTAAGTTTATGGACTATGATATTTTCATTTTCTATATTTGCACCCTAATTTTTTAATAATCTCAAAGGATAAAATATTTTGGAGGAGTCACAAGTTTTATTTAGGTCTCTCAAAATGGGTTTTTGTAAAGACAATTTGTTTCTCTTTTATTAGTAGTTTAAGGTCTTATGATTTAGAACATTATGTGGTTGAGTTTAAGTTCATACTGATTTGACCAAATCATATATAGTTTTATTTCATGACTTGAAGAGTCCTAACATGAATTATGTAACACAAGATCCTAATTAGGATAAGTAGTGTTAAGGGTGCTCAAGTTTTTTTCTGGCATCAAAGGAAAATGTTGTAAGTCATGGATCAAGTTTCTCAGGTCATGAGTTATGGTGTGGGGAACTCATACAATGAGTGATTCAAAAACCTTGGGGTTTTGAGTGATGTTGTGATGATGTCACATCTTTTGAGAATTGGACATCCCATTTTTAGAGTAATTTATTTTGTTAATTCGAATATGTTTATATTCATGAGCCAGACACATGCTTTCATAGTTAATAAAAATTTCCTTGAAGTAGGGAATCACTTAAAAGGACCATGGAAGGTTGATGGTGGTAAGGGATTTTCATGAAATGAAATGTGTTACATGGATTTGAGGTTCTCTTAAATGATGGTGTAAGCACCCCATACTCTGGTTGACAGAGGGATGTCTCTTGTGGTCCTCTGGTGAGGAATTAAAATTGGGAGATGGTATACAAAATATACTTTCATGTAGTGGGGATATGTTTTGTCCAGGTAGTTTAATTTCATGAGGTAAGGGCATGCCTATATGTAGTTTAATTCTATGTTGTAAGGACATAGGAACCATCTTGAAAGGAGTTAATGTTGCGCTTGGGAAAAAAGGGAACTTTGTAGTCACTACAAACACCATTAAATTTAGAATCAAGCCACATGTTGTTATGGATAGTCATGAAGTTTAATGTCTTATGGTAAGGATGAATTATGTATAATTTAATGTGAAATGGTAAAGAAGAAATGCTCAATTTAGTTTAACGTAATGCATCAGTGATGGTGTGGCACATTTTAATGTCATGTTGCAAGGACAGGTGCAGATAGTTTAGGGTCATGTGGACCAGACTGTATGGTGGAGTTCCAAACATGGGGGGTTTGCGGTGTGGTTCCATGAATCAATCTGTCATGAACGAGTACCAAATAAGTACCAACCACACCACACACCTTTTCAGGAACACTCGGGTCAAAGGTCTAAAATGGTTCATGGATGCACCTGGGCCAGAATAAGAAATTTTTTTGTGTCACTACATATATCAGAATATGAGAATCAATCCAGTGGAAGTTCTAGAAAAGTAAAAATTTTATATAGGTCTGGCCCATATGTATGGGTGGGAATTATTTCCTTTTATAGATTTAGTTGGGCCTAGGATTGGATATTGAGACTTCGAAATGTTTCTTGTGTGGGAACGAATGAAACTACACATAGTTCTTTATGTTCCATGCAGTTTAACTTCATGAGGTGAAAATGAAGGTGGATCGATGTGAATTGGGGGGACATTGCAGGTGGGCCCATGGATAGAATCATGGACATCACTGTATATCTCTCCTGATGAGAATCAATCCACACATAGTTTTTGGAAGACCATACAGATTAATGTTGTGTGGAACATACATCGACCATGTAGTTTAACATCACATGGTAAGGACTTATAGAATTCCTATTATGGTACTAAACTCAAGACTACAATGGATATATTTTTCACCTCTCTGCCATCCCTATGAGGGTAAGTCCCTACCATGATACCTAACATCATGTGAGCTATTCTCGATGTGACAAACAAAGAGCGAACTGGGTTCCCCAATAGTACAGAGACAAAATAGGGGTATAACAAGGGGATTTTATATGATGCAATTACTTGAAGAAGATACAGAATCATGTAACCCCAATATATCTCATTAAAAATGGGAATCAATCTATATGATGTTCTTAGGGAACCATGCAGTTTTACATCATGCGGCATGGATGATGGATTACCTGATGTGAATGGGTAGGGGAGTTATAGACCTGTGTTGTTTTATGGCATTTAGTAAGGAAATGGGTCATTTGGTTCATTGTCATTCAGTAAGGATGATTTTCATATAGTTTAATGTAATGTTTTTAGGATAAACTCCATATAGTTTAATGTCATGTGGTCAGGAAGAAATGTTCCATGTAGTTCAATGTATTGTGGTGATGAAGAATGATAAAGATTACACTAATGTAGATGATGGTCTTATTAATAGCTTATGAAAAATATTTCATGAGAAATATGTCATTGGATGGTGGTGTGACCTTCTTCCCATCCATGGTCTCCATTGTATTGGCTCCAATGTGATTGAACTTATGTATGATGTATGTTCATCCCCACTTGGGATCTAATTTTGGGGTCTTTTTTCCCGGAATCAAAACGGTTCTAAGAGCCAACCCTAGTTCTCCCTAATGGAATGAGTGGAAGGGAACATTTTTATTGAAATATTTTGGAATACTATTATACAGGAATTTGAGGTTTTCTAGTGTGTGCAACCTATCATTATTTACGAATTCCAACTCATCTTGTTGTTTCTATGATTGATAGTCATCTGAGTGTTATCTAGAAATGAAAATTCAAAGTGGGTGCATCTCAAATTCTATGGGTAACACTACCTCGGTCTATTATACCAACGAGTATGGATTTCTTTGGTAGCGGTATGTGTCATGGTGCAGTATGCCCACAAATAATGGAGGACTTTATCTAGCCATAAATTCTTATCCTAGTTCACCACCTTCTGGAGTATGTTCGATAATGTCTTATTAAAGGCCTCTATCTATGCATTTGATGACACATGGTAGTGGTATTATTGATTTAACTTGAATATTTACTCATGTTATAGCTTCTTCCACTTCATGGAATTGAATTTGTTTCTTTTTTTTCAACATTGTGTTAGGGACTCCGAACCTGGTGATGATATGGGACATAATGAAGTCATTTATATTATTCATCCTGAATTCCTTTAGGGGTATCACCTCATCCCATTTGGAAAACATATTAATGGTAGTAAGTCTATACTTGAACTAGTTAGTGGTGTCTAGGGGATATGGACCCACAACATCCGTCCCCCAAATGGAAAATGTCTAGGAATATTCAGTGGTTTGCAGCAATTATAGTGGTTGGTGGATGAAGTTATATTGGATCTGACAAGCATGAAATTTCATGGTGAATTCTACATAGTCTGTATCATGGTTTTCTAGTAATATCCTATCCTCCAGATTTGGTGGTAGTGCCTAGTTTTAGATTAATGGGTTCTAAAAGAGGCTATGTATACATCCTCCATGGAGGCAAGACCTTCCTCTTCTACCATTCACATGAGGATAAATCCATCAACGATTCACTTATCAAGTATTTTCTTATCATTTATACCATCCTGTAGTGTGAAATTAAATGTTCAACACCCAATGATTCCCTTCATTTATGATCTTCTAGGATAGAACAGCCTCAAAGATAGCTGATTATGGGATCTTCCATCTATGGTTGGTCATTGGCTCATCATGCTCTAGGGTGGTGCTGACCTATTTTATCTCTTCCATTTTTCATACAGTGACTGGTGACCCTATTATTCAATGTATAACACATATGGCTTCCTCATCCTGATATGTGTTTTCTAGGATGATTGCTTCATTGGCCAGTGCATCGGCACAAACATTATGTGATTAGGGAATATAATTAAATGTGGGCCCAATGGGGAATTCCATTATTAATTCCCTAACATAGAAAGTGAGAGAGGCTAGTTCTTCCTTTTTATGGTATATTCCCCATTGATCTTATTTATCACTAGTTTCAAGTCCCCATTTATATTCCGACAGTCTATGTGCAGGTATAGGGATAATTCTAAGCCAGTGATGAGGGCTTGGTATTTTTCATCATTATTTGTGCATCATATGGATAGAGAAAAAGAGTATAGAAAACCATATTTTTCTAGAAAAAAAAATTTAATCCCAAGGACATCCAAATTGAACTTCATGTTCTCCATTATGGTAATGATTGGAATCCAATATGATCCATCAATGTACATATCCCATGCATGGGTATATTCATGGGCCTAAAATACCTCTTCATCAGGAAGAATTTTGTATTCCTATATATTTTCCTGTGTTGGGTATGCCTTAAGTTAATCAGTAGGGAATTCCCCTTCTACTAACTTTTTTGACACAAACCATATGTCATATTTCTGATTAATGACTTCACCTCGATCCAATATCTATGTAAACATGGGGAGGAAAATTATGAACTTGATTCGAAAATATGAGAGATTAAGTGGACCACATTGTGCTGCATATAATTCCTCATACTTTTCACTGTGAAAATTAGTACGAGGCAGTGCTTCTCGACATTTAATTATCAATTATCAATACTTAGAATAGTCTGGTAGAGGTTTCAGAGATTATTATTGCTTCTTGCATCATTATTCTACATGATAATGGCACTCAATGAGTGTTCCATGGTGGCTAAATATAAAATTTGTGTCCTTCGTTCCACTGGGGGCATCAAAACTAGTGGTTGAAATAGTTATTGCTTCATACATTCAATGGATTTCTGACATTCATCATCCCATTAGTATAAGAGTCAGTTATTCATTAACCTCTGGAAGTAGATAGAATTTTTATTCAGGTTGGCTATGAATCATAGAATGGAGGCAAGTTTCCATTAGAGTAACAGAGTTCTGTTAGGTTCTTGGGGCGATATTTCCAAAATAGAACTACTCTTCTTTGGTTCAACCTCAATACTGCAATGGTATACCACAATTCCAAGACACATGCCTACTGTTACCTTTAAGGCACATTTTAGTGGATTCATCATTAAAATATATTTCCATATCTTCTTGAAGATTTATCGACGATCTGTGAAGTGATCACATCATTTTCAGGATTATACGGACATGTTGTCAATATAACACTCTACTGTCCTTCACAAGAATGGCTTCATGATGAAATGAAAGGAGCATTGATATGTGTTATAAATATTCTTTAATCTGAAAGGCATGACTAGATTTAAGAGGATTCCTTTATGTTCTATGAAGGTTGTGGATTCTTCATCATCAGGGTTTATCTTGATTTGATTGTACCATGTGTACCCATCCATGAAAGAAAGGGCCTAAAATATAGAAGTTTCATCGATCAAGATTTTTGTGATTGGTAATGAAAAATATTCTTTTGGAAAATGCCGATTAAGGTATCTGATGTCAATGAGGACCCAACTCTGCTCATTCTTCCTCTTTTCATGGATTATATTGGCAATCCATCTCAGCTATTTCACTTCTCATACAAAGTTTTGTTTGATTAAATTTCCGAGTTCTGCCTCTACATTGGTGGAATTAGAGGGTTAAATCTTCTTTGATTTTTTCATGAATCACTAATTCTCATTGAGAAGTATACGATGATGTGTATCCATATTTGTATTCAATCTGGGAATTTCTGTGTAGTTTCAAGACACGAAAGAGTGATGCTGTTTCAGAAATGAACTGTAAATCTCTTTCTCTTTGATAGTTATGGTTGCACTAATCATGGTAGGTTGTGGGTCTTCTTATACCCTCAAATTTATATGTTTGAGATCTTCAAAGGTATTGTATATTTCTTCATTGAATATAGGTGGTGTGTATCGAAGATCTTCATCATCGTCCTAATTTTCTATGTCTATGGAGTTCTTCTTCAGGTGAGGATCGAAACATGCGACCTCTCTATCACTATCATTGTGAGGGAATCCATGAAAATAAACATCATCATCCCCTTCCATATAAATTGTTGAAGAGAGATACAAGTGTTGATTTTTGAAAAGGAGAGGAGAGGCTTAATTTTCTAGGATTAGGACTGCTAATTGGACCAGGTTTATAGGGAGAACATAATCATCACCGATCATGATGAAGGGATTCATAGGGAAAACCCTAATTCATCGAGGGCTACAACCAGTATTTCATCATCTGACATTGGTTTCTCACCTCCCTTCATATAGAAATATTTTTAGGCTTTTGTGGCTCCACAAGTCTCGGGGGAGGATTTTTCCCCATGTAGTATGAAAACTACTAATTTATGGGGTACTTAAAACATTTGAAGGAATATTGATAGTACCTCTAAGTTGATGTGTACCCAACGCCTTCTAAGTAGGAAATTATATGTAGTATGTTTCTTGAAAACAATGAAGTCAACATCAAATGCGAGCTCCCAAAATTAGTCTTCATGTTTTATCATACCCAGGTGTCACTTCTCAGCTTTTCATATTCCTAGATAGATAGCTTTGTAGGGGATAATTCTCATTAACTATACATAGTGGTCGAAGGGTTGACGGTATGTTAAAATTGATCTTTGATCTATTATTTATTAGTACCCCTCGGATGTTGACGTTATTAAATCTACATGAAATGTATAAGGGTGTGGTGTTCCCCTGGACATACCCCTCTTGATTTTGATCAGCTAACGAGGTGGGAAGATGACATGCTAAGAAAATTTGTCTCCACTAGTTATACATCATTGGAAACTAATTCTGTTTCAATCTGTTGTGGGCTTCATATGGCTTTGATGAGTGCCTCCCTATGTTTTTTTGATAGACATAGTGCATCTAGGATTGATGTATTCTATGGGACCACATCAATATATTTTAAAACATCATGTTTTTACACTACATGTATGCACTTAATGATATGGGTCTTCTCTTGGGAATGTGGTTACAGAGTCGGAGAATCTGAGATAGATGGACCTCGTGCTTGTGCAAAGGTTGAGGGAATATCTACTTATAATGTTCCAGGTTGATATGTATGTCCTCATTTCCTAGGTTGATCTGATTGGACCCCAACTAGGTGGTCATGCAAGATAATCATATGTGTGTGACCATTAAAGGCCTCGGAGGAATCTCTTTGCCTCTTTTGAGAATAATAAAGCGTATACCCATGAGTATCAGTTGTAATAATGTCATACATGATGACATGACTAGAACATTGACTTTCACCACGTATATGTTTTCCCCTATATCCTCATATTCAGAACATGCATCCTACTGATCCAATGTTATATGTGGTAAAATTGTATTTAGGGGCATACTCACCATCAGAGAAAGGGTTTGTCAATTGAATTGTGTTTCAATAACCAAATATGAGCTCATTTTTTGATGAGGATTCTATTTGGTGCAGTGTTGACTATCTTCCTAATTCCATATGAAAGAAATCTACGAGGTTTAATGACTACTTTTCAATATAATATGAATATTTATTTTCTATTTCATTCTTCCACTAGTGTTCAGTCCCACCTTTGGGAGCTTCTTCTCACACCTCTTTCTTGGGTGGTTGAGCTGATTCTAGCATTCAAAATTGTGCTCTCAGAGTGGTGTGGGCTCAATAAACTTTGTTTCGAACCATCTAGTAGTTGAATTTTTATGAACATCTAGATGGGACCTCCTACCAATCATCCACTTCTTTGAGTTGGAAAAACATTATGAAAGACACATTCTTTGGCGAATTACCAAGAACTAAATGTCTAGAATATATCCTTCTTTGAAGGAAATATATTAAGATGAATCAAGTACATATATTATGACCTAGACTTCTATGGAAGGGGAAGTAATCCGGCAAGTCAATGAGGTTGAACTCACCAGGATTCCTAGGTTGTGTAAGTGTGAGTAGGTTATTTTCCATGGATATGATGAAATAATTGTGGACCTATTCATTATGAGAGGATTAATCTTTATTCATCCATTCCTTAAATCCATGATGATCCTGGTTTCTATAGGCTTCTGGATGAGGGCGAATCTATGGTTTTTACAGCTGGGTAGAATTATATGGGTGGTTTGGGGACTTCATGAGCAACCGGGTACGTGTCATTACTCACTTGAGAGTGACATGTGAAGATTTCATTGTATATATCTTTAATCCTTGGGCCATGGGCATCATTTCAGCAATGAATTAGATCTATCATATATCCACTACAAGGTGTAGTACTATTTCAACAAATTCATGGAATTTTCCCAGATATTTCATTGGAATCAGGGGTGTTTGTAACTCATCCAAATGATTTTCATCATATTGTTCCATCAACTTCTCTTATGAGAGAGGGATACTGAAAAAATAGGTTAAACCCTTACACCTTACATTGAAATCAGATACCCTACCATTTTACATTGTTCGAAGTTTTTCATGTCGATAATAATTTTCTTCCTCAGTGTAGAACTGAATTAATAAATGAGCTGATAAAGAAGTTTTATCCATCCTACAACTGATCATGTTGTAAAACTGTTATACCAAATGATTTTTGTCCCTTTTCGTGTTTGTATAAAATAACATAGCATGGATTCCTCCTGTTGATATTGAAGGCCCATCATCGGTCTACATCGAGACAGGATGTGTGTGAGATTTTTTTCAGGGTTTCCCACACCGTCAATGGTTGAGAAGGTAGGATTACCAATTATGGGAGGAGGTGGGGTTTAATTGACCCATTTGAGACATATATTCCTTTTAGGATGCACAAGCACACTCCTCCCTTCTATGTATTCTATTCGAGTAGGTAGGGACTCAATGATACTAAGGGGATCTAGAGGAACTACTTCCTGGACCATCTCCCACCCATAGGGAGCCATATGGGGTTGATGAGATGGACCCATTTTTATATTCAACCGATTTTCAATTTGTCCCATGATGGAAATTCATATCCCGAAGGGGGATAGGTTGCTTCTTCAACAGATGGATTTCATAGTAATTTTTGACATCCTCATTCTTGTGGGATGGTTTCCTTGATCCAAAGTAAACCTGATATTCAGAAGTTTCCATTTATGATGGACAAGTATTGGGAGGGAGAACATTTGTCTCTGTATAGAGACGATACATCATGAGAATAATTTCCATGACTAACTCTCATTAAGTTTCCAAAGAACTTGAATTTCACTCTCATATTGTGACAATAGGTCCTCTAGGGAAGGAACTTCTCTCCTCTTGGGAGTTAATGAGGATTTGGTTTTACCATTCCCCATGGCAGCAATCTCTCATGAAGGCGGTAACTTGATATTAATAATTTCATTGTTCTGGAGCCATCTTTGGTTCCTGGAGTGCATAACCTCATTTGATGAATTCAATTCAACCACCTCCTGAGGTATTTTTACAATGTTTTGGGCCTCTATAGTTGTGTCATGATCAATATTTTCCATGATGACAGTGAATACATTGATGGAGGCATATCGGGCACTGGTGGTCATTCCATTACTTTCGATGTAATATGATGATTTGAAAAAACATTTATCATGGTATTTATTAAAACTCGTGGTCTTATTGGGAAACTTTTTCTTGATATCCTATTTGGGTTTAACTATCCTTTTTATGAGTTACTCTCATTTTGGTCTATTAATAGTCACAATGATGTAGTTTCCGATCGGGGTTTTTGAAATGGGACAAATGGGCAGAGGATTGCCTTGTGGTACATGTGATTCTAGCCATTGATTCATTTATCCCAATATTTAGAAGATATATTCCATATATGGTTGTGATATTGGTGAAACATCCCACAACTATGTGGGGTGGGGGCCATTTAGGGTCGATGTTGGCACTAATTAGTCTAATTGTTGGGGATCCAATTGCTTCGGTCAAGGATTTGACAACCCTCGAGATGGACATGAAGATGTAAATACCCACATACCAGTGGGGTGGGGTTGGTCTAGGATCACCGATGATGTCTCTAGAGTATTCTTAGGGAATTATGAACAAGGATATGGTGATTTAGAATTAAATTCCCCCAGCCCAGCGTGTTGGGGATCTCTTGTAGTTTCTTCTGATGCATCCAAAATTACCTCAGAAAATTCTGACCCAAGAGGTAGAGGAAGGGGTAGATATTCCCTCATCTCAGAGGGTTGGGTCTCCTACTAGATGGATAATACAACTGAAAATGTGGCCCTCTTTATGTGGTGTAATTGTGCTCATGTAGGATCTGGGTGCGATGGTGACCCATAAGGATAATAATTTCCCATGGAATGTTGTCCTGGTGATCACAACATCGATCTTAATATTTGAAATGTATTCTTATTATTTTTAAGGGCCCAGTTTTAAGTCATTTTTTATATCCTCCCCCTCCTTCTATAATTTTTGGGAATTGTTGGAGCATAAGTATTCTATTGTTGTGACCAATTCGCCTACGCATTTCCTGATCCCTTCATCTCTCCAATGGCTATAACATTATTGGATTCCATATCTGAGGGTTCTAATATTAAAAGGGAGTGGAAAAGTGTAACGATATATACTATCCCCATCCAAAAATGAGGATTCATTAAATAGATACAGATAACTGCTATTGAAATGTCAATATGTAGTGGTGGTAAGTGTTTTGTAGTTTTGTGTAGTTACTTTCTGGTTTTGGATCTCGGAAGAGGGAGATAAAAACTATATCTAGTTAATAATAATGTATCCTAGTTTTTTTATGGTGACACTCGTATATTGGTTAAGGTAAAAATTAATCCAATAGTATATGATGTGTATCCCAAATATTCTATTGCAGATAAGGAATGCACTCCTTTTCTAGCTCATCTGGGATCTCATAGCTGGAAGTAGCGAGGGCTAGAACAATATTGGGATGTTTTTTCCAGATAACTCTATACTTATTTTAATTTAGTCCTCCTCCTCAACATACATACATGCCTCCATTAAGACAGAACATATAATATGACTATGATGGTAGCCTACTGATGGGAATGGTGTGTTCCTGAAAGTTGATGGTTATCCTTATACGATTGACCTCAGTGTTTCTATCACTTTTCATTATGGTGGTGTCATTGTTTTATTCACCTCTCTATATGGTTGTTTTTGGAAAAATAAAGTATTTCCTTTAGCATGGGAGATATCATCATATGGAGGTTTACCATGGTGTATTTCAGCAGTAGAGACACTATGACATATATCCATAGTACCATGAGGATGATTATCGTGGTAATGAAAAACGCCTAGTTCTGCTTCAATAGAAGAGTCAACAAACACTTTTGGCATTTAGAATTTGTCAAGATCAACCAAAAATACATTTAAAATGAGAAAATTAATGGTTTGGTTCATCTCATTCATCGTGGTCATAATAAGAGGACTTACTTTTTAGAGTTGTTAAGGAGTATGTTCTGGCTATATGACGGTTATTGGAACATGTATATAACGGTCTTGTGCCATGGGAGTATGATCCCACTGCTTAGAAGATGTTGTAATATGCCACTAATATATCACATTATTTATAAGGATATGAGCCCATCCTAATTAATTTTATATTCTCACATGGTGAGCCTAAATAAAGACGGAATTTTGAGCATAATCTTGATCCTTTGGGAAATTTCACTGGTCTTTCTTGGCCTGAGTATGTATAACATCCCTACTCTTTATTTTAGAAATTAACATGATTTATAACATAATAAACCACTTATAAAAAATTGAGGATCAAGAGGTATAGTTTCATGGGAAATTAGGAACATTAAATGACAACATAAGACATAAAGTAGAACATATTTATTGAAAACTTCTTTTACATTATTATAACATTCCTTCATAATTAGCATTGCATTGGATAACCTGAGGACATACATAAAAAAGGGGTACCTATAAAGCCTATTAGAGGAGTAAAAAATGCATAACATGAAGAATAAAATACATATAAGAAATTGGAATATCAATGGATCATTAGATAAACATGAACATAATGGAATTATATAGAATTATTATCATATCTTGGAAATGTGGGAACAACAGTTAACATGATATTAGCATGAGACAAGGATCATTGCACATAGAGAATGATTAAACAATCATTGAAATTGAGTAAGAATGAGTAAACCCTAATTTCACTAAAATTATCATGAGTTAACCCTCATTTCACATGGTGTTTCTTGATACTATTCTTTACCCAATGCATTGAATCACTATCAGGGTGTACGCTTCTTAATCATTACATTTCATGCATAAGTGTTCCACATAAATCATATAGCATAGATTCATTACACATAAATGTTTATTAAAAAAAATAGGATATTTGGAATACATAAATGTAATTCCTCAATAAAAAAGTACATGTTCATAAAGGTGAATACCCTTGATAGAGAAATGGGTATGGAATTCAATTACACGATGATATTAGCATGGTAAAACTTGGTGTAACTTCAGTAGCATGACGACATCAAATAGAAATTGTAAAATGGGTTGATCAGAGAGAAAGTCATAACTCATATTTTATAAATTAAATGTACAGTAATGGGGTCAGGGAACAAAAAATTCTGACATATGTAATGGAATTTAGATTCATAATAGAAAAAAATATCTTCAATGTAAATTATGATAGCGAAATCCCTTACGGAATTTCGGCATGGTAACTGGTGTGTATGAGAGGGATTAATGATAGATAAATGGGTATCTAATCATTCAAACATAATGAGGTTAGTATAGGGTAGGCGAAAAATCATTCACCAATATTTTTAATATAAAATTAAAGGTGATAACAATATAAGGAAACTGGGACATAAATAAGGAATGAAGGAATGTGAGGTTCCCTTACTTAGAAGTGTGATTCCAAATACTTGGGAGAGGCTTCAGAGAGGCTTCATGGGATCTTAGTGTCCCTTGGTACAATTATAGAGAAAGTAGGGTAGGGTTTTGTTGAGATCCAAATGGTTTGAGTAAAGAGGAATGGGATGTTGAGTGGCTTTATATAGGAATGGTGATGGAATTCATTATTATTTAGGTTTGGGACACTATAAAATAAATTAATGAAGACTAAAAACCATCCCATGGTTTTTGACCATGGTTTTTGAAAAAGGGGAGTAGGAAAGATTATTTTATAAGTCCAATGGTGGAAATTATTAAAATATTAGGCTTTTTTATATGGAGGTGAGTCACACACTTAAGGAAATCATTTTAAAATGTTAAAATATCTTATAAGTCTTCGAGGGTCCACTAAGGAACCATAAAATAAATCATACAAAACAAATATCAAATTGTTTTAAATTTGAAAAATATATTTTCTAAATATAACTTTAATATTATTTAAATTTATTATTATTGGGTCATTATAATGTCATAAAACACATTATATATTTAAAAGGTATTTAATTTTTACCAAAAAATTTGACTTTCTCCGAAATTTATGAAAAATTCAGCGTTAGATAATTTCAACAAATTGAATCAAAAATTAATATTAACTATATATGAAAAATTTTCTAAGTATTTGAATTTTATATTTTAAATAAAAACAGGCATTTATAGAAAATTAATGGGTTTTCACAAAAACCCGCTTTAAAATATAAAAAAGTTACAATTCTAATCATAAAAATTATATGATCATTTATATTTAATAAAAATTAATTTAGTAATAATATTTTTATTGAAATATTATTTAATTAAAAAATCCAATAATTGATCCATATAGATTACTTAATTGAATTTAAATATTAACTAAATATATTATTTTTTATTTAAAAACAATTTACAATGTAACAACAATAAACTGAATGTCATTTATTTATTCTATACAAAAAAATCCACATAGTCATAATTCTAGAGTCTTGTTAAATAACCCCAAATAACACTTGCATAAGACCTAAGAGTATGGTGTGTGATGGTTATAGACTCTTAGGGCGACTCAGATAACATTTCTCGAGTGGTAATTGATGTTAACCTCCACTTCTCCCATAGGTGGTTCCTTTCAAGCTTAACGTGTTAAAACGCGTCTTGGGATAGGTCAATAGTGATTCCTAGTCATGCTACATCCTTTTTTAGCTTTGAAAAATGGGCTTCATATGGATAAACTATACAGGAGGAGTCCATCGCTTCCTTTGTCTAACTAAATTGGAAATTTTAAAGACTTATAATTATATTAATCATGTGATCAATGTTCAATGGCTACATTATCAACAGTAATAATTCATAATTGAATTTTAAAATAATAAAAAAATAAGAAACTAAGGATGTGAATATTTTTTATATAACCATTTTACATAATAATACATATAACTAGATCAAGAGGATTTTCATTAATAATAGTTTGGGTCGTTATAATCTTCCCACCTTAAGAAATTCCTCCCACAAATAACATTTTCCCACACTAAAACAAATTAAAGAAATATTGATTCATCACTTCCTATAATTCCCACACTACCTCTTCAAACATGGGGTTTTTCCACAACACCTTGACGAGGTTCATTGTCTTATTTCATATAACTTTTTCTCTATGGTATAAGATCTTCACCAGATTATCTTCATATGAGTGTTCATTCTCCAATGGTACAACCTCTATATTGAGTACATGGGATAGGTCCGGTTTGTATTTCCTCAATAGTGATACATGGAATACATCATGTAATCAAGACAAGTTTTGAGGGAGTGTTAGTGGATATTCCACTGCTCAAATGAAATCAAGGATCTCAAAAGTGCTGATGTACCTTGGACTAATCTTTCCCTTCTTACAAAATCTCATACTCTCTTCCATTGTGATATATAGAGGAATACCATGTCTCCATCATCAAACTCCATGTCTCGTCGATGATTATCAAAATATCACTTTTGTCGACTCGAAGTTTCTTTAATGTTATTCTGTATGGTCCTAAACTTGTACACCATTTCTTCAACCATTTCTAGACCTAAGATTTTTTACTCCACATCTTCATCCCAACATGTAGGTGTTCTGAACCTCTTGTCATAAAGGGATTCATAAGGATCCATTTGTATTCATGAGTGGAAATTGTTATTATATTAGAACTCAACCAGAGGAAGATGTTGATCTCATCCTCTATTAAAGCACATTTATCATGATCTCAACATGTCCCCAAGTGTTTATATATTCCACTCATATTAAACATCAGTTTAAGGATGATAAGACATATTTATGTTCACATCAGTATTCAGAATGTGTTGGAGACACTTCCAGAACATAGAGGTGATTCATGGATCTCCATCGGATACAATAGATAGTGGTACTCCAAGAAGCATTTCTACATCTCTAATATATATATGTGACATTTGATCCATTGAGAAATCCTCCCATCTTAAAATGAAGTATAAAATAATTTTATGATGATCCAAAACAACCCAGATAGAATTTTTTCCTTTTGATGTATTTGGATTTCTAGTGGAAAAGTCCAGGGTGATGTTTTCCCATTTTTTATGTTGGTGTGGGTAATGGTTGCATCATCCCTTTAGACTCCTTCCACTCAACCTTTACATTTGGACACACTAGGAACTTTGATGTACACAATGTGATCTCATTCTTCACTTTATCCTACCAATAATTCTCTCGAATTTCTCGATACATATTTTTGATTCCTGGGACTATGGAAAATTTTGATGTATGTGCATCCTCCAAAAGTTCTTTCATTAACTCTAGATTTTTTGTATAAAATATTCTTGACCCAAATCTCAAAATTCATTCTTCATTAATATTTAACTATAATGATTTCCATTTTTTTATAGTTTCCACTTTCTTCTAAATTTCCACGTCATCCTTTTGAGCATCCATTAACCTTTCTAAAAGAGATGGTTGAGCTATGATTTGTGAAATCATTGATTATATTCCTTTCTTTATGATTCCCAGGTCTATATTTTACAAATCTAAAAATATTGGATCCTTTTCAATTCTCATCAATGATTGAGTTGTTGGATCCATTCTACTTACAGTATCTGTAACATTATTTTCATTCCCCAGATGGTAGTGAATTGAGCATTCGTAGACTTTGATCTTCTCTGACCATCATCATTGGTTCATGTTCAACACATTCTGTGTCAATATATACTTGATGATTTTGTATTCCATGTATATTTTAATCTTATCCCCAAAGAGTTAATTTCCCCAAAATTTTAAATATAATATTACAATAACCAACTCCCGATCATGTGTTGTATAGTTTTTATCATGAACATTCAATTTCCTTGAAGCTTATGCAATTACTTTTCCATATTTTTAACAGCACATATCACATTCCCTTCTTCGAATAATCACTGAATACCAAATAAAGTTATCTTATTGTGGGTAGTGTGAGAATAGGCATAGTGATAAGCCTCCTTTCAACTTTATGAAGCTATCTTTACATTCATCACTCTAAGAAAACATGACTACATTCTGAGTTAGCTTGGTAAGAGGGATTGACAATAGAGGGAAATTTCTCACAAATTAGTGATAGTATCCATCTATCCCAAGGAATATATAGATATTAATCACAAATGTTTTCCTCATTCATACCTAAATTGCATTTGACGAAGAGTGATCCATAGATATCCCATTGCTTGTGATGATATAACCCTATAATGAGACCTCCTTCAACCATATCTTTCACTTATTGTACATTGCATAGAGCTTCTCCTTTCTCAAAGTCACTAGTAAATTTCTTAGATGCTCCTCATGCTCCTCCATGGCTTTAGGGTATAGTAGAATATTGTCTATAAGAACTAGAAAATATTTGTTGAGGTAATCTCAAAAGAATAAATTCATCATGTCCATGATGATTTTTGTAGAATTTGCGAGTCTGAAAGGAATTACTATTAATTCATAGTACCCATACCTTGTACAAAAAGAAGTCTTGGGTATATATCCCTTTTTCACTCTTATATGGTAATATCCTGACCACAGATCCACCTTGGAGAGGTATTATGCTCTATATAGCTGACAAAACAAGTAATCAATTCATGTCTGATGATATATTTTCTTTATCATGGTTTTTTTGAGCTCACGATCATCAATGAAAAGGCACACTGACCCATCCTTCTTCATGACTAAGAGGACTGGTGCACCGATGATGAAAAATTTCAGCGTATAAACTATTTATCTTGATTCTACTATAGTTTTTTCTTTAAATCCTAAAGCTTCACAACAGACATTCTCTATGGATTATTGGATATTATAAAATCTCAAGTTATAAGATCAATCGATAATTCGGTATCTCTTATAAGAGGAATACTAGTAAATTCCTTGGGATACACTTCATCACATTCCCTCATAATAGGAATGTCTTTAGGGATTGTTTCTCCTATAGACTCCATAATCCGAGCAAGATAAGTGTGCTCATATCTTGAGATGATGGTGATGAAAAATATTCATCCTCCTCCTTACACTTTTACCGAATCACAGGTTGATTGTCTATATGGAGAGTGATTTCCCTCTCATGGAAATTTCTGTTGGCTCTATATAATTAAATCCAATCCATGCCAACAATTGCATCAAATTCCACCATAGGGAGTATCATGAGGTTCTATAAGAAGTTCAATCCATAAATTATTATAGGGGAGGAGCTATATTCTTGTGATTCAATAATTTCCCCTTTTTCTATTCCCACATACATGCCAACATCCATTATTTTTTGTGGCACTGGCATTGTTCTACTAAAATTTCGGGATATAAAAGAATGTGTAGATCCAGGATCAAAAAGTATGTTCTCTATTTTTGAATGAATAACTTGTTTACTTGTCACAAATTCATGGTCGGGGTTCTCTTCGGTGGTAGTAATGGAAAAAATATCTCCCTTTCTGCCTTGGAGGTTGTTAGTTTCCTAAAAAAACCCTTTTCTTAGGGAACTAGTTTGAAATGTTCACTGGTTCTTTGTAGTGGAAGCACTGAACAATGCATTGAGGGTTGAACGGAGAATTCTTCTCCTCTGTCGCAACATTAGGGTTTTATTTTCAATAAATAATGGTCAGGTGTCCTTCTCGTTCACACCTAAATCATGTCCTCGACCCCTTCAAGAAATTTCCAGGGTGCTTCTTTCCACACCTTCGGAAAGTGGGGTTCTAGAATTTGTTAAGAAAATTAGATTTATCCATCGAACAACTAGAATTGAAGACCATGTTCTGCTTATTATCCCCATGATAGCCCTGAGATTCTCCAATATCTATTTCAAAATTGATGTTACATCAAGAAATTTCTCCTTAGCTATCAAAGTCACATATTTCTAGGGATTTCTATAGGCTAGGTTTTAGCCCACCAAAAAAATAGTCAACATTGTATTCAGGGGTTATCAAAAATTTGGAGGTGTATCGTACTAGCCTTGTGATGTTTTCTTGTACCCTTAGTTGGATACGTCATCTTTTTTGTTTGAGGTCCATGAAGTCCCATTACTTCTTAATTCATAGGGTAAATAGAAAATATTTATCGAAAATAATTTTTTTGTAAATCCTTCCATTCCCACACCTCAAACTCTTCCTCATGGTTTGTATTTTTGATCGGTATCCAGCATTGACCAGCTTCACCCTCCATAAGATAAGAAGCCATAAAGAACATTCTCTTGTTCGGAACATGGAAAGATGGAGAAGGTATTCTTAATCGAGTCGATCCATTGTTCGGTGATTAAGGGATCAGATGAGCCATTGAATGTAGAAGGCCTTTGTCTCTTGAAGCTATTGATTGTGGCTTGTTATTTCATATGTGGTGTTGGAAGTTCCTCTTGACCCATGAATCTATTCAAAACATGAGTTAGCTAAGTGATCATCATGATACATTTTTTAATTCCTGATCCCATTGGATTAGGAATCTCATTCGAACAATCACCATGTTGATCTCTACATCGATTTTTATCCCTAGTCCTCCTATTATCAGCCTTTGGTTAGAATAAAAGGAAAGTTATGGGTAACACATAATGGAGAATCCAATGAGAAATATAGATAACTTATAAATTACATTTATTTACTTAACTTATGAATTTATAGGCTTCAGTATATGTTATCCATGATCTTCCTCCCAACATATATTCTTAGGGGAATTTTTTTATTCCCTTAATAATGGTTCATACTAAACATATGAATTTACAAAAGTATATTCCCCAAGAGTTTCAATCAAATAGTGCATTAAAGGCCAGTTGTCGTGCACCGGTTCTCGTTCGAGTATATCTCAAAGCAGTGTTTTTTGGTTTTACCGCTGGATATATCTGTGCTAGAGCCCCCTATACCTATTTGTATCCCTAAATGGATGTATTTTATTGATAAAACACTTAATCTACACTCAAAAAAATTAAGAGATATTTTTATTATATATATTCTTACCCCTAAATCTTAAAGTAGAGTTTTCTAATCCTGATCCCAAATATAACTAAACCTATCATCGGATACCAACTATAACAACCCGACTTTTTATTAAACACGTTAACAGGATTTATTGCATAAAATTTCTCTTAAGGAAACTATGAGGATTGATAGGTCTACTATATTAGGAAATTAGTAACATTACATTAAATATTGAGACAAAAAATACATCATCTTTAATTAAAACATATTTTACATTACCATAACATTCCTTCGTACTTAAAATTTTATGGGATAACCTGAGGACATACATAAGAAAAGGGTGAGCTATAAAGTCGAATAAAAAAGTAAACAAGGAATAAAATGAATAATAAAATACATGTTAGTAAATAGGCATGTCCAGGGATCATAATAGAAAAATGAAAATAAAGGCATGATATAGTATGATTATCATAAGATTGAAATGTGGAGGAAACATTTAACATGATATTAGCATGAGACAATGCTCATTACACATGGAGCATGAGTAAACCCTAATTTTATGTGAATTAGAATTATTAAAACCTCATTGAACATGAATTAGAATGAGTAAACCATCATTTTACACGCAGTATCATGATAATATTCTATACCCAATGCCTTGGAATGATATTAGGGTGATTCCTTCTTAATCATTTCATTTCATTCATTAGTTTGAAATAGAGATCATACAACATGGATTCTTTAAACATCCTAATTTATTCCATTAATAAAAGATGTGGAATACATAAATTTAATTCCTCAATCAACAAGTACATGCGAATAATGGTGAATTCCTTGATAGATAAATGGGTATGGTATTCACTTACACGATGATTTTGTCATGGGAAATTTTGGTGTAAATTCGGCAGCGTAACGACATCAAATAGATATCATAAAATAAGTTGATGATAGATAAATGAGTCTCTCATATTTAGTACATGATATAGACATTAAGGTGGTAATTGATCTTAATATACTAATATATTTAATTGAATTTAGATGAATAATATAAAATAATTGCTTCAATGCAAATGATGAGAGGTAAATCTATTACGAAATTTCATCGTGGTAACGGGTGTGCATGGGAGGAATTAATGAGATATAAATGGGTCTGTCATCATTAAAACATAATTAGGGTAGTATAGGGGAGGTTAATAATTATACCCCAACATGTTTAATTGAAATAAAAGGGAATAACAATATAAGTAAACTAGTACATAAATATGGAATGATGGAATGTGAGGATCCCTTACCTAGATGTGTGATCCCAAACGCTTGCGAGAGGCTTGAGAGTGGATTAGTGAAATCATGGGGCACCTTGGTAGGATTCTAGAGAGATTTTGGAATGGGTTTTCTGAGTTCAAAATGGTTTGAGTAAAGAGGAATGGAAGGTTGAGTGTGTTTTTATGGGAAAGGACAGAGAATTATTTATTATTTAGTTTTTTGGACACTACACATTAAGATAATCAAAACCACATACCATACCATGGTTTTTTCCAAAGGGAGTGGAAAATATTATTTTATAAAGCAAATTTCTGAACTTATTATAATATTAGGATTTCTTATGTGGAGGTGAGTCATTCTCTCAAGGAAATCATTTTAAAAATTTTAAAATATTTTATAAGTCTTAGAGGGAATACTAATGAACAATAAAATTAGTCAAAAAAATCTAAAATTACATTATTTTAATTTCAAAACAAATATTTTCTGAATATTATTTATATTATATTTTATTACAGCACTATTGGGTCATTATGATTCCATAAAACACATTATATATTTAAACGATATTTAATTTTTACCCAAAAATTTTAATGACTCCAAAAATTATGAAAAATACACTGTTAGATGATTTAAACATATTGAATCCAAAAGAAAGTCATTTTATTGGAATAATTTTCTAAATATCTCAATTTTTAAATTTAAAATAAAAACTTATATTTAACCAAAGTTCATGGGTTTTGATGAAAACATATTTTAAACAATAATAAAAATTACCATTGTATTCATAAAAATTATACTATCATTTATATGTAATAAAATAAAATTTTGTAATAATATCTTTTGAATCTATTATTTAATTCAAAAATCAATTAATTCATCAAAATATATTTCTTAATTGAATTAAAATATTAACTAAAAATACTATTTTGTGATTTAAAAACCATTTAAAACGTAATAATAACAAAATGAATGTATATTCATTATTTTATAAAAAAAATAATTCACATAGTAATAATGATATGGTCTTGTTAAATAACCCATTATAAAACCATCATAAGCCCTATGGTTAAGGTGTGCAGTTGTGATAGACTCTTTCGACGACTCAGATAACATCCCTCGGGTGGTAATCTCTATTAACATCCACTTCTCCCATTAGCACTTCCATTCAAGGTTAACATGTTGAATCTTGGCTTTGGCTTGGTCAAGTGAAAATCCCATTTATGTTTTCTCCTTTCCGAGCTCTGAAAAATGGGCTTCGTATGGGGAAATTCTATTGGATGGTGTCATCGCTTCCATTGTCAGAGTAAATTGTATTTTGTTAGACATATATTTATACTAATCATGTGATGACTTTTAAATGGATATATTAGTAACGATAAAAATTATTATTGGTATTTTAAAATCCAAAAACATAAAACCAAGGAAGTTCATTTGTTTTATCTAACCATTTTACAAAATAAGACATTTAATTAGATCCAGAGTAATTTTTGACAATAATAGTCTAGGTCGTTACGTATGAGCCTACCTCAAGGAATGTGCTTCTCCCATGTTGTTTACTTTGGTAGGATCATGTATATGAGTTTGGTTTGATTATGCATTCCCTTTTAAAATATGAAGACAAAATACTTTAGAGGGTGAGGTGTATTGGATCATACCCTTAGATGGAAACTGAGGGGTACTATCAGAATGGTGTCGGTGATGATGGTTTTTAGGTTGGACCTAAGGGAGTGTTATCCACCTTCTTGATTAACCTTCCTCAGATACAAAATGTGGCTACTATCACACTCCAGGGATAAGATTCTGAAGATTATGGTTGTGGCAACAAGATCCACAAGTTTAGCAGCAAACTTCCTCAGGTAATGTGGGCTCATTGCCCATCAATCTTAGAGAAATTTATGAGTGGCCTCATTAGTTTGAGATAGTACTATATCTATGGTACTTCTGAACTATCAAATTCACTACCTACTACTTAATATGACGTGTAGGTGATATTGTTTTGCGAGTTGTGGTAGTTGTTGATACAGATGATTTATCAAAACAAATATTTGATGATGATGACATCATCTCAAATTGGGATACTCAGGAAGTATATACAATTATGAATATGAAAAAGAATAGGGTTACTGATTAGTGTTGTATCGTAGGAATAATTTTCTCAATAGAATATTCATGTTTCACTCATTTGTTCTTTATTATCGATTCGGACATTCCACTCTTTTGGACTTATCAAAACAAGGATTGATTTATGAGAACCCAGGACACATTGGATCAATTGTAATATTATACTGGCCTTATTTTACTATTTTTATAAGGATTTCAATATTATGTGTCCAGACAGATTTTGACCTAATCATTTTTTCACTAGAGAAATTCACATTCAGTTAACCTTTTTTATTTCATTAGGAAATATTGTGTGGAATGGATTTCACTCATCATGTAACCATTGTCAATATTACTTGAAATTTTCAATGTTTCTCCCATCCATAGTTGGTTAGATAACTACTTTCTACAGGCCAATGGTCATCTGGGTTTTTAGGCCAAGCAAATCATAGGTACTCACATTGGTTAGAAGGATCCCATATCAAGATCATAGTACCCTTTTAGGGGTAATTTTTTTTACTTCAATACATTCTTATAGATTTATAATATGTTCATAAATCTCTTCCTAATACCGATATGGGATGGGTTACCTTAACAAAAAGACTTTTGTTCAATTCTCTTTTATATGAAAACTACTGGGATTTCATGGGAGAGTCGGTATGTATGTGTCTGAGGTTCTTCATAATTCTTAGGTAACAAGTTATTTATTATATAATGAAACCATATAACCAAGTTCATCAGAACATTCTCCCGTATAAGGATGAGGTTAATATTTTTGGAGATGGGATCGAGCCATTATGAGGAATCCAAGATATCGTGAATATTTTAGGAATGAAAACCCACATAATTCATTTAACCCGTGTTGTTTTACATGATGTGAATGGACATATATGGGTGCTCTGGGACACCATCAAGATCGGGTCCCTGAGGTATGTATAATGTATCTAGAATATATCAAGAATCATATTTTTCATAGTTCATTACTTCAAGAGATATATATTGGGGTCGTATGTGCCATTATAGGGACTCATGGTGAATATGAAATGACTATTGAAACTCCCTAACCTCACATGATCCATGATTTGGTGTGAGAAAAAATCAATAATAATTAATAAATGTCATTTCTTTAGACAAGGGACTGATATTCTAGTCCATCCATGGATGATTAATATATATCTTAGGCCTTAGTTGTAGGTGGCTATGTATACTAAATATTGAACGAATCATAGTCATTTTAGTTTCATTTAGGTTTGGGCTTACAAAATTAGGATTCCCAAGATGGAAGAGATTTACAATTCCATTGAAGAGTTTTTTGTATCTCCCTAAGCCCACGTGAGCCATGCATGAGGTGAGAAAAAAGGGGAACCATATGATTTTCCACATGGTTTATGGTTATGGTAATTTCATATTAGAACAGTTCTTGGGGTGTTTGGAATAGATCATGTTCCCTGGAGAGGCATCCTACATATCTTAGTTATGGAAGGAATTCGATTAATCCTATATCATTTGATGTTGGGGATTACAAAATATGGTTTACCTATACCATTTTAGGTGTTTATATGGTATATTATATAGCTATTTCAACTCCCTAATCCCATATGAGACATTCACATTTGTGAGAAATAAGCAAAAGAATGTAATCAATATCATTTCACTGTACAAGGGACTCATATGTTAGTCCCATCAATGATGATCAATATGAAGCTCATACCTCAAGGGGGAGGTGACCTACGTACCATTAATATGAAAGGAATATGACTATTCACAGTTCCATTTATGTTGTGGATTATACAATAAGGAT
Organism: Viscum album; assembly: GCA_963277665.1. NCBI lineage: Eukaryota > Viridiplantae > Streptophyta > Magnoliopsida > Santalales > Viscaceae > Viscum > Viscum album. Next base: position 1,405,520,078 of record OY728119.1, read on the forward strand.
TCTTTATTTATTGGGTCTTAAATGCCGAGGAAAGACAACATTTTTAAATCATAGAATACCCCATTGATCTAGCCTTCTTATCTGGAAGATTTTGTAAGACCCATTTGGCACATCATGATGGATATCACATGACTCGATTGACACATATGGATTGTGTCACGAGACTAAGTGATGAATATGAGAAAATGTGTTTTGTGTCTTGGATGACACCTCCAGTATATTTTTCATGATCTGGATGACATGGCCCGAGGTCATCGCATGTCTCATCTGACATGAGCATAGTGTGCCGTGGGGGTTTGGTTTTTACTCCCAGATGCTCTTGTGAGACTTGGATGATGTGAAAATGAACCATTATATGTGTTAGGTGATGTGTCCAAATGATGTCACATGCACAGAGTGATAGTCCCCAAGGATTCAAAAGATTGAAGTAGAACCTTCGAGGGAACTGTATGATGTTCCCTAACATGTCTCGGGGACATCTCATGCCCCAGATAACATGTAGAATGGGTGTCGAAAAATCTAGGCAATGTGCCATGGTGCTATCATATGTCTTTGGAAGACACACATGAACTGCATGAGGGATAGATATAATTTATTTTGATTAAGACTTATGCATATGGTATTAGTTCTAACTATTCTATTGAGATGGCCTTGATGTAATTCAGTGTTTGTTTCATTGAGTGTTTCTTGATTTAGAAGGCATGTGGTATATTCTTCACATGTCATGCTGAAAGTCCATTCATCTGATATAAGAGGGATAAGACGATTCTATTTATGTGAAGTGCATGACTACTCTAGATTCCCATTGGTATATAACCAGACAAAAATTTGGTTGGTCGCATGATCAGTTTCCCCATGAAGCCCATATATGTTGAGAGGAAAATCCTATAGAGCATGGGCATCCGGTATTTCTAAAATGCCAAAAAATTTCATGATGGGGTGGGGAATTTATTTTCTTTACCATCCCTGATACTTGTCAATTATTGTTGTGTATCTGGTTAAATTCCATGCTGCACTTGGTGAATGGGCCTGCTGCCACATGGTTTCACAAGTTTTTTTCATGGACTGCTTCAAGCGTGTCGCCTTATTTTAATGATCATGAGTCTCCTTCATCAATGCGTCCTTTATCGAATTAATACTTATTATTTAATAATTCTTCATTAAGAAGTTATGTTTAAGGACCTCAGTGTTGTTATTCTGACATTTCCACGGGCCTTCGAGGATTCAAATGCCTATATAAATATTCTTGTGACACCTTTGATGAATATTCATGGAGTCTTGTGAGACAATGTTGTTGTTGTGATGGATACGTTGCATACCTTTCTGTGATATAGAGTACCTCTAACCTATTAGGTATTAATACCCATTTTTTTGATGTATCAATGTTTGGGAGTCATGTGAAATTAAAGGTGTGTTTTTTAGTGTATTTTTCAATTTTTTAGAGATTTTCCAGGTGACCAATATGGGACACATGGGGGGTGTGTGAGAAATCTATGGATGAATCTATCTGTTTTCCCTTAAGCATTGATGTGTTTTCTGGAGTACATTAGATAGAAAGGATAACAAGACAAAAGGTCTCTCATGAGGTGAGGTGGGAATGTCACTAAGGACTCTTAGTTCCTTGAACGTCATCTGGTTTGAATGTCACATGTTATTCAGAGACAACAAAACCCACTCATATCCTCCCTTTTTACCCCCTTTGTTGCATTTTAAAAGTTATAGGCATCGTGTGAGTTGATACAGGATAATCCCATTATTTCTACTCAATTTTTTGTTTGTGTCTTGACTATCCAATATGGTTAATATAAAGAGTATGGAAACATGTTCTGGAAAAGTCTATCAGAATATATTTAGAGAGCATCAAAGTAGTCTGGTCACACCCAAGGACTTATGTGCGGTGAGACATAAAAACTAATGGGTTTTTATGATGTGAGGAAAAGAATTCACCGAGGTCTTGCATCATCTCATGGGTCATCATGGTCATCCCTCACAGTTAATTTATTTACCATGAACCCATATTTCCTCCTCTCCTTTATATCCTTAATATTTTGTGGTGTAGGCTTGGAAGTCATGTGGTATTTCATAGATATCAACAAGGGATTTTATTTACTCTAATGATGACCTACCACATGTGATTCATGACTATTGGTGGTATATTACTTTAGAATGACATCCCAATTACTTCTCAATGTATTTTGGATGGGTTTTCTATTTTATACCAATAAAAAACCATGTGACTTAGGGCACTTATCCAGTTGTCTGGGGGGGTCTTCTAAAGAGAAGTCATGTTTGTTGAAGAGGGATCCATGGGACTTGTCACTAGTGATGAGCTGTGTTTGGGGCCTTATTATGACCATGAAATGTTCACATGATCAAAATTCTCTCAGTGGCTTCACAAATCATTGTACATCCCCTTCTTACTTGATTTAGTGGGGAAAATAACACACATATTCAGATATATTTTTCCCTTGTGATTTTTCCAAAGCTTATTTTACAAGCGTCAGCACATATACATTACCAATATCTATATCATAATATATATCATGTTATCAACCTTTATGTAGAAATAATTATCACATTATAAATTAAGGCACATGTGTGATCACACCGATTAACCTTTAAATATCCTTAGAAGAAAACCATAACCACACAAAAAAACCCTATAATAAATTAAATATTAAAATTAAATAGATGTTAAATATTATATTTATATTCATGCCAAGTGCAAAATATTTATTAATTTTATAGGGTTAAAATTTCAATATAAACATAATAAAATTAATTGAAAACTAATATATTTAAATCCCCTTACACATATGCATTTCTTGAAACTATAAAAAAACTAACACCCTAATCACATTCAAACATAATTTTAATGGTCAGAAACTTACCATCATTGAAAATTTTAAATTTTCAGGATTACAGCATAATTTTTTTATGCATAGAATTAATCTCACTTATTTAGATTCATTCAAGATTTTTTTATTACACAAATTGGCCATTTATAATAGAAAATATATATAAATCATCTATCTAAATTAACATATTAGAAAATTTTATAAAATTGGGTACCCAATATTAATACATTTATGATTCAAATAGGCTTTATATAATACTAACTTCTTCATCCAATGAGATATATTAAATAAATAAATCATGAGGCCATTTGAAGGTCAATTCTATGGGTAGCAGTTCTAATGAGTTATAAAAGTTTAATGGTTCAAATTGATATATTTTATTAAAAAATTCATGATTAGAGATAAAATAAAAAAACATTTTTTACTCAATACACGTACAAGATGTATCTATTTTGAAAATATCTGAAACATTTCATCCAAAAAATATCAGTCTATAAAAATGGTTATTCTTTAATCATTCTATTTTAATTTTTTTTCTATATTTTTCTCCATATTTAAATTTATAATATATTAATTTAATCATAGTTTTATATTTTATCTTTTTTAAGAATAATGTATCAAGGAATGGAATTTTAATTTCGTTAATGATAATCCTAAAAAAATGTACAATCCTATTGTATGCCACTAAAAAAATGTAATCAAATTAACAAATATAAAATAAAACATAACCATTCCCATCTTCGTATTTAAAAATATTCATGAAAATAAATTAATATAATTGTTTTAATGAAAATAGTGGATTGAAATATATATCACCTATAATGTCATTAACTTATTCTATGGGGATGATAGAGAGTAAAATTTTAATGTGGTCAACAAGGGTTCCATGTGATTCAAAATTAAAAAAATGAGCATTAATATTAGTATAAAAAATTATTATCTCAAAATATTTCTTAAAATAAACAAAAATGGTGTTCAATATCTTATAATAATTATAAATTTTATATCATGAGATGTTTTTTATTGAAAAGAATACAATAAATGGTATAAAATACAACTTAGAATGAGAGATTGTACTTGGGTCATTCAATATTGATCATTGACATTCACTGCAATTCAAAACTCATACAACTAATATAAAACAACAATTTACAAAATGGAACATCAACAATGATTTAAAAAAAATTCAAAAAAATAATAATTAATCCCTTATATACATAATAAACATAACTCATATTAGATATTCCATTTAAAATAAATATAAATGAAAAATATGAAAAAAGAAAACACCTAAAAAATGAGTTACTGAAATAAACTAAATCATATCCTTGAAAATCCATCAATTTATTAAGTATTTTTATTGGATAAAATTAATCAATATATGTCCCATGTGTGTCATTAATGCATTAACTAGATGTAAATAATGTATATTAAGCAGAAATATAGGATATATATATATATATAACATAATAATCATCAATAAATCATGGTAAAAAATGGGTAAATGCATTTAAATTTTCTATTTAAAGAAAAAGAGAAATGATCTATTAAAATTTTATGAATGATGATAATAAAATTAATTGACATTAAAAAAACACAATTAAAATAAAAAACATCACCTTGGGAATCATTTAAATTTCATAATATATAAAATGATACTCTAATGTCTTATCAAATATATTGAAGGATATGGTTTTTGTAATTAAAACCACAACATATTCTAATTTGACTTGGGTTTCAAATTTCATTTCCATTGTATATCCATTTGTTCAATGAAATTATTGTCCAACCCTTATGCAGTGAAAATAAAATTGGGTTGGAGTTGAAGAGGGTTGGGATCATCCTTCTCATCATTGAATTGAGTGAAGGTTTATTCCTTTAAGGGTTATTATTTTATATTAGAAATATGCTTCTATTATTCTTCATGATCATTAGGTTCATCAAGGAAAACTAGCTCTGTTAAAAAATCCTTCTATTCTTCAATGAAATTATTTAAATTATAATTAATGTGTTGTTCACTATTTATAATAAATTTCACCTCATATTATTATTTATCCTTATATAGATTATGTAACACATGATATTATTTGAGAAAATAAAATCATAGAGAGATTGTTTTCCATTCATTTTATAAATATCTAACTCATATGAAATTTAATGAAAAAATTTATCTTCGTTAATCTATATGTCATTTGAAACTTATTAATTATCCGTTTATACATGGAAGGAACTTATAATGGGATGTAGAGTGGTATCTTCCATTTTCTTATAAAAACTAATGAATTCTAGTGTGGTATGTTTATCATCATAAATACATTATTCGTGATTTTAGTGTCACATGTTAGTAATGTGAACATAAGATATAGAATATTGAATTTTAATTTATATATGATATGAATAATATAAAAATAATTACACGTTCCCACTCAAGATCTATATATACACTATTATTCATCAAATTAATTCCCTCTGCTAGATAAATTATTAGATTTGGTTTTTTAGGATTTCTATTTTTCCATTATACTATATAAATTTAATAAAAATAAGAGGAAGGAATTTTATTTATTTATAAATTGGTTTCATTTCCTCTTCTCCCATTTAATTTATCAACTCTTATAGAGAAGAAAAGATTTGTGGTATACTTTCATACATTTTTTCATGTTATTACGATACTACTCTCTTATGAAATATAATGAGTGTTTCATTTTTCATTAGCTTACTAAAATTGGTTTATTATTATTTTTGTTTGTATGACTAATATTTTTCCATACTCAAAATTGAATCTTGAGTCCCCATCCCACCTTAAATTAAACCTGATTGTTTTTTATATAGGTGTGAATTTTCTTTCTCCTATTTATTACCCACAAAATACGTTTCTATATCATAAATCTATGGAGTATAATTTCTACTAATTTACTCTTTCAATACCATATTTATGAACATTTAAATGTGTTTTTAGAACCAACATTATTAGGTTATTTGATAATTTTCTTATTAAACTCCATATATTATTCATAAAAATAAATTTGGATAAAAATATAATAATAAATAATAAAATAATAACTTAATAAAATTGCATTGAATAATCTATTAGAAATTATTAAAATATTTTCTTCACAAGATAAATAATATTAAAAAACAATACAATTATTAGAGGAAATATATAATTAATATCACTAAAAATAAAATTTATTTCAAATAGAGATAGATAATATTTTGTACATTATTGGGTTTATTATAATTACTAATTTTTTACCTTTTAAATATTATTTTTTAAATTTTAGTAAAAAAGGAATAAAAGATATAATAATTTCAGGTTTAGGATTCTTGAAACAATATGTAAATGTAATAAAAATGAAATAGTAATGTAAATATACAATAATGATGCTTATGAGTTTTGTAAAATTCATTCCATCACATTCTATAAATGAAACTATTCTACTCTTAACCATAATATAATGTATATCTATAATCACATATCACCCACCATGAATTGTGGTGATGGTTTAGTTCTAATTCCCTATGATCTTTTTGTATAAACCATTATTTAAATTTATGAAATTGGGGTATTTCCTGGAAGTATCTACGGCGCTCCACAACATTAATAATCTCGACTTATTGAAAAATAACAATTCGGTGAAGTGAACTCTATACTATAGAAACCATTGAATATAATGTGCCATCAATTTAAATGAAGTAAAGTTGGTGTTAACAAACTACAAAAATAAATTTCATCATATAAGGAATGAATTATATTAACATAAGAGTCATGAAACTAAAGCTTGAAGAATCTTTTGGTAATGATTAAGGAAGAGAATAAATAATTTCATATGTATAATAATTTCAACCACTTAATATTGATTAAAAGAAAAAATATTAATCACAAATTATTAATTGGGACTCAAGAATAAAATTTTTTATCCCCTAACATGATCAACCACTATATAATTTTGGTTCATTATATCTCTTATAAAACTATTGGTCAATAACACAATGAATATTAATATTGAGAAATGAAATTAATTTACCACTTTTGAGGTCGGAATATTTTTCTAATAGAGTTATTAAATCATTTATATAGAACTACATTTCCATATTTTTAATTATTCTTTACCCTTTGAGTTATATATATTTTTAAATTTATGTTATCTGACTGATTCATGTATGTTCATGAAGATTTAAAACTGCCCCTAAATATTTGTATAGTATGGCCCTATTCTATGATTTCTGATTCATTTTCATACCATTATTAATGCCTAGAAAACCATTCTATAATTTGACTACTTTATATCATTAGGAATGATATAGTATATAGGATTCATAAATTTTAGTAATTTTATACATAATTAAAGTGACATATAACTCCCTAGTTCAAAACCCTATAAAATTATATAATTTTCCCAATATATCCTTCATGGTGATTTTTGGGATAACAATCATTTTGTTTTTGTTTTCATTCACTATATGTGTCACACTTAGTGATGTGTCATAGTCGTAGTTAGTGATTCCATATCTACCTTTTCACATGAAATAATACAATATTTTCTAATTACTATGTTTTAATAGATAATATAGTTTTTCATTAATTCTCACAGATCATTTTCCTTTAGAAATATAAATTCTAGTCTCATGTTTTTTCCAATTGTAGATAGGGATATATCAGCAGAAACTATGTATAGTTTTTATTTCCATTGAACGTAAGGATTTTTTTAGTTACAATATCTTCAAAACTGTGTCTTATTTATGATTTATACATAATAAATCAACATCTATGGCACAAACCAATTTCATGTAAATGGGGCACCCAAACTATATCTCGATATTCTCATGATGGGAATAATTATATCAAGAAATATTTTATGTTTTAGTCCTACCAAAAAAATAGTTCTTGGTAATAAAAATGGTTTTATTACTTTTAAATATTATCAAAAAAATTAATAATAACTTCTGTATTCATCAGTTATTTTTTATCACTAATAGTGGTTAACATGGAAAACAATATAATCTATTTAGTATGAAAAATTTATAAATAAGAAAATAAAATATAAAAATCATCTTCACCTGTGTGAACATAATATATATTAGAATATGGAATATGTAATAAAAATATATATTTTATTATTTATGAAAAATATAATATAAAACATTTCTTTATTGTAAAAATAAATAGAACCAAAAAATTACATAATAAAAAATACGTGAGGAAGGGATTTCAATGAATCAGTGTTCCCTGGACATTAACCAATTAATTTAATGTATCTAAAATTTATTTTATTGATATTTATGTAACAATAAATGATATATATTTATTATTAAAACATAGAAAATTTATAACTTAATGCGTATAAAAAAATACACTTTTGGAAATTTCAAGCAACAATACATGTTTGAATAAGGTTCTATTCATTAATAAATGTCAGAAATGAATAAATGATCATTTTACTAGGAATTGAACACAATATAAGATAATATTTTTCACTATGGGATTTATGTTTGAAAATAAAATATCTATTTTAAAATGAATATATACAAATCCAGTCATAACAATCACATAGTGTACAATAATGATTAATGATTCATTATAATATTATTTCATGTTAATAAGTGATCATAGTTCATGATTTTCATTATAATAAGATATTGTTTTTTTCAATTTCAATAATATTTCAAAACATGTTAACAACATAAACACTTATAATTAAAAAAGTAACATGTTTTAGACATAAATACCATATTAAAATGGGAACCAATCACTTTTAATCTACCAAACCACACAACACATCAATATAATGTCAGTTTTATCCATCCATGTGATAAATGAACCATTTCACATTTCTATATATTCTCATAAAAATATAAGCATTATTTCTAAATTTTGATCATGTCACAACATTTTTCAACAATTCATATATTTATAAAGGTAATACACATTTTGGATTATTCGTACCACAATGTGAATTGGAATCACATGAAGTCTTTTACATCTTGCTGTAAATTAATCAATACTCAATCTCATTATGTTTCATGATATTATGAGATAATGTGATTTTTTTTGTACATATGAAAAATGTTTTGAACTAAAATATCACATTGAAATAAAAAATACATATTTTAAAAAAACTATACAAATGATTCATTAGAATGAATGTTGTATATTTTCTTCATTAAAAAATTAATTGATTACTATTTTTTAAATGCATCATAATAATATAAAAAAAATTCATTTTTTAAAAACATTAACATTTATCCATAATTAATATATTTCACATTATACCAATGTATAATAAATTTTACAATTCAAAAAAAATTCATTAATAATTTTTATATAGTTTCACTACAATTCGTTATTTTTTCTCTATTTTAAAATTATTATTTCATTTAAAAAACATTTAAATTAAAATAATCCAATTTTAGTCATATCGACTACATAATTGAACACAATGATTTGTTTATTAATATTATATGACAAAAATTAAATGATGAAAATTTTTATAACATTTTAAGAAGAATAAAAAAAATTACACTTTTTTTATAACATGATATATGATTCATAAAATATATATTACATGTACAATTTAATTGTATTAAACTATTTAAATACATTAATTTTTTATTAAAATCACAGAAATATATATATATTGAAATAAATATGTTATTAAATTTAAAAAATATATTTGATCTTAGTATATGTACTTATAAGTTAAAAATATATTTTTGAATTTAAAATGATTAATTATTAAATATAATTTAAAATTATTTGGATAAATATTGATGAAAAAATATATGATTTATATAATCGATAAATATCATGAATAAAAATTATTTATATATTTTTTTGGTTTTAAATTTTATATTTGAAATATATGATACCTAATATTTTATGGGATTTTATCATAGTATTAAAAATTCATGTGTGGGAATGGAATTTTAAGCATAATGGAAACATAAATCTAGAAAGCCTATTTTTTTATTTGCAACATCATCATTACCATAGGATATCTACAATTTTCATAGTTCTTAATTGATTAAAATTAGAGGATATATTAAATTTAATTTCACCTAATGATTAATCATAAACATTAGATATACCAATGTTCCTTGGAGTTCTATACCATGATGTTGGGCAAAAATATATAGGCTTATATGGATTTTTTCAATTTTTTGGTCAAAAATATTAGATTGAGATGGGATATTTACGTCATTGATTCTGTGTGTTTCATTAATTTAAAGAACATTTTTATGTAAAAATAGATTTTTCTATGTGTGGAATTTTTAAATTGTATAAGGTGATATGATATGTTCAATATTGTGTTCGATCACAATTTTTAAAATCATGAAAAATAGTTTCCCATTTTATTTTCGGGGAGTTTTGGGTGGATTTACTTAGACCATGTCTTACATACTATTACTTGATCATATATTGATTATATTATATATTGGACCAAATAATGTAGTAGGTGATTGTACAAATTGGATTTCAATAATTTTTTACTATGTCTACTATAGTGTTTCTTGTTTAGGAAAATTTATCCAATAATTTGTGCATCTAGATCATGTGTCTCAATCTAAAATGGTCATGTTTAAATGTTAATGTCATGTTCACTTTATTGTTTTGGTGGCTTATGGAAAGCCAATTTTTTTACTTTTTTAATTATATATCAAGATTAATTGCTCATTTTATGATTAAGAACTTGTGGTTATGGTACAAAATACAGATCAAGGATCTCATATAGATTATTGGTCGATGTGTTATCCCAAATGGAGTTGTATATGGATAAATCCATGTTAAACAAGTTACATATATTGGAAAATAAACCAAAATTATATTTTGTTATAATTTTTCTTATAGACATAATCTTATATCAGGAAGAAATGTTATTCCAACTATTTATTTTTAGCTTCCAAAAAAATGGTGGTCGATGGGATATATGAGGATATTTTTGACTTGATGGGACTATGATGACTCCACTAAGAAGTTCAATTTTATATTATATTGTTCTTTATATTGTAGTATTATTAGATACCTATTTTTTATTTTATATTAGTATGTGTGATATAAAAATATTTTATATATTTGTTTTCTATTTGTTTTTTAAATTAATCATGATTGAGTAAAATGCTACATTGTCTCTAGAATCAACAATAGAACTGATGTATGAATTGGCAATAGTTTCTATGCCTTTATTCATTTACATTACTTTCAATTAAAATTTTTCTAAAATATTATACTTTTAATTACCCATCATTGATCAAATTTATTATATGATTGATTTGTGCATGTGAAATAGTGGTGTAAGGTTTTAAATATATGCGGTAGAACATATTTGTTGTTGGGACCAAGTTGAATGGAGAAGAAATTTTGAAGATTTAGCTTTTGAAGAGTGTTATATTTTGTTGTCAAAGAAGAAAAATCAATTCACTTTGTAGAAGGATCATAATTCAGACGATGCTTTTCTGGTTTTTATTTCACACAAATCATGAGTTAGGAGACCTTTTGATGCAATCCTTATGAAGGAAATGGGGATAAATGATGATGCCAGTCATATAATGTTTTGATTGGAAGGAATGATGCTGCTAGAAGATAGGAAAGTTTCAGTTCCCATTGCAACTCTGACGATGCTAAAGCTGATCTAACAAATGATAAATATCATGAAAGAGGGATTCGTGATAAGAGTAGAAGAATGGTTATGGGAAGCAGTGAAGAGAGATAATGACAAAGCAATGGACAATCTGGGGATGGCAGAAAAGCACAGTTTAAGGTGGAAATTTAGGCATGTTGCGCGCAAAAATAAAGTGGTGCACGCAATATATGCGGGCTACGCGAAATAGTAGCGGGTTGCGCGGAAAATCTGCGGGATGCGCGAAATAGTAGCGGGTTGTGCGGAAAATCTGCAGGATGCGCAAAATAGTAGCGGGTTGCGCGAAATAGAGGAATGATGTTTTTCGCGCAAAAGGTGGTTCGAGATCAGAAGCGCGAAAATTGGAAAAGGCATGAAATGCGTGAAAGATTGGAGGAGTGCGCGAAATATGATGTCACGGGAAAGATTGGGTTTGCGCGCAATTGATGCTTCATGCTTAGAAGGATGAAAAATGGAAAAGGCATGAGGTGTGCGAAATATTGAAGCATGGCGCGAAATATGATGTTTCATAAAAGAGTTTTTTACGTGCATGGAGGAGGTTTTATGCGCGGATTAGTGTTTTTCGCGCGGGTTCAAAAATGCCTATAAATATGAGGCTAACCCTTGTCAGTTCTGGATGCTTGACACTTAGAAGAAATCCCGAGCTCTGGTGCGCGTAAATTATACACTATGTGAGTTGCACGAAAAGAAATAAGTTTGCATGAAAAGAGGATAGCTGCGCGGAAAATTGAGAAGTTGCGCGAAAAGAGAAAAAGTTGCGCGCAAAAGGAAAGTTGCACGAAAACGATTTTCGCGCCAAAAGGTATTTTTACATGCAAGCCATTTAAATTGTGCGCAAGGCACCCTAAAGGCTGCGCAAAATATTTTGGGTCTTCGCACGTATTCAGTATTGCATAAGAGAGTTCTTACCGGCTTCTGGGTAAGAATGTAAAGATTTGTACTTCATAGAATACATCTTTTCAATTGTAAAGAAGCACTGAAACATTGTGTTACCCTATTTGTGCTAAGAGGGAGCACACGCACTGTTGGATTGTTTTCAATGTGCTGCACGAGTGTAAGGGTTTATCCTACTCGTTGTATTCCACATCAAAGGATTGTTTTCTAGTGGATTGTGTGGTACTGGATTGTTTCCGTACCACACCAAGGACGTAGGTACTCTTGTTGAGTAGTTAACCTTGTAAATCTTGTGTTCCTGTGGTTGTGTGTGTTCAACAGGGAAGAATCTATTTAACAGGAGGCGAAGGTTGTTTTAAAAAAGGGGAAACTTAAAAAGAAAAAGATATCACTGATTCACCCCCTCCCCCTCTCAGTGATACTTGGATCCTGACTAGGAACTTCATTTGATACATTATATATGTTAGAAAATGTGGAATTCATAAATATCAATAAACAAAGTGAGATGGGTGGATGAAAGATACAAAACATGACAAGAAATCTGGTTGAGAGAATAAGTAATTTATATGATCAATGAATAAAAAAATTTGAACATATTTATGTTTATTCTATCTAATGTTCTTATTATATTATATTGCATTACTTTTAATCATATTATAATCAAATTTGAAAAAAAATACGATGTTTCCTTATATTTATGTCTTTAAAAAAATAAAAAAACCCATTTAGACAACTGACCTGGGTAACTTGAGAGTGAATATGATCCTATTTGAGAGACTGACCTAGCAGTTGTGCCACAATGACTTATCCCAATATAGAATTAAAAATAGTAATGAAATATTCATGAGATTTCGATTATTTTTTTGTATACATAAAATTATAAGCATTAAAAATAAAAATATTTGAATTACATCATACTAACAACATTGTCCATCAGAATGTAATGTGGTTCATTCATAGAAATGAAAAATAAATAAAAGATCAAATTAATACTGATTCATTACAATTTGAGATCATTTTCATGGTTTATATTGTATTTTTCTCTAAAACATGAATCAAATTAGATATGGAAATTAAATTAATATATTGAATAGAAATAAAATATTGATGGTATAATAAATATTTTGAATGAACAAAACCTACTGATTTATGTCAAAATGTATTTATTTCATTCACTGAAGGGGTTTATCAATAGTACCGATCAATACTGAAAAAAATATAATGATATAAATTATCAAAAAATAGGTTAGCTGAAAAGGTATATATTAAAAAAAAACACATATAATAAATTAAATTAGTGAATATGATTTCTTTTATGGTATGTAATATCCATCATAAATTAAAAAATATAGTAACTACAATGATATCCATTTGGAAGTTTTAGATACTAAGTGATATTTGAAATATATAAGAAATTTTTTATAACATATCTTTAAATACTAAACTATTAATTAATATACCAGAATAAATTATCTTCTATTGTAACAACATGTTAAAAAATTTATGACATATTATGTATCATATAAATGAAAGAAAATAATATTTTGAAAATATATTGACTACATGTTAAGAGATACATAAATTTCAGATAATTAATTGGATATACAAATATTATATCATTATAATTATTATTAGATTTACTTGATTTATTTAAATGAAATACAGTTATAACAATAAAAATTAATAAATAATTAGTATTATACATTATTATAATTAAATTATCATAATAGTAATCAATGTAAACAATTTGACACTTTCATAATAAATCTAAAAAATAACATATAATATTTGGTCTTTTAATCGAATAATTATTCAATTTTTTTATAACAAATTTGATATAAATCTATCCTTGTATAGTTTTCAACATTTAATTTTTATATAATTCAAATAACCATTATATAATAATATCTATTCATATTTTATCAATATGTAATACCTTTTTGGATAATCCCTTAGTTCATATTTAACCACCATTTTCATTTTTTTAATATACTTGGTCATCTTAAAAAATGTAAAAATACTACATAACTAATTATATGTACAGTCATTACAGTTCATAGATATATATACTTCTTCTCTATTATTCACCAAAAATTTATAACTCTAATAAATTTTGATATAAATCAATTGTTCTTCCAATTTACATGTAAAAATTTTATTTCAATTAGAAATAGATGAACAAAAACACAGAATTCAAGAAGAATAATTTACCAGATCTATAAAAATTTTGATGATCTCGTGACACCTTCTTTATGAAATCTAGTCATATGATTAATATTTATCAATTTTTTATTCATATTTATCTTATTTCATATAAAAATATATAATAAAATTATATACAATGTAAATAAGTTTAATAATATATTATATTTATAAATAAAATATCATATATATATATATATATATTCTGCGCATCGGGGTATATTTACAGAAAAATACACACACACCACACACAAACAGGCTAGAAAGGTAGGTCATACCCCCCCACCCAAGGATAACCTACCCATCATGCCCATTGGTATTTAGTACAAGGCCCATAGCCCGATCAATGGATATCCTTAAGGCCCCTATGTCAATTCCTGCCCACATCATGCCTAAATACCACCTCATATGTCAGTGTCTGCATCAAAAATCCCTAATGGGATTCCCACGATTTTAACATAGGTCTTTTGGATTTAGGATTATCGGTTTTATCACTTATTATCCTACCCAAATGAAACACATATATATATATACATATATATCTCAATATATGTATTATATAATAGTATATAGAAATGGTATAAAGGTATGTATAAATTGTACAAAATAGGGAGACACAAACACACACACACACATATAATCAAAATATTTTTGGGTGCGTAAATGTGTGTGAAAATAAAATGAATTATTTAAAGAAATTTATAATGATTAGGAATCATATACCTAAATATTATAAAAGGACTATATAATAAAATATACACATTTGTAAATACGTATTTATATCATAATTATATAAATATTATATATATATATATATTATATAACAACTTATTGGTATAATATTTGAACTTATTTATATTTTATCATATATATATATATATAATATTTTAACTATAAAAAAATATTTATATGTATTTGTATTTGTATTTGTATTTATAAATTGTATATAAATGTATTTATAAATTTATGTGTGTTAAACATATTTAAATTTAATGTTTTTATAAAAATATTACAATATTTATAGGTTCAAATTTATATTTTCCTACATATATAAAATAATATAAGATTATTAATTAATACTATAACACATATACAAATTTTTATTTAAACTTAGTATTAAAAAATGTATTATATACAATCACTATGTATATAAACAATGATGTTTATACAAATTATGTAGACAATAATATTTATCTGTAAATAAATATTAAACTATATATATAATTCTGAAATAAAAAATATGTGAATGTATATATTAGTTATAAAAATATATATTTCTATATACAAAACCAAAAAATGATATATAAATATATATATATATATATATACTGACTTGAAAACACAAACACACACAAACACATATCTGAAAAATTTTAAATATAAATATATTAACAGAAAAAGAAGATTTATATAAAAGTATCTTTTGGTGAATTAAATTTTTTTAGTCGATAAATGTTACCTGATTTGATAAAGTCAAAACATGTAACAATAGAAACCTTATAAACTAAGGCACATCAGTATTGATTCAGGAGAGGGAAGTTGATAAACAATGTCTATTTGTATTATAATGAATGTAAAATTCTCAACACTATAAAAAATGTGTTGTGATTAGATACCTTTTTCCAGTGCTAATTTAGTGCTAATAATGGAGAAATTTGTAATGACCTATGATTCCACTATATATTTTCAATAAATAAATATTTGATTTCTTTATATAGAACTGCGAAATTAAATTTTTTTATATATATTAGATGAATGAGACTATGAAAATTTAAGAATAGTAAAAAAAAGTGGTAAATATATATTGTAATCAATAGTATGTTTATAAAAAATATGTATTAATTACATACAATGTTTTAAAATGGAATTTTTTAATAAATGTGGGTTTTTCTATATATTTTATTCCTATAAAACCAATTATTTTTAAAAATTTTTGATTTTAATTTTTAATAAATAATTTAATTTTTTTAATTTATAATATCAAAATATTCATATGATTTTTCTCATTTATTTTTATATAATAATTGATTTAAAGGTGAACAGTTAAATATACTGTTTTTATTCTATCATTTATGAATACATAAAGATGTATCTATATCATAAAATAGATTGAATATTTTTCATGATCACATATATATTTATGTAGTAAAATTATACATATATAAATACTCTCATTAATTTTGAGAACCTATGTTTTATATTTTATTAACATGTGTAATGTTTTCCAATAAAAGAATCTATTTTTTTATTATCTATAATCAAATAATATTTTTTATAAAATTAGTTTTGGATTTATTTTAATGCCATATATATTTGAAATATATTATTATAAACCAATTTAAAACCTTAATATCATAGTCTTGGATTATTTTGCATAATGCATAAATTTTATGCTCAAAATAAACTTTTTCTAAAAATGGTTATTATTTGTTTCATGTGACAATTTTATAATTTATTTTTCATCACATATAAATTGTATCCAATAAAATATATTTCATATTTCAAATCAATGTTTCCAAATTGTGTTAAAAGATCAATTTAATTTTTTCTAATTAATATAAAAATATATAGAGATGTTTTATTACTACAGTAAAAATACAAACTATAAAAGTGAAAGATCAATTTCTAAAGAAAATAATTTGTGTTTAAATTTTTTAAATAATGTTTGTTGGATTAATGACCTTAAATAATACCACAATCTATTATTTTCATTTTTGGAGTCTTTTTGACATGTCAAGTAAGTGCACCATTAGTATTAAGTGATTTTAATTAAAAAATCATTCTCACCTCCCATTAAAGACCACTCAAATTGATATAGTATCCACCTGAAACACTTAGTATTTTCCTTCATTTATAATCAATTCATTTTCCTTGATCCTCTAGTAAAATTATTTTGGAATTATTTTACAATTTCCAAGGAGATATCCATGGGAAATCCCAAGTCATTAACATGTTTAAATTTTTCCTAACTTATTTTTTGTTCATCCTTACTTTACCAAATATAATAATGAATGTACTAGAGGATGAATTTTGTAATTTCTATAATTAATTTTTTCAATATCAATGAATAACTATTTACCAATTGTCTCCTTTTTTATTATGAAAAATCAAGCATTCATTTATGTCTTGTGTGAACTACAGCTTCCATTAAGAGACAACTTATATTTATCACCATATCCTCTACATTACTTATATTATGTGTGATAAAAAATATTTAATACTTAATATAAATGTTTTATTGATTAAAAAAATTACAATTCTTCTTTTTTTCCTCGGATTCATGAAAATTTACAATCATTAGTAAATTGTTGTGCAGACTACCGCCACTTAAATGTAATGTATTTATTTTTTAAACAGATTTTTTATTTATTTATTAAACACACTTCAAATATGAATCACCGATTTAATGTTATCAACATTATATCATTATTATTATATAAAAATTATATGATTCCCTATGAAACAAATATTTTAACAATAATCATAGATAGAGTTTAGAATGATAATATTTGTAATAGTCTACCCACCCACATAAACAATGATATAAAATAATATCATGGATGACCATGATAACATGATTATAGGTATTTTAGTATATAAATATGTAAAAAAGAAATAACTATATAGTTTTATTTATAATATTGATCACACTAATTACGGTATCAATGTGCCTATATTTAAAACAACGGAAACTTACTGATAACCCATTTTATGATTTATGGTCAGGGATAAAAGTACCATTGTATGAAATTATAATGTTATAAATAATTATAATTCATCAATTATTGAAATTTTTTTAGTGTAACAATTATTTACTTTAGGATAAGAATGGATAATAAAATCACTATTATGACTGTAGTTCAAAATAATTTAAATTACTCATACTCAATATGAAAAATATATAAAAACAGTCTAATGAACATGTATAGAATAATTATAAATTATATATATTATATTATATAGATGTGGATAATATTATTAAATTTAATATGATGATATTTAGGTTTTTTTATTGGATCATAAATTATATTATATTAAGCAAGAAAACAAATTAAGGGGTTCCTTATCACACTTTTCAATCAATTAAACATTTTTATTATTAAAAAGAGTAATTTATAATTTATTATAAATTAACATCCAAATTTCATTAATGTGTAATGAATTTAATTCCGTTAAATATAATTTTATTTTAAATTCATTGTATCTACCTAGCGATCATTAAATGTTATCTTTTAATTAATGTGATGGTTTGTGTTAACTCATCTCACTTTGTGGAGATAAAATGATTATTTCTAAACTATATTATTCAAATATTAATTTCCTCCACCATATGTTTCAATTATATTTTAATATATCGTCTTATATTGTTTTTTATTACTTTTTATTCAATGATTTTTTTTAATAACAATTTTCATCCTAAAAAATATATTATTCTTTAGAATAATTATTATCATATTTTAAAACAGTTTGACATCTTTGTCAACATTTTCATCAAATTTTATAATTTATACTCAGAGAAAATATTATATTTTATCAATAGTTAGCTTAATTTATACATTCTTTGATTTTTAAAAGGAATATTTTTACTCTTTTTATGTGGTTTTTAATAGTTGTATTTAAAAATCCATTAACCCAAAAAATAAATTTCTCTATAAGTTGAAATTGTATTTGATAAAATTTATATCATTTTAAAGATCAAATATTGAATTTTATTTCTAAAGATTTTATTTTACCAAGATTTCATTTCATATTATTATACCATTGTATTATTTTCCAAAAAACCCATTGTTATGTTTTCTTTTTTTTAATTAAACATTTTCATAAAACCCCACTATAAAATTTGGATAACATTAGATAATTCTAAGGATAAATCAATGAGGTTTATTTCAAACTATTATTTGTAAATATCTTCATTTAATTTTTTTAAATTTATCTATTATAAAAGTAAAATTTTAATGTCACTTTAACTTCTAAATTTTTGTTGATGCTAAAATAATTTTTTTAAACATTATTTTTAATTTTTATTAATTTTCTCTGCATCTCAAACTGGTTTATTATATTATAAATTATTATTTTTCTACTTCAGCAACGAAATTTCCTTATAAAATATTATTATATGATTATAGAGTAGTGGATATAATATTTTTATATTATTAAGGTCAAATATGGTGATAAAATTTTGAAATTTTCTGAAACACGTTTTCCTTCTCATGTAAAAATTATGATGTGAGGCATAAAATGAATTTCCTCCTAAGGTTTCTCATGATATCTTCGATGATTGATATATTTCACCACAAAAATTTATTTTTTTCAGTAATTGATTTCTTCACCATCTATATCCCCCCAATATAACAGGTAGTGATTTATATATCATGAGAAAATGGGAAAATAGTTTTGTTGAATAATCCAAAAAAATGAAACAGGTCAGCGAAGCTTCATCTCTAAGAGAGAAATTGGTTTGGATTCCCAATCCACCGTGTAAGGATTATTATATTCATGTTTTTTCTAATATTGTTATCTTTTGAAATATAATTATATTATGATTCCTCATATATTATACTCTCTATTTTATTTGGGTAGGTTTTCTTAATTTTATCATCATTAATCATCATTATTATCTCATGTCATAGATGATCAAAGATTAAATGGTACCTTGATACCCAAGCTAGAACTGAAAAGGACTGAAGGGTTTTCATGATCCCCAATGGTTAGCGACAAGAACCTAGAATCAAACAATATGTATGTGGGAATTAATTATACGGAAACACAATAGAATATTGTGATGTATGTATATACTCATAAAATAAAAACTATATAGGGAGAACTATACCAATTAATAAATCTGTATAAAAAACAAAATGTTCCACCAGAATTTCTAGAAAAAATCATAACCACCCATGTCCCACGGGAAAAAAGAACTCAAATAACCATGATTAATAGAAACGATAACCTTTAAGTTGTGATTTTCACTTTAATTATCATTGTAATAGGAAATATACAATTTCCCAAAGACACAGGTAGGGTATTATCTAATATACCATTACTATATCATCAAGGATTCTATAATAATATTCTTACATATTTAGGCATCTATATGATGAAATTTTAAATAAATAAGCACGTAAGTGAAAAATAATATTTTAAAAACATTATTACTTTTAAAATTAGTGAAATGCATAAAAAATGAATTGATAAATATTTTATATATTCCATTTTATACAAATTATTAAGCCATATTTAAAACAGATTATAGTTAATGATATATATAGGAAAAATTAACTCAAGAAAGAAGGCCATATTCCAAGCTGTGTTATTGTTTGAGGTTATGGGATAATCAAAAACTTATACACTAAAAATAGAAATGTGAACATGAATCCCATTAAAACAAGTGATGAGGACTAAAAATCATTAGACTAAGGACAAAATCATTCAATGCATTTAAATTTTGGTTTTAATGTGTCAATTTCTTCACCAAGAATTCCTATATTAGAATTTTTATACCTAATAACTCACAAAATACATTGGGTTTCATGTGTTAAATCAATAATCATAAAGAGAAATTTATTTGAAAACCATTAAAAATATAATTCCACCCATTTTCCCATTTTAATATAATGGTTTCCATTTAAAAACCAAGATGTTTTTTTAATCAAGTCATGCCTTTTCTTGTATAAAACCATATGGATTCCATCAAAACAATTGAATATATTTTTCTCAAATATTAATCTTAAAACACTTCCATAAATAAATTTTACTAGTACATTGGACCATTTTAATTCCATGATTTGTCCATTAATTTTACAAACACCCCTGATTCAATTCAATTATGGGGTTTTTTAAACATTTATGCCAAATCAAATTAAAATACCCAATTCAATGCAATTGGGGTTTTAACAAACCAATTGAATGTAATTAAATTGAAAAAAAACATTAAAATGTAAATAATTTAATTTAGGGTTAATAAAATAGAGAATCCTAATTGGAACCACCTACCATGGGATCATGGCTTCCTGAAACACAAATATCTAAATGGGAAACTCCAATGTAGAATGTTGAAAATAATGATCCGAGAATCAAATCTACATAAAAGAGAAAAAATATTAGATCCTCTAACAAAATTTATATCTATTAAACCCTAGGTATGAGAGAAGAGGTATTGGGATATATATGAAATAATAATGAAACTTACCAGGAAAGGGTTGAAAACAATTGATTTACTTTGATCTACCTTGGAAGGGGTTTTAAGGAGCCATGATTAGTCCTTTGGAGCTCCAAAGACCAAGGATTTTGTATTTGGTAGATTAGGACCCTAGTTTGGGTCAAAATAGGGTATCATAAATAAATTTATGAATTTATTTATTAATTAAAAATTATATACATTGTTAGTTATGAAGGGATATATTGTTAGAAAAATTGTGAATCCAAACAATGCCCCCACTAATATAAGGTTTTATAGATTATCCTTTTGGGTGAAATATTTTTCAAATCATGTTCCAGCCATGATAACCCTCGGTGTCTCAGTTTTCATAGTTTTTACTAGTAGGGTTCATGGTTTGGAAAACCCATTATTAAAATGTAAACAACCTAATAACATCCAAAATTGTCCTAAATATCTCCCAGATATCTCTTAAATGACACCCAACCAAAAATTGATCAAATGAGGGTTAATGGACACCTAAAATAGTAACAAGATGTTACAACCTCCACACTATCGACACATTCTATCCATGAAAATCATATTATGAATCTTCCATGTCAAAAAGATGTGACCACTACTCTATCATCTGTGCCTACGTCTCAGATATCTCATATGTATCAGAATCATTCTTTCATATAACTCAAACCAAAGGTATCATCCTCCTATGAAATACCAAGGTTTCAAAATAAAATATCCTAACTAGATGATCAGTCACAAATATATCAGGAATGAAATCAAGATCAATCCATCTCAGAACATGAGATGGATCAGATAGCTACATTTGGATATATTATACATAGAAAATATAATCTATCGACATTAGTTGTGATATATTTTCTTAATGGTAATCTACTTTATTCACATTCTCAACAACCATTAATGGTCCCATAAAATAATGATTAGGTTTCATCTATCACCCATGTCCTTGATAACCAACTAATGTGAAACATTAGATAATACCTGATAACCAAATTAAAATTCCAATGGTCTATGACAATGATCTGCATAAAATTTATACCGGCATTGTGTCGTCGACATTCATTGACGAATTAACAGGGTATTTATTGTTATCTATTGACCCAATGATGGTCCAACCATGTAACATTCATCAATCTCTAACTAAAAAATTAATATTTACAGGTATGGATATTCAATACCTAAAAATGATACACTCCCATCATGAAATAGTAAATATTATTTTTAAAAAACTAAACCAACCTCAAGTGATCATCCCAATCTCCACCAATGTGAATAACACAGGAATGAAGAATATCCCCAAGAATCTATATATCCTTTTCTATTTAGAAATCTGACTTTGGATGATATATTATACTCTAACAAACTTGATATCCTAGTTCCTAATTAATGCCTCTCCAAATATGAAAATGGATTCTATGATCCCAAAAATAGACTATTGTAGATGGAAAAAACTGAAAAAAATAACCTCATTCACAGACAGATTCCCCAACTACTCAAATTTTGGTTTATCGTAAATGGCTATAAAGTGTGCCAATTTAATTACTTGATAGGTCAAAATCCATATAAAATCCTTCATTCTTAGAGTATATTGATATCCAATGACTATGTACCTAGAGATATAATCCCACTTCCATGTTTGAACTAGATGTGGATAAAACAATCCTAAAGGTCTCTAAGGATCGACATTAGCCTATTTTTATATATAACAATTTGAGAGAAAATCAGAAAGGCCCCATATCAAACATGTAATCTAGAATCTACATCGTGTAGCATAGAATATCATAAGGGTTATTGGGTGAACTACCCACTATGAGTTATAGAAATCCCCCAGTATAAAATTCTTGACCAATAATAGTACCACAAAACTATTTTGATAACATAGTATATCCTCTATAGAGAACAACCACTCAGCAGTGGTCTACCCACCACAATGAGAGTCTCTAATTCCTTAGAACACATCGTCATGATAATGTTCCTGAAGAATCTTCTTTACAAGAGAATATGTCCATTGATCACTATCCAAGGAAACCTCAATACCAAATTATTAGACTCCAATATGCTACTGTGAAAAACGTTCCATCAAGTTCCACTCTTCTGATGATTAATTCATAGACTATGTTAGAAGATTCCTACATAGAGAATCTACAATGACATTCCATTCCCTGGGATATAGGTGATATCAAAGTTGAAATATTTTTGGTACTCCATAAAAATCATTTAGAGGTGATTCATATCATTTTTAGAGAATATATAACTCAAGATCATATATTAACAATAAATGTTAAACTGTTTACAAAAATGGTAATGTTGTCATCTCTTAAATTCATGCCTCACCATTTCAAATTCAATATAATTGGTCTGGTAGTTCTTCTAGGGTTCTATATGATTATTAGATCCATAAGAAATTACAAGATTACCTGGTATGAGAATTTAGACCAATCCTTAACTAGATGCATCACTGAATACCACATATCCCTACAAAGCCTTTGGATGTTTCAACATTAGCGCAGTAGAGAAAAGATATTTGATCTCTTCAAAATAACTTTTTCATTTCACGCCCTAAAATAATTTCAATCCAATTTGAGTTAGAGTAGTCATCCAAGAAGCCATAATTATTATTCCCAATACAAAATGATTTCAATACCTAGCTAAACCCATAATTCTCCTAATCTCAAAAATATTTTTTAATGTTTCTCGTGTCATTATAACTTTAAATATTTCAGGATCAACAACAATACCATGTTCTAAGACCATTTACCAAAGAAAATCACTTCTGGAATCCAGAAATCACATTTTGAAATAATGGCCTATTTTTTTTATTTCATAATAATTTCAATATATCCCTTATATGACGAAGATGATCATCAAAGTACATAGAGTACACTAGTATTTTTCCATAAAATAAAACCACAAATTTATCATGATACTCATCGAAAATTATATTCATTAACTCTATAATTAATAATTGAGAATTGTTTAGACCAAATAGAATTATAATGTATTTTTAATGGCCATACCCACACAGAGATGTGGTTTTTGGAGTGTTAGTTTATTTTATTCTCTACTGATGGTAACAAGAATGATGAGAAATTTTTGATAACCACTTATCACCTTTAACTGGTCAGAAAAATATCAATCCTTGAAAAATGACATTTTTTCCCTGACATGTTTTTTAATAATCAATGCTATAGATAATTCACCAATCATTATTCTTATAAAAGATTACCCACACCATCCAAGGTGACACACTCAATATATAAAGACATTCTCTATAAGATCATGAAACAAAGCCTTCAGATCTTTTTTCACTTTGTCCCATGTATTGAGAAGTTATATATATCGAATGAGTACCTAGTAAAAAATCAATTGATAACTCTCCCTCCCTTACTGGATGAAAACCATAAAACTAATAAGGAAACAAATTGGGAAACTCAATGAAAAATATAGTGAGATTACCAATAAAATATTATTTCTCTATATCAAAAGAAAACACTAATATTTTTTCCCAACATTGGGTTCACTTTTCCACCTCTAATCAACCTTATGTCCTATTATCTTTGAAATATTCTATAGAATCCTACCTTTTTATTACATAAGATTTTCATTACATTGAAAAAATGGAGGATCTTTTAATTATTAGTTTCTTAAAACAAGGAACATAATACATGAAAGCATAAGACATTCATCAAAAAAAATGTGAATGTATTATTCATTTGTTCATCCCAATTACATTCACTACACATCATATCATCGAGATAAACGTCAAAGAAAATTCTAAGCATAAGGCCTAGTAAGGGAATAAGGAAGGGAAACTGTTTACAACTGACTTTAAGAATATCATTATGAACATGAGGAATATCATTATGTATTGATTCATATAATAATTAGAAGAACATACATCATAAAATGGAAATGTGGCTACAAAATTTAATTTATATATTCATAATCATATCACCAAGGTTAGTCACAAAGCTGTCAAAAACATAAAAAAAAAATTAACCCTAATATCGTATAACATGTCATCTCAAGAGATTAAATTCCTAACCGAGTTCATTAGAGTGCAATCAGTGAACACCCTTCATACGTATTAATTTTCATATCATCAAAATACATAATATTAAATATATATATATATAACACATGGAGAAAAATATAAAAAAGTTTCATATCAAAATCATGTTATTATAAAGTTCTTTAAAAAATAGGATCATTATGTCATTTTTATCCCACCTAATGGTAATGCAGGTTTTATAAATTTCAATACCATGATCAAAGAAACCGTTGTAGCATCATGTGGAATACCCATAAGATAAAAAAGTTTGGGTATTCAAAAATTAATGTTAAACTGGGATTTATTGATGAGAAGAGGGAAATTTTGAGAAGTAAAATTGGTATCATTACGAGTATAAAACATGGTTTTAGAAATGGGTAAAAAAATATTTGGGATATGGGGTCTCCCATTGATACAACATAATTATATAAGAAATTAATGAATAAAATGAAATAATTGAGAATTACCACAATATTTGGAAGACTTATACGAAAAGAGGTTCTTGAAATGAAGAGTGTAGAAGGATGTTTCCCTAACATTGATGTGTAACTTTCAAAACATGATAATTGGGACTTGGGAGCATGATAACATCTTGGGATGACTAATTGGATTTCCAAATTATCATAGATTTGTGGAGGATTATGTTTTATTTAAAGGCTATGAATAAATGGGTTGGTTTGATATAAAAAGTGGTGTATTTTTTTTATTAATTTCCAAATATTTTAATTGGATACCTAGGTTGTGGTAAATGAAAAAACATGGGATTTACCATGGTATTTACTCATGGTATTAGACATTTTGGACGCAAATTATGTTATTTTAATCCAAAAGAGTCTACCATCATTTTATATTACTATGTTTTTATAGGAAAATTACATAAATCATGGATTGGGGTTAATTAATTATTACATCATTATGACATAATTATTCTTTCATTAACATACAAAAAAATTAAAATTGTATTTTTACTATTCTTGAAAAATTAATTATTTTAGGAAATTATCTTAAATTAACCATAACATAATTTGGATTTTTTGATTAGAAATTGAAATTTATTTTATCAAAAAATTTCTCTAAATATGAGAATTTTTACTTTTTGACAATAAAAATCCGTATTTATTAGAAATAACAGTAGATTGAAAATGGATAGTAAAATATCTACCATTTAAAAAATATAACTATTTTATCATTTAAATTTAGTGCTTTGATAATACTATTTCATAAAAATAATCATTACTAATAATATATTATGTTATTATAATAATGATATCTCTTTTTAAATGTACAATATTTATATATAAAAATTGTCAAATTTCATCATGTTTTTATTAAGAAAAACATTTCGTAAATTAGAAATGATTCAAAAAAGTTATTTATACAGTTGAATTAATGTTTAGGTTACTAGGGAATTTATACATAACCCCTTTTCGAACCCCCCATATGCTCTAAGATTTATTTTTAAAATGATGGTATTTACGTGGGGTGCCTATGCTGACATGAAATGAGTTGTAATCTCCACTAACATGAACTTTTCCCATAGGTGATTTTGTTCGAGCTTCACTTATTGAATCTAAACCTTGGAATGGTCATGGGAGAACCAGAGTGATGACAGTTCTTTCCCAGGTTTTGAAAAATGGTCTTCAAATGGTATGACTCTACATTTTGAGTCCATCAAATCTTGTTTGTGTAACAATATTATTTTGTCAAAATTATACATTTAAACTCTAATGATATCGTTAAAATTATTATCATTCTTATTTTTTCTAATGTAAATATTGATTATTGTCCATTATTGACTAATGATTATATAATAATTCAATATTGATCGTAATATTTCCCTTTAAATTTACTTCATTAAAAATGATATGGTTTTTTTGTGAATAACATTATATGACACGCATTTTTATGAAACAATTATCTTTTAAAAATTCAAGGTCTTTACATTCTTCCCCATTAATAAATTTTTTCACTGAAAATTCACCACGTTTTCTTAGCTGATAAAAGGTGGTGGTACATTTTCCTCATTATCACATCTGGTTACCATGTCACTTCTTTATATTTATGGTTCCTCCACAACACATTAAAAAGGTGGTTAGTCATATCTTGTTTAACCTTATCTCTATTGTCAAAAATATCCGATGGATTATTCTCATAATAGAGGTAATGTTATATTTATACCACCTCAGGATTCATTACATGTGAGTGGTTCGGTATGTACTTATAGAATGGAGACACGTGGAATACCTCATGAAATTCATCTATATTTGGTAGAAGTGTTGGATGATATGTCTATTATCTTATGTGGTCGGGGATATAAAAATGGCCCAATGTGCATGTGGATAAGCACACATTTCTTCTGAAACTAATGACTCCTTTACATTATAATATTCAAACGAACACTTTATCTCCAAAATCAAACTTCAAGCCCCTTCGATGGTTGTAAGTATAAATTTTTGATTACTCTGAGCGATCTTCATGTGTTATTAGATGGGATGAACCATTTCATTCATCTAATACACATGATCAAGACCATGAAACTACCTCTAAACATCTAAATCCCAACAAGTAGGAGGACCACATTTCTTACCATATAGAGAATCATAGGTTTCCATTTGGATATGAAAATGGAAGATATTGTTGTATGAGAACTCAACTAATGGGGCATGTTGATCACATCCGCCTTTAAAATCCAGTGAGCATGTTCTAAGAATTTCCTCAAGGGTCTAAATAGTCATTTCATATTTTCCATCAGTTTAGGGGTGATTAGATGTATTGAAATTCAATTTTTACTCATAGCATCTTGAAGACACTTCCAAAATTTTGATGTGTACCTTGGATAATTATCATTTATGATATTGAGTGGTACCCCCTTGCAGCCATTCTAATTCATTCACATATATCATGGTATGTTGGTAAAAATATAAATATTCAAGAATTTAGATTAAATGGGAATTATTTGGTGAAATATTCCACTATAACCCATAACACATAGTTTCCTTTGTATGTTTTTAGGAGACCATAATCAAAATCCAAAGCGATATTGTCTCACATCGATGTTAGTATGAGAATTAGTTGTATTACCCCTTTAGGATTTTTTCTATCTTCCTTCATTAATTGGAACACCAAGAATCATTTTTTATTTGGAAATAATCCTTTACATGTTATCCCATCAATAATGATCATGATGTTACCTATACATTTTACACCTTCCATGATTTATAGTGAATGTAGTGTTATGAGCTTCATCCATAAACTCCTTGTTTATTTCTAGAACAGGTGGAACACATATTCTTATATGAAATTTTAGTACACCATATTGGTCAAAATTGAACTTTGGAAACCTCTCATTCTTCACATCCTCTATCATCTTTTGAAACAAATGATATTTTATCTTGTATTTCATAATCTTAAATAGTAATTATGGTTGAGAATTAATTTGTGATATGGTATATCATGTCCCTTTATTTATAATTCCAATGTCTATTTTTTATATGAATTTCATCAAACGATCTCCTTGAATCCTCATCACTTCTATAAAAAATAAGGACATTCTAATTAATGCCTCAAATACATTTCTTTCTCTTCTGGGATGAAAATGAATTGAAAAATCATTGAATTTAAGATGTTTCAATCATCTAATATTTCTCATGATCAATTTTTTGTGTAAAATTATACTTCAAAAACTGGTAGTATATGTATATATCTCTTTTATCCTCATGATTATAGTGGATATATATATTTATAGCAAAGACAACTACACCCTTCTCTAGGTCATGCGTAGGATAATGCTACTCTTTAAAATTCAACTGTTGATATGCATAATAAATCACATTCTCATTTTTCATGAGGATGGTCCTAATCCATTTCATAGATGCATCACTAAAAATGATGAATATTTATCTAATATAGGGTACATTTAACAGAATTTTATAAACCAATCCCTTCTTTAGCTATTAGAAAATTTCATGAAACATTATTTTCCAGAAGAACTTGGACAATTTTATAGTTTACCTAGTTAGTAGATTATGATGTCATGAAATATATTTCAAAAACCTAAAAAAATTCTATAGAACAAAAGAAACTATGAATATTAGTTGCTATTGTAGGATGAGGCCACTCCTTTGCAACCTTTGTCTTCAAATGGAAAACCAAGATTCCTTCATTGGTTATAATATTCCTTAAGAAGGGAAGCTGTTGTCCCCAAAATTAACCTTTTCATTACATTCAAATTAGACTCTCCTTACTCAATGTATATTATATAACCATTATATGATACTCATTTTTTACATGAAATTAATAATATATCAGAATATCAGAAATAAAAAAACAAAAATGTAATCAATGTAATCCTTAGTGACATTATTCATTAAATCCACGAATATAACAGGACAATTAGTCATGATGAAGGGAAGAACAAAAAACTCATAATTCACGTATCTTCATTGGATGTAATTATTTATAATAACTTATTTCATCATGCTCAGTTTATAATAACTATATAGAATATAAATATCGGGGAAGAATTTATCCCCATGAAGTTGTTCAAATAAATCATAAATCCATGAAGGATGATACTTTTTCATCACTACAATCCTATATTATTCTCTATAATCAATTCAAAGTTGCATTGATCCATTATTTTATTTAAAAAAAAGTATAGTTTCAACCCATGGAGACAAACATGGTTAGATAAACTCCTTATCCAAAAGATCTTGAAGTTGTTTTGTTGATTCCTCCTTCTACAAATTTCTCATTCTATATGGGGTATTTGATATCGGCCTGGATCCAAACATGAGTTAAATGGATAACACTACCTCTATTTCTAGGGGTGGTCTAGGTAACTCCTCATAAAACACTCCAATGTGTTCTTGAATGATGGGGACGTTTCCTATATGAATAATTTCATTTACATGTTCATCTTCACCAATCATTTCCTCAAAAATGCCTATAATAGGTGCTTCAAAACAATCCCTTATCGAGATATGTCACATTTGAAAACATATTTAGGTATTCCCTTCAAAGATACTCATACTTCAATCCTTTTGAAGTTTATCTTAGTATTATAACTTGAAAGTAATCTCATCCCATGTATAAATTCTAATTCCAACATAGGAATGACAACTAGATTTGTGATGAAATTGTGCACTCCAAAGCTATTACTTGAGTTTATATACACTCTAGATGCATTGATATTCCCTATATAAATATTGACTAATAAATATACTTATATAGGTTTCGGGATTGATTATATATTATTTGAAAACATGGTTGAATGAAAGAAATTTGAAGAACCAATATCAAAAAATTAAATTTCTAGAATAGAGATAACACTAAGAGTACCTGCCAAAACATCATTTTGAGCTTCATCTTCAGTTGTTGTGATACCAAATTCTTAACCATTATCTCATTACCTATGATGGGGTTGATGATGATTACACTCCATTATCTATATATTTTTATAGTTATTGAATTATTTCCCAAGTTATCCACACTTTAAGATTTAGACTCCATGACAGTCCTACACCATCTTCCCTTTGTCATTAGTGTTGATAAATTTGAGTAGTCACCTCACTATTATAGTTCTAAGAAAAATATCCATATCTTACACACTTGTTACATTTCCCTCTCCTAAGAAAAAAGTTTCTCAAATGATTCATCCCACATTTTCCATGTGGGATGTTTCACATTATTTCCTCCTCTTCCATAATAAAACTTCCCAATGTTTGGCTCCAAATATCAAATTTTTCATTCGATATTGAGAAAAATGATTCCTTATGAAATCTAGTTCAAAATTCATATCACATATAACTATCTACTCATAACTATCATAGTATCATTTGGATAGATTCCCCCATAGATTGTTTCTTAGTCTGTAGAAGGAT
Organism: Viscum album; assembly: GCA_963277665.1. Taxonomy (NCBI): domain Eukaryota; kingdom Viridiplantae; phylum Streptophyta; class Magnoliopsida; order Santalales; family Viscaceae; genus Viscum; species Viscum album. The sequence continues at coordinate 1,405,551,781 of OY728119.1, forward strand.
CTATCAAGAGTTTCATTAGGATCCATGTCATTTGTAGGGTCGTTTTGATAAATAATTTTAAAGTTAATCTCATTGTGTCCCAACGATTTATTTTTCTTTTGATTTAGTTCTAATAATTAATTAGCCATTTTCATTCTCATCAAAGAGGGAAATTGTTGTTTTGATAATTGTCCCTCTGAACTATTCCCACACCATAGCATCCATATACTATATTGGATTCATGTTTTTTACTATCTTCCACCAATGATCATCTTCTTCTTATAATTAGTACACAAATATAATTATTTTCTTATTCATTGAACAAAAGATCATAGAAATGATCTTTTTTATTCATCTTATTCCTTTTATAGATATTAATGGGTCAGTAAATCCAATGATGGAAGATGGTCGTTAGATCATAAAAGGATCAACTGAATATTTTTTCTTTCTGGTTGAATGCATTCTCTCAGCTAGATTTATGTTATTAATTATAACCTCGACCAGTTGATTCATCATTTTCATGAAGTTTCTCATTCCTTATTTAATAAAATTTCTATTAGTGCATGGTCTATTGTTCTCACCATTTCCACAGTTCCTCTTATTTACCTACATTTTCTCAAAAAATAAAACATAGTAACAAATGTGTTTATTTTATGATTCTTATGATTATAAAGTATAAGTATTTCTAAAAAAATTAGGATAATTTTTTTTCTCTTCCAAGAATTTAATTTTATATAAATATTTCATAATGTGTCATAAAAATACATTAGTTCATGGTCTGTTGAACTTAATATTTATGTGGTTCCTCTGATTTCACTCTATTATATAAAAAAGAATGCTTGTTAAGAAATGTTTTTCTTTTAATGATAATATAATTATAAATGATTTTTTATCATAAAACATAATTTTAAAATATTTTATTCTTTAAAAACAATTAAATTTTATATAAATCCTTCATAATGGTTTATAAAAATTTTGTGATTAACAAAATATATTTCCTGGGAGAGTCAAAACACGAGTGTAGCAAGGGCTATTCTCATTCATCAGTTCTGATTCAAGTCTAGATCAAATCAGTATTTTTGGGTTTTATTCCTAAATACATCTATACCAGAGTCGCATTCACGTGTTTGCACCGAGATAGTGATTTCATTGCTCAGAAACCTATTACATAATACTTCACAAAAATACAAGGATATTTCCCATTATTTTATCTTTTCCTTAATCTTCTTACATGTAATGATCCAAAAAATTATAAATACAATTCCTCATTTAATTTAATTAAATGGATTATGGATATAGAAATAAAATTCCCTTATTTTTTTTATTATATCCAATTTGATTTTGATGACCATTAAGTATCATTACTGATGATAATATAGATGTTGTATAGTATTCACATGACTAGTATAAATATAGGGTTTTGATAAACCCTTTTCATACAGGAAATGGAAGTGATGACCTATGAGTGTTGTATAGTTAGATATCCTTTCTAGGATTTACCCTAGACCAAGCCCAATATGATATACAAGAACTAAAGCACTGCAGAAACCATTTATGGGAGAAGTTCAAGAACATCAATATCACAAATCAAACCATATTAACTGAATAGCTGGATGAAATCCCCATCATCATACACCTTACTCTTAGGGAGAACCCTAGTGTAATAGATGGATATGTATCAAGATCATAGCATTAGTAATATGTTTATTATTTTTCTATAGAATATTTGATATATATTCTTCTTATTATTGTTACTTTGTAAATGATTTTTAAAGAAAAAAACTATTTTTGGATAATATTCAAATTAAATTAAGAAGTATATTTTTAACTGATATTTTAGTAAAATAATATTATTATATTACATTTTTATATAGATGATCACATTTTTTACGTACTCACAGGTAATTTTTATTAGGGATTAAAAATTGTTATTGACCAAAACCTGCCATTTTCAATAAATTTCAATTTCTATTATATAATTGGAAAATAAAAAATTTAGAAAATTATTGAGATAAAATGAATATTTTTTGAACCATTATGTTGAAATTATTCAATTGTCACTTTTTTATAATTTTCATTGATAAAAAAACTTTTTTATAAATTAAATACATTATAAATATATGATTGGTTTATGACATCATAATAGTCCCACAATGAAGTAATTAATATTATAAAATGTATAATCTTATAAATATTCTTTTACTTTAAAATATGTGATTGTGTGTTTATTTTATTTATTTTCTAATTCCTTATTGAAACCTCTGATAATTATAAAATATTTAAAGATTTTAAAATAATTTCTTTGAATGTGTGACTCAAATTAACATAATAAATGGAAATATTTTGTTATCTTTTTTCCATTGGACATATAAAATAATTTATTTCACTCCCCATTTGTAGAAAACATGGGAAAAACCATGGTAGGGTTGGTGGTTTTGAATATTTTATTATGTAGTGTCCATAACCAAAATAATAATTAAATCCCCCTCCTTTACTATATAATCCCACCCATTCTCCAATTTCCCTCCACTAAAAATCCTTAAAGATCTTTAAAACTCATCCCTATACTAAATAAAGTCCTCTTAAGTCACCCCCAAGATTCTAAGAATCATATCCTATGTTATTAGGGTCATATATCCAAGAAAAGTATTCCATTTCTCATATTTTTATCGACCACGTCATTTATGATATTCCCTTTTGATATACATTTTCATTTGTTGGGATAAATTATTACCTATCCCCCTTATTATACATTTTATGTTTAAATGATCGGATCCCTTCCAATCACATTTATTCCTATACTGAACCCTTAAGTACACATGTTTTTATGCCCAAATTTTGTAATGAATATTCCACCCTCCACTTTTTTCATGCATTCCTTTTATATTATGTATTATGAACTACTTTTTTATATATTGGTATGTGTTTTTAACTATCCCCCATAATTTCCATTTCATTTATAAATTATGTGATACTTCTTTCTCTCTCATTAACTCATTTTATGAATTTCTATGTGACATCATTATATTGTCAAAATTGCACCATGATGTTCCATTCCAAAATAATCTGGTAGTTAATGACTTATACATTTCTCTATCATGCATATTCTCCTTAATGAACATAAAATTATTGATTGGGGACTTAGATGTATGTATTAAAATTTATTACACTGTTTAATAAATTATTGTTTTGAATGAAACTATGTTATATGATCTATGTGGAACACTTAAGAATGATATTTATATGATTATGAAATATTTTCCTTAATATAAATAATATTATTTTGGTAATGGTCAGTATCATTATACTTCATGTTTTGATAGGTTATTTACCTGATTACTTAATGGGACGTTTTACACCATGGGGTCTTGTTGGATATATCCTATGTCTATTTATGATGCAATACATTTTGTTTAGGTCGCATTTTAATGTTTTGATTATTATGCTATATCATGCATTATTATTAATGATAATTTACGCCTCGTTTATATTTCTTGTTTAAAATTTACTATTATTATCATGTTATTCAAAATTTATTCCTATTCTATTGTTTATAGCTCACCCCATTCTTATGTATGTCCTTAGGTTATCCCATGCAGTGTTATGAATGAAGGAATGTTTTGTTCATGCTAAATAATTTTTTAATGAAGATGTTCCTTCTCATGTTTTATGTTATTATTCAATGTAAGTACTTTCCAAAGGAAAAATACATTTTGATCTTCTTATTGGAATAAGTGAAATTCTATCTAAAAAATCATGATTAAAACTGAAATAAAAGTAAGGGTTGTTATAGATTATATTATAGGACTTTTTTAGTAATTTTGGGTATGAGGATTAAAAAACCATAGTTAAAACCCATATGGATAAGATTGAGTGTAATAAGATATCCCTAAATTTTGGTGAGTATAGAAGAAGTGTTTTATAATTAAAATATATCAATATCTGTATAATACAAGTGGATATGGTTCTAGAACAAATATACCTAGGAGTAACATCCCTAACAATGTGTTTTGGGCCTAACTCGGGGTAACCTGGTCCATGATAATGGGTCTTACTGTGCACCTGGTTTGACAATTCTAGGGGACATGCATTGGTAATTTCATAAACTCATTAAAAATGTTATTAAGGAAACAATTCTAATAAGAATATGTGTTAGGAAGTATATCATGGATAACATAGACTGTAGACTAAAAACTCATAAGTTAATCAGGTAAATTTAAGTTATCACTTAAATTTCAATATATAACCACTTTATGTGTCAAACTATGTAAGATACTTATCCTTATTTTCTATTCTATCAAAAGGCCAAGAATATAAATAATTGTGCTACCAACCAATTTGAAAGGAAGTGTGAGGATTTCCGCAAGGAGATTCCCAACATGATTGGAATGATAATAAAAAAGATCTTCATAATACTATCTCAATTAACTCGTGAAACAAATAGAAACCTACAAAATGAGCACAGCCCATCCCCAAGAGATATAATCTGGTAGTCGATATTTTCATGAGATAATGGCCTCCTACTTTCAACGGATCATCAGATCCCATAACCAGGGAGAAATGGATCAATTCCACTGAAAATATATTCTACATCATTCAATGTTTCAAAAAATATAAGGTTCATCTATTTATTAATTGTATAAAGGGTGAAGAAAATTAGTGGTGGTCATTGATCAAGAATATGAGGCCAAAAGATGATATCGAAGAAATGGAGTGGAAGGAATTTCAATTTTTTTATAAATATGTTCCTTGCAACCTCCATTTTAAGATGGTAAGATATTTTCTTGGACTCAATAAAAAGGATGAAAAATTTTTAGGGGTGTCTATGGAAAACATCACAAGACAAGAATGATACACATCCAATTTTGTCGTCACCCCCAAATTCAAGATTGATCACTTCTTTGGTGGGTTAAAACCTACTCTAAGAAAAGACTAAGAGATCTATGACTTTGATAACAATGAGTAAATTATATGATGTTCCCTCAATGTCAAGATGGTTATCATAGAAGCTCAGGGGTATTGTGGGGATATTAAACATAATGTAGATTATAATTCTGTTCATTCAATGGATAAATCCAACAGTACTATGAAATTCCCACACCCCACTTTTCAATGGTGTAGAAAGAAGAACCCATGGAAATTGCTTAATGGGAATAAGGAAATGCTTTAGGTGAAGAATAGAAGGGAACCTGGAAAGTGATTGTCGAAAGGAGAAACCCACCAATGTAATAGAGGAAAGTAATTCTCTAGCCAACCCTCAATGTGTTGTTTAGTGTGTCAATTGTAAGGAACCAAGTTACATTGTGAACCGGTGCACTATGCCAAGTTTTTTCAAAGGAAACCAACTCCTCAAAGGTTTTAAGGGAGATATTTTTTACATCACCACTACCAAGGTGGTTCCCTACAGTGATGTGGTGACTAGTATTCTAGTTATTCATCCATGAATAGTGAACAATATTTTTTATTCTGGTTCTACACATTCTTTTATATCAAAAAATATTAGTATAAATTTTCAAACACCACCACAAAGCATGTATGTAGCGATATCAGAGAAAATGAGAAATGGGAAATTTTTTCATCCGATATATATTACGCATCTCCTATAAAAATTTGCAGATTTAATTTCCCATCAAACATTTTCATACATTCCCAGGAAGAATTTCTTGCAATTTGGGGTATGGATTGGATTTATCTATATAAAGAAAACTGAAATTATTACTACAGGATAGTCACACTCCATATTAAAAATCAACCCAGGATTCTATCAATGTTCGAGGAAGGACAATCTTCTTTAGCACCATCATCTCAATCATGGATATTATTTCCCTACGAGAAAGTGTATCGAGATCAAATGATGGAGTATAAGGATTGAACCATCCTTTGATACATGGAAATTATGGGGTAACTCAACGATGTGTTTCTCGAGAATTTTCTTGGTCTTACCCCAAGCAGTGAAGTTGAATCTTTGATCAAACATATACCTAGGGAATTTCCAACATCCATGACTCTGCATGGAATGGATGTTATGGAACATGAGGAGATAAAGAAACGCCTATAAATGAATATGGATAAAGGTTTTATACGCACAAGTACATCACCATGGGGTCCACCATACCACTTCATCATGAATAATGGTGGGTCAATTCTCTTTTTCATTGATTATCGTGAGCCAACTAAATCACGATTAAGAACAGGTATCATTTTCGACAAATTCATGATTTATTGGATCAACTGTGCGAAGAACAATACATCACCAATATTTATCTATGGTTTGGTTATTACCATGTATGGGTGAATAAAGAGGATATCCCCAAGACATATTTTAAGAAAAGGTATAGGTATTTTGAGTTCATAGTGATTCCATTCGAACTCACTAATTCCCCAAAAATATTCAAGGAATTGATAAATAGATTATATACACAATAACATGTAAAATTTGTGGTATTATTTTTAGATGAAATTCTAAAACACTATAAACCCAATGAGGATCGTGAGGATTATCTGATCATTATTCTAAATACCTTGAAAAAGGAAAAACGCTATGAAAATTACAACAGGTATAAGTTTTATTTGAAATAATTCTCATTATTAGGTAATATCATCACAAGAAATGAGATATTTTTTGGATCCATCAATGAAAAAACAATTACAAGATGACCTAGAATAATATATATGATAGATATTCATAGATTCCTTTGGTTAACTGGATATTATCTTCGATTTGTGACAATTTTATCATGATTTTTAAACCCTTTTACCAAGATAACTCATAATGGAGACAAATATTATTATAATGATTAATTCCATGAAATCATTGTGGAGTTTAAAATGAGGCTTATCATTGACCTTGTGCTCACATTACCCACAAGTGTGGATCTTTTTATAATTTTCAGCAATGCTTCAATGAAATTATTGGGATATGTGTTGATGAAAAATAGAAAATTCATTTCCTACACATCATGGTATATAACAATTCTTGATAAAAATAATCCCATGCATGATAATAATTTGGAATATTTAATATTTGTGTTGAAAATATGGTGTAATTATCTCTCTGGGGAGAATTTTAAAATCCATATGGATCAAAAAATTCACAAATATATACTCACTTAGAAAGAGATAAACATGCGCCAATGAATATTTTAAGAGCTTATAAATGATTATGATTGGACAATACATGAACATCATTGGAAAGAGAACAAGGTGTAAGATGATATATATAGAAAGGACCCCGTAACATTATCATTTATATGAATTGAGATGGATCTGATATTCATATATTTGAAGAAGATGGACATGGGGATTATAAAGAAAAGAACATCATCAATCCCTTCAAAAAAAAATTCTCAATCGTCGATCTAAAAAAGGACAAAGTATTTTCAAAAAGTTGATTGGGGAATCTATAAGAAATTAGAAACAATTATAATTGGAAAAACATTATTTTTCAATGTTAACGAAGAAGGAATTGTGAGATTTTTTGTCAATACTATGTGTTCTATAGAATACGGAGTTAATGAAAAATCTTGTGGATGATGCACCTTGTTTGATATTCACCATTCACCTAGGAAACACAATGATGTATCGAGATATCCAAAGCACTATAGTTGGGGTAGCATGAAGAATGAAATTTCTTACTATACATCAAATTTCATGGTTTATCACCAAGAGTCTGTTAAAAGGAATAAGTATAAGGGGGTGATAAAAACATTACCCATACCAACATGGAAATAGGAAAACATCACCATGGACATTCTCATCGGTCTTCCAAATACATCCAAAGGAATCAATGCTATCTTGTTTATTGTAGATCATATTATAAATATAGTACACTTCATTGAGATTCAATATTATTTTTCACAAGATAAATTAGAATAGATATATATCCTAGAAGTGGTATGGTTTCATGGACTACCACGATCGATTATGTCTGGTTGAGATCCAAGATTCACCTCTATGTTTTGTAAAATTCTCCAGAATTATCTAAACACCTATATGATCCTTAGTATAGCTTATCACTCTCAAAATGATATCCAATATGAAAGTACTATATAGACACTTGATGAAATGTTGAGATCATTCTCAATGTACTTCAAAGGTGTTTGAGACCAACATCTTCCTTGGGTGGAGTTCCCTTAGAAAAATAGTTTCCACTTTATCTTCCAAATGGCCTCATATGAAGCACATCGTGGTAAGAAGTAAATAATAATGGAATGTTGGGATTAAATTGGTGAAATAAAACTTATAGGTTCTGAATTGGTCAAATAAGTGATGTAGAAGGTCAAGACCACCCGGTAGAACATCCAAGATTCTAAAAGTTGACAAAACAGCTATGTGTATAATTGTTAATGACAACTACGGTTTGATGTTGGATACAATGAATTCCTATGAATACCTCAATGGAAAATAGTGATGTTATTTTGGAAGAAGGGAATTCTTAGTACAAGTTACATTGGCCCTTTTGAGATCCTTGATCGAATTAGAGTAGTTGCATATCAACTAGCAATTCAACTGAACATGTCTCACTGACATAATGTATTCCATTTACCCCCCTTATGAATGTACATACTAGAACCACAACATGTACTAAATCCATCAGTGGTACCATTAGAGAATAACCTTTCCAATGTAGAGTAACCAGTCAAGATATTAGATCATACAGAAATAGTTCAATGAAATAGGAAACTGACCCTCATCAAAGTGATCTGGAGAAACAACAAGTTTGAATAAGAAACCTGGGACCCATGGTAGGTGATGAAGAAGAGTAACCCTAATATGTCTTAGTGTTGGAAAAGGAAGGTTTTATGGATAAACTTCTAATGGGGGGAGATTGTAACGACCTGAATTTTTATGAATAAAATTACCATTTTTATTTAATTAAATGACTTTTGGAAATAGAAAACACATTCAATTATTTTGTTTTATTATATAAAATTGGATTTAAATGACCATTATGTATCATTACTATTAATAATATAGTCTTTGAATAGGGATCGCATGACTTGTATAAATATACAGTTTTAATAAATACTTTTGGCATTGAAAAAGGATGTGATGGCCTAAACCAGTTGTATCTTACCCTATGAATCCCATATGTCATATGTTCTGATGGAGAAAGAGTTTTTAAATTTTCCACAGACCAAGCACAAACTAAGATCTGAAAACTAATGCATGATCAAAACCATTATTGAGAGAAGTTATAGCTCATCAATATAACAACCTAAATAATGTTCACTGAACATCCCCATGAAAGTGCCACTACCATGAACCATACTATTAAGGTGTATTCTTATGTAATAAATGGATATGTATTAATACTCTAGCATTAAACATATATATATTATTTTTTATAGAATATTACATATAATTTCATCCTATTATTGATACTTTGTAAATGATTTTTAAACAATAAATAGTAATTTTGGTTAATACTCAAATTCAATTAAGAAATATATTTTAAAGAAATAATTTATTTTTGAAATAATTAATATTTTAATAAAATAGTATTACTGAATTACATTTTTTAAAATAAATGCAAATTTATTTTTTTATGAAGTCAAATTTAATTTTAATTATGGTTTGAAAAAAGTTAATGACAAAACCTGTCATTTTCAGTAAATTTCAATTTTTATTTTTTAAATGGAAATTTAAATGATTATAAAATACAGAAGATAAAACAAATATCATTTTTTTAATCTGGATGTCAAAATTAACCAAAAGTGAATTTTTCATAATTTTCTGAGATAATTAAATTTTTACGTAAAAATTAAATACCATATTAATATTTATTCTGTTTTATGACATCGTAATAGCACCATATTGCTGTAAAAATACTATAAAGGTATAATCATCCAAATATATTTTTTTGTCTAAAAAAATTTGATTTAATGTTTATTTAATTTATTTTATAATGATTTATTCAATCCTCCAAGAATTTTAAAATGTTTTATGATTTTAAAATAATTTATTTTAATGTGTCACTCACCTCCACATAAGAAAGGGATGTATTTTATTACCTTAGTCCATTATCATTATTAAAAAATGTATTCCACTACACTTTGGTATAAACCTTGGGAAAAACCCATGATATGGTTAGTAGTTTTGGATATTTTATTATGTAGTTTTCAAAACCATTATAATAAAGAATGCCCCCTCCTTTTCTATATAAATTAACCCATTCTCTCATTTCTCTTCACTAAAACACCTTTAAGCTTGTTTAAAATATTACCTATACTCCCTACAGACCCCCTAAGACTCTATAATTCTCCCAAGAATCCAATCATAATCCTCTTGAGTCACACATCCATGTAAGGTATTTTATCAGTCTTCTTTTTAGCAGGATCATCATTTATTATATTCCCTTTTGATATACATTTTCTTTAGTTGGGAAACATTAGTACCTATCCCTCTTACTACCCGTTTCATGTTTAAGTGATTGGATACCTTTACCAATCATTTTTACCTCTTATGAACCCTAATGTATACCCATTAATATGAAAAACAATTGTAAAGAAACTTCCACCATCCACTTTATCAAGCATTACTTTTATCATATGTATTATTAATTCCTTTTTCCTATTTTGGGATAAGTTCTTAAATATCCATCTTACTATTAATTTAATTATAAAATTATGAGATACCCATTTCTCTCTCATCAATCTATTTTATGATTTTTTATATGATTTTTTTATGCTATCGAAATTTCACCATCATTTTCCATATGGATATCATAATGTAAAAAATACCATAACCATTTCTCTACCAAGGGTATTAAATTTCATAAGAATATATTATTGAATGGGGAATTACATTTATTTATTCCAAATTATTATATCATGGAGTAATTTATGATGCTGAATGAAAAAAAAATTATATGATCTCTGTGCTATACTTGTGCATGATAATGAAATGATTTTGAAGGGTGAACATGAATAGATCTCCGATTAATTGGGTAATGGTTAGAATCATGATACATATTGTTGGGGCATGATATTTACCTGATTCCTTTATGGGAAATGGTCTACCATGGGTTCTTGGCGGATTTACCCTTGTCAATTTATGATTTTTTGTTTTATGTTGTTGCCACATTTTCCATGTTATGAATAACATTCTATATCATTTATTATTATTTGTGTTCCTATATGCCTCGATGATGTGACATTTCAAACATATATTATTATCCACATGTTATTCCATTTTTATTCCATTACACAGCTTTATAGATCACCCATTTCTTATGTATTTCCTTAGGATATATTATGCAGTGTTAAGAAGAAAGGAACTTTTTTGTTAGGTTAGAGAAGATTCCAATAATTATGTAACTTTTTATGTTTTAATTTGTCATATAATATACCTAATTTTACAAAGACACTAGACCTATTGATATTCAGAGTTGTATTAATTGAAATTGTATATAATAAAGCATGTTTAAGAATTAAATAAATAGAACAGTTGTAATATTACTATTTTTTTAAAGTTCTAATTTACATAATAAAAACTAAGGTACCCTTTTATACTAACAATTGAATACCTATATTTAATAAAATAAATATTTCATTACATTTTAAAATAATAGAGGATAATTTAAAGTTTACATTATTTTAAGCAAAGTACATAATACATAAAAATATGTAACATTTTTATAAACAACATGAAAGGTTTATCCACTGGTTCATGCTAAGTTCTCTTACTACATATCATAACATCCAGACATACATCAAATAAAAGTGTGAGCAAAAGGAAAACTATGGGAATAATAAATGTAAATAGTTTACATGTGACCTTGAAGAATATCAATAAGAACATGAGTAATATCATTATGGATTAGAAATTATCAAAAAAAGAACATAAATTATATCTCAAAAATTTGGTTAAAATATTTAAATTAGACATTCATAAGAATATAATTATTATTAATCACTAAGGTGTTGTAAAAATTATTGAGGTTAATCTCTAAGCTATCATATAACGTTTCTTTTCTAGAGATTATATTCATTACCCAATGAATTATAGAGCTATTAGTTCACAGCCTTAATATTTATTAATTTTCGTGATATGCACATATATTATGGAAGTAATTTAATAAAAAACTCATGGGGATGAAAAAAATAGGTTTCTTTTTAAAATCATTGTGTTTGAAAAGGGTTTCAAAAAACCAAGACCATTATATCAATTTTAACCCATGGTAAAGGAATGTGGATTGTATGTATGTTAATAAAATAATCAAATTAATTAATTTCACATCTTTTTGAATACCCCTAGAATATAAAGATGATTTTATATTCACAAAAAAAATGAATTATAGTAGGATTAAAGATAAATCATGAGAAGTAAAATATGTAACAAAAGAGGTATAAAATGTTGTTTTATAAAAGGATAAACAGAGAGGGTATTGGGGGTTACTCATTGATAAAATATAATTTCTACATAATGGAGTGAATAAAAAGGAAATAATACATAGATACTATAAAATTAATAAGACATATACAAAAAGAGGTTCTTAAAATGAAGAGGCAAGACAGATATTTCCCTTACATTGAAGAGTAACACCTAAATCCATAGAATATGGACCTTAGGTGATCGTAGACATCTTGAGAGGACTCCTTAGTAGGTAAAAATATCATTTTTTTTCTATGATGAATTGGAATTGAAAAAAATGCAAAAATATAGGGTAATTATATAAATATTGGGGGATTTGTTTATTAATTTCCAAATATTGGCCTTGTAAACCTAGGTGTTGGTAAATAAAAAACCATAGGCTTCCCATTATATTATACTCCTGGGACAGCTTTTATTTTATTTTTATCTTCATGAGTATACCATCATTTTATATTACTAGCATTGTTAAGGAAAACTAAACTATTCACAAAATACCTTTTTAAATGTTAATGTTTTCACTTTAGAATTAGGAAAGTGATTTATATATTTAAAAATTTGGTTAAAATATATTAACATAAATGATATTAATAAAAAACATATTTTATGTATTTTATTGGGTTTTATAAGTTGTTACATAGTGATGAAATAATTATGTTGTCATTAACCTACCGAAAAACTAAAACTATATATTTATAATTCATGAAACAATAATGTATTTTAAAAAATTCTCATAAATTCAACCTAAACTAATTCACACATTTTAAATTCAAAAAATGGTATTTATTTTATCATAATAATTCTATAAATATGAAAATTTTAATTTTTAACTCTGAAAATCATTTTTATTAAAAACAATATCGGTTTGATAATGCATTGTAAAATTTCTCACACTGGAAAAAATATTTAATCATTTATTTTTAAATAAGAGATTTTAATTACACTATATCTTTATATTAAACATTATTTATAATATGATATTTTATTATAATAATAGTACCTTTTCTAAAAAGAAATATTTCTATCTAAAAAATCACTTTATCAAATTCTATGACAATTTTATTAAGAAAATAATTCTTAAAATCGAAATGATGGAATAACAATTTTATTTGTACAAGGTAATTAAACGATATGATCATAAGGACATGACACATATCCCCTAATTATAACCCCATAATTTCTGAGGGTAAGGTGTGAAATTGTGGAAGTTTCATATACTAATGACATAGAATTATATCAATGAAATTTCTCTTCTTATAATAATTTCATATATTAAAAATAACATAAAATAACGTAGGGAACACAATACTAATTTATAATTGAAGAATGAATGAAAAAAGATTTATTTCTAGAAGTTATGAAACCTATACCTATAAAATAGCAACTTTACCTTTTGAAAATTAATGTAACCCTTAAAAATAGTAAATAGGTCAATGGAATAGTAACCTCACCAATGAAAGTATAAATATAATTTGGGTACATTATAAATAAAAATAATATATATATATATATATATATGTGTGTGAATAAGTAAATAAACATTTTAAAAATTATTTATTAAGTTTTGGTATTTTCGTAAGTAATAAATATTTATTTTTAATTTTATCATTAATATAATTATTTAAAATAAATTTTGAAATTTTTTAGATTTCACACATTTAAAAATGATGTTGATGATTATTTTAGATTTTTCTAAAATAATTGAAATTTGGTGAGTTGAAAAAAAATTGTAATTTATGGTATACATACATTATAAGATAAATACACAATTCCATAAGTAATATCTGATGTAAGAACCTTAATCTTATACTAACTTAGTTATTTTATTATATATATTAATAATTATCAAACTAATCATGGTCTTAATCCATAATAATAATAAAATGAATAAAATATTTTAAAACCACCCCTATCATCCACTATTAATAAATCCCCTCACCACCCCTTATCATAGCACATTCCAATCATTGATCACTGTAAAATATCTATACTATACTCTTCTCATGAACTTCTCTCATGTCAATGAGCCTTTGGACTCAAAAAAGGAAAAACCAATCCCCTTAAGGAGGTTCTCAATTATTAGAATTCAATATGTAAAATCCTCTTTCTATTCTTTTATTTTCATCTAATTTTTTTTCATTATTTATCATTCAGTTCACTCCCCATATCCAAAGTGATATTATTAATACAATATATTTTATATACTCTATTTTTATTATTTCAATGGAAAATACATCATCTATTCCCTTCTCAATTTCCTTTAATTTTAATGATGAAAAAAAATCCAAGAGGTGCTGATTTACCACCTTCGTGAATGGCGTGTTTCTATTTTTTCAATTACACCCTCAAGGATGGATATAAAACCATAATTATGGATTTAAATTATTTTATAACACATACTATAAGTAATTTATGATTTGGAAACTAGTATATATATATATATTTATTTATTTTTATATATATAAGGAAAAACTAATTTGTGCCGAATGAAAAACACCCAAAATAATTTGAATCATTATCATTAATGTTATATATTAAGAATTATCCTAATATGTGGGAAAAAATAATATATATGTCCATTTTTTATTCTTTATTTTCATGAATAAAATATATTTTCAATTATGAATAATTATTTCCATTTTATATGAACTTTTATACATATATACAAGTGAATCATTCTGGAAAATTAAGGAAATGATTACTCCCGAGAAAAGAAACTAAATATTATAACTCACAAAAAAGGCCATAAATGAACTTCATAAAATAATTAAAAATAAATTAAATCATTAATTTTTTATGAATTAATTTATAAATGAATATAATTTCATTATTCAAGATGTTAAGTACAAGTGCATAATACTTTTGGACATAAATAAAGGGATTATTCTGGAACATCCATTTTAATTCTAGTTATAAAATATCCTTATTTATAGAAATTTAATTATTCATTATTTTTCTATAATTATTCAAAATTATATGAACATTTTCTAAAATTATATACCCTTATCATTTTAGAATTCTCTAATGGGTAAATATATGTTTTACAAGATTCCCTTCTCAATTCTTTCTGATATACAATCCTAATTAAAGGGAAATTCTCAATTTCATACCCATTTTCAAGTACCAATGATAGTATATTATAATATATAATTATTTTTCAATAATCCCTAATTTTTTAATGAAAATCAGTTTTTTTATTTCTTGTTTTATACATTTATATTTTGAAAAATACAAATGATTCTTCCAAAAAAACTCTTCTTTGCAGAGTAAAAAAATTGTATTTCTCTATATAATTCATTGATTATTTTATTAAATTATTTTCAAATATTTCAACACCTATGTTGAATTATATGATTTTTTATATTTATTTCTTAGGATTATCTTTCACCATATTTTATTAAATGCTTAATGATCATTTTGACTGTGGATGTGCTATCATGATACCATTCATCATACTACTCAAAATTTTTATTCATTATGTTTATAGACTGGGGAATGATATCAATATTTCATATGTATATTATTTTTATTATTAAATTAATTCATATTCTGAATTCATTGGAATTATTATGTGATAGGTGGTATCTTCTATGTCACCTCGTTTCATCGGTGGTTCTTATGAGACAAAATAGAAATATTTTTTGATAAGGACTTAACCACTAATATTTTGATATATTACATGAGGCCTTGAGGGTATGTTTATGATGTCTATAATTATTATTTCCATCATTAAAAAATTAGTAATTTATAAACCATGTGATTATTAGACTAGTAAAATATAAAAGTATAAGATTCATTCTCATTTGATTATTTATATTGAATTATTTATTAGATTTTATTCCTACAATTTTAAGCTCAAGATTAAGTTATAATGGATTGTGTTTTATTAATTAACCGTGCCTTATTTTTTATAATAGCTTCTTCTATATTACTTACCCTTTGTTAGAATATGATTTAACCCATTTCTTATGTTTTATTTTTCCCCAAGATGTGAAGATGTATATTATGAATTTCTTGTTAGAATAATATATGAGTTGTTTATTTTTCCAATGGAGTCTCTATGTTGATTTTCATTCCATGTTGTGATGTAAAACATAAGATTGAATCTGGTTATCCAAAAATAAAAAACTATTCAGACATTTAGGATGAGGTTTTCTTTTTGTTATACCAAAGTACTAGAGAAATTAACTATCCTCGACCAACTGGGGTTGATGTATTTAAAGGTGGTATCAAAGGGGGGTTTAGTAGAGACATTGGAATGTATATTTAGAAAAACAATATTAGATAAAGTAAACAAAAGGTAGACATTGAGGATAACCATTGAAAAATACCCTACAATTTTTATAAGTCGTAGATAATGTGGGTATTCCTATAAATACTTCCCCATATAAATACTATAAGTTGATGTTGTTCTAGAATATATGAACCTATGGGTAACAACTCTATATATGAGTCACAGGCCTGAAATGGGGTAACCTGGTACACCAACCTAAATGGCCTGAAGGCCTTTTTTTATTGATTTTTGATATCCCCCATTCACAGTATAATAAGTTACCCTTACAAGGCTTGTAGGCTTCAGAGATTACATTTCATGTAGGCTTGAATACATTATGTGACCCATAGGTTTTAAGGAAATCATACATAATATGACTACTTGAAACCTCTACTTCCCATCATTTTCATCGTGATCAACTCTCCACCTCTGGAAGGTTGATCGACTAGTTATCCTATACATATATGGATAGGGCAGGTACTGATGGAAATGTCATACCCTCCCATTCTTACAAATCTGGTAGCCCCGCTCTGGTGAATGTGCCCTGCTCTTGAATCCTCCTCAAGAGCTGGTTCCATGTAGAATTTATCTGGGTATATGCATATATGTTTTCCCTGATGGCCTTGGGGTTCCTGAAGGCCATGAGGTCGCACGATAGCCTTAAAGAGGGATAGAAAACCATACTGACCCAAAGACCATGGTTTCCCAAAGGCTTTAAAGAATCTAAGCCCAAACTAATGGTCCAAGGTGAATGGACTCGGTTGCTACAGTGCCAACATAGTACAACAACATTTACTTATACAGTACCAACTACATTACTGCTACAACAACCAAAAATTATGCCTCTGCCTGGTTTCGAACATGGTACATGACAATGATACTTACTACGCATCTAGTTTATCACTCTCAAGTGATATTAATTTGAAAATTCATATCTTTTACAGACCATTATAAAGGATTTAATAGTAAATATGTCCCCAAACAAACCATGTTTATGAATATGATATTAGATATTAATAAAAGCTCAATTAAGTTATGTTTTTCTCTTGTTTGATATTATGAATTGTGATTCATAACATAATTTGGTGTATTAATTTATTTAAAAAATATTGTTTTGTGTAAGTAATTGAAACCATATCAATCTGTGTATCCTATGTAAGGATTTCCCTCCAATGAAAGATAATTATTTTTCTACTACAGTCGTGACTAAGGCTTTTCTAATTAAAACTATACTAGGATAGATGACTTAGGTTATGAAAAATAACCATAACTTTATGGATTATCTAGAACCAAAATGTGGAGGATAAATTTTTGATCACATTATGAGGAAACAACCACCAACCTTCAATGGGACTAAAAACCCATTTGTAGTTGAGTAGTGGATCAGTTCCTTAGAGAATGTATTTCTCACTTTTGGAAGTAATTAAAGGGAGAAGGGTATCATAGATGTTTACCAACTCACATGAGATGTTGATCAATGGTGTTTAATGATTAAATACTCAAAGGAGTAGGTTGAAATTTAAAATATTTAATATAATTATTTTAAGGAAATTTTCCTAGAAGAAATTTTTAATCGTGAATAGATAAAAAATATAAACAGTAAATTATTGAGTCTGAAAAAAAATCGATAAAATGTTAGTGATATATAAATACAACATTACAATGTTATATAGGCATGCCCTAGACTACATACATAATATAAGGGGAAAGATTTTTTATATCTTTTATGGGTAAAAAACATTTCTCCAAAGGGAACTATTATCACAAACCTTCTCACCAATAAAAATATATTGTCTCATGTTCAATAAAGTTAGATAAGTAATTATTTTTTTCTTATAAATTTATGGTAAAATAAAAAAAATAGTTGTGAGGGGAGATAGTGGATAAAGGTAATAATAAAAAGGGAAAATTCCAATTTTTAGTACATGTGTTTGGAAACACTCTGGTGCCTGAAAAAAATGGAAAATGATTTTATTACAAGTTGGAATAATAAAAGACACCAAGCATATGATGGAAAGGTAACCAAAGAAGATACAAATATTAAATACGACAATATTAGGGTTATGGGAAACTATGAAAATGATTTTAATAAGAGTACATGAAACTTCACTAGATAATTCCAAGGGGGAAAGGCCAATATTATGGGATAAAACTTTTGGATGGTCAATTTCTTAATGATGTGGTGGTAGGTGCATTAATTTTTTCTTAAAACCTATCCAATTCTTTATTTGATTCTATATAATCACGCTCTTTTATATATTTCTAGGTTTCCAGTAAAATTAGTCATTTTACTTTTTATTTAATAATGGAAT
This sequence comes from Viscum album, assembly GCA_963277665.1. Classification (NCBI taxonomy): domain Eukaryota; kingdom Viridiplantae; phylum Streptophyta; class Magnoliopsida; order Santalales; family Viscaceae; genus Viscum; species Viscum album. The sequence goes on from OY728119.1 coordinate 1,405,570,717, forward strand.
TGTCAGTAAAAACTCTTAACCAATGCATCCTTGAAACAAATTTGACTCAGTTAATCACCTTTATGAGATATAAAGGTGCTTTAGTTGAACAAAAACTCATCATAAATATGGTTGAATTTTATATAATACTTGTAATGGAATATATTTCTAAATTCTGTGTGAAAATATATTTTAATAAGTAAGAAGTTATAATTTGTGAGAAAGTTGTAGAATCCCTTATCATTAGGCCATAAGCATCATTATTTGTTTGTTATCCAGATCCTCCCCAAATAGCCCAAATGAATGAACTTTTTATGTAGGAAGTGAAAAAATCCTCTACAGATGCATAAAAATCCTCAAATTGAATATGTAGCATTTGTTCAAGGATTGATGGATATATTTCTAGAATATTTACCAAAACATCCTTCAATGCTATAAATTGAGTTTTCTATCGATTTAATAAATTGTGTAATACCTATATAAAAGAGTCCTTATAGAAATTCCCCAGTATAAATTGTATAGGTGAATAAATAACTAGTATAATTGACTGATGAAAGATGTATTAACCCTAGTGTTCCTCCATGGGGATCTTCTATTATTTTTTTAGGAAGAAAGACTGATCCATGAGGTTGTGCGTTGACTATATAAAAATCAATGCTATTATAATAATGAATAACTATACTCTACCTCACATATATTATTTATTTGATAAACATCATGGAGCTCAGTTTCTTTTGAAGATTGAACTTCATTCTTAATATCATCACTTATTGTAAAGAAGGAGGTTATCCCCAACACAACATTTCGATGCAATTATAGACATTATGCGTTCATATTATTTCTATTTTTACTGACTAATGAACCATTTGTTTTCATGGATCTAATGAATAGATACTTCAGGGAATATCTTCGTGACTTTTGTGGTATATATTGAAAATATCATGGTATACTCCAAAAGCAATGATGATAATGAAAACCTATTGAGTATTTTTTTTGAAGAATCATAGAATAGAAGAGTTATACGGCAAGTTTAACACGTGTTAATTTTTTATTCAATAAATTTATATTTTATTCCATATTATCTATAAGGATGAAATATCAATTTATCCTACAAATATAGAAGCTATTCTAGAATTTCCTACTCCAACGAACATAACTGAGGATACATCAATCATTGGTTTAATAGGTTTATAGTGGCATTTTGTTCAGTATTTTTTCCCATTAGATAAAGAATTATAAATGTGTAATCGTAAAAAGATGATGTTTGTTTAGAAAAATTAATGTGAATAATATTTTTGAGTAATTGAAGATTAAAGTAGTGTATTCTACATTATTAAATCCTCCATCGAGAACTGGTGGATTTTTGATTTATAATAATTCATAAAAGAAATGACATAGAAATTTCCTTATGTAGAATGATTGTATTGTTTCATATGATTTAATGAAGTTATAAACTCTTGAAAATAATTATCAAACAAATTATCTTGAGTTAGAAGTTGTAATCATTTCACAAATATTAAGAGACAATACCTCCATAGTGAAATTTTTGAGGTATATAAATATTAAAACAGTTTGAAATATATCTTCTCATAGAATTAAATTAATATGAGGGAATGTTTATGGAATGAGATACTCAAGGACTATGATTTTTCAATTAACTACCACACAGGTAAGGTGAATAAGTTAGAAGATGCATTATCCTACGAGGATTGTGGTGTTTTAAACTAGAATAAGGATTGAAAATGATTTTCTTTTCATGGATCTAGTAATGATGGATTTGGTAATTATCAAGAAAGGTAAAATATCATTACATTTCCAATTGGTTTTCCAACCATCATTATTTAAAAGGATTAAAAGTTCTCATTCTGATGATGATAATTTTCAAAGGAAAATGAAATCTGTGAAATATGGGATGTTCGTAGACTTCGTGTATATGGAATGAATTCTAAAATTTGGGAAAATCCATTGTTTCCTACAATAACTGAGAAAATTTGGGATTTATTGGATGATTCTTGTATCTCTAATTTCTCTAAAAAAACATGGTAGCACTAAGATGTATAGTGATTTGGAGGAAAATTTATAGTTTGATAATAACAATCATGAAATTATTTATTATTTATCAAGATGTTTAGTATGTCAACAAGGGAAGGATGAAAGACAACATGCTAGAGGAGTAATTCAATCTCATAATATTTCTACAATGAAATGGGATGAAATTTATATGTATTCTCTCACAGGATTACCAAGGACTCAAAGAATGAATGACGCAATATGGGTAATTATTGATCGAATTTTCAAATCTACATATTTCCTCACTATAGTAGAGGATTTTCCACTGTATCATCTTGAATGACTATATATTAATTATGTTAGATGACTTCAAGGATCACCTAATTTAATTATATCATATAATTATCCAGGATTTTCATCAAAAAAGTTAAAAAAAATTATAATACTTGTGGTCTTGATCTTTATTTTAGTACTTTTTATGACAATCAAACTAACAGGTAGTCTAAAATACCATTGAATATTTAGAGTACATGTTCAGATCATGATCACTTGACATTCATTGTTTTTTGGATTAGTATTTACATTTGGTAGATTTTTCCTATAATAATAGTTCACATTCAAGTATTCAAATGAAGCCATAAAAACCATTTTATGGAAAGAGATTTCATTCAAAAACATATTGGGATGAATTTGGTGGAAGAAATATTGTAGACATAGAGAATGTGGGGGAAACAATGGAAAATGTAAAACTATTCAAACCCATATCAAAGAATAAAAAATTGGGAAAAAAATATGTCGTTAATTGAAGGATGGATTCTGAATATCATGTGGGAGATCGTGTTTTATGGAAAGTACCTCCATGGAAGGGTGTTATAATATTTTTAATTAAAGGAAAACTAATCCCCATGTAAATTTTTTCTTTTCAAATCCTAATGATTATTTGAGATATGGATTATCATTTAGAAATTCCACTTATCCTTCCCAATGTCCATGATTGTTTCCATATCTCTTTTTTAAGTAACTACATGCCAGATCTAATGCATATTCTCACTTTTGAAGAAATATAATTGGAACCTGATTTATCTTACTGTGAAGATCCTATCTAGATTCTTAAAACAATAGAGTATCTTTTGAGGAATTGAATGACTCGTTGGGTTGGAAAATTAAAAAAAATTAATAGGTTATGTAGGAACTAGTGGAAGTTATGAGGAAGAACTATTCAAGTCTATTTATGAAGTGAGATTTTATAAAATATTGAGGATGAAATTTTAAAAGGAGGGGAGAACCTAACAACCCATAATTATATTAATGAACCATACATTCTTATAATTATTTCATGCTATATAAATCACATTAAATAACTTATAGAACAAAATTAAAAAAATTTAAATGAATAATGAAGGAAATAATAAGTATTTCTATGAGTTATAGAACCTATACTAATGGAATAGAAACATCACCATTGGAATGGTAATGTGACCCCTAGAAATAGTAAAAAATCAAATAGAATAGTAAGCTCACCTATGAATGTATAAATAAAATTTTGAAATCTTATAAATAAAAGTACGATATATCTATATCTTGTAATAAGTAAATAAATATTATAAAAATGATATTTTAAGTGATAGTATTTTCATGAGTACCAAATATTTTATTCATATATTAAAATTTTATAAAATTATTTAAAATAAAATTTATTCACCTAAAATATATGCATATATTTATATTTTGTTTTCTTATGATTATATGATAATTTTATAATACATCATTTAATTTTTTCACTTGTCATAAACTCGATTTAAATATTAAAATTGGTATTTTTTGAGTAAAAGATTATTTTAATAGAAAAATAAATTATGTAGAAAATTATTTTCAAAAAATGAATTCCATTTTTTAATTATGCACATTTAGAAATGGTTAGTGTGAATTTTTGAGATTTTTCAATAATACTTTAATATTTGCTGAATAGTAAAATATGGCTATTTATAGTATAAATACATTATAAGTTAAATACAATATTACATGAGTCATTGGTGATATAAGAACCATAATCCAGAGGTCCACTAAATTATTTTTATATATTTAATAATAATTATCTAACTATTCATGATCTTGAGAAAAAATAATAAACTAATGAACAAAATACTAAAAAAACACTCATCTCCCCTACTATAAATTCCGACCATAACCACCCTTTCTCCCCACACATTTCAATATTGGTGACTTATCCAATTTCATCACAATACTCTTCCCAACAACATCCTCCCTTCCTATGATTCTTTGTTCTCAAAAAAAGACCCCAAAAATCCCCTTAAACATTCTCTCAAGGATAACAATTAAAAATGTGAAAATCCATATTCTTTTCTTTTATTTTCTTCTCAATTTATTTTATTTTCTTATCCTTCCCTCACATAGCCAATCCAATGTGACCTGATAAATACAGTATCCTTTGTATACAATAGTTTTTTATTTAAATGGAATACCCAACATCATTTCTCTTTTTTTTAACAGTGAAAAAATTATCCAAGAGGTGTCGATTTACCACCTTCATGGACGACGTGTTATCATTCTTCAATTCCACCTTCATGGATGGTTATTAAATAATAATTATGGTTAAAAAGTATTTTACTATACATATTCTAAATTATATAGTGTTCTAGAGACATTATATATTCATGATATTATTTAATAAGGAAAAACCAGATCGTGACTATCAAAATACCGCCAAAATAATCTAAATTGTTATCAATAAAGATGTATATATTTAAGCATCCTCATATCAGGAAAAAATCATAATATATAAGAACATTAAAGCATTTGTACATAAAATATAAGAATATTAAATAATATTTATTTTCATTAATAACATATAATTTCAATTCTATAGAATTATATTTATTTTAGATGTCTTCAATACATATATACAAGTGAATAAATCGTGAAAATTAAAAAAATAAACTCTCTTGAATAATGAAATTGAATATTATAAATCATAAAAATGTTCATAAATGATCATAAAGAAATTATTATTAATCAAATACTTGTCGAATATGATCTTAATTTATTTATTTATGAATCTAATTTCATTATCTAGGATGTTATTTAAAAGTTTATAACACTTTCAGACATAATATATGGTTTTCTTCCTAAACATTCATTTAATTCGGGTTATTCTCTCTCTGACATTACAGAAATGTAATTATTCATTATTTATATATATATATATATTCTCAATTATATGTAAAATTTTTAAAATCAGGTATCTATATCAAATAATCGTTCTTTTATATGTAAATATTTGTTTTACAGGTTCCCTTTGTCATTTCATTTCGATACGTTGGCCCAATTAAAGGGAGAATCTAGATTTCTAACACATTTTCAAGAAAAACACATATTATTTAATAATATTACAATATTTTACTAAAATCACTAATTATTTCATTAAAAAATATATTTTTTATTTCTAGTTTTATAAAAAAATTGACAAATACATATGACTTTTCCAAAATAACTCTTCTTTGCTAAGTAAAGAAGGGTATTTCTCTCAATAATTCACTAATTGTTTTATTGGATTATTTTTATATATTCTAACACCTATATTTAATTCTATGATTTTTGGTATTGATCTCTTATTATTATCATATACCATATTTTATTAAATGTTTAATGACTAGTTTGACTATGGATGTCCTATATTGGTACCATTCACTATAGATCTCAGAATGGTTAGTGATTAGGTTTATATATTGTGGAATGATATTTAAAATTCATATATATATATATATTATGATTAAACCCAAACATATAAGAAAATAATTTTACTTATTAAGTTACTGGTGGGTCCCTCTATATCCCCTTTATTCATCGGTGGGTTTCATGAGACAAAAAAAAGCGATTTGGCCGAGGTCATACCCATTTTTTAGATGTCTTGGTCGAATCCTCGATTGTATGTTTATGATGTCCATAAGTATGAATTCCCTCATTATAAAATTTTAAATTGATAATACATGTGATTAATAAATTAGTATAATATCCATTATTAAGCTTCATTATCGTGTGATTATTTATGTTGAATTATGTATTCACTTTTATTCTTTCAATTTTATGCTCAAAATTATGTTATAATGAAATAATTTTTTTATAATTCTCAACGATTTATTCTTTACATTAGGTTCCACTATATTACATAACCTTATTGATCATCATATCTCACCCCATTCTTATAATTAATTTTTCTCTAGGATATGAATATGTATATTATGAATGACAAGATGGGATAATCTTGGAGTTATTGATATTTTCAATAGGGTCTCTATCCTGTTTTTTCCTTTTAACCTATAATTTAAAACATATGTTTCTATTTCGTTTTACAATAATACAATGATATTTGTTTAATTAGGAGTTGACTTCCTTATTTATTATAAAAATGTAATAATGTATGTCACTACCTCCAGGTAACTTGGGTTCGGGTCTTTACACATCAGGTACCTCATCTAACATCGACAGAGTGGTAATATCTTCTAACTTGAACTTCTCTTATAATCAATTTCCTTCAATATTCACAGGTTGAGCTTTGTCAAGGGTGGACCCTAGTGATGACACCTCCATCCCATGTTCCAAAAAATGTGCTTTAAATGGAACAAATCTACTCATTGAGACCATCGACTATTCTTTCTATATGAATTTCCCATTTTAAAAATATTACATATAAACTCCAATGATAACATTTAACTCATTATCTAGAGAATACTTATCAATGGTGATATAGATCAAAGTCATAATTTATCAAATATCATATAACGGTAAAATCCAGATTGTCTCATTTGCTTTCATATTCAGATAATTAAGAAAAATATTTTTTCTTTTATAAATAATTTAATATAGCACACATTTTTAGAGAAAAATATCATTAAAAATGTCTAGGTTTTTACAGATATGTCACACTCCATCAGTTGTAGTGAAGGATGCACATTGAATATAACAAATAATCATACATTTCTTGAATATTATTTCAATAGGTTTCATCTCGAGAACCATAAAACACCAAGAAATATTGATATCTAATAATGAAAAAAGAAGAATAAGTACTATAGAGATCCCACTATCTCTTAATTCTGAGGAGTGTAGTAATATACCTCATATAAGATAAAATACATATAAGAGAATTAATAATATTTATAATATATAATTAAGTAAATGACTGAGATGTACTAGTGTCAAATAAAGTGTTCATTAAGGATGATGTTATAATGATTGTTCCTATCAATGTAATTGAGCCCATATCTTATACCTTTACAGACTATTCTATTATTTCCAAAATCTGTATTCCATATGTATGTGGCTAAAACCCCCTTTATTTTGAAGAATATAATTTCACTCTAGTTTTATTATGAATTTATTATATCATACCATTTTTTGCATTTAAATATATGTATAAGAATATTTTTAAGTGACTTGAGCATCCACATGAGTTGCATATCATTAGTTCCTCGGTGTAACCCATTTCGAATTTTCTAGATTTCAACACATGTAACGAATCAAAGGTCCAATTCCATGAACTACAAGAGTTGTATAAGAATATTATTGTTGGAAACCACCATAAGAATAATAATTGTGCCAATTTACTTCAATATAAAATAATTTGAAATTGGGAGAGAAAGGAACTCATGTTAGCCATGACTTTTTAGCCTTGTCCATTACAACCATCGGTTCTCTATCCCACAAACTAGTATAAGATGGGGAAATAAGCATGAAAACCTAAGAAATAATATCAAATATAATTCCCATATCCAAAATTCAAGTATTCATATTATCATTTGAAAAAATATCATTTTATAACTACACAAACTCAGAAAAGTTATATTCATATTTTCATATAGTATTGCCATCCTTTTGAGTTTGAAAAAGTAAATAGTCATGTCCCACACAAAACTATGGGTAGAAAAAATCTATTAAAATTGTTTTAAAGTCTCTCCACTCAAATACCTCTTACTTATTCATTTTTTCATTGAGTCCCACCATATTTTGTTTGGACCATTCATCACAAAGGTGGATCATTTTACCTTGATTTCATCCAATGTACCAAATAAGTTAAACAAATATTCTATCCTTCACATCCAATTCTCTACCACATCCAGGTCTTTATGGACATTGAATACAAGTGGTGTCTATTGAAGAAACTCATGGGAAATATTACATAAAACATCTCTCTGTGATTCCACATCTAGAGCATGTATGAGATCCAGATATGGTGCATATCTTAGAGCTTTGAAACCACACATGATAACTTCCACCGATTTTTTTCCCATGAGAGGATTTTCTCACTAATTTTAATCTATAGATTCATCCTATATCTATTTTTAACATAATATAATAGCTATGATTTTATACAAAATCAAAAGGAAACAATGAAGACATCATATTAAAACTAAAAATGAAGAAAATGGAAATTAATCCCTTAAAATAGAAACACAAGATTTGGATTCCATCCCACCCAAAGAAAAAAGGAAAAACACTAGAATTAATCCTCAAGATGCAATTCCCAAACCAACCATTGTGAAATAATTATAATTTCTATGAGTTATTGATATGAAATCAATAACTACTACCTATTATTCCCCAAAAAGATTTCACAAATGCATACTAACATCAAAGAAATATTCTAAACCAACACATTTTATAAGAATTTGCAATGAACTATACCAAATAGAATTGTAACTTGATACCCAATCCAAGACTAAAATATCTTGAAGGGAATTTATAATCCCCATGTTTTGGTGACAGTCACCTGAAATAAAAAAAATATTAATGTGGGATTGAATTTTATACGAACATAATTAAATCAAGAGATAGATGTCAGAATGTATATAATAAATACTATATATGTAGAACTATATTATTATAAAAATAGGTATAAATAACCAAATGTATAACCAAAAATTACTAGAAAACATGATAACAACCCATGTACCAAAATTCTTAGAAAATTGAATCCTAAATAGCTTCATCAACCACAACCTATAGTTGCCTCTTTATCCATGTTCAAACCTAGAAGGATGACATACAAAAATTCCCAAAGGAACAAAAATTGTGTGATATAAATGACTAATAGGTTCCCACAAAAGATTATATAATAATATTCATACATACATAATTGGATAAATCATTCAATTTAAAATAAACTGGCATGAATGTTCAAAATAATATTTACAAAAGCATGCTTTAAATTTCAAATGATTTAAGAAATTTAGAAAATTCCTTCAAAAACAAGTAATATATACCTATTTATATAAATTTATAAGTCATTTAGAAAAACATTTATTTGTAATTCGATATATATAAAGAATTATCATGAGAAACATGGTCATTTTCAATGAAGTATTATAATTATAGCTTATAGGGTCTTCACAGACTTATATAATGAAAATTATCATGTTCAAACACATCCCTTTGACACTGGTCAATGTGGAATAAGTGACATCATACTGAGAACAAGATATTACAATGTGTTTATGTTATATTTTTAAATTTTCAATCTGTTGCTATATAATTCCCATCATAGTGTGTTTGTTCCTAATAGCAGCCTCACCACTAAGCATTTCATGTTCATAAACATTAATAATAAATGAGGAATTTATTTTAAAATAGTTTAAATTTCAATTCTACCCATTTTTTCCTTTTCAAAATCAAAATTAACATTTACAAACCGAGATTGGATTTTAATCAAATAATGCCTTATCCATGATAAAACCACCAAGTTTTAGTCAAAATAATTTAATTAGTTTTTATCAAATACATATTTGAAATCAATTTCATAAATAAATTTCACAAGTCTATATCATAATTCCATTTCTATATTTTAATTTCCATAATTTAATTTCCATAATTTCTCCATTAATTTCACAAAAAACACCCAAATTCAACGGAAACTGGGGTTTTCCTAGATTATATTCCAAATATTTTCAAATCACTATTTTAAAATAATTTGTTTCAAAAATAATTGATAGAAATTAAATAAAAATAAAAATATCTAATTCAAATCCATAAATTTAGGGTCAATAAAATGGTGAATCTTAAAGGAAACCACCAACCTCATAGTCATGGGGTCAAGAAAAGAATCCTAAAACTGAAAACTGTAACAAATAATATCAAAAATGAAGTTTCAATAATCCATTATGGACTCAATATTTAAAACTAATATGAATAGATACTCCATCAAAACATGTATATATTGAATCAATAAGGGATAGATCTGGATAGCGGGGGATAGAGATCTAGAAGAGGAATCTTACTAGGAAAGGATCAAACAATGATCTCGACACTATGATCTACCTTGGAAGGGTATTGGAGGACATAAAATTGGTTACTGGAAGATTAAAAGGCTTAGGATTTTGTATAATGGTGAGTCAGTCCTGATATCAGTTAAAAATAGTGTATAAGGAAATTTTTATTCACTTTTTGGATTAATTAAATGTTGTGCCCATGGTATGTTGGGTAGGTTTGTAAAGACCTGAAAAAATCGAGGTAATTTTTTTTAATTATTTTGGATTATAACATGTCTAAGAAAATTTATTGCACGTGATTCAGAGGCCTGGTGGGCCCAGAATTGATTTTTTGAACTTCTTTTAAGGTACGTTCAGTAAATGTATAGGTGGAATTTTCTATCTTTTGAGCCGGTTCTCGTATTAAAAATCAATAGACACTGTTGAATCTACAATACCAGGATCCTCTTAAAGGAGGAATCAGTTCAACCATAGTAGGTCGGGAAAAAAAGTTAGTTTTTGGTATTTTGAAATAAAAGTAAAATAACATGTAATTGTTATTTAATTTTCATTTTTCTCTAACAGATGAGCGGCAGTGGTGGGACTAGTGACATGTCAATCCATTTAATGTCTTGAATCATCAACTGCATAACTCTAGCATTTTGAATTTAAAGAGGTTCATTAATTCATTTTATAAATCTCATTAATTTCTCAATGTGTTACTCATATTTCCCCCTCCTATTTAAATGGAGCTTAGTTTGGGGGTTTGGCCTGACTTCTTCAAACAAGGAAACTCTGGAAAAGTCCTACAGTAACATCGACTTGGATTATTAGACTAGATTTAGCGAGCAGCGACGAGCGCCCCAGAATCATGAACTAACGACAACGAAAATGGAGGTTTTTTCGATCGTCATTACTGGACATCTTATCCTGGTATGGGTTTTTGTTTTTTATATTGTGATATTTCTCCTTCATGGTTCTTGATTTATACGATGAACGCGGATCAATCGCCTAATGGGATGATCCACGGATCATTCTATAAACATGGGCGGTTGATGCGGGGTTACAAGTTGGGAGTTATTTCTAAATTCTATTTTTGTTGCTAACACCCCTTTTAGAACACTAACGCGGAGGGCACGGGCCAATCCGAATAAGGCTCGGACCCTCCACTGATCTTTTTCTTCTTGTGTTTCCTATTCCTGGTCAGGAAATGTGATGGCAAGGCATACATAATGGTCATAAAGTTGTGGCGGTGACCCGAGAGACTCATAGGCACAGACGGTACCAAGAACGGACAACTGAAGCGTGTACGGTGGCCAACAGAAAGAATTGTCGGTGTGCTCTGTTGGTGGCGGCCGATAGTGGCTGGAGGAGGCCCGTGTAAAACGGTCGCGGGTGGTGGGAAGGTGGCACACCGTCACAGGCTGCGGTGTCGAGAGGTGGTTGGCCCGAGCCAGGTGTGCGGGAGAAGGGCTGCACCCAAAGGATTTTCTAGCAGTAGAAACCGCGGCCAGCGGGAAGAGGCGGGAGGGGGGGCGGTGCGGCCCCACACTGCTCCATGTCAGTTGTAGACCAGTCGGCCATCTGGCCATCCATTTCATAGGGAGGGGAAGTAACCCACCAGCTAGATGAAAAGGCCCTATGTCCATGGGGCCAGCTGGAGAACGATTTTTCTTTAGGCGGACCATGCAGGATGCGGGCCAGCTGAACAGACAGGACCTGCCGCCCAATAGGCCAGCATGGGTGGACTGAGCCCCACTCGGTGGGTCGGGCCAACCATGGCTCGGGCCTACGAATCATATGGGTCGACCCCGACATCCTAGACCAAGATAATCTGGTTTTCCAGCAACGGGCTGTACCTGGGTAGGGTTAGGTAGACCCCGGGGCATGTTGTGTCGAGCCGGCCTGACTGTGTCAGATCAGGTTTAGACACAACCGGCCCCTGAATAAAGAAATGCATGTGACTGACGAACCGAGTTTCAGTTTGGCACATCGTCAGTGGTTTTGGGACCCATAGTTTTTAATCGGCCTCTTTGGTATGTTTTGGAAGGCCTTACCGAGCCTGGCTGGACCGAGATGTGATCACCCCCATTTCATAGAAAGGGGTGTAACTAACAGACCGGTCATCCGATTGACGCATCGTCTATGGGATAAATACCCTTGGCACAAGGAGGTTGTTTTTGAGATACTCTAAGTGGGTTTTTATGGAGTTTTACATGCCACTTGGGTTTGATCATACATGAATCCTATCGGGCCCTTTTTACAAAAGTGCCAATATCTAACAGACTAGGCATCTGATCGATGCATCATGTGTCACGTTGGGACCCCTATGACGGAGGGTCCCTTGGGTATACTTTTTGAGATACTTATTAATAGTTCCAATATGATCGATGTCTTGATGAGAATTGTTTTCTGGAGATCATGTGTGGTTCGTGCAAGAATCCAGTGGCTGGTTGTGACATGGAGAAGAAGAGCGACCAATACGAGTCATTATTAAATACTCTATAGTTGGATGATCTAGATGTATGACTAATTATCCCTACCACTTTACTAGAAAACAATACGGGTCAGCACCAGCATCCACTATGGGTCCGAACCAGCGACAAATATAGGTCACCATCTAGCGACCAATATGGGTCAGCATACAGTGACATATATGGTTCAGTAGTAGGTTACTACAGATAGGATGATCTGGCTTTATTTCTAGTCATACCTACCCCTATAACATTGAAGTTATACCATTAATGTGAGTTCTGTCTTTTTATTTGTGCTTCATGATTTAGATCATGCTTGTGATATTACTTCTTTGGTATTTCATTGGATGTTTTTCATTTCTGGATTACCAAGAGTCCTTCGGGGGTCTCATTGTCCCCTACTGAGTTGTTATACTCCCCTCTGTGCAAGATCCACCCACACGTGTTTCTCTGGTGCAGTCTACTGATGCTCTAAAGAAAACATTAGAGTTTTGTTCCTTGGTGAAACTTGGTGCGATGGGAGCAGTCGAGATCCTCTTCTTCTACTTCAGACATACAGCTATTACCCTCCAGGTAGAGCTCCAAGGCAGATGCGACAACTATTTTTTTTCTTTTCAGTTTATAAGGCTTGTATTCAGGCCCTCTATTTTTAGTTTACATTTGTACATGTGGTTTTACTTTACTCTCGTGGTTATACCTTACTTTTGTGGGTTGTTTACTTTAGTTTCCATTTCTAGTGTGTACAGATCTCTAAATAAATGCCTTCCTTGTTCTGGAAAAGCCTTCAGGTGCTAGTCATCATCCCCTAGCATATGGAAGGCAGGCTTCGGGTAGTCATGTCTGGGCCCCGGGGGACGGGTCGTGATAAAGTGGTATCAGAGGACGGTTGGTTCTACCAGAAGAACTAAGACTCTAATTTTAATGAGGCGATGGTGGAAAGTGTCTTGAGTTCAGTTTTCAGTACAGGGAGTCTAGTGTTGGTGCGATGACCAGTGTATACATACAACACGACCTTAAATTCTATTTTCTGACTTGGTACATGAAATCACCAGTTTATAGTGTTTTGAAACATTTTATGGATCTTTATTGAGTCAGCTCAAAAGGTATAACTTATTGACTATGGAATATCTATTTCTCACAAGATTCCTCAACGAGGATAGCCATCCAGGATTCTAGTTAGAGATCGTGGAAGTGGCCCACCATGCGACAAGGCTTTGGTATAGGGACTCCTCACAGTGATGGATCCTTCTGGTGGTGTACCAGCAGAACCACCTTTCATTGAGCAGGAGATACAACTAGTGGATCATGCATGCTGGCTGAGCATGTGGAAAGAGATCCATATATAGAGGCCTCTGAGGTTTCAAGGCAAGACAGACCCCCAAGAACCAGAGGACTCTCTTGAGGTGGTTTTGCAGGACTTTCTCTTAGTAGAGACACTCGCTGAGCAGATGGTGATATTGGCCGCTAGACTTTTTCAGGGCTTGTTATGACGATAGTGGAGGTCGATGCTCCATGTGCATGAGGAGACGACTGTCACCTTGCAAAACATTGAGAGACTTTTCAGGGTGCAGTTCATGCCAGTGACACTACAATCTATGCATTTTCATGAGTTTTTTCATCTGTAACATGGTATCCAGACTGTGTCTATGTAATCGACGAGATTTTCTAACCTCTCCTGATACTCCACTGACATTGTATTGGGCCCTTACTTCTAGGCCTGAACCTTTGAGCTGGGGTTCCGATGAGAGACCAAAGATGCGATAGTTTCTCTCAACATTATAATGCAGGATGGGGTTATAGAGCGATCTTTGTTGATGGAAAGCTTCCATGCCAAGAAATCATCAAAAATAAGATCCCCTAATAGACGACAGGTAGTAGAGTCATATGCAGCTGGCATTAGACACAGGATGCAGAAGCCCAAGCGGCCTAGTCCTTTCGGAGGGTGACCCCGAGACACATGGTCATAGGTACAAAGTTCAAGAGGCTGATGGAGCCACCAACAGGAATGATCAATTTTTCCTATGGGGGACAGGGTCACAGATCTTGTGACTGTATGGCTCCCAATTCTGATGAACGGAAGACGATGGAGGGGCCACCGATGCTACTGCAACAGTAGGAGCATGAGTGTCATTCAAGCGGTAGAAAAGGCAGGAGAGCAGGATGTGCAGTGGGAGGTAGTCAGGGTCACCGAGGACTACCACCACCACCCCCAGGATGTCCGCCATGAGCACATGGAATGGGAGGATGGGGACATGCCCAAATACAGGAAAGAGAGTCATAGGATTCTGAATTCCTTGAGATGATACGATGTATGATCTGTATCTTCCCTACCTTAGCAGTGGTTATTATCGACACCAGTGCTAGCTATTCTTTCCTTGTCATAGATGTAGTTCGGGACTCTGAAATTCTGAATGGGATTTTAGCTTGACCTTTGCATTTGGTTACTACTATTATATGATATTTAGTGGTCACACCATGGTGCCAACAGTGTGATCTTACTCTCAGAGGAGAGAGTTTTAGATGTGATCTTCAAGTAGAGGTGTTGAAGTCGTACGACGACATTATAAGCATGGAATCAATATCATCAGTTCATTAACAAATTGACTTCTTGTGTCGTACAATGCGATGTTCACATAGAGATGGAGGCTAGTTTTCCTTTTTTGGTGAGAAGGAAAATAGAGCTGCATGAGATGGACTTGCGCTCTAGATGGTGCAGCTGATTACATATCAGCTGGCTTGCATGACCTTCGACATGGTGGGTGAGGTGATTCCATAGTTTCCAGTGGTGGTGGATGAGTATGAAAATGTATTTCAAGAATATTTCCTAGAAATACCTCCTCATAGGGAGGTAGACATCCTAATTTACTTATACCTAGGAATAGTATCAATATCTACACTAGCATATCGGATAGCCCCTGTGTAGATTTGGGAACAGAGAGTAGAGTTGGAGGACTTACAGAGGAAGGGATTCATAAGGCTCGGTGTTTCTCCCAGGGCATCCCCAGAGTTTTTTTTCAAGAAGGAAGATCAATTTTTGATGTTATGTGTGGACTTCTGGCGCCTATACCTGGTGGCTGTGAAGAAAAAGTATCCTCTACAGAGGATTGATGATTTGTTTAATCAATTAAAAGGAAAGAAGTGGTTCTCAAAGATAGACCCCAATTTATGCCATCATCCTCTAATGGTATGGTATGAGGACATTCCAAATACAACTTTCAGATGTCAGTATGGCCATTACGAGTTCTTAGTGATGTCTTTCGGCATGATCAAAGCTCGAGTAGTGTTCATGGGGATCATGAACATGACCTTTTAGCCATACCTGAATCTCTTTTTGGTGGTCTTTATCGACGACAACTTGGTGTACTCAGTTTCCGGCGAAGAGCACGATGGACACTTGAGGATAGTTCTGGACACACTATGGAATCACCAGTTATATGGGACGTACTCGAACTATGAGTTCTGGATACAGAAGTTCCACATCTTGGGACACTTTCTCTTAGAGGATGGAGTTGTAGTGGTCATAGCAAAGATCGATGCAGTACTTTCTTGGGAGACACCTAGGATTGTTACTGAGGTGAAGAGCTTCCTTGTTTCAGTAGGATACTATTCGATGTTTGTGCCTAATTTATCTAGTGTATAAGCACCTATGAAATTCTTAACAAGGAAGGGGAAAACATTCCAATGATCAGAGAAATTATAACAGAGCTTTCAATAACTGAGGTAGAGCTTGACCAGCGGTCCCATCTTGAGGTTGTTGGAGGAGGGCAGGGACTACATGGCTTACTGTGATGCATTAGGAACTGGACTCAGTTGTGTCCTGATGCAGGATGAGTAAGTTATTTCATATGGATCATGATAGATGAGGCCTCATGAGAAGAATTTTGAGACTCATGAACTGGATTTGGAAGTAGTAGTCTTCAAACTGAAGATGTGGTGACACTACTTGATGGGTGAGTGGTTTATTCTTTACCCAGACCACAAGAGTCTCATATTTATCATTACATAGAATGATATGAAAATGGGATAGAAAAATATGCTAGAGTTCCTCTAGGAATGTAAATACGAGATAGTCTATACTTTTGGGAAGGGGAAGAGAGTGGTAGATTAACTTAGCTAGTGATCGATTTCGCAGCTACAGAACGAGGCTTCATAGTAGTTAGCCTCGCTTCAGATATCCTACATGGATAGAGATGAGACTGTATACTTCCAGTCGATGTTATTTTCCCCTCCACTCCTTTAGTGAGTCAAGTAGGCACTATTGGGAGACAGCAGCTGTGAGATTATACATGCTCATGTATCCTCATGCCATGCACCTGACATATATTCTGATGGTGGGGAGCATTCTATTCTTTTTAGAGGACGTGTATTTTTACTTGTGTCTCTACGATACGAGGTGCATAGAGAGTTGCATACACCCACATAGTAGAACATCTAGGCTTGATAAAAATGTATCTGGACCTCTTTCATTAGTACTGGTGGCTTGGGATGAAGAAACCTATGGTGGAGATTGTTTCAAGATGCCTAATTTTCTAGAAAGTGAAGGTCGAGCACCAGGTACCAGCATGCTTGACCCAATACCTTGAGATACTAGGGTGTAAGTGGGAATGGATATCCATGGAATTCATGATGGGGTTATCACATACATCTAGAGGGCACAAGACCATCTGGGTGATCATTTACCGACTCACCAAGTCGGCCCACTTCATTTCTATTTGAGATAAGGGTTAGGTAGAGAGCATGGTACGTCTCTACATTCAAGATATCGTGCGACTTCATGGGGTTACATTGAAAATAGTCTCAGACCGTGATGCATGCCTCACATCCCGGTTTTGGAAAGGATTGCATGAGGCTTTTAGGACTCAACATTGCTTGAGCAGAGCGTTTCACCCGCAAAAAGATGGTCAGACTGAGTGGACCGTATAGAACATAGAATAAATTCTCTATTCATGTGTCCTATATTTTGGTCGCACTTGGGAGGACCACATACCCTTGGTGGATTTCTCCTACAACAAAAGATATCACTCCACCATTGGTATGACCCCTTTTGAGGCATCGCATGGACGACAATGCAGATTGCCCTTGTGTTGGACAGATCTAGGAGAGCCAGCACTCGTGGGACCAAAGATAGTATAGGTAGAAACTGAGAAGGTACAGGTCATCTGATATCAGATTAAGAATGAACAGAGTAGAAATAAGTTCTATGCTGATAGTCTACAGAGATAACTGACGTTCAAGGTGGGGGACTACGTACTCTTGCGAGTCTCCCCTCAATGGGGAATAAAGAGATTTAGATGAGGCAGAAAACTCTCACAAAGTTTTATCAGACCATTCATTATACTTTAGAGCATTGGTAAGGTGGTATACCACTTCGCATTACCACCGAAATTGAAGAGGGTGCCCGACGTCATCCATGTAATCCAGATGAGGAGATACGTGCATGACCTATCTCACATCATTAACTATGGGGAGTAGGATATTTATGATGGGGAGAATTTTTCAGAGTACCCGGTGGAGATAGAGGATCGATAGGATTGGATCCTTCGTGGGTGGTCGATACCTTCGGTGTGCATTTTGTGGAAGCATGGAAATCTCTATGAGAGCACATGAGAGTGAGAGGCTCATATGTGTGCCCCGTACCCATATTTTTTTGTATAGCCTTGTTTGGATTTCGAGGACCTAAATCCCCAAGGTAGGGAGTATTTGAAGATCCAGAAAATCCCAAGTAATTTTTTTTAACTATTTGGGATTATTAAAAGTCTGTGAAAATTGACAGTGCGTGATTCGGAGGCTCGTTGTGCCCATAATGGGTTTTTTAAACTTTTTTAAGGTACGTTCAGTAAACACAGGGGCGTTGTTTTCTATCTTTTGAACCAGTGCTCGGATTAAAAATTTGAGGACACCGTTGAATCTGTAGTGCCAGGATTCACTAAAGGGAGGCTTTACATTGATTGAAATAGGTCGTGAGAAAAAGTTAGTTTGTTGAATTTTTAAAGATAAATAAAATAACATGTAATTGTTATTTTATTTTTCTTTTTCTCCAATGGATGAGTAGCAGTGGTGGGATAGGTGACTATTCAATCCATTTAATGGATTGACTCTTCAATAGAATAACTCCACCATTGTGAATTAAAATAGGTTCACTAATTCATTTAATGAACCTCATTAATTCCTCAATGCGTTACTCACCTCCCCCCCCCAATTTAAATGGAGCTTGAGGTCAGGTTTGGGCATAGTTTCCTCAACCGAGGAAACATTGGCGAAGTCCTGTGGCAACATCCACCTAGAGTACTAGACCATATTCAGCAAGCGGAAATGTGCACCATTGAATCATGAACTGATGACAACGATGAAAGAGGTTCTGTCGATCGTTGTTAGTGGGCATTTTATCTAGATAGGGTTTTTTTATATTGTTATATTCCTCCTTCCTCGTTCTTGATTTATATGAAGAACACGGATCAACCGACCTATGGGTTGATCTATGGATCATTCTCTAAACCTGGGTGGTTGATCCGAGGATACAAGTTGGGATTTATCTCTAAATTCTCATTTTGTTTCTAACACCCCTTGTTAAAAAGCTAAGGTGGAGGTCATAGGCCAATCCAAACAAGACATGGACCATCGGCCAATATTGTTGTTATTTTGTTTCCCATGTGCAGACATGAAATTAGAAAACAAGACCTAGATAGGAGTCACACAGTGGCGATGGTGATCTGAGAGGCTCATAGTCCCAGACAACACCAAGAACAGACAACCAGAGCTCGTATGGTGGCCCGCTGAACGAACTGCAAGTGCTCCATGCCGGCGGTGGCCAGAGGATGCCTGCGGAAACCAGTTGTCGGTGGTGGGAAGGAGGCGCGTCGTCACACTCTGAGGTGGTTAGAGGCAGCTATCCGTGTGGGAGAAGGGTGGAGCCGGTAGGAACCCCCAGTGGAAGTAGTCACGGCTAACTCACCATGGCAGGAGGGGGGCAGCGTGGCCCTGCACTACACGGCGTTGGTTGGAGAACGGTCCACCTTCTGGACAACCAATGCACGCAGTGTGGTAGGTCCCCACCAGCCTGATTTATCAGCCCATCGTCCATGGGGCCAGCTGGAGACTTGGTCTGCCTTCAAGCAGACCAGGCCGGATGTGGGTCGTCAGAACATGTCATACCTACCCAGTGGACGAGCCGGATATGCGGCCCAACAGGCCTACATGGGTGGGCTGAGCACCACCCGGTGGGCCGGGCCAACCGCAGCCCAATCCCATGAACAAGTGTGGACAACCCCATAGGGCTGGACCTAGTGAAATGGGCCGACCTTTAATTGGTCGGACCCGGGTGGGGTCATGTAGACCCCGTGAACCATTGCGTCTAGTCGGCCTGATAGAGTTAGACGGGGCCCCGACCCAACCAACCCCCGAATAAAGAAACACTCGTAACTGACGAACCGAGTATTCATTTTACACCTTGTTAGTGGCATTGGGACAAATTTTGGGTAGTGGTCCCTTTGGTATATTCTGGCAGGTCCGAACGAGCTGGGCCGAACCAAGGTGCGATCATCCCCATTTCATGGAAAGGTGTGTAACTAACAGACCGGGCGTCATATCGATACGTCATCTGTGGAATAAGGACCATTTTGACAAGGTAGTCCTTTAGAGATACTCTATGTGATTTTTTATAGAGTTTTACATGTAAACTAGGTTAGATCATACTTGAATTCAACCATTTTATTTTTACAAAATTTCACATATCTCATAGACCGGGCATCTGATCCACATGTCGTCCGTCACATTGGGAGTCCTATGATGGGCGGTACCTTGGGTATGATTTTTTCAAGACTTCTTACTGGTTGAAATATTACTGATGGGTTGATTAGAATTGTCTTATGGAGATTAGGCGAGCTTCGTGCAGGAATCTAGTGGCTGGCTGTGACATGAAGAAAAAGAGAGTCCAATTTGGGTCAGTATCAAAAACTCCAAAGTGGGATGATTTAGATATAAAATTAATCATTTCTACCTCTATACCAGTAACCAATATGAATCAGCACTAGTGACCAATACAGGTTAGCACCAGCGACCAATACGGGTATGCGCCAGCAACCAATACTGGTTAGCACCAACGACCAATATGGGTTAGTATCTAGTGACCAATACAGGTCAGTATACAGTGACCTATACAGGTCCACAATAGTTTACTACAGAAAAGATGACCTGTTGTATGACTAGACATCCCTATTCTAGTAACCTTGATGTTATACCATTAGAGTGAGATATCTCTTTTGTTTTGTGTTTCATGATTTAGACCATTCTTGTGATATTACCTTTGAATTATTTCTTGGAAGGTTTTCCTTTGTGGATTACTGAGAGACCTTCGGGGGTCTCAAGGTCCCCTACAGATTTGTTATACTCACACCTACATGGGCACCGTCTGAACATGTGTTTCTAGTGTAGACTAATAAAGCTCCAAGGGAGACTATGGAGGTTTGGGAATTAGGGGATCTTGGTGTGATGGGAGCAGTCGATATCCTCTTCTTCGACAATAGAAATATAGCTACTACCCACTAGGTAGAGTTCTAGGGAGATGCGATAGTGTTTACTTTATTTTTAGTTTCTAGTTATTCTATTCTGTCTCGCTGCATTCAATTTATAGTTGTACTTGTGGTTGTAATTTACTCATTTGGTTATACCTTACTTTTTTTGTTTGTTTACTTAAGTTCCCCTTTTTGAGTGTGTACAGATCTCTAGGTCAATGCCTTCCCTAATTGAAAAAAACGTTCATTTTCAAGTCACCAACCCCTGGCCAATGGAATGTGGGCTTAGGGTAGTCATGTTCAGGCCCCGTGGGATGGGTCATGACAAGGGCCACACAGTTGGATAGAAAATGCACCCTAACTATGTTCCCCATTCTACAGGGTTTCATGGTTTATCTTTAGTGGGTGCACGTTTTTTCAAACTATTATACGACCATGGAAACCTTCACTCTTTTGGTTTTCATGTTTTCAATAATAATAATCATAGTTTGGGAATATCGTGCACCAATCATGCATGAACTATGAACTTCCAAGAATTTCCAAAATCTCACTTGGATAACCCCAACATGAAACCCAGCCAAATAACGATCAAAATTGGGGTTGATGAGAACCTAAAAATAGTAATTGGATATTACATATCTTACCCATATACTTATATTTTTCACAATTCTGAGTATCCATTGTTATAACATGTGATTCATTTTTTATACGTATGATATCACTCTTTCGATACATTTTTTCATAGGATGTGAAGATATGTATTACCTATGATACATTTATAAGGGTTTTTAATGTTGATTGGTTATGATGAAATTTTGATGAGTATTGTAAAATAAGTTATTTATGTAGCTAAAATTCCATGACACTAAACATCTAACTCTCATGTTTGTTTGACTATTTGTGATATAGATTGATGAGACATGTAAAATAAAATAAAAAATTATTTAGATGGGGTTGAATGTTTTGGAATCATATGATGTTTTATTTATATTGGGGAATAATTTGGAGACAATTTCTTGTGATGATAGTGATAGGTTTAGAAGAAACATCTATGTTTTAAAAACATTTTTTCTAAGTAGATATTGTGTGGTTTCCCTTTAAATAGAATCTGTGTCTTGATAATAAAAGTGGAAGAATGTTTTTTCACATATGTTACTAGGGATAGAAACCCTAATAGTAATTTCTTTGGTATTAAATAAATCATAAATCATTGCATGAAAAGGATAATTCAAATAATACATGGTTTGATACTCCCAGGGATATGATTTGGTTAAGCACATTCTCTTTACAATACATTATGTTGTATTTTTTAGGTTAATTATTTATGATAAAAAGTTTGATAGAAACAATCCTAAATAAAATTAAATTGAACTGATTGTGATTTAGGTTGAATTGAAAACTAATTTTATTATTATCAACTGTAAAAAATTTGGATGTTATGGTTTCCTGATATTATATATGATACTTATATTATCATTTTAATTATTCATCAATGATTTTAAGAGATTTTTGGGTTTTTTTTAATCAGATAATCCTAATGTAATCTTGTTAAATATTGGTTACATGGATAATGAAAGGATTTTTCCAAAAAGAAACCCTATAAGATAGTAGTTGGAGTTTGAAACCATATGATTATACCAAAATAATTATCAAAAATTATTATTAATTATGTGAATATAGTTTATTTTTCAAACAAATCAATGTAGATTAAAATTGATTATCATGGATGTCAATGTCACTAATATAGTGGATAGAAGAAGATTGTATTTCATATTTGTAAAAATTATGAGAAGAGGGACTTAGGTTAGTGTCTTAAATGAACTGTAAGATGTTGTTATTAATTAAAAAATGAGGATATCATGTAAAAATATATATTGGAAAATAGAAGAGTTTACCCAACAAATTGGGTGTATCTAAGGTCATACTAATGAACCACAAAGAGTTACATGTTTTAAATGTAAAAAACAACGCCATTATCGATGTAAAATTTTAATTAATGGGTTTAGAAGGATGATAGGAATTAAAAATTTCCTTGATGAATAGAACAAGAAAAACCAATGAAATAAAAACTACTGAAGTGAGATCTGAAAAGGATTTGGAACAGGGAACATTGATCATCCACTAACCAATTGTGATTGTTGTATTTGAATCATTTCGAACACACATCTTTTAAGTAATTAGTTTCTATAAGGAAATAAAATCATCACATTAATGACTATATATTGAATTATTAATAAAAAACAACTACTGATATGATTATTTTATGCCAATATTATGATTATAGGAAATTTTTTACTAATCATATTACCCTTTATAGATATTTAATGGATTGGTTCCCTCTATATAATGGAAAATTATTTAAAATTAGGGGAAAATTTGATTGATTTTTATGAACACCTTATAGACGAAAATTATATAATGTGGTTCTTGATATCGAATAGAGATAAACTATTGGCTCACATGTTCTATGAAATTCCATGTTGTTGGGTTATGATTTTTCTAAAAAGAAATATATGTTTCAGAGTTTGTATGGTCAACATACCTTTTTGAATTATATAGTATGTCCTATTTAGTTTTTACACCAAATTAGCCTTTTCTATTTTATGTGATATATATTATTTCTAGAATGTAGTTTATTTAATTGGGGAGAATGTAATGACCTGATATTTCACTATGTATTTTTATTAAATAAATATTGTCTTTATCTACACAAAACATTGTCCTATAATGTGCCATGGAATATTACATGAATATCATTGTGATAATATATGATAAATGAAAATATAGTGAAAATATTTAATTTTTTTTAAATTATTACAATATAATATTTAGATAACATTATGTTTTAAAATGGAATTTTTATATAAAATCATTTCTTTTTTATATAATTTATTTTCACATAAAATTTAAATATTTAAATTTAAAATTTTAATTTTTTAAATTTAATTTAATTTTCTAAATTAAAATATAAAAATTAACCTAAGATGTACTCTTGGTATTTTTTAAAATTAATTAATTTTTTTGAATAGTAAAAAATATTGTCTTTAATAAAATCATAGAATTTATGATATATAATGAATTAGGTATAAAATAAAAATGTATAAAACCTCTTTAATGGGAAATCATGTATTTATATAGAGAATATAAAAATTTTAATATATTATAATCTATTCTGAAAACGAATTTTTAACCTTTAATTATATTATGTAATATTTTTCAATAAAAGAAATCATTTTTATTATTTCATTTTGTAAACATTGTTTTTTGATAATTTTATGTATGGATTCATTTTGATGACAAAAATCCATTATTATTTTATAATTAAAAAATTTTTATCAATAAAATCAATTTCAGGGATAATATTACCCTACAAATAAACATTAATTGTAAAACTCAGTATTTTATAAAATAATTTTTACATATTACATACAATAACATTAAAATTGAATTTTATTGTACATGTATATTTTTTTTAATAATAAAAATTTAATATTTTTAATCATTTGATACAATTTATATATCAATTACCATTTATTTTCATTAATTAAAAATAAATCTATTAGTTTTAAAATAGTTACAATAGAAAAATAAAAATAGAAAAGAAAAAATTCTATGAATAAAGGTCATAAAAAAAATTTAAATAATGTTTGGAAGTGAATGTATAAGGGTCTATAGACTGTATCTTGTATCTAACGCCATCATTATTCATAATTGAGTCTTCAGGAAATGTTAATCATGAACTCACATTATGTTAAGAGTAAAAAATTTATAAGAAAACAATATTATAACATTAAAATGGGTTCAATCACATTCCCTTATGTACCACAAAAATAATCAAGTTTCAACCTAAAACTCAAAAAAATGTTTATCCAATATATTTATCTTCCTTTTTCCTGAGACATTGGTTATAATAGATTGTATTATGTTCTCCATTCATAATTATTCTTCTATGTGAAATCCCCTTTTCTCAACATGAGTAAAATTTTCCCAACATCTTATCTATTATTTCATATTATAATTTATTAACCTATCTAACTATGGAAATTTTATCCATAATGATCACCACAAGGCCTCAAGCTTCCTCCCCATATTCCAGAGGCTTTCGACCAGAAGCGAGTGTCCAACGGTGGTACAGTGGGGAGACTATACACTCATGTTCAGAGAAGCACATTGGTATAGTAGATTAAAAAATAATTCATGGTAGTAGAAGAAGTATAAAAAATGAAAAAGAAGAAAAATATAAATATAATATCAATTCAAAATATAAAATATTTCCAAAATTTATCTACAGTAATGAATTTGTGATATATGATGATACAAGTACTAGCTGTAAAAAAATTATGATAAGAAATAAAATAAAATAAAAAATTCACCTCAAGAACTGGATCTATGAGCACCCAAGTACTAGCTTGATATTCTTCCCCATATCCATCCTAGTAATGTAAATCTTGAATAAAAAGTTGGATTCTTCCCTTTTTCATTACCTGCTGACATAAATTCTACTCACGTACCAATTGTACCGTTATTGGGTGTGAGATACTATGTCAGCTAGCTAGCACACATGGTTTCTATAACATCCCATTTCTTGTAATATAAAAACAAAGTGTACCATAATAAGTAAATTAAATATAGAAATAAATATATCAAATAAATTCATTAGAATAGGCTCCACTTGGAAACCCCTATAATTACCTATTTTGGCCTAAACTGGTGTGTCTGGCATGAAGTCACATACAATGGTAATGTGAGGTCAATAAAGAATATTATGGATTGTCCCAAACCTTTTGATTAGTCTTGGATGACATGAAACTTCATTTATATTGAACCAATCAACACTTATCAATTGAAATATTCATTTACTTTTTCATTAGTTCTATTTTAAAACTACTTTAAAAAAATATTTCAAGAATCTCTAAGCCCATCCATGACATTAAATAAGGACATTACATGTATCAGAAGAGAGGAGAAATTTAAAAGAACTAAAATCTAGTCCATCCATGGTGACCCAAGGATGAAGTATCACACGTCACTCTATGCATGGTAAGAATAGTCACGTACAACCATCTGAGTTTGTTCCAATTATCACATATAGGTTCTTGAGTCTCACTTGAGGAATGGTAAAACCATTAAACATTCAATCACATCCAAGGGGTATCCCCTTTGTAAATTGTGTCACTCATATCGATGTAAAAATAGACAATTCTTGTTGATCCCATCCTTGGAAGTTCTAGTTTCACCCCATGTGTGTTATCAAAAATTAATAATTAAAATAATAATTAATGAGAGTTCATACAAGGGGTCCTTGTTCCAGAATCCCATATATCACCCATGAAATTATGGTAAAGCATTAAACAGAAAAGAATTTATAATATTTCAATAATTAGAAACCATTCTATATGTTAAAAATTTTAAAACATGAAAGTCAATTTAGTTAATAAATGTGGAATAAGTATTATGCACTTTTCTAATTCATTTAATTCAACCACTTCATATGAGGAATGGGAATAAGATTCCAAAGATGGATCAACTCCCAATTCATAACAATTAAACACTCAAGGAATATTTTTTGTAGGTTATACCCCATAATATCATTTATGGAAACAAAATGAAAATACATTTTTTCTTCTATGATGAAAGGTCTAGAATGTAAAATTAAGTAATAATTTTTGAGGCCTGAATCTCACATTTCTATCTCATGGCAATGCATTTATCTTGATTCAACATAAATTATTAATTCATTTAACAAAGGAGAAACTCACCAACTATGATTTAACCATTTACGTAATAGGAGTATGAACACTAATGGAGGGCCATATAGTGACCCTCACATTTCATACATTAACATTACATAACATTCAGAGAATACAAAAAAAATTATTCCAACAAACACCCAAATCGCATACCAGTATAGTGACTTTGGAAAAATGGAAACATAAAAAAATTATTCTTAAGTGAGCTAAATTATCTCCAACTAGGTTTTTCATGACTAGAACCCTTTATATAAACATCAAACATAATACATATCTTCATAACCTATGGAAAGAAACAAAAAGAGGAGTGAGATAAATTTCCCAGTAAGGGTAAACAAGTTAGTTATGTAAGAATAATCATGAGCATGCGTGTATAAGAACATGATCAAGAAAATATAATATCATACCCTGTATAAGAAAGATCATATACATGATTCATAGAATAAATCCTGACAGTTTATAATAGATGAATCATAAGGAAATAAATAACATAATCCATGAAATCATAACATAAAAATAAAACATGGAATTATTGAGGACACATAATCATATAATATAATTTATATATTATCTAAGGAATCACTTCCAAGACTATATTAGTAATATGGGTTCACTCTCTATACAATATTTTTGGACATGGTTCACTCCCATGGCCATCATAGAAGCATGTTTTCACTTCTCATACAATCTTGGTGGTCACAGTTCCGTCCCATGGAAATATTAGTAGTCATGTTTTACTCCCAAGACTAGCTTAGTCAATCTCATGAGATATAAATATTTACTTAATACATTGGATGTAGACATATATTCCCCACATCACATAGTAAAATCGAACATACATGTGCCACAATATCATAAAAAATTATATAATAACCCATGAAATTAAATAAGAATTATAAACATGTAATCATATCCTAACTTTTGGAAATAGACTTGTTTCATAATCATTTTATCGCTAACATAAAACATGAAAATAAGAGGGTTTCAAAAGCATATAGGACATGAAATAGAAATGGGTTTCATAAAAATCATTCCATTGAAAAATAAATCATTTAAGAAATAAAATGAATGGAAACATAGAATAATTTTCCCATAATGTCATTAATAAAACCATTGTATTTTATCTTATATTGGAAATAATTTTTAATTATATTTTAAAAACATTTCTGTAGGAAAATATCCATTCTACATTGAAAACAATTTTTTAAACATAAAAACTTTTGAAAACATGTTTCATTGAAAATATATTTTAAAACAAATATAGGAAGCATTGAAAACCATAAAACACATTAAAAATCCTTTTTCCCTTCAAATGGATTCCAAATATCTTTTAAAAGAAATTAAAATATTTTTTAAATCCTGTGAATTGAATAGAATTGATTTTTGACCGAAGAGAAAGGCTGTCAGATTTTACTTAAAAAATTTATCTTAAGTACCAAATAGTGAAACAATAAAACTAATATATGAGGGTATCTTGAATAAAAATATAAGAAAAAACTTCTTGAGTGTTCTTGAGATATGGATCATAAATATTATCAAATAATCATAATCATTAACAATATCAAAACCCTATTATTTTATTTCAATAAAATATTACCACTTAATTACATGGTATTATACTCTCCATGTAAGAAAATAAAATTACATAAAGCGTAAAATATCATGAAAATAATTAATTAATGATATAAAATGTAAAATAGATTTCTATACACCTCAAAAATAAATGATGTGTATAACAAAACATGTGTCTCATAGAAGGAAAATTGAGACAAAACTATTTTACTGATTTGGTAACTTTTGATACATAAACCCCTTGAAATAATGATCATAAAATGAATATGTGATTATACATAAATTTTATTATAAGTGTAATATATTACATTCATGGGAATTACATACACTTCTCTATAAGAATGGGTGGTGAATAAAGCATGTGTCTCATAGAAATAAACAGTCAGATGAAATCCCCTTACCTTGTGTCCTGAATCTCACAATACTCATTAAAACCACATATATAATGAATATATATTTATTCTACACCTCTTAATAACAATATGTTTTTACCTAATACCATATATGTTTTTATTACGACATTATATTACCATATTTTTAATCATCCAATTTTTTTGTTTCTCTTTGGATAATATTCGCTTTGTTCTTCGCATGTTTCCAAATTTCATGTATCTTAAGTAATTATACTTATATCATGATTCAGGAATTTAAAATATGATATAAATATAATTTATATTTAGTATATGTGTATTTTAATAATATATAGAGTATATAATTCTGAAATTGAATACACGGTTCATCGTGATGGTAAGTCGTCTGTATGCATGACCGATGTTTCTGTTTTTATTGTCATATTGAAAGAATGAAAGAAAATGAAATATATGAATATATGTATATAATATAATTATAGTAGAATTTTAAATTTATATATTTCATATAATTTCACTACGCCCATCCTTAATACATTTCATGTACCGTTTGAACGAATCACACTGTTTAGCAGGTGTGCTAGTCCACACATCCCCAAATGAAATTATCATATTTACACCAATTGGAATGTTAAAAATATATGTGTTGTAAATGGAATTAATAATATTAAACAAAAAATAAATATAATATATAACATATATAATCCTATATTCCATCATAATTCCCTCCATCTAGGGTAGTAAAGAAAAAATGAAAAATCTTCGTTTAGGGTGGTGGTTGATCATTGTACACATACAAAGTGTGTTTGTTACCCATTAGTTGAAGGTGTGTGTAAGTGTTGGTTAAACCCTTGTCCACAAAAACCCTTGTATATTTCAGATACTAGTATTTTTTACAATAATTTAATAAATATATTAGAATGTTTAGGAATGAAAATAAATTAAAGGATCTTGAGGGAAGACGTTATCCTTTAATCGGGAAATTACTTTTAGTAGGTACCAAAAGGTTTCCACGGATGACATTATACCCAAAGGAAGGATTAAAGGAGGAATGGATGTATTTTTGTAATTTTATTAGAATGATCATGGTATAACCTAATAGGTTTGAGATGTTTGAAGAAGAGGGAGTGGTGGTGGCCTTTTTAGGGATGGAAAATTACTCACATGGCATTTTTAAAAAAAACTTAGATATACCCGCGTTTTTAAATACAAATATTTATACCAAACCAAATAAATTAACTAATAGAATTTTATTGGATAATAATGGAAATAAAATGGGGTTTTCCCATGTTCATATGTTTTTGTCCAAAATTTAAGTTTTAGTCGTTAGTTAAGATTAATGTTACCTTAATCGATGTAAAATTTTCAATTACCTTCTCTAATATTTTTGGTAAAAAACTAATTTTACATTTTTAGAAATTATAAATTATGATGATTCCAAATATGGAATTTTTTTCTAAATTCCAATCATATAAGTTGTATAAATTAATTAAAATTTAATCCAGTATTGGGGTCGATGATGTGGGGTTTAAAAGTGAAAACAAGCATGAATATTTCAATGTTTTTAAGACAATTTTAAGTTTAAATTGGTTCCAACTACCCAAATTTGATTAATTGATAAAATTCTAATCTAATTAAAATTTTAAATAATAATAAAATATAATTTATCCTTATAAATAAAATAGATGAAAATCATTTTTGAATTAATTCTGGTAATTTTCACTATTCATCTAAATATGATGCTACTAAGAGAATTCCCAAACATTTAGCCTAATATAATTTGGAAATTTAAAATTAAATAATTATTTTTATTTTATAAAATTATATTTATAAATTTTTCTAAAATTAATTTTATTATTTTTAGTAGATTAACATTAAAAGAAGATCATTTGAGAGAATAGTGTTTTAAAACATAAAATTACTTTACCAAAAAAAGATATATTTCATTATCAATATGTTTTATTTATACAAAACAAATATTAAATATAATTTAAAGGTTTTTTGTTACGATTACAATAAATATTATTAACAACTATGTTATAATTACCCCATTTAAATAATTATAATGATAAAATGATGTTTTGTAGAAACATTATTGTTTCATATAAATAATGCCAAGTCGATGTTCCATGTAATGTCTTCCACGTTGATGTTTCGGGTATCATATTTTATTTTTTTGCACCATGTAATTTATGGTAAGTTCATTCCATGAGAAAGTAAAGTTTGAATTAGTGCATTGCAAGGCATCAAAAAAAATTTAATTTATTCCAAAAAGGGCCTACAAATACATGGGTTGTTTCATTAGACCCTCATTAAAATAAATTTCACCCTCTAAATTCATCACTCATGTAAAAAATGAGGATAATTTTTCTTCAAAATATCCTCATCTTCCACATATCTTCCTCTAACTGGTGATTTCCCATTATAACATTGACCATGTAAGTGGTCTAGTTTTATAGAAATTTCTCTATGTGACATATTACTCATCATATGAAAGATCAAGCTCATGTAGTACCACCTCAGAGTTCAATTTATGTGATGGGTTAGGTGTTTACATTGTTATGATATATACGTGGACCACATCATGATATTTAGATATAGATTGACGAACTACCATGTGATAGGATACCATGTTGATATGATCAAGAATCTAAAAGGGACTGATATATCTAGGGATTAGTTTCCCTTTCTTCTCGAATATCATTACTTTCTTCTAGGGTGAGATTACTAGAAACACTTTTTCATGAACATAAAATACATTGTATCTTCAGTGGTTATCAACCTTCCATTTTTGCTAACATTTATTTTCCTTGATATGATGTTGAATGGTTCTGACCTTCTCGAACATTTCTTCAACAAACTCAGGTCCCAATATCTTTATTTCTCCAGCTTCATCCAAACACATTGGATCTCTACATTTATTCTCATAATGGGCTTATTTAGGATCCATTTTATTTCTTGAGTAAAAACTATTATTATAATAAAACTCGACTAGTGGAAGGTGTTGATCCCAACCCCCTTTGAATTCCATTGAACATGAGCTCAACATATTCTCTAGGTTTTGAATTATTCTTTCTGACTGACTATCCCTTTGAGGATGAAAATTAGTGATGAAACTCAATAATAAATGAAGTTCTTTCTGAATAAGTTACTAGAACGTTGAGGTAAACCACATATCCTACTCTAGTATAATAAAATGTGGTACTAAATGCACCCTTACCACTTCCATAATGTATATCCTAGAATGGTGATCTAGAGAGAGGTCTTCTCTGATAGAATTGAAGGGTCATGACTTAGTTAGGATATCGACTACCACCCATATAGCATTAAACCTTTAATGGTTTTGGGTAGTCCAATGACAAAATTCATAGTGAATTTTCCCATTTCCATTATGGTATGGGTAATGTATGAAACATCCCAATATACATTTTTCTTTCAGATTTAACTTGTTGGCATACCAAGCACCGAGATTCAAACTCTACGATATCTCTCTTCATTAAATCCCACAAGAATTATTTTTTCATAGGCCTATACATCTTCATAATTACAATATGAATAGATAATTAAGAACTATGAGAATCATCTAATAGATCCATCTTTTTATATTGTATGGATGGAACACATACATGGTTTTATAACCTTATCATTACATCCTGATCAAGGTTAAACTTAGGAAAATTTCTTACATTATTTTTCATCGCTTAATCTTCCTTATTTTTCTCCTTAATTTTTACTAGGATAAAGTGTTGAACATTCATTTGAAAAAGATAATAACTTCCCATTAATTCAGGATTTATAGATCTATCCATTAAAAATCCAAAAAACAAGAGATCTTTTGTGATCCTCATCAGGGATAAGCTAGCATGATCCTTCTGACTAAAATTATTTGACACTATGTTCACATTCACATGGTGGTAATATATTGAGTAGTCCTAAACCTTTATTAGTTATAACCATATTATCTAGTGAATTTTCAAATCCATCTATGTAAATATATATATCATTATTTTATGTTCATTATACATGTCACACTTTTAACCATAATGATAATGACTCCATATATTTAATTAAATAATTTACGGTGCTTACCCCAAATCTTGTTTCGGGTAATATTGCTCAATAATATTCAATTGATATGAGGAATAAGTGATAACTATTTTATTCTATATAAGAACACACCCCAATCCTTTCTTGGACGAATTTATATAGATTACAAAACCATCACCACTATAGGATAATGTACGCATAGGTTTACTAACAAACCTTACCTTCTGTTCTGTGAAATTTTCTTCACATTAATATATCTTGAGGAACATGACCCCATTTCAAGTTAACACGGTGAGATGATTAAATATTTATGAGATATTATCCATAAATATTTGATAATATCCATCTAAACCAATAATGTAATGGATCTTAGTCACCGTAGTTGGTCTAGGCCAGTATTGAATAGCCTTTATCATTGACGGATCTACTATTATACCATCTCTTGAGATTATTTGACCCAAAAATGAATCCTTTTACATCCAAAATTCACTCTTTATAAATTTTTCTTATAGATTATCTTTTCTTAGGGTGCAGGGTATAACTATAAAATTTTCTTAATTCTCTTCCATTCTATTTGAATAGATAAGAATTTCATTTATAAATACTAAAACAAATTGATCTAGGTAATCTATAAATACTCTATTATTTAAATCCATGAGGATAAAAGGTGAATTAGTTAGATAGAAAGGCATCACGATATATTCATTATGTCCATTTTTTGTACAAAATTACAAATTGGGTATATCCTCTTTCGTGACGATCAATTAATGGTCACCAGAATAAAGGTCAATCATAGAGAAGTATTGATCTCCACACAGTTGATAAAAAAAGTCATAAATATGGGGAAGATGCTTCTTATTCTTAATTGTGATCTTGTTAAACTCTCCATAATCAATGTAGAGTCTCATTTATCAATAATTATTTTTCATATAATGAAAGGGTTCACCCCAAGGTGACACACTAGGCCAAATTAATCCCTTATTAGGGATTTCTCGAAGTTTCCTCTTCAATTACATTAACTCAATCACAGCCATTCTATAAGGAAACATGAAAATTGGTGTGGAACCATTTATAAGTTCAATTGGTAACTCAACATCAACATTTTGTGGAATACTATGAAACTCTTTTTGAAATACATCCAAAAAATCCTGAACAACCGGAATGTCATTGATATCGATTTTCTCCCACGCCTTTTAAGATAAAAAACCCTGGTCAATGGGAATTAATACCTAATCATTGGATGTAATTTCCATTTTATTTTCAGGATTATCATCACATTTATTGATGATCATATGAAGATCAGAAATATCCAATGTAACTTCCATTCATATATAAATTTTGCGGTGTTCATGTAGAGAAATAAAATACATTCCTAATATGTCATAAAATTCAACCAATAGATGAATGAAAAGATATTCAGTAAGAAAATTATCATAAACTTCAATAGGAGTGGAATCATAGACATGAGATACAATAATCATACCATTACTTTTTTTTTACTAATAATTCAACATATAATTATTTTGGTGTAATTTTAACAACCTTAGGAAATTATTATGATTTGAAAGTATTTGTTGATCTAGAATATAATATGACATTATCTATTCTAGAGTGGATACTATGTATACCTTCAATCACATCATTATCACACTTCTATTTAGAAATAGAGATTCTATAAGATTTCCCCTTAACTCTCAGCTTAAAAGGTAGCTGACATCGATCATCATCACAAGCTATTTAGTTTGGGAAGTGGTTATCATAATTCTTGTTTTCATTACACCTTTAGCACTCAATCATGGGAGGTGGATTCTGTATAGATTTCTCTCCATTCCCAGTGTTAGCTAACTTACTCCAATCACTTCAAAAATCCAAATCCTGATGGACTTCCCTTCTACACTTAAAATAATTATTAGACCCCATAAGCCAATTTCCTCAATGATTCTTCACACACATATATAATAAAGGGAAGCTCATCTTCTTATCATCATGGTTTTTATAATTTCCTTTAAACTCCATATTGATTTTCCATTAAAACAATGAGATTAATACATGACACTTACCTCTATATCATCCTCGATTTCTCCATGAACAATCTCTTCGTAGCTTCAAAATTATCTTATAGACAATGTCGTTCATATACATGGAATTATTCCACTTAAAAATCTATCAACATAACCTTCAGGTTTGATGATAATTGCTGAAGCGTATGTCACAAGTCCCATGAGACTTGCCTCATAGGTATCAATATATTTATCATCTCATTTCAACAACTCAAGTATCTATTTCATCATCATGGTATAGAGAATCTGGGAAAAGTACGTATTGATAAAAAAATTTACCTCATCCCAATCCATGGATTGAAAATAATATTTATGCTTCATATTATTGATTACAGTCCACCACTGGTATACTTTTCCTTCTAAATGATAGATAGTAAAAATGAAATTCTCAAGATATGAACATTATATAACCTAGAATATCTTTTTTGTAGTACTGATCCATTGTCCAACATTAGGTGGATCATAAGACCCTCTAATAGAAGTTGTGTATTTTCTCATGAAGGACTCAATATAATTTGTCTCCCTTAGTTGTTCGTTTATAATTCCACCATGATTCATAAAATTAGAAAGTTATGTGAGCATGGTAATTAATTTTTTCATTTGAACTCCCATAGAAATTGGTTTTTTAGGAGGAAAATCGGTTCATTTTCCATCATGATCACTATTAATGTGGTTACTTCGGGTTCTAGACATTAACTAAAACCAAATATTATAGAGTGAGAAATATTTATCATGTAGAGGAAACACATAATCATGAAAATTCACTAATATGATGTCAAAATCATGATACCTTCTTTAATTATGACACATTAGGTTTATCTTAGGTTATTCATATAAAACCATTATTTAAATCTGTCATGATGGTTTATAAGAGTTTGTAAATTTCCAAAGCATATCCCCTATGAGTGCCAAACTAGGTGTCTAGCAATGCATATTTTCATGTACAAGATTAGACCATGTTATCCCAACACATAATGTTAGAATTATTAACCCTAGGTACATTTGTGACAAAGGAACATACACTATTATTTTCCCAATATGGATGTATTTAATGGAAAACACACACTCTATAATTTACTAAAATTCATTGAACTATTCTTATACACTCCCTTATCCATATACTTATCCCTAGAAATATTATTAGAGGTATCACTTATGGTTTATGATCCTATCATCCAATGGTTAACAAATCCTTTGATCTGATTCTAACTATATTGACCCTGTCTTTTTATACATTTACATTACTTAACTTTTATATAATACATAAAACATTATACACAATAACTCCCAAAGACAGTAATATTCTAGTGCCTTTCGAAACATGGAAACATAAATACTGATACATAAGTTATCTACATTATCAACTACTAAGTTCTTATTGCCTTGCCCCCTACCTAGACACATTAAATATAATAAATATATTCATAACCTAGGTATGGAAACATATAATTGGGTGATATTAAATTATTAGTAAGGGTAAACAAGAGATACATGTCTGTATAATCATGAGTATAAGGGAATGAGAACATAGTCATTTAAATATAAGACCATACCTTTCCTAAAAAGGTCATATACATGATTCATGTCATAAAACATGGTAGTTCAAAAGACATGAATTATAAAGAGAAAATAACATAATCCATAAAAGCATAAAATAGTAATAAAACATGGAATTATGGAATATATATAAGCATATAATATGATTTCCATATTATCCAAGTAAACACTTCTAAGAAATTATTAGTAGTATGGGTTCACTACCCATACCATCATGGTAGTCATTGTTCACTCCCATGTCAATCTTAGTGTCAGAAGTTCACTACTAATACCATATTGGTAGTCATGGTTCACTCTCATGTCTATTTTAATAGACTAAGTCTATTTCCAAGACTATCTTAGTCTATCTCATGAGATATAAATCTTAACATAGTGCATTTGAATGAAACATATTCCTTACCCATCTCATAGTGGAATCATACATATATGATCCCCAGGATCATAAATAATCAAATCATAACCCATTAAATAAAATGGGTATTATAAGAATTTAACAATATCATAACCGGTGGAAAGTGAAAGGATTCATTATAATTTCATCGTAAATATAACTCATGAGAAGAAGTGGGTTTCAAAAGCATATAACTCCTGATTGGGAAATGGGATTCATAAACAACATTATATCAGAACATAATTAATTTTGAGAAATATTATGAATGGAAACATTGAATAATTTACACATAATGTAATGAGTGACACAAATGAATTTTATCATATATGGGGGATATTTTTGGAATATCTTTTAAAAAAATTTCATGAGGAAAACATCCTTTCTACATAGAGAATAATTTTTAAAATATAAAACCTTTTGAAAACCATTTTCTTTGAAAAAATATTTTCAAACATATAATGGGTTAATATAAAATCATAAATCATTTTTAAAATCTATTTCCTTGAAAATGGGCTTCAAATATCTTTTGAAAAATCTTTTCAAACCATTTTTCAAAACATTGTTTTTATTAAATTGATTTATGACCAAAAAGAAATACATTAATATTTTACATAAAAACAATATCTTAAGTAACAAATCATATAAAATGGGACTAATACCTGAGGATATTTTTAATAACTGGAGTATAAGAAAATTAATGGTAGTTCTTGATCAATGGATTATAATATTTCATCAAATAAGCATAATCATTAACAATCTCAAAAAGTGATGAGATTATTTCAATAAACAATTTCCAATTTCTTACATGGGACCATACTCTGCATGTATGAAAATGAAATGACATGAATCATAAAATAAAATGATAATAATTATATTCATATCATAACATATAAAATTGATTTTCATACACGTGAAAAATAATTTAGGTTCCTAATGAAACTTGAGTCTCAAAGAAGGAAAATTGGGGCAAAACTATTTTGCAAATTTGGTAACTTCTAAAATGTAAATCGCATAAAATAAATATCATAAAATGGATATGTTTTAAACATAAATTTAATTATAATAGACATATAATACATTTATTGGAATAAGATGAACCATAAAAATGAATGGGTGGTGAATAAAGCATGTATCTCACAAAAATAAAAATTGACATGAAATACCATTACCTTGTGTCTTCACTCTCGTCGTAATCATTAAAACCACCTTTACAGTACATATAAATTTATTATACATATTTTACATATCCATATTTATATATATAACATTATATATGGTTTTATAATGACTTTATATTAATATTTTTTAACTATACTATGCTATGGTTTCACATCGTATAATATTCACATTGTTCATCGCATGGGTCTTAATTTGTTTTATATTTGGTCCTTATACATATATAATGACTACATAATATAAACCATTATATAATTATAATTTGTATTTATTATTTTTTTTAAAAAAATAATCTATATAAAATATAATTTTAAAATTTAATACACCGTTCATGTTGAAGGTAAACCGTATGTACCCATGAACGATGTTTCCCTTTTTATTATTGTATTGAAAGAAAAAATGATAATGAAATATATGTATATATTTATATAATATCATTATAGTATCGCTATGATGTAATATATGTCATATAATATCACTAAACCCATCCTTAATATATTCCATGTAGTGTGTGAACGATTCACATCACTTTGAGGGTCAGTAGTGCACACTTACTCAAATGAAATTATCATATACAAAAAATGGAAATTAAAAAAAATATACGTGTTCTAAAAGGAATACAAATGAATAAATACATAATAAATAAAATATATACCATATATACAAATACATTCCATTATAATTTCCACTGTGAGTTTTGAAAAAGGAAAAATGATCAATCATCATTTAGTGAGGCGGTTGTTCACCGTACATGTAAACAGTACGTTCGTTACACACTAGTAGGATGTTTGTGTAAGTGTAGGTTGAAACATTATCATAAAATAATTATATTATATTGAGGATAATATTTTTCTTAAGCTTATGTAATAATGGGAGTTTAGGGGTGGAGACGGAAAATAAAATAATGGAGTTTGAGAGAAGATGTTTCCTCTTAATCTGGTAACTCCTTTTGGTTTTTACTGAAATGATTCTTTGAAAGACGTTATACCAAAACGGAGGATTCAAGGATGAATATAGAGATGGTGGATATTTATTCAGTAGATAATTTCCAATCCTATTATTTTTTAAATGGTTTATGTTGATGGGGTGGGGGTGGCCTTTTTTGAGGAAGGAAAAGTACTCTCTTGTATTTGTGAAAAAAAAGTTAGGATTACCCACTTTTTAACTAAAAAAGTCATAAAATACCAACTGAAAAAATGATGGAATATTATTGGCCTAAAAAATACTTGAAAATGGGGTTTTTAATATTTTTTAAGTTGTTTTGGGTTTTCAATTTAAGGTTTAATCCTTTGTTAAGATTAATTTTACCTTAATCGATGTAATTAATTTTCATTTCCTTCACTAGTCTTTTGGTAAAAAAAACAAATTTATCCTTATTATAAATTATAAGTTTTTCTTCTTCCAAATATGGAATCCATTTCTAGATGTTCAAATCACACATGTTTCAGAAATAAATTTAAAATTAATCCTAAATTCGGGTCGATAATGTGGGCTTTTAAAGTAAAAATGATTCTAAGATTGGTATGTTTTTTTCCAATTTCAATGTAAAATTGGTTCCAATTAATCACATAGGTTTAATTGATAAATATATAATATAATTAAACATTAAAAAATTTAAAATATAACTTAAACATACAAATAAATTAGATGAAAAATGTGTTTTTAAATAAAATTCAGTATTTTCACTATTCATCCACAAATGATGTTTCTCTGCAAAAAATGAAAAAATAACCCTAAGATAATTTCAACATTTTAAAATAAAAAATAATGCTTATTTTATAAAATTAAATTTTTTATGTTACTGAAATTAATTTTATTCTTTTCACAAACTGTTATTAAATGAGGTTCATTCATGAAAATGATATTTAAGAACATAAAAGGGCTTCACCCTAAATAAAATAATTAATTATCAATATGTTTTATTTAAATAGAAAATTTATAAAAAATATTTTATAAGTATTTTTTACAGTTCATTTTAATACTTTTTTACATCTAGATTATAATTATCTCATTTAAATAATTAAAAAACTAAAATGATGTTTCGTAGAAACATTATTGTTGACTATAACATAAGCCAAGTCGATGTTTCATGTAACATACATCAGGTCAGTAATCTTTGTAAAACTCACCATGTTATTTTTCATTGTAACATAAAGAAATATTTTCCCTGAGAAAGAAATTAGTAACTTAGTTAATTGTAAGACAGAAATGAGAAATTAATTTATTTGAAAAATGGTCCAAAATAACATCGGGTGTTATATTCTTCAACCCTTGAAATTAATTTCCCCCTAAAAATTTATCAATCGGGTAAAAAAATTAGTATAATTATTCTTCATCAGGACATCAAGTTCCCATTAATATTCATATAACTACTAGGGTTTCTCCACAAAACATTGACCAGGTGAGTGGTCTTGTTATTTATAAACTAGTACTCTCACTTGCATTTTCATGGTGATATAAAAAAATTCTTAGATTATGTGTTCACATAGTGATATGGGTCAATGGTTTTTTAAGAAGGAAATACTACCATTAAATATTAATAATGAACATGAATATTCAATATTTTGAATTCAAAAAATAATGACACTTATTATTAGAATATGATTGGATAAAATAAAATGAAATCATTATGAAATTAGAATACTTGTTGGA
The DNA here is from genome assembly GCA_963277665.1 of Viscum album. Classification (NCBI taxonomy): domain Eukaryota; kingdom Viridiplantae; phylum Streptophyta; class Magnoliopsida; order Santalales; family Viscaceae; genus Viscum; species Viscum album. Next base: position 1,405,611,524 of record OY728119.1, read on the forward strand.
TAAATACATTTGAAAAGATAAATAAGAACCTATAAGAAATACAAAATTATTTTTTTCATGGAGATTTAAGTTAAAATAATAAAAAGAACATTGAAATAGGCATTGAAAATTCTGATAATTATGACTAATAATGCTATAATTGAGGTCATGCTAATGTAAACAAAAAAATCGAATAATTGATTAGATTGAAATACATATTATCTTATAGTATTAACAGAATACACATAACTGGAAAAGAATATTGAAAATAGTAATCAAAATAATGAAAAAATAATATTTATTACAATCTAAATCACTTTATATCAAAGTAAATGTGAGTATGTAGATCAGAATTACTTGATACATATTAGAATCAGAGACAAAGGTGCATAATGAGTTTCTGAATGATAAAGTATAGCCTTGAGAAAATACTGGGAAGAAATTATGCATGTCCAATTATATGAGGGGGTACAAATTCACCACCATATAGACACTGGTCAAGTTATCAAAAAGGCTAGTGAAGTTATTAATACTGGTGATCAAACTCTTGAAGTATCTGCTAAGGGCCAAGATAAAAATTATGATTCTCTAAAGAATGGTGGCAGTTCATGTAGGATATCCGTTTTAGTTAGTGTGTCATATCAGGACTCTAATGGCGTTGGAAGGGTCGTGGAATCTAAAATAGTGGATTCCTATACTAGCAATATTGTCATAGGATCCTTCTATTACAATGATTGTTGGTGGAATCTGAACCAGTGGATCATTATAAATCAGTTTGAGTAGGTTTTTTATTCAATGCACATGGAATAGTCATTAGATTCAAGACACCAGCAGCCACTATATCCTCCTAGAGGTTACCCTATAAGTAATAGTACCTTAAAAATGTGGGAATAAATAATACCTTCTTTTGACCTAAAATTGTCTAGATGTGCTCTCAATGATGTTGATGTTTGTAGGAGACGTGAATAGTATCAATAGTGAACTAGTGGAATGGTTCACTGATTTCTTATTTATGATTTTTAGTATAGTATAACCATGTGTGACATATGGATGTAAAATAATTCAAGACCAAACTAATAAGAGTTAAAGAAAATAAAGCGACTATTTAACTAGGACATATATTTATGAGGAGTTTTGTGGCGGAATATGAGGTAATCATCTAGGATCTCACAGCCTAAAAAATCAGCAAACATGTATATCTGCATATACAAAAAATGTTTAAAATTAACAGTACATGCTAATAAATAATGAAATTATTGAATGGACTGTTCAAATGATAGATGATAATGGAAAGAGAAAGGGATGGATTGCTTCAACATGATACCATGAAAGGATACAACAGTGAACGTGGACATCACCACCATATCACATTTTTCACGTGTGATCTTCCCTATATTAATTGAAGATGTAGTAGGCTCTTGGTGTTGGATGACATTACTCTAGACTTTAGTTTCAACAAAATAAACACACCACAATGTAAACACCCCATGAAGTAACATAATAAAATAGTAGGCATTGTAATGAAAATTAAACAGAACTGGAAGACCCAATATATATATATATATTTACAAACATATGATATAGTTATTTCATGAGGAAATAAATTCAACCAAATATAGTAAACATGAAACAACATCCCATAGTGATTCTAAGAAAATAGACCAACTGAAAATAAATAAACCAATTAATGAATACAAACTATAGTAAACATCACACGTTTTCTTCTAATGGAAACAAAGGATCAAGTATAAACGTCTTAAAATCTGTACATCATCCAGTTTCCTGAAAATGTGTCACAATAGTATACTATAACTACAATTCAATATTGTCATTTGGTGTTAACACTAATATATTATTTATGTAAGAACTATTGATAGATTAATAATATATGAAGATGCACATAAAAAATAAATAAATTGTAATAATTATGTAATCATCCCATAACTATAAAAAACATAAAAAATAAATAAATTGTAGTAATGATGTAATCATCTCATAACTATAACGTCATAGATATCAGGATCTGAATATATTACAAGGTTTTAAAACATTAGTGGACCGATAAAGTGGTAATATATCAAAGAAATGATTTTAAATCATATGTGATTGTGGATAGAAAATAACTAAATATCCCAAAATTCATTGAGTGAGTTAGATACAATTTCAAAACATAGAATAAAAACAATATTTTATACCTTAATATGATTAAAAGTCATTATAGTTATCAAGAAAAGTGAAATATTATAGTACATAATGTAATCATATTCTTCTTTAGATGTCATACTTTTTTGTTGGAGGGAATATGTCTGGACCTCATTGACTCTAGGTAGTTTTTGTTCTATCCCAGGGGTGGTTACTAAGAATTTGAGAATAATGTATTGATAACATAACTATTTATTGGGAATAAGTAATAGAACATACCACTTCTCAAATCGCTCTATGAATTAGAAGCCATGTTAACTTGGGTGAGTCCACATTTGAGCACTACACATTATGATGCATATTCCTAGAAGCCAATACATGCATCCTAGTAAGTGATGAGTTTTAAAGCCTTATGTACTTGAGTGTTTCAATATTTCGGGTGATATGGGACAGGGAAAATTTTAAAATGAAAAAAAATGGTGGTAAATAACCCAAGAATATGGAATAAACATGAATAAATCAGTGTTTGATGAATAAATCACCTTGTTACAGTTCAGATCATTTGAAAGATTTTGTCCATATGGAGTGATATAATTGAAACTACTACATTCATTATAAGTTTTAAAATATGCAGGGGATAATATAAATAATCAAACTTGATATTATAATTCAGGTATGACTAATTACAATAGCATAAAGTAAACACTTTTGAATTTTGGAAGACCAAGAAGAGGAGAAAAAAATAATGTAAGACTGATGTTACTTGTGGACCATAGTAATCCAATTCCCTTATATAAATCATGTTTCAATGTTATTTAAAAACATCAACTTTTCAAATTAAAAATTGCATCTACTGCTAAAACATAGTACATGATCCAGTTTTCATAAACATATATCTGAAGTCATATATTTTAAATCTACAATTCGAGTCACAGTTCTGAAATATGAATAAGTAACCTTAAATAGCCTCTTAGTACTTCCATGATCATCAATGCAGAGCAGTAGCAGTTCTTCAAGTTTATAGATAGTTATATTGATCCCTACAATAGGTAATTAAACTTCAATGAGTGTAAATGACAAATATTAGTTTGAGAAAACAACATCTGACACGAATATCTGTCATAGTATGCTAATTTGAATCCCTAAACCTAAATTTTGATGTCATATTATACTATTCAATTATGGAATGAAAAGAATAAAAAAAGAGTTTATAATGTTATTTCAGAAAGAAATAAAGGGAACCCAAGACCGTAAAAAAACTACTATATCAAACCACAAGGCTATGGAAATAGACAAACTAAACATAACTAAATCAATTAAACATTATAGACTATAGTAAACATAAAATTTTTTATTTAAACAAATATAAACTAATAGAGAAAGGTCCTTAAGTCACACCTCCTTCTTAGATGCAACCTTAACACACTGACGATACATGATACAATATGTGTATATTTTTAATATTGTAAATATAAATTTGATACATACAGATAAGACAAAATTCTTTCATTAACTTTAAAATTCATGGAAAACAGTTAGTCAAGTTTGTTAGTTTTTTGTTTATGTTCTCCATTATATGGATATGAAGTTCATTTCCAATAGTTGATGTTGGCGTGGATTCTGTAGATAGTGAGTCCCTGCGTTTGACCGCATCTTCAGTACCAAAGTCAGTAAATAGTTTTTTTCTATATGAATATATCACTGTAATGAATGAACAATAGTCATCACTTATAATCCACAACATTGAAGCAATAATATAATATTTATCATTTGGAATATCATAAGAACATATGTAGTTATTTTGTAATAAAATGTAAAAATAAATAAATTAAGGAAGAAATATTATTTTATACAATATATACACAAGACAGTAACAGATAACGAAGATAGAGAAACTATACCTGAGTTGAAGATACAGTTGTACTTGTTGTATCGAATCTGGCATCAGTGTTGCAGCTGACTCCTGAAGATCTAGTATAGTGATGTTCCTAAAACAGATGGGTTAAATGAATATTATAGGTATGTGGTGACTATTTTGTAAATAATAGGAATGAAAAATAAGAAAGAATAAAATATTATTCCATAATAACATTATAGATAATGTAGTAATGTGAAATTCATAAGGCTGGTAATTAAATTTTTGGGAGGAATTACTCTATTTACTTGGTTGTTCATAAAAATATAATGATGGGTGGTGATACAATTTTCATTATCAATCATGAACATAACTAAGTAAGTGATCTATTCTAAAAAATGTTTTCGAATATAAATGTTGTAACTTGTGAAATCTAGTTCCAGTAAATCTTTTTTTTTTGAAAATGTTCAACTTTGGGGGAAAACATAACTCAACCCAGTGCTATTATGTAATAAAACAAGACTGTGAGTTTCAAAAGAACATAAAAACATGAAAAAGATAAAATTGTTTAAGAGTATTACTAGTTTTAGAAAATCTCTCAACTGATTAGTTGTTTTTCTTCTGAACTCCATAACATGCTTGTCAAAGAGAATGACATATAGCAAGTATTTCTCATCTATAAGTAGTATTTGAACTCTAATCGTATTGTATTTATCGTTGTTAGAATCCATGTGGTTGTATCAGTATTATTATGTTCTTATAGTAATAATATACCAAATTAATATTTAAGAATTAAGGTAGACATTAAATTAATACCTTGGAGTAATTTTTCTTGGTGATCATTTAGAATTCTGGAACCAAATATTCACATCTGCAATTTGTACTTTTTAAATGCAAGTGTTTCATGATTGAGAATACCAGTTATGAGTGCTTTAAAGTTTAACTATTTTATGAGAAATAAAACACCTTGTCGGCTATGAGACAAATATTAATATTAATATATTCAAGAAAGTAGGTCTTACATGTAATAGTGTTAGAGACGACATAGTCAAATAATAAATTTAGGATATTTTACTTACCTCCAAAATCTTTTTAACATTAGAAATAATTATTTGATCTTACAATAAGGTTAAGTTGTAACAAAACTATTTGATTGTGTTGATGTAGGACTTCCAAATTGAAAATTATTGGTGAACCCAAATTTGTTTAATACATAAAACACATCATTCAAGACAACATTTTATAACGCTATCATTCAGGTTGTTTGTATTTGTAGACAGAATAATTGGACAAACAATATCAGTTATAATTTTTCCTTCTTATGAAGTTTTAGAATTTTAGGATTTTTGAGTTGAGAAGTATTTTTGAAGAATTAATTGATGTGGTGATAATAATAGATGCTAGAAAATTTTGAAGACCATTAGAAGTATTTGAAGTGACTAATATGTAAACAAAAAAATTAATGTCTGGAACATTTGGTAGAGAATAACCGTAATTTATAAACATTACAGTTTTTAATAAGGCATGACTAATATTAGAAAATTATATTTTTCAATAATTAATAATAGATTAATGGAACATAAAATATTATGGAACATTATAGTCTTCACCTAGCATTAATGAATAGCTTTTGTTGGAACATAACAGTTGCTGGATCCATATTGTTTGCTAACATTTCAATTTAAAATAAGATATTAATTATTATAGTTTTGTTAATAATTGATTTTGTAACATGTTGAACATCATAAGAATAATTTTAATTGAATTATTACTGAACATTATAGTTATCCTTATAAAATATATTGTAAAATGTATCTAGATTTCCTACTGCTCAATCAGTTTTCTCTGGCCTGCTGTAAGATCAGTACTTTAGAGGATTCGTTGTTGTTTTCCAAGTACTCTGACATTATGTTTTCAGACTCCCCCAACAATATATAGTTTATTCTCTGTCCTATGAAATAGATTACAGTAGTTGTGTAGGTAATTTCAATAATATATGTTAATTTTTTTTAGAATACAAGGACGTTAAACTGTCATCCTCTAAAAAAATTTGGATACTTTTGTTGGAGGTAACAATAGGTTGTACAATATATGATTGGAGAAGGTGTCCTAAAATTTATATAATAGCTAAAAGGGATGTAAAACTAAGAGTTCATTATGAATAGAGTATCACCCTTAACAGTGTATGAATTATATAGTATATGAGAAAACTGAATAGTATACTCTATCATATATGTATTTGATAAATTTGTTTATTAACAACTTGTAGTAAAGATCCATTTGAAAATAATATAATCCCAAAAAAGATTTGTAATTAAATGTTCCTATTAATTTTTTTTGGGAATAATTTTGTTAATAATGTCAACAAAATAAATGAAATAAAACTAAACAATGGTAGTTGAAAATCGGTTGCTCAAACATAAGTTGTTGTTGCGAAAAACAGTTGACAATAATGTCTTACCCCCAAGTAGCTCCCTTTATGAAGAGTAATTTCGATGTTTTGTATATTGTATCATAGTCCTTCATGAATGAGTGGTTTGTACATGGTGATTAGATAAAGGTTAGTAATTTTTCACTGGATTTGGGTCTCCTAAATCACTTAATTTTCATAGTAAACCTTTAAAAATAATATGACGCATATCTTTTACAAAAAATATTTACCTACAATAGAATTAGATAGTATTAGCATTATGAAAATTGTAAAGAAACTATAAATTATAGAGAGGATAAACTCACATGTGCATCACATAGAATCAAATCTATTGAAGATGTTGGGTGATGAGTTAGACCACATATTCAATACACAAACTTGTATCTTCAATGTTCCATCGGCACCAATAGTAATCTCATTCAAAGGAAAAGTTCTTCATGACATGTTTTCAATTTTGTATGATTTTAATTAGTGTGTAGATATAACATAGTAAGTGAAAATATAAGTCTTGGGTTTATATATATATATTTATTAAATTGTTAAAATAATGTAAATGTTTATATTTTTAACGAAAAGATACCTAAGAAAGGTTATGAAAAAATTATATTTAGAAAATGTTTTTTTTACAGTCAAAGGTAGGGTTATCTTTGTCATCAAGAATAATTTTCAAACCCCCTATTGTAATCATTATTAATATAGAAACATAATGTCTTCCATGACAGAATACAGGCCTGTGAAGATATAATAGAACAGAAGATAGATATTGAACTTGACTCCTATTAATAGCCATTGAGTAAGAAACAATCAAAGTATATTTTCTTATTTGTTGTTTGGAAGGAAATTTGTCGTCATTTTGTGTCATATTTATTCTTGGGATGAATGAAAGATACCTAGAATGACTACCAGTTACAATTTCATCTTCATTGACATGGTCGACCAAGTAAGTACCGATCAGACAAGTACCATTGCATAACCCCACTGATTGGTCTACATTTCTAATCAACGTAATGGGTACTCCGATATTCAAAGTGAATTTGGGTGTAGAAATCCCAGATGCATTGATTCCATTTAAAATGTTGGTTGTATATATGTTCTCAGGCCGATCTGTATCAAAACTGGCATTGCAAAAATAATCAGAAATGAAGTAATATTTTTTTTCTAATGTATTAGAAGTTAATATTTATTCATTTACTTCCTGAACATTGTCACGAGTTCATTCTAATATAGCACGACCTTTCAAATAAGATACATCTTCATGGTGATTTTACAAATGTGGGTACGAAAATTCAATATATGCATTCAATGGAGATTTATTTCTCCTCAGAAGATGTGTTGATGGAATTTTAATGCACCCATTCCCATCACTGAGTTCACAAATGTGTCCCTCAGCAATATCCAAAATCCACATAGAATGTTTTCGACCTTCATTAGAATAATCATTTGAATCTTCAGATTGAAACCTCATGTTTTGGGTCAATGTTAAAACCGAACAGTGTTTCCATAGATATGATATCCTTATACATGAAAATACTATGTCACTTTTGTTAGCATAGTGGATAATAGGATGTATTTTTGTGAAATCTCCAATTAGGACAACCGTTAAACTAACAAATATTAAATTAGATGAATTTTAATTATTTATTGATAGTATATCCCTTAATGTAAAATAAATAGAATCAAAACAGTTTTTATGAAGCATTGGAGCATCATCCATGATAATCAATTTTGTTGACTGTAGTAGTTCTGAAACTCACTCCCTTGATGAATATTGTAGACCAAGTGCTTGTTTATAGATATATAAATTTGAAATTTATAATGGGATGTCCTCCCACCTTGTAAGAGTAATGATGTTATTCCACTGGAAGGAACTACAAGAAAAATTTTACCTTCTAACCTTAGAAAATAGGATAAGACTCTTCAGATGAAAGTCTTTCTCATCCTACCAAATCCATGAAAAAACCCCAGGAGAATCACATAACTTAGACATAATTATCTCGATAACATTATTTTGTCCAACTCTATGCATATTTTATAACGATGAGTACTCATTAGAAATCTTTTCTCTTTTTTAATTGAACTCTTCTATAATCAACTGATTCGGTTGAGCAGCTACTAAATTTTCTAGAATGGGAATTGGAGGATAAAATTGCAGATATTTTACATTAATTCAGAGAATGTTTTCTATTTAAATCCTACCAAACATTTTGATTTTATTATCCATCATTTTCAAGTGTATAGAAGAGAGAAATATAATTCTTAAGAAATATACTCACACAAATATCTAGTGACCGAGACAATAAGTTGCCTGTAACTTGTATTTTAAAGATTTATTATCAGGAATATATAATATCTTCAGTTAGAATCTACCACATTTAGAGAAAAATTATGTAAGGGGGGAAATTGTATTTGAGAACAACATTATGGCGAACTGTCTTCGCAAAGAGTCTCCCATTCCCCACGCAGAGACATCGTTTAGTTCTTGAATAAACTCATTTTCATTAGATAATAGTCCCATGGATGAAAAAGGTTATATGAATGTATAATGAGTAATGTTGTTCACCATTATAATAGAACAGTATAAAGTCTCACCTCTGACCATTGTAATTTGAATACTCATGTAATATAGTTCTCTAGAAGATGGAATCACTTAGTACAGTCTACCAATATTGAATCCCTATTTGAACTGATACCATTTCTTTTCACGATAGTGGTAGACAAATCTTGTTGGGAATTCTTCATATGTTAGACTTTTGTTCTCTGTGAATAACAGATTTTCTTCAAACCAAGATGTGAACATGGTATTTGAAATGCAGCTATTGTTTAAGATGTATTCAATATTGTCATAGTATGCATATGTCACAATATTTTTTTCAAGGTAAAAGAAACTACAGTCTATAAATTGGAGGATATCTAAAATGGATATCATAAGAAAAGATCATCTATAAATCTTCACAATGTGAGATATACCAGCAGTCATAGTATATTTTAATCTCATAGACACTTTTCGCAGACCAATGATTGTTGTTGTTTTCATAGAGTGTTGCAGTGACATGATTATGACCCTTGATTATATATTTAGAATGTTATTTGATAGGTGATGAATCATTGAAAATTTCAATATTTCGAGGAGCTTTATTTTTTAAAATAAAAATTATATTGTATGGAAAAACAAAGCAATTTGATAATGCTTTACTTTTTTTGACAACCTTAAATCTATAATTCCTTCTTTGATATACAACATAATTCTCATCATTCATTGTTTTATGTTAAATGAATTTGTTTAGATAATATTTTGATCTTTTTCATTCTGCATTAAATTTGAGTAAATTATTTTCATCTCCACAAGGCCCATGGATCATAAATTTTGCAACTGCTTCATGATGTTTTTTGAAGGTACATTTATTTGGAATTTTGGCCGTAAAAATTCTATTAATGCTTATTGGTGTGAAACCTTTGTCTTCATGGCTAATAAATAATGGAATTTTCACATGCGATAGTCATCTATTCTAAAACACCATAGTATGAAAAAACACATTGGAAAATAAAGGATAGATGAAAAAACATGTGAAAAAATGTGAAATTTTCTGGTAAGATTTTTCATTATAATAGAATATTTTATTAGTGATGATGTTTCGTACCTGGTCAAGATTTTCTAAAGAAACATCTTTCTTGTAAAGCATTTATTATTTGTTTGAACTTAATAATAAAAATTCACAATAGCATATGAGGACAGTCTAATGGGAGAATGTCGTTTTCTTTAGCAAATCATAAAACTTCAGTACACGTAGGATAACATGTAAATGTAAAAAAAAGATATGGATACACTGCCCAATTACAGATTGTCGTAGCATGTTGGTATTTTTGAATAATATACCTCAGTATGGCTATAAATGAGGAAGGTAAAATGATATGCTTCCCACATAAAGACCCATATCAGACCCCTCTGAGGAAAACATCTTGCAGACCATTGTATTGTTCATCCCTTATGCACTTTGGATTGAAAAGAATAAAAGATAGACTATGAGACTCAATCATTATATTTGCATCTACAATAAAATTTTATAGAATCATTCTAGAATAATGTAGACAAGATGAATCATTGTAACAGAATTAATGGTGAAAGGAGAAATATTCCATTATTGATATATATTTTAGTTTTTCACATCAATTTAAGGGTGTCTCACAGTGGAATATATTGTAGACATATCCATCATCCCCGATACGACGGTAGATTTTTTCATTTAATATAAGAATATTTTGATACCCACCACAGTTCACATATTTTCTTACATTTCCTCCCAATGAGGTGAATGATAACATTGATTTGTAAATGTTAATGTGGTATTGGAATTTTTTTGAATTATTTGAGGTGGTATTGAAAACTAATGTTCTAAGGTATTAAATACATGAAGGAAAAATATGTAAATGAATTTTTCCTAGTGAGTAACTTAAAAAAAACTGTGGGATATGTTTGTGGCTATTTGTTTTATTCCACTTTTCATACTAGAAGGATGAACTGCAGTACTCACAAATGTTAGAAGGGTCCCCAAAAACAGAATATTCTGAAGGACAAAAGTGTTAGTATATTTCATATTAATAGGGAATGAAAGATTAGTCTAATTATATTGTATACACAGACAAAAAAGTGATTTAAGTAACACTAAAATGTAAATAACCTATTTGTTCTGAACATTGAAGTTGTAATGATTTATCTACAACATTCAACTAGAATTTATTTGTTACTATTGTCAATTTAATAAAAGAAAATATAAAATAAAACATTTGTATATTAAAAATATAATCTCAACTTTGACAGACCTCTGAAGTTTATAACATGATATATGTCAGAGTTTGTTGAAGAATTAGTTTATGTGGTCATCTGATTCGTTGATTGTTGTTCCTCTTGAAGTTGTCTATAAACGACATGATTTCCTCATTAGAATGACACCATAGGTTACAATGTTATTAAATATTATAATGTGTCACCATATAATGATATATAGATAGGAGAAACCTGAAATTCTAGTCGAACTGTAAAAATACATGTGGATGAAAATGTAATGAGGTTTTCAATAGAATTATAAGTAGTACTGTTCATTATTGAAGTCTCATGTGAATAAATCAATAATGCACTGACAAAAAATAAATTATGTATTCAATTGATTTTTTATTACAGTGATGAGGAGGCATCAGATGGCTCTGTAATAGTACATCCATTTGTATTCAAACCTTGTAAGAGTATTTTTGGGACATGAATTTGTTAAATAGAAATGTATCATATTGTATATATTATGAAACAATGTTTATTGACAACATTATTATAGAATTAAATACTCTATTTTATCATTGTATTAAGTCGTTGTTTTTTCTTGTTTGATGCACCATATATTGCTAATGGATTTGAATAGTATTGAGGGACTATAAAAAAGGGAGATAAAAAGTTTTATCAATACATGGTTACCTATTTTTTAGTATGAAATAAATGTATTTAAATTGGAGATAGTAAATAGAAATCACCATTTCTGCATATAGGTGACAAATGAATGTGTCAACGTATTTTAGTGTTATTAGCTAGTGTGACCACTTCATTTTTTAAAAAAATTCCCCAGTTATTTTAACGGTAATATTCTTAGTACTATTAGAATATACATTTTTAGGAAGCAAGATACTATATTAAAGTAGTATGATATTTCTATTTACAATATGTTAACTAAAAAAAGTAATGGAATTTGTAAATTGAACTCACCATTACTAGGTATTGGTGAGAAATGAAAACGTGTTCCTCTTTTTGTGCTTCCTATTGGTGTTACCGGTTCACTTTCGTTAATGTTTTCAATATAAATTCTTCCTATGGAACTTTAAGTATCATAAACATATAATTCATTATTTGATAAATAACGAAATAGTATCAGGAATACATGAAAAAAGACAACCTGATTGAAATTTTTGTTGTAGTAGCCTTCTTTGAAGCTGTGCATCTCTGTATCTCTATATGGAGTGTTTGTTTATATGGTGTATCTTTTTATTTGATTGTAAATTAATTTATCAAAACCATTAAACCATTCAAAGCAGTATTGTGATCAGATTATAAAAAATTTATATTCTAAATACAATGGATCCTTATAATGTGCATGTAGTCACATTCTAATGGTTGTATTTCCGAATGATACATATGACAGTTACATATTGCGATCAATCTAATATAAACCTTGATATAAATAATTTGACTATGAGGAATTTACTATCAAATTAAACATGGATATTTGGATGTAGTACCATGAACATAGTATAGAGAATGTAAATGTTAAAGACAAATAATACTTAGAATCTTCATGAAGTTACTGATATGGTTGGCTGTCATGTTACAGGTTAAGATAAATCCTAAATACAAATAATATGTGGATTATTGAATTAGGATTAAGTATAATGAATATTTTATAACCCTCGGTGGACCATAATATAATATAATGTCGAATATAAGTCATAGGTATCACAATCTAGTATGAAAACATACCTGTTTTGGATGGGATTATTGTAGTTGAACCAAGGAGAACCTAAGTTAACTGGAACATAACTATATTGCGGGTTTTATACAAGATAATATGTTTAGTTGGTGGTGGATAATTTTGGAGTGATGGTAGCATAGGTAGACATAGAAACTGAAGGTTGTCTAGGATGATGGAGTCCTGGTAACCGAACAAGAAAGACATGAAACCCTATATTTCAGACATCGAATGTTGTATATTCTAAAACCATTGTTTGAGGATATATGAAGAGATGGAGGTGGTGTGTCGACATTCTATTCCATCCATATATTTTAGATAACGTTCATGGTGAAGATTTCAGATGACTATGAAGTGAAAATAGTCGAGATTTTCAAATCGGTGAATCAGAATCGTTATGTAGTGATAGGGAGGGGACCCGAAGACAAGAAGTTGATGTAGCAAATGAAAGACGGTGTGTAGTTTCGAAGGGTGGTAGATCTAAAAGTGAGATGTGGCGCAATTGTTTTGAGCTGAGACGATGATTTTGGGGGAGTATTTAGATAAATTGAATGTCTACGGAGGGTTTTCAATAAGGGTATCAGAGGATGAAAATTGAGATGGGGAGGGAGGGTAATGCGCTAGTTGGAGTTTGGTCGGGTACGCACTGGTGAAGGGAAAAGTTGTGGGAGTGACACATGGCAGAAAAATTACAACTTTATTATATATATATTTTTCTCTATATAATCTCTAATGTCAACAAGTTGCTCCTCATAAAAAAGATCATCCTCTAGTGGTGTAACCATTGAGTTTAGTACATGTTAATTGTATTCTATGTACTCACATAGGTGAGATACATGGAACACAGAATGGACTTGAGTGAGGATTTTTTGTAGTTCCAAGAAATAGGCTACCATCCCAATATGATCAAGAATTTCAAAGGGAATGACATACCTAGGGATTAGATTCTCTTTCTTTATAAATCTCATTTCTTTATTATAGGATGAGATTCGTAGAAACCCCTTTTCACCAACTAAAAATTCTAGGTCATGTTAGTGGTTATTAGCATGAATTTTCTACTGACTTTGATCTACCGTGAAATGTTGTTGAGTGGTTCTAACCTTCTTAACCATTTCATTTGCAATCTCAGTTCCCAATAACTTTTTTTTCAACATCATCCAAACATGTTGGAGCTCTACATTGTTTCCCATAAAGGGCTTCATATGGTTCCATATGAATGCTTGAGTGAAATAATTTGTTGTATGAAATGTCAAATAGAGGAAGGTTCTAATCACAACAACCTTTGAAATGTAGAGAAAAGGATATCAACATATCCTCTAGGGTTTGAGTTATTTTTTCAAACTTCCCATCTGTCTGAGGATGATATTCAATGATGAAACTCAATTCTTTCATAACTGATTTCTGAAGACTTCTTTAGAACATTAATGTAAATCACATTTCATGATCTGATATAATAGAATGTGGTACTCCATGAAACTATACCACTTCCTTAATGTATGTCATAGATATCCAATCTAGAGACAAATCTTCTCAGATAGTTATAAAGTGTGCTGATATAGATAAGAGATTGACTACAACCCATATAGCATTGAACCCTTTAGAGGTTTTGGGTTGTCCCATGAAAAAATCCATAGTGATGTTCTATAATTTTCATCTGGTATGGGTAATGGATGCCACATTCCATTAGAATTTTCACATTCATTATTAACTTGTTGACATACAAAGCACTGAGATACAAACACTACGATATCTCTCTTCAAGCCATCCCACCAAAAGTATTATTTCATGTGCCTATACATCTTCGTACTTCTAGGATGAATAGAAAATGAATAACTATAATCTTCCTATAATTGATTCTTCTTCAAATATTGTATGTAAGGAACACATACATGGTTCCTAAACCTTATAATTCCATCTTAATAAAGGTTTAACTCTAGAACATTTATGACTTTTTATTGTAGCTTCTCATCTTCCTTCTACACCTCTTTAATCATCACTATGGTAGAAGGTGGAACATTCATTTCAGAAATATAATATTTTTCCCATTCCTTTAGTATTTCTATAACTATACCCTGAAAATACAAAAATATGAGATCTTATTTATCCTCATCATAGATAATCTAGAATGATCCTTCTAACACATGTCATCAGCCACCTTGTTCACTTTCCTAGGATGGTAATGTATTGAGTAATCATAATAATTTATCCACTCTAACCATATTCTCTAGAACATGTTAAACTCAATATATTTTAATATATATTTCAGAATTTTATTATCTATATATATATATAACACATTTCACCATAAAGATAATTCTTCCATATCGTTAATGAAAAAATTACCGTTGTAAACTCCAAATCATGAGTTGGGAAATTGTACTCATGAATCATCAAATGCTACAAGGAAGAAGTTATAAACATCTTATTCTTCATAATAACACATCCCAATCTATTATTGGATGCATTTCTATAGATTTTAATCCTCACCCCATTATAGGCTAATGTATGAACAGATCCACTGACTAACATTCTCTTTGGTTCCTTGATATTTTCCCCAAATTCATTTATATAGAGGAACATGAAACCCTTTGATTTAACTTGGTAATACTATTAGATAGTTATGATAAATTCACCACAAACTATTAGTAATATCCAAATAAAACATTAAATATATAGATCTACATCATTGTGGTTTGTCTAGGCCAAAATTCAATATCCTTTGTCATTGATGGAAGAGGAACCGAGAAAAATAAGAGTGTGGATCGAAGGATATACCATGGTATTTTCTTTTATTCTGAACTAAAAGGATTAATAATTGGAATAAAAAATCATTCAAGATCCCTTGCTTGATGGAAAATGGAGATTACTCAGGGGTGAAGAAGTATAATCACAGTAGATGTGAGGAGAAAAAATATTGAATAAGTTTAAGGATTACAATAAGGGAAAAGGGATATTTTACCCTCAAAACTAAGTTGTGTAGTTTTTCCAAACCTTACACCCACCATGAGATGAAATTTGACTGGTTACTGCCTATGTGGAACTAACCATGTGGCATGTAAAAATTGGGCCCCTCTAATAGCACAAACACCCTACCTTACCAAGGCCTTCGGTTCCTGGGCATTCTGGTTCAACTAGTTGTCCTGTGAACATGGAGTCCTCTAATAGGGCCCACCCACATGGTTAATTGGGTTATATAACTAAAGACTTTCCCCACATTCCAAAACATGTTCTTTCTAGTTTTTTTCACTCAATCACAAAATCCCGAAGAAACATCCCATAAGGTCACCCATCATAATCACTATTCCAGATTAAACATGCCTAATAATATAATTCTAATCATGTAGGGTACCAAAAATAATGTTTTTCTTTATTGTAACAAGCCATATAATTTAGTGTTTTATCCCTTTCACATTCTGAGGTGTTATATTCACCCCCCACCATTAATAGAAGGATCCACATTGTAGACCATACATCTCATCCCAGGTAGTGCACCACACTTAAGGAAGGGTTCCAGCTCTAATACCAGTGTAATCAGTGGGCCCTAATAATAGACCTAACACCCAGCCTTAACATGTTCAATTGGGTTATATCCCATCAAGTATGAATAGTTTCCCCACAGACATGTGGTACTCCCTTGGGGAAACCCACATGCCTGAATAGTTTATCCGACTAATGAATTTCCCCACAACCTAACACATCTTATTTCTAGTGTACTTTTCCCATAAAAAACACACACCCTAGAAAAAATCATAGGATTTTACCCATATTATTCACTAATCTAGACTAATAATGTTTAACTAAGGTTTTTTTAATAGGGTAGGCTCCAGAAAATAAAGTTTTCACATGTTTACAAGAGTCGTATCAGTTTCTATTTTAACCCTTTTACATTTAGCGGTGTTACACTTGCTTTCACAATATTTATTTTCAAATTACTATATAATGACATCAAATTTGTTTTTTTTTCAAATTTTTATTATTCTAATGGGATAACTATTAACCTCTTTTCCCCATTTATATTATAAAAAACTAAACCATCATTTATGTGTTGTGTGGACTAATTCCTCTAACAAACAATGACTTTAGGATTTCAAGAATACCTCTCTCTAGTAATTAAAAGAGTGAATTTTATGAATTAATATTAAAAAATATAAGATAATTGGGATTATGATGAAAAATTTATAATCCAACATATATTTGTCTCATAATTCAACAAATTAAAATTTTTGTCATGCATTATGTGGACTATGGTATTCCCAAAGTAATGTATCTCATTTTTCACCATGTTTAATTTTTATATATTATAAATTAAAAAAAATAATTCAAAAAATTATAAATATCTAAATAAAATCATTGTTTTTTTTAATAATAATATTAATTCTTAATAAGCCACTTGTATAGTCATAAATTTTCAACTAATTATGGTAACTACGTGTTTTCATAGGTCTAACCACATACTTGAACAACGCTGTAAAATAATATAATTGTTAACTATAAGAATATATTATATTATTATATATGTTATCGATGTGTAAATAATTATATTTTTCATTTTAGTATTTTTAATGTTATGATTTTACTTAGAAATAATTATACCAATACCCCTTCATTAAGAAAACATCAAAACAAGCTCATCCTTAATTTGATCTATAAATAACATTTAAAAAATCCAATAGAATGAAATTATAAAATTTTAAACAATTATAGATAATCGATTCTACCAAATTATATAATTTTAGAATGATAAAAATTGGAAGAATAGAGAATTAAAAAAAGACTATTAAGAATATAGTTGAAAATTATTATAGTTAATCACAACCAAATATAAATGATATTACAATTAACTAATGGGCATAGAGTGAATAAAAATAAATTATATTTAAAAAAATTTATTGAAATGAATATTTTTCAGAAATAGAATATTATTATATTTATGTTTGATATACAGGTGTTTATAATGCATTCGACTAGTGGAGAAACAAGTTAACTGTATCTTTGTCTCATTTTCAAATTCATGAGACTTGTTTGTTATTGAACTCAATAATTTATATTATATAGATTATTATCATACCCTTTTCAATATATTATAATGTAATATTACTCATTTAATATTATTTTAAGGTCTAATTTATTGTATCCCTCTTCTATTCCTTGATTATAATGTTACAATTTCTATGGGGTTTTTTGTTAACTCTACTCCATTCATTGTGTTTAAATTTTACTTCTTGAGAATCTCCCAGAAAATATTAATTTACCCCACCATAATATTTTATTTTATTTTAATTTATCTTTCCCTATAGATCTTAATGTCTTTTTAATTAAATGAATTTTACTTGATTATTTTCATTTACACAAATTATTTCATTTTTAAGAATAACTAATTTTCTTTAATGACAGTTCCTCATCCTTAAAAATATTTTAATATCTACTAAATGCTATCATAAATATTAAAAAACTAAATTATGTGTTATCTCAGGTAGCCATAATAATTCCTTTATTAGGATTTCAATTTGATTCTTTATTTTTATTTTTATAATGTGGGATTTTTTGTACCCTATTTTTATGAATGTAAACCTTTCTTTATGTAATTTATGTATGTAATATGTTATTTTTATGTTTGGGAGGGTTGGTAGAACTTTTTGAGTAATTTTTTGTATTTTTTGTAGGTGAATCATTTGATAAAAACTATAACAAACCGTTAAACTCATATAACAAATAATGAAAAGGTATGTAGTAGACTCTGGGTAGGCACAAGCTTAGGCGCAATGTTCGTCCAAATAGTTTTTACAACCAAGGTGTCACAATGAAATGTTAAATTGAGGGGGGAAATGGTTGACTAATATTTTTTTACCATGTGATCCATCCATGTGATATGGGTTGGGAGGCAGTGGTTGGTGCATGGTTGGCACACAGTTTTCCTAACTGTGCGACCCAACCATGCATGGTTTAAAATTAGATCTTAAAAAATAAATCTCACTAGGTTTTACCCCTAAACCAGTTTTTTTCATAACTTTTTATTATAACCTTATTTTTAATCCTCTTTAAGGTTTTGGATATGTTCCCCTTCAATTTGAGAGTGATCTATTTGAAAATCATGGTGTGTAGAAGGTCGAATAAATTGGTAAGTCTCTATCCTT
Source organism: Viscum album (assembly GCA_963277665.1). Taxonomy (NCBI): domain Eukaryota; kingdom Viridiplantae; phylum Streptophyta; class Magnoliopsida; order Santalales; family Viscaceae; genus Viscum; species Viscum album. The sequence goes on from OY728119.1 coordinate 1,405,630,568, forward strand.
GGTGATTTTTCATATATTTACTCTTATTTTCTCTCTTTGATTCATAAATATAGTTTATTAGGGATAGATATATGATATTTTATAGATATCATGATTATATGTTGATGTGTGGATGTTAGGTAATGAGATTTATGGAGGGTTATATGAAGATTTCTTTAGAGTTTTGTTGAACAATTCGTGTCATTCTTTGTTTCTCCCATGATTTATGGGGTAGGTGGATTTACAATCAAATACAATAATTACATCTATAAGTCATTATTAAAAATTTATTTATTTTTCATTAAATATGTTATGAAATTATTGTGACATTATTTATGGAACCCATATTTGGTGACAGTTAACCGAATTGTAAAAATTAGGTGTTTTGTTGGAAAGTGAAATTGGTAGCATGATATTTAAATGAAATTTTAAAAATGGTTGTTTAGTTTTTATTTAGGGATAATTTTTTCTAAATTGTTTTCAATAAAGGTTTAGTTTATATTAAATGTTTCGGAAAATATTTCATTATCATGGTTATTGGATTAAATGATTAAATGTGAGTATAATGATACGGATAATGGTTGTGAAGTACCACCATAAAAGGGATATAGTTTTTTTAACACCCGAGACTTTTATAAGAAATATATATATTTTTTATATAAATCATAAAAGGAATCTTTCACTACACACAACACAAGATTGGCTTGCTTTACACGAAATCACAACCTTCCTTGATAGCTTGCGTCGTACGCAATATCGAGTTTCACTAAACAACGATATGCTATTAAAATATTATTAAAACTAGCCGTTATGAATAGTAATAACCACTTTTTGAAATTTTTTAAATTTTATTTTTCAAAATGGACTTCATTTTTGGATTCGGAGTGTCTAAATTAGCCTAGGGTGAAATTTTGGTATTTTTCTGGAAACATTCAATTTTTGGTGAATAGTGAAAACACAAGGTTACTATTTAAAAACCGACATTTTATTTAAATAATTAATTATTTTATTTAAATTATTTTAGGTTTAAATTGATACATAATACCTATATAAGTTCAATGTAATTCATTGGAGTAATTTTATAATAATTTTAGATATATAAAAATTTTATTGAACTTTTCACCGTCTTTTACCCACCTCCTAGGAGAATTTTCAAATTTACATAAAACTTAATTTTACCGCTTATGTGAGTGGAATTTCAAAAATCCAAGAGACACGGATGATGTCAGTAAGTAAAATTAGGTTCAATGAGATAAAATAATTTTTAGTGAATAGTAACTTTTTACTTTTATTTACCACTGTTAAAAGTAAATAGGGTAATTAAGGGTACAAATGATATTATTATTATCCTAAAACATGTCATAATTCTATTGAATACGTGTAATTCAACCAAAAACAACATTAGAAATAATATATGACCATTTAGGCCCACATGGATTAGATTAGGACATTTATTATTAATTTTTTAAAAAAAGTGTTAAAATAGTTAAAATCAAAGTTTAATATGTAAATAATTTTTAATATAGTGTTATAAATAAGATAAATTCGACTATAAATATGAATTAGAAAGCTAAAACTATTTCCTAAATAATTTTATTTTATTTTTAATTTTTAGACATTAAATAATTGAATTTATTTATGACACAAAGATGATGCAATAATTATCTTATTAATGAAATATTGACATAATTGATTTTATAAATACCCAAATACATGTAGTTCGAGGCTTTTTATGAATTACACTAATTTTATATGTTAATATGACATGTTATTATTGATTTAATTAACTTTTTTCTAACTAATAATTCTGTTATTATTTTCACAAAAATCAATTACTAAATAGTGTCAAAATTGACATAAAATAGTTTTTAAAACAAATATTATATTATTAGTTGTAATTTTATTCCTAAAAAAATAAGGTTCGGCAAAATGAATTAGATAAGGTTATATATATTAATAATAAACAACTTGGGGTTCGTTTGTCTTGTTATTGTATGTTTATTAACCTTATAGTGTAAGAACACAAAAAGACACGGTAAAAGTAAAATTATCTAACTTAAAGTTAAATCTAAATGATAAGGTTAAAATAGTAAACTAAACTTGTCCAAATTCTATTGGATGAGATTATTTAGACCCATACCCACATTAGATTATAAATAAATCAATTTTAAGCTATTGTAAACCGAATATGGCTTTATAATAAAATAAAATTTTTAGTTTTTCCAAAGGTGCCCCTCTCCTCCCTTATAAAAAGGCACTTCCTCCCTCTCTTCCTCACACCACTTTGAGCCTTCAATATCATCCAACACCTGCCAATTTCTCCTATACACTTCCCTAGATACATCCTAGAGGTCCTTGTCCTCTTCAAAGACCAATTTTAGTGCCCTAAAAGGAGGTATCAAAGAAGCACTTCAAAGAAGAGGTAATGTCTGTTACCGATTCTATCAACTTTATTTCTTCTTCCACTTATTCTTATTTAGATGTTTCATTATGAATTAATAACATCAGTATCACTCATATAATGATATATTATTATAAGTACTAAACAACCCTATTTCACCATCTATCCATCATACGGAAAACGAAATCACCGCGCATGCGTACGTACAGAATACCGTCTCCACGTCGTGGTGTAATCTATTTTCCACCAACACCTTACATGGATGGGTATAATGGTGTAAATAATGAATATATATTAATATTTTAAAGTTATATTGATTCTGAAATAGTATATATACACTCCAAAACAATTCCACGATCATGGGAACGATATAATCGCTCGTGCGTACGTACGGAATACCGTCTCCATGATGTGATGTGACTCCTTCTACATGATTATCATTGCATAATAATAACATAAATGAATTTAGTGGATAAATATGATATATATTACACTAATAACATTCTTTAAATGAGGTATCTATAACCTAAAAAGAAGAATAAGAATTTATTCGATAAAACACGCATAAGAACAAAAAGTAATAAACACCCGAATAACAAGTAGCAATGAAATATTACTAATAATAAGCTAAGAATATGACCATATATGATATCATAACAATGAGTATGATTCTTTAATAAGTCAATGAAGTTATTTTAATCATTATACATGAGGTTCGGACACTTACGAAGAAAATCAGACCTTAGGTAAGGGAAATATCACAATCTCATTTTTATCTGAGATTGTTTATACTTTGGAATTTATTGGGGTGTATTCTATCATCCACATCCATGTTTCCTCAATATGTAATATTATTTCAACCACATAAAATTTTTTAAATCCAGTTTTACCTTTCGGTGAGTTTTTAGTAAATGATATGAAAGTAATCTTTTGTCATTTTTCGTACTAGGTACTTTTTGACTTTTTCGAAAAAAGTACAAGAAGAATGTTTTTTTAACTTATACGGCATGAATGTATTTTTAAAACATTATTTCCAAGAAGATTTCTATACAAGTTTTCAAGTTTTTTTAATTAACTTATTTTAGTTTAAAATTGTATGACATGTTAAGAAAGAAGAAATTTTTTTAAAGTAGAAAGGATATTTTCCTCAAGAATGGAGTTCAAGTGTTTTATCAAATTTATTTTCCATCTAAGTTAATATAAGTTTATGTTTCTACCTCTATTATTACATTTATTTGATTATGTTGTGATGGAATTTTTTTATGAATTCCTTTATCCTATATGAATTGTTTTATGATGTCACGATGTTTAAGAATCCCATTTTTATTACATGGGTTATGCAATGATGTATGATTTATGATTTTGTGGAAAACATAAGAATGGTATCATTATGAGATGGGTGGGACCTATATATCCCCCCAATGCATTGGGTAATGATTTAATATCTCATGAGATAGACATGGCTGGAACAGCAGGTTAAACCGGTTCAGTGAAACATGACTGAAACGAGGAATGAACTCGGTTCAGAAATGGACTTTGTCCACTAAGATAGTCTTGGCAATGAGTCTTGACTAATGAGAAATGATTCTCTATGATTATGTGTGTATGACACAAATATTCATGTTTTAAGTTATGATTATTGGAATTATATTTCACTACTATGATTTATCCCATGTTATGAAACTATGATCTCTTTTGCAGGTTAACATTTCCAAAATATTATGTTCTTATGAATATGATGTGATCAATATTTCTTTTGTTTACCCTTACTGAGCATTTGAGATCACCATTTTGTATTTTTTCTTTCCCCAGGTCAGGAAGAAGGTTATTATGTAAGATATTCCAAAAGGGACTATAGATATGATGAAATAAATGGGAGACAGTGTAGACACTTTTTGAACCAGTTGTTTATGTTTCCCAGTATCTAAAGACACTATACCTATACGGTCATTTCATGGTTTTGTTATATGTTGTAATAAGTGTACATAAAGTTTGACGTACTAACTATTTATTTAAAGTATGGGTCGTTATAGTTGGTATCAGAGGAAAGGTATAGTCAACCTTTGGAAACTAGGATGTGAAATCCTTAGTAAGAATCCTAAGTATAAGTCTAAGCATAGAACACAATCATAGTTTTTTATAAATGGCCATGAATAACCTAGTTTAATACCTTAAGTGTGAAATTTTATTCTTGATTATTTGATTTTCCTATTATAATTAGTGTTGCTCACACTATTCTTCTTGGTTTTAGTCAATGGCTGGATCCCGAAGGAACCGTGTTAATACGGAATGTGATGGGAAATGCAATGATTGTCCCCCTGAGCAACCAAACGTTATGGGAGTTGGAATGAAAAATCTTGTAGCCATGCTCACAAAACTTTATCATGCTATTAATCATGCAGGACTTCCAAATGAGAAAAGGAAGGAGCAACATTTTTTTGAATCCTTCATGAGACAGTGTCCACCTTCATTCAGAGGGTCTACTAATCCATTAGTTGCTGAACAATGGATTAGTACTACTAAAAAGATATTTTCAGTTCTTCAATGTTCTAAACATGATAAAGTCATCTTATTAGTGTATCGTTTGGAAGGTGATGCTGATCAATGGTGGAATCTTATCAAGAATATGAGTCCAAGATATGAAATTCAGTCCATGGAATGGGATGATTTCATGAACTTATTTTTCAATAAGTACTTCCCTTCTATTCTCCGAAAAAAGATAAAGAAGTAGTGTCTTGAACTAAAGCAAAAGGATGATGAATCTGTTGGTACCTATGAAGAAAATTTTACAATACTTTCAAGGTATGCTTCTGGAATTATTATCCAACCTGAGAGTAGGATCGATTGATTCTTTAGTGGCTTAAAATCAAGTCTTCGAAGGGCGTTATCCATAAGGGAATTCAATAGCTACGAGTAAATCATTCAATGTGTTCTCAAAGTTGAGATGGAGATTGGAGTAACCCATCAGTCATATGGTTCTGATAAGAAGAGGAAAATAGAATTCAAAGTAAAATCTAAAGTGCACACTGAAAAGAAGATGAGTTTTTCCTTATGCTCAAAGTGTGGAAAGGATCATGGAGGGAGTTTTCTTGAAGGGACAAGTAAATGTTTCAAATGTGGAAGGATGGTCATCGGGCATTCGAATGCCGCAATGATGGGAAGAAGATGTCCAGTGATGCGAATAATGAAAAGGCTACACAGAGTGAACCTCCTACACTTCAATGTTACAAGTGTATGGAAATGGGGCATTATGCCAATAAATTCCCTAATCCAAGGGTTGTTTATGATGATCAACGTCAAAAAACTCTTAAGGATAAAGACAAAGGAAAGTCGCATGCAATTTCTATCAGCGATGTGAAGTACGATAATGAAGCGGTGAAAGGTACACATACCATCCACTCTAAAGTAGCAAATGTTTTATTTGATTCTGGATCCACCCACTCCATTATTTATGAAGAATTTTCTAAGGGTATCACTGTATTACCTCAACAATTAGATGTTGAGTTAGTTGTGACAACCCCTAATGGTACAACAGTCACATCAAACGTTTATAATTCTTCTCCGATTGAAGTATGTGGGAAAGTGCTTCCTAAAAATCTTGTGATCCTCCCTATAGTAGAATTTGATGTGATTCTTGGAATGTATTGGCTTTCTCTATATACATCTCATATCAATTTCCAAATAAGGGAAGTGACATTTCATATTCCAGATCAATCTTTGATCATCTATCGATGAAAGGATGAACATAACCTTCCAGGGGAAATTTATTTCATCTTATGGGTCTTGATTCCACTAAATGAAGGTTATTTATCTCAAATGGTTAGTGAGAGACTCACGATTAATAATATTCCCATTGTATGGGAGTTTGATGTTGTCTTTACGGAGGAATTTCTGGGTCTTCCACCAAATCGTGAAGTTGATTTTTCAATAGAACTCGTACCAGGTACTTTAACTATTTCAAAGACACCTTATAGAATGGCCCCAATTGATTTGCAGGAATTGAAGAAGCCAATCCAAGAGAATCTTGATAAGGGGTTCATACACCCTAGTGCATCACCTTGGAGAGCACCTGTTCTGTTTGTTATGAAGAAAGATGGTTCAATGAGACTCTGCATTGATTATCAAGAACTTAAGAAGATCACTATTAAGAACAAATATCCTCTCCCACGCATTGATTACTTATTTGAACAACTACGAGGAGCTCAATACTTTTCCAAGATTGATCTTCATTCAAGGTATCATCAATTAAGGGTCAAAAGGGAGGATATACCAAAGATGGATTTCTGTAAAAGGTACGAACGCTATGAATTTATAGTGATTCCATTTGGTGTTACTAATGCCCCTGTTATCTTCATGGATCTAATGAATAGAGTGTTTAGAGACTATCTTGATCTGTTTGTGGTAGTCTTTATAGATGATATTCTTGTATATTCAAAGAGAAACGAAGAATATGAAGATCACTTGAGAATTATATTAAAGACCCTGAGAAAGGAGAATCTTTATGCCAAATTTACCAAGTGTGAATTTTTGCTTCAAAAGGATTCATTTTTTGGTCACATAATTTCAAAAGAGGGGATATCTATGGATCTAGAAAAAATAGAGGTTATCGAAAGATGCTCGAGACCAACAACAGTAACTGAGATCCAAATATTTCTTGGTTTGGCTGGATATTATCGACATTTTGTGAAAGATTTTTCACGATTATATAATCCACTCACCAGGTTGACTCGGAAGGGGATTTAAGTTTGTTTAGATGGAGGAATGTGAAGAGAATTTCAAGGAGTTGAAAATAAGGTTATCCAGTGCACCTGTGCTCACACTGCCTTGTAGTGGAGAAAGGTTCGTGATCTACAGTGATGAATCCAAGAAGGGATTGGGGTCTGTTCTTATGCAAAATGATATGGTGATAGCTTATGCCTCACGATAGTTGAAAATCCATGAGCAAAATTACCCAACTCATGATTTGGAGATAGCTACGGTAATCTTTGCATTAATGATTTGGAGGCATTATTTTTATGGAGAAAGGTGTGACATTTATACTTATCATAAATGTTTAAAGTATATTTTCACACAAAAGGAGCGGAATATGTGCCAATGAAGATGGTTGGATCTGATTAAGGATTATGACTTCTCAATTCATTACCACCCTGGGAAAGCAAAAAAGGTGACAGATGCATTAAGTCGACAAGACCATGCCAATTTATCCATGATAAGGATCACAAAAGATCCAATATTTATGGATTTACAATGGATGGATCTTCGAATTATAATGAAAGTGGAAAAACAGTATCTTTCTCAATTGAATGTTCAACCATCTATACATGTTAAGATTAAAGAGGCACAGAAAGAAGATGTAGAGTTAGAAAAGAAGGTGATAAATGCTCCTAAATTCAACCTTGATTGTGATGGAATAATAATGTTCAGGAATCGGGTTTGTGTTCCTCCCATCCCCGAATTAAAGAAGGAGCTGCTAGATGAGGCTCATAGGTCTTCATTCTCTATTCATCCTGGAAGCACGAAGATGTATAGCTACCTGAAAGAGTACTTCTGGTGGGATGGCATGAAAAGATATGTTGCTGAATATGTCTCTCGATGCTTGGTTTGTCAGAAAGTTAAAGCTGAGACACAGAAGTCTAAGGGGGTGTTACATCCATTACCCATACCTGAATGGAAATGGGAAAACATCACTATGGACTTTGTCACTGGACTTCCTAAAACATCCAAAGGAAATAATGCTATTTGGGTCATAGTTGATCGTCTTACAAAGTCTGCAGACTTCATTTCTATTAGAGAGGATTTCTCTCTGGATCAGCTTTCCAGGATATATGTAAAGGAAGTGGTAAGATTGCATGGAGTACCACTTTCTATTATATCTGATCGGGATCCGATATTTACCTCAATGTTCAGGTGAAGTCTTCAACATACTCTAGATATAGAGTTGAGTTTCAGTGCTTCTTATCATCCTCAGAAAGACGGTCAGTCTGAGGGAAAAATTCAAACTCTAGAAGATATGTTGAGAGCTTGCTCTATGGATTTAAAAGGTGGTTGGGATCAACACCTACATTTGGTGGAATTTTCTTATAATAATAGCTTTCACTCCAGTATTCAGATGGCTCTTTATGAAGCTCTCTACGGAAACAAATGCAGGACTCCAACTTGCTGGGATGATGTTGGGAAAGAAAGCTATTATGACCTGATCTTGTTGATGAGATGGAAGAAAAGGTCCGATCTATTCAACAACACATAAGAGCATCTCAGAGTCGACAAAAAAGTTATGCCGACAACCGAAGAAAAGACTTAGAGTTTGAAGTGGGTGATAAAGTGTTCTTACGAATATCTCCTTGGAACAGAGTAATGAGATTTGGAAAGAAGGGAAAGTTGAGCCCTCGGTATATCGGTCCTTTCGAAATACTGGATCGTGTTGGGAAGGTATATTACCGATTAGCGCTTCTACCAAATCTCTCTCAAGTTCACGATGTGTTCCATGTATCTCTCCTAATAAATTACATACCTAATCCTTCACATGTACTCATCTTAGAAGTTGTATCGCTGGAACAAGATCTTTCTTATGAAGAACAGCCGATAGAGATTCTTGATCGTAGTGAAAAATTCCTACGGAATAAGACCACTCTCTTGGTGAAAGTTTTATAGTGGAACCACAAATTAGAAGAAGCTACAAGGGATCTTGAGGATATGATGAGGGAGAGGTATCTTCATCTGTTTGTTACAAGTGACAAATTTCGAGGGCGAAATTCATTTTAAGGGGGGTAGAATGTAACACCCAAGACTTTTATAATAAATATTTTGTTTTTATTTTATATAAATCATGAAAAGAATATTTCACTACACACAACACTAGCTTGGCTTGCTTTACATTCAATCACGACCTTCCTTGATAGCTTGCATCGTAGGAAATACCGAGTTTCACTAAACAACGATATGCTATTAAAATATTATTCAAACTAGCCGTTATGAATAGTAATAACCACTTTTTGAGATTTTTTAAATTTTATTTTTCAAAATGGACTTGATTTTTGGTTTCGGAATATCGAAATTAGCCTAGGGTGAAATTTTGGTATTTTTCTGGAAACTTTCAATTTTTCATGAATAGTGAAAACACTGGGTTACTATTTAAAAATCGACTTTTTATTTAAATAATAATTTATTTTATTTAAATTTATTTTATGTCAAAATTGATACATAATACCTATATAAGTTCAATGTAATCCATTGGAGTAATTTTATAATAATTTTATATATATAAAAATTTTATTTAACTTTTCACAGTCTTTTACCCACCTCATAGGAGAATTTGCAAATTTACATAAAACATAATTTTACCACTTCTGTGAGTGGAATTTAAAAATTCCGAGAGACACGGTTGATGTCAGTAAATAAAATTTGGTTCAATGAGATGAAAATAATTTTTTGTGAATAGTAACTTTTTAATTTTATTTACCACTGTTAAAAGTAAATAGGTTAATTAAGGGTAAAAATGATTTTATTATTACCCTAAAACATGTAATAATTCTATTGGATAAGTGTAATTCGACCAAAAACAACATTAGGAATAAAATATGTCCATTTAGGCCCACTTGGATTAGATTGGGACATTTATTATTAATTTTTTTAACGAAGATTTAAAATAGTTAAAATCAAAGATTAATAGGTAAATAATTTTTAATATAGGGTTATACATAAGATGAATTCGACTATAAATATTCATTGGAAATCTAAAAATATTTCCTACATAATGGTATTTTATTTTTAATTTTTACACATTAAATAAATTAATTTAATTATGACACAAAGATGATGCATTAATTATCTTATTAATGAAATATTGACATAATTGATGTTATAAATACCCACATAAATGTAATTTGAGACTTTATATGATTTAAACTAATTCTCTAGGTTAATATGACATGTTATTATTGATTTAATTAAATTTATTATAACTAATAATTCTGTTATGATTTTCACAAAAATCAATTACTAAATAGTGTCAAAATTGATATAAAATAGTTTTTAAAAACAAATATTATATTATTAATTTTTATTTTATTCCTAAAAATCTACGTTTCGGCCAAATAACTTATATAAGGTTATATATATTAATAATAAACAAATTAGTGTTTGTTTGGCTTGTTATAGTAAGTTTATTAACCTTATAGTGTAATAACACAAAAAGACACAGTAAAAATAAAATTATCTAACTTAAAGTTAAATCTAAATGATAAGGTTAAAATAGTAAACTAAACGTGTCCAAATTCTATTGGATGAGAGTCTTTCGACCCATCCCCACCTTATATTCGAAATAAATCAATTTGGAGCTAATTAAAACTGATTATGGATTTATAATAAAATAATATGTTTAGTTTTTCCAAAGGTGCCCCTCTCCTCCCTTATAAAAGGCCACCTCCTCCCTCTATTCCTCCAACCACTTTGAGCCTTCAAGCTCGGCCAACCCCTGACAATTTCTCCTCTCCACTTCCCTAGAAACATCCTAGAGGTCCTGGTCTTCTTCAAAGACCAATTTTATTTCCCTAAAAAGAGGTCTCAGAGAAGCGCTTCAAAGAAGAGGTAATGTCTGTAACCGATTCTTTCAACATAATTTATTCTTCAAATTATTCTTCTTTAGTTGTTTCAATATGAATTAATAACATCAGTATCACTCATATACTGATAAGTTATTATAAGTATGAGACAACCCTATTTCACCATCTATCCATCCTACGGAAAACGAAATCACCGCGCGTGCATACGTATGTAATACCGTCTCCATGCTGTGGTGTAATCTATTTTCCACCACCACCTTACTTGGATGGGTATAATGGTGTAAATAATTAATATATATGATTATTTTAAAGTGATATTGATTCTGAAATAGAATACATACACTCCAATACAATTCCACGATCATGGGAATGATATCATCGCTCGTACGTACGTACATAATACCGTCTCCACGATGTGATGCGACTCATTCTACATGATTTTCATTACATAATGATTACATAAATGAATTGAGTTAATAAATATGCTATATATTACACTAATACCATTCTGGAAATGAGGAATCTATAACCTAAAAAGAATAATTAGAATTTATTCGACAAAACAAGAATAAGAACAAAAAGTAACAAACACCCGAATAACAAGTAGCAATGAAATATTACTAATAATAATCTAAGAATATGACCATATATGATATTATAACAATAAGTATGATTCTGGAATAAGTCAATTGAATTATTTAAATCATAATACAGGAGGTTCGGACACTTATGAAGCAAATCAGATCAAAGGTAAGGGAAATATCACAATCTCATTTTTATCCGAGATTGTTTATACTTTGGAATTTACTAGGGAGTATTTTTTCATCCACAACCATGTTTCCTCAATATGTAATATTATTCACATCCACATAAAATTTTTTAAATCCAATTTTACCCTTCGGTGAGTTTTTAGTAAAAGATATGAAAGGAATCTTTTGTCGTTTTTTGTACGATGTACTTTTTGACTTTTCCGACAAAAGTACGAGAAGAATGTTTTTTTAACTTATACGTCATGAATGGATTTTTAAAACATTATTTCCAAGAGGCATCCTTTAAAATTTTTCATGTTTATTTTTAATCAAATTCTTTCAGTTTATAATTGTATGACATGTTAAGAAAGGAAAAATGTTTTTAAAGTAGAAAGGATATTTTCCTCAAGAATGGAGTTCAAGTGTTTTATCAAAATTATTTTACATCTAAGATAATATAGGGTTCTGTTTCTATCCCTATTATTAAATTTATTTGATTATGTTGTGTGGAATTTTTATTATGAATTCCTTTATCCTATATGAATTGTTTTATGATGTCACGACGTTTAAGAATCCCATTTTTATTACATGGGTTATGCAATGATGTATGATTTATGATTTTGTGGGACACATAAGAATGGTGTCATTATGAGATGTGTGGGACCTATATATCCCTCCAATTCATTGGGTAATGATTTCATATCTCATGAGATAGACATGGCTGGAACGGATGGTTAAACCGGTTCAGTGAAACAGGACTAAAACAAGGAATGAACTCAGTTCAGAAATGGACTTTCTCCACTAAGAAAGTCTTGGAAATGTGTCTTGACTAATAAGAAATGATTATCTATGATTATTTGTGTATGCCAAAAAGTTTCATGTTTTAATTTATGATTATTGTTATTACATTTCACTACTATGATTTATCCCATGTTATGATATTATGATCTGTTTTGCAAGTTAAGGTTTCCAGAATGTTATGTTCTTATGAATATGATGTGATTGATATTTCTTTTTTTTACCCTTACTGAGAATTTGAGCTCACCATTTTGTATTTTTTCTTTCCCCAGGTCAGGAAGAAGGTTATTAAGTAAGATATTCCAAAAGGTACTTTAGATTTGATGAAATAAATGGGAGACAGTGTAGATGCTTTATGAACTAGTTGTTTATGTTTCCCAGTTTCTAAAGACACTATACCTATACTATCCTTTCATGGTTTTGTTATATGTTATAATAAGTGTACATAAATTTTGAAGTACTAACAATGTATGTAAAGTATGGGTAGTTATAGTATTGACAGGATGTTCTTCCATAAATGGTAACACTAATCTGGTGTGGCTGATTTTGTGTGTGTGTGTGGTTGGTTGAAATGGAATGGGTTATACCAGCATAAATTGGGAATGGTTGAATGAATTTTTTTTCTTTCTGTAGAAATATTTTTTTTAGAAAATTATTTAGTATGAAGAAATTTTTACTTTGATATAGTATTTAATTCATATAAACTATTTTGATTTTGTATATATTAATTGTTTCATATAAATTTTATAACATGTTTTGTCTCTATTTATTGAGTAGGGTGGTAATTTGGGAAAAACATGATAAGTTTCAACACTCAAAAACTTCCTAAGGACTCAAGATATTGGTAAATGGAAAATATTTCATAATTTATGCTCAGAGATCCAGGAAGGGATTAATTCTCATGATAGTAGGTAAGGTTTTTTCTTAAGTCCCATGATAGTTACAGTTTCTGTATGAAAACTTCTAAACTCATGATTTGGAGTTATATGACATATTTAATGCCTTGAAGACGTGGGATTATTAACTATTTTGTGAGAAATTTATAATGTTTAAAAATCATAGTAGTTTTAAAAATATTTAATCACAAATGGATTTGATCCTGAGGAAAATAATATGGAGGGAGTATCTCCAAATGTTTGATATTGAATTGATGCACAAATAGGTTAATGGAAATTCAATGGTAGATACATTAAAAAGAACTTATTATGACTAGATGGAAAAAATTTATTCAGATCAATGGTAGTTGTTGTTGGTTAATGATGATATTCAAATGAAATTGGAATATTGAGGTAAATTTGGAGTTTTTTCAAGTTATTTTGATAATTTTTTAGTGAATATTGTTTAAGAGGCACAAAAATCCAATTCAGAATGCATTTATATGAGATAAAAATCCAATGGTGGGAAGAACATTGAGGGCTCGAAGCTATATGATAGATTTGTTTTGTGGTTTCAAAATTAGATAGTCGTACATATGACTTTTTTGGAAAAACATGTTCATTAATACCACCATTAAACATGGGTTTTTCATCCTATAATATAAAATATGTATAAGGCGTTTAACCAATAGTTTTTGTGGGTCAGTATGAAAAGGATGGTGGATGAGTATGATTCGACATGCCTCACCTGTCATTAGGTTAAGGAAGATAAGTAGTGTCCATCATTTATATTGTGTTATATACCTATTCCCTTATATAAGTGGCATGAAATATCCACATATTTTGTAACAGGTATCTCAAGAATGGTTAGGATGGACGATTCCACATAGGTGTTAGAGGATCAGCTCACAAAATCATCCAATTTTATCCATGTTTATGAATACCATGTGGTGTAGGACATGTCAAAATCCTATATCTGATAATTATTAATGTTACATGGTGTACTAGTTTCGATAGTATCTCACAACGATCCTATTTTTAAGTCTCATTTAAGGAAATCCTTATAGTAATACATTAGGACTCATTTTACTATGAGTAAAATATTTCATCCTCGTATTGAAGGAAAATTCAAATGTACAATAAAAACAATGGAATACATGATGAGGGATTTTTTATTTATTTTTGCGGGATCATAGGATGGTAACATACCATTAAAGAGATATTGTAAAAAAATAGTTTTTATGACTTCATAAATATGGATTTGTTTTAATAATTGTTTGGGCTTCCTTTTCATCAAAATTTTAGTTTGGTGGAAACATGTGATATTATCCTAGTTTGGCCGAACCATGGACAAGAGAAAATAGAGATTATTCAGTTCATTTGGAAGATAATTGGTATGGATCAAATTTATCAGCAATCGTATCTAGATCATCATCGATGATCGTCGTTGATCGGGGTGAGTGATAATGTGTTATATAGAATCTCTTTGTTGATTGGGAATAATTGTTTTGGATGTAATGTAATTCTATCCCCATGATACTCAATCCCTCTTTAGATACATGAATAGTTTGGTGAGGAGGAATATCAATTAGATTTTCTACCTTGGTTTAGTGAAATTCATAACTTTTTCATTTATCTCAGTTGAAAAAGTATTAGCTTGATCTCGACCATGTGATTCAATGAGACTGTAAAGCCCTGACCCCAGTTACCCAGAGTTAGTGCATTATTACACAACATTGGCATGATCACAAAATATCATGTCTCGAAAGGACGATTAGTTTAATAGCCATGGAAACACTACATATATTCATAAGTCTTACATTACATCATAAAATGAAAACTACTACAACATAGTCTCCATAGTCCACACTCATATCCCCTCAGACTATCCCTAAAGGTAATTCATAAAATACTTCTTCACATCCCAGGAAAAATAAAACATAGAAAGGGGTGAGCTCAGATGGTTAGTAAGGATAACAATATATCAAAAACATTCATAAATAAGCATAAACATTTAAGGAAATGTATAACTAAAACAAAAACCTTTTTAACATGAAATTCAGAATAATATGGAAAAAATAAAATGAAATAATGTTTTTTACTTATTCACATGGATATTCTACTAGTCGAATAATCACATTCAATATCAATAACCACATTCATAATGATGGAACACATATTGCTAGAATATCATAACCACATAGTCAAGGCCTTGTGCCAAGACTTAAAATAAAAATTTTTCAAGGTCGTGTGCCAAGACACTAGTTTTTCTCATGAGACCTACTAATTCATCGAGAAGCTATAGTGGGATCCACCTGTCACTTACTAAGTCCAATGCATTTCTCATATGAACAGGTTTAAACATAACATAAACATTCGGATTAAAACTAGCATAAGAAATGTCAATACGTTATCCATAAACCATGAATGGTATAAAAATAACACATCCACAGTGAAACATATCACAAAACCTTCAATAAAATATGGATGTTTTTTATCATAATAAATCACCTTCAAATAAGCTAAAAATCCATCAAAGGATGTTGACATAGATGAAATCAGCACTATTTGAGAGAATATATCTTTTTCTGAAATCATTTAAAAGTCACATAATTATAATATAAATCATTAATTTGAAAATATTTTTATAATATTTTAAGGGAAGCTTCAACGATTTTATAATGGAGGAAAATAGCAGAACCCTCCATATAATTTAAAAAAGACATTCTTAACTTAATTTTGTCGAAAATGATAAAAAAGACCTTGTTTGGAAAATGATGGAAAGATTCTTTTATAAACATCTTATAAAAAGTAAAACAAGTGTATAAATGGAATTAACTCATATTCTTTAAAATATTAAGAATGTTTTGAAATTCATTTTAAAGAAACTTTGATGTGGATGATAAGGAGGTCCCAGTAGATAATTATGTATAAACAACCTTGAATAATGAGGAGATTGTGAAATAAACTCTTACCTTGTACTTCTCCTTGGTAGAGGGTATGTTAACCTCTTATAAATGGTAAAATATTTTTTTATTAAATTATAAAAGAATCATATACATTAATATGATATCATATATGATCTTTAAACATTTCTTTTTTAATAATATCATTGTATTAATGTTGTTTCACGTGTAAATGGATTCATTTTCATTTATATTCCCTGTTATGTGAGTCATATTTTTTCTGGATACAATGTATCTTATTCATATCCAGAATTATATAAAGTATTTAAACATTATTTTTAATCATCAAATAAAAATTAGTCTTAAATGGATACGATGGGGAATGAATCTCATCGCGTTCATGGAGACGGTAATCCGTACGTACGCATGAGTGACAATATCATTATTTTTTTCTTAAAATAATATATAATTGGATGGTATATCATATATACAGAATAGTTATCATTATATATTTATTATTTATTTCAATTACACATCATTGTTATACCCATCCAAATAATAATGTATTTAATAACAATTACACCAAGATGTGAAGATGGTAAGCCATACGTACGCACGTATGGGGACATGTCATTAAAATTATGGATAGAATAATTAATTTGGTTGTAAAATATTTATAATAACATCAGAGTGTAAAGATTATACTAGAGTTATTATTTTAGAATGGAAACAACAAAGAAAAAGGAAGTGGAAGAAGAAATAAACTTGAAAAAGGTGATGAAATATTTACCTCTTCTTCGGGTTCTTCCTTTGGATTTGATAAAAAAGGGATCCTTAAGATGGATTTCTGACTAAATTAAGGCATCTAAGATGAAGGTAGGATAGTTGAGAGGGTATTTGGGAAGAGTTTTGTTGATCAAAATGGCTTTGAAGGTGTGAATTTAAGAGAAGGGGGAGTGTCCTTTTATAAGAGGGGTGAGGGGCACCTTATGAAAAGATAGAAATATTATTTTATAATAAACTCATTTTCGGTTTCTAATGGATCCAAAGTGGATTATTTAAAGTCTAAGGTGGTTATAGGTCACAAAAATCTCAACCAATTGGTTTTAGATAGGTTTGAGTGACTATATTAACATTATCTTTAATATTTAACTCTTAGTTAAATAGTTTGACATTTACCTTGTTTCTTTGTATTTTTATATTATATGGTTAATAAACATACTATATACTTCCAATAGAACCCAATGTGATTCATTAATGATACACCTATCATTATATAAGTCATTTTTCCAAACCATATATGTTTACGAATAGAATATCAATTAATAATATAATATTTGTTTTGAAAACTCTTTTATGTCAATTTTGACACTATTTGGTATTTGGTTTTTTCTAAATTTATAACCGTATTATTACTTAAAAAATCATCTAACAAACCCTAATATGTCATAATAACCTTTAAAATTAGTGTAATTCATAAAAAGTATCAAATTAAATTTATTTGGATATTTATAATATCAATTATTTTAATCTTTCATTAATACAGTAAGTACTGCATCATCATTATGTCTTAAATAAATTTAATTATTGAATGTATTAAAATTATAAATAAAATTCCATTAACTAGGAAATATTTTTAGATATCTAATCAATATTTATAGTTGAAATGATAACTTATATAACCTTATGTAAAAATTGTTTTTCTAAAAGATATATGCTTAAGTCATTTTTGTATTTGCTTTATCTTAATTAATATAAAGCGTCATTATCACTTAAAAGTGGCTCTATGGGTTCCCAAAATCGACCCAAAGATTACCATGGTATAAAATGTATCATCTAATAGGTTTTTGACATGTTTTAGGGTAATTTAATATTATTATAATATTATTTTTACCCTTATTTACCGGATTTACCCTTTAACCATGGTAAATAAAATATTTTCCGAAGTAATTATTCACAATGTCTAAAAATAAAAGTTACATATTTACACAATTCGGTCCTCCTGATTCTAAATATGGAATCCATTTTTTCTAAATTCAATTCACAGAAGTGGCAGAAATTAATTTCAAATTAATTCCAGTTGTCAAAACAAAAAACATGTTTTTTAAGAAATAATAACTATCAAAATATTGACACTTGTTATTGTCTAGTTTAAATGGAAAATTTCTTCCAATGAACAACATTTGATTAAATGATAAAAATATATTCTAACTATACTTTAATACCACTCAATAGTATAATTTATCACTATTAATTTTTTTGATTATAAAAGATGTTTTTAATTAAAGTTAAGTATTTTTCACTATTCATCAAAAATTGGAAGTTCTCAGAAAAATACCAAAAACACACCCTAATATTATTTTGATATTGAAAATTCAAATAATTAAGTACAATTTGAATAATAAAATTTATAAATTTTCAAAAAGTGGGTATTACTATTCATAACGGCTACTTTGATTGGTTGTGGTGTGTGTTAGAACCTCGAAGTTGTGTACATCACACGCTACGGTATTATTCAATGAGAAGAGTACCATGGTAGCTTGGGGTGATACATTCTCCCCTCCTTCAAATAATTTTACCCTCGAAATTTCTAGAATATTAGTGCATAAAAAGACTTAGGTGGTTTTTTATCATAAGTTCCTCAGGTTACCACGTTGTCTCTTCCATCTTATGGTTTCTCCATAGAACTTTTACCAGATGAGTCATCTGGTTTTCAGCACTTTCTCTCTTGTATCAATAACCGTGACAGGATCTTCACAATAAGACAAATCGGGTTCTTATTCTAATTCTTCGCAGGTAAGTACATGCATTGGGTCAGGCATGTATTTTCTCAACAGTGATACGTGGATCACATCGTGATCTTTGGAGAGACATGGCGGAATTTCCAAACGGTAAGCTAAAACCCCAATTCGTTCTAGAATTTTGAAAGGTCCGATGTACCTTGGACTCAATTTTCACTTCTTACCAAAAGGTATAACACCCATCCATGGAGATACCTTCAAGAAAACATGATCTCATACCTGAAATTCCAAATCCTTTCTTCGGTTATCAGCATAGCTCTTCTGCCTACTTTGAGCTGCTTTGATGTGGGTTTGGATAAACATCAACTTTTCCATCGTTTCCTCCACAAGATCTGGACCTAAGAGTTTTTTTCACCAACATCATCCCAACAGGTTGGTGTGCAACATCTCTTTACATATACCGCTTCATATGGTACCATCTGAATACTCGAATGGAAGCTATTGTTATTGGAAAATTACAACAAAGGTAAATATTGATGCCACATACCCTGAACGTCAAGTGAGCATGATATCAACAAGTCTTATAAGGTTTCAATAGTCTGTTCTGATTGTCCATTGGTTTGGTGGTGGTAGGCAGTGCTCAAATGATGTTCAGTATCCAAGTCCTTCTGAAGACTTTTCCAAAATCGTGATGTACAATGTGGATCATGATCCGAAACAATCGATAGGGTTACTCCATGAAGTCTTACAACTTCATTAATATATATCCTTTCTAGACGTTCAAGTGATAGATCTTCTCTTATAACAAGAAAATTTGCTGACTTGGTAGGATGATCAACAATGACCCATATTGCATCGTTCCTTCTAGGAGTCTTTGGTAGTCCCATGACAAAGTCCATCGTGATATTATCCCATTTTTACTCAAGTATGGGAAGAGGTTTCATGACTCCTCTAGGCTGTTGCCTTCCAGCTTTCACTTGTTGACAAACCATACATCTTGACACAGAATCATAAATCTCCCTCTTCATGTTTTCCCACCAAAAATACTCCTTAAAATCTCTATACATTTTGGTGCTCCCAGTGTGTATAGTAAAATTGGAACTATGAGCATCATCCAACAATTCCCTTTTAAGATTAGGTATATCGGGAACACAAATTCTCTTCCCAAATTTCAAAATTCCATCTTTATACACAAATTCACTCAATCTCCCATCATTCACAACATTAATCTTTTTTTTTGAAACTCTTCATCATCCGTCTGAGAACTCTTTATACTTTCTAGTAAAGATGGTTTGGAAACCATTTGAAAAAGTATTGATGTTTCACCTTCTACGGTTATTATAATATCCATCATTACTAGATCCATGTATATAAGATCCTTTTCAACTATCATCTTGTTCAAATCTCCATGATCTTTTCTGCTCAATGAATGTTCCACCATATTTGACTTCCCTGATTGGTAGTGTATAGTTCAATCATAATCCATGAGTAGTTCAATCCATCTCTTTCGCCGTAAGTTGAGATCTTTCTATGAGAAAATATACTTCAAACTCTTGTGATTAGTATAAATCTCACATTTTTTACCATATAGATAGTGTCTCTATATCTTCAACGAAAAGATTACAGCTGCTAACTCAAGATCATGAGTAGATTAGTTTTTATCGTGAATCTTTACCTGTTGTGATGCATGGGAAATAACCCTATCATTCTGTATAAAGACACAACCAAGTCATTTCTTTGAAGCATGACAATAAATAAAAAACCCATAATTCCACGATTGTAGAGTCAATATATGAGCATTGACTAATCTTCTATTCAGTTCTTCAAAACATTCTTCACACTCTTTTGTCCAAAAAAATTTTACCACTTTGCGGGTGAGCTTCGTCAGTGGGATAGCCAGTTTGGAAAAATTCTGGATGAAACGTCGATAATAACCTGCTACACCAATAGAACTACATACCTCAGTTATACTCGTTGGTTCTAGCCATTCTTGGATTTCTCTTGTCTTAGAAGGATCAACATAGATTCTCTCCTTAGAGACAATATGGCCAAGAAAATAAATCTTCTAAAGCCATGAATTCACACTTACTAAACATCTCATATAATTAATGTCTTCTATGAGTATTTAGAATAATGCGCAAGTGATTTTCATGATCTTCATAGATTTTAGAGTATACCAATATTTCATCAATATATACCACTACAAAGTCATCAAGATATTCCATGAAAACACTATTCATTAGATACATGAAGACAGAGGGTGCATTAGTCAATCCAAAAGGATTTAACGTAAACTCGTAATGCACATACCTGGTTGGAAATACTGTGTTTGAAATGTATTCCATCTTTACACACAACTGATGATATCCAGATCGATGTTCAGTCTTTGAAAAATATTGTGCTCCCTGAAGTTGTTTGAATAAATCATCAATGCGAGGTAGGGGATACTTGTTCTTTATTGTTATCACATTGATCTACCTGTAGTCAATGACCAACCTCATAGATCCATCATTCTTCTTAACAAAAAGGTCTAGGGATCCCCATGGAGAAACACTATGGGTGAATAAACCCCTTATTACTCAATTCCTCTAGTTGTTTCCATAGTTCCATTATTTCCACAGTGTCCAATCTTATAAGGGGTCGTTGATATGGGCCTTGATCCAGGAATTAAATCAATAGAAAACTCAATTTCTCATTCTGGAGGATGTACAGGTAAATTCTCTGGAAATACATCAACATACTCTTTCACAATAAGTACATCCTCTATTTTAACATTCTTTTCCTCACCCATAGTTATTTAATTCTCTTCCTCCCCAATAATTGAATTTAGTAGGGCTACTGGGGGTGGATCTAGATGAGAATTTGGTGGTGACGATTCTTCTCTAAAGATAAGGTGTACTTTATCATCATCATCAAAAATTGTAACCTCCTTCTTCGTAAAATAAATCTTCGCATCATTTTCCAAAATCCAATCCATACAGAGGATTATATCAAACTCAATCATGGGTATGATGATGAGATCAGCAGATAAAGAACATTTATATGCTCTAATGGGGACTGATTCACAAAACATTGTTACGATGATACTTCCCTTAGGAGTTCTAACTGATATATCCCTTGTTAAATCAAATTGTAAATATCTAATTTTCTTAGAAAACTGGGAAGATATAAAACAATGAAATGATCCGGAATCAAATAAAGCATTTTCTAAACATGAGGAAACCATTAAATTACCTACCACCACGTCTGTCGGAGCTTCTACCTCAGCAGCAGTGATAGCATAAGCTTTTTCTTGATACCTTGCCATTTTCTTAGGTAAGTTCCCTTGATGCTTAGCACATTCATTAACACAATTCCCCATCTCCCTAAAATTATATCATTGAACATTGGTAGCTTCTTTCTTCCCCATGAAATCACGAGCTTGGTGGCCTTTTTCACCACACTTGCAAGAGACTCACACTCCCTTCAAGAACACACCAGGGTGTTTTTTCTCACATTTATTGTAGTATGGATATCAACTTTTCCCTTCTTCCCGATATTTCTATTTCTAGAGTGTTCAGCAGATCCCTTCATCTCTTTCTTTTCATTAAAGTCGTAAGACTTAGAGAATTCCTTTTCTGCCTTGATAGCACATGTGAAAATTTCTTCATATGACAAGAAGGATTGTGAGACTATTTCTCAATGAAGAAATAGTTTTAACCCATCAAAGAAACAATCAATATTACTCATTGGGTTACATATATACTCTTCTTCAGGCCTTGCTAACCTTCTAAGGTTAGCCTCTTACTTTGCGACATTCTCATCCTCCTTCTGCCTCAGATTCTGAAATTTTCTTTTCTATATCTGCTGAATGGTCATGAGGAAAGTATTTTTCTAAGAAAAGATATTTAAACTCTCTCCATTCAATATTTGATACTTCATCATCTTCCTTTGTTTTTTGAATCAATGACCACCATTGATCAGCATCATCATTGAGGCGGTAATCTGCCATGACAACGTTTTCCCTTTCACTAATCCCCAAGGCATGGAATACTTTCTCTAAAGAGTGTATCCATTGCTCATCCAATAAAGGATTTTTACTCCCATTGAATGTTGGTGGTTGTTTCCTCATTAAGCGATCTAACATTGATCCTCCATTTTGTGGATCAGGGTGCTCCATACGGGTAAAGTTATTATTTATAACCTCCGTGAGTTGTCCTTGTATGGTGATAGTATAATTAGCACCAGTTGTATCACCCGCTCCACTATAATTTTCATGGGTAGGAGGGAAATCCCTACATGGAGTGTGTGAATTGATATGGTTTCCATTCCTTCCACTAGGTTCCATTTCTAAATAATGGCATAAACCAATCTAGTTTATGAATCAAAATACATAAATAGAAACATGTAAAAAACATAACATAAATTGAACAGTTTATGGATATAATCCATAATCATAAAAGTTTTTACTTTGAGGGAGTATATACTCATAAACCCTTCATATATGTTTGTAAATAAAATGATAATTGTCATAATCATATTCCCTAGGAGTGTCGTAACCAAGAGTACAACAAGGGCCGTTGTCGTGCACCAGTTACCGTTCAAGTCTAGCTCAAATTGGTGTTTTCGGGTTTTACCCCTAGGTACATCTGTGCCATAGCCACCTCTACCTACTCATATCCAGACAGGGATTTATTTCTCGGAAAACTCACAAAATCACTACAATACCAAAATTCTTGGAAGTTCTTCTATACTAATCCTAAAAGTCCATCTATGGTCTATCTGCTCTAATCAGAGTTTATTTAAATCTAGCTTCTAATGGTTGTACTAAACTTTCTCTGATACCAACTATAATGCCCCGACCCCAGTTACCCAGAGTCATTTCATTATTACATTACATTGGCATGATCAGAAAATAGCAAGTCTTGAAAGACCGATTAGTTTTGTACCCTTGGAAACACTAGATATATTCATAAGTCTTACATTAAATCGTAATGTGAAAAACTACAACAGCATAGTCTCCATAGTCCACACTCATATCCCCTTAGACTATCCCTGCAGGTCAGTCATAAAATACTTCTTCACATCCTGGGAAAAATAAAACATAGAAAGGGGTGTGCTCATATTCTCAGTAAGGATAAAAATATATCGGAAATGTTCATAAATAAACATAAACATTTAAGGCAATGTATAAAGAAAACAAAATCCTTTTAAACTTGAACTTAAGAATAATATGGAAAAAATAAAATGAAATAATTCCATTTACTTATTCACATGGATATTCTACTAGTGTAATAATCACATTCAATATCAATAACCACTTTCATAATGAAGGAATGCATAATGTCAGACTATCATAACCACATCGTCAAGGCCTTGAGCCAAGACACTAGTTTGTCTCATGAGACCTACCGATTCATCGAGGAGCTATAATGGGCTCCACCCATCACTTACTAAGTCTAATGAATTCTTTATATGAACAGGTTTAAACATAACATAAACATTTGTATTAAAACTAGCATACGAAATGTCAATACATTATCCATAAACCATGAATGGTATAAAAATAACACATCCACAGTCAAACATATCACAAAACCTTCAATACAATATGGAATTTTTGTATCATAATATATCAACTTCAAATAAGCCTAAAATCCATCAAAGGATGTTGACATGGATGAAATCTGAACTATTTGAGAGAAATATCTCTTTTTTTGAAATCATTTAAAAGTTACATAATTATAAAATAAAACGTTTACATTGAAAATATTATTACAAGATTTTAAGGGAATATTTGACGATTTTATAATGGTGGAAAATAGCTGCACCCACAGTATATGTTAAAAAAGACATTCTTACATTAATTTTGTCGAAAAGGTTAAAAAGGACCTTGTTTGAAAAATGACAGAAAGATTCCTTTATAAACATCTTATAAAAAGTAAAAAAGGGTATAAATGAATTTAACCCATATTCTATAAAATATTAAGAATTTTTTGAAATGAATTTTTTTTTGAAACATGGATGTGGATTATAAAGAGGTCCTTGTAGATAATTATGTATAAACAACCTCAGATAATGGAGAGATTGTGAAATAAACCCCTACCTTGTAATTCTCCTTGGACGAGGGTAAGTTATCCTCCTATATAATGGTGAAATATTGTGATTAAATTATACAATAATAATATACATTAATATGATATCATATATGATCTTTTAACATTTCTTTTTTAATAATATCATTGTATTATCGTTGCTTCTGGTGTTAACAGATTCATTTTCCATTATATTATTTATTATTTGAGTCATATTTTTTATGGATGGGATGTATCCTATTCAAATCCATAATTATATCAGGTCTTTAAACATTATTTTTAATCATCTAATAAAAATTATTCTTAAATGGATACGATGGGGAATGAATCTCATCGTGTTCGTGGAGACAGAAATCTGTACGTACGCATGAGTGACAATATAATTATTTTTTTATTAAAATAATATATAATTGGATGGTATATCATATATACAGAATAATTATCATGTTATATTTATTATTTACAAAAATTACACATCATTATTATATCCATCTAAATAATAATGTATTGAATAATAATTACACCACGACGTGAAGACAGTAAGCCGTACGTATGCACGTATGGTGACATGTCATTAAAAATATGGTTACAATAATGAATTTGGTTGTATAATATTTATAATAAAATCACAGTATATAGAAGATACTGGAGTAATTATTTTATAATGGAAACAACAAAGGGAAAATAAGTGGAAGAAGAAAGAAACTTGAAATAGGTGATGAAATATTTACCTCTTCTTCGGTTTCTTCCTTTTGATTTGATAAAAATGGCTCTATAAGACGAATTTATGAATAAATTATAGCCTCTATAATGAAGGGTGGATATTTTAGAGGGTAGTTTTTCAGAGTTTGGCCATGCCAAATGGCTTTGAAGGTGTTAATTAAGGAGAAGGGGGAGTGCCTTTTTATAAGAGGGGTGAGGGGCACCTTAGGAAAAGCTAGAAATATTATTTTATAATAAAATATTTTTCGGTTTATAATGGATCAAAAGTGGATTATTTAAAGTATAAGGTGTGGATAGGTTAAAAAATACCCAAAAAATAGGTTTTATAATGGTTAGGGTCACTATATTAACTTTATCATTTAATTTAACGCTTAGTTAAATAGTTTGACATTTACCATGTCTCTTTGTATTTTAATATTATATAGTTAATAGAAATACAATATACTTCCAATCTAACCCAAAGTAGTTCATTAATTATACACATATAATTATATAATTCCTTAGGCCAAAACATAGATTTTTAGGAATAGGATATCAATTAATAATATAATATTGGTTTTAAAAACACTTTTATGTCATTTGTGACACTATTTGGTTTTTTGTTTTGCTAAATTCATAAAAGCATTATAAATTCAAAAACAATTCATCTAACTAAACCTAATATGTCATAGTAACCATTAAAATTTTTTTAATTCATAAAAAGTCTCAAATTAAATTTACTTGAATATTTATAATATCGGTTATTTTAATCTTTCATCAATATAGTAATTACTGTATCATCATTGTTTCATGAATAAATTTAATTATTAAATGTATATAAATTATAAAAAATATACTAATATGTATTAAATCATTTTATATTTCTATTTAATATTTATATTCTAAAATATAACATATATAACCCTATGTAAAATTTTGTTTTCTAAAAGATATATCCTTATGTCATTTTTTGTATTTACTTTAACTTTATTAATATAAAGTGGCATTATCATTTACAAGTGTCTCTATTGGGTCAAAAAATCGACCCAAACATTCCAATGGACTGATATTATCATCCCATAGGGCTAGGATATGTGTTAGGGTAATTTAATATTATTATAATATTATTTTTTTACCCTTATTTTCCGAATTTACCCTTTAACAATGGTAAATAAAATTTTTACTGAAGTAATTATTCAAATTGTATAAAAATAAAAGTTACCAATTTACACAATTTGGACTTCATGATTATAAATATGGAATCCATTTTTCTAAATTCAAAACACAGAAGTGGAAGAATTTAATTTAAAATTAATTCCCGTTGTCAAAACAAAAAACGTGTTTTTTAAGAAATAATAACTATCAAAAGATTGACACTTGTTTATGTCTAGTTTAAATGTGAAATTACATCCAATGAGCAAAATTGGATTAAATGGTAAAAAATATATTCTAACTATAATTTAAAACCACTCAATAGTATAATTTATCACTATTAATTATTTGTATTAAGAAAGTTGTTTTTAATTAAAGTTTAGTATTTTTCACTATTCATCAAACATTGGAAGTTCTCATAAAAATACCAAAAACTCACCCAAAGCTAATTATGATATTCAGAATCCAAAAATGAAGTGCAATTCAAATAATAAAATTTTTAAAATTTCAAAAAGTGTGTATTAATATTCATAACAGCTACTTTGATTGGTTGTGATGTGTGTTAGAACCTCAAAGTTGCATAGAACACACGCTACTGTATTATTCAAAGAGAAGAATATCGTGGAAGCTTGGGGTGTTAAAGAGATCATATTGACCTAGATTTGGATTCATCATTGGTTCATATTCTCTAACTAATTTTTTATATGAAATAAGAAAACGTCCCTGAAAAAAAATCGTATTTCTTATGTTTTTTTGTGGTAACATTGTAAAATTTATGGTGAAGAATGGGAATGGGGGAAGAAATGGTTCAGAATTAGATTGAACTCTTTCTGTAAAAGGGGATTTTTTGCTTTCCAAGGACAATAATTCTAATGGGGGAGAATGTATCTCACCTGGTTTTAGGTAAGTAAATCATTCTCATTATATACATTAATTATATAAAATGTTTCAATGTTGTATAAGAGTATTGGGAGGCCATTTGAAAATTTTTGGGGAGTCTATGGTGGTTCATGGATTTTTTAAGAATAATTGAAACCATGTAACTCTTAAAATAGACTATGAAATTGTAGAAAAATGGATCTAGGTTGGCCTAAGGTTAGGCACATTGTTTTTTCAAACCATGTGGCCACTCAAGGAGTAATAGTTACAAACTCAAATAGGTGGAAAACATTGTTGGTGAATGGTTTTTTTTAATTGTGAAAGCCAACCTTCCAATGGTTGTTGGGAGGAAATGGTTGGAACCTATTTGGTGTACTTTTCTCCAAAACATGAGACTAAACCATGAATAGTTTAAAATTAGATCATAAAAAAAATTTATCTCACTTTTTTTACCCCTAAACCACTTTTACCACATTTTTATACTAATTAATTTTCCCTCATCACAATGGTTTTGGAGACTTTACCCTTCAATATGGTAGAGATCTATTAGAAAATAATAGTGTGTTAAAAGCCATATTTCATTCTAGGTCACCATTCTTGGTGATTTGACATAGATATACTATTCTTCTCTCACATAGATTCCTATATCTATTCTTATGGGGATGACTAATGATATATATTCTAATCATTATGAGATTTGGCTATGTGGATGATAATGAATGAAATATAAGTAGGGATATTAGATATTCAACCCAGTTTTTTTGAATAATTTTTCTAATTATTCATTTCTTCCTTAATTTCTCAGGTTGTTTTATTCACTCTTGACTACTCTTATTAGAACATGAAGGATTGACATAAAATTTAATATTTTTCTGAAAATGGATTACGAAATTGTTGTGTGTTTTTATTTAATTTGAAATTAGTAACATGATTTTAAAATGGATGTTTGGTTTTAATGCATAGAAAATTTGTTAGAAAGTGTTCTCAATAAAATGAATTTTTAATTGTTTGTAAAATATTTTTATGTCATGGATTATTGCATTGATTATTTTGTGTGAGTTGGATGGGATGGATAATGGTCATGACTTACCACCAGCAATGGGATGTAGTATGGAAGGGATGTTCCACCATCAATGGTCACACTAAGCTAGTGTGGTTGAGTGTGTTTGAGTGTGGGTGTGTGAAATTTAATGGGTTATGCCAAATAAAACATATAATAATTGAATAACTTGTTTTGTTTAATTCCTTATAAATTGACTCAGTTATTATAAATTATTATTGTAGAAAAACTATTTTACATTGAAATGGCTTGGATTTGATATATGTTATTTTGAATTTTTTTTAAATTTTTTTATATAAATTTCATAACATGACATATCCTAGTAGCAGGTGTAGGGAAGTTATTTGGGGAAAACATACTAAGTTTCATTTCTCCCACCCTGTCTAGGTGCTTTGGTTCCATTGAAGATATTGTGTATTGATACAAAGATTAACGTAATGTATCACATTTCATTGGTGGTGGTTCGTAAAACATAGGCAAGGATTGTAGAGTTGTTGTTTAGAGCTTTTTGGGAGTTGGAGAGTTGGGTTATTTGGAGTCTTTAATATTTATTGGTTTTTTCTTATTCATAGTTGATGTTGGTTATGGTTTCAACTTGGTAATATGATATATTTTTCTATGATTATTATACATTGAGTTGTATACATTTTTATCATTCATAATTTTATCGTTATTCGGTTATGGTATGATTGGTAATTTTGTTTTAATTGGAAAAAAGTAAATCATCCCCCAAATTTATTGAATACCGTATAATTTATAATTAACCTTTGGTATCTTGGGGATGTTTCCAAAGTCTATGTATTTTCCCCCGCATTTTAAAGCTAATGCGGTGGGGAAAGATGTTACAGTTTCCAACAAAGGTATATAAAATTATTTTTTTATCATTTCCAAATAAAAAGATTTATATTTAACTCTTTTTTTATTTTTGTATCTAATATTTCATTTTAAGGATCTTTTATTGAAATTTAATTTTAAAATCAATTTTTTTTCAATGAATTAAATTCAAATTTTGAACAAATTTTTCAGGCTACATTATTAAGAATTATATTTAAAATTCAAATGTTTTCAAAATGATTTTACCTCATATTTTTGAAACCGTTATTTATTTACAAGATATTATTATTTATAGTTAATTTAGTTGTATATTTAAAATCTATATTTTATATTTATCAAAAAGTATACTTCTAAAAATTATTTTTCCAAGTGATTTTAGAAACATGTTTTAAGAAAAATATAATAACATTTAAAATTTCCAACCCATTTACTATATATATCAAATGGATTTATTTCCAGGGAGGATATTTATCATGAATTACTATAAATGTTCTTATAATATAATATTTTTGGGTGATTTATTTGTTCATATAAACTATTTATATTATTAAGGTCAATTTTTTATAGAATCCTGAAATGTTTTGCATCATGTTTTCCATCCTTTTTATTATTTATGATTTAAGGAATGAAAACCATTTTCTCCCATGGGTTTTTATTATATATAGAATGAATCATATCTTATATAACACATATATATGGTTTTAATTATTTTATGGTTAGTCACTCTATAGATGTGAAATGCATTGGGTAAAGAATTATATCTATTAAGGTAATGGGAAAATATTTTTGTTGCTCAATCTACAAAGGTAACTCAATGAATAATGTCTGGTCCACAATGGAAAATATGTTGATATTCCTGGACCAATATCTTAGTGGATTCCTATTCTCATGTTTATACCATATTATAATGTGTTTAAACATAATTATTTTATTATTTATCATTAATTATGATTAATTTTTTACTTGGGTATGTTTTTATAATGTCATTTTAAAATATATTGATTTTTTTCTCATAATGATATACTATGTTTCCTCAATACTACCATTATTTTTTATCATGTATGTTTCTCTTACTAATCATTTGAACACACCCCTTTCTTATGATCTCTTTAATTTGAATGTGATGTTGGTAATTACATGTTATTTATTTAAAATTGATTTTAGATTTGAGAAATTGTGAATAAAATTTCACAAGTATTGTTAAATATATTTTTTATATAAATTTTCATACATGACTATAAACATTTTGTTCTCTGATTCATGTGAATATTTGTGGTGTTGAATGATTATTCAGGAAAAATAATGAAATAAATATTGTTTTTACCATGGGTATCTGTAAATATTCTATGCACTTTTATGAAGTAATGGGAAAGGGCACATCTTTTTAAATAAGATTTTTCAGTAGTGTGTGTTTTCTAATCTTTTTGATCTAATTTACTTCAAACCTATGAATTAATTACTAAGATTTATTTCTAGATTCCAATAGTGATAATATTTTTTTGAAATAGAAATTCATAAAAAAAAATTAATAAACAATTTATTTATTTTAACCCTAAAATGTTTACAATTTATGTTTCTACTTCCAATTCATGATAAATTATGTCCTAAAACATGTTTTATATAATTTAAAAAGATTATTTTTATGATATTATAAAATTTATTTAGAAAATTGGTGATTTATTTAATA
The DNA here is from genome assembly GCA_963277665.1 of Viscum album. Taxonomy (NCBI): domain Eukaryota; kingdom Viridiplantae; phylum Streptophyta; class Magnoliopsida; order Santalales; family Viscaceae; genus Viscum; species Viscum album. The sequence continues at coordinate 1,405,661,966 of OY728119.1, forward strand.
ATTTAATTCTTCAATTTGATATCAACCTAGAAAAGAAACCATTATACACTCAGGTGTCAGATTTAAAGATTTTTTGTATCAATAATATAAGAACCCAAATGTAATTCCCAAACATGTTTCACCTGAACAGTGGTTGATATGGATAATAACACTAACATTATATTTTATTACCCATATATTAGATTTTTTTCTATCACAATGGTTCAATATACACAATCAAGATACTATTAACTTTTTATAGAAATGGACATATCAGTTACCAAACCACATAAATGGGGGAGAATTAGGGTTGCCTATTTTTTTGAAATAGTTTCATTTCTTATATAATCCCATGTGAGATATTATAGTCATGATACATGAATTAATGATCTTTATCACCTGTAACATATATTAAAAAGAATCAAAAAATACAATGTAGATATATGCAGTTCAACCTCTATACAATATCGTAATCATTTCTATCTTAAGCGCGGGGTTTTGAAACATTGGTTTTAAATATATAAAAATCATTAAAATTAAAAAGTGTTGTAAATCCTCAACTATTGATAATATTTCAAATGATAGTAAAAATTAATGGTATGTGATATCCTCCATCATATACTAAAGAAGAAAATGATGTTGTTTGATTATCATCGTACCACCTTCATTTGAATAGTACCACTCACTCTTAGTTGAATCACATCCTCAAAATATTAAAACATAAGTCATCATTAAATTGTATATCCTCCACTAAAAATACATCACATTCATCATGAATATGAATATAGAATACGTAGATTGATCATCTTCTCACGAAATCGAAATGATTAGCTGAAAAATGAGAGAATCTACACATTAAATTATATTATTCTTTCTTAAAAGAATGTGTATAGGCCAGTGATATTTTATACACCATTCCTCATCAACAATTAAAACACGAATGGAGAAGAAAACAATTTTCCAGAACTTCACTCTCATTTATTAAGTACTGTAATTTCATTTATAATTATTTATGAAACTATTTTATATTCATTATTTCTTCATTTTTCATTAACTTATTGAATATGAATATTTTTACATATAATTTTTATAAAATACATAATTCATAGACTGAAATAAAATATATACAATGTATTCCTATAAATTATTATCTACATCCATCAAAAAAAATTATATTTTAATTTTTAATATCCTTGGGTTTTGAAAATATTTCATCCCATTTAATCCTAATGAAAAACATCATTTAGGAAAAACTGGAACCTTGGAATACATATTCCCTTTAAATATTTTTTGAAAACATTCTTGATGACCAAAACAGCCCTTTATATTTTATTGTAGAATGTTTCACCTTTTAATTTTTTATAGTGGATATTTTTTCACAACATTTTTAGTGATATGGAATTATGTTTGTATTCTTCCCCCTTTCCATGTACCACTACATTCTGAGTGGGACATCATTTAAAAATATTTTGGCATAGAATTCTTATATTTTATTAACCAATCATGAATCATATATATTATTCATATTATTTTAATAATTAATAAATGAAAAAAATTTAATAAATAAACATAAAAATTAATACATTATAAATTACACAACATATAATATGATATGGGGATTTCAAATATCATTGGTTTTATGAATTTATTGTTTAATAAATTTTTTCCAAACTAAAATATCATACATTATGTAAAATTTCATAATTATACTTCAAATTTGTTCAACATGTATAAATTCTATTACAAAGCCTCATACGTTGAACTATTTTGATGAATTTCCCTTTCTAGTTACACAAATTTTCATACATTTTAAAAATATAATATTTGTTCTCTAGAAGAGATGAAATATAGAAAAACATTCTCATGCACAAATGATAACATATACATGTAAGATAATTTTTATTTTCATTTTTCATGGCTCCAAAAAATAGATTAATTATCCAAGGTGGGATATATTTATCCATGTAATAGAGAAACAACTTATGTAATGGGTAATTATCATATGCAATACAAAAAAATATCTTACGAAAGCCCCATAAGAAATTGTCCTTGAGAATTTATTCTTTCAATAGTATTACTTCCTGATTACCTTAAAATTAAAACATAAACATATAAATTCTTTTCAATAAACATCATTTAATCTCAAAAAATAAGTTTCAAGGATTTTAAAATATCTCTTATACGATGTTCAAAATTAATAAAATTTATTTTAAAAAATTAAATAGCACTTTAAATCTCCCCATAATAATTTTTTCCATCCATTGATAAATATTTCTCAAAATTGTATCAGAAGTCCTATTATAATCCATGAAACACAAAACTAGATACTCTATCAAAATATAAGTATCTCTACAATAGACCAAACGATTGAGATGTTTTTTTATAAAACCCCACCTCTCGGGGATAAGAATCAATTTTCCATGTTACAATATTTTTCCCCATGCAATATATATACACAGTACCTCAATGAAATCCTTATTTTCATAATATACTCATCCATGGAATATAATGGTATACATGGACACAAATTAGATTTTAGGAAAATTATTCCATATTTATCTCTCCACCATTTTTATCATAAAACGTAGTGTAATAATTTTAATCTCCAAAGGAAAATTATTGATGTGAGATGGGATGGACATCAGTGCATGGTATCAATTACTCACACATATCATTTAAGATTACATTTGTGAAATTATCAGCCCCAAATATCAATATTATTAAAAAATTCTGTCTTATGACTTACATTTACACTTTCACATTAATTAGATGATATCTAATATCATTATTCTTAGTCAACCAGAGTTTTGTAGTATTTTTATGCATGTCTATAGAAGGTTTATTATCAAAAAACATTAGGATGGTTTTTCTACCTTTACCTTCAAATAATTTAGTTATTCCTTTATCCAATAATTTGTGTTATATAACTAGTAGTTGTAATATATTTGGTCAATGTTGTATTGAGTGTAAATGAAGTCTGTTTCATATACTTTTAACTCACCCAGTTGTCTCCAAAGAAGAAAATTTCCCCTGATGGTGAATATCTATAATTATAGTCATTAACATAATCATAATGTTTAGACTCATGTATATTCATAATTGCAATCGTTGTACTCATGAAGATTAAAATTATTTAGCTTATTTTATTTAAAATTATAACTCGTAGTCCGTTTTAATTAACTATAAAAACGTTTTTAATCTATATGATTTCAAAAATTCAGGTCACTTTGATATCCAAAACCCAGAATAAATGTGTAGTAAATATTTTTTCTATAAGAATTGATATAAATATGATTCATACCCTTATTTTAAATTATATTTAATTTACATTCTACCTTGCAACATTTAAAAAACAACAACCCTACTGTAATGAATTTTTGAACTATATAATACTTTTACATATCAAACATCATCATCAATAATGTAATAAATTTAACACGGAGTAAGAAAATAATTTTTTTTCTATCATCACTTGTAATTAAAATATGTTTCTCATCTCAATATATATAAATGTACCATATTTTTATTAATTTGATTTGAAAAATCATTACAGTAATTCCCATGGTCACCTATAATAATGGTATCATCATCATATTCACTTCAAATAAATTTATTAGTTGTGAATACTTTAATATTAATATTTTGGGGCCTACTCAAAATCATAATGATTCATATTTTTTTCACTTTTCCCCCACCATAATCAACAATAATCCAATATTTATACATAGTAAAAATATCTTTATAAAGCTATCTATTACAAAATCTATATTTAACAATTATTTTATTGAATTTTTTCATATGTGTTTCCACAACCAGGAAGAATATTATGGATCCAATATTGAAATAAGAGAAATTATTTCATTGAGATCCTCTACATAAACTTGAGAATACCCATTATATACAAGTGTTAATTTGTTTCTAAAACTGATAACATCGTCATTCAACTTATGTTTAATACTAATTGTTTTCAAAGAAACCTTTTCATTTTTTCTTGGAAAAAGAATAGAGGTTGTGTTATTTTAAATTTTATTTAGTTGACCCTAAATTTAATTAATCCTCTCAAGATATTGATATTATCTTGGCACTAAATGTGTATCTAAATTTTATATTAGATCTCCTTGGTTTTAAAACTATGTATTTCTTATAGTTTTAAAAAAGATATATAATTTCAAATCATTTTATAAATCTGGAGTATTTTTAACTTTTAATAGTAATGTTTTCCCTTATTCCCTACAACCACATCATCCCAACTCTCATTATAAACAACTTAAATAATAAGTTATCTAGATGATTATTATACAACACCATTTTATTTAGAATTATTATTATTATTTTCATTTTAACACTAAAAATGTTACATATAAAACAGTATATATAAGATTATTCTAAAAAAAATTACATTGTAATATTCATGAAAATTTTACAGAATTTGTTCAATTATTTATGGACTTTACATAGATAGGTATCATAAAAATATATCCTCCTTAGCATTCTCATTAAACATTCCAATTTTTTTTAAAAAAAATTTACAAGACATTGACTAGAAAACACTCTAATATACCCCTAAGTGGGATTCCTAATGTCACCATAAGGATTTTTCCATAAAAATACAAGAAATAGGTAAAATACTGAATTATAATATATACCCAGTATTAATTATGTTTAGTGTTTTAATTAATTTTAACAAAGTTCACTTAAAAACTCATTCCTTTTTTACTAATATATAATTTTCCAATATATTTGTTACATATTCACATATAACTATTTTCAAAAAAAATCCAAAACTTATCTTCATGTGATAATCATGATGAAATTATTTTTGTATTACTTATATTCTCTGGAAACTGAAAAGGAAACATAATATGGGTTGAGCTCAAATACCCAATAAGGTTAAGAATAATTTTTAAAAATCAAAGATCATAATTATATATAATATTAGCATATGGGTCTAAGAAAATAAAAATATAATAAAAGAACAAAATAGATTATTCATACCTAATAACATAAGAGTCATGAGTCAAGAATTATATAATGAGGATTTATCATAAAGAATATGATATCAATATATCTTTTCATCTTAAGTTTTTTCTACAATATAATTAATGACAATGTTGAATTAATTAAAGGATCACTCTCGAGGCCATCATTACTTAGTGTAAAATTTATCCTGGTGGATTACATTGGAACCCTATTCCTATAAATAACATATAATGAGACTCAAATATTTACCCATTGTTTTAGATGGATGTAAAATTTGTGTCTTTATAATAACATTCCAATATGTACATGTAAATTATTCCACAATGAAAAACACCCTTTCAAAAATAATTCTTTAAATAGTAATATTTATGAGATTAAAAAATGGGATAATTTGGTACCATATGTTTAATTCCACACAATGGAATGTTCAATCATGTAAATAAAAGGGTAATTTGTGAATAAAAAGTTACATGGGATTAATTAAAACTGAAAATGAAAATGGAATTTTTATACAAAAATGTATAATAGTTTTCAAAAAACACTTTTAATAATTTTGTAAAATTTTTTGTTATGGGTAATTTTCAAAATTAATTATCAAAATGGTTTAGTAAAATTATTTTTAAAATTTTCTTCTAATAAAAATTATTACCAGAGACCATAATGTGACATAATATTTTATCTTGATGGAATTTTGAGTGTAAGACAATCCTTTGATAATTAATTCTAAGAAATCATTATTTTAATACAATTATTGAAATCTTGCATCATGAAAAACTTACAAAAAATATTTTTGGAATGGGTTAAAGGTAATTAATAATTTAATTAGAAATAAAAAATTATTAGTATTTTTATTATTATGTGAATACATTTTCTAGAACCATAAAACATATAAATGGATGCCAACCTATCATTTAATATATAATGAATTATTAATAAAACTGTTTCATTTCATAGAGGGAGGATAAATAAAAAATATGGATGATTTTGAACCTAATTTTAGTTTAAAATATTTAAATCGATAACGCCATATAAAATTAGATACAAATATGAAAGAAAAATATAATACCTCAAGAATGATGGTTGTGTTATGAAATTCCTCAATTTTTATAAGGAAAATGTAAATCATGGTTTAGAGAAAAGAAGAGCACGAAATGATGTGAATTTTAAATGATCAATATAAATTTATGATTTTATAATTAAAGGGATAAAGATAATATAAAAAAAACTATTATTTTTAACAATATTATGACATGCCTCGTTAGAGGGTGATTAATATGGAAGCCCATGTGGTTTCAGTATTATTTTAACCAAATCCCCTTTCAGATTTTATATCATTTGGATCAAAGTACATTTAAATAATGTATGTGATAGGGATATTGAAACCACATGAGTATGTTAAGTTTAATTCATTATTCAATAATCATTAAATATTTATGTAATTGTAGTTCGTATTACGAAATATGTATCCTGATATCAAATTTCAGGTAAAACCCCAATTACCTAAATCCAGGCATAGTTAGAATGTGATCTAACCATATATATATATACATATATATATATATATCTTTGTGTGAGTGTTGATAATATTAATCAAGAAATTCTGACCCCTTTTCATATATATTATCTTTTACAGACAATATTTATTATTATCTTCCAAATTTATATAATTTAGTGGTTATATATTTTTAATATCACATGTGAGTGATCATCAAAATTTTGACCAGTTTCTTAATAATAGTTTTGTTAGTATATATTTTCCAAAAATTCATGATTATTATATAATAAAGGTACATGAATTTATGTTTTGTACTTATTTATAGTTTTCAAATTTCATTATATGTAATATTTTCTCAATCATTAAAGATGAATTTGTTGATGATCATGTTTTTATTATTATTAGAGAAAAAAATATATTCCTTAAATTAGGGGTTATATTTTTATATTTCCATTAAAAACAAAACTAAAATCGATATTTACTTATTTTTATTATATATTACCAGAAAATAAATTAACATACTCATACATGACATAAATTTTTTAAATTATTCAGATATATTATTAAACTAACACAAATAAGAACAAAACATAATTGATTGGTGATTATGAAGTGTTATAGTATTAATATAAATATAAAATAACAATAAAGATCACATTTTGTATTTATTATTTTTATATATTATAAATTTAAGGAGTTAATAAAATAATACATCTAATAAGAATTTTTTTAGTAAAAACTAATCATTTTATTCTCTTTGAATATACTTTTAGATGGTCAAATTTGCCTTGGTTTTTTATTTATCATATTGTGAAATTTTTTTCCAATTTCAATTTCTAAAAATTTAATAATTTATATCAAAAAATATTAAATCATTGAAATAATTAACATGAAAATAAAATTTATGTTAGTGATGAGAAAATAGGAATCCCCTGTTCCAAGGAGGTTGTATTCTACACATTCGAATGGATGCTGATTTTGATTTCCATTGAACGATGGAAATGATTAATATAGTTATTCAATTTATACTATATAATATTTTATAAATACTACACTTATATATTAAATTCCATATTATATCCTTTAATGTTATTTTATTAATAAAATTTATTAAAAAATCATGGGGGAGTTAGTACACATGATGAATGAAGGATGGTTTGTTTATTCTTAAATGATGGGGTAAAGGATGTCAATTCTTATATAATCATTAAAATAAAATAACTTATTTTTAAATAAAATAATTTTTTAATGGTTTAATTTAATCTTTAATAAATGATTAGAAAGAAAAAAATATAAATGAGAAAGACATGGTTATAAATTTATACATCACTTCATATATTACCCCTTTTGTGAATGAGTAAATCCTTCAAGGTATTTTGGGAATACAAAAACGTCATGAAAGTTTCTAGGAATTTTTAGGATTTTCTAGGGTAGATTTTGGTATGATCTATGTGTGTGTTTGTTCCACATATTTTTAAATGTCATCCCTAAAATAGATCCTTGAGTCGACCCATATAAATGTCCAAATAGTAGTTTAGATCACCACATATTAGAGATAAGAACATTAGAATGAATATGTACCATGGGTAATAGTTTTTAAAACAATTATATGATAATGGGATAATAAAATGGAATATAAATATATATGAGATTCAATCATCCAAATTATTTTCAATAGAGTAAGAATAAACAAGTACATGAAAAAAGACTAGACAAACCAATAATATACAAACTTAGGTACTCAAATGATTTTCATTCCAACATCATGTGAACCGTTTGACCCCTAAAAACCAAAAAACATTTATCATTAAAAACTTCCTCCACTATAAGTTTCATTTTATTAACCTAAATCCAATAAAAAAATGTCTCCACACACCAAAGGTTTTGTGAATTGTGTTGGAAAACATGCCCAATACGAACCCACCAAGTGTTTCATAAGAAGTATTTATAAGGTAAACCATATATACACAATTATCCAAAATAAATTCATTAAAAAATTAAAATTTATAAAAAACATAGAAATTAACACTTTTATAATAGTTAATAAAGCCTTTCCAAATAGAAAAATTTTAAAATAATATTTTTCAAATTGATTTAAATACAAATCAATCAGAACAGTATAGTTCTTTTAAAAAACTAAATATATGGTCAACAATAGAAAATACTTTTTCCAAAGAAATAATAATGAAATTGTTTCCACGAATATATAAGACCATGAAATAAAAAATCCTCACACAATCATACATAAGGGTCATTGATACTATGAATCAATGGTCCCTAACCCAACAAAAAATAGGGATAGAAGAACTCCCCTATAATTGAACCCCACACCCCAAAGATTTAATTAAACATATACATTATTTATAAATGTATATGAATATAAATTATATTAAAAAATACATCATTCATCTAAGGATTATCCCAATTTCATACAACATCTATATAAACCAAGTACACATGTGTTAATCACATAATGAGTCCAATAAATTCAAGAAAAAAAATTTCATCACCTGCACCTTGAGGCTATTAAATTTTACATTCCATGAATTGAAAAAATATCATCAAGATAAATTTTTCTTGGTAACCATCATAGATCTGAACACAACATTCTCAATTATACTTTATATTCAAAAAACACAATATTTTTGATCATTTTACATTAAAAAATAACATTCATTGAAATTACATTTCATTAACACATATTAATGTGAAATACATTTCATAAAAAGTTTACACAATATCCATATTTCAAAACTAATTATGTTACATAATTATTAAGTAATTTTCATAATAAATCCTTAAATAAATCCATACATATATTTTTAATACAAATTTTAATTTATAAGGAATGTATATTTTATAATACAGAGTCTTGTTATAAAACAACAAATCATACACACATAGAATTGTAGCACTCACTTGGAATCCATGAGGCAGGAAGAAAATAGGGTTTATGGAAAAAATGAAGAACCATAATCATTAAAAACCCAAATATGAATATATGATACATTGATTTATTGAAAAAAAGGAATAATAAAAAAACACATAACATAATGATTCTTGAAAAATGAACAAAAAAAATGATATCTGTAAAATAATTTCTTAATCCGTGAGAGATATATAAGAACCCCAACTAGACCCTATCACAACCCTTATATCTAGCATCAATATCACTTATTTAAGGTCTTATTCGGGTATAATAGAGGGAAAATATAAAAATATTAGATAAAAATTATGAATGGGAATGTAAATTCATTTTACTAGATCTTGTGTTGTTAGATGAAATATACTTTCACTTTGGATGAAAAACAATCAATGAATTTTCTAGGAGGTGTCTCGAATGGGAAAAACTAAAACATTATAAAAAATATTTCATTAAAAATAAATAAATTTTTTATTATGTAATTAATTATCGAAAAGACGTGCTTTGTTTTGGTTATTTTTAATTACTATAAGTTATATTATATTATATTTAAAATATCATTATTAATCATACCCATTCATAATATAGCCATTATACAGTGACTATGATGATTAGTATATATTGAGACTTGTGATAGAATCACATTTAAATATATAAGGGAAGGTATTTCCTCATCAAGCTGAATTATACCCTATAAATCCAATTTTTTAGAGCTTCTCAGAGTGATGACATCACTGATATTTTCACTTAGAATAGGTCCAACAAAAATGCAACCAATAAAACATGAGAAAAAAACATACATGGGAAAATTTCAAGCTAATAAAATCAAAACCCAATATATGTTCATCAAAACACTCCAAAAAAATTCCTTATCACACACCTTACAATTACGGTGTTCAATTTTATAATGAGAGGGTTATATATCCGGACCACAGTAATACAAAATTTTTTCCTTTTATTTTTATAAAATATTTTCCCTAATTATCTATTATATTATTAATTAAAAAATTATTTTGTAATAGTTTTTAAATAAAATAAATTTTTAAATGAAGGAATAAAAATACAAGTTTTGGAAAATATATATTTTCATATAATACATTCTTTTGATAAATTCAAAAAAATGATATTTTTAAATAATATATTATATAAATATATAATCATTAATTAATTGTATGTGATAAATAATTTAGTGAAGTTTACTATGATTTTATGAAATTCCATAATGTGGTTACTATCGTAAAAAATAAATATTCATCAGTAAATATTTATTTTTATTCAAATAAAAGGAATACCATGTTTATAAAATGAATTTGATAAAGTGAATATTGTTTTTCAATTAAAACATTTATGTTGGACAAATGTTTATTTTTTATGATTATCTGAGTGACATGAATTTTTTTGTAAAAATTAATTATGGAAAAAATATGTATATTTATTATGACATCATGAAAACACAAAAGTGATGAATAAATAAAATAAATGGATTCCATGAAAAAATATAATTTTTTAATTTAAAATATTTAATTTTTAATTTATATTATTAATTTTATAAATCTTTAATGAATAATCCAAAACCTTTATTATATTTTAATTTTTTAAAATTAATACACTATAAAAATGATTCTTTTTCACATCACCAATAGTATTAATATAAGGATATCATTTTATAGATTTATAAAATATAAAAAAAAATTCTTCTTGGGTAGAAACCATATGGGAAAACCTTGGAACGTTTTGTATGTTTTCTTGTTTATCACATAGAGTCCAAACCCATTCTTTAGAAAATAAAAAAGAATTTCTCCTATTTTTTATAAATACCCACACATCCTCCCACTAATTTTCAAGAAAAACCAATTGACCACAAATTAAATTTATTTATCCTTCTATAATGAAGTACTATGGTATTCAAAATAACATAAGGTTCTCCTCCCAATATTTTAGAAGTTCCCCTTCATGTTAAAGAATCCTCCCTCTCGACGATTTTATTGGTAGTACATTTGTTTTCTTTAGAATTTTTATTTCAACCTATTGGTGTAATAATTTGTTTTGAAGGACCCATTTTTGTGCTTATGATTCTCATCATTTTATTTAATGCCATTAACTCTAATTAACCCCATCCATGGGAATTTATGTACACCTATTACGCTACAAATATTATCCCATGAGTTTCCAAGTTAAAATATGTATTATAAATAATCTTCACCATTTTAAGTTACATGAATTCATCAAGATGTGACAATAAATCATTAATTAGGTTCATTCCTATATATAATCCACATTCCGTAAGAATTCGATTAATGTTAATGAATTATATTCACATGTTTTTATAATCTATATGGAACCAAAATTCTTGTACATGATAAGAATGTGACGGGTGGGTGCAGAATTATATAGCCCCATAATTTTTTCTGTAATGTTTTTTTCATGATATACATTGTATGGTGGAAGTTATTTTTTCCAAAACATAGAATTTATGATTTATTAGTGGATATTGCTGACTTATTCTTATAATGTTATGTTTTATGTTGTTTCTACATTATTTTGTTACCTAGATGATATAATAATATACCATTCTTTGATATTAATGTTTAGAATTATCACCATTAAATGTAATCATGTTATTCATTTTAAATAACAAGTGTGGATTTACCTTATTTATGAAAATATTATTCCATTATCAGGATTTGTAGATTATTAAATTCTTTTATACCTCATTAGGTTTTTTTAGAAGATTAGTGGATATTAAGATCATGTTAAGGAGTTTTTTATAAAGGTAATTGTATACTAGTTTCGTGTTATTTTGATATGTACCTAATTTCAAAAATATGCAAGGAAATTTTATCTTATAGTATTTTATTAAGTGTGAAAATATGTAATAAATAATGAATTGAAGTGATTATATGATACGAGCTCTCAAAGATGGAATAAAATGAATGTATAGTTTTGTTTTAAATTATGATTAGAAATACATAGTTAAGGCCTTAGAAAAAATTATAAATAGATAAAAACATGCCTAAATGTTTCTAATGTATAGATTAATTTGATTCCATGAATCCAAATTCATGTCTACATTCTACATGTCGATGTGGCTATGGGAAATAACCCTAAAAAATGTGTATTAAGATTGAGGGAATCATCACCAAGTGTAGAAAAATTAGCATGTTTCACTCCAAGTTTGAAAATCACATGGGATATATTTTGTAAAATAATAATATATTTATTGATCAATATTAGGGGAAAAATGACCATAATATGTCTTGTTAGAAAATTGAAAATGGATTACATAGTTTGAAGCTGGTAAATTAATAGGCTAAGGAATATATGTCATTTATGAGTTATCCCTTCTTATTTTTTTGTAATACTTTTATGTGGTTAGTAGTTTTGAAATTATCAATACTATTTTTCCAATTATTTTATTAACTTTTTTGGAATATAATGAATCTAGTCAACAAACAATGGGATGAGCAGTACAATTACTACCCAAATGAGTTTCCCATTCTGGTGAGAGAAATTGTAAATAATATTATAAAAATTATTTATTAATATACTCATTTTATGAATAGAAACTTGAATTAGTGGAAAACCCACTCCTCGTTTAGAATATTCAAGTTAAAATTGAGACCTTTAGGTGAAAAAGGATTTTGAAATTTAGTGGATCTTCTTGATCCATTAATCACGGAACAATTGATTAACTAAATTGAAAATATATTCTCTATTCATAAAATATTTCAAGAAATAGAAGTTCATTATATATATGTCATATAGAAGGAAAGATAATCAATTATGGAAGTTGGTCAAAAATATAAATCCCATGGATGATATCCCAATGATAAATTGGATTGAATTTCATAATAAAATTCAATAAATATTTCCATCACACCCTCCAACATAAAATTTAGTGAGATTTAATTACCCTCCACTAAAAAATGATGAATTCATCAGATCATAAGGGGAATACATCACAGTACACTCATTGTAAGCCTTCATTTTTTCTTCTCCTGTAAAGGTAAAGTTGTCCACTCCATGGGTTGGGTAAATTGAATTCTATTAAAAAAATTGGGGATTAAAGACGTAGATAGAGATAATGATATTTTTATATGTGACATAAATGATTAAATAGATATCAGTTAATTTCAATTTTCTTAAGGGCCTCAAGATAGGATGTTGAGAATGGATCTTAATTTTGCAGGTTTGAAGGAGAAATCTCATTGGGGAATGAAAGTCCAACATCCCACTTGTAAAATGTATAGGAATAAGAATCATTAAAATTACATGAATGTGAAAAGGAATTTTTATATGTGTGGGAACTAAAGGCACCTATTTTATGAATTCTAATAGTAGAAACCCATCAATTTGATGGAATAATGGAATGTTCTAGTCAACCATCATCGAATTTTAAATTATCTCAACTGGAAGGAAAAAAGGAAACTTTGTGGATCAATGCACCAAGACAAGGATTTTTTATGATAACAAATAATAAAAGCCTCCAATAACTAAAGATATTGGGAGGATTTTAGCCATCACAACAAAACAAAGTGTATCCCAAAAGTGATGTGGGGACAACTATGCAGGTTATTTAGTCAAAACTAGACAAAATTATTTTTTATTATGGTTTAATAAATTATATCATATCATGAATGTTTAGTAAAACTATTGTAACACCAACTAAAAAAACATGCATGTGAAGAAATTTGTGAAAATAGAAAATGGGATAATTATCATATACCAAGTATATAACTTCTCCCCTATCTATAATTATGAGATGAACATATAAGATAACCGTGTGATAATTCAACTATTAAAATTATATCCAATCATTAGTATAGATTGGATTTTCATACATATATCGAACTTAAATTATCGAGAGAACTAAATCACCCTCAATATTCTAGGTTAAACTCTGATTCTATAATTGTTCAGGGAGGAGGATGTATCCCTTTAGGTATAATAATCTCTATAATGGATATTATTTCACTATGATAAATTATAACTAGATAAAATTATTGAATGAAAATCTTATCCTTGATGTCATTCCCATTAAAAAATACACGTATTTATTTACCCTTGAGTTCTATAGTCGTCCTCTTAGTAGAGAGGTTGAGATCTCGATTGAACATATACATAAATCATTTATGATTTTCATGAATCAATATATAATGAACACTATTTAACATGGATAGAGGAAGAATTATGAATATTATAATCAACATAAAGCATTTATATACACATGTGATTCACTGTGGGGTGTACTAATTATTTACATTAAAAACAACGATAGGTTATTTCACATATAAATTGAATATCATGATATTAAAAATAATATGATAAATAACATGTATTCTCTTCCAAATCTTGATGACTTTTTTATTAGCTATTTGTTTCCCACTATATTACTAAGGTGGATCACCTTTTAGGATTTTGTCAACAAAGGTAAACATGATGTATATCTTCCAATATCCTATACGTACATGGTATGGGAACTATGAGTTCTTTGTCATTTAATTTAGACTCACTAATGAACTATATATCATTATGGAGTTGAAGAAATGTTTATTTCGATATCACCTTTAAAACATTTTCTTAGTCATTATATTTGATATTTTAACCTACTACAAATGAATGAGGAAACATGACGTGAATTCGAATGTACTAAAAAATATTGAATTGGAGAAATTATATGGGAGTTAATATAAATGAGATCTATACATGGATAATGTATCATTCTTGGGACGTATGATCAATACCAAAGGGATATTTATAGATCTTATAAAGGGGTCAATTGAAGGATGGACACATCAAATATATGAAACAGGGATATGATGTTTCCGAGAATTAGATGTGTATTATTATCAATTTCTTAGAATCCTATCATGATTGACAAGACCATTAACAAAGATAAATCAGAAATGGGTGAACTATGTCTAGAATTATGACTGTGAGGAAAGAATCACTATATAAAATAAGAGTCCAGTAACTGCAATTGTCCCCATAGTACCCACCAGCATGAATGGATTTGTGATGCATAGTGATGTTTTAGAGATGATATTAGGTTGTTTATAGATGAAATATTTCAAAATTATAGCTTATGACTCCCACTAATTATATATACCTAAGAATAACCACCAAACATTTGATCTAGAATTTGATACAGTTATTTATGGGATAAATATTTGGAGAACTATCTCTATTGGATAATTTTTGACATATACATGTATTATAAAATCCCTAAGTGCTTATTCACCTAAAAGGATCTTGATATGTGAAAATAAATATCGATTTATATGCGAGAGGTTTTTGATTATTAAATCCATTACCATCTTGGGAATGTGTGAAAAGTGATTAATTTTTATGAATAACATATCCTAAAACCCTATCCAGGATTCGGATTAAAAGGGATCCAATATTATTGGACATAAAAAAGAAGTAAATTGGAATTATGAAATGGTATTCATCCTTTAGTCACCAAATAAATTCTCAACTATCCAATCCTTGGAGGATCAAGGGGGTCCAGAAAGTTGATGTGGATATTCAAAAAGTGGTAATGAATATTATAAAGTTAATATTTTCAATGGATGGAGTTATAATTTTTGTAACATATAATAGGGATATTTTTTCCATCAAAACCAAAATAGAAAATTTATTTTTTAGATGATGTGTGTTGCACATCCTGTGCTAATAATCTTGTGATCACTATAATGTATTCAAATATAATGAAAAACATCCAAGATATTACATCAAAATGGATATTATAGAATATATTTTTCCAATTCATGGTATTCCAACAAATCAAGGTTGAATGACATATGTATAAGGGTTTGGGGAAAAATTTTACCTTTCATGTATGGGAAAGGTAAAAAAGTAACCATGAAATTTTTTCATAGGACTAAAAAATAAATCTAAGGGAAGAAAGTATATCTTGGTAGTTGTTGATAACCTTATAAATTTATCACAATTCATTTATATGAGGTAATATTTCTCTTTTGAACATCTCACCAAGATATACGGATGGAAAGTGGCAATACATTATGGATTGAAACTATATATTATATCTTACGGGGATAGAATGTTTAGATTGCGGTTTTGGAGAAGCCTTAAGAAAGTATTGGATATATTGTTTGGTTTTATAACTGTATATCATAGTTAGAAGGATGGTCAGTTTGTGAGAACCATTATAAATATAGATTGAATACTCTGATCATGTTCATTGTATTTTTGAGTATGTTAGGATCATAACCATCCATTAGAGGAGGTTACAAATAATAAGTATTTCTATAATAGAATTCAAATGGTTCCATATGAGACTCTATATGGGATTTTTTGTTTGTATATATAATTTAGGGATAACTATGGTGAGAGGAAGCTTATAGGACATAATCTTTTCCAATATATTATAAAGAATATTTAGACCATTTAATGTCATATGAAATCCAGGAAATATCAATATATAATCTATGAGTACAATTGATGATGTGACCTTGAGTTTATGGTTGAATATAAATGGTTCCTTCATATATCTCTAGGGATGAAAATTATGAGATTTTGGAGTAAGGGAAAGATCAGTCCCACATACATTTTTCTCTTTTAGATTTGTGACCACATGGAGTCAACGATTATTTCCTTCCACTCTCACCTGACCTACCTTAATTTCATGATGTGTTCCATATATATCTTACATGGAATTTAATACTAGACCCATAAAATTTGTGGAATCCATAGGTGTTTCCCTTAGAGAGTGAACTTTTATACGTGTAGTAGCCATTGAAGATCATAAATTATTGAGAAAATGTTTTGTGAAACAAGAAAACTCACCTAGGAGAAGTATTGTGATGGAAACATGTTTTAGAGGAAAAATTAGGGGAACTATAAGAGGTTTAGAACTATAAGTACCCTCATTAATATTATTGTATTTAATGAAATTTAAACAGTGAAATTTATGTTCTGGGAAGAATTTAGTAACCATAAATTTTATAGATGGATTTTTCTTATCAAATTACTAAAATCCATATTATGTAATGATGTTATAGAAAACACTTTAAATATTATTGTTCTTTTTAGAAATTATATGTTATATCCTATCTGATTTCATATTATAATATCCATAATAATAATTGATAATATAGTTGTGGTATAGTAACCTTTATGATTAGTATATATTAAAATTGATCACAACATCTAATTGGAAGAGATGAAAGAAGTGATGGTAATGAAATTCCCTATTTTACTATATAAATCTTATTTATCATGGATTATAAGGGATATATATGTAATGGTATTTTCCCATAACCAAAACCATTATTTGATTCAAGAACTAAGGCAAAATTAAATCATTTATGGGATAAGATCAAGTTTATTGAGATCATAGTCGAAACCATGTTCTCCCAACAACCTAAAGAAAGTGTCACCCGCACACACATAACAATTTGGGCATACATTGATGTATTATGGGGATACAAATATTGACCCGTTATTTACGAATTTATATATGTTTAATTTCTATAAATAAAATATTGACAATATTTACATATTCTATTATTACATTATCAATTAATATACATTGAGTTTTATAAATGTTGTATTTTTACATAATTAAATTACAATTAATTTTTTGGGAAATATTTATTTTCAAGAAAGACAGAATTTTTAAAATTCAAGAAATTTTTAAATAATTAATATTCATTAAAATAATTTCATTATGTAAATAATATTTTAATATAAATGATAAACTAATTTAATGAATTTCATTCTGATTTTTAGAGATGTTAGAAATTGGTTAATATCATAAACATAATAATTTTTCAGTAAATAATTAATTTCTATTAAAATTGTTAAATATAATATTTAGAAATGTATTTGGACAAAATAAATATTATTTCTAAAATTATCACACCAAAATAAGCATTTGGTGAATGATTCCTAATATTCTATGTCAGTAAAAGTTTTGTGTAAAAATTATATAAGGTATAAACAAACCATTTGTACTTTGAAAAAGTAATATACCAAAAGTGATGTAATAAATGACATAAAATCCAGGAATTAGAAAATATTTATTTCTAATTTAAAATATATTAATTTTTAAATTTATTTTATAACTCCTTATTGAATACTTCAAAACCTCTATTATATTTCAAGTCTTTAGCATCAATTCATTATAAATTTGACTCACTTTTATAACCACAGGGGTATTATTTTATGATTTTTAGTTCATGGGATTATAATATTTAAATAAACATTCTTAATTAGAATAAAACATGGTATTTATCATTGTATGGTTTTTGATTTTTATTGTTTTTTCAAATAGTGTCTAAAACTTTTGTTTTGTAATTAATAAATAATTCCCCCATTTTTTGTTATAAATACCCACCCATCCTTATGGTAATCTACCCTAATTTTTTTTAAATGAATCTATTATCCCTTTAGCACAATAAATCCCTCCCATGTTTTTTCATAATCTCTTAAGATTTTACCCACATTATTTAGAAGTTCCCTTTCAGGGTATGGATCCTCTCCTTTCAATTTTTATTTTGAATAATCTCTTTACACTAAACATTTTTATTTATAATTTTTTGTGTTTTAATGCTTTCTTATGAACCAGTTCTACTATAAGAAAAATTCCTATGTATTTACATGACACATTTCTCTATAATTAAACAATTTTATGAATCATTATATACCCCTATTATGTAACAAAATTTATCTAATGATTTTCTATAAGAGAATTTCTATTTTGCATACCCAAACCCATTTCAAATCAAGGGTATTCACAAAATTAGCCTATAACTCATTCATTTTGGATTTCTATGTTTATAACCCATACTCATTAATCATGTGATTGTATGTGATGAATTATTTAATAGTATCATCTATTTGGTCTAAAATTTAATTTACATGATATGAATTTCACTGGTATGCCAGAAATTATATATCCCTCAAACCAATGGGTAATGTTTTTATCTCATGAGATACCATTTATAGGGCTCAATAGGTAATACAAAGCTCACTATGTTATGATATATCAGTGGATATCATTCAAATTTTTTATGATTCCATTTTTTATTTTGTTATCACATTCCTTTGTTTGATTTATATTATAATATTTTATCATGAATATATGTTAATGATTATGATCTTCACCATTGGATGTCATCATTTTGGGAATGTTGAATCTTATTAATTTTATTCCTTATGAAATGATTTGATTATTCCAAAATTGAGTTTTATATCTAAACCCATTCTTACATACCATACAAGTTTTTACCATGTAGTTTTAAAAAACCATTGTATATTAAGTTCATGTAATTTAGTTTTTAAATAATGTCATTGTATCACTATTTGATGTTATTATGTTATGTTTATAAATTAACACTGACTCTAGTAAATTGAATTTTAAACGATTTTATTAGCTGTGAATTAATTTATTAAGTCATGTAATAAACTGTAGAAGTTAAATGGGTGGTCATATCCTAGACTGAGAACTTAATACATTAAAATAATAACATGGCTAAAAAGTGGTATTTTATCATTAATAAAACAAAAATTGGATTAATTAAATATACTCACATGGTTTGTCCACATGGAATGTCAACATGGTTTTGAGAATAGAGTGTATCATGATCCCTAACCCCGCTCCCCTCTATTTGGCCTACTTGAGGATCCATATATCTTTTCAACATGGTTTAATAAACCATGTTCCAAAAGGGTGAAACATTTCATTCTCGCGCCACATGTTTTTTAGAGAAGGATATAATATTTAAACTAACTATGTGAAAACCATGTACCATCATTTTGGATACTATAAATGATAAATAGTTTCCTGGGAAAACCCACATAGATTTTCATAGACATTTTTCAACCATGAAAGGATCTGTAAAACACTAAAAATACCCAAAAGTCTCCCATAGTGACAAAAAAGATCCAAATGAAATACAATAATTGTTATGTTCGTACCTAAAACCATTTCCATGTTGTAACAATTATCTTCACCCAATAGATCTGTACCCTTAAAAATATATGACTAAAAATGGACGATTCCCAAAGATGTGTGGTAATTACTCCCACATCACAAACTCATATTCCTATGTCACACAAGTATCCAATACTTTCCATAATATATTTTGGAATAATGGTATTGAATTATTATATAGAACCATTACATGAGATATAAAAAAAATGTACTAGCTTCTCAATCACAAATACATCAGGTTCTAAATGAATATATTCTATTTTAAAAATAAAACACTTCTGAGAGAGATACTTATTCTTGATATGATATGAATTGAATACATACTGTATAAATTTCAATTGAGATGGTAAAAATAACTGAAAATCCACATTTATTTTCTTCTTAATGAGATTAAATTATCCCATGTATCTAAAAACTTACTTAACCTATTTCTATGATGATAGTGGCACAAAAGTGGTGAGAATTGATTGAAAACCCAATCACTAATAATTACTCCAATGGATGGTGTTGATGGTTTTTGAAGGATTTATACTAACTATATACACTCACAAACCATTGTTTTATAATATTTGTCTTCACTCATATATCCTGAACAATGATTGGCCAAATTAGAGAAGTTTCACCCACATTTGATTAACAGTGAGGTTATTTTCAAGGGAATCCATATAAGGATTTAAAGGGATCAATAGTAATAGATGAATAAATATTATTTTTATATGAATAATAAAAAATGAAAATTGGATATACCAAGAACCACTAAATACCATGAAATAAGCACATATATTTTCTTATTTTTATGATTGGTATGATACGTTATTCCCTATTTCTATTGTATATATTTTATTTTTATCTTAATTTAATAAACCATATACTACGTGATGTCTTTATAATGAAGTGGTGAAAACTAGGCGTATTTATATAAGATAACAGTTGATGGTACCTTGTACATCCACTTGATCCCTTTTATGAATAGTATTCTCAAAACCTCAACAATTTTGGTGGACCAAATATGAATGAAAAGGGTTGACATAGTCAATTGATCAATCACCTCACAAATAGGATTCATTCATTGGATATTCCATTTTAGTGGAACTATTAAATCTAGTGAAATATTATCCCACTTCCATACTAACATATGAAGAGGTCGAAGTAAATATTTTTTTTAAATCATTGATTTAGTAAGATATATATCAATGAGAAAAAAATATTATCAATATAATATTCCTTACCTAGCTAATATAACTGTAGTTTCATGTCATGATATATCTTAATAGTTTAGGGATGAATAGACCACTTAGGGAACTAAAAATTATACATCATATCCTTTTTTATTAATACTTATAAAAAATATTCTCTTAAGGAAAATAGAATCTTCCAAATAGATAGGCCATTCACATGTGATCTCCCAAAACATATAAATAATTTTTATAGAGCAAGATCTTCATATAATTATTTAATATGGGGAATGAACTCAGTAAGAGACGATTTCAAATGTATGTTAGCAATTATAAAAAAAATTATTTATGTCGTATTTAAGAGAATCAAAGTAAAGAGAACCAGATATTCCCACTCATTCCTTGAATAATCCATATCCTAAGAAGTAAATTTCACACTAAGATCTTTAATGAAAATATTCACATTTCTTGGGGTGTCGGTGATGTCAAATTCAAAGGTATATATGTACTCCACTCGTCATCTATTTATAGGGTTCATATACTTTTCGAGTAGATATAACTCATACTCTAATTATCATAAGCGGCTATGAATATCTCACCAAAAATATTATGACACCAAAAAATAATAGAACTCATATTTAATTCATGTTTTTGGTCATGATTGGTGTAATTATTCTCACAAGGATAATGATGATGATATCCAAATACTACCACATGATCACTCGACCTCAATCCACATATCAAGATTGATCTGGGATAATACCAATAAACCATATGTTCATGTTTTATTTACTAAAATATCAAAATGGATGAAGAGGTAAAAATACACAATAATTCATTAGTGAATGTGTGACACTAATAGACACCCTTTTAAACCCTTTTCAGGTATGATCATCCAATGGTGATGAATTTTATGAGAATTTATTTATAAAATTCCAGTTGTATCTTCTCAAATAGAAGAATAGTTATATAAGAAATACATTTCATTACTCTTCATAAGATAAGATATATTCCACCTTATCAATTTAAATAGAGATTCCATGTACTAAAACCATATATCCTATTATCATCAATTCCTAGATCCATAAATCAAATTTAATCAATTTTTATAAAAATAATGTGTTCCCTCATGTGTCCTGGTATAGATTTCCATAGAAATTCATGTTCTTACACTTATTTTGAATAACCCAAATTATAATCACTAGACACAAAAATAAAATAATAAAGGTATTTTTATAATATTTGATTAATTAAAGACTTAAAAATAAATGGAATTTTATAAAGTCTAAATAGGATCACAAGATAATCAAAGTGGTCATACATAGGCCTAAATGAGTTCTTTGGAAAATTCATTTACTAATCTTTGAGATTGTGATATCTAGAAAAAATGTGAATTTAAGAAAAAAACACATATCATATATCAAAGGGTCAAAAAATCATCGATGTGGTAAAATGGTTATTTATTATTTATCATTACCATGTTTTGAATCTGATAAGAAATGTATGTATAAATAGTTCCATCATCCTTCTTGGAAAAAACTAATTATGATGTATAAGGTGATACACCAGTATTTATGAATAATTTCACTTAGAAATCATCCCTCTAAATCTTAAAAACATTTAATTGATCATGTTCTATGTGATAAGTAAGAATAAATGTCTATTGATCTCAATTAAATAAAATTATTTGAGAAATACACCACTCTTTTAGGAGAAACACTAGAAAGTACATTTGGAAACAAATCTAAACATTACATAACCACCAAAGGATGTTTCAAAAATAATGTTTTAATTCAATTTTAAATTGGGAAAGAAGATGTCATCCTTGAATATCTCAGGAGAGGAGGACCCGCTTCACTAGACATTGGATACCTTTCTCCTTGAAATAAAATTGATATCTCTTTAGAGACAGTAAAGGATACCCATCAATGATAATTATAAATATTAGTTTTATAGGAAACAAACTAATAAATCCTAATAATAACATCCAATATGGCTAATTTTAGAACCATTATATACTAAAAATTATCCTATTTTATTATCAAGGAAAAACATGAGGGACACTAAAAAACCTACTGTATATTATTTCCAATAAGAATCAAATTCTCATTCATATAGGGAAAGATTTACATTTGATATTTCAGAAATCAAAAAGGGTTATTATTATAAAAAATTGGATTTATCTATATCATTATAAAATATATATATTAAGAAAAATAGTTACTACCACTCACTATCTTTTGACATGAATTAACTTCCACCAGAAACTCTCATACTACTTTTAACTACTTCTTTCTAAACACCGTTTCCTAGAATAAGATTTACTTTTATTCATCAAAAATTTCTGATTCTATTCAATTGAAAAATCATCCCTAACTATAATAAATAGTATAAATAACCTTACATAATCTCTACCTAACACCAAATCGTCAACATGATTTGAAAACCATTGGGGGTTAAGGACTAAAATAATTTATGTTCCTAGTCATTACACACTGGTGGAACATTAAAAGAATATTCCTAGCTACTACTAATGTTGTTGAGTAATTACTAATATAACTAAAACGTCATCCACCATAATGGGGTTTTTCCCATTTCCTCTTCATTCCCAAATAGAAAATATAAATATAACTCACTGGAAAAGGGATTTCCAGAAACCCTAACTCTCATTCAAGTTTAATATCTACTACAGGGAATTTTAAACAACCTCAAAATATCTATTAATCTTAAACATGAATACAAGAGAATGCATATATTCTTTGAAACCCCTTCCTAAATATTGGAGCCTCTAACTTCTCATTCGATACAACCTAAGGTGAAAAAAAAATAAAACATGGAAAATGGTTATAATTCTATGTAACTTTCTGATCACACAACCAAATGGAGAGTTCATCCATGGATTTTTAATAGTCATATATTCAAGAAATAAAAATTTTAAATAGATGGTTATGAATCCAATCCACAATAAGACATAATGTTTCTTTTTCACAACCATTATATCCCACTATATCTTAACATGGAAATAAATTATAATGATATCCACTTTATGTTAATGGAATCTGTATTTTCCAAAAATATGAAAATTATATATATAATCAATAAATAATATTTCAATTATTGAGAATAAATTATTCCTTTGAATAATAATAGTATTTCGTATAAAAGCACTTGGTATTTATATTTACCTCTTCTAGTTTGCGGTTTTCCCTCTCTATCTTAAAACGGGGGTGGGATGATATTCTGGTTGATTGTTCATACTTCTTGCATTACCACTTTAGTAGGGTTCGAGTTGAATGGTTGTTTTCTTAATGGGAAAACATCTATAGCAACCACCAAAGTCTCAATAGGGAGTCTTCTGAGTAGTATGTTTCTACATCAAGGAATATTTGGAGAGCATTATATAGGAGAAAAAAATTAGTTTGAATTAATAAATAAAACTCAAAGAACCATGATAATATAAAAATTCAATATGGTGGATATACTTCCCAATATCCCATAGCAAAAAAATTATCATTATTATGAGATATGGCTATGTAATCACTAATGAAATACATCATAATTCCAACAAATAATATCTCCTATCTACTAAAAAATCATGATAATATAATATTATATAATAAACCTCTACTTATACCAATTTTTCATGACCTTATCTTTCTCATTTTCTAAACTAAACACCCTAGTTAATTTGTGGAAAGACCCAAGGTGTGTTTTCTATCCCCATGAACAATAAATTATTTCATATTCATCATGAAATACCACTTGTATGTTTTTTAATAAATATAATATTAAGGGATTAAAAATTGAATGTATTTATATATAAGATATTTAACCATATAAAATACAATCAATAGTTGATAAATAAATGACTACCTCAAAAAACATGAACTAACCCAAAAACTAATTATCTCATGTACTACAACTATAGGAAACCCAAATCCATGTCAACCATGTCACCACCAAAATACCTAAATCTACTCTTATTGATAAATGATTCATCCATGTGACACTTTTCCTTTACTATTGTAAGATAAACCATGATCTACAAAATCTCAAGGGTATGTGTATAGTCTGGGAAAACAATCCCTATAATAACACAACATGTGTTCCATGGAGGACATAATAACATAGAATATTAATTCTTATTTAAAAAACAATGGTATGAATTACATTATCATATTTTCTATCAAAATATAGAAATTAATCCATTCTAAAAAGAACAAATATCAATTTAAAATAAAATTATTTTCAATTAATTTATAATAATACGGTTTTCTCTTCACATAATTCAAAAATTTAAATGGAATTCTATGTTTTTTGATATAAAACTATAAATACCAACCATTTTTTAAGATAAGAAATATGTAAATTTTGTTTAAAGATATAATTAGTTCGGGTTAGGTAGGATATTCATATAATCTCATTGAATGTTAATGACTAGTGTGCACAACAAGTTAAAAGTACAAATACTACAAAGGGGTATAATAACACCATGAAAAGTGAACCTCGTGATTTTATAATGAAATAAATTAGTTACTTAGAGTTTTAATTATATATCCTTAATGAAAAAACATTAAATGAATACCATTCTAGTGAAAATAAAATCTCCCTCATTAGTATGTCATGATCTCATGTTCTCTATATATATCGATTTTAATTAATTGAATTAAATCAAATAATTTATCTTACACAATTATTCTATTAAATTTCATATAAATTTCGTTTAAAAACACTTCTCATCAAGATAAAACATGCTTGGAATGAACATTTAAACAGTAAAAACCATCCTTGAAATTAATTTCTATCAAAATTCAACGTACTTTGACAAAAAAATCATTATTAATGGAATATTATTTGACATTAAATTTTATACACAAGTCTCAAGGGAAAATCTATTTCATAAAAATTTCAAGAAATAATAGTACTTAAAAATCAAGGATTCAAAAATATTTTCTATACTATTTTCAAAATTAATCCAAAAATAAGTTCATTCAATGATTTTATGAAACCATCCTTAAATGATGAAGAATTTATATTTTATTAAGTAACAGTTTATTATGAAACCACCAACCATAATCACATTGAATTCCAATAATTTCAATGCATCCATGATCCCATTACAATTTAGGGTTCAAAGAAATATAAAAGAACCTTAAATCATTAATTACCTCATAAAAAACATCAATTAATAAATTTATAGAACAATTGAATAATTAGTAATCACTTACCAAGCACTTCCTCAAGAATGTGAAACAATCAACATATATCTAGAAAATAATTCATAAAACCACTATAGATATTCCAGAAACAAAATTAGATGATGTCCAATCCCATGAACCTAGCTTCAGCACCCCAAATATATGCTTCCAATAAAATATTAAAGAGTTAATCTATAATACTAGTAAATAATGGTAATGAACAGAAACATGCCTTCAATATCCTTTATATGGTGGTCTTGTTCTAATACATTATAACCATATAAGGAAATAATTCTCTAAAATATCAAAGATGAATATCTAATATTGAGATAATCATTTACCATAAGAAGAATGAGGAATAATATTAGGGTTTTGGGTTTTCAAAATAAAATATAAATATATTATTTTAAATTTTCATACATTTACAAATTGTTTAAAAAACTATGTGACAATGGTGTTCCCCTTTCTGGGCTACTGTAGGATCCACGTGGCATGCACATATAGTCTAAACAATTATTTTCTTCTTATGAGAGTCCCTGGTGATAATGTTTGTGAATGTTGAGGAGAATTATAGATGGTTTTTTCTTATCCATTAACAAACCATGTTACCCCTAAATAGATTTCAAACTAGTGCCTACATCGTTTTCCAAAAATGTTCTCCAACCATTCACTTGGTCAAAATCATTAATCCCATCAGAAATTCAGCCAAAATAAACAATGAAATTTCTCAAATAAAACAGAGTGAAAAAATAATCTAAAAACTTAAAGACAATTCCATTTTGTTACATGTAATAGGGTGGGATCCTAAGAGATGAGTTTTTCTTTTATGAGTGAAATGAGATAAATTTGTTTAAAATATATAAAAAATTTCAATAATGGGTGGTCCCATTCAAGGAAACTGATTTCAAAACATTTAAATAATATTTTGGGTGAGATATAAAGCTTAGTTATGCCTCAACTTCCCATTCTGAAATATATTTCAAACATGTTTTCAAATCATTATCATTTTATTTTCCACTTTTTTTTATTTTAAGTTTTATCATGGTAACTTGATTTTTCAAAAGGAAACCCATCATTTATGACAGAAAAATAAATTATCCTTATTAAATAATTCGGACCTAAGGATTTATAATTCAGAATAATTTTCAATTGGTTAAATTTAAAATTCTGATACAATTTAATTTAAAATTAATAATTATATAATTTTTTAAAAAGAATTTCATGAATAATATAGCTTATGTTCTAAAATTAAAAATCTGGGTTTTTAAATATTTAAAAATAAAAATATGAATTCACTAATAAAATGAAAAAATATTCATAGATTAATGTTTCATGAATTTATAATTATACTTATATATTAATAATTTCATAAATGTTTGATTATTTATTTTATTGATAATTTTCATTATTCTCCTAAAAATAATAATTTTAGGAAAATCCAAAAAAAATCATTTTAAACAATGCAATAAAATATAAATCCAAAAAATATGTTTATTTGTTAAAATTATATCTTTTATTTTTTATATTATAAATTTTTTATAAAATCAAAAAATATATATTTTGATAATATTTTATAGGAAAAACATTATTAAAATAAAAACATTTATCACTATTAATCTCAATAAAATAATAAAAATGATAGAATTTATCATTAAAAATTATATTTTATGAAAATTATCATTAAAAAAATAATTATCTTAGTTTTATTTAATAAAGATAATGTATAAAATATATATATTAGTAAAGACAATAATGAATTAAGTAGATTTATATATTTTGTTCTTTATATATATATATATAATTTATTTATATATTTTCCAATTTTTTTACTACTATTAATACCGAATATATCAATTTATATGTTGTAATTGACTAAATATGTCATAGTTTTAAAATAATATGTTATATCATGTGTAGTATGTTATAAAAAAATTTACTTAGGTAATGTAAATCACATATTAGAATCTCATGTTTCTAAACCGCCACCCCCTCACCCCCCCCCCACCAAAAAAAATATTCTTTTCAATTTTTTAAATTATATAATGGGTGTAATTTACTTATTTATATCCTAATTATCCAAAAACTAGTATTTCATCATCGAACAATTTTGGATATTAACAGATATTTCCATTTCTTGAATTTTGTATGAAAAAATTCAAAAAATAGATAATCCATTCCTAATAGAATTAGAATATATGATGAAGATATATATCCATAAGTTTTAAATACTAAAAACCAGAAATATTATCCATATAATATGTATATAATAATTATACAACCAATGTTTTATTTATATTTCAATATTAAAAAGGTAAAAACCAACACAATATAAGAGATACACAAATCAATAGTGGAAAATTGATTTCTAATTCAATTGGTGTTGTTCCATGGAATTTTCCTTCATCCCGTGTTTAAAGTGGTTATTTGTTCATGTTTTCTTCCTTAAAACATGTATTAGATAATTGGATTGAATAATTTCCAATTTTAACTAAATTAATGGATATTATTTTTGTAACTTCTCAGTTTCCTTTGAAATTTTGAGTTTTATAGCCTTAATATACTCAATATTAGTATCTACCCATATCATTAATTTAATTTATCCACACCTCATTCCACATTTTTTTAATGTATAGAATATTATATTCATTGTGCCATTAACCTTTTACAATGAAATTGATTTTAAATAAATCCTTCACTTCTACTGAGTGTTTGGGAATTTTTCCATGTTCTCATTGTTAATCAAATTTCTTGATATCTGGTTTGGTATTATATTAATATATTTTAATCCATATCTCAATCTGATGGGTTATTATTTGTGGTATTATCTATATTTTACCTCTTACTAATGGTTCCTTCTAGTTTAATGTCGAATTTAAACCAAAATGGTTTTATATGGGGTTTCCCAATTTAATTCAAAGATATTATTTTTAAAAATATCCCTATGAAATGTTTACAATACGAAATTCAATTTTATGGTACAATCACATTTCAATATAGTTATATTAGTTAAAAAATTTAGTATGATTTTTTCTACCTATATCATTATTAATTCAAAATAGGTTTTTTAAGTTGATTTTTCTGAAATGTCATAGCCCAGTACATTAATATAACATAAAAATAAATCATTTATGGTGGTTTATCAGGATAATGAGGTTAATAATATAATATCTCCTAGCAGTGTAAAATGATGTTTTTGGTTTATCCTTTTTGTTGAGAATAGGTGATAATCGAGTTAATACACAACCTTCCTTTATCAAGTTTATTTCCCCTACATACATCCATACTTGACCCACATATTTTATTAGTTTCGAGACCAATATATCTTTACTGGGAAAAATATGTACTCAAAACAACAACATAATTCAGGATGTTATTACATACAAAGATTTTCACCGTTGTTTCCTACTAATTTAATCTCATTATTATGCCAAAGATTTTTAATATTAAATTAATAACCAAATTTATTATCTATATTTTAAAAATTATGATCGATCTTAGATTTTAGACCCTAAACTTATATTGACCTATCATTATAACCTCTAATATTATATAATCCCTACACTGATACTTACTATAATTCCTTTAGTATGTGACTATCAAACTACATGACATAGACAAAATACTTCCGTAAAATAAATTATAAGAACTTTTTTTATTTTTTTTATAAAAAAATAATCCCCAATATTGGTGACTTCTTAATCAATATCAAGGATTTCAAATCTCCCTAAAAATTTCAACATATAATAATACTTTAGACACAACACACCTATTACATTCCTTATTTTCTTTGTTAAAAGTATGTATAAGAAATGGTGAGATGAAATTCTTCTAAGGGTAATATTAATAAATTTTAATCTAATTTAGTAACTTATCATAATATTAACAATGGGTATGAGAATTTAATCTAGGTAAAAGAATATAAAATATAAAATTCATACTAAAAAACACATGATTAATTATCCAATAATCATACCTTCAATATTCGTATCAAATACACTAAAATCAAAGGTTCATTTCAAATTATTATTTTGACCACAAGAAAATTCATAACATCATTAACTTTAGTTCAGATTCACTCTGAATACCATAATCACAAAGTTGAAAATTTCCAATGTTGTATTAGATTTAATCCACAATCTCATAAATAACATCTCATGAGATATAAATATTTACCTAATATTTTAGAGGATTATTAAATTTTTCACCCACCACATGTCATAATGTGTACATTAAATAGTGTTCAATATATAAACATTCATTAATTAGTTAAGGAAATTTTATCCCACGAAAGAAATGGGTTTACAGATTATTTTCCCAAAAAATACCATAAACCATCCAAAGGAGTATGGTGGATGGCTTCAAATGGTCATATAAATTGTAAATACAAGAAACATATAAATATATTGGAATATATGAAAAATGCTATAAAACATTCTTCCATGAAAATTAAGATTTTATGAATATGGTTAATTTTACATAATGTGTTTCATTCCAAAAAAAAATATTTGGGTCATTTAAATTATATGTTAAATCATAGATCAAAATTCTGATAATTTTAACTCATTTTCAACATTAATTAGTAAATTTGATACAATAATGTAAAATAGGTTTTAGAAAAAGAATTTAACATTTCCCGAAATTGTAATGTAATAGATCATTTTCAAATTACATTTTAAAAACATACAGTGTCATCAGTTGTTAACATTTCTTTTAGAAATTGACATCATTTATGGATACTTAAATGTGACATAATTGGTTATCTTGCGGTATTATATAGTTAGATGAGAATAAATAATTTTGCTGGTAATTAAAACACCATTTATTATTCCATTATTAAATTAACTCATCCAGAAAACAATACAAAATAGCTTTTTTGAAATGGGGTATGGATAATTAAGAATGGAAATGTAAATAAAAAAGGATTTTTGTTCTAAATATTATTGTAATACATTAATGGAAGATGAAAACATGAACATAGATGAAGAAACAATCAATTAAGATAACAAGAATTGTTCATAATATAGTTTAATTCTAAATAAGTTATAAAATTCAAATATAATGATAAATTTTTTACGAAAAGTAATTTCAAAATTATATAAAGAGTGAATAAAAAATGAATAATAAATATCAGGGATAAACATTATAAATCAGAAAGGCATGTTGATAAATAAATAACCCTACAAATTTATGAAATATACAAGTTTTATTCCAAATAAATAGCATCATGAATTAATATGAAGTTTCTATTATCAACAAATAAAATAAAATATTTTATGTATAACAATATTTATAATATATCTTTTTCCTCTAAAATTAATAGTTAAGAATTTGGTATCTTTTTCTACACATAACCTTGAGTATGAATAAACTGTAAATATATAATATATTAATAATTTTTTTGATAAATTGGAGGAATGAATAAGAATAAACGCATTATGAAAAATATTTATAAGTGGTTTATATGATGTTATTTTATTGGTTAACATGCAATCATTAAGAACTCAATTTTCAACAAAATCCTTTTTATGCTTCAAAATTATGTGTTCCTCAAAAAATTATTTTATTACATTTCATTCTCAGATATTATAATTAACATATTTCACATATATGATTTTTATTTTAAAAACAAATAATATTTATTAAATAAGGACAACATAATTATTATAATGTCAAATTTTTTGGTATTTCTAAAAATACTAACATTTTAGTGAATAGTGCAAAACATATAATTTTGTAAAACCATCAATTCATTTCAACTATATTTTATATTATTTGTTTTATCTTATATTAATTTAAAATAATAATCCTTTCATTATAAATAATTTTTTTAGTTATCAAGGAATCAACATTAAATATTATTTTGGTATAATTTCTTTTTTTGTATTAAAACACATTTTTAAGAGAACTACATTATACACACAATGAGTTTTCATATTAATATATAAAATTAAAATCTGTTTAAGAATTATTATAATGAAAATTTTATATAATATTTTCAATAAGTTATTTTTATATTCATCTAATAGTTTTTACATTAAATAAAATCAAGGAAGACTCGGGTTTTTGTATTTGAAATATTTTTTTCTAAAAATGGTTTTGTTGTGTTTTTTTCATTTATTTTAAAATAAATTTCTTCCATATATATAAATTGAAAAATTTATAATTTATTACATATTTTTTATCAAAATAAATAATATTAGGTAAAATTTATAAATTAATTATTGGTTATAATGAATTGTAAAAATAGTAAAAATATGACACTATGGTAAATGTTAAGTCCGGTTAAGCTAGATTAAAACTTAGTGATATGTCCATAATTATTCATATAAATTATTTTTGGATGAGATAATTAATAAAATTTTAATCTCATTATAAAAAATTACAAATTTTATAGGACTATATTCCTTTAAAACTATATAATAATATTTTAATCCTTCAAAATATTCATGTAGTATCCCTCCCACCATTTTTAAAACAAACCCACTCCATTATTTATTAAAAATTTAATGAGTAACCCATATTAAATAATAACTGAACTATTATATTATAAACATCCCCATAAATGAATTTTAGATTAAATTATTCTTATAACATATTTCCATTGGTCCATAAGTACGGATCTATAGGAGGTCTATCAAAGAAGATGTAATCATTATACCCAACCCATTTCAATTTAATTCTTATTCCACCTATTTTAAATAATTGGTACTCCTCAAAGTATATTATCCAAATTATACCATGATTTTATTTTGATTTTTTACCACCATTGTCAACTTTCTTTTCAAAAAAATGTGAAATGAATAGATTTCTCATGTGTACGAGTGAACTGCCACATCCATGCAGTGATGTGATTCATTTTCCATCAATATAATTCATGGTTGGTTGGAATAATTGGTTTAATATTTATATATGTTCTTTTTTAAAATATTATTATTTTAAAATTATAATTTCTTTTCTACCTTCATATCTTTCCAGCTGTTTTAAATTAATGATGTCACTCGTGCATATTGGTGGATTACCATATCTCCAATGTGACATGGTTAATTGTTATTTTTAACATTACATGTATTGTAATAAAGAAATATTTAATACAAATATGTTATATGTATTGTATAGTACTTAATCATTCAATTATAATTACTATTTAACATAATTTTAATCCATCCATCAAAAATTGAGAGAATCACCCGTGCATATGAATAGACTATCGTGTCATGGTAGTGATGTACTTCATTTTTCATCACATCACTGTAAAAATGATTGTAAAAGTATATATAATGTATTTATATGATACATATTTCATTATTAAAATATATATATGATGAAACATTGAACATTGTTCAAGTACCAGAACAATCAAACTAAATCATGCATGCAAAATGGAGTTATTTTCACTGGAATGTCAATTTAATGGAATAATTGTTAATAAAAGGATATGTATAAATTATAATAGAATGTAAAATTTTATATCATAAATTATTATGGTTCATAAATACATTTATACTAAATATATAATTATTATATATGAGTATTAAGCACATATGAATAACTACTAAACATGATGTAATGGTTTTTTGTTTCAATCAAATTTTAATCCGAATTATTTTTTATTGAATTTCAATTGAGGAAACAATATGATCCATCTTAGAAGAACCAGTTACTAAATTTATTCATGATATTTTTGAAACTTTTAACTATTTTTATGATATGTGCTAAAAATTGTTAAACATCGTTCTAACATATGATTACCATAGTTAAGACCTCTCAATCGGATAATATTTTACTTCATCATAAATGATTTCCAAAAAATCATGAATTCATTTAATATTATTCCATTATTAATGAAATTCATTTTTCCCGTGATTTAATTTTTAAATCAATGACTAAAAAAATATTCTTATTATTTTCTGACTATTTATTTTACCAAAGGATTAAATAGAATCATTGTTTTAATGATTACAGAATGAACATGTTTTTCCTCCATCCTAACTGATCAATTATTTGAATTTTTGTTTAATTATTCAATGATTATTATGAATTAAATTTTTATACATAATATTATGTAAATTTTTTTAATTTTAAAAATGTGATATCACAATGATAGGTGTATTTTCCCCCAAAGAATTATCCACTGCTCTTTTGAAGGTATTTTCATCAATGAAATAATCTATTGAGGTTACTTATGATTCACTAGGTACATGATTCAAAAACATCGTCCATATTCCTTTTCAAAATAATTATTTTTATGATGATTAAATATTAATGAAATGTGTTCCTTTCCATTGGTTATAATATGAGTTTTTTCATCAATTTTTTATCATATATTGGCATATAAATGATTGGATTTTGATTATATACATTTTGGGTCTGTTATATGCTTCAAAAGAATTTGGTAATGTGATGTTTATATCTTCTGATAACATTATATTGAACATTGACGACAAGATTTTGAATATAATTGGTCACAAATTGATGTGTAAATATTACTATTTCTACCTATGATAATAGTAATATTCATGGAAATTATTGTGAAAAGATATGATCAATCTTTAATATGTGAGTATGATCAATTTATAGTTATTCTCATAAGATTACACTTGAAAATGATAGTTATTTTCTATTTTCACAATATTATGATTTCCATTTCTTATGATTACACAAATTCTATGCTATGACTCTTAAATGATTAATACGAATTTGAATCCTCTTTGTATCATGTTTTTGGATATGAATTTATTTTGAAGTATATGATCTATTATTTTTAAAAAATAAATATTTTCCATTGATAACATTAAATTAATTATGTTATATTATTTGTATGATCATAATATTATATAGATATTGATATATCCTGTGTTTACTATTAGTATTCATCTAAGATCACCCTTTATTATATTCTCCATTACTATGTTTTGAGGAATGGTTAAAATTTAGACAATTATAGAAAGATTGTTTATATAAAGATTGATGTTTTAGAAGATGAATATTGTATTGAAATAATATTTTTAAGTATTTAGTCTACAAGTACAGTAAAACTTTACATTTCTCAATGGTGCTTATTTTTTGGTATATTTTATTATTAATGGAAAATATGTAATATATATGTATTTCATTCTTACTTCCTTTTAGTATGTATCAAATCATGATTTACTAATTTCATAGAGAATCGGTTTTGAGAATTTTGAGAATTAAACTAATGAAAAACCTATGGTGAACCAAATTTCATATATTTTAAACCTAATTTTTCATATAACTAGTACTCTACCTGTGCAAATGCACGGGACAATTCAATTTCCATTCAAATCATCTGGTTATGTGTCATTAAAAAAAGTTTTTTGTCGTTGTACTTGATGTAATGTTTAGAATACAACGACAATAATGAAGTTATTTGGATACCCATGATTGAAGGAAATGAAGGAAAGAGTAATTGTGATGGAGATAAGACGTGATGGAATGGAAGAGGTAGAGATAAGAAACATAGATGAAACTAAAGGTGGAGGTGAGGGCAGAGGTGGAGGGATGAGGCGAGAGTAAGATAATTGATGTAATGATACCTAGAGACAGTTTAAATATGTAATCCAGAATTTTTTATATGGAATCCATTATTATAAATGTTCAGTGAAATAAGTGATTTCTGATAAACGGATTGTATGGACACTAAATCAATTAATCACTGAACCATTCAGATCAAATAAGAAAATGAAAAAAATGCAGACATGGGAAAGGCAATTACTGAAATAATAAATGGATTGTGTGGACATGGAGACCAAAAACCGGAAACAAAAGGAAGAAAAAGTAATTTAAACACTAACACTGGTATATGAGCACAATTTTTTATAAATAAGAAGAATAAAAACGGATTTTCCGGACAGAAACATTAACAACATTCAGAACACATGGGAACCAAAAAAGAAACATAATACATAGAAACCAAATTAAAAAAACAAAAACATAAACCGAATACATGGAAAGCAAGGAATGATGTATGTAATAGGGTACCATAATATGTTTGTGGATGTTGTTGGGGATCCCAATAGCTGAAAACTTCACACCACGCTTTCTGATTTCCTATATTATGATAATGGTTGAAAGAAAATGAGCATAGAGAACAATATTAGATAAAACATGAAAATAATATTACCATACTGGTTAATGATCTATAAGGGAAATACCTCAAAAATCATAGAAGCTACATTATGTTTACCATCACCATAAATTATGTAGACCTGGAATGGGACACAACTATTAGCCATCTAACATGATGAAACTGTAAAATAATTCAACCGAAACGTGCTGAAAAATCTGTAAAGTCCACTAAAATGGAAAACATATTTTAATATTTATACATAAATGTATGAAATATTTGTACATGAAACATATTTGTACATTGATTTATGTTCAGAAACGTGCATTTATGAGCTCTTTATTACATCTGCATTAAAATTTAAGGGACTTATGAAACCATGATAACTTATTATAAATCATCAAAAAAACCATCATGTTCAACCTAATTAAAACAATATATCATTTCCTTGATAGCACACGTTACCTATATCTCAGTATCATGTTGAACAAATCTATTCCCAAGTGATGAAGCTACTACTTCAAAGAGAACAGAAAAATGGGTTTGAAAAATGTAAAATGTATAACATATTGAACAGGGGTAGGATATTTCTATGGTCCTGACCCAACCTACTCAAGTTACAAACTATGATGTAGAATTATGAAATATGATTATTACAATCCCATAGAAATAATGGGAAATCTATGTGAAATGGGAAATGTAAAAAGTATAACATATTTCACTATGTGACATGTTTCTAATTTTCAGTCTGAATCCTGAATGTTGGCTTTACATTATAATCTTCTTTTTTAGCAGGAAACTAACATGATATATCATATAATAGGATAACATTTTTTCTGGACTGAAACATTTATAGTCAAAAAATGGGAAAATCTAGGAACAAACATCATGGTTAAAAAAGGTTCTTCTGTTTTATGGGAAGAAATCATAAGATTTCATAAAATGTGAAATATGTATCACTGAGGGGGAACATGACTAATCTAAATATGTGAAATCTAGTAAACTGGAAACAAACTTGATATAATGAAATGGGTATTATGCTTTATATTAATCTTTCATGAAGAAATAAATCATGTGATAATAATGCAATGATATAGCTAATTTATGCAGTAGAAGTTAGATTTATTGAACTATTGAACCTATTATGTACATTATATATTCAAAAACGTTTAGTAGTAATGAAATATAACCATATAATTTTCTCCTACATGGCATAAAATATTCCTCAAAATATGAAGTATTCTTCTGTCATTACCAAAAAAATATCTAGTATGATAGTATATTGCATGAGTTGAAGTATCATAATTTTCATAGAAATCTATAAAATAGATGACGAACACACCTATAGAATTTGTTCCAATGTTTTCAGTTTCATCAGTTCGAATCTGGACTGCATCATCAACACCATCTTGACCCATAAAAAGTACTAAAACATCACCCCCTGATTTCCTAAATAAGAACGTGGGAAATAAAAGTTAACATATTTTCTTAATGCAATAATAAATGACCAGCTGCTCAAAAAAAATAATGAGTCATTGCTGAAATGAAATGCATGTCTTAAAGGCCTAAAAAACCATTAACTGTTCAAATTTACAACATCCAAATATAAATGACAGTATATGTAGTATAAAAGTAGATCAGAGATCATATTTAATGCAATTTTTTGAAATATATCAACTGAAACAAAATAAAATGACCAAATGAATGAAAATGTACCCTTGCTCCAGTCTTCCATGACGTTATACTTCTCCAAAATCGTGTGTTTGTTCACCATGTCACATTGTAACCAGAATAGAAACCCTTACAAAAACATTTATTTTACTGAACATAATGAAAACATAAATTTTTAGTACAGACGATTACAATAATCGATGAGTCAAAATAGAAACTATGTCAACCACTAAGTCACAGTACAGGATCAACTATTCGAGTACATATTTCAGTAAAGATAGAGAGAAACACTACAG
Source organism: Viscum album (assembly GCA_963277665.1). Taxonomy (NCBI): domain Eukaryota; kingdom Viridiplantae; phylum Streptophyta; class Magnoliopsida; order Santalales; family Viscaceae; genus Viscum; species Viscum album. Next base: position 1,405,700,727 of record OY728119.1, read on the forward strand.
TAATATTCATAGTTATGTAATATGAATAAGAAATATCAAAGAGCCTCCCAGTACTGCCAGGATCACTCGATGCAGAGCAGCAGCACTTCACCAAGTTGGTAGATATTTTTAATGATCCCTCCAACAGGTAATTATACATTACTTTTAGTAAAAGATTCATTTTAATATGAGAAAACATCAGCTGACATCCTAATAGGTCACAATATATTGATTTCCAACCCCAAATCTGCATGGTTATGTCGCATTATAACATGTTTTTAGCTAATAAAACGCATCTTCATATATCTATAATGTTATTTAATGAAGAAACAATGGAAACCCAGGACTGTAAAAATAATTGAGCAAGTTTCTTAATTCACACTTCCTTCCCATACGCAACCTTAACACAATGAGGCAACATAAGTGTTAACATGTCTATTTTGTCCCATTACCTTGGAAATGCAATGCAAACAGTCAGTCTAGTTTGTCAGTTTTTTTGTTTCTGGTCTCCATAATATGCAAATGTTCGTCAGTGGCATTACTTGGGGTGGCTTATATAGACATATATTTTTTCACTTTGACCGCATCATCAGCATCAAAATCTGTCAGTAACTTTTTCTACATGAATATTTCATCGTAACGAATGAGTAACAGTTAGAACTTATAAGATTTACCAAACGAAGAAACAATATAATCTGTAATAGCTGGCACATCAGGAAACAGTTGTAGTACATTTCTAATGAAATATAAAAATATAACAAAAATAAGGGACAACCAGTATTTTGTAAAATATGTAAAAATTGACAGTAACATAAAATGAAGATAGAGAATCTGTACCTTAGTTGAACATACTATTGTACTTGCCATATTGAATCCAGCATCAGTATTGCAGCTTAAGATTGAAGACGCAACACGGTGACTTTCCTAAAACAGAAGGTTGAAATCAATTTTATAGGTATGTGGTGACTGGTTTAATAGTAAAATGAAATATAAGTAAGGAAGAATACTATAATACGTCGAAGTCAAGATAATGAAAATGCTATAATATGCAATTCTTAAGGCTTGGAAGTACAATTATGGTGACGATTCAGTCTACTAACCTGACTGTCTGCAAAACTTTGATGATAGTTGGTGATATAATTGTCATTATCAGTGAAGAAGATAACTGTGTAAATGTTCAGTTCTGAAGAACATTTTCGGTTCTGAATGTTGTAATTTGTGACATCTACTGCCAGAAGAATAATTTTTTTTTGAAGGCATTTAACTCTGGGGGAAACCCATACACATCCTGGTCCTATTATGTAATGAAATAGAACTCTTACTTAAAAAAGAATAGAAAATACATGAAGAAGATCAAATAGTTCAATAATATTACTTCAATTAGAGATTCTATCAATTGAGAGGTTGTTTTGTTTATGAACTACATGACATTATTGTCAAAGGGAACAACAGACAGTGACTCTTTGTCATCTGTAACCAGTAGTTGAACTCTGAACCTGTTGTATTTATAGTGGTTAGAATTTATGAGGTTGTATGTAAACAAATAAATAATTATAGTAAGCCTATACCCAATTAATATATATCAAATTTGAAAGACATTGAATGAATATCTTGGAGTAGTGAATCGTGGTTGTTTTTTGCAATTATGGAACCATGTATTCCCATCCGTAATTTGAACTTTTTTCATGCAATAGTTGCATGAATGAAAATACCTGTTATGAGTGCTTTATAGTTTAACTACTGTAGCAGAAATCAGACACTTTTTCGGCTGTGAGACAGTAGTTCATATTAATATACTCATGAAATCAAGTTATACATGTACATTTATTGCAAACAACATATTAAAGGGAAAAAATCAGGATATTGTACTTACCTCAAGAATATTTTTTACATCAAATTTTTTTCTGTTATTCCAATAAGGCAATGTTGTAATAGAAGTGTTTGAACTTTTTGAAGGAGTAATATCTAATTGCAAATGACTGATTAATCCAGATCTGTTAAATGAAATAAAAGCATCATTAAAACAACAATTTATGCAGTAGTCGACCATGTTGACGGTCTGTCTAGAAAGATTTGCTGGATAAGAAATATAAATAAATCAGTTACCTGCTTATGAAGTTGTGGACTACTGGGATGTCCAAGTCCATAAGTATTTTTGAAGAATTTATTGAATTGGTAACAATAACAGATTCTAGAACACAATGTATAGTATAAGCAAGAGTAGACATATATAGTTGTAAACAAAACAGTTAAAGTCCGGAACCTTCAGTAGAGCAGATATTTAATTTACAAGTATTACAGCTTTCTTTAAGGCATAGTTGAATTAAACCTGGTCGAACATTTCAATTTCACATATACAATTAAAAAATGTCATATGTTTGAATGTAATAACTTCTGGATATATATATTTTGACAACATTTTAGTTGTAGTTTAGAACTTAAAAATTAAAGTGTTGTTAATGCAATACGATAGAACTTGTTGAATATCAGATGCATTACTCCCACTGACATGCTCTACATTATAGTTTGTAGCAAGTAAGATATTATAATGTGTATCTACATATCTTATAGCTAAGTTGCTTTTCTCTGACCATCTGCAAGATAATTATTTTAGAGGAGTCATTCTTGTTTTCCAAGTACTCAGACATTATGTTGGAAAACATCCCCCACAAGCTACAGTTCACTCGCATGCCTCTACAAGAAATCATGGTAGTGTTTTTGGTAATTGCAATATCACATGTTAATGACTGTGAGTAGTAAAAGATGAATACATGTCATCCTCTAAAACAATTTGAATCTACTGGTTGGAAGTACTGATGGACTGTAAAGGATATGAATGTCGCAGATGTCCAATAAAATACTTAAAATAATGTGCTGCAATAGAATTACATATGATGAATTTTATGAAATCTGTACAAAAATTGTAAGTTCTCTTTAAGGATAAACTCACTTCAGCATCGCAGATAATCAGATCGATAGAAGCAATTTCTGAGTTCGGTGACGAGTTTCACCACAAATTCAATACACGGACTTGTATATTTAAAGTTTCATCAGCATCAATAGTAATCTCTTTCAAAATACTCGTTCTTCACGACATGTTTTGGTTTCTGTATTAATTCAATTAGTGTAACTATATAAAATAGTAAGAATCATCAGAATTCACCTTTTTATATATATCTGAGTTCATAAAAGCAGTGAACTGTAAACATATTGAATGAAAAGAAACCTAAGGGAGGTTATAAAAAATTTCTTTCAAGGCAATGTTTTCTGTACAATCTGAGGTTGGATTATCTTTATCATCAAGAACAATTTACAATTCTTTTGGTGACCAAACTCTTGATACAGAAACATATAGTTGTCAATGACAGAACACAGGATTGCGAAGATATAAACAAACATATGACAGAGATTGACCATGACTCTTATTAATAGTCATAGCAGAAGAAATAGTCAAAGGATATTGTCTTCTTTGTAGTTTAAAAGGCCATCTGTCATCATTGTGTGTCATATATATTCTTGGGATGAACGCCATAAACCCGGAATGACAACCTATTAAAATTTCAGCTCCGATGACATGGTCACCCAAGTGGGTAACAATAAGACGAGTACCATTGCATAATCCCACTGATTGATCTACATTGTGCAGCAACATAATAGGCAGTCCGATCTTCAAAGTTATTTTGTGTGCAAGAAGTCCAGAGACATTGATAGCATTCAACACATCAGTTGTATATATGTTCTCAGGTTGATCTGTATCAAAGCTGGCATTGCAAACAAAATCAGAGTTGAAGTAATCTTTTCCTTCTGATGTAGTTAGAGTTAACATGTAGTCATTAACTTCCTGAACAATATCACGGGTTGGTGCTAATATAGAACGACCCTTCAGATATGATACATCTCCGTAGTTATTGTTGAAATCTGGTTATGCAAATTCAACAGATGCTTCCAATGCGGATTTATTTTTTACCATAAGGTATTTTGATGGGATATAAATACACCCATCCCCATCACTGAGGTCACCAACATGTCCCTCCCCAATATCAAAAATCAATTGTGAAAATCGTTGTACCTAATCAGAACAGAAATCTGAATCTGTAGAATGTAACCTCTTGTTTTGGGTTAATGTTAAAACCTGATAGTGTTTCCATAGATATGATGACTTTATACTTTCAGATACAATGTCACTTATGTCACCTCTAGGGATTACTGGAAGTATTTCTCTGAAATCTCCCCCTAGGACAACCGGTAAACCACCAAATGTCAAGTTATAGGAATTTTCATTCTTTACTGAAAGTATATCTTGTAATGTACGATCAAGAGATTCAAAAGAGTTTTTTTGAAGCATTGGAGCCTCATCCCAGATAATCAATTCTATTGATTGTAGAAGTTCGGTAATATCACTCCTTTGCTGAATATTGCATACAGAGTGATCATGTGTAGGTATCGGAATACGAAATTTTGAATGGGTTGTCCTCCCACCTGGTAGGAGTAATGATGTTATTCCACTAGAAGCAACTGCAAGAACAATTTTTCCTTGTGACCTTAGTAAACATGTTAATACTCTCCAGATGAAAGTTTTACCCGTCCCTCCAAATCCATGCAAGAAAAAAAATCCCCCAACAGTAGAAGTTAATGCAGACAGAATTTTCTCAATAACGTGTTTCTGTTCAACAGTGAGCATATTGTACAATGAAGAGTACTCTTTATGTAGTCCTTCTCTATTGTAATTTATCTATTCAGCAATAAGTTGATTACTTTGCGCAGTTAATGAGTAATCTGGAATGGGCATTAGCGGATAACATTGTAGAGATTTACCATTGCTGCGCAGAATGTTGTCTATTTCAATCAAACCTAACATTTGTCTTTGATGATCCGTTATTGTCAAGTCTACAAGAGAGGGTATTAGTATTAGAAAGCAATATAATATAATATTAATGTGTTGACAATGATGACAAGTTTTTTGTACATCTTATTTGCAGCAGTTGTTGCTGGGAATATAAAATATCATCGGTTAGAATCCTCCAGGTTTCAAGCCAAACAATGTCAGGTCGGGAAATGGTATTTGAGAACAACATTGCAGCAAACAGTCTTCACAAAGAGTGTTCCATTACCCAAGAAGAGTCATCTTTTAGTGCTTGAATGAACTCATTATCATCAGCCAACAGTCCCGTTGCTGAACATGTTTGTCTGAATGTACTATGAGTAATGTTGTTAACTGTTCTAATATAATCATATGAAGTCACTCCTCTGACCTTTTTTAGTAGAATCCTCAAGTAGTAAAGTTCCCCAGAAGACGGCGGCACATAGTACAGTCTTCCAATACTGAATCCCTATTTGTGCGGGTACCATTTTTTATCACGGTAGAGGTAGACAAACTGTGTCGGTAATTCTGCATATGTTAGATTTCTGCCTTCTTCGTACAACAGATTTTCTTCAAACCAAGCTATGAACATGGTTTTAGAAATGTCACTATTACCTAAGATGTCCTCAATATTGTCACAATATGCATATGTCACGTTGTTTTGTTCAGGTAAATGAAACTGCAGTCTATCAGCCGGAGGATATCTAAAATGGATGTCATAAGAAAAGATCCTCCAAGAAGCATCAGAAGCTAAGATGTACCGGCAGTCGCAGTACATTTGAATTTCATCGACACTGTTATCAGAGATATGGTTATTGTTGTCGTAGAGTGTCGCGGTGACACGAACATGACCTTTGCTTATATATTTAAATAGGTATTTCATACAGGATGACTGATTTAAAATTTCAATATTTAGATGAGCTTTATATCTCAAAAGAAGAATAGGATTGTATGGTACAACAAACCGATTGTCTAGTGGTATTCTGTTTTTGACAACTATTCATCCAGTATCCCTTCTTTGATATACAACATTACCATCTCCATCCCTTATGGTATGTTCTACAAACTTTTTTGGATAATATTTTGAGCATTTTTTATTCTACATACAAGGTGACCGACGGTTTTCATCACCACAAGGCCCATGGATCATAAACTTTGCAACTACTTCATGAAGTTTTGGGGATGTATCTTTATTTTGAATTTCTTCGGTAACTATTCTGTTAATGTCATTTGGAGATGCTACTTTGTTTTCCAGACTAAGAAATAGTATAATGTGCACATGCGGCAGTCCCCTCTTCTGAAACTCCACAGTACGGACAACTACATTAGAAAATGAAGGATAGATGAGATTACATGTGGAAGAATGTAGTAAACTGATGGTACGTGTTGTCATTAAAATAGTACATTTTATGTGCCAAGAAGATGCGTACCTGATTGAGACATTCCGAAAAAACATCCTTCTCGTAAATCTTTCATGAGTTGTCCCACCTTAAAATTAAATATTTGCAAAATAATGTGAAGACATTCCGATGGGAGTAGATTGTACAATTTTACAAATCTCAAAACTTCAGGCCACATGGGTTTGCATGTAAATGTTAGAAAAAGATCTGGATAGCCTGCCCAATTGCAGATTGACATAGCATCTTGGTAATTCTGAATCATATATCTCATGCCGCCTATAAATGTGGAAGGTAAGATGATTCGCTTCCCACACATAGATCCATCTCAGTCACCTCTAAGGAAAGCATCTTTCAAACCATTGTATAGTTCAGCTCTCAAACATTTCTGATTGAAGCGAATAAAACTAAGTCTTTGAGATTCAATCATTGTATATGCGTCGACAATAAATTGTTGAAGCAGCCTCCTAGAATGAAGTAGACAAGATAAATCATTGTAACGGAATTGAAGGTGAAAAGAGAAATATTATCTCATTGTAACTTTACTCCGTTTTGCACTTTGATTGAATGTTGTCACACGATGGGATATGTTATCGACATATCCATCCTCTCCTCCTATAAAAATCAATGGATATTGTAGAGGTAGTTATAGAGGGTGAAGCTCATCTATGCACTTAAATTCACCACTTTTTCTTTGAATGATGACATCTCTCTGATGATTTAGATCTTCAATGTCACAAAAAAATCAGCATTGCAATCTCAGATGTAGTTGGTAATTTGTATCTTTGTGTATCGGATCCTCGTTTTCTAAACAGTCGTAGCTTCAAATTTGCAGTGCCAGTACTATCAATAACATCCCTAGCCATTCTGAAGTGTCGTTCTAAAGCATTTATTTTGTGGAGAATTTCTTGTATTTTCTGAACAACACTTAACTGTATAACAGAGCTTTGATTTCTGTCATCGAAGCTACATATGGTAGTTATAAGTTAAAATCAAAGGAAATGAAAAATGAGAATTTACCAGTTAATAAAGTAGTCACCTGATGGCACATAATCTGTTGTGAGCATCATTTGTAGTGTCATATACATATTGCTAAGAAAACGTTGGTGTTTTTCCATCAGGGGGAATAAACTTCCAATATGATGGTAGTTTTGTCCATTTAATCTAAATACATGTGGAGACCTTCCACAGTTCACAGATTTGTCTACGTTACCACCCAAGGATGTGAAAGCAAACATTGAATTGTAAACATGCATGTGATCTTGGAATGTTTTGGAATGAGTACCGGATGTATTGAAAAGTAAAGTCCTAAGGTATTCTGGACAAGCAGGCAGTTACTGCAAAGCAATTTTCCCTAGGGAGCAACATAATGTAAATCATGGGATATGTGTCTGGCTATATTTTTTACTCTTCTCTTCATACCAGAAAGCTGAACCGCAGTACTGAAAAATGTTAGAAGGGTCTCCATAGTCTGAATATTCTGTAGGATCAGAGTGTAACTATATTTAATATTGATGGGAATAGGAATATCATACTAATTCAAATGTCTAGACATAAAAGTTATACAATTGAGTATAACGTAAATGTAAATAACATGTTCCTTCAGGAGTTGTGTCCAAGTTCATTGAAGTGGTACTTTCTGTTGTAGTCTGATTCAATGTTTCCAATTCCTGGGGTGGATGTGAAGTACATGCATGCCTTTGTGATGAAATTAAAAACAATAATGGAAAACATACATTGGAAGAGTTTATTATTTAAAATAAAATGTAATATATGACAGACCGCTGTAGTTTATAACAGGAGGTATGTCGTAGTATGTTGAAGTAGTATTTTCTGTGGTTGTCCGAGTCATGGGTTCTTGTTCATCGGTGAGTTCTGTAGTACCTGCATACTAGAGTTGTTATAACAACAACATTCGTGATATTGTTAATGTACCTTATAAATTGCCATTATACAAAGACATATAGAACACATGCCTGAAATGGTAGTTCGATTGCAGTACTCGCTCGTGGATGTAAATGGAACACAGTATCTGATATCAGTATACGATGCACTGTTCATTATTGAAGGTAGATGTGCTGTAAATAATTTTGCACTATCACAGAGGATTTCATCCACTGAAATGAAATGTCCTTACCGTGAAGAGGAGGCATCAGATGATTTCGTAACAGTAACTACAGACATTGGTCGTTGCTTTTTTTTTGATCCACTGTATATTGATGACATATCCAAGCATTCTTGGGAGACTGTGTAACAGGGAGATGAGAAGTCTTAGCAAGATAAGATTGTGTTTTTTTCAGTACAAAGTAAATATATATAAAGTGCAGATAGTACAACGAATTTACCGTTGCTGCATATAGGTGTCAATGGAATGCGTCTTCGTAATTCTGTGTAATTAACTAGAGTGACAACTTCAGCTGTAAATCATAGTCCCCCAGTTATTTTTCCTCAACGGTCACAGTATATTTGGAATATAACTGGAGTGACATTTACTTGGTATTGGAGAAAAAGGCAAGCGGAGTCCATGTTACCTGCCAACTGTTGGTGTTACAGGTTCAGCTGGATTATTGTTTTCAGTATACAACATGCCTGTGGAATTGTAGTCATCGTAAAACTGTAAGTTGATTGATGAGAAATAACTACACAGTATTAGGTATACTGGGAATTCAGAAGACAGCATGATTGTCGTTGCTGTTGTAGAAATCGTCTTTGAAGTCGTGCATCTTTGTATTTCGATGGGGATTTCATCCTTAATATCATGTATAATTTTATATGAATGTAAAGTAAATTAACAGAACCAAAAAACAGGCAACCCATGAATGTGTTGAGATTCTTAACAATATAAATTCCACAGACAATTGTGCTTTAGAATGTTCATATATTCACAGTCACCGGACTGTATGTAAGGACGCAAAAGTTGACAGTTTCACACTGGAAGTAGTCTAATAGAAGCTGTGTTATATTTAATCCAAGGATGTTAAATAGGCGATAATATAAAACATGGGTAACTGGATGTAGGTATTCTGACAATGAGGAGGACATACAGTGTCGACACTTGCTTTAACAGGTAGACACTTGCTTTAAAAGACTGTAGTACAGGAACACATCTGAAAAACAGTTTCAATGAAGATGGACGGAGAATATTTAGTACAGAAGACGGATGGAAGACAACAACTAAAATTGCTGTAAACCTGAATAATCATTGAACTGTGATTGCAATGAACCACAGTTATATCGACATCAAAGAAACATATATAGACTACATAGAAAATATGAAAACAAATAAGCAAATTGAATGTAACATAATCCAGTAAAAGGTACCCAGATATGGATGGAAGTTTCATACTGTTGTGCGAAGTGAGACTACACAGAAGTGATAAAAATTACTGTAAGCTGACTCCTTCAGAAATCAGATGGTAGAATGGATGAGTTTGTACCTATATTCGACGTTGGGAGCTCGCCTAGATAGAAACCAAACCTCCACGATGCAAGACCGGCTCCACAAGTTAGCGGGTGATGACTGTTGCCTTAACCGTCGTTGAAAACAACTGTTAGAAAGAAACCCTTATCTGGAGGGAAGAGTAGAAATCACGTCGGGTACCGAATGACCTCGCGGGAGGTGCGACTTAGCTGTAGAAGACTGTATCGATTTTTTTCGTCGAAGATAGCCGGAATGTAGAGACCCTAAATCAGATGGTAGACTAAAGATCTCACGGGTAGGAGATCGATTCGAATCGCGGGAGGGTCGACATCTTAGAGGAAGGATATCAAGACGGCTGGGAGGTAGATAGTCCGAAGCTTGAAACCCTAGAAGTTAGGGTAGATTCCAGAACGCGTGGTGGGGAGGGGGAGTGGGATTGGGGGACGCGAATGAATATGGTGCAGGAGGGAGAAGAATGTTGAGGGATTTAGGATGGTCGGAGGCATGGAAGGCTGGAAGGGCAACATGTGGGGGTAAAAAACCTTCATTTAGTAGGTATATAGATGATAATAATCTATCATAATTTAGTAATTCATACTAATTATTTTCAATAATATATGATTATTCGTTCTTATTATCATTTCATGATAATTACACTATGTTTTTTGTTTTAGTCAAATAATAAAACTTGAAGGAATCACAAGAAAAATGTATTTTACAACAAATGAGATGGTTTTACTAAAGATAAAGTGAATGAATTTTAATCTAGAATATTTTTTCTTCTGATTATATTCACTTAACTGTCTTAATCTATAATATGTAACATTAATCAAGTTGAGCTTTTCAAAGAGAGAATAGGGAGAAACATTCCACTGATAATTTTTTGTCACAACATATATACTGTAAAAAAAATATACAATAATAACATTTTATTTGATAGTGTATGAAACACATAACACCAACATTAAATATTTCACAAAATATATTCCTTTATATTTAAACTCTTTGATATGTTGGGGAACATGAAACAGTGATTCAGAATGAACTGTAAGATGGTAAACAATTATAACCATGCCATTAAATTGGTGGGTATTAATGGTATAAAATAAATCATGAAAAGTATATGGTTTAAACATGTAAAATGAAATTTATATTTTAAATATTTTTTATGAATAAATTAAGAATTATTTGAAATAAAAATAATTGTTTCTAGAAAAAAAACTTATTTCATTCTAAAATATTGTTTAGTAGAACATTACACGCATACTACAAAATAAATTTTCCCAAATTTATAGTAATTATATTATAAAATTAACATCATTTTTCAAATAATAATATAAAAATTATATTAGGGTGAATTTTAGGAATTTTTCTAATATATTTTATTTTCGATTAATAGTGAAAATACATAATTTTAATTTAAATATTTTTTTTCATAGAAATTGTATATAAATATAAAATATATCAATTTTATATTTGAATAATTTCAATTATATATTAATTAATCTAATTTAGTTCATTTCACTGAGTTTTATATTATATTTATATATAAAAAAAATTAAAATTTTAAACGTTTTCACTATAAAAACATGCTTTCTCACATTGTCATTGAGATTGATATGTAATTAAATTATTCAACTTATTTTAATATTATTTGGAAAATTATATTCCATATTTTTAATGATCATAATTTATATTTTATAACAAGATCCACGTAATGTTTTACCATAATTAGTTGAAAAAATTGTAAATATTATTTACCATAGTTTGGGAAAAATGGGTTTATCATGGGTTATACTAAAATGGTATGGGTAGAAATGACCTAATCCATTTCCATGAATTTATTTTTTCAATATATATATAACTTATATTGTCTAATTATCATTAATACTAAAAAAAATTACCCTTTTTAATGTGAAAATAGTGGTTACACATTTTTCATTTTCAAAATTACTTGTGTATCACTCACCTAACATATAAAAGGCCACCACATACCCTTTACTATTCATACATTAAATAAATATTTGACTCCCCAATAAAAAAACTATATTAAATTTATACAACCATCATATTTTAATAGAATATAATTTTGGTCATAAATGCATCATAAGAAATATTTTGGTGAAAACCTAAGGTGGCCTCCCAAAGAGGATGTAACATTCTTCAACTAGCATTTTTATTTTATTTTTTCTACCTCTTACTTATATTATTATTAAAAAAATGGTATAATAACCTATTTATATTACATGTATTATTATGTTTTTATGTTGTGGGGATGATCTAAAACTATCATTAAATCCATCAAATGGGTTACAAAATCATCATTAATGTGAACGGAAAAAAACCACCTCACAAACAGATGTAATTCATTTTTCCACTACTACATCCAATGTTTAGGCATGATGTTATATATAATGTACATATTTAATATTTAAAAAATAATAATTCCTTTATAGTAATTATATCATATATATCAATTTATATTCTATTCCGTAGGGGATATGATAAAGTTTCTCATGTGTATAGAAGGCTACCACCTCGCGAAGTGAGGTTATTCATTTTTCACTAAAGAATTATATAAAAGGAAATAAGTATAAATTTTATAAATATATGAAATATAAAAGAAATTATTATAATATTATTTTAATATTTATCATTATTAAAATATAATATATCATTTTCGTTCTTACACGAAAAACTTATAACATCATTCATGTATGCGTGGATTACAGCTTTCAGTAAGCTAAATAACTTTGTTTTCGTCATAAAAACACATTTATTACATATATATAAGTATATTTAAAAAATAATATTTTAAATATGATATTAAAAAAATAAAAAAAATATTAATTACCTTCATTATATTATGATCATTAAAAAATAGAAACAATATTCATGTGCAAGTATGGCCAATCATCTCCATTACAGTAACATAGATCGTTTTTCAAAATCACATTTCATGATAAGTTTTAAAATTATTATTTAGGTATAAATGTTACAAATATTTCATTATTTTTATTTTGGAAATGTTTTTACAATATGATATACACATAAATAAAATCATTCATGAAAAATCATTAATGTGAAAACAAGGAATTCAATACCTGAAGCAATGAAAAAAATGAAACATTATTAACTAATGGGTGATAAGATATTATAAAAAGACCATATTACTTTATATATATTAACATTTTTTGGTATTGTTTAAAAACAAATTTATATCAACTATGGATGAGGTGAGGAAACATTCAACCCAAAGGAAGCATTAGGTGATGGACTTCGTCTTAATTTCCCTCCCTTTAAAAATATTAGAATGTTATGAGGGTTATTTATTTTATATTGTTTATATGCCCACACATTTAAATTTAATATCATGAATACTTAATAAATCATTTTATATTATGTTTTAATTTTAATTATTTCATCCAATTGTGTTTTACATGAAAATTAACATTTGTTAATGAGTTTTATAAATGGATTTCTTTTCATTAGGTTATATTTCTTCTTCATTATCATTAAATTTATATTGTTACATGTGTAATGAATTTTTTCAATATCAATTTTTAATTACACATTTTTATATATATTTAAATTTTATAAAGATAATCGATATTTTATGATTCCTCTCTTAAAAGTTGTGATCGTTGTAATGGTTTATTTCACAATCTCATTTTAATCGAGATTGTTTACACTTGAATTTATATTAAAATAAATTATATTTTAATTTTGTAATAAAACACATTAATTTTATTCTCCCAAATTTATTCATGGTTTTTTAAAGTTATAGTACCATTTTTGAAACATTTTTACTTAAAATAATTGAGAAATGTTTTTAATTCAATCCATCTTTATTTCACTCTAATGTCTAAAATATTTTTTCTAATTAATATATGATTTCTAAAAAAGTAAAACATATTTTTAAACACTCAAAAATGGTTAATTAAAGGGAATTTTACCCATTTTTATTGTTTATATAATTTTTTTAAAGAAATCAATATGTATTCCTCAAAAGTGTGATCATTTCACTTTTAACAAATAAACTAAATTGGATCTTTTTTTAATTTATATGCCCTGTAAAAAATTTACAGTAATTATGTTCACTCAATGTATTATAGACTCCATTATATGTATCAGATATTATTATTAAATAAAAATATTATTTTAAATTTTTATTAAAATTTATTTTTAAATTGGGATTTTCAAAATGAAAATGATATTTTCCCCATGATTTTTTTTAATGATATTTTTATGGTATCTCTATTCATAGATAAAAATAACCCTTTATTTTACATAAAATACACTAGGTATATTTTGTATTTATACCATAGTTATTTTATCCATGGATGCTTTATGATTATTTTTTCTAAATAATGTATTTACATTTGCTTTCACGGTTTGTTTTGGTAGTCATTATCATTTTCTTGAAATATTACATTTCATATTATCATTGAACAATATATTTCCCATAAATATTGATATTAATTTTCATTGATGTTTTTTCATAAATAATATATCATTTGTACATATGGTATTCTTTATTGAATGTTATTTTTCATTGTGAGGAATTATTCCTAAATTGGTTTTCTCTACAAAATTTAATATTTTATGATGATACATATCTTTCATCGGTTAAATCGATTATTATATATATTAGAAATTATTTATAAATGTTTTTATGGGTGGGGGTAGAATTATATCGCCCTTCAACCCATCAGTAGAACTCATGAGAAAAATCAGTAAGTTAACATTAAATGGGTATTACCTGTAGTTTTAATCCATCGTTTGAATGGTATTAACTGTAGATGTATCATTATTAAACTGATCATGATGTCCAATAATTAAAAATTTTCTACATTATGAATTCTAGTATTATTATTCATGATAATTTTAATATGACATTATCTTTGGGTGCATATCATTCTATTTTTATTGATTAAATGACACGTACGGAATCTGAATTTTATAAATGAACTTTCCATTCTTATAAATATGTCATATATTATAAATCAAATTAAATCACAAATATAATAATATAAAAAACATTTCATCCTACTCAGGACAAATATAACACAATGTAATCTTTATAAATGAAGAATGAATAGAATAATAAGTATTTTTTGAAATTTAAGAATGTAAAGTAATTGAATATTAATATTAGTTCGGGGTGGTAATGTGAACATTAAAATTAGTAATTTCACTTATGAATTTATAAATAAAATTTAATTATATTATAATTTAAAATATGATATATTTATATTTTGGAATATGTAAATACATGTTTTAAAATGATAAATTTTGTAATGATAATTTTTTGAAACATAAATGTTTATTTATAATTTTATAAAAACCAAAATGACATATAAGAATATTTATTTTAATAAAATATATTCATAAATCGATATTTGATTGTCTTCATATTATAAGAAAATTTTATTGGAACTCAATTTATTTTTAAATGTGTTATAAAATCAATTATAATTTTAAAATTGGAATTTCTCAAATATATGGTGATTTTAATTAAAATATAAAAATATCATATTTTGAAAATTATTTTCATATAATGGGTTCCATTTCCTAATTTTACATGTTTAAACTGGTTATGTTTAATTTTTTGGCATTTTTCAAAAATAGTAGATTTTTTGGTGAATTGTGAAATACGGTATTTTATAGTATAAAGAAAAATAATTGAATTATTGAGTCATCGGTGATGTATTATTTATTTAAGAACTTTTTTTGAACTCAACTAAACTATTTTTTGTATTTAGTCACACAATTTCTCATTATTCACAGACATGATCCAAAATAACAAACAAATGAATCAAATAATTGAAAAACACTCCTCTCTTCCACAACAAATTCCACTCAACACCACCACTTTTCCTCACACCACTAAATCTATTAGGTTTTCCAAATTCTTCCCAATAACCTTATCAAGTATCTACCCCATGTTTAGGTGACTTTAGTCTTAATTAAATACTAAATTCAAGTGCCTTAAGAAGGTTCTCAAAGAGAATAATTCTATATGAAAAAACCTATTTCTCTTTCTTTTTATTTCTTTTCAAATTCCTTTCTTTTAATTTATTGTCCTAACCATTACTTAATAAAGTTATATGATAACTATCATACCATTTATATATATTAATTTTATATTCTTAATTGAAAAAAAATCATCATCTCTTTTCCCCTCCCTTTTTTCTAAAAATAAAACCATTGTTCGTGATGTGTTAATTTATCATAATCAAGGATGAGGAGTTTTCAATTTCCATTACCACCGTCAAGTATAGCTATAAAAACATTTTTATGATTAAAATAAATTATAATATATGTATTAAATATTATAAAAAAATTAACCAGAATATATACGTAACATTAATGAATAAAACAAATCTACTATATGATGATTGAAAAAACAACAAAATAATCTAAATGGATATCATTAAAGTTTTATCAAATCAATAATCCTCACATATAGATACATAATGATATAAAATACCATTTAATATTATTAAATTTTATTCATAACATATAATTTCAATTTCAGACAACTATTATCATTTTACAAGATCTTTCATTCATGTACCCAAGTGAACTGATCATGAAACCCAAGGAGACGAATTCTCCCAGAATGATGAAATTATATATTATAACTAATAAAAAGGCATAAATAACCATAATAAAGTAATATTAAATAAATTCATATATAATTTATTATAAATTAATTAATTAAATGATATAATTTTATTATCTAGGACAATAAGATCAAGTGCAAGATAGTTTCGAACATATGGTAAGGGATTCTTTCCAAACATCCATTTTTTCCTTCAGGTTAATATTTCTATCTCTTTACACCAATTTAATTATTCATTGTGATTATATAATTATAATAATTGTTTTTCATCCTCACACATGTATCTACATCGTTTCATCATAATTTTATGTGAAAATACATATTTTAAAATGGTTCCCTTCTAAATTCTTCCTGATAAGCAAGTCCGGTTAAGAAGATATTCCTAATTTCTTAAAGAAAATTAATAACCCTCCATTATATATTATATGAAAATATTTTTTAATAGAATTACTCATTTAATCATTAAAAGATATCATTATTAATTCGTTGTTTTATAAAAACGATTGTTCCTTTTTTTTAATGATTCATTTATAATTTTATTCATAACAAACTATAGTGTCTAATTTATAAAGTTTATTAAACAGTATTTTAATATATTTTATGCATAGATTGAAAAAAAACTATAATATTCTATGCATATTTTTCATCATTAATGTGTTTATATGATTTTAATATATTCTTCTATAGACACCTTTATTATACTTCCAATTTTTATTCTTTATGATATGTTTATGATACCCATCCCTTTCTGTAGGTAATGCTTATGTTTTTTTATGTATGATTCCTCATGTGGAAAAAATAGTCATGAACATGTTATTATGTGTACAGTCAGATATTTATCCAATGCATTAGGTAGTGTTAATTCTCATTATACACCACGCTATAATAGAGAGTGAACGTAAATCCTTTATAGGACATTCTTTTCTCTGTGTAATGAGCTTGATTGTTTTCCGTGAATCATGCTTATATCATATTTTGTGTTGTTTCCAAATTCCAATTATACCATGATTACATGATACAAATTTATACATGTCATTATTCCTAATGTTTATTCTTATTTCATACCTTTTTATGTCATCATGTTATTCTTTATAACACATTTCTATCTTTATTTCTATGTTTATACCCATACTAGGAATTTTATCCCATCATTTTGGTTAATGTATTAAATTTTTTATCCTATGAAAATTTAATACATAAATTAATGTTAGAATCTCATTGAAGATATTAAATAAAATAAGTTTTTATTTTTTTTTACTTTCACCAATTATGAACCTAATCTTCTAAATACACTATACATTACAATCCATGGTTGTATTTGATTGTTAAATATTGTTAAGATCATGTAAAGATATGTGAAAAAATTCTAGGGACATTAAAGTTTTATCGTAGGATTGTATAGTTATTTTTGGAGATTTTTACTAGGTCACTTTATTAAGAACCATAGGGATAATTCTTTCACTGTGGATAAACTAGATTGAAATATAGGGAAGAACTAGTTTGGATAATATTTTCTTGTAAATTTTTAACCCTCTTTAATTAAGGTAAATATTTTATTGATTATTTTTTATGCATTAAATCCCCATAATTTTATTTATTTTCTAGTTAAGGGAGTGAAGGAGTAGAAGTAACCTCACCAGTTTTCACCTAAGTATGTAAAATAAAATTTCGACGGTGATATTTGGGGAAGAATGTATAGACTAAAAATTATATCAATGAAATTTGCCTTATAATATTTTTTATTATAGTATAAACAACAAGAAATCACATATAGAACATAATAAAAAAATTATAACTGAAAATGAATGAAATAATAAGTATTAATAGAAATTAAGGAACCTAAACCAATAGAATAGTAATATGACCTTAGAAATAGTATTGTGACCAAAAAGAATAGTAACCCAAAAATTAGAGTAGTATCCTCACTTATAAAATTATATATACAATTTAGGTATCTTATAAATGAAAATATTAGATATTTATAAAATGCTTATGTAAATAAGTATTTTAAAAATTAAAAATTCAGTATTGATATTTTTGTGAAAAAAAATTAACTGATTAAAATATTATAGTTAATTTAATAATTTAAAAGAAATTTAGTGTTATAAAATATAATCAAAAATTAATATTTATTTTATTAGGATTATAAAATAATTTTAAAAGACATTATTAATTTTTCACTATGTTATAAAATGAGTTATAGTTTTACAATTGGTATTTTACACAGGAATGATGATTTGATTTAAATATTAAATTTCCCACATTAAAAATCTTAATTCCATTAAATTTTGTTCATTAGAGAATTATAAACATCAAAAAATTGTTTGGGTGATGGTTTGGTATTTTTTTTAGAAAAGTTAAATTTTTGGTGAATATTGAAATACATTAATTTTCTGAATAACCTAAATACATTAATAATCGAGTCATGGATGATGTAATCACATTTTTTATAACTAAAATAACTATTTACTATATTAATCACAATTTCCTCACTACTCCTAGTATTGATATAAAATATAAATCAAATAAATTAAATAATCAAAAAACACCCCACTCTTCCACTATAAATACCACCACTCACCACCTATTTTACTCACACCTCTAAAGCATTGAACCATTTCCAAATTATACCTAATTAGCTTCCCAAATCTCTCTCCCACACCCAGGAGCCTTTGGTCTCAATAAGAGACATATTTCAACTATCACAAGGGTTTCTCAAGGATGAGAATTCAAGAGGTAAAAACCACTTTCTTTTTCTTTTATTTTATTTAAAAATTATTTTTGTTTCTTTGATTATCCTCACATACACTTATATGAGTGACATGATAACACCTGTATATTTATACACTATAATATTATTTTTTAATGGAACAACCCAGCATCATTTTTTTCATCCCCCTTTGTTCTAAAAATGGAAAAACAATATGTGTAACGTGTTAATTGTTTTCATTTGAGGATGAAAAGTTTTCAGTTTCCATGGCCACCATCAAGGTTGGTAATAAAACCATTTTTATTGATATAATAGAATATAATATATTTATTAAATTTTATTTAATGATCTTGAACCATTATATATAAAAAATATTAAATAATAAAACAGAACTGGTTTGTGACGATTAAAAAATTTCCAAAATAATATAAATGACAACCAATAACAATTTATCTAATGAATTATACTCAAATAGGAAAAAAAGCTATATATTACAATTTTATATAATTAAATTTTATTAATAACATATAATTTCAATTCTGTATAACTATTTTTATTTTAAAAAATCATCCATACACACACACAAGTGAACCGATCAGGAAATTGAACGAAACGAAAGCTCCCAGAATGATGAAATTATAACTTATAACTCATCAATAAGGACATAATTGAACAAAATAAAATTATTATGAATCAAATAAATATAAAATATATTTTTAATTAGTTAACTAATTGATTTAATTTCAGTATCTAGGCATTAATATCAAGTACATAACAGTTTTACACATAAGGTGATAGATTTGTTCTGAACCACACTTCTTCCTTCAGGTTATGCTTTTTCTCTATTTAACCTAATTTAATTATTATTTATTTACATATAAATATTCTAAATTTTATTAATTGTTTCCAAAACTCATGTATATGTATCATTTCATCCTTATTTCATGGGTTAACACTTGTTTTAAATTATTCCCTTCTTAAATCTTCCCGATATGAATGACTTATTAAAGATATCTTCCCAATTTGATACCCATTTTCAATGACCATACATAATCAATTATAATATACCATTATTGTTCTAAAATAAATCATTTTATAACTACAAAATATCTTTATTCATTTCTGGTTCTATTCAATTAATTGATCCATTTCCATTTTAATGAATCATTAAAAAATTTCCTTGTACGACACTAAAGTGACTAATTTACAATGTTTCTTTAACACAATTTTACATGTTTTAAATTAAGTTTGATATAAAATTTCATGTTTTATACATTTTTTCCATTTTGATTGACTATGTATTATTTAAATTTATTCTTTCATGGACACCTTTATGATAGACCGATTTGTTATGCCTTATGTAATGGTTATAATACACAAACATTTACATGGGTAACCCTTATGCTTATCCCTTATGTTAGATTAATTATGTAGAAAACATGATAAATAACATGTCATTATTGGTTCACCCATAATATTCCCCAATTTATTTGACAATGTTTTATATCAGGATACGTCATGTTGGAACAGGGAGTGAATATGGATCCTTTATTTGACTTGGTCCACCATGTGTAATGAGCTTGGTAGTTAGCCTTGACTAATACTTATTTCATGTTCTATGTTGTTTCCACATTTAGATGATACAGTTAATACATGATCCCATGTTATATATTTCATTATTCCTTGTGTTTATTCATGTTCCATGTCTTTTTATGTCATCGTGTTATGCTGTCTAACCCTGGTTCTACACTTTATTTTTGTTCTAATAACCTTACTGGGATTTTTAGCTCATCTCATTTTTCATGTATTCCCCACGTTTTCCTATTTATATTTAACAGAGAAATGTATTATCGGATCTCATTTTAGATATTATATAAAATATTTTCTACTTTGGTTTTATTGTTTCCAATTATGTAACTACACTTCTAAAGACACTAGACATTACAATCTCGGGTTTCATTTGATAGTTATGTATGATTAAAATCATGTAAAAATTTATTAAAAGTGCTAGGGATGTAATTTTAAATGTGTTATCAGTTATTTACATTATCAAATTTATTATTCCTTATCAAATTATTATAGTCATGTTATTGATTAAATGGAATGTGTTTTCATTTATTTATATTTTTTTTTAATTTTAACTTCAACATATATTATTATCCATGATATTTTCACAATGAAATTATCTTTGGATGTACTTAATTCTCATTTTTTTTGATTTAATGGAATGCGTGTTCATATATTTACCTTACAATGATGATTATTCTTATCGATTTATTAAATATTTCATTTCACTCAACCCTTACTAAGAATATGAGAACAATATTAATTTATATCCTTTATCTAGAATTCCTGAAGTGTATTATGATTAATAATAAAGGATATATTAGATAGAACAATTTTATTCTTAAAAAAATTGTAATTTTTTTAATGTAATAAGGGAATCATGTATATATCTATTTTACCTAGATTACTAAACAATTTGTTCCTTTGGGATATGATTTTTTATATCTTCTTCCAATGAAATATATTACGTCATTGGATCTAGGTTTCTTGGGTTAGGATTTTTACAAAATACACTCCCTATCTATGGATCTCTAATATACTAGTTTTCATACAATGGATCTATGCAATGGAAAATATACTTTTGATTCATTAATGATTAGACAAAGAAAAAAAATTCATAGAAGATTATTTCATTGAAGGAAAATCTATTTAATAGGGGACACTTAACATGTATTCATGGAACATGGATGAATAAAACTCCAATAAATTTATAATAGATTAATAAGGTATTTATTAATAAATACTTTTTTAGATATATATATAGTATGATTGAAATGGAATTTATAATGATAAAATAGAAATATAATGACTCTAGTAGAACCTATGAATCAAAATTTATAAGACTGACATGGTACGATTCTAACATTATATATAAACTAGAGAGAAGACTTGATTGATTTTTTTATAGGATAAATCCATGTAATTGAGTGTCCTTAGTCATAAGATAATTTTTTAACTATGATTAAATCATTCAATGTTCAGTGATGGTAGAAATAAGGAGTGGGAACTCGAATTATTCTTATTTTTTTAGTTTCAAGATGATAAAAATTAACGCTTCATGGAAACCCTAATGGTAAATCTTATGGAGGAATGAAGTTGAACCACATACACACAAAAAAGTCAGTGAAATGACTCAAGAGAATTTTTGAATGGTAATAGGAAATGATTCTATTATGGAGTAGTATAGAAATGAAACTGGGGATAATAAGGATTAAATAATGTTCATCAATGTTACAGATTCATGGATACTATTAATTATGTGAATTAACACCACAATCCAATAGTAAGTAAAGATAATGGGATTCAACAATATCCTATAAACATTGTCAAAATGAATTCATTCTCTATCACAACTGATTTTTTTCGGGATTGTTATTTGTTTAAAGACAAACATATAATTCACTATAGAATTGAAGAAAAATTGATTCTGGACCTACCCAAAATTTTGTTACTGTACAATTTTGTATGTGTATCACATTACTACATCAATGATTGGTTGTAATGTTTTCAGTAAAAACTCATAATGTAATGGTGATGGAATTTAATATATATATATATATATATATATCCTATATGATAAATCTTTTTTTGAATGTTCATCCTATTTTTTTTATTCTCCCTCTTTTTAAATTTTATGAGATTTAGCATATTTTTTATCTCTCTATATATTTTAATGACATGAACTAATATAAAAAAATATCTTGATTTTATTTAGTTAAAATTATCATAATTAAATATGGTTATAGAAAACCCAGGAAATTATTTGGTTTTATTATGTACTATTGGATTTAAAATACTATTAATAATTATTAACATTGATAATATAGTCATTGAATAGTGATTAGATGATTATTATAAATATATGGTTTTGAAAATTCCAATTGACACAAAGGAAGTGATTTCCTCAACCAGTAAGATCATAACCTTTAAATCCCATTTATTAGAGATTATGAGGGAGATTTATTTTTAGGATTTTCCCTTGATCAATCCCATTATGATGTCTAATAAGTTAACCATGATGGAAACCCTTTGTGTGAGAATTTTAATATCATCATGTTCATGGACCAAACTATGTTTATCGAACCGTCCCATGAAAATCCCACCATTGTAAACATTACTCTTAGGGAATATTCTGATGTATTAAAGGGATATATTTCAAGACCCTAAAAATATGAATATGTACTTTTTTACAGAATAATGAATATATATTCATCATATTATAGTTCTTTTTAAATGATATTTATTTTGATACCATAAAGCAAACATTTGAATTTTTGGTTAATGTTAGATTTCAATTAATGAATATATCAATTAATGGATTCTTTAAATAATTTTTTTTTATATTATTAAATAATTTTAATCATATATAAATGATCACATAAGTTTTCAAAATTTATATTTAATTTTTATAAGGGTTTGAAAACTGTTATTGTAAAAAAACCCAGAATTTTTTAATAAATATTTATTTTATTTTAGAGGTGATATTCATAGATTTATAAATATATTTAGAAAAATTAAATATTACTTTTTGAATCATGATGTCTAAATTATAAAAATATGGATTTTTCATACGTTTCTGAGAAAATCTCAATTTTTGGTTATGTTTAAATATCATATAAATATAATTTGGGTTATATTACACCATAATGATTCAAAAGTGATGTAATAATTACTATAAATGGGATCAATGAAAAAATATGTGTTTTAAATTTTTCATAATATGATTTTATGTTTTATTAATTTATTTTTGAAATCCATTGTGAATCCTCCAAAAAATATAATATATTTAAGGTTTAAAATAATTTATTTAAAGGAGTGAATCACTTTCACATAAGAAAGGGAATGGTTATAATAATTTGATTCCTGGGTATGTAAAATAATTAGAACTAATCCCATTTTTCATAGACCATGATAAAATCATGGTATGGTTTGTGGTTTTGGATATTTTATTATGTAGAGTCCAAAACATAAATAATAATGAAATGTACCTTTTTTTCTATATAAACCCCCATAAGAACCCATTTCTTTTCACTAAAACGTCTTATAGAATAAAAAAATATAAATTCCAATCTAAAGATTCATCCTAAATTTCTCCCAAACTCTCAATATTCCCCTCCCATGATTTTAAGGTCACACACTCAATTAAAGGACCTTCCTCTAATTCTTTCAACTCAAGAACCTGCTTTGGAATTTGGCTTCCAAATTGAAAACTATTATGATGTAAATCTTTATTAATTATAGCATAATATCCAATTGATGTTATTCTAATGAGATATCATTTATTCTCCCTCATTTTTACCTTCTCCTAAGACGTTACTATGGATCAATTCTGTAATAAATTTCTCTCTCAATCTTTCTATTTAAGAAATCCGTTTTGGTAATGTCTGTTAAATTATATTTTCATTTATTGGGATATGTACTTCCATATTCCCCTTACTCTCCTATAACTTTATTAATTATGATTTACCATTTGTAACTCCATTATGTCTCTCATGGTCATTTATGCACACATGTTACCATTTAAAAATTTAGTAAGGGATCTTCCACTATCCTTTTCATTAAAGAACATATTTAATGTAATGATTCTCAATTTACATTTGTTCATATTGGGATATGTTATTCCACTTCTCACATAATTATCTATTTATTTATATATGATTATATCTCATTTCAATCTCATTAAGACTCATGTAATTCTTTATATACACATCTTAACAGGCGAAAATTTCAAAAGAGATTTCTTTATTCTCATTTCTATTAAAGATGTACATATATGTTACGTCTCCTAAATTTCAATTTATTATATTCTAATATATTCTTAAAAATTACCCTTATGTTGAATTTAATTTATAAATTATGAGAGTTGTTTTCCCTCTCATTAAGCCTCTCGTGATTCTTTATGTACCCTCGTTACCATAACGAAATTTTTTAAGGATTCGTTTCTCTATTCAAGTTTCATCCTTACCTTATGCCTTCTATTTAGAAATTTCTAATGTTGTAATATGATCTTCGATTTCCCTATTATGACCCATTTTATGTCTATATGATTATAGACCTATTTCTCTTTCATCAACCCATTTTCATGAATCTTTATGATACATTGTTATGCTGGTAAAATTTCATTGTGATCTTCTATGTAAAAACCAACTGTGTAGTGAATAACATACCCATTTTCAAGAAAGGGTGTCCACATTTATACACATATACATCTTTTTTGTGTAATTTAACATTTCTTTTCAAAACATATTATGTTTGTAATAAATTATGAATATTAATGTATCTGTGTTTTTTGATCTATGTGCTACACTTAAGAACGAGAATGAAATGAATATTATAGGTGTATTTATGCGAAGCTCCAATGCATTATGTAATGATTATTATCATTATATGTCACATTGGGATAAGAATTGAAGATAATTCCTTTATGGTGATTTGTCCACCATGATATTTTGGTCAGTTTAGACTTGACTTATGTTTATGATTCAGAATTTGAAGTTGTTGCCGCATTTCCAACAGTATGATTGTCATGCTATGCCATGAATTATTATTCATGTTCCTTTATTCCTCATTGATATGACTATTTTCCAATATGTATCACTTATTCTATGTTTATTCCCTTGTAGGCCTTTATATCTCACTGATTTATTATTTGTGTCTCTAGGTTATCCAATGTAATTCTATGTCTTAAAGAATATTTTGATATTGTTAAAGAAGATTCCAATAAAGTTGTTTTAATATTTTTTTTATGTTGTTACATAATTTCTATAATTCCAAAATACATTATACCTCTCAATTATCTATTTTATATTAATTTTAGTGTTATGTAATAAATTAAGAATTAATTTAAAATAAATACTAGGGTTGTTATAGTTGGTATGAGAGGAAAATTTTAGTTTTTTTTCATATTATGATTAAAAACTCTAGCAAAATACATAGGATTAAGATAAAGAATAAGAAAAATTCCCTAAAAATATTTATTATAGGTTATGTGGTTTATCAATAAAATACATAATGGCATGGATACTACATATGGATATGATTCTAAAATAGATGTACATAGGAGTAAAAACTCCTACAAGGTGTTCCGGGTCTAACTCAGGTAACCTAGAACAAAAAATGGGCTTTATTGTGCAACATGTTGGACACTCTCATGGGATAGGCTACAGAAAATTCATAAGCTTGTTATGAACCATTAATAAATTAACAAAAATATTCCCATAAGATTATATGTTAGGAAATAGCTCATGGATAACATATATTGAAGCCTATATATTCCTAAGAAAAGGAAATTAATATAATTTATATGTTTTCCATTTAATGTTATTATAATCCCATTTTTGGGTTTAATAGTTTAAAAATAGTCATCCTTAAATTTCCCTTTATTTTATCCAATTTAATCAAATATGAGGAACTGGGTGAACAGTCCATGTGACGGATAGGGTGATGATTTCCCTAATGAGATTACAAACCCAATATGAGAAAGATTTGATATCATTATGATAATACTCTCCTAGTTGAATCAATTTTTATACATAATCCAAGACATAGAGGAGATCCCAAACATCCATAAGATAGAAAAATAAACAGTTTCTATTTTCATGTGACAAAGGCCTCTAACTTTTAAAGGATCATCTGACCCCTTAATCACTGAACAATGTATCAAATCCACTGATAAGATATTCTTCATCCTTCAATGTTTTGGGCATGAGAATGTTCTATTGTATGTTTATCATATGGAAAGATAATCTGATCAGTGGTGGTCCTTGTTCAAGAATATGAATCCACTGGAAAGGATTTATGCGATAGACTAAAATTAATTCTAGAAAAAGTTTCTTGATAAATATTTTCCTAGAAATATTTGACTAAATTTGGAAAGAGAATTCCTTTCCCTCAAGCAAAAAAGATGATGAATCTATTAGACCTTATTAAGAAAACATCACATTACTTGAACACTATGAATATTGCTATGTATTTACCCCCAAATTGAAGGTTAACTACTTCTTTGGTGGGTTAAACCCTTGTCTACAAAAAATTATTGAGATTAGAACTTTGAATGTTGTGAGGAAATTGTCTAATGTGACCTAAATGTCTAAATAGAGATCAAAAAATTTAAAGGGTGTCATAGGGATAAGAATCATAAAGTGAAATTTAATTCTATCAATCATATGGATAAATCTAATGGTTATAATAAATTTCAACACCCTAATTGTCAATGGTTTGGAAAAAATCACCCTATAAATTACATTATGGGAATGGGAAAATGCTTTATATGTAGGAAGGAAGGACACTTTCCTAGAAATTACTGATAGGAGATACCTTCAAATGAGATGAAGGAATGTAATTCTCTAGTCAACCCTCACTGTATTTTTCATTGCTTCAAATACATGGAAAAAGGGAACTTTTCAGTCTAACACACTATGAAAATGGTTTTTAGAGACTACCAACAACCTCCATGGTAGTAAGGGTGAGATTTTTCCATCACAATCTCTAAGTTGTACATATAAAACAAATTATTATTAGGTATTACAATTATTCATTCAATGATAGTAAATAAACGTTTTTATTATGGTTCTATATATTCCTTCACAAAAATAAATTTTCGTCGAACTATTCAAACACCACCACAGTATCAAAGAATTAGATCTATCAGTGTAGTTGTAAAATGGGGAATTATTTCATATCAAGTATATAAATCCTTCCCTATAAACTTTTGTGGGTTGAAAATCACATATAACCTTGTCATACATCTTTTGGTTAAATTTTATACAATTCTAGGCATTGAATATCTTTCCCTATATATAATCAAAAAAAATCTATGAGATGAAAATCATAATATGTATTGTGAATAGACCCCTAAATCTATCTAATTGAAATGAGGAGGATGAATATTATTTAGAACCATAATCTCAAGCACATATATAATTACTCTATGAGAAAAAATATCTTTCTCAAACGACTGAGTGTAATGAAACAACCATCCTCGAATACATGCCTATTGTGAGGGAATATGCTGATGTGTTTTGTGATAAATTTTCTAGTCTTCCTCCAAGATGATAGGTTGAATTTTCTATCAAGATTATACCTGGCATGTTTATAGTATCAAAGACACTATATAGAATGGAAATTTTGGAATATAGGGATCTGAAGAAAAAAATATATGATAATCAAGAAAAATGATTCATACACCAACGTTCTTTAGCATGGGGTGCGCCATCCCTCCTCGTCAGGAAGAATGTTTGGTCAATGTACATTTTTATTGATTATCATGAGCTAAAAAATCCCACGATAAAGGAAAAGTACCCTCTACCATAGATTTATGACTTGTTTTATCAGCTATGCAAAGCACAATAATTCTATAAGGAGGATCTTTAGTTGAGATATTTTCCTATAATGGTGAAGAGATAAGATATCCCCAAGACTGTTTATCATACATGGAACATACATTATGAGTTAATAGTGATTTGATTTGGACTCAACAATCTTCTATCAATATTCAAGGACTTGATTACAAGTGTCTTTAGAGATTATCATTACAAAATTTTGTTATTATTTATAGATTATATTCTAACATACTCCAAAATCAAGAATGAGCATGAGTATCATTTTATCACTTTGTTAAATCCCTTACAAAAGGGGAAACATTACGCTATGTACAACAAATATGAGTTCTACATTAATGAAGTATATTTATTGGGGAAAACCATTAGCTAAAATGGGATGTATATAGACCCTTCAAATACTTGAGAAATTGAAGGATGGTCGAGGCCAACATATATGACAGATATCCATAGTTTCCCTGGGTTAGCTGGGTATTTTCACTAATTATTTAAAAATTTCTCATGATTCTCAAAACCTATTACCATGATAACTAATAAGGGAGTCAATTTTTCTTATAATTATTAATGAGAAGATAACTTTATGGAGATAAAAAGTAGGCTCATCATAACACCCTTTCTCACTCAACCTATAAGTGGATAACTCTTTGTAGTATTCAGAGAGGCCTCGGATAAGGGATTGGGTTGTGTGTTAATTTAGAATGAAAAAGACCTATAATATAAATCAAGGAAGCTAAAAG
Source organism: Viscum album (assembly GCA_963277665.1). Classification (NCBI taxonomy): domain Eukaryota; kingdom Viridiplantae; phylum Streptophyta; class Magnoliopsida; order Santalales; family Viscaceae; genus Viscum; species Viscum album. The sequence continues at coordinate 1,405,729,864 of OY728119.1, forward strand.
GTCAAGAGAAAAGCTATCCTCGGCATGATTTAGAGTTATTTGTTTCGATCTTTACATTTAAAATATTTCAACATTATATCTATGGTATAAACTATGAGATATATGTGGATAACAAAATAATCGAGTATATATTCACATAAAAATAGATGAATCTGTACCAATGAATGTGGTTAGAGTTGATAAAACAATATGAAGACTAAATCCACTAATATAATGGTAAAGAGAATAAATTAGTGAATTACCTAATAGAAATGATCCTACATCATTTTCAATTATGATAATTGAGAAGGATTCAACTTTCTTAGAACTGTAAAGTATAGACATGAGAATCATAGAGGAAGGGAAATCATCAATCCTTTTTAAAATTATTGCTCATCCATATCTTTTTAAAGGATTAATGGATGATAAAAGAAATTATTTGGATATTTAGAAAAATATGGAAGCCATGAAAAAAGGGAATTCATCAATGCATAAAATTTATGATGAAGGAATTGTGGGATTTCTGTTAGGATAATGTGTTCCATAAAATCATTATTTAAGGAAGGAACTACTGGATGATTAACATAGTTAAAATTTAGTCATTAACCCAATAAGAACCAGGATTTATCAAGATAACATTTAGCACTATTTGTTTCACAATATGAAGTAGTATATCACTAAATATACATCAATGTTTCAGGTATTCTAGTAAGTGAAGTCATAAAGGAAGAAGTATAAGGGGATGATGAAACCATTACCCACACCAAAATGGTAATGGGAAAACTTCACAATGGAAATTATCACTAGAATAATGAAGAGATATAGAGGAAATAATGAAATATGGGTTTTTTGGATTATTTTACAAAGACAGCTCAAATCATTTCAATTCAAGAGAGATTCTAATTGGATCAACTTACATGGATATACATTAGAGAAGTTGTATGGCTACGTGGAGTACCATTATTGATTGTATCAAATCAATATACTAGATTAGCCTATATGTTATGGAAATGCCACCAACATGATCTAAATAATGAGGTCAAAATCATTAAAACCTATCAACCCCACAATGATGCCCAATTTGAGCCGAAAATTCTAATAGTAAATAAAATGTTTTGAAGGAGGATGGAACCAACATCTTCCTTTGTCCGAGTTCTCTTATAATAACTATTTCCACTCAAGAATCCAAATAGATCCCTATTAATACCTTTATGGGAGGAGGTAAAAAAGTATTTCATGTTCGTATGGTGTTGGGGAATAAAAACTTCTTGTTCCTAAAATGGTCTAGAAAATGGTGAAAAAATTAAGACTATTTTGGAGTACATAAACATTGTTTAAAGTCGATAAAAGAGCATTGCTGATAATCATTGATGTGACATAGAGTTTGATGGTGGATACACTATATTCCTATGAATATCTCCATGTAATAATGTGATGAGATTTAGGAATAAGTGAAATCTTAGTACAATATACATCGGCCCCTTTGAGATCCTTGATCGTATCGCAGTGGTAGCCTATCAACTATGAATCTCACCAATCATATCTCATGTACATGATGTATTCCATGTATCCCTATTATGGAAGTACATACAATACCCCTCACATTTACTCAATCCATAGGTGGTACCATTGAAAAATTACTATTCTGATGATGAGCTTCTTGTGATGATCATAGATCATAGAGAATATGATCTATAAAATAAGAAAATATACATTATAAAAGTGAGGTGCAGAACCCAAATGTTTGATGAAAAAACATAGGAACTAGAGGAGGTGATGAAGAAGTTTTAACCACATCAATTTAATCATAGTGAATGAAAATTAGGAGGGTGAAATTTATTAAGTGGAGAATATTTTAACAACAATATTTATTATAAATAAAATTCCACTTTTTGATTTGTTTAAATGTCTCATCAGAAAATATGGTTATAAAAAAAATATTATCATATTTTATTATATATTTTTTGATTTAAAGTAATGTTAAAAATCATTTATGTTAATAATATATCAATTGAACAGTGATTATTTGACTAGTATAAATATTGGGTTTAATCAAATCTAGTTGACATAGAAAAAGGATGTGATGGCCTCAAATTATAGGAACATACGCTATGAATTCAATTTATCAGAGAATCCAATAGAGATATCATCTCATGGATTTTCCCTTAACTAGTCCCAGGCTAAGATCGAACAACTTAAGCATGAGAAAAACTATTTACGAGAGAAGTTCATGCTCGTCGAGATCACGTCCCAAATCACTTTCGGTGAACTACCCCATTAAAGTCCCAACATATTTCACCTTACTCTTATATCCTTTTCTAGTGAATTAAATGTACATGTATTAATAACATATCAAAATTAATATGTACTTATTTTGTATAAAATAATGAATCTATTTTCATGCAATTATTATTAATTTGTAAGTGATTTCTATTTTGATATAATAAATCACAAATTATATTGTTTTTGATATTCAATTTAAATTATCGAATTGATAAGTTAATTTATTTTCTAAATAAATTTTATATTAATATTTTTAGATAATTTTTATCCTATATATATGATCATAAAATTTTTATGAAGTTCAAATTAATTTTTATAATGGTTCCTATATTATTATAATAAAAATCCCACCATTTCTTAATAAATGGAAAGTTGTTTTAAATGTAAAAAAAATAACATATTTATAAAATTATATAGATAAAATTTATAATATTTTTTCAATCCAAACATATAAATTATCCAATGATGATTTTTTCATAATTTTTTAAGGAAATTGAATTTTTAGGAAAATATTAAATGTTGTATAAATATAAATTGTGTTTTGTAGCACCATTATGACACAAAAGTGATGTAATAGTTAGTATAAATGTGATAAATGATAAAATATCTATTTTCCCTTTAAAATAATTTTATTTTAAGTTTGGTTATATATTGTTTTAAATCCATTATGAATCCTCCAAAACTTATATTATATTTAAGGTGTTAAAATCATTTCATTAAGAGTGTAGCTCAGATTTACATAATCAATGTAATTATTTAAATAATTTCCTCCCTTTGACATATAAAATAAATATTAGCACTGAATTTTGTTATAAACCATGGGAAAAATACATTATATGGTTTGTGGTTTTATATATTTTATTATGTAGAGGTCAAAACCTAAATAATAAATAAATCACCCTTTTCCTATATAAACCCAAACAAAATCAAATTTGTCTTCACTAAAACACTTTTTATCATGACCCATCTCTTCCATAAGCTCTCTATAGTCCTCCCAGTTCACCCCCAATAACTCACAAATCCCCTCCCAACCATTTTAAGTTACACAATCAATTAAGGGGCCTTCCTCTCTATATTTCAATTTAAGCACCATCTTGGGAATTTTTATTCTTAATTTCAATTGTTTATGATGTAATTTATTTATAAATATCACCTACTATAAAATTTATTTTTGTTTAATGAGTAATCATTTATAATCCCTCGTTTTTTACTTCACCTGGGTCATTAGTATGCTGAAATTCTGTAATGGTTTTCTCTCTTCTCATTTCTATTCAAGAACATATTTTAGGTTATGTCTATTAAATTAAATTTTCTTTTTTTTTTGTGATATCATATTCCATATTTAAATTAAAATAAATTTAATTTAAAAATGATTATGTCCCCTTTTTCTCTCTCAGTATGCCTCTCATTATCCTTTATGTACACCCATTCTCATGTCGAAAAGTTGTAAGGGGTCTTCCTCTCAACTTTTTATTAAATAAATTATTTTATGTTATTTATATAAATTTCCATTTGTTCATGTTGGGATATATTCTTCTATATCCCAAATAATTTAATTTTGATGTATAAATTATGTGATCCCCTTTTGGTATCATTAATTCTCTCTTGAATCTTTATGTACAACTGTTACCATGCTGGAATTTTCTAAGGGATTTATCTATTTTCATTTACATTCATGCCCTTTTTATGTTATGTAAATTAATTAAATATAATTATATTGGAATATGTTATTAAATATTCCCTGTAATTTCATTAATTTTATAAATTCTGAGATCTCATTTCCCTCTCATTAATCCTCCCACGATCATTTATGTACACCCTTTAACATGCTAAAATTTTATATGGATTATTTTCTTGATTCATCTTTCATCATTACCTTATTCTTTCTCTTTCCAATTTTATAATGGTGGGATACAATTTTCCATGTCCTTATTACTGACCATTTAATATCTATATGATGAGAGACCGATTTCTCTATAATTTACTGATTTTTATGAATCCTTAATAGCTACTATTATGCTACCCCAATATAACTGTGATCCTTCATGCCAAACAAAAATTGTTTGGTGAATACCAAACACTTTTCATATTAAGGGTTTTCACGCTTATGAAAATATACTTTTCTATTTGGGACTTACCCATATTTATACCACACTCCTTAATCATTGAATAAATTATGATGATGAATCAATCCATGGGTTTTGAGCTATGTGGAAAATAGTAGCATGAGAATGAAATGAATATGATGGGTGCACCAAATTAGTTCTCCAATGCATTGGGTAATGTTTAGTATCGTGATATATCCCATTGGGATTGGAATTAAACCTGATTCTTTTATGTTTGTTTTTTCACCATTATGTCATGGTGGGTTTATGCTTGACCTATGTTTGTGATTCAATGTTTTACCTAGTTTCCTCATTTCCCATGTTATGATTATCATGAATTATCATTCCTTATTATTCAAGTTCCTTTTATTCCTCATTTAAATGCATATTTTATGAAATATATCTCGTATTCTATGTTTATTCCCTTACATGGATTTATATCTCTTCACATTATCATTTTTTGCAGGTTATCCCATGCATGTTTAAGTTGTATTTAATATTTTGTGAATTTTAAAGAATTTTCAGTAAATATATTTCATTACCAATTTGATATTGTTTTGTAATGTACCTAATTACCTAAGACATTATAAATCTCAATCATCTAGGTTTAATTAAGTATATTCTTATGTATTAAATCAATTATTAATGTGAAATAAAGAGAATGGTTATTTTATATATCCCATTTTAATTTCCTAGTAATGGAATTCACATTTTATATTCTAAATCAACTTATCATTGTGTATCACTACGATGATGAACATGAACGTCCTATGGGAATTATAACAGTTTTTTTGTTTTTACTACATATTCATAATATATATTTTTGTCAAATATTTTAGGATAAAAAATACATTGATTCTATTCCTATAATATGGGATTATAAATATGTATATTTTGAGTACTTTACCAATGAAAACAATAATTATGATGTGGAGATTTCATTAGGACTTATACATAGGGGTAAACCAATTTTAAATACCCCATATAGAGTGGTCCTCATTGAGTTGTTGGAATTATATAATCAACTCTAAGAGAATATAGATGGGGGATTAATTCAGACTAGTTCTTCACTATGGGGTTCCCCAATTGTTTTTGTTAAAAATAATTAATGGAAATTTTTTTTCATTATTGATTTTTGAGAATGTTAAATAATTATTTTCATGAATTACAATATTCTAATCGGTACTGATTTTTTGTAAAATCAAAATTTTTTGTCTCAATACTTTTCTAAGATTTACCTTAATTCTGGATATCCTCAATTGAGGGTGAATATTTTACCCAAGACTTTTAACACATATTATTATATGATTTTTAATATATATATATATATATCGATTAAATACATAATAATGATTGAAACTCATAGTGTATTTGGAATAATATACAAACAAAACATTATCATTACAAAAAAAAGATTTATTTAATTTATTAATATGGGCTTATAAATCCATTTGATCTCTAGAAACTACAAGAATCAACTTGGGTAATCCTTAGAAAAAAGTGGTGTGCTAAAAATTCATGTAACGGAATAAACATGATATAGATGTATTATATCTAAGTCAAATATATAACATGATATCATAAAAAATAATTCCCATGAGTTATCACAATATAGTTGAACATAAAAATTGTTTTATCATAACATCCTGGAATCATATAATATTTGGTAGTAATACAAATCATGAAATAAGAAAAGGTCAATGGCTATTTCTAAGAAAACATCACATAGTCGACAGAGTGCCATAGTGGATTAGGTTTACCCCCTATTACCTTATATAATGTCTCATGATACAAAATCATTAACCAATGAATTTAGATATATATCTATGTTTAAACATCATAATACATTCATGACTATCTTGGCTAAAACATTATATCAATCGTAACATCTAATTATACAAAATAGGTAGGGAATGAAATCAGTTGCGTAATCCTTCCTTATATCACATTAAAAAGAGATTTTTGTAAATAAGGTATTTGAAAAACATAAATATATTTTGTGTTAAAAAATTATTTAAAGGTATAATTATCTAGTCATATGTTTAAGAGACATATATTTAGAACTTATAATATTTTCATGACATTAAAGTGAGAGAGAAAGTGAGTTATATAGAGAAAGATCATAACCCAAAAAAATGGTGGTTCAGAGAGATCACTTCCTTAAGTGTAATCATTATTCATACACATTAGAAACAATTTTATAATAATTATATATTTACTATATATATATATATATTTTAGAACAATAATCTAAATATCATACCATCTATGATCTACTTATAACATCTAACCACCCATTTATTAACAATTCATTTTTTTGAACACTCATTAGTGTGTTATATTTTTCATTTTTCATAATGGTTTAGTTTTGGTAGTGTGAGTATTTATACATTCATTATCGATATAAGTATCAATATATTCATAAAAAATGTATAGATAAAAAATTAAATACAATGTTCATTATATTGGTAAGAAATACAAACACATGAACATTGTTTATATTTTTTTTGTATATAATGAATAATAGTTGATTCAAAATTAATGATTAGAATATAATAATATATCATAAATATAATATATATTTATTAAATCCATAATTATAAAAATCTATGAGGGGAATTGTTCGACAATTTATTACATTATTTTAGGAGGTACTTTTCCACCTTACACAAAAATGACGATTTAGTTTCCCATTTCATGAAATAGGAGATGGATGAATGTGAATTAATTAACATAATAATATCTCTTTATATGGAATATATTTTTGTTTTTGTTTCCTAATTGTTGAGGAATGTATCAAGCTGTTATAATATAAAATAAAACTAAAACATTCAGTTAAATACTATACCTCTTCTTTGAACAACACCATTTTCTTTGCACAATACACACTCAATGGATGATACTATTCCCAAACTAAGACCTATAGAACATAAATAGAGATGTAAATATGGTATTTTAGTAGAGTTTTTTCTGAACCAATAAAATTTTAATGTGATATTATAAAAAGATGATATGTTTCCTTTAGTAATATATGGGGCATTATTGGTATTTCATAAACCACTAAAATAATATAAATTTATTTTATGTAAAAAAGTATCCAAATATATATAATCAAAATATAAAATGACTATGAGTATAAATAATGTAATATAGATAAAATATTATACTTTTTTAGGTGATGTTTTCACTCTTATCTTTCTATGTTAACTATTGGTTAATTCTTTGGATGATTATCATGGTGTCGACCTTTTTTACTCATTAGGGGTTAAGGGGGTTACTATAAATAAAAAAATTGTCCAATAAATGGTCCTTGGTTGTTATTGTAAACAATGTTCGTATCTAATTTAAAAATTAATTATCTTTAAAAATTCAAGTCAATTAATAAAATACAATTTATCATCAAATAACATTGATATCATTTTTTGGAAATATTCATTTAATTTGACATTAAAGATAGTATGAAAAAATTAAATTTAATCTATTAAAACATCTGTAATATTTTATTTATATCTTAAAAATTCATTTAACACTATAATACATTCAAATTACATTACATTTTAATTTTAAAAAAATTTATTTAATACTCTATTTATTGAATAAATGCTATGTGGATATTACTTAAGAATATAATAATATAATTTAACCTTTAAAAATTAGAAATTATTTCATAATAAAAATAATTAATAGTTAAAATAATTTTTTCTAAACTGAACATATCTGTAGTTTATCATATTTTTAAATATTTATAAGTAATAAAATTTAGTGAATGGTTTTTTTTAAATTTTCATTACATAAAATAATATAAAGTTCCCAATCAGTTATATTTAGAAATGATATTCCCTATCATATAAAATTTTATACACATAGACAGTTTACACTCATCAAAAATGATAAAATAAAACTATTAGGTTCATTTTTCAGACCTTTCATTTTTTAACCATAATAACATGACTTACAATTACAGTGGTGATAATTATTTAATATGGTTCCTATGAATAATGAAAAATAAAAAAATGGAACTATTTATAAAATTTAGACCTCATGATTCCAAATATGGAATCCACTTCTCAATATTCAATTTATAAAATTTTCATAAATTAATTTAAAAAAAAAATAAAAAACTCTCAAAATAATTTGTTTCTAAAAAACTCATTTTTAAGTATAAAAAACGTTTCTATACCAAATTATAGTATAAAATAAATTACTAATACAATTAGTGGGTTGTATTTAATAAAAATGAAATAAATGCATTTTTAAAACTAATCTAAAATAGAATTTTACATTTTAAATACTTTAAATGAATATATAGTATTCAATATAAATTAGTATTTATCGTCATTCCTTGAAAAATCATAGATCTTAGAAAATATTAAATATTCACTATAAGATAATTCTAAAATGATGATTACAAAAAATGATATTTTTTATTGAATAAAATTTATAAATATTTCACAAATTAATTATAAATTTTTCCAACCAAATCATTAAAATAATTTTGGGAATAAAAGTTATTTTTTACAAATAAAATGAAATTACAAAAAATTGATTGATTATTCACAATACATTTATCAGTAAAATCATATTAATTAGTGCCATTATATACATTCTAGAATGTAGTTAGACTTATTCATACACAAAAATTTAATATGTAGGTTATAATAGTCATTTTTAAATTGAAATATTCCTTGGTTCATTTCAGCTTGGGGTTCTGTAACATATATTCTATCGAACATAGATTTTTAAAATCACGCATTGTAACATTCTTCCTCCATTAAGAAAGTTAACCCTAAAAATTAAATATTACATACTAATGGGAAAATAGTTGTCAGTACTTCTTATTTATGGAACACATTGGTTCCCTTGATGCATAGACATATTATTTTTATTTACATTATACTTTCACTATGTATGTTTTCATGTTGAATAGAACATTATATCTATTTAAAATTATCTTAACCCACTTCTACGCATAACATATTTCATTTTCCAGTAGTACAACAACTGAATTTAGTACATGGGAGGGATCTGGTATATGCTTCTTCAAGAGGTACATGTGGAATTCATCGTGTACTACATATTGGGTCGGTGGAAGTGTTATTCTATAAGACATAGCTCCAATGAAATAAAAATATCAAAGAGGATCATTTTTATAGGAATTATATTACCCTTATTACCAAATATCATGAATATCTTTCATGATGTTATTCATAGAAGCACACCATCTCTAACCTCAAACTCTAGGACTCATCAATGATTGGAATCAATTATTATCTATTGACTCTAAGTATCACTAATGCGTGGTTCAAGTATCATGACCTTTTATTCCAAATTATCAGACATTTTATTTCCCAATAGCTCAAGTTCACCAACTCCATCCCATCATGAACACATTCTACATCTATTCCCATTAATATCATCATAAGGTCTCATTTAGAGTTTTCATTGAAATCTATTATTGTATGAGAACTCAACAAGAGGAATATGTTGATCACATATGCCGTTGAATTCCATTAACCATGGTATCAACATAGATTTCACTGTCTAGATAATACTTTTAGTTTCATCGTCAGTTTGGGGGGATAATCCACATTAATGTTCAACTCAATATTTATAGTATTTTGTAAACTCTTATGAAACTTGGTGTTCCTAAAATCTCTTTTTGATAAAATCGATAGAGATATTTCAAGAATCCTCACCCCCACTTTGATGTATATCTTTATAAGCTTCTCAAGTGATAATTCCTCTCATATTGATATGATAAGAGAAGTATTTGTAAGATGATTGACCACAACCCATAAAATATTATTTCATCAAAATACCTTTGTAAGAATAGTGAATAACATACATGGTAATGTTTTCTCTTTTTCGTATAGTTATGGGTAATGATATGTTCATCACTATAGAATTTTAATTTGCATCCTTAAGGTTATAAGAAAACATGCACTTTGATTTATATTCTTCCATATCCTTCTTCATATTGTCAAACCAATAGTTCTATCGATGATATCAATACATCTTCATGCTCTATTAGTGGATGGATAAGGTTAATTTTTTTCATCATTCAATAACTCCATCTTGGTCCCAACATTTTATTGTAATGATATTTATTTACCAAATATTAAAAATCCTTCCTCATAAATTTTGATCCCTAAGGATGTCCATTTCATTATAACTTCCATCATCTTCAGAATTTCTATATCATTTTTTACTATACTTTATCATTAACACAAGGTATGGATTATATATTATTTGAGAATGATGATAATATTTCTTCATTAATAACTCTCAGGTATATCCTTTGAAATTATAATTTGATTAAATCCTTTTCAATTCTCACCAGTGGTTAGGCTTCTCGATATTTTCTACTGAGAGTATCTTCTGCATTGTTTACATTCTGAAGATGTTAATGGATTGAGAAATCAATTCCCTTGATCTTCATTAACCATATTCACCGGTACAAATTAATCTCCACCTATGTGAATATATATTTTAGGCCCTAATGACATGTATATATTTCACACTTCTCTTCTAACAAACGAGGAAATTATAAAAGATTTTTTTTCATTATGTAATAAAAAGTAAACTTCTTTCTAAATTTAAAATGAAATAAATGGGGTTCATAGAGATTAAATATTTTATACAGATGGAATTATAACATGACCATAGAAATAATAACATGACCATTTCGAATAGAAGTTTGTCCAATATAATAGTTACCTCTTCAAATAAAGTATAAATAAGATGTATCCATCCTATAAAAGAAAATATGATATATTTATATCCTTGAACAATTAAATAATTAGTTTTTCGAAGTTTTAAATTAAGTTACCGAATTTTTATAAGTAATAAATAGTTAATTACAATTTTATAATTAATTTAGTTATCTAGAAGAAAATATAATTTCATAAAATAGATTCATGAAATAATATGTTACTGTCTAATGATTATAAGATAATATTATGGGACCTCAGTTAACTTTTCAAATTATTATAAAATCAGCTATAGTTTTAAAACATGTAGTTTTCAAATAAAAAAATTATTTTAATTAAAAATTAAATTTCTCATATGTTGATCATTTTTTCATCCAATGGATTTAATTTTTAAATTCTAGAAGTCGATAAATGTTGAGGGTGAATTTTAGATATAATCTTGAAATACTTGATTTTTTGTGAATAGTGAGATATGATAATTTAAAAAAATAAGCAAAATACCTGAATTATTGAGTTTTGGATGATGTTATGATGAGGTAAGAACCCTTGTTTATAAATCAAATGAACAAATTACTTTATATAGTCACAAAAACAAACATTTTTACTTGTCTTTAGAAAAATAATAAAATAATGATTAAAATAATGGAAAAATCATCCTCTCCTCCACAATAAATATCACCCCTCACCTCCCCCTCTCCTCACACATAAAAATATTTGATCATTTTCCAAATTCTACCCAATCCTCTTCCCAAGCCTCTTCCCTATGACAAAGACCTACTAGTATAATGACCATTAGGAATAGTAATCAGGATAAATAAATAGTAACCTAACCTAATAAAGTATAAATAAACATTATCCATACTAAAAATGAAAATAAGATATATTTATATCATTTAACAAGTATATATTTTTTTCTAGAAATTATAAATTAAGTGATAGAATTTGTGTATGTATTAAATATTTAATTACAATTTTAAATTTATTTAAATGATTTAAAATAAAATATATTTTCTTAAAATAGATTAATTAATTAATATCTTATTGTCTAATGATTATTTAATAATTTTATGAGTCCATAATTAATTTTTCAAACTCATAAAAATTAGTTATACTTTTAAATCTAGTATTTTTTGAATAAATCATGATTTTAATTAAAAATTAAATTTATTATATTTAGAAAAATATTTTCATAAAATGGATTTAATTTTTCATTTCTACACATTAAAAAATGGTTAGTGTGAAGTTTTGAGATTTTTCTCAAATACATGAATTTTTTGGTGAACAGTAAAATACAATAATTTACAAAATAAGGTAAACACATGAATTATTGAATAATGGATGATAATATTTTGTGGTAACGTAAGAACCTGATTTTACACTGAGGTATGGATTCTTTAAATTTTGGTCTAAATCTTTAATTTGGTCCTAATATAGATGCCTAAGGGGATAATAAAGGTATCATGGGTATTCGGGGCAAGTTCAAAGCCTAGAACATATCTTTTTTGGGGGGAAATAGGCATGGTTAATAGTTTAGTGTAATCAGTGGAAGAATTCTGCACAGTTTGGAAAACTGTGTAGATTGTGTTTTTTCTGAATAAGCCAACCCGTACGATTGGCACACGGCCATGCGGCCTAACCATGCAACTTCCCCCTTTTCCCTGATACCCATGCATGGTTTTTATATGGTTTGTCAAACGATTTAGACAAACCATTCACAAGCTAAATTTGCATAAAATTCCAGTTTTCCATTTAATCATCTATTTAACCTTCCTCATTCTTCCCAATCTGATTTTATATAGAATTAACCTATTTCACCACCAATTTGTGGATTTTTGAAGATATTCCCTTGGAATTTAGAGATCTCATTCATCTGGAAACTGATTGATCTTCCATTCAAGGCATTAGATGTGAAACGGTATGTACTCGAGTCCTCTTAAGCTTTCTCCATCTCTTTTTCTCTCAACCAAGATATAGGGGTATGAGTGTTTTTTACTTTTTCATAAAACTACTCTGATCTGATCCAAATCAAGGGCCAATATTGAAGGATAAGTATCATATAATCCTAAGATGGGTGTTCTATTACTCATCCCTAAAGTTCATTGATTTTGGATTTGTCATGTGGGGCCCACAGGTTTCATCAGGGTTCATTCATTGAATTTATTTTCCATGATTATTATCATTTCAGCTGTATCAATATTCTATTTCTACATATATAATTAATTATTGGTTTTTATGACCATAATTGTATCCCTTCCATGTCGAAGGTCAGGCCATAATTACTTTTTTGTGTTTTGACTTATTTGGTCCACTATTCGGGTGTGCCTTGGCTTGACCTCTTTAAAGTTAAGATTTTCAATTTTAATTGGATTTGTTTATATTATGAATTGCATAATTGCAAGTACCATGTATGATTTCCACCTGACCTACATATGGAATGTTCATCAATTGATAATTAAATGTGAAATTGAAATTTGCAATTATATTTTGTATATGACTTGATCGGATTAAATGTAAATGATTGATTGGTTTCATGATCGTAGAACCCATTACCAAATTAATGGAAGGTAGCGGAATGAAACATAATTATTGAATATTCATTAAATGGAAGTAAATAAATGGTTGCAAGATACTTGTCCTTAACACACTAATGACAGACATAAAATTACTATTTATAAATATTATTGAAAGAAGGGTGTACAAAAAATCCTTAACAAGAAACCCTCAAGGGGGTTTAAAATGATGAATCCCAAGGAAATATACCACATAAAATGACCAACACTATAATGTTAGGGAACCCAAACTATCATAAATGGCTACTTCCTCTCATAGGATCCCAATCTTCAAATGCGCATCCACAATGATGTTGGTCTCCCTCCAACTATGACGAATGAGCATGCATTGATTAGTCCTTAAAAGACACATCCGGATAATGTAAACTAGATTCTAAAGAACCTCCAACCTCCCCTGAACAATTTTAACTAGAACATTTGAGTCTAACTACAATTTAGACACATGAAACCCCTGCATCATACAGGTTTTTGTCCTCATAAGAATTTCTCATGACTCTTCCCCCAAAGAACTACCCTAGCCATAGTCCTTACTAAACACCCATAGAACTGATCCCCTCAAGTCCTATAGTACCCCCCCCCCCACCTGTCCTGATCCCTTTCATTAAAGAACCATCCCCAATGAGATTTACCCCACTAGGAGGAGAGCCAAATCATCTGATCCACCTCCACCCACACGAATAGCCATGAATGCAAGGTCTGGTAAGAAGATTACAAATCGTGGTTGAATGGTGGCCCTCTTTAAACAATGATGCCTACTCAAAGATCTGTGATCTCGCCCTCATTTTAAGTAAGTGAGTAGAACTATGAGTTCCCACACGTGCATTATTATTGTCCTCCATAATAACCTAGTAGATTTATCACACAAAGAAACCAAGAATACAAGAAAACCTGAAATGAGAATTGCTCGAAGCTGATACATGGTTACATAATGTGCATGGACCAAATCACATCCACCCAATCACTCTGAAATAAAATTTTCACCATTGATTCATCCCACAACATCATAAAATAGTAACAAAGATAATCCAAGTAAATACCCCTACTTTGAATGTTATCATCCATTGTAAGCGACTAGTTTTTAATGTTCCAAACAAGGAAATTCATTTTGGTTGGAAGCTCCTTTCACCAAGACTTCTCAGAAAACAGATCAAACAAATACTCCACGTTCATCCAAATCCTAAACTCATAAAAGTAAAACCTTTATAAACTTTATCTTTTTAAATATATTCTATCCTCCTAGACATTCATGCAAATTATTTTAAACACCTCAAGCTGGTCTCGGTTTAGCACTGGCTTGATTAGAACAGGGTACCCCCTCTTTTTCTCGAATGAAATGTCAGGGGTAGGGTATCTCGGAAACAACATACTCTCCCCCACCTTATTAGCTTTCCAGAAACCAATGTCCCCCCTTACAATGATCTGTCGAGAAGATCCTTGAAGATCTTCATAGAGTGGGAACATGCACCTGGCAAGGCTAGATGGACATATCCTTTGATCATCCATATTCACCTCGATTTCCCAATACCACTCTCTAAAAAACAAAGCCCATATGGAAGTCCCAGAAACAATTTCCAAAGACAACCATGCTTGCATGCCTTTAATGGTTTTGGAAAGGTCACACAGCCCCACTCCCCCCCTCCTCAATCGTTATGGCCATATGTTCCCATGAGGTACAATGGTATCATCTCGATTGATTGTCATACCAAAAAATGTCGTTATGATCTTCTTCGTTCTTACAATGGTTCCTTTATGGGGATGGATAATAGGGAATATGTGCATCATAATAGATGTTAGAACACTATTAATCAAAAAAACCTCCCAAAAATGATATAAATATTTTTTCCCAGTTGTAAATCCTTCCAAAGAGTTTATTTTTGATGTCCTCAAAAATGATCTTCTCGATGTTCCCTCATGGGAGGGAAACCATGAGATATATCATAGTAAATTTCTTTCGTTGACAACCTAAGATAACTTAAATGTCCTTGCATCTTCTTTCAGTACACTTGTTGGAAATAAACAAAAGGTTCTTACCGAGTTTGATATTCTACCCACTTAACCCAATGATACTTTGAGGGAATCTTCATAAGTCTAAGTATTGATCTACACCAACCGTTAATAAAGACCATTACATCATTAGAGAACATAATATGTGAGACACCAACCCTTCCCTTCCACTGGATATATGGATACAAACATCCATTCGACATACCTTTATGAATATTCAAAGAGAAAGCATCATATGACAAAAATAAAAGAATTATTTATAGAGGGTCCCACTCCCACACTCCCCCAGAATGTTTTTAAGATATTGAAGCACTTTCCCTTGAGATATATTGATAGCCAAGGGGATGAGAATCAATGAAAACATAGATCATAAAACAATACCTAAAACCCAAAATTCCACATCACCCAAATGATTAAGCTCCATTACAACTTTTTATATGACTTATCCATGTAGATATAAAGGATTACATGAATTTATAATCAAATAATAATGGATTATCACGAGAACACCTTGGATTCTGAATAGGGAATACCATGAGCACTCAGGAACACCATTCTGATTCAAGGATATTACTTTCTTAGGTTAAGAACCACCTAGATCCAAATCCTTGTCTATTCATGGATGCCTGGTATGATATCATAGGATCCCAACATATTATTCCAGGATTCCTTAGATACACTCCATGGAACCAGCATTGACAAGTAGATTCCATGGTTACAGCCTATAGGACCTTGTCTTTACATAGTCGTATTTTAACTTGGATGATCACCTTGGATTTATTAGGCACCTTATTATGGAATTACTTGGACATAATCCTTGGATTATACTCTTTACCATAGTCAATCTACAATTAGTACGGATTTGGTGACCCTTGGGGTCTACGTTACCTTGGTTAATACCTTGTAACTTTCACTATCTACACATAATGAGACTTTGTTAGTGATAAACATTACCCATTTGACCTATTAAAATAAACTGGGAATTAATTAATAAATGAATTATTTACATGTTCAAACACCAACTAAGGGATGACCAGGTACTTGGGTATTTAGGTACATTGTGATTCTGTACATTATATATGCATGCCCACACATTGTTACATTTCCATTACATGGGTAGGATGTTATAGATTACATTGGTGGTGGCCCACTAAGATTTCTCTCACTGCCACTCTGGGCATCATTTGGTACCCACAGTACATTACACTGTTGCAGGTGTTGACAAACGGAAGGATACTTATTCGAACACATGATTTATTGCTATTTAGTATTGATATTGCTAGCATAGTACTGAGTTGGATGTCGAGATCCATGGGATATTCAATATATTCATTTTAATTTTTGAACATGTAGTTCCTACTATCTTGAATCCATGTTTTCTATTTTTCTAGTACATGATATATCATCATTAGTTGTTGAATGTTATTTTAGTTGTTTCAGTTATTATTATTGTTGTCTCTGTCTTCTATTGTTCCTTTTTTTACATATATTGCTTCCACTATTTACTCATGTTTACTCTCTCTCCTTGAGTTACACTTTGGTACTGAGGGAATAGTCTCTCCATGGAAACACCTTAGTCCCTCGCTACTAGTCAGCAGCCCCAGGAATTCGAGTAGATTCACTTAAGACAATGTGGCCCATAATGCCCTGGGATCCCTTTAAGTGCATTCCAGATCTGGGATGTCACAAAGTTGTATCAGATGGTTTTCTTTTATTTCCTTACTATTTGGAGACAATATATTAGAGATTAGAGATTCTTGTGACATGGTCATAATTCGTTCACAGGCATCGTGAAACCTTGTTTGGGTAAAAGCCATGTTACCCAAAATGTAATTGTTATTCTACATTTCCTATTACAGTTGATATTATTTCATCATTGTTTGAGGCACATGTTTTGTCATGTTGTGTAATATTATCAGGATTGAGGATTTATTTCATCCATATCCTGATTATATGAGGGCAAGGATAATTACAACATGCATTATTATAAACACCTAAAATTCATATATCATGCATATATCCATTACATATAGGTTCATTTAACTACTTTTCATTTATTGATAATTTTATGATTGTTGAGTGATGTTGTGGTAGTTTTCAGGTAATTATATTACTTTTTGTTGTGATTGAGTGGTTATCTACCTAAATTCATGAGGTCTATAGGCCCTCATGGGTTGGGATGATTAATTTACTGAGTTGATCCATTATGCTATAAATAAATATGTGTTTTCTCTGGTGATAGGTGTATGTGCATGGATTCATCAAAAAAAAAGGATGTACATTATAAGGGGAATCATGACATCTAAAATTAATTGGTTACACATCCTTATCCTTAATTTTCATGTCTACGAAAGTTAGATGAGTGAACATAGAAATTAACTTCAAAATGACATGAAACATATACATGAGCACTTACAAGTACCTAGCCATCTAAGCCAGTATTTTTGGGGTAGTATGCCTTGGGTAGTGAGTTATCTTACATTCATCGTCTTCTATTGATATTATATTATGCTTCTAATATTATTCTGATGGGTGTGCTTAGAATTTTTAGAACAATTCCTTCCTGACACCGTCGTGTCGTTCACCAGGAAGGTGGTGATGATCATGCTCCAGACATGGTGGGAATTAGGCCACTAGTATTACCTCAAAGAGTGCCACTTGAGGCACTAATTGTTCTACCTGATTTGGGAATTGATATCCATGTTCATGAAATTTTATAATTTCTAATTAATTCCATGCATGGTGTTACACATATTTCACCCATGATGGCTTATCTGAATCGTGAGTTCTAGCAGCAACATCCTTATACCTTTTAAGGGGATGGTGGTCCACGGTCTATTGAGTCTTACCTATAATCCACCCTATCCTTTATTGAGAATCTATATTTTTATATAGATAGGAGGGTCGATATTTTTTTTTGTACATGCTTTGGGATTTCGCCAAGCGCTGGTGGGATGTGATTACCCAGGCTGGCCATCATAAGGGCATGTTATGTGTTGATTTCTAGACAACCCTCTATGGTCAGTTCTTTCCCCATACACTAAGAGGAGAAAAGTCGAAAGATTCTATGCATCTTGAGAAGGGTTCAATGTCATTCATGGAATCTTTAGTGTCTTTCATAGAGTTATAATACTTTTCCCTTCTCCTAGATGGAGATGAGCTTTCATGAGGTAGACGTTTCAGGGATGGGATCCAGTATTCCATCCATACACAGGTCCTTTTCTTTCACCTGCTTACATTTTACGTAGTATCCAATCAAGATCTTATCATTGAGTGTGACCTAAGGGATATAAATAGTACTAGGCATAGAGGTTCAATGATGTGAAAGGACATTTTTTCATCTAGTGGCTTGAAACGCTCCATCGAGTTTTCTCATCAAGACAGTCATAGCAAGAGTACCTATTTTGATAGATCGTTGGTGTTCCATTAGTGTGAGAGATGGGAGAATACAATGCCTTAGTGTGATATAGACCGAATTGAGTTTTGAGATTGTGGTTGTATGGAGAATATTCATCGTTTTTGTAGGACCTTTACACCATCTTCAAGTGGAAAAGAATCTGTCCCATCTCCACATTCAAGAGCAAGTTATTTTATATCGTGTTAGGTGAGGCATTGGAATTGAAACCGCGTATTTGGACAAGGTAGAGATCATGGTCGTGGTAGTGAGGCCACTGATCACTAGCAACACCAAAAGTGTAGCTTTGATCATGGTAGCCCATATGTATCACAGGGTCATGGATCAGGTCTGTTTCATGCACTATATCCAATACCTGAGGATTAGTCTGCGGGACCATCTACAATATGAGGGACTATTCTAGAAGAATCTACTACATTATCTTTCTTAATTGATATATGTGTTTCCCACTATTTTATCTCTATATCTATCGTTTAATGTCTCATCCTAGACATAAAGTATAACTACGGTGTAATTATCTTGGATACCTTGTTAGGGGTACAAACAGAAGGCATATTCCAGTGTAGAGACCGCCCCCTTGAGGTAGGCAGTTACCCATTCTTATGGAACCTCTTTATCTTTAAGATGACGGGCTTTGATTTTATTTTAGAATGGACTAGACCATTCACTATCATGATTTTCTAGACAACTATTGTCACATGATATCTTTTACCTAATCATAGGTTAGTTTTTATCTGTATAAGGGTGAGTGGGATGTCTATACTGGTAGAGTTGGACTAGAGAATCATAGACTAGGTGGAGTGACCACCCAGATTGGAAATATTTTCATGGAGGATTAGGGTTCATGATGAGTTTATTTCCATCCAGTAGTGGATCATTTCAGAGATGTTTTTTCAAATTATTTTTCTAGTTTAACTCTAGGGAGAGAGGTAGAGTTCACAATCGATCTTGTTCCATGATCATCTCTAGTGTATATTCCTCCATAAAGGATGGAACCTATAGATCTTCAAGAGTTCAAGCACCATTTAGAGGATTTATAGTTTAAAAGTTTTATATATCCTTGAACATCATCTTGGGGTTCTTCCATTCCTTTCTACAATAAAGAAGAAATAACCTTACGCCAATGTATGGATTAATGAAGGTTGAACAATCATACAATTAAGAACTTATATCCACATCCTATAATTGATCATCTCTTTTACCATCTCCGAGGAGAAAATGTTGTCTCCATGATTTACCTGAGATCAAGTTACCATCATGTGTGAGTCAGACCATGAGACATACCTCGTACATCATTTTGTAGTAGGTATAGTTTATATGAGTACCTTCTTATGTCATTGGGTCTTAAGAATGTTCCTCCCATTTTCATATATTTGATGAATAGATTTTCCCAACCCTATTTGGACTCTTTTGTTTTGGCCTTTGTGAATGACATCATGGTATATTATATCACTCATAGAGACCATGCCAAAAATCTTAATATCTTTATTATTACACTGAGATGGAATCATATTTACACCAAGATTCCAAAGTTCCAATTCTGGATCAACAAAGTCCACTTCTTATGTTGTATTATCTTAGAATCAGGAGCGTCTATTGAACCTGAAATGTTGATGATGTAGTTTCCTCATATCAGCCCAAGAAAGTGTTTGATATATATTGTTTCTTGGGGATGGATGGATATTAAAAAAATTCATACAAGACTTTTCATTTCTTTCTTTACATTTTACTGGTCTTACAAATAAGGATGACAAGTTCACATACACAGAAGCATGTGAGAAATAATTTCACAAGATGAAAGAGAATCATGTATCCTCACCTATTCAAATTATTCCTGAGCTAGGTATATGTTATAACATATTATGTGATTTATCAGGCATCAGTCTAGGAGCATTTTTGATATAGGAATACAGATTCATTTCATATGGATCATGGAAGTTGAGGCCTCATGAAGAAGATTAACCGACGCACAGCCTGGAGCTAGTAGAAGTTGTTCGAGCCTTATATTGATGGATACATTATCTATTCGGTGAGAACATTTTGGTGTGAAAAGACCACAATAGCCACATATATATCTATTCATAGTGTGAGTTGAACCTCATATATTAGAGATGGAAAAAATAACTACAATCTTTTGATTTTAAGCATACCTATATGCCTAGGAAATGCAATGTTGTTGCAGATGCACTAAGTTGAAAAACTCAATCACAGGACGTATGGGAATCTAGTGATTAATGGAAGTTAATGGACCTCTTTTATGAACTTCATATAATGTTTTAGGACATTCATGATAAGTCTTACCTCTCAACCTTGACTGTTACCTCTTCCCTCCTGAGAAGGTGAAGAGTTGGTAGTTTTCAGATCCTAAAGGATTGTTCCTTTGTGAGAGTATATTAGAAGACAACCCACCTCTGTATTGGTTTTTGAATAGAGACAACGTCTTGTATATATGTGGATGTATTCGGGTTCCTACAGACATTCGAGAATAGTTGATTAAAGAGTCACACGCCTCTCAGTGGTCAGTTTATCTAGGAATCTCAAACATGTATCGAAACATGTGATGCCAGTATTGGGGGGCTGGGATGAAACATTAGATAGAAGGCTTTATAACTAGGTGTTCCACCTATCAGCATGTGAAGGCAAAGCACCAGAGACCTTTATACTTATTACAACTGCTTCCAGTCCTGTAATGAAAATGGGAAGATGTTGCTATGGATTTAGTAGTCATATTAACTAGGTCACCAACTGGTAGAAATGATATATGGGTTGTCATTGAAAAACTAATGAAATCATACTACATCATTCCTATTTGATAGCCTTCCTCAGTTGATGAGGTAGGAAGACTGTATGTCTGTGATATCATATGACTACACATGGTTCCACATACTATTACTTCTAATAGCGATGCTTGTTTCACGTCATGGTCATGGTAGAGATTTTAGAAGCCTATGGGAACACATGTTCTTATATTTACAGCTTCTAACCCTTAGACTAATAGACAATCCGAATAAAAAATACAGGTTATAGAGTATATTATTTGAGAATGTGTCCTTGATTTCGACGGTTCTAAAGAGAAGCATATACCTCTCATCAAGTTCTCTAATAATAACTGATTTCTGGCCACAATTCAGATGGATCCCCTGGAGACCATATATCATAGGACATTCCATTCACCTTTGTGTTGGATAGAGGATGGTGAGGTAGCACTACTAAGTCCCTATCATGTTTTGGAGTCTTCAAAGCATGTTCAACTGATGATAAGACTTAAGGCAACTACTTGGTCTAAAAAAGAATCATATGTTATTTTCCTTCAATTATCTATTCAATTCAAGGTCAAGGATCATTTTTATCTTCAGGTATCACTTATGCAAGGCCATAGAAGGTTAAGAAAGCAGGGGAAGCTATTGCCTTTTTTAGGGCCTTTTGAAATTATAGAGATACTAGGGTCGATAGATTATGGATTGATACTACCTTAGAGGTACCATTTCATGCATGATGTATTTCATGTTTCATATCTTCTCCATTATCATGACAATCCATCTCATAATTTTTATCCCAAGGAAGTTGAGTAAGATGTTGATGCTACCTTTGAGGAATATCCAGTATGCATCATCGACCGGAGCACGAAGGATCTCCAAGGCCGGTTTGTCCATCTCGTATGGTCGGTATTGAAGCACAGCTGAGTATAGGATATTAATTGAGAGAGGGAAGAAAACCTAAATTCCCAATGTCAATAGTTTTTCTTAGGAAATTTTTCTCCACCATTGGAAGTTGAACTCAGGGACGAGCTCTTTTAATGGGGGACATTGTAAAAACATAGGTTTTTCCCTTATGAATGGATCCTTTAAATTTTAGTCTAAATCATTACTTTGGACCTAATGTGGATTCCTAAGGATTTAATAAATGTCTCAGTGGTTTCGGGGAAATTTTGATTCCCAAAACCCATCTTTTTGGAAAAAATAGACTTGGTGCCTGATTTAAAGTAAACCTTGCGGATTGTGTTATTTCATAAAGAAACAACTTACATGGTTGGTGCATGGTCATGTGCCTAATTGTGAGATCCCCCATTTTTTCCAGGTACTTGTTCCAGGTTTGCATATGGTTTTTCAATCTTTACAAATGCTAAATTTTGGTAAAAAGTCCAGTTTTTTCCTTAATGATCTAATTAATCTCCCTTATTCATCCTAAATCTAATTTTTTTTGGGGATTAACATATTACTCTCTCAATTTGAGGATTTTTTAAGATATATCCTTGGAATCAAGAGATATTCATCATTTGGAAATTTTTCATTCTTCTGTTCATCACGTTGGTTGTGCAATGGTATGTTCTGGAGTCCTCTTAAGCTATTATCCTTCTCTTTTTCTCTCAACTGAGATATTGGGGTATGAAAATTTTTCTATTTTTCATATATCTAATCTGATTCGAGCCAAGTCGTGGTTTATTATCTAAGGATAAAGATATCAAAGGCTAATGTTAGTGGTTTATAACTCATCCCTAATGTTTTGATTTTGGATGTGTCATGTGGGGCACACTGATTTCATTGGGTGTCATTTATAGAATTTATATTCCAGGATTATAATAATTATAACCATATAGATATGCTCTATTGATATATGTGATTAATTGATGGTTATTATGACCAAAAAATCATCCCTTCCTTGGTAAAGGTTATTCCATAATTGGTTTTTTTGTGTTTGGACATGTTTGAGCCATTGTTTGGTTGTGCCTTGGCTTGACAACTTTAAGGGTAAGATTTTCTATTTTAATTGTATTGGTTTATATTATGATTTTTATAATGTAAATTACCATGTATGCATACCACTTGACCCACCTAAGGTATGTTCTTAAATTGATAATTAATTGTGAAATGTAAATTTGAATGTATATTGAGTATATGACTTAATCATTTTAAATACGAATGATTGATAGTTTTCATGTCTGTAGAACCCATTACCACATTACTGGAAGGTAGTGGAATGAACCTTAATTATTGAATATTCCATAAATGTAATTAAATAAATGGGTGCATGCTACATGGCCTTGTCACCCTAATGAAATGAAATGCATGAACCAACGGTTGTATGCTACTTGACCTTAGCACACTAATTAAAGGAAATGATTTAACAAAATAAAATATTAAATGAAATTATAATCAAAAAGGAATGTCTTGACTCGATCTGACCTTGGATTATAATCAGGGAATTCCATGAGCATTTGAGAACCCCATTCTGATTCAAGGATACATATTTCTTGGGTTGAGACCCACCTAGATCATGATCCCTGTTTGTTTTTTGATACCTGATATTATATTGTAGGAACCCTCCATATTATTACATGATGCCTAATATACACTCCTTGGATCCATTATTGACATATAGGTTCCATGGTTACAACCCATAGGGCACTGTCTCTCATTATCACCTTTTTACCTTGGATGATCACCTTGGATTTGGTAGGAACTTTATTGTGGAATTCCTTGGACATGCTCCTTGGATTACACTCTTACCCTTAGCCAAGCTACAGTTACTACTGAGTTTGTGACCCTTTAGATCTATGTTTCCTTGTTTAATACCTTTGATCTTTCACTATTTACACATCATGAAACTATAGCATTGATGTCCATGCATCACATGACCTATTAATATAAACTATTAATTAATTGATTAATGAATTGGTTACATGTTCAGACACCAGCCGATGTCTGATATAGGTACATGGGTATTTAGTAACATTGTCCTATATTACATTATATATGCATACCTTCATACTATTTTATTTCCTTTAAACATGTCGTATATTTTAAGAACCATTGGTGGTGGACCACTGAGATTTATCTCACACCCTCTCTATGAGCCATTTGGGACCTAGAGTGGATTACATGGTTGATGGTGTTGAAAAAGGGAAGCATGCGTCTTCAAAAACATTATTGATTGTTATTTAGTATGGAGCTTAATAGAAGTGGACTGAGATGGAACTTAGGATTATTAGGATAGTCTTTGGTTTCCTTTTTAATTTTTGAACATGTTCGTATTTATTTCTTGTATCATAGTTTTCCAGATTTCTAGTACATGAAATATCATCATCTGTTGTTGAATGTTATTCCATTTTTTTTATTTATTATTATTGTTGTCTCTACTTTTCATTATGAAGTCTAATTACATATATTTATTCTGAAATTTTACAATGTTTACTCTCACCCATTGCACTACACCTTGATGATGAGGGAATAGTCTCCCTATAAACACACCTTAGGTCGTCGCTACTAGTCGGCTGCCTCTGGCGTTCAGGGAGATGCACTTGAGGTCATGTGGCCCACCAAGATTAGGGCACCATTTAAGTGGAATCTGGGTCTGAGACATCATAGGTAAGCAACCTTATTTGGAACTCACATGTACTAATTTCTATATTTATTCATTGGAACAAACACTATTACATGTATTGAGGGAAAAAATGAATTAATGATTAAAATAAAAGAAAACCCTTCCTCTCCTACAATATAAATACCACCCCTCACCCCGTATTCTCATCATGCCTCTAAATCTGTGAGCCTTACACAAATTTATCCTAATAATCTTTCCCATGTCCTAGACATTCTGGCCTGACCAAAATGCCAAAACCATAGGCCTTAGTATTTTCTCAAGGAGCATAATTCAAGAAGAAGAAATCCACTTTTTTTATTTTTTTTTCTTTTCAAATTCTTCTTATTTTCTTATAAACTCTTCACCTCTCATTATCCAATAGGAATCGAAACTCCAGTATCTCATAGGTATATTAATTTTATCATTTTTATAGAAAATTTTCATCATATTACTTCTTCTCCTCTCCTTTTTAAAAAACACTATCTGGGATGTGTGGACTAACCGACATTGTAGACGATGTGTTTTCAATTTAAATTACCTCTATGATGGTTGGTCATAAAACCATTATAATAGTTGAAAAATGTTGTAAATTCTATGATATTACCTATTTCATGGTATGTAATTAACATATATGTAAAATATATAATTATATAAATAAACTAATTTTTGATGATTTAAGAACCACTAAAATGATCTAAACAAATATCATTAATGTTTTATCGAATCAATGTTTATCATATCTAAAAACTAATATATGGTATTATATAATGTTATAAACTTTGTAAATACCATTTCATTCCAATTGTGGATTTTCTCTACCATTTGACATGAAAACCAATAACGAAATGACTATGGAAAGCATGTAAATAACTAACCCAAAACAATAGAAATAACAAAATCTTTTTAATAAATACGTGAAAATATGGTATAAAATTTCATGTAATGTTTTATAAAAATTAACATGGTGTTTTAATATATTAATAACACTCATTCAACCATATATAAGAGGTTTGGACACATTTAATGTAAGAAAACCCAGAGGTAAGGGAATTCATAAACCAATTACCATTCTTTAGGTTAACCTTCTACGTCATTGATTTTTTCATGCTATGATTATTTGACAAATAGGTTTTGATTATATTGTGTTGTATTATGCGGATTTACAGTGAATATATATTCTTTTCATTTTATTAATTCTTTCATAAAAAATAGGATATTTGTAAGTGGCTTTCATTTTAAAATCATTTTAAATGTCTCCTTTATGAAATTCAAAAAGATTGTACTGTTTTATCTTATGAGATTTTTATTCCAATTTCATGATTTTTTATTACTATAATGATGGATATATATGTTTTTAGGGTTATTTTTAGGAATATTATTTCATTATTATGTGCACGGTTTTTATATTTTAATGGTTATTTTTTTACGAAAAAACTTTTTTTTGAAATATCAATGTATTTTGATCAAGGGTTAAATAAGTGATCAAGTGTTCTAATACATGAAATGTTCACTATACATTTTTTATGTTGGGTTTATCCCATTATAGCTCATGGTATTCTCTAATGATTCCCATTATAGCTCAAAATATGATGGGTTGAGACCCATTATATCTTAAGATATGTTGGGTTGGGCCCATTGTTGCTCAAGATATGACGGCTGATCCCTAATATAGCTCCCCAATGCATTGGGTACTCTAGATAAGAAAGTAGACTAATAGGTTATTTCATTTGTTAGGGTAAATTTATGGTTGACATGATAAATATAACACCAAGAAAATTCATGATGTCTCTATGCATGTTGATGAGTTTTTATGAAATTTGTTTTAATAGTGTTTATGTTATCACTTGGTCAATGATTTATTCTTTATATCCATTACTATGATTTTATTCTAATTGCAAGATTTTAAAATGTTTTCATAGGTTATAGTGATGGGTAAGAGAAATAATTATGTCGTGATGAATTTTATGAATATTTCACAAAAAGAAATATTTTTTTTATTTTTGATGTTGTTTTATTTTGGAAAAAATGGATAAAGTTTTTCAGTATCCTCTTTGTATTAATGTTTCATGTGATGTATGTATAATGTCTATATATTATAAAAATATTAAATTTAAATGATACTAAATGTGTAATAAATAATGTTCTTGACTAAAATTCATGGCAATGTAATGTTTTTATGGTTGGGTCCTTGTAGGGGGTATTAGAGGACTGTTTAGATAACATTAGGGGTTATGATGATGTAACTAGAATACCATAAATGATTTTTAATTTATGGTATATATGAAATGATATATCTTTTTAAGATTACTATTTTTCTTTTACTATGATATGTCTATTCAAGATGGTTATCCATGGAATAAATAGGGAAGCTAACGTAGGAAATCACTGAGAGGTGGATATCTATCTAAATCATTTGCCTGGAAGGGTGGGAATTAGAACTGATTAGTTTGTGAAAGTAATGGATTTGTTGAATCATGATATAAATGGTGGTGGTGTTCATTATAGATAGTAACCTGATCTATCATCAAGGAACATGTCTTTTGTAGACAATTTCATGAGGAAACATTCCACTTCATTTAGTGGATCTTCTGTCCTAGTGGATGCTGGATGATGGATTAATGCTCTCGAAATGATATTTGATGTCATGGGAAGTTTATAATGCAAATGGTTAACCATATTAATTTATCATTATGATGGTTAATCTGATCAATTGTGCTATATAGTTAGGAATACAAGAGAAACAGATGATCTTGATACTTTTGAATGGGATGATTTTAAGAGTCTTTTTATAGAAAAAATGTTTTCCGAACTGTTTGACTCAGAATTTATAAACAATTCTTGGAAAGAAAGAATATAGGTAATGATTCTGTGTGATTATATGAATCCAATTTCATGATATTGGCCAGTTATTTATCGAATTTTACTCAGTACATTGATATATAAATTTATATATTTTAATCTGTTTTGAAACCATTTTTATGGAGACCATTATCTTCACAATATGATAAAATATATGTGAAAGTTTTTAATTGTGCTAAAAAATTTGAGATGGAGTTTTCTAACATGTATGTTTCTTGTGAAGATAATAATAATAAGTGGCCATGTTGGCAGGCTTTGTCAAAGAATTCATGAAAGAAATATCGAGGTAGGAAAATAAAATTTTCTTCTTGTGAAAATTGTTGTAAAAATCATCTTGGATAATGTCTTATAAATTCTAGAAAATACTAGAGATGTAAGAGTTTGGGAACATGTATCCTGAGTTCTAGGAAAGTGATCAAAAAAACAACGAGAGGTCGATGTTGTGATTCATTAACTATAGGGAATTGGGTCATTTTTCTAATGTGTTTTCAAATCTAGTCAACTAGGAAATAAATCTAAATGATTGTATTTAGAAGGGTGTGTAAAAATCCTTGGAAAATATTTCAGTATATTTTGACCCATCAAATGAAGTGGTATCAGGTACATTGATTGTTTTACCAAAAAATCTAATGTTTTATTTGATTCAATGTCTACATATTCCTTCATTTGTGAGAAAATGTTTTCTAAATTGGAAATTCCACCACATGAAATGAATCCACAACTCATGGTAAAAACACCTCGATGAAATATTGAGGAAAAAATAAATTATAATAATCAAGCTTTATTTTTTGGCAGAAAGAGTTTACTTGAAACCTTGGATTTGTTACCTCCAGTATATATTGTTATTATTCTAGGTATGGACTTTATTTCTTCTTATATTTCTAAGATAGATTATATAGAAAAAGGAGTTTATTTTCTCAAAAGAGCTTCAGTTTGTGTACATGAATGAACCCATACAATTTATAACATATGAAGAATATGATAAACTATTAATTGATGGAAATGATTGTTCTCGTGCACATATTTTTGAATGTAAGGGAACTATTATGATTAATCATGTCCCAAGGGTAAATGAGATTATTGATGTTTTTATTGATAAATTTTCTAGTCTTTTTCTTGATCTAGAGGTTGTGTTTTCTATTTACGTAGTTCTCAATGCTAACAAAAATTTCAAATCCTCTTACCGAATAGCTCAAATGGATCTTTTGGAGTATAAAAAGAAGTTTCAAGAATTATTAGATAAAGGCTTCATCTGACCTATCTCTTCACCATGGGGTGATCCTACCTTGTTTATTAAAAGAAAGATGGTTTAATGAGACTTTTCATTGATAATAGAGCCTAAAATATATTTTTTGTTACGAAAAAAGTATCATTTAACTCATATTGATGATTTGATTCTTCGGTTCTAGGGACCATAGTAGTTTTTGAAGGTTGACCTGATGTCAATGTGTTATTAGTTGAATGAAAATGATGAATACATTCTAAACACCATATCTCATACCAGATATGGTAATTATGAATTTATAGTTATTCCATTTGGGTTAACTAATGTGTATGTTGTATTCATGGATCATATGAATAGAATATTTCAGGAGTTCTTGGAAAAGTTTTTTTTATGTTTATTGATGAATTATGAAATATTATAAAATTAAATAGGTCCATGAATGCTTCTAAGGGTTGTTTTTCAAACCATAAAAGAAATTCAAATGTATGGAAAATTCCGAAATCTGTGAATTTTGGTTGAAAAAAAAAATTAATCCTTGGGTCACATTGTTTTCAAAGATGGTATAACTATTGATCTTATTCAAACAAAAGATGTTAAATAATTGTAAATAAACACAACTATAATTGAGATTCATAGTTTCCTTAGTTTGGTATACTATTATTGGAAGGTTTTTTAAAGTATTGAACAGTTATCAAGACCACTGACTAAGATAACTCAAAAAGTTTTTAAGTTCATGTGGACAAAAGAATATGATGTTTTTTTAGGAATTGAAAAGCATATTGGTAAATTGTCCATTTTTGACCCCCCCCCCCCTGAAATGAAGAATGTTTCATCAGTATTTATGTTTCATGGAAGGTTCTTGGTAGTGTCATAATGCATAATGATTAGGTAATTTATTATGATTCACATTATTTAAAACATTTTGAGATAAATTAAAGTACACATGATTTGGAATTATTTATTATTTATTGAATTAAAATTGTGGAGGTTTCATTTGTATGAAGTAAAATGTGAAATATATATTAACCATAAATGTCTAAAGTATAAATTTACATAAAAGGAATAGAACATGAGACAGATAATATAACAATAACTAATTGAGAATTGTGATTGAATGATTCATTACCATCATGTAAAAGAAAATAAACCGGATGATACACTCAGTTAGAAAAGTAATGCTACATTATCCAAGTTACATTTATAACATGACCCCTTGGTTAATAATTTGTAAACTTTTTGTTTGTAAGTTGTTGGTGTAGTAAATTTATCTTGTGTATTTCAGGTTTTAGTGTAGTCATCTTTATCAAGAAAAATATACCATGCTCATAAGGAATACCGATAGTTGTAATAAGAGGTAAAATTTGTTAAAAAAATGGTTATTTTCTTGAGTTCAACATTTATAAAGATTGGGATTAGAGGTTTGGTAAGAGAATATGTGTTCCTTGTGATTATAAGATAATTAAGGAATTGTTATGTGAATCACATAGTTATCCATTTTTTATTCCATCCTGGAAGTATAAAGATGTATAGAGACCCTAAAGATTATTACTGGTGGGATGGAATACAAAGAGATATTATTGATTTTTTGATGAAATTTTTGACTTGTTAACAGGTTAAAGAAGATTGGAAG
The DNA here is from genome assembly GCA_963277665.1 of Viscum album. NCBI lineage: Eukaryota > Viridiplantae > Streptophyta > Magnoliopsida > Santalales > Viscaceae > Viscum > Viscum album. The sequence continues at coordinate 1,405,761,004 of OY728119.1, forward strand.
TTACCAAGGTGGATTCTTCATCCTTTCCCAGTACCATATTATAAATGATAAAATATATCCATGGAATTCATGTTGGGAATACTGAAGACATATTGAGGTAGCAATGTGATTTGGGTTATTGTTGACCAACTGAATGAATTTTAACATTCCCATACTATTCGAGAAACTATGCCTTTGGATCTACTTTCATGGTTGTACCACAAATATATTTTCAGGTTTCATGGAGTTCTTATCCTTATTGTATCTGAATATGTTCATAGGTTTACTTATAACTTTTGTAAATTTCATCGGAAGTCATGGGGAGTAGAATTAAATTTCAACCCAGCTTTTCATCCTCATTATGATTGATATACTAAGCGAACAATTCAGACATTAGAGGATATACTTTGAACTTGTTTAATCGATTCCCATTTAATTTGGGATCAACATCTTTTTTTAGTTGATTTTTCTTATAATAATATTTTTCATTCCAATATGCAGTTGGCACCTTTTGAGGCATTATATGGGAAGTAGTGTTGAACTCTAGCATTTAGGGATGAAGTTGGGGAAGGAATTTTATGAGACCAGAATTAGTAGAGGAAGTAGAATAGAATATTCAGTTGATTCAGTAGTGCATGAGGGCAGCTCGAAGATGGCTTAAAGTTATTTAGATAACATGAGAAAAGACCTTTCATTCAAGGTAGGTGATTGGGTTTTCTTTAAAATGTCTTCTTTTAAAATTGTTACGAATTTTGGTAAGAAATGAAAGGTAAGTTCACAATTCGTCAGAACATTTCAAATCATGTAGAATGATGGACTAGTTTCCTACCAAGTAGGTTTTACTCTGAATTTATCTTAGGTACAAAGTGTTTTTCATGATTCAATGTTGAGAAGCAATGTTCAAGATCCATCCAATGTTTTGAGCCTAGAATTAGTTCAGATGGAAGAGAACTGTCCTAAGGATGATAAACATATTACGATTCTTCATTGCTAAGAGAATTTATTGAAGAATAAGGTAATCCACTAGGTTATTGTTTTTTTTTGCGAAACCACGTAGTTAAAGAAGAAACATGGGAATCTGAAAATTCTATGAGGTAAGTGTATCCTCAGTTGTTTAATAAGTGATTAAAAATTGAGAGGATGTAGTTTCTAGAAGTTAGGGATAATGCAACAAACTAGGTACTTATAAAATAATTTCATTTTAATTACATAATTAAGTAGACAAATTCTTTATAAATGTATAATGAAATAAAGGGTGTTTATAGAAATTAAGTAATTTATACAAATGAAATAGTAAAATGGCCCTATGAATACTAACATGACCATTGGGAATAGTAATCTAGCCAATAGAATAGTAACCTCACCTAATAAAGTATAAATCAAAATTATCCATTCTATATGTGAAAATATTATATATTTATATCATTGAACAAGCAAATAATGTTTTTGGTAAATGTAAATTAAATATTAGAATTTTTATAACTAATAAATATTTAATTACAGTTTTATAGTTACATTAATGCTTTAAACGAAAATATATTTTCATAAAATAGGTTCATGAATTAATATTTTATTGTCTTATCCTTATAATATAATTTTATGAGCCCTTCATTAATTATTCAACCACTTATAAATCAGTTATAGTTCTAAAACTGGTATTTTTCAAATAAATTATGATTTAAATTAAAAATTAAATTTATCATATATAGAAAATTATTTTCATAAAATTGAGTTAATTTTTGGTTTCTAAACATAAAAAAAATTGAATGGGTGAATTTTTCTTATTTTATTGGAATACATGAATTTTGGCTAAATAGTGAAATATGATAATTTATGAAATAAGCTAAATACATGAATTATTGAGTCTTAGATGATGTTATTAAAAGATAAGAACCCTTGTTTTGAACTAACATGTACTAATTACTATATTTAGTCATAATAACCAACAATGTTACTTATATTTAGAAAAATAATAAAATAATGATTAAAATAATGGAAACCCTTCTCTCCTCCACTATAAATACCACCCCTCACCCCCTCAGCTCCTCACAGCTATGTATCATTGATCCTTGCCTAAATTTTTTCAAATACTCTTCTCAATCCTAGTCCCCACGCACAAGCCCTTCTGGTCTCACCAAAAGGCCAAAACCAATGTTTTTAAGGAGTTACTCAAGAAGCATAATTCAAGAGCTGAAACTCATCTTTCATTTTTTTTATTTTATTTTCAATTCTTCTTCTTTTCTTATAATCTCTTCACCGTACTTTATCCCAGAGTCATGTAAACTCTATTATCTTAAATATAAATTAATTTTATCCCTTTTATGGAAAATTTCAACATCATACTTCTTCTTATCTCCCTAATAATCTAAAAATAATAACATTTCCCGTGATGTGTCTATTTACCAACATTGTAGACGATGTGTTTTCAATTTCCATTACATCCATGATGGGTGGTAATAAAACTATTATAATGGTTGAAAAAAGTTTTAAATTTTATTATATAACATCTTTTATTGTCTTTAATTAACATATATGAATAATATTTAATTATATAAATAAACTAACTCTTGATAATCAAAGAACCTCCAAAATGATCTAAAAGAATATCATTAATGTTTTGTCTAATAACTATTAATCATATCTAAATAAAAATGATATATGGAGTAATTTAATGTTCTATAAACATATAAATACCATTTCATTACACTTCTAGTTTTTCAATTCCATTCGATAATAAAATCAATAATTACCTAACCATGGAACCCATGTAAAGAATGCATCCAAAACAATAGAAATAGAAAATATTATTATTCATAAATAGGTGTAAAGATAGTATAAAAGTTAATATAATGTATTATAAAGAAGATAATTGTTCTGTAATATAAAAATAACACCCTTGTAACAATTATAAAGGATGTTTGGACATGTTTAAAGTAAGACAACCCCAAGGTAAGGGAATTCTTAACCCAATTTTCATTCTTTTGGTTAACCTTCTAGATCACTGATTTTTTCATGCAATGATTATTTTTAAACTGAATTTCAATTATATTATTTTTTATTATGTATATTTATAGTTAATATACATATTAATTTATTTTTATTAATTCATTATTAAAAAAAATTGTATTTGTGTATTTATAAGGGGATGTCGTTTTAAAATCCTTTTAAATGTCTCTTTTCAAAAATTAAAAGGACTGATCTTTTTTTATATTATTAGAATTTTATACTGATTTACAGATTTTTTTTACTATATTTTTTCATTTATATATATCTATAGTTATTTTTTAATAATATTATTTAATTATTATGTGCATGGTTTTTATATTTTAAAGGTTACTTTTTTAAAAAAATATATATATTTTTTGAAATATGAATATGTTTTACTCAATTGTTAAATGAGAGATCAAGTGTTATATTTCATGAAATGTCCCCTAGAATATGTTTTTTGGTTTGATCCCATTATATCTAAATATATTCATTTTTTCCCCATTATAGGTCAAAATATGATATATTGAGCCCCATTATAGCTCAAGATATGTTTGGTTGAGCCTATTGTAGCTCAATATATGACGTGTGATCCCCCATATAGATCTCCAAAGCATTGGGAACTCTAGAAATGGATGTCGACTGAACGTTTATTCCATTTTTATGGGTTAATTTAATTTTGATATGGTAAATATTTCCCAATAAAACTCCATGATGTTTCTATGCATGCTAATGTGTTTTTTATGAAATTGGATTTAATAGTTTTTATGTTATCACATGATTAATGATTTACTTTTTATACACCTTACTAATATTTTTACTCTCATCCCAATATTTTAAAATTTATTTATAGTTTATAGGAATGGGTTAGATAAGGATGTAATTCATGATTAATGTTATGATGATTTTTCAAAGAAATATTGTTTTATTTTTAATGTTTTATATTTTGGAAAAAATGGATATAGTTTTATAGTATATTCTTTATATGAATTTGGTATGTTATCTATTTATTATGTCCTAATATTATAAAACTATAGACCTGAAAAAATCCTCAATATGAAATAAGAAATTCTCTTGACCAAAATTCAATATTATTTAATATTTTTAAGGTTATTTCGTTATATCTCCCCAAAGAGATATCATCGCAATATTTTCAATAAATATATTATGAAATACAACTCTATATCATGTTTTGGATAATTATTCTCATTGAAATTAAACTACCTTGAGGCATAGTATCCATTTTATCATTATTAGTTACTACAGAGCTCAATCCCTTATATAATGCATTATTATATATGAACTTTTTTCACACTTCTCGATAGAGTAGGGACAATTGTAATGAAAAGCCTATTTTTAAATAAATTAAACCCCATTTCACAGTCAATGATCTAGAAAACAATTACTCACTTCCAACCTTTCTTAGTTAACAAGGATGCAAATCTCGTGATTTTCCTCTTAAATCATCAGTAACACACAGTTAATTCGAGGAATCTTTTAATCTCTATTGAATTTGATTCTATACTCCAATAATTAATTTCCATTATCTTAGAAGTGTCTATAAGTACCTATTTATTGGTTAAATCATACCCCATGAATGATACTTTCATAATCTAGTACTCATATATACATTACATATGATATAGATTATTATTCCACATTGTCTTTAGTAAATTATTCAAAGGCTTCTCATACTCCCCCAAACATTTGGAGTATATCAGAATATAAGCGATAAAGGATACCAAATATTTGTTGAGATAATATTTAAAGACTGTATTTTTTAGGTCCATAATGATTTTTCTAGATTTATTGACTCCAAGGGGAATCATTATGAACTCGTATTTTCCAGTCATTTTTTGAAATTATGTTTTTGTATTATATTCCTTTTTTGACATTATTTGTTGATATACTAGCCAATGGGAAACCATAGAGAATTATTGAGCCTCACATATTTTATTGGACAAGTTATCAGTCTATGGGGGATGATACTAGTTCTTTATAATTATTTCTTTGATTTATTTATGATCAATACATATGGGCATCGATAGATTATTATTAATGATGAGGAGAACTGGTGCACCCCACCATGAATAACTCAAGTGTATAAACCCCATTTAAAAACTCTATTGTGACTTATTTATTAGTCATTAAAATGAAATAGATGTCATTTTATATCGGTTCGTTGATATTTTTCAAGATCTAGAAAAACGTACAATTGATACCCAACCACTTGTTCATGAAAAGGACTGAGAAAATCTTTGAGGAATACATCAATAAAATTCCTAATAATGGTATTTTCATAAATCATGATTATATCCTCGGTATCAATCATTTCATGTATATATGCTTGATCATAAGTAAATAATTTTCATGCTTGAGAAGTAGATTACTTTTCAGATTCCTTCTTATTATTAAACATACATGGTATTAGAGTATGTATTTTGATGTGAAGAGTGATCTCTGTCTCCAAAATGTTCATTTTGGATTTATATATTGGAAGCCAATATAAGAAAAATATATAATAAATATCCACTAAATGAAGTAGAATGTGATTTTTGGAAATAATCAACCCAGACAAATTATTTGTGAGAAGTTATATAATTGGGATGAAATAATTTCATTGTTTATTGTTCAAAAAAATAACTCAAACATCATGTTTTGAAATTGTTTTTGAATAGTTCTACTAAAAATTCATGATATGAAAGAATTTTTAGAAACAGAATAAAAAATAACACTCTATATTTTTGAATGGATAAACATTGTACATATCACCACATAATTTTCATAAACTACCTCAAAATTAGTGGTATCATTTCCCTTTCAATCCTTCATAGGAATTAGAGGTTTTCTTCTGGATTTATTAGGAAAACACTTTATTTATGAAATTGGATATCTTATTAAAATGTTCTATATAGTTGAAGTGATGTACTACAAGTTGAGTTTTTATCTGAAATAATATACCTTCCTTGTCATTAAAGGGTTTCTAAATTAATATTCCACATTTATTTTCTTGATTCCCTGAATTTAAATTATAAAAGGATGTATTGATCCCTTTCAGAATGTTTTCATGTTGTTTCTTCCCACACTTATTCCACATGGGATATTAGGCTATCATTCCTCCATTCGATTTATCTATTGATCATCGAAAAAAATACATTTTATTCTTTTCCTCTCCCGTACAATAAGACCAATGAGAGTATAAAATATTAATCATATATTTAATAGAACAATGAACTATATTTTTATTTTGACAAAAGTCTTAAATCACTAAATAATTTCAAATACTTGGAATTTATCAAATAAATAAGTTTTCTACAATACATCCGGAATTATTTTTGAAGATGGAAGTGTATAGTACTAGCCTTGTGATTTTTTCCTCATACACCTTAATAAAATCATCTTCCTATAATTTTATTCCATGGAACCCCTATATATTTTTTAAAAAAAATTATAAAAATTTTTAATGTAATATTTCAATGAATTTTTTCCATTCCAAGGAATTAATATCCTCTTTAGATTTCATGATCTTGATCAGCATACCCCATGATTGGATTCCTCCTCCATGAAATAAATGGAAATATAAAAGTTATATTTTTCTAAAAATTCATGGATAGAGAATATCTTCTCAATGAAGTAAAACCATTATTCTGCAATGATGTGATCAAATTATTAACTAAAGGATGGTGACCTTTCTTGAATAAATGACTTGACCAAAACATTATCATTCCTAATAGAAGGATAGAGTTACTAATTATTCCAGTTACTATTTATAGCATGATTCTATTGAGATAGTAATACCATAATTTCTACGTCTCTTAATCCCATAAGGGCATCCATATCATTAAGGAAGTTAACACATTTCTTATCATGTTAGATTATGGCTCCATTTATCTTATTTTAATACATTAACTAAAAACAAAAAACCTACTGAATATATTATAAATAATAATCGTTAAATAGTGATATTTATAAAATTACAAATAATAACTTTTAAATGAAAAGTGTATTGTAGATTCTGATTCTATAAGTTTAATTTAGGTTATCTATGGCATTTTTCCTATTTATTTTTTTAGACCCAAAACAAAATTATTATTTTCCATCATAATGGTTTGAAAATAGTTTTTTAATTGTCCAAATAATATGCCATATGAGATTATTATCATGTGTACTACAAGTCCAATTTTTCTTTAACCAGGTTATGATTGATTCAATTCCCAATGAACGCTTTTGGATTTATTACCCCATGGTAAAACTTCTCCAAATCCAAATCCAATTATACTATCAGTAGAGGGATGTAACATATTGTAAACCAACCACTCACTCTACAGTACATCAAAATTCTATGATATTTTCGAATACTTAATAATATTCATAGGGTTCTATTGACACCATCCAAATTAACATCAAAAAATATATAATTGAGGAAATACCTAATATATGGTTATTATTTTCCCATAAAAAAAAGAAGATATTGTGGCCAGAAACGTGTGGAACGGGTAACCATCCAAAGGACACCCAATCACATGACCTTCAAATAGTCATATGAATTGGTCATGCATAGTGCATGGCTGGAGGGAGATCATGCAGAGCCCCTTTTGAAAACCCTTATATTCTTTCAGAGTCACCTGATACACTCTCGGATCGTGCATTGACTTCCAGATGAGCTCCTCTAACTCATGTGTCTTTTCAACTAAAAGTTTCCTCATAAATCATCCAAAAAACCTTGTAAAATAATGTGTAAAATATCCAAATCGATAAATCATTTCATTTTCATAAAACTTTATATGTCACACCAATGCGGTTTGAAAGACGCTAAGGATGTCCCGGTGACATGCATGAATTGTAATGGAAGAACCCACTAGCATGTCTCCCTCATAACGTAAAGAGATTCAGACATGTCCATGTGGTGTGACACTCTCTCAATGGATCATTTGATTAACAAAAGGTTTTTTCCGTGATAAAATCTCACACATTACCTCAAGACCCTATGTTGGTCATGTGGCGTATCACTGATGGGGATAGTGATTTTATTCTAAAACGCACTCTGGTATGTCCGTATGATTGTTCAAGGTTTCTTGTTGGGAAAAATCTAATAGATGGAGTATTTAAAGGATATTCTTTCAGTTATTAGAAATCATGACACAGCCACAGGGTGACCTTTGGTAGGATCTCACAAATCCCATAACATAAAATACCTCCAAAAAATCCACCCAAAATCTGTGAGATACATACCGTGCAAAGTAGTGTATAATCAGGTAAGTAATGACTATAATCCCCCCACTATAAAAAATTATCCTTGGATACACACTAATACACCCATTCATCAAAGAAGAATTCTCGGAGAGGTGAATCTCGTGATTTCAAAGGTTTTCAACCAAAAAACAATCTTGGGAACAACGTAAAAAATCTCATGGATGGCATAGTCACTTCACATGATCAATTGAGATCACAAGAAGGTCTTACGGAGTGTAAAATATATTAAGGGAGGAGTTATCATGTATCTTCTAAATCATATGAACCTTAAAAAATATAAAACTAAACAAATATAAGGTTAATATATAATAAATTATCAAATAATGGCTAAAAGAATGTAGGATTATGTAAATAGAATATATGTGGATCCTCATGCACTTTTCAAGACTCATCCATATCATTCTATATCATTAGGCCATGTCACCTAAGTCATGTGACGTCCCATAATAATACCATTTGGATCATGTGATGTCCTTTAGATACTTTGAGAAAGGAATATGAAACCCTATAGGAATGAAACACAAGTCTCCCAAAGCCCTTTGATACCACCATACATATCTGTTGATGTCCACCATACATGCCTCTTAGGATTTTTTATGAATCATGTGTGTGTTAGTGGTTTCTCACGATGCCCACTAGGATAAAAATAAATATCTCACAATAACCTCTAAGTATGTTAGGAAGGTATCACAATTTCCTCTGAATATATCATCCAGATCATGTGACACCCTCCAATAATGTCATTGAAACTCATTTGATATCCTCCAACCAAGTCCTCTAGATCATAGGACACCCTCTAGGCATGTCAACTGAGATCATGTGAATACCCTATATGATATGTCAGTCAGGTCTTAAAATGTCACCCAAACTAGTTATCCTTGATCATGTAATGGTCTTAAGACATTAAATTTATATTATGAAATATCTTTTTTACAATACATCTAGATCATGATATTTCCTTTGAATATGTATTCCATATAGTCAGACATGTACAAAAATCCTTTGACATGTCCGGTAGACAATCAAGTCAGGTCAAGAAACAAATCAATCATTTCACATTTGATAATCATGATTTGTCAGGTAGACAATCATGTTGGTCAGGAATAAATCCAGTTCAGGTCAAACTGGATCCCTGAGAAATGATAATATTTTCTCTCCCCCACACAAGGGTATCCTCAGTGTGTAAACCCCGATCAATGACATGATATGAATCCCCCCATAATAGGGAAACATAATTGTACAAACTCCGATCAATGAAATGATATGAACTCTCCCATATAAGTCGAATCTGTGTTTGTATTCCCCGATTGATTAAATTATAGGAATTCCCCCATATAAGGTCATCATTAGTGTGTATTACCTAATCAAAAACATGATATGAATTCCCCCATATAAGGTAATCCTTATTATGTAATCCTCAATAAGTGGCATCGTATGACTGCATCCATACTAGGAAAATCTTAGTGTGTAATCTTCATTAGACTAAACTACTAGAACTATTATTTTAGACATGAAAAATATATATAGAATGCATTTCTGAGAATCGATCTTAAATAAATAATCACTTTGGTGAATCATTCCCTCATGTATCCTGCAGTTCAACCATCAGGGCCCAATCACTCCCATGGGATCATCTTTCTCCCTCATCCACTATCAGACTAATAACCTCAAATAAACTATGAGAAATAAAATTCATGTAAAAATAGGGAAACATAGGACACCTTCCAAAGTCTAAAGGTCCATATTAAACATCCAAAGGGTTTTACTAGGATTTATGTTACACATCCATATGTTGTGAGACTGATTAATTTATATCCCATTTTTTTCAGACCGATCATGTCTGATATGGTCTTATGGGGTTTTAAGCACCATGTCATTTTCACCACCAATCTATACTATCTTGGGAAACCTCAGTGTGTAAGCCCTTATCAGTTGAAAGATATGACTACCCATACAAGGAAATCCACCATGGGATCAATCCCAAGGGCATGATTGAACTTCACTGAATATGATTCCTACCATAATAAGGATATATAGGATTTCTCCTTCAAACTCATGATCAAATACCAAGTGCCAATATGCATGGATATATGTCCTGTGTACATGAGGTTAAACTACATGTGTTTAATGAACTGTGTGGGTTATGATAGATTCTTTAAATTGGATATGTAGTATGACTCATAATGTCTCAATCCCATCGTCAGCATATTAAATTCCTCCATGCATTGTAAAAATTTTGATGTGCATAGATATACAACTTCCACGTATACCTATCTACCCATAAGCTATAAATCAAAGAAGAACCTCACATATATACAGATGAAACCAAAAATAATATTCCCCATAGAATATAAAAGGGTTTAACCTATGGTCTTTTTGTTAGGGTAACTAGTCCCATGTCATTTTTAGGAAGGGATTCTTGAACATTTCTTAAATCTATTATGGTGTCTTAGCATAAGAGAAAATTCCAAAAAAAAGGTGTGATGAGAATTTCCTACTATCCTCTTAACCAATAAGAGTTCCTATATTCCATTGGGCTTGAAACCCCGATTTAATGCCTTACTTTGGAAACCAGTTTTGTGCTATGTTATGGATGTGGGATCCATTAAAAGATTCCAGGAAAGGTAAACATGAATGGTGAGATCGATGTGAATGATTGTAAAGACATTGGATCCCACATAGTCAAAGCATCGATCCAAGACTCTCATATCATTTCCTAAAAAAAATGGTGAACCCAATATTAAATCAACAAACTATGGAATCTATTTCTCCAGAAAAAAATAATAGACTACCTAGTTCTCATGAGACCATTTTTTCTTACCAAATGGGTGATCAAAATAAACATGCATCTCTTTTCAAAGAAAAAAATGGTTACCCTGAAATGAATATGTAAAATAAAAAAATGATCGGTATACTATATATCAGGACATGTTGTTTTCATACCCAATGAAAACATGAAAATCCTAAGATTAATCTTATGCTTACCTCTCTGTATTTGTGGTTCATATGAAATAAGACCTTCTTCACATTAAAAATTCCACCTGATATTATTTGATGTACTTGGAATAAGAAAATAAAATTGTGTTACCCTTGAATATCTAATTGAGAATATATCAGGACTATAATGATTCAATGATTGGTGATGTTGTTCTTCATTGTATTTGTGACTGTGGATACTTCTCTCACAGAAAACTCCCTAGTCTACGATAATTTATTCATCTATAGACTATTCTGGAAAATTAGTTATAGCTGCAACCCATGTGGGACTCATAATGACCTCACCATCTTGTCTCCATCCATGTTAGGTGTAAAATTCAATGGTCCAATAATACCATCAAAATGTTATGATCTCAACCCTTGAGACTACACATGATGGTCTCCAAATGCTAAAACTGATAGGTCCACATCATTCAAATAATAACACACTAAATCCAATGGCCCTCATTTCCATATCCAACAACTTTATAAAATTATCCCTAGAGAGTGAAATCATTAACCCTCCATAACTAATTAAGGTGGAACAAGGAGTCTACTATAGATCACTTCCATTTTAGGGTATACTGAGGAGGGATCTTGTCAACCATTGTTGCCAGTTTTCTCCCACTCCTTCCCTTTAGTCACCTACTAAGGGTACCATACGACACACATCCAAATAAGATACCCATGCATGGGAAATAATTAATACACATATCACTGAAAAGGCTTTGGATAGTCGTGAGTGGGATCATATCCCCACTCCTATTGATTCTTTCTACCAGCATATTCATGAAGTATGCTATGAGAAATCTCATATCCCTTCTCACTCTCAATAAGTTTGTGGGAATTTTTCTATAATAGACATGGGGGAGGCACATATCCGTCCTCCCATATATAAAGTTCATCAGCATATTCTAAAGGCATAATCAGGACATAAGAGGCCTCATATTCCAACTTCAATTGATGATATATACCAGTATATAGTGGGAATAGAAAGTGTGAATGCTTATATCCCAACACACACTTTTCTATTGTTTCATTACATCTTAGTAATAGCTCAAGCACTCCACAGAAATATTCTATAAATGGTACTGATATTTGGAAAGAAACGTATTTATTTCCCTACAGTTCGGGCATCACAACACTTTGATCATTAAGAGAAAGTGGTTTTTTTAGAGAAATCACACATTCTTGATCGCTTCTAGGATGATTATTGATATGTTCTAGTAAAATACAAGGCATCAAATATGGATCATATTCTCCTTCTAACTGGGGCACACCAACTGGGGGAAAAACACTCCTTTGGATAGGGGATAATTCTTATTGAAAAGGACCAATGGAATATAACAAAGGCCCCAAATCAGGCGCATTACCCCATTATATATGGGGCTCACCAATTGATAGTGGAACACGCCTTGGGATGGGCTCATACTTCTATCTGTGTAGACTATCAGCATGCTCTAAAGGCCCAGTATCGAGCTCATATCCATTTTCTATTGAGAATCTCCAAGAGAGAGTAGCATGTGCCTCACTGTGGCCTTATTTTCTTATCGATGAATCTAAATGACATACTCTAGAATATCACCAAAGTTAGGCTCATATACCTATGTCCACTGCAGAATGACTACATCAGCATCCTTTCAAAGCTATGAAAGCATAGGCCCATATTCCGTCTCCCATTATCGGTGTCAAATGGAATATTACAATGGGGAATCCATATTCGTACTAGGATCATATTCCCGTTCCAAATGGATCATAATAAGTGATAGAAGAACATGCATCGGGATAGGCTCATATTCTCATCTGAAATTTCCAGCATGATAATCAAAAGTCTTAGGGTTGGGATCATATCCTTATTCTGATTGAGGATCTCTATTTAATAATTTCATATTCTTTGTCAAATGATCATATTCTAACCATTTATGCACGTAAGAATGTTTAATAATATTCTCTATATCATGCTCATATTCCCAAAGAACTAGATTATTCTGAACTAAATCATGCAACCACTATACCGATGGATCATATCCCTAAACAATCCTAAAATGAATGTTAGAATACTCCATCCATGACTCATAAAAAGGATTATATACCTAATATACTCAATTATACTATCATTAAGGATTAAAAAGATACATTATTGACTTACAATGGGTTTGGAGACTCTTCAACTGAATAGTCCAGTGATCGTTAACACAATATCCCTCCTCGTGGTACTATGGCGGTGGATCATTGGGAATCTTCCGCTTAAATTTGTTGTGGTAACCCTCCCCATGGTGATATATCACATGGACATGGATATCCTCCCCATACATAGATTTCTTTATATATATAGGTGATCAATGCTCAGACACCTTAATATATTGAGTTTCTCAAAACATCTGGTTTAACCATATGCAGTTTCCCATCAACTCTGAGTAGCACTCCACTCTGATCAGCATGAGAACCCGAGAAGAATCTTATGTTTCATAATGATATGGAGGTGTGCATTCCTATTGAAAAGTAATAAAACATTGAAATATGTAGAGATTTATCCATAAAAAACATCTCATACATGTGTCGTCCCCTTTCTACTTCAAAATATTATATCCCAGATGAGGTAGAAAAGGTGTACAAGCCTTATCTACACCAAAATATGCAGGCTACTCCTCAAGGATTGAAGGATAGAAATATCCCCTATCTAATATACAATTATAACCTTCAAAGCATCAATACACTCTATTTTTAATCAAATATTGATTCATATTCCATAGCCTGGAAACCAGGAATGCAGGATCCTAAAAAATGCTTACATAGTTTTTTGTCACCACATCATGACTACTCTCCTCCTACTGATTTGTAGAGAATCACAAAACATATGTATCCAATGATGGTATAAATATAGATAATTTCACTATAAAATTACCCCCTAATAATAGAACCCCTTAGATATCTGGTTCTATAATGTGAAAGACTCTGTTTGAATCAGAGGACTAGGTGATGGGAGGTCGAGTTGGTTGCTACAGTATAATTCTCCCACTTCAATGGTGCCAATACATCATGAATTGAGGGAGGGGACATCCAGTATATTTTAGAACTAGTCCCTTAAGAACAATGATAATTCATTTCAAACATGGAGGAAAACTTTTTGACAAAGTTGACAACATCTCATATAAACTTACATCCTTAATTGGTTTCCACTATAGCCATCTCTTACATGGGTGTAGTTGTGAAACATCAAGTCGGTTATAGTAGTTTTTATCATATCACCCATCTAAGACAAAACCCAACCCATCATGGTAGGGGAATATCTACCATCAAATCTTCCCCTCAATTCATCAATTCCTATGAGGATTAAATACATGTCCATAGTAGCTAAAAACAAACCCCAGCCCACTATGCTAGGGTTATATACATCTCAATTAACATCTCCGGGTTAATTATCCCCTTTGGCATCATGGGAAAAGCAATTGTAATTACATATAAACCCCAACCTGTAGGGATGATGGAACATATATATGATTATTTATCCTTGGGTCCTTTGTTTAAAGGTGGGGTAGAAGCCTCGTAAATTGAAATGAAATGAAAAATTCCAAATATTGAGAAAAAGGGGTCACAAACAGCATCACTACCCTCATATAAGTAATCAAATACCATGTTTTTTCTCTTCCTAGATCCAATTGTTCAATTTTCATATTTTTTTCCATTTCAATTTATACCTATTCCACACCCACGACCATTACCTATAGAATAAAACTCTTCTAATTGTTTCCCTTATTAAAGGAAAATTTCAATATTAGTGTCTTTTGAATTAAAAGTAAGACTTGATTGAAAATATTTCTTTTTAGTAGTCCAATCTGCACATCCATGTCATTGAACATGACTCTGTGGACAAAAAACACATTTCCAAGATCCAGTTTTTTTAACGTCCTTCTTGTTATTCCATTGTTGAGTTAGAGACATATATATCTAAGGGAGTTTTACCCTTATTTTCAAGATCCACCTTGTCCATAAAAGCTTCAATTATTTTTTATGTATAAAAAATTATCTACGTGGACATCCATGCAAGCATCATGTATTTCATGAAGAGTGTTGAGCACACCAGAATGATTTTTTGAGTGAATAGAGTCCAAATATTCTTGAGAAACTTGGGTTAAATCCTCCGCATTCATTGTGGATGAGGATCTTGGTTCAAGATGTGATTATTTTTAAAGTTATCTCACATTATAGTGGTTCTCATTGTGAATTAAATAAGTATGTATATTGGAGTAATGGGTTAGAGAATCCACCAAATACTTGATAGGAATTTGAATAATGGAAAAAGCATACTAAGGTGTTTCCATTTCTATTTCCTACTAAATGGGGTGGTAGTTAGAGTTTTTGGATTTATAAAGAGTATTCTCTCACCTAAATTCTTCATTTAGTGGATGGTTGATATCTATAAATTTATCATAACTACTAGGTAGAATAGATATAGATCCAAAATCCACCTTACTGAAGTCATTAGAAAGTGCATCTTCACTTTGTATACCCAAAAAATCCACATAAACATCCCAGATAATAGAGTAATTGTATTATCAGCAATAGGATCAATCGATACCAATCATGTCCTCAAATAGCCCCTATCCTACATAGAGGGTGAATCTTCATAATCATTATCACAGTAGAGGGAATCGTTCTTATTTATTTTGGTAGGTAAATATAAATAGTAGGCATCACATATGTTCCTCCCACCAAAGAAAAATCCTTTATTATTCATGGCACATTTGGTATTCATCACCATAAACTCCCTCAGGTTCACTACTCATAGGAAAAGATGGTAGGAATGTACAAAAAAATCCAATCAAACCCTTTTGGGGTCTTAATCCGAAATGGCCCAATATTTCCAATTGTTCAAGAAATGACCCCAACGAAGGAAGTGTGGAATAATCCTATTAAATTAAATGTAATGGGAAAACTATTGTTTCCTAATACACGTACATAAATGTAATCAGTTTGAACACAATAGATAATGTGTACCATCACACAAATGCTAAAGGACGCAATGTGGAAAACATGCCCTAATAAGAGGTTCTAAGTGAAACCACTAAGGTTGCATGTACCCGAAACCAGAGGAGACTCTAAAATATGGAACCTATGAATATATATTTCTCGCCTCTAGGATAGAAAACAATGAATGATATAGTTAAATGAGTCTCTATATCTCTATCACCACATAGGAGAACCAAAAATCCTTCCACTAAGAAATAGTGGTCACGGTATTATAATTAGATTCAAAATCTAAAAAATATCATTGAGGAGATACTTGGGGGAAACATTACCAATGGGTATCATCTTCATGAATATATGAATATTCATCTTCCATGAGATAATAGGCATGTAAGTGCAGAATATGAGCATTCGAATATCCCCGAATCTAGATATTTAGTCTATAATAATGAGGAATTCGACGATGATCATGACTTCCCTACATTACAAGGATAGCCTCTACCTATTCATGGAAATAATTATTTATTTTAATGAATTCAGAATCCAAGGGAGAAGGTAATAGTTCATCCTTATCATGCCCTTACCACTCCCCATTGTTATAAGGTAGCTCAAACAACATTTCTTATAAAATTATTAATCACCATCAAGTCCCTAAATACTCGGATGGAAATCATAAAGGGGATATATGCACCTATGTATCCTGAGGAGAATTTGTATACAAAATGGGTGGAGGACAATTTTAATCTACCATAGATGGTGTGGGAGACCCCAAATAGCATTTTATACACTTTATATCCTAATTTTGTCGATGATGGGATCTCAAGATCAATAGAATGTTTCAAAACCGAGATGTTTTGTAAAGACTCTAGTAGGGCCAGACTTCATTTATTACTTCAGCCTTCTAGAAGGATCATTTTTTGATGGGAATACCATTTTCATTACTTCCATTATTAGTTCATATCCATGCTATGGAAAATGAAAATTTCAACCTAATGAACGACTTGATATGTGAATATGAGAGCATTTATTCCATCATAGAAATATGGACGGGTTTGAACTGTTCACTCGGTATCCCTCTCTCGTAGAAAAATTTTTTGGAACCTTACACTAAAAATATGTGGGATGAGTTATGGATGCCTCTAATTAAAATGAAATATCTAAGAAGATTGTGTATGTTTGTGCAAAAGGCATAATGTATGAATGATTCCATTTAGTAAACTCGAGATAAATGTAGGATCATGTCCTAGAAATATGGAAAAATTATCAGCAAGGTAGTAACTTCTGTTATTACCCTAAAAAAATTAGAAATTCCCATTCAAGAACCTTGGTACATCCCAAACTACCTAACGCCTCTTGTTGAGTGGAAAAAACTAGAAAATTTCCCTTCAACACTAGAAAAAAGAGATCATGTTCACCCAAAATTTGAGGAATTGGTAAATAGTGTATAATCCTTACAAAATTAGAAAATACTTATTAATTTCCCTGAATTAATTTACAATAACCAACTCAAACATCCATATCCCATGAAACCCAAATATATAAACCTCGCGGATTATCCCAAAAATATCCATTTCCAAAGAAGGAATCATCACAACATCCAGGATTTCTTCATCTTCAATGACATTCATCCAAGAATAGTCAATTATGAACAGGTGATGTCGAATAACTCCCCAAAATAGGTGATCTTCATAATGGTTTCCCAATCATAAGAATAAGGTGATTGGAAGAATGTTTTGTTCCGGTGTGGGAAGAATTTCAATGACTGGTTGACTCAAATGTCAGTTGACTATGCTCATGCCACCACGAGATAATAACTTTGTAGAACAAAAAATGTCATTTCACCTATGGATGTGACATAAACAAAACCATAAAATGGTAGATGTAATCATTAGATGTAGGATGACACATAAGATGATGAGTCATATTCTACTCCAACGCAAGCCCTAAATCTTTCATATTTCCTCCCAACAACATCTGAATTAGGGGAATCTCCCCACAAAATAGAACATTCATCAGAAGAAGATATCATCTATGGATTTTTCAACATGATACACATAGAAGACCCCTTGACTAATGATGAATAATCCTCTGATTATGAGTTCCCCATACCAAATCCATGAACAGGAAGCTACATGCACATGAACTAAGGATTCTGGGGACATCACAGGAATGCCTGAACCCAGTATTTTAGTCACATCCCCTAATTGGATATATGTATGTAAATATATATGTGTGTTTGTGTGGGTGTAGCTAATATATAGGTACAAGAACTCCAGCATGCCCAATAGAGACATGGATTTGTCCTATAACCATCCAATGGTTGTTTGATCCCTATTGTCATAAATGAACACCTAGAATGAGTGTGATTATCTCATCAAAACAGTCAAAGGGGAAGGCTATCATGACCTATGCTACTAGAAATAGATTCTCCTTCAACCTCCACAAAATCTCTAGGACTGTCTCACATAGATTTCTCATCTACTGAGCCGCATAATAAAGAGAAACCCCACCGTTGGAAGTACCAACATATCTAAAAAAGTACAAAACTCTAAAACAGCTAGAAGTTTACCCATCCAACCTCTCAATATTTGATGTGATCTATCATTCAATAAAAACAAAGGTACTAACCCATTTAATACCTAAAAATCCCATATGGGTTTGAGATAATAGTTCTTTCAACTTAGGCCTATCAAGTGGAGGCTATGCCAGCAATGTTCTGTATCACAATCTCATTCACAACCCAAGATCTGGAAGATATCATCTTGGGACACATAAAACCCTATATGGTTCTGGAAGACTAAATAATGTAAAAAGTAAAAGGACTCTAATTTAAAATGGTTTCTACATAAACCTCGTCCTAAATTAAACTCTCCAAATTTTGGGGTATTGCGTAGGGTATTTGTCTCATACAAAGCTGTCCATTAAAGGGTATAATAAGTGTGTGAAAATTCCACTAGAAAATGATGATATCAAAGACCAGTTTTGGAATCTTACATCTAATTCCAATATTATGGTCTTTAAAAAATACACTACATAAATTTCCTAATTATAATTCCATGTCTACATATCCTTGTTGCAGTGCCTTCAAAATTTCATAAGTGGTTAAAATTCTCCATAGATGGAAAGGTCAGCATATTACGTGGTGATCATTTCCTCTTTGAGACATTTGAATCCACATATGTTTAGGCATGTTTCTAAAATTTGGGAGGAAAAACTAATTGTGGTTGATTATATACCGGTTTAAGCCCCCAATTATTTGGGGACCACCCTTAAAAATCTTTAGATATGCTTGAAATGTGATCCCCATAAATCTAGTTGAGATAATATACTAGATCATGAATTTACAATTCCCTTCCATCCCTAGTGAAATAGAAAAACAAAAATCATATTCATAATATCTCTATAATAACTCTAGAAATAAGTAATGATATTGTATTTTCCTAAGGCCTCTCTCGCCTAGACAGTAAAAGGGATGACCCCGAATTTGATACTTTTTTTGAAAAAGTCCCCATAGACTTAGAGGTGGAATAATAGAAGGGTTACCTTAGGAAGTACCATCATACATTCCTTGAAGTGTTCTACACCGCCATTGACTAGATCATGAATGTGAGTCTAGGAACACAAGTTGACACATGTCCAACACTAATTAGTGCCTCCATGCCTCTCAAGGAGCAGGATATGTAAATAAAATTTCTAAATAAACACTAATATATGTTTGTAAATAATTATATGGAAATGAATGGAATGAATATAAATATGGTTTCACACCATATTTTAATTCTTTATGGTGAAGAAGGTTTCAATAAGGAATACAAGAGGATTCACCCCCTCTCATTGTACAATGTAGATGTAAAAGTTGATAAATTGATCAAATCTATCTTTTCCCAAGAAGTGAAATACCATTTATGTCTCACCAACATCATCCCAATCAAGAATATGAATTGAATTATTAGGGTTTCCATAAATTTTATACACTATAATAGACACTTACTAAAGGAAAATTTCTTATTACTAATCACAGTACTCTTAAAAGAAGAAATGGTTGGCTTTTAGGCGCCCTTCTTCATGGTTGCATATTTAGGGTACAATTAGAAAAATTTGGACCCTAAGTATGAGGAAGCCATGCAATTTATATCACCCAAAGGGATAATTTTCTTTCATCTCATGTCATTTATCTTAAGGAACATTGGTGAAACTTACAAACACTCCATGAATCATATCTCTAATACCTTCTTGGGAATAATAAATGAATGTTATGTTGACGACATGGTGGTAAAATATTGAGAGTGATGTGATCACATCATAGAACATCAAATAGTCTCTGATAAGATATAGTATCACAATATAAATATAAATATTCTTAAATAAACTTCTATAGTAACATTTGGGATATTCTTTGGATTTATGGAACACCACCATGGAATCAAGTTCGACCTATAAAATATCAGTGTTATTTTAGAAATTTCTACCACTAGTAATATCATATAACTCAAAGGTATCCAAGGTAACATAACCTATATTGATAATTTCATAGAAAACATAGTGTGAACATCACTCCTCTTTAAAAATATAATGATAAAGGAAATTTCATCTCAATGTGATGATTACTTCTAACAATATTTCAAGATTATTAAGAATTTTTTGATGCACTAATGCAGCTAGTGGAAGGAAATACACTCATCTTATATAGGGAATCCATGAAACTATCTATTATAATTATCCTCACATATAATATGGATGTAGGAAATTAGAAAAAAATTAATACATCATAATAACAATGCTAGGTACAATGACCTGGTATTCTAATGTTGATAATGACTTCCTTTTACTCATCTTCATTGTGAAAAATAATAGGAAATACTTTTGCAGTGTCCCTCACTAGGTTACACATACTGATGCCCTGAGATGATGGCTACATGACCTCAAGTGAATCCCCACGAATGCTAGAGGTTGCTAACTAGCATCAACAAACTTGGGTGTGTCCTTGGTGTGACTATACCGTCATATATCCGAGAATTCAAAATGATAAATAAAAAATATATCTCATAATAATAATAAAAAATTAGATAGTAGTAGAAATCTAAATATAAAACATTACAGATAAATAAGAAACTTACAAATTAAACAATTAATAATGATTAAAAAATTATTTCTGTAATGACCAAAATTTGTATCAATGGAAATTCCCTTCTTATAATTATATCATATCGTATAAACACATAACATAACACAAGAAAATAATTATAAATAATGAACGAATGAAATAAGAATGATTTATAGAAGCTAAGGAACATATACTTATGAAATAGTATATTGACCATCGAAATAGTAATGTGATCCTTATGAATAGTAAATTGGCCAATTGATTAGTAAATTCACCAATTAAAATATAAAAACAATTATCCATCTTATAAGTGAAAATATGATATAATTATATCATAGAATAATTTAATGAATATTTTAAAAATTATTAATTAAGTGTTGTTATTTTTTTTAGTCATGAATATTTAAATAGAATTTTATGAATAATTTAATAATTTAAAAAAATTATATTCCTAAAATGTATTCATAAAATTATATTTTGAATCCTTATGATTATGAGATAATTCTATGAGACCTTAATTAATTTTTTAAAGTGTTTAAAAGGTAGTTTTAATTTTAAAATAATTATTTTTTGAGTAAATTATATTTTTAATTAAAAATAAAATTTCTATTATTTATAAAAATATCATCATAAAATGAATTTCATTTTTTATTTTTATACAAAGAAAAATGGTTAAGGATATTTTTCCGAATTTATTTAAATACATGAATTTTTTGAATATTAAAATGAGATAATTTAAGATTAATGCTAAATACTGGAATTATGGGGTCATATGTTATGTAGTGTTATTTTAATACAATTATCTATAACTCATATGCTGTATTTACTATATTTATTTTCATGAATCAACACTATTTTTTGTCTTGACAATAATAATAAAGTAATGATTAAAATATTGGAAAAACACCTCCCTCCTCCACTATAAATACAACCCCTCACCGCCTCTTATCATCCCACCTGTCAGTCCTTTAGAATTGTCCAAATTAATCTAAAATTTCCAACCAATCCCATTCTCCTAGAATAAGAGATTTTGGTTATAATAAAACACCAAAAAATCTCATAAGGGGTATATCAAGAATTTGGAATTAAGTGTTAAAACCCTCTTCTAATTTCTTTCAACATATTTTCAAGTTCATTTCTTTTATTTTTCTAACCTTACCTACCCTCATCCATATGGAATGAAAAATCTAGTATCTTACATATAGTATAATTTTATCATGTTTATGGAATGATTCTTCATCAAATCTCTTCTCCACTATCTTTTATTTTAAGAATGAAAACTTCATCCGTGAGGTGCAGATTTACCGCCTTCATGGATGATGTGATTTCATCGTTCAATTCCATATTCAGGGATAGTCATGAAACAATATTTATAGATATCATGATTTATGTAATTTTCTAGAATCATTTCTTACACATTCTATTAATTTATAAAGAAAAATGAGTTCGTTGTGATCAAAAAACACTAATTCAATCTAAATGATTATCATTAAAAAATTTATAATAAATCATTATATGGAATCAGCCATAAACATTACATAATATTAAATTAAATTAATAATTCACATTGAGGATCTTTTCAGGTTTAGAGTTTTAGAGAATTAAGACATTATATTTACATAACAAATTGAATATTACATGTAGACAATTCTACCCAGTATCTGTTTTTTCATAAAATAAAAACTCTTGGAAAAAAGAGTCATGTAAAGTTCCATGTTTTAGATAGCATGACTTTTCCTTGATCTCATCCTTGTACCTATTCATCTTCAAGTCTTGTGAAAACATTTCAAAACTTGGGTTGACCATAAAAAGCTCAGTAAGGGTTATATAACAAAGGATGAAAACATTTGTTTATAAATACATACAAAACATGAACTCTTTTACTTACCTTATGAAATAAAAAGAATTATGAAAGAAACATAAAAATCATATATTATAAAGGTAACGTGTGGCATCCATAACAAACTTACATTATAGTTATCACTGCTACATAGGGTGTTACTTTGGAATACCCATCATAGTATATTACCTAAATCTCTTAGGAGAAACATTCATGTGTACCTCCGTCATGTTACCCAATGCATGGAAAGCTATCTCAGGCTCACCCGCCTTAGGTTTATCATGGAACCACCGGTATACATAAATAATTCCCAAGAAACATAACAATATCATAACACATAACATAATCATAAAGGAAAGATAACATTTCCACATTTCAATAACAAAATATCATTTCAAGATATTGAAATAATTAATCCATTATCAAAACCATTTTCAATACCAAAATACATAAAAATAGAATATGGTATTTATTTTTCCTTTTAAAAACATTACGGCTTGTTAAAGAAGCCAAAGATCAAATAATACTCGCGGCAGCGGAAAGGTCGTTGTCACCGCTTACATTAGAAAAAACATTCCATTTTGTTTTTTATTAAATAAATTAATATAAAAATATTCCATTTGAATGAAATTAAAATTCAAAGGGGTTTATACACCGTATAAAATAAAGTTGTGTATAAAACTAAATATGCCTCAATTAAAGGAGATTGAGATGAAGTCCCTTACCTCATGTCCAACATGACTCGATCATTCTTTAATCTCACGAATAATAAACTAAAGTTAATTTATACTTGCTTAAGATCTTTTTTCAAGTTTATTATTCATTTTATATCTCTTATTAAGATGTTATAAACATTATGTAATCATTTAAGTTAATAACATCCATTTTGTCGATATTTGGTACTTGAGTAAAAAATGAACACCTTATATTTACAAGTTGTCCATGTGGTAAACATTCCATTATATCCAGAATGATATTAATGATTTAGATACCATATATATTATATATATGCAGTATATACATTTATTTATAATAGTACCTAACATTTGGAGGTAAGAAATGAAATGCACCATTCATGGAGACGGTAAGTCGTACGTACGCATGAACGCTACTTTCATTTATATTTCATATTTTAATGGAATTAAAGCATAATGATACATAGTTATATTATAATTATAGTATAATATCATATATTATATCATTAACTCTATCCTTTATACATCACACATAAGGCATTAACTTGTCACATCACTTTGAGGGGCGGTAGTCCGCACTTCCTCAAATGAGATTATCGTATTCTCCCACTATGGAAACCATAAAAAAATTCCATAAATGGAAAATACAGAAACATAAAGAAAACATAAACATGATATATATAATATATAAATATATTTCCATCATAATGGACACCATGAGAGGTGGTAAGATGTAATTGAACAATCATCATTTCGTGAGGCATTAGTTTGTCATCCACAAAAACATTATGTTATTCACTCATTAGATGGAGGTGTGTGTAAGTATACTTAGAATCCTTCTCATAAATTATCCTAGTATATTGAGGATACTGGTGATGTAACAAAATAAAGGAATAAAAAGAGTTTAGAGGGTTGGAAACGTAAAATAAAAGAAAACAAGTTAAGAGAAACGGTTACCTTTAATTTGGGTAACTTCATTTGGTTTGAACCAAAAGGACTTCATGAAGTGCCTTCTGCCTATGGTAAGGATTATAGGAGGAGGATAGGGATGTATGGAGCTTAATTTGGAAGATTTTGGACGAGCCAAAAGTCTTGAGAGGTGTGAAAAATTGGTTAGAAGTGGTCTTCATTTATAAGGGGAAGGAGGGGCTCTTTAGGAAACTGTGAAAAATTGTATTATTATAAACATATCGTCGGTTTCAAAAGGTTAAAAAATCCTTATAGTCTAAGATAAGATGAATCATATTCTAAATAAAATCATCCAATCTGAATTAGACATGTTTTGGATAATATTGTAATAATTATAATCTTATTTATTTAAATGATTTATTAATGAGGTAAACACTGCATCATTATTATGTCGTAAATAATTTAATTTATTTTTTGTCTAAAAATTATATAAAAAAATTCCATTAGTTAGGAAATATGTTTATATTTCCAATGAATATTTATAGTTGAAAAAATATCTTATATAACACCATGTAAAAATTAATTTACAAAGAGATATTTGTTTATGTCCTTTTTGTCTTTACTTTAAATTAATTAATCAAAAATGTCATTATCACTCCCAAGTGGCTCAATGGGGTCCCAAAATCGACCCAAAGATGCACATGGTCGAAAATGACTGAATAAATAGAATTCGGACATGTTTAAGGGTAATTTTATATTATTATAATATTATTTTTTACCCTTATATACCTGATTTACCCTTTAACCACGGTAAATAAAATATTTACTGAAGTAATATTTAAAATATCTAAAATTAAAAGTTACCTATTTACATAATTTAGACCTCCTGATTCCAAATATGGAATCCATTTTACCAAATTCAAAACACAGAAGTGGCAGAAATTAATTTAAAATTAATTCCCGTTGTCAAAACCAAAAACATGTTTTTAAGAATTAATAACTATCAAAAGATGGACAGTTGATTAAGTCCAATTTCAAAGTGAAATTTTATCCAATGACCAACATTGGATAAAATGGTAAAATATTATTCTAATTACAATTTAAAACTAATTAAAAAGATAATATAACCATAAAATATATTATATTAAAACATAGTTTTCAATTAAAATACAATATTTTCACTATTCAATAAAAAATGAACTTTATCAGAAAAATTCCAAAAAATTTCACAAAGTAAATTTTGATGTCCCTATTCAAAATGATTATTTTATTCAGTCAAATAGAATGTATTAAAGTGGCCAAAACTATATTTAAATTGGGTTCGCCATTTGAAGGTGGTAAGTCGACCTTTTAATGTAAATTATGCTTAATATTAGATTCATTCACAATTTAGGCCTCTAACCATTATTGGATAAAAGCAGATACATTTAACAAACATGAATAATCATATTTTAGTTAGTTTTTTTCATTCCTTCCAATACAATGGCTAGGTGTTAACTACCATTTAAAATTATAATATTATATTATTAGTGTGCAACGTACGATTTCAAAGAAACCCATTGTTGCATATCGGGTGCGCTATCGAACATAGCAACCCCTTTAAAGTAAAATTAATATTTAATGCACAAATATTAATAAATATGAAAATCTCTTATTCTTCACTTACCTGGGATGTTACATCCTTCCCCCCAATTGGAAATTTTTTCCTCGCAATTTTTATTCACTTGTGAAAATAAGTGGGGGTATTTATGCCTCATAGAGTTTTCAGATTCCCACATTTCCTCATCAACCAGATGGTTTTTCCACAAAACCTATACGTGGTGAATTGCCTTATTCACAACACCTTCTCTTTATGGTCAAGAATCTGGACTGTTTGGTCTTTATAAGAGAGATTCTCTTCCAACTGAACTACTTCTGGGCTCAAAACATGAGATGGATCTGGTATATACTTTCTCAACATCGAAAGATGAAAAACATTGAATACTTGGGATAAGCTTGGAGGTAAATATACTATGTATGCAACTAATCCAACTTTATCTAGAATTTCATAAGGTCTAATGAACCTCGAACTCAACATTCCCTTCTTACCAAAATGCATCCAACTTTTCCAGAGAGAATCTTTGAGAAAGACATGATCACCTACCTCAAAAGAACAATCCTTCCTCAGATTATCTGCATAACTTTTCTGTCTTCTCTGAACAGTTCTCATGTGCTTCTGAATCAACTGAAGTTTCTCTGCCATTTCTTCTACCAATTCTGGTCCCATCAGCTTCCTTTCACCTACTTCATCCCAATAAGCTGGAGTTTGACAATGCATTCCATATAATTCCTCAATTGGATCCATATATATACTGGAATAAAAACTGTTATTATATGAAAATTCAACCAAAGAAAGATGTTGGTCCCAACATCCCTGATAATCCAGTGAACAGGCATGTAGCATATCCATTAATGTTTTAATTGTTCATTATGATTTCCCATCTGATTGAGGATGAAAAGCTGTACTAAAATTTAATTCAGTACCCAATGACTTCTGAAGGACTTTCCAAAAGTTAGAAGTAAGACTAGGATCACAATTAGATACAATAGAGAGGGAAACTCCATGCAACCTAGCTACCTCTTTAACATACAACCGATCAAGTTGATATAGAGACAAAGTATCTCTAATAGGATGGAAATGAGTATATTTAGTCAATAGATCAACTATAACCCAGATTGCATTATTACCTCAAAATGTCTTTGGTAATCCCACAATGAAGTCCATGGATATATTTTCCCATTTCCACTCTGGCACTGGTAGAGGCTGAATCATCCTTTTCGGTAACTGCCTCTCTACTTTAACCTACATACAAGTCAAACACTTCATATTAAAATTAGAAATCTCTCTTTTCATTCAATCCCACCAGTAATACTCACGAAGATCTTCGTACATCGTAGTACTACCAGGATGAACTCAAAATGGAGAACTATGAGCTTCACATAACAACTGATTCTTCAAATGTAAATCACAAGGTACACATAATATCTTTCCAAATCTCCAAAAGTAATCATTATCAATGTTAAATTCAGGAAAATTGCCCTTTTGAACCAACTCTACCATTTTCTGTAACTCATTGCCTTTTTTCTGTGCTTGCTTTATTCTATCTGAAAGAGATGATCTCACTTACACCTGATACAAAACAAAATAATTTCATGCACCAATAACATATATGTCATAATTCATCAAGTCAAAAACCAAAATATTTCGTTCCTAATGTAGCATGGTTAATGATGCATTAATTTTTCGAATCAAACCATCAGCCACTTTATTTACTTTTCCCGAATGGTAAGGGATTATGCAATCATAATCCTGGATTAATTCCAACCATCTCCTCTGTCTCATGTTCAATTCTTTTTGACTGAATATATAATTCAAGCTTTTGTGATCAGTATATATATCACACTTAACTCCATACAAATTATGCCTCTAAATTTTTAAAGCAAAAAACAACATCAGCTAATTCCAATCATGTGTTGGGTAATTTAACTCATGAGGTTTCAACTGACATGAAGCATAAGCAATTACTTGATCATTCTGCATTAGGACACAACCCAATCCTTTCAATAAAGCATCACTTTAGATAACAAACTCACCATTTCTGGATGGTAGTGCCAAAACTAGAGCGTTCACCAATCTTCTTCTCAATTCCTGAAAAAAATCATCACATTCTTTTGTCCAGATGAGCTTCACACCTTTTCGAGTTAACATAGTCATTGGAATAGATAACTGTGAAAAATTTTCAACAAACCTCTAGTAATAACCTGCCAAACCAAGAAAACTACGAATCTCGGTTATATTTGTGAGTCATGGACATTATTCAACAACTTTTGTTTTAGCAGGATCAATAGTTATGCCATTTTTTGAAATAAAGTGTCCAAGGAATGAAATATGTTGTAACCAATACTCACACTTGCAGAATTTTCCAAACAGTTTATTTTCTTTTAAGGTTTGCAAAACAACCTTTAAATAAATTTCATGCTCCTCTTTACTTTTGGAATAAACCAAAATATCATCATTGAACACAACCAAAAACTTATCCAAGAACTCACAGAAAATTATATTCATAAGAACTATGAATACAGCAGGTGCATTGGTTAAACCAAAAGGCATAACTGTGAATTCATAATGGCCATATCTAGTACGAAATGTGGTCTTCAGAATGTCTACTTATTTTACTTTCAACTGATGTCACCCCGATCTCAAGTCAATATTGGAAAAATATTGAGCTCCCTGGAGCTGATACAACTTCATTAGATGGACCAACATCTGCTGAAGTAGTTTCAAAGGATTTCACAACCCCTTTCTTCTTGTAGTCTGGTTGCTTTCCTTCGATTGAGTGCTTTGCTGGACACTCATTTCCATAATGACCCATTTCATTGCACTTATAACATTTTACTGACAATAAATCAGATTTTCTCTTACCATTACCCGGATCTTTTTCATTGCAATGATGAGCCTTATGTCCCATTTTACCACAACGGTAGCACTTACCAGAATTCAGAAGACATTTCCCAGTATGCTTTTTACCACAATTTTCACAAACTATAAACTTAAGTTTCTTACCATCGACTTTTTTGAAGAGTTATTCCCTTTCACCTACCTCCTCGACCTCTTATTCTATTGTTTGTCAAAGAATACCTAATCATCGGCAAACTCCATTTCCACCTTCTCTGCACAATGAAAAAGTTTTTCATAACTTTTGAACACACGAGAAGGTAAAGCCTTTCACTACATTGGCTTTAATCATGAGTAAAAAGGATTGATTTTAGTATTAAGGTCTCGTATAAAATTTGGAGCATACCTTGCCAGTCGAGTGAATTTTTCTTCATAAGCAGCCACAGAGTCATCCTCCTGCCTCAATTCTAGGAATTTTTTTCCATCCCAAGATGAACCACATTAGGGAAATATTTCTCAAGAAACATACCTTTGAATTCATCCCAATCGATAGCATCAATCTCCTCACTATCCCTGATATTTTTCACCATCGACCACCACTGATCTGCTTCACCATCAAAACGGTAAATATCCATACTTGCCCTTTGATGTTCTGAATAACCCATGACATCGAAAATCTTCTCTAGTGCTTTAATGCACCCTTCATCTAGCACATGGTCAGATTATCCTCTGAATGATGGGGGATGTTGCCTCATGAAATGATCCACTACTGACATGTTCCTCTGTGGTTGATCTAACTGATCTCGTACATGGATACCAGCACCATTTATAGCATGAGTCAACTATCCCATCACTGCAACAAACTGTTCGGTTCCTATTCTGACCATCTCAGGTTGCTGATTTGGAATGTTGTCTTCCTTCTGATGCCATCCCATCATAGTTTCCCTATTTCCTCTACGGAAAAACATTATGAAAACTGAAATTTCGTAGGTGAAGCAACATGATAATCTGGAAATGCTATATTATTTAAATATTATCATAAATTACTTCATGGATATTAATTTAACAATACCCTTACTCCTAAAGTTATCTAAACTGACCTCTGATGCCAACTATAAGGACCCGGCCTTAAATATTACATAATATTGAATTAAATGAATAATTCACATTGAGGATATTTTCAGGTTTATATTTTTAGAGAATTAGGACATTATATTTAAATAACAACATGAATATTACACGTAGAAAATTCTACCCAGTATCCATTTTTTCATAAAATAAAAACTTTCGAAAAAAAGAGTCATGTCTAGTTCCCTGTTTTTGAAATCATGACTTTTCCTTGATTCCATCCTTGTCCCTATTCATCTTTAAGTCCTGTAAAAACATTTCAAAACTTGGGATGAGAAAAAAAAAGCTCAGTAAGGGTTATAAAACAAAGGATGAAAACATTGGTTTATAAATACATACAAAACATGAACTCTCTTACTTACCTCATGAAATCATATGATTTATGAAAGACACATAAAAGTCATATATCATAAAGGTAACTTGTGGAATCCATAACATAATTACACTGTAGCTATAACTACTACATAGGGAGTTACTTTGGAATACTTTTCACAGTATATTCCCTAAATCTCTTATAAGAAACATTCACGTTTACCTCCATCGCGTTACCCAATGCATTAGAGAGCTATCTCGGGCACACCCACCCTAGGTTTATCACTGAACCACCCATATACATAAATAATGCCCAAGAACCATAACATGATCATAACACATAACATAAGCATAAAGGAAATATTACATTTCCACATTTCAATAACAAAAAATCATTTCAAGATATTGAAATAATAAATCCATTCTCGAAATCATTTTCAATACCAAAATACGTAAAAAGACTATATGGTATTTATTTTTTCCTTTCTAAAAACATTACGGCTTTGTTAAGGAATCCAAAGGTCAAATGATACATGCGGCAGAGGAAAGGTCGTTGTCACCGCTTACATTCAAAAAACATTCTTCTTTTTTTCATTTAGTAAAATGCTTCGTCTAAAAAGATTCCATTTGAATGAAATGAAAAGTCATAGGGTTTTATACACCATATAAAATAAAGTCGTGTATAAAATTAAATATGCCTCAATGAAAGGATATTAAGACGAACTCCCTTACCTCGTGTCCAAATTGACTCGATCGTTCGTTAATCTCCTGAATAATAAACTAAAGTTAATTTATAATTGATTAAGAACCTTTTTCATGTTTCTTATTCCTTTTATATTGTAACACCCGAGACTTCTATCAGAAATATTTTGTTTTTATTTTATATAAATCATTAAAGAAATCTTTCACTACACACAACACTATCTTGGCTTTCTTTACACGCAATCGTGACCTTCCTTGATAGCTTACGTCATACGCAATACTGAGTTTCACTAAACAACGATATTCTATTAAAATATTATTAAAACTAGCCATTATGAATAGTAATAACCACTTTTTGAAATTTTGTAAATTTTATTTTTCAAAATGGACTTCATTTTTGGATTCTTAATATCGAAATTAGCCTAGGGTGAAATTTTGGTTTTTTCTGAAAACTTTCAATTTTGGATGAATAGTGAAAACACTGGGTTACTATTTAAAAACCAAATTTTTATTTAAATAATTATTTATTTTATTTAAATTTATTTTAGGTCAAAATTGATACATCATACCTATATAAGTTCAATTCAATTCATCGAATTCATTTTATAATAATTTTAGATATATAAAAATTCTATCGAACTTTTCACCGTCTTTTACCCACCTCCTAGGAGAATTTGCAAATTTACATAAAACATAATTTTACCGCTTCTGTGAGTGGAATTTAAAAAATCCAAGAGACATGGTTGATGTCAGTAAGTAAAAGGTGTTTCAATGAGATGAAAATAATTTTTGGTGAATAGTAACTTTTTACTTTTTTTTACCACGGTTAAAAGTAAATAGGGTAATTAAGGGTAAAAATGATATTATTATTACACTAACACATGTCCTAATTCTATTGGATAACTGTAATTCGACCAAAAACAACCTTAGAAGTAAAATATGACCATTTAGGCCCACTTAGATTGGATTAGGACATTTATTATTAATTTTTTTAAAGAAGGGTTAAAATAGTAAAAATCAAAGTTCAAGAAGTAAATAATTTTTAATATAGTGTAATACATAAGATAAATTCGACTATAAATATTAATTAGAAATATAAAAATATTTACTAAATAATTGTATTTTATTCTTAATTTTTAGACATTAAATTATTTAATTTATTTATGACACAATGATGATGCAGTAATTATCTTATTAATGAAATATTGACATAATTGATGTTATAAATACCGAAATAAATAAAATTTGAGACTTTTTATGCATTCCACTAATTTTATAGGTTACTATGACATGTTAGTATTGATTTAATTAACATTGTTCGAACTAATCATTCGGTTATGATTTTCAAAAAAATCAATTACTAAATAGTGTCAAAATTGAGATAAAATAGTTTTTAAAACAAATATTATATTATTAATTGTTATTTTATCCATAAAAATCTAATGTTCGGCCAAATGACTTATATAAGGTTATATATATTAATAATAAACAACTAGGGTTCGTTTTTCTTGTTATAGTATGTTTATTAACCCTATAGTTTAAGAACACAAAAAGACACGGTAAAAGTAAAATTATCTAACTTAAAGTTAAATCTAAATGATAAGGTTAAAATAGTATACAAAACTTGTCTAAATTCTATTGTATGAGAGTATTTAGACCCATACCCACCTTATCTTCGAAAGAAATTAATTTTGAGCTATTTAAAACCGAATATGGCTTTATAATAAAATAATATTTTTTGTTTTTCCAAAGGTGCCCCTCTCTTCACTTATAAAAGGGAACCTCCTCCCTCTCTTCCTCACACCACTTTGAGCCTTCATGCTCGGCCAACCCCGGAAAATTTCTCCTCTCCACTTCCCTAGAAATATCCTAGATGTCCTGGTCTTCTTCAAAGACCAATTGTAGTGCCCTAAAATGAGGTCTCAAAGAAGCGCTTCAAAGATGAGGTAATGTGTGTTACCGATTCTTTCAACTTTATTTCTTCTTACACTTCTTCTTCTTTAGTTGTTTCATTATGAATTAATAAAATAAGTATCAATAATATACTGATATGTTATTATAAGTATGAAACAACCCTATTTCACCATCTATCCATCCTAAGGAAATCAAAATCACCGTGTGTGCGTACGTACGGAATACCGTCCCCACGCCGTGGTGTAATATATTTTCCACCACCACCTTACTTGGATGGGTATAATGGTGTAAATAATGAATATATATGATTATTATAAATTGATATTGATTCTGAAATAGTATACATACACTCCAATACAATTCCACGATCATGGGAACAATATCATCGCTCGTGCGTATGTACGGAATACCGTCTCCACGATGTGATGCGACTCGTTCTACATGATTTTCATAGCATAATGATTACATAAATGAATTGAGTGAATAAATATGATATATATTACACTAATACCATTTTGGAAATGAGGTATCTATAACCTAAAAATATGAATAAAAATTTATTCGACAAAACGCGCATAAGAACAAAAAGAAATAAACACCCAAATAAAAAGTATAAATGAAATATTACTAATAATAAGCTAAGAATATGACCATATATGATATCATAACAATGAGTATGATTCTGTAATAAGTCAATGACATTATTTAAATCATTATACAGGAGGTTCGGACACTTACGAAGCAAATCAGACCTAAGGTAAGGGAAATATTAGAATCTCATTTTTATCCGAGCTTGCTTATACTTTGGAATTTATTGGTGTGTATTTTATAATCCACATCCATGTTTCCTCAATATGTAATATTATTTCCATCCACCTACAATTGTTTAAATCCAATTTTACCCTTCGGTGAGTTTTTAGTAAAAGATATGAAAGGAATCTTTTTTTTGTTTTTTGTACGAGGTACTTTTTGACTTTTCTGAAAAAAGTACGAGAAGAATGTTTTTTTAACTTATACGGCATGAATGGATTTATAAAACATTATTTCCAAGAATATTCCTTTACAAGTTTTCAAGTTTATTTTTAATAAACTTCTTTTAGTTTAAAATTTTATGAAATGTTAAGAAAGGAAAACAAAATTAATGTAGAAAGGATATTTTCCTCAAGAATGGAGTTCAAGTGTTTTATCAAAATTATTTTCCATCTATGATAATATAGGGTTTTGTTTCTATCCCTTTTATTACATTGATTTGATTATATTGTGATGGAATTATTGTTATGAATTCCTTTATCCTATATGAATTGTTTTATGATGTCACGATGTTTTAGAATCCCATTTTTATTACATGGGTTATGCAATGATGTATGATTTTTGATTTTGTGGCACTCATAAGAATGGTATCATTATGAGATGGTTGGGACCTATATCTCCCTCTAATGCATTCGGTGAAGATTTTTATACCTCATGAGATATACATGGCTGGAACGGCAGGTTAAACCGGTTCAGTGAAACAGGACTGAAATGAGGAATGAACTCGGTTCAGAAATGGACTTTGTCCACTAAGATAGTCTTCGAAATGATTCTTGACTAATAATAAATGATTCTCTATGATTATGTGTGTATTCCACAAAGTTTCATGTTTTAAGTTATGATTATTTGGATTAAATTTCACTACTATGATTTATCCCATGTTATGAAATTATGATCTCTTTTGCAGGTTAAGATTTCCAAAATGTTATATTCTTGTGAATATGATGTGATTGATATTTCTTTTGTTTACCCTTAGTGAGCATTTGAGCTCACCCTTTTATATTTTTTCTTTCCCCAGGTCATGAAGAAGGTTATTAATTATGATATGCCAAAAGGGACTATAGATATTATGAAATAAATGGGAGATAGTGTAGATGCTTTATGAACCATTTGTTTATGTTTCCCAGTTTCTAAAGACATTATACCTATATGGTCCTTTCCTGGTTTTGTTATATGTTGTAATAAGTGTAATTCAATTTTGAAGTACTAACAATGTATGTAAAGTATGGGTCGTTATAGTTGGTATTATAGGAAAGGTATAGTCAACCTTTGGAAACTAGGATGTGAAAGCCTTAGTAAGAATCCTAAGGATAAGTCTAAGAATAGAACAAAATCTTTGTGTTTTAGAAATGGCCATGAATAACCTAGGATAAGACCATAAGTGTGAAATTGTATTCTTGATTATGTGGTTTTCCTATTATAATTAGTGTTCCCACACTATTCTTCTTGGTTTTAGTCACTGGCTGGAACCCAAAGGAACTGTGTTAATGCGGAATGCGACGGACAATGCAATGATTATCCCCCTTAGCAACCAAACGTTATGGGAGATGGAATGAAAAATCTTGTAGCCATTCTCACACAACTTTCTCAAGCTATGAATCATGCAGGACTTCCAAACGAGCAAAGGAAGGAGCAACATTCTGTTGAATTCTACATGAGACAGCATCCACCTTCATTCAGTGGGTCTACTAATCCATTAGTTGTTGAACAATGGATCAGTACTACTGAAAAGATATTTTCAGTTCTTCAATGTTCTGAACATGATAAAGTCATCTTATCAGTGTATCATTTGGAAGGTGATGCTGATCAATTGTGGAATCTTAT
The DNA here is from genome assembly GCA_963277665.1 of Viscum album. Classification (NCBI taxonomy): domain Eukaryota; kingdom Viridiplantae; phylum Streptophyta; class Magnoliopsida; order Santalales; family Viscaceae; genus Viscum; species Viscum album. The sequence goes on from OY728119.1 coordinate 1,405,796,838, forward strand.
CAAGAATACGAGGCCAAGAGATGAAATTGAGTCCATGGAATGGGACGAGTTCAAGAACTTATTTTTCAATAAGTACTTCCCTCTTATTTTCCAAAAAAAGATGGAGAAGGAGTTTCTTTAACTAAAGTAAAAGGATGATGAATATGTTGGTACCTATGAAGAAAATTTTACAAGACTTGCAAGGTACACTTCTAGTATTGTTATCCAACCTGAGAGTAAGATTGATCCATTCTTTAGTGGCTTAAAGCCAAGTCTTCGAAGGGAGTTAGCCATAAGGTACTTCAATAGCAACGAGGAAATCGTTTGATGTTCTCTCAAAGTTGAGATGGAGATTGGAGTAACCCATCAGTCATATGGGTTTGATAAGAAGACGAAAATGGAATTAAAAGGAAAATCTAAAGAGTACACTGAAAAGAAGATGATTTTTCCCATATTCTCAATGTGTGGAAAGAAACATGGAGGGAGTTGTCTTAAAAGGACATGGAAATGTTTCAAATGTGGAAAGGAAGGTCATCGGGCATTTGAATGCCGCAAGGATGGGAAGAAGACGTCTAGTGATGTGAACAATGAAAAGGCTACACAGAGTGCACCTCCTACACTTCAATGTTACAAGTGCAAGGAAATGGGGCATTATTCCAATCATTGCCCTAATCCAAGGGTTGTCGATGATGATCGATGTCAACAAACTCTTAAGGATAAAGACAAAAAAGTCACATGCAATTTCTATCAGCGATGTGGAGTACGATAATGAAGTGGTGAAAGGTACACTTACCATGCACTCTAAAGTAGAAAATGTTTTATTTGATTCTAGATCCACCCACTCCTTTATTTATGAAGAATTTTCTAAGGGAATCACCGTATTACCTCAACAATTAGATGTTGAGTTAGCTGTGACAACCCCTAATGGCACAATAGTCGCATCAAAAGTTTATAATTCTTCTCTGATTGAAGTTTGTGGGAAAGTGCTTCCTAAAAATCATGTGATCCTCCCTATAGTGGAATTTGATATGATTCTTGGCATGGATTGGCTTTCTCTATATGGATCTCATATCAATTTCCAAGGAAGGGAAGTCACATTTCATATTCCAGATCAATCTTTGATCGTCTATCGATGCAAGGATGAACATAACATTCCAGTGGAAATTTCATCCATCTTATGGGTCTTGATTCCACTAAATGAAGGTTATTTATCTCAAATGGTTGGTGAGAAACTCACGATTAAGAATATGCCCATTGTACGAGAGTTTGATGATGTCTTTCCAAAGGAATTGTCGGGTCTTCCACCAAATCGTGAAGCTGAGTTTTCAATAGAACTCGTATCGGGTGCTTTAACTATTTCAAAGACACCTTATAGAATGACCCCAATTGAGTTGCAGGAATTGAAGAAGCAACTCCAAGAAAATCTTGATAAGGGGTTCATACTCCCTAGTGCGTCACCTTGGGGAGCACTTTTTCTGTTTGTTAAGAAGAAAGATGGATCAATGAGACTCTGCATTGATTATCGAGAACTTAACAAGATCACTATCAAGAACAAATATCCACTCCCGTGCATTGATGACTTATTTGACCAACTACGTGGAGCTCAATACTTTTCCAAGATTGATCTTCGTTCAGGGTATCATCAATTAAGGGTCAAAAGGGAGGTTATACCAAAGACGGCTTTCTGTACAAGGTATGGACACTATGAATTTATAGTGATTCCATTTGGTCTTACTAATGCCCCTGCTATCTTCATGGATGTGATGAATAGAGTCTTTAGAGACTATCTTGATCAGTTTGTGGTAGTCTTTATAGACGATATTCTTGTATATTCAAAGATAAAGGGGGAACATGAAGATAACTTTAGAATTATATTTCCGACCCTAAGAAAGGAAAATATTTATACCAAATTTACCATGTGTGAATTTTGGCTTCAAAAAGTTTCATTTTTGGGACACATAATCTCAAAAGAGGGGATATCTATGGATCCAGCAAAAATAGAGGTTATTGAAAGATGGTTGAGACCAACAACAGTAACTAAGATCCAAAGTTTTCTTGGTTTGGGTGGATATTATCGACATTTTGTGAATGATTTTTCACGATTATCTAATCCACTCACCACGTTGACTCAGAAAGGAGTTAAGATTGTTTAGATGGAGGAATGTGAAGAGAATTTCAAGGAGTTGAAAAGAAGGTTATCCAGTGCACCTGTGCTCACACTTCCTTGTAGTGGAGAAAGGTTTGTGATCTACAGTTATGCATCCAAGAAGGGATTGGGGTGTGTTCTTAGTAAAAATGATATGGTGATATCTTATGCCTCACGACAGTTGAAAATCCATGAGAAAAATTACACAACTCATGATTCGGAGTTAGCTGTTGTAATTTTTGCATTACAGATTTGGAGGCATTATCATTATAGAGAAAGGTGGGACATTTATACTTATCATAAAAGTTTAAAGTATATTTTCACTCAAAAAGAGCTGAATATACGCCAAAGAAGATTGTTCGACCTGATTAAGGATTATGACTACTCAATTTATTACCACCCTGGGAAAGAAAACAAGGTGGCAGATGCATTAAGTTGACAAGACCATGCCAGTTAATCCATGATGAGGATAACGAAAGATCCAATATTTATGGATTTACAAAGGATGGATATTGGAATTATAATGAAAGGGGAAAAACATATCTTTCTCAAATGAATGTTCAACCATCTATACATGTTAAGACTAAAGAGGAACAGAAAGAAGATGTATAGTTACAAAAGAAGGTGAGAAATGTTCCTGAATTCAACCTTGATTGTGATGGGATAATAAAGTTCACGAATCGGGTTTCTGTTCCTCCCATCCCCAAATTAAAGAAGGAGCTGCTGGATGAGGCTCATAGTTCTTCATTCTCTATTCATCCTGGAAGCACGAAGATGTATAAGGACCTGAAAGAGTACTTCTGGTGGGATGGCATGAAAAGAGATGTTGCTGAATATGTCTCTCGATGCTTGGTTTGTCAGCAAGTTAAAGCTGAGAGACAAAAGTCTAAGTGGATGTTACATCCATTACCCATAACCAAATGGAAATGGGAAAACATCAATATGGACTTTGTCACAAGAATTCCTAAAACATCCAAAGGCAATAATGCTATCAAGGTCATAGTTGATCATCTTACAAAGTCTGCACACATAATTGCTATTAGAGTGGATTTCTCTCTAGATCAGCTTGCTAGGATATATGTAAAGGAAGTGGTAAGATTGCATGGAGTACCACTTTCTATTATATCTGATCAGGATCTGAGGTTTACCTCAATGTTCTGGCGAAGCCTTCAGCATACTCTAGATACAGAGTTGAGTTTCAGCACTACTTATCATCCTCAGATAGACGGTCAGTCTAAGAGGACAATTCAAACTCTAGAAGATATGTTTAGAGATTTCTCTATGGATTTAAAAGGTTCTTGGGATCAACACCTACCTTTGGTGGAATTTTATTATAATAATAGCTTTCACTCCAGAATTAAGATGGATCCTTATGAAGCTCTCTATGGAAAGAAATGCAGGACTCCAACATGCTGGGATGAAAGTTGGAGAAAAAAAGCTATTAGGACCTGATCTTGTTGATGAGATGGTAGAAAAGGTCCGATCTATTTAACAACACATAAGAGCAGCTCAGAGTCGACAAAAATGTTATGCCGACAACTGATGAAAAGACTTAGAGTTTGAAGTGGGTGATAAAGTGTTCTTATGAATATCTCCTTGGAAGAGAGTAATGAGATTTGGAAAGAAGGGAAAGTTGAGCCCTAGGTATATCGGTCCTTTTGAAATACTGGATCATGTTGGGAAGGTAGCTTACTGATTGGCGCTTCCACCGAATCTCTCTCAAGTTCACGATGTGTTCCATGTATCTCTCCTGGGAAATTACATAACTGATCCTTCACATGTACTCAGCTCAGAAGTTGTACCGCTAGAACAAGATCTTTCTTACGAAGAACAGCCGATAGAGATTATCAATCGTAGTGAAAAAGTCCTACGGAACAAAACCACTCTCTTGGTGAAAGTTTTATGTAGACACCACCAATTAGAAGAAGCTACATGGGAGACTGAGGATATAATGATAGAGAGGTATCCTCATCTGTTTGTTACAAGTGATGAATTTCGAGGGCGAAATTCATTTTAAGGGGGGTAGAATATAACACCCGAGAATTTTATGACAAATATTTTGTTTTTATTTTATATAAATAATAAAAGGAATCTTTCACTACACACAACACTAGCTTGGATTTCTTTACATGAAATCGTGGCCTTCCTTGATAGCTTGCAGCGTACGCAATACCGAGTTTCACTAAACAACGATATGCTATTAAAATATTAGTAAAACTAGCCGTTATGAATAGTAATAACCAGTTTTTGAAATTTTGTAAATTTTATTTTTCAAAATGGACTTCATTTTTGGATTCAGAATATCGAAATTAGCCTAGGGAGAAAATTTGGTTTTTTCTGAAAACTTTCAATTTTGGATGAATAGTGAAAACACTGGGTTACTATTTAAAAACCGAATTTTTATTTAAATAATTTTTATTTTATTTAAATTTATTTTAGGTCAAAATTGATACATAATACCTGTATAACTTCAATTCAATTCATTAAAGTCATTTTATAATAATTTTAGATATATAAAAAGTTTATCGAACTTTTCACCGTCTTTTACCCACCTCCTAGGAGAATTTTCAAATTGACATAAAACTTAATTTTACCACTTATGTGAGTGGAATTTCAAAACTCTGAGAGACACGGTTGATGTCAGTAAGTAAAAAGTTGTTCAATGAGATGAAAATAATTTTTGGTGAATAGTATCTTTTTACTTTTATTTACCATGGTTAAAAGTAAATAGGGTAATTAAGGGTAAAAATGATATTATTATTACCCTAAAATTTTTCCTAATTCTATTTTATAAGTGTAATTCGACCAAAAACAACCTTAGGAATAAACTATGACCATTTAGGCCAACTTGGATTAGATTGGGACATTTATTATTAATTTTTTTAAAGAAGGGTTAAAATAGTTAAAATCAAAGTTTAATAAGTAAATAAATTTTCATATAGGGTAATACATAAGATAAATTTGACTATAAATATTAATTATAAAGATAAAATTATTTCCTACATAATGGTATTTTATTTTTAATTTTTAGACATTATATAATTTAATTTATTTATGACACAGAGATGATGCAGTAATTATCTTATTAATGAAATATTTACATAATTGATGTTATTAATACCCAAATAAATGTAATTTGAGAATTTTTATTAATTCAACTAATTTTATAGTTTAATATTACATGTTATTATTGATGTAATTAACGTTTTTCGAACAAATCATTCGGTTATGATTTTCACAAAAATCAATTACTAAATACTGTCAAAATTGACAAAAAAACAGTTTTTAAAACAAATATTATATAATTAATTGTTATTTTATTCTTTAAAATATAAGGTTGGGCCAAATGATTTATATAAGGTTATATATATTAATAATAAACAACTTGGGGTTCGTTTGGGTTGTTATAGTAACTTTATTAACCTTATAGTGTAAGAACACAAAAAGACACGGTAAAAGTAAAATTATCTATCTTAAAGTTAAATCTAAATGATAAGGTTAAAATAGTAAACTAAACATGTCCAAATTCTATTGGATGAGATTATTGAGACCCATACCCACCTTAGCTTCGAAATAAATCAATTTTAAGCTATTTAAAACAGAATATTTCTTTATAATAAAATAATATTTTTAGTTTTTCCAAAGGTGCCCCTCTCCTCCCTTATAAAAGGGCACCTCCTCCCTCTCTTCCTCATACCACATTCAGCTTTAAAGCTCGGCCAAACCCTGCCAATTTCTCCTCTACACTTTCCTAGAAACATCCTAGAGGTCATGGTCCTCTTCAAAGACCAATTTTAGTGCCCTAAAAGGAGGTCTCAAAGAAGTTCTTCAAAGAAGAGGTAATGTCCGTTACCGATTCTTTCAACCTTATTTCTTCTTCCACTTATTCTTCTTTAGTTGTTTCATTATTAATTAATAACACCAGTATCACTCATACACTGATATGTTATTATAAGTATGAAACAACCCTATTTTATCATCAATCCATCCTACGGAAAACAAAATCACTGCGCGTGCGTACGTACAGAATATCGTCTCCACGTCATTGTGTAATCTATTTTCCAGCACCACCTTACTTGGATGGGTATAATGGTTTAATAATGAATATATATGATTATTATAAAGTGATATTGATTCTGTAATAGTATACATACACTCCAATACAATTCTATGATCTTGGGAATGATATCATCGCTCGTGCGTACGTATGGAATACCATCTCCGCGATGTGATGCGACTCGTTCTACATGATTTTCATTGCATAATGATTACATAAATGAAATGAGTGAATAAATATGATATATATTACACTAATACCATTCTGGAAATGAGGTATCTATAACCTAAAAAGAAGAATAAGAATTTATTCGACAAAACACGCATAAGAACAAAAATTATTAAACACCCGAACAACAAGTAGCAATGAAATATTTCTAATAATAAGCTAAGAATATGACCATATATGATATAATAACAATTATTATGATTCTGGAATATGTCAATGACATTATTTAAATCATTATATAGGAGGTTCGGACACTTACGAAGCAAATCGGACCTAAGGTAAGGGAAATATCACAATCTCATTTTTATCCGAGATTGTTTATACTTAGGAATTTACTTGGGTGTATTTTATCATCCACATCCATGTTTCCCCAATATGTAATATTATTTCCATCCACCTACAATTGTTTAAATGTAATTTTACCCTTCGGTGAGTTTTTTGTAAAAGATATGAAAGGAATCTTTTTTCGTTTTTCGTACGAGGTACTTTTTGACTTTTCTGAAAAAAGTACGAGAAGAATGTTTTTTAACTTATACAGCATGAATGGATTTTTAAAACATTATTTCCAATAAGCTTCCTTTAAAAGTTTTCAAGATTATTTTTAATCAACTTCTTTTAGTTTAAAATTGTATGACATGTTAAGAAAGGAAAAATGTTTTTAAAGTAGAAAGGATATTTTCCTCAAGAATGGAGTTCAAGTGTTTTATCAAAATTATTTTCCATCTAAGATAATATAGGGTTTTGTTTCTATCCCTATTATTAAATTCATTTGATTATGTTGTGATGGAATTACTTTTATGAATTCCTTTATTCTATATGAATTTTTTTATGATGTCACGATGTTTAAGAATCCCATTTTTATTACATGGGTTAAGCAATGATGTATGATTTTTGATTTTGTGGCACACATAAAAATGGTATCATTATGAGATGGGTGGGACCTATATATCCCTCTAATGCATTGGGTAAAGATTTTTATATCTCATGAGAAATACATGGCTGGAATGGTAGGTTAAACCGGTTCAGTGAAACAAGACTGAAACGAGGAATGAACTCGGTTCAGAAATGGACTTCGTCCACTAAGATAGTCTTGGAAATGAGTCTTGACTAATAAGAAATGATTCTCTATGATTATGTGTGTATGCCACAATGTTTCATGTTTTACGTTATGATTATTGGGATTACATTTCACTACTATGATTTATCACATGTTATGAAATTATGATCTCTTTTGCAGGTTAAGATTTCCAAAATGTTATGTTCTTATGAATATGATGTGATTGATATTTCTTTTGTTTACCCTTAATGAGCATTTGAGCTCACCCTTTTGTATTTTTTCTCTCCCAAGGTCAGGAAGAAGGTTATTAAGTAAGATATACCAAAAGGGACTATAGATATGATGAAATAAATGGGAGACAGTGTAGACGCTTTATGAACCAGTTGTTTATGTTTCCCAATTTCTAAAGACATTATACCTATATAGTCCTCTCATGGTTTTGTTATATGTTGTAATAAGTGTACTTAAATTTTGAAGTACTAACAATGTATGTAAAGTATGGGTCGTTATAATTGGTATTAGAGGAAAGGTATAGTCATCCTTTGGAAACTAGGATGTGAAAGCCTTAGAAAGAATCCTAAGGATAAGTCTAAGCATAGAACACAATATTAGTGTTTTAGAAATGGCCATGAATAACCTTGGATAAGACCTTAAGTGTGAAATTTTATTCTTGATTATGTGGTCTTCCTATTATAATTACTTTTCCTCAAACTATTCTTCTTGGTTTTAGTCAATGGCTGGAACCCAAAGGAACCGTGTTAATGCGGAATGCGATGGGAAATGTAATGATTTTCCCCCTGAGCTAACAATTGTTATGGGAGCTGGAATGAAAAATCTTGTAGCCATGCTCAAACAAATTTCTCAAGCTATGAATCATGGAGGACTTCCAAACGAGCAATGTAAGGAGCAAAATTTTGTTGAATCCTACATGATACAGCATCCACCTTCATTCAGCGGGTCTACTGATCCATTAGTTACTGAACAATGGATCAGTACTACTGAAAAGATATTTTTAGTTCTTCATTGTTCTGAACATGATAAATTCATCTTAGCAGTGTATCATTTGAGTGGTGATTCTGATCAATGGTGTAATTTTATCAAGAATATGAGGCCAAGAGATTAAATTGAGTCCATGGAATGAGACGAGTTCAAGAACTTATTTTTCAATAAGTACTTCCCTTGTATTCTCCGAACAAAGATGGAGAAGGAGTTTCTTGAACTAAAGGAAAAGGATGATGAATCTGTTTTTACCTATGAAGTAAATTTTACAAGACTTGCAAGGTATGCTTCTGTTATTATTATCCAACCTGATAGTAAGATCGATCGATTTTTTAGTGGATTAAAACCAAGTCTTTGAAGGGAGTTATCCATAAGGGACTTCAATAGCTACGAGGAAATCGTTCGATGTGCTCTCAAAGTTGAGATGGAGATTGGAGTAACCCATCAGTCATATGGGTTTGATAAGAAGAGGAAAATGGAATTGAAAGGAAAATCTAAAGAGCACACTGAAAAGAAGATGAGTTTTCCCTTATGCTCAATGTGTGGAAAGAAACATGGAGTGAGTTTTCTTAAAGGGACAAGTAAATGTTTCAAATGTGGAAAGGAAGGTCATCAGGCATTTGAATGCCACAATGATCGGAAGAAGATGTCTAGTGATGCAAACAATGAAAAGGCTACACAGAGTGAACCTCCTACCCTTCAATGTCAAAAGTGAAAGGAAATGGGGCATTATGCCAATCAATTCCCTAATCTAAGGGTTGTTGATGATGATCAACGTCAACAAACTCTTAAGGCTAAAGACAAAGGAAAGTCACATGAAATTTATATCAGCGATGTGGAGTATGATAACGAAGTGGTGAAAGGTACACTTACCATCCACTCTAAAGTAGGAAATGTTTTATTTGATTCTGGATCCACCCACACCTTTATTTTTGAATAATTTTCTAAGGTTATCACCGTATTACCTCAACAATTAGATGTTGAGTTAGCTGTGACAGCCCCTAATGGCACAACAGTCGCATCAAAAGTTTATAATTCTTCTCTGATTGAATTTTGTGGGAAAGTGCTTCTTGCAAATCATGTGATCCTCCCTATAGTGGAATTTGATGTGATTCTTGGCACGGATTGGCTTTCTCTATATGGAGCACATATCAATTGCCAAATAAGGAAATTCACATTTCATATTCCAGATCAATCTTTGATCGTCTATCGATGCAAGGATGAACATAACCTTCCATTGTAAATTTATTCCATCTTATGGGTCTTGATTCCACTAAATGAAGGTTATTTATCTTAAATGGTTGGTGAGAAAATCACGATTAAGAATATTCCCATTTTACAGAAGTTTGATGATTTCTTTCCAGAGGAATTGTCAGGTATTCCACCAAATAGTGAAGTTGAGTTTTCAATAGAACTCATACTAGGTGCTTTACCTATTTCAATGAAACCTTATAGAATGGCCCCAATTAAGTTGCAGGAATTGGAGAAGCAACTCCGAGAGAATCTTTATAAGGGGTTCATACACCCTAGTGTGTCACCTTGGGGAGCACTTGTTCTGTTTGTTAAGAAGAAATATGGATCAATGAGACGCTGCATTGATTATCGAGAACTTAACAAGATCACTATCGAGAACAAATATCATCTCCCACGCATTGATGACTTATTTGACCAACTACGTGGAGCTCAATACTTTTCCATGATTGATCTTCATTCAGGGTATCATCAATTAAGGGTCAAAATGGAGGATATACCAAAGACGGCTTTCCGTACAAGGTATAGACACTATGAATTTATAGTGATGCCATTTGGTCTTACTAATGCCCCTGCTATCTTCATGGATCTGATGAATAAAGTCTTTAGAGACTATCTTGATCAGTTTTTGGTAGTATTTATAGACGATATTCTTGTATATTCAAAGAGCAAGGGAGAAATGAAGATCACTTGAGAATTATATTGAAGACCCTGAGAAAGGAGATGCTTTATGCCAAATTTTCCAAGTGTGAATTTTGGCTTCAAAAAGTTTCATTTTTGGGTCACATAATCTCAAAAGAGGGGATATCTATGGATCCAGCAAAAACAGAGGTTATCAAAAGATGGTCGAGACCAACAACAGTAACTGATATCCGAAGTTTTCTTGGTTTGGCGGGATATTATCGACGTTTTTTGAAAGATTTTTCACGATTATCTAATCCACTCACCAGGTTGACATTGAAAGGAGTTAAGTTTGTTTGGATGGAGGAATGTGAAGAGAATTTCAAGGAGTTGAAAAGAAGGTTATCTAGTGCACCTGTGCTCACACAGCCTTGTAGTGGATAATGGGTTGTGATCAAAAGTGATGCATCCAAGAAGGGATTGGGATGTTTTCTTTTTCAAAATGATATGGTGATAGCTTATTCCTCACGACAGTTGAAAATCCATGAGAAAAATTACCCAACTCATGATTCGGAGTTAGCTGTGGTAATTTTTGCATTAATGATTTGGAGGCATTATCTTTATGGAGAAAGGTGTGACATTTATACTAATCATAAAAGTTTAAAGTATATTTTCACACAAATGGATCTGAATATGTTCCAAAGAAGACAGTTGGAGCTGATTAAGGATTACAACTGCTCAATTCATTACCACCCTGGGAAAGCAAACAAGGTGGCAGATGCATTAAGTCAACAAGACCATGCCAGTTTATCCATGATGAGGATCACAAAAGATCCAATATTTATGGATTTACAAAGGATGAAAATTGGAATTATAATGAAAGGGAAAAAATCATATCTTTCTCAAATGAATGTTCAACCATCTATACATGATAATATTAAAGAGGAACAGAAAGAAGATGTAGAGTTACAAAAGTAGGTGAGAAATGTTCCTGAATTCAGCCTTGATTGTGATGGGATAATAAAGTTCAGGAATCGGGTTTGTGTTCCTCCCATCCCCGAATTAAAGAAGTAGATGCTGGATGAGGCTCATAGTTCTTAATTATCTATTCATCCAGGAAGCACGAAGATGTATAGGGACCTGAAAGAGTACTTCAGGTGGGATGGCATGAAAAGAGATGTTGCTGAATATGTCTCTCGATGCTTGGTTTGTCAGTAAGTTAAAGCTGAGAGATAGAAGTCTAAGGGGATTCTACAACCATTACCCATACCCGAATGGAAATGGGAAAACATCACTATGGACTTTGTCACAGGACTTCCTAAAACATCCAAAGGCAATAATGCTATCTGGGTCATAGTTGATCATCTTACAAAGTCTGCACACTTCATTGCTATTAGAGAGGATTTCTCTCTAGATTAGCTTGCCAGGATATATGTAAAGGAAGTGGTAAGATTGAATGGAGTACCACTTTCTATTATATCTGATCGGGATTCGAGGATTACCTCAAAGTTCTGGTGATGTCTTCAGCATACTCTGGATACAGAGTTGAGTTTTAGCACTTCTTATCATCCTCAGACAGACAGTCAGTCTGAGAGGACAATTCAAACTCTAGAAGATATGTTGAGAGCTTGGTCTATGGATTTCAAAGGTGGTTGGGATCAACACCTAACTTTGATGGAATTTTCTTATAATAATAGCTTTCACTCCAGTATTCAGATGGCTCCTTATGAATCTCTCTATGGAAAGAAATGCAGGACTCCAACTTGCAGGGATGAAGTTGGGGAAAGAATGTGATTAGGACCTGATCTTGTTGATGAGATGGCAGAAAAGGTCAGATCTATTCAACAACACATAAGAGTAGCTCAGAGTCGACAAAAAAGTTATGCCGACAACCGAAGAAAAGACTTAGAGATTGATGTGGGTGATAAAGTATTCTTATGAATATCTCATTGGAAGAGAGTAATGAGATTTGGAAAGAAGGGAAAGCTGAGCCCTAGGTATATCGGTCCTTTCGAAATACTAGATCTTGTTGGGAAGGTAGCTTACTGATTGGTGCTTCCACCGAATCTCTCTCAAGTTCACGATGTGTTCCATGTATCGCTCCTGAGAAAGAACATACCAGATCCTTCACATGTACTCAGCTCAGAAGTTGTACCGCTGGAACAAGATCTTTCTTATGAAGAACAACCGATAGAGATTCTCGATCGTAGTGAAAAATTCCTACGGAACAAGACCACTCGCTTGGTGAAAGTTTTATGGAGGAACCACCAACTAGAATAATCTACATGGGAGCTTGAGGATATGATGAGCGAGAGGTATCCTCATCAGGTTGTTACAAGTGACGAATTTCGAGGGCGAAATTCATTTTAAGGGGGGTAGAATGTAACACACGATAATTTTATGAGAAATATTTTGTTTTTATTTTATATAAATCATAAATGGAATATTTCACTATACACAACACTATCTTGGCTTGCTTTACACGCAATCGCGACCTTCCTTAATAGCTTGTGTCGTACGCAATACCGAGTTTCACTAAACAACGATATGCTATTAAAATATTATTAAATCTAACCGTTATAAATAGTAATAACCACTTTTTGAAATTTTGTAAATTTTATTTTTCAAAATGGAATTCATTTTTGGATTCGGAATTTCGAAATTATCCTAGGGTGAAATTTTTCTTTTTTCTGAAAACTTTCAATTTTGGATGAATAGTGAAAACACTGGGTTACTATTTAAAAACCGACTTTTTATTTAAATAATTATTTATTTAATTTAAATTTATTTTTGGTCAAAATTGATACATAATACCTATATAAGTTCAATGCAATTCATTGAAGTCATTTTATAATAATTTTAGATATATAAAAATTTTATCGAACTTTTCACTGTCTTTTACCCACCTTCTAGGAGAATTTGCAAATTTACATAAAACATAAATTAACCGCTGCTGTGAGTGGAATTTAAAAAATCCGAGAGACACGGTTGATGTCAGTAAGTAAAATTTTGTTCAATAAGATGAAAATAATTTTTGGTGAATAGTACCTTTTTACTTTTATTTACCATGGTTAAAAGTAAATAGGGTAATTAAGGGTAAAAATGATATTATTATTACCCTAAAACATGTCCTAATTATATTGGATAACTTTAATTAGACCAAAAACAACCTTAGTAATAAAATATGACCATTTAGGCTCACTTGGATTAGATTAGGACATTTATTACTAATTTTTTAAAAGAAGGGTTAAAATAGTTAAAATCAAAGTTTAATAAGTAAATAATTTTTAATATAGGGTAATACATAAGATAAATTCGACTATAAATATTCATTAGAAAGATAAAAATATTTCCTACATAATGGTATTTTATTTTTAATTTTTAGACATTAAATAATTAAATTTATTTAGGTCCCAATGATGATGCAGTAATTATCTTATTATTGAAATATTGACATAATTGATGTTATAAATACCCAAATAAATGTAATTTGAGACTTTTTATTAATTACACTAATTTTATAGGTTAATATAACATGTTAGTATTGATTTAATTAACTTTTAGAGAACTAATCAATCTATTATGATTTTCAGAAAAATCAATTACTAAATAGTGTCAAAATTGACATAAAATTGTTTTTAAAAGAAATATTATATTATTAATTGTTATTTTATTCCTGAAAAAACTAAGGTTCGGAAAAATTACATAGATAAGGTTATATATATTAATAATAAACAACTAGGGGTTCGTTTGGCTTGTTATAGTAAGTTTATTAACTTTACAGTGTAAGAACACAAAAAGACACGGTAAAAGTAAAATTATCTATCATAATGTTAAATCAAAATGATAAGGTTAAAATAGTAAACTAAACATGTCAAAATTCTATTTTATGAGATTATTTCGACCCATACCTACCTTATCTTAGAAATAAATCTATTTGGAGCTATTTAAAACCGAATATGTCTTTATAATAAAATAATATTTTTAGTTTTTCCAAAGGTGCCCCTCTCCTCCCTTATAAAAGGGCACCTCCTCCCTCTCTTCCTCACACCACATTGAGCCTTCAAGCTCGGCCAAACCCTGACAACTTATCCTATCCACTTCCCTAGAAACATCCTAGAGGTCCTGGTATTCTTCAAAGACCAATTTTAGTGCCCTAAAAGGAGGTCTCAAAGAAGCGCTTCAAAGAATAGGTAATGTCCGTTACCGATTCTTTAAACATTATTTCATCTCCCACTTCTTTTTCTTTAGTTGTTTCATTATTAATTAATAACATAAGTATCACTCATATACTTATATGTCATTAAAAGTATTAATCAACCCTATTTCCCCATCTATCCATCCTACGGAAAACAAAATCACCGCGCGTGTGTACGTATGGAATACCGTCTCCACACCGTGGTGTAATCTATTATCCACCACCTCCTTACTTGGATGGGTATAATGGTGTAAATAATAAATATATATGATTATTATAAAGTGATATTGATTCTGAAATAGTATACATACACTCCAATACAATTCCACGATCATGGGAATGATATCATCGCTCGTGTGTACATACGGAATACCGTCTCCACGATGTGATGCGACTCGTTCTACATGATTTTCATTTCATAATGATTACATATGTGAATTGAGTGAATAAATATGAAATATATTACACTAATACCATTCTGTAAATTAGTTATCTATAACCTAAAAAGATGAATAAGAATTTATTCAACAAAACACGCATAAGAACAAAAAGTTATAAACACCTGAATAACAAGTAGCAATGAAATATTGCTAATAATAAGCTAAGAATATGACCATATATGATATAATAAAAATGAGTATGATTCTGGAATAATTCAATGTCATTATTTAAATCATTATACAAGAGGTTCGGAAACTTACGAAGCAAATCAGACCTAAGGTAATGGAAATATCACGATCTCATTTTTATCCGAGATTGTTTATACTTTGGAATTTACTGGGGGCGTATTTTATCATCCACATATATGTTTAATCAATATGTAATATTATTTCCATCCACCTACAATTTTTTAAATCCAATTTTACCCTTCGGTGAGTTTTTAGTAAAATATATGAAAGGAATCTTTTGTTGTTTTTCGTACGAGGTACTTTTTGACTTTTACGACATAAGTACGAGAAGAATGTTTTTTTAACTTATAGGGAATGAATATATTTTTAAAACATTATTTCCAAGAAGATTCCTTTACAAGTTTTCATGTTTATTTTTAATCAACTTTTTTTAGTTTAAAATTGTACGATATGTTAAGAAAGGAAAAATGTTTTTAAAGTAGAAAGGATATTTTCCTCAAGAATGGAGTTCAAGTGTTTTATCAAAATTATTTTCCATCTAAGATAATATAGATTTATGTTTATATCCCTATTATTACATTGATTTGATTATTTTGTGATGGAATTATTTTTATGAATTCCTTTATCCTATATGAATTGTTTTATGATGTCACGATGTTTAAGAATCCCATTTTTATTACATGGGTTATGCAATGATGTATGATTTTTGATTTTTTGGAACACATAAGAATGGTATCATTATGAGATGGGTGGGACCTATATCTCCCTCCAATGCATTGGGTAAAGATTTTTATATCTCATGAGATAGACGTGGCTGGAACGGAAGGTTAAACTGGTTCGGTGAAACAGGACTGAAACGAGGAATGAACTCTGTTCAGAAATGGACTGTGTCCACTAAGATAGTCATGGCAATGAGTCTTGACAAATAATAAATGATTCTATATGATTATGTGTGTATGCCACAAAGTTTAATGTTTTATGTTATGATTATTGGGATTAAATTTCACTACTATGATTTATCCCATGTTATGAAATTATGATCTCTTTTGGAGGTTAAGATTTCCTAAATGTTATGTTCTTATGAATATGATGTTATTGATATTTCTTTTGTTTACCCTTACTGAGCATTTGAGCTCACCCTTTTGTATGTTTTCTTTCCCCAGGTCAGGAAAAAGGTTATTAAGTAAGATATTCCAAAATGGACTATAGATATTATGAAATAAATGGAAGATAGTGTAGACGCTTTATGAACCAGTTGTTTATGTTTCACAGTTTCTAAAGACACTATACCTATACGGTCCTATCATGGTTTTGTTTTGTGTTGTAATAAGTGTACTTAAATTTTGAAGTACAAACAATGTAATTAAATTATGGTTCATTATATATATCACTTATTACCATGTTATAAACATTATGTAATCATTTAGGTTAATAACGTCCATTTTATCGATATTTGGTACTTGAGTCAAAAATGAACACCTTATATTTACATGATGTCCATGTGGTAAATAGTCCATTATATACAGAATTATATTCTTTATTTAGATACCATATATATCATATATATCCATGATATACATGTATTTATAATAGTACATAACATTTGGAGGTAAGAAATGAAATGCACCGTTCATGGAGACGGTAAGCCGTATGTACGCATGAACGCTACATTCATTTATATTTCTTATTTTAATGGAATTAAAACATAATTATATATAGTTATATTATAATTACAGTATAATATCATATATAATATCATTAACTCTATCTTTTATTCATCCCACGTAAGGCATTAACGAGTCACGTCACTTTTAGGGGGCGGTAGTCCGCACTTCCTCAAATGATATTATCGTATTTACCCATTATGGAAACCATAAAGGCATGATATAAATGAAAAATAAAAAATCAAAAAAGAAAAAATAGAAATAATATATATCATATATAAATACATTGTCATCATAATGGCCACCATGAGAGGCGGAAAGAGGTAATTGAACAATCCTCGTTTCGTGAGGCGTTAGTTTTCCATCCATAGAAACATTATGTTCCTCACTCATTAGATGGAGTTGTAAGTAAGTGTAGTTCGAATCATACTCACAAAAACATCCTAGTATATTGAGGATACTGGTGTTGTTACAAAATAAAGGAATAAAAATAGTTTAGGGGGTTGGAGAAGTAATATAATATAAACAATTTAAGAGAAACTGTTACATTTAACTTGGGTAACTTCCTTTGGTTTGAACCAAAAGGACTTATTGAAGTGCCTTCTTCCGAAGGTAAGGATTCTAGGAGGACGAGAGGGATGCAGGGAGATTAATTGGTCAGAGTATGGATGAGCCAAAAGTCTAGAGAGGTGTGAGAAATTGGTTAGAAGTGGTCTCTTTTTATAAGGGGGAGGAGGGGCTCTTTAGGAAAGTGTGAAAACATTATTTTATTATAAACATATCTTCAGTTTCAAAAGGTCCAGAAATCATTAAATTCGAAGCTAATATGACTCATATTCGAAATAAAATCATCCAATCATAATTGTACATGTTTTGGATAATATTTTAATCATTACAATATTATTTATTTAAATGATTTATTAATGAGGTAAACACTGCATCATTATTATGTCATATATAATTTAATTTATTTATTGTCTAAAAATTATATAACAAAATACCATGATGTAGGAAATATTTTTAGCTTTCCAATTAATATTTATAGTAGAAAAAATAACTTATATAACACCATGTAAAAATTAATTTACAAAGAGATATTTGTTTATGTCATTTTTGTCTTTACTTTAAATTAATTAATCAAAATGTCATTATCACTCCCAAGTAGCTCAATGGGGTCCCAAAATCAACCCAAAGATTCCCACGGTTGTAAATGACTCAACCAATAGGATTAGGACACCATTAAGGGTAATTTTATATTATTATAATATTATTTTTTAACTTTATTTACCTGATTTACCCTTTAACCACTGTAAATAAAATATTTACTGAAGTCAATATTTAAAAATTTTAAAAATAAAAGCTACCTTTTTACACAATTTAGAAATCTTGATTCCAAATATGGAAACCATTTTTATAAATTCATAACACAGAAGTGGGACAAATAAATTTGAAATTAATTCCCGCTGTCAAAACAAAAAAGCGTGTTTTTAAGAATTAATAACTATCAAAAGTTGGACAGTTGATTAAGTCCAATTTCAAAGTGAAATTTCTTCCAATGACCAACATTGAATTAAATGGTGAAAATATATTATAATTACACTTTAAAACCAATTAAAAAGATAATATAACCATATAAATAAATTATATTAAAACATAGTTTTGAATTAAAATACAATATTTTCACTATTCAATAAAAAATGAACTTTATCAGAAAAATTCCAAAAATTTACACAAAGTAAATTTTGATGTCCCAATTCTAAATAAATATTTTATATAGTCAAATAGAATGTATTAAAGTTACCAAAACTATATTTAATGTGGTTTCTCCATTAAAAGGTGGTAAATCAACCTTTTAATGTAAATTATGCTTAATATTAGATTCATTCACATTTTAAGCCTCTAACCTTTATTGGATAAAAGTACATACATTTCACAAACATGTATAATCATATTTTAGTTAGTTTTGTTAATTTCCGCCAATACAATTTCTTGGAGTTAACTACCATTTAAAAAATAATATTATATTATTAGTGTGCAACGTAAGATTTCCAAGAAACTAGTTGTTGCGTATCGGGTACGCTATCGAACATAGAAACCCCTTTAAAGTAAAATTAATATTTAATTCACATATATTAATAAATATGAAAATCTCTTATTCTTCATTTAACTGGGATGTTACAATCATCCTCTCTTATAGAATAAAATTGGTATTTTAATATTCTATAAGTTAGTTAATAAAATATATGTTCAATTCTGGATAACTATCATCATTCTATGTAATTTTTCATAGAGATATACAAGTAAATAAATCATGAAAACCAAGGAAATCAACACTCTCAACCATTGAAATTGAATATCTTACACCATAAGAATGTTCATAAATGAACATACTAAAGTTATAATAAAAAATATACATGTATAAGTGGTTCTTTACTTATTTATTATTTAATATAATTTTATTAATAAGGACATTAAGATTAAGTGCATAATCGTTTCAGACATAAGGTAAGGTATTATAAACGAACATTCATTATTTCTTCGGGTTACTCTTCCTCCCTTTCTACCCAAATGAAACTATATTTTATTTAAATGTCAATAATATAAATTATTTTTAAATGTTCCCAAATCATGTATCAAAATACATTTATTGATATTTTTTGGGGATATATATTCTTTTAAAAGTATCCCTACTCAATTATTCCCGATAAGAAAGCCAGATTTAATGGAACTTCTCAGATTCTTAACAAATTTCAAGTGAACACTATAATATATTATAAAAAAATTATTTTCATAAAATAAATCATTTTATTATGAAATTTTTTTTGGTTCACTTGTGTCTTTATATAAATGACTACTCCCTTTTCTTCTTTAAATTCACTTTTATATTTTCACTTTTAATTCGTGATAAAAATGTTTTATTTCTAAAGATTCTTAAATACTCTTTTCAGTTATTTTGACATCGCATATCATGATCTATGCATATATTACCTTATTAATGTCCTTTAATGATTTAAATCAATCCTTTAATGGAAACCACTGTGATATGATCTTTCGATATTCCTTTTGAGATAATTACGATAACTAATTATTTCTATGGGTAACCCATATGTATGTGTTTGATTTCTTATGTATGATTATTTATGTAGAAAAGTTATTCCTGAATATTTTATGATAGATTCACTCTGGTAAAAATTGAATTCAATGGATAATTTTTAGTCTCATGAGATATTATGTGTCATGGTCTTGGTGGATAGCCTTGACTCACGATCCAAGTGAAACAGTATTGGTGGATAGCCTTGACTTTCTCTCCTCTATGTGTAACGAGATTTGAATCATGATCCTATACATGAAAAGATCCTTGACTCCTGATAAACCCATGTTTTATGTTTCTGGAACATTACTATGAATCCATTATTATATGATCTCATGTTATGATTCATTATGTTTAATCATGTTTCATGCCTTTATATATCATTATGTTATTCCTTCTAACACTTATGCTAAGTTTTATTTTAATGATTATTCCCTTATTGGTATTTTTATCTCATCCATTTTTTCATGTTATACCTAGGTTATCATTGGATGATTTAAGGGTTCAAATGATGTTAGAAGCTCATAACATATGATGAATAAAGAAATGTTTTATTGAGTCTCATGTTTTCAATTTTATGTACCTATTCTTCCAAGACACTATTATTTATGATCCTACATGTGTAATTTGATGGTTAATTGTTCTTAAAATCATGTAATTATATGTGTAACAATATAGGTTTTCATTAGTTTATATGAGAAAAATAATTTAGTTCGTTTTGGATATTAGTCATATAGCACTTTAGTAAGAACCTTAGGGATATCACTAATTCTATGAAAATGTCCCTAAATTTTTGTAAGTATATAATAATTGATTTCTCAAGAAAATAAATTCATGTATGGATACTAAAAGTTAATTTGGTTCTAAAACATATATATATTTATATATATATATACGGGTGTAAACATGGATAAGGTGTTCTAGGCCTAACTCGGGGTAACCTGATACACGTCAATGGTCCTTACAGCATACCTGGTATGATACTTCGGGGGGATACGATTTGGTAAACGCATAATCTCATTACAAAAAACTATTAAAGGAACAAAAAAATGATCCTTAGAATATAGGTTAGGAAACAGATTGTGGATAACTTTGATTAAAATCTACGGAATTCCAAGATAGCATAAACTTTTCATTTAAGATTTTAACCTTTTAAGTTTAATGTTTCTTTTTTTATTCTTATTAGATAACTATTAAATCCACCTAATTGCACATTATTTTTACTAGTTAATGGATGGAAATAAAATAACACATTATAACAACTAATGTTATAGTAAATGTGATGCTTTCCTTAATGATATTCCAAATATGATGGAAACGGGTGCTCAAAACATCATGATAGTACTTTCTAAACTGGATCATGTTATCAATAATAACATGAATCATCTGGAATTACCTCTTTATCCAATTAAAGTAAAAGTTTCCACCGAATCCTGTAAGTGGAAAAGGCCTCTAATGTTTAGTGGATCTTCCAATACCCTCCTCATTGAACAATAGATTAACTCAGTTGAAATGATATTATTTTTCCTATAGTGCTTAGAAGAAGTGGAACTTATGTCGGTGGTCTATTATTTTCATGGGGAAGCTGATCAGTGGTGGAAAATTATTAAAAATATAATAATTAATGAATAAATTGTTTTATATTCAATGTCTCAGAATTTCCATTTCAATTTATTTCTAAATTATATGTAATTACTTAGAGATCACACACTCTCACAGCATATGATTCTGAGGCCCAATGATCCCAGAACAAAATTTTGAAATTTTTTTAAGTTTGAATAAAAAAATGTTTTAGAGGGTTTTTCTAACATTTGAACTGGTGCTCAGATCCAAAATCCAATGGCACTATTGAACTAGAAATACCAGGATTCTCCTAGAAAGAACTTATCTTCAACCGATAAGGGTTGGACGGAGAGGTTAATTTTCATAATTTTTTTGGGAAATAATAAAATAACAAAGAAAAAGTTATTTTATTTTATTTTTCACCATTGAGTGGAAGATGGTGGTCATGCGGTGTGGTGACGAGCAAATGACATGGAACATTAAATGAGGATCGTTAATAGCTCATTTGTACAACTGTAATGACACAACGTCATAGAGTAACAGAAACAATTCGATGTGTTTTGTTTTTATTAAACTAATTCATTGGATAGTTTAGAATAAAACCCTGTGGATTCTCTGACAAACCTATGGAATAATTACTCTCCAAAGAAGAATAAGGAACACCAAAGAACCCCTCAAAAATGAAAAAACGTGGGGGATCAGAGCACGGTGATAAATATTGTGGAGAATGATATCATATCTGGAAATTGGAAATGGTGAATAACGACAGTGGATCATGGGTCGATGAAGAAATGGATCATCATCCATCTCCTACGATATATTTGAATCTAGATATGGATTTCTTTGTGCATAAATTCCTTATTCATCATTTAAACTCAGTGAATGCTAATAAACACATGAACTGGTTGATCCACAGATCGGGTGTTCTATGGGGAGAGTGATTTCCTTGGGGTTCTTCGCGAGGATTGTTGATATCTTGATAGAACTGCGATCCGGAACCTCCCCTATTTCAAACTTCTAATTCAAAGGGCACGGGCCAACACAAACAAGTCATGATCCCATCCCTCTTGTGCATTCTTCATGTATGAATTATCAAATTAGTGGCAAGCTGAGTTGGAGGTTGTCGTAGTGAAGGTGGAAGCCCTAAAGTCCTATAAGTGAAAATGGTTCGAGAAACGAACCACCAGAGAAACTCTGGTGGCCCATAGAATGAACTGTCTGTGTGCTGGAGGAGGCTCTTGGTGGTGGTCATGGGCGGAGGGAGGCAGCGTGATCGTCGTTGTGTCGTGACCAACATGCTACATCTGCGTAGAAGTGAGGCACTGACCAGCACCACATGTATGGGCGGCCCACGTCCAAGCCACATGGGAGATATGGGGGAATTTGGTCCATCGACCATGTGTTTGAACACCAGCCATCCACTTGGAAGAACGCACTGGTTGAAACGGACGCGGTAGAGCCGTGTCCGACTAACCGAGAACCAGTCCACTGCGCAAACCTGTAACGAGGGGAAGCGGCGCCAGTTGTCGCCACCGGGTGATGAACCGGATTTAGATAAGCCGCATCTGGGATAGATAAGTGTACCTACCTCAGGGGATATAGTTGATGTGGTTGAGCCGAATCCCACCAGCCAAGTCGGTCCAACTGCGAGTCAGGGCCAGGTCTGGACGGGCCCAGACCCAACCCGCCCCCATTTCACTAAAACGATTGTATCTAATAGACTAGGTGTCTGATTGACACACCGTTTATGACATGAGGAACCTTGCGATGAGGTGGTCCTTTTTAGATATGCTACGTGAGTTTTAGAAAGGGTTGTCTTATAGTCGAAATGGATCTGTCGCTAATTCAACTGGGATCTTTCTACAAAAAATCACATATCTTGCAGATCAAGCGTATGTTCGACAAGTCGTATGTTGCATTGGTATCCTTACTTTGATAAGGTCCTTTGGGTCACTCTATGTGGGACTTCTTGGATGTTTAAGTAAAACCGATAGATGGATCAGTATATCCTCCTGGAATCAAGCATGCTATGTGCGGGAATCTAGTGGTTGCCCTTGACGTGAAGAATGTGGGTGACCCTCCATGTAACAACATGAGAGGGATCCCTCATGGATCAGCAGTAGAGAGACCCATTAGGGATCAGCAGTAGAGGGACCCTCCATAAATCAGCATGAGAGTGACCCTTAATGGTTCAGTGTGAGAGATACCCTCCGTGGATCAGTAGTAGAGCGACCCTCTGTTGATCATCATGAGAGAGACCCTCCATGGGTCAATAGAAGAGTAACCCTCCTTGGATCATAATGAGGGTGACCCCTCATGTATCAGCCGGATAGAAACCCTTTTTAAATTACTAGAAGTGTGGCCCTTTATGGATCATCAATAGAGCCTCCCAATAGAATAAGATGATCTAGCTTTAAAAATATACATATTTACTTTTGTACTTAACTTATACTAGTTGTGAGGTGTCTTTTACTTTTATGTGTGTTTTTTAGATATTTATTGGTGGTGTTTCATTTGTGGTATTTCATTTTGTGGTATTTTTACCTTTTATATTTCTCAAAGACCTTCGGGGGTATCGGGGTCCCTACTGAATTGTTATACTCACCCTTTCATGGGCTTCGCCCACACGTGTTGTGTCTTGAGTAGAAGACCGATGCTACGACACAAACCTAGGTGGTCTGGGACTCGATGGAGCTCAGTGTGGCCGGAGCAGATGGGGAATACTTACATATCTTCAGGAATTATTTCCACTACCCAACAGGTAGATACATCAAGGCGGACATTGATAATACTGTTTACTTTGTGGGTTCCTGGTCTTGTATTTTGGACCCTTTACATTCAGTTTATAACTTCTTCTCCCAGTATTGATTCTTTGTGGTGTTTTTACTAATTTTTTGACTTTTTGTTTTTCTTTATGTCGTATTCCATGTCTGTGTGTGTACAGGTGTAATGGAATTGCCTTCCCTTTTTGAGATATGTATTTCCGGTGCCAGTCACCATCCCCTAGCATATAGAAGGTGGGCTTGGGCAAGTTATGACATGGGCCCCGGGGGATGGGTCATCACAAAGTGATTTCAGAGCGTAGTTGATTCTACCAGAAGAAATAATAGTCTTTATTTTCGATGGGGGGAAATAGTGTTAAGTGTCTTGAGTTCAACTCTCAATATGGGGAGTCCAGTGTTGGTGTGGCGGTTGACATATCTATACACCTGGACCCAGAATTCTGTTTTCCAACTGAGTACACGAAAACACAGGTTTTAGGTGTTTTGGGCATTCTTTTATCTTTATCTTTTTTGAGTCATATCACCATGTATAATTTATTGACCTTGGAACATCATTTTCCCCCTAGGATGCCTCCAAAAATATTGCCAACCATTATTCTAGTGAGTGATCATGACAATGGTGCCCCGAGCGATGAGGGGTCGGTGTAGTGACCTATTATAGAGATACAACCTTTAGTTGGTGTAACAGCATCACGACCACCTTTATAGAAGTATTTTCTACCATCCCCAATAGTGGACAAATCATGCCAACTGAGCGCACTACATATGATCCAGAGACAGAGTCCCCAATGGTTTCAAGGTGAGAGAGATCCTCAAGTAGCTGAGGACTGAATAGAGGAAGTTAAATAGGTTTTTTTCACGGTAGAGACACCTACATACTATATGGAGGTCCCAGACACTATCCTTATTTAGGGAATGATAGGTATATGGTGGATCTTGACAGATTTGACACACAAAGTGGTGACCCTTTCCTGGTTCGACTTCAAGAGCCTCTTCAGGGTGAAGTTTGTACCAGTGAAACTATGCTCAGTGTGTATTCAAGAGATACTGTACCTACAATAGGGAAGCCTAACTGTGGCCTAGTAATCGGATAGTATTTCCTACATCTCCCTCTACTCCACCAAAATGGTATGGGACCCTTTATTTAGGGCTCAGATCTTAGAACAAGGTCTCCGATGAGAGATCAGGGAATTGATGATTTCAATCTTCATCCCAACGCAAGATGAAGTACTAGAGAGAACTTTTTTGGAGGAGAGATACCATGCCGATCTGTAACCAATGGAGAGATCCACCACTAGATGATAGGTGGCCGAGTCATCTACATCATGTAGTAGGTAAATGATGCAAAGGCCAAAATGGGCAAGACATTCTGGCAGACAACCCCATGATGTAGGGTCAGATGTGCGTAGCTCGTGATGAAAATGACGTCAGTTGATAGCTAGAGTTTTTTACTCCTGTTCTAGGTAGGGATACATGTTTTGTGACTGCCCGACCCACCACAAATATGATCACTATATGGTCAAGGGACTTCCATGGAAGAGATAGAGGTTCTAGAAATGCGGTTCGTAGGGCGGCATACATTGAAGGGGAGGAAGCCGAGCAGCAGGGGTGGACGACAGTTTTGAGGTACTTCCTCCACCACCCCTAGATGGTACACCACGTGCTCAAAGAACTAGTAGACAAGGTTGATCTTAGCTTCAGGAAGTGTAGGCCGATGACTACGGTGCTCCATAGATAATTATAGGTATGATCTATGGATTCTCCACCTTAGTTGTAATTCTTATAGACATAGGTTCCAGTCACTCTTTCTATTCCATAGACCTCGTTGGAGGCTCAGAGATTCTTGAGGAGTCATTGGCTTGATACTTATGATTAATGACTCCTACGGGAGGAGATTTGACGATTACACATTTGTGTTCGCAGTGTGTGCTTACTCTAGGAGGTGTGGACTTCATATGGTATATCCTAGTAGTAGTGTTGAGGTCTTACGATTTCATCTTTGGTATGTACTTATTATCTATAGTTCATGATCAAATCGATTGTTTTACGCAGAAATTGTGGTGTTTCCATGATGATAGAACTAGGTTTTCCCTCAGTAGTGAGAAGGGAACCTTTGTAGCATAGGATGGACTTTATCAGAAGAGGGTTTACCTGATCACTCACATGTTATCTAGCCTAACCCTCAGTGTGGTGGATGAGGGGAGTTTGATCTTTCCTGCAGTGGTGGATGAGTATGTGGATCTCTTTTGAGAATATGTCTTAGGAATACATCCACATAGAGAGGTAGACTTATTCATTGACTTGTTACCAGGGATGGAATCGATATCGACACATGCATATCGAATAGATCATGTAGATATTTGGGTGATGAGAGTATAGTTAGAGGACTTATATAGGAAGGGGTCTGTAAGACCCATTGTTTCACCATGTGTATCCCCAGTGTTGTTACCCATGAAGGAAGTCGGTATCCTGAGAATAAGAATGGAATTTAGGCACCTGAACAAGGTGAAAATGAAGATCAAGTATCCAATTTAGATGATTGATGACCTCTTTGATCATCTGAAGGGAGCGTGGTGGTTATCGAATATTGACCTCAAATCAGACTATCATTAGCTTCAGGTACATGAATAGGACATACCGATGACCCCCTTTAGATGTGGATATAGCCACTATGAGTTTTTGGTGATTCTTTACAGTGTGACCATGTCCCCAATAGTATTCATGGGAATGATGAATAGGATATTATGGTATTACCTTGATAGTTTCATGGTAGTATTAATTGACAAAATCTTGGTGTACTTAGTGTCGAAGGAGGAGCACGCTACACACCGGAATATAGTCTTGGATATGATCTGAGAGCACCAGCTCTGAGGTAAGCTCTCAAAGTTCCATTTCTGGATTCAGGATGTCCACTTTTTAGGACACTTCATCTTAGAGGCTAGACTTGTAGTGAATTAGGTGAAGATAGAGGTAGTGCTTGTATGAGAACCACCCAGTAGTGTGACTGAGGCGATATGTTTCTTGGGGTTGGCTGGATAATACCATAGGTTCGTGCTCAAAATTTCTATCATATCATCACCCTTATTAGCTTTGAAAAAGAAGAGACAACCCTTCATATGGATAGAGAGGTTCCATCATAGTTTCTAGTAGATGAGGTAGAGACTGAAGAGTGCTCCCATCCTAAGACTACCAGAAGAGGGTGTTGGGTACGTACTCTTCTAAAATGCATCGGGGACCGAAATGGGTTGTGTCCTGATGTAGGAGCGATCATTGATCACATACAACTCCCATAAGTTGATGCAGTATGAGTTGAACTACACGACCCTTGACCTGGAGTTAGCAGTAGTGGTCTTTGCCTTGAAAATGTGGTGGCAGTACTTGATGGGTGAATAGTTTATCGTCTACATTAACAAAAATATACTCAACTATATCATCTCAGAAAAGAAACTAAACATGAGATAGTGGAGACGGCTGATGTTCTTCCAGGAATATGACTTTGAGATAGTCAATACACCTGGGAAGTGGAACATGGTGGCTGATGTTCTCAGCATGAGGTTTTCTTTGCAGCTGCTAACTGAGGTGACAGAGAAGCTAGCCAAGATGAAGATATCCTTAGTGGATGATAATGGAAAATATTACCTCCCATCTTTGACTTTCACTCCCACACACCTTTAGCGAGTTAGTGAGGCAGAAGTTGTGGAAGTTGACTGCGAGGCCGGATGTGCTTAGATATCCTCAGTACAGCCTCCTGATAGATTTTTTATAGGTGGGGAGAACGTCATCATTTTTATAGGACGAACCATGGTACTAGTGATGTTAAGGGAGGATGTGTTAAGGGAATTTCATAAATCCCCTTTGGTGTTAAATCCTACTGTGGGGATGATGTACAAGGACCTCTGATATCAGTATGGGTGGTAGGGAGGCAAAAAGCAGTGGCAGAGTTCATTTCACAATGACTCACTTGTCAGAAAGCGTAGACTGAGCATAGGTCCCAGCAGGCCTAACATAGCCACTTGAGGTACCAGAGTAGAAGTGGGATTGTATATTTATGGACTTCTTGATGGGGTTACTGAGAACGTTTAAAGGTCACGACTCCATTGGTGGTGATCGTTGACTGACTCACCATGTCGACTCACTTCCAACCCATTTGGGAGCTGAGATCAGTAGAGGTATTGGGGAACCTCTCTATCCAAGAGATACTATAGATTCATAGGGTGACTTTGACGATTGTCTCATACCATGATTCATTCTTTTCATACAGGTTGTAGAAGGGGTTGTAGGAGGCATTCGGGACTCAATTGCGCATGATCACAACATTTCACCCCAGATAGATGGTTAGAAAAAGACGACCATACATACCTTGGAAGACATGATTTCTGATTGTGTCCTTGATTTTGGTCGTAGTTGGGAGGACCACCTACCACAATTGGAGTTTTTGTAAAAAAAAATAGCTATCATTCCACCATTGTCATGGCACTATTTGGGGTACTGTATGGACGACCGTGCAAATCACCTTTGTGATGGACATACCTGGGGGTCATCCCTCATTGGGCCATAGGTGGTACGAGCTACCACTGAGAAGGTGAAGATCATCCAGGAGTGGATGAGGACTATACGCAGTGGGCCGAAATTGTATGATGATAGGAGATGGACACCCTTGGAGTTCGAAGAGGGAGACCATATGGTCCTTCAGGTCTCTCCCTGACACGGATTGTGGAGATTTTCCATAGTGAAAATCTATCTTTGAGGTTCATAAGACCTTTTTATATCCCCATGAGATTTGGGGAGGTGTTTTATCACCAAGATATTCCCCCAAAGATGCACTGGGTGAATGATATTTTCCACTTCTCACAGCTCAGGAGGTACGTGAATGATCCATCACAGGTCATCGACTAGGGTGAGCTGGACATTGATGATGGGGAAACATTTTCAGAGTAATTGGGGGAGATAGAAGAAATACAGGATCGAGTACTTCATGGATAGTTGATTCCTCTAGTGTGCATTTCGTGGCAGCATGGGAATCTATAGGAGAGCACATGGGAGCGGGAGGATCAGATTCATGCTTAATACCCCCATTTTTTTAGTATCACTTGTTTTGGATTTCGGTGATGTAAATCCATAAGGTGGAGAGAATGTAATGCCTCATAATTTCCATGTAATTTTTTAAAAAATATATGGAATTATTTCGAGACCACAGTCTCTGATGGCACCTAAATCTGATGCCCTATGAGCCCGAAACAGAATTTTAAACTTTTTTTTTTGTTCGTTTAAGTAAACGTGCAAGAAGGTTTTTATAACTTTTGAATCAGTTCTCAGATATAAAATATGAAAGAACCATTGAACACATAAGTTTGGGATTCTTCTATGAAGGACATCACTTCGATCGGAAAGGATCAGACAGAAAAAAAAAATTCGAACTATTCGAAAAATAAAAAAATAACATAGAAAAAATTATTTTATTTTCATTCTCCCCATTGAGTAGTGAATGGCGGTGGGTGGTGCATAGATGAGAAAATGACATGAAGCATTAAATGAGGATCATTAATGGATTTTATGTGGAATCTTAATTGCTACGCTATTTTATAAATGAGACAATGTAAAGATGAAACGTCAGTGTGTAACAGAAATGTTGCAACGTGTTTACTTTTTATTAAACTAACACATTTGAGAGTTGAGAATTAAATTATGGAGAATATCTAATGAACCTATGGTGTAATTACTCTCCAATTAAGAACAAATAATTATGGAGAAACCCTCTCCAACAACTAACACTGGATAATCTGAGCACGGTGACAAATCTCATAGAGTACGAGATCAGATTTGGGAATTGAAAAACGGTGAAGAAAAATAGTGGATCATGGGTCAATGGAAAATTGGATCATCATCCATCACCTAAGATAGATAAAAATATATTTAGGGGTTTGTTTGTGCTTAAATTCCATTTTCGTTATTAGAAAACAACGAATGTGTATCAACCCACGAACAGGGTGATCTGCGGATCAGGTGTTCTTGCAGGAGGGTGCTTTCCTTGGGATTATTCATGGGGATTGTTGATAGCTTAATAGAACTGTGATCTAGAAACTCCCCTTTTTAAAATGTCAAATATGATGGTGTGAGTCGATATGAACAAGGCTCGAGCCCCTTCGCCTTGTGCATTTTTTATGGAATAATTATTGAAATGGTGGAAAGATGAGTTCATGGTCATCGCAGTGAAGGCGGTAGCCCTACGGTTTCATAGGCACTAGAAGTTCAAGGAATTTTCCACCAGGGAAACTCTAGTGGCCCATAGAAGGAACCACTGATGCGTCAATGCTTGTGGTGGAGCACAGTGGCGACAACTGTGGTCGGAGTGAGGTGGTGTGGAAGTTCAGCGAAGATAGGGGGCTTGCGTCCCGAGCACATGGCCGCAATGGTAGCATGAGGTCTATAGACCGCATGCGGAAGGACCAGATGGACATTCTGGATAAAACGAATGTTGAATAGCCACATCTGACTAACTGAGACTAGTCTGATGCGCGTAATGGTTACAGGAGGAGGTGGTGCTAGCTGGTGCCGCCAGGGTGATGAACTAGATGCAGCTATGCCATGGCTGGGCTGGAGAATCGGCCCACCTCAATGGGCCAGGTTGCTATGGGGGGTCGGTGTCCCACCAAGAAGGTCAGTACAACAATGGTCCGGACCCACGACCAGCTGTCTGGGCTGGACCTAGTCAAGTCGGGCTTAGGTTAAGTTGGGCTCGGACCCATCCGGCCCCCATTTCACTGACACACTTGTAACTAATAGACTGGGAATCCAATTGGAATGTCTTCTACACATTGATGTGTCTTACAACAAGGTGGTCCTTCTAAGATACTCTACATGAGTTTTGGTAGAGTTTCCTGTATGACCTAGTTGGATTGGAATCAAATCCAACTTGTCCCTTTTTAAAAAAATATCCATATCTTGCAGATCGGGCGTCTGTTCAACGCGTCGTCTCTTGCGTTGGGACCCTTACGATGACACGGTCCTTTAGGTTACAATATGTGGGATTTAATGGAGGTTGAGGTATGGACTATGTCTTGAGGATAATATCCTTCAAGAATCAAGTGTTCTAAGTCCAAGAATCTAGTGGATGGTTGTGACATAAAGAATGCGAGAACCCCTCCATGGAACAGCATGAGAGAACCCTTCATGGATAAGATGTAGGGAAGACGTTCATATATCATAAATCTTGTGACCCTCCATGGATCATCATGAGGGAGACCCTTCATGGATCAGTATGAGAGTGACTCTTTTTGGATCTGAAGTAGAGCGACCCATCGTTGATCAGCATGAGAGAAACCCTTCGTGTATCAGCAGTAGAGCGATCTTCCATGGATCATCATGAGAGGAACCCTTTGTGGATCAGCAGAAGAGATAACATTCATGGATTAGTAGAAGAGAAACCCATCGTGGATCAGTAGCAGATCCTCTCTATAAAATAAGATTATCTATCTTTATGACTAAACATATTTACTTATGTACTTAAGTTATACCGGGTGTGAGAAGTCTTTTACTTAGTTATATGTATTTTCAATTTTTTGGTGGTGTTTTCTTTGTGGAATTTCCCCTGTAGTATTTTCCATTGTATATTTTTTTAGAGACCTTTGGGGGTCTCAGGTTCCCTAATGAGTTGTTATACTCACTATGGCATGGGATTCACCAGCACGTGTTGGGTCTTCTGTAGACGGTCGACACTACGACGTAGACCTCAGTGCTCTGGGACTTGGTGGAACTCAGTGAAGTAGGGGAGTACGGTTCATACATCTATAACTTCTGGCTTTATTTCCACTACACTACAAGTAGAGACTTCAAAGCAGGCATCAATGGTACTATTTACATTGTGGGTTCTTGGGCATGTATTATAAACCCTTTACTTTCAGTTTACACCTTTTTCTCCTAGTGGTCGTACATTGTGGTGGTTTTACTAATTTTTTCCATTTGTGATTTTCATTGTGCAGTATTCCATGTATGTGTGTGTATAGTATTAATGTAAATGCCATCCTTTTTTTGGGATATGCCATTCAGGTGCCAGACACCAGCCCCTCGCCTATGAAAGGCCGGCATGGGGTAATCACAGCGTGGGCCTCGGTGGAAGGGACATAAAAATGTTGTATAAGAGGGTGGTAGGTTTGACCAAGAGAACTAAGAGTCAATATTTTTGAAGGGGGGATATTTTTAAGTTACTTGAGTTCGGTTTTCTGTCCGGGGAGTTCAGTGTTTGTGTGGTGACCGACGTATCCATGCACTAGGACCCTGAATTCTGTTTTCCAACTCAGTACATGAAAACATTGGTTTTATGTGTTTTGGAAACATTTTCCTCTTGATCTACTTTTATTTAGTTCACCAGGTATAACATATTAATCATGGCATATATGTTTCCCTATAGTATGCCTCCATGAAGATAGCCATCTAGGATTCTAGTGATGGATCACGATGATGACCCACCAAGCAATGAGGCGTCGGTGCAGGGACTAATTATAGTTATAGAACATTGAGTTAGTGTACCAGAATTACCACCACTCATAGATAAGTGGTTACTGTCAGTCCCACCAGCAGATAGTGCATGCCGACTTATCGTTGAACATGAGTTCTAGAGACATAGGCCTATGAGTTTTTGAGGCGAGACAGATCATTAGGTGGTTGAGGGTTGGCTGGAGGCAGTTATGTGGGTTTTATCCTGGTAGAGACACCTAAAGACCATATGGTGGTCCTATCGGCTAGACTTTTTCAAGGAACGATAAGGAGATGTTGATGCTTTATGCTCCATACACACGAGGAGGCGATCCTTGCCTAGATGTACTTCTAGATCCTCTTTAGTGCGATGTTCATATCAGAGAAACTACACTCAGTGCCTATTAAAGATCTAATAAACCTATAGTAGGGTGAATGACTGTGGCCCAGTACTCAGTGAGGTTTACAGACCTCTCCTGCTACTCCACTGACATGATATAGGGTCCTTTATTTTGGGATCAGACCTCTGATCATGGACTCCAATAGTAGATCAGGTCGTTGATGATTTCACTCATCATCCTGATGTAGGATAGAGTTCTATAGTGTGATCTACTGATGAAGATATTTTAAAATGAGTAGGTATTTGTGGTGAGATCCACCACCGGATGACAAGAGGCTGATTCATCTGCAATAGGTAGTAGGCAGACAACGCAGAGGCCCAAACATGGCAGGACTTCTGGAGGATAACCCCAGGATATATAGTCATAGGTGCGGATCTTACAAGGAATAGAAGATCATCTGACATCTAGAGTTTGTTACTATTTTGGTGGGTCGAGACACAAAGCTTGTGATTGCCTGACATGTCATGCAAACGATCAGCATATGGTCGAGGGACCACCAAGGTATAGGCAGAGGTTCAAGATATGAGGTTTGTAGGGTAGTATATGTGGGTGGGGAGAAATCTGAGTTGAAGTCCGTAGAAGATGGTTTAATGTACTACCTCCACCACCCATAGGTGATCCACCACGAGCTCAGGGAGCTGGTGGACAGGGGAAATATTAGCTTCTAGTAGTGGAGACCTATAACTAAGGTGCTCTAGAGATGATTAGAGGTATGATCTATGTCTTATCCACCTTAGCTGTAGTTCATATAGACACAAGTTCTAGTCACTCATTAATTACCATGGACTGAATTCGAGGCTCAGATATTCTGGTTGAATGGTTGGCTCGATCCTTAAGATTAGAGACTCCTTCGAGAGGGGATTCGGCGATTACACCCTGGTGGGGCAGTGTGATCTCACTCTTGGAGGTGAGAGATTTGGATGGGATCTTCTAACAGCATCTTCTATTCCTTATGATGTCATCATGGGTATAGAATTTTTATCTACACTCCATTCTTAGATCAACTATTTTAGGCGCAAAGTGCAGTGTGTCAGTGAGGATGGAACTAGGTTTTTGTTCCCTGGAAAGAAGGGAAACTTTGAAGCATAGGATGGGATTTCTATGAAGAGGGTGTAGTAGATCACCCAATAGTTGGCTAGCCTCACCCTTCGTGTGCAGGATGAGAGGAGTCTGAGATTTTCTACTATGGTGGAAGAGTATGTGGACGTCTTTCCAAAAGATGTCCCTGGATTACCTCCTCGTAGAGAGGTAGACTTCAACATGGACTTGTACTGTGGGAATACATTGATATCTACACCAGCATATCAGATGGATCTTACAGAGCTCCAGGAGATGAGATTACAGTTAAAGGAGTTACAGAGGAAGGGCTTTGTAAGACCCATTTTTTCTCCTTGGGAAGCCTTAGTGTTATTCTTCAAGAAGGAATATGAGAGCTTGGGACTATGAATAGACTTATGGAACCATAATGTGGTGAATGTGAAGAAAAATGATCAATTGTAGAGGATTTATGACCTCTTCGATCAGCTAAAGGGAGTGAGGTGGTTCTTACTGATCGACCTCATACTAGGCTACCCTCAGCTTTAGGTACGAGATTAAGACATACCAAAGACAACCTTTAAATGTCTATATGACCACTATGAGTTTTTTGTGATGCCTTTCGGTGTGAAAAATTCCCCAGCAGTGTTCATGGGACTCATGAATAGGATCTTCTAGCCTTACCTTTATCATTTCTTGGTAGTCTTTATTGATGACATCTTGTTGTAATCAACGTCAGAGGAGGGGCACTCTACACACCAACTGAATGTCCTGGATATGCTCGGAGAGCACCAACTTTAGAGTAATGTCTTGAAGTTTCATTTATGGATTCATGATGTCCACTTTCTAGTTCATGTCATATCGGAGGCTAGAGTTGCAGTGGATTCCATAAAGATAGAGACAGTGCTTTCTTAGGAACCACTTAGAAGCATGAATGAGGTACAGAGTTTATTGGTCTTGGTTTGATACTATAGGAGGTTCATGCCAAATTCCCTAGAGTAGAATCAACCTTTTCAGCTTTGATAAATAAGGGACAACCCTTAATATGGATTGAGAGGTTCTAGTAGAGTTTAAAGGAAATGAGGCATAGACTGACAAGTTCTCCAATTCAGAGACTACCAGAAGACGGTGTTGGGTATGTAGACATCTGCAATGCATCAAGGATCAGACTAGGTTGTGTCCTGGTACAGGAGGAAGCACTAATCACCTATATTTCATGACAATTGAGGCTACATGAGCATAACTATGTGACACATGACCTAGAGTTAGCATCAATGTTCTTTTCCTTTAAAATGTTGCGGCACTACTTGATGGGTGAATGGTTTATCGTATACTTCGACCACAAGAGTATTAATTATAGCTTCTCACATAATAATCTGAACTTAATACAGTAGTTATGGCTAGAGATCCTCCATGAATATGACTTTGAAATAGTCTATACTCCTGGGAAGAGGAATGTGGTGGCTGACGTGCTCAGCATGAGTTTTCTTTGCAGTTGATAACATAGGTGACAGAGCAGCAAGTCGCGATGCAAATGTCCTTAGTGGATGATGATTGAGAAAATTACCTCCAGTCTATTTCTGTCACTCTCCCAATACTTCAATGAGTTAGGGAGTTATATCTTGTGGATGTTGACTGTGAGTCCTGACGTGCTCTATATCCTCATGATAGGATCCTGATGGATTTTCTATAGGTGGGGAGTGTGTTATCATTTTCATAGGATGTACCATGTTACCAGGGACATTATGGGAGGTGGTGTTGAAGGAGTTTCATACATCACCTTTGGGGGTACATCATAGTGTGGGGAAGATGTACCAGGACCTCTAACATCAGTACTAGTGGCTAGGGATGAAAAAAGTGGTGGCAAACTACGTTTCATGATGCCTCACTTGTCAACAAGTGAATACTGAACACCAGGTCCCAGCATACATGACACAGCCACTGGAGGTACCAGAGTGGAAGTGGGATGATATCTCCATTGACTTCTTTATGTAATTATCAAACACGTCCAGAGGATATGACTCTATCTAGGTGATCGTTGACCTACTCATCATGTCTTCTTACTTTCTATCAATCTAGCCGTAGAGATTGGTAGAGGGCATGGGGTGCCTCTATGCCCAAGAGATAATATAGCTTCACTGGGTTCCTTCAACAATCATCTCAGATCGTGATGCATAAATTACATCTCGGTTGTGTAAGTGGTTGCAAGAGGCATTTGGGACTTAGTTGCACTTGAGAATAGCTTTCACACCTAGATAGATGGTCATAAAAAGTTGATCATACATTCCTTAGAGGATATGATTCGTGCTTGTTTCCTTGATTTTGTTCATAGTTGGGAGGACCACCTACCAATGGTGGAGTTTTCATACAAAAAAATTTATCACTACACCATTGTCATGGAACCATTTGACGCACTATATGGATGACCGTGAAAATCACCCTTGTGCCAGACAGACCTAGGTGCGTCAACACTAATGGGTGTAGAGTTTGTATGGGATTCCACTGACAAGGATCAGATTGTTCAGGAGAATATGATGACTACACTAAGCAGGAAAAAATCATATGCTAATAGGAGAAGGGGACCCTTGGAGTTCATGGAGGGAAACCATGTATTCTTTTGGGTCTCACCCCGATGAGGATTGTGGAGATTTTGGTGGGGCGACAAGCTATCTTCTAGGTTCATCGGACATTTTTAGATTCTCAATAGAGTTATTGAGGTGGCGTAGCACCCGTCTCTTCTCCCACAGATGCACCGGGTGCACTATGTTTTCCATGTGTCATAACCGAGGAGTTACTTGCATGGTCCATCGCAGGTCATTGACCGGGGCGAGCTGGAAATGACGATGGGAAAATATTTGCAGTGTTCCCGGTGGAGATAGAGGATCGACAGGATCAGTTCCTTCATGGATGGTCGATTCCTCTAGTGTGTGTTCGGTGAAAGCATGAGACTCTATAGAAAATTACATGGGATCGAGAGGATTAGATTCGTACTCATTACCCCCATTTATTTGAGTATCTCTTATTTCATCTTTCAGGGGTGTAAATTCCTATAGTGGGGAGAATGTAAGGTCCTAAAATTTACATGTAATTTTTTTAAAATTTTATGCAATTATTTTGAGGCCACACGCTCTAAAAATACATCATTTCGATGCTCGGTGAGACTGGAACTGAATTTTGAAAAAAAATTATCTTCTATTATGTTAACGTTCAAGCGGGTTTTGATAACATTTGAACCGAAGCTCGGATAAAAAATATGAGGGAAACATGGAACATGAAATGCTGGGATTTGCATAAGATTGACTTAAATTCACAAATCAAGGTTCGGATAGAATAATAAATTTTCCAAATTTTCAAAAAATAATAAAATAACATTGAAAAACTTATTTTATTTTCTATCACACCATTGAACTGCGGATGGTGGTACTGTGGTGCGGAGATGAGGCAACAACAAGGAACAGTCATTGAGGATATTTAATGGCTCATTTGTGCAATTGTAACAATGAAATGTTGTAGTGTAATAGATAAATTGTGACATGTTTCCTTTTTATTAAACTAATGTGTTTGAGCGTTGAGAATTAAACCTGGGGGATTCTTTGAAAAAACTAAGGCATAATTCCTCTCTAATGAAGAACAATGAATTTTGGAGAAACCCTCGCCCACAACAAATGATGGAGGAACAAATGGTTGTGAAAAATCTCATGGAGAACAAAACCAGATCTAGAAATTGATGATCTGTGAATAAGGACACCAGATCATGGGTAGACGATGACTTTGACCATCATCCATCACCTACGACAGATCTAAATCCATGTAGGGATTTCTTTTGATTAAATTCATTGTTCTTCATTCTAAAACAAAAAATACAGATCAAAAAGCAAATAGGTTGATCCATAGATCTTGGGTTCTTGTGGGAGGGTGATTTACTAGGGGGTTTTCATGGGGATTGTTGATATCTTGATATAACTATGATCCTAAAACTCCACAGTTTCAGAAATCTAACCCAAATGGCATGGGCCAACATGAACAAGGAACAATCTCCTCCGCCTTGTGCATTCTTAGTGGAATAATTATCAACATGTTGGAAAGATGATTTCAAGGTTGTCTCAGTGAAGTTGGTATCCCTAAGGTCCCATAGGCACACACGGTTCGAGAAACGAACCACCAGAGCAACTCTGGTGGCCCACCAGAGGAACCGCCGACGTGCCAGCACCGACAACGACAATCAGCATATGCATGTGGCATGCCTGTCAAGGCATAATGGCAGTGCAGAAGTGCAGAAGCCACCGGTGCCGCGTGGAGGGGTGTCCCACGTCCCAACCTCTCAAATGAGTCGGCGACACATGGTCCGTCGACTGCATGTGGGAGGACTAGAAGGCCACACTGGACGAAACGGGCATGGCAGAGTTGTGTCTGAATGACCGAGACTGGTCCACTATGTAGACTGGTATAAGGAGAGGCATCACCAGGTGGGAACACTGGGTGATGAACCGAACATATCTAAGCCAATTCTGGGATGGAGAAGTTGTCCCACCTCAGTGGGATGGGTTACTGAGGGTGGGTCTCATCCCACTAGGAAGTTTGGGCCAACCGTGGGTCAGACCCACAGTCCATGCCAACCCTGGGCCAGACCCACATTCTAGCGGTTCGGGTTGGACTCAGATCGGTTGGGCCCAGTTCGGGCCGGGCATTTGATGGATGCACTGCCTATGGAATGAGGACCCTTGTGACAAGGTGTTCCTTTTGAGATACTCTACGTGAGTTTTGGAAGAGTTTGGTGTATGGCTAGTTTGGTTCAGACTCGAATCCCACAAGTCCCTTTTTATAAAAAAAATCATATCTTGCAGATCAGGTGTCCATTCGACGCGTCATCTATTACGTTGGGACCCTTACGAAGGAATGGTTTTTTGGGTTTCTCTATGTGGGACTTCCTGGATATTATGTAATGAATGATGTCTTGAGCGTTAGATCTTCCTAGAATCAAGCGTTCTAAATGCGGGAATCTAGTGGCTAGCTGTGATGTGAAGAATGTGAGCCACCATCCATGGAACAACATGAGAGCGACCATTCATGGATCAGTAGTAGAGAGACTCTACATGGATTAGTAGTAGAGTGACCCTCTGTGGATCACCATGAGAGATACCCTTTGTGTATCAGTATGTGATAAACCCTTTGTGGATCAGAAATATAGATACCCATTATGTATTAGCATGATAGAGACCCTTTATGTATCAAGTATAGATCAACTCTCTTCGGATCAGCACGAGAGTGACCCTTCATGGATCAATAGTACAACGACCCATTTTGGATTATTAATAGAGAATCCCATAATGGATTATTAGTAGAGCCTCTCAATAGAATAAGATGATTTAGCCTTATGAGTAATCATATTTACTTCTATAATTATGTTGTATCAGGTCTGATCTGTCTATTACTTTGTGGTATGTATTTTAGATCATTCTTAGTGGTGTTTTCATTTGTTTTATATCCTTTGTAGTATTTATTCCTTGTGGATTTTTGAAAGACCATCGGGGGTCCCAGGGGCCCTACTGAGTTGTTATACTCACCCCATCAAGGGCTTCCCACACACATGTTGACTCTTGTGCAGACTACTGATACTATGATGTAGAAGTTGGTGGTATGGGACTTGGTGGAGATCAGTGAGGTAGGAGCGGACATGGCATACTTCTCCAGATTCTGGATTTATTTCCACTACCCTATAGGTAGATACATCAAGGGGGAATCGATTGTACTATTTACTTTTTGGTTTATTGGGCTTCCATTCAATCCCATTTACATTTATATTACATATTTTTTTCTCGGTGGTAGTACTTTGTGGTGTCTGTACTACTTGTTTTCATTTGTCATTTTCTATGTGTGGTATGCCATGTTTTTTTTGTATTGTTTTAAGATAAATTACTTCTTTTTTTGGGATATGGATTTCTGGTACTAGTCACCAGCCCCTAGCCTATGAAAGGAGGGATTGGGGTAGTCAAAACACGAGCCTCGAGGGATGGGTCATGACAACATAGTATCAGAAGGCGGGAGGTACTACCAGAAGAACTAAAAGTCTTTATTTTCGATGGGGAAATAGTGTTAAGTGTCTTGAGTTTAGATTTTAGTCTGGTGAGACTAGGATTAGTGTGATAGCCAATGTATCAAAACATGAGGACCTTAAATTATGTTTTCTAACTTAGTACATGAAAACAATGGTGCATGTGTTTTAGAAATATTTTTCTCTTGATCTATTTTGAATCATCTCACTAGGTATAACTTATTAACTATGGCATATATGTTTCCCTATAGGATTCCTACATGAAGATAGACAGCCTGTATTCTGATGAGGGATCATGAAGATGGACCACCAAGTGATGAGGCATTAGTGTGGGGACCACATATAATGATATCACCTTTGAGTAGTGTTTCAGAAGCACCGCCACCCATATAGAAGAAGTTACTAACAGCCCCACCAGCGGACAGTGCATGTCGACTGAACGTGCTACATAATTTCCAGAGGTAGAGGCCTCCGAGGTTTCGAGTTGAGATAGATCCACAGGCAGTTGAGGATTGGCGGGAGGAAGTTGCATGGATTTTTTCCAAGGTAGAGAAACCTACAGACCAGATGGTGGTACTAGCTACTAGAATGTTTCCAGGAACAATAGGGAGATGGTGGGGGTTGACAGTCTAGACACACGAGGAGGGGACCCTTTCATGGTTGGACGTCGAGAGCCTCTTCAAGGAAAAGTTCATACCAGCGACACTATGCTCAGTGTGTATTCAAGAGCTACTGGACTTACAGTAGGGAATCCTGATAATGTACTAGTACTCGATGTAGTTTACTGAACTCTCATGATACTCCACCAACATTGTATGAGACCCTTTCTTCAGGGCCCAGTCCTCTGAGCAGGGACTCCAATGGGATATCCGGGAGTCAATGATTTTTCTCAGTATTCCGATGGAGGATGGAGTGCTATGGAAACCTCTACAGGTAGAGAAATTTCTATATGAGTAGGCATCAATGGTGAGATCCAATACCAGATGATAGGTGGTAGCATCATCTATAACAGGCAGTAAACATACGATGTAGTTTCCCAAAAGGGACAAACCATCTTGAGGACAACCCTAGGATACAGGGTCAGTGTTGTGTAGCTCGCGAGGTAGAGGTAGTCAGTTAACATCTAGCGTTTGATACTCTTATGATGAGCAGGGGACACATGGCTCGTGACTGCCCGACCTACCACACAAAGGATCAGACGATGGTCGGGTAACCTCCAAGGCATATGTAGTGGTTCAAGTGAGGATTTTCGCATGGTGGAGAACATGGAAGGGGAGAAATCTTAGCAGCAAGCGGTGGAAGAAGTTTTGAGGTACTACCACCACCACCTCTAAGTGGTCCACCACATGATTAGGGAGCCGGTAGACAGGGGAGAGTTTAGCTTCAAGATGTGGAAGCCTGTGACCACAACACTCCAAAGATTATTAATGGTATGATATGTGTATTCTCCACCATAGCAATAGTTCTTATAGACCCAGGTTCCATTCACTCTTTCCCTACCACATACCTCATTCAAGGATCAAAGATTCTGGTGGAGTCATTTGCTCAGTCCTTTTGATTATAGACTCCTATAGGAGGTGATTCGATGATTACACACTAGTTCCGGTAGAGTGAGTTTACTCTAGGAGAAGATAGCTTTGACTGGGATATCTGAGTAGTATCGTCAAGGACTTATGACTTAATATAGAGTATGGACTAGCTATCTATGGTCTATGCTTAGATTGACGGTGTTAGGAACAAAGTGTTGGGTGCCTGTGAGGGTGGGACTATGTTTTCTGTCACTAGTGAGAAGGGAACCTTTTCATAATTGGATGGAATTTCTTGGAGGATGGTGCGGATGATCACCCACCAGTTGGATAGCCTCACCCTCAGTGTGGTGGACAAGATGAGTTCGAGCTTTCCTGCAGTGGTGGAAGAGTATATGGATGTCTTTCCAGAATATGTCCC
This sequence comes from Viscum album, assembly GCA_963277665.1. NCBI lineage: Eukaryota > Viridiplantae > Streptophyta > Magnoliopsida > Santalales > Viscaceae > Viscum > Viscum album. The sequence continues at coordinate 1,405,839,011 of OY728119.1, forward strand.
AAGACTACCTTCTTGAAAATAGGTAGCCTTATACATTGACTTATACTCAGGGATGACACTGATATCTACACCTACATATCAGATGGCTCCCACAGAGCTCTAGGATCTAAGAGTACAATTGGAGTACTTACAAAGAAATGGATTCATCAGACCTAGTGTTTCTCCAAGGGCATCCCCAATGTTGTTTTCCAAGAAGGAAGATGAGAGATTGAGTCTATGAATGTACTTCCAGTACCTGAAACAGGTGACTGTGAAGAACATATATCCACTACTGAGGATTTATGACCTCTTCTATTAGCTAAAGGGAGTGGAAGAGGTTCTCAAATATTGACCTCATACGAGGTTATCATCATCTTTGGGTGTGGGATGATCACGTACCGAATATGGACTTCAGATGCTGATAGAACCACTATGATTTTTTTGGTGATGTCTTTAGCCGTGACCAATGCCCCAGTAGTGTTCATGGGACTCATGAACATGATATTCCTTTCATACATCAATCGTTTCATGGTAGTCTTCAATGATGAAGTCTAGGTGTACTCAACATCGGAGGAGGAGCATGCTACACACTTTCTGATAGTCCTAGATATGATCTAAGATCATCGGCTTTAAGGTAAGATCTCGATGTTCTAGTTCTGGATTTAGGAGGTCCACTTTCTGGGATATGTCATCTCGGAGGCTGGAGTTGTAGTGGATCTTATGAAGATAGAGGATGTTCTTTCTTGGGAACCACCCAGGAGTGTGGATGAGGTAAGGAGTTTCTTGGGGTAGGATGGATACTATCTGAAGTTCATGCCACACTTTCCTAGAGTAAAAGTACCTTTTCATATTTATAAAGAATGGAAAACCATTCATATGTATGGAGAGGTTTCAACAGAGTTTCTAGGAGCTAAGGTGGAGACAAAATAGTGCACCCATCCTGAGACTACCATAAGGGGGTGTTGGTTATGTAGTCTTCTGCAACATATTAGGGGTCGGACAGGGTTGTGTCTTGATGTAGCAGCGATCAGTGATAACCTGCAACTCATGGTAGTTTAAGAAGCATGTGAAAAACAATGCGACTGATGACATGGAGTTTGAATTAGTGGTCTTTGCCATGAAAATGTGGCAATACTACTTAATGGGTGAACAGTTTACCATCTACTCTGACCACAAGAGTCTTAATTATATCTTCACACATAAGGGCCTCGACTTGATATAGTGGTGATGGTTAGAGTTCCTCCAGGAATATGAATTTGAGATAGTTTACACTCCTGGGATGGAGAACGTGGTGGATGGCGCGCTCAGTAGGAGGTCTGGTTTGCAGCTGTTGAGTGATATGATGGAGCATCTTTCCATGATAAAAATATACTTAGTGGATGATGATGGAGAATCATACCTATAGTCTATGACTATCACTCCACCACTCCATCTAAGATTTAATGAGGCACAACTAGTGGATGTTGACTGTGAGGCTTGATGAGATAAGATATCCTCAGGACAGGCTCCTGATAGATTTTCAATGGGTGGGGTGCACATAATCATTTTCAAAGGATTAATCATAGTACAAATGAAGTTATAGGAGGAGTTGTTGTGGGAGTTCCATTCAACCCCTTTTAAGGTATATCTTGGTGTGGGGAAGATGTACTAGGACTTCATATGTCAGTACTGGTGGCCCAAGATGAAGAAAGCAGTGGTAGAGTTTATTTCACGATGCCTCACTTATGAGAAAGTGAAGACCGACCATTAGGTCTCAATAGGCTTGAAACATCCACTTGAGGTATCAGAGTGGATGTGAGATGGTATCTCCATGAACTTTGTCATGGGGTTGCCAAGCATATTCATAGGCCACGACTCTATTTGGGTGATCGTTTACCAACTCATCAAGTTGGATCACTTCCTACCCATCTGAGATTATGGATAGGTAGAGGGCATTAGGAGACTCTATTTCTAGGATATAGTACTGCTTCACGGGGTTCCGTTGATGATCATCTCGGATCGTGATGCATGTTTTACATCCCAGTTGTGGAAGTGGTTGTAGGAGGAGTTCATGACTCAGTTGTGCTTGACCATATCTTTTCACCCCCCGACAGATGGTTAGACGGAGCGGACCATACAGACCTTCGAGGACATGCTTCGTGCTTGTGTCCTTGATTTTGTTCGTAGTTGGGAGAACCACTTACCACAGGTGGAGTTTTTGTAAAAAACTGTTATCAATCCACCATTGGCATGGTACTGTTTGAGGCATTGTACGGATGACTGTGAAAATCACCTTTGTGTTGGACAAACCCAGGGGAGTCAGCATTCATGGGTCTATAGTTAGTATGGGCGACCACTAAGAAGGTGCAGATCACCAAGGAGCAGATAAGGACTGGACAGAGAAGACATAAATCGTATTCTAACAAGAGAAGGATGCCCTTGGAGTTCGAGGATGGAGACCATGTGTTCCTCTGGGTCTCACCCCGATGAATATTGTAGAGATTTGGTTGGGGTAGCAATCTATATATGAGGTTCATCAGACCTTTTCAGATCCTCTCCAATGTTGGAGTTGTTGATTTTCACCTAAAACTTTCCCCAAAGATGCACTAGGTTCATGATGTTTTCCACATGTCGCAGCTAAATAGGTATTTGCATGACCCACCACACGTCATCGACTGGGGAGAGGATGACTTTGACAATGGGGAAATGTTTACAGAGTTCCCAGTGGAGATAGAGGATCAAAAGAGTGGGTCCTTAATGTATGGTAGACTTATCTAGTGTCCGTTCGGTGGTAGCATGGGAATCTTAATGAGATCACATGGGAGCGGGAGGATCATATCCATTCTCAGTACCCCGATTTGTTTGAGTAGCCTTTGTTTTGGCTTTAGGGGATGCAATTTCCTAAGGTGGGGAGAATGTAATGTCCTTTAATTTTCATATATATTTTTTATTTTTATATGAAATTATTTTGAGACCACAAGATTTGACGGTGCATGATTCTGAGGCCCAGTGAGCCTAAAATAGAATTTTGAACTTTTTTTAAGTTCAATTAAGTAAACATGCGAGTGGGTTTTTCTATCTTTTTAAATGGTACTCAGATCATTATGAAGAGGGAACTGTTGAACCCAAAATGTCATGATTCTCCTTGAAATGAACTAACTTAGACCGTAAAGGGTTGGATGGAAAAATAAATTTTCATACTTTTTGAAAAATAATAAAATAACAGAGAAAAAAAAAATTATTTTTTCTTTTGCACCATTAAATGGTGGATGGTGGTTTTGTGGTTTAGTGTTGAGTAAATGATGAGACAAATTAAATGAGGATCATTAATGGGTCTTTTATTCATGTGTAACTGGTACATTGTTTCATAAATGAAACAGTGTAACAACGCAACGTCGCAATGTAATAGAAATGTTGTGACCTTTTTCCTTTTTATTAAATTAACATGTTGGAGAGTAGAGAATTAAACCCTATGGATTATCTAAAGAACATATGGTGGAATTCCTATCTAATAAAAGAAAAATAAGGCTATTGAAACCCTCTCCAATGATGAATGTTGGAGGATCAGAAGGCAAAGACAAATATCATGGAGAACGAGATCATATCTGCGAAATGACGAATGGTGAAGAACGACAGTGGATGAAGGTTCGATAAAGAATTGCATCATTTTTCATTGCCTACGATAGATCTGAATCCAGGTAGGGATTTAATTGTGATTAAATTATCTGTTCTTCATTCTAAAACAATGATTTCAGATCATCCCACAAACATGTTGATCCACTAATCGGGTGTTCTTGCTAGAAGGTGCTTTCTATGGGTTTTTTCATATGGTTTGTTGATAGCAAGATATAATTATCATCCTAAAACTCCCTTGTTTCAAACATCTATTGCAGAGTGCATTGGCCGATAAGAAAAATTCTTCAGCCCCTCCTCCTTGTGCATTCTTTGTGGAATAATTATCAAAATGGTGGAAAGATTAGTTTGAGGTCATCTCAGTGATGGCGGTAGCACTATGATTCAGTAGGCGCAGATGGTTTGAGAAATAGACTACTGGAGAAACTCTTATAGCCCACAGAATGAACTTCCAATGCGCCAGTACCAGTAGTGGCAGCCGACGGAGTCCTGCGGAGACGTCCTGCACTGGCAGGCAGAGGCATGTGGTGATGGTCATGGGTGGAAGGAGGTAGAGCACATGTCGGTGTAGAAGTGGGGTGTCGACCGACACCGCGTGGAGGGGTGGCCTATATCTGGTTAAATCGAGAAAGCTAGTGTAACATTGTCCATCGACCACATACAAGAGGATGAGCCAGCCAAGCTTGATGAAACGGACCTGGCAGAGCCACGTCCAGCTGACTAAGACTAGTATGCTTTGTGGAACGGTTACAAGGGGAGGTGGCGCTAGCTCGCGCCACCACGTCTGGGCTATAGAAGTTGGCCCAAATTATTGGATCAAGTTATTGTGGTGGTATTCATCCCACCAGGCGGGCCAGACTGACCATGGTATAGACCCAGAACCCATTGGTCTGGGTCGGTCCCAGTTGGAATGGGCCCAGGTCGGGTCGGGCCCAGACCCAACCGGCCACCATTTTACTGAAACGCTTATAACTAACAGACCAGGTGTCTGATTGACGTGTAGTATATGGAACGAGTACCCTTTATATGAGTATTTCCTACTGAGATACTCTATGTGAGTTTTGGTAGAGGTTGTTGTATGGATGGTTTGGATCAGATTCATTTTGAACTTGGCCCTTTTTACAAAACTTCCAATATCTTACAGACCGGGCATCCATTCAACGCGTCTTCTGTTGCGTTGGGATCCTTATGACGAGATAGTCCTTTGGGATACTCTATATGAGAATTCTTGGAGGTTGATGTATGACCAATGGATTGAGGAGTAGATCCTCTCAGAATCAAGCATGCTAAGCGTTGGAATACAATGGTTGGATGTAACGTGAAGAGTGGAAGAAACCCTCCATGGATAAGCATGAGAGAAACCCATCGTGGATCAGTAGTAGATAGAACCTTCATAGATCAATATTAGAGGGTCCCTATATGGATTAGCATGAAGGAGGACCTTTTGGATCATCATGAGAGTTACACTTTGTGAGTCAGCAGTAGAAAGACCCTCTGTGGATCAGCATTAGAGCGACCCTTCGTGGATCAACAGTAGAGTGAACCTATGTAGATTAGCATGAGATAAACCCTTCATGGATTAGTATCAGAACAGCCCTCCATGGATCAGCACCATAGGGAACCTTCGTGGATCATCAAAAAATCCACATAAGATAATAATATGATATAGATTTATAACTAATCATCTTTACTTTTGTACTTAAGTTATACCGGGTGTGAGCTATCTTTTACTTGGTGATATGTATTTGAGATATTTCATGGTGGTGTTTCATTTGGGGTATTAAAATTGTGGTATTTTTCTGTTTTGGATTTCTAAGATACCTTTGGGGGACTCGGGGTCCCTTCTGAGTTGTTATACTCACCCCTGCATAGGCTTCACCTGCACGTGTTGTGTCTTGTACAGACGACTGATGCTACGACGCAGTCCTCGGTGGTCCGAGACACGGTGCAGCATGGTGAGGCAAGGGAAGAAAAGGAATACTTCTTCAAATTCATCATCCATTTCCACTACCATATAGGTAGAGTCATTAGGGATGATTTTGATAGTACTGTTTACTTTGTGGGTTCTTGGGCTTGTATTATAGCCCCTTTACATTCCATTTACACTTTTTTCTCTCAGTAGTGGTACTTTTTGGTGGTTGTACTACTTTCATTCATTTATTGTTTTTCTTTATGAAGTATTTCATTTCTGTGTGTGTACTATTATAAGAGAAATGCCTTCCCTTTTTGGAATATGACTTTCTAGTGCTAGTCACCAGCCCCAGGCCTAGGGAAGGAAGGCTTGGGGTAGTCACGGTACGGGCCCCATGGTACGGTTCGTGTCACCACGGATTGGGAGGAATTAAATAAAATAATCAATAAATATTTTCCCCAATCCCTATATCTCAATATGGAAAGAGAGTTCCTCAGACTTGATCATAAGGATGATGATTCTATCAGGACATATGAAGAAAATAGTACATGGCTTTCAAGATACACCTATGGAATTTTCATGAACACTGAAACCTTGGTGGATCACTTATTTAGTGGAGTAAATCTGAGTCTATGAAAATAATTGTCCATTAGAGACTTCGAAATTTAGAAGAAGATTGAAAGTTGTTCTATCAGGGTTGAAATGGATATCGGAGACTCTCAAAGGTCTTGTGGTCCCAGTGTAGAAAAATTGAAAATTGAGTCTAATATGGGTGGATGAGAAAATAAATCCCATGATAGAAATAAGACCAAATATAATACATGCAAAAATTGTGGGAAGAAGCATCCTCTGAACTATCTAAATTAATCCAGGAAATGCCTCAAATGTAGAAGAATGGGGTATCTAGCTATGAACATCCAATGATATATGAAGAATCCCACAAACATGGAAAAATAAATGGTGGTTCATATCAATGCTCATCCAGTATTTTAGTGTTTCAACTATAAGGAACATGGATATTTTGTGAACCAATTCCATATGTCGAGGGTTTTAAGAGGTAATAAACCACAACCTTCAAGGAAAAAAGGTAGATGTTATGTTGTAACTACTACTATTGTGGAGCTGGAAAACAATGTGGTGACAAGTACACTGGTTATTCATTCAAAAATAGAAAATGTATTATTTTAATCACATTCTATGCATTATTTCATATCATGAGTGTTTAGTAGAACTATTCAATCAGCACCTCAAAATTTTAAGGTTGATTTATATGTGAGAACATCTAATGGGGAAACTATTACATCCATATAACATAACTCTTCCTTGGTTAATCTTTATGGAATGAACCTCCAAAAAAATATTTTCATACTCCCTATTGTAGATTTTGATGCTATTTTTGGCATAAATAGGATATCTTTATACCAAGCAAACATCAACTATCAGGAAAGGGATATCACTCATCATTTCCCGAAGCATTCTAAAATGCATTACAAGTGTGAGGTAGAAGATGAATCTCTTTTAGAATCATCATCTCAAGAGTGGATATTACTTCTTTATAAGAACTCATATCTCACTCAAATTATTGAGACAAAGGAGACGATCTTTCTTGAAGATATGCCAATCAAGATGGATTACACTAATGTATTCCTCAAAAAATTACATCGTATTCCTCTTGGCTAAGAAGTTCAGTTCTCAATTGAACTTATTCATGTATCTCTACATGTATCAATGAAATATCATAGAATGGACACCGTTGAGAGAGAGGAACTAAAGAAGCAGTCATAGAAGAATTTGGACAAGGGTTTTATATGCCCAAGTGCTTCACTATGGGGTAAAATAGTTCTCAAATTCTTAAATAAGGATTGATCAATATGCCTCAAACATGATTATTGGTTTTTCTCTAAAATAAAAATAAATAAATAATATCTCATGCCTCGGATATATTACTTGTTTGATCATCTATATGGGGACAATTATTTCTCTAAGGTGGTACTTCGTTCAGTATATCACTAATTAAAGGTGATGAAGTAATATATTCCATATACTGCCTTTCGAATGAGGTATGGAAACTATGAGTTCATAGTGATGGCCTTTGGACTCACTAATTCTCCTGTAATTTTAATGGATTTGATTAATAGAGTCATTTGAGATTACCTCGACAAATTATAGTAGTCTTTATCAATGATATTATGATATACACTAAGAGTGAGGAGGAACATGAGTTGCATCTGAATACTATGTGGAAGACATTGCAAAGGGATAAATTATATTAAAAGTACAGTAAATGTGAGTTATAGGTGGAGGAGGTGTCATTATTGAGGCATGTAATCACCATAAAAGGGATATTTGTGGACCCTTCCAACATAAATAGATTCAAAGAGTGGCCCATGCCAACATCTAAAATAGAGATTTGCAGAATTCATGGTCTCGCAAGGTATTATCAAGAATTTTTTATGAAATTTTAGAAATATTCAACCACAAAAACCAATATGTAATCGAAGGTAGTGACATTGTTTTGGACTTAATAATGTGAGTAATTATTTAAGGAGCTCAAAAAGAGGCTTATCATAACACAATTACTCACACTCCTAACAATATGGTAACACATTTTGGTATACGACGATGATTAAAAGAATGTATTTGGCTCATTACTGATGAAAAATGATAAATTGATTTTCTAATCTTCAAGGAAGGATAAAATTCCTCAGAAAAATAATCCTACGCATGATTTGGAGATAGTAGTTGTGATCATTGCATTGAAAATCTTGCAACATTATCTATATAGGGAGAAGAGTGAGATATATAATTCTCACAAGAGTCTCAAATATATATTCACACATATTGATCTTAATATGTTATAGTAAATATGGTTAGAGTTCATCAAATATTATGGGTACTCAATACACTATCATACTGGTAAGGAAAATAAGGTGGACGATGCTTTAAGAAGAAAGGATCGTACATCATTATCATTGATGAGAATTGAGAAGGATTCAATCTTCCTAGACATAAATAGAATTTACATGGGAATAATTAAAGGGAAGAACATCATAAATCCTTTATCCAGTTATTTCTCAACCATCCCTTGTAGATAAACTAAAAGATTGTCAAATAAATGATGTGGAAATTCTTAAAAGGGTGGAAGATATCCAAAATGGAAAATCCTCCAAGTTCAATAACAATTAAAATGGAGTTCTAAGATTTGATTCGTGAATATATGTATCATTCAATCCATAGATAAATAAATATCTTTTGAATGATCCACATAGGTACCCCATCTCTATTCACCTAGGGATCATAATGATTTATCAAGATATACCGGATAAGTTTTGGTTGGACAATATGAAAAAAGAGATCGCTAAATGTACAAAAAAGTTCCTGGTATGTCAGTAAGTGAATGATGAAATGAAAAAAGTCTAAATGGATGATGAAACCATTACCCATACTAATATGGAAATGGGAAAACCTTACCATGGACTTTTTCATTTGACTTCAAAAATCATCCAGAGGAAACAATTCTTTGTGGGTTATTGAGGAGCGTCTTACAATGACATCTCACTTTATCACATTTTGAGAGGACATATCACTAGATCAAAATTCACATATATACATAAAAAATGTGGTAAGGATTCATAGATTAACACTATCAAATGTGTTTTACCATGATCCATGATTCACCTCCAAGATCTTCAAAAGTCTCTGACGTGCTCTAAGCACTGAGCTGAACTTTAGTACGACCTATCAACCTCAAGAAGATGGTCTATCCTAGTAGACTATTCAGGACCTGGAATAAATGTTGAGAGAAGTTTATATGGACTTAAAAAGAGAATTGTACCAACATCTCACATTGTTATAATTCTGCTACAATAATTTCATCCACTGAATAATCCAAGTGGTTGTATATGAAACCCTTTACAAGAAATGGTGTAGAGAACTTGAATACTAGGATGAAGTCAGTGAACATAAGCTTCTAGTACCTGAAATGGTCTATGAAAAAGTGGAGAAGGTGAAAACCATTTAGCATCACATCAAATTAGCCTAAATTAGAAAAATAGTTATGAAGATAATTGTCAATGGGGCATAGTATGTAGGGTTGGTGACAAGGTATTCTTCTGCATATCTCCCTGGAAGAGGATCAATGATTTGGGAGGAATGGGAAGTTAAGGAATAGGTATATAGGTCTATTTGGTATCCTAGATTTATTTGGAGCTATGGAATATCGATTAGAACTTTTTCTAACCATGTCTCAAGAACATGGTGTATTCTACGTATCCCACTTGAGAATGTACATACCAGATACTTCGGATGTACTAACTTCATAGGTGGTATAGTTAAGGAGTGATATTTATTACGAGGAGCATCCAGGGAAGATCTTGGATCATAGAGATAAATTTCTATGCAACAAGACTACTCACCAGGTCAATGTACTATGGTGGAACTATAAGTGTGAAGGGGAAACATGGGAACGAGAGGAAGTGATTAAGGAAAAGTACTCATGCCTGTTTTCACCTTAGAATGTAAAATGAGATTTTAAGTGTAAAATTTCATAAGGGGGTAAGAATTTAATGACACAAAGTTTTTTCATTTTGAATACCCTTATTATAGTTATTTAATATGTTATAAACACATAAAAGAACATAATACAATCTTTATAAATGATGAATGACTTTAATAAGAGGTGTTTCAAGATGTTAAGGAAACTATACCGATGAAATAATAAATTGACCTTTGGAATAGTAATGTGACAATTATGAATTGTAAACTAGCCAATTTAATAGTAACATCACCAATAAAATTATAAATAAAATTTATCTTTCTTATAAGTTACAAAATGATATAATTTTATCATAGTAAAATAAAATAAATATTTTAAAATTTATTAATTAAGTGTTCGTATTCTTATAATTCATAAATATTTCATTACAATTTTTTAACTAATTTAATAATATAGAACAATATTTATTTTCATATTATTTATTAATAAAGTAATATTTTTATTCCTTATGATTATGAAAAAAAGTTTATGAGCCCTTAGTTAATTTTTCAAAGTGTTAGAAAACCAATTTTAATTTTTAAATATGTATTTTTTTTAGTAAAATATGTTTTTAATTAAAAATTAAATATCTATTATTTAGTTTGTTTTCATAAAATTTATTCCATTTTTAATTCTACACGAAAAAATATGTTTAGGGTGAACTTTTATTATTTTTATAAAATTCATGAGTTTTTTATGAATATTAAAATACTGTAATTTAATATAAATGATAAATACTTAAACTATTGAGACATAGCTGATGTAGTGTTGATGTAAGACCATTATCTTGAACTCAAATGCTCAATATACTGTATTCATTATCAATAAAAAACACTATTTCTTATGTTGAGAAAAATAATAAAATATTCATTAAAATATTCCAAAAAAGACCCCCTCCAATATAAATACAACTCCTCGCGACATCTTCTCCTCACACCTCTCAATTAATTAGACTAGTAAAAATTCAACATATATATTGTAAAAATCCACATACCCATGACCATGATATTTTGGTCCTAACAAAAGAGAAAAACTAATCCCCTAAGGAGGTTCTCAAGAAGAATGAATAAAGAGGTAACACCCTCTTCTATTTTCTTTCAGTTTCTTTTCACGTTCTTTATTTTATTTTTCTATCCTCACCTATCCATATGCATATGGGATGAAAAAAATATTTTCATACATATACTCTAATTTTTTCATGTTTATGGAACAAATTTTCATCAAATATCTTCTCCACTCTCTTTTACTTTAAGAATGAAAACATCATTTATGAGGTGTCGATTTAACACCTTCATGGATGATGTTCTTTAATTTTTCAATTTTGTCTTCAATGATGGACATGAAACTATTTTTATGGCTGATTTAGAGTCTAATATATTTATTATATCATATTTAATTCTTTGGAATAATTTTTTATAACTGATATTGATTTATAAAACAAAATTATTTTGTTTTGATCAAAAAATGGTAAACCAATCTAAACGATTATCATTAATGTTTTATCTAATAAATAATCAATACTTATGAAAAAAAATGTTATTTTAATATTATATATTTTCATTAATAACATATTATTTCAGTTCTAGAAAACTATCCTTATTCAACATGATTTTACATACACATATACAAGTAAATCTATATGGAAAACCAAGAAAATCAATGCTCCCAAATGATGAAATTGAATCTATTAATAAATCAAAAATACCATAAATGAAAATAATAAATTTATAATAAATAAAATACTTTTATAAATGGTTCTATAGTTATTAATTAATTAATATAATTTTATTATTCATTATATTAAGATCAAGTGAAGAATCGTTTCAGACATAAGGTAAGGGATTCTACTCAAAACCTCCATTATTCCTTTGGGTTACACTCCCTCTGTTGTTAGCCAAATGAAACTATATTTTCATTTTTTTCATCATAAAAATGATATTTATATGATTCAAACTCATGTGTTAATATCTATTCTACCTTTTTTAGGGATATATATGTTTTTTAAAGGTTCTCTACTCAATTATTTTCGATAAGAAAGCCCGATTTAAGGGATCTTCTTGAATTCTTTCCCAATTTCAAGTAAATTCTATAATATATTTTAAGCCAAAATTATTTTTCTTAAATTACTCATTTTATTATGAAAATATTATTGTTTCACTTTGGGTTTTATATAAACTATTATACCCTTTTCTTCTTTAAATTCTCTATGATATTTTCCCTTAAGATGTACTAAAATGATTTATTTATAATGTTTCATAAGGAATATTTTAATTCAGTTTGACATCACTTATCATGATATATGCCTATATTCTATTATTAATTTCCACTTATGATTTAAATCCATCCTTTTAGGTATACCACTCTTATATTTCCTTTATACATTCCTTGTGATATAATTATGATATCAAATTACTTTCTTGGGTAACCCTTGTGTTTGTGTTTTTTTCTTATGTATGATTCTTTATGTGGAAAACATATTCATAAAAAATTTATAATGATTTTTTTCAGATATCACTCTAATAAATTGGGTAATTTTTAGTCTCATGATAAGTTATGTTCAATGGTATTGAAGTTATCCTTGACTCAGGCTCTATGTGCAATAGTCTTGTTAGTTATCCTCGAATCATGCTCCTTTATGTGCAACGAACTTTGACTCAGGATCCTATGTGTGCAATGAGAATTTAATCATTCCAAAGTCATGTTTTATGTTACTTCCACACTAATATGAATCCATGATAATATGATCCTTTTTTATGAATCCTGGTGTTTAATCATGTTCCATGCCTTTAAATATCATTATGTTGCTCTTTATAACCCTTATATTGAGATATATTTTAATGATTACTACCTTTATAGGTTTTTAACTAATTTATTTTTTCATGTTATCCCTAGGTTATCTTATTAAGAAGTAATGGTTCAATGTAAGTTAGGATCTCATAATGGATGATAAATAAAAAAAATATTTTATTTAGTTTCATATTTTTTATTTTATGTACCTAGTCTTTCAAGACCCTAGACTTAGAGATCCTTGTCTTCTAATTGGATGGTTAATTATACTTAAAGTCATGTAATGATATGTGTAAAAGGTTAGGGTCACAATATTTTTCATTTCATAATGCTATAAAAAAAGTATTACTAAATAACATAGAACAACATATACAAAAAGATATCAAAAAAACAAAAAAAAACAAAAAACCTGTACACAATATCTCAAGAATAATATTTATCCTCTACCCCCAAATATATATCCTATCCAATAATAAAATCATTCATTGTAAGTGTCTCACTTCCCTTTATCATGTCCTACAGTCATATTGTCTACTCGGGACACAAATAGAACCCGGAGAGGGGTGTGATATATAAATATAAATAGAATAGAGCCCACGGTTCCTAGAAAATTCTATTTCATGCAACATAAAACATGTAGTGTTCCATATGAAGATAAAGTATGGAAATTTAAAATAAACATGTAAAAAAGGTCTCTGATCCTAACTGGACACTGGTCCCATACATCCTATTTAGAACTATGCTGGATGTTTGAGAAAGGTACTTATGTAATGAATATAATGTATGTAATAGAAAATAGTAACCAAGGCTAACCATGAAGGAAGGCCCCAAACCTTGTGGTTCGGTTTGGCGTGTAATCCACATGTTATCACCCAATTTTTAGTAAAATTAAGGAGGAGAAACACATATGCATCAACAATCTTGCAACAATAAAAATAAAGGTTGATCCTCATATAAACCAATAGTCATTCCATACATCAAATCTATTAGGTGGATTTGGATCCCATCCAATGTGAACTAAGAAAAATCCCAAGGGTCTCTAAGGAACATCTTATATTACCCAATACCACCAAGCCTATCCAAGGTTACCCATACGAAATCCCTTATATCACTTAGGGATGTAGGCTATGAGCCCATGCCATGTATCTCACATAGGTTATCAGGTATCACCGAAGGAATGGAATACCTGTCTTTCCAAATCGGTACATCCTTTGTTTCTCCCCTAGCGAACTGGCCTTGCTCATGAGTATTTGTAAACTACCCTAGTTGTCCATACGTGGTATGCCAAAGAATATCTCTTGGCATATCAAGTAGTAACCAACTAATAAAGAATATTCTATCCATGGATTCCTTAATATGGGACCCATGTTCTCTCTCAACCCATATCAATTGAGCTACATCATGCAAGGCATATAATCAACGTAAAAATTTATAATTGAAGTCCATCAACTAAAAACTCTTGGAAAGATGACAAGAAATTCAAGATGATCAATTAATCCAAACACAATGGAACAATTTGTATGGAAAGGAATAAATAATTAAAGAAGTAAAAAAATAATGGCTTGAGGAATAAACTAAAAGGAATAATCTACAAGAAATAAAATGAAACCATAGACACATTGCATTAACATGACTCCAAAAATATATCATCAATGAAATCTTAATAAATTAAATCTATTAAGATTGTCCATGCTTATTATTACATCAAAACCAAGCATATGGTTTAAAAAATAAGTACTATAGTTAACAAGGAATGAGAAAGAGTCATAATCCACAAGGAATATTATGTGTTCCTTCAAATGTCCACATCATCATTTCCATATTTTAGATTAACAATCCTTCCAAAACCTATAATTCAATTAAATTCATTAAACATGGCACATGAATCAATAATCATGCATAAAAAACATATACAAAGGCATATGGTATTTACACAAGAGGCCAAACATTAAGAACTATATTAGGAATTCCAAGAACGGATCCAACCCATGAGGCATCATTCTTCTTAGATCATTTCATAAACCCAAGACATTTAACCAAAGGGAACACACACACACACATGGTGGTTCACATTTTAACATGATAATAATATTCCATAGAGGATGGGAATGTCCAAGGGGTGGTAAAAACTGTGGTGAATAGAATATAAATGGGTTTTATTATATCCTAAGGTCACAATGGATTCCAAAAACCAGGGAAATTAATATTATATGAAAAAACGATGAATCGCTGGAACGTTTGTGAGAATAACAATGGTGAAATTCCTAAAAAGATAAGAAATTGGTGAGAAAAGTCATAGACACCCTGCCTCTTAGTTATAGAACTCCACATGGATGATAACAATATTTTATTCAACCTAAAAAAGAATAAATCATAGGATTTTACAAAACCCCCAAAATAGTGAAAAACGTATGTTGTACCAAAATAGAACAACTTATGACAGAGAATCATATAAGAATAAGAGAGATTATAGTTGGGCTTGCTGAGATTATTCCATAGCTTCTTAAGGTGAATGAAATGAATCAAAAATTAAGGAGGGGCGCCAAAACCCCATTAGAGGGCGAAGGAGGCCACCACGCACCATGGGAGTAAGAAAACCCAATTAAATGGATTGGGGGAAGAATAAAATAGGGTATAAACATTAATTAATGGTTAATAAGAAAATATACCCCCCCCCCTATTTACAATATGCATAGTTCGACCGCATGGTTTGGCCAAACCGTGCAGCAACCATATAGATGGTTTTTCTTCACTAAGAACAACACACGGGTAAGGAAGACGGTTAGACTGACCCTGTAAAAACTATCTGTTTTCTTAATGTTCAAAACCTGAAGCGTACTTCATGATTGTATTCCCTAGGCCACATGGTTTGAGATAAATCATGCGGATCATCCTCTTTACCCCATTTTTGGTGCCCCTGGCTTCAAATGACCCTTGGAAACCCCTCGAGACCTCCATTAGCCTCATAGGAATCATTTCTTTGTATTTGTTAAATAATTAAAAAAAATGGTGTGTACCTTTGGATAAATATGGGATGTTACAAACTCCCCTTCATAAGACAACTCATCCCTGAGTTTCCCTTCTCAGGGTAGTAAATGTCATTTGGGAAAAGCTCCAGCCACTACACATGTACATCAACCTTCCAATCCCATTTCTGATTTTGTGCCCTTCTATGCAATTATAGAACTCAGACTATAGTGATTGACCTTACATGGGGAAACATTGTGCTACAATAAATGATATGAATTGGACATTCCTGAAAGGACACATCCACCTACAGCTCAATATCATCAGGAAAAAATGAGTGAGATGGGTTTAGATGATTTTGTCAAAGCTAGGATATGTGGAAGATGTCATGAATGTCATGGTATGTCTGAGGTAATAGAAACCAATAGACTATTAGTCCAGTTTTCTTCACTGTATCAAATTTCCTGAAACATCTCGGTGATAACTTGTGTTATCTCATGATTCATTTTATGTCCCAAAATGAGGTAGTACACGCATAAAGACTTGATACCCCACCATGAACTCCATAGGTCTATAGTGATGATCAGTATAAGACTTCTTATTTCATTGAGAAGTATCCATACACTTCTTAACCATATTTACATTCTCTAATTTCTCCTAAATGAGATAAGGATGCAGTAGATTTTCTTCACCTGGTTCTGCAAGCATAGAGGTGAACGGCATGGTCTACCAGAGAGGGACTCATACAGAACCATATGAATTGTTTCCTAAAATATTTTATTATAGTAAAACTCAATTGAAAGAATATTGTTTTATAAGGAGACTCCAAAATCAAGGATACAAGCTTGAATAATATCTTTTAACACCCAAATCATTCTCTCATACATCCTATTGGTCTAAGGGTGATATGCAGTACATAAGAGAACATGTGAACATAGTTCCTTATAAAACCATTTCTAGAACTTTAATGTGAAGAGGGAATCTTATTCTGAAATGATATAATAGGTCACTCTATGAAGTCTCACTATCTCTCAAATATAAATCTTTCTGAACGCATCAATATAGAATGATTCTTGGATTAGTAGGAAGTGTGTGACCTTTGTTAACCTATCGACGATCTCCCATAGTGCATCAATGCCTCATGGAGATCTAAGAAATCCTATAACTAAATACATAGATATGTAATTACATTTCCATTGATGAAGGGTTAGAGTATGTAGAAGTCCAATAGGTAGCTGGTGCTCTTCCTTCACATGCTGAAAGGTGGGACACTGAGTAATGAAGCCTAATATCTACCTCTTCATACTTGGAAACCAATACTTAGGACATATGTCCTTTTATATCTTATTAATCTCATGATGAACTTCCAAAATAGAGTCATGAGATTCCCTCTTTAACTCTTCTGGTATATCATAAGACACTCACACATGGCCACTATAGATAAAGATATAACTCCCATCAACAAGCCATCCGAGTTGTGGGTTCTCTCCTATGATACTCTCCCTCAAAATGAGTCACTCTAAATCAGATAACTTCCAAATCTAGACTCACTCAGTAAGAGAAGACGTATATACTAGATCTTATAATACATGATGGCCTTAATGTTCTTGAACCTCAATTTGAAACTCATAAAACAAATCCACCATCTTCCACTCACTGCTTGACACCAGAATATCTCGTTTCTGTGTCTTTCGGATCAAGTCATAAACCACAACATTCCCTTTTATAAGGTTAAATTAAAGCATAAAATTGAAGGATTTTTGGTTTTCCACCCACATGCACCACCTCAAATTCAATTCCCACTGAGTGTAGATATATTTTATACTATTATATACCGTGAAAATAACACACCATTTTACCAATAAATAATTCCTCCAACATTGAAGAGAATTAACCAAGGATACTAGAATGAAGTCATGAGTAGGATAGTTCTTCTCATGAGGCATCATCTGGAAAGATAAATATGCAACGAATCAATTACCCAACATCAAAACTGAACCCAGAATGATTTCTGAAGCATTACAGTAGACTGTATAACTCCTTACCATCTCAAGAAGAATGATAATTAGAGCCAAATTGAGTTTTACTTTTAACTACTACAAAATTTATCACAACATTCAAACCATATGAAATAATAACCCATCTTAGTCAGGGCTGTAATTGGTTTTTTTAGTGGTATAAGTCCTGGATGAATAACCTATAATAGCCAGCTAGCATCAAAAAGTTGCATATATCAACGCATTATTATGATTCTCCCAGGAAACCATGGGACTTGCCTTATCTGGATCAATTGATTATCCTACCTCAGATATTATTTGACCCCATAAGTGATCATTAATGATGAAAAATTGGAATTTACTAAGCTTCAAATATATCTAGTTCTCTCTCGGTGTACTCGACATGAACTCAATATGGGTTGTATGGTCATCAATAGAGAAAAAATTCAATAAGATGTAGTCTATAAAGACCAACACAAATCAATAAAGGTATGTGTAGAAAACCTAATTCATCACAACCATAAAAACATTTTTCATGTTTATTAGACTGGAAGAAATATACATTGACTCATACAAGCCATACCATCCCTATAATATTGTATGTAGTGTATCTGATGGTCCTACATGAAACAGATCCTAGCTCAAACTCAAATCAATCTTAGAGAAAACTCTTTCTCCTAAGAGATGTTTGAATGGTATTCTATAGGAGGAAAAGGATAGTGGTTCTTAACTATTATCTAATTCAACTGCCTATAATCCACAATCAATATGAGGGTATCATCCACCTTCTTTGTGAAGAGGACTCGTAAAACCATTGGTGATGTGTTGGGTATGATAGAACTATTACCCAAAAGATCTTTAACCTACTTCTTAAGTTCATGGTTCTCTATAGGTTCCATCCCATATAGAGGAATGGACATTGGTGCCTCACTTGGAACTAGCTTTATATTGAAACCATCCTTTATTAATAGAGGTAAGGAAGATAAATTTTCAGGGAATACATACTTAAACTAATAAATAAATAGAGGGAACTCGTCCAACTACATTCCTTGATCACTCATAAAGAGACTTTCTAACTGATTTGTTACTCTACCAACCCTAGTTCTCTTGGGTCTAGATTTATGTTCTTGGATATCCCATTTTCCCTTTTGTATGTATGTGCTTCCATCGGGCGATGAAAAAGACACTCGATGATGATAGTAATCCACTTGGGCATGATAAATCATGACTCATTCCATGCTCAGAATGACATAAAAGTCTGTCATAACATGGATGATGAAATTACACAATAAATGGTACATGCCTATATTAAGGAGTCACCCCTAACATTGGTATATTCCCTCTGTTATGACCCATAATGATGTGTCGATATACATGATTCCATATAATTAATGAATCATAGGACCAATGATTTCAACTCACACAGTAGATATAAATGAATGTGAAGAACCTATATTAACAATGGGAGAAACTAATGTAGTGGTCACCAGAATAGTGCCTCTAACCGTATATGGCCATGGACACTTCTCTTCTAGGACAAGATACACTAAAAACATTTATCCTGAATCACGGCCCTCAGATGAAAACTGACAAGCCTAAGTAGACCCACTTTACTGGCACTGATGTTCTGGCCCCTAACTACCTTGGCCATGACCACTGCTACCTTAGTATGATCATCTAGTGGAAGACTAAATTCCATAATAATGTGTTTTCATGGATCTCAAAACTGATATAGGTTCTAGTATGGATCCACAACCACTAAATGATGGAGGAAAAGAATGGAAGAAGTGCTAAAGGTGACCCATTCTTCCCAAATCTTGGAATTCAATCCAGATTCTCGTGTATAGAGTATTCTTGTTACATCGAAAATTTCACTAATTAAATATGATATAATTTCCTACACATTTCACATAAATAGTACCACCCCAACATGCACCCACAAATTGGTACTCCTTACTTTTTGAAGAATCCAACACCCTATCATGGAACTGAACTGCCATGGCTTATATGACCAGCTTCTCTGAGATTATTCTCTATAATCAGGGCCTGTTTTTCTATCTATATAATAGTATTCAACCAAAATTTCTTCACCTATGAGTGAATACCATTTCCATGACCTTAATAAAAAACCTCTAAGTTTTCAATTCATCACCAGTCAGAGATAGATCTGAACATTATAGCTCAGTGAAATGACCAAAATACAAAAGTACTATCATAGAAGCCCACTAATGAGGAAATAACTCCCTAGATCAATCCACTCTCATAGTCCATAGAATTAAGTAATCATAAAATTCCTTATGGAATTTTCCCCATACCATGTCTTGGTAATGCTCTGAATGGGAGATGACATCCCACCAATGCTTGGAGGAGTTATGTAGCATATAGGTAGTAAGCATGACCCTCCTCTCTAGAGGAATATACAGATGAAATAAGATAGATAAAATAACATCTATCCATGAATCAACAGCATGAGTATGACATTCCCACAAAAAGGTGGGAGGATGCACCTGCTAAAAGTTCCCTTGTATGCCCTGTCATAGTAGCGGCAGGCCTGGGATCACCCCCCCCCCCTGAATGGCCTGAAGGCCTTATTTTTTAATTTTATTATAGATAATACCACTTTTAAGGGTTGAGGGGGAACCTGTACATGACCCGTAGGCCCAAGGCATAAATCCCGACATGACCCGTAATACATAAACCGAAGGCCCATAAGCATACCATGCCCAATACATGACCCGTAGGCCTAGCCCACTAGAACAGCCCCTCCCCAGCTTTCTGAATCATTGATTTCCTTTATCTCCCCACCTGCATTGCAGATTAGCTAGCATTTCCTCGTACAAAGCTGCACGGTGCCTGGTCCCGATGGAGGTTTCCATACCCTCTCATTCTCCCAATCCGGTTAGCTCTGCTTTTCGTGACTGCTACTGGTGCTCTGATCCTCATCTGGGAATGCTCTATGTGAACTGGGCTACATTATGGTCTTCAACGGCCCGAAGGCCCTGTGGCCCGAAGGCCTTTTGATGGGTCGAAGGCCCTGAGACCCGTAGGCCCAAACTGGTGGCCTGAAATGTCAAATCAGGTGAATAGTTCAGCTGATACAGTACCAAACAGTTCCTGCTACACCACTGATACAGTACTGCTACAGTACCCCAGAAATTCACCTCCACCCGTTTTTGAACCTGGGTCTCTTGGATGCCAAGCAGGAGCCCTTACAACTCGGGTACGGGCTCGTTGGCCCTGGGATCACCCTGAATAGTCTGTATGAACCTGAAAAAACAACCCTCAAACTAAGCATCATCACAAATTTTAAAATTAGTAGGAGGTTCTTTAGGTGGAACTACAGGAGGTATAAAGGGTGGCTCATGCCCTACCAAATCTTGAGTGTGCCCATCACCACTCTCTTGGAATAAAGAACGAGGATTTCATGGTTGCATAGATCTATAATTGTCAAGCTCACACACACCAAATAGAATCTATAATAGAAAAATATTGTAGATAAGGAAATCCATGTGCAAGTCCTTCTTGAAACATCACTCAATAGATAGGGAAAGTGAAAAGGAGGATAGGTTTATGGAATTCCTTCAAGCCTAACCCAACTAACATCATGTTCTAATAGTCAAGTCAATATAAGAAGGGAATAGCATAGAAGGATCACAAGAAACGTGGCCCATATCACATTTCCTATTTAAGGACTCATATTTTTCATATAAGGTGTCCATTTAATTTTAACAGTTGGTATTCACTTGATTATTTAAAGCATTTAATTGACTTTTTAAATAGATTTAATTTTGTGGATTATCATTCCAATTACCAAGGACCTATACACCATATAAATTGAAATTTTATTTCCAATTAATCCAATTCATATCATGCTTTTTCAATTCAATTTTTCATAATTTTATATCTATAACTATCAATCACTGTAATATATATCAACTAGGATCATTAGCAATCACATAAAAATAGGCAGATGCATGCTGGAAGAAGATGTGGAATGGAAATATTCATGAAATTTGAATCCTTATGGTTCCTAGTATGATCATGTAATGTTATTCCCTCATTTCATCAGGTTGAATTAATTGAAATAATCATTTAAATCATATAAATATCAATAACATCATAATACAAGTGTGTCACCAAACTATGAAGTCATATCTACCATCAATGGCACAACCAATAACTAAATTCACAAGCCATGTAACTTGGATTTCCCCTATAAATTGGTTTTCTACATCCAATTGCATGGTAAATTTTAACTTCCAGGTCTTAATGTTCTACATAACTCAAATATTATGATAAAAGGAAAAGGATTCTCTGCTACAACTTTGTAGCATCCCACCCTAGGTGCCACATTCTAGTGCCCCGAAATGGTGGCTACATAAAATTATGCTCATATCCACAAATTCCATAGGCTATCGAATAGCAGTGAGGGAATAGGGTGTGTCATTGGGGAGACAATTCCATCATAGATCTAATTATGCATAGTGATAAATAATAGAAGTAAATAGAGTAATCATAAATATTAATCAGACAGCTGTGGAAATCTGGATATAAACCACGAAAAATAAATAATAAACTGGGGGAAAAAGACAATCAATAATAGATAAAAATTATGTTCATGTCATAATTCTAGACAAAAAAATAAGTGTATTAAATAAAAGAGTACAAGAATATACAACAAGCTATCTAAAAACTACAAAAGAAGAAAAAATTGCAACATTGAATCTTAAGCATAAGATCTGTCCTCTACCACCAAATCTACATCCCAATATGCAACATATTCAAGAATCATTAGTATATCACTTCCCTTTATCCAGTCCTCTAATCATAAAGTATACTCAGGTACTCAATAGTGCCTGAGTAGTGAGTGAGATATAAATCTCAGTAGGTCGGTACCCTCAGTATCTAGAACTTTTCCTTTCTCTCAATAGATAATACGCACTATTCCATATGAATATAAAGCCTAAAATTTTATAATAAACATGAAATCCTTGGTACAGGTTCCTAAATGGACACTCCTCTCATTCAACCTACTTCAGACTATATTATAAGTATGATCAAGGTACATGTGCCAACTATATAATTTATACAAGAGCCAATAGTAACCAAGGATGACCGAGAAGGCATACCCCCCAAGATTATGCTTTCGCATGGTGTCTAATCCAAATTTTATCACCCAAGTTTTAAAGTAAAATTAAGGAGAAGAAACACATATTCATAAGCAAGATCTTAACAATAACTATAAAGGATGCCCCTTATATGAACCAACAAACATTCAATCCATCTAATCTATTAGGTAGAGTATGAGCCTGTCCAATATGAACTAAGAATAATTCCATAGACCGCTATGGAACATCCAATATTACCCAATACCAGTGAGATCATCCAACGATATCCATAAAGCATCCCTTATATCCCTCAGGGAAAATTACTTTGATCTTGTGCCTAGTATCTCACACAGGTGATCGGGTATCACCCAATGCATTGAATATATATCTTTCCAAATGAGGTTGCCATTGGTTTCTCCCCTATTGAACCGGCCTTGATCATGATTATATGTAAACATCCTAGTAATCCCATACCTAGAGATCAAATCATCACTCCCAATGCATCAATTTGTAACCAATAGATCATGATAAGTCCATCCTTGGAATATTTAATACAGGACACATGTTCTCTCTCGACTCAAACCAATGTTATTGTCCGAACTAGAATATATATCTCACTACAGTCCACAAAACATATTAGATTCTCCTCAAAGGATGCATCTGTGATAAGGTCAAAGTATGCTATGTCTATCACATGTGAAGGGTATGGATTTCATCTTCTTAGTTTCATCACAAAGAACACATTGTTAATGGAACTATAGCACTGTGGAAAGGATAAATGGTACACCACTAGACTAACCCTTTCCACTATTTTAAAAGTCCTGACAAAATTGGGCTCAATATTTTATTGTTTCTTGGTAGGTAATTTTCCCAATCTAGGTGACAAATGAAGGAAATATGATGAATAGTTGAAAATTCCAGAGGTCATCTATGACAGTTTTCATAAGATGGTTTTCCTTTTCTATAGGGTCACCAAATGATGCTTGATCAACTGATCATGTCCAGATGTATATTGCACAAGTAAAGGAACAAAAATTGGTGAATCACATGATTCCATCCAATAATTTGGTGAACGACATGACCAAACATACAAAGCCTCCGAAGGTGAGATTTTAATCGATGCATAGAAGCTTTTATTATATGAAAAATCCAAGAGTTCCATATGTTACTCCCATGAACCACCAAAATCCATAACATAGGCTCATAAAATATCCTCCAGAACCTAAATATTCTACTTAGATTGACCATCAATCTATGGATGATATGATATGCTTAAATGAACTCATGATATCATGGATTTCTGAAGACCATTCCAGAAATTCGATAGGAAATGAAGATCTCTGTCTAAAATGATACTCTGTAGAACAGTGTGCTACCAAACCACATCACACACATAATGATTTCATATATCTTCAATTGTGATTGTTTCCCTAATAGTTAAGAAGTGGAAAACATTAGTCAGTCGATCCAAAAAAACCCATAGAAGATTATTCTTATTGGTCATCTTGGGTAATCCAATAGAAAAATTCATCATGACAACATCCCATTTCCACTTTGAGGAGGGTAAAGGATGCAAAATCCAACCTAGCCATTGATACTCAGTATTAACCTACTGAAAAGTGAAGCATCTATCCAAAAATATTTCCACCACCTTATTCATTCATGGACACCAGTATTGTCAACAAATATCATGATACTTCTTTATCAAACAAGGATGCACTGCCCATCTAGATGCATGTAACACCCTAATGATATCCTCATGAAAGACCACATGAACCCATATTCATCCATATAAAAGAATATAATTTCCACTACCGAGAGACCTTCCCAATGGAGTCTCCAAATTATGTAATTCAACTCATCAGAGTGAGCCCTCTAAATTCAAAAATTACTTATTCTTAATCCTATCCACAAGAAATAGTATAATAGATGTTGAAGTCATAGATACCTACTCATGAGATTCCAAGACATTCATATGCATGTCTGCAAAAAGATCCATTATCCACCACTCATCACATGACTACCGTAACACCTATGTATGTGTATTTCCACTCAAATATTTAGAAAAAAATATTTCCCCTTTCCAGGGTTATATTCTTATTCAATGTCAAAATACTAAAGATATTCTACCCACCTCCTCAGTTGAAAGTTATGGTTTCACTACGAAAATATGTACTTGAGGATCTTTTATTCATGTTTCCCAAAATCGTCCCACCCATCATATAATTTATCTAACATCTAAGGGAATGTACCACTACTTCTTACTCTATGTCACAAGTAGGGTAATACCTCTCATGTAGTATCATTTTATTGGATCCATAAGAAACCACACAATCCTCCTACATTAGAATTACTCTTAGTCCAACTTCTTTTGTGTCACAGTACTCTATATATGCTTTACTCGACATAGGTAAAGTGCGGATAGGTTTTATTGTCATAATATCTTTTATCTCATGAAAATATATATTATAAGCATTAGACCAAACAAACTCAACCCATTTCTCGGTCAATCAAGACATCGGTGCTGTCAAATAGAAGAAGTCTTGGATTAAACTGTGGTAACAACCCTCTAAACCCAAAATGATCCAAATTTCAATAATGTTATTGGGTTTTCCATAAGATATCATTTCTATGACTTTTTCTGGATCAACTGTAACTCATTATTCTAAGATAACATGACCTAAAAAGTGATCTTTATTTATCCAAAACCTTCATTTGTTTAGCATGGCGTAAAGTCAATGATATCTCAATTTACTATGAAGTATGTTAATATGTTTGGCATGATACTCTATTGAGTAGGATTAAACTAATATATATTCTATTAAAACCACCATAAACTGATCCAATAATGGATGAAAGATATTATTCATTAAATCCATGAATACCACAAGTGCATTAGTCAAACCAAACAACATCACTATGAATTCATAAAACCTGTATCATCTCTTAAGAGTAGTCTAAGGTATGTCAAATGGTATCACTATTAACTGATATTATCCTTATCTCAAATAAATATTTTAAAATATATTGGTACCTCATGAATAATTTAAAATATCATCTGTACATGTAAGAGGGTTCCGTTTATTGACCATCGTATGGTTCAACCTCTAATAGTCAACATATAAGAAAATATCCATCAACCTTTCATGAGAATATAATAGGAGAAAAATGTGAATATTTACTCAGACATATAAATCCTTTAGATTCCATATCATTCAACTAAAAATTCCAATCCCAAATCTCTTTTGGATAAATTCAGTAAACTAAGAAAGAAACTATCTCTTATTCTATCACAAACTCGATTGTTAGCTCGATCTCTCACTCGAGTGTTAATCCATATATACTATTTGGGAAAACATCCCAAAAATGCTCTACTATTGGAGGAAAATAATAATGTTATACTCTACCATTATATATAGAATAAATAATGATTTGAACCATGATACAATCTAATCTTTACTGAATTGGTATCGTACAAGCAGCTTGAAAATCCCACTCACCTTGGTGAGAATGGTTGTTCATTTTGGAGATTCAAAAGTAACTCCCCTCTTATAAAAATAAATTGGAGCCTACTATAGAAGTAAACAATCCATATGAATAATATTGTTGAATCCTATCATTTATATCACAAATAGTTCCCAAATGAAATGATAATCACCAATCTCCAGAGAACACGCCTTACAATGTTTAGTATTTTTAGACCACACTCCAAATAGTGTATCAATGGTTAAAACACCATCTAATATTTCCACACCGAATTCCAAACTATTTTCAAAAAGAGTATATAGAAAATAATTAAATGATCCTATTTAAAAAACACATTCTAAGGTAGATATTACATGAATTGCACCTCGAATGGTAAATGGTCATGCATCCACGTTAGCCGTAGTAGTCTACATCATGTACGACTGACTTGAACCACTACCGTATGATCCCTAATGACTACCCTAAGTTGTTTCCCTTTCATGGAACTATTTATCATGCACTGGGCTACCACGTCCCCTGACTCAGCCTGAATTTCCTTTGAAACTCCATCTACCAGCCAGCTGAGGGGTAGGTATGGCCCTTTCCGACTTTGGTGATTTTACTGATCCTTTAACACTGGTCTATTATGGATTGTTATGCTATAAACATGGAAGATAGATCAGTCTACAACAAATATTACATTTGACTACAGGGTAAGGACATTATGGGAAAATGTGGCCAAACTATCCACAATGATAACACTATAACGGGACAAGATCACGAGATGGTTGTTAATTACCCTAACTTCTCCACACACTAATTATTTTGGAAAAACTATCATAATGAAACGTCATAAAATGGAAATAAGAACTTCCAAATAACCATGCTAAAATAGCTTGAACACTTTTCATGGTCTATTTTAGATTCACTTCGATGATGAGTGCCTGATTTGTCATGTATTCAATGTCATTTAGACGGGGAATGTTTACATGTGACCAGAACCCAAAATGAATATTTATATTGAAATGTATCACTTAATAGATTCTTTTAGCTACAAAAGAATGTGAAAATAACTTTAAGTATGTAAAATGTCCAATATAGTCCGGCACTGAAAAACCTGACCGTGTCAGATCCATGAACTCGTGATATTTTTCATCCATCAATATTTCATGATAGAAATGTCTCAATACCATAATGTCAATATACTTCAAAGATAGGACATATGACTTCCCAGCTTCATCTAGAATATCCCATCATTGCTTGGAAGGTCCACTGAATATATATATAGAAAGCTTCATCTTCCTCTTCGTGGGTGTATCAAGATCCTTAAAGATTGTTTGGACAGATTCAATCCATAACTCTGTTTTTTGGGGGCCCCTTCCCATGTAAAAATAGGTATATGCTGATGTCAAAACTATCATTTCAGCCCTTCCATTGATGGATTGGTACCAAAAACCCCCCATTCCATGGATCACATGACCCTCAACAATCATTAACAAAGATAAACATACATATACTCCTTATGAACTATAGTTTGTTCTTGTTTACCTGTGATAAGAGCATATTTATTTACACTCGCTGGACCATCAAGTCGAATTTGAAGAGGACGAATTTTATCGATAAGATAAATTCACACCACAGATAACTGGCTAGAAATAATGTTAACCAAATAGGTGGTTTCAATAGATAACCACTAACTCTTGGACTATCTATATGTGACATACCATTATTTTATCATGATATTAAAATTAATTTAATTTATCCAATTAAACATATATCTCATATTACAGTTCAACATGCATGTATATGTCACATTAAAAAAATGTATATGTCCCTATCATGAAAATTGTGTGTTAGTATTTCCCTATCTTCCTATTAAGATGCATCTATTATTATGCCACATCATACTATTCCATGAGTACAAACCTCAAGAAATGGTACAATCATAATACAGTAACCTCATAAAAGAAGTGAATAAGAAAATGTGTAATAACACAAACTATAACAAGAACCTAGCAGAAACTGCAATCCCATCCATGGGTACTTATATTTTCCCTCATACATGGGTTAAATACTCCCATGAAGAAGCTCATTACCAAGTCCCAAAACATCCTAATCACCTTTTTACCTTTTTTCCAAATAGTAAGGCAGAAGAAAAGAAAACATTCCCCTATGATACCACTTTATATACTTCCCCTAATATGGAAATATCTCATATGGCTTGAAAGGGTTGGTTATGAGACCTCAAGCAATCCTCCCCACATGCTAGAGGATTCCGACTAGCATCAGCGGTGTGAATAATATATTTTGGAGAATCTAAACCATGGTAAAATGTTCCAGACTAGTAGAAATAATTCATAAATAAAAAAAATAAGAATAAATACATTACAGAAGACAATAAAAAACTGAATAATCAAATAAATAAGAAAACAATATATAATTATGCACTAGAATGTATCTAATTGTCATGATATAATAATACAATAACATACTAGAAGAATCAAATAAAATACTCAATTTCCAATGTCCAAAACCCCACACTGGTCACTTCTCCACAACTTTTGAGGAACGACTGACAAGAGATCAACAGTATGGTCATTTTACCTTTTCCAAACCTGAATCTATATAATCTTCTCATGTTCAAAATGGTGGAAAAAATATGGTGTAGGTATAACCTAATAGGTTTAAATCACCATATCTAAACAGAACAATTCTGATAAGAATTTTATGCAATAAAGTGATAAATAGGTGTATTAATTAATTAAACAATTACTAAAATACAACTATAACCTATTTCGGCACCATGTCAGAATATCTTTGAGCATGTCTTATGACTATGACAACCAAAACCATATACCCAAGGTAAGATATCCTACTTTGGTGCAATGTTGGAATATCTCTGAGCATGTATTACGACTATTACAACCACCACCATATACCCATGGTATCGTAAAAAAAATAATCCAGGTGAAATCAATATAAATAGTATATCATTTATGAGACAAATCTCTTTAAGAATTATAGAATGGATCTGGGAATAGCACCATCTCTACTTTAATTATAGTATAGAATGGGCCGATTTATTTCACTATTAGTATTAAAACATATATTTGTGCAAGTTCTTGGGTCTATTCCATTATATAACTATCTCAGCATGGAAAAAAATTCCAATAATATAGAAATACTATCACAACATCAAATCATATATATCAGTGGTTAATTATGTAAATTACCATTATTATTTTATATTCCACAGGCAATTTAATTCAAATTTGATTAAAAATAATATCCCTAAAAGATAACCCAAAATTTATGTATTCTATAAAAAGAAATATTCCTAGGTCACATGTCATACTAAACATACTTTAATCCAATATCCCATTAATTTATATTCAATTTATTTTGGCACAAACAATAATTTCTCAATCACAATATTTCATAATCATAGAAATTAATGAACAATATGGTTAATATTTAGACACCATACCTTTTAATGACGATCCAAAAGCCATTCCAATGGCTATCTCTAATGAGGATGAAGGTGTGGATGATTTCAAAGAGGTTCCAAGATCAAAACTGATCAAGATCAAACCCTATAACATATTTGGTCAAAGGATTTCCACACAATTGTTTGAGAATGAAAGAGAGAAGGAATGAATATAACCAAAAGAATATAACATGAATTTATCACACAAAATTGATGTCTGGAAGGAAGTATGTCACTTAAAAATCTCTAGGATAATTCCCTAGGGTCAGGAGTATAAGAGATGCGGTGAAATTGAATGAATTTGATCTGCATATCATGTTTTAAATAGGATGACAGTCATTTACATGGTGTGTTATGTTGTTACAATCCATGAAAATGTTTTTAATGAAATAAACTAAAAACTCTTCAAGTTATATTTATTTTTTTATATCCCTTGAACAAGTATATGATGTGTAATCCCTTCACACAATGTTTAAATGTTCTGAAATTGAGTTTTCTTCCTAAAATCCTTTTAAAAAACATGTATTCCCTTTAAAGCATCACAACATACCAAGAACCCGTATTAATATTATTCCCATTTATAACAAGACTTCATTAACTCAAAAGGTAATAAATCACCAAACATTAAGTTATTTTATCTAATAAAGTCTCTCATTCTCTGAACAAGACTTGACCACAAATCCTTAAGAAAAAACTCACAAAGAAATATACCTAAAAAATATTGTATATTATACATTATAGTGGATGAAACTGATTGTAAAATTTATTTTATATCCTTTTTTATGTTCTGTAACAAACATATATACATAATACCAAATAATAAAACCAAAATAGTTTATGATTATCAAATACTGCCAAATTAATCTAAATGATTGTCATTAATGTTTTATCTAATAAATCATTCTCATATATGGAAACATAATAATATATAAGCCCATTTAAAATTTAATAAGTTAATTAATAACATATAATTTCAGTTCTACGTAATTATTTTCATTTTACATGATCTAGATTAATTATATACAAGTGAACTGATCATGAATGCAAAGAAAAAGAACACTCCAAAATGATGAAATTGAACTCTATAACTCAAAAAAGTGTCCATAAATGAACTTAAAGGTATTATAATAAATCAAATACATGTAAAATATGTTATGGATTTATTAATTAAGGAATGTAATTTTATTATCCATGATATTAATGTAAATAAGTCATTCAGACATAAGGTAAAAAGATTCGCAAACCCAATTTCCTTTCTTTGGGGAATTCCTCTTTCAAGGAAAATTTCAGGGTGGATATTCCTTTAATATTCCTAAAATATAATTTCATTATTATTAACTTTACAATTCTAATATATACATGTATTTATCTGGGTCGTATAACAAATATTTTCTGAAAGATCTCTTCTATCCAAAACACATTTTGGATCCTCTTGAGTGGTTTCTTCTTCACTCAAGAAAGATGAATCTTGTACAAAATATATTTTCCCCATTATAAATTGGGAACACAAAAGTTTATTCATGAAATTTTGTTGTATTATTTGAAACCCATTCCTTTCCCTTAGTTATTTTATGACTAATATTGATATATATTCTAAGTGGCATGCATGATTTTGTAAATGTTATGATTTGATGGGTGCTCCCAGAATTTTATAGTGCTACAATGGGTAATGTTATGTATCTCATGATATAATGAACAAAATTATTAAAAATAATTCTCTATTTGTTAAAAATGACCATGAAATGAATATCCACATACGATATTGGTGAACATGATGTTATTATTATTCACAACAATGTGTGGTATTTGACCACTTAGACAAGATGTTTCATTTTTATGCATTTCTGCATTCCATGAATTTATCTATTTCTTTATATAATGATTATGATGATGATCCCAAAATTACATTATTTTTATTATGATTATGATAACCCTTGTAATATTGATTTATGTTTTAATCTAGCCACTTATTCAGATTTTATCTCACCCCTTTCTTTGATGTATATCTGCATGTGACTACTTATACAATGGAGTACATGAGGCCACTAATAAGATAGATAAGAACAAATTATAAAATTATTATTTATTATTAATTTTTTTTGTATGGTCCTAATTTTTTGAATACACCGATACTTTTTATATGGGTTTGGTAACACTATAATATTTTTTATCATTAAAATTATGTAATAGTAATGTATGAAAAATATGGTTCACTATATAAATAACTTGTCATGAAAAAATTCATTATATTTAAATGTGTGAATAATATTTTCATAAATTAGATAAATATATTCATTCTCTCTATTATAACTTCTATATTATAATGGTAATATTAAAATAATAATAAGATTTAGTTTTTCACTTATGCTCGATGTGGCGTATCATGTACACTAAGGAGCACAGTATTTCTTGTTAAGCACTCTGGATGTTACATTCTCTCTATTAATAAATTAAAACCTTGAAAATTGAAATTTCCCTTTGAAAATCAAAGGATATTACATAAAAATTTCTTTGTGGGAACCCTAAATAAAAAAACAAGGTTAGTTAAAATCCTTTTAAAAAGAGGGAAAGAAAAATTAGAAGGTCACAACAAGATTATTCATTCGAATTTGATAACATTAGCAGGATAAAAATCATGGACATGGAAGAAATATATATCTATGAATTACTAAGGGATATTGACAGAGAACATGGTCATTAGAATGTTAAACATCACAAAACTGTAAATTTTTTATTAGTTAAAACACCATTGATTTTTCATGAATAAAATTAAACGGGTAACATTTTTATTCCAAAATTCTTTTCCTACGGTTGAGGTTTTTTCTACTATATAAAAAAGAACTTTGTTTCCATAATACATAAAGAAAAATTTCATGAAACAAAATAATTAATTAAAAATTATTGTAGTACAATCATTATATATCTCATGATTCTTAATACTAGAGAACCATTGACAAAATTATTCTTAAAACCAGAAAAATAAGGACTTTAATAATTCTACACAATTTTTAATCCATTAAGTACTCTTCATCATCTTATTCCTTAATTCCATATTGGTCACATTTTTCTTTATTAGTATCTTAATCATCAGCAGTATGACTATTACTTCTATAACCTTTCTGATTCTAACCATTGACCAAAACACAAAGCACAAATTGAGCATAACTAACCATATAGATATACTCATGAATAATTATTTATAGGACTTATAAATAATGGAATATTCTTATAAATATAAAATTACACTGTTTTATCCTTGGTTATCCATGGTACTAAAATATCAATATGATTGCATCATATTCAGAGAAATATACTCAAAGTCTGTCATAGTGTTATATTCCCTAAACTATGTTTTCCTAAATCTAGTTCCTAAGGTTTCAACTAAAATTTCTTGGATACCAAATATAAATACCCTGAACCCATATGAAAGGATCCATTGGATAATTTATTACATTTTCATAAGATTCTTGGAATCACATCCCAAAGGAACAAATAGTTTAGTACACTTGGTAAACAATATATATAAATTAAACACACATTACATTTTAAAACATAAATAACAAAAATAATTTCATTGAGTATTCCATTAATCCTCTTATATTCAACCCTACATATCAGTTATAATTTAATTCTTATAATCCTAGGAAAAAGTAAAAATTATGAAACGGGTGAGCTCAAATGCTTTGTAAGGGTAAGAGCATAACAAAATCTATGAGTAAATATGGATTAAAAAAATATGGGAAGGTAAATAACTAAAACACATTCCATTTAAATAACCACATGATATAGGAAACTTTAGCATAAATATTTTACTATTTACAAAATCACATGGAAATCAAAAACTAATCTCACACTAATGGAATTCATTGTGTTGGACATATAAAACATACCCGTAATCCCTCAACCAATACACATGAAAATAAATGGGTAAGGCCTTTGAAAAATTCACATATGGTTTGTATCATGAAACCTATTAATTCATAAAGAGACTATAGTGGTCCCCAACCATAACTTACAATTTCCAATTCTTTCCTCATATGAATGGCGGGAAACATAAACAACAACAAAAATTGTGTTGAAAAAATAAGATTTGAAATATGAATAAATTAACCAAAACCCATGAATTATTTCAAAATAACACACCCATAGTCAAATATATCATAAACCATTTAAAAAAATCTTTTAGATGATATAATAAGATATCAACATAAATTAAGCATAAGATTCAATAAATGGTGTTGACAGAGATAAAAATAATCTAATAAAATCATAGAAATGTTTTTGAGGAATAAAACTTGTTAAACCCATTTGAAAAATATTTTTGTGTAAAAATATCCATTTTTTTTAAAATAACAATTTAAATTACCAAATTTTAAAAAAGAAATTTAATATGGTTTTTAATTTAATAAAAATTGTAATCTCTCTAATGAAGATAAAAATTCAGTATTAGTCACTGAGGCGAGCAAGTTTTTGTCAACACATATATTAAAAAAATAGAACATTAATTTTTTTATTTTTTAAAATGTTCCATATGTAATAGGTAAATATTATTATTTTGAAAAACATTGAATGAAATTAAAAATAGGAATTAAAATTTCTTTAAAATTATTTTATATCCATATGAATAAATATGTAGTATAATGTCAAGAATATTAACATGGTGTAAAAGATTTTATAGTGAAATCGTTAAACATTCATGATGTCCTATACCACTTTGAACATTAAAATCATAGTCCCTATGAAAGAATAAAATTTTATATAACATTAAATGTCATGATAATAAATTAATTAATTACATGATAATTCAATGTGTCATTATATACACCCATAAAATAAGGTGTGTGGATAATATCAAATTATTCGTCAATAAAAGAAAATTGAAACAAAGTACCTTACCTTACACTTCCTTTAGTCAAGTGTGAGTTTAACATGTGTGTAATGGACTTAGTCATATTATTAACTTATATATAAATTTTATTCATATTTATGATATCATATATGGTCTTATTATATTATTTTATTACTGGTTTGTTCATAATATTTTGTTATTACTCTTATTTTGTGTGTTTACTGCTTCATTTTAATATGCATGTTTTGTCATGAATGTCTTAGTTATTTTTCATAGGATACAGGTCCAATATATCCGATATTATATTAATAATATATATATAATACTTAATAATTAAATAAATTTTTACATCCAATTTTCTATTTTGTATATGGAAAATGAATCGTATCGCGTTGTGGAGACGGTAAATCGTACATACGGACAAGAGATTATATCAATCCCTTATTGGTGAAAGTGTAAGGAATTTGATGGTATATTAACTATAAAAAATCAATATCATGTATTAGTTACCATATATATCAATTAAATACATCATTATAACCATTCCAGTAATGTGGCGGTGAAAAACATATTACACCATGGTGTGGAGACGGTAAGTCATACGTACGCGCGTGCAATGATTTCCTTTTTCACAGAATGGATAAGAGGTCGAATTTGGTTGGACCATAACAATAATGAAATATAATAATATATATGATACTGTTGATATTAATTTTAATGGAAACCCCAAATTAATACTGGGTATAATAACAAATGAACGTGAAGGTATTAGAAAAAACGATTACCTCTTCTTAGGTGGATGTCATTTGGATCTCTTCTTAAGGTATTTTTTGTTCATATTTTTTGATGAAAATGACATCCATAACATAGAAAAGGATGTTGGGAGGAGAAATGGGTAGTTTTTGGTCAATGTATAATTCTTAATGTGTTTTCAATAATTAATGGAAGAGGTGCACTTTTATAATTGATACTACTGTAAAAACACTCTATACCAACACACCTATACAAATGGTTTGTCAAAACAGTTGGTATAGGGCCCCTATACCAACGGTTTTCACAAAACATTGGGATATAACCATACTATACCAATTTTTTAATTAATATATTAGAATAAGATTCATTCTACAAATCTATCCCAATTGTTTTTGAAAAATGTTTTGAAATTTGGCCCCAAATATAGCATCCCTCATGTTTTCCCATCCCCTGCGTGTTTCTCTAAACCGGAGGACCCCTATTCCCCTACCTAGAAAACCTATTACCGTTGGTCACTACATCATTATTCAAGCCATTTTTGTCCTAAAACATTAAATATTTAATTTCTACAATAGTATTAATTTTATGTATCTTTTTATTTTATGTTTTTGTTTTGATTTTCCCTAAACGAAACCTCCCTTCTTATTCCCAGTGTGAGAACCATTATTTATAATGGGGGATCCATATTAAAGTAATTTATTGTTCTTCCACTTCATATTGGTATTCTCTAATTGAGTTATATGTTTTTCCTCCATTTATTTTAACTTTCTTCATTCATTTAGATTTTAATATAGGGTTGTTTTTTTGTTTTTTGTTTTGACCAGGAATTCATTATAAAATCAATGTTTGGGAGGAAACATTTTGGTATGATAGAAAATTGATTTAGAAATAAAAGAGAAGAGAGGAGCTAAAAAACAAGTTGCAGAAAAAAATTGTAGGATTCTCCATAAAATTTAGGTGGAAATTCTAGACAATGAACTTTTTAATTAAATAATTCTATAAGATTAACCATATTTGTTTGAAAGAGAAGTAATATGGTATGATGGTATGTTAAATTTTTTGGTAACCTCTCATGTTCGATAACATATAATCTAAAAATAATTTTTATACTAAATATTTTATCTTAGTTCTATTTTTGGTAAGATCCATATACATGGTTGTTTTATAACGATTAAATGATCAACATATGTGTCCCTATAATTTTGGTATAATTTGTGTTATAATTTAATCATAATTTACCTTATGGAGGTTACTTTGAACCTTAATGAACATATAGGAAAGTCTTTAAATATAAAATATACTATCCCAATCATTTTAATGATTCTTTTGAGTTTTATAAGAAATACAACCATTGAAAATTCACTCGATATATATATATGAGAGAATAAAAACATTAATGACCAATGATTTTATGTGAAATAATTGATGTATGGTGTATAGACATAGAAAACCATTTCTAAATTCATTTGGATATTCAAATGTGTTGTTATTTATCGAAAATGTTTTAATATGTGTGGAATCCAAGGACAAAAAAAATTATGATTCCATTATTGATTGTACTTTTTGAGTAATACAATCTTTTCTGATTTAGAATCCTATAAGAATTCATTACTGACAGATGAACACACTTTTGCTACAGGTCTTGGATTCTTTAATGCGGATGTATAGAGTGCACCATAATACATCCACACCCTACCATCCACAAACCAATAAAAAAGTATAATTTTTTAAAACCGACATTAAAAGAATCTTGGAAAATATAGTAAATTCAAATTGAAAATATATGAGAATAATATTGGAAGACACCTTATTGATTTATATAATAGATTACAAAACCCCAAATAGATTGGGCACTTACTAATTTATCAAATAGAATAGTTATTATATTCATGTAGAGATAGAACATAAATTTTATTAAGAATTTTAAGAGATGAAAATGGATATAGAAAATGATGGATATGAAAGAACACCATATATTCAAGTACATACCAAGATATAAAGAGAATAATTTAATGATTTTAGAATTTACATAGACAGAATAAGAGTATAACATAACTGACCAATTCCATGGTGTATGGACCATTGAAAGTCACTAATGGGTATCTATTTAGTGTTGTTTTAATAGTTAATAAAGGAGAAATATATGAATTTTTTATCAATTGATATAGCTTGAGGAAGTATCTCAAAAATATTATAATATTACTTGTGTAAAAGATCACACTACACCAACTCTTCTACTAATAAACTCTTAGGATATACCAAACCAACAAAATTGAATTGAAATGACTTGATTTGACCCTAGAAGATAGTATTAAACACAAACATCACTAAATTACATCAAACTTTGGTAAAATAAAAAGATTTTAACTAAAGTAAACCTAACAAAATTAAATTCTACAGTGTTGATAAAAATGAGATATTTTGAACAATTCTAATTTATTTAACCAAACCTATCTATAGATTATATTTTTGTCTTTCATATTACAATTATCATATAGATTAGTGACTCAATTATGGTTTTGTATAATGTGACAAAGTCTTGTTTACATAAATATATCTTTGGTTAAAGTTAAATCTTATTGAATTGGTTTTATTAAATGACTTATTACTTTTTTTATAGAATAAATAGAGGTTGGTTGCATGAAACTGATCAAATCTCATGAGATTTACAAAAGAATTTGAAGGTATTTTTAGATTTCACATTTGGAAATGCTTCTGATAGTGGCCACATACGCTACCCATGTTATTATTATATTGGAAGAACTTGGTTGATCCATAAAGAAGTTAGATACCATATAACCAAATATGGGTTTCAAACAAAATACTATGTGTGGTATCACAATGGGGAGAAAATGGAATCTAAAAATGATGATGATCCAATTGAGAGGACTATACTAGAGAATTTGATATATGACTGGTTTATGTTTATCCATCATCATGATAAGGATAGGATGACGAGCCATGAGGACTTCGATACAAGAACACATGATTCATACAATGAAAATGATGATGTTAACATGGTGAACAAATTGAATGATTCTACGACAACTCTAGTATATCAGTAATGTGGTAAAATGAAAATGGTGGAATTTTAAATCTGATTATTTCATTGGAAAACCATGTATGGGATTTCTAATATTTCCATCAATTACATTCTTACCTTCTTGAAGGACTTACTTCAATATGATGCAAATATTACCTCAATCCACTATATAGCATAGATGTTAATTGAATAAATTTTATTTTCAAAAACCAAAACACAATCTTTCTTGAAATATTGTAGTATCTTCTGGGAGTAAACTGCTGAAATAAATGATTGTATAAAATTTGGAACATCCTGATGGAAGACAAAAGCTAATGGAACACCATTCTATGTGACAAAAAAGTCATGTGGCACTTTCCATTGATCCCCAGACTCCAGAATATTTTTATGTCTGATGACATATCAATAAAAAGGAAAGGCCATGATACCATGATAATGAAGAATAATGAAGAGTTGGTTCACCCTAAAGATGGATTTTCATGGTAGATATTTGATGCTTGATTTATATATTTTGTAGCTGATGTGCGTAATGTTAGTCTAGCTGTTTCATGTGACAGTTTTAATCAGTTTGGGAAGATTATTACTTTTCACAACACATGGATAGTTTCCATACAGATTTATAACATTCCCACATGGTTGTTTATAAAAAACCTTACACATTCATGAGTATACTCATATCTATCCCTTTTGATCCAAACAATGATATAGATGTATATATGAATCCTTTAATAAAAGTGTTAAAACTTACTTGGGATGTGGGTGTGAACACATATGATTCATTTTCGAAATACATATTTCATATGCATACTGTGCTTATATTGACGATCAAGCATTTTCCTAATTATGCAATGATGTATGGATGCAACACAAAGGTAAAACTATCATATCTAATTTTTATAAAGAATACTCGACGCATGATACTAAAATATTATCATAGTTTTAGTTTTATGTTAAATTGAATATTCTTTCCAATAGACCATCCATAATGAAATTATCATCGATGATTTGACAATACCATGAAGATTGAATATCCACATTTGCGTATATCTAGAAAATATGTTGTTAATGAATTTAAATATTTCATTTTTTCATTTAGGAAGGGTAAAATGAAGTCTATAAAGGGTACGAATGTTTCCAATGATACTTGTTATAATTGGAAGAAGAGTAGTATCTTATTTGAGTTTCCTTATTGGGAAACCAATTTAATAAATCATTTATTGGATGTAATTCCCATTGAAAAGAATATATGTGAAATTTTTCTTTTTATTCTTATAAATATCAAGGTAAATACAAAATATAATTTTAGATCTCGATATGACTTGGTGTATTGGGGGATCAAACAAAA
Source organism: Viscum album (assembly GCA_963277665.1). Lineage (NCBI taxonomy): Eukaryota > Viridiplantae > Streptophyta > Magnoliopsida > Santalales > Viscaceae > Viscum > Viscum album. The sequence goes on from OY728119.1 coordinate 1,405,878,849, forward strand.
ATTACATCTTGTGTGTGTCATTTAAAATAATTGGAAAGTTCTATGTTCTTCATATGTGATGACACATGAAGAAAAAACAAATTTTTAGAGATACTAGAGACTATTAAAGTTCTTAATGGATCTTTCAGTGGTGTTTTTTGTGCTATTATAAATGTTTTATGAAGGTGTATTCATTGGATGGGAGTATGCTTGCTTCTATGCAGATTTCTTTAAATTCCATATACTAATAGTTAAAAACCATTCGTATAGTATTGAATAATATAGGATTACCAATGGTTTACTAAAACCATTAGTAATACTTTATATGAATGGTTTATCAACCATTGGTAAAATATTTAATGATTTTATATACTAAAGGTTAATAAACTATTTGTATAGATCTATATCAATGGTTGTTTCAAAACTGTTGGAATTCAGAAATTTACACAACCCTATACCAATGGTTTAGGAATTACTATTGGTATAGGAATATCATATGGTCAAACTACCCAATGGTTTGGAAAACTATTTTTATAGGGTATACCAATTGTTTTCCTACCTATAGTAATGGTTTGAAACTATTGGTATAGACTGGATTTCCATCAGTGTAAGGTGAGAGGAACTTTAGGAACCTCCTAAAACATTAAATTAATATAAAGTAATTTTCAGTTCCAAATAGATAAAAAGTGATTTATTTAAAATATAATATAATTATAGGCTTAAATAATCCCAAAAAATAATTATTATACATTTTAGATATTATTTTTACCCTTATCTTTTTTCATTAACCCATATTTAATCCCTTTAACTCTTATCGTAAAAGCATGAATTTTTACTACATAAGGGTAAATATATTTACCATAAAAAGAAAAACGAACCAAAAATGGATCACTGATGACATTGGAAACCATATCTCAATTATTTAGGTGAATTTTATATTTTTATGAATTTTATATCATTAAAATATAATATTCTTTTAAATGTCATTAATGTTAATTTTGATACCATTCATTAGATGAGTTTTTTAAAATATAAAAACAAAATTATATCATTGAAAAAAAAAATTAATAAATCCATAATACATCTAGTTAATATTTAAAATTTATGGATCAAATTAATTATCTAAAATTATATTTATGTTAATATTTATAATATCATTTTTATTATATTTCCATTAATTAAGAAATTATTGCAACATTATTGTGTAATCCTTTAAGGTAATAATTTCTTTACTAATAATTAAAAAAAATTAACATGATTAAAATAAACCTTTTATATTTTAAATTTTTATTTTCAATCAAATATATTTTCTTAATAACCACATATTAAAAATTTAAAACTTATTAGAAACATGAGTACGATGTATTTGACTTTCCTTAAAATAATATACTATAATGTTATTAGAGTCATCCATGTGGATACAAGAGGCCATAAAATAGACCCAAACTCAAATTATATCAAATATAACTCATAAAAAATTAAGATAAGTGTTATAAAAATTTTATAATATTTCTAAAATTAATTTTACCCTTAATTACCTGATTTACCCTTAACCATGATAATTGAAAAACAATAATAAATTTAATATTCATATTGACAAAAAAGAAAAAGTAACAACCTAATAAATTTGGACCTTTTAATTCCAAATTGTGAATCAATTTTTTCAAAATTCAAAACTCATAATTAGAAAAAATTAATTTAAATTCAATCTGGTTGATAGGGTGAGAAAACAAGTTATTGAAGTGAAAACATTAAAAAATTGAAATTTTTTTGTATCCAAATTCCAAGTAAAAATGTTTATAATGAACTAAATTGGATTAAATGATATAAATTTTATCTAATTATACTTAAAAACTTGTCAATAATATAATTTAATAGTATAAATTATTTAGACAAAAAAGATGTTTTAAATAAAAACTTATTATTTTTTAAAAAACCATAAAAACATGAAACTTATCATAAAAATAAAAAAATATATATAAAAGAAATTTTTGATATTTCTACATCAAATAAGTGGATTTTTTTCAAATATAATTTATTAAATTGTTAAAATTTAATTATAAAAAAAGTGAGCCATAAAAAGGTGGTAAGCTATCATTTTATAAAAATAAATATTTTATGCGTAAAATTGTATTTGTTCTTAAATAATTTATAGAAAACACATAGGATAAATTATAAATATTTTAATTAATATTATATATATATGTATATTTCATCAATATAATACAAATTTTTTACTTTTTATTTTATTTGTATAATACACCCTTGCACACATTAAAATAGTTTTGAGAAAAATATTTCCTTTTATTTTAAAAATGGTCTTATCTTCAATATAAATAATTGGTCACCAAAAAATCCATATATTTAAATTTTTAAACCATATTTTAAAAATTGTGTAAGACCTATTCATTCCCAACATTCTAATGGGTATGATATAATATCAACATTCAAGGAATAATATTTAGTTGTTCATTAAAGCTCGATGTAATGTATCATGTACTATATAGTACATAGTTTTCCCTTTTAAAAACACAGGATGTTAAAATGTGGGAATTGATGTGAAAATTTTTTCAAGATATATTATTTTCATAAGAAACCTATATGTAAATTTGACTTGTATATATAAAAAATTTGATGGAATGACTCGAACCATAGGTTTTTGAGGGTGAATTGTTTTCATTGGTTGTTGTATCTAGACTTAGGATTGAAGATTCAGGCATCACTACGTATCATGTGAATGAAAAAATCAAGCCATGAATTATTCTTGAGATACCATATAGTTTAACATCATGCAATAGGGATGTAGGATCTATGATAAGAAAAGTGAGTATTGAGGATCATCCTAGGAATGTCAGTATGGTCGTCACTACATATCGTATGGTGGAATGAATCTAGCTATAAATATTTCTAGTATGGGAACCTTCATGTGTATGTCTGACCCATATGCATGGAGGGGGAATTTTGTTGTTTATTTTCTATGACTGAACCCAGGGTTAGCGATATGTGTGTCACTATGTTCCCTATGATGATAGGAATCAATTCAAAAGTAGTTCATTAATGGAGGTGTGGTGGGAGGCCAAAACTAACAATAGTCGTCCTCTCGGGTGAGGTCCACATCAATCTGAAATTTTATATCATGTGAGAGATATAAACCAAGAAGTTTAATGTCATTTAGTGAGGAATGAGGGTTTTGTATTTTAGTTCTCTCTTTTTGGACCATGAAAAAATTTTCATCAACTGATATGTCTTGGAAATTCTAGGGGATCCCTTACCAAAAGTCCTTCACTAATGTGAGAAATTCTCTACATGAGAAACAAAGAAGAGAAAAGGTTCTTCATGAAAAGAATAAAATTGGATAAATGACTAGGGAATTTTTTACCATGTTGTGGATGGGATAGGATATGGGATCTAGGAATCCCTACATATCACAATAGAATGAGAATCATGTCATACATAGATTTATAAAACAGGTAAATTTAATGTTGTTCCGAAATGACATCATATGCGGTGTTTAACATCTTATAGTAAGGATGTAGGTGAATTGAGGTGAATGAAGAATAATTTTGTGGTTGGTCCCAGTAATGGTGCTCCCAGAATCACTTTGAATTTTTTGATGGAAGTAATTAAGAAAAACATAGTTTATGGATACCATCCAGTTTAGTTTCTTGTGGTGAGAACATCAGCCATGCAGTTCAACGTCTTGCAGTGAGGAAAAGGGTCACCTGATGTGGAAGAAAAGTAATATTATAGCTAGTAATAGTAATAGATGTTCTATAATCACTATATATCACTTAGTAATAGGAATAAATCCATATGTAGTTCTAAAAAGAATATTTTCCATCGGTACATTTGACTCTGACACAACGACAAGGAAATTTCATTTTTCTATCAGTCAAATTTAGATCATATGTAATGGATTGTTGGTGAGATGATGATTCCCCTGAATTTTGGTGTCATGTGGAGAGGATATCTTCCATTTAGTTTAATATAATACAGTAAGGACATGTTCTGTAGAGTTTAGAATCATGTGGTTAGGACGTCTTCTTTATAGTTTAACACCATGAGGTCAAAACAAGAGATATTGTGTAGATTAAAATATTTCTTCTTGGACATCTTTTTGTAGATTAACATCATGAAACTGGGATGAGATATGCATTATGTTGGTTATCAAATGTATTTCTTGAGAATCATTTCATTTTTGGGGGAAGTGACTCACACCCCATCCATGGTTTCCGATGAGTAAGAACTATTGTGATAAAACATTTATAGGAAATAAGGTTGTTACCATTGGGGTTATATATTCTAAGGATTATTTCATGATATCATTGTGGTTTTTAGATATAGTATCAGTTATCCTTGAAGGAACAAATGGAGTCATACCTTTTTATTGGATGCATGTACGATCTAATTCTGATTTACATCAACGTTGTGCAGTGTGCACAACCTATTCTAATTGAGCTTCTCTAATTCATCCTATTACTTTTGAGATAAATCATCTATGAGAGTTGTTTGGAAATGGATTGTATTGATGGAAGTTTCACTTATATGGGAAATATTGTCTCATTTCCAGACATGAATGAAGATAGATTTTCTTTTGTGTTAGTACGTGTGGTGGTGCGGTAGGCCAATAAATAATAGATAAAACTATCTATCACGGTCTTCTTGTAATTATTCACAATATTTTGAATTATATTTTATAGATTATTATTTAAGTAATGTATATATAAATTTATTCCACATGATATTGGGATGAATGACTAGAGTCAATATTGTATTCCAAGTAGAATTTATTTAACTCCATGGAATGGATGATGGTACAATTTTCAATTAGTATTTTGTCAGGATGAACCTAGTGATAATATTGGAATTTTAGAAGTTAACAATGGTATTTTTATGAATTCTTTGATGGGTATTTTCCTTATCCTATTTGGAGAAGTAGTGGGTATCAGTAAGGATTTAATTAAAATACATATCCATGGATAGGGGATATAGAACCGCAACATCCATTCCCCATCCAAAAAAATGGTATGGAATATTTGGATCTATGTTGCAATAATGGGGGTTGATGGATATGGTTTTCAAGGGTTTGGCATGAATGAAATTTCTGATTTAATTACACATTATCTTGTGTCATGGTTTTTCAGTTGTAAAATAGTCTCTTATTTTGGTGGGAGTGCTTTGTTCCGGACTAATGAGTGTCAAAAGTTCCCACATGGACTTCTTCCATGATGGAATGAACCTTTATTTTTAATATTCATCTGAGGGGGGATCCATAAAATCCTTTCTTGTAGAGGTATTTTTTCGTATTTGGTCCATATCACAAAGTAATTTTCATTACACAGCAAAGAATGTATTCCCTTCTACCTTGATCTGGAAGAAGGATTCCATTTTGGAGAAAACTGATAACGGTATCCATCTATCCAAGAGTGTATTTCAATTCAGTATGATTTGGGTGGCATTAAAATGATTGATTTTTTCAATTTTAGAGATGGTGACCAATGAGAACATTCTATGGTACGTGATGAAGATGATTTCTACCACCAGATTAGGGGCTTCTAAGATTGGGGTAGCATTGGCCAATGCACCAACACATGAATTCTATCATTGGGGAACATGATGCAATGTGGGATCAAAAAGTAAACTCTTCTATTAGTCCCCTGATGTAGCTAGTGGGAGGATATAGTTCATCATTTTTAATAGAATATTCTACCTCGATATACTTTATCAATAGTTATGAATCCCCTTTGATGTTCTGTTAGGAAATTTTCAACAATAAAGATAACTCCAAGCCAGTGAAGGGGTCTTGATATTCATCCTGCTTATTCATGTAGCCTTTATATAGTGAGAAAGTGTTGATTAAATTTTCTCTATCTAGAGAAAAATACAATCCATAGACTAACCTAGTTAAGCTTTGGACTCCCAGTCATTTTTACAATAGGAATTTAGGAGGCACTATAAAAATACATATCTCATGCCTGAGGTGTGTCATGGGTTTTGAAATCCCATTGTACGGAAGTTCAGTGTCCACCAGTGTACTTTATTTGGAGTCATATTGTATGAGGAAATAAGAAAGGGCCTAACAGTTAAAAAGATTATGTGACATGAATAGAATTTAATATTATTGCAGAATATCTTCCCATCAGGTAGGACACCCAGATAAGTTAAGATGGCCAAGGATGTTCTTTAGCAGATCAATATAAGAGACTAGATAAAACTCATGTTGTTGCAAGTCGTAATATACCAGCTTTTTCAAAAGGTATATACAACTTAATTTTTGGTTCAATTCCTTAAGGTGGACCATTAAATGAATCCTAGGAGGTTAAATGAGGTCTTGAGGGGAATCTATAGCTCTTTTGAATCCTAGATCACTGAAAATTGGGGAAATTGGCAAGGTGGGGTAGTTTTTGTGAAATAGTATGACCCCAAGCACATGGCCATATGGCCTATTGTAGGTTTCGAATTACATAAAAAAACTTGGTTTTCTCACTGTTAGTCTAACCATTATCTTATCCCATGTGGTGTTCCCAATAAAGAATAACCATGAACACGATTCGAACACAGTTCGACTAAACTATGCAACCAGAACCACGTGCAGTGAAAATGGGTGGTGAATTTACTTATTTTTTTATAATGAATGATTAAAACTCATTTTATTCATCACCCTTTCCCTGCAATGGTTTTCCCTTCCTCCCATGGTGTATAGGGACCTCCTCCTCCCTCCCATGGGTTTTTGATGTACCTCTGTTGTTTGTGATCCATTTACATCACTGTCAAAAGCTATAAAATAATAATTGTAAGCTCTATCATTCACTCTCCTCTATTTTTAAGATTATACATCATCTATTGTACTATTTTTTGTTCAATATACTTTTCCCCATTTTCGGTGTTTTGTTAAATTTATTTATTTCTTCCATTTATGTTGAATCATATATTGTAATTTTATGTTTCGAGTAATAAAACTAAGAGCCAGGGTGTCTATGATTTCCCCATTTCTTTCATGTGTTTTTATTTGTTGTGTCATTGTGCCACTCACTGGACCTATTAGTGGTTCTTTGTTATTGCATATTGAATTAATTTCCTTCAATTTGAGAGTCTATTATAACCTTATCTTATAAAGAAACCCAGTCATAGTGTTTTCTTCTTGGTTATGGCCTCTCCTTCGGTGTTCCCATCCTCTTTAGACAAATTCTCCCATGTCAAAATGTGAACCACCTTGTGTGTGTGTCTGTACCCTTGGGATAAATACCTTGGATTTAATAAATGAGATATGAATAATGAATAAACATGGATTATATCCCTTCATGGAATTAATAATCTAGTTATTTATGTTTAGGATCTTGTGTAAATACCAAAAGCCTTTGTATATGTTTGTTAAGCTTGATGCATATTTCACGTTCCATGTATAATGTATTGAATTGAATTCATGGTTGGGTAAATATTTATAGCTTAAGATATGGAAATGGTAATACTAACATGTGAATGACCTCATGATTTTCCTTGTGTATTATGAATCATTCTCATTACATGTTCTATTTAGTGTTTATGGATTCAACCATAAGATTGGTTTAAAATGAATGTTATTATTGGTCAATATTAATATAATGGATTTGTTGAGATGCAATTAATTAAATATGGTTGGTTCCAGGTTAATCCCATGCGCCTATGTTTTCATTATAATGAATGGAACTTGTTCCTTATAGTTGATGCCTCATTCCAGGATTTTTCCTTTTTTAATTTTTTATGCCTTATTATATGAATTGTGAAATTCTATTTGAATTAATTGAATTCCTTGAATTTCTTGTTAGCTTTGGCATGAGGTGTTAGTTGATGGATTCAATTTATAAATTATTTTCTATGATTATATATGTTTCTTGATTTGGATCACTTGATATGTCATCATAGGAGAGTTTAGTAGGATACTTGGGACATGAAGTTTGATATGAGAACATAGTGGCCAAACTTGTTTGTTGAGACCTCACAGTAACTCTTGGGGCATATCAGGGATGAGCTATTATAAGGACCAGAGGTTGTAAGATCCCGAATTTTTTCAAATACATATCTCTCTTAGTTTTTAATTTCATCCTTGGTGGCCAAGTCTTGTTCAGAGATAAAGATATATTTTGGAAAAAATGACATAATGTTTACAGATGTATGCTATTTTGATTTAATGGAGTCCATGTTTAAATGTGCCTAAAGGTTAATATGGGATATTTGTATGTTGAGAAACATTAAGGGGGGTTTTGGTTGTTTAAATATATTTTTCACTGGAAACTCAACTATAGAACATATACACATCATGTAAAGGGATTACACATCATGTAATTATTTGATGGTTTAAATAAAATAATTCTGAGGTGACAGGTTTTATGGAGTTTCCCATTACAAATATTTACACAATGTGTGACCACATTACACGCCATGGTAATTCCCGACCTCTTATTTTAAACATGATATGTAGATTAAATTAATTTATATCAATTAAAATCCTCTCCTATTGACCGTATGTCATTCTCCACGTGATTTCGGAGTTCCCTCCTTTATTCTAGATGTCCCGTTTTTGTAAGAAATCCCATGTCAGTTATTTTGGATAGGTTTCTTTTTTCTGTATTTTCATTCTCAAGCTGTTGTGATGAAATAATTTGAACAATTTCATTTTTTTATATTGATCAGTTATGATCTTTGATCCTATTTACTATCATCTAAACATTTATCTGCATTGGTGATGGATGTTGGAAGAATTGTCGGACAATCAATTAAATATAGGGGTTTAAATCATAACACTACGGTTTGATAATTTCCATGTTTATGAAATATTGGGATCGATCCATCATTTTTTGTTCCCAAATTAATTTAATATAAATGAATTAGATATTATCTGAAAGAATATTTAGAATGATATGTGACCAAGGGTAATTTATTGTTATAAAATCAAAAAATCCTGTCTAATCTTGTATTGATATAATTATTAATCAATTATGAATTAAATTAAAAGTGGCATATGATATAATAATGGCCATTATCATAATTAAACCTTGAGATATATGATATGATATTGTGATATCCATGTTTTATGATAGTAATTGTGTTCCATGCTGAGATTATTACATAACAGACTAGGCCCGGGAGCTTTCACACAAATGTGTTGTAATTCTGATAGTTATAAGGCTTATCCTTGTCTGTGATGTAATAATAATAGAGAGAAGGTTTTGCTCAGTCCCATGCTATAATGCTTATACGGATATTTCTTGGAAATGTTTTAATGCTTATAGGGATTTAACCTAAATTTTTTTTCCTGATATCGTGGTTATATGGTGGTGGGTGGAATTGTTCTAAAACATGATTAGAGATGTTTTGTCACGGTAAAGAAGTGTGTTGTCATAAATTTTTTATATTTTTGTGGTTGGAATGGTCATAATATATACTTAGAGATATTATTGAATGTCATCGAAGCAGGATATTTTTTTTATTTTATTAATTTTTCAATTAATTAACACCCATGTTTATCGCATTATTTCATACACTTCCTATCAGAAAGGTTTTGTTCTAACATGGTAGTGTTGACCTTCTAGTTATACTCACACCATATTCGGGCCACCGTTTGGAACATGAGAAGATTATAAAGATACAGGTTTGTAAAGGAAAAAAGTAATTGATGTCGATTTCATGTCTTCTATTGGGATGAATATTTGATATGGGGCCAATGTGGGGTTTGGGACAGGAGACATTGATTCTTTTATTTGACTCTTCAATTATTTTCTTATACTATTCTACCATGACATTTAGATACATTCCAACATTTAGTTACATATTTTTTATTATTTATTAGATTATTTAGTTGTTTTGTACTATTTTCTTTTGAAATGTCCTTGGTCTGATTATTTCTATTTATTTATAAATATTTTCTACAACTACGATGCTTCATACCAGGGGTATAATCACCGCACTATACTATTCACAACATCACTTCTAATTGGAAGGAACTTTCATATAGGTAAGAATTATTGAGGTCTTGTAACCAACCCTTTATGTCCAAGGGAGATACTTCTAGATTAATAGAAATTACATAAATATTTTATGACCATCCTTGAAGGTAGAAAATTAAAATGAAAACATGTAATCCTTGGAAGCGATAAATCATAACCTCATGAATGATGTTTTCATTATTAGAATAAAAGGGAGAGGTGAGTAGGTTTGATGATAGATTATTCCATTAAAATAATACCATTCTAGTGTATATAAGATACTGGATTTTTAATTCCTATTGGATAAGGGGAGGTGAGGAGAGAATTAAAAAAGTAAATAAATTGTGAAAAAATAAAATGAAAGAGGATTTTGCCTCTTGATTTATTCTCCTTGAGTATATCATTATGGAAATTAGGTTTCGTATTTTATTGATACCAAAGTCTCATAGAAATGGGGTTGAGTCTTGGGTTGTTTATTGGGTAGATATTGAACAAGCTTCAATGATCTGGAGAAGTGAGGGGAAAAGGTGGTGAGGGGTGGAATTTATAGGGGAGGAGAGGGGTGTTTTTTTATTATTTTATTCATTAGTTCATTAATTTTTCTCAAAGCTATAAATAGTTTGAACATTATTACTAAATAAATTATATAATGAAGGATATTTATACACTTTGTTCATACATAATTCAGATATAATCTATGACTCAATTATTCTTGTATTATTTAAATATAATAAATTATTTTATTTCATTATTCACTAAAAATAAAATATTTTAGAAAAATCATAAAAATTACCCCTTAAAATTTTTCGATGAGCATATTTTAAAAATAGGGTCTATTGTGCTATTTTTTTGTAAATATGAGATATTTAATTTTTAATTAAAGGAATCACATATTTTAAAAATAATAATTTTAAATTCATCACTAATTTATGAATATTCAAAAAATTAATCAAGGTCTCATAAAAATATATTATAACCATATGAAAACAAAATATTATTTTATGAATCTATTTTTTTAAATAAATTTTCAATTAAATCATTATATTAATTGATAATTTGGAAATAAACATTTCTGTTTTACAAGAATTCCAACACTTAATTTTTCATTTTTAATAAATTTAATTACATACAACATGTTATAAATATATAATATTTTTTTTATAAGATACCCAAATATTTACTATACATTCATAGCTGAGTTTACTATTCAATTTGTTGGATTAGTATTTATAATTGTGAAATTACTATTCTAAAGGTCATGTTATTATTCCATTGGTATACGATCCTTAATTTATATTAATATCACTTATTTAATTTTTATTTCAAAAAATAAGGTTTTTATTTGGTTCTCTATTCTATGTATGTGTTTTACACCTAATAATTATTGGATGCGAAATAAAATTCCATTTTAAAAAAGATTGGGTTGTTACAATCTTCCCACCTTTTGAAGATTTTAGCTCGAATTTTTTTAAAAAAATTAGATGAGAATATGTGAGGGTAGTTTACCATCATTACTTCGACCACTTCCTAGGTTTCCGCTTCATACATTTTGTTCCACCATAGTAATTTTAATAATTGAGTAGTTTTATTTCATAGAACATTATCTCTATGGTCGAATATCTCCACCAGCTTCTCCTTATAAGAGATATTATTTTCCAATTGTACCACCAATGAATTTAGTACATCTGATGGATCTAGTATGTACTTTCTCAAGAGGGATATGTGGAATACATCATGTGTTAGATGCATGGTAGGTGGAAGTTCTAGTTGATAGGCCACATCTCCAACAGGATCAAGAATCTCAAATGGGCCGATGTACCCTGGACATAGCTTTCCATTCTTCCAAAATCTCACGATCCTCTTCTGTGGAGTTATGCGGATCGATAACATGACTCCAACTATAAACTCCATATCTCATTGAAATTTGTATGCATATCTATTTTTCTGACTATAGGCTTCCTTGATGTGATGATTAATGATTTTCACCGTATATACCATTTCTTTAACCGTTTATGTTCCTAGAAGCTTACATTTTCCAACTCCTTCCAAGAATGATGGTGTTTTGTAAATTTTCCCATGATGGTCTTCATATGGATCCATATAGATGAAATAGTGGAAATAATTGTTGTAAGATAACTCGACTAGAGGTAGATGTTGGTCCCATCATCTTTTAATGTAAATAGAACATTATCTCATCATGTCGTCTAGTTTTTTAGTATTCCACTTAGATTAGCCCTCAGTTTGGGGATGATATGCTTTATTGAATTTCATATCAGTGTTTAGATAACATTAGTGGATTTTTATATGTTGTAGGTGAATCTTTGATCTAATCAGATATAATCGATAGTGGTACTCTATAATGACTAAATGGTTATTTAATGTATATTTGTCTTGCTGATCTAGTAAAAAGTCCTCTCAAATTTTTATAATTTGACATGACTTTTGAATATGATCCACAATAACCCATATAGATTTTTTTCCATTGGATGTATTCCTATGTTTGGTGACAATGTCCAGGGTGATGTTTTCCCATTTCCATGTTGGTGTGGATAATGGATTTCATCATACCCTTAGAATTTTACCTTTTAGTCTTCACTAGTTAACATACCAAGAACTTTGATGTATATTCATAAATATCCTTCACTATATAGTCCCACCAATAGTTCTCTTTGAGATATCGATACATCTCTGTCCTTCCTAGTTGAATAGGGAATGATTTTCTATGTGTGTCACTCAGAAACTATTTCATTTTGTCTATATAGGATGGTACACATAGTCATGACCCAAATCATATGACTCCTTCCTCATCAATTTTTAACACTTGTTTATTTCTCCTTGATAATAGCTTCTACCTTATTCTAAATTTCCAAATCATATCTTTGAGCATCCTTTGTTTTATCCATGAGGTTTGGTTGAGAAATAATTTGAGAAAGGATTGAGGATTTTCTTTCCTAAATGATTCTCATTCCCATCCTTTTCATATCTTAGAAGATTGGATCCTTCTAAATTATTATCATTGATAATGTTTCACAATCCTTTCTACATAGTGCATTATCCACTTTATTTTCCTTACCATAACAGTATTTGAATAATAATTTTTACTCCCGGATGAGATATAATAATATTTTTTGGACAATGACAATCTCTTTCTATTTGATAATATATTTTAGGCCCTTATGATTAGTATATATCTCACACATCTCCCCATCGATACAATTCATCAATTTTTTTAATGCAATGTTCACAGCTTCAACCACATATCATGCGTGAGATAAGTTTTCTCGTCAATTCTAAAATAATTTTAGTAGTAGTCTATCACTTTATCATTTTTTCAGTACATATTCTAGTCCCTTAATTAAAGCGTTTTTATATTCCACAAATAATTCCCCTTTTGTCGGAAGTGTGAGAACTAGTTCAGTAATAAACCACTTTTTCAACTCTTTAAAGTAGACTTCACATTCACCTGCCTAGATAAACATTATTCCCTTCCGAGTTAGCTAAGTTAGTGGGATTGAAATCATGAAAAGTTCTTTGAAATCCCCAGTAATACCTAGCTAGACAAAAGAAACTACGAATTTATATTACAGAATTAAACTTTGGACACTCTTTAATTACCTCTTAATTGTAAGGGTCTACAGATATTCCGTTTCTAGTGACAGAATTCTCCATGAATGTTAATTCATCTATCCAAAACTCATATTTAATATACTTTTCATATGGTTTCTCCCTTTGAAAAGTTTTCATCAGATTATTCAAATGCTTCTCTAGTTCCACTATGCTCATAGAGTATATCATAATATAATTAATAATGGATACCATAATTTTTTTTAGGTAATCTCTGAAGACTCTATTCATTAAGACCATGAATTTTTTTTAATCATTAGTGATTATAAAGGAAATAACTATGAACTCATGGTTTCCATACCTTGATATATAGGGTTTTATGGGGATATATTAATTCTTCGCCTTTAATTGGTGATAACCCAACCGAAGGTCCACCTTAGAAAAATAATGGGCCCATATAGCTTATCAAATATGTCATTTATCCATGGAATGGGATAATTTTTATTTATCATGATTTTTATTATCTCATGATTATTAATGCAGGGGATCATTTATTTAACCTTCTTTTTGATGAAGAGAAATGTTTCACCCCATGGTGAAGAACTCGGGTGTATGAAACCCTTGTATGTATTCTATTATAACTACATCTTCAGTTCATCCAACTCAATGGTGGAAATTCTAAAAGGATTATTTTATATTTTCATAGATCCATGAATATGTTCAATTGGGAACTCGAACTCTCAGTTAAGATAATGTTTAGAAAATTCTTCAGGGAACACATCAATGTAGTTCCTCATAATGGGAATGCCATCAATCATGATTCCCTTCTTTTTCAGAATAATTTGAGCTAGATATTATTTATCATAAGGAAAAAATATCCACAATTGATACAATTATTCTAAAGGATATTCATACACCTCCTTGTACTAGTACAAAATTGGATGATATCTCGAGATGTGAAGATTGATCTCCATTTCTTGATAGTTGATGTTGGATTTGTATAAATATATCCAATCCATGCCCAAATTATCATCAAAATCCACCAAAAAAAGTAAGAAAATATTTTCTATGATGTTAAATCCATAAAAATTGAATAGGGAGAATTTATATATATTGGATGCAACAATTTTCCTAGTTTATGTTCCCACAGATAACTTAACCTCCATATTTTGAGGCAGTGTCTGAATTGTTATACTAAACAAGAAATATATGAAAGAATGTGTATAACCAAAATAAAATAGTATGTTTACTATTATTTAATGATTAACGATCTTACATTTATCCCACATCATTTTTGGGCTTCACCTATATATTAGTGATGGCATAATATTTCCCTTTTCCCTATGGGTTTGGTGGCTGCGGATATTGATTGCCCTCGAGGAATCGAGTTCTTGTGCAGGGGGTTTTACAGTGCCCTTGATCCATATAATTGAAGAATTAAACCATATATTGTACTCTACAATTTTAAAAAACAATTTAAAACTTCCTCATGTCTCTTAATCATTCGTTATCTTGGTGGCCTTTTCTCCCATAGTTGAAGCATTTCTCCATCCCTTTGAGGTGATTCGCATGAATCGTATTCCTCCATTTTTGACATGTGATTTGTATTATTTTCGTTCCATATTTTTTATTATATCCTCTATCTTGAAAATACATCTTGATTTTTTAATATTCATATCTAGGGGACCATAATTCAAACTTCATCTCCACTTTGAGAGAACATAAAACAACTTCTTCATCACTCCCAGTGTCTCGAATAGATACATCATTTCAACGGTGTGGTTTCAAAGAACTGAAGAATATATCTATTTTTATATCTTTTTTTGTAACAATGCTGAAGGTGTAAACCGCAATCCATGTAAAATTTTATCTATAATCTATTATAGATTGACCTTCTATTTTCATCAGCTCTATGAATTGTCTCTCTATATTTGTGTAAGTAGTTCAAAGAAAATACTTGTTATGAAATATTTTCTAAAAGTCTTCCAAATTAATCACTTCAATAATTTCTTTTTTCCTAGAGTTCTTAATCAACACCCACCATTTATAGCATCTCCATCTAAATGATAGGTGTCTAGAGTAACCTTATCTTTCTCAAAATAGTGTAGAAAAAAAATATCTTCCCTATTTAGTTGGCCCATTATTCCACAACATGGGGATTGGGAGATTCACTAAATGTTGATGGTTATTTCCCAATAGAAGATTCAACATCTAGTTACTCCCACTTAGGTGAATGAGGAAGTTACACATAATTTAGGTTATTGTTTTTATCCTGGGGGAGTTGGGTAAGCATCACCATGAAATTTTTAACTCCACTTCCCAAGGCATTGGGGATGTCATTCGTGAATTTACTACATTTTACCTCGCACGGTTTGTTGGACTAGTTTCTCCAAGTTCCCAAAAATATTATAAATAGAAAATATTTGAACAAAAAATACGTCAAATAGTCAATAAAAAATATTTTATTCCTTTATGAAATTTACTCTAAATGGATTTCTTATGGGATCCCTATATTGTTAATTTTTCTAGAAATGTTTTTTGGGTTCTTATATATATTTAGTCTAATACTATGGGTTTTAAATAATTTTCTATTATCCTAATTAATAAATTAACTAAATTGTGCTCTGAGACCAACTATAGTGATGATGATCTTTCCTACATCACTATTACATAATTTTAAAGTTCAATAATATAATAGTTATACAAAACTAGGATCCAAATGTCTAGTTTATAGGGAAAATTTGGACCATACATAAAATTTACATAATAAAACATAATCATTATACAATTACTTCATCTATAGCTTCATAGTGGCCCTCGTGTACTCCTTAGTATAAGTAGTCGCCAAAAGATACATCAAATAAAGTGGTGAGCTAAAATCCCGATAAGATGAAAGATAATAACATGAATCAATATAAAATCAGTGAGAATTGTCATTATAATCATAAAATAATTATTTTATCCTTATCATAATCATGAGATGAAGTATTAGATAAATACAAGAAATATGGAAATGCATAAAAATGAAACATCTTTTCTTAGTGGTAAAATATGGCACATAGTTGGGAAACAATTTAGCATAATTTTCACTTATATTGAACATTATATCATGAAATAAATCCCTTTACCTAATGTTATAGAGTGGTATATAATTTCAGTTGAACTTATCAAATCATCACATTTACTTAATCACACATTCCACTTATAACGTATATCAATCTTAGAAATAAAATAATCCATGAATGGAATGTGTTTAATTTCATAATATATACATTCATGAATAAACATGGGGGTCCCAAATGATGAAGGGAAAAAATATTTTTTATTAGATTCATTATTCTTGAGAGATGATGAAACAACTCAAGAAGATTCAAAATGTATTTTAAAAATAAGAGTTCATTTGGAAAATCATTTGATTTATCATAAAATCATATTATACATGTGTATATCCCAGAATATAAAATTAAATAAAAATGAAAGCATATTTGAGGAATATTAAAATATCAACCACATGGAAATTTGGCATGAAAGTGGAATTACCCAGTGGAATGAAATTGGGTCTGAGAATCCTTTTGCCTTATGTCTGAATGCTTTCATCACATAAATATCCTGGATAATAAAACAATATTAATTAATTTAAAAATAAAAAATATATTTTACCTATATTTTATTTATAATAATTTTATTATGTTTTTTATGGGAATTTTAATGAGTCCTAGATTTCAAATTCATTTTTCAGAAGTGTTCGGTTTCTTGGTTTTCATGATCGGTTAACTTTTATATATGTGTGGTAGATCATATAAAATGAGAATAATTATCTATAATTGAAATTATATGTTATTAATTAACATAAATAATTTTAAATTTAATTTTATATTATTATTTTTCATATTTTATGATTATTCATTCAATATAACGTTAATGATAATCGTTTAGATTCATTATGCATTTCTCGATCATTACAAACTAGTTTTGTTTTATTATTTAGAATTATGTATATATATATATATATGTTACAGAACATAGAAAAGGTTATAACAAACATTTTACAATCTTTTTCAACCAATATAATGGTTTTATGACAATAATTTGTGGAGGTAAAGAAAAATTGAAACATCTCATCCATGAAGGCGATAAATCAACACCTCACAGAGGGTGTGCTCATTTTTAGAATAGAAGTGGGAGGAGAATATGTTTGATGATAGATTATTCAATTAAAAAAATAAAATATTATTATATATAATATAATTTTGTTATAATACCACATGTATAATGGATGGTCTGGATGGAATTGGAAAATAAATTAATTTAAAAATAAATTAAATGATCAGGAAATACTATTTTACCTATTGAATTTTTCTCCTTCATAACCTCTATAAGAAAATTGGGTTTGTTATTTTTTGAGATCAATGGATACTATAAATGGGGAGATTATGGGGAATACAATTTGTCAAAATTCATAAATGATTCAAATCTTTGTGGTGTGATGAGAAAAGGTTGTGAGGGGTGGTATTTATAGGGGAGAAGAGGGGTGTTTTGTATTATTTTATTCATAATGTTATTATTTTGGTTCAAGACATTGAATAGTTTGATCCTTATATCTAAATATATTAAACAGTTATGGAGATTTAGAGATTATGGGATTAAATAAACCATATATCATCAATGACCCATCAATTCATGTATTTGTAAAACACCTTAAATTACTGTAATTCATTATTCACCAAAAAATCAACTATTTTAGAAAAATTCAAAAAATTCCCCCTATCCTATTTTTAATTATTATATTTAAAAAACATTATTCCATTTAATGAATATAAATTTCAAAATATGAGAAATTTAATTTTTAATTAAAAAATCATTTATTCAAAAAAATAACTATTTTATTATTATAATTGATTTTAAAAAAAATTTAAAAATTAATTATGGTGTCATAAAATTATCTTATAATAAAATGACAAAAAATATTAATTTATGAATCTATTTTATAGAAATATTTTTTTGAAATCATTATAGTATCTCTAAAGTTGTAAATAAAAAATTAGGTTTTATAAAAAATGACACCTAGTTTTTCAAATTTAAAACATTTATTTACTTATTCTATGAAATAAATATATCATATTTTAATTTATTAGATACCAAAATTTTATTTATAATTTTATAGGTGAGTTATCTATTCTATTGACCAGTTTACTATTCCTAATTGTAATATTACTATTCTAAAGGTCAAGATATTAGTCTATTTGTATAGGATCCCTAATTTATATGAATACCACTTTTTTCAATCGAAAATTATAAAAATAATCATTTTATTAGGATATCTATGACATATATATAATTTTTATATGATATAATTAAACTAAGTTAAGAAAATTCCATTGATAAAATTATTGGTTGTTACAATTTATCATTGAAGATAAAATCCTTTTAAAAAAATATGAAATATTTTTCTAAAAAATTATTTAATTATGAACAAGTATGTTGTATACTGATAAAATTAAAAATCACACATATTGTATATATTAACTAAGTATTTATATACAATATATTCAATATCATATTTAATATTCATAGTATGTATTTTCAGAACATGATATAAGAACATATCAAATTCCACAGATAAAATATCTATTTTTATAAAAAATAGTTTTACAACATTATGATGGAGTACTAGTTTTAAAACTAAATTTTTACATTTTTATAAATTCAATTTGATAAAAAAAACTAATTATTTAGAATTAAAATATTAAAAACTAATTTTATTTCATTGTTTTATTTTTATGAAAAGTATCATGTTTTGTTGAATAGTAAAAAAAACATAATTTTAAATTTAAACTAAATTTTCCATCTAGATAATTTATAATTTTAAATTATAATATTCATTGTATTTAAATTATAATTAGATCGGTTTCATATTATTTAATCCTATTATGGTAATTGGAATAAATTTCACATTGAATATGCATATAAAAACATTTCAATCTTTTGAACATTTTCATATTAGTAACATGTTTTCTCACCTTGTGAACCAAATTACTTTTAAATTAACTATATAAAATTATGTGTATTGAATTTTTAAAAATGGAATCCATATTTGGAATCATAATTCCTAAATTTTTTAAGTATTTTCCTTTTATTTTATAAAAATATGAATTGTAACATTATTACATTTTTAAATCTCCACATTTAAAGGTAAAGCAGGTATCTAAGGGTAAAAATAATATTATAAATATTATAAAATTACCCTAAAACATGTCCTATATTTAATTTATGAGTAATTTTCAACAAAATGAATTCTTGTACAAATTTTATGTATTATTAAAGCCACATGTGTGACTTTATTATTTTTATAGTATTTTAGTTTCAGGAAAGTCAAATATATCATACACTTGTTTTTAATAAGAATTAAATTTTTAATATGTGTTTATTGAGAAGATATATTAAAATAGAAATATTAATTATAAATATAAAATATTTATCTATATCATGAAATTTTAATTTTAATTTTTTAGAAATAAATAACTACCTTTAAGGATTACACAATGATGATGCAATAATTTTCTAATTAAATAAAATATCAAATAAATGATATTAAGAATATTAAAATAAATATTATTTTATATAATTAATTTCATACACAAATTTTCAATATGAATTAGACATATTTTGGATTTATTAAGTGTTTTTTCTATGATATAATGTTGTTATGATGTTTTAAAAAATTCATGTAATGAATAGCATCAAAATTGATATTAATGATATTTTAAAAAATATATTTTATTAAACGATATCAAATTCATGAAAATAAAAAATAAGGCCAAATTATTAGAATAATTATTTAAATGTTTTAAATTATAAATTTATGGTTAGTTTAGTATTATATAGTAACTATAGTAACCCTTAAAAAGTAAATACATGTGTTGTCATGGTAAGAGTTAATGGGATTGAATAAGGGTTAAAAGAAAATGATAAGGGTAAAAATAGGAACAAAACTTGTATAAAATTATTGTGTTAGAGTATTTATACCCATACATATGTTATCTTATAAATAAATCACTTTTTATCCATATTTTATTGAAAATTATTTTATATTAATTTAATATTTTTTTAGTTTTCAAAAGTGCCCCTCTCCTAAATTTGACAAGGCAACCTACTCCCTCAATTATTTACACCGCATTGAAATTTATCTCTCCCAAACCCTACCAATTTCTCACCCTGATATCCTTATAGATGTTTTTTTATTTTATGGGATTATAAAATGACCAATCCTATATCCCATAAAAAGATATATCATGGAAGTCCACCAAACAAGAGGTAATTGTTTTCACAAACTCATTCACGTTAATTTCATCATTTAAATCCTCTTAATGTGTTTTTTACATGATAAAGTAATAAATTTAGTATCATATATATTATTAGATTTTATTTTTTTATGGTAAAATTATATTCCACCTATAATCAAACCTATGAAAAATGAAAGCAATGTGTGTGCGTACGTATGGATTACCGTTTCCACGCCATGGTGTATTCTATTTTTCATCTCTACATTTCATGGATGGATATAATAAAAAAATTGAATGATATATAAAATAATAATTAAATTATATTGAATCTAGATAATTATTATACATTCCAATTATTTACCCTTTCATCAATAATGGAAATATACCCTCGTTCGTGCGTATGTACAGCCTAACATTTTAGTGATGTGATGTGATTTTATTTTCAATATCTAACATTCAAGGATTGATCAAAAGATGAATTTAATGATTAAATATTCTATTTAAAATTTTAATATAAAATATTGATATGTTTTGTCTATATCCTATACAAAATAACTAATACATTCATGGAAAAACATGAATATGAAAATGTAGGATTTAACATATGAAATAAGTGTAATAAAAAAATATTATCAACAAACAGGTTATAAAATAATATAAGAATATCGTATATAATATCATTATATGAATGTGGTTATGATAAATTTAATAAATATCTTCAAACCATTATAAAAGAGGTTAAAGCACATTTTACAAAAGGAATCATAAGGTAAGGGACTTCGTCTGAATCTATATTCATTAAAAGTATAGTTTCATGTTATTCACCAACCTTATTTTATGAGGTGTATATACTCATACATTGAATTATAATGTCATTAATTTTTCTATTATTATTAAAATATTTAATTTTATGTTAAATTTAATTCTTTCATCAGGATTATTATTTAAATGTTCAATGTCGTATGGGACCCATTAAATGATTAAAAATTTAATAATCAAATATTTTTATCCATGTCAATATACTCTATATTATTTTAATTATTTATTTGTATGGATATAAAATTATTAGAAAGAAAATTCTATAACTATTTTTAACATCAATTAATTTTTTTAAAAAGTAATATGTTTCTATGTTTTATATAGAATATTTTTTGAAAAAATAAAACAATGTACTATTATTAAACATACACGGTGATAATGACTTTCCCACTTCCTTTTCTATTATTTAATTTAGAATTTCTTTTGAAATCATACATATTTTATTAAATGAAAAAATCCCTTCTATTATTTTTTTGGAAAATTTGGTATTTTAAATGGTTATTTTTAAAAAAATTATTTTTAAATGGAACTGTTTTTCATATTGGATTAAAAACATTTTTTCCTCAATTGTTTTTCTTTTATTTTATTATTGTATTTTCATCCATATTACAACCCTTTTTTTTAATATTATGATTAATTGATTTTGATATCTATAATATAATCTAAAAGATATTACTAAATGGTTCATGACCATTTTCAATGTGGATGTTCTATTTTTATACAATTCGTGGTTTATGGTTAATGTATTCACATTTTGTACACTATTGTTTCAATAAAAAAATTTATTTTTTTTATATTTCACGAAATTAATTTGTGTAATGCATTGTAATTAGTATGTTATAGAAGGGTCCTAGTATTTCTACTTTATTTGTCAGTAGGTATCATTATAAAAAATAAGATCCGAACATTTCTGAGGCCTTGCACATTTTTTCTGATTTCTTGGTCGAGGTCTCGAAATTATGTTTCAAATGTTCGTCATTATTATGAGGCCTTACTCAGTATTTGAACTCACCAATTTTGAATGATTCATTTGTTTATCAGGATTCAAAGAAGTATATTGTTACTAATATAGAGGGTTACACTAATGGTGTATAATGGAAGAATATATGAAATTATTAGTGTAATTTAAGATTCAAAATTAAATTTGTGTTTTATATATGTATCTAATTTACCGAGACGAATAAAATATTTGGTCCTTTATGATATGATTACGTGTATATTATTCCAATGTAGTAATTATACCACTGACTCCTTGATACTGGGTTCTGGGTCTTTACACACATCCTTAACACATGATGTTAGAGAAAATATTTCTTCATTACATGAATTTAATGAACAATGAAAATTTCATTGTCGCATGATATTAAAACATTATTAAAAATAAATCACTACTAAATCACATAAAAATTTGAATACCATTATCCATCATCTTCGCTTAGAAAAGTACCATTAGACCCTCACCCAAGTCACTCAAAGCATGGGGTGTTTTTGTTACCCTGTAATCCCCTTAGTCTATAAATCACGCATCATCTCTAGAGAACCTCAGGTTGCTGAACACCTCCCATGGACCTTGAAATAGGATACATGGCATCAAAAGACCCTTTTTTCTGATCATGTTTTTTTTGTGTGCTGATGGTATTCAAATAAATGTGTTATAACATTCAATAAATGTTTTCTGATCATTGTGGCCCTGAAATTACCATCGAAAAAAACATCACCTGTAGATGTTCAAGGGTATCCCTATAATGATTGTCTCATATCATTCCCCATTACCTGATATCTTCAATCTATGATTTTTAATATTTTCATCCTGATCACATAAGGATGTTGGAGTAATCTATACCCTAGATTTCCTAATTAGGATCTTGTGTGACATCACCCTCATGATACAACCATATGTTTCATGACTTTAAACTTATAAAACATTGGTAAAAGGTGTACAGAATTAAACTATAGCTTATGGTGGTCTGAATCTCATGTCATTAAACTGCTAGATAAAGGGACATAAAACATGATATTTTGAAAACCAGAAAAGTGTGGCCACAGAAAAATTAATTTATTTTCTCACTAAAAATATAATTTATAGAGTTTAGGAAAAAAAATTGGGTATTAATGAAGGGTCCATACATCTCATAAGGCCTACATTGTATCCCTAGTAAAATACAAACTAAATTATTTGGATCCCCCTCGACCAAGTAAAAAGTTATATTAAGGATATTTCACACAACATTTCTATTATAATGTGTTCACTATGTGGCTACAAAAAAATTATGGTTTATGAACACTTCTTGAATGTTATGCATTCCATAAATCCCACTTTATGATTTGAGTATCCTAGATCATCCAAAATCATCCATGGATAATAGAAAAGGATACCTCACTTTAAGGGTCCCTTTTCTGACTATACATTTTATCTTATAGGTTGTTTATATGTGTCTATAGTCTTTGACCAATTTTTTCAATATAAAAAAAGGATTCCCAATCCTTGTGATCACTAGTTTTACAGTGGAAGAACCAAGCTCCTTAGAGTGTTCAAGTTCATTTCTGGAATGACTATCTCATACCATCCTCACAACCTGAACAATTTACACACTGATTTACAGTCCTTATAACCAAATTATTCAAGAAGATTTTACATCCTCGACATTATGACAATGTTTTTTGTACCCTTTGTCTATGTATAAATGAAACACTTTATTATTAAACCTTTTTATGGACAACACCCATTAATTCAAAACTAAAGGGCATATGGCTCATGCTTCACATAAGAGATGAACATCCCTAGAGTGCCATAACCCTTCCTCGATAATCCTTCATTCAACACCAAGCCTCGTCATCTTGATATTTTTGACATTTAATATCTTTCATGGTCCATGTATAGGAGTTCATATCATCTTATAATGACCATTTAATCAATTCATAAGGGTTTTATCCTACCAACTAAATCTATCTCCTCCTTACGGGAAAGGAACCCTAAACCTTGTGAGACCTAGAAACACCATGCCAAAACCCAACACACAAGGTCTTATGATTTATCCTTGGAATTACATTCATATTGAATATTCAATGAATAATAATTTTGGGCTATGAATTACATCACCCACATTATAACTATCTAGGTGGACCTAGCATCCCTATTATTTCTCCCTCAACTTCTATTACACAAATAAATCTTCTATGGTCCTCGGAAAAGAGTGGTGAAATATCTATTTGAAAATTATAATCACTCATAACGGCTTCGACGTACCTACCTAAGGAATATCCTCATTTCTATGAAGGAGATATAATCCTCATGAGCCTTGGAAACACCATGTTATAACTCGGTATCATGTATTTTGTTGGGTCATCACTGGAATATTTTCCCCATATTCAATAATCATCGGTAATGTTCTAGGAAAAATAAATTTAAATGTATGGAATCTAAATGTCTAAGATAAAAGAAACTAAAATATAACAATAAAAGTTCTGAGTTAAATAATCTAAAATAAATCAACATATGTTCCAAGTTTAAAATACCCTAAACTAATCAAATGGAAGTTTTTAGATAAAATAACCTAAACTATAGAAAAAGAAGGTCTGAGAAAAAATATCTTAAAACAATAGTAATATATTGTTTTAGAAGTAAGACCATAACTATATTTTAACAATGATTTAGTTTGTAGTAATGTAAAATATACATGGCTCATGAGGCCCTAGTATGGATTTATACAAAATCATATTATGATTTCCAGGTCCGTTGACATCAAAAAAATATAGATCATTCTCCCTCTGGGATATATATTATATCCAATTTATCCCATTATGAATAAGGAAATCCCAAGAAAAATGGAAAATATATTACATTGAGTAATGTCATGATAGAGGGATTTCAGGAGAATTTTTCCAGAGAAATCAATTAAAATTTAAGATTTTAATCCATGAATTTAGGTTTACATGATATTATACACTGGGTTTGTATAATTGATGATTAATATAAAATAATATCAATTAGATATCTTTCAAATCACGAATGAAATATATATGGAAAAAAAATATAAGGTTTAGAATATATTTTCATTGATGTCATTGAATTGGAGTAATCACCACATATCAGAGTCTCTCCCATGAATATATGATCCAAGGAAAAGTTTAAAAACTATTTTTCTATTACAACATGTTCTTGAAGGAGTGCTTGATCTCTACAAGACTTTTATCCAAGGTGGTAAAGTAATTCTATAATTGATCAATATAATAAATTTCCACCTCTATAATATTTTGTAACTCCTCCTCTATAGCAATGAATTCATGTTTGGACTTCACTAACATGCTAACGAGTCCCCGTTTCACTAGTATAGTTTTCACTAACAATAAAAGATAATTATAAAACCTATATAATTATACTTGAATATGGATGATCATAGGATGAAAACAGTAAAACCCAATCGTCCTAGAACTGACCACATCTTAGTGAATTTTTCCCTCTACTGCACATTGATAATCTTCTATTAAGACCTCATTATAGATTTTCGTCAATCAAGAGGAAGCCTAAACAGCTACCACCATCAATTAAAGTTCCCTCTTATCCTCAATCATAGATTTCACCTCCTTAACTTGAAAATAAAGGGAAATAGAGTGAAAACCCACATAGACCAGGTCGGTAAATATAAATCGAATATGACCCAGTTAATCATTCATGTCCTCTAAAGGAGTCTCTGAAACTAAGGTCAAGATCTCCCTCAATATATTTCATTTCTTGACTAATAAAAAGATACACATACAAGGACGTAATATATTCAAATCCTAGTAATAAGAATATATTATGACACTAGGTCCTTAATATATGGAGTTATGATCATGGTCTCTGATAATGTTTGAAAGGATCCAACATCCACATTGTTTGACTTAGTTAGAGGAATCCCCTAGGGACCAAGGACTTAGACCTCTGATATTCAGGTTGTAGAAACTAATACAATGGGCATAGAAGTTTATCATCCATAGGATAAATGAAATTATATCACCATGTAACCCAAATATATGGTTGATGGTTGAATCATATATTTCTCAGTTGCACCATTGGAAATGTTTGTTTCACAGGACCCATATTTTGGTTAATAGAATATTCCCTCAAATTAAGAGTGGATTCATGGAACGTCTTTTTCTTTCCCTAAATATGTTGTTTTCACTCCACCCATGTAGGTTTCAAGAACAATGATAATATTAGGTGACATAAAATAATATGAATAAACTGTCTAGTTTCAAAATAAGTATTCACCTTCTCCAAAACACACTCCATCAAAGATAACTCCATATTAGAATAGTTACTTATATCGTCCTCCTTCGAAAACTTATCATACCACGATGGATCAAATGGGACAACCATTGGGATATCTTTAACAGGAAAAGGATGTTATTGAGTGGGAAATTCAACCATATATTCTTATTTACAGGCTTAGTCAGACAGAGAAGGGTTTTCTAAATCAACAAATTTCTCACAAGTATACTCATGGGTAGATATATACTCCCCTAGGAAGTTTAGGTGGGGAACTAAAAAATATTGAAAATAGAGATGTGGTACTAGAGTAATATTAAATAATATAATAGTTATATCCCATACTAACTTAAGGATTATAGATTAGAGGACTCTAAAAATTCACATCACTTCATTTTCCCATTACCTTTTGGGAAAATATCTCCAGAAGATACCAATATTGATAGTGTTAGGGAAGTCCCCTAAGAAGCTTATAAATATGAGGTCATTTCTCTATAAAAGGAAATAAACTCCATATTATGATCCATTTAACATGTCTATCCATCATAATCAGTCCCCTAGTCACTACTAAATTCATCTCCAATAGTCGTACTCCATAAACAATACATAGGGGATGGAAGGATTGGCTGGTCTTCTACAGTCTCCCATTATATCAATAAAAACATAAATGATATCAATATGGATTCAATGTAACCATTAATATTAAATCATATATATAAGATCATAATTACAACTACCTCTATAATCATATTTCCATGTTTGAACATGACCATTTTCAGCATTCCCCGAACTACCATATGGTGAACCATAGGGGAATAGTAAACCCAACCCTTGAGGATTTATAGTTCTTAGCCTCTAAATTCATTTTAAATATTCTTATCAACTATATAAAATTAAAAAGAAATAATAATTTTGTCGCGACTTCAGTCTCTGGAACCATTATTGATAGACACACATTAGTTGGCACTAATACTGGCAATGAGAGTAATGGTAAATGCCTTAAATCTTTATGAGGTGATTCAAGGGATATTAGTCCCTTTAATTCCATCCTTTTTCAAGTCCTCATATATTTACTCATAATTAGATCTTAATTAGGAAGATTTATTTAGAAATCTGGATATTTTTCCATTGGATTATGTGTGGATCAAAATATTAACATAGTTATGGGACAAACCAATCTATTCACCACCATGAGGGTGGTTAACACCAGCCTTAGTATCCTCCCTGGTAAAAATCCTTCAAAAATATCAGTACATCATTAGATTATCCTTAGACATAACATGAATAGGGGGAGGAAATATTAATGGATCACACATGAACTAACGGCTAAATAGAAAAGGTGTGGTCCACACACATAAGAAGGCCCCATCATTGTGAAGGGAAAGGATACACTCAAGAAGTGAAATAAATTTGGATTGGGTGTCAAGGATGGCCCTACCATTTTCAACCACATTACCTATCAACATTATATCATATGGTCTGAATGAGAAACAGACATAATGAAAAATAAAGGTCTGAATCTCCAATACATTGGTGTAACAGGTCTTACCCCACTAATACACATCATGTGTTTTTTGAAAAAAAAATTTGGGATGATTTGGATGTTTATATATTAATATTCTTCCAGATGAACCCCAATACAACATCATAAGACATGAACAGGGCCCAAGATCCTATTATGGGATTATCATATATAAATATGGAATATAAGGTATTATATAATTGAAAATATAGGGATGGCTAACCCAATACTCTATATTCCTTCCATGTAAGTTTCCATCCTGATGGTGGAAACATGAAATCAACCCTTCTCTTTTGTTCATAGTAGGTAACCACTCTAGTTCATAGTAAGGATATTGTCAAACTAAATGGTCAAGTCAACACTGGAAAAAACCTATCATGCCTAGTTTTTGAATTCCCCTTCTTCAAATATAGTAAAATAAAGGCCCTCCACACCAATGGAGTGCTTCATAGGGAACTCATTTGGCTACCTAGATTATATCTTTGAATAGTATTTATTCATTAAATTTTCTACCCATGTATTGAACTAGATATCTTCCCCCAGATGTGGCTCGTTTGGGGGGGACTTTTCAGCCAGGCTTCTCATCTCTTATGAAATAGGAGGAGTTCTCTTTACATTATCCCATGATGACCATGGGGTGAAACTCATCATATATATCTCCCAATATTGGTTCCCTACATATCTTATCTAAATCTCAAATAACAATTCCCACCACACTATGAATTAAGAGGAATGTTTTTGTTTTAGTACTCTAGCTACTAAATACGCCAGACATTCGGCCCTTATTATAGTTGGAAATAATTTGTGATATCCATAATTCCTAATTCATCCCAATGTGCTTCAACTCTGTGGAAAAATAAAAAGGTATATATTTATCCCACAAGGTTCATCCCCTCTCTATTTTGTAGCTTCCCCAAATAGAAATTCCTAGTGGGTGACCTACCCAAACATCGTACTGGTGACGGACATCTGCATTATCAAATGGTATATTTAGACATCCAAATTAGGTTCCCTACTACTCCCATCAAATTCTGTGGGCATGTAAATTAGTATATTCTAATATGTACAATCACCAGTGATGAAAAAATTATTCTCTTGAGGGATGTTTTCCCGAATAGTGTTATGGGGTTTCTGAACCCTAGAAGGATGTGTGATTGATGATTTTGGAGAACGGATGGGAGTATTGTTGATAATACTAGACCCATGGAGGGGAAGAAAGTATAAAAGTATATATTCCCTAAGTTTCTCCCCCATCAGGTTTATTATAATCATATACAATAAACCAAAAACACAAAATCAAGGTGAATCATCACTTACTAAAATAGCATCTCGGTGATCCATTACATTAATAACCTCTTTCATTGATGTATTTCGTAAAGTAGGATGATATTTAAAAACCATACACACAAAAGAAAAATTGTATGTTAGAAAAGTGAGACCATAAAAAAATTAATTAGGTGCATCACATGAATCATTAGGGAATTCACTATCAGATATAGGAATCATGAGTCTCCTAGTTTATAAAAAGCATGCAGATTGCATAAACCAAGAGGGAAACATGTCATCACACATCAGTTATGAGATTCATGATCATGTGAACCTGATATGATCATAAAATCTGGATAATATTTGAGTGGTCTTGCATCCAAGTCAAAACATAATTTGAAGCCTTAAAAGGAAAACATGTATCCATATATACAAGATTCAACCAACAAGTGATGATAGATTCAAGTTTGACTCAAATGAGTTCTATGAAAAATAGATCCTATGATCGGTTCTCATGAAAAGGTTTTATAGATGGATCTCATGATTAGTTATTATATGAATTCTTCTAATAGGATCATGCGATAAATTAAGATCACAATAACTCCAAGAGTTCAGTTGTTAGTGAATGAGAATCCCTCCATTACCCCATTTATGGGGTCTTTCATGGAATAAAAAACCTCACCAAGAAATCCAAGTGTCGCCCAAGACAATGATTGGGGACAACGATAAATCCTCTTGTAAAAAATTACTTTCCTTAGAGATAAACCATATCCTAGAATATTGAACTCATAAGGGAGGTGTTGTTCAAGGCCTCCCAAATGTTGATAGGAAAAATTAAAAATGAAAAAATACCCAAGACATGAGTGTTATTTTCCCTAAAAAGGAACTGGATGTGGAATAAAATCATGGATCCCATAACCTTATAAAGGACATGTGATCACATGACCACCAAAAATTCATGTGAATGGTTCATTCATAATGAATGACTCAAGTAATTTCACATAGAGACCCATTTAAATGGATCTTCAGTTCTTGTGGTGTCACTTGAGACAATCAATAATCAATTATAATCTTCCGAATGAGCTCCCATGAGTAGCATGGTTTGTTAGACGATGGGTACCTACAAAACCATTGAAAAATGATTTTAAAATAAGGATGAAAATATGAAAAAGATGAAATAATTTCATTATCATAACACATCATTAGACGTACTGATGCAGTTATCAAGATATCATGTATTTACTAGTGACCTCTCTCTTTTATTGTTAAAGAATCCATTGTCATGTATCCCTCTTCGTGAAAAGGTCTTAAGACATGTCCAAGTGGTCATGTCCTCCATGTCCAGATCTATAGAAAAACATAAGGGTTTTCTATGATAAATTCCTACACATCACCACATGATCCATTTTTTTCACATGATTGATCTCCAATGAGGAGAGTGATTATCTTCAACAATACTCATAAAACTCAATATATCCCTATACTTTTTAAAATAAACACATAAATAAAAATGGAAACAATAAAAAAAATCGAAGGAAAGATAAGCTTATTTTATGAAAATGGAGTTATTTTCCCAAGGTGATCACCATTGGAAATTGGAACCCCCCCCCCCCTTAAAATCTATAATAATCTCACAAGACCCCTTGGAATGTCAGGTAGGTCTCACAAAGGCCCTCTAAAAATCCACCCCTATCTCATGGAGAACCCTATACAAGTCATCTAAGATCGCTTGAAATACTTTCAACTGGAATCCCGATCTGGAAAGGCCATTTGAAAATATAAGCCTAACCTTGTAAAATCCAATATTCATTTCCACATGATTAAGAAAGATCCCTTTTTTTGGAAAAATACAATACATAGTGCGCCGACTGGATACTCTTGCAGTCATTGAAAATAATGGGGCGCCCCTTGGATGACCTGTTACAGGATCTCACAAAGTGCATAACAATAAATCCCTCCACTAAATTCGTCTCAAATATGTGAGGCACATTATATGATATTTGGCGTATAATAAAGGTGGTCGTGAATATTAATCCCCAAACATAATAAATGAATCCCATGATCCATCCACTGATTCAACTATGCATCAATTCGTACTTCTCATAAAGAATAATCACATGACTGCAATGGTTTTCCAGCAGGTAAAATCTATTGAACGACATAAGAAATCATCATTCATGTATAGAAACTTTGTGGGATCACTTCAGATCACATGAAGGACATTGGTGTGTCATCCAGATTATGAAAATGAGTCCCTACATATCTGTCGAATCACAATAACCATAAACAAGATAACACTGAAAACAATATATGGTACATGTAAAATACAAGTTTGAATAAAGACTAAAATATTGAAGGATTATATGAATAGAATATATGATGATCCCCATGCACTTTTTATGACTCATCTCAATCATGTGATATCATTAGGATATGTCACCTGAGTCATGTGATGTCCCTTCAACATAAAAATTGGATCATGTGATGGCTTACAGACACATTGAGAAAGACACAAGATGCCCTCCAAATGTGCCACCAGATTCTCTTCAATCCCTTAAATCTAACCATCATGATCTTGTGATATACCCTAGACATGTCACCCATGTAATTTAGAAACACCAGTGTGTACCATCAAGATATCATGAATCCCTCAATGGATAATAGTGAGATCTCACTATAGCATCCAAGAAAGATAGGTATGTCTCACGATGTCCTTCTAAAAAGTCAACCAGATCATGATATGACCTCCAGGAATTTCATCCTGTATGTTTTTATGTCCTCTGGAAATGTCAGGCGAATCATAATACACCCACTGGGCATATTAGTTTAGATCATGTGAAGGCCCCCAGTACATGTCATCTATGTCTCGTGACATCATCTAGAAAATTAAAAATTGATCAGGATATAGTCTTTAGATATTACATTTTGATAATGTGAATCTATTCATACAATCTAACCGGATTAGGATATTTTCTTTGGACATGTCTCTTATATTTACAGACATGTCAAGACATCCTACAAAATGTTAGGAAAACAATCAATGCATGTTAGGATAGAAATCAAAAATTTCAATTCAAAAAATCAAGAAATGTAATAAAGATAATCAATCAGGCCAGATAGACAACTAGGATAGGTCAAATAGGAGCCCCAGGACATGAAAACTTTTCCCAGCCTCCATACAAGGGAATCCATAGTTTGTAATCCCTGATCAATGGCATGGAATTAATTTAACCATACAAGGGAAACCTCAGTGTTTGATTCAAATTTAATTTAATGATATGAATTCCCCCATAAAAGGTAAACCTTAGGGTATAATACCTAATAAATTGAATGACATGAATTCTCCCATACAATAGAAATCTCAGTGTGTAATCCCCAATCAATGGAAAGATATGAATTCCACTATATTAGATAATCATTAGTGTGTATTCCTTGATCAGTTGCATGATATGACTTCCACCAACCTAGGGAAACCCCAGTGTGTAATCCCATGTCGACTGAACTACATGAACTTTGATTCTTTCAATAACTAGGATATGTATGATTCCTTTCAAATACCTATGATCAAATAAATATCCCCTTTAGTTCAATTTGTTCCCATTTGTATTTCATTTCAATCATCAGCACCCAATATCTTTTATAGGATGATCCTTATAACTCATCCACCAGTGGAAAGGGAACCCCAAAATAACTACAAGAACTTTAATTCTTACAATAACAAGTATAAGTAAGATTCCCATCTAATCCCCAATCTCCATATTAAATATCCAAAGGGTTTTTCCATCACATAACTTCCATATCCATATGTAGTGAGGCTAATTAAATTATATCATGTGTTCCTCACACTGGTAATGGATCACCATATCTTAGGGATTTTTAGTGGTCATATCATTTTCATCATGAATCTATGCATGCCCGGGAGGCCTCAGTGTGAAAGCTTCAATTAGTGGCATGATATAAATACCCCATACAATAATATTCACCTAAAGGATAGTATTAATGGTGTGATTGAACTATTATGACTCTAAATCCTTTCATAATTATGATATATACGTTTCATCCCTGAGACTAAATCTAAAATACCACATGCCTATATCCCTACATGTAAGCCCTTCATGCATGATGTTAAACTGCATAGGTTTAATGAACTATGTTGTTTTTTATTCCTTCAATAAATAGGATACATAGAAAACCTCATAATGGCTCAATTCCATCCCCACAATATTAAACACTTCCCAACATGGTAGAAAATTATGATTTTTCTGGATATACGGATTCAACATATAAGAAACTACCCATAAACTAGAAATTAATAAAGAACCTCATATACATATATATAAATCCACCAATAATATTCCCCTTTGAGAATAAAAGGGTTAATACTATGATTATTTTATTAGGATAACTAGTCCCATATTAGGATTATGAAGATATTCTCAAACATATCTTAAATCTATAATAGATTCCCAATGTAGGAAATAATTCCCCCCAAAACAGGGTGTTGTGCCTGACATCCCGACCTCTAGACCAATGGGAGTTCCTATGTTTCATTGGGTCTAAAACCCCAATTAACATTCTTCCTATAGATATTTGGTATGTTCCCAATTATGAATGTGGGGTGTGTTTGTATTTTCAATGAATGGTAAACCATATGTTAATGATTGTATAGACATTACCCCCCCCCCCATAAAACAGTTAATCCATGCTTCCCGTATCTTTTCCTGAAAAACGGAATTATGGTGAACCCAATGAAAAATCATCTAACTATGGAATCTCTTTCACATGACAAAAATAATTTAATTCCCAATTCTCATCAGACAATTTTTTTCTCACCATATGGGTGAATACCGTCAACACGCATCTCCTTCCTATGTAATGTGTTCTTACTAATGTATTTTACTCTTAATATAAAAAATAATTAGACATTCTTACAATACCAAATATATTGATTCAGTTCTTTTTACACATATTATTCACGATTTTTAACATAAATATATATTAAATACAAAAAAATCATTGAAAAGCCTAATGTATTTTGAAGATTGTGTATATAAAAATCAACATGAAAAAATGTCGTTATTTTAATATTCATAATGGGATCCTAAATACATTTTATATCCTAAAACATGATGGTATATACTAAATAACATAATTGAAAATTATGGGAGCTAAAAATCCTACAAAGGGAAGTACATGATATGAAAGAATGACGTGTGATTCAAAGTTATAACATGATATCATATAGGGGAAGGATCTTGAGTAATCACATGGGCAACATCATAAAGAAAATTGTATAAAAAGATCATAGAAAAATATGAGTTCTTAATTAAAAAAACATTTCATTCAAATAATTCACACTAACTTCTAAGACAACATCACATGGTGGACAGTGTCCCATTGTGGATTTGGTTTACTCAGCAATCCCATACATAGAGTCCCTAGAGACAGAAACATTTCCCAGTGCCTTTGAATCGATATCTAGTTTTACCTATCATAATATGATCAGGATTATGTTTTAAAAAAATTAAATAAATCATATGGAATAATTATAATTTTTTCCATGGAAAGAAATGGTTTGTATAATACTTCCTTATATCATGATCAAAATAGATTTCATAAAGATAGATTTGGAGATATGATTATAAGGAATGTATTTCCCCATAAAAGGAAGGGAAAAAAGAAAAATATATATGTGATATATTCATATAATGAATTTATAATAATTATATAATATATTAACGTGATAAATGTGTTTTATAGAGTGGAAGATCATATCCTTACGAAAAAAGTGTATTTAAGAGTGACCCTAGACCTTAAGTCTCATATATCATCGTACGTGTTAGAAACACATGTATAATAAATATAGATTTATTATAAATATATAGTATAACCATAAATATATATATCATTCCATATATAATTTTCTTATAACATCTGACAAACCATTTATTAACATTTCATTATTAGAATCATTGTTTTGGTTGATAAGAACATCGCTTTTCATGACTGTTTTCTTTCTTTAATTTTGGTCATTACAAATCTATCACAGTTAAATCATATTATAAATTTTATCCATGATATCAATATCCTATATGTTCTTTCAATAGATATATTTATATTCATCCATAAAATGAACATATAAAAGAAATGAATTACACTATTCAGGTAGACGATAGGTCATACGTATGCATGAACATTATTTTTATTTTCGATGGGTGGAACAAATAAAGTGTAAATAATAATTAAAAATTACCTATTCATAATAATATCATAAATAACATACATATATTTATCTAATATATCATTATAACCATCCATGAGAGTCTGTTATGGAAAATGAGTTACATCAGTTCGTGAGGTGATGGACCGTTGAACACATGAATGATGATTTCTAATCAAATTTTTGGGGAGGGGATTTGGATATAGGTGACTAAATTAAAATAACAAAATCTTTACATTTTTAATTTACTATTGATTGTATTTCATCCTGATTGAATAATCTTTTACTTAGGTAGGAGAAGAAATAAAACTAAAATATTTAATTAAATAATATACCTCTTCATTATAAAACATCGTTTTGTTTGCAGCTTTAAACCATGAAGTATTATATTCTTCCTAAAATAATACATCTATAATGTGTGGAGTTATTTTATTAGAGTATATGGGTATGTCTTAGCTGAAATAAGTGGATTTTCTATTGTGAATAAAAGAGGATAAGAGGTGTCATGTTATAAGAGAGAGGAGGTCATTTTTAGAACTACCTACTATATTAAATTAATAAAAATTATTTGTATAGTAAAATGGATCAAAATTTATTTATTTATATGTTATTATGAGGATGTGTTTATATCCTCTCACGTAAACTATTTTGTTTTAACACGTGATTAACCTATTTGACAATTACCTCAATAATGATGTTTTTATGCTTTATGGGTGAAGGTAGTTATTATAAAAGGAAATTACTAAATAAAAGGATTATCGATTATAGTTTATAGAATATTAAAATCACATAGGCAATGATATGTTTTTTAAGATCGATAAATCATCTAATAAAATATTATTTATTATAAAATAATAGAAATATTATTTTTTAACTATTTAATTAATTCGATTCTTAAAGAACCATAAAAATTATTGAATTTGAATATCATCTCCAAAGCCCATGAAATGTGTTAATTTTCCATGAAAATATCATGTAACAATATAAATCATTAACATTACTTTATTTTTAATATTTAAATTTTATTTATTATATTTTTATTTTTATTTAATAATTACTATTTTGGTGTTGTATAACCATTTAAGGTCATTATTGGATCCCAAAAAATAAGAAAGAAATTATCATGACAAAAATTTCATTTATATATCAAATAACCCTCTTATAATCAATAATAGGTAGTTTTAATTCACTTTCTAAAATTTGAAAATAATAACATAAATAGAATAGCTTCTTTGACTTTCTCATAATACAATATAATAGTCAAAATCAAATAAATATTGAACCAAGGTTCTTTATTTTTGAATATTTTAATGAAATTCCTAACATAGACTAATCAAATTGGATAATATTAAATGTTAGGGATATTTTTTTGAACTTATCATATATTTTTTAACTTTCATTACTCTATTTACCCTTACTGTGGTGACAAAAAAAAATTTATGGTCATTTTTCATAATGAAAAGATGAAACAGGAACTATATATGAAATTTAGACCCCTGGATTCCAAAAATGGAATCAATTTTTCATGATTAAATATCATTATGTTTCAAAAATTAATTTACCATTAAAACACAAAATAAAATGAAACAATAATTTCATGTAAAATTTAATTTTTAAGTATAAAATTGTTATTTTACCAAATTAAATTGTAAAATGAAATCCAAACACTATCATTTTATTTTATTAATAAAAAATACCGAATACAATTTTAAAACAAGTCAATAATATAATTTTACTTTTAAAAAAATTAATATAAAATTCAGTTTTCAGTAAAACCATTATTTTTCAATTCTTATTGAGAAATAAAACACTTCTAAAAAATCAAAATTTAACCATATGTTAAAATTTTTGTGCTGAATTAAATGTTTATATCCTTATTATCCTATGAAATTTATAAAATCTGTTTAAGTTATATATAATATTTTATCCAAATAATAAAATATAATTTTTTTTAAGAAAACAAATATTTTATGAATAGAATGACGTTACTAAAAATGGTTTCATTATTAACTTGGATTTTATCAATAAATATTTATTTATTATGACATTTTTATATATTTAATAAATTTGTTAATACAAACCATAGCAACCAGTTCAATGGCTATGTTACAACTCTACCAATTAAATATTAATATTATATGGTTATTTTAGGATCGATGGTGCATCTTGTATACACTATTCAAAATAGTTTTCTTTTTAACGTATTTTGGATTAATAACCAACAAATAGGATGTACCCAATAAAACTTTTTTAATGATGTATGATCATTATGAATTTACTTTAATTTCATTTATATTTATCAATCATCCCTCTATATTAAATGATTTAATGAATATAGTCTTCAGTGATTACCTTGATTAGTTTGTAGTACTCTTTAGAGATGACATTCATAAATATTCAAAGATAATGGAAGAACATTAAGAAAATTTTAGGATTTATATGATTACCTTGAGGAAGGATATGTTATATAACAAATTTGAAATTTTTTAATATTGACTGAATAAAAAATCATTTTTTGGAATATAATTCAATTTGATGGTATGTTTTTAGAACCATCAATGAAAGAATTTATTAAACAATAGAACCAATCGACAAGAGTAATTGATAACTATAGTTTTTTTGGGTTTGGTGAATACTAAAATCTTATTTTGAAATATCTCACAATGATATCTAATCAAATAACTATGTTCACTCGAATGGGATCTAGATACCTTGAATATTAGAATGTGTGAAAAAATTAAAGAAGTTGAAATGTAGGTAGGTCATCACACATGTGCTTACTTTTCCCTAGAGTATTTAAGGGTTTGAACTCACTAATGATGAATCTAATAAGTTGCTATTATGAACCCCCTTGTATTAAGATATATAGATAGATTATGTATATTTAAAATTTTAAATTCATCATAAAAATTGTATGAATTATTATTTAGATTTAGCGTTAATAAATTATTCGCTAAAAATTAGGCGGGCATATAATTATGGTGTATTGTGGAATATATATAAAAATCACAATATCTTGAATTTTATATTAACATGGATTGAGTGAATGTCACAAACCATGTTATAGTTTCATCCAACCCAAAACCTAACTTAGCCTGTGGCATGGCCCAAAGGGAATTCCCAATACCCATTGTATGGAAACTAGTTCCTGGGTATCAACAATACAATTTTGGGAATTATTTCACCAATTATAAATACAAAGAACAATAATCAAAATGATACATAAACCCCAATAGATATCCATAACCAAAATAGATAAAAATATTCAATTAAAACATTTTCAATCTATAAAAAACAAAAATACCAAAAATAAGATGGGAATAAACTAAACCATAACCCAAAACCTCCATCTAATGAGAGACCCATCACACTCAAGCCAACTCAACAAGAACATGAAAGAGTGGAACATTAGCTACTGAATCCACCTTAACCACCACAAAATATCTTTCATTTACCTGGGTAAAACATAACAATGTTTACATACACTCGTGGATGTATGTAGGGTGTGATCCAAATACCAGTAGGATACCACCCCAAAGTAAGATTCCATTCCCTAAATTTAGAAGACAAATCCTAAAAAATTTATTAATGAAAAAATTCGAATCATTTACAATGAAAGACTATTGGGAAAAAATTAGGGAAATTTTTTTCAAAAAAAAAACTTTCATTTCAAATTATAATAATATTAAGGTCCACTGTATGCTGATAGTAAGAACTAACTGACAATAAAACACAATGGCATGGTAAATGCCTATATGATCTAGATCTAGTGGGACCCTAAGAACCCAAAATCTTAGTGATACATTGTATAAGGACCATATCACATTTCTTCCTCATGAATGATCCACTATAGAAAAATATATAAATAGTTCTAGTGTTTTCCAAACATAATCGTAGTTTAGTTAGTGTTGTAGCACCAGTCCTGCTATAAAACACTAGGACTTAGTATGACAACCCATCTTTTATTACAAACTTAAACATGATTTATTATATAAACTATTCACTTGATACAACATGGATGATCGAGAGGTATAGTGTATTTGGGGATTAGGATCATTACATAACAACTTAAAACATAAAATACAACGTCTTTATTGAAAACTTCCTTTACATGACCACTACATTCCCTCGTACTTAGCATTGCATGGTATAACCTGAGGACATGCATAAGAAAAGGGGTGAGCTATAAAGCCCAGTAGGGGAATAAACATGTAATACATGAGGAGTACAATAAATGTTAGACAATAGGCATATCAATAGAGAATAAGATAAACATGAACATAAAGGCATGATAAATCATGATAATCATAACATGGAAATGTGGCAACAACACTTAACATGGAATTAGCATGATCCAAGGCTCATTGCACATGAAGCATGAGTAAATCCTCATTGCACATGAAGCACGAGTAAAACCTTGTTGTAATTGAATTATCATGAGTCAACACTCATTTCACATGACGTATCATGATACTATACTTTACCCAATTCATTGAAGCGCTATAAGGGCGCACCCTTCTTAAACATTTCATTTCATGCATAAGTGTGCCACATGGATCATAAAACATGGATTCATTAAACATAATCATTTATTCCATGATAAAATAATGTGGAATTAATAAATGAAACTTTATAATCAATAAGTAAATGTTCATAAAGGTGAATACCCTTGATGGAGAAATGGACATGGTATTCACTACATAGAGGCATTGGCTTAGAAAATCAGGGCAATTTCGGGAGTGTAACGGCGTGACATAAGAATTCATAAAATTGTTTGATGAGAGAAAATGGGGTGTATCATAATATTCACATGAAATAGACATTAATGGGGTCATATAGATACATGTAAAAACAATTCCAATGGAATTTAGATTCATGATACAAAAGTATCGCTTGAATATAAATGAAGAGAGAGAAGTTCCTTTCGGAATTTCTGCATAGTAACGGGTGTACATGGGAGGCATTTAATGAGAGAGAAAGGGGTATCACATCATTAAAACAATAATAGGGGAGTGTGGGGGAGGTTAGAAACCATACCTATGCATTTATAATTGAAATTAAAAGGGCATAACAATATTAAGAAAATTGTACAAAAAAGTGAAAGGAAGAAAAACCCTTACTTGGAAGTGTGCTTCAAAAGGCTTGACAGAGGCTTGAGAGAGGCTTATTTGGAGATTGGGGCACCTTGGGATTATTCTAGAGATATTAGGTCAGAGGTTTTACGAACTCCAAAGGCATTTAGTGAGGAGGAAGTGGGAGATTGGGTGTGTTTATATAGGAAAGGTGAGTGAATTCTTTATTATTAAGGTTTGGGAACCCTTACATTAAACTAATCCAAACCACAAATCAGATTATGGTTTTTGCCCATGATTTTTGGAAAAGGGTAGAGGAAAAAAATATTATATAATTACAAATTCCTAACTTCTTAAAATAATGGGGTTGCTTATGTGGAGGTGAGTCACACTCCCATGAAAAATAATTTAAAAATACAAGATGTTAAATAAGTCTTGAGGGGTCCATTAATGGTTTTTAAAATAAGTCAAACAAACCCAAAATCACATTATTTTAATT
This sequence comes from Viscum album, assembly GCA_963277665.1. Classification (NCBI taxonomy): domain Eukaryota; kingdom Viridiplantae; phylum Streptophyta; class Magnoliopsida; order Santalales; family Viscaceae; genus Viscum; species Viscum album. The sequence goes on from OY728119.1 coordinate 1,405,920,283, forward strand.
ATAAAACATATATTGGCCGAACATAAAGCTTATAGTATTTTATTAAATCACTATTGGGTCATTATGATGTCATAAAACACAATATATATTTAAACGGTATTTAATTTTTACCCAAAAATTTGACTGTCTCAGAAAATTATGAAAAATTCACCGTTGGATAATTTTGACATAATGATTCCAAAAATATCATTTATTTTATCTAAATAATTTTCTAAATATGTTAATTTTCACTTTTAAAATAAAAACCAAAATTTATCGAAAATTCACGGGTTTTGACAAAAATGGCTTTCAAACCTTAATAAAAATTACAATTGCATTCATAAAATTATAAGATCATTTATATTTAATAAAAAATAATTTAATAATAATAATAATAATAATATTTTATTAAAATATTATTTAATTCAAAAATACCTTCATTTAATAAAATAGAATTTTTAATAAAATAATAACTAAAAACACTATTTGTACTTTAAAAACTATTTACAATGTATCAATGATGAAAAGAAGGTGTATTCATTTTATAAAAAATAATTTACATGAACATAGTACTAGCGATTTATTACATAACCCCATAAAATAGCCGCATAATACCTAAAGGTAAGGTGTGTGATGGTGACAGACTCTTGGGGTGGCTCGGATAACATCGCTCGAGTGGTAATCTCGATCAACTTCCACTTTTCCCGTAGAGGGTCTCGTTAGAGCTTGACATGATGAATCTCAGCTTTGGCTTGGTCAAGAGTGAAGCCCAATGATGCCACCTCTTTTCCAAGCTCCAAAAAATGGGCTTCTAATGGAGCAATTTTACTTGATGAGGCCATTGCTTCCTTTGTCTGAGTAAATTGGGTTTGTTAAAGCCCTATATTTATACTAATCATTTGATCACTATTCAACGGCTATAAAAGAAATGGTCACAATTATTAATATAAAACCAAATAATTTGAAATTTTATATAAACATTTTACATAAAGATACATTTAATTATATCAATAGGGATTTCCATTAATGAAACTTTGGGTCATTACACTCAGCCACACCAATCTAACTAGCAGACTAGCCCAAGTCTACCCACATAAATATCTAGGATTCCCTTTGTTCTAAATTTCATTTCTCGCATCATATAGATCACCACATTCACATACATAGATCGAGAAATATGATTATAAAAGGAACCCACCATATTTCAAAAGAAAAATATCTTTCAAATCAATACTCATATAGAAATAATTTGGAGACACAATTCGCACTACTTACACAATTTATAAAACGCATTCAAGAAGAACCATAAAGAATCATATGTAAAACACAACCACTTTCATTTTGAACCCCATATTTCAACACATACACACCTCAAATACTTGTGAATTTTTTGTCACATTTCACATAATCCATAGAACACATTCAAAGAAAAATATTCACATACCAAAATCATTTTATAATTCTAAGGCATTGAATCACCAACCTCAAGAAAGAAAACTTCTAGAATCTAGTGTAAAACCACAACTACATTGTATAATAACCCTATAAAGTAAATATTGAACCAAAAACATGAATATTACACCCAAGAAACCATTATTCAATCCATTCTATGGAAACCAACCATCATTAGAAAAGAGAACCCATGAAAGATGGAAGAAGAACCCTAGAATAAAGAAGAAATCCAAAAAATGGGACTAAAATGATGATTTTTGATGATCCAAATCTAGAACCACCTAATATTTTAGGGCCATGGGAGTAATTAGGAGGGTAGGAGACTACTAGAGATTAAATATTGAATGGGGAAGAAAGAGGATAGATATAAGGTTAAGTTGAGGGAGGGTAAAAATTTAATTTTCTATTTTTAATGACATGTATATTCAACATGGTTTAAACACTTGGTTTTCCAAACCATGTGGTATCCTATTTCCAAGTGAAAACTAGCCACAAGGTTTATGGGGGAAGGGTTCACACATGTACGGCATGTTGTGTGACCTATACAGTGCCACTATCATAGGTGCATAGTTTTTTCTTGGATGGTACACAGTTTCCAAAAATGATTCACCTACTATGCACTACCTTTTGTATGGTCCAAAAATATCATTTTCTTCAAAAACATTATTGAGAAATCCAAGGGATAAACAAAAAAAATACCTTATAATACAATTAGGGATATGAAAATTCTCCTCCCCATGAAGATATTAAACCCTTGAAAATTCGTACCAATGTCTGATTATAGAATAAAAATGTATACTACTCCTCAACCCTATACTTACCCTCCCATATATCATGTTCATAATTACCTTGAGACCAAAGAACTCAATCCAACAGTATGGAATTCCCATTTACACATTCTCTTGGGAATCCAAAATCTCTACTAGCCACTAAAACACATAAAAAACTAATTCCATCTCTAATTCATTCCAATTCAACACATGAGATGGGTCTGGATTATTCATTTTCAGAAGTGATACAAGGAACACATAATGAATTAATGCCATTTGAATAGTAAAAGATAACTGTTATTCCACTTTACAAAATCTATCGATAATATCAAAATGGTATACATACCTCAATGTTATATTTCCTTTCTGACTAAGATGACGATGACCCAAGCAATGTGCCACATTCAGAAACATCTTATCACTAATAGGGAATTCCAAAGATCAGATCCTATTATTGGAATAAGACATGTGGTCACACTAAGTTCTCAAAATAAATTTCCTAATCATCTTAACTTTTTTAGGTGTTACTTTCGCAAGGATAAGTCCCAATAATGAGGATTCACCCTCCTGATCCCAACATAATGGAGACCTGTATGGAAAACTATAGAGTGCCTCGAAGGGATACATTCTTTTAGCATATTGGAAACTATTGTTATACATAAAATTGACCAATCCAAAATATATATCCCATTAACCTCTGAAATCCAATGCTTGTGGCATATCTTTTGATATTTGATTAATCCACTCTATCTGAACATCGGTTTGCAGATTTTTTTGTGCTCAACAGGTCATAAGACACAATTCCATTCTGAACACATTCCCAAATTTGTGAGGTAAAATGGGGGTCAATGTCTAAACTTATAGTTGACTAAATACCACAAAGCATCATTATTTCTTGAACATAAAACCATACCAACTCATCCACATTGGTTTAATATGTGATTGTAATGAAATGGGATAATTTGGTTAGATATTCAATAACTACACATATCTCACTCTTTCCCCATGGTGTATGATGAAATCCAACAATAAATTCAATGGTGACCTCATCTGAGTTCCAAGTCAAAATGGGCAATGGATGAAGCAATCCCAAGGGACTCTAGTGTTTTAATTTCCTTTACTGACATGTATAACACATGGATACGATGTTAACTATGTATCTTCTAATACATGGCCCCTAGAAGTGATTTAGCACATCATAATACATCTTGATGGTACTAGGATGAATGACCCACTGAGACTGGTGGCTATCCTACATCACCACCTTCAGCAATGAAAATAGCCCTAGAAATTGACCCTTGAAACAAAAAACCCCATGAGTAGACAAGGACCTATCCCAAGGAACCTCCACACAATTTAGGGACTTCATATAATACTATCACAACTCATCACCAATCTTCTCCTACCAAACTAACTATAGGAGGGATGGTTTCAACTAAACTTTTTCCAATTGTGAACTTACACCAAGATCCTTGGCTTATATATACATCTAGGAAAAAAGTCTCCTTAGGGTTCATTCAACACTGGCCTCTTTCAATTATTTCACTAGTACTTTCCTACTCAATGTATCTTCTACCACATTAATTTTTCCTAGAGTATACATATTATCAAAATTGTACCCCTGAAGGAACTCTAACCAATGACACTTCCTTAGATTCATATCATTTTTCAAGAATATATTGGCTAAGTTTCTATGATGAAATTAGACAAAAATTTATCCCCAAAAATATAATTATGGAAAATCCTCAATAAATGCATCCCCACTTCTAATTCCAGGTCATGGGTTGGGTAATTATTTTCAAGTTGTTGAATTTGGTGAGAACCATATTCCACCAAAATATTATCCTATATTAAAACACACCTAATACCCATACCAAAATCATTATAATTTACCACATATTAATTTCCTGATTCTAGAAAGATCATAATATAGGCTATGTTCAATCACCACTTATGTTCCTCAAAAGATGCATGACACTCTGGGATCCATTCAATCTTTACCCCTTTTCGGGTATGTTCCACCATGGGTGAAGCAGGATGATACAAATCCCAAAAAACCCACCTCTAACACCATATTAGTCTTAAAAAGCTATTGAAATCCAGAATAATGTTATACTACTCTCATGAAATCACTACAATGATCTTCTCATGGTCCATTGAAACCCCTTATTCCAAGATCTCATGACTTAGAAACATCACCACCCAAGTCCATAAATTTTACTTGGAATACATTACATAGAGGTGATAGTCCCAAAGAGTTCCCAACATGATCCCCAAATGCTACTCATGCTCCTCCTTGGTTTCAGAGTATACTAGTATGTCATCCAAAAATACCATGAAATTACAGTAAGTTACTACATTAACATAAGGTTCATAAGATTCATAAATACGATTAAGGAATTTTTTAAACCAAAAGACATGAACAAATACTCTAAATGGTTGTACCTACTTTAAAAGGATATTTTCAGAACATACGCATATCTAAATACAACTTGGTGATATCCAAAATGAAAATAGATCTTATATAACCACATTTCCCCATTAATATGATCAAAAAGTTCATAAATACATGTAAAGTGGTACTTATTATTGATCATCACCTTATTCCTATTATGGTAATCAATACATAACCAGAGAGACACCTCAGCCTTCATTGCATATAGAACTAGGGTGGCCCAAGGTGAGATGCTCAGACGAACAAACCCTTTGGATTCAAAATCATCTAGGTGTAACATTTATTCCCTCAACATGGTGGGGTTCATACGATACAGGTCAATAGTTATCAGTTATGTTCCAATTTCCAAATCAATGGTTAACTTCATTTCCCACTCTGGTGGAAAACCTGAAAATTCATCTTGAAATAACTTCAAAAACACGTATATAAAAAGATTTAATCCACCCTTAAGAAGACTACATTCATCCAATAACATGAGAGAAGATGTCATAAAATCAAGACTACCCAACTCCAAAAGTATAGGTCTATCACATCCCTACCGAGGATCTAATTTACCCTGAAAAACCTGAGTACTTCGATCAGGAGAAATAAAACCCCCGTATCATCAATAAAAATCAATGTGTGCATAGAAACACACCATCCTACCCATAACAAGGATCATTTTATATAGGTAAATTTCCAAAACCATGAAATCCCATTCTAAATCACCCCTAACATTGTTAGCGCACAAAATAGTCACCTAAAACCCTTATCTCACTACAAACCAAGTGGCTTTACCAAATACATTTCAAACAACATATGTTCAGATGGAATAGTAAACAAGCTCACATGGCATAAAGAAATGAAAGAATCATTGGAATTAGTATTAAATAGAAAAAATAGTTATATATAATGCATTAATAATTGTACCTGAAGCTATGGAAATTCTTTCATTCGATGAAACTTGTTATTATTCCCCAACATGAAGATACCTCATCAATTCTTATGCCTAAGAATGAACATTAAACAATGGATATTACTAAACCTATCTATATCTAGAAGTTTATCCAAACCTACCCCAAGACCACAAAATTGGGAAACCTCATCCCGGGAATTCTAAGACTAGGCTGACATTTCTCTGAAGACCATATAACCTACTCCACCTAATATGTATGTGAATCTCTAAAAAAATAATATAATTTTCCTATATATCCACACTAATTGAAAAGTCTGGGTGTAATTGAACATGCTTACGACACATTCCATGCCTTTCTATAGTGATGGAATTGGGCTGAACCAACATCTGAAGTCACAGACGAAGATAGTTGTGATGGATGGCCTAAACATCCACCTCCCTTCCTCTCATTCTCATCTCACTTCCTCTCCTTCTTAGATTAATGACCACTAACCTATCCCACTGATGATATTAATCAACCCAAACTATACTTTACTCTATGATCAATCTCTACCATGAAATCATGATCAACAACCTCAGTATAAATCTAAAATTTGAAAAACCATACTTGAGATTAGATTTCCAGCAGAAACCTCATCTCAAACTTTTAATCCTTATTCTTATCTTTTGAGGCCAAATCAGGTAATAACTAAAATTATTCTGAAAATTGTTTAGTGTACTCCATCATGGTCTGATCCACCTAGTGGAGATCCAAAAACTCATGGGTCTTGGAGAATACCGTAGTCTCGTGGTAATATTGTTCATTGAACACAACTTAGAAATCCTTACAACCCATCATCTCATGATTCCCATATTGATCCACTAAGTACCAACACTTATGAATGGGACCTTCCAACAAGAATGAAGCACAGTTCAACTTCACCACCTCGGTAGTGTCAGGAATCCCAATAAACCTCTTGATATTCTCAATCTAATCCCCTGCCTCATGTGGATTCAAACAATGGTGAAATGAAAGAGTCTTGTTCATGAAGAAATATTGAAATTTTTCCATTCTATGACCTAGTACATTTTACTTATCATGAGAAGGGTTATATCCTGCTCCCTAAAAAATTCATTGACAACTTGAAACATGAATTCCACTAGTCTCTAATCAACTAGTGAGGTAGAACACTCTCCATCTTCCTCCCAAGGTTACATAGGATGTCTCTAGGGAGGCATATTTCTAAATCAATAAACAAATGCAAAGACAACCCATTAATATACCATTATAAATTTTCTATAAAAATACTAACAAAACACATCCATAAATAAAAACAACCCCATATTTAGCACAATAACAATCCAAACCACTTCTCCCATGACCTGTGTCTATGCAGAGTATGTATCCTATACATCTCACTTGGAGGAGAATTCAAACCAAATCCTAACATCCCATTGTGAATCAAGTCCATTTACAAGGTGTGTTCTCTAGACACCCCACCCGTGACCATAAAATCAATCCCCAACAATATTATATCTAGTCTATCAAGAATATCCCAAATATCATAACCCAAATGAAATATAAAAAACAATCTCTGATACAATTTTTTCTAAAAGCAAACTTGGTTACCATCCGTCCTGACATTCGACCAAGAATGTTTTATGTCTTGAAGGGTGTTTTGGATCCCAAAGAGTTAGAAACTAGTTCCTAGGTATCAAAATTTCTATTTTTTTATTGATATAACACATGATAAATAATAGAGAACAGTAATCAAAATGAAACATCATACCATGGTATATTTCCATAACCAAAATAGGTACAACAATTCAAGTAAATTCATTTACAACATTAACCAAAAACCAAAATACTAAAATATTATGGGAACCAACTACACCATAACCCAAAACCTCTATGAAATGAGAGGTCCATAACCCTCAATACACCTTTACAAGAACCTACATGAGAGGAACACTAGAAACCAAATCCACCATCACCACCATGGAACATCTTGCCTTTACTTGGTTCAGACATAACAATGTCTAGATACACTTGAGGGTGTATATAGGTTGTGAACCAAATCCCAGTAGGATGGCTTCAAAAAAATATCATTCCATAACATTAGAACACAAATCAACATGAATATTTTTATGGTAAACATTGGAAATATTTATAGAAAATTATTTTAGTTAAATCATTTAAAGGAACATATTTTCAAAGAAGCATGATTTGAAGATTAACATAGGATTACGATTTTCTAAATGTTGATGATAGGAACCAAATCATAAGATAGCACCACATAATTGGAAATCCCTACGGGCTATAGCTCTAGTGGGACCCAAAGAACCTAGTATCTTGGTCAAACATGGAATAGAAGTCATAACCCACTACATCCTCATGCACAATCTCTTAGAGAGGAATATATCAAATGTTCTAGTGGTTTCCTAACATCAGTATAGTTTAGTTAGTGTTTTAAAATAAATCATGTAATAAAAAACATGTATTTTCTCCCACCAATCCAACTAGAAATCTAGTCCAAGTCTTCCCACCTAGACAACTAAGATTCCCTTTTTTCTCAAATTCATTTCTCAAATCACATTGATCATAAAATTCATATACACACATCCTGCAATATAAAATTACAAGGAAACCACCATTTTTTAAAGAAAAAACCTCTTTAAAATCTATATGAACACCAAAATCATTTTGAAACACACTTCACATAATTTAGAAAATCTATGGAACTCATCAAAGAAGCACCACAAAGAATCACACATAAAAAACAAACAATTTCATTAAAAAAATATCTCAACACATATGCAACAAAAATCCTTTTGAAAACACATTTATCCCAATTCAAAAAATCCATAGAACAAATTGAATTATAAAATGAAGAATACCCAAATCATCTAATAATGATAAATCATGGAATCAGTTACCAAAATCTTGAAAACATCTAGAATCTGGTGGAAAACCAAAATATTGCCTCAAAGAAACCATATAATGTTAATATTGAACCATAAACATAATTATTAAACATATTGAACCATGATTCAATCCATTATAGGGAAACTTATCCATGCGTGAAAAGATAATCCGTGAATGAGGGAATAAAAACCATAGAAGATTAAATAAATGAAGAAATAAGGGACCTACATGATGATGCTTGAAGATCCAAATCCAAAACCACCCATGATTTGAGGGTCAAAGGAACCAAGGAGGAGGAAAGGAGGTTATTAGGACTGAAAATCCATAATGGTAAAAAAGATGGTGGATTGGGGTTAAATTTTGAGAGGGTTGAAAGGTAATTACCCTTTTTTAAGGTCCTGTACAGGTCGTACAGTTATCCCAAATACTTTAACAAATAGTGGGGAAACTATATGACCTCCTTAGTCCAAGATGAAATTGTCCACCATAATTTCTAAGGGAGGGTTCATTCCAGTGTGGTAGGTTGTGCAATAATGAATGTGCCACGTTCTTAGGTGTACAGTTTCTTATAGGTTGTCCCACAGTTTCCCCTAACTCGGATCCAACCATGCATAACCTGTTATAGGGTACAAAAATGTCACTTATATCCAATGACTTACTTGAAACCATAGGATGAATAAAAAAACAGATAAATTAATACCTAAAAATAAAATCACAGATATGATAGTAAAATATTATCTTAAGATGGTGAAGGAGTATATCAATGATTTTTGATACCTAATACATTACCACCCTTATAAAGAGAACAATGTGGTTACTGCTCTAAGTTGTAAATACCATGCTAGTTTTTCCATGATGAGTATTGATATATATCCTATATTTATATATTTTCATTAAATACATATTGAAATCATTAGAAAATGGGATAACTCAAATACTTATATGATGAATGTTCAAGTATCAATCCGTTTAAAGATTTAATAGGTACATAATGAGAAAGTGTAACAACAAAATAATGTGACAAATTTTTTTATTGAAAATATTATTATGTTATAATGATAATTTTCTTCATATAGTAACTTTTTTTTGAACACTTAATCTAATGACGGAGTTGTTTGATGGAACTCATCGTATATGATTCTCTATTCATCCTCAAATTAGGAATACATATAGAGATCAAGAGGAATATATCAAGTCGCACAACAAAATATATGGAAATTGTAGAATACATTTCTCAATTCCTGGTATTTAAAAACCTTAATTTTGAGAGACATAAATAAAGGGTTGTTTTACAACCATTTCCCATACCATAATAGAAATGGGAAAATATTCCCATGGATTTCATTATCAAACTCCCTAAAATATCTATAGTGGAAAGTGTTATTTTAGTATTAATTGATTTCTTTATGATATTAGTAAAGTCCATTTCAATCAGATAATTTTTATCTATTTTTCATCTTTCCAATATATACATTAATGAATTGGTAAGGATGAATGGAGTTCCACAATATATTATATATGATTAGGATCGATGGGTTACCTTAATGTTTTTAGAGAATTATTAAACATTATCTAGATATAGAGTTTAATGTCAATACTCAATATCACCCTAAAATATATTTTTATCCAAATATGACTATTCAAAATCATGATGACATGTTGAGAGATTACACTCTGAATTTCAATGGTGTTTGGGATCGATAACTCACTTTGGTTTAATTTTCATATAGTAATAGATTTTATTCAATTATTCAGATGGATCCTCATGAATACATATATATTAGTAATTATAAAACTCCAACATGTTGGGATGAAGTTAGAAAACAAATCTATTAATATTTGAATAAACTAAAGAAATAGTAGAGAAGGTTAGAGCCATTCAGTTCCAGGTCAGGGAATATTAGATATGATATGAATATTATATAGAAATTTACTAGATATATCTAGAATATGTTGTTGAAAATATATTTCTTTGAATTTTTCTATGGAAGGAGGTTATGAGATTATGAAATAGTTGAAATTATATCCTTAGATATATCTTCCCCTTTAAATTCATGGTCTTATTGGGATGTTTTCTTATCATTTGGAGATTCCTCTTAACCTATCTCAAGTTCATAATGTGTCTATTTTATCTATCCTAAGTAAGTACATATCTGATCCTTTTTTAAGGTCTCAATTTTTTAAGGGTTTTGTTTTTATTTTAAATTATGAATAAACTCCTTTGAAATGGGTTAGTGAATTCTATATCAAGAGTATGAAAATTATTTTGGGTTTAATTGGGGTTTTGGAATTGAAAATAGACAAAAATATGACACACTATGCATAGTGAATGATTATATATAACTTTGTTACATGGCCATTTCACATAGAGTAAAAGGTTTCAAGGATTATAAACCAAGAATGGGGGAAAGAGAACCCATTGAGGGTTGGACATATCTCAATATAGATCCTCCACACGAGTCTCCAAATTGTGTGGATACCTAGTAAACTATTCAAATTTGAATTATGAATGTCATGATTTATGCATGGTTATTAAAACATCATGGAATAACCATAAGACTCGTCAAAATAAGGGGTATTTAACATTTTCATGTCTCAAGATTAAAGTATTCTCCCCATATTTTCACACAAATTCGAGGTCATTTTAGTTTAAATTTAAACCCATGGAATGATGAGTAGTATTATACAAGCCTTATTTCCATGATATTCACACTTTTTCTCAGCATATTTATGTTTTTCATGTTTATAAAGTGTTTCAATACACTATATTGATGTGTTTCCATTCCTTTTTCTAAAGAACGTAATTCAAGACTTAAATTGGTTGTTGAGACACTTCATGGACATCATTGAGTATGTTGATGATTTTATAACAGACCTAGGTCTACCCTTAGGGTATGACTATCTATTGAAATATTTATAATGCATTAATAAATGATAAGTGTGATGATTTTTGAGAGAAAATGTGATGTAATTTTCCTTTGTTATGTTAGCATGGTATAAAGAGATACATTTTATAAATTAGGTACATATGATTATGGAATGTTAAGATGATTATTTCATGTTTTTTTTAATGTATTTATTTTTTGTAATTTTTTATAGGATTTGGGAAAGGTCTAAAATGGGTTATTTGTGTTTCATTCAGTTGTGATTTTTAATGAATGAACATTATTTTTAAAATTGGATCCTATTTTGAAATGAGATGTTTACCACAAGAAGATCTTTATGGCATTTTAAATGGAGGTCAAATGATAGTTTGACATAAAGAAGTGGTTTCAATTTTTTGAAAATGATTTAATGGGTCTTTTAAATGGGTTTTATTGGAAATTAAGGCCCTGAGGACTTTTTTGGTTTTTCAAAGAGGAAGACCCATGTTTTAAAGTGTGTCTTAATGATTCTTAAAATATTATTTGGTATTATTGTTTTATTCAATGAGAAAGGGGGTATGTTTAATTTGATACATGTTTTTGTTTTAAGTGTCAGTTGGGACCCTGGTAAATGATATGATAATTTTGGTAAGTGAGAAGTATCTTAATGATAATTTTGATGTCATTACATGGTTTTGAAGAAAATGTAATGTTTTTGTGAAAAAAGGCCATGTGAATTGGAACATATAAATGTATTTGTTAACAACAATATCTGTTTTGGTTAACCTATAATGATATGAATGATGGCTTCATTAGAATGATGGATAGATTATGCTCATAATTAGGTTTGGTTGGAACATTAATCTAGGACACCAGATGTATTATATGGTTCATATGTTGGATTGAGGTTCCTTATCTATGTGTTTGACCAGACTGAGTCACTAGACCAATCAGATTGTTGTATGGTTTGGGTAACCTGACTGATTCTCAAAGGTGTATTGATTTGAATTAAAATGAATAAATAATAACCCAATGTATTAAAATTTTAACCCCATTTTTTATGTGGGTCATAATTCCAATATGAGATGAAATATTTTTTATGGGTTTGGGTTTCACATGGAACCTGAGAAAAAATTGATAAATTTGAATTAATTAAAATAATGTGACCCTTTTCTGCATTTCCTATTTCATTATTAATTTTAAACAATTATACACAATTTTTTAGGTTGTTTATTTTATTATTCACTATTTTTTGTTCCATACTGAGTTTTACTCACACCCTGCATGGGTCTCCATGCCACATGGGTACCTAGGCATAAGCTACTTATTGTAGGTACTATATCAAGATGGCGGCCTAAATATTTGGTCAATTCAAGGGATGATTATATGGATCATGGGATGTTAGGACCAGAATTGGACTCTAAAAAATGTTCACAGTTTTCATTTTTTTAATTTGGGGTTTTATTGTATGATTTACTAACATTTAGAGTGTATATATCATTATTTTATCTTGTTACACATGGGTTGTGGTTTATTTTTTTTGTATGTTGTTTCATAAACTTCTTATCCTTATTGAGGTATCTAATGATATTATTTTTGATATTATTTTAATTTTATAAGTATAAAACGTTTCCCCATTGTAGCTACATACACCTGTGCTACTAGTTGGAAGCCTATGTTATAAGGGTACGTGTTCCTGAGGTCATGTAGTGCACCAGCTCGGAGCACCGATTATAGAGGAACCAAGGATGGTATTTTGAAAATTGGTATCATATTGTCTATATTTGGTATTAATATTTGGTTTATGGTATATAATATACTAGAATATTTTAGAGGATTATTATTGAGCTCATTAATGGTTTTCATAATCCCTATATATATGGGAAACCCCAAGTTTCTGTCGGTTGAAATTAATATTTTTCTTTTTTTTTCTCGTTGATTAATATTTTTATCTCAAGTGGTGCACTTAGATGTAATGTTATTCATTTATGTGGTTTTAACTATTGGATCTGAGTGGAATGAGAGAGTGTGTGGGTTCATTCATAATTCTAGGAATATAGTATTGGTAGGATATATTTATGATTCTTATGATTGAATAGTGATTGACATTATGTTAAACCAAAAGGAATGAATATTTAAATTGAATAAAGTTGGTATTTTTTTAATTTTTGGTTAAATAGAATGTTTGGAAATGATAATTCTCAACTATATAAATGTTAATGTTAATTAATGAGTAATTTTAATTATGGGACCTTTAGGAACACTGGTTTGGGTATCCTTGTTGTTTTGATTAAACCCTACGAATGGTTGGCTTAATAAGTGACAGTGACCCAGTTTATAGACCATGAGTTAAAAGATGGTAAACCATAATGGGTTTGAATGTGATGGATAGTGTAATTTTTCGTTTTAATCCTTAAGTGAGATTGTGACCTTGAGGTTGTAAAACTTTATATGTCAATTTTAATGTGTTAAGCCTAGTGGGTTATGACCATGTGTGTTGTGTGTTGAATAAAAAAATGTATGTCTTGGTTTATGGTGTTGTTGATGTTGAAAGTGGTTTCCATAATTCATTAATAATTATGTGTTTGGTAATGGAAGGAGGAGTACAACCCATGAGAAGTGACATGTTTTAGGTTCAATATATATGGATTAGTGGGAGATAAAATGTACTTTTATTGATATCAATATAGTTTATGGAGTTGATTCCATTTGGCATTAAAATGTGAACTGTGAGGTGGGTTAGTTGGGTGTCGAGTTCCTTTGTATGCATAAGGCACAATTGGGTGTTTTGGATATAGACAGTGGAACACAGAGTGTGCTTCCTATTTCGGGGTTGTCTTTGTTTTCTAAGTGGGAATGTCGTTGGTTTTGGGAAATGAAGTCTTATCATGGGGGAGGTTATCCTGGTTTTGTGAGTTATTTTGAAAGTGAATCCCCGGTGGATAGTTTAAAGGTGAAATAAATGAAATTTTGGTTCCATAAAGTTTTTATAAAAGGTTTGTTCATGCCTTGATTTCATTCAAAGAGAGTCACTTGTGTGTTTTTGGTCTATTTTGATGATGGTTTTGAATGGTATACTCATTCTGGTGTCCAGACCATCTATTTTGGAAACATTCAATTCATGGATATATGTTAACTCTTCATGGAAATATTGATAGGAAAGTTACACCATGTGGTTGGGGGTAATGTGGTTTGGATATTTGATTAAAACATCTTCAATACCTTGAGTATAATGTGGCTAATATACTAGAAGGCTTGGTTAGTTGTGTTTGTGGTAATTTGGCCTTGGATCTTGTGATGTACGACTTGTGGAATCTAGATTTGAGTTTAGTGAATGATCTCATTATAGTGCATGAACATGAGGATTATAGTAAGATTAGGGAAATAAAAATGTGATAGAGATTCATGGTTCTATTTGATATATGTGAATAGGTGGCTCAGAAACAAGAACCTATCATTTCTGATGGAAATTGAGATAATTTTCACTGTCTATGATCCAAACCATTTGGGTCTGGATTGGGGTGATGGACCACATGTATTTTCTTTTATAATTGTTTTAGTATTAGTAGAGTACATTGAGTGGTTTCATGGCTATAGTTACCTAGTAAATAATATTTTTAAAAATGCTTTGTTGAGACGCATGTGGTATTTGTGTGTTTTAGATGGAGAATCCCTCTTGAATTGTGGAAGATAGTGATTGGTGGTATGATTATGGGAAGGGAGGCTCAAAATCATTGAAGGAAATAATTGTTCACAATAATGATAAGTGACATCATAAATGGATTGACTATAGTGGTGTTAATTAACAATATCTTAGTGTTCTCTAAGATTGAAGCTGATCACGTCCAACATATTGACATCATTATGAGTACATTGAGAAAGAATTAGCTTTACACCAAGTTACATTAATGATTTTTTTCATTTAAGGAAGTGCATGTTGGATTGTTTTATCATGAAATGTTGAGGTTTATGTCTTGTGGTTGGGAGTGCACCATTGATAATTTGAAGAATTATCCTTAATATTGACAGAATGTCTCTAAATTCTACATTTTCAGTTCTTAGAATCTTGGAATGGGTTATGGGGATGTTCCATTTGTTTTCACTAGTGAGGGTTAGATGGACATGTTCACTTCTTTATCTCTACAGTGATGGGATCATGATCAATTATGGATGGAATTACTTGGGTGAGGCAGTGACAATGACACTCAAAATATGGGGAGTTATATGTTAGTAATAAATTTTTTTAGTATATTGTTGGCTGGATGTGGTGGCATCATAATTATAATAAAGAACATGTGAGGTGTATTTATGTAATATTTAGGGAAGTTTAGGTGGGATTTGGATATTTTGGTTTATCATGTTGAGAGTTATCTATTTTCTTGATCTAGTTTTGAATGAAATTCATGGTGTTTAGGACAGAGATGTGTCAGTAGGATGGTGGTGGTATGCCTTATTTGAGAAGGTGATGTTGCTAGGTATAGTGGTAACGTGCCTATAGTGGGGTTTGGGCATTTTAAGTGAGATTTGACCAGTGGCCCAACCCAGGTTTGTGAATTGAGAAGTTTTGGACAGTGGAAAACAACATCTTTCCTGATTTTTAGGTAATGTAATATACATTTAATAATAGAAATGGGGTCTTAAATAAAAACACGGTTGTTCTTGGTTCATGGATGGACGATAGATTTTGGTGAAATTATGTGTTCCATTTATGGTAATGATGGATTCTTATATTAGATGGTGTTCTTATTAATGTTTTGACATGTTCAGTTGGGAGATGCACTGGATACATTTTTCATAGCTTCATTTTGAGGTTATAGTGTGGTTTTCTGATGGTGACAGTCCCAAGAACTAGATATTGGTGGTTGTGAAACCAAGATTATGGCAGGAAGAACCATGGAGGGTGAGTGGTCGATTGATGAGGTTATCAATGTTTTGGGTTGGATGGGTTTTTGTATCCTCTATCATGTTGTTCTGTTTTGAAAAAGGGTGTTTTCTTGGGTTTTTACCAATTGATTTTCTTTGGTTGAATGTTGTGGTTTCGTTATGTTTTGGGTGTTCTGATATGGAAAAAGAACATCCGACCTTGAGAAATGGACCGATGTAGGTCTGGGAATGTGGTTCGATAATCATATGTTAATTTGGGTGATGTTGAGTGTGACGAGATATTTGAGATTGTGGAGAGAATTATACAAGAGGTGTTTCAATATTCTATCCCTAGATAGTGTAGCACTTTACTAGATGCTCTCCTTATGTTGTTGACTAAGTTGTATTACCTGATATTTTCTCATATGTTGATGTTTTTATTGATGATCTTGAGGCATGTTTATCCTTTAAGAATAATTCGACTTGTTTTTTGAATCATAGTGATAGGGTTTATGGAGTAAGACTGTGATTTTGTTCCAAATTTTGGATGAATTTACCATGTATGTCAGGAAACATTGGATAGGGAAGCATGTATTCATGGCCCTCGGTCTGACACTTTTTCCTTGCAGTTTTAGTTATGTTTAAAAGTGAATCTCATTGACGATTTGTTATAATATGGTTAGTTTTTAAGGTATCAGTTTTTGAGGGGTTTTCTCAATTTAAAATTTTTCTAAACCCTTCTTAAAAGGGTTACAGTTGTGTTTCCCAAGATTATAAGAAGACGCACTACGGAAAAATCACGGTTTAGCGGTGGTTCTTTTTCGTGGATTATTTGTTATTTATTTTATTTATTTTATTTATTTCGTATTTTATTTATTTTCTTTTATTTATTTCATATTTTATTTATTTATTCATATTTATTTTATTTATTTATTTCGTATTTATTATATTTATTTCATATTTATTTTATTTATTTCATTTAATTTGCATTACTTTATTTATTTTATATATGCATCCAAGCTCATGCCCATGCAATATAAAGAAATACTGTGTTTGATGAGATTTGAACCCCTAACCTCTTGCATATTTTCCAAACACATTACCACTCCAGCAAGCTCGTCATGTGGTTAATAAACATAATTTAATATACTTATATATACTAATTGAAAAAATAAATAATACATGACTAATAGATATAAACTCAATAATAATTAAACAATAAGCAATAATCAATAATTAATAACCAGTAATTAATAATTAATAGTTATTGATTTATTAGTTATTTATTGAGTTATTTATTATTATTTCTTATTTATTATAATAAATAACAAATAAATTTAAATAATATTTACATAAATTATAAATTTATGAAAATAAAATAATAAAATTATAAAATTATGAAATTAAAAGAAGAACGAAAAAGAATAAATAATAAATAATTAATAATAAATAATAAATAATAAATAAAAAGTAAAAAATAAAAAATAAAAAATAAAAAACAATAAATAGCAAACAATAAACGATCAACAATAAACAATAAATAATAATAAATAATAATAAACAAATAATAAGGAATAAATATTATATATTAAATATAAATATTAAATATTAAATATTAAATAATAAATAATAAATAATAAATAATAAATAATAAATAATAAATAATAAATAAGAAACAATAAATAATAATAATTAATAATAATTAATAATTAATAATTAATAATTAATAATTAATAATTAATAAATAAAAAATAAAAAATAATAAATAATAAATAATACTAAATAATAAATAATAATAAACAAATAACAAATAACAAATAATAAATAATAATGCATAATAATGAATAATAATAAATAATAATAAATAATAAATAACAAACTATAAATAATAATATATAACAAATAATAAATAATAATAATAAATAATAAATAATAAATAATAATAAATAATAAATAATAAATAAAAAACTATAAATAATAATAGATAACAAATAATAAATAATAGTAAATAATAAATAATAATACATAATAAATTATAAATTTTAAATAATAACAAATAATAAATAATAAATAATAAATAATAATAAATAAGAAATAACAAATAACAGATAACAAATAACAAATAACAAATAACAAATAATAAATAATAAATATCAAATAATAAATAATAATAATAAATAAAAAAATATATATATATATATATATAATATATAATATATAATATATAACATATAATAAATAATAAATAATTATAAATTATAAATTATAAATAAAAAAATAAATAATAATAAATAAATAATAATAATAAATAATAAATAATAAACAACAATTAATAACAGATAATAATACATATATAATAAATAATAAATAATAAATAATAAATAATAAACAATAAATAATAAATAATAACTAATAACTAATAACTAATAAATAATAAATATTAACTATTAAATATTAATAATAAATATTAATAATAAATAATAACAAATAATAATAATAAATAATAAATAATAAATAATAATAATAATAAAAAATAAAACATAATTAATAATTATAATTAATTAAATAATAAATAATAAATAATAAATAATAAACAACAATTAATAATAGATAATAATACATATATAATAAATAATAAATAATAAATAATAAATAATAAATAATAAATAATAAATAATAAATAATAACTAATAACTAATAAATAATAACTAATAACTAATAACTAATAAATAATAAACAACAATTAATAAATGATAATAATACATATATAATAAATAATAAATAATAAATAATAAATAATAAATAATAAATAATAAATAATAAACAATAATAATAAATATGAATATTAAATAATCATAACAAATAATAATAATAAATAATAATAATAAACAATAAATAATAAATAATAAATAAGAATAATAATAAATAACACATAATTAATAATTATAATTAGTTAAATAATAAATAATAAATAATACACAAAAATTAATAATAGATAATAATACATATATAATAAATAATAACTAATAACTAATAACTAATAAATAATAACTAATAAATAATAATTAATAATTAATAATTAATAATAATAATAATTAATAATTAATAATAATAAACAATAAACAATAAATAATAAATAATAATAATAATAACCAATAACACATAATTAATTATTATAAATAAATAATTAATAAATAATAAATAATAAATAATAAATAATAAATAATAAATAATAAATAATAAACAATAAATAATAAATAATAAACAATAAATACTAATATATTAATATTAATATATAATATATAATATATAATATATAATATATAATATATAATATATAATATATAATATATAATATATAATATATACTAAATAAAATATTATTATTAATAATAATATATAATATATAATATATAATATATAATATATAATATATAACTAGTAAGAAATATTAATAATAATAATAATAAATAATAAATAATAAATAATAAATAATAAATAATAAATAATAATAATAAATGATAATAATAAATAATAATAATAAACAATAACTAATAAATAATAATAATAATAATAAATAACACATAATTAATTATTAGAAATAAATAAATAATATTTAAAAAATAATAAATAATAAATATTAAATATTAAATATTAAATAATAAACAATAAATAAAATACATTAATAATAATATATAATATATAATATATAATATATAATATATAATAAATAAAATATTATTATTATTATTGATAAATAATATATAATATATAATATATAATATATAATAAATAACCAGTAACAAATATTATTATTATTATTAATAAATATTAAATATTAAATATTAAATATTAAATATTAAATATTAAATATTAAATATTAAATATTAAATATTAAATAATAAATAATAAATAATAAATATACATAAATAATAAATAATAAATAACCAGTAACAAATAATAGATAATAAATAAATTAAATTATATTATAAATAATAAATAATAAATAATAAATGAAACACGTGAAAAAGTACGAAAAAGGTGTGATAAGGGAGGAAAAATTACAAAAACGCATGAAAACTGATGGAGAAGCATGAAAAGGAAGCATTAGAAAGCATGAGAACACAAGAAAACTCATTTGAACTCTGAAAACCCTATTAAGAATTCAACATAATCATCATATTAACCCACAAAAACCCATCGATAAATATAACAAGTCATGAAAACCCAAAATAAACAGTAACAAATGGAGCAACCGTTAAAACCCATCAAAATGGTCATAAAGTGACAAAACATTGGACTCACATTAACAAAGATAATTTATGATCTGAGAGTCCATTCCAGATCCACGATAAGTCAAATCAAAGATCCTAAAACGATCTTTGAGCTGATAGGTTAAAGTGACCGAATGGACCGGCGGATCAGAAGTTACGACCATTTAAAAAAACTGACGGGGAACAGATGCTAGAAACGAGGCATCGAAAAACATAACAAACCTGATACCCACTAAAAAGGCTATAACTTATGATCCAAGAGTCCATGTGGGCACCACGACTAGTCAAACTGAAACTCATGGAATGAACTACGATCTGGCAGGCGGAGGATTCTGAACTGACACGTGGATCGAAAGTTAGGTCCATCTAAAAACAAGTTCGACGGGGAAACGGTGACAGAAATGGGGTTTTGGAGGACTTCAGAGGGGTTTTGGGGTCGAAAAACATGACAGAATCTTTCTTGTGTTGATTTGGTGTGTAGCTCTCTTCAATGGCTTCGATTTATTATGTGGTAGAGCCCAAACGGACACCCGGAGCGAATGTTATGGACGTTTGAAGTTGGAGAACTTTTTTTAACTTTCTTATAACTCTCATATCTTCCGCACCTTAGACTTCCTCACGGTTTTGATTACACGTGCCTCTATATCTCTTCATGAGCATCGATTTGACTGGTCGTGGTGCTCCAATGGATGTCCAGATCAAAAGTTATGGTAGTTTTAGTGATTTCGGGGTTTCTGATGTTTTTTTATTTTTTCTTTTCATTTCGCGGCGGTTTTACCCAAACCGCCACTATTTTGCGGCGGTTTTTTAAAAACCACTACTAATCCTTGAAAAAATTAAAAAAAAATCACACATTTGATGACTGTTTTTTCACAGCGGTTTTGAAAACCTTCGCAAAATGTCGATTTTCCTGTAGTAAAATGGGGCTGTTTTGGGGGATTTTTAGTGAAAATGGAAAAACATAGTCCACAGTATACATGGAAAATGGATTTTACTAACC
The DNA here is from genome assembly GCA_963277665.1 of Viscum album. Lineage (NCBI taxonomy): Eukaryota > Viridiplantae > Streptophyta > Magnoliopsida > Santalales > Viscaceae > Viscum > Viscum album. The sequence goes on from OY728119.1 coordinate 1,405,941,740, forward strand.
ATACTCCAAGGTTGTGAGACATGGAGGAGAAGAGTGAACGATTTATTAACCATTCATAGTGGTAAGTAGAAACCGCGAGGGCTTGCACAGAGCCAAACACTTGGCCTCCATATATTTCTCTAAACCGTGTGTCTCCCTAGAAACTATGCAACTCGAATAGTAGAGGTTTCATAGTTTTTGAACGATTATGAAACTTTTGAAACCTAACAATGAACCTTTTTAAAAGAGTGGAGTTAAAAAATTTCCCTCTCTGTCTTAATGCTTTCTCACATTATATTATCCCCCATTTTACCATCAATATCTTAGGGTGTGAACCAAAAACTCCCTCCACTTCCATAGACATCACTCGCTTAATTAATAGTTTTTCATTGTGTTTTTTGATGTGAATCAAAGAATTAGAAAATTATATGACTCTCTTTTATTTTATTTTATAGGAGATGATTTCTTTGATTTCTCTTATCTTTCCAAATTTCATGGCCCTAATTTCTATGGGATTCTTCTCCCCGATTTTTTAGGTTATTGTAGTTTGAATCAAGGCATGATGTTGCATAAATAGTTATATATAATCATGTGGTAGGTGATCATTGATATTTTTTCATAGTCATGATTTTGTTATTGTGTGTGCATTGTGACAATAAACTTCATTACAATGTCTCAATTACTTTTGATAAGGAAAGTAATTTTAGCCTTAAATTATTGTATGGGACCCTATATGGACCCCGTTGGGTCCATTGATGATGTGATTCCAAAACAAGGGGTACCCATGGGGTATGCATATTCCTAGAAAGTGGTGTAATAAGATATAAAAATTATGATTGTGATAATTAGTGAAATTAAATTGTCTATTGTGGCCTTTTGGTATCTTAGCATGGTAACAAGAGCTTCTAGGTTTAAATTGGGGATAGATTTTTATGACATGTTATGTGGATGAATTCAAATTTTTTCTATTAAAAGATTTTCCATAATTCATAAGGGGATTTTCAAATGTTTTAAAAGGTTTGTTTTGGATTCTAATTCATTTTTTCTTTTCAATGGGTGAAAATGAGTATTAAAATTGGATGATGTTTTGAAGTGATATTTTTTTCTAATGGTGATCATAAAGGGGTTTTAAAATTAGTTTCAAATAATATATTGAAATATGGAAGTGGTTTCCCAATTTATCAAAATGAATAAATATATGTTAAATATAGATTATATTGGAAATTAAATACTTGATGCCTTTTTTGTTTTTCAAATAATAATACCCATCTTTAAAAGGGTGGATTCATGTTGTTTTAAAGATTATTTGGTTTTTTTAGTTTTATTCTAAGAGAAAGGGTTTGGGTTTTATTTGATAATTTATTTTTTTTAATGTCCTATAATGAGATTTCAATATGATATGATATAATTTGTAAATTATAAATTGCAAATGGGACCTATTGATGCATTAAAATGGGTGTCAAGCATCATAAATTCTTATTGAGATAAAAAAACAAAAATGTGTTGGACCATGAAATGTGTTTCTAATATAGAGGGTACTGTTAGATAATAATTAAAGATGTGAATAATGGTTTGATGTTGATGGAGGACTGATCGTACTCATAATTGGGTTTTCCCAATGTGTCTCACAAGGCCCACTGATGTGTTATGTGGTTTGAATGATAAATTTTGGTTCCTTATCCTTGGGTCTGGCTAGAATTATTCTCTTGGTCTTCCACTGTGTTGTATGGTTTGGGTATGTAGACTCTAAGGACCCATACTTTACATACATTGTTATTACTTCAGAATTTAATCACACTTATTACAACATATAACAAAACCAAGAAAGGACCGTATAGGTATTGAGTCTTTAGAAACTGGGAAACATAAACAACTGGTTCATAAAGCATCTACTTTTCCTCCCACTTATTTCATCATATCTAGAGTCCCTTTTTGGCATATTCTACTTAATAACCTTCTTCCTAACCTGGGAAAATAAAACATACAAAAGGGTGAGCTCAAATGCTCAGTAAGGGTAAACAAAAGAAATATCAATCACATCATATACATAAGCACATAACTTTTGGAAATCTTAACCTGCAAAAGAGATCATAATTTCATAACATGGGATAAATCATAGTAGTGAAATGGAATCCCAATAATCATAACATAAAACATGAAACTTTGTGGCATACACACATAATCATAGAGAATCGTTTCTTGTTAGTCAAGACTCATTGCCAAGACTATCTTAGTGGACAAAGTCCATTTCTGAACCGAGTTCATTCCTCATTTCAGTCCTGTTTCACTGAACCGGTATAACCTACCGTTCCAGCCATGTATATCTCATGAGATATAAAATCTTTACCCAATGCATTGGAGGGAGATATAGGTCCCACCCATCTCATAATGATACCATTCTTATGTGTTCCACAAAATCATAAACCATACATCATATCATAACCCATGTAATAAAAATGGGATTCTTAAACATCATGACATCATAAAACAATTCATATAAGATAAAGGAATTCATAAAAATAATTCCATCACAACATAATCAAATCAATGTAATAATAGGGATATAAACAGAACCCTTTATTATCTTAGATGGAAAATAATTTTAATAAAACACTTGAACTCCATTCTTGAGGAAAATATCCTTTTTACTTCAAAAACACTTTTCCTTTCCTAACAAGTCATACAATTATAAAATAAAATAAGTTGATTAAAAATAAACTTGAAAAGTTGTAAAGGAAGCTTCTTGGAAATAATGTTTTAAAAATCCATTCATGTCGTATAAGTTAAAAAAACATTCTTCTTGTACTTTTATCGGAAAAGTCAAAAAAATACATCGTACGAAAAACAACAAAAGATTCCTTTCATATCTTTTACTAAAAACTCACCAAAGGGTAAAATAGGATTTAAACAATTGTAGGTGAATGGAAATAATATTACATATTGAGGAAACATGGATGTGGATGATAAAATACACCCCAGTAAATGCCAAAGTATAAACAATCTTGGATAAAAATGAGATTGTGATATTTCCCTTAACTTAGGTCTGATATGCTTTGTACGTTTCCGAACCTTCTGTATAATGATTTAAATAATGTTATTGACTTATTAAAGAATCATACTTATTTTTATGATATCATATATGGTTATATTCTTAGCTTCTTAGTTGTAATATTTCATTGCTACTTGTTATTCGGGTGTTTATAACTTTTTGTTCTTATGCGTGTTTTGTCGAATAAATTCTTATTCTTTTCTTTAGGTTATAGATACCTCATTTCCATAATGGTATTAGTGTAATATATATCATATTAATTAATTCAATTCATTTATATAATCATTATGAAATTAAGATCATGTAGAACGAGTCGCATCACATCGTGGAGACGGTATTCCGTACGTACGCACGAGTGATGATATCATTCCTATGATCGTGGAATTGTATTGGAGTGTATGTATACTATTTCAGAATCAGTATCTCTTTATAATAGTCATGAATAGTCATTATTTACACCATTATACCCATCTAAGTAAGGTGGTGGTAGAAAATAAATTACACCACGGCGTGGAGATGATATTCCGTACGTACGCACGCGCGGTGATTTCTTTTTCCGTAGGATGGATAGATGGTGAAATAGGGTTGTTTCATACATATAATAACGTATTCGTATATGAGTGATACTGATGTTATTACTTCATAATGAAACAACTAAAAAAGAATAAGTGGAAGAAGAATTAAAGATGAAAGAATCGGTAACGGACGTTACCTCTTCTTTGAAGTGCTTCTTTGAGACCTCCTTTTAGGGCACTAAAATAGGTCTTTGAAGAAGACCAGAACCTCTAGGATGTTTCTAGGGAAGTGGAGAGAAGCAATTGGCAGGGGTTGGCCGAGCTTGAAGGCTCAAAGTGGTGTGAGGAAGAGGGGGTGTAGGTGCCCTTTTATAAGGGAGGAGAGGGGCTCCTTTGGAAAAACTAAAAATATTATTTTATAATAAAGTCAAGTTCGGTTTTAAATAGATCCAAATTGATTTATTATGAAGTTAAGGTGGGGATGGGTCTAAATACTCTCATCCAATATAATTTAGACAAGTTTAGGTTCCTATTTTAACCTTATCATTTAGATTTAACATTAAGTTAAATAATTTTACTTTTACCGTGTCTTCTTGTGTTCTTATACTATAAGGTTAATAAACATACTATAAACAGCCAAACTAACCCCAAGTTGTTTATTATTAATATATATAACCTTATATAAGTCGTTTGGACGAACCTTAGATTTTTAGGAATAAAATAACAATTACTAATATAATATTTGTTTTAAAAACTATTTTATGTCAATTTTCACACTATTTAGTAATTAATTTTTGTGAAAATCATAACATAATGATTAGTTCGAAAAAAGTTAATTAAATCAATAATAACATGTCATATTAACCTATAAAATTATTTTAATTCATAAAAAGTCTCAAATTACATTTATTTGGGTATTTATAACATCAATTATGTCAATATTTCATTAATAAGATAATTACTTCATCATCTTTGTGTCATAAATAAATTAAATTATTTAATGTCTAAAAATTACAAATAAAATACCATTATGTATGAAATATTTTTATCTTTATAATGAATATTTATAGTCGAATTTATCTTATATATAACCTTATATTAAAAATTATTTCATTATTAAACTTTGATTTTAACTATTTGAACCCTTCTTTAAATAAATTAATAATAAATGTCCTAATCTAATCCAAGTGGGCCTAAATGGTCATATTTTATTCCTAAGTTTATTTTTTGTCTAATTACACTTATAAAATAGAATTATGACATGTGTTAGGGTAATAATAATATCATTTTTACCCTTAATTACCCTATTTACTTTTAACCGTGGTCAATAAAAGTAAAAAGTTACTATTCACCAAAAATTATTTTCATCTCATTGAACCACATTTTACTTACTGACATCAACCGTGTCTCTCGGATTTTTTAAATTCCACTCATAGAAGAGGTAAATTTAAGTTTTATGAAAAATTCAGTTTTTTAACTACGACTTAGTGGTTTCACTATTCATCAAAAATTGAATGTTTTCAGAAAAATACCAAAATTTCACCCTAGGATAATTTCGATATTCATAATCCAATAATGAAGTCCATTTTGAAAAATAAAATTTATAAAATTTCAAAAAGTGGTTATTACTATTCATAACGGCTAGTTTTAATAATATTTTATTAGCATATCATTGTTTAGTGAAACTCGGTATTGCGTATGACGCAAGCTATCGAGGAAGGTTGTGATTTAGTGTAAAGCAAGCCAAGCAAGTGTTGTGTGTAGAAAAATATTCCTTTGATGATTTATATAACATAAAAGTCTCGGGTGTTACATTCTACCCCCCATAAAATGAATTTCGCCCTCGAAATTCGTCACTTTGTAACAAACAGATGAGGATACCTCTCCCTCATTATATCCTCAAGCTCCCATGTAGCTTCGTCTAATTGGTGGTTCCTCCATAAAACTTTTACCAATCGAGTGGTCCTGTTTCGTAGGACTTTTTCGCTACGATCCAGAATCTCTATCGGTTGTTCTTCATACGAAAGATCTTGCTCTAGTGGTACAACTTCTGAGCTGAGTACATGTGAAGGATCAGGTATGTACTTTCTCAGGAGAGATACATGGAACACATCGTGAACTTGAGAGAGATTCAGTGGAAGCGCCAATCGGTAAGCTACCTTCCCAACACGATCAAGTATTTTGAAAGGACCGATATATCTAGGGCTCAACTTCCCCTTCTTTCCAAATATCATGACCCTCTTCTAGGGAGATATTTGTAAGAACACTTTATCACCCACTTCAAACTCTAGGTCTTTTCTTCAGTTGTCTGCATAACGTTTCTGTCGACTCTGAGCTGCTCTTATGTGTTGTTGAATAGATCTGACCTTTTCTTCCATTTCATCAACGAGATCAGGTCCTAATAGCTTTATTTCCCCAACTTCATCCCAGCAAGTTGGAGTCCTGCATTTCTTTCCATAGAGAGCTTCATAAAGATCCATTTGAATACTGGAGTGAAAGATATTATTATAAGAAAATTCCACCAAAGGTATTTGTTGATCCCAACCACCTTTGAAATCCATAGAGCAAGCTCTCAACATATCTTCTAGAGTTTGAATTGTTCTCTCAGACTGACCGTCTGTCTGAGGATGATAAGCAGTGCTGAAACTCAACTCTGTATCCAGAGTATGCTGAAGACTTCGCCAGAACATTGAGGTAAATCTCGGATCCCGATCAGATATAATAGAAAGTGGTACTCCATGCAGTCTTACCACTTCCTTTACATATATCCTGGCAAGCTGATCCAGAGAGAAATCCTCTCTAATAGCAATGAAGTGTGCAGACTTTGTAAGAAGATCCACTTTGACCCAGATAGCATTATTGCCTTTGGACATTTTAGGAAGTCATGTGACAAAGTACATAGCGATGTTTTCCCATTTCCATTCGGGTATGGGTAATGGTTGTAACATCCCCTTAGACGTTTGTCTCTTATCTTTAACTTTTTGACAAACCAAGCATCGAGAGACATATTCAGCAACATCTCTTTTCATTCCATCCCACCAGAAGTAATCTTTCAGGTCCCAATACATCTTTGTGCTTTCAGGATGAATCGAGAATGAAGAACTATGAGCCTCATCCAGTATCTCCTTCTTTAATTCGGGGATGGGAGGAACACAAACCCGATTCTTGAACTTTATTATCCCATCACAATCAAGGATGAATTCAGAAACATTTCTCACCTTCTTTTGTAACTCTACATCTTATTTCTGTGCCTCTTTTATCTTCACATGTATAGATGGTTGAACATTCATTTGAGAAAGATACGATTTTTCCTCTTTCATTATAATTCCAAGATCCATCCTTTGTAAATCCATAAATATTGGATCTTTTGTGATCCTCATCATGGATAAACTGGCATGGTCTTATCGACTTAATGCATCTCCCACCTTGTTTGCTTTCCCAGGGTGGTAATGAATTGAGCAGTCGTAATCCTAAATCATCTCCAACCATCTTATTTGGCGCATATTTAGCTCCTTTTGTGTGAAAATATACTTTAAACTTTTATGATCAATATAAATATCACACCTCTCACCATAAAGGTAATGCCTCCAAATATTTTATGCAAAGATTACCGCAGCTAACTCCAAATCATGAGTTGGGTAATTTTGCTCATGTATTTTCAAATGTTGTGAGGCATAAGCTATCACCATATCATTTTGCATAACAACACACCCCAAACCCTTCTTGGATGCATCACTGTAGATCACAAACCTTTCTCCACTACAAGGCAGTGTGAGCACAAGTGCACTGGATAACCTTCTTTTCAACTCCTTGAAATTCTCTTCATATTCCTCCATCCAAACAAACTTAACTCCTTTCCGAGTCAACATGGTTAGTGGATTAGATAATCGTGAAAAATCTTTCACAAAACGTCGATAATATCCAGCCAAACCAAGAAAACTTCGGATCTCAGTTACTGTTGTTGGTCTCGACCATCTTTCGATAACCTCGGTTTTTGCTGGATCCACAGATATCCCCTCTTTTGAGATTATGTGACCTAAAAATGATACTTTTTGAAGCCAAAATTCACACTTGTTAAATTTGGCATAAAGATTCTCCTTTCCCAAGGTCTTCATTATAATTCTCATGTGATCTTCATGTTCTTCCTTGCTCTTTGAATAGACAAGAATATCGTCTATAAATACTACCACAAATTGATCAAGATAGTCTCTAAATACTCTATTCATTAGATCCATGAATATAGAAGGGGCATTAGTAAGACCAAATGGCATCACTATAAATTCATAGTGTCCATAACTTGTACGGAAAGTCGTCTTTGGTATATCCTCCCTTTTGACCCTTAATTGATGATACTCTGAATGAAGATCAATCTTGGAAAAGTATTGAGCTTCACGTAATTGGTCAAATAGGTCATCAATGCGCAGGAGAGGATATTTGTTCTTGATAGTGATCTTGTTATGTTCTCGATAATCAATGCAGAGTCTCATTGATCCATCTTTCTTCTAAACAAAAAGAACAAGTGCTCCCCAAGGTGACGCACTAGGGAGTATGAACCCCTTATCAAGATTCTCTTGGAGTTTCTTCTTCAATTCCTGCAACTCAATTGGGGCCATTCTATAAGGTGTCTTTGAAATAGTAAAATCATCTGGTACGAGTTCTATTGAAAACTCAACTTCACGATTCGGTGGAAGACCCGGTAATTCCTCCGAAAAGACATCATCAAACTCCCGTACAATGGGAATATTCTTAATCGTGAGTTTCTCACCAACCATTTGAGATAAATAACCTTCATTTAGTGGAATCAATACCCATAAAATGGAAGAAATTTCCACTGGAAGGTTATGTTCATCCTTGCATCGATAGACGATCATAGATTGATTTAGAATATGAAATGTGACTTCCCTTCATTGGAAATTGATATGAGCTCCATGTAGAGAAATCCAATCCATGCCAAGAATCACATCAAATTCCACTATAGGAAGGATCACAAGATTTTCAGGAAGCACTTTCCCACAAACTTCAATCGGAGAAGAATTATAATCTTTTGATGCGACTGTTGTGCCATTAGGTGTTGTCACAGCTAACTCAACATCTAATTGTTGAGGTAATACGGTGATACCCTTAGAAAATACTTCAGAAATAAAGGAGTGGGTGGATCCAGAATCAAATAAAACATTTGCTACTTTAGAGTGGATGGTAAGTGTACCTTTCACCACATCGTTATCGTACTCCACATCGCTGATAGAAATTTCTTGTGACTTTCCTTTGTCTTTAGCCTTATGAGTTTATTGACATCGACCATCATCATCAACCCTTGGATTTGGGAATTGATTGGCATAATGCCCCATCTCCTTGCACTTGAAACATTGAAGTGTAGTAGGTTCATTCCGTGTATCCCTTCCTTTGTTTTCATCATTAGACATCTTCTTTCCATCATCGCGACATTCAAATGCCCGATGACCTTCCTTTCCACATTTGAAACATTTACTTGTCCCTTTAAAACAACTCCCTCCATGTTTCATTCCACACTTTGAGCATAAGGGAAAGCTCATCTTCTTTTCAGTGTGCTCTTTAGATTTTCCTTTGAATTCCATTTTCCTCTTCTTATCAAACCCATATGACTGATGGGTTACTCCAATTTCCATCTCAACTTTGAGAGCACATCGAACGATTTCCTCATAGCTATTGAAGTCCCTTATGGATAAGGCCCCTCGAATACTTGGTTTTAAGCCACTAAAGAATCGATCTATCTTACTCTCAGGTTGGATAATAATACCATAAGCGTACCGTGCAAGTCTTGTAAAATTTACTTCATAGGTACCAACATATTCATCATCCTTTTTCTTCAGTTCAAGAAACTCTTTATCCATCTTTGTTCAGAGAATACGAGGGATGTACTTATTGAAAAATAAGTTCTTGAACTCGTCCCATTCTATGGATTCAATTTCATCCCTTTGACTCGTATTCTTAATAAGATTTCACCATTGATCAGCATCACCTTCCAAACGATACACTGCTAAGATGACTTTATCATGCTCAGAACATTGAAGAACTGAAAATATCTTTTCAGTAGTACTAATCCATTGTTCAATAACTAATGGATCAGTAGACCCGCTGAATGAAGGTGGACGATGTCTCATGAAGGATTCAACATAATGTTTCTCCTTCCTTTGCTCGTTTGGAAGTCCTGCATGATTCATAGCTTGAGAAAGTTGTGTGAGCATGGCTAAAATATTTTTCATTACAGCTCCCATAACGTTTGGTTGCTCAGGGGGACAATCATTACATTGCCCGTCGCATTCCGCATTAACATGGTTCCTTCGGGTTCCAGCCATTGACTAAAACCAAGAAGAATAGTGTGAGAACACTAACTATAATAGGAAAACCACATAATCAAGAATAAAATTTCACACTTAAGGTCTTATCCTAGGTTATTCATTGCCATTTCTAAAACACTAAGATTGTGTTCTATGCTTAGACTTGTCCTTATGGTTCTTACTAAGGCTTTCACATCCTAGTTTCTAAAGGTTGACTATACCTTTCCTATGATACCAACTATAACGACCCATACTTTAAATACATTGTTATTACTTCAGAATTGAAGCACACTTATTACAACATATAACAAAACCAAGAAAGGACCGTATAGGTATAGTGCCTTTAGAAACTGGGAAACATAAACAACTGGTTCATAAATCATCTACTTTGCCTCCCATTTATTTCATCATATCTAGAGTCCCTTTTTCGAATATTATACTTAATAACCTTCTTCCTGACCTGGGGAAATAAAACATACAAAAGGGTGAGCTCAAATACTCAGTAAGGGTAAACAAAATAAATATCAATCACATCATATACATAAGCACATAACTTTTGGAAATATTAACCTTCAAAAGAGATCATAATTTCATAACATGGGATAAATCATAGTAGTGAAATGGAATCCCAATAATCATAACATAAAACATGAAACATTTTGGAATACACACATAATCCTATAGAATCATTTCTTGTTAGTCAAGACTCATTTTCAAGACTATCTTAGTGGACAAAGTCCATTCTGAACCGAGTTCATTCCTCCTTTCAGTCCTGTTTCACTGAACCGGTATAACCTACCGTTCCAGCCATTTCTATCTCATGAGATACAAAATCTTTACCCAATGCATTGGAGGGAGATATAGTTCCCATCCATCTCATAATGATACCATTCTTATGTGTTCCATGGAATCATAAACCATACATCATATCATAACCCATGTAATAAAAATGGGATTCTTAAACATCGTGACATCATAAAACAATTTATATAAGATAAAGGAATTCATAAAATTAATTCCATCACAACATAATAAAATCAATGTAATAATTGGGATAGAAACATAACCCGTTATTATCTTATATGGAAAATAATTTTAATAAAACACTTGAACTCCATTCTTGAGGAAAATATGCTTTCTACTTCGAAAACACTTTTCTTTTCTTAACATGTAATAAAATTATAAACTAAAAGAAGTTGATTAAAATTTAACTTGAAAAATTGTAAAGGAAGCTTCTTGGAAATAATGTTTTAAAAATCCATTCATGTCGTATAAGTTAAAAAAACATTCTTCTTGTACTTTTATCGGAAAAGTCAAAAAAATACCTCATACGAAAAACGACAAAAGATTCTTTTCATATCTTTTACTAAAAACTCACCGAATGGTAAAATAGGATTTAAAAAATTATAGGTGAATGGAAATAATATTACATATTGAGGAAACATGTATGTGGATGATAAAATACACCCCAGTAAATGCCAAAGTATAAACAATATCGGATAAAAATGAGATTGTGATATTTCCCTTACCTTAGGCCTGATATGCTTTGTACATGTCCGAACCTACTGTATAATGATTTAAATAATGTTATTGAATTATTACAGAATCATACTTATTTTTATGATATCATATATGGTCATATTCTTAGCTTCTTAGTAGTAATATTTCATTGCTACTTGTTATTCAGGTGTTTATAAATTTTTGTTCTTATGCATGTTTTGTCGAATAAATTATTATTCGACAACTTTAGGTTATAGATACCACATTTCTAGAATGGTATTAGTGTAATATATATCATATTAATTCATTAAATTCATTTATATAATCATTATGAAATGAAGATCATGTAGAACGAGTCACATCACATCGTGGAGACGGTATTCCGTACGTACGCACGAGTGATGATATCGTTCCTATGATCGGGGAATTGTATTGGAGTGTATGTATACTATTTGAGAATCATTATCACTTTATAATAGTCATAAATAGTCATTATTTACACCATTATACCCATCCAAGTAAGGTGGTGGTGGAAAATACATCACACCACGGCGTGGAGACGGTATTCCGTACGTACGCACGCGCGGTGATTTCTTTTTCCGTAGGATGGATAGATGGTGAAATAGGTTTGTTTAATACTTTTAATAACATATCAGTGTATGAGTGATACTGATGTTATTACTTCATAATGAAACAACTAAATAAGAACAAGTGCAAGAAGAAATAAAGATGAAAGAATCGGTAACGGACATTACCTCTTCTTTGAAGTATTTCTTTGAGACCTCCTTTTAGGGCACTAAAATAGGTCTTTGAAGAAGGCCAGAACCTCTAGGATGTTTCTATAGAAGTGGAGAGAAGAAATTGTCAGGGGTTGGCCGAGCTTGAAGGCTCAAAGTGGTGTGAGGAAGAGGGGGAGGAGGTGCCCTTTTATAAGGGAGGAGAGGGGCTCCTTTGGAAAAACTAAAAATATTATTTTATTATAAAGTCAAGTTCGATTTTAAATAGCTCAAAATTGATTTATTTCAAAGCTAAGGTGGTTATGGGTCTAACTCCTCTCATCCAATAGAATTTAGACAAGTTTAGGTTCCTATTTTAACCTTATCATTTAGATTTAACATTAAGTTAAATAATTTTACTTTTACCTTGTCTTCTTGTGTTCTTATGCTATAAGGTTAATAAACATACTATAAGCAGCCAAACTAACCCCAAGTTGTTTATTATTAATATATATAACCTTATCTAAGTCATTTGGCCGAACCATAGATTTTTAGGAATAAAATAACAATTACTAATATAATATTTTTTTAAAAACTATTTTATGTCAATTTTGACACTATTTAGTAATTAATTTTTGTGAAACTCATAACATAATTATTAGTTAGAAAAAAGTTAATTAAATAATTAATAACATTTCATATTAACCTATATAATTAGTGGAATTCATAAAAAGTCTCAAATTACATTTATTTGGGTATTTATAACATCAATTATGTCAATATTTCATTAATAAGATAATTACTGCACCATCTTTGTGTCATAAATAAATTAAATTATTTATTGTCTAAAAATTACAAATAAAATACCATTATGTAGGAACTCTTTTTATCTTTCTAATGAATATTTATAGTAGAATTCATCTTATATATAACTTTATATTAAAAATTATTTACTTATTAAACTTTGATTTTAACTATTTTAACCCTTCTTTAAATAAATTAATAATAAATGTCCTAATCTAATCCAAGTGGGCCTAAATGGTCATATTGTATTCCTAAGTTTGTTTTTGGTCGAATTACACTTATCCAATAGAATTAGGACATGTTTTAGGGTAATAATAATATGATTTTTACCCTTAATTACCCTATTTACTTTTAACCGTGGTAAATAAAAGTAAAAAGTTATTATTCACCAAAAATTATTTTCATCTCATTGAACCACATTTTACTTACTGACATAAACCGTGTCTCTTGGATTTTTGAAATTCCACTCACAGAAGCAGTAAAATTATGTTTTATGAAAAATTCAGTTTTTTAACTACCACTTAGTGCTTTCACTATTCATCAAAAATTGAAAGTTTTCAGAAAAATACCAAAATTTCACCCTAGGATAATTTCGATATTCCGAATCCAAAAATGAAGTCCATTTTGAAAAATAAAATTTATAAAATTTCAACCAGTTGTTATTACTATTCATAACGGCTAGTTTTAATAATATTTTATTAGCATATCATTATTTAGTGAAACTCGGTATTGCGTACGACGCAAGCTATCGAGGAAGGTTGCGATTTCGTGTAAAGAAATCCAAGAAAGTGTTGTTTATAGAAAAATATTCCTTTGATTATTTATAAAACATAAAAGTATCGGGTGTTACATAGACTGATGAACCAATTTATATTGATTTGGAGTAAAATGAATAAAGAACGACCCTATGACTAAAACAGTTTAACCCACTTTTGAATGTTTTTAGACTTTTAGAATGTGATTAAATAGGATTTATTAGTTTGTGTGTGACTTTGAACATGAGATAAAAAGTTTTTATTTGAGTAAAGTTAAATAATGGGTCTTTTTTTGAATACTTATTTGGTTATATATACTTTTAACCCTTCTTATAATATTTGGAGACTAGTTATTTCACTATACATTGATGGTTATGTCCTACATAGTTATACTCACACCAACCTAGGGCCTCTAAAGAACATTGGTATCTAAGTAGATGATACTTGTTTTAGGTATAGGTTTAGGATAGGTAAATATCATTATGGTCTATGCATGGGATGATTGGTTGGAGCATTGGATGTTATGACATGGATTATATTTAGGACCATTATCAAATTTTTATTGTTTTATTAAATGGTTTCCTCTCATTTATGAATTTCATTCATTTAGTGTGAATATTTTATTTTTATATCATGTCCCACTTGGGTTTTTTCTTTCACTAGCCATATGTCATATCATTTACTACTTGACCTTATTACCATATCATTTGACATTATTTCCATTGTTATTTTACTCTAATAAGTACGTATAGTCCCCCATTAATACCTCCATAGAGCCTTGTTTCTTTTCTGTGGTCTATGGTGTACACGGATGTGTGCCTACGGTCATGTGGTGCACTGACTCGGTGAACCAATTATAGTGTCATGCAGTACGAGATGATACATCATTCACATGTTCTACTCTTAGTAGTTACACCAATGGAGAATGATCTTTATTATAAAGAATAAAAATATAAAACATGGAATGTGCTTATAATGTTCCTTGGAATAAGACTATTTTACTATTTAATGTTCATTAGAGGAATAAAAAATTCCAAGAAGCAACATGGGAACTCTTATATGTGATCAGGAAGATGTTTCCCAAATTGTTTGTATCAAAGTGACATAATTTTGGGTGGGAAATTATTTTAATGTTATTAAATATAACACTATGAATATATATATAAAATTAATTGAAATAAACATGAAGTATTCGATAGATTTTTTTATAAGTAAACCCAACAATAAATTTACCCTAAATATAGAATTTTGTTATTACCTAGAAGTTAAATTGTTTACATGAATAATAATCATTACAAAATTATGTAAAATTTATATAATAGTTTTATATAATTTAATTATATTAGTTCATGTATAATAAATAAGTAATCATATTTCTATAGAGTAATTTTATACATCAAAATATTTCTTTCTTTAAAAATAAAATTCATTGCATTTTATGATAATATTTTATAACTAATTTCTACCACATTAATAAATTTTATTTTATAAAAATATTATCACTTCTTAATTCAGATTATCAAACTTCTACTAATGTTATATTTTGGTATTTTTCTGAAAAGGTTAACTTTCACTAAATAAAAGAAATTACCAAATTTTGTAAAACTATAATTTTTTCATTTGAAAATCCAATTATATTTTTAATTTTACATTAGAGTATCATAATTCTCCTTTAATTATAAATAATATAATTAATTACATGGGAATCATCATTATAAATTATTGTGGTATAAATTCATTTGTTTTCTTAAGATGTATTTTTTCTAAAAACTATTTTCCTCAACATAATGTGATCTTCATTTTAACATATTAAAATAATGTCTAATTATGAATTATTTTAATGATATTTTAGGATAATATATTCATAAAAATATTTTCTCATTTATCTATTCTTATTTACATTTTATTGAATTAAGTTTAACTTAGTTTTATGATTAAAAAAACTTTTGTCTAAAAATGTTTTTATATTGTATTCTGTATTTATATTAAGAATAATTTATTCAAATTATAGAAATTTTATAATGTAGAACTGATTCTATATTCTTAATCGGAATAATTTATATTTTGTATAAAGTCATACATAATTATTTGACCATAATGAATAGTAATAATGTTATAAAATTATCACCAAGGAAAAAAGGTAATATCATGTCAACCTTGGTTAAAGCTATGTGATAATGCCATAATTTTCCAAATAAATTATTATTTTTGGAGATATTTTGATTCTAATAATCTTATTTACGAAAATTAATTATTTATGGGACACTTTTCTCTTGAAGTGACTTAATAATATTTTAATTCTTTAAAATATTCTTGGTTTTTCCCTCCCCATACTTATAAAAGGACACTCATCACCTCTTTTTAATAAACATTATTGGGAAAACTAGATCAACCAAACCCTACCCAATTATACTCCCAACTTATATATCTACTAATTATTGGATCTTTCCACCTTAATATACCATTCTATGTTTACTTAATAAGGGATCTAATGGATTTATGTTGAAGAATAAGTAATCATCTTACCTGAACTATTTGAATTTATTTCTTGTTCTACATACTTTAAATCCATGATAATGTATATAAAATAAAAAATTTCATAATACTAAATATACTGAAATGTTATTATGATTATGTAAGAACCATTATCCACCCACCTTTCTAACATATGATAAATAAATGTATCCCTTGTGTGTACGTTTGGACTGACATTGAAATGTAGCTATGTTATTCAATTTTCATCACCATAATTAATGGTGGGTTGTTATGATGCATTTAATGTTTATATATGATATTTATGAAATAATTATTTATATGTAATATTAATATCTTATTTACCTTCTGACCATTTCATCTATTGGGAAATAAAAATGTTGTTCTTGCATACATGTGGACAACCACCACTATTCAAAGATGATATTAATTTATTTTTATTTCATTAAATGGATGGTAATAAGTATATATTTAATAAATATATAGGATATCTATGAGATTATAATTATTTTTGAAAGTTGAATTTATAATGGCCTTTATTTCATTACATACATGAAAAAACCAAATCATAAATCATGTGTACATATGAAATATAGCCTCCATAATGTGATTTAATTTATTTTCTACAACCAATTTATATGAATTATTAAAAAAGGTCACATAATTTAAAATTATGATATATAAGTAATTATTTTTATTCTATATATGTTTAAACGTAGACCACGGTTTAGGTACTATAACTATCCAACCAACACATTCATGAAAAATAGACGAGTTCACAATCTAATATAATGAAGAATTATTAATAAAAGTATAATTGTAAATTAAAATGGAATGGGACATAGTATTTTATGAATTAATATGATATTTACTAGATTTAGAATAAATATAAATATATAATACCGGTATTTTGAACACATATATAGAAATATGATACTTTAGGTAATAGATTTATGTTTCAATCCCATTTTAAATGTAATTGTTTGTGGTTGAATTTACATTGATGTAATTATATAATACTTATATGATTAAAAAACATTAATTTTTTATCTCATATTTTAAATCAAAATGTGTTCATGTAATATTAATATTTTTATCTCTTTAGTACACAAAATGGTATAGTAATTATCTTTAAGAAAAATATTCTTTATTTCTCAAAATTCCAATTGGAAAAACATTTCCTTCCATATCTGTATATTGTAAAATGTTTTCATGAATGTTTTTTATATTCTTCTGTGATTTTTGAAATTAATTTTTACCCATGTTTTTCTTTTTAAAATTTTTATTAAAAATATTATTCTTGTTTCTTTCTGAATAAGCTATTTTTACATAATGATGTAAATAGAATCTTTATATTAAACATTATAGGATGGATGAACTTTTTTTTAAAATGAACACACATTTCATGGAGGTTTCAATCACATGTTTTATTCTTAATTTTAAATGTATATCATGTAAATAATACTTTTTCAATTTTCATATTTTCAATAACTAATATCAAACTATAAAATATATTCATTAACAAGCGCTTCTCTGAATTTTTAAATGTATTTTTTTCTATATCAACATCCATTGATATTGATTTTTATTCATTGGAATCATCATCTAATGATATAATCCTCATTTTTTCTTTATAATTTACTTTATTATGATGATGATATCTTGGTGATTTCTTTATCATCTCCATAGGTTATGATATATTGATATGACTATATTTTTATGAATTTATGGAATACATTTGAATGGATTTTGATTATTTTATAGTTGGGTCCATAATATACATACAATGCATTGGGAAATATGGTGATAATTATCATGTAATGATGACGATAATCATTAGCATCATTGTGAATATATTTTTATAGATATTGATATATGACTACGATTTCATCTGTCTATGCTCATGGGAATATAAGTGGAAAATATTCTTAAAATATTCATTCACATTTTGATTCATGAGTATAATAAATTTATATATATTCTCACTAGATTATGTTTTAACAAGATTGGGTTTATCTATATTTAAAATATTATGATTTCATATTATTATTATCCCACATATCTATGTTATGACTCTTTAATGAAGATTAATTTTATAATATACTCTGTAATAATGATTCCACATACGAATTGATTTTGGAGTTTATGATCACTGATTTCCTGGGTATATATATTTTAAATTGATAAGATGAACATAAATAGGTTATTTTACCCTTATGTTAATATTGTTATCTAATGATTGATATCTCCCATTTTTACCCTTACTAAGCATCCAAGATCACCCTTTCTTATGTTTTCTTTCCAGATATTTTGATGGAATGTTCTATGTTTGATTATTACATAAGGGTTCCTTATGTAATGAATGATGTTAGAGATGATAAATATTGTACATAAATAATATTTTTATTTGTCTCTTCTGTAAATAAAATAAACCATTACGGTTCTTAGGAATGTATATTTGTGAGATATATTTATTATTCATTGAAGAGTTGAAATATTTATGTATGGTACACCTATATCACTATATTAGATGTCAGGGGTATTAATTACACAATAAAAACAATATTGGCATGTAATATAAAAATTTTACTCAATAAAGGGTGATTGGTATAGAAACTCATACAGTTTAAGTAACATTTTAATCAAAATCCCTTTCAACATTGTTATAATTTTAATAAAATTCCATTTAAATAAGGTATATGATATGTATATTTAATACTTATGAGTATGGTAAGATACATTTAGGATTTAATCTCACTATATTAATGGTATTATGGGTCACATTTATAAATATGTCTCAAGAAAATTAATTAGAGAAAAATAACTCCTTAAAAAAATTTATGCTTCGTCAAAATGCACATAAAAATTATATAAAAAAATGAAACTATCTTAATCACCCATTTATGAAAATTATTAAAATATATAATTTATTATAAAAATTTTATAATAATTTTATAAAATTATATTAGTTAGTCGTTATCTATATCTGATAACAAATGTGAAAAATTGTAACTATTTTTAACAAGTTTCATAATGTTGGTGTTTTTATTCATTCTTTACCAAAATTTCATTATTCCAAAATAATAAATTGTATTTTACTTTTTTCATATAATTATTTATAACTTTATAATTCTTTTCTATGGTATTTTTTATTATTTCTAATAATGATTAATTTAGTGATGATAATCTTTCAATGATTCTTAGTGAATGAAGGGTGTTTTCTTAAATAAAGTGTAATATATTTATTACTAAAAAACATTTTTTTAATCATTTTTGTCATAAATAAACATAAATTATATTACCATAGTTATTCAAGATATAAATTTATAGCATTGTTAGAGTAGGGGTTAAACCAGCCAAAACAAGAATGTATCCTAAATAATAAATGATTTTGATTTAATTTAGTTTCAATATCCATATAAAATGATTATAATGGTAATAATTATTTATTATAAGGGACAAATATCATAATTGGAAATATTTTGAAGTATTATATTACATATATGTAGTTATTTATAATATGAAGAGACCATTTTCTCTCTATGAATGGTCTTTTGAAAGGTTTAATTTACCATAGTTTTCAGTTACTCGTATTTTTAAAAGGCTATCAATTAATTATTTTTGTAACATTTTAAAATTTATTAAATCAAAATATATACATTAAACCCATTCTCATGGTCATACATGTAAGGTGGTTGTAAAAAGTAAATCATAAATCAATCGTTCCATAGAGGTGATAGTTCACATGTATGCATTGTTGAAGATTTTGTTCTCCATTAAATGGAGAAATTAAGAAATATATTTTATCATTTGATAATATAAAATATTTTATAAATTACATATTTATATTTTAAATTTCATATATTTAATTTTATTATAATGTGGTTAAGTGAAATTAAAAATGGTGCATTGTGGTTGTTATAGTCCCCACAATACATGAGTGATTTTTTTAAGGAAAATAAAATGGTGGTTATCACATATACAATTATTATAGTCACAAAAAAAATAAAATGATACATATATAGTAATTTTAAAATAATGTAATGGAACTTGATACGAAATATGTTAACATAACGAAATATAAATGAGAAAGGTGTTGTGCAAATTTTATATATCACTTCTTGGAATATATCCTTTTAAATGGGGTTAATCATTTGAGGGAAGTAATTTTGAGGTGAGAAAATCCTATTGAAGGATCATATGAATGATAAAGATATTAATGGAGATATTTTTTCATAAATAAGTGGGTTTTCATGTGAAGGGATGTAAGAAGATGAGTTCCCCTTTTGTTGTGTAAATGGATGACATTTTTTTCATGCCATAAAATATAAAATATAAAATAATATGTATAAATTCAAATGTATTGTGCCAAAAAAATTATAAATAATATATTAGGAAATATATATGGATGATATAGGCTTAAACCATTTATTACCATATATATTTTAAACATGTTTTTAATTCATTACTATTATATTTTTCAATTTTACGATTTTATCTTTCATTATGGTAACTAGATCTTACCTATTTTAACTTATCCTCTAGGATCAAAAGTAAAATTTTTATTATTACACAATTTGGGCCAAATGATTAAAAAATTTAAATCCATTTCATTTGGTTAAATTTCCAAAAAAAATTAAAAATTAAATTAAATTTCATTATATATAATTTATTAAATATAATTTATTATAAAAAATATAACTTATGTTCTCAAATGTAAAATATGGGTTTATAAATTAAAATAAATATTTTTTAAAATTATAAGTAAACTTATAAAATACATATTTTCTCTTATTAAAATTTTCCATTAATATCTAATATATACGTATTTAGTAATAATGTCATAAAATTTTAGTTAATTACAAAAAAGTAATTTTACTATATTCACCAAAAAAATCAATTTAGAAAGATAATAAAAATATTCATAAAATTATATTTACATTATAAATATGAAACTTTTATTTAAATTTTCCAATCCAATTTCAATAATTTTTTATTTTATCTTCTAAATAAAATACTAATATAAAATGAGAAACATTTTTATCAGAATATAACATTTTAAAATACTATGGCTCTTATTTTAGTTTCTTTTAAAAAAGAATAAATATTTAATTAATCAATCAATATTCAATTTTATTAAAGTCATAATCAAAAAATAATATAATCGCTTTTTTAATAAAATGTATATCTCAAGAAATGATCGATTCTTAAACAAAATTATTATTTATGTAAATTTGTAAAATATTAACTTTATATATATTAATATATATCAATATATATATTAAAATATTTTGTAATTTAGTTACACCTATCCATACTACGAAATTCAATTTATAAGTTTTAAAAAACCAAAACATATAATGGTTTCTTTTTTGGGTGTCGTATATAGATAAAACTAGAGAACATATTTTACTTAATTAATGGGAAACACTTATTAAAGTCTGGATTCACTGTATTCCCCTACCCCTAATTAAGTTATATCTTATTGATTTTAAAAATAATATGATTATATTAAATTCCATGTAGAAAATACTAATAAATAATACAGTGGTAGTTGATCATGGATTGATTTTAGATATGATGTGAGATTTCCCTATAAAAAATTTGATATGAGCCTTTTATAAATTATGATAGTCTTTTCCTAAAATATTCCCAATAAGTTAAGAAGAGAGAAAGGCACATTAAATAACTCACAAAAACATTGAATAAAAGCCATATACTATAGATATAATAATAATATCACCAAATGTGTTTATTTATAATTGAATATCAAATAGGTGAAAACATACACGACATATTATATACAACAAAATAGAGATAGGATCACATTATTATTCAATAGAAGTTTTTTCATAGGTTATTCCTTGTTCCTAGGGTGTAAACAATTATTAATGCATATTTTTATCGTTTCCCTTGTATTAGGGAATTTGTATTCATAATACATGATTTATATATAATTATATCAATTTATTCTTTTAGAATCTACCTTTAATTAAAGATTTTTTGGTTTATGGAATTTATCTCCACAAATATAACATCTACCCATTTGTTTATGGAAATTTCCCCTATAAATATATTCACATTTTCTACATTTAAAGATTTTATTCTTCTTACATTACTTAACTATGTCATAGGATATTCTCAGATACTCCAACCTTCTCTACTTTATCCAGATTTCGTCTTAGACTATGTTAACAATTTTAATCATATTTTGTGACATCTATTTTAGCATAATCATAAGTCTTCTCACTCCAACTCCAATTCTAATAGGTTTTTCAATGAATTAGTCTTTTAATTTTTCCTCACATCAATTTTTACTTCTATTTATAGCCATTACTAGGATAAAATGTTGGTAACATGAGTAAAAAATCATTAACACTGTTATATTATTATCATAACTGGTTGTCTAAAAATTTAACCATAACTTGTCATATTTTATAACACTGTAACATTAACCAGTATTTCTTTTATTTCAAACTATATCACTCATTTTACACCTATATAATTCTTTATTCAGTACAAATTACTTTAAGTTGAGTTTTATCATACTTCATCACATGATCTATTAAAATAATGTGGGAATAAATCCTTCATAGTGGTTCCAAAAAATATGATTAACCAAAAAATTTCCCCTTGTAGTTTCTATAAGGACCCATCCTCAAAACATTACATAACGTTGAATTTTAGTCAAGAGCATACATTCTTAAACATTGAGAATATTTTCAAGATTATATTTTTAGATAATTTGGACATAATACATACATAACATACCACATTAATAAAATGAGAATACTATGAATATAATATCCATTTTTTTTTCTAAATAAAACTTTTAAAATAAAACATGGATTATTTTTCATGAAATTATTCATAACATCCAACATGAATTATTTATTACTCTTAACCATACATATACCCTGTGAAATAATTTTTAAAAAACTTGATGAGAAAACAAATCTATGTATGGTACATAAAAGAGAATGTAACTATTAGTATATTAGTACTTATAATCCTATGAAAACATTTTAATAATGACATTCGTCTCACCCATAAAGTATCATATACATAAATTTTGAAAAAAAAGATTATCAAAGAAAAAAAATAAATAATCCATTTATTTAACTTGTGGATTTAATTAATTAAGATTGTAACTCTCTCAGCCACCATATTATTTGTAACCATCACAACTACCTTATGATTTAACCCCACATCTACCTTTTGGTGTAACAATCGTTGTTACACTTGGAGTAACCATTACAGTCGACCTTAAACATAAACATACCCAATGAATTTAAGGGATATATAGGTCCCTCCATTCACCATAAAAATTCCCAAAAACCATAACATAATCATAAAACATTAAAAATTTCATAAAAACATTACATTATAATTTTGTAAAATATTATTTTAAAAGATGCTTTTTAGAAAGATTCTACTACAAATATCATATACTTGTGATGAGAATTAGTTGAACGAAATGAATATGTGTATATATTTTAAAACACCTAATATAATATAATAAAAAAAATTAATTACACAAATATTCTTAGTACCACATAAACAATGATGTAGAAGGTTAACCTAAAGAATGGAAATTGGGTTAAGAATTCCTTACTTAGGGTTATCCTTACATAAAACGTGTTAAGAAACATATATAATGGTTGAAAGTGTGTTATTAATTTTCATAATAAACTATACTCATTCTTATAATACTTTATATTATCGAATTATAACAACGTTTTACCCATTTATTAATAATACATTGATATTTCTATAGTTTCGGGTGCACTCTTTTCATTGTTTCCATGGTCGGTTCGTTAGGGATTTTCTTGTCGAATGGAATTGAAACTCCCAGAGTTGAATAAAATGGTATTAAAATGTTTCTAGAATATTAAATGATACCATATATCAATTTTCTCTAATATGATGAGGAATCATTACATAAAAAATTATTGAGAATGATTTGTTTTGCAGTTTTTAAGATCATCATGATCATATAACATCTCATTTAATATCATGTTCATATATTGGATCCAAAACATTGTATAACATATAATATGTATGATACATTTATATTTAAAAATATTAATTGTTTTTTTGTTATCCTTGAAGGTTGTAATGTAAAATGAAAGTGTATCATCCATAATGGAAGTAAATCAACACCTCACGGACGATGTTCTCATTTTTAGAATGAAAAAAAATCTAAGAGATTTTATGATACATATACCATAATAACAACATGATTCTAGTATATATATGATACTGAAGTTTTCATAAATAATTGGATAGTATGTGAGGATAAAGTAGAAGTGAAAAAGTAATTAAAAGAGAAAAGGAAAGAATCTTACCTCTTGAAAGTTTCTCATTGAGAACAACCTCAGGGATCTTGGAAGTAATATTTTCATAGGAAACGAACCTATATAATGTGTAAATATATTATTTTAAGAGATAATTTAATAGTTTAGCCAAAACAATATGGCTTAAGGTGATGAAATATGTGAAGGGATGAGTCCCTTTTTATAATTGAGGTGTGGAGTAACTTAATAATTACTCAGATTCGTGAAATATAATAAATCTATTATATGGTTTAAGACTTACAAAAAGGACTAAAAATAGAAGGGGATTAAATTTTCAACAAAATATTATACTATTTTTCATTATTAATGTTTTTTTAATTTTTAAATAATTTAATAAAATATTTTATTCATGAAAAAAAATTTATGTCAAATTACACACTATTCATTACGATGACGTCAAACATATCAAAACAATGTTTCCAATTCAAATCCAATTTTCTTATTACAACAAAATAAATATCATATTCATGTATTAAATTATTATATAATCTTAAAAATATAAAATTATATTTATTTTATTATTTTTAATATCATTAAATTAACTTACTCAATAATCAAATAATTACTACATCATAATTGGTCAAGACATTAAGGTAATTATTTATTCCAAAAAAAATTAAAAAAAAATTATATAAAAAATATTATTTTATTATATTTCCAAATTATAATTTTTTTTGAGAAAAACATCTAGAAAAAATTATATTAATGTATTATACACACTAAAATTTATAGCGTGAACAACACAATTTACTTCTAAATAAAATATTTATAAAGGGATTAATGTGATTCATGTGGGTCCAAAATATCCAAAATTTAAATATAAATATGATAATGGATATAATTTGATTACATATAAAAAATTTATATATAATTTGGGTGATTTACTAATTCATATAATTTTAAGAAAAACATTTAATTTATTTTTCGTATGCTCGCACAACCACTGCATCAGCATTGCATAGGAATTAAAGATAAATATTTCAAATATAAGAATTAAAAATAAATTAAATTATGGATGATAAATTAATTAGGTTAAAAATAATCATTTATATTCATTCATCATGTATATTTACTTATATCCATGTAAATTAAACCAATTTAATTTAATTAATTTGATTTTCCTTGAATAAAATACTATAAATGGATTATATTCATCCCTGTGACCCCAAGTGGTCCTAAAATATACCCACAGATGATTTTGGTATAAAATTACTCATAAAATGTAATTATGAAAAGTTTTAGGGTAATTTTATAAATCTTATAATATTATTTTTACCCTTACTAACCTGATTTTCCTTTATCTGTGGAAAAAACCAAAGTTACTATTCAGCAAAAATTAAGTTGTTCCTATTAGAAAAAATATAATACAAATTAAAACATTTTATGTCTGTTTTTCAATATTAATTTGACATAATTAGTTCAAATTAATTAAAAATTAATCTCGTTAATGGATCAAGAACACGATTTTTTTAAATTAAGAACATTTAAAAGTTCAAAATGTATTTATATCCAATTTCAATGTGAAATTAAATACAATGACCTAAATTGGATTATCTAATGAAAACATGATTTAATTATAATTTAAAATAAATTAAAATGTTTATTTAATTATATAAATTATTTATATGAAAAATTAGTTTTGAATTAAAATGTTGTTTTTTTACTATTCATTAAAAATTAAAAAATTTCAGAAAATTATCAAATATTAATAAAAAGATGATCTCAACATGATGAATTAAAAAATGAAATTATTTTTCTCAAATTAAACTTCTATACATTGAAAATTAATTTTTAAAATAAATAACTATATAATAAATTATTTATTTTAATAATTATTTAATATAATGAAAATAACTATTTAATTTAAGAATACTAAAAAATATAAAAACAAATTATTCTATTTGTACCTAGGTTGTTAAATTCTATCTACCTTTAGGAAATTTAATACTTGAAATTTTTATTTACTTGTTAAACAAGTTATGATACCTTTCCCTCATAGAATTTTTATATTCCCATTTTACTTCTGTTTCCATATGGTTTCTCTACAAAACATTAACCTGGTGAATTACCTTTGTAACATCCTCAAATTTTAAAAGGAAACACTATTTGCTTAAATGAACTAATATATATTATGTGACATTTATATCCTAGAAGTTAAAAATAAATTTTCCACTTATGTGTTTTGAATTTTTTAAATCTAACATTTAGAGTTGGAATTAGTGAGATATTTATAGTTTGATAGGGAAAACATAATTTTTTTAATAGTAAGTTACCCTTATGAATAGTAATGTTACCCTTGTGAATAGTAATATGACACTTATGAATAGTAAATAGTCTAAATTAATAGTAACCTCACCCATGAATGAACAAATAAAATTTAGAGACCTTATAAAGAAGAGAAAACATTTTAAAAATTAATAAATAAGTGTTGGTATTTTTGTGAGTAATAAATATTTAATTAAAATTTTAAATTAATAAATTTATTTCAAATAAAATTTACTTTCATAAAATTAATTCCCAATAAAATATATTGTTTTCCATTAATTTTGGAGTAATTTTATGAGACCTTAGGTAATATTTCAAGGTGTTATAAAAGGAGTTGTAATTTTAAATCTGTACTTTTCAAGTAAATGAAGATTTTAATAAAAAATAAAACTAATCATATCTAAAAAATATTTTTATAAAATGTATTTTGTTTTTTAATTATACACATTAAAAAATGTTTGGGGTGAATTTTTGGGATTTTTATGAAATACTTGAATTTTTATTGAATAGTACAATACAGTAATTTACCGTATAAATACATTATAAGTGAAATACACTATTACTAACATAATTAGTGATATACGCACCCAAATCTCTTACTTGTGTGAAATATTTACTTTTTTTAGTCATGGAATCATAACTATTTTTTCTTGTTCATAAATAATAAATTAATGAATATAATATTGAGAAAACCCCTCTCCCATCATATATAAATACCACCCCTCATATCTCTAATGCATTGTTCCTAATTTTAAATCTTCTCAAATAACTTCCCAATATCCTCCTCCATTTCCATCAGCCCTTGGTCTCATAAAAATTCAAAAACCCATCCCCTAAGGAGGATCTTAGGGAAGATATATTCAAGAGGTAATTTTCCTCTCTTTTTTCTTTCAATTTCCTCTCAAATTTCATTTGTTTTCTTCTCTTTTCCTCATATTCTCTTATACAAATTTCATTATAACTACATTAATTTTGATATAATGGTATTATAACATGTTAATGTAATATTATTCAATATAAACCTCCTCGCTCTCTTTTTTTTTAAAGTAAATTGTCGTCCGTTATGTGTTAATTAACCATCATTATGGGAAATGCACCTTCATTTTACATCAATGCCTTCAAGGATATAAATAAAACTATTAAATGGTTCAAAGAATATTTTAATATTTATTATTTAACCCCTTTTATGTTCTGTAAACATATTTTATACATATTACTAAATGATAAAACAAAACATGTTGGTTGTGATCAAAAAAGCACCCAAATTAACCTAAAACAATCATCATTATGTTTCATATAATGATTTGTCCTCATGATATATAACCAAGTTCATTATAAGATCATATAGATTAATTTAAGTTAATTATTTAAATTTAATATAAATTCTATAATTTTTATCCATGTTCTACATGAACTTATATTCATGTGTACAAGTGAACCATTCATGAAAACTAAGAAAAGAACACTCTCGAACAATGAATTTAAACTCTATAACTCATACAAAGGCCCATAAAAGAACTTAATAAAACTATAATGAATAAATTAATTGTATAAAAGTTTCTATAATTGTTAATTAATGAATCTAATGTGATTATAAAAGACATTAATGGGATTAAAGTGTTTAGACACAATGTAAGGGAAATTCTCGAACCCCACTCTCGTTCCTTGGTTTTCTCCCTCTTTCAACCCATTTTCAGTATGTTTATTCCTTAAAAATAATTTATTCATCATTATGATACATATTATTAGATATAAATATTTTCTACTATAGTTTATGAAAAACACAGTGTTCTCCAAAAGAACTCTTCTTTCCAAACAAAATCAGACCTTTTACTTCTCAAGATTGTTTCATTCACTCAAGGTTGATGATTCTTATATCAAGTATGTTGTTCCCTTTATCATTTTGAAACCCAATTTTTATGAATTTATGATTATGAAATGAAACCCATTACTTTCCATGGGTAATTATATTTTAAATATTATTATATGTTCAATATGGCATGCATGATAATGTATATGTTATGATGTGATGGGTGCACCCAAAATTATATAGCTCAATGTAAATGATATCATGTGACAGGTGCACCTGAACATATATAGTGCTCAAATGCATATGGTAATGTGATTAATCTCATGAGTTAAAGTGAAATATGTGTTAACATGATTCAATATTTATTCAAAACTATGTGTCATAGTTGACCACTAAGACATGATGTTTTATTTTTATGCATAGATACATTCCAAGTCTTTTATTAATGCTTCCTCACATGATTATGATCATATGCCTATATTATGGTGATAATAATTATGATCAACCCATTTCATATTATTTCATGATCTTATCTAACATCTTACTAAGCTTTATATTCTCATCCTGTGTTTTTTAAATGGTTTTCATAGGATTCCATATAAATTCAATGGATGGTTAAGGTTCTAGGGAAGATGAATCCAATTAGTTATTTTATAATTATTTTTGTAAACTCTCATTTAATGTATAGTCTATCTAATATTCCAAAACCTAGATTGGAAATGGTCATTGTATATATAATATACTATTTAATTTTCTCTTATCCTTTAAAAAAATACACTATTTTTTAGTACTAAATCTAAATGCATGGTTTCAAGGCTTTACAAATGGTATTAGAGGAACTGTCTATACAATTTTGGAGATTAGACATTGTCATTTTTATTATAAAAACTTTAGAAAAAGTACATAATATTGAACTTCTGTTTAATTAATTACACATAAGAAAATAGTTTTTCATAATTATCGATATATAAGTCCATAATTATAAGTACAATGAATGAATTGTGGGGGAACAATTCATTTAGGGGGGGGGATGTAACAACACAAGATTTTAAAATGAAACACTTTGTTCTTAAATGAACTAAAAAATAATATGTGACCATTATAACATAAAAGTTAAAAATAAATTTTCTAATTTTGTGTTTTGGATTTGGAAAATCTAACATACAAGGTTGTGATCAGTAAGATACATAGAGTCTGACAGGGAAAACATAATTTTTAATGAATAGTAACTTACCCTTAGGAATAGTACTATTACCCTTATGAATAGTAATATGTCCCTTATTAATAGTAAAATTTCCAAATTAATAGTAACCTCACCCATGAAAGTATAAATAAATTTTAGGGACCTTATATTTGAGAGGGAATGTTTTAAAAATTAATTGTTAAGTGTTGGTATTTTTTGTGAGTAATAAATATTTAATTAGAATTTTAAATTTGTAAATTTATTTAAAATAAAATTAATTTTCCTAAAATGTATTCAAAAAAATATATATTGTTTTCCCAAGAGTTTAGGATAATTTAATGAGACCTTAAGTAATTTTTCAAAGTTTTATAAAAGGAGTTATAAATTTAAAATATGTATTTTCCATGTAAATGATGATTTTAATTAAAAAATAAATTAATCTTATTTAAAAAAATATTTTCATAAAATGGAGTCTATTTTTGAATTCTCCACGTCTAATAATGGTTAAGGTGAATTTGTTTGTATTTTTCTTAAATACTAGAATTTTTAGCGAGTAGTAAAATTTGATAATTTATCATATAATTACATTATATGTTAAATCCACTATTCATTACAGCATGAGTGATGAAATGACCCAAAAATCTGACCTGAATACCCTCCTTATTGTATTAATTAATGTAATGATCACTATTTCTTTTATTGTGGAGAAATAATAAATTAATGAATATAATATTGAAAACCCCTCTCTCCCCTTAACTATAAAAAACACCCCTCATGACCTCATTTCTTCACACCCCTCAAGACTTATTCCTACCCAAATATCTTTCAATGATCCTACCCCGCATCTAGAATACCTTGGTCTCATAAAAATATTAAAACCACTTCCCTAAATAGCCTCTCATAGAAGATATATTCAAGAGGTAATTTTTCTCTCTTATTTCTTTCAATTTCCTTTCAAATTTCATTTATTTTCTTCTCTAATCTAGATCTTATCTTATCCACATGTCACAATAATTTTAGTATGATTGAAATAATGGTATTATATCATTTTAATGTAATATTATTCACTATACTCCTCCCCCTATCTCTTTGTTTTTAAAAATGAACTCGTCGCCCGCGATGTGTTAATTTACCATCATCATGAGCGATGAAACATCATTTTCTTTCAACGCCTTTAGGGATGTCTAACAAAACAAATAAATGGCTGAAAAAAATATTTAAATATTTATTTTTTAACCCAATTTATTTTCTGTAAACATCTTTTATATATAATACTAATTGATAAAACAAAGCATGTTCATTGTGATCCAAAAACCACCCAAATTAACCTAAAAAGATCATCATTAAATTTAATCTAATGATTCATCTTCATGGTAAATAAAAAACTTCATTATAAGATCATTTAAACACCTAAAAGATCATTAATATCATGTAATATCAGTTCTGAATGTTTATCTATGTTCTACATGGACTTTCATTCAAGTGTACAAGTGAACCGTTCATGAAAACTAAGAAAAGAACACCCCCACCCAAACAATGAATTTAAAATCTATAACTCAACCAAAGGACCAAAGAAGAACTTAATAAAACCATAATGATTAAATTAAATTCATAAAATGTTATTTAAGTGTTAATTAATGAATCCAATGTCATTATATAGGACATTAAAGTGAATAAAGTGTTTATACACAAGGTAAGGGGAATTCTCAAACCCAACTCTCATTCCATGGGTTTCTCCCTCTCTCACCCTGTTTTAAATATGTTTATTCATTAAAAATATTTTATTCATCATTATAAAAACTTTTCTTGGACATAAATGTTTTCTAATTTATTAAAATAATAATACAATGTTTTCCAAAATAACTATTCTTTACAAAAAAAATACACCATTCACTTCTCAATATTGTTTCCTTCACTCAAACGTTCATTATTATTATATCAAGTATATTATTACCTTTTAATTTGGGAGCCTTGTTTTTATGAATTTATTCTTAGGAAATGAAACCAATTCCCTTCCATGGGTTATTATATGTTCAATATTATTATATGATCTATGTGGCACGCATGATAATGTAAACTTTATGATGTAACGGGTGCACCCAAAATTATATAGTGCAATGTAAATGTTACGATGTTACAAGTGCAACTGAAATTATGTTGTTCTATAATGAATTGGGTATTGAGATTAATCTGATGAGTTAAAGTGAAATACGTGTGAAAAATATGTTATATTTGTTCATAACTATGTGTGGTATTTGACTACTAATACATGATGTTTTATTTTATGCATAACCACATTCCAAGTCTCTTATTAATGCTTCCTCACATGATTATGATCATATGAATGTGTTCTGATAATAATGATTATTATCAAACAATTTCATATTGTTTCATGATCTTATCTATCCTCTTACTGATCCTTTTATGCTCATAACATGATTTTATAATGTTTTTTACAAGATACCATAGAAGTTAAAAGGAAGGTTAAAGTGCTAGTGAAGATGAATCCAATTAGTTATTGTGTAATTATTTTTGTAAATTATGATTTAATATATGGTTTTTCTAATTCACCAAAACCTAGAATAGAAATGGTACTTGGATGTATAATTTACTGTTTATTTTTATGTTATCCTTTAAAAAATACACAGCATGTTTTAGTACTGATTTCGGAAGTGTTGGTTCAGGGATTTATAACCTTGTTTTGTAATACATGCTCTATATGATCAAGAATCTGAACATGTTTCTCATTATAAGAAATTTTATCTTCTAACTGAACAACTTTTGGTCTCAAAACATGAGATGGATATGGCATATAATTTCTTACCATTGAAATGGGAAAAAAAATTGTACATGAGATAAACTCATAGGCAAATCTACATAGTGGGAAACTGGTCCAAATTCCCCCATAATTTCAAAAGGTCCAGGAATCTATGGACATAGCATTCCATCATTAGAAAAATTCATAACACTTTTCCAAGGATATAATTCAACGAAAATGTTATCACCTACCTTAAAATAAATTTCATTCCTCTAATTATCTCCTTATCTTTTCTTAATGATTTGAGTTTTCCTCATGTGTTGCTGGATCATCTCCACTTTCTCCATCAACTCGTCTTCTAATTCTGGTCCCATCAACTTTCTTTCCCTGACTTCATCTCAAAATGTAAGATTTTGACACCCCATTCCATATAATTCCTTAAAATTTTTAATATTTATATTAGAATAAGAAATATTATTATAGTAAATTCATCTAATGAGATAAGTCTATCCCAACTTCCTTGGTGATCAATTGAACATACTTCAAGCATGTCCTTGAATGTCTGAATTGTTCTCTCAGTCTGTCAATCATATTGAGGAAGAAAATTAGGGATGAAATTTAATTATGTTATTAATTAATTCTAAAGTCCTTTTCAAAAGTTATAAGTGATATTGGAATAAACTAAAAATACAATTGAGGGAGGAACTCCACGAAAATTAATAATCTCTTTGAGGTAGCTGAGAATGTCAATCTAGAGAAAGAGTGTCTCGAATAGGAAGAAAATGTGAAAATTTTGTTAGAATGTGGTTTTTCTCATAGGTATGGATCCTTCAAATTTTAGTCTAAATCTTTACTTTAGACCTACTATGGATGCCTAATGATATATAAAAGGTTTCAGGGGTGTCTGGTGAATGGTTGAATCCTCGAACCCATATTTTTGGGGAAATTGGCCATGTCAGATAGTTAGTGCATGGTTGACACACGATTTGGCTAACCATGCATATTGAAATTTTGGGGAAGAACCACTTTTCATGGTTTAGGCATGTTCGTGTATCCTAACCATGAAATTGTCCCTTCTTCTAGGGAAAATATGCACAGTTTGCGCATGTTTTGTCAAACCATGAAAAAAATTGTGCACAAGCCATTTTTTCTATGTAAAATACCAAAATTTCCCTTAATGATCTAACTATCCCGCTCCATCTTCCCTAATCTAATTTTATATGGTATTTAACTCAATGGGTCTCATTTTGGAGAGTTTTGAAGACCTAAGGTAGGAATCAAGATATCTCCTTCTTTTGGGATCCCATCGAGCTTATATTCATCGTGTTGGATGTGCAATGGTAAGTACTCAATTCCATTTATGACTTTCCTCTTCTCTCCTGCTCTCAACCTAGATATCGGGGTATGAGAGGTGTTCTCTTTCTCTAGGATATACTCCCATCCAATCCAAATCAAGGGCCAATACCATAGGTCTTACAAGCCTAAGGTGGGTGGTCTATAACTCATCTCTAAAGTTCATTTATTTTGGAATTATTTTATGGGGCCCACCGATTTAATCGGTTTCCATTTATTGAATTTATTTTCCATTTTTATAATCATTAGAACAGTATGGCTAGGTTATTTCCAAATATTTTATTATTTGTTATTTATTACACCCACAACTCCATCTTTTCCAAGTTGAAGTTTACGCCATATGTGTTGTTAAGTATTTTGGTATTTTTATGCCACCATTCATGTGTTCCTTGGCTTTACCATTCTAAGGGTAAGATTTTATATATTAAATAGCTTGATTATAATGATAATTTTATAATGGAATGTACCATGTATGCTCACCACTTTACTCTCCTAAGTTAAGTGCATCAATTTATCAATTAAATGTGAAATGTGAATTAAAAATTATACTAATTATATGACTTGTCCTTTAATGTGAATGAATAGTAGATTTCATATCCATATATCTCTTTACCACATTAATTGAAAGTAGAGGAATAAACCTTGAATATGGAATATTCTTTAAATTGATTAAATGAATGGTTTCATGTTGTTTGGCCTTGTCACACTAATGAAAGTCAAGGAATAAACCAAATAACTTGATTAAAAGGTTACATGCTAATTTACTTTATCACACTAATGAAAGGAATGGCATGAACCAAATGAAATGTTAAATGTATTCATACCTAAATAGAAATTTCCTAACTCAAGATCTCCTTGGATTCTGATATTAGAATTCCATGAGCAATCAGGAACCCCATTCTGATTCAAGGATATATCTTGTATAGGTTTAGACCCTCCTACATCCTGATCCTTATATGTTCTTTCGATGCTTGGTATGACCCCATAGGATCCATTCAATATTATTAAAGGATGACTTAGATACATTCCTCAGATCCATCTTTGACAAGTAGGTTCCATGGTTACAGCCTATATCGTCATGTCTCTTCTGTTGGGCAAAAATCCCTCAAGGTAACATTGAAGTATTTTTGGGTTGATTGTGTTTGTTGACAAAGCAGGTTTTCATGGATATTTGTCGAGTTCCCGAGAAGTTGTTGACATTACATGTTGACAAAGAACTATGACAAAGGAAAGGACAATCTGGAGGCGGTACAAAAGAGCAGTACAAGGTGGCGCCGCTTTCCAGTGTTTGCCAAATTTTTGGGGTCCAAAATTTGGAGTTTGGTGAGCATCGCGAAAAGAGGATTTCAATGAAGAGCACAATTTAATATGGCAAAGGCATGAATTTCGCGAAGATAGGATGCATGGTTTGGAAATCGCGAAGACCAGAAGAATGGAGGCGGTGATGCTTCGCGATTACGTCAAGCTTCGCGAATGGCAGAGGCTGAAGCGCATCGCGGCGGAGAAGGTCTTTGCGAGAGAACATCGCGGCGAAGGCACGAAGGAATGTTGGGCTTCGCGAGGGAGCTTCGCGGCGAAGGCGCGAGCTACGAAGGTAAGTTGACGGTGATTCATCGCGACTACGTCAAGCTCCGCGAACGGAAGATTGCCGTAGAGCTTCGCGATTTGGACAGAATTCCGACAGAAACTTTGGAGCTTCGCGATTTGAGATGACGTGGCGTTGACTTCGCGCGGAAGGGACGAGGGTCGGTGGAATCGCCTATAAATTGAGGCCGACCCCTTCAGGCGAAGTAGAGAGAATTTTCAGAGAAAATACTTTGCTCTCGATTTGCGAAGGTGGTTCGCGGAGCCAGTGTGCTTCGCGAAAAAGGTGCTTCGCGGCGGCTATTGTTGCTCCGCGAAACCTGCGAGCTCTGCGTTGGCTTACTTAGCTTCGCGAGGGTCGTTGCTTTGCGACGGCTTGAGCATCGCGAGAGTGCTTCGCGAAGGAGCTTCGCGAGTGAGCTTCGCGAAAAGGCAGGAGCTTCGCGAAGGCTTGTTTGAGCTTCGCGAAATTGGGAGCCTCGCATTGTAGGGTGCTTTGCGAAGGTCTTTCCAAAGTGAATTGCCCAGTGTTTAGAGGCAAAGAGGTATTCATCTACGGGTGAAAGTTGAACATCAACAGAGCATCTACATACAGAGAAAGATGCATTCCTTAATGGAAATGAAGAGACCTACAGGTCTATAAACTGTGAGAGGATTCCATCCAAGAGCAGTGAGCTCAGGAAAAGGAAGAAGGTGATCCTCTCCACCGGCAGTGAGGCAGAGAGAGAGAAACAGGGAGTGACCCTTGGGAAAGCAGTGAGCTGACCCTAAACATTGTAAAGGCAGTGAGCCTGGGCATAGAAGTGATCTAGCCCGAACATTGTAATCCACAGATAGTGAAGATTAGTGGAACTTGGTACGACCGGCAACCTGTCGGCGTATGCTCCTTGGACGTAGCCCTTAGCGGTGAACCAAGTAAAATTGCTGTGTCCTGTGCTTGCTTTACATTCTGTTTATATCATGCGGCAGGAAAAAGAGAGAAGAGTGTTTTTCTTAACAGTGAAACAAGATCAGAACGGGCATTAATTTTGAATTAGTCGTACCCTGATTCACCCCCCCTCTCAGGGTATCCAGCCTAGTGGACCTAACATCTTCTTAGCCACATTTTTCCTAGGATGATCACCTTGGACTCCGTAGGCACCCTATTGTGGGGTGCCTTAGAATATGATCCTTGGATTAAACTCTTATCCTTATCCGATATATAGTTATTTCTGAGTTGGAGACCCTTGGGGTAAACATTTCATTGGTTATTACCATGGAACGTCATTAATAAATATCATTATAGGTTTCCCTGTAAGAACTTGGTAACCTTTTCAAATACTAACATAGGGCCTATTTATAAACTGGTAATAATCAAATAATGAATTATTGACATGTTCAGACACAAGATGAGGGCTAAAGCAGGTACATTGGTATTTAGTTACATTTTACTTCTTTACGTAACATATGCATTCCTACACACTTTACATTTCCATTACATGGGCCACATTTTATAAACACCATTGGTGGTGGCCCACTGAGATTTATCTCACACCCTCTCTAGGTGTTTTTTGGAACATGTTATTCCCAATATATTATATCCAAGTTATCCAATTTTCTAGCGACATGACATATCATCCGTTGTTGAATGTTATTCTAGTTGTTTCATTAATTTCTACCATTTTCTCTATTTTTTATTTTCTTTCTGTTTACTTATATCATTTTCACTATTTAACCATATGTTTATATTCACCTATTATGCTACACTTTGGTAATGAGGGAATAGTCTCTCCATGGATACACCCTAGGCCTTATATTCTAGTTGACAGTCTTTTAAATTCAGGGAGATGCACTTGAGTCTATGTGACCCATGAGGCTCAGGGCACCCATTAAGTGGCATCTGGGTCTGGGATGTAATAATTTGGTATTAGAGGAGTTTCCATTATTTATATACTATTTGGATACAATATATTAGAGATTATGAATGCTTGGGAATTAGTCATAAGCCATTCATGGGAATCATGAACCCATGTTCGAGGTAAAAACCAAATTTCCTAATGTATAATTGATGTTCTATTATTTCCTATTATAGTTGATATTATTTAACCATTGGGTGTCTCACATGTTGTATGGTGTTGTTGATTATTACTCTATTTAAGGATTTTCTTTTATCCTAGGTCTGACGATATGATGGAAAAGAGAATTATTACATGAGTCATTATTGGCACCTATAATTTTCATATCATGCACATTGCCATGCCATATAGGTTCATTTCACTTCTTTACATTTCATGATATTCCTATGATTTTTGAAAAAGTGGTAATATTTAGATTATGCTTGTATTACTTTTGGTTGTGATTGAGTGATTTATTCCTTAGTTCATTAGTTGTATAAACCTCATGAGTTGGGGTGAATAATTTACCAAGTCATGCCATTATGCTATAAATAAATGGGTGTTGTTTCTAGTGATTGGTGTATGGCCACTGATTCTCCAAAAATAGCTATCTAGTATAATGTGAAACATGAAATCTAAAATTACATGGTTTCACATCCTTATCACATGTTGTCATTTTTATGAAAGGTGAAGGAGTGAACATAATAATGAAATGTAAAATGAAATGAAACTTATACTTGAGCACTTACCGATACCAGGTCGTATAATCCAATAGTTGGGGTAGTATTCCTTTGGTATTGAGTTATCTTGCATTCAACATCCACTAGTTAAGCTATTGTTTTTCTTAAGAATGTTTTGAGGAATGTCCGTGGAATTGTAGACCAATGTCGCTATGATGCCCTTGTATTGTATGCTAGGTTGGTGGTGATGACCATGCACTATACATGGTAGGTCCTGAGCTTCCAGTCATACCACTAGGATTACCACTTTGGTAACTTCATGATATACCTAATTTGGGAACAAACGCTTATGTTTTTTATAGTTTCCAACATCTCATACAATCCATGCATGGTGCTCCAAGGATTTCACCTACAATAGCTAATCTGACTTGTGAGTTCCAGTAGCATCATCCTTCTAATTACTCAGGGTAATGGATGTCTGTAGGCTACTAGTTCTTGGATTGAGTCCATCCAATCTATCATTGAGCATATGGAAGAACCTCTAGAGTGCATGGTCAATCTTGTCACATACAAGCTTTAGGATTCATCCAAGCATTAGTGGGATGTGATTACCTAGGTCGGTCGTCATCATGGAATGTTATGGGTTGATTTATATACTACCTTATTTGATAATTTATTTCCTCAGATTCTAAGAGATAACATATCCATATAGTTGATTCATCTCGAATAGGGTTCTATGCTAGTTATGGAATATTTAGTGCATTTCACATAGTTGTAGCGCTTCACACCGCTTCTACACAGTGATGAGATTTCAGGTGCTATATGATTTGAGGATGGGCTCCAGTACTCCATTTGTATGTAGGTGAATGTCTTTCTCCAACCAACATTTTATGAAATATTCAATTGGGATCTTATTATTGAGCATAACTTGAGTGTAGAAAATAGTATCAGGTATAGATTATCAATGACATGGTAGGCTAGTAGTTCTTTGTAACTACCCGACCCCTCTAGGCTGGAGCCGGTGCATTACATGTGATATTGTCATGGTTATAAGGAATGAAAATCCCAAAGGAATGATTATTTTAGTAGTCTTGGAGGAACTAGATACATTTATTTAACATAAATTACATTGGATAAGGTTACAAGATACAATCCATAATGAAAATCAAAAACTGCATCCACTAGCACTCAATAAATGACCTCCTCTTCATAACCTATTGAAGTTAAACAATGAAAGGGGTGAGATCAAATGCTTAGTAAGGGTTACAAATAGTGGAATCATGAGTAAAATAATAAGTCAATCATAATCAATCTGACAGAATCAAAATGACATAGTGAATTAATGAACAACTAATTCCATTAATAAACTGAGAATGAAATTGCATCCATAGATCTTGTCATAGTGAAAATCTCATTGATAATAATAATAACTGACAATGAATAAATAGAATGCTTATTAATTGGGCATTATGTATCTGGCACATGAACCATAATACCGTAAAAATAGTTTAGTTCTATGGGTATAAATCCGTCTGATTTTTAGAAACATACTCGAAGGGTCTGTCGCCAAACTGTTTTTTCTCATGAGACATACCAATGCATTGAGGGGTTGTATTGGGCCCCACCCACCTCTATATCCAAAGCATTCTTTATAAATAGATTAAATACAAGATCAATATGTATTTACATTACTTGTATAGAATAGAGGATATGGATTGATCAACATTTCCACAGTCAAAACAACATTCAAAATAAATACTATATGTAAAATGGTATACGTCTTAGACAATAATAATAACAATGATATGAGAATATGGATATTTAAATGGAATATAATTTCAATTGAAAAGTGATCTAAAATGGGCAGTAGGTACATTACATAAGAAAGTGTAGGTGCACAATTACTAAGCAAGTCACAATGAAGTGAAAATTGAGACAAAGCTCGTTACAGTGTTGTATTCAATTGAGTCATATGAAAAAAGTTAATAACCACCAAAAGAGTCACAGAATAAAATGAATATAATGAGATATCTGATAACATATGTAAAATAGAAGTACACCTATACCACATATAAGAAATAAGAGGCGAATAATGAAATCCCACAGAATTGAAGGTGAGATGAGAAAACGTCTTACAAACATTTTGGCACGACAACGAGTGTTATTGCAAGGTCTTTATGAGAGGTAAAGGGGTATCCCATTATTTATATCTCAAAAGGGCAGTATGGGAGAGTTGAGAAATCATAACCCATCTTTAGAAATTAAAGACAAAAGCACATAAGATAGGGTGGATTCTTGAATAAAAGTGAGAGAGAGGATCCCTTACCTTATGCTTGAAGGTGTTCTTGACTTATTATTAAAGACCTGAAAAAAAAAAATTTGGATTATTAATTCATAAGTACAGAAACTCTTATAAATGTAAATGATTTATTATAATCATTTTTAGTTCATTCTAGTCCATTTTGATTGGTTAAAAGGTTCATTTTCATTGTTCGGGCTTGTTTGTTAACTTGGTTTTAAATGATTGGTTCACTTATATTCAAGTTTGGATAAATATATAAGATGGATGTGGTTGTCCATAAATGAAGTTATATTATTTTAGTGAACATCCATAAGATTACATAGTTTTAAATTAAATTTGTTTACTTAGAGTGAAGTCGAATTATTATATATATAACCTTAGTGACAACCATTTTGGCTAAAAGGTGGGTTTGATTACAATGAACATGTTTTTCTTTTATAACTTAAAAAAATTTGTACAAAAGGATTATAGAACTAAACATAGGATATATTAAAT
The DNA here is from genome assembly GCA_963277665.1 of Viscum album. Classification (NCBI taxonomy): domain Eukaryota; kingdom Viridiplantae; phylum Streptophyta; class Magnoliopsida; order Santalales; family Viscaceae; genus Viscum; species Viscum album. The sequence goes on from OY728119.1 coordinate 1,405,982,529, forward strand.
ATATAATAATGTTTTTCAACCATAACATAAATGGTTTCATGACCATAATTAAGGATTATAACAGAAATCAATAAATCGGTGTCCTTGAATGTGCTAAATTAGCACATCTCAAACGGTGCTTTCATTTCTTTCAAATAAATGGTGGGGAAAGGAGAAGAGGTAATGAAATATACCATTATCATGAAAACATTCCATTAAATTTATATTACTGGATTTTTCATACCATTATGGTGAAGGTAGGTGAGAAAAGAAACAAAAATAAATGAACTTAAAAGAAAAGAAGGGATTTGAAAGAGGAATTTACCTCTTGAGACTTCCTCCTTTAAGAACCTCTTAAGGGGAGTGGTTTTCGTCTTTTTATGAGACCAAAGCTTTCTGGACGTGGGGGATGAGGTTGGGAAGGTATTTGGATAGAATTTGGAGAAGGCACAGGGCTTGAGAGGAGTGAATCGAAGGGGGTGAGAGGGGTTTTTTATAGTGGAGGAGAGAGGGGATTTCATAATATAAAACTCATTAATTTATTATTCATCCTCAAGACAAGGAGTAGTGAGAATACCATGACCAAGAATAGTAAATGGGTCATTTGAATTAGAAATATGTGGGGTTACATCAGTAGAGAATCATTGATGACTCAATTAATCCATTATTTAGCATTTATTGTAAATTATCGGATTATACTATTCATCAAAAATTCAAGTATTTCAGAAAAATCCCAAAAATTCACCCTAACCATTTTTCGACGTGTAGAATCCAAAAATGAAGTCCATTTTTCAAAAATGATTTTATAAATATTATTATTTTAATATTTAATTAAAATAATAATTTTTTATCAAAACCAGTTTTAAAACATTCATTAACTCATTCTAAAATATAGGTATATCGTACTTCCAACTTGAATATTATTTTTATACCACTATAGGAGAGGTTACTATTCATTATGGTATATAACTATTAATAAGGGTATGTTACTATTCATTCGGGTAGGTTACTATTCACCAAAAATTATTTTTGTTTTATTAGACTCCAAAAAAACATATTGAACACAACCGTGTATGCCGGATTTTTAAAATTCAAATCACAGAGCTGGTAAATTTAATATTAGTGGCTAAGTTATGGAAATCTCCTATAAGTAACCATGTTTTTTTAATAGGGCTCAGTGATTCATGAAATATATGCTACCTAATTAATAGAGTTCATTTAAGAGAAACATACCATAAGATGTTTGGGGTGCTACATTATTCTCTCCTTCGGAAATTTCTTCTTCAAAATTTTTATGTATAAAGCCCACAAAAATGATGTGGGTGATTCTTTTTCATAACATCCTCAGGTTCCCATGTTTCTTCCTCCATATTCTGGTTTCTCCAAATAACCTTCACTAGGCGACTTGTCCGATTTCTCAATACTTGTTCCCTTGTGTCAAGAATCCCAAAAAGATTTTCACAATATGATAAATCATGTTCCAGTTCAATTTCTTCATATGTGAGAACATGCGTTGGGTCTGGCATGTATTCATTTAACAATGAAACATGGAACACATCATGAACCCTGGAGAGATCTGGCAGCATCGCTAGACAGTAAGCTTCATCTCTGATTCTTTCCTGAATTTCAAATGTCCCAATGTACCTGGGGCTCAGTTTCCCTTTCTTACCGAACCATAGGACAACCTTCCATAGAGATACATTTAGAAAGACATGATCTCCCACCTGGAATTAAAAATCCTTTCTCCAATTGTCAACATAACTCTTCTGCCTACTTTAGTTTTCCTAAATATGGGCTTGAATTTTCTTCACCTTTGTTGTGGTCTCTTCAATACGTTCTGGGCCTATAAGTTTCCTCTCACCAAATTCATCCCAACAAGTTTGAGTTTGACACCTCTTTCCATATAATTCTTCATACGGATCCATTTGAATACTATAATGTAAACTATTTTTGTAGGAAAATTCCACCAAAGATATGTATTAATCCCACAAACCTTGGAAGTCAAGAGAGCATGATCTCATCATGTCTTCTAAATTTTGAATGTCCTTTCAAACTATCCAACGGTTTGGGGGTGATAAGTAGTAATCGTATAATTCTTAGTATTAAAATATTTTTGGATACTTTTCCAGAACATTGATGTAAACTGGGGATCTCGATCAGATACAATTGATAGATGTTCACCATGAAGTCTGACAACTTCATTAATATACAGTCTTTCCAGGCGCTCGAGTGGAAAATCCTCTCGTATAGGAAGTAAATGTGCTAATTTTGTGAAATGATCAACAATTACCCATACTGTATTGTTCCTTCTAGGTGTCCTTGTTATTCCGGTGATAAAATACATCGTATTGTTATCACACTTACACATAGGAATAGGTAAAGGTTTCATCACTCCTTTGGGATGTTTTCTCTCTGCCTTCACTTGTTGACAAACTAGACACCTTGACACGTAATCAGAAAATTCCCGCTTCATATTATCCCACCAAGAAATATTCCTTCAGATCTCTATACATCATGGTGCTACCAGGGTGTATAGAGAAATTTTAGCTATGGTCATTGTCTAATAGTTCCCTTTTTATCTCAGGTATTGATGGAACACATAACCTCTTCCCAAATTTCAGAACTCCTTCTTCACACACGAATTCTGCCGATCTTCAATCCTTGACAGCATTAATTTTCTTGTGCAGATTCTCATCATCAGATTGAGAGATTTTTATTTTCTCTAATAAAGATGGTTTAGAAATAATTTGAAAGATAAAATATGTTTCCCCTTCCTTAACAGTTCCCATATACATCTTTAGTAGATCCATGAATATAGGATCTCTTTCAATCCTCATTTGAGTCAGAAGGCCATGATCGTTCATGCTTAATTCATCTTCCACCTTATTCGCCTTTCCTGGGTGGTAGTGTATTGAACAATCGTAATCTTTTAGTAACTCAAGCCATCTTATTTGCCTCGCTTTGAGTTCTTTTTGTGTGAAAATGTATTTCAAACTCTTGTGGTCTGTATAGGTATCACATCTCTCTCTGTAGAGATAATGGCTCCATATTTTCAGAGCAAAGAATACGGCCTCTAGCTCAAGATCATGAGTTGGATAATTTTTCTCATGACTCTTCAACTATCTTGACACATAAGAAATAACATTATCATTTTCCATAAGGACGCAACCCAGACCATTCTTTGATGCATCGTTGTATATCAAAAATCCATCACTTCTAGATGGAAGAGTCTAAATTGGAGCATTGACCAATCTTCTTTTCAATTATTTGAAGAATTATGTACACTGTATTGTCCACACAAACATAACTCATGTTCATGTGAGCTTGGTTAGCGGGTTATCCAATCAGGTGAAATTCTGAACAAAACGCCAGTAGTAACCTGTTAAGCCAATAAAACTGCGTACCTCGGTTATATTTGTTGGCGTAGGCCAATCTTGGATTGCCTTTTTCTTCACAGGATCAACTAGGATTCCATCCTTAGAGACAATATGGCCTAGAAAAGAAACTAATTGAATCCAGAATTCGCACTTGTTAAAATTCCCATATAATTCATTTCTTCTAAAAGTTTCCAGAATAATCCTCAAGTGATTCTCATGGTCTTCATATATTTTTGAGTATACCAGGATATCATCGACGAACACCACAAAAAATTTATCAATATATTCCTTGAAAACTCTATTCATTAAATCCAGGAAAATAGAGGGTGCATTAGTCAGTCCAAATGGAATCATCGTAAACTCATAATGCCCATACCTGGTTCGAAATGTTGTCATAGGAATATCTTCCTTCCTCACATGCAGCTGATGATATCCGGACCGAAGGTTAATCTTCAAAAAGTATTGGGCTCCATGGATTTGATCTAATAAATCATCAATCTGAGGTAGAGTATACTTATTATTTATTGTAATAGCATTTATTTCCCTATAATCAATGCATAGCCCCATGGATCCATCTTTCTTCTTAAAAAACAGGATCGGGGTTCCCCATAGAGAAACACTAGGTCGAATAAATCCTTTTTCACTCAAATCCTCTAGTTGTTTCTTTAGATCTACCAATTACACAGTGGCCATTCTATAAGGAGTCTTCGATATATGTCTTGTATTAGGAGATAAATCAATAGAGAACTCAACTTCCCTCACTAGAGGATGTCTAAGTAAATCCCCTAGAAATACATCAATGTACTCTTGCACTATGTGCACATCTTCAATTTGAATATTTCTTTCCTCGCCCATAGATGTTGGTTTATCTTCCTCTACAAGTATTTCATTTCGTAGAGCTATTGGGGGTAGTTCTCGATAAGAATCAAGTGACGATGTTTCTTCCCTAATGAAAAGGGATTCTACACCATTTTCAAAAATTGTAACTTCCTTCTTATTACAATAAATCTTTGCATCAAAATTTGACAGCCAATCCATGCCGAGAATTATATCAAATCTAGTCATTGGTATGATGACAAGGTTATCAACTAAAGCACGTTTCAGTGACTGGAGGGGAACTAGTAGACATGCCTTTATTGCAATGATACATCCCCCAAGAGTTTTGACTGACAACTACTTTATTAAATAAAATTGGACATATCTAATTTTCTTGGAAAACTTAGAAGATATAAATGAATGTGATTATCTAGAATCAAATAAGGTGTTGGCTAAGTTTGAGGAAATAATTAAAGTACCTGCCACCACATCATAAGGGACTTAGACCTCCACAATTGTAATTACATAAGCTCTACCTTGATCTCTTGGTCCTTTCTGAGTCATTTTTCTTAAGCGTTTAGGACACTCATTTGCATAGTGTCTCATCTCTCTACAATTGTAGCATTGAACATCATTGAATTTTTTCTTCCCATTGAATTCATCGGATCGATGAGCCTTTTCTCCATAGTTATATCATACTCCCATTCCTTTCAAGCATTTCCCAAGATGATTCTTTCCACAATTCTCGCATAATGGGAAACTATTCGTTCCCTTGCTCTTCTTTGGTGCTTCTCTTTTTCCTTTGTTATCTGAGAACCGCTTCTTATCTTGGATTCCTTTGAAAAGATTTGATCTAGAAAATTTCCCCTCTATTTTGATGGAACTTAATACAATTCCATCATATGATGAAAATGTTTGAGAAGCCGTGCCCTCCGAAGACTTAGCTTAAGAACTTAAAAAAAATTATCAATCTTGTCTACCGAGTCACGTACATAATCTACGGCATACCTGGCCAGCCTCGTAAAAGTAGCCTCATACTCTGCAACACTTTCTTCTTCCCTTTATTTCAAGCTAAGGAATTTCCACTTCATTTCAGTTCGTTGCTCATGAGGGAAATATTTTTCAAATAATATTTCCTTAAAAGTCCTCCATTCCATATCCTCTATCTCTTCTTCATCCATGGTATTTTGAATCAGAGACCACCGTTGATCAGCATCGCCCTTGAGACAATATACTTCTAGTACTACCCTTTCATTTTCATTGCATCTTAACACCATGAATATATTTTAATGGGACTTGATCCATTGGTCAGCAACCACTGGATTAGTAGTGTCACTGAAAGATGGGGGCTTCTGTCGCATGAAATGATCCAACACATATGTTTAATGGTAATTTGTTACAACTTGGGTAAGTTTTCCCAATATGGTCATGATTTTATCTGCTCTGACGTTGACCGTGTTGACTTTCTCAGTGGGGAGATCCCTACATTGCCCATGAGTATTGGTTCTATTTATTCCATTAGATTCCATTTCTAAATAATTGGATACACTATATTAGTTTATAAATCTCAAATAGAAATGCACTTAACATAGATTGAAATTCTATGCATAGCCAAGCTTATAATCATGGTTTCTCTACGGAAAAATTTACATTAACTCCTTCATAATGGTTGTAAATAAAACAAGAATTATCCCAAGAATATCCCTTGGGAGTGTCGTAACCAAGAGTACAGTAAGGCCTATTGTCGTGTACCAGTTCATGTTTGACTCTAGCTCAAAGCGGTGTTTTCGGGTTTTACCCCTAGATACATATGTGCCAGAGCCGCCTCTACCTGCACATATTCATATAGGGGTGTATTGCTTGAAAGATCCACATAATATATTCCTTACCAAAATATCAGGACGTTCTTGTAATTTTATCCTCAAATGCTACCTTAGGGATTTGTTCCCTACTATATATTTCCTACTATAGTTTCCAAGTTTCCTACTAAACTTCCTTTGATACCAACTGTAACACCCCGACCCCTATAGGATGGAGCCGGTGCATTAGTTGTGATATTAGCATGGTTAGAAGGAATAAAAATACTGAAGGAACAATCAGTTTAGTAGTCTTGGAGAAACTAGATACATTGATTTAACATAAATTACATTGGATAAGGTTACAAGATATAATCCATAATGAAAAACAAAAACTGCATCCACTAGCACTCAATAAATGACCTCCTCTTCATAACATGTTGAAGGTAAACAATGAAAGGGGTGAGATCAAATGACCAGTAAGGGTTACAAATAGCAGAAGCATGGGTAAAATAATAAGTGAATCATAATCAATCTGACATAATCAAAATGGCATAGTGACTAAATAAACAACTAATGGCATTAATAAACTAAGAATGAAACTGCATCCATAGATCTTGTCATAGTGAAAACCTCATCGATAATAATAATAACTGACAATGAATAAAGAGATTTATTATTAATTATAATTCATGTATCTGGCACATGAACCATAATACCGTAAAAACGGTTTAGTTCTATGGGTAGAAACCCATCTGATTTTTGGAAACAAACTCGAAGGGTCTGTCGCCAAACTGTTTTGTCTCATGAGACCTACTGATGCATCGAGCGGCTGTTGTGGGCCCCAACCACCTCTAAATCCAAATAATTATTTATAAATATACTCAATACAAGAGAAATATGTATTTACATTATCCATATAGAATAGAGGATACATATTCATTAACATTTCCACAGTCAAAACAACATTCAAAATAAATACCGTATGTAAAATGGTATACGGCTTAGACAATAATAATATCCATGATATGAGAATATGTATATTTAAATGGAATATAATTTCAATTGAAAAGTGATATCAAATGGGCAGTAGGTACACCACATAATAAATTTTAGGTGCACAATTACTAAGAAAGTCACAATGAAGTGAAAATTGAGACAAAGCTCGTTACCGTGTTGTATTCAATTGAGTCATATGAAAAAAGTTAATAACCACCAAAAGATTCAAAAAATACAATTAATATAATTATAATGATGATAAAATTTATCAAATTTAATTTCACCTATACCACATATATTAAATAAGAGGCGAGCAATGAAAATCCCATAGAATTGAAGGTGATATGAGAAAACCTCTTACAAACATTTTGGCACGAGAACTAGTGTTATTGAAAGGTCTTAATGAGAGGTAAAGGGGTATCCCATTATTTATATGTCAAAATTGAAGTATGTGGGAGTTCATAAAGCATACCCAATCATTATAAATTAAAGACAAAAGCACACAAGATAGGGTGGATTCTTGAATAAAAGTGAGAGAGAGGATCCCTTACCTTATGCTTGAAGGTGTTCTTGACGTGTTATTAAAGACACGAATCAACAATTTAGGATTATTAATTCATAATTAAAGAACCTATTTTATATGTAAATGATTTATTATAATCCTTTTTAGGTCATTCTAGGCCTTTTTGATTGGTTATAATGTTCAATTTCATTGTTCGGGCTTGTTTGTTTACTTGGTTTTAAGTGATTGGTTCACTTATATTCAAGTATGGATAAATATATAAGATGGATGTGGTTTTCCAGAAATAAAGTTATATTATTTTAGTGAACATCCATAAGATTATATGGATTTAAATTTAATTTGGTTACTTATAGTGAAGTCAAATTATTATATATAAAACCTTAGTGACAACCGTTTTGGCTAAAAGGTGGGTTTGATTACAATGAACATGTTTTTCTTTATAACTTAATACCATTTGTACAAAAGGATTACAGAACTAAAAATAGGATATATTAAATATATAATAATCTGGTTCAATCATAACATGAATGGTTTCATGGCCGGAATTAAGGATTATAACAGAAATCAATAAATTGTTGTCCTTGAATGTGCTAAATTAGCACATCTCAAACGGTGCTTTCATTTCTTTCAAATAAATGGTGGGGAAAGAAGAGGAGGTAATGAAATATACCATTAGCATGAAAAAATTCTAGTACATGTATGTTACTAGATTTTTCATACCATTATGGTGAAGGGAGGTGAGAAAAGAAACAAAAAATAAATGAACTTAAAAGAAAAGAAGGGATTTGAAAGAGGAATTTACCTCTTGAGACATCCTCGTTTGAAAACCTCTTAAGGGGAGAGGTTTTGGCCTTTTTATGAGACCAAAGCTTTCTAGACGTGGGGGAGGAGGTTGGGAAGGTATTTGGACAGAATTTGGAGATGTCACAAGGCTTGGGAGGAGTGAATGGAAGGGGTGTGAGAGGGGGTTTTATAGTGGAGGAGAGAGGGGATTTCTTAATATAAAACTCATTAATTTATTATTTCTAATCAAGATAAGGAATAGTGAGTATTCCATGACCAGGAATAGTAAATGGGTCATGTGAATTCGAACCAAGTGGACTTACATCAGCATAGCATCATCGATGACCCAATTAATCCATTATTTAGCATTTATTATCAATTATTGGATTCTACTATTCATCAAAAATTCAAGTATTTCAGAAAAATCACAAAAATTCACCAAAACCATTTTTCGACGTGTAAGAATCCAAAAATGAAGTCCACTTTTCAAAAATAATTTTCTAAATATGATTATTTTAATATTTAATTAAAATAATAATTTATTATCAAAACCAGTTTTAAAACATTCATTAACTCATTCTAAAATATAGGTATATCATACTTCCAACTTGAATATTATTTTTATACCACCATAGGGGAGGTTACTATTCATTAGGGTATATCATTATTCATAAGGGTATGTTACTATTCATTAGGGTAGGTTACTATTGACCAAAAATTATTTTTGTTTTATTAGACTCTAAAAAACATCTTGAAGACAACCGTGTTTGTCGGATTTTTAAAATTTAAATAACAGAGCTGGTAAATTTAAGTTTAGTGGTTAAGTTATGGTTATCTCCTATAAGTAAACATGTTTTGTTCCATAGGGCTCAGTGATTCATGAAATTTATCCTACCTAATGAATAGAGTGTATTTAAGAGAAACATACCATAAGATGTTTGGGGTGCTACATTCTTTTAGTGGAAAGAAGAATTCCCTCGAGGTTTCTTGTCAGGGAATTGAAAACCAGAGTGCCCTTTTCAATTTCTCTAAAGTGTGTTATCAGTGTGGATGATGGGTAATGAAAAGACTTAGTGTAATAGAGACCCACTAAAGTGTCAGGCTTTTGGATATATATGGAATCTTCATTTTTTTTGGAGGACATTTCCACCAGCTTTGAGTGGAAAATAATCTACACCAGCGAAACTACTTCATGAGAGATTTCTTTTACACCACATCAGGTGCGTAGTTGGAATAGCACATGTAGGTATGGACAAGGAGGAGGTCATGGTCATTGTAGCATTAAACCTATTCACAAGTAGCACCATCGGAGTAGTTATGATCATGTTATTCCATCTTTTGCATAGGCCCATGGATTAAGATAGTTGAATTAATTACAGACGATACCTGAGGATCAGGCTACAGGTCCATCTACTGTATAAGCTAAAATTATGGGGGAATCTACTATAGTATTTTATTTAATTAATATATTTTTTTTGAACTATTTTATCTTAGTATCCATCGTGGAATGTATCAGATATGATATACATTATTACTAGGGTGTAATGACCTTAGATACATCGATAGGGGTACGAAGAGAGGGTATACTCCAGTGTAGGGATTATGCACATGAGGTAGGCAGTTACCATTTCTTATGGAACAAATTTTTTCTTGAGATGAAAGGATTTGATTTGAAACTCGGGATAGACTGGTTGGTTCATAATCACGCTTTTTACACTAATATCATCACATGGTATATTTTACATCACCATAGGTAAGAAGTTATCTACATAAGGGTGAGTAGGATATCTAGGCTAGTAGAGCTAGACCATAGCATCCTGGGATAGGCAGAGTGACCGCCCGAATTAAAAATATCTTCATATAGGATTGGGTTTTACACCAAACTGATTTCCCTCTAATAGTGGATTATTTCATGGATTTCATTCCTGAGGATTTATTGGCTTACCTTCTGAAAGGGAAGTAGAGTTTACTATCGATATGGTTCCAAGAGTTTCTCTACTTTTCATTTATCCATATAGGATGGAACCAAATAATATTCAAGAACTCAAGCAGTAGTTATAGGATTTAGAGGCCAAAGGCTTTATACGGCCCAGTATATCCTCTTGGGGTTCACCCGTGATTTTATTCAATAAGGCAGATGGAATATTATGACTATTCATAGATTATCCAAGGTTCAACCAGCTTAGGGTCAAGAAACGGTATCCACTGCCTCAAATAGATGATATCATTGACTAGATATGATGATAAAAGGTCTTATCCAAGATTGACCTGGGATCGGGTTATCCTGAGGTGTAGGTCAAACCATTAGACATACTTTGTATAGATTTCAGTGTCTGGTATGGTCTGTATGAATACCTTGTTATGTTGTTTGGTCTTATGAATTTGGCCTCTGCTTTCATGGAACTTATGAATAGTTTTTTTTACACCTATTTAGATTCTTTTGTTATTGTCATTTGGGTAAACATCTTGATGTATTCTCATACTCATAGAGACTATACTAAACATCTTGAGATCTTTCTTAGTACACTAAGAGAGAATCAAGTTATTTCCATGATTTCTAAGTTCCACTTCTGGATTGATAAAATTCACTTCTACGATCATATTATATCAGAATCAGGCATATATGTTGACCCAAAATGGTAAGCGTTATAGTTTCCTAGGAGTATCCCAATAACATGTTTAACATATAGAGTTTCATGCGGATGGATGTATATTACAGGAATTTCATACAAGACTTATCACATCTTGATTCACCTATTAAGAGTCATAAAAAGAAGGGATTCAAGTTAATTTGTTCCAAATCATGTGAGAAATATTTTCAGCAGCTGAAATAGATTCTTGTATTGACACCTATTCTGACTCTTTCGTATCCCGGTATTGGTTATACTGTCTTTTGTGATGCATCTAGCATTGTCCTACGAGTAGTACTGATGTAGGAGGATAAAGTTATTGTGTATGGATCTCGATATTTGAGGCCTCATGAAAGATATTTTCATATGCATGACCTTGATATAGTAACAATTTTCCATGATTTATGTTTTTGGATACATTATCTACTGGGTGAGCACATTGTGGTGGAAAAAGATAACAATAGCCTTAGATATATCTTTTCTTAGTGTTACTTGAACCTAAAACAGTGAACATTGGTTGAATATCTACAATCCTTTGATTTTTATCTTGCCTATATACTTGTTAAGGTAAATGTAAATGCAAATGCACTTATTCAGAAAACTCAAACATATGTTTTATGGGAATCCAGTGATGAATAGAAGTTAATAACCCTCTTTTCTGAGATACATCTATGGTTTTATGATAATCACGAGTAGACTTACCAATTATCATAGACTGTTACCACTTATCTCTTTAATAAGTTTAAGATTATATAATTATCTAATCCTTAAGGGTTGGTTCTCTGTGAGATTTTATAAAGAGATAACCCATATCTAGATTGGTCTTTGCACAGAGACTACGTCTTGCGTCTATGTGGATGTATATGTGTTGCTACAGATATGAGATAGGATTTGATGAAACATTACCATGATTCTTAGTGGGATGTTCATCCTTGAATCTCTAAGATGTATCAAGATATTTGACACCAGTACTTGTGGCCTAGGATGAAATATCAGATAACAGGCTTTGTCACTTGGTGTTCCACCTTTCATCGGGTGAAGGGGGGAACCAGATACTTGTAGGCTTGTCTAGCCTCTTCCAGTCCCAAAATTTAACTGGGAAGTTGTTTCCATAAATTTCATTGTCAGAAAACCTTGGTCATTGAGGGGTAGCGATACTATATAGGTATTCATTGACTGACTAATAATATCATCCCACTTCATTACTATTCAAGAAACATTCTCAATTGATGAGATGGAAAGATTTTATGTCTATGAGATCATACGACTACATGGGGTTCCTCATACTATCATTTCAGATCAGGATTCTCATTTCATATCTCAGTTCTTGCAGGGATTGCAGAAGCCTATGGGAACAAAAGTGCTTATAAGCACATCTTTCCACCCTCATACCGTTTGAAAATTAGAATGGATAATACAATTACTATAGGACATTCTTTGAGATTGTTTCCTTGAATTCGGTGGTTCTTGTTATAAATATATCCCTCTTGTTGATTTACCCTATAATAGCAGCTTCCATGTGACAATTCAGATGGATCCTTTTGAGGCCTTATATGGTAGGTCTTGTCATTCACCTAGGTGCAGACTAGAGGTAGGTGAGGCAAACCTACTAGGTCCTCATCTCGTTCAGGAGACTTCAAAGTAGGTTCAGTTGATGAGAAAAAATATTACTACTACTCAATCAAGACAAAAATATTATGTCGATATCCATATACGACCTCTTTATTTCATGTTCGGGAATCATTTTTTCCTTTAGGTATCTCCCATGCTATGGCATAGACAGTTAAGAAATCAAGGAAAGTTTCTCTTCATTATTTAGGGTCATTTGAGATTCTAGAGAGATTCGGGTTGTAGCCTATTAGTTTATAATACCTCAGGACTATCATGCTATGCACGACATCATCCATGTCTTATAGATTCACCAATATCATGTTGATCTATATCATACTACTGATCCCAAAGAAGTTGAGTTATATGGTGATGATATCTTTGAGGAGTATCCAGTACGCATTGTTGACCAGAGAAAGAAGGCTCTCTACGTATGGTGTATACCTCTATTATGGGTCCTATGGTTGCATGGACATGTGTAGAATGAGACTTGGGAGTGGGAGGCTGACGTACATGCCTAATGGCCATATTTTTTCTCAGACAGTGTTTCTCAACCCTTGGAAGGTGAACTTAAGGATGACTTATTTTAAAGGGGGAAGACTATAAGAACCCGGTTTTTCCCTCAGGTATGGATCCTTTAAATTTCGGTCTAAATCTTTAATTTAGACCTAATATGGATTCCTAAAGAGTTATAAAAGGTTTAAGGGGTGTCTGGGATAATTTTGGATCCTATAACCCATCTTTTTTGAGAAACTAGCCATGTTACACGGTTAGAATAGAGATGGATCATGGTTTGGATAACTCTGTTGATTGAAATTTCTGGACAAAACCACTTCACATGGTTTGCACATGGTCATGTGGCCTAACCATGAAAATTTACCATCTTTCCCAGGTCATTTTTCACATTTTTCTCATAGTTTGTCAAAATGTGCGGACAAACAGTGCATTGTCCATTCTTTATGGGTAAATGTTAAATATTTCCTTAATGATCTAATTATCCCACCTCATCTTCCCTAATATGAGTTTATCCATACATTACCTCTATGAATATCATTTTGGAGATTTTGGAATATCTAATGTATTAACCAAGATATCTCATTTATCTATGATCTGATCGATCTTTTGTTCATTATGTTGGATGTGAAATGGTAGGTACTCAAGTTTATTTAAGCCTTTCCTATTCTATCATTCTATAAATGTAGATATCGGGGTATGAGAATTTTTATCTTTTTTTAGATATACTCAAATCTAATCCAAATCAAGTTCCAATACTGGAAGAGGAGAGTCATACAATCCTAATGTGTGTGTTCTATAACTCATCCCAAAAGTTCGTTGATTTTGAAATTGTCATGTGGGCCCCACCGATTTCATCGAGTTCCATTTAGTGAATTTATATTTCATGTTTATAATAATTATAACCATATGTTTATTTTATTTATAAATATGTGATTAGTTATTAGTGATTACCCCCAAAACTCTATCATTTCCATGTCAAAGGTTACTCAATAATTGTTGTTTAGTATTTTGGAATGTTTGTTCCACCATTTGGATGTGCCTTGGCTTGACCATTCTAAGGGTAATATTTTATACATTAAATGGATTGTTTATAATTATAATTGTATTTTGTAAAGTACCATGTCTGATCACCACTTGACCCACCTATGGTAAGTGATTCAATTTGATAATGAAAAGTGAAAGGTAAATTGGAAGGTATGCTAATTATATGACATGGCCTTAAATGTGAATGAATAATAGGTTTCATATTCATGGAACCCCCTTCCATATTAATGGAAGGTAGAGGAACTAACCTTGAATATAGAATATACTTTAAATGGATTATATGTATGGTTGAATGCTACATGGCCTTATCACACTAATGAAAGGTAAGGCTTGAACCAAATGACATGATTAAATGGTTTCATGCTACATGACCTTATCACAATAATGAAATGTAGGTCTTGAACCAAATGAAATGTTACATGAATTCATTATTAAAAAGTAATTTACTGACTCGATCTCACCTAGGATTCTGATCGGATAATTCCATGATCACTCAGGAACCCCAATTCGATTCAAGGATATAGATTTCTTATTTTGAGACCCACCTAGATCCCAATCCTTATCTGTTATCTTGATGCTTTGTATGACACTATAGAATCATATCCATATCATTAAAGTATTCCTTGGATACACTTCTTGGATATATCATTGACCAGTAAGTTCTCTGGATACATCACATAGGGTCCTATCTCTGCATTGCCACATTTTACCATGGATGATCACCTTGGACCCGGTGGGCACCCTATTGTGGAATGACTTCGAATATGGTCCTTCGATTACACTTTTATCCTTATCTAGGATACAGTTATTACTGTGTTAGTGACCCTTGAGGTCTAGGTTTCCTTGGTTATTACCTTGGGACTTCAATATTGAATATCATTGTAGGTTGCCTTATTATAACATTAGAAATTATTCAAATCCTAACATGTGTCATATTTATAAACTGGTAATAATAAAATAATGAATTGTTGACATGTTCAGACAAAATCTTAGTGATGAAGTAGGTACTTGAGTATTTATTTTCATTGTACATCATTACTTTATATATGCATGTCTGCAAATTGATAAGTTTTCATTACATATGATGGATGTTATAGACACCATTGGTGGTGGAACAAAGTGAGTTATCTCACACCCACTCCAGGTGTCATTTGTTACCCTGAGTATATTACATGGTTGCAAGTGTTTACAAAGGGAACAAACCCCTTCAAACACTTTACTTCTCGTTGTTTAGTATGGATTTTGATAGTAGATGACTGAGCCGGAGCTCGGGATGCTTGGGATAGTCTTTTGATTTCTTTATATTTGTGTGGAACATGTTATTCTTGTTGTCCTGTATTATTATTTTCCAGTTTTCTAGTGACATGAGATATCATCATTTATTAAATTTTATTCCAGTTGTTTCAATTTTTTTTATTTTTGTCTTTATTTTCCACAGTGACTTATGTTTACTTATATTGATTCTACAATTTACCCCTATGTTTATATTCACCCACTGTGCTAAAATTTCGTAATGATGGAATAGTATCCCCATGGATACACCCTAGGACCTCACCTCTAGTCATAAGCCTTTGGAATTCAAGGAGATGCACTTGAGGCCATGTGGCCCTCTAGGCTCGGGGAACCCATTAAGAGGAATCCGAGTCCGGGATGTAACATATTTAGTCAGTCGATCATTAATTACCCAAATATCTTTTTTACCTTAAGGATTCGTTGGTAGCGTCTCCACGAAGTCTATGGATATATTGTCCCACTTCCACTCTGGAATTGTCAATGGCTGAAGCATCCCCTTTGTAACCTTTTGATCTTCTTTTCCTTGTTGAAAATTCAAGCACATCATTGTAAAATCACAATGCCACTTTTCATTCCATCCCATCCATAATACTCTTGAAGATGTATGTACAACATTTTGGTGCCCAGATGAACTGAAAACAAGGAACTATGAGCTTCACTTAAAAATGATTTCTTAAATTGGGAATTTCAAGAAACACATAAAGTTTTTCCAAATCTCACTATATTATCTTTATCAACATTAAATTCAATAAATTTACCTTTACTAACCAATTATACCATTTTTTGTAACTCACAATCTTCCTTCTAAGCATGCTTGATTCTATCTGGTAGAGATGATTGCTCTGACACCTAAAACAAAATAAATGAATTTCCTCCACCAATAACATCCAAGCCCAAATTCATTTAATCATTAATTAAGTGTTCATTTTCCAAATTTGTCATGGTTAATGATTCATAGTGTTTTATAATCAAGGAATTATTCACTTTGTTCACTTTTCATGGATGGTATATGATGGTACAATCATATTCCTTTATCATTTTCATCAATATTCTCTACCACAGGATCAATTCCATCAGATTAGATATTTACTTAAAACATTTATATCCATTGTATATTTCACATTTTGTTCCATATAAATGATGAAACCAAATTTTTATAGTCAAAAACCACATATTCTAATTCCAAATAATTTTTTGGATAATTTAACTATTTATGTTTAAGTTGTCTTGAACCATAAGAAATTACCTGATCATTCTCTGTTAGAATGCATATAAATACATTAAATTAAGTATCACTATATATAGAAAAATAAACATTTTTGTAAGGCCTGTACAAAACTATAGAATTTACTAATCTTTTTTTAAGTTCTTGAAAAAAAACATCACATTCTTATGTCTAAATATTTTTTACTTATTTTCATTTAAATTTAGTTAGTGAGACAGATAAATGTGAAAATTTCATAAAAACCCATTGGTAGTAGCCTACTAATCAGATAAAACAACGAATATTAGTTACATTTTTAGTTCTTGGAAATTAATCAATAACTTTTTATTTGGAAGGACCAACTGTAATGCCATATTTTTTTTAAAAATGATCCCAAGGAAAGAAATATATTGTTAACAAAATTCCCATTTGATATATTTCCCATATAACATGTTTTCTTTAAGTTTTTTTCGAAAAATCATTATATATTTATCATAATCCTCATAATATTTTGAATAAAAAATATCATCAATAAAAATACAATTAACTATTTAAAATATTCATGGAAGACTCAATTCATGAGATCCATAAATAAATCAGGATCATTTTTAAATTCAAAGGTAAAAAAACACATAATGCCTATATCTTATATTGAAATCTATTTTCTGAATATCATCATCTTTATCCTTTGGTTGATGGTACCTCGATCTCAAGTCAAACGTGGAAAAATATTTTTCTCCCTAGAGCTGGTAAAACAAGTAATTGATATGAAGAAATGGATACTTATTTATAAAATTAAGGTTTTTAAAATATCTATAATTAATGAAAAGTATCAAGGAACCGTCATTATTTTTAATAAAAAAAATAGAATCCCCCCATGGTGATCTTTTAGTATGAATGAACCCATTGACCAAGAAACATCTACAATTACTTTTTCAAATCAAGAAGTTATACATCAACCATTCAATAAGGGGATTTTCTAATTTTCTTAGCACCAAGAACTACATCAATAATAAATTATACTTCCTAATCAGGTATAAAACAAAAAAAATAATTAAGAAGAAAATCTAGTTATTCATTTACCTCTGGCACATCATTAATATGAATAGTTTCCTTATTTTCAACAATATATTTAAGATAGCTTTCATTTCTATCTTTTAACAATTTCTGATCTTCCTAATATATTATCAATGGTATGATTTCATTCTTGTATAAAAAATGAAAATCATTCTTAAAAAAATCTTCTTTAGCTCTCCAATAAATATTATAATGGTAAACAGAAAGCCAATCCATTCACAAAACAACATCAAACTCTACTAGGGGTAAAACAATAAGTTTTAAAGGAAATATATTTCCATATAAAACAATAGGAAGATTCTTATAATTCAATTTTTACTTAATATTTCCCATTGGTGTTTTCATCATAAGTTTTGATTTAATTTCTTGCAGTGAAATTTCCAATTTACCCAAAAATTTCTCAGAAATAATAGAATGTGTAAACCTGATATCAAAAAATACTATAGAAAAATATAAGTAAACAAACAAAGTAAATGATATCACTTCACTGGATGGAAAAACATCTACTTATGTAGTCATAAAGGATTTCACTACAACTTTTTTCTTATAGTCTATATTCTTCCCATCATTCATATATTTCTTTGGGAAGGTATTTTCATAATACCCCATTTCACCACATTTGAATAAATTTATAGTTTCATTATCATTATTAATCATAGGATCATTTTATCTGAAATCATGGGCCATATTTTAAAACATGCCACATCAAAACCACCTCCTAAATTTTTTGGGGTCATTCCTCAAGGTTCTTTTTACCACACATCCCACAAATTGGAAACTAAAACTTCTTACCTTCATATTATACTGGATTATTTTTACCCATTTCTTTCTATCTGGGCCTTTTAATCTTCTTATTTTTAAAGTACACATGATCATCATTGAACTCTATTTCAACCATCTTATCATATCATACAATCTTCTCATAGCTTTTGAATTTACAGTATGCTAAAGCCCTTCGATATCTTGGATTCAAACCGGTGTAAAAATAATTGATTTTTCTATGAGGATCCCAAATAAGATTTGGAGAATACCTTTCCAATCAGGTGAAGTTTTATTTATATGCAGCCATTGAATCATTATCATTTTATTTAAATTCAAATAATTTATTTTCCATCCTAAGTCAAACTTCCTTAGGAATGTATTTTTCAAGGAAAATATTCTTAAATTCATCCCATTCCAAAGAATAAATCTTCTCACTATCATAGATATTATTGAATATTTACCACCACGGGTTGACTTCAATAATAAAATAGTATGTAAAAATAAGAATATTTTTATTATCAAAACACTCCATGACATCTAATAACTTTACATGGGATATAACCGACCCTTCTAACGTAACTAGGCCAGAAGATCCACTGAA
Source organism: Viscum album (assembly GCA_963277665.1). Lineage (NCBI taxonomy): Eukaryota > Viridiplantae > Streptophyta > Magnoliopsida > Santalales > Viscaceae > Viscum > Viscum album. Next base: position 1,406,001,537 of record OY728119.1, read on the forward strand.
ATTTAGAGGTTGTTGCCTCATAAAATAATTCACTTTTATAATGTAATTTTGGTGTACTTACTGTTTTCCTCATGCATGTATTCCACATTAATTTATATAATACTTTAACTGATCCGTCACTATGAAAATTTTCTTGATTCCAATTCCCACTATTACAGGTTGCTGACTCGAAAAGATATCAGTCTCTATTTGCTTTCCTACTTTAACTTCATTGTTTCTTCTATGGAAACTCATTCTGAACAGACATATATTAAATGAAGAAACATTTTAATCCTAAAATTATATATCATTTGAAATTAACCATATAGTAATTTTCATTTATGGTATTCTATTAACATTATCCTTACCCATAAATTTATCTAAACTATCCTCTTATACCCACTATAAGGACTCATCCTTAAAACATTAATAACCTAGAGTTTTAGTCATGAGAATACATTCTTATAAATTGAGGATCTTTTAAAGATTATAGTTCTTGAGAATTATGACATAATACATACATTACATCGTATATTAATACAATTATGATACTATAAAAATGTCAATTTTTTCAAAATAAAAAACTTTAATAAAAAACTTGTATTCTTTTTCATGAAATTATTCGTAACATCCAACATGACTTCCTTCTTCCAATAACCCATCGTTATACCCTATGAAAAAACATTTTAAAACTTGAAATGATCAAAACAATCTCAATATGGGATATAAAAGAGAAAGTAACTGTTAGTTAATTAATACATATAAAGATATGAAAAAATTTTCACAAAGACATAAATATCACCAATAAATTGTCATATACTTTGTGAAAACAATAGATTATCCCAAAGAAAACATAAATAAACCATTTAGGTAAAACAAAGAATTTATTACTTACTATTTTAACCCTCTCGGATACTATATGATTTGTATCCCTCGTGGCTATTTTATGATGTAACCCTCATGGCTACCTTGTGTTATAACCATCAGAGTTACACTTGGAGTAATAATTACGACCGACCTCCAACATAAACATACCCAATGAATTTTAGGGATATATATGTCTTACCCACAATCATAACAATTTCCCATTAATCATAACATAATCATAAAAGTTGAATAATTTCATAAAAAATATTACTTCTGAATTTTGTAAAATATAATTTTGAAAGAGGATTTTTAAATATAAGTCCCTTAAAAATATTATATAATTAAAGTGTGAATTAATAGAATTAAAGTAATATTTGTAAAAATTATAAGCCAAAATAATAAAATAAATATAAATATAATTAATTACACAAATAATCTTAGTACCACATAATCAATAAAGTAGAAGGTCAACCCAAAGAACGAAAATCAGGTTATGAATTCTCTTACCACACGTTTATCTTAATTAAAACTTGTTAAAACCCCTATATAATGGTTTAAAAAGTGTTATTAATTTATTAAAAACTATACTCGTGTATATAATACCATATATGATAAAATTATGACAACTTTTCACCAATTTATTAATAATACTTTTATATTTTCATTGTTTTTGGTGTGCTCTTTTCATGGTTTATGTGGTCAGTTTGTTATGCACTTTCTTGTCGAATAGAAGAAAAATTATGAAATGGTAATAAATGTTTCCAAAATATTAGTTTATACCATATAAAATTTTTCTCTTATATTATGATGATTAATCATAGAAAATATTAATGAGAATGATCTAATTTATTTTGGCGGTTTTTAAGATCAGTATGAAAATATAACATCTTATTTAATATCATGTTCATATATTGGATCAAGAACATTATAAAACTTATAATTTGTATGATAAATTATTATTTAAAAATAATAATGGTTTTATGACCATCCTTGAAGGAGTTAATAGAAAATTAGGGTGTATCAACCATGATGGCGGTAAATCGACACATCACAGACTATGATCTCATTTTTAGAATAAATGGTAAATGATTAGAGATTTTATGTTAATATACCATGATCAAAAAAACTATAGTATATATATGATAATTTAGTTTTAAATATTCATTGGATAGGATTTTTGGATAATGTAGAAGTGAAAAAAGAATTTAAAAGAGAATAAGAAAGAATCTCACCTCTTGAAAATTTCTCCATGATAACCTCCTCAAGGCTCTTAGAGGTCGTATTTTTATGAGAAAAGAAGATCTAGAATGTGGAAAGGGATGAGGATAAGGGATATTGGTACAGTTCATATAAAACAATATGCCTTAATTTGATGATTGTTTTGAAGGAAATAGACCCTTTTTATAATTTAGGTGAGGGGTAACTTAAGAATTACTTTAATTATTAAAATATAATTAATCTATTATAGTGTTTAAGACTAACAAAAAATTAATAACAAAACCAGATTTCATTTTTGAAACAATACTATCTTTTTTTACATTATTATTGATTTTTTCGATTTTAGATTAATTTAATAAAATATTTTATTCATGAAAAATAATTTATGTCAAATTACACACTATTCATAACTATTAATTTAAACATATAAAAAAAAGTTTCCAATTCGAATACCATTTTTTTAATATATAAAATAATTTTAATATTCATATTATTAATTCATAAATTTTATTTAAAATACGAAATTATATTTAGTTTATTATATTTTTTAATCATTAAATATATTCATTCATTAATCAAATAAATAATTAATCATAATTGTTCAATCCATTAAGTTAATTATTTATTCCCAAAAATTTCAAAATAAAATTTATGACAAATAAAAGTTTATTATATTTTTAAATAATATTATATTTCAATAAAAACTTCTAGAAACCCAATATTAAAATATTATACAAACAAAAAATTACAGTGTGAACTACTTGATTTACTTTTAAATAAAATATTATAAAGGGATTAACGTGATTCATGTGGGTAAAAAATGTCCCAAATTCATATAAAAACTTGATGTTGGTCTGAATAAACTTATATAAAAAATTATCCAAAATTTGGATAATTTAATCATTCTTATAATTTTAATAAAATTAGTTATTTTAATTTCCTTTTGCCTCACAAGCACTACATCAGTGTTTCATAGACATTAATGTTACTTATTTCATATATATAAATTAAAAATGAATTAACATTATGAAAATAAATTAATTAGGTTCAAAATAATAATTTATATTCGTTCATTATGTATATTTACTTATATCCATGTTAAGAAAACTTCTTTAAGCTGTTAAATTGGAATTGCATTGAATAAAATACTATAAATGGATTAAAGACTTCCAAGTGACTCCTAGTTGTCCTAAAATTCTCCCTTGAATGATTTTGGTCTAAATACACTCATATAATGAAATTAGGAAAACTATTATGGTAATTTTATAATTCTTATAAAATATTTTCCCTAAATTACCTAACTTAACCTTAACTCTGGTAAAAAAAACTAAAGTAAATATTCACCAAAAATTATGTTTTTCCAAGTTAAAAAAAATACTAATTAATACCATGTATGTATTTTTTCAAAATTTTACTAAAATAATTAGTTAAACTTAATTGAAAATTAATCTCATTGATGGATTGAGAAAACATGGTTTTTTTAAGTAATAATGTTTAAAAATTTATACTATTTTTATATCCAATATCAACGTGAAAATGATTCCAATTACCTATATTTGATTAAATCATAAAAGATAATTTAATTATACATTAAAACCTATTTTATATATAATCTAATTATATAAAAAAATTATATTAAAAAGTAGTTTTCAACTAAAATGCAGTATTTTTTACTATTCCTTAAAAATTATAATTTTCCAGAAAATTTTATAAAATTAATACAAAGATATTTTAAATATGATGAATTGAAAAGTGAAATTATTTTTGTAAAAATGAAATTATATAATTTTAAAAATAATGTATTATATAATTTACCAAATAATAAATTATTTATTTTATGAATTACTTAACATAATGAAAATAACTATTTAATTTAAGAATACTAATAAATATACCAAAAAATTATTTTATTTGGACCCAGGTTATTAAAGTTTCAAAAAAGATGTGAAATTATGCATCTTTTTCATGCATTAGTAGATGATCTAGTTTATACCCAATCCACCATTTTTTGGGTTATTTCTCCAATGTACATCGGTTTTAGAGCCTACATCCACTTATAGTGACTACATTGGGATGTATTTAATAATAGAACCACATACCCACAAATTTACAAAAAATTTCAATGATATCATACACATTGAATTGTCCATAGTGTTTTTGCTAATTTTTTATCATTAAAATTAAAAAATATATTTTATATTACTTAAACTTACCAAAATCCATATATATATACATTGGAAATTAACATTATTCATAGATTATCAACCCTAAATAAATCCTCAACTAATATAATATCATCTAAATTTATATAAAACATATAATAAAACTCAATCTGATACCTTGAGGATGAGACCATAAAATTACATGACATAGTGAACATATTGAATTATAATATATATCAATGACATTTTATGTTTAGAGTTTTGTATAATTATGAAAAATCATTAACCAATGAAACCCATGTATTTTAATCTAACATAAATTTTTCACACCATATAAGTAACTCCTTAATCCATAACAATTATATAATACTTGCCTCAAATTTTATTCAAAATATAATATTCTGGAAATACGATGCATTTTACATTCCTTTATTACCTATGAAAAAATAAGTATAAGTATGTGTGAAGTAAAATTCATAGTATGTAACATCCCTGGGAAATAAAGAAATAATAAATTCTTTTTTTATTAATATTTGAGAATTGAATATTAATTTTACTTTAAATGGGGTTGCAATGTTCGATAGCATACCTGATACGCAATAATGGGTTTCTTTGAAATCTTATGTTGCACACTAATAATATAATATTATTATTTTAAATGGTAGTTATCTCCTAGCCGTTTTATTGGCAGGAATGAACAAAACTATCTAAAATATGATTATACATGTTTTTTAAATGTATCTACTTTTATCCAATAAAGGTTAAAGGCTTAAAATGTGAATAAATCTAATATTAAGCATAATTTATATTAAATGGTTGATTTACCGCCTTTTAATGGAGAACCTACATTAAATATAGTTTTGGTCACTTTAATACATTCTATTTGACCAAATAAAATCCTTCTTTGTAATGGGGTCATCAAAATTTACTTTGTGTAAATTTTTGGAATTTTCTAATAATGTTCATTTTTTATTGAATAGTGAAAATATTGTATTTTAATTCAAAACTATGTTTTAATATAATTTATTTATATGGTTATATTATATTTTTAATTGGTTTTAAGTCTAATTAGAATATATTTTTACCATTGAATCTAATTTTGTTCATTGGAATCAATTTCACGTTGAAATTGGAATTAATCAACTGTCCATCTTTTGATAGTTATTAATTCTTAAAAATACGCTTTTTATTTTGACAGTGAGAATTAATTTTAAATTAATTTCTGCCACATTTTTGTTTCTAATTTGGGAAAATAGATTCCATATCTGGAATCAAGAGTTCTAAATTTTTTAAATAGGTAACTTTTATTTTTAGACATTTTAAATATTTACTTCAGTAAATACTTTATTTATCGTGGTTAAAGGGTAAATCAGGTAAATATGGGTAAAAAATAAAATTATAATAATATAAAATTACCCTTAAACGTGTTATAATCCTATTTGTTGAGTCATATACGACCATGGGCATCTTTGGGTCGATTTTGGGACCCCATTGAGCCACTTGGGTGTGATAATGACGTTTTTTATTAATTAATTTAAAGTAAAGACAAAAATGACATAAACAAATATCTCTTTGTAAATTAAATTTTACATGGTTTTATATAAGTTATTTTTTTTACTATAAATATTCATTAGAAATATAAAACGATTTCCTATATCATGGTATTTCTTTATAATTTTTAGAAAAAAAATAAATTAAATTATTTATGACATAAAAATGATGGAGTGTTTACCTCATTAATAAATCAGTTAAATAAATAAGATTATAATGATTAAAATATTATCCAAAACATGTCCAATTCTGATTGGATGATTTTATTTCGAATATGAGTCATCTTATCTTTGACTTTAATTATTTTTGGACCTTTTGAAACTGAATATATATTTATAATAAAATAATGTTTTCACACTTTCCTAAAGATCCCCTCCTCCCCCTTATAAAAGGAGACCACTTCTAACCAAATATTCACACCTCTAAAGCCTTTTGGATCATCCAACCTCTACCCAATTAAGATCCCTACATCCATCTCCTCCTATTAGAAGCTTTATCTTGGGCAGAAGGCACTTCAAGAATCCTTTTGGTTCAAACCAAATGAAGTTAAGTTAATTAATGGAGATTAAAGAACGATCGAGTCAAGTCGGACACGAGGTAAGGGACTTCATTTCAATCTCCTTTCATTGAGGAATATTTATTTTTATACATGACTTTATTTTATACGGTGTATAAACCCCTTTGACTTTTCCTTTCATTCAAAGGGAATCTTTTTATACGAAGCGTTTTACTAAATGACAAAAAGGAATGTTTTTTTAATGTAAACGGTGACAACAACCTTTCCGCCGCTACGAGTATTATTTGATATTTGGATTCCTTAACAAGACGTAATGTTTTTAAAAGGAAAAATAAATACCATATATTCTTTTTGCATATTTTGGTATTTAAAATTATTTTGAGAATGGATTTATTATTTCAATATCATGAAATGATATTTTGTTATTGAAATGTGGAAATGTTATCTTTCCTTTATGCTTATGTTATATGTTATGATCATGTTATGGTTCATGGAAATTATTTATGTATATGGGTGGTTCTGTGATAAACCTAGGGCGGGTGAGCCTGAGATAGCTCTCCAATGCATTGGGTAACATGACGGAGGTAAACGTGAATGTTTATCCTAAGATATTAAAGGAATATACTATGATGGGTATTCCAAAGTAACTCCATATGTAGCTGTGATAGTTATAATGTAATTATGTCATGGATTCCACAAGATACCTTTATGATATATTATTTTTATGTTTCTTTCATTAATCTTATTATTTCATGAGGTAAGTAAGAGATTTGATGTTTTTTATGAATTTCTAAAAAAATGTTTTCATCCTTTGTTTTATAACCCTTACTGAGCTTTTTATGCTCATCCCATGTTTTGAAATGTTTTCACCAGACTTAAAGATGAATTGGGACAAGGATGGGATCAAGGAAAAGTCATGCTATCTAAAACATGGAACTAGACATGACTCTTTTTTTCAAGAGTTTTTATTTTATGAAAAAAAAGGATACTGGGTAGAATTGTCTACATGTAATATTCATGTTGTTATGTAAATGTAATGTCCTAATTCTCTAAAACTCTAAACCTGAAAAGATCCTCAATGTGAATTATTCATTTAATTCAATATTATGTAATGTTTAATGTCGGGTCCTTATAGTTCGTATCAGAGGTCGGTTTAGATAACTTTAGGAGTTAGGGTATTGTTAAATTAATATCCCTAAAGTAATTTATTTTAATATTGAAATCATATAGCATTTCTAGATTACCATGTTGCTTCGCCTTAGAAATTTCTGTGTTCGAAATGGTTTTCTGCAGAGGAAACAAGGCAGCTATGTTGGGATGACATCAAGAGGAAGACAACCTTCCAAATTAGCAACCTAAGATGGTCGAAATCGGAACTGAACAGTTTGTTGCAGTGATGGAATAGTTGAATCAGGCTATAAATAGTGGTGGTATCCATGTATAAGATCAGCCAGATCAACCACAGAGGAACATGTCAGTAATGGAGCATTTCATGAGGCAACATCCCCCATTAATTAGAGGATCATCTGACCTTGTCCTAGCTGAAGGTTGGATTAAAGCACTGGAGAAGATTTTCGATGTCATGGGTTATTCAGAACATCAAAAGGTTAGTCTTGTTGTTTACCGTTTTGATGGTGAAGCTGATCAGTGGTGGTCGATGGTGAAAAATAACAGGGATAGTGAGGATATTTATGCTCTCGATTGGGATTAATTCAAAGGTATGTTTCTTGAGAAATATTTTCCTAAGGTGGTTTATCTTAGGATGGAAAAATAATTCTTGGAATTGAGGAAAGAGGATGAATCAGTGGCTGATTATGAAGAAAAATTCACTTGACTATAAAGGTATGATCCAAATTTTATACGAGACCTTGATTGTAAAATCAACCATTTTTACTCAGGATTAAAGCCAAATTATCTAAGGGATTTATCTTCTCGTGAGTTCAAAAGTTATGAAAAACTTGTTCGTTGTGCGGAGAAGGTGGAAAAAGAGTTTTCCGGAGATCAGATATTCTTTGAAAAACAATAGAATAAGAGGTCGAGGTGGCAGGAGAAAGGGAATAACTCTTCAAAAAAAGTTTGATGGTAAGAAACATAAGTTTATAGTTTGTGAAAATTGTGGTAAAAAGCATGTTGGGGGATGTCTTTTGAATTCTGGTAAGTGCTAAGGTTATGGTAAAATGGGACATAAGGCTCTTAATTGCACTGAAAAAGATCAGGGAAATGGTATGATAAAATCGGGTTTACAGTCAGTAAAATATTTTAAGTGAAATGAAATGGGTCATTATGAAAATGAGTGTCCAATAAAGAACTCAACCTAAGGAAAGAAACTAGACTACAAGTAGAAAGGGGTGGTGAAATACTTTGCAACTACTTCAGCAGATGTTGGGCCATCAAATGAAGTTGTATCAGGTACACTATTTGTTTGTTCAGATTATGCCAATGTGTTATTTGATTCAGGGTCTACACACTCTTTCATTTCTGAGAAGCTTTCTAGTAAATTTTGAATTCCATCTCAAGATATGAATATATAACTTATAGTAAAAACACCTAGAGGAAATTTTGAGGAAAAAAAATAAAACATAATAATATTCATGTCCTTGTGTACGGAAAGAATCCACCTCGAAAACCTTATTGTTTTGCCTCTAGTAGAGTTTGATGTTATTTTGGGCATGGATTGGTTTTCTTTTTATCATGCTAAGATTGAATGCAGAGCTAAAGAGGTTTATTTTTAGAATGATTTTCAGTTTGTATACAAAAATGAACCCTTTCTTTTGATAACATATTAGGAAGCAGAGAAACTTGTAAAATATGGAAATGAATGTTACCATGCACATATTATTGAAAATAAAGGAACTGTTCAGTTTAATGATGTTCTAGTGGTAAATGAGTACCTTGATGTTTTTCTTGATCAGTTGTCTAGCATTATACCTGATCAGGAAGTTGAATTTATTATTGACTTAGTTCCTGATGCTAAGCCAATTTATAAACCCTGTTATCGAATGGCTCAAATTAAACATTTAGAGTTAAAGAAGCAATTGCAAGAGTTAATATATAAAGGTTTCATTCGACCTAGCACATCACCATGGGGTGCTCCTGTCTTGTTCTTTAAAAATAAATATTCTTCAATAATACTTTTCATTGATTATAGAGAATTGAATAACATCACTGTTAAGAACAAGTATCCTTTTCCGCATATCGATGATATGATTGATCGGCTCCAGGGAGATCAATATTTTTTGAATATTGACTTGAGATCGGGGTACCATCAGTTAAATGTAATGGAAGAAAACATTCTGAAGACTGCATTTCATACTAGATATGTCCATTATGAATTTTTAGTTATGCCTTTTGGTTTAACCAATTCACCTGCTGTATTCATGGATCTTATGAATAGAATTTTCGGTGAGTTCTTGGATAAGTTTGTGGTTGTGTTCATTGATGATATTTTGGTTTATTCCAAAAGTAAAGAGGAGGATGAATTTCATTTAAGGGTTGTCTTTCAAACCTTAAATGAAAAGAAAATATTTGGGAAATTTAGCAAGTGTGAGTTTTGGTTACAACAAATTTCATTCCTTGGACACATTGTTTCAAAAAATGGCATAACAGTTGATCCTTCAAAAAAAAGGTTATTGAAGAATGTCCAAGACCCAAAAATATAATAGATATTCATAGTTTTTTTGGTTTGGCAGGTTATTATCGGAGGTTTGTTGAAAATTTCTCATGGTTATCTTGTCCAATTACTAAGTTAACTCGAAAAGGTGTTAAGTACATCTGGAAAAAAGAATGTGATTATTGTTTTTAGGAATTGAAAATAAGATTGGTGAACACTCCAGTTTTGGAACTTCCATCTAGAAATGGTGAGTTTTTTATCTACAGTGATGCTTCGTTGAAAAGACTGGGTTGTGTCCTAATGTATAATGATCAGGTAATTGCTTATGCGTCACATCAGTTGAAACCTCATGAGTTAAGTTACTCTACACATGATTTGGAATTACCTGTTGTTGTTTTTGCTTTAAAAACTTGGAGGCATCATTTGTATGGAGTGAAGTGTGATATATATACTGATCACAAATTTTTAAAGTATATATATTCACTCAAAAATAATTGAACATGAGACAAAGGAGATGGTTGGAATTAATCAATTATTATGATTGCACGATCCATTACCATCTAGGAAAAGAAAATAATGTGGTTGATGCTTTGAGTCGAAAAAGTAATGATTCATTAACCATGCTATATTTAGAATGAGATCCTTTGGTTTTTGATTTGATGAATTATGGCATTGAAGTTGTTGGTATACGAAATTCTTCTATTTGGTATCAGGTGTCAGTGAGATCATCTCTATTAGACAGAATAAGACAGTCAGTTACCGAAAAAGGTAGAGTTGGTTCATAAGGGTAAGTTGCTTGAATTTAACATTGATAATGATTGTGTTTTGAGATTTGGAAATAGATTATGTGTACCTTGTGATTAAAATTTTAAGAATGAGTTGTTATGTGAAGCTCATAGTTCTCTATTTTCAGTTCATCCTAGTAGTACTACGATGTACAGAGATCTTCGGAAGTATTACTAGTGGGATGGAATGACAAGAGATATTGCTGATTTTACTGTGAAGTGTTTGACTTGTTAGCAGGTTAAATCAGAGTGGTAGTTACCTAAAGGGATGCTTCATCCTCTACTGGTTCCAGAGTGGAAATGGGAAAATATATCCATGGACTTCATTATGGGATTTCTAAAGACATCTCGAGATAGTAATGTAATCTGGGTTATAGTTGATCGATTGACTAAATCTGCTAATTTAATTCCTTTTAAAGATATGTTTTCTCTAGATAAACTTGTTCGTTTGTATGTTAAAGGGATCATCAGGTTTCATGGAGTTCCCCTCTCCATTTTATCTGATCGTGATCCCATGTTTACTTCTAACTTTTATAAAGGCCTTCAGAAGTCGTTGGGTACTGAATTAAATTTTAGTACAACTTTTCATCATCAATCAGATGGGAAATCTGAACGAACAATTCCGACATTGGAGGATATTCTATGTGCTTGTTCACTAGATTATTAGGGATGTTGAGACCAACATCTTTCTTTGGTTGAATTTTTATATAATAATAGTTTTTATTCCAGTATACAGATGGATCCATTTCAGGAATTATATTGAAAGCATTGTCGAACTCCATCTCTTTGGGATGAAGAAGGTGAAAGGAAGCTGATGGGACCAGAATTGTCAAAAGATATGGCAGAGAATGTTCAGTTGATTCAGAAGCACATGAGAACAGCTTAGATCAGAGAGAAAATTTATGCAGATAACCAGAGGAAGGATCCTTCTTTTGAGATAGGTGATCATGTCTTTCTCAATGTTTCTCCATGGAAAAGTGTGATGCGTTTTGGTAAGAAGGTAAAGTTGAGTCTGAGGTTCATTAGACCTCATGAAATTTCGGAGAATGTTGGATTAGTTTCATACAGAGTGGCTTTACCTACAATTTTATCCCAGTTACACAATGTTTTTCATGTTTCGATGTTGATAAAGTATATGCCAGTTCCATCTCATGTTTTGAGCCCAGAGGTAGTTCAGTTGGAAGAGAATCTCTCTTATGAGGAACAACCAGTCCAGATTCTTGACCGTAGAGAGAAAGTGTTGCGGAATAAGGTAATTCACCAGGTATAGGTTTTGTGGAAAACCACATGGTTGAAGAGGCAACATGGGAATATGAAAATAGTATGAGGGATAAATACCCCCACTTATTTTGATAAGTGAATAAAAATTGCGAGGAAGGAATTTCCAAAATGGGGGAAGGATGTAACATCCTGGGGAAATAAAGAAATAATACATTCTCTTTTTATAAATATTTGTGAATTAAATATTAATTTTACTTTAAGGGGGTTTCTATGTTTGATAGCATACCTGATACGCAACAACGGGTTTTTTATAAAATCATACGTTGCACACTAATAATATACTATTATTATTTTAAAGGGTAGTTAACTCCTATATGTTGTATTAGAAGTAATGAAAAAAACTAACTAAAATATGATTATACATGTTTTTTAAATGTATCTACTTTTATCCAATAAAGGTTAAAGGCTTAAAATGTGAATGAATCTAATATTAAGCATAATTTACATTAAAAGGACAATTTACCTCCTTTTAATGGAGAACCCACTTTAAATATAGTTTTGGTCACATTAATACATTATATTTGACCAAATAAAATCCTTCTTTGTAATGGGGACCTCAAAATTTACTTTGTGTAAATTTTTGGAATTTTTCTGATAAAGTTCATTTTTTATTGAATAGTGAAAATATTGTATTTTAATTCAAAACTATGTTTTAATATAATTTATTTATATGGTTATATTATCATTTTAATTGGTTTTAAATTGTAATTAGAATATATTTTTACCATTTAATCCAATTTTGGTCATTGGAAGCAATTTCACTTTGAAATTAGACTTAATCAACTGTCTATCTTTTGATAGTTATTAATTCTTAAAAACACTCTTTTTGTTATGATAGCAGGAATTAATTTTAAATTAATTTCGGCCACTTCTGTGTTTTGAATTTTGAAAAATGGATTCTATATTTGGAATCCGGAGGTCTAAATTGTGTAAATCGGTAACCTTTATTTTTGTACATTTTAAATATTTACTTCAGTAAATATTTTATTTACCGTAGTTAAAGGGTAAATCAGGTAAATAAGGGTAAAAAATAATATTATAATAATATAAAATTACCCTTAAACGTGTCCGGATCCAATTGGTTGAGTCATTTACGACCTTGTTCATCTTTTGGTCGATTTTGGGACCCCATTGTGCCACTTGGGAGTGATAATGACGTTTTTTATTAATTAATTTAATGTACATACAAAATTGACATAAAAAAATATCTCTTTGTAAATTAATTTTTACATGGTGTTATATAAGTTATTTTTTTCCTATAAATATTCATTATTAATATAAGAATATTTCATATATCATGGTGTTTTTTTATAATTTTTAGACAAAAAATAAATTAAATTATTTATGACATAATAATGATGTAGTGTTTACCCCATTAATAAATCATTTAAATAAATAAGATTATAATGATAAAAATATTATCCAAAAAATGTCCAATTCTGATTGGATTATTTTATTTCGAATATGAGTCATCTTATATTTGACTTTAATGATTTTTGGACCTTTTGATACCGAATATATGTTTATAATAAAATAATGTTTTCACACTTTCCTAAAGATCCCCTCCTCCGCCTTATAAAAGGAGACCTCTTCTAACCAATTCCTCACACCTATCAAGCCTTTTGGATTGTCCAAACTCTGGCCAATTATTCTCTTTACATCCCTCTCCTCGTCCTAGAATCCTTACCTTAGGCAGAAGGCACATCAAGAAGTCTTTTTGGTTCAAACCAAAGGAAGTTATACAAATTAAAGGAGATTAAAGAATGATCGAGTCATGTTAGACACGAGGTAAGAGACTTTGTATCAATCTCCTTTAATTGAGGAATATTTAGTTTTATACATGAAATTATTTTATATGGTGTATAAACCCCATTGACTTTTCATTTCATTCAAAGGGAATCTTTTTATACGAAGCGTTTTACTAAACAAAAAATGGAATGTTATTTTAATGTAAGCAGTGACAACGACCTTTCCGCTGCCATGAGTATTATTTGATATTTGGCTTCCTTAACAAGACGTATTGTTTTTAAAAAGAAAAATAAATTTCATATACTCTTTTTACGTATTCTGGTATTGAAAATGATTTTGAGAATGGATTTATTATTTCAATATCTTGAAATGATATTTTGTTATTGAAATGTGGAAATGTTATCTTTCTTTTATGCTTATGTTATGTGTTATGATAATGTTATGTTTCTTGGGCATCATTTATGTATATGGGTGGTTCCGTGATAAAACTAAGGTGTGTGATCCCGAGATATCTCTCCAATGCATTGATTAACGTGACGGAGGTAAACGTGAATGTTTCTCTTAAGAGATTTAGGGAATATACTGTGATGGGTATTCCAAAGTAACTCCATATGTAGCTGTGATAGCTACAATGTAAGTATGTTATGTATGCCACAAGTTAACTTTATGATATATTATTTTTATGTGTCTTTAATAAATATTATAATTTCATGAGGTAAGAAAGAGAGTTCATGTTTTTTATGTATTAATAAAGAAATGTTTTCATCCTTTGTTTTATAACCCTTACTGAGCTTTTTGTGCTCATCCCAAGTTTTGAAATGTTTTCACAGGACATAAAGATGAATAGGGAAAAAGATGGGATCAAGGAAAAGTCATTCTATTTAAAACATGGAACTATACATGACTCTTTTTTTCGAGAGTTTTTATTTTATGAAAAAAATGGATACTGGGTAGAATTGTATACATGTAATATTCATGTTGATAGGTAAATGTAATGTCATAATTCTCTAAAACTATAAACATGAAAAGATCCTCAATGTAAATTATTCATTTAATTCAATATTATCTAATGTTTAAGGTCGGTTCCTTATATAGTATGTGTAAGAATAATTGATATTAATCATGGTTCATAAGTGATGAAAATATAAATATAGAGGTTTGAAAATGTAATCAAGGTATAGGAACATACAATATAGAATTCAGGTCAATAATACATTGATAAAGAGACAAGAATATTATGTTGGGTATTTGACATAAATAAATTTTTATTAAAAGATATTTTCATCATATGATTCGAACCAAAATATGATTTATAACATCATTAACATAATCCAAGGTTTACACCCAAGACCATCATCACATAGTAAAAACATTCCCATGGTGGATTAGGTTCAATACCTAATCTTATATATAACATCACATGTGATATATAGCATTACCCATTAAATTGGAGGTCCATATAATTTATTTCCCACCCTTTAAATCATATTATGTATATGAATATGTTTGACACATATATAACATTCATAATAAAATGAGTTCATTAGTTACCAGAGAAAGATATTGCTTTCATGCTTGTTTTTACAAAACATTACCATAAACCATCTGTAAGAGTATGGTTGATGGTTTTAGAAGAATATATCCCTAATTAGTTAAAGATACCTAAAATTATGTTATCATAGATATAAATGAACCCTTGAAAAAAAATGAGACCAATGTAACCAGATAAAATATTACAAATTGGAATCATTTGATATCATTTGTTTAATTCCTAAAAAAAGAAAATTGAATCGTGTAAATATGATTGGAAATCATGAAATGAAAACTCATAAGGTTAATTCCTTTTTTATATAAAAAAATTTGATAAAAAATGTAAATGATTTTTTTTAAATACTTCTGAAATTACTGTAAAAGATAATTTTTTCAATCATTTTCCATAGTCATTTTAAAAAATGTGATGTGAAATATATTTTAAAATTTTCTTTTAAAAAGAAAAAACAGTTAAAAATATTTTGAATTTATATAAATGTTTATATTAAGAATGTTTTTATTGGATGATAACCCATTGATTATGAAGTGGAAGGAAACTCCCTTTTTTATACCATTATTAAAACCCATATCTTGAAATCAATACAAAACATTCATTTTAAAAGGGGAAAATAAGTATGAATGGTATAATAAATAATACATGATTGATTTATCTAATATTAAGGGAAACAATTAGTATGAAGAGGAAAACATAAAAATGAATGGTAAAATATAATTTAATAGGATGATATTTATTATTAACATAGTTTCATTTTTATTATAGATAAGAGTACATCAATAATAATGATTTTTGAGGAAAAAATAATTTCCTGAGATAGAAATAGTAAATACCGTATGAAATGATAGATGAATCTCTAGAAGATATATTAGAACTGAAGAATGTAGTTCGATTTATGAAATACACCTTATTTTCTAGGAATCTTATAAATCTTATTCCACATGATGAAATATTATGAATTGTAAAAACATAACAAGATTTACCAGGTTTGAGTAAGAGTGCCACAAAAACTCAAGAACATATCTCCTTGTTCTAGAGGATTATAACTAGTAGTGAGGTTCTATGGTATAAATGTCTGGGTATCGTACACCAAATTAGAGTCCCCAATAAAAATAATTTACCAGGTATATAATAGGTATACAATATTATTAATAAGAAACCATATCCATATAAATTTTATGAATTAATGTGAAAAAAAATCAAATGTCTTAACTAGAAACAAGTCACTAATCACCAATTGAGATGACCACATACATGATAGAAAATAATAAAAGTATAAGATGACTAGTAATTAAAATCCTCACCTCATACTAGTCTCCAAAATAATTTTGATATGTCCTATTATTCGATCAAACATGGACCATATCCCTATATGTACCTGTTACAATTGAGGGCTTCTCATGTACCCATTTTCCAAGCCCACTTGAGCAGGGTGGGAGTAAAACACCATTGGGCACTACTAATGTGGTATGTACCGAACCGGTAAAATAAAATGTACATACATGAGATAATCTCATAATAAATTAAACATTAAATAAAAAATTGTGAAAACATATCATATAATCGGAAATCACTCATATGTTATAAACAATGATGTGTCAAGAAGTTGTGTTCTTTCCAAGCCTCCACGAACCCCAGGTGTAACTATTTTATCTCCATTTCAATGGAAAAGTCATAATTGATGTCATTAGTAATCAAACATAGTTTTGGTTTACATAAAATTTCACTTGACATCCTCAATCCATCAATTAGACATATCACAATCAAACCACTAGGCATCAAGTGAAAATTTTTCTTAGTATATACTAGGAAGCAAGTGAACATGATACTCATCATCCTCTTGGAATCAGGAAACAATATACTTGGAATCAACTTAGAATTATTTGTATATGAAACTTAGTATCCCCTAGAAATTAACTAAATATACTACTAAGAATTCATAAGGTCATCTTACCAAAATGTTGCTTCTATTGGTTTGTCCTCAATACCGTTATGCACATACCCTATGTACATGTCCATCAATGATGTTATCATAAGTCATGTTTACTCCCCCTATAATGGTAGTGATAACATAACTATCCACCTAATTTCAATACTCGACCAATATCTCTAAAATAAATATGATATATCACAAAAAGATGATGATTGTATATTCATATAGAACAAATATACCATCTGGAGTCCTAGAAATTAAATGTTTACACATGTGTCCAATAAGTCAAACATCGTCTATCAGGCTATCTAACAACACACATGGAATTAGTCTTTATATCAGTCTATTATATAATTTATAGGGAAAAGTTTCTTGCATAGTGTTCCATAACATATAAGGCATTTTTTGGCACATTAAGTGTGAGTATTAACACCCATATAGAACACACACATATGGTCATCATCAAACATGGTCAAACAAGATACTCATGAATACCAATGATATGAAATCATTAAACATGGTATCATGGGATACTCATGTACAAATTGAATAGTTTCCATATAATCCATTTTATTCATTTGTGATCAAGTCTTGTCTATTGATGGACGACATCAAGCAGGTTCATAATAGTACATCATGGCACCTAGAACATTGTCTAATTACATTAGGAATGTTGATTTAACTACTTAATACCTAAGTATTAAAAAAATAATTAATAATTTTAATATATTCAAAAAATATAAGAAATTTATGTTTTGTTCGCCTAAAGGGTAAATTAATATATATATAATTAAAAATAACATGCATAATTAAATAGGGTAGAGTTCATAGGACCACCTTCCTCAAACCAATTTAAATTCTAAACCATGAAAATATTGCTAGCATTGTCCAAGTCATCCAAGTCCACTAAACCATAATTGATCACCATGGGTTTCAATCATACACCCAAGCATTCCATATAAATAAATTTTAATAAATTATAATTATATAGATGAATACAAGTAAACTCATATTTAATGAAAAGATACATACATTCTTAATGAATTACAAGATATATCCACCTAGCTTGAATCCTGACCAACCATCACTAGATGTTCTGTAATATGCTTCTAATTTCATTTCAAGAAAAATACCTATATCACGACAACAAAATAATGAAAAATTTAATAAAATTAAATTGGAACATATTGAATAAACAAACCAAACAATGAACCTTAGTTGAAATTCTTATAAAAGGAATGATTTTATCATCAAAATACATCCTCTAGTAATGTTTATCCAAATACCCATCATTCATATAAATTCCATCAGTTAATTGTGGAATTATCATCCCATTCTTTGTTCTGGATATAGATAGTGATCAACTAGTGATCAATAAAATCATGATAATAGGATTTGATGAGAAATGATATATAGAGGATAAATGGATCCAATAATTACCAAGAGGATTAACCCATGATGAACGTTATACCTATCATCCACTACATAAGGTAGAAAGAGATAAATATTATTGATGAATAGAGGATCTCTTAAAGATTTTCCGAACAAGATAGGTCTAAAACAGATATATTACCATACTAAGAACATGTTAGAAGATCCAACCACCATAACATGAGTTTAAGGATCCATTCCATGAATGAATAGAATATATGATAAGAACATGAATAATTAATGAATGAATTATCTAATCATAAATTTATATGACTTTATCTCCTTAGATCCATCAATAATTCATTAAAATGGAGAAGAATTGTATTTTTATGAATTTGGAGTCATGGTTAAAGAGGGATAAATAATAGAAATAATATACACATAATTCAGTGAATTAAAGGACAAATAATAGAGATTCATAATATTAAATTCATCTGTGCATTGTTTGGTTGAAATATTTTTCAAATTTTGAACCAAATATACAAGGGTACATTATCTCATTGAAAACCCACATGGATTAGTTTCATGTTTTTTCAAACTATGTTCCCGCCTATTGTTGGCTATTATAGGTTCTCATGTCATAACTCAGGTAAATCTATATAGTTTGATATGAAAAGTGTATTAAGTGTACACTTCACAAGTTCATCCATATAAAGTCTCATGGTTTCATAGGGTGAACTAAAATATTTCCATAACCATTAACAAATCATGAACCCATTAAAATAGGCTCTAAATTTTAAAAAAACATGAAAAATTCGCCCAAACCCTCTTCTAAATATCCAATGATCCAAAAAAATGAGCACCGTACTCAAAATAACTTGTATATTTCAACACAAAATGACACAAATCATCATATTATTCCCAGATATCTACACATCCTTGAGAATTTATGCCAACATAGGGAACACATATCCCAAATTATCTTCATCATCATTTATAAGGAGTTCCCTACATCCCATCTCAGAGTTCCAACTCACCATATCAATGTTGGGATCATTTCAAAATTTCCATCATTATTTTTTTTTTGACTCTAATAATAATTTTTGAATTTTATCGAAATGCTTGTTTTAATCAAACAATGGGACTACAATCATCACTTCAGTTGAAATCGACACACATTGGTGTCTATAACTCATTCCTTCTAAATAATCAGGATTATCCAAAATGTATGAATCACTATAAAAAATATGATTCTACTAATCTAGTTACATTATTTATATATTTCATCTCAATAACACTCTATTTGACCCAATACATGGGTTAAAAGTCTATTTCAAAATATCATTTCTAGTTCTGAGATGAACTAACAGGTATCTATCTACCAAAAAAACATGGTCAAACTGACATTTTTAAAAAGGTCTTGACTAATGATTAAAAGAATTCTCAAAATCAATAAAATGATCTCAATGTAGTTTTATCCCACCACATTCAGGTTCATGTAGATAAACCGGTCGGTACATTTCAAATAATCTACCTACAAATGTACATGAACTGACACTCAAAAAATCCATCAACTGAAATTCCTTAAGCCTTGGAGGCATTGATAAATAATCATGCTCTACTTTATCATGTATGAACCAAAAGTTTTTGAATATCCCACTTGATTCATCAAATTCTTTCACCAACCAAAAGGCACTATGTTGTGCTTCATCACATCAAAGGTCAAACTCCCTATCCGTTTACACAATCTCATGTCTGAATCCCGTATCTACTCTCCACCCAATAAAAAAATTGAATATACATTATGAATTCAGCATGGATCTATACTCTCTTGTGTTCCCCACACATTGTTCTTGTAATCCCCATGATCATTCAACAGGAAATCTGATGCAAGACCATGACCCCTCCCATAATACAGGTCATATCACATGCAATTGGTTGATGATCCCCACTAATGGATCATCAGTATAGTCACCCCATAATTCTTTCACTGGATTAAAATCCACATGATTGGTTTATCATCGAATGTGATATATATGTATCATAATCCATTCATAAATTATTTTCATGAAAATAACCAAACACTACACACATTTGTATTGTTAAAATGAAGTTCTTTGTATCCAGCAATCCATTCATGATGTGTAGAACATCATCCATCAGTTTAAGAGTGGATTATGATATTATATCAAGATGTTTCATGTCACCTCACAAATTCCACTCAACCAAACCATGGAATTTATAATGAAAAAAATCCTTTGGTTGGCCACACAATGATAGCATGATCCATTTACAACACCATCTTCCTCCACGGAGACATCTCTACTCACATCAATCAATGGTCTACCATGCCCAATGGGATTCACTCAAAACACAATGGTTCACAACTATAATGGTGAAAAATAACTAACAATGTCAGTGAAATATACACAACCTCTTCCACATTTTCTGTTGGTTTTATATTCCCTTCTATATCTCCTTCCCTTCAATCAATATCGTCATTAAGCTGATCAAAATACTCCGATGACTCTTTTAAAACAACTCTCAACTTTGTATTTATATTTCATTGATTATCAATCCCATCATGTTCAACATCATGTTTAACTTTGATATAAATAAAACCAAACAAGTAATGATATACATATTTTATAGGTTCTTTATTTTCACCAATATCCATCATGGATTCTTGGGGTTCATATTTAAACACTTTTTCAACATCATCTACAAAGTCATTACCATCTTGTTCTTATTTTCAAAAAAAATATCTTTTTCTAAAAAAATTTCCTGACCAGATGTCTCCCTTTATAGGAAACCTCTTTTGAGCCGTCTATATGATTTATTCTTCACTTTTAACATCATTGGTTTTCCTTGAGCACCGAGAGGAAATTTTCCATTCTCTACCACACTGAAAAAAACCAACAGAATCTTGACATCATATCTCTATTTTCATATCTTGAATTTATTGGTGAAGAATAGAAATATTTTCCTCTTCCTCATCATCTCTATCATTACTTACTCTGGATATCTCATGTTTTTACGGCTTCAAATTCTATTTCCTTTCTTACTCAAGTTGATTCATCTTCCGTATTGAATCTCATTCCATACACCACCAAACATATTAATAAAGAAGGAGAGGAATAATTATGATCTTTGGTATCTACATCAATCATTTTCATATTTATTAAATTCTTAAAAATACATGTTTCTTTTGTGAGATAAAAACCTTTATCTATAAAAAAATTACTTCCATCCCAATAAATCTTAGATGAAATATCATCATATTCTTCCAAATATAGATATTGCTTCCCTGAAATTAGAAAATACCACTTATATTCAATGAATTATCTATGAAAATATGGAGGACAGATTGAACACAAGTTACCTCACTCTAATACAACTTGTAGGACCACAGAACACCCTGATTGGGGAGGTGTCAATAAGGGTATCAACATTTTCTTTTAAATTGATTAATATTTTTTCCCATATTGGTTTTAACTTGTTAAATATGTTTGGTGGAATTGTTTAATAAGTAATCATTCACATGTAGAGATACAACACAACATTTTTACTAGGTTCATCACTAAGGGATAGTCTATGGAGCATACACCACCAGTGTTTAATTCTTACCTAAATCAACTAATCTTCTTTAGTTTTTTTTGGGAAAATAGATGTTCATCCATAGTCACTCTATGTTAGGCACACTGCCCTTAAAAGTATTTAGGGATAGCACATTTCCTTCCTCAGAACAATTCCATTGACTGCCCCTAGCTCACTGATTTGGCTGAAGTCTTACTCAGTTTAACAACACAAATTTATCATCAGTAGATTATCTTATAAGTATTTTTCATGAAATATCAGGAGAATATTCTTTCACTATATTCCTGAGTTGATGAACATCAATTCACTTATCACTTCAACCAGGTGTTCAACACTTCTATTTGCGAAGATCCATACCTTCTTGAAACCCATGTTATGTTGCAAATAAATACCAACATTCACAAACCCACACACTATCATGAAGTTATAAACCTTTTCAAAACGATCAGGCATCACAAAGATATCATCATTTTTTATGCTCACATTCTTTGGTACATAAACACAATCTTTATTAAACATTGTTTTATGATATTCCATAGTCTAAATCATTTCATATACATTCCTTTAACGGTTCTTAAACTTGTGAATAATTATTGATTAGGTATACCTTTTCCAAATCATATAATGTTAGCATTTTCTCCAATTCGTTTTGTATCAAATGAGGTGGGGGTAGTTGCCAATTTATAATATTATCCTTTCTTAATGATCACACACTTCCATGGGAATTTTCATGAACCTCATCAGTCATACTCATGAAGATGATAAATTTCTACATCTCTATTGAATTTTAACCCATTCATGAACCTTCATGTATTCATGTTGATTTAATGTCCCTCCATCACATGCTTATGATTCCCATTCATAATACTCTACACTTTTTTGAATCTCAACCTTCATGAAACCAAATCATTTTGAAACTCATTCCTTTACCATATTTGAGATGAGTCAATCCAAAAAAATAGTTTTCAAATATATTTTTGATATTTCTCTATACCTTTAATAAAAATTCTCATTCCTCTTCATTTTGAGCCCAAAAAAATTGGAAAACATGGGTAAATGATGCCACCTTCACAACTGTAGTCATATTGAAATGTAATATCACTCGCCTTGTAATATCCTGAATAAAACCATTGTTTATTGACAAAATACACACACAATACTCCATTTTTTTCTATAATAATCCTTACTTCTATTAATTATCCATGAACTTGTCCAAGAACTCTATGAACATTTCTTTCATCAACCCCATAAAAAAGCTAGATAATTCATCATGCCAAATAGAATCAAAATAAACTCATAATTTCCATAATGAAAATGGAAATAAGTCTTCAAAATATCCACATAATTCACTAACATATCATGTTTTCCTAACCACAAATAGTTCTTAAAGAACCCAAAAGTTACCTTAAGCTGATTGAATAAATAATCAATCTATAGAATTGGCTAGTCGTTCTTCACTATTACTTTTTTCAAGCAATGATAATCAATAAAAATACATCGTATTCTATTAGGATTTTTCACAAGAAAAACTAGTGCACCCAATTGTGACGCATTCATCTGAACAAAACATCACTACAATAGATCATCGTGTTGTACTCATATACCACATAACTCAAAAGGAACCATCCTATATAGAGAACTTATATAGGATATATGTCTATTTGTATCTCAATCCCAAACTTGATCTCTTGTTAAGGTGGTAATGAAAAAACCTTCTCTGTAAAGAGATCAGTGTACTCTTTTATAACCCTAGGAAACACAAAATTATCATCCTTGGATGGGCATAGCTTAATATAGGTTGTCAAAGAAGATGAGTATGGAACACATATCTAACCCATCTGAGGGTCTTTCTCTCCAAAAAACACCACTTTATCTCCATCATCATCATTATAATACAAAACCTTCCTCCTAAATAAATTCATAATACCCTTTACGGAATACAACCAATCCAACATGAGGAAAATTTTATATGGTTGTATACATAATCATATGAAATCACCTCAATAGTGGTGCTTCCCTGTAACTAGATCACAATTTCTACATACTTGATGTGTGTCATCCCAACCTCCATCTGGCACAGTCAACACCAAGGGTACTGGAAGCCTCCATACCCCAAGTCACAATGCATGGACAAGGGTATGTAATATGAATGAGTTCATCACTCCTAAATCAAAAAAATGTACCTATTTATAATTCAATAAAGTCCTCCCTTGAATGATATATGGATTGACTTGAACGTAAAATACTAATGAATTATGATGACCATGACCTGCTCCATGATCTCGCTCTTCTCTATGAGGATGAGGAGCGTCTTGGGGATATACTCTGTTATCCCCATCTCATCTCTGAAAATAGAAAACTGATCACCTAACTAGTTCTTACTAAGATGAAGCATCCTCAACAGATAAACCTGAAGTGGAACACCTTGTGCTCGTTGATTTCTCATAATGTCCATTCACTCCCGTAGAAAAAGACATTATCCTCCACAAGAAAAACACACTTTTTTAACATGGTTTAATATTGAGAGATTCAAATTTTGAAGAAACGAGATGATGAGGGTTCTGAACCATCCCCAATTAACTAAAATCTCTTCTGTACTAGAATCTAGGAACATGAAACCATATCACAACTTCTTGAGGAATACTAAAAAGTCCCCTCTTAGGATGATCTGATTCAAGATAGCATTATCTCGAGAACCTCATCCCTCTCTAGAACCTTGAAAAACATCTTCAGAATATATGGTTTCACCTACACCAAGATCAATATATGTAAATTATAAAATATATATTTTTTAAAATAGAATACATTTTTCAATAACGTATGTGATACCCTACACTAGACCTAAAAAATAATTATTTAAATATTACCATTTTCACATTTACATTAATTTTAAAGATATTATTAGTATTAAATACTTTTTGATATATATATATATATATCCTAAATAAGTTGACAAATTCATTGTAAATAATCAATTAATTTTTTCGATGACTTTTTTCTTCAAAATAAGTTTTCTTCAAAAATGATATTTTTTCTTTTTTGAAAGAATTATTATTATTATTTTCTAGAAAATTTATAAAATTTATTTCATAAAATTAGATACGTTTTTATATAATTATATTAATATTAACATATTGTGAAACATTAGTATTTTTTGAAAATAATGATTCTTCAGTGAATAGTGAAATATATCGTTTTTAAGTAAAATTGTCCTTTATTTTGAAATATTAAAGAATATAAAAGTTCCAATATTATTTTAATTTTATTTCAAGGTAAAATATGTATTATTAAGTAATATTTAATTAATATAATTACATTTAAATCATATTTATACATGATTTTATAGTAAGTTTATTTTATGCTTTAAAATGAATTTCTCTGAAAAACTATTTTAAAATACATCATGTTTATACATTATAATTATTTAAAACAAACCCTAATGTGAAAGTATATAAATGAAATTTTTAGATTATATATCTATTTTTTATGAATATAATTCCATATAATGTCTATTATTTTGTATATAGTTATTGTAAAATCATTTTTCCTTCCAAAAAAATGTTTTTTTCAAGAAATTGTGTTCCTCCATGTTTATGGGTTTTATTTGAAATTAAGTACTTCCACATATTTGAATTTTTTTAATAAAATGGACTCCATATTTATAGTCATCATAATTAATATTATCTAATAATTTCAATTTACTTTTTGAATAATTTGAATAGTAACTGTATTAAATTGTTATTACAACAATAAAAGAAAAATAGGTTAGTTATGGGTAAAAATAATTTAAAAAATACTTGAAATAAAGTAACTCTACTACCGTAAATATTAACATATATTTTTTATTGATATTAGGATTATATTTATTTATTATTATTATTACTTTATAAATGATTAAGTAATCAGTTTTATAAAAATTATATTTTGATACAATAATACACAAATTATAATTTTATGCAATAAATAATTCCAATTAAGACATTAATTTTTATTAATTAATGTAATTTTTTAATTAAATTATTTTTTTATAAAAAATATTATTAAATTATGACTGATAAAGATAATTGATAATATAATTTGTATGATGTCGAATGCATTTTCTATAATAGTTCAAAACTTTTATTATCATAAACCACATCATTTCTTAATAAATTTCAATTATATTTTAAAATTATAAGTTCTTCTATATAGAAAATTATTTGGAAAAAATAAAAAAATGGAATCATACTGTAAAAGTTATCCAATAAGAAATTTTTCAGAATTTTTTGAGACAAACGAATTTTTAAGAAAATTTTAAATAGAGTATAAATATATGGTATTTATTATTACATAATAATAACCTAAAAATGATGTAATAAATAATTTAAAAGGTATCTAATACCAAATATATGATTACTATTTAAAATAGTTTTATTTTATATTTATTTTATTACTTTTATATATCATTTATGAATACTCCAAAACCTATATTATATTTTAGGTTTTTAAAAATGTTTCCTTAAGAACATGACTAATTTCAACAACACTAAGGGTAATATTTTAATAATTTCATCCAATAGAATAATAAAAAAATTAAATCCACTCCCATTTTGAATAAACCATGGGAAAAATTATTTTATAGTTTGTGGTTTTGATTGTTTTATTATATAGATTTCAAAACATAATTTTAAAAAATAATAAAGTATTAGCCAACCATTTCCTATATAAACAAACCCAAACTCACATTAATATTTAAGAAAAGACCATGGATCACTTTTTTACTCTTCTATAATATATATATAGTCCCTTTAAAGTGCCTCCAAGCATGAATGGATCTCATCCCAAGCTTTCGGAATCACCCTTTCAAGGTAAGATACCTTTATATCCTCATTTCAATTCTAGCACCTTCTTTGAAATTAGTATTTAAAAATTCATTTGTTCATATTTCCATTAATTTATAAACATTTTCATACATTCAAGTTTATTTTATTTAAAGGATTCATTATTTATCCTATCTCATTTTAAGCATTACCTAAGTTGTTACTATGTCAAAATTTCATAATAGATTTCTCTCTTCTTTTTTTATTCAAGCACTTCTTTTATGTTCTTCCTATTAGTTTCCAATTGTAATTGTTTGGGTTTTTTTTACTACAACCCACATATATTCATTTTGAATTAAAATTTTATGAGTGACCCCTTTAACACTAATTAATCCCTCAAATGAACCTTTATGTACACCCATTACCATAATGAAATTTAGTTAGAGATTTCCCTCTCCTCATTTCCTTTGGAGCACATTCTTCGAAAGTAGCATTTCAAATATCAATTGACTTTTTTTGGGTAATTTTCATGATTCCTCTTCTGTAAAATTGATTTTATAATAATTTGATACTATTTATCCCTTCTCATACATCATTTATATAATTTTTTTCATGCCAAAAATTATTAAGTGATATACCATTATCTTTTCTATTCAAGCACCACTTTTATGTTACGCCTCTTAATTACCATTTGATCATGTTTAGATACGTTCTATCATGTCTACATTTCTTTTAATTTTATTTCTAAATTATCAGACACCCATTTCACTCTAATTAATACCTCTCATGAACCTTTTTTATACCCATTAACATATTTAAATTTAGTAAGGGATCTTGTCCTCACTATTTGAAATTTACCCTATACCAATAGTCTGAAACAGCTTGTATAGCCCATGGAACTATTGGTATAGTATTCACCAATAGTTCCAAGAACCATTGGTATATGAGTTTCTATTATATCCCTATAGAAATAGTTTCTTTAAAACTATTGGTATAGGTTGTCCTAAGTTTCCCTATTCTAACAGTTTACTAAAATCATTGGAAAATATAGTGGGAAAAGTTGTATACCCACTATTTTGTTAAAATAATTTAAATAATTGTATAAAAATGGTTCAAGAAACATGGTAATACATACTTTACAACATAACTTTATAAAAATAGTTTATATAACCGTTGGTACACCCTCATCTTCCTAGAAAATATAACAGGTCATGAAAAGTTTACAGAACTGTCTATATACACTACTCTCCCCAAAAAAACACAATAGTTCCATCATGAACATATTCTAAAACATGTAAATATGAAACATATTACATTGAATTTTTAAAATAGAATTTAAAATTATATCTATACGTGAAAAATGATGTGGAAATACTATTTACTTGACCACTCAATTTGAAATATTTACCCTAACATGAAACATGTTTGAAATTATTTTTAAAACCATAAAATTTAACAAACATGTTATCACCTCCATCTATTTATATTAGATCTATATTAGACTTGACTATATTTTCAATACCATTATATTTTAGTATTTCAATATTTCATGGAAAAATATTAATATTTCATTAACAATAAATAGATATATATTTTTTAATGTCCTAGAAGACCAATACTTTTTCAGTTTGTGTTGTGGATGTTTAGAAGTGTTAGAGAATATCATGGAGGTTTTTAAAGGAAAATAGTTGGGTATTTTTAGATGAAGTTTCAAATTACCCATTTCAGTCAAGATATTATTATATTAAGGAAAATTACTTTATGAAATTATAGTGGATTTGAATCTATTTTGATGAATTAACTGAAATAATATACTGGAATTAGTTTCTTCATTAGAAAAATTATATTGGTCATCATTATTCATAATGTTACATTTTAGTTTATATTTATTCTTCTTAATAAGTAAATCATATGTTTTCATTTTCATTCCCCACTACTTCCTTATAGAAACTAGTCTCTTCTATATTTCTGTCATTTTTTAAAAGTGATGACCATGAAACAATAAATTTGTTGGATTTTAGATTGTGATGGAATTAATTTTTTATCCCTTTCACTATTTATTCTTTAAAGTATAACCACTTGATATTTTAAACTATATATAAAATAATGGGTGTTTTAGGAGTGTTTTTCAATTATTGTATCCATACTTGTGAAATAAAATTCAGTTTCATTGATTTTTTCTTGGGTTGTTTTGATGAAACTCTCTAATCTGTGCTCACTACCAGAGATTTTATCTTTTCTACATTAGAGATATTCTAAAAATAGGAATTATTTAATGGTCATTCTCAAACTAATTATTTAGATGTTCCCAATACCTCCCTAATTAATCCATGTTTCCTAGGCCCTCCCATGGTTAAGAAATAGTAATGTGCTAGTTATACTTGAAAATAAGAATGACAAGGATGGAATATGGTTGATGGGATACACCCACAAGATGGAACAAGTTTCTATGTATCATGGAATATCTACTTGGGAAGGATTTCACCCATAAATAAAATAATTAGAATTGTAGTGAAAAATAAATAAATTTTTGGCATGACCCATTTGTGGGGAGAATATCCACACTGATGGAAAATAAAATAATAAAAAGAAACACATATAAAGGAATTCAAAAAATTAAACACACTAATTCATCCCTCCACTACCCCAATCTCCATACCCTAAAAAGAAAATCACATATCCACCTATAGTTCCCTATTGGACCCCTTCATAGAATATAACTACCCTTCATATATAGAAATATATAAAATTCTTAATTGGTTGTTTCAATAAAGAAAATAAAACAAAAACTAAACTCAAACATACATTTATCCTACGACTATACAAGTCACCACTAAACATATAAGAACCACAATGACCCATGTGTCAAATAATGTTCCCAAAAAAAATGGGAAATATAACCTACATTTAAAAAAGATATTGTAAAATAGTGCATTCATATTAATTAACAATTACTCTTCCTATTAATGGTATATAAATAGTATGGATCATGTTTTATCTTATTTTATTTTTGTTTGAAACAAGTTTGTTTAGGATATTTTCATTATATTTAGTTATCTTTATTTTTTTATTAGCTAGACAATTTCATTTATTTTATTTCTAATAGATTTAGTTTGACTATATTTCTTTATATCAGTTTGGATTAGTTCATGTTGGTTTTTTCATAATGGATGGAATTCATTATATTTTTTACAATTTGATTCTTCATTATTAATATCATATTAGCCAAATTTAGATTATTTTTACTTGTTTCAATTTATTTTCAATCACTTTTTTCTATTTTGATTATATTTTCATGATTTTTATTATTTTTAATCTATTTTCATTGATCTAATTTACATTTATACTAGTAAGGTTTGGTTAGTTTTTTATTTTTTTGTAAAATGTATTATTGTATTTTTTAAATTGGTTTTATTATATCCATTATGGGTTTTTATAGTGCCACTTTATTTAGTTCAACTAGTTTTGTATTTACTCTTCTTAGACTTATTTGGTTTGGTTTCCTATGGTTCATCTTGGTTTATTATTTTTGATTCAATATTAATTGAGGAAGGTCATGATATTTCTAACTGGATTATAATGTTTATGTATGATTCACTTTGGTACAACATGATATAAATTTTTTTGATATGAGAAGTTTTGATTTATTGGTTCCGTATAGAAAATTTTAATTTATTCTAGCATTGGTTCAAAATATTTAGTTTTACTCATTATTGTTTAATATAATTCAAATTAATTTATTTTTTCCTAATTATATTATGTTACCTTTCATTCAATTTAGAAATATTCAATGTAGCTTTATTTATGTAGGATAGTTTTGTTTCCATCGAGTATATTCCAAACAATCCAATTAGTTTGTTTTTTTTGATTTTTTTTATTTGAGTATATTTTCATTCATTTATGTTCATTTCATTAGGATTGAGTTCATGTTAGTTTTAATTAAACTTGTTTGTTTTTATTTGTATCATGTTAGGTTGATTTAATTTGATTCAATTCTTTAATGTTTGGTTCTACTTGGTTCATTTTAGTATAGCATGGGTTTATTCATGTTAGTTTTATTTGTAGAGGACCAAGTTTGGTTTGGTTTGGTTTGGTTTAGTTTGGATTTGTTTAGTTATTCCATTATATATAGAATATTTTTTATCAAATAATTTTGGATTAGATGGTATATATGTCATATGGTGGTCATGATAATAAATAATTATAAAAAATTGAATAACATAGATTATGATAGTACAATTATTGTTCTAGTTGGAAAAGATATATTTCATAATTTATCTCTTTGATTTTTATAGCTTGAAATTTATACTATAGGAATTATCCTAGAAAAAAAGTTCTTATAAATAAAAAGTTATAAATTCATATTCATTAATAATTTATTTTATCAAAAAAATATTATTAAAAGAAAATACAATTGGATATATATTCATTCAAAATAGTGGAACATAATGGATAGTACCAAACTAGTTCAGGCCTAAACTAACATTTAGAAACAAAAACACATATTCAAAACTAAAAACATACTTTAGGAGCCAAAATTTACCTATAAAGGCTGATCATGCATATTTTCAAACAATTGTTGTGTAAGGTTTTGTTAAAAAATAATAAAATACAATACAAGGAGGTAAAAAACTTCATTTCATATCACAAAATTAATATAATAAATCTATATTACTATTTAGTACAAAAACATGCTATAAAATACAAGAAATCAATGATTCTTTAAATCAATAGGCCAATTCATAAGGGAACCTTCCTTAAACTCCAGGAACTCTACTTTTGATGATGACAACTCAAATATTCCCTTTACCACTTGCATTCATATGCACATTCACATATATATATATAAACCTATCCCATGTTTACATATTTTTGTGAAAAAATATGCAAAATAGATTATTATATATATATCTCATACTTACATATACCTCATTACCTTATACATGTATAAATTTTTTCACGTATATACATAAGCACACATATCCCCAATATATATATATACATACCACCAATAGTGAATGCATATATATGGGGGAACTTATATATATACATTCCTACCTATTCATAAATGAGAAAGTCGCCTTTGACAGTGACAACCTAGAACCACCACAGTGAGGTCTAAAATACTTCGAAAACAATGAAAACTCAAAACCCCAAAACACCCAAATTCAAAAAATCAAAATAATTGAAACTAAATAAAACATACGTGAAACCCATGGATAATGCACTAACCTTGAAGGTGGTAGCTATAACTGACCTCAACGGGACCCAAGATCCCTAAACATCAAGAACCGACCAAAATAAGTACCTCCAAAATGAGTTAGGAGTCAGTCAAGACACACCCACACTAAGAAAAAAGGAAACAAAAAAAGAAGGAAGATTATGGGAGATGAGGATTACCAAAGAATAACACACCCAATATGTGGAGATCAAATGTTGACCGGATGCATCGAGAGGGAGGAGGTCGGGCATGTGATGGTGCACCCTGGGTGCTGGGTCACGTCAAGAAAGGGGGAGGAAGGTGGAGAACCCTTCGGGGTTTATTAAATCCTAAACATAATAATATTAATATTATTAATATTATTAATAATTATAATAAAATAACAAAAATAACAACGTATTAACCAAAGATATATAAAGAAATCTAATTTTTAGAAAACTAAAATTACACCTATTATCACCTAATTAAGATGTGATGTTTAGAAAACTAAAATTACACCTTTGATCGCATATTTTTAATTACATACATGCATTGGCGTAACAATTTTCCTAACAACAAAAAAAATGTATTATCATAATATATAATATATTTTAATAATTTTGTTTCTTATTAATTCAACACAATAAAAATTATTACCTCGGATATAATATGATGCAATTATAAATATTATATCATTTGATAGGATAGATCATATGGAAAAAATATATATCTTTTTAATAAAATACAAATCTATATTATGCACAATAATTCACCTCTAAATTTTAAATTTTTCCAAAATAATTGATTCTAGGAAAGGGAGACAATTGTCTATAGAAATTTGTGAGCATAAAAAAGGAATTATTATTTTTTCAATCATCAGATAATTCAAAAAATAATGACTAGGGAAAATAAAGTGGATTGGTTTAGGCCAAGAGGATGATTGGACAAATTTAAAGGATGTGGAGTTTAATACTTCATGAATTAGTGTGTATATACATTTAGTTTTAGTGATCGAAAATGAAATGAATAGTTAAGTGGAAACCATTAATATCAGATAAGTCGATCTAATATAAATAAAAT
Source organism: Viscum album (assembly GCA_963277665.1). Classification (NCBI taxonomy): domain Eukaryota; kingdom Viridiplantae; phylum Streptophyta; class Magnoliopsida; order Santalales; family Viscaceae; genus Viscum; species Viscum album. Next base: position 1,406,034,782 of record OY728119.1, read on the forward strand.
ACATTCAAATGAAAACACAACTCCTTCAATCATTTTATCTTGAGGAAAAAATAGGAACACAAAATAACATGGTGTCCTTGAACATGAAAAATATTATTCACAGGATTATAGAACAAAATACACCTACAATAAATCATATTGAAAAAATTGAATTAAAGGTACTCATACATCCAAAAATGATATTTTAATGGGTATAGGAAAACACACTTCGAGGGTAGGTTTATGCTAGTAGATTTTATACTAATGATTTATCATTAATGGATGTGTCTTTGGTTGAATTTGTATTCATTTCTAGATACAAGATATACTTTCTAATTTTTTTTATATTTCCTAACTATTATTTTATCTTTAATATATTAATATTGTTGTGAAAACAAATCATATAGAGGAAACATAAGTGGTTCCACTAAGTCACTAATCACCGGAGGGTGTCACCTCTTCCCCTAAATATGATACTGGAGAAACAAATGTTTTCTATGACACAGCTATTAATGATCTGTTTCTAGTATTGGTCACATTTATTGGCTATATAATGATATCACATTATTCACATGTTGACTAATAAACCTTTATGCCTCCAATTATAGTACATTCTCTTTGGATATTGTATCCCCATGCCTCTTATTCCTTGTGAATCCCCCTAATAAAGTTATTTGATGTGGAAGTTGGATATTTATGAAGATTACCAAAATATTTGATTATCATTTCCTCACCAAGTTACTTATTCCTGGATTATATTCATATTCATATATAAATCTTTATTAGAGTGTTGTATTGTTCAGCACTTCATCAAGTAATGCGGCGACTAGTGTGGGGTGATATTTTAACCCAAATCACAAAGGTCCCTTTTGAATAAATGAAGGACCTAGTGGGTCATATCAGTTATTTTTTAACACCAATGGATGTGGGGGTTTGACTATAAGGTCCTCAATTCATATGTAAATGAAGTTGTATTCCTGACTGAGTAGTTAATGGCCTCATAATTTATGTTTGTATTGGAATAGGCTTCATCTTCAGTCAAATCATGTCAAGATGAGTCCCTGAATGTGGATTCCCAATGTGAGGTAGAGGAAATTCTCCACCAAAACATGATCAATTATAGGAAACCCAAGACTGGAAAATTTCAGTTCAAAACTATTAATATTTATTTATAGTGGTGTTAGATGCAATACACACTAAATACTTCATAGAAAACCATGTCATGGAAATTGGGGCTCCTTGACATAGACGAGAAGGCCAGAGTTGATTTTTTTGGCAGATCAAAAGCAATTTAGTGGGTTATAGAGGAAAAATGAATAATTTTATCAATTTCACCAATCCATAGTCTCCTTATAATAAATGTTACTTGAATATAAGGAATCCTATTAGAAAATAAAATATTGGGAATATACTTCTAAAAAACTAATTTATTTTTGAATTTCCATGAGAGACTCTATATTTTAGAGTTTCATCCTTATTTTTCATTTGATAAATGAAGAAACATTATATAAATTACATGTTTCTTTCATGATTTCATTCATTAATTAGTTTCAGGGCATTTCTTCAATTCTATCTCATATATACTTCCATAGATATAAATTCTTTTATAATATCAATAAAAACTAAATTTTGAACTAAATTACTCAAATAATAACAGATTTTTCTTGATAATTTCCCATAAATAACTAATTGAATAAGAATTATTTTTAACATATACACTCTATTTTTTCTGAGATTTCCTGTTAAAAAATTATAACATGGATAAATATGACCTAAGGGGAAAGTTATCTAACTTTTTCCTATTTCAATGTGCTCAGAATTCAAAACATGGTTTTTTTTAGTTATGTATAATGGAGTATATAATCTCTATATCTCTATTTAATTTATATTTACCTCATTGTTGCTTATGTTTCATATGGGTAAATATTAACAGGAATGGAATCAAATTTTTATCATTCTTCCCTTTAAAGGTTTTTTTCTTGATATGTTTTGTACCTCTTCTATTTCATAACTGCCCAATGAACCCTGGACCACAAAAAGTGCATGTCCAAAAAGAAGAGAGTTGACTTATTCCTAGGGTTTTCTTCTCATTTTTCGACGTATAGATAATGTTTTATATTTAAATTAGTAGATTATGGTTCTAAAAACTAGATCGGTGTTATTTCTAAGAGTATTTTATCTTGAACCATAAATGTTTTATGTTTAGTGTCTTCTCACTCAATCCATCTATTATTATACTTTAGGGTTTTCTATCTTGGGCCATAAACTGTCATTTTTTTTCTTTTAAATTATACCATATATTTATATAGTGTAGAATATTCTATCTTAGAAAATATTTCATATATATAATGTGAAAATAATCTATAATAATGAAGTTTTTGGACATCCCACATCCTTGATAAGATGATGAAGGAGGGGTATTCTTAAATGTTTTGAGTACCCTACATCCTTAGAATGATAATCAAGTATGGGTGTTCAATAAGGGTTATGAGACCCTACATATTTATTGATATTTGTTTTGATGTACATTTGAGTAATGTGATGGATTTCAAATCCACTTAGATAATTAGAATATGGGTTGTGTAAATCAAATTTATAGGAGTATGAACCAAGGTTGATGGAATATGGAAAACATGTTTTTGATGATCACAAAACACTATGATGTGTCAAGTTACACTATAATGTATCCAATACTAATGAGTATTATAAGTCCATCACTATAAAAAGGAGACACATCTAGCTGATGGGTTTAGGGACCTTGTGAAGATCTATCTCATACATTGTTAAATAGATGGGTACCCACTCCTTTTTAAGGGTTGTGGGATATTCATTTATATTCGAACACTTAGACATTAATGTAGAGTATGGAATAATTCTTAATCAATTAGGTTTTTGTAATCCTATATATTGTTATATTTTTTTGGTTTTAAGGCTTGGTCCCTACACCATGTGTTATTTGATCATGTGGTATGTGCCATAAAAATGATTTTGATGGGAATATCACATTGATTATTGGATAATGAGTATAATATACAGTGATGTAATGTCTAGGATATCAAATATATTTTAATATTCTGGTTATTAGGATTATAAATCATCATTTAGGAATATTTGAGTTTACTGAAAATGGGGTCTAGTAGATATAGGTTGACCATTAGTAATAGTGGAAACTAATATCTTGCATTGACAGGACAACAGCTTTTGGATTTAAGTGGGACCATTCCTTTGGGACCAAAACACCCAATAAGTTCAATCTATAAGGAATTGTGTTATTAACTAGTGAATCTTAGAGGGGTCCATTCAGAGTATTGAGTGTATGTTTCTAATACACTACTTGTAAGAACAAATAGAAATAAATCCTGGCTATTATGATCTTGAAAAGGGTATCAACTCAAGGTATCGGCTGTGTCAGCCCAAACATCAAATATATAAATGTTATACATGGAAAACCAAATATCCAATAAGGGATAGAGCTATCTAAAATTTTTTTCACCACCTAGTGAACATGTTATTTTGGTGGGGATATTTAAAAAATAATTTCATTAACTTTTTTCCTAGTCCAGGGTTTACAATGAGAATGGATTGACTTTTATCGGGGCCACAATATAGTCCCTAACATCTTTATATCATTTTTTTATTGATTTTATACATTTTCTCTAGATATTAGAGATGAATAGATTTACAAAAGGATAGTTGAATTTTTCTTATTCTTCCCACTATTATGTTATCATCCTGACATTTTTTATGTATCTCTCACTATAAATTTATGGTATTTTGATTTGGACCTTCAAAAGATAATGTTAAAACCATGAATCTTTGATCAAATGGTATATGTTTTATGGTTATAATTAATGTTTAATTTATATTAGTGAGGAGTTGTAATGTAGCCTAATTAGTATTCCCTGTGTCAGAAGTACTCCAGATCCCTTTCAAATAGAGGATAAGGGTGAGGTTAATCGTGGATCAAGGTTACTAAATCATGAATGATGATATAGTACATTCATACTAAATATGATCATGAATCACCCAATTGAGATGATCTCCACTAAAATGGGGGCTGGGAATAAAAGTATAAGATTCCCTTTTCACAATTAAAATATATATTTGGTTGACAAGATAGGAGCTAGTATGCATGAGATAGGGGTAGACATGAATAGAAAAACAAATAATCCCTTTAACATGGGTGTGTAACACCCTGATACATTATGATATATTTATTTTTAAATTAATTAAATTTCCTTTAGATCTTATGACACGTTGTATAATGAGTTTAAAAAAAACATGATACTCTCATAAAATATTAATATTTAATGATAAACATTATAACCTAGAAGTTAAATTAGAATGTATGAATAAAAATAAATAAATTATAAAACCTATTTCTTAAAAATTTATATTATAAATAAAATTATTACCTATTGATTTGATATAAAATAAGAACCATTTGAAAGGGGAAAAAATTCTAAAAACTCTTTTCTTTTCTGAAAGGATAATTAGTTTCACTTTTAGTACATAATTTTAAAAAATTACGACTATTATAACATTTATTTTACAAAATTTCAGTTTTTTTAACATCATCACATAAAAAATATCTGAGTATAAATTTTTGTAGATTTTATTGGAAATTTTCATTTTTTGATGAATGGTGAAAAAACTGTTTTTATTAGACATTTCATTTTTTTAGAATTTACAAGGCATGTTTCATTTTAATGTGTTTTTAAAATTAAAATTAGTTCAATTAAATATAATTTAATCCAAATTAGGTCATTTTAATCAATTTAAAATTAAATTTTTATATAAAACTTTTTCAACTTTTGAGTTTTTTTCTTTTGGAAAACTATTTTTTACACATATATAGGTTTAGTTTTATATTAAAATATTCCAATTGTGTGAGATTAAATTAGAAAAAAATGTTTCCTTATTTATAATAATAATAAATTATATTATCTAATATGGTCAAATTATTTTTTTACCAAAAATAATAGTTAAAATATGAAAAAGTATTTATCACGGTTAAGGTAAAAACAGATTTACCGAGGGTTAATATAATCTAATAATGATTAAGAAAGACCCAAACCATGTATAAATACTATTTTATAGTCATATTTAGCACATATATCTTATAAGTATCTAAAATGGTCAATTTTTTATTTTTCCCCATTATATCAATATGGGGGAAATATTTCTTTTCAAAAATTCCAAGTGTGTCATCTCCCCCACTTATAAAAGGCTACCCCACTCCTCTCATTTCCAAATGTTCAAAACCCATTATTTAAGAAAACACATGCCTAAATGACATATATATTTCCCACTAATCACCCTTAAATCCTTTTTTTATTTGAAACACAACCTAATAAGGCTTTTGGTTCAAACCAAAATAAGTTTCACAAAGAAGAGATAACATAATTAACGTAGCGTTTTATTTAATTTCTTCCTCTACATCCTTAAAATATTATTAAACCATGATGATATAATAAAATTATAATATTCCATATACTAAGATTATTTTATTTTATGTTCATTACCTACAAACATTTCTTCTTCCCTCAAATGGGAAACAAAATCGTTGATCATGTGTTTGGAAAAGTACAACCTCGTGAACTAATGTGATATTTTTTATCATAATTTCTCATGTATGGATATAATGATGTACCAAAATCTTAAATAATGATATTTATGGTATATTTATATTTTTTAAATTATAATACCATTTTTACCTTTTACTTTCCATTCTTTGGAGAATACGATAATGTCGCTCGTGTGTACGATGGAGTACCACCTCGCCAAGTGATGTGATTCATTTTTTAGTTACACTATACATGTAAGGTAATAATTAATAGTTTAGTGTGTGAATATGATATTAACTAAATATTAAAAATTTATAAAAATAATATGTTATATACTTTCTTACCATATCTTCAATTGAATAAATTATAATTCAATTTATGTTCACGCTGGACTACCACCTCATGAATCGATAAGATTTGCTTTTATTACCACATCACATGGATTGTATGTGTGAGGGTATTTAAAGAAACAATATGATATTTATTTTATAATTATCATTTTATATAAATAAAATAACACTTACCTTCTAATTTTTCTTGGAATATGCATGGTGTTCCAGGTTTAGGTGATAAGGTCCTCGATGCTTATAATGATTTAGTTATTCTGTCATTACATGCCTTCACACTGAGTTTACATTTTTTGTTTCCTTTTTTAGGATGATTTGGGGGGTTAAGACATGGTTTCATAGTCATTTAAACTTATTCCACTATTTTCATCTCAATGAAACTTCCAACAGTTCCCACATCAATAACAAAGTACAAAATTTATTTCTAAAGGTAGATGGTCCTTTGGTGTATTTGAAACAATGTCACATAAGAACTCATATTGTTCTATAGAATGGGAGTTCGGTATCATAAAACACATTTGGGGGAATTATTTTTTAGTCCATGAATCTCTCTTAGATTTAATAAATATTTACGAATCTCTTCTGAATCCTGATACAGACCTAGTTGCCCTAATATAATTATCAAGTGTTGAATAATTATATATATAAAGGGGCTCTATTAATGAGAAAATCTGTATGTATCTAAATTTATTCACAAATTTCAAATAATTTATTAGAAATGGGTATTTAATTATATTTTTAATCTATATAACCAGTCACATTGGTGTTTAATACTGTCCATGGAGACGATAGATTTCTCGAGGATGGTATTTAACCAATATGAGGCATCCTATGTATCTTGATTACAATGGGAATAAAAACACTCATAGTTCATTAAAAAAATGTTGTTTATCATCACATTAAAAGAGAATATATGAGCGAACCTAAGAAATAAGTATTGATCTCAAACATTTTTATGGACTCTAACATATCTTATTTATAATAGGAATCAAAGTTACCTTAGTACAATTATTCTTTTAGGGAAATTACTTGAGGTGGATTACCTTTTATTGGGAAATTCATACTACCAAACTGAATGAGGATTACACACTAAGGTTTCCCTTGTCAAGGAAACATTTTTTATGTGAATGATATGAGAATTGTAAATTCTTAGGCCCACATGATCAATGCTCGGTGTGAGAGACAATGGATAACATGTGGTTAGTCTCATTGCATATGGAATAAGGAAATAGGAATTGTGGCATCCCATATGGGGTGTTTAATACGCAAATCATTCCATAGGAAGGAATCCTATGGATCTATATTATAGAAGTAATCATAGCACTCATAATTTAGATAGCTTCTTAACATGGTAGTGCCTGAAGAATAATGATGAACCCCTATAAGATATTGTCTCCCAATGGTTATAGTGTCTGATATAAGTAGGGCCTCACACTGAGGTGGATGCCCATTGTATCTTAGTTTGTAGTAAGGGGACATATGTATCCTATTTGGTGTGGAATCATTTTTTCTCATAGATAATTTTGTTGTATTCCCTAATATGTCCACTGTAAAATATTATCATGTATTAGTGTGTCCTCTTGACATATATGATGATTTTTGGACATGTCTCAGTTGCCTATAAGACATTTCTATAGGAAATCACATGATTCAGATGACTTTTATGGATGAATTTACATGATATAGATGGCATGTCTATATATAATTGCATTACCTAGATGACATGTTTGGAGGAATTTTCATGTCGGGGATGCCATGTTCGGAGGACTTCATAGGACATGGCATGAATTCTTAAAGGACGTTAGATGATCTAGATGGAATGTCTATAGAATGTCACATGACATTGCCAATATTTTTTTATTACTTCTCAAAACAAGGGACACACATCCAAAGGTAATCCCTGGACATGGTTGATATGTCCATAGTACTGCACACAACATTGAAGACATGTATATAGAACTTTGAAAGACTATGTTGACATGTCCAGGGGACTTCGAATGTTTTGGGTGATAAGTCTTTTCATTATTTCATGATCTATATAGGTCATGAAAAGCACATTATGACTTCACATGAATTTTTTTGTATCCATATTCACATAATTCATCCATAATTTTTAGTATTTATTTAATATGTCCCCCATGTATCATCAAACATTATCTTGTTTACATATCCCATGACTAAGTTGACATGCGGAGACTCCTTCATATAATATGGAAGAAAAACTATAAGTCCTTAATTTTAACTATATGGTGTTCACTTGAGGAACATATTCATGTCACATGATCCCTTAAGTCATTACCCGTATTTTAACTCGTGTAAGGCTCTTGTGATCATGTGACATTTCACACTGAGAAGTCTTCTCTTCTTCTCACATATAAATGTAGTCTTCATCCTATGTATGTGTGATACTTTAAAGTAGTAGTCTATTTTCTTATACGAAGGTTATTAGTTTATAAGACTCACATCCCTAGTTATATGATACCTTCCATAATTCATATATTTCAAATATTATTTGGATTTTATGGAGTTATTTTGTCATCACACGCTTCATATAATCTTCACGCAGGTTATCTAAGGTGTCACATGATATTCAGTGACCATGAGAACACTCAGTATTTACCATTATATAGTACCCTATCTTTTCAAAGTTCTTTCCAATAGTTATATAGACATGTAAAATGGACTTTTCAACATTTATCTATCATTTCTAAGAGTCTTCATGAGAACAATATGCATGGGGAGAGGTTTTTAGGTGATCGAAGTAGACTTCTATGGGGTCTTTCACAAGATCAATGTGGATTATTAGAGGCATTTTATAAGATCTATATATCGTGTACAGAGCCTATTAAGAGATCAATATTCATTTTCAAGGGGTTTTAGGATACTAATAAAGGTTTATAATTGGCCTTAACATGACCAATGGTGATCACATAAGGTGCATAACCCCTTTATCATGATAATAAATATATCCTCCCTCCATCAGTGGCTTACACATTTTCATAAAAAAATTTCAACATTATTTTTCTTAGATCTCATCCTTATCCTATTTTTTATCTATAATTGGATTAAATGATCAATAAAGGATCTCACGATGGCATGGGATAATTTTCAGGGCTACTCTTTCTACTTTTCTATGATGCACTGCATGAGCAACGATCGATCTCACGATGGTGTGAGAAAATTGTCATGAAAAACACATCCTATAAAATACGTAGTTGAAAGGGCATAACATGATCAAATATATGTGTCTGGGGTCCTCCAAATGATGAAGGTGGAATTACAATATTCCCTCATGTGATAAGGATGACATGTCACTTGGTGGATTCACAAGGTCATATTAATCACATAAACACACCACATGAAAATCAATGAAATAGTCCATTGCATGAATCCTATATTATTTTTAATTTATTATATAATGTGATTTGGATTACTTTCAGGAATCTGTTGCATGATGTGTTTCATGATCTTTGGAACATGATGGGAATCCTTCGCATGACCATTAGTGCCTTTTAGGATGCCTTCTTGAGAGCATGAAGGCATTCCTATGGGGGGTTTTATGATATATGTGACATTTCAATAGGGATTCATTTGATCAAAAAAATATCATGTTAAGTGCATGATTCACATTCATGAATTTTAAAAGGATTTTTTACCTCATTTCCATGTGAAGGTTTCAAGGATCCACATGATTCGGACACCTAGACTTCATGTAGTTACGTTACTCCTTCTTTTGTACTAAAGAGGAAATAATACCCATTATTCATGTATTTCATCAATCATAGAATCATGGATACACATTTGGAAGTAATAATAACATTATCCCTTTAAAAATTAAGTCACCATGTATAAGGAATCATTTTTAAGGAGAGTAAATTCCAACTTAAGTACTTAGGGATTCTACTGATCACTGTCTAAAATGAAAAAAAAATTCCCATGTAACCTTTTTTATTTATTGAAGAATCCTATAAATATGGGAGAAAAGGCCTATATCATTGCATTGGTGTCTTCAAACTCTAGAGCTCTTGAGATTTCTCCTATCGCATGATTTCTAGAAAAGACCTCATCATGAGATCCATTTGGAATGACATATCCATAAGAACCAAATATAGGGCTGCATTGCAAGACTATTTCACAATATCTCCTTGTGTGACTACTCTATCTCAATAAATATTAAAATTAATAACAAAAAAACTCTCAAAAAATTTATTGATCCTTGACCTATGTCCTCAGATGTATGGATGTATTTCAAGATTCATGTGATTTTTCGCCTCAATCACATGATTTCTTAACCATTATGTGATTTTTGGGAGAATCCCATGGTCACACAATCACAATTCGTACATAATATCATATGTTCTCAAGATTCTCCATTGATCGGGTAATTCAATAGAACTATGTTAGGTCATTAGATCTTGAATCCCTTTATGTTTCATGTGATTCACATGATGTTTTCTAAGTCACACAACACTTATGAAAGGAATTATTCACTCGTCTAACATGTTCTTTATATTTTCATAAAAATTGAACATAGTCCCCATAAGTATTTAAGGAAAGAGGTCATATCTATGGATTATTATCATAATTCCATTGTTTCAAGTGTGGAAACTAGCTACCTTATCGTTATTGAGTCATCGCAAACAGAATGAATAAATCAGATGGGGTTCAACCTTAGATAATATCACCACTCATAATTACTACCTCTTTATGGGTTCTATTTTACAAATTATGCTCATATCCTTCCACCACAGTCATCAATTATTCCTCCCTCTTGGTTCTTGGATACCTGTAATACCTTCATGGAAAATATATCCCTTTTGGTCCATTGCACTATTAAGGAAAACTGATAAGAGGTGTACACGATCAAATCTATACAAATAGACATTGGAAATAATCATGGTAAACATTATTCGAATGTCCACATGTAAAGATTGATATTTTAAAAAACATAACATAAAATAAATGCTCATATGGTTTCTTAACTAGGGCATTTGATTAGGAGGAATAATCATAATGGATTGGGGTTGTACCTTTGGGATATAATATATCTCTTCATAATTTTACACATACCAAAAAACTATCATGATGTATGAAGATTTCTAGATCTCTGAAACATTATCCTAAAATAATAATGTCACGAACCAAATCTGTTCACCGCCAAAACCGGCACCAAACCCAGCCTGTGACATGGCCCGAGGAGCGTTCCCGATCCCCATGGGCTGGCACAAGTGCCCGGGTATCATATCATGATGATTGAGAACGATTTACCCTATTTTATAAACATTAAACAACAAACAAACTCAATAGAACAAATCTGGATTTTTTTACTAAAACTGTCTTTTACAAAATTTCAGAACTGAAATACATAAGATAAAACTATGTTTAAATAACATTACAATGTTACATAACAAAATAAAGACAGCCCAAGAAGCTCCACAAGGAAAGAGGCACCACCCTCAAGCTAACTCTATGACACTGTATCCCAATGGACAACTAAAAACCTGAATCAATGGCATAAATCCTGTACCCAAACCTGTGACATAAAAGAAGAAAATCTACTTACACCCAAAGGTGTAAGTAGGGTGTGATCAAAAGCCCAGTAGGATACCACCACTAATAGATTCCATGTGATAAACATTTAATGGCGAAAAGCATGCATGTTTTCAAAGACATGAGATGCTAGTTAAAATTTCTAAAAGATGTAACATTAAATAAAAACAGTTTTCAGGTGGGATAATTTAAAGAATAAAAACATTTAAAATAAATACCATAGCTACAGAATTTTCCAGCCTCTCATACCGTATACCGACGGTAAGAACAAAGTATCCAGTGAGCACAATCAATGGGAAATAACCCCTAGGCACTAGCTAGCTGTGGGTCTTAGGTACCTCGTATCTCGGTGAGAGTAACCATCACAAATATCCATTCTTGTGCATGAGCCACTAGTAGGGAACATACCCATAACCTAGTGGTCCCCAGTCATCATCATCATAGTTTAGTTAGAGTTGTAAGCGTCAATCTTGCTAAGTGAAACTGAGGCCAAACACCACGGATTCACTATCATACTAGTACACGTCCACCCACCTAGATACCTGGGTTTTCCCTTTGTGCTCAAACAAGTTCAGCAATCCAAGAAGTATAGTTTTCACATGAAAATATCACTTCCACATCAAAAATTAACCAAACAGCCCCATGTACATCACGCATGTCAAAAATTCCACTTTTCATTCAAATGCATTTTGAAATCAAACTCACTCCAAATTGCCTACAAAACTTTTGAAATTTCTTTAACACTTCCACAAATCCATTAAACAATTTTATAAAACCATTACAAGATATTCAACTCACATAACAGCCCACACACATGTCACACAATACCCTTCTCACCTTCATAATTTATTTTATAAATAAACTCACATGAAATATCCCACACCCTGTTTCGCACACAAAACACAATTTAGTAAAACATTTCAACAATTTATAAAAAAAATTATAAAAATGTTTAACATCTCAAATCACCACTTTACCATTAAAAAACCCACATTAGGTGAACACACTCACCCAAACAGTACATATACACCCTTTCCCAACTTTGTTTAACCAAATAAAACATTGGAAATTTTTATAAAACAAACCCAAGAGGTATAACCATTGTTTGCACACTAAACCCATTTAAAAACCCTTATTTAAAAGCAAAATCATAAAAATACCAATCCAAAACAGAATTGTTCAGCCCTAAAAAAAATATTAAACCACCCCCAAATGTTATAAAAATACATCAAATAATACCACAAAGATACACATGAAAAACACACGTTTTCATAAAACACCTTCAAGAAGTACAACATGTTTTTACTCCTTAAACTCATTAAAAAAACCTACTTTTAAGGCCAACATTACAATAAGTAATTAACAAACCAGAATTGGCAACCCCTTTCAAGACTAATAAATCACTTTCATATGTTATAAACTAAACCAAAACATTACCCCAAGATTCACACATGAAAAGTACCCAATTTCAAGCTATAATGCAACTAAAAATTAAATGTTCAACAAAATCCATCAAAACTGTTTTCACAGCACATAAAACAGATTATAAACATGCTAAATTAATAATCCATGCAAGCTAACTCATCATAAAATGGCTACACATGGAATCACCTATCTTTTGAGCCGAAATCCTCAAAACTTGGTGCGAAACCTTAAGCGCACCACCGCCGCACCACAAGGAATATAAATCCATACCTAGACCACCAAAAATTGACCCAAAAGATACCAAATCAGACCTTAGGATCGAACCCTAACTTCTGGACATTTTAGAACATAATGAAAGAGGGAGGAAACCCTAAGGAGAATGAAAAATTGAAGAGAGAAACACTTACTCAAAACAATCATGAATAAAAGGACCCAAAATCCACCAGATTCTAAATCTGAAAACATCCAACCATTCAAGGGATGTTCTAACAAGGATTATGAGACCATGTATGAATTTGAATGGGGAAAATAGAGTGAGAATTGAAGGATTTATGAAGGAAACAAATTACCTTTATTAATCTTCCCGAAATGTGAGTGCTTCAGAATTTTCGACCTAAACCGCGATGTAAATGAGCTGAAAAGAGTGTGGGAGGATATGGGACGCGCGTCTGGGTTCAAGGGGAGTGTTTGGGGCTTGGAATCACCAAAAAAGCCTTAATATCGGATAAGTTATTAATTAAACAAAATTTATTTTTAAAACTGGAATTGGGCTTTCGGGCAGGCCCAATCCCTTAAATAAAAACCCATATACAACTTTTTTATGGTTTTCTAAAGGCTCCAAACTACAATGGTGGTGTTTCTATATCAGGGTAGACCATTTAGGAACTTTAATGGGTGGAAAATATTAAAAATTGAAAAAGTTATAAAAGAAACAAAATTTATTTTTAAATCTGGAATTGAGCTCACGGTTTGGCCCAATTCATGAAAACTCACCCATTCCACCATAAAAGCTTGACAAACCCCAAAAACAAATCATAAATGAAAATTAAATGAAATTAAACTTTAAAAAAAGTCATTTATGTGACAATTCTCTCCACCATGAAAACTTTCCATCCCCGGAAAGCGACCACAAGGCCAGATACCAAAACCATGCCCAACCGATAAACTAAGATGTAATTCTTTGCCAAACTTTTCCCCCAAGGGTCAAAACACCTCCAGTGATCAATTAAGGAATGATTAATCTCACAACCCAAACTTACACCACATTACTGAAATGATCAATCACATTCATACATTATCCCAAAATGAAACTCCTCGAATGCTATCTGAACAAGACTCAAGCAATTCACCCAAACGAACAGCAACTTCAAACAAGGTTACACATACCTTGCTATAACTAAACCATTGGGCACTCTCCAATATCAATGGTTACCCAAAGAAGATTTAGGTAGCTTGATAGATCCTAATGAGACTACCTACAAACAATCCTTGACCATGGATAAGACTAAGTTATTGGTACGGGGAAAAAAATAGGCTCCCCACCATAAGAACCAACAATCTTAATCGACCAGCATGGGCCGGTACAGAAAGACCCCAAAATATAAAGTGTTGGGACGACCACATGGTGAGTCTGCACGGTTTGGGAAACCATGAACCAACAGTGGAGATTCTTCCATCTACATGGTTTTTTTTGTTGATGGTTAGAACTAACCATGTGAAAACTGTGTGCTCAACTTTTCAAGCCAAATTTTCAACCATTCTCCAAAGACTCAATGGAAACCAAATGGGGAGGGAATAACATTGTGTGATGACATGGGTACAAAACCCTCCACCTATTTCCACAGAACGGGAACAACAGAAGAAATATGATGACACCATAGGTTTAAACTCTTCCTATCTTTCATACTGAGGATAAGACTTTGTACAAGGGTTTAAACGACACTGGGGTTTCCCCTGACTACACGCCAGCTTCTCTCCGGGACCTATGGCTGGAGCTCAAATATTGAAGCATCTTCGGCCACGCAGTTTGGCTGTTAAAACCCCTATATGGAACTTCTTCTTTCGGTGCCACAAACAACTACACCGCATACCCTGATGGGTTCATCAAGACATAACACACTCCATAACTCACATTTCCAAAACCAGACATTTCACTAAAACAAGGGATCAGAATAAGCACACACATCGCACCTTGTTTCTTTGGATGAGAAATAAGAGAATGGCAGGACACGTATAAACATTGTCCTCTAAGATAGAGGATTTGATGTTTTTCCCAAGGGATACATACTCCCAACATAACATAGAACCTAAGAGGATAGTGTGCCCTTGACCTTTATAGTCAAAAGATCACACAACATCACAATGCATCACCGAACATGACCCTTGTGATTGATAGAAACAATACATGGAACATGACCATATTCCAAGTCCCTAAACAACAGACAAGTCCAAAAAGTGGACACAATATCCTATCAGGACCAAAATCTCAAAATTGGTGGTTTAATAATAACTCTTGCTTCAAGGAAACTATGAAGAACCCAGAGGCCCTCTTAGACACCATCATGACACTCATCCACACTAACAACCAAAGAACACTTCCACCTTCGATGAATCATGAAACTTAAGAAACCAAGGCCTCTTTCAACCTTCCACAAGAACTATCCCACTACAAGAGGATCTACAAATCAACTAAATGAATGGTTGTAGACTCAATCAACAATGATCTATAAAATATTCCTTATATTGATCAACTGGAGGATTTTCCAATGGAGAAACAATACGGATTTCACTTCAGTTGTGCACTAACCCTAAATGGGGGCGTACCTTATCCAATGGTAGAACCCAAGGAACCAACCAAGATGGTTCATTTGTCAAAATATACCACAAACTAGATCCAAACACATGAAGGGAACCATCATAAAGGTGCCCCAAAACATTTTTCAAAAGAGACCACTAACTGTCCCTATAACACAACTTACTGACCAAACCCAAACCCAAAACACAGTTCAAACAGGAGGGGTTCTTGGACTCAAAACATCCCACAACATCAACATTTTCCAAAAACACATAATATAAACCATTCCATACAATTCATCAAGTCTTCATGTTTCTCTTTAAAAACAGTTCTTTAAAAACAAATGGTTCAGCGGTTAGCGCATCCACCAATGGTACCCCATGGGCCTTACACATGCATGTTTCTGTGCCACACTGGGCACCCTCCTCGTATCCATCTCGACACTCAGCCAGTAATTTCATCAACCATCCATCTTCCCATATAATCTCATGCATGTGGTTGCTCACGAAAATACCAAAGGTTAAAACAAAAATTCTTTCCACTTTTCAAAACCAAAACGGTCAACCAACACATCCTTTTTTTCTCAAAACCGCTAACCACGAGATCATAATCCCAACTCACATCTTACAAAAATTTTCAGAATGTCACAAACATTTATAAAATAACTCACTTTCAAGATATTCACATCAATTTCAAAACATCTCATCCCATTAAAACACACTTTGATTGTTTAGAAAACTCTATTGGAAAAACTTTTCAAAACCAACTTCAATATAGTTCCTGCTTTCAAAGAGGTGTAAGCACACCATTTTATATTTCAAAACAATTCTGAAAATTCAGTTCCACCATTTCATAAACCTACCCATTCCCTATTTATTTTAAAATCATTTCATAAAAACATTACGCTTCTTAAAACCAAGTCACCTTAAAACCAAAGTGCTAAGATTTCAAAACTAAACCACAAAACAATGCGAGAGGAAACTAGTTTCAGTGGGTGACTTGGAAATATAGTTGGCGGCCATATTCCAATCACTTAACTGTCACAGAGAGTGTTCTAGGAAATATCCCCGACTTCACATGGCTTGCCAGGCCCTGTGAGCTCACTGAGACTATTATCCCAACTCTCTTTTCATTTCCCCTAATCATCATCAAACCAAGAAAACCAAAGGAAACCGAAAGGTCCCGGCTTCCCCTAGAGACATGAATCCCGTCATGAGGTGTGGTGATAAGCCACACTACTAATAACTGAAATTCCAAGTCCCAACAATCCCAACTCTAGACTATCCCGACTGTTCCCCAAATAACATGACTCAAAGAAAGCGACCCTCCTTTGATACCATTTTGTCACGAACCAAATCTGGTCACCGCCAATACCGGCACCAAACCCAGCCTGTGACATGACCCGAGGAGCGTTCCCGATCCCCACGGGCTTGCACAAGTGCCCGGGTATCATATCATGATGATTGGGAACGATTTACTCGATTTTATAAATTTTAAACAACAAACAAACTCAATAGAACAAATCTGGATTTTTTTACTCAAACCGTCTTTTACAAAATTTCAGAACTGAAATACATAAGTTAAAACTATGTTTAAAGAACATTACAATGGTACATAACAAAATAAAGACATCCCAAAAATCTCCACAAGGAAAGAGGCACCACCCTCAAGCTATCTCCACGACACTGTATCCCAATGGACAACTAAAAACCTGAATCAATGGCATAAATCATGTACCCAAACCTGTGACATAAAAGAAGCAAATATACTTACACCCAAAGGTGTAATTAGGGTGTGATCGAAAGCCCAGTAGGATACCACCACAAATAGATTCCATGTGATAAACATTTAATGGCGAAAAGCATGCAAGTTTTCAAAGACATGAGATGCTAGTTAAAATTTCTAAAAGATGCAACATTAAATAAAAACAGTTTTCAGGTGGGCTAATTTAAAGAATAAAAATATTTAAAATAAATACCATAACTACTGAATTTTCCATCCTCTCATACCGTATACTGACGGTAAGAACAAAGTATCCAGTGAGCACAATCAATGGGAAATAACCCCTAGGCACTAGCTAGCTGTGGGTCCCAGGTACCTCCTATCTCGGTGAGAGTAACCATCACAAATATCCATTCTCGTGCACGAGCCACTAGTAGGGAACATACCCATAACCTAGTGGTCCCCAATCATCATCATCATAGTTTAGTTAGATTTGTAAGCGTCAATCTTGCTAAGTGAAACTGAGGCCAAACCCCACGGATTCACTAGCATACTAGTACACGTCCACCCACCTAGATACCCGGGTTTTCCCTTTGTGCTCAAACAAGTTCAGCAATCCAAGAAGTATAGTTTTCACATGAAAATATCACTTCCACATCACAAATTAACCAAACATCCCCATGTACATCACGCATGTCAAAAATTCCACTTTTTATTCAAATGCATTTTGAAATCAAACTCACTCCAATTTGCCTACAAAACATTTCAAATTTCTTTAACACTTCCATAAATCCATTAAACTATTTTATAAAACCATTACAAGATATTCAACTCACATAACAGCCCACACACATGTCACACAATACCCTTCTCACCTTCACAATTCATTTTATAAATAAACTCACATGAAATATCCCACACCCGTGTTTCGCACACAAAATACAATTTAGTAAAACATTTCGACAATTTATAAAAAAAATTATAAAAATTTTTAACATCTCAAATCACCATTTTACCATTCAAAAACCCACATTAGGTGAACACACTCACCCAAACAGTACATATACACCCTTTCCCAACTTTGTTTAACCAAATAAAACATTGGAAATTTTTATAAAACAAACCCAAGAGGTATAACCATTGTTTGCACACTAAACCCATTTCAAAACACTCATTTAAAAGCAAAATCATACAAATACCAATCCAAAACAGAATTTTTCATCCCTAAAACAATTATTAAACCACCCCCAAATGTTATAAAAATACATCAAATAATACCACAAAGATACACATGAAAAACACACGTTTTCATAAATCACCTTCAAGAAGTACAACATGTTTTTACTCCTTAAACTCATTAAAAAAACCTACTTTTAAGGCCAACATGACAATAAGGAATTAACAAACCAGAATTTTCATCCCCTTTCAAGACTAATAAATCACTTTCATATGTTATAAACTAAACCCAAACATTACCCCAAGAGTCACACATGAAAAGTACCCAATTTCAAGCTATAATGCAACTAAAAATTAAATGTTCAACAAAATCCATCAAAACTGTTTTCACAGCACATAAAACAGATTATAAACATGCTAAATTAATAATCCATGCAAGCTAACTCATCATAAAATGGATACACATGGAATCACCTACCTTTTGAGCCGAAATCCTCAAAACTTGGTGCGAAACCTTAAGTGCACCACCGCCGACCACAAGGAATATAAATCCATACCTAGACCACCAAAAATTGACCCAAAATATACCAAATCAGACCTTAAAATCGAACCCTAACTTCTGTACATTTTAGAACATAATGAAAGAGGGAGGAAACCCTAAGGAGAATGAAAAATTGAAGAGAGAAACACTTACTCAAAACAATCATGAATAAAAGGACCCAAAATCCACCAGATTATAAATCTGAAAAAATCCAACCATTCAAGGGATGTTCTAACAAGGATTATGAGACCATGTAGGAATTTGAATGGGGAAAAAAGAGTGATAATTGAAGGATTTATGAAGGAAACAAATTACCTTTATTAATCTGCCCGAAATGTGAGTGCTTCAGAATTTTCGACCTAACCAGCGATGAAAATGATATGAAAAGAGTGTGGGAGGATATGGGACGCGTGGCTGGGTTCAAGGGGAGTGTTTGGGGCTTGGAATCACCGAAAAATCCTTAATATTGGATAAGTTATTAATTCAACAAAATTTATTTTTAAAACTGGAATTGGGCTTTCGGGCAGGCCCAATCCCTTAAATAAAAACCCATATACAACTTGTTTATGGTTTTCTAAAGGCTCCAAACTACAATGGTGGTGTTTCTATATCAGTTTATACCATTTAGGAACTTGAATGGGTGGAAAATATTAAAAATTGAAAAAGTTATAAAAGAAACAAAAAATATTTTTAAATCTGGAATTGGGCTCACGGTTTGGGCCAATTAATGAAAACTCACCCATTCCACCATAAAAGCTTGACAAACCCCAAAAACAAATCATAAATGAAAATTAAATGAATTTAAACTTTAAAATAAATCATTTATGTGACAAATAAGGTCTTTATGGAAGACCTAGTTAGTCAATGATGCCTATATATAAGTACACTCCACCTAAATCATGGAGTATTACTCATCAGTCTCTTGAGCATCAAGAAGATTTGTAGGATATCCATTTAAGGAGAGATAAATAATTAGTTATTCCAAACATTTCCAACAAGGTGTGATGTTAAGAGGACCCATCCAATTTCTAGGGACTTGATCATAATATCTAATGATTGCCTTGATAAGGCCCATATTCCTATGGAAGATATCACATTCAAACAATGGGTGTGATATTTAATCAATAATGTTCATTCAAAACCCTATTCAAAAAGTATGAGTTCTTGTCCCATGATGGATTATTTTAGTGGTAGGGTGCCTATTTTTCAATATTTAAAGAGGGTTTATTTAACAAAATAGGGAGGGAGTTTTTTCTAGACATTTAAAAAATCATTCAATTGAAAACATTTATCATCATGTACCTAATTAGGAACCTACTCCCAATAAAGGAGAAAGGTGGAGAAATATTTTACACCTTTATGAAAGTGGCCTCTTTAGTGAGAGATATAAATATTGGGTTATCCAATCCTATGATGGACAAACTATATCACCTTCTATTCCACATTTATAGGGGAAGATCCCCATAATGAATTTATATTCCCTTTTAGATACTATGGTATTTTATCAGAGCTCAATTGGATAGCTATGAGTATATGAGCATCTTGAATATCCCTAAAATTTGTTTCAAATCCTTTCTATAACGTAACAGTGGGTTGAGGTACATCATATTAAAATACTGGGAAATCAGGGTCATCTTGATCCACTATAACCAATTCTCTTTAAAACCCTATTATATTATTCTCAATATTAATGTTATTGACAATGTTATGGGAATATATAAGGCTCAGGCCGATATGATGTCAATACATTAGGGTTTTCATTCTGCCCATACTTATGGGAGAATTATCTGTGAATGGTATCAACCTTTTCAGTTTATCCATTAGTTTTGATATATTCAAACCAAACCTACTTTATCTATAAACATTTGATCTGAGAATCATTTATTGGTGGATCACTAGTTCTGGTTGATATTTACCTAGTAGGATACATTGTTCCTGATAGACTTCTCCTCAAGCAATTCTAAGATCAGTTTTTTCCAACATTAAGCCAATATATGGATCCTCCCATATCCAAATAGGAAATTATCCACATCGATACTTGAGACTATGATGTTTCCACTGATTTTTTAACATAATATGAGGTCTGGAATGAATAATTCATAGAAAAAACCAAAAACCCCAACAATAATTCATAAGGAAGTGAAATATTTACCATCTATTTTTTTGATATAAGAATCGAACATAATGGATATGGTGAGAATGGTTTCTCTGAATGAAGCCACAACTAAAATAGAATTTCCCACTTAATTTTTGAGATGGGTGATCTAGAGGGAAGCTAACTCGGATGTTGAGATTTGGTGAATACTAATCTAGGTTGAGATACATTTATACTCCCTTACTCATGATACACCTCTCAAAGGTGTAACATTCAAAGATCATCCCACTGAGGTCAATTATTTCCTTTGAGACCTTGATGCGATGATGGAATATGTTAATGGTCAGATAAAATAATTTCCATTGTTTTAGAATATTGTGGATAGGCCACCTTTGAGGTTTTCATCAATAAAGATGGTTATCCCACCATCAATGTAGTGATAAGACTGGTCATTCCACCATATTCAAATGGATATGGGGTCATTGTGATGGTACTAATTTCATTTTTATTTCCATTAATGTGGAGAGAAGATACATGAGGATAATCAATCCAGCCATCTTGGTATATACTACCAGGGGTATGGTTGTTAGAAATTACTTGAGTGATGACCAAGGGATAGATGATGATAGTAAACAAGGTCAACTAGATCTAATGAATTTAGTGATTTTTATCCCTGGGGTTTCACAATATACACATCGATCAGTATCTTCCTTAACTCCTTTATTATTAGAACCTTATGGGGGGCCTTCTTTGGGGATACAATGGGAAAGAATGTGCTATGTAATGGGTTAAATATTATCTTCCTCATGAATGTTTTTAATGTTCCTTTAAGGAAATTTCTATTAATAAATGTACACAAACCCTATTGCTAATTATCCTATAATGGGTATAATTTGTATTGACATTATCCAGTTTATTTTATGGATGTATTATTATTGTTTCAAATAGATTTTCGATAAATCCATTTCTTTTCCATGGGTCAATCATGTTTCATAGATATTATTATTAAACCCATTTTATTTCCATGGGTTAATCATTTTTCAAGGAGATTGTTCTTGAACCCATTTCCTTTCTATGGGTTAATTGTGATTTAAAGAGATTATTGTGAAACCCATTTATTTTACATGGGTTATGAATGTTTCAAAGATATTATTATATAACCCATTTCATTTCAATGGGTTAACCATGTTTCAAAAATATTATAATTGAACCAATTTCTTTCCATGGGTTAATATTGTTTCAAAGAAATTATTATTGAAAATACTTCCTTTCCAAGGGATAATTGTTTTTCAATGATATTTTTATGGAACCCATTTATTATACATGGTTTAACCATGTTTCAATGATATTGTTATAGAATATATTTATTTTTCATTGGTTAATTTTGTTTCAAAGTGATTAACATTAAACACACTTCTTTTCTGTGGGTTTATCATGTTATAAAAAATAATGATTGTTTTATGAGTTTCATGATAGATGTATTTTATTAGTTTTTATGGTAATTGAGAATTATATTAAAATAGTGAGCCTGATAAATCTTACATCAATGGTTGAGCCCTATTATAGTTCACAGGTGAGCCCGATATAGATTATATGAAGGTTTGATCACCATTATAGCTCATGGAAAATGAGTGATCCCGATATATCTTATACAATGGTTGATCCACATTATAGATATAAAATTAATTGGGTAATGATAATGTTAGAATTCATACATATGGTTATTCCAATTAAAATGGTTTTAAAAGGGTTCTGAAATGGTTTTATAAAAGAGATTCTCCATGTTTTAAAAAAGAGTTTTAATTTCTTATTATGAGTTTATAATGATTCTAATGATAAATATTGATATGATGTGGGTCCTGATTATTATTTCTATTGAATTTTGACCTTATATTTTTTTCATATTTGATTATTTAGGTATTGATGTATATGATTTAATTTATGATTCCCTCATACACTTGGAATATCTTATCACACCCTTATGCACTATTATGCTCATTGATGACATTTAATGTCATGAACCATATCTGGTCGCCATCCAAAATGGCACATGACCTTGTCCACGACAAGGCCCAGAGTGCATTCCCAATCCCTATGGGAAAGAACAAGTGCTCAGGTATAAATAATAAAGGTTTTGGAATGCTTTACTTGAGTTTATATTCATAAAACAACCCAAAACATTTAATAAAATGAATCTGAAAATTTAAACAAAACAAGTATTAATAAAAATTCAAAATTGAATTACATAGTTTTAAAAAAATCTCATGAGGGGACACAAATATAAAGGAGCATAAAGTCCTACTCAAAACCCACCACACAGTAAGGGGACATATCTCACAATCCATCTCCACAACACCGCTCCAAGGAAGAAAGGAAAAAAACCGAACCACAGTCTCCAAAAACCTTACCCTTACCTATGACAAAAAATACCAAGTCTACTTACACCCAAGGGTGTAAATAGGGTGTGATCCTAAGTCCAGTAGGATTCCACCCAAAAGGTTCCATTTTATAAAAATTATAAGACAAAAAACTTGAATTTTTTCATAAATAGGAAATTCTTGTAACAATTTTAAAGGGGTACAACTTTAAATAAAAATATTTTTCAAGGTGGGACTTTAAAGAATAGTTTTTTTTAAAGAAAACACACATGATTATGAAATTAGAAGCCAATCACACCATATACCACTAGTAATTACAATATAACCAATGGGCACAAGTCATGGTAAATACCCCTAGTCACTATCTAGTTGTAGGGCCCTGGGTACATCATATCTTAGTGTAAAAGTAACCATAACAAATAACCTTCTCATGCACATGCGACTTGGAGGTGAAACCCCAATGGCCTTATGGTCCCCAAACATCTTCATAGTTTAGTTAAAGTTGTCATCATCAATATTTCTATGTGAAACAGGGATGAGGTTTCTACCATAACTCTAGCACACTAGTCCTAGTCCACCCACCTAGATACATGGGCTTCCCATTTGTGATCAATCATGTTTCACATGTTATAAAATACAATTTTCACATTAAAATTTCATTTAAACATCATAAAACTACAAAAAATCCCACAATCATGTTTCACACCCTCAATTTAGTTCATTAAACCCAATAAAGATTTTATAAAACAACTTCAAGATGTGTTACAAGTCTTTTTACACAAAATTCATTCAAGATTTCTCTTTTAAGGCCACACGCCCAACAGTACCATACCAAACCAAGATTGGAATCCCTATAAAAATTTAATAAATCAATTTCATGAATCATAAAATAACTCCAAATGATACAAAATAGAATACACATGAAAGTAACCCAATTCCACTTAAAAAATTAAACATTAAAATTAAACACTTAATCAATTGTACCCAAAAGGGTTTTAACAATTTTATAAGACATTTCCAAAGTGGTAAACATAAAAAACATCTAGTTCACTTAAAAAGAACCATTTGAAAACATACACCAACTGAAATAGTTTTCCAAATATATTTTCACCTCTTATATTATTCAATAAACTGTTTTATTAACTTATAAAACAACACCAAGAAACAGAACATGGAATTACACCAAAATCATTCTGAAAATCCCCATTTTTTAAACAAACACACACTAACACCACAAAAAAATAGAATTTTCATCCCTTACATCATTTAAGAAACTAGTTTCACAAGTTATAGAGCACCATCAAGTAATTCCAAATGGGTTTACATCATAAATACACTCCATTTCACAAAAACATGCCATATAAAAATCAAACTAATTTTAATATCTTTCAAAAAATCTCACCCAATATATAATTCAAATAAAATTATAAATAAGTTATGAAAGGAAAATAACTCATCCAATAATGTTTAGAAGTGGAACCACCTACCTTCAATATCAAAATACCCAAATATTTGTGGGAAACTACAACCACACCACATCTGCACCACAAGTGAGTGAAAATGAACCCTAACCCACAATATTAAACCAAGAAACACCAAATTAGGCTCTATGTATGAAGCCCTATCTTGTGGAGATTTATAACCAAAATAAATATGAAAGAAACCCTAAGTAAAATGAATAATTAAGGAATAAATTCACTTTCATAAAGAATTTAGAAGCTTCCCCACAAAAAACCATTCAAAAATGGGTTCCATGGGAGCTTGATTGAGATTGAAAGACCTTGGAATCCTCTCATGGCTGCTAAGATTGAATGGGGGAAGAAGGGGGTAGATTGGGTTTATTTACAAAAGGTGAAAATGGTCAAAACCAATTTTTTTGACACCTAGACATTGTGCATGGTTTGGATGCATGGTTTAGTAAACTATGCTGCCAAATAGTGCACCTGGTTTTGTCCACAAAAAAAATCATCATTTTCTTCAAAAATTTAAGGGTGAGCCTATGGAAAACCTAGGGGGAAAGATAGGCCAATAATAAAAGAAAATAATTACCCGAAATTTCAAACCTGTCACACCATGTTCCTGAGAAAATGACCAAAAACCCAACCGAAACCCTAATTATGTAAAAGTAAAAAACTCAAGTGTGACAATTCTCCCCACCATAATGCGTTCCACACTTGGAAATCCCTGATAATGAAAGATGATAAAAAATGATACCATTTCCATGTTCAAAATAGGGTTCCAAAAAAATAATACAAGGAAAATATGAGTAGGAAAAGAGGGATATTAGCTAACTGAATAGGTCAAGATGGACTCCCCCACTAAGTTTCACCCACCCCCAAAGGCAAAAACACCTCCAATTTATCAAACAAAGGAAAAATTACTCTCACTAACCAAAATTTTCACCACTTTACTGAAGCAGGAAACATAATCAAACCATATCCCAAACGAAACACCTTAAACACTACCAGACAATGCTCAAGTAAATTAACAGAAACAAACAAAAAATTAAAATGAGTTTACCACATTTTTACTTCAACAAAATCTTTGGGGACAATTGAATTCAAAAATTTACCCAATAAATTAGTTGGTGTTTAGATATCTCAGAATGAGACTAACTGTAGTCAAGACAACACCCAAGACAAAACTGAGTAACTGATACGTGGAGACCTAAATAAACACCCCACTATAAGAAGTAAACTAACACCTGATACGGAACTAGAATACCAAAATGGGGAGGTCTGTACTAAATCCCCTCAATAAGAGGAGAATTGATTTCCAAATACAGAACTGGTACACCAATAGGCGGAGGCCTGAATATACTCCCCACCACATGGGGTATACTAACATTAAACTTATTCCAAAATAACATACATGAGACCCATGGTGGGTCTCCCCACCATTAGAACCTACCATCTTAATCAACTAGCATAGGCTGACAGAAGAAACCAAACATGGGATAACTTTGGTGATTCTCACACAAATTATTCTCCCACCGAAAGAGGCAAGTTCAATAAAACTCCAAACCAACAGAGACACTATGTGGTTCACCACTTCCATGATCATTACCATACTCAGATGATTCCAACCAAAATCGAGATTGAAAAGGACCAACAATTTTACTTATAAATAAACAACAATACTAAGAGTTCCATCCACAAGAAATCAAGTATAGGGGTTTGGAGAAGACAAAACCACCCCACCACCATGTAATAATGTTTTGAGTCTTCCACTGACACGGATTACAACCCTGAGGGATAGTTTATGCATGTCCCTTTCCACCACATAGGATAACTTGAAATGAAACTTCCTCATCAAAACCTTAAACTAAATCCAACTCCCACACTAGAGATAGAAGTTAAACCAAGATCCTTTACCCCCATGGGGTTTTCTTGACTACACACCAGCTTCACTCTGAGACCTATGGCTAAAGCTCTGATGATTAAAGCATCTCCTACCTCGTAATCAGGCATTAAAAAATCCCCTATCAAAATGTATCATTATGGTTCCACAAGCAACCACATCACCTCTCAAATAAAACCACAAGGACATAACATATTTTGAAACCCACTTTACTCTAACACATCACCTTCGCCAAGATAGGGGACTCAAATATGCATATGTGTTTACCCTCTCACCCCAAACAAGAAACAGTAGAAGAAATAACACTTAGAAGATACATTCATTTAGAATGGATAATTTTATGAATTTTCTGGAAGAAAACACACTTTCATTTAAGCATTAGTCCTAGAAAAGTTACACAACAACCACCTTTTCCCTTAAAAGCAAACACAGCACCTCAAGACATCACCTAACATGAACCAAGAAACTGATGTAGACATTATTAGGAGTAGAAACTTGAACTGAGTCCCTAGTGGCATGAGAATACTATAAGCATCCATAACATCCTCGAATGACCATATTTGCCACACTGGTGGCCTAACAGGAACCCTTTATTTGAAGAGACTCAAGAAAGATCCAGAGGCCCTTAAAGACTATATCCACACCGTCAACTCTAGAATTATTTACCTTTCCTCACTAAAATTCCCTTCCATCACTTTCGAATTAAACCTACAGACACAATGGTGTCAAACTTCTCCTTTGACAACTCATGAAACTTAAGATACTAAGGTCTATTTCAGCCTTCCATAACCATTCTCTCGCTACAAGAGGATCCACTTAACCTAAAAAGATGGGGGATAAGCAATCTAAAAATCTCCAGAAGAAATTCCTTATATTGATCAACTAGAGGATCTACCAATAGTTAATCACCCTTGGTTTCACTTAAAATGTGAACTAAATATTTATGGGGGTATACCCTAGCCAACAAGAAAATCCAAGGACCCAACCAAGCTGGTCCTTTGGTTAAAATATATCACAAACCAAAATAGAACACATGAGGGAAACCACCAAAAAGGCTTCCCAAAAAATTTCCCATAAAAGACCATTATCTGACATATAGACGAAACACCAATCGAAAACATTGTCCAAATAAGAAAGGCTTTAAAACTCAAAACGCACCACCGCAAAATTCTAAAAACACAAGAAAACTCATCGTGTGACTATTGGTCCCCAAACACTCTATCATTTCTTTGAAATCACTTCTAAAAATAAACCAATAGAGTGGAATGTACATTCACCAATGGTATCCCATTGATCCTCTCACAAACATTATCCTTATGCCAAATCGGTGACCCATTCACTTCCCACACATTTCATATGCATGTGACCACTCAAATAAATACCAAAGGTTAAAAAAAAATATTTTCATTTTTCAAAACACCAATCAACCCACACCTTCTCTTCTCAAAACCACTAGTCACAAAGTTAAACTCATTCCAAATTGCACAAAAACATCCACTCTGAAAAAGAATCGACCCTTCAAATAAAACAGACTTTGACTCTCACAAAACATTTTTGACAAGAAATAGTCATACAAACAAAATTTTATTCACAAACCTTACATTTCAATTTCAAAACATTTCATTCCACTCAAAATAAAATTTCAAAACCCACTTTAAAATCATCCTTTTTTTCCAAACCATTTAGTTTTTGAATCCAAAGGTTCTGATTATACAAATCCAATATCATCTTACTTAAAGACTATTTTATGAAAATAAACCTTTCCAAAACCTCATTCAAAATAGTTCTAAAAATCCATTTTCAATCCCTTTGAAAATCACCCGATTCCCACTTTAAAATCCCATTAAAAACAGATTTCCAAAACCTTATTTAACATAATATACACTTTCCCAAAAATTAGTTTCAGTAAACCACATGTTTTAATGATGAAAATCTTTCCTTGATAAACTAAACCCCATACACTCAAACCATATTAATTTTAAAGACTCATTTAAAAAAATTCAAACGAGAGTTTTCGAAATGAGTTTCCAAGACCCAGAAAGATACTGAATGAATCAAGGGGAAACTAGTGTCGATGAGTGACTGAAAAATATGGTTGGTTCACATACTCTCGTCACACCACCATCACGAAGAGTGTTCTAGGACAACATTATTAGCTTCAAATGGATTTCCAAGCCCTGTGAGCTCACTCATACCATTGGCCTAACTCCCATTTCATTTCCCCAATAACGAAAAACCACAAAGACCAAAGGACTTAGGTGGAACCCGACTTCCCTTGGTAACTCTAGTCCCGCCACGAGGTGTGATGATCAGACAACTCACTTATAACTAAAACATCGAGTTCTGAAAATCCTAGCTCCATTATACCCAGACTCTTTCACAAAATCACATAACCCAAAAGAGAAAACCCCCTCTGATACCATTTTTTCATGAACCAGATCTAATCTTCATCCAAACCGGCACCCGGCCCTGTCCGCAACATGTCCCTAAGGGCGTTCCCGATCCCCACAGGCTGGAATAAGTGCCCAGGTATCAATAATAAAGGTTTGTGAATTATTCACATTAGTTTATGTTAATAAAACAACCCATAAGTTTAAAAAATGAATCTCAATATTTAAACCAAACATGCCTTAAACAAAATTCATAATTGAATTAAATAGTTTTAAACAAATCCTAAGAGGGTCCAAAATAAAAAAAAAGAGTTTTAAGTACTACTCCAAACCCACCACACATAAAGGGGACATCTCCCTGAAGTCATCAACACAACACCACACCAAGGAAGGAATAAAACAACATGAACCACCGTCCCCAAAAACCTTACCCTTACCTATGAAAAACATTACCAAGTATACTTACTCCCAAGGGTGTAAGTAGGGTGAGAGCCTAATCCCTGTAAGATTCCACCCAATATGTTTCCATGATATAAAAATTATAAGAAAAAAATATTTCATGTTTTTATAAATGGAAAATACTAGTAACAGTTGTAAGGGGGTGTAACTTTAAATAAAAACACTTTTCAAGGGGGAAACTATAAATAATGAAAAATTTTGAAGAAAACACACATAGTGGTAAAATTAATAACCAAACACGTCATTTTTTATGGTAAGTACAATATGACTAATGATCATAAGTCACTAGAAATACCCTTAGGCACTAGCTATTTGTGGGACCCAAGGTACATTGTATCTCAGTATAAAAGTAACTATAACCAATATACTTTCCATGCATGATCCACTAAGAGGGGAAACCCCAATGGCCTAGTGGTACCCAAACATAAGCATAGTTTAGTTAGCGTTTTCATCATCAATATTTCTAAGTGAAATATGGATGATGCCACTACTGGATCACTAGCATAATTTTCCTAGTCCACTTACCTAGATACTCAGGCCTCCCATTTATTCTCAATCATGTTTCACATGTTATAAAATACGATTTTCACATTTAAATTTCATTTAAACATCATACACAAAACAAACATCCCACAAACATTTTTAACACTTTCAATGTATTTTATTAAACCCAAAAAAGATTTTATAAAACAACTTCAAGAGTTGTTACAAGGCTTTGCACAAAAAATTCCTTCAAAACTCCTCTTTGAGGACAAACACCCAACAATACCATACTAAACCAATATTGGAATCCCCAAAACCATTTAATAAATTGATTTCATGAATCAAAAAATAACTCCAAATGATACAACATATCATAAACATGAAAGGAACCTAATTCCTTGTAAAAATAAAATATTAAAATTAAACACGTAATCAATTCTACAAAAAATGGTTTAAATAATTTGATAAGAAATTTACAAATAGTAAACATCAAAAACATCCCTTTCACTTCAAAAATATCAATTTTAATACACACATAAAACAAAATAGTTTTCAATAATATTTTCACCTATTATACTATTCAATAAACCATTTTGATAACTTATAAAACAACCCAAAGAAACACAGCATGGACTTACACCAAAATCATTCCCGAAATCCCTCTTTTTTAAACAAACACACACTAAAACCACACCAAAATAGAATTTTTATCCCTTTAATCATTTAATAACCCAATTCCACAAGTTATATAGCACCAATAAGTAATACCAAATGGGTTTACATAAAAATTTATCCAATTTCACATAA
Source organism: Viscum album (assembly GCA_963277665.1). Lineage (NCBI taxonomy): Eukaryota > Viridiplantae > Streptophyta > Magnoliopsida > Santalales > Viscaceae > Viscum > Viscum album. Next base: position 1,406,065,855 of record OY728119.1, read on the forward strand.
ACATGCCATAAAAAAATAGAAAGCATGCTAATCTATTTCAAAAAAAACTTTCTAAACCAATATATAATTTAAATAACATGGTAAATAAGTTAACAAATAAAACTAACTCATCAAATAATTTTTAGAGTTGGAGCCACGTACATTGAATATAAAAAACCCCAAATATTTGTGTGAAACTTCAACCACACTAGAATTGCCACACAAGTAAGTGAAAGTGAACCCTAACCCACAAGATTGAACCAAGAAACACCAAATTAGACCCTAGTGATGAATCCCTAGCTGTTGTAGATTAAAAGCCACTATAAGGAGGGAAGAAACCCTAAATAAAGGGAATAATGAAGGAATAAATTCACTTACTTGAAGAATTTAGAAGTTTCCCCACAAAAAAACCCCCCTTTGAAAATGGGTTCCATGGGAGATTGGGGGAGTATGGAAGCCTCTCATGGCTACTATATTTGAATGGGGGAATAAAGGGGAGGATTAAGATTATTTCTAGAAGGGAAAATGGTCAAAACCAAAAAACTGTAAAACCTAGACACTATGAATGGTTTGGCTGCACAGTTTAGTAAATTGTACGGCCAAACTGTGCGCATGATTATATCGACCCAAAAATCCTCATTTTATTCCAAAATTTTTGGGGTAACCTAGGGTAAACCTATGGGGATGGGGAAATAACGCCCCAAAATTTAAAACCTTCCACACTAGATTCCTGATAAAATGATCAAGAACTCAACCCAAACCAGGATGAAGTAAAAGTAAAAAAACCTGGGTGTGACATTTAACTTTTAATTCTTATGTTTACTTTTACTAAGTGTCTGATCTCTCCCTTCTTATTTTTCCTTTTATTAAGGTTTTAAAAAATGATTTTGAAAATTTTATTTCTATAAATGATTTCACAAGGATGATTTTGATGACCAATTATGAAATAACCAAAGTTGAGTTAAATAGGATAAATATACTTTTCACTACTTATGATTCCATATTGATACGAGTTGTTTATGTAAGAGTGTGTCCTAATTCTTTAAAACTCTAAAACTAAATTTTCCTTGATTTTTTTCACCATCCATGTTTTTATTTTGATGTTTTATAATTTAGATGAAAAATATTTGTCACAATTATCAACATCAAAGCTGGAAATGTAATGTAATGGAATTCATCATAGGATTTAGGAGTGTGGGTCCTAGTATGTTATAGTTTTGATAGCACTAGGATTGATAGTTGATTTAATAAAAATTAAATACATGATATTTTTGTTAATTCTATCTCATTTTAGGGATTATGATATATATTTAAGGTTTTATTACTTCATGAACTAGTGATTACCATATTTGAGCGTTTAAGATAGATTTGATTTTGGAGGAATATATAATATGGATGTCGTTTAATATCTTAGAGATTCCAATGGTTTTCGGAAATATATATTATGGGTAATATATGATTAGGTTATTTACATACATGGTTATATGAGTGTATGAATGATTAATGTTGTTTGATGAATGATAAGTAACTTTATATAGCCTATGAGAGTAGTGTATATGTCATATTAGAAGTTAGATATTGAATTACCAATATGTTTAGAATAACCTAACCTTCTTTCATAAATGATTAATAATTATAATTCTAAGGTAATAATTTATTTAAGGGGGTAGAATATAACATCATGAGATTTTTAATTGTATATTTCATTAAAACCTAATATTTTAAATAGCTATATTTTCACACAACATAGAAACACAACAAACTGTGTAATGTTACATAACCTTTAAAATTTTTATGTGTAATTAGAAGGTACAAAGAGATTTAACAGAATTATGAAATATATATATATATATATAACTAAATTATCAGTGTTAAAGCTTTGATAAATTTAATTAATGTATCTAAATAATTAATAAGACTAATATATATCATAAAAATTAACCTTTAAAAATATAAAACTTTTACATGTTTAATATTAAGAAAAATAAATAAATTTCGGGTAAAAATATAACATTGATATTAATAATATATTAACACTAAATTGTTTTGTAATTAATAGGAACTAAGAGTATGAATATTTAATATTTTTACAGGGTGTTTCCTATGAAAATAGTTTTCATTATATTTTTATATTTTCATTTGATTTCTAAATTTTCAAATTTAAGAATTTGAAATTAAAAAATAAACTTCATTTGTAGATTCAATATTACAATATTATCTTAAGATTGTTTTTTGAATTATTCTGAAGTAATATATTTTTAGGTGAATAATAAAAATACCATTTTTACCAAAATTGTAACTTTATAATATTATAATAAATACTTATAAGTTTATAAGTATTATTAATTTATAAAATATTTATTTTTTGGATTAAATTTATCCATTTATAAATACCATTCTTAATTTACTAAAGCTATTTTTAGCATTTTACGATCATAAGTAATATTTTCTAGTAAAAGAAACTTTTTTATTATTTTCATCTAATTAAATATTATTATTGTAAAAAAAATTGGATTGAATTTAAAGGAAAATAAATTTTATATATTTCATAATAAACTAATTAATATCATGAAAATATGTTACATTGATAAACACATCATACATATAAATGTAAATCTTAAAAATAATCTTTTTTAAAAAATGACTTTCTATGTGTTATATGTGATAATGTTACAATTATGTTTTATTAAACATAGAAATATAATATTATCAAATAGATATAAAATTTAAAATTATTAGGTATAAATTATTTAATAATATCTATTTTATTTTTAGTGATAAAAAAATATTTTATATCATAAAAATAGTTGTCACGGTAAAAGTTAAAATTGTAAAGGTGGAAAATAGTTAAAATAACATTATTAAAACCTATGTTACATTGAATGGTAGAGGCTTATTCGACATTATCTATCCCCCACTCCATTATTTCTCAAATTTGGATCCATTTTTTTTATTGTGACTTAACATTATTAAAAAATATTGGTATTTAAAAAAATACATTCATTTTAACTTATCCAATGGGCCTCTAGAAACACCTTATTTACACTAAAAAAATTTAATTTAATATTTAAATACAACCCTATTTTTTACACCATTAATTATATCTCAGTTCCATTGATATTATTCAAAAAAATTTAGTCCAATCCAACAATTTCCAATGGTTCCTCCAAGGAAATCCAAAAGTGATCAACGTGAGTAATCATTTTTTACACAACTCCTTTCCTTTATATCTTACCTTTTGAATTCCAATTTTATCATACCTATATGGTAACATAATTATTAGTAATATAATTAATTTTATTATGTTAATGGAATAACCATTAACCACTTTTTCCATCTTCCATTAAGTAAAACAAAAACTTGATTCCTGTGTATGTGTGGACCACCGCCTCAGAAAAGATATGTGTTTGTTTTCCTTCACAACAGATCTTGGATGGTCAAAAGTGGGAATTTAATATATAATTATAAAATTTATATTTTATTTAATAATATGAAATGATAATCCATTTTTTCTCATTCTCTCATTCTATTAAAATGAAATCATCATCCATGCATATGTGTGGACTACCACATCCATGGAACGATGGATTCCACTTTTCATTGTTATATTTCATAGATAGTCATAAAAATGGGTTCAATAGATAAATATTATTTCTATTATATAATTAATGTTATACTACACAAACTTTGATAACCTTTTGTTTATATGATCAAAAAATGATCATTGTTGATTCAATTGTCTAAAACAAGCATAATTTGAAGAAAATATTTTATTATGTCATGTAATATTTTCATATATATTATTTATTCTTATAATTCATTAAAATTATGACATATTAAAATAATAAACACTAAATAGTATCATTATGGATCTATTATAATTATATTCCAAAAAAACACATAATCATCCATTAATCATGTCATGTTCATGTTTGGGTCTATTTAACGACCTAGTTGAACAGTCATATAAAATTTTATCATGGTTGACTATGAGAACATATTTAATAGTATAATATGATATAAATAAGTAATAAATGATTTTTTTCTTTAATTTAATGGTCATTATTAAACATATTAATTAATAAAAAAATCATCAAGATTCATTGAAACATGATTGTTATCGATTTCAATATCAATAAGAAATAATAAAAGACACATGAAAGGAATTTGAAACATCATAAATTATTATAAATCACCCTAAAAATAATTTTAATTTCCTATTAATTATTAAATTTTAAATAATAATGATTGTATAAAATATAATTTGAAAACTAGTACAAAGGATCAAACTATAAACACCCGATGTTATAAAATAGGTAAAAAGATAACAATTCTAATTCATAAATAGAATGAATATATATGAAGACTAAAAATGAAAATGGATAGGCTTGATTTTATAAATTTAGTGGTTAATATAAGAATTATTTTTATTCATGAAGGTTAAATTATGTTCATGGAAGTGAGATAATAGGTAAGGTTTTCTTTGTCTCATTTTTAGATTCATGAGACATGTTTGATATTACACACCATCATTTATTTTATGTGGTTTGATTACCACCTAATACATGTTTTTTCCATATTCATGAAATTCATGGGGTTTAAAGATCCATATTGTGTTCTTTCATTACATGGAATTTGATTCAAAAGATAAAAAATTTAGTTGGTTTTTCTTTTATCTCATGGGATATGCCAGACAAACATTATTCACTTATTTAAATGGATATTGATTCAATTATAATCCCAAAAGAATGGATTTTTTTGTAAAAAATCTTTCATTGTTTGATTTATGATATATCTTTTGACATTATTTCATATAAATTGGGTGTATTGTACACTTTATTGTATTAATTTTTATTCTATCATTTTTTATATGGAATTACACTCTGACCACATGAATCCTTTTCCTAAATTTTTTAACTTATTAAGTATGTTACATGTAAGGGATATTAATATATCAAATATCATTTCTTAGAGTTAAAATTTTTTATATTTACTTCCATTTTTTAGTTCTCTCATTATAATATTTGTTATATGGTATTTTAAAATCCTATTTTGAAAAATGATGTTTTAATTGCAATTTTTACAATCTGATTTTCCAACAACGGTTTTTTTAAATATTAAAAAGGGTCTTTACCATTAAATATAAAATGTTCTATATTTTTTACCACAATCATAATATAAATTTTTTTTATTTTCGAGGTTTTATTATTGGAGATTATTTTTACAAGTAAAATTTTTCAAAATCATTCAGTTCACCATCTCAAAATTTACTTTTGATATTGATACGTATGTTTGTATTTTAAGAAAATGTTAAAAATGTTTTCTAAAATATCATTCAAGTTTTCAGTTCCATTTTCTTAAATATATTCAAAATACTTTACACTAATGATATTTATGTTTCATGATTTGTTTGCTAATAAATATATTTAAATTTAAAATTTTTCAGATTGAACTAATGGTATCAAATAATTAAATTCTTGATCAATTTTTGTGTGATATCATTTGAACCATTTTTTGAAGTGATATTTTTCATCTATGTCATTTTCCTTCTATGTTTCCTTTTTCACACTGGGGATATAAAATTTTGTAACCATCCACCTTCTTTTTATATATAACTTTTGTAAAGTTAATTTCTATTAAAGATATGATCAATCACTATCATTTTATTTTTTAAATATACACTATGGATAGGCATGACATGTATTCCAATTCCTTCATTAATAACTACCCTATATTCAATTTCATTGATTGAAGTGTCTTAACCTAGATTCCATAATGACTATTTATTAGAAAATTATTGACTAAATCATATACTATTTGTTTATGTGGTGTAAATACTATATTATATATTATCTTGATTAAATAGTATTTACATATAATTTTATTGAATGTCATTGGATACCCATTTATTTTCAATGAGTATATCTTGTTATGATTATTGATGGAATTATTAATTTTTTCCTAATATAATTTAATTTCAAAATTATATGAAACAAATTTGTTTCTATGAATTCTTTAGGATATGATGATTATTTATTTTATGTGGAACACATATGTATGGATGGTGATGGTTTGGGTCCTATTTCTCCCTCTAATTCATTGGTTACGGTTTTATATCTCATGAGATAATAAGAAATTACTTTTTATGACTTCATCCTCAAAGGGAAATAGTTGAGTGCTAACTGGTCCACCAAGGGGAATAGGTGGGTGAAGACTGATTGACTAAGTAAAATAGGTGAGTGAATAAATTTCTACTAGGTGATATAGGTTTGAATACCTAATCCACTATGTTATTATTCATATGCTTATCAATATGAAATATTTATCATGGTTTCCTTGTTTCCAATATACACAACATTTTTATAATGTAATATTATTTTTTTCATTATTTATGATCGATTATTTATTAGGTATAAATTTATTATCTATCCCAACTGTACCCATATATTCATCTTATGCTCACATATGATATTACATTTTTTCACTTGTGTTTATCCTCACTAAGAATATAATATCGCCCCTTTATTATTTTTATTTTTCCTCGGATGATAAAGATATAAAATAATAAAATGCCAAAGTATCATATGAAGAGAATTTGTGGGAGATGTTAAAGACATGTTTTCGATTATAATGTTTTTTATAAAGTGAAAAAATGTCCTTCATATGAAATAAACATGATTTTTATTTGTTAATGTGTTTTCCTAATTCCCTAAAACTCTAAAACTAAAATATCTTGGGGATTTAATGTAATTAAATATTTTTTCCATTAATTTAATTTAGATGGTCATGTTTCTTGTATGTCATGGTATTATTCTCTATTGGAAGATGGACATCCGGTGTACAATGATGTTATGATGATTTTATATTTCTTGTATAATTTATTTATTAGTAAAATAATTCCCAATATATACTATTTGATTCCCTAGAACAATTTTCCATCTTGGGGAATTAGAGAAGAGGCCTAAGGTATTTTATTGGATAGATTAGGCGTTAGATAAAGAAAAGAATCAAGTTAGTTTGTGAAAAAATAAAATCAGAGCCAAGTCTCTTTAGGGAGCCTAGGTTTCAGCGATTAATTTTGTTATTTTTGTGTTTCTGATTGATGGATATGGGAACATCATGACTCATGAGGTGGTAGTGGGTAGAGTTTCATGGGAAGTTACTTATTTTTATGCTTGAGTTTCAGGGGGATGTTTTTTTTTGTGTATTTTTCTTATATTTCGTTTTTCTACTTGTGTTTATGGTTTTTGAAAAATTTATTGATATTTTATTAACCATTTAAATTATTTCAATTTTTAGAGAGATAAAAATGGGAGTGATCATGCATCATGTGGTGATATCACATGGTCTTACAACACTTTTGGTGTTTGATTTCACATCTTGAAATGACTTGCAATGGATACTTCATGATTTGAACATGGTCTAAAAAACCATGTCTCCAAGTCATGTACAAAAACTTTTCCCTTGTGATAATGTTCTTTATTTTGTGTGATATTATTGATTGGGTTTTGAATTTTTTTTTTTTAGAAAAAAATTAATGTTTGTTTGAAATAAAAAAATAATAATTTCTATTTTGAAAAATTGAAAAATTGGTTGTGCATTGGGTAGTTGATTTTGAAATAAGGCTTTGAAATTTTAGAAGATAATAATTTTTAAATTTTAAAATAAGTTTCTAGGTTTGTGTAAAAACCCATGGTTTTTATTTGAAAGTAATAAATGATTTTTTTAATGATTTTGTGGGAATATAAATATATTTTTTAGAATTATTTAATGAAATATTTATAAAAATGTAAATTACATTAATGTTTATAGAAAATTTATAAAGTAACATTATAAATAAATTAAAATGACATTGGTACTGAAATTTTCAAAAATATAATTAGAAAGATACTTTCTTATTTTTTCATTAAATTCCAAGTGAAATTTTGGAAATTAAAAAATAAATAGTTAAATTCTAATATGAAATGGTAAAAATTATTTCAAATAAATAATAAAATTGTTTTATGAAAGAAAAGTTCATTTTAATAGTTGATAATTAACGTTCCAAAATTTTAAAGAAATCTATAAATGTAACATTGAAATTACATTTCATTATAATTTATACAATGAGGAAAAGTCCTTTAGGATAATTCTTATTATTTTAAAAAGTTGTATATTTAATGGATTTATATAGATTTTGGAAATTTTGTTTAAAATTATGGTTTGGTTTTTAAATGGCGTGTTGTGATTTGTTTTCTATTTGTCTTTCAAGGAATTGTTTTTGTGTTTTTTTATTTGAATTATACTTTTTTCCGATGGTTCATCTGGTTTGATATGAGATAAATTTTGGTGCATATTGTATTAAATTTAATGTTTTTGTATTGATTGGTTTCACCATTAGGTAACTTTCTAGTTAATTTTAAGAAGTTTGGGTTTTATTATGTCCTTATGTTTTTGCTTCATATGTTTGTGAAGTGTGCTCCTTTGGTTGATAGAATTTCTTAAGAGTTCCTTGTTTTTGACCACTATATTTATATATGTGTATTCTTAGTAACATTTAAATAGTTAATTAGTATTTGGATGTTTTATTTTTGATATATTCCTCAACTGTGATCTTATTTTGAAGGTATTATCATCTAGCCTTTCTCTATTTGAGGATGTGGTCAAAGGGGACATGGTAGTGGGATTGATTTTATATGGGATATCACATAATTGGTGGTGAATCTACTTTTTATGGCATTAGTGGAGATCCTTTATCCTAAGTAGAGTGTCTCCCTAATATGTTCCAGAGTTTTGGGATCAGGTAGTCTGAGTACCAATATTCTGAGTGTAGAAATTCTTATATTTTCATGGATTGTGGTATTGATTGATAAATTTTTATTTTTGGAATTTTCATTTTCTCAATTAGTAGATAGTGTAACTGATCCTATTATATATCGTTCACTTTTTCCCTTTATCTTTATCTTCTCTTTTATTGATCTCCATATAGTAGTTGTGATACTTTTGGATACAAATTTTTTATACATAGTTTATTGAGTAGATAGAACTGATAGGAATTACCTTGATCAATCATTTTGGTTTAGGTATTTTGATTTGGATCCATTTTTTCCATTTTTTTCTTTCATTTCATAGTTAACTTTTAATTTTAATTAATATTTTTTTCAATTCATGATTTAGTTATAAATTTCATTCATAGTTTGTGGATGTCGTTATTTTTTGAGATGCTTTTTCATCTGGTTGAGTATCAATATCTAGTTATAATTGAGGATGAGTGTTGTAAGGGAATTATAAAAAAGTAGGGATATCACCATAATATATTGATGTTTTCTTCTTTAGTGATCAATCTTTGAGTCCCTTATTGATCCTCATTTTAGTGGGAATGTATCTAATAGTGGGTCAAGATTTTAAAGGTTCTTTAGGAGATGATATGAGTTTGGTATTTGACTATTGTCTTCATTAATTGACATCATGTGTCCATTATTATTGGTGTTCATTTTTTTCCATGTTTTGAAAAATCAATTAGTGTTTAAACGGTTTAGATTGACCATTTTACATTGACAAACTAAGACGGTTGAGGATTTCTAGGGGAGTAAATCATTATGGTGGGGGGTTTGTCACACCCCAATTTTAGTTATCCTTATTATTTAATTTTTTTTATTTTTTCTTGAATTTCTAGTTGAATCATTTTTTAATGAAATTTCGTTTTTAGAATAGGAACATTGTTGGAATTTAGTTGGTAGAGACTGTGTGAAAATCATGAATTTTGTTTTATAATTTGACAAAAACAAAATTCACAATTGGTAAATTATTTTCCTAATAGTGAGTCTTAACCATGAATGGTTCTCTTGGTCCTACATTGTGGGGTTTATTCATTGGTCATGGTTTGTTTAAACATACATCCAAACCATCTATAGTGTTCTAGTTTTAAAAGGATAGAAATTACAATTTGGCCCTTATTTTCATTAAACCTATTGTATGTTCTCCCCCTTTACTGTCCCTTGTGTGCAATACATCCAAGTACCACCCCACCTCACCCCCACCCAGAAGATCCACCTCTCTTCTATTATTCAACCTCCTTTGTGATTCATCATATGATTTCAAGCGAGACTCACCCGAGTTAGGTTTTTTATTCTATTTCCGCTTCTACCTCTATTTCCCTCTTCACCTTATTGTTTCTCACCATCCTTTGTCAAACGATAGAATTTATTTTGATTATTTTTCTTTTTTTAATGATTTTAATTACTGATTTGTTTTCCCATTGGCTTATTATTTTCCTTGTGAGGTTTCTTTGACTTCATTGAGGTCCATTTCGACCTCATCTGTGGAAAGTAGAGAATTCCAAGAAGGTTTCCCATTGTATTTCGTCTTTAAATTTTTGAACCTTGATTTCTTGTGGTTTAATATATTTTATATATATTATATTATTACCTTAAATATTACTAAGCAGTGTTTGAAAGAAATATCATGTATCATGTGACCTTTATTTCAATTAAAATGATTCTCTTATTAAGAAAAAAATTATTAAAATTGTTTTTCTTAACCAGCCATAATTAATATTTGATAAATTTACTAAATAAACATTATTTATGAGTTTACATATTTTAAAAATGTTTTATGATTACCTAGTTTATTTAAAAATATTTTTTTGAATTAAATGTCCATCCTTGGTACTTAAAAATAAATTTTGAATCACAATAAATTATTTGAAAATTATATAAAATCTTGGTTGTTTAATTTCATAGAGGTTTAATAGAATATTATTTTAAAGAAATTATATGATCATTGGTTATAACCGTTCAAAAAAATTAATCCTTTAATTGATTTCTAATGGAATATCCATTAGAATTTCTTGAAAAACTTTGTTGGATTTTAGGATATGATCCTAGTTAGCCATCAATTTTATATATGTCTGACTTTGTGGTTGTTAATACAATTAAAACATCCTAGTAACCTTGGGTTATTTGTTGGGAGTGATTATATTAGGAGATTCACACTTTCCAATAGTTATACTCATGAAGTATGTTCCGTTCTAATGTCTAGGTTTGTGTTACTATATTTTTACACTATTCAAGGTTCTCTTAAATTAGTGATGTTGTTTCTAGGATTATCCTATCCTTAGTGAAATTTGGGTGTTTCTCCAATGATGATTGTTTTTAATTATTAATTGTATAACTTTATCTTTCACTTTCCTTAATTTTTACTACACATGTTTTGTAGTATTTTTATTCTTTCTGGAGATTTACTCCACTTTAGTAAAAAATGGTTTCTTCTAAAGTGTATTAGAAATCATAATTTAAGAGTAGTTTAAAACAATTTTTCAAATAATTGTTTCAAATAAATGATTCTTAAGCCTAAAAATTCCTTCAATGATATTTTTGTAATTCAGATAAAATAAAAATGAATTTTTATAAAATTATATTGGATGTTATGTGTGTAAGAAAAAAAACATTTTTACTAATGCATAAAAAAATTCCTAAAAATGGTATTTTATTGAAATATATTTCTTGTGATGTATTTATCTGGAATGCCTACTCAGATTTATTCTCATAACTATTTATATCATTTTATATCATGTTTGGGTTTATCTCTTTATTGATCTTAGATAATGTTTGGTTTGATTTTGGATGGTGACTTTTAAACACACATGGAGGTATGTTGGTTATTTTTGTTATATTTTAGGTTTCCTTATCACATCAAATATATAGACCTTTTCTTAATTTTAGTTATGGTTATTTTTATATTCACTATATCTATGAAGGTTTTAGTGAAACAATGGGTTGTTTTTATAGTGGGAGTTGTGGTGATCTGAGGGACTTCATTTTTATATTTACATGCTTAATATTTTAAAAATTACTTATATTATATTGTTTTTGTTTTACTACTTATGTATGGATTTCCAATGTACATAGTGGTCATGAATATTTTTCCATTTCTTATTTACTTTTTTATTATTAATGAATCATTCCCTTTAGACTCAATATGATTCCCCAACACTATTTTTCAACCTAGTGGATTTGGAACATGACTCGAAAATGTCATGATCTAAATCAGAAATATGATAGAGGGGTTTATTTGGTTGGTTCATGATAATATATATTCATTACCATAAAATAAAATTCATAATAATAGTACATGTTGTAGTATCAAATGGTAGAGACATAGAATTTGGGTTCTAAATCCATTGCCTACATAAGAAGTATAAAAAATTTCATGATCAAGCATTTAATATAATGATCATGAGATTTAAAAATTTTAAAAAAACATCATCCAAGAATCATTTCAGATATATATTTATATACATATATATATATATCATAGTAAAGTAAAATCATATTGTAAAACCCTAGGATTTTGTGAAATATTTTTTTTCAAATTAATTTATTCATTCTGATATATTACATTTCAAGAAACACTAAAAGTAGTTTTTTTATAATTTTAACATTCATTATACACAAAACCAAGTTAATAATTCACAAAAAAAACATATATTTTGCCTTTCTCTACATGGAACACTGAGGTTAGGATACGTTACACACAATACCATCTTTCCCCAATGTATTTCGTAACATATAAGACTGAGATTTATCGAACAATGATATATTATTAAAAATATTATTATTTAATATAATATGATAAAACCTATAATCTAAGATCGGGTTTATGAATAGGATTAACTAAATTATGAAAATAAATGTTTGAATTAATTTGTTACAAATTAATTATAAACTAATATAAGAACCAATTGAATATAAAGTGAATGTTTCTATCAAAATTACATTTATGATCAAAAAGGAATTATCCGAATAAATTAATTTAATTATTATTTTTGAGTGGTATTAATGAAATATGTATTATATATATTCAATTAAATATTTTTTACATTAATCTAATATAGTTTATTGTCATAATATAAGAACAAACTCTATATTACACATAAAAACAAATATTTTTATAAAAGTAGTTTTACTTTATCTTAATGGTTAGACTATTTTAAATATAAATTATTAAACTTTTATAAATTTTATATTCAAAGAAATAATAATTTTTTAAATAGAAACATAAAAATTAGGATATATATAATTTTTGGTATTTTTCTGTGAAGTTTAATTTTTTGATGAATAGTGAAAAATACAAAATTTAAATTCAAAAATGATTTTTCATCTAATTTATGAATAGGGTTAAATTATATTTATAATTGTTTTTAAATTATAATTATAAAAATTATACATTGATTAATCCAATGTATGGTATTGGGATAAATTTTACATTGAAAATGGATATAAAAAACTTAGAAAATGTTTGAACAGTCTCACTTTAGAAACCCGCTTTCTCGTCATGTCTATAAGATTAGCATTAAACATAATTTGGCTGATTTTGTGAATTTAATTTCAGAAAACATAAACTCTTGGTCATAATTAGTAAAATATTTATTGTCTAATAATATCAACTTAATTTTTTATGAATAATTTTAGTGAAAGTGATTAAAATTAATTACAATGATTAAGGTAAAATTTTACTTACCAATGGACTAAACCTTAAACTTAATGGACAAAATAACCTAGAAACTTGTCCAAAACCCACTTTCTTGACATATTTCATAAATAAACCTTCCATTATTTAGTTTTTCTTGTTTTGTATGAGTTATTTTGGGTAAAAATGTTGGTACACCTAACTTGTTTTCAAAAATTCCATGTGTGTCCCCTCCCTCCACTACAAAAGGCCACAACCTATCACCCTTAATCAGACCTCTCGAAAAACATAGCTTTTGAAAATAAATACTAAATTAACTTCCTTAAATCCCTTAATCTCTCATTGAATCATCCCTTTTTACATAAAATCAATCCAATGAATCCCTTTGGGGAAACCAAAATAAGTTACCCGAATAAGATGCAATATCATTCCTCGAACTCTTAAGTCTTATTTTCATTATCCACCACCTCAATTATTATTATTCCATTATTTATAATAAAAATAGTATCCTTAATATAATTAGATTTTTTTATTCTAAAGTTTCAACCTACACTTACACACACTTCCATTTAAGGTGTATTGAACTTACCATTTGTGTGCGTCGAACTACCGCCCCACGAAACGATGTCATTCTATTTACCTTTACCACCTCCCATGCTTGATAATTATGATGTAAAATATATTCTTATGTTATATATATGATATTTATGATGTATTTAAACTTTTTTATTTATTATATAATTATTACCATCCTACTTTCCATTTTTTATAAATATGATTGCTTTGTTTGTGCACGTGTGGACTACCCCCTCCTCAAAGCGATGTGACTCACTCAAACATTGAATGGAATGTATCTAGTAAAATTATATGATATATATTAATTTTATAATTAATTTATTCTCATTTAATTATTATTTAACACAAACTATTATACTTTCTATTTTGTGTAAATATGATAACTTTGACTATGGACGTGTAGACTGTCACCTCCCTAAAGTGATGGGATTCATTCACAATTTACATTGAATGTATTAAGGATGAGTTTAATAAACATATATGAAATATATTAAATAATAATTATACTATAATGATTTTATATATATATATGTATCATTCACTTTACTTCTTTCAATATGATAATAAAAATGATGCACCATTCATGCATACATACGGCTTACCGTCTCCATGAACAGTGTATTTAATTTAATATTTCTATGTTTTATAGATTACTATAAATATTTATATACTGAATATATAAGTTATATAAATAATTTTTTTCTTTTTTGAAATAATAAAATAATGATCTATGTAATATGATCAGTAATAACAAGTCAAAACAAGTACAATAAACAAAGAGGTTATGTCAAGTATGCATGCCAAGATTGCATGGGGATTTTGGGAGGGGAATTCTCTCTAGGCAAGGTTTATGACTAGAAGATATATTACTCAGGTACTCTAGACTCACAGGGGTATTTATCATATTTGGTTTGGAATTTCCATCCACTTATCAGTCCTAAGGATCCATTCCATGTGGATTGTGGGATGTGGGCAGATCAGTTTCTAGAATAACAAATAGGTGGGGACGGTGCTCGGTTTCCTAGGATTCTCTACTCTAGACATTTCTTTTACTTAGGACAGTAGAATTGAGAGTTTAATTCATTCTATTCTTGACCAGAATCATAGAGATATCTTCAATGATATCAGTATTAATGGGTAGGATGCTTGGAATGAGGCCCTTTGGTGCAATGATATTCCCACAAAATTTAACTTCTTGATGTGGTGGATTCATAACCATGCCCTCCCTATAGATGATTTATTTTATAAAAAGGGTATATCTCTGGCGTCTAAGCACTGGTGTTTCAGGATCCCAAAGTTTGATTCAGTGGTACATCTTTTCTTCTCTAGTGGGATGGTTGAGGCTATGTGGTAATCACTGGGTAAGATGTTTGGGTTGGTGAATCATGGTTACTCTATGGAATCCTTCCAGATTTCTTAGTTTGTGGGTTCTGAGGATCAGGTGCAGGAGAGGTAGGCAAGGGAATTTTTGGTTACTGTAAGATGTTGGGAAATATGGAGGGCGAGGAACCAATACCACCATTCGGGTATCAGCAGTTCTCTCTTAGGGCAAGTGATCAAGGCGCATTGTACTGTTGCGGACCAGCTTCCTCTGGTCAAGTGCTAGGATATGTCGACCTCGATGCAGAATTTCATGGCTGGACAGATTTCCTAGATGATCACCCATAATCCATACAAGTAATGTTGATGGGAATGGTGAAACCCACTGATTAGTGGTTTCAAGATTAATGTAGATGGCTCCTGTATCACAGGGGTTATACGGGGGTGGAGTGGTTTAGGATACTAATGGTGCTGTTATTTTGGCCTTTTGTAATGGTTTTTGACTAGGGGAATCCTATGTTGTGGAGTTCAATGAAATGTTGAAGGGGATTGATCTCTCTCAGGTTCATAACATCCCACTGGAATCAGTGGATACCGATTCGATGGTGTTGCATGGGGTATTATAAGAGAATATCCAGTGTCATTGGTGCATTATCTACATTTCCCATAAGTGAAAAGTCCTACTTCATCCATGGGTTGGAATCTCACATATTTGGTAGGAGGGGTATAATGTGGAAGATTTCATGGCTTCTTGGGTAGCTAACGATGATCAGTGTTCTATTTTTTGTATCTTGAGTTCCCTTCCTTATTTATGTAATAGTATTGTTAGGGCCAGCGTACTCGGTATTCACTACTTAAGACCTCATTGAACTCATTCTTTTAGAGAAATTATTGAGCTTGAATAAAATTGTTACATTGAAGTAGTAGTATGAATAAAGTCAAGAATTAAGGAAATAGAATTTCATCTCACTTTTTATTTCTATGAGATACATGTCTTATTCACCACTCAATTAGTTTGTGTGGTGTGTATTCTGCACATGGATGTATTATAATATTATTATAATTAAATTTATAGGTACTCACATATCCATTTGATGATATTTCTTTAATGGGATTTATGTTTCAAAAGTTACAAAATCCGTAAATTAATTTTCTCTTAATTTTCCTTCTTTGGGACACATGCCATGTTATGCACCTATATTTTTCTATGAGATGCATATACAACATTTGACATGATTATATCATGAATATAATTTCATCATGATATTTAAAGATTTATATAATGTTACTATTTTCATTTTATTAACATTTACTATCACAAAAGTCGTAATAGTTTATATCTTGAATCTCATTCTTTATCAAGATTGTTTATGATTATACTTTCATTGATGAAATATTATGATCTATTTATCAATAAACCTCATGAATTTTCTTACCCAATGGATATGCATTATATCCAATTAATAGTACCAATTTATCCACTTGTTATTACTTAAGAGAATTAATAAAAAATAATGAATATCTAACTTTATTTCTCTTTTCGATCATAAATCTATGTTATTTCAAAATCATGTTTTCTAAAAAAGTTCTAACTTTTATTATTATTATCCTATGATGTTCCAATTCTATTTTTACCCATGTATTACCATTTTAAAAATTGTTTTAAAAGGAATCTTCTAGTCATTTTCCAATCAAGTCACTTTTCGGAATATTGATCATGTGAAAGGAATATCCAGCATGTACGGACCTACCCACTATCATGACCTTCAATTCCTTGATGCTTTATTTACAAGTTTATAAGGGTTTTTTTAATAAACTTTTTCCCTAATATTATAGAAATTTATTTATTTTAAAATAATTTTCAATGAAAAAGGGTTTCCAAAATTTGTTTTAAGTTAATAAATTTTTTTAAATTATTTTCAAAGATTCATTTATACATTTTAAAAAATATTGATTTAAAATAAAATGATTTAAATGATCTAAAATATTTATTTATATGTTTTCAATGTATTTTGGACTAAAAATGGGTTTCAAAGAAATTTCAATCTTATTTTATACGTTTTCAATTAAAATAGGTTTTAAAATATTTTTATGCTTCTTTTATAATTTTTCAAGGAAAAAAATTTTCAAATTTTTTTAAAGATTCTTTTTTAAGTTTTCAAATTATTTTCAAATAAAATGGTTTTCAAAGGGTTTTATGTTTTAGAAATAATTGTTTTTCAAAGAATAAAGGATATTTTCCTCCATAAATTTTTTTAAAAGATATTTCAAAAAAAAATTACATCTAATATGACATATTTTGATGTTACTCTTGCCTTTTTTGGGAAATGATCCAAAGGTTACATTCATATTCTTTCTCTGGATGTTTTATGTGTTTAAGTCATGATGTTTATTAAAATATGTTTCTCCTTCTAGTGTTATATGTCTGTGAATCTCATTCTTCTTCCATGGGTTATATATTTTTGGAACTTGTTCCTCTTCTATAGGTTATATTTTTATGAAAATAATTTCTATTTAATGGGTTATACCATGATAAATTCTTATGAAACCTTCTTATATTCACAAGTTATTCTAGGATTAAATGATTATGAAACCTATATATTTTATATAGGTTGAAATATGATTAAATGTTTATGAAACCCATTTCATTTCATGGGTTATTATATGATCTCTTTTATGGGTCATGATATGATGCAAGGTTTAATATCTTATAAAACCTACATATATGAGTGTATTATATGACAGGTAGAACCTATATCAACCTAAAATGAATTGGGTAATGATATTTTTTTTATTATATCAAGAGGATACATGGGAGGTAATCCCAATCCTGAAACACTAGGGCATCTTAATCCCATAAAAAGAGGGTACACACGAGGGAATCCCAAGCACAAAACAAGAGGGTACATGGGAGGGAATCTCGTGCCTAATATAATAGGGTCTCTTAAGCCTAAAACAAGAGGGTACAAAGGGGTCATCCCATAACTAAAACAAGAGGGAACACAGGAGGGAATACCAAGCCTGAAATAAGAAGGTATATAGGAGAGAATAACATGCTAGAAATAAGAGGGTACATGGGATGGCATCCCAAGCCTAAAGCAGGTACACGGGTTATTATCCCAAGCCTAATGTGTTATGAAGGTCTTGATAGGTAGCATTTCCATATTATTTTCTGAGTTTATGGGTATTCCACACATTACATGTCTTGTTCCTATGTTATGAATACATGGGTTATGCCCCTGATTCCATTATGATTCATGTCTTATAAAATTCCAATATTTATCCCATATCTCATTATTACGCTCTTTGATATGCAAGGTATGATCTGCAAATGATATGATCACACTATCATACCCTTATATTCATGTTATACATATGTTCTTTCTTTATTTACCCATACTGAGTATTCAAGATCACCCATTTTTTATGTTTCCTTTCCCCAGGTTATTAAAAAATGTTTTTAATTAGATGTAAAAATGGGGAATATATTTGTGGGAAATATTTAAGATCTTTAACCAAGTTAGAATATTTTGTTCCAAGTTTCAATATACACTAAACTATTATGGTCCTCAGGCATGTGTTTTTGTAATGTGTGTAATATTCATTTAAAAGGATGAAATATCCATGTATGTTAAGACAAGGTCACTATAGTTGGTATCAAAAGAAGATTTTAGTCAAAATTTGGAAACAAGGATAAGAAAAATTTAGTGATATCACTAGGAATAATAATAAGTATATGTATAGGGATGTATCTTATAATAAGTATAAGGATGAGTTAATATTTAGAAACAATACTTGGAATTTTGGTAAAGGATTGAGTGAGTGGATTCCTAGTAATATATCTTTATCTTGTTACTATAAGTTTATGTGGTTCTAGTACAGATTCACCTAGGAGTAACAAATATTAGAAGGTGCATCAAGCCTGACTCGAGCATAACTCGGTACACGATAACGAGCCTACTGTGCACATAGTATGACACTCTTAGATGATATTCTTTGGGAATTAACAAACACTTCATGAACCATCTTAAAGGATTTAAATATAAGTTCTCTATGAATAACCAAGGATAAACCTAAGGTTTCATATATTACTGAAGGTTTCCATATTTAAACAACATATAAGTTATTTCATCATGATTATATGGTTTTCTATTATGATAAATGTTTATAACACTATTATTTCTGGTTTAAATCAATGATGGAAACTATAATAAATATGGTTAACATTGAAATTTATATATGCGTAATGTTTAGGAATTATAAAAAATAGATTTCCTAAGTGTAAACCTCATGAAGAGAATCAGGAATGTGGTATGAGTATTGGATGCAATTTTAAAAATAATGAGACCATAAATGGCATGTGAAAGGTATGGAATGTTCTTCTATTATTTTTTACATTAAAAGTGAGAAACATGATTATATTTAGGTTTAGGAACCCAAATACATGATTCATATTTCATATTTAATGAAAGAGTTATTAAGGAATAATTTAATAAATTATAAGTAATAAATTAATAATAAAGTTTTATGAATGAAGTATTTATGTTTTGGAAATAAAATATTATGTTAAATGAATCATGACATATATATATATATTCAATATAATTCTTCATTAAGGATATGTTTAATGGTGATGAAGACATAGAAAAGTGATTTAATGGAAAGGTGATATTTTTATTATGAGATGGTAAACCTTAATGTACTCAATATATAGATAAATTTATGTATATCTAGGATAAAGAGGTGATTGTTTTGGATAAAGAAAATTGGATTGGATAAATACCCTTAAAACCAATTAAGTATTTTTTTTTGATAAAGTGGTATATATCATCATGGATGAAGTTTACAACTTCTTTGATATAAGGAATATATCTAATAATCTTTGGAATAAAAAAGCATGCATCTTTTGTAAAAGGAGTTATGGTAATTCAAGTTATTACCATGTTTCTAGAGAATATATGGGGAGGGTATTCACATGTTTGTAATATGGAAACCAAGAGCTATTTTGGGATACATGGGGTATCACTGATAAACTAATTCCATGTCCTTCTATCCAATGTTTTTTATTTTCATATTTTGGAAGGGTTTTATGGATAACAATTTATAGAAATTCTAAGTTAAACTTTGGATGAATTTTGTGAGATTAAAGTATTATCTCACCGCATGAGGATTCATTTATATTGGATGAACTATTATAACCCATTTTAATTTATTAAATATGAGGATAGATGGGATGACTTAACATGGACCTCATGATCAGTTAACACTTTGGGAATAAAAAAATCAACTTCATTTCATGGAATGAGAGGCGAAGTGGAAGCTGATCAAGGAAAAAAAATAGTAAAGTTTTCCTAAAATCATATATTTTCATTAAAATTATTCAACTTTAAGAAAAAATATCTTTAAACAAAAAAAATTATCCCAGTACCTACATTTCTAATGAATCAAATGACCCCTTAGATTGTCGATGATTTATGGCTTTATGATTTTTAACATTATCCTAACCATGTTCTCTATCACTCTCCATTAGAACATGATAGGTATATTTCTCTTCCATATCCATGTTTTCACTTCCCACTTATCTTCTCCTATATGAAAATCTAGTTATATGTTACTTTGGGTAACTTTTATGTTTCCAACTTTCTCGATTTGAAGGATGTTTTAGTATTCATTTTTCTGATGTGGGTTTATATGAAAGGAACGTTCAAGTAATAAACCTTTGATAACCTAGATTAATTTCAAGGGAGAAATTCAATTTAAGGGGGTGGAATATAACACCCTGAGATTTTGTGAATTTTTTTTGAATTACTTTATTCCTTTTTAGATTTTTCATTTCACACAATACTAAAAATATCTTTTCATAAGTTAGGATTTCACTATATGAAACAAAAAGATAATATTTCACTACACGGAACATAAATTTTGGATTTTTCTACATGGAACACTAATGTTATCATGCGTTACATTCAATAATGAATTTCCTCCATGGTTTACGTAACATGCAAGACCAAGTTTTACCGAAGAATGATATATTATTAAAATTATTATTATTTAATATTATAAGATTTAACCTAGTCATTAAGATGGAGTTTATGAATATAATTAACTAAATTATGAAAATACATGGTTTAATTAATTGGTTATAATTAAATTATAATTGAATATAAGAACCAATTGAGTATAAAGGGAATGTTTTTAAAAAACTACTTTTATGCTAACAAAGGAATTATCCTAATAAATTATATTAATTACCATTTGTGAGTGATATTAATGAAATATATACTTGATATATTAAATAAAAAAATTACATTCGTCAAATTTATTTGATAGGTATAATAAAGAACAAACCTAATATTACACATAAAACCCTATATTTTTATAAAAGCGGTTTTACGACTTTTTAATGGTGAAGCTATTTTAAATATAAATTTTGGAACTTTTATAAATTATATATGTCAAAATACACTTCATTTTTAAGATTGAAACATAAAAATTGAGTTAGGTTAAATTTTTTGTGTTTTTCTATGAAGTTTCATTTTTTGATGAATAGTAAAAATTACTAAATTTAAATTCAAAAAAATCATTTAATTTAATTATATGGTTAAATTGTATTATTAATTTGTTTTAAAGTATAATTATAAAAATTATAAATTAAATAATCCAATTTATTCTATTGGTATTATTTTCACTTTTAAATTAGAGATAAAAAACATAGCAAACTTTTGAACATTCTCACTTTAAAAACAATCTTTCTCGCTACATTAGCGAGATTAGAATTAAACTTAATTTCCATGCTTCTTTTAATGGAATTTTGAATAATTTACATACAAATTTATAATAAGTATAATTATTATAGTCTAATAAGATCAAATTAATTTTTGACCAAAAATATTAGTCAAAGTGATTAAAATTAATTACTGCGATTAAGATAAAATTAAGCTTAACAAGGGACTAAATCATAAATTTAAGGCACCAAATGACCTATAAACATGCCCAAAACCTATTTTTTGGACATATTTAATCCATTAAATCCTTGATTATGGTTGTTTTCTTATAAATTTTGTTAGGTAAAAGTGTGCGTACACCTAACTTTTTTTCAAAAATGCCATGTTTGTCCCCTCCCTACATTATAAAAGGCCGCCAACTGTCCCCCTTCTTCACACCTATCAATAAAATTAGGATATGAAAATATCTACCAAATTAAATTCCCAAAATCCATACCTTACTCATTTAATACTACCTTTTTGTAAAAAATAAATCCAAGGAAGCCCTTTGGTGCAAACCAAAAGGAGTTCCCGAATAAGAGGTAACATCATTCCTCAAGATCCTTAGTTTTATTTTCATTCTACACTAACTAAATTATTCTAATTACATGCGTATATAACGAAAAAATTATTATAAATATACTGGTATTTTTTAATTATATGGTTTTTATCTACACTTAAACACACTTCCATCTAATGGGTAATGAACTTATTATTCATGTACGGCAAACTACCTCCCCACGAAACGATGTTGTTCGTTTTACCTTTACCACCTATCATAGTTGGGAATTGTAATGATAACTCTATTTTTATTTGATATATATGATATTTATGGTTTATTTATACTTATTTAGTTATTATATAAATCCTTCATGCTTTTCATTTTTTATAAATTTGATAACTTTTTTTGTGGATGTGTGGACTACCACCTCCTCAAAGCGATGTAACTCATTCACACTTTTAATTAATGTATTAAGGATTTTTTTAGTAAAAATATATTAAATTTATGATATTTATAATTCATTTATACTTATGGAATTGTTTTATAACACATACCTTCATACAATCAATTTTTTAATACAATAACATCATTTGTGGACGTGTGGACTACCACCTCCTCAAAGTGAAGTGATTCGTTCACAATTTATCGAGAATTTATTAAGTATGGTTTTAGTAAAATTATATGAAATATATAAAATAATAATTCTATTATAATGATATTATATATGTGTGTGTGTTTTTGTAATTTTCTTTCATTCTTTCAATTCGACAATAAAACGGAAGTAGTGTTAATGCGTACATACGACATATCATCTCCATAAACGATATATTTCATTTAATATTTATACATTTTATAGATTACTATAAATATGTATATACATAATATATATGATATATAAATCATGTTATAAATTCTTTAAATAATTAAATCATGATCTATGTAATAATATGAAGAATAATAAATCAAAACACATACAATAAAGAAAGCGGTTATTACCTAAAACATCACATTAACAAGGAATTGTTAATAAAGGGTAAATATAAAGTCAGAATTGAATAATATATGCTAATAGATATAAAAATATGGTTCTATCATAGATTTAAAATAAAATTATATTTATTATACCGGAATTATGATCATTTACAAAGAAATTCAAGACTTAATGTATGAGAATTTCATCTCACTTTTTATTTCCTTGAGATACATGACTTATTCACCACTCAATTATTTTGTGTGGTGTTTATAATGAGCATGGATGTATTCTATTATTATTATATATAAATTTATTTGTATTCACATATCCATTTTATGGTTTTTCTTTCATGGGTTTTATGTTTCAAAAGTTAAAAAATCGGTAAAGTAATTTTGTCTCAATTTACCTTCTTTGACACACATGTCATGTTATGGACCAATATTTTTCTATTAGGTGTATATAATACCCTTTGACATGATTACATCAATAATTTAATTTTTTCTTAATATTTTATGCTTTATGTAATGTTATTATTTCCATTTTTTTAATATTTAAAGTCACCGAAGTGGTAATGGTTTACAGCTTCAATCTCATTGCTTATTGATATTGTTTATGATTAAACTTACATTGATGAAATATTATGATCTATATCTCAATAATTCCCATTAAGTTTCTTAAACTATGTATATTCTTTTTATATCCAAGTAGTTTTACCAATTTTTCTACTCTTTGATACTTAAGATAATTAAGAATTTTGTTTATGAAAATCTTACTTATTTTCACATTTGGATTTAAAAACTGTATTCTTTAAAAACCTTTTTTTATAAAAATATTTTCAAAAATGTTTTAATATTATTCTATTATGTTCAAATGAAATTTTTACCCATGTATTTACTTTTTAAAAACAAGTATTAAAAGGAATGTTCTTTTCATTTTCTTATCAAGGCACTTTTATAAATATTTAAGGTCTAGAAGAAATGTTCTGTATACATAGACATACCCACAAGCATGATCATCATTTCCTTGATGAATCACTTGTAATTTTACAAGGTTATTTTTTTAAAATAAATTTTTTTACTAATATTATATAATTTTTTTTATTTTAAAATTTTTTTCAAATAAAAAGTGTTTCCACAAAAATATATATTAAAAAATGTTTTTAAATGACTTTAAAATATTTTTTTATATGTTTTAAAAAAGGATTTTCTAAAAGAAAATTATTTAAATTATCTCAAAGATTAATTTATATATTTTCAAAGTATTTTCAAGGAAAAATGATTTCAAAATGATTTCAAGCTTCTTTTATAATTTTTCAAAAAAACTGTTTTTATATGTTTTCAAGAAAAATGGTTTTCAAAATGTTTTCAAGATTATTTTATAGATTATCAATGGATTTTCAAAGAAAATAATTTTAAAAAGGTTTAACGTTCTAAAAATACATTTTTAAAATAATAATAGATATTTTTATCAATAAATTTTTTTAACAGATATCTCAAAATTATTTTCCCTCTAAAATTATATTTGTTGATGTTACTCGTGACTTTATAAGAAATGATCTAGTGGTTACATTCATATTCTTTCCTTGAATGGTTTATATTTTAATGTCATGTTTTTTATGAAAACTCGTTTCTATTTCATGGGTTATATTTATATGAAACTTGTTCCTATTTCATGATTTATAGCTTTATGAAACTTATTCCAATTACATTGGTTTTATGCTTATGAAACCTGTTTCTCTTCAATAGGTTATGTGATAAATTCTTATGAAACATAATTCATTTCACTGGTTATTCTAGGATGAAATGATTATGAAACCTATATATTTTCCATAGGTTATGATATGATAAAATTTTTGTGATACCCATTTAATTTCATGGGTTATGGTATGATCTTTGTTTATGGGTCATGATATGATGCAAGGTTTAATATCTTGTAGAAAATGTATGTATGAGTTTATTATAATATGGGTGGGACCTTTATATCCTTCCAATACATTTGTTAATGGTAAATATTTTATGATCTCAAGAGGGTATATGAGAGGGAATCCCAATCATGAAACATGAGGGAATATTATGCCTAAAATAAGAGGGTACACAGGAGGGATTACCATGCCTGAAACAAGAGGGTATACAGGAGGGAATCCCAAGCCTAAAAAAAGATGGCATATTAAGATAGAAATGATAGGTTGTACAGGAGGTCATCCCAAGGTCGAAATAAGAGCGTACACTTGAGTGAATCCCAAACCCAAAACAAAAGGGTACATGGGAGGGAATCCCAAGCCCAAAACAAGAGGATGTATGGGAGTAAATCCCAAGCTTGAAGTAGGTACATAGGTTATTATCCCAAGCCTTACATATTATGAAGGTATTGGTATGTATACTTGGTATATTATTTTATAAGTTTATGTGTAAACCACAAGTTCCATGTCTTATTTGTATTTTATACTTTCAAGGATTATGATCTTGATTCCTGAATGAATCATGTCTTATAAATTACCAATCTTTATTCCATGTCACATTATTATGATCTTTGATGTGAAAGTTATTTTCTACGAATGATATGACCACATTCTCGAACCCTTATATTTATGGTATTCTTACATGCTTCCTTTCTTTACACTTATTGAACATTCGACCTCACCCCTTTCTTATGTTTCCTTTCCCCAAGTTTTGAAGAATGGTTTTTATAGAAGTATTAAAGTGGAATATATTTGTGGGAAACACTTAAGATCTTTCACCTTTTTAGGATATTTTCTTCTAATATTCCAAATACACTGAACAATTATTGTCCTCGGGCATGTATTTTTGTAATGTGAAAAATGTTCATCTAAAATGATGTAATATAAATGTTTGTTAATCCTATTTAAATATTAATATCACAATTCACTCATCCATAGTATATCATGTAATGAGAAAATATTCACTTACAAAATATAATTCTTTATTAATCATTAATGGAAGAACAATTCATTTTAGTATTACAATGAAACATTTTAATTACAATTTTTTTAAATGAAAACCATTATTATGTCATCCTCACTCTACCCCTTTCCACTATATTAGTAAGAAAATAATATTATGAGAGAAAAATATGTTTTCAACAAACATAACCCTTATATATGTGAATCCATGTTCATGTAAAAGCTATAGATTCCACCAAAAACTAATTTAGGGTGCCTATATTAGATAAAAAAATAAAAAAAATAACAAACTATAAAACAAAAATATGGGCAAATAGAAGCAACCTCACCTCTTCATCAATGAAAAAGACATATTTCTACTATATGGAATAAGGATTATTACAATAGGTTCATCAATGTGAAATCAAATAGAAATTGGATTTAGGGAGGCATATAATTATAATAAATATTAAAAAAAATTGAATACTCAGGATAGCCTCATTTTGGATTGAAAATGATAAACTCCTAAAACAAATTTGTGATGAATCTGAATGAGGATTATTTATTCTATTATATAGAATTGAGATTTAGACTAGAAGGATCTCTAACAAAAGACTACCAAATAAAAATTAAATAAAAATCTTTAGTTTGGGAAATAATGGGTTTGATTTTAAGGTGAAAATACATTTTATACTAAAAATATAAAAATGTATTTACTCTATTGTGTACATCGTATAATCCACTAGATACCTGGTGGGGAAAAATCATGCACACAAACTACGTCTAAAAAGTACCTTGTACCAGTAAATCAATTACCTACTGCCACCAAAGTACATTGCTTCATTTTTCTACCTCCCATTCTATACTAAATTCTTCCAATCCCTCTATAAAAAAGTTTTATACTCAAAAATAGATGTCAAAAATAATATTAAATTAGGAACTAAACTAAAATGATGTGGTTATTTACAATAAATTATTCCAAACTTCATAATTTTCATCAAAACATCATATGACTTCATGTACTAAATTTATATTTTGATCTTGGTTTATAATTTGATATTATTTATTATTTATTTTATAGTAGTGGATGGAACTATGTTTTTAGGTTTGAACAAAACATTTGGGAGGTATTACTTCTTTCATGTGAGATCATGGCATGGTATGTAATGCAAGTACTTTATAGTGCATAAAACTAGTAATGACTAGACCATGTACTCTCTTAAACATAGAAAAATAATCATGATGTATTGGATAGTTTCATGGTATTTAATATAGGATATTATGTAGGCATGAATAATATATGATTCATTCATTATTTTCATGTTAGGAGATATACCTTGCCTCCATAAGATAATAGAATAAAAATTACTAGTTAAAAAATGGTATGAATGTAAAAGAATTTTTTATAGAATATATTTTTTAAATCCCTTATTCCCAATATTGAACTGGGATTATCAAAATCTATAATATGTGATGAAAAAAAAATTGGTACTTCATTTGTGTGGATAAATATTGGAGGGTGTATTTTGAAATTATTTGGACTTATTAGGTGTGTGGGTGTTTGGTTTAGTTGAAACCCATCCATACCTACTAGTGATTATTGTTATTTCTACAAATATTTTTATACATTAACATGATGGGAAATTAAAATTTTAAACCCCATCCCTTTTCTATCATTAGACACTCAATTATCTAGTATGGAAAGTGGAAACTTCTTCTCTTCCATTTCTCATCCTATATGGAAGTGGTTCCATCAATGGAAGTTATGGATAGATTTATTTTATATACATTCTTTATATAATTATTCTTCTTTATATCTTCTCGCGTAATTATGTGTATATATTTAACATATGGTATTCCATGAAATTTATATTTTCCATGTGAATAAAAACCATTAAAAAATAAGTGCATTGTATCCATTGATATTAGGGGGTCTTTTATATCTCAATCACAACTCATTAGAGGTTGAATTATGGTCTATCAACTTATTAGTTGGTATTTTCCTTTCTGGTATTTTATAGATATTATATGAATTCATTTTTATTTTTAAATTCTAATTTCCCATTTTTTAGTAGTCTTTAATAAGGTTCATTATACTATTAGTACTCATTGAATTATATCAATTCTTAATAAGATAGGTAATCCGACACTTTTTCTATTCTTTTAATACAAACCCTCATGATTGGGTATTCAAAATTAATTACTTATGTGTTATATATGTGAAAAATATGATTTATGGATTTTAATAATTTAAGTGATACTTCATTAAATTAATAAATAACTTATTTGGGTCCCATTAACATCTAATAATTTCATTATGATTTGAAATGAGTTATAAAAGTGATAAAAAGGTATGTGTGTTTAAAAAGGCCTTGTTTGGCCTAATTTGAAAGTGATGTAAATATAAAAATAGGAACATTTGGATTTATAAAGTATATTTTCTTATATTACTCATTTAATTTTTAGTCCCCATTTTCTAGTTAAGACACTTTAGATAGGGTGTTAATCAAGTGGACGAAATTATTCACCAAATACCAAATTTCTATATAATGTTTTTCACCCTTTAGTATTTGAAATTTTGGTTCTAGTTGAGATATACGTCGATCAATTTTTATATTTTAATAACAAACAAAACATAAAATAAAGAAAAGAATTAAGGTGTAGGACATGGTAATTTTACAAGGATCTCCTTTGATGTTGGGGAATACATACTTGTTGTATTTTGTATCATCTGATACACACATATTTTTCTAATAATCTTTATATAAATTATAGTTGTTTGATCATATATCATTCTATAATCGTATGAGAATGGATTGTCCTAAACTAAATTTCATGGATCATTATAAATCACCATTCTAAGTAATATTATCTCCAATGGATATAAATTTATTTGAAAATTCTTCATGTGGATATTATATTAGCTCGATATGTCACTACATCAACCAATCAAATATGCTACCTCAACATGGAGTCTCAATCAACCATTATATCTTCAAGAATACCATCATGAAATGTGTTATTTAAAATAAATCCTTCATTCTCTGATCTTATTCACAATCCCTTTATCGGATTAATGATCTTGACTTCTAATGATGGATCTATAGAGCTATATGAATGTCCACTTATCTAAGACCTTCTACCTCTTCTTTCTTTATGATAGTTTCATACTTATGCAATACAAAATATCATAAGTACTTCTCTTCTTATTATCCATTGATGATTGTGATCATTTTAACATTTTTATCTTCAGGTTGTTATTCTTCCTTGATACCATAATATGTTGTTCATATATAATTATCAGAATATTATTCTCTTCTCACTGAAAGATCATCGGTTCACTTTTAGTAGTTTCACACCCTTATGACTCTATATCTTCTTATAAACATCTATATTATAGGTTGATAAAATATATTTTCTATATGTTTAATATTTAAAATCATCATAAAATCAATATCTTTATCCTCCTATATTTTTTATCAACTTTTTAAGTGGGTGTGCTCTTAATGTATCCACTTATTTCTTCACATTTTCACATGGGTTTTTCCTATGATAACGGTTATTCCTCATTCTATAACTATATTTCCCCACTATATTTCCAAGATTACTCTTCTTCATATATTTATTATTTATCCCAGATTAGTGTTTCCATATTTATTTTATCCAAATGAAATAGTAACTTCTTCCTCAAAATAATCCAAATACATCTACAGTTAAATCTATCTTTATTTCCATACTAAAAACCATAAAAATTTATTATTTTTTATGTGGAATATCTTCTCATAGTGTGAGTACTTATAGTAAACCCACAAAACATCCACTTAAATATTTAACTCTTATAAGATAACCTAGTTGGTTCTTGTCATTCCAAACATGAATCACAATTAATATTGTGATATTAAAACCTTAAAGAACAATACCAGCATTATTACATTTTTTATTTCTAGAATTTTATATTTTAGAAATTCATTATTTTAGCATAATTTATATTCTAAGAATATTATTCATCTTTGATCTTATTTTCCATGGTAATGAATATTATCTTCTCAACTATCTGGCATAAATCACACACATTTAGTGTTTAAGATGATTAATACAATGAATAAATATGCAAATCATCACTTGATTTAATTACATTATTCAGTATATTTAATATTATTTAATTCTTAGACATTTCATTTTTCTACAATATCATAATTTCTATAAGTGTTAAACACATTATCATCCTTACAAAGTATAATTCTTATTCTTATAGACATCAATGGGACTCCAAGTCTTTATAATATTGTCAGGTACAATGTCATTTTTGTATAAGGATAAATTATCATTATATTGTTCATAGTACATCCTTTACATTTCCTATTTTCTACATCATATGATGCTTAATGAGATGGTCTTTATCTAATTCTGAAAAATAAGTGATTATTACTCAATGTGAGATGATCCTTAAAAAGTCAAATATTATCCTTACACATTTAGATAATATCAATATGACATTTTCATTCCTTTTCATATTCAATATTCAAGAGTCTAAATGTCTCTTATGATGTTAGAATGGTCCTAGCAAATACAGAAATTGTAATGACCTAGACTTTTAAAATGATATTTGTGTTTTGAATAAATTTTTGTTAAATATTATATAATATTATACTTGTAAAAAATAAATAGAGTCTAAAAAATATCTCATTAACAATGATCATTACATTATTCATCTATGAAACCAATTAAAATTCTAAACATTACAACTTTAAAAAAATATAAAATAAAATAGCTAATATGGGAATGCATGGATTTCCCCAATCTACTAAAATTATATCCCCCACATAAAAAGAAAATATAAATGAAATAAAATATTTTCAAACTAATAAAAATATTAAGAAATGAAAATAAAAACTTAGTGAGAAATTTGTGGTGAATTTTGAATGAAATAATAAAGTTGTATTTATATAGTATAAAGGTAAATGTGACCACTAGAATTAAATCGTTATATGACCGTTGGTCAATATGACCATTGGGAACTATACCCTTGGTTTGTAATATTATTTTTATAATTAGCATTTATAATTAGTAATAACAAAGGATAATTGATACAGAAAGAAGAATCAATGTCCTCAACTAATAGAGTTATGTAGTTTGAAGCCCATTTATCAGAACATGGG
This sequence comes from Viscum album, assembly GCA_963277665.1. Classification (NCBI taxonomy): domain Eukaryota; kingdom Viridiplantae; phylum Streptophyta; class Magnoliopsida; order Santalales; family Viscaceae; genus Viscum; species Viscum album. The sequence goes on from OY728119.1 coordinate 1,406,097,476, forward strand.
AGGGAGTTATTATCATAGGGTTTCTCCATTGACTAAGACCAAGATGAGATTAAATGAGTGAATTTGGAAAAAAATATCCAACATGGTAAGTTCAAGTTATTGGATATTACCACTCAGTTTATGTTAGCTAATCCACCCCACAAAATGACAATCGTCACACACAATACCCTTGGAGCAAATGTGGGTTTAATAAGGGGTCATGTGTCCAGACTGTAGTTATATAAAGTGTAAAAATTTTTGTATAAATAAAAAAAATTCCATCGTTTTATCTTAATAATTATTTTTATTTCTAAAATATATGTTTAATTGATATGAATTTGATAATTTTATTCTTAGACACAAATAATACATAATTTTATTTTTCTAAAAAATATATACAGTTTCATAATAAACTCATGTATATTGAATAATATTTTTTTAATAAAATATTATTCTAAAACATACTTATCAAAATAAAAATGATAAAATAATTTTATAATGCCCAAGTAAATTTTTTATACGTGTCATAAAATTGATTATTTCTTAAAAACTATTATTTTTAAATAAATAAGGATTTTTATATTTAAAATATAAAATTATCATATTTAGATAATTTTTAAAATAAAATAAACATAATATTTTAAATCTTCATGTCTAAATTGGTTTAGGTTAAATTTATGAGAATTTTCTAAAATACATTAATATTTCTATGAATAGTAAAAATATTGTTTTGGGTTTTCGGTATGTTTAATAACTACATATTGATGTCATAATGAATTAATAACTAATTAACCAAAATAAAAGATCTAAAATATGTTATTTTACTAATATTAATTATTTTAATATATTTTAATCAATTTCCAAAACCTGTAAGTGAATTTCCAGAGATTAAAATGGAATCTTGGACTTTAAAAACATCACATTATAGAAACTTTAATTTTCCATTCCAATAGAAGTAATAAAAAATGATGCTTGGTAATTTTGGGTTAAAATAACTTACACTATGACCCTAATGTACAAAACCATGAGCAAAATCCATGGGTAAACCAATGTTTTTTTATTTTTCACAACCTAGTTTTCCAAGGCCTATATTTGGAAATTATTAAACAATTCATACTCTTTTTCTATAAATACCCACCCATTTCCCCATTTTCTTTCACTCCCAATCCATACTCCATGAATTTATTGTGTTTTTACCTCTTAATTAGTCCTCTAAATTTGTCTTTAAGTCCCCCAAATTTCAATTCCTCAAAATCTTGGAGTAACACTTCAAGGTAAGTGAATTGTCCTGCCTTTCTCTTCAATTCAAGAACCTATTTTTGTATATGTATTCTAGATGTTAGTGTTTCTCTCTTTTTTTGCCCTATGGATCATACCATTACTTCCAAAATATTTTTTATCAATGTTATACCCTTTTACCCTCTCATTTTTTCCTTTTTTAAACCCATGTTGTATACCTCTCATGCTATCGAATTTACTTCTAAAATTTCTCTCTTTACTTAATAAATTATCTTTTATTTTTTTGTAAATATCCAAAAATATTTATTTTAAAGGGTGTATTCACATAAATGTAAAAACTGTATATTTTTCTCAATTAATTACTAATAATAAACCAACATTCCCTTTTTATGGTAAAAAAATAACGTAATTACCATTCTTTTAAGCACTCTTGAAACACCATGCTTTTGATAATAAACTCATCCTTTATTCTCCATGGTTTATTAAGGAAATGATTTACTATGATATATACGACTTAAATTAATTAATACATATGAATGGTGCTCCCTGATAGAACTAAAATTTATTGGGTAAATAATTTAATCTCTAAAGATTACATGTTTTATTATACCTTGGTGAATAATCTCAGTTATTTTCATTTATTACACCTTAGTGACAAAATTTGGTGATATGATTATGAATGTCTCTTTTAAGTCTTGTATCCACATTTCCATGTTATTATTTGTGTTCTAATTATTATGATATATTAATTTTTCACTCTTTATTGTTATGCCTCAAGTCATTTTTATATGTCCCATTATCAAATGCTATATATCTCTCTTTATTATTACATTAATGGTATTCATGCTCACCCCATTCCTTCGATGTATGTCCCAATGATATGAGATAAAGTAAAAGTAACATAGGTTAAACCAATGAAGGTGTATTCAAGAGAAATTAGAAAAAAAATTATGTTTCCATTTATTATGTAACTAATTTCTAATAAACTAAAATTTAAAAGATCCTCTCTTTGTACCATATAATGATATGTTAAGTAATAAAAAGGGGGGATTCCAAATAAATCATCCTTATATAGTATGATATAATCTCTATGGAATAAAACATGATTCTTATAAAGTTTTCAGTGATCTTTATAAAGTTATATTTCATCTTTATCAAATCTTAAATTACCCTTAAAAATATTCCAATGATCCTTACATAGTCTATATTCATCGTTATAAACTCATGACATTTCCATTTTTTATTATCTCAATTTCTGATGTGAAACTCCTATAGATGTTAATCATATTTTAGAAAAGTATAGTACATAGAAATATTTTGATTTTTAGAATTATAATATAATAATTCTTCATGTAAGATCAAATTCATTTAAAATAAACTAGGACTTTCTTATATCTCTTCAAATATCCTCAGAATAGTGTTAAATAATTTTGGGAATTATCAATATAAGTCCAATCCACTTTATCTTTTTTATAATGTATTTATTTCATTTAAATACTCATGTATAGAATTTAAATTACTTTTTTCCCTCTTAATTCCTTCTTTACTTATGTTTCTTCAAGCTTTCTTCAGAGAAATATTTTACACTAAATAAAATACCTTAATATTATCTCCAAAACTTCAATATCTTTAAACCTCGATCAGTAACCCTTTTTATGATTTCTTTAAATCTTCTCCATATTTTAACCAAATATTTATGTTTCATTATTATCTATTATATTCCCATAATTATATATTTTTATCATCCAATTCAATAGCTAGATTTGAACCCCATTAATTCTCTTGGGAAAATCACCTCTCTTTATATTTTTATTGATAAAATTTTATAAAAAAACCAAATTACAATTACTTTGGTAGATTTCTTTATATTACATGAAAACCATCTTAAACAATCATCAAATTTACTATCTAATATCATGAATATATAAAAAAAATTATTTAATGATATTATATCCTCATTACTCATTACCTGTCAATATATGGGAAACATCTTCATCTTCTATATCTAGTAGATACTTCCCCAGCACTAATTACACTAATACATACATATTTAAAATTATTGAGAATATATTCAATCAAAAAAACCTTGTTCACATCATTATATATTTTTAGGTTTATTTTAAAATGATTTAATGGGTTATCCAAGGATCCCTTTTTGATATAAGGGTTTTTTGGTTTGTAAAAATTTCTGATTTGGATATTTATCACAATTCAAATCACCTTTCTTGATTTTTGATAAAAATAAACAATGTTTAGGATTATTTTATAAATTATATAACAATTTATCTTATTTTTTGGTTGTTTTTAATGGGGAGAATTTGGAGTAACATGAGTATTTAATAAAAAATATTTATTTTTGTTAGAAAACATGAGTGACCACATAGTATTATATTTGATAATTTTTAGAGGGGATTGATACACTATTTATGTTTCACCATTTAAAATTTTGATAACTTAATTAGGAAAATATTAATAAATTTTAGATTTTTAGAATATGAACATATCATTTTCGAATCAGGTGTTTCCTTACACAAGATTTTATGTTGCTCAGCATTGAACTTATTGTAATTATTCTTTGTCAAGAATATTTATTTCTTTATTAGTATTTCATAAAATTTTTGGGGGTATGAATTTATATTCATTGATTATATATTGATAAATGTTTTATACACATATGGATTCAGATATAAAATCAAATATTAATGTTTTTTTTATAAATTCCACATTTATTGAGAATAAATATTATATCTATTTTCATTCAAACTAAAATAAATATTTTTATTTTAAATAGATCATTATAAAATATTTGGATTCATCCTATTGAGTTATAAACTCAATCAATATTTTTACACCTAAGTATATATATATTATATTTTTACATCATACAGGTATGGGAAGAAATTTTCCCTTGATGGGAGGTGGACCATAGAATATGAGTTTATCTATAATGGAATACACATACAAATATATTTATATGATATGTTGAGATAGACATTTATTTCTCATTAGTTTTATGTTTGATCATCTTTTTATCCAAGTAGTCCACATTTTTTAGTATATATATATATATATATATATATATATTGTTGATATATTCATTTTTTTTCTTGGGCTGGTTTGTATTTGATTCATCTTATATATCTCTATCGGTAAGGTTATATGTTTATTTTTAATTTAAATGTTATAGAATTTTTCTTTTGTCCCAGTTTAAATAAATTATTTTTATTATGTTATAAGATATATAATATATGGATGTTCCATTTCCAAATTCCCAAATTAATTGTTCCATTTATTCTCTATATAAATTTGAATGGTAAATCATTTCCATCATATTTTTATGATATCATTTTCACTTTTTCAAATTTATGGTGATTGGTAACTTTCATTATCCCTTACTTCATTTTTTTGTATTAAGTCAAATATATGGCTCAATATGTTATAGCCTTCATCAAGATACATGATTTATCCCTTCAAATGATGATAACTTAGTTGAAATTAAATTTTGTTTTGTAATTTTTAATTAAATAGATCAAGGAGGATTATACCACCATAAAAGAGGATTTGATAGGTTTTCCCAAGAAAAAGATGAAACTGACGGCATGCTTCCCCACTGAGAAATATTTTCATTATTTTTTATGACTACACAATTATGAAGTGGATGTATTTTCTATAATAGATACATACCTCACTAAAAACCCCAATATGAAATGATCATCGGTGTGTCACATTAAAATATAGTGGACCCCATCATCTGAAATGATATAAAAGAGTTAAATGAGACCGATAATACCATAGCATGTGCATGATCCTGGCCTACCAAGATTATGAATGTAAATGACCAAATAAAACTCATAGTGGAATATAAAAAAATATAACTAACATAATATCTAGTTAATAGGGAACAAGTCCATAGTTAAATAGATAATTATTTCCTCTATGATGACTCAAACCCCAACAAGGTCCTTCATAAGTGTAAATATAAATAGGTTCTTCTCTTATATATAAAATTTGAATAAATTCCTTAATTATTGAATGAACTTCATGTTATTACATGGATTTTTATCCATTTAGGGACAAATATGAATAAAAAATTTAGAATACTTGGGAACTTTTGGCCCTCAGATATGTATGAATATATATATATATATATATATATTACTAAGTTGTTCCATACATACATTGATCATTGACAACTATCTTCACCAACCCCCAAATCCAATGAAAGTAATAAATTACTCCTAGACATTTTTCTTATATGGATAGAAGTCATGGGACCATACCATATTATGAACATTAAACGGTTCAAGATCATTATAACTACTAGCCCCATTTTATCAAAATCAGATAAATTTGTGACCTTGAAGTAATTCTGAATGAATATCATGATCATTTTTTATAAAATCCAAAAATACTTAAACAATTGAGTGTCCCATACTATCACCATAAATAATGAAAATGTTTTTTATCCATATGAGTTAATGAAGTTGTTTTATATGTTTAGGATGAATTCCACTTACTCTTCTTACTATCATACAGCCTCCAAATAATTAGTGGAGTTCATCGACAATACCATCTGATGTATTATATAGACACTGGTAGATCAAAATGATATGATTTATAATAAAAAATATTGAAATTACCAATTGGATTACTATAATATAACACAAAACCATACCCAATAATCCTAATATTCTCACAATGTTTGGAGAAATGTGGTGTTTCCCATAAATTTTTAGTTTCCCTTACTATTACCCACTCTTGATGACCAGGTGATTCAAGAAGAATGGTCACAAGTACAAGTTATTAAGTTGGAATCCTTTAATAAGAAAATATTATGAATATTATATAACCTCTAGGTTTATCAATAACATGTAATATAAGTATTTAAAAACAATGATTTCCTCTACTTTATTATCCTAGGTAAAATTTTAATATTTTTGAATCAATTAATGACTCTATTCAATATGATCAAAAAATGAGATTAAAAATTTGAAAACCCCTTTATCATGAAAAATGTCTACTCCAATATTTCACATTCCTTTAAAACTATTGATAAAGATTTTTTATCACCACCTAATAATGAAATATTCCAAATTTTTTATTATAAATTATAATTCACATTGGGGTTATATTCCTTAATGAATGAAATTAAATTGTATGGACCTTTATCTTACTATAACAAATGACATTAAACTATATAGAAAATATATGTTCTTGATAAATGATGTTAAACGGACCTATCTATATTTCTTATTGCATGTAGTTACACTATATAGACCATCATTCTACTCTAATATATTTCATTCAACTATAAGGCATATATATTTTCTTAACATTTGAATTTAGACCATCTGATCTATCATTGTTTTTGCATGATAATAAATTTTAAAAACCATCATCCTATATTTCAACATGAGGTTAAAATACAATGTATATATACATAATTTTTATATGATTTTAAATGTAATCATGTATTATCATTAAAAATGATGTCTAACTAAATATTCCATTGAATTATATTATCATAAGGTATTAAATTGGGAATTAGATGTGTATCCTTACTATAAAACATTAAAATACATGGTTTATCATCTTAACTCCATGATGTTAAACTATATTAATCGTCATTCAATCTTGAAATGTGACACTAAAATGTAAGTAAGATATAAGTATTTACACCATGAAACAAAATTTTATGGTCTATTAGTCTTACCACATAACATTAAACTACATGGGTCATCATCTTACTCAATCACACAAATTGAAACTATAAGTAATTAAAACTTCAATATAATATAAAATTAAATTCATGGGTCTATCATCCTTACTGCATGATGTTAAAATATTTATTCCATTTTCCTACCCTTACGCATGATTCTAAACTGCAAGGAATGTTTTTATCATTGTTTAAAAAATATTATATAGTGGAGTCTTATATTTACAAAAAATGAAATTAAACTATATGAAATATAATCATCACAATATGATGTTATATTTCATGGGAATGTGTTATATATTACAAGATCATAATTTACATGATAAAATATTATACTCTCTATGAAATTAAACTACATATAACCAATTGGTTTAGTTAGTACAACCTTAATCTAAAAATCGTTATATAGAAAAAGAGATAAATTAACTTATTAGGATAAAACCCTATAAATAGTGGATTAAGAAAAATTCAAGTCACTCTTATTAAGACTCATCTCAATATATTAGGAAAAAATAGTTTGTAAATATAATTAAATGATTTATAAAAAATTTTAGGAAAAAAAATATTTTTGTTTAATAAAATGTAATTTTTATACTTATTAAGAATTATCTATTTAGAATAGCTAAAAATTGAAGCATAACGGGGACAGGGGAAAATAAATATATGACCAACACATAGAAAAAAATAAAATGTCATCATTTCTTTATAAAATAATAACTAATGAAAAATATTGTTTTAAACCTCTATTATACTCTGAATATGATAATTATTTGTACAATGGTTATTTTTACAGAAACCAAATATCACATCATTCTTTAAATACCTAAAAAACTATGCAAGGAATGATTTATTTTTTATAGGATATATAGTGATTCCTAAAACACTTATATTTATCCAAAATACATTTCTTTTATATATCTCATATCACACTAATTCACATTAATATTTTTTTTTATTTTTATTGATATTGAGTTCATTTCATAATATAAATACATCTAACTTTTCTTATAATCTATAAAAAAATATTTTTATGCCTAAATCCTTATCTTAATCCCAAACATGTTCTATCAATATCGTTATTCCCATTTAAAATTTTTATTTTATTCCTTCCCTATTCATTCTGATATTAGACTCTTTTCTTTTTAGGTTAGGTTTACCTCATTACTAGTTCATGGTGGTGTTCTTTTAATTCTCTATTTTAAATAATATTTCACCTTATTTTTATTTTATTTCATGGTTTACTATGTTACTTTCATTAATAATCCCTAATCATGTTAAATTTCACTTTTATATATAACTATGAGTGGATTGAATTCTATCATCACAGGATATGTAGTGAGACCTGTGGCCTTTGATCCAAGAAAAACCACATATTTTATAATAGTCATTACACATGATATAGTCCAACTACGAAGAAAACATATTTGGTTTTACCTTATTGACTATAACACAATAATTAATGTTGTTTTTCAAATTATTTCATTTTAGTTTCAAAATTTACATTATATTTTTAATAGTTTCAAATGGTTTTATTTTGATATCATCATTGAGAACTATATATGCAATTTTCCTTACACTTTATGATTTATATGACACTTTTAATGTTGGTATACCCAAAAAAACATACTTAGTGCATGGTAGAATTACCATTATATGGTTACACCCATATTGATCATGAAAAATTTCTAGAAAATCCAATTTATTTCTTATATTTTTTTGGTTATCATCAAACCCACAATCATTTAATATTAGTGGGAAATGTGTCCATTATTTTACCTAAATATACATCCCTTGTTTTAAATTGGGGGAATACCAGCCCAATTGTAACATGTATATACCTATTTAGGTAATATACTTATAAGGAAATATATTATAATCTTTTATTCCATTAGTATTCCATCAATGAACCAAACATTAGAATATAATAAGTGATCAAACTTGATAATCCTCTCTTTTCACAGTAATTTTACAATTATAATATAATCATTTAAATATTGTTAGAGATATTTTTTATAGTGAAAAAATCCTCAAACACACTTTATTTCATAAATTTTTATATAGATTTGAAAAAAAATTCAAAAATAGATCTAGAGGTTTAGCATATTTAGAATATTTAATATATTAATACATCATCTTAATCATTAAAAAATCTTCATTTAAAACTATTAGAATGTTCCTAACTCCCATATATCTTCTAAAATTTATTAATATATCCTTAGAAAAATATATAAAGAATTGGTTATATAGAAATCCCAGAAAATGATTAAACATGGAAATAAAGTATAACATGAGATTTGGGAGGTATAACATAATATCATAAAGACAATATCAAAATATCGAAAAAATGGAATAGGTAAATCTAATAAAAATATCCTTGGGTAATGGAATATGTGGCATCAACATAAGGTATGACATCATAAAGATATATTAAAGATCACTAACAATACTATCATAGTGGAAAAAGTCCCATTGTTTACTGGGTTCAATCCCTATTCTCCTAATCATATTTGATAAAGTCCCATGATACATTAGGTTTGTTCCATAATATTATACAAAACTTATCATGAGATATAAATCTTTACCCAATTCATTTGAGGGAAATCTAATTCTAAGCTGACCTATCACAGAATGAAAATCATACATATGTGTTCACATGAGGAAAAGAAACCATTCATAAATTAAATGCATGATGAAATACATGATAAGGAATTGGGTTTTATAATTCTGATTCAATTAATAACTAAAAGCTAAATCCTAAATATTACCAAGAGAATAATAAATTTAATTTATTTAGAATTTATTAATATAAAATTCATATAGGTATTGAACATGGATTTCCAATGTAGAAAATTCTATAAAATGAACTAGAAAACAAATAATAAAAAAAGAATCATAGATTTATATCTTTATTAAAATAACTAAAAGGTATTTTAAATAATGAAATACCATATTGTTTTCTATAAACCTATAATTTAACCAAGCAGGTCTTCCAAAAATAATTAGAGTTATTATAATCTATACATGGTTTTAAAACATTATATAGGGTTAATCCATGACATGATATCAAAAATAAGAATGTTCCATTATATTGGATTTACCTAAAATTGGGAATTTTAAAGTGAACTAAAAACTAATATTACCCTAACAGTAAAAAGAATATTTAACTAGGTTTGTATTTAAGGAACAAAAATAGAAAATATAATGAGTTTATGAGAACAATATTTTTTAAAATGGATAAAAGTAAAGATAATGTGTAATCTATTAGTAACAAGGGTGTTATGGAAGTTCCCTTATCTCTTGTTTGAAAGTGCTCTACACTTGGGCTTGACCTCCTCTCACTTGGAAGTTCTCCCTTGAGAAACACATTAGGGATCATAATATTTGTCTTATTATTAGAAAAATAATTCAAAGTAATTATTAGGTTATTTTGGAGATACTAGGGTAGTATTTTTGTTGGGAAAATTATTTGGAATTTGTGGAGAAATGGGGATGAGGTGAGCCCCTTTTTTAACTGAATAAAGTTTCTTTTTTGAAAAATATATTTACTTTTAAATTATTTTACTCAATTAGTCATAGAAAAGGATCCAATAATGGTATTTAACAGTGTGAGTAAATATATAAGGTCCATAATCTATCTACCCATAAATTTCATACAAGTTTTTTACATGTTATAGACCTATATATAAGGTTTAAACCATTTTCCCCTAATTTACCCTTATTGTGGTAACTCAACTTTCACCATCGGTAAAGACAATTAATAGATAAAATAAAAATTGACATTATTTACTAATTTTTTCATGTTTATTTAAAATATGCAAATCATTTTATCAAAAAATTAAAAATCTCAAAAAAATTATTTTTAGTATTAGAACACACGACATGTAAAAATCATTTCTTAGATAAATTTCATTTTAAACATAAAATTTAAGCATAATTTAAGAGTTTCTATGTTTTTTATTTTAACGACATAAATCAATTCATTATTAAAATATAAATGTTATGGTTATTTCGAATTAATCCAAAATCTAATTTTACCAAAATAATGTTAAAAAAATAAAGAGACCGAAAATAGTTTTCTATTACAGTTAAAATATTTATTTTACATTATAAGCTTAAATATAACTTTAATAAATATTTAAAAATATATTAAAAATTAATAAAATCATTCATTAAATTATTTAAATGGTTTTTATAAAATACCATGTATTACTTATATACTTATAAGGTAAAAAATAACATTGTTTTGGAAAAAATGTACCTTTCATTATTCATCTAAAAATATATTATTTGAGAAAAATCCCAAAAAATAATCCTAAGATAATTTTAAAATTATTGATCTAAAAGTATAAGTTATTTTATTATATTCAAATTATTTAAGTTATGTAAATTAATTTTAAAATATTGAATATAAAATGCATTGAAATTGTTTTTTCATAAATATAACTTATGCTATAAAATATCAAATATGGGTTTGTAAATTAAACCAAAAATTTTAAAACTATAATTTCACTTATAAAATACATATTTTTCCTTAAAAATTGATTCATGAATTTATAATTCATAATTATATACTAATATTATCAGAAAAGTCATGTTATTTATAAAAACTTTACTTTAAACTACTAACCTAAAAAACAATCATTTTAGAAACATCCCAAAATTTCATCATAAACAAATATTGAAATTATAAATCCAAAAATAAATTTAATTTTTCTAATTTAGATTCTAAAATATTTTATTTTAAAATAAAACTAAAATAAAAAATATAAATAAAACTTCTTTTATTGAAAAAATAATGTTTTCAAACATTAAGTGTTTATAATACTATTACATATGAATTTTTAATTTAAAATATCTTAATATGTAAGTTCATATATAATATTATTTTAAAATTATTCAATTTAATATTTTAGGACAAAATATAAAATATTTAATAAAACAGTTCTTTGAAAAAATATAAATATTACTCTTCTACAAAATACACTTTAACAAGAACCATTAAAATTAATTATTTATATTCTAAAAATTAAATTTACTACTCTATTAATATTAGAATATTTATTTTAATTATAAACATATAAATATTATTATATTTTAATATTATTATTATTAATATTTGTACTAAATGTATAAATATATTTATTTTAGTTATTTTTATATTTCTAACACCCCAAGATTTCATAGTACGTTATCTCTTTAAAGTTATCAATAGCTTGTGTTATACGCAACACCAAGTTCGAGTGCACCACAACTTACCAAACTAGCCGTTCAAAATCAGTTATGAATAGTATTAAATGCATTTTGAATTTTATATACTACATAAAATTTTAACATCCATATTATGTGTTTTTTGACATAATATAAGAACAAATTCAATTTTTCAGATAAAGGAAGTATTTTTCAAAAAATACAATTTTACAACCTTTTAATGGAGAACCCTTTTTAAATCCAATATTTGACACTTTTATATATTCAATTTGACAAAATAAACTTCTTCTTTAAAAGTTGTACATAAAAAAATTGTTTTGGTAAATTTTTGGTTTTTTTCTGATAACATTCATATTTTGATGAATAGTGAAAAATAGTAAATTTTAATTGAAAACAAATTTTTTTAATCAAAATAATATATAGTGACAATTTATATATATTTGAACGGTTTTGATGTATAATTAGATTATATTTTTATCATTTAATCTAATGTTTATCATTGGAAGTAATTTTAAATTTAAATTGGACATAAACACATATCATTCTTTTGATAGTTTTTAATTCTCAAAAACTCGCATTCGGGTTTTAACAATGGGAATTAATTTTAAATTAATTAATGAAACTTCTGTGTTTAGAATTTGGTAAAATAGACATAATTTTTAAATTTTTAATATCAAAATTATCTTAGGGTAAATTTTTGGTATTTTTCTGAAAACATTCAATTTTTGATGAATAGTGAAAAACAATGCGATATTGTTTAAAACCTACTTTTTATTTAAATAATGATTTATTTTATTTAAATTTATTTAAGTCAAAATTAGATTCATAATACCTATATAAGTCCAATTTAATTCATTGGAGTCATTTTATAATAAAATTATATGTATAAAATTTTATTGAACATTTTAATGTCTTTTACCCACCTTCTAGGCACATTTGCAAATTTGCATAAAACAAATTTTTACCACTTATATAAATTTAATTTCAAAAATATGAGATACATAATTGACATCAGTAATTAAAATTTGATTCAATAGAATGAAAATAATTTTTTGGTGAATAGTAACTTTTGAATTTTATTTACCACGGTTAAAAGTAAATAGGGTAATTAAAGGTAAAAATGATAGTTTAATTAACATAACAAATGTCCTAATTCTATTGTATTAGTTTTTATCGACCAAAATAAACCTTAGTTATAAAATATGACCCTTTTTTATCTACTTGTATTAGATTAGGACATTTATTATTATTTTATTTAAAGAAGAGTTAAAAGTGTTAAATTAAAAATTTAATAACCAAAACATTTTTAATATAGGGTAATACATAATATAATTTTCAATATAAATATTAATTATAAATATAAAAACAATTCTTACATCATGGTATTTTATTAATAATTTTTAGATATTAAATAATTAAATTTATTTACGACACAATGATGATGCAGTAATTACCTTATTAATGAAAGATTAAAATAATTGATATTATAAATATCAAAATAAATGTGAATTGATAATATGGATGCCATCAAAGAATTTTCTAGGAGATTATGACATGTTAGGATTGATTTAATGTATTTTTTTGAAATAATCAACTTGTTGTGACTTTCACAAAAACCAAACAATGAATAGTGTCAGAATTGACATAAATGAGTTTTTAAAACAAATACTATATTATTAAATGATATAATATTCATAAAAATATAATATTATTCCAATTTACTTATATAATTATAGATATATAATTAATGAACCACTTGAGGTTCTCTTGTCTCTTTATATTATGTTTATTAACCATTAATTATAATAATACAAGAATACATGGTAAAAGTTAAACTATTTAACTAAGAGTTAAATATTAAAGATAAGGTTAATATGTCGACCTAAACCTATATAAAACATATAAGTTGAGATTTTTTTGACCCATCCCCACCATATCCTTGAAATAAAACCTTTTGGATACATTATAAACTGAATATGATTGTATAATAAATTAATATTTTATGCTTTTCCTAAAGTGACCCTCACCTCTCTTATAAAAAAATACTTATCCTTCTCTCTAAATAACACCTCCAAAGCCATTTTCATCAGCCAAGACCTTCTCAAATATCCTCCCAACTACCCTAAATTTATATTATAGGCCTTAATTTGATCATAAAACCAATATAAGAAGACCATTTGATCAAATCAAAAGGAAGCACCTGAAGGAAAGGTAATTATTTCATCACCTCCTTCAAAGTTCATTTCTTCTTCAACTTACTCTTTCTTTTTTTCCATAACATAATAATAGAATAAGTACCTTCTATGTATTTTGATGTTATTATAAATATGTTAAAACCATATTCATTATTCTATCCATCCTATGAATGAAAAAGTCAGCATATGTGCGTACGTACGGCTTACCGTCTCCATGTCGTTGTGTAGTTTGTTATTCAACACTTCATTATTTGTATGTGTATAATAATTAGTATAATTGATGTAAATAATAAATATAATATGTTAATGATTTTGTATATATGATATAAAATTCAATTACATATTATTTTACCATCAATAGAATGATTTTTTCGCTCATGCATAGGTACAGATTACCGTCTCCACGAATGCAATGAGATTCATTCCACATCATAACCATTCAAGAATAATTTTCATTTTATGACATAAAATAATTTTTAAGAAATTAATATAATTCTTGATATGAATCAAATACATCCTATCCATATCAAAAATCGCTTACGTAATAATGTATATAAAGGAAAATGAATCAGTTAACACCTGAAATAATGATACTTCTGAAATATTATTAACAAAGAAATATTAGATGATTGTATATGATATCTTATTTATGTATATAGTTCTTATATAATTGAATAAAAATTATTTAACTATTATACAAGAGGTTTAATTACCCTCAACTAAGGAAAATTACAAGGTAAGGGTTAATTTTACAATCTCTTTATTTATCTGTGGTTTTTTATATGTAAGTATCTACTGGGACTTCTTTATCATCCACATCCATGTTTTTTAAAAATGTATTTCAAAAAAATTACTATTTCCTTGAATATGATTCAAATTCATTTATACCTTTGTTTGAATTTTCTTTAAAAAAAATTAAACGAATCTTTACGTCATTTTTCAAACAAGGTACATTATGACCTTTTCGAAAAATTAAGGTAAAATGTTTTTTTAACTTATACGGTGGGTGATTCTATTTTCTGTTATTATAACACCTTAAAACCATCCCTTACAATCTTATAATAATATTTTCAAAATAAATGTTTTATTTTATAATTACATGACTTTTGAATGATTTCAAAATAGAAAGAGATTTTTCTCTCAAATAGTTTTGATTTCATCTATGTCAACATCCTTTAATGGATTTTACACTTATTTGAAGTTGATTTATTATGACACAATATTATATATTGTATTTAAGGTTTTTTGATATGTTTGACTGTGGATGTGTTATTTTTATACCATTCATGGTTTATGGTAAAATTATTAGCATTATATATGTTAGTTTTAATACGAATGTTTATGTTATGTTTCAACATTTTCATATGAGGAATGCATTGGACTTAGTAAGTGACAGGTGGAGCCCGATATAGATCCTCGATGCATCCATAGGTCTCATGATACAAACTAGTTTCTTGGCACAAGGCCTTGACAAAATCTTATTTTTAGTCTTGGAACGAGGCCTTTTCTGTGTGGTTATGATGTCTGGTATTATACAGTCCATCATTATTAAATTAGCTATTGATATTACATGTGATTATTAGACTAGTAGAATATCTATGTGAATAATTAAATGGAATTATTTGACTTATCTTTTCCATATTATGCTAAATTTTAAGTTTAAAAGGATTTTTTTAGTCTTATACATTTCCTTAAATATTTATTCCTATTTATGGTAGTTTCTGCTATTTTTTTTTCCTTACTGAGTATCTGAGCTCATCCCTTTATTATGTTTTCCTTTTTCCAGGATGTTAAGAATTATATTAAGATTAACCTGCAGGAATAGACTAAGGGATATGAGTGTGTTCAAATGGGACACAATGTTGTTGTTTTTTTTAATTTCATAATGTAATGTAAAACTTTTGTATGTATCTAGTAATTCTAAGGCTACTAAACTAATCAGTCTTTCAAGACTTGATCTCTTATGATCATGCCAATGTTATGTAATAATGCACCAACTCTAGGTAACTAGGTTTGGGTCATTATAAATATAATATTTTTATTTCTTTTTTATTTATATTATTTTAAATTTACTACTTTACAATAGATAACATTAGTATACCTATTGGATATATTTCAAGTGACCATATTAGTAACAAATATATTTATAATAACTAGATCTGTAATAACGATATTTGAAATTACCATATTTTATTTCTATATATAGACTTACTAAATCATTTATTCTTTCTAATTTCACTTTTCAAGGAATGAATCCTATTTTATAATATATATTTTGCATAAAGATTTTAATTTTAATTGTTTTATTCCTCATTATATTTTTTTTATATTTTTCATCCTAATGTTTGAATATATACTAGGAGATTTCCTAGTCATAAGGATTTTATTATTTTCTATCCATTGTACCCCATTAATTTTGGCACTTTTAATATATGTATCTCATCTATAGTGAGTTATAATCCATGGTGTGTAGTAAATTGTTCTATGTTCTTTTTTTAATTGAAAAACTATGAATGAATATAGTGTCTTCAGTTTAATTCATATAAGAGAACATTTTATAATCATGTTTCAATCTTTTTGAAAGAATAGAGAAACATTCATTAAAATTAAATACATAAATAACAATAATAATATTAATTCCTTCTAAAACCTAGTCTGAAAATTTCTTAGACTATCAATCTTCGTCACTTCAATTTTTATTCACATATCTCTATTATTATTTTATCATTTCAATGCCCCTATGTTCCAAAGGATTTGAAAATGTTTTCTGTTATACTCAAACATATGGTACAGGATATTAGGGAAAATATATGTGAAAATTCTATTTCTGTGATTCTCAATCTAATTTAGATATTAATGGTGATGTTTTATGAATCATTCAAACCCAACCAGATTATATATCACTCTCATCCCCATTCATGTTATATTTTGGTAAGAATTATCATGATGGCACAAGATGAACCAAAATTGACATTTTATTAAATTTAATTTGGTTGAATAGTCTATGAATTAGATCCCCGCCTAGGTTATAATATACAAAAATTTAAAGTGTGTAACCAAATTATAATATTTTATAAACAAGATATGATGTGTGGTGTTCCATGGTTAGTAACACATCACAACTTATTGTTGAAAAATGTGAAAAACCTTTCATATATTATGAAATAATTTAAATTTATCTTTCTCCTTAGGACTCAACTTATTAAATGTTATAGTAATGTATTGTCCCCATTTCTTTTCATTTATATCATTCATGAATGATTTATCCCCCTTGGCTTTGAAAGTTATAATTTCTTACCAATGTAAATTATAAATGACTATCTAATATATCTTATTTATGTTTCCCATTTCCCTTGGTGATTCCAGTGATATAGAGAAAACTCTATAAATTTAAGTAAGAGAGCCTTTAACATAGATTTGGTGAGGCTCGTAATCCATGCATCAATATGTACCACCAAAAGCTTTTATGAGATATATTCTTTTTAATTTCTTTGTCGTCTTAAGTTTTACACTACACCAAGATTATTTTTCACTATACGCAACACCGTATTAGCTTGTAGTATTCACAACACTATTCTTGGCTTGTGTTGCACATAATTTAAAGTTCTTTTGATATAATTCATTTCACAGCACAATGAGTATAGATTTTGTTTAATGTATAAATGAACTAAGTATGGATTATTTTATACTAAACACCAAAGTAATCTTGCACTACACGCAACACTGACTTGTCTTGCGTTGCACAAAAGAGTGTCCTACCTTGATAGCTTGTGTTGTACACGATATTGAGTTTCACTAAACAACAATATATTATTAAAATATTATTATTTAATGGGATATAAACTAGCCATTATGAATAGTATTAAACATATTTTTAATTTTATATAACATTAGAATTCATCTTACACATTTTATAAAACATGGTATGAGAACAAAATCAATTTTTCGGATAAAATAAGTATTTTTCAAAAAAAAATAAATTTTTACCACCGTTTGATGGCGCAGCCATTTTAAATCTAGTTTTTGGAATTTTTATAACTTAAAAATGAAAAAATAAACTTTTTATTTGGAAGAGGGACATAAAAATTTATTTTTTTAAATTTTTGGTATTTTTCTGATAAAATTCATATTTTAATAAATAGGGAAAAATACTGCATTTTAATTCAAAATTGCATTTTCATCTAATTTATTTATATAGTTAGATTAAAATTTTAATTTATTTTAATGTTTAATTAGATTATATTATTATCATTTAATCCAATTTAATCCTTGGAAGTAATTTAATTTTAAATTGGACATAATCACATGTCAATCTTTTGATAGTTATTACTTCTTAAAAACTCATTTTTTTATTTTTCCAATGAGAATTAATTTTAAATTAATTACTGTAAATTTTTTTTTGAATTTAGAGAAATGGATTCCATGTTTTTAATCAGAACATTCAAATTCTTTAAATATGTACCTTTTATTTTCGGACATTCTGAATAGTACCTTCAGTAATTATTTTTATTTACCATGGTTAAATGGTAAATCTGGTCAATAAGCGAAAAAAATTAATATTATAATAATTTTAGACTATCTTAACACATGTTCTAATCATATTGGATGATATATTTCTTACCATTTAAATCCTTTAGTCGGCTTTGGGACCCCAAGGATTCACTTGTATGTAAACATTACATTTTATAAGAACTAATTTAAAGTAAAGATAATTATAACCTAAACAAAGATCTTTTACTAAATCGATTTTAATATAGGGTTTTATAACTGATATCTATATCTTTAAGTAGTGATTATAAATCTAAACATATTTCCTAAATCGTGGTATTTTATTTATTATTTTTATACATTAGATAAATATATTTATTTATTACACAATTATGATGTAGTGATTACGTCCTTAAGGAAAGATTCAAATAAAAGAATATTTAAATATTAAACTAAATTTAATTTAAACATTTTGATGCTATAAAAAAATTGGATGAAATTGAGATATTACAAATCATCTAATTACTTTGTTTCAATGTAATTAGTATTTTTAAATTTTCTAAAAAATGTCAGGTATGAATAGTGTCCAAAATTGACATAATTCATAACATAAAACATAAAATAGTTTATTAAAAGATATTAAATTCCTAAAAATATAAGATTCTTCCAAATGGTTAATATAAGTCCAAATATTTCATAAATAACTTTTTTTGGGTCTTTTTACATGATATTGTAATTACATTAACCCACAATGTGTAAAGTACATGATATCACGGTAATATTAAAAAGAGTAAAATAAGGGTCGAACAAAAAAGATAAGGATAAAAAATATACAAAACTCTTCTAAAAATTCTTTTAGGATAGTTATTTGAATAAAAATAATATTATATTCTAGTTAAATATGTTTTAAAACATTTTTAATAAAAATTTAATTTATAATAATTTAATATTTTTTGTGTTTCCTGAAATGCCCCTCTCCTCTTTTATAACAGGGAACCTCCTCCCTCTCATCTTTACTACATTTTGAGCCTTCAAGATCATCCCACACCTACCCATTTCTATTATAAACTTCCCTAGTTACATTTTATAGGTTCGTTTCTTCTCAAAAGGCCAACTATAGTTCCCTAAGAACAAATTTAAAGGAGGCACGAAGGGGAAGAGGTAATCTCTTATACTGAATCTTTCAAATTTCTTTCTTATTCTACTTCCTCTTATTTATTTTTTTCATTATAATGTAATAAAATAAGTATAAATAATATACATATATGTTATTATAAATATTAAACAACCCTATTTCACCTTCTATCCATCCTGTGAAAAATGAAATCACCGCACGTGCGTACGTATGGCGTACCATTTCCACACCGTGGTGTAATTTGTTTTTCACCACCACTTTACTTGGATGGGTATAATGGTATGAATAATAACTATATATGATTATTATGACATTATACTAATTATAAGATATTATAGACCATCCACTCCAATACCATTCAAAAATTATGGGAATGATATCGTCGCTCGAGCGTACGTACGGCTTACCATCTCCACAACTTGATGAGATTCATTATCCACATTAACCGTTAAAGAATGATTATTAAGTATATAAAATAAATAATAATTAAAAATAAGACATAATAATTCTACTGAATTTATGCATATATATATTTCATTTACTTACTTCCATTCAATTTAATAAGGAAACAAAAACAGTGTCCATGCATAAGTACGGCCTACAGTTTCCATGAACGGTGTATTCCATTTCATTAATCTATCTATTATATATATATATATAATTACTATATATAATATATAAATCAGGTTTTAAATTTTTTTTGAAGTAATAAAATCATGATATAAGTAATGATATCAAGAATAAAAATTCAAAACATGTATGATAAATAAAACGATAATTACCCAAAACGTTGCTTTAACATGGAATTAAAAAATGAATAGGTAATATAAAGTCGTAAGTGAATAATATATGATATCATAAATATTATTATGGATATTATACAAGTTAATAATTTTTTTAAACCTACTATACATTAGTTTTGAACATAAAAAAAAGTAATTGGACCTAAGGTAAGGGATAATTTTACAATCTCATTTTTATCGGAGATTATTTTTATGTATGTATTTACTGGGGATATCTTTGTCATCCATGTCCATGTTTTCTAAAAATGTTTTCATAAAATGTTTACTATTATTCTATGTATTTTTAAAGTCAATTTTACCCATTTTTTACTTTTACTACATGGTAAGGACGGAATCTTTCTTTTACTTACCATATGTGGTACTTTTAGACTTTTCTGGAAAAAGTATGAGGAGAATATTTTTTTAACATATAGAGCATGAACGGATTTTAAATCTTCATAACACCTTATTTTCAAGAATCTTACTATACACTATTTCAATATTTTTTTGAACTAAATTATTTTCTTTTAAAATAATGTGGCATTTTGATAAAATAAAACAATTTTGGAGAAGAAAGGATATTTTCTTCATGAATTAAGTTAAAGTGTTTTATCCAAATTATTTTCCATCTAAGATGACATAGGGTTATGTTTATATCCCTATTATTGTTTTTATTTGATTTTTCTTATGATGGAATTATTTTTTTTATGAATTCCATTTATCTTATATAAATTATGATATGATGGAATGATATTTAAGAACCCCAATTTATTTCATGGGTTATGTTATGATAAATGAATTATGATTTTGCGGCACATGTAAGAATGATTTCATTATGAGATGGGTGGGACCTATATATCCTTCAAATGAAATGGGTAATGATTTATATCTCATGATATAGATATGACTGGAATGACAAGTAAATATGGTTTAGTAATACATGGATGGAATGGTAAGTAAACTCGTTTCAGTAATGGACATTGTACACTATGATGGTCTTGGAAAAAATGCAATTGCTACTTTTTATTTTTATGTTTTTACATTCCAATGATTGTGGTTTGTTTCATGTTCTCTGTGTTTACCCTTATTGAGCATCTGATCTAACCCTTTTTATGTTTTGTTTTTCCTCAGATATAAAGAAAGGTTTTAGGTAGGAAAACTAAAGGGGAAGATCTTTATGGGAGATGTTGAATATCTTTCACCGTGATTAGAAGATTATGTTCTTAGTTTCCAAAGACATTAAACTAATACGTTATTTGGGAATCTGTTTTTTTAATTTATTAAGTATTTTGAAAAAGAAATTTATTGTCCATATATGTCAAACTTGGGTATCTACATTTGGTATTAGATCAAAGGTTTAGTCAAACTTTGGAATCTAGGATGCAAAAACATTAGTGAGATCCCTATATATATTTGTATGGTATGTTTAGGAATTTCCCTATGGTTAAGTATAACTATAGGTTATAGTCCTAGAATTGTGGTAATGATCATGAATAACCATGGATTAAATCTAAGATGTTATATATAGAAAGTACTCTCCCTTGATTATGTTGTTTTCCTACTAGGATTTTTGCCCATCACAGTATTCTTTTTTGGGTTTTAGAAAATGGATGGAACCTGAAGGAACCATGTTAATGATCAATACACTGGGAAATGAAATGATTGTCCTCTAGAATAACCAAATGTTATGGGATCTCTAATAAATAATATTTTTTCTATGACCAAAAATCTTGCTAGGCTCCCAAATGACCAAAGGTGGGAACAACGTTCTATTGAATCTTTCGTAAGGAAATGTCCACCTTATTTTAGTGGAACGACCAATCCACTAGTTGGAGAGAAATGGATTTTTACCATTGAAAAGATATTTTTCATTCTCCATTGTTCTGAATGTGAAAAGGTTAAGTTAGGCACTTATTTAATGGAAGGTAAAACGAATCTGTGGTGGAACTTTATCAAGAATACGAGGCAACAATATAAAATTGAATCCACGGAATGGGATGAGTTCAATAACTTTTTTTTCAATAAGTACTTCCTCATATTCTTTGAAAAAATATAGAAAAGGAGTTCCCTGAGCTTAAGCCAAAGTATGATAAATTTTTGGTACATGTGAGGTGAATTTTACAAGGATTACAAGGTATCCTTCTGTATTTTTCATCCAACCTGAAATTAATGTTGATCGATTCTTCAGTGGAATAAAACCAAGTATTCAAAGGTCATTAGCTATAAGATAATTTAGTAGCTATGAAGATATTTTGTGTTGTGCTATCAAGGTATAACTAGAAGTCAGTGTTACATATCCATCTCATAGTTTTGACAAGAAACGAAAGATGGAGTTCAAGTAAAAATCTCAAAATAATGGTGAAAAAAATGAATGTTTCCTTATGCTCAAAATGTGGAAAAAACATGGTGGAGATTATCTTAAAGGAACTAGAAAATTTTTTTATGTGTAGAAAAGAATTTCATCAAGCAGTTGAGTGCCGAATTAATGGTAAAAAGGTTTCTAATGATATGAATAGATAAAATACTACTGAGAACCCACCACCAACACCCCAATGTACAAGTGCAAGAAAATGGGGTATTATGCTAACCAATTACCTAATATAAGGGTTAATGATGATCAAAATCAACAACCTCTTAAGGAAAAAGACAAAGGGAGTCAAATGAGATCACTATTAGGGATGTTGAGTATGATAATGAAGTGGTTGAATGATTAAGTATTTATGTAATGGGATTGCAAAATAGTGTTCTGGAATCTCATTTATAGTATTAGGAGTATTGAAATATCTATGTATTGGTTTATTGTGGTTTTCAATAATTATATGCTACCAGTAACAATGAAAAGTGATTGAAATATTTTTGTAAAGCACATGATATGCACATAATGATGGGATAATAAGATAATGAGATATTTGATAGTATTAATAATCTCGTGAATGATATAAGGACAAAGTGATATCGAGGTTTGATTATATATAATTGTTTGTATTTTTAGAGTGTGGAAAGAGTTAATTTTGACAAAATTCATGTTTTAACTAAGGTTCTATAGTAATTCACGTTATTTTTCTAGATAATACATGGTTTAGGTATTCAAATATTTGGAATGTGACAACAAAGAACTACCTTATCAGATATGGGAGATAAATTTAATGTCAAATTAGTTCACCTCTTTTAAAGTTTTATATTTTTATTTTTTGAAAGGATTGTAATGTTAACCATTTATGGATAGTATAAGTTTATTTCCCTTTTCTATTTGTTATATTAATGTATTATCTCACTATAGGTGGACTTATGCATATTTGATAACCTATTATAACATTTTTGTTGAGACAAATGGAATGACCTAACATTCAATCTCATGATCTACTAACACTTCAAGAATGATGAATTGAACTTCATTTATTTAAATAAGGGATGAAATGGAAATTGTTCAGGGAATGATCAACGGTGATATTATACTAAAATCAAGTAAGTATTTCTTATCATATTCTTAAAATTTAGAAAAATGATATTGAAAACCAAAAATGTTATCCTAGTACCTTCTAATCTGATAAATCAAATGGTCCCTTATATCATCATAGATTTATGACTTTCTGGTAGTTAAATTTTTCGAAACCTTAATCTCTATCACAATCCATCATAACTTGATGGTTAGATTTCTCTTCCATGTCCATGTTTTCACTTCTCACCTATGTCCTCCTATATGGAAACCTAGTGATGAGTTAATATGGGTAACCATTATATTTCTAAATTTACTTTTTAAAATGAAGTTTTTGTATTCTTTTTTACTATCTGAGTTTACATGAAAGAAACCTTCAACTTGTATACCATTTATAACCCCTGACAAATTTCTAGGGTGAAATTCATTTTAAGGGGGGTAGAATGTAACACCCTAAGATTTTATGAGACATATTCTTATTAATTTATTTGATGTTTTGTATTTTACGTTCCACCAAGATTATCTTGCACTATAGGCAACACCGTATTATATTTCGATATACACAACACTATTCTTGTCTTTTGTTCCACATAATTTCACGTTCTTTTGATAGAATTCATTTCACGCAACACTGAGTATATATTTTGTTCAATGTATAAATGAACTAATTTCAGATTATGGTATATAAAATACCAAAGGAATCTTTCACTACATGCAACACTTACTTGGCTTGCATTACACACAAGAGCGACCTTCCTCGATAGCTTGCGTTGTACGCAATATTGAGTTTCATTAAACAACAATATATTATTAAAATATTATTATTTAATGGGATATAAACTATCCATTATGAATAGTATTAACCACATTTTTAATTTTATATAACATTATAATTCATCTTAAACATTTCCTAGAACATGATATGAGAACTAAATCAATTTTTTGGATAAAATGATGTTTACCGCCTTTTGATTTAGAACCCATTTTAAATCTAGTTTTTTACACTTTTATAAGTTAAATTTGAAAAAATAAAATTATTATTTGGAAGAAATACATAAAAATTTTCTTTTGTAGAATTTTTGGTATTTTTTCAATAAAATTCAAATTTTAATGAATAGTGAAAAATACTACATTTTAATTCAAAACTGCATTTTCATCTAATTTATTTATATAGTTAGATTATATTTTTAATTTGTTCTAAAGTTTAATTAGATTATATTTTTATCATTTAATTCAATTTTGTTCATTGAATGTAATTTCACTTTTAAATTAGACATAAACACATCTCAATCTTTTGATAGTTTTTACTTTTAAAAGCCCACTCTTTTTAATAATGGGAATTAATTTCAAATTAATTACTGAAAATTCTGTGTTTTGAATTTATAAAAATTAATTCCATATTTGGAATCATAAGTTTAAAATTTTTTAAAAAGGTACCTTTTATTTTTAAACATTATTAATAGTAACTTTTGTAATTATTAAATTTTTACCATGGTTAAAGGGTAAATCTGGTCAATAAGGGTAAAACAATAATGTTATAATAATATTAGACTACCCAAACATGCATCTTAATCATATTGGATGAGATATTTCCGTCCATGGACATACTTGGGTCGATTTTGGGACCCCATGGATTCACTTGGATGTGAAAATGACATTTTATAAGAATTAATTTAAAGTAAGGATAATTATAACCTAAACATAGATTTTTTATTAAATCGTTTTTAATATAGGGTTATATAACCGATCTATATGTATATAAATATCAATTATAAATCTAAAAATATTTCCTACATAATGGTATTTTATTTTTTATTTTTATAAAATAGATAAATATATTTATTTATGACACAATTATGATGTAGTGGTTACTTAATTAATAAAAGATTCAAATAAATGAATTTATAAATATTAAAATAAATTTAATTTTAAAATTTTGATGTCATCCATGAATTTTATGGATTACATTGACATATTACGAATGATTTTATTCCTTTTTTAAGGAATTAGGTTGTTATGAATTTTTTAAAAAAGTCAAGTATGAATAGTGTCCAAAATTAACATAATAGATAACTTAAAACATAAAATAGTTTATTAAATGATATTAAATACCTAAAAATATAATATTCATCCAAATGGTTAATATAAGTCCAAATATGTCATAATTAATTTTTTTGGGTCTTTTGACATGATATCGTTATTAAATTAACCCACAATGTGTAAATAAAATGATATCACAGTATGATTAAAAAGGGTAAAATAAGGGTTAAACCAAAAATATAAGGATACAAAAATATTTAAAACTTGTCTAAAAATTATTGGATAATGGGTATTAGAACCAAAATAATATTATCTTATAATTAAATAAGTTTTAAACCATTTTTAATCAAAATTTAATTTATAATAAATTAATATTTTGAGAGTTTTCTAAAGTCCCCCCCTCCTTTCTTATAAAAGGGAACCCCATCCCACTCCTATTCACTCTATTTTGAGACTTAAAGCTCATCCATACCCTACCAATTTTTCTTTTTAGCTTCCCTAGTTACATTTTATAGGTTATTTTCTCCTAAAAATATCAACTCTAGTTCCCTAAGAGGAAATATAAAGGTGGCACGATGAGGAAGAGGTAATCTCTTCTTCCGATTCTTTCAAATTTCTTTCTTCTTCTACTTACTCTTATTTAATTGTTTCACTATAAAGTAATAACGTAAGTTTCACTCATATACTGATATTTTATTATAAATATTAACCAACCTCATCTCACCCTCTACCCATCCTATGAAAAATGAAATCACCACGTGTGCGTACGTACGACTTACTGTCTCCACATCGTTGTGTAATCTCTTTTTCACCACGACATTACTTGGATGGGTATAATGGTAAAAATAATAACTATATATGATTATAATAACATAATACTAATTCTAAAATATTATAAACCATCCAATCCTAAACCATTCAACAATTATGGGAACGATATTGTTGCTTGTGCGTTCATATGGCTTACCGTCTCCACGACGTGATGAGATTCATTCTCCACGTTAACCATTCAAGAATGATTATAAATTATATATAATAAATAATCATGAAATATAAGACATAATAATTCAACTGTATTTATTTATATATATATATTTCATTTACTTACTTCCATTCAATTTATTAATGAAAAGAAAACAGCGTTCATGAGTAAGTACGGCCTACCGTCTCCATGAACGGTGTATTCCATTTCATTTATTTATATTATATATATATATACACACACATACATATTTTTTTATACTGAATATATAAAATATATAAACCATTTTTTACATTTTGGAAGTAATTAAATCATGATATAAGAAATAATATCCAGAATAAAAATTCAAAACACGTACGATAAATGAAACGATTATTACCCAAACATTGCTTTAACATGGAATTGACAAATGAATGGGTAATATAAAGTAGTAAGTGAATCATATATGATATCATAAATATAATTATTTTTATGTTACTAGTTAATAATATGTTTAATCCCACTATATTGGAGCTTCGGACACATACAAAAGAAATCGGACATAAGGTAAGGGATAATTTTACAATCTCATTTTTATTCGTGATTGTTTATACATATTTATTTATTGCGATATCTTTATCATAAATGTCCATGTTTTCTAAAAATGTTTTCATAAAATTTATACTAGTACTCTATGTATTTTTATTGTCAATTTTATCCATTTTTTTACTTTTAGAACATGGTATAGAAGGAATCTTTCTTTTATTTACCATATGATGTACTTTTTGACTTTTCGAGAAAAAGTATGAGGAGAATTTGTTTTAACTTATACAGCATGAATGGATTTTATATCTTTATAAAACCTTATTTCCATTAATCTTCCTCTACACTATTTCAAGTGTATTTTCAACTAAATTCTTTTCTTTTAAAATTACATGGCATTTTGATAAAATAAAAAAAAATATAAGAAAGGATATTTTCCTCAAGAATTAAGTTCAAGTGTTTTATCAAAATTATTTTCCATCTAAGATGACATAGGGTTATGTTTATATCCCAATTATTGACTTTATTTGATCTTTTTATGATGGAATTTTATTTATATGAAGTCAATTTATCTTAAATGGATTAATATATGATGAAATTATGTTTAAGAAGCCCATTTTATTTCATGGGTTATGATATGATGAATGATTTTTGATTTTGCAGCACATGTAAGAATGATTTCATTATGAGATGGGTGGGACATATATCTCCCTCCAAAGAATTGGATAAAGATTTATATCTCATGAGATAGACATGACTGTAATTACAAGTAAAATTGGTTTAGTAATATGTGGTCAGAACGGTAAGTAAACCCATTTCAGTTATAGACATTGTCCACTATAATGGTCTTAGAAACAATTCATTGGATACTATTTATGTTTATGTTTTTACATTCCAATTTTTGTGGTTTGTTTTATTCTCTCCATGTTTACCCTTATTGATAATTTGAGCTCACACTTTTTATGTTTTCTTTTCCCCATGATATAAAGAAATATTTTAGGTAAGAAAAAAAGGGAAGATATTTATAGGAGATGTTGAAGATCTTTCACCATGATTAGAGGACTATGTTCTGAGTTTCCAAAGTCACTAAACTAATATGGTCTTTTAATGACTATTTCTACCATATATTATGTATTCCACAAAAGAAATTTAATGTCCATGTACTTCAATCTTAGGTCTCTACAGTTAGTATTTTAGTGAAGGTTTAGTCAACCTCTTGAAACTAGGATGTGAAAACATTAATGAGACCCGAAGAGATATTTCTAATGTATGTTTAGGGATTTCCCTAATGTTAATTATAACTATAGGAAAAATTTTTAGAATTTTGGTAATGATCATGAATAACCTATTATTAAACATAATACGTTCGAGATTGAATGTACTCCCCCTTGATTATGTTGTTTTCTTAGTATGATTTTTGCCTCTCATGAAATTCCTTTTTTGGTCTTAGACGATGGATGGAACCTAAAAGAACTATTTTAATGATTAATTCACTAGGAAAGTAAATGATTTTCCTTCAAAACAACCAAATGTTGTGGGAGATAGAATAAATAATCTTGTTTCTATGACCACAAATCCTTCTAGGCTCCCAAATAAACAAAGGTGGGTATAACTTTATCTTGAATCTTTCTTCAGGAAAAATCCAACTTATTTTAGTAGAAAGTTCGATCCACTAGTTGAAAAGAAATATATTTGTACCATTGAAAATATATTTTTCATTCTCTATTGTTTAAAACGTGAAAAGGTTAAGTTGGGAACTTATTTCTTGGAAGTTAAAGAGAATATATGGTGGAACTTTATCAAAAATATTAGGCAATAAGACAAAATTGAATCCATGGAATGGAATGAGTTAGAGAACTTATTTTTCAACAAGTAATCCCCTTGTATTCTTTGATAAAATATGGAAAAGGAGTTCTTTGAGCTTAAGAAAAATGATGATGAATCTTTTGGTACATACGAGGCCAATTTTACAAGGCTTTCAAGGTATCTTTCTGGCTTTATCATTCAACCTAAAAGTAAAGTTGGTCGATTATTTAGTGGATTAAAACCAAGTCTTCAAAGGTAATTATATATAAGATACTTTACTAGCTATTAAGATATTGTGCGAGGTGGTCTTCCAGGCGCTTTGGGATGTGCGTTCGAGCGGCCAGTGGATTGTGGTGGTCTCAAATTTGTTGGCTTCAGGTGTTATCTGTGATGGATTCATGGATGCATCTTGCCGGTCGGTGGCGTTTCATTGATGTTTGTGTTTCTTGGTATACTTTGGTGGTTGTGGGGTTTCTAGCAGCTCACTTGGTCAGGTCGTTTATCGATGGTGTGGGTGGGTTTCTGTGGACATTTGACGTCGCCGGTGGTTTTGTGGTTCGGACTGATGGCAAGGTGAAGCCGTGTGTGTTGGTCATGTTCCTCTCCACCTATTTTTTCTGATTTCCATCCTTGTTGGTGTCGCGACTTTGTTCTGAGGACGACGACGATGTATGTGTGTTTGTGTGTTTGTGGTGACAACGATGAATCCCCTTTTGTGTCGATGGTTTACTTGGTTGATGTTGTGTTGTTTTTTGTTTTGACATCATTGAAGCTCTATGTCGGCGATGGTGGACTCTGGTGGATTCTTATTGGCACTCTGGTTGGCTGTGTTGATGGGGCATGGGTGTGATTGGCGCACGACTCAAGGTGGGTGAGATTCGATGTTTAGGTTATGCAAGGTGGCTCTTCGATAAATGCGAAAGGATGGAGGGTGGCACGTGGTCTGAAGATTGGTTGGATGTATTTTGAATTTTAATTTGAAACAAATTAATTTGAAACTTGTGTTGTTGGCGCTTATCTTTGTATTCAGTCTAGGTGGACAAAAAAGATAAAGGGAAGTCACATGGGATCATTATTGGTGATGTTGAGTATGACAACGAAGTGGTGTAATGATTAAGTGTTTATGAAATGGGATTCCCAAATAGTGTTGAATAATATCATTTATAGTATTATAGAATATTGTAATATCTATGTAATTTTTTATTGTGGTTTTAAATAATAATATAGTTCTGGTAACCATGAAAAGTGATTGAAATATTTTTGGAAAGCACATGATAAGCGCATAATTAAGGGATAAAGAGATAATGAGATGTTTGATAGTATTAATGATCTCATGACTGATATAAGGAAAAAGTGATATTGAGTTTTGAGTATATAGAGTTTTTGGTATTTTTAGAGTGTGGAAACAGTTAATTTTGACAGAATGCTTGTTTCCACTAAGGTTCTACAGTAATTCATGTTATGTTTGAAGAGAATACATGACTAAGGTATTCACATATTTGTAAGGTGACAACAAAGAACTATCTTATGAGATATGGGAGATAAATGTTGTGTCGATTCCATTCACCTCTTTTTAATGTTTTATATTTTTAGTTTTTAGAAGGATTTTAATGTTAACTATTTATGGATAGTATAAGTTATTTTCCATTTTATGTTTTTTAGACTAATGTATTATATCACTATAGGTGGACTTATGCATATTTGATAACATGTAATAAAAAAATTGAGATAGATAGAATGACCTATCATCCTATCGTATGATCTACTAACACTTCAAGATTGGAAAATTCAACATAATTTATGTAAATAATAGATGAAGTGGAAATTTTTCAGGGAAAAATCAACGGTGATATTGTACTGAAATCAAGGTAGTATTTCTTCTCAGATTCATCAACTTTAGGAAAAGAATCTTGAAAACCAAAAATGTTACCATGGTACCTTCTTATCCGATGAATCATATGGTCACTTAAATCATTGTAGATTTATGACTCTTTGGTATTTAACTTTATCCAAACCTTATTCTCTATCATTATCCATCAAAATTTGATGGTTTGATTTCTCTTCTATATACTTGTTTTCACTTCCCATCTATGTTCTCATATATAGAAACCTAGTGATGAGTTAATTAGGTTAACCTTTATGATTCTAACTTTCCTTTTTAAAATTAAGTTTTAGTATTCCTTTTTAAGAGGTGAGTTTCCATGAAAGAAATATTCAAGAGTAAACCATTTATAACCCCGATGAATTTTTAGGGAAAAATTCATTTTAAGTGGGTAGAATATAACACCCCTAGATTTTATGAGATAGATTATTTTATAATTTATTTTATGTCTTGTGTTTTATGTTACAACAATATTATCTTTTACTATACTCAACACCATATTAGCTTGTAGTATACGCAACACTATTCTTGGCTTGTGTTGCACATAATTTCAAGTTATTTTGATAGAATTAATTTCATGTAACACTGAGTATCGATTTTGTTCAATGTATAAATGAACTAAGTTTTGATTATTTTATATGAAATACCAAAAAAATCTTGAACTACATGCAACACTGACTTGTCTTGCATTATAAACATGTTCTACCTTCCTTGATAGCTTGTGTTGTACCTGATAGCGAGTTTCACTAAAAAACGATAAATTATTAAAATATTATTATTTAATGGGATATAAGCTATCCATTATGAATAGTTTTAAACACATTTTTAATTTTATATAACATTATCATTCATCTTACACACTTTCTAGAACAAGATATGAGAACAAAATCAATTTTTCAGATAAAATAAGTATTTTTCAAAAAATGGAGTTTTCTTCTCTTTTGATGGAGCACCCAATTTAAATCATGTTTTTTACACTTTTATAATTTAAATTATAAAAAATAAACTTGTTATTTGGGAGAGGGACAAAAAATTACTTTGTTTGAATTTTTTTTATTTTTCTGATAAAATTTGAATTTTAATGAATAATGAAAAATACTACATTTCAATTCAAAACTGCCTTTTCATTTAATTTATTTATATAGTTAGATCATTTTTTTAATTGGTTTTCAAGTTATATTGGATTATAATTTTATCATTTAATCTACGTTTTATCATTTTAAGTAATTTCACTTTTAAATTTGACATAAACACATGTTAGTCTTTTGATAGTTATTACTTCTCAAAAACACACTTTTTGTTTTTGACAATGGGAATTAATTTTAAATTAATTACTACAACTTCTGTGTTTTGAATTTATAAAAATGGATTCCATATTTAGAATCATAAGGTTTAAATTGTGTAAATAGATACCTTTTATTTTTTGGAAATTATGAATAGTAACTTCGCTAATTATTTTTTTTAACATGGTTAAAGGATAAATCTGGTCAATAAGGGTAAACAAATAATATTATAATAATATTAAACTACCCTAAAACATGTCGTAATCATATTTTATGAGACATTTACTAACATGGTCAACCTTGGGTCGATTTGTCGACTTCATGGATTCACTTGGATGTGAAAATGACATTTTATAAGAAATAATTAAAGTAAAGATAATTATCACTTGAACATATATCTTTTACTAAATTGATTTTAATATAGGATTATATAAATTATATATATGTATATAAAAATTAATTATAAATCCAAAAATATTTCCTATATCATGGTATTTTATTTATATTTTTTATACATTAGATAAATATATTTATTTACTACACAATTATGATGTAGTGATTACCTCATTATGAAAGATTCAAATCAATGAATTTATAAATATTAAAATAAATTTAATTTGAATAT
Organism: Viscum album; assembly: GCA_963277665.1. Lineage (NCBI taxonomy): Eukaryota > Viridiplantae > Streptophyta > Magnoliopsida > Santalales > Viscaceae > Viscum > Viscum album. The sequence continues at coordinate 1,406,130,794 of OY728119.1, forward strand.
TTTTAGGCCATCCAAGAATTTTATAGATGAAATTGAAATGTTAAGGATGATATAATTCCTTTATTTATAATTTATCATGTTGTTATGAATTTAAAAAAAATTAAGTATGAATAGTGTCCAAAATTCACATAATTCATAACTTAAAACATAAAATAGTTTATTAAATGATATTAAATTTCTAAAAAGGGTAAAATAAGGGTTAAATAAAAAAGATAAAGATTAAAAAAGATTCAAAAATTTTCTAAAAATTATTGGATGATATTTATTCGAAATAAGTCATCTTATATTTAAATTAAATAAGTTTTAAACTATTTTTAATCTAAATTGAATTTATAATAAATTAATATTTTGAGAGTTTCCTAAAATTCCCCCCTCCTCTCTTATAAAAGAAATCCTCCTCCCTCTCTTATTTCATCCTTCTAGATCGGCCAATACCTAACCATTTCTCTTATCAACATTCCCAGTTACGTTATAGAGGTTTTTTTATTCTCAAAAGACTATCTCTAGTGCCCTAAGAAGAAATTTAAATAAGGCACAATGAGGAAAAGGCAATCTCTTCTACAAATTCTTTAAAATTTTATTCTTCTTATAATTACTCTTCTTTATTTGTTTCATTATAAATTAATAACATCAGTATCACTCATATATACTTATATGTTATTATAAATTTTTAATAACCCTATTTCACCTTCAATCCATCCAATGAAAAACGAAATCACTGTGTGTGCGTACGTACGGCTTACCATCTCCATGTCGTAGTGTAATCTGTTTTTCACCGCCAATTTACTTGGATGGGTATAATGGTGGAAATAATAAATATATATGACTATTATAGAATAATAAAAATTCTGAGATATTATAAACCATCCACTCCAATACCATTCAACAATTATGTGAACAATATCGTCGCTCGTGAATACGTACAGCTTATCGTCTCCATGATGCGAGGAGATTCATTCTCCGCGTTAAGCATTCAAGAATGATTATAAAGTATATATAATAAATAATCCTGAAATATAAGAAAAAATAATTCTAATAGATTTATTTATTTATATATATATTTGTAAATTACTTACTTCCATTCAATTTATTAGGGAAACGAAAACAGCGTTCATGCGTACGTATTGCTACCATCTCAATGAACGGTGTATTACATTTCATTTGTCTGTCTATTATATATGTATACTTAATATATATATAATATATAAATCATGTTTTAAATTTTTAATGTAAGTAAATCATGATATAAGTAATAATATCAAGAATAAAAATTCAAAACACGTACGATAAATAAAATGATTGTTACCCAAAACATTGTTTTAACATGGAATTGAAAAATGAACGGGTAATATAAAGTCATAAGTGAATCATATATGATATCATAAATATTATTATGGATCTGTTACAAGTTAGTAGTATTTTTAAACCCGCTATACAAGAATATCGGTCACATATGGAAGAAATCAGACCTAAGGTATGGGTTAATTTTGCAATCTCATTTTTATTGGAGATTGTTTTTATGTATGTATTTATTAGGATATCTTTATCATCCATGTCCATATTTTCTCAAAATGTTTTCATAAAATGTTTAATAGTATTCTATGTGTGTTTAAAGTCAATTTTACCTATTTTTTGACTTTTACTACATGGTATAGAAGGAATATTTCTTTTATTTACCATATGAGGTAATTTTTAACATTTTCAAAAAAAGTACGAGGAGAATGTTTTTTTAACTTATACAGTATGAATGGATTTTACGTATTCATAACACCTTATTTACATGAATCTTTCCCTACACTATTTCAAGAATATTTTCAACTAAATTCTTTTCTTTTAAAATTACATGGCATTTTGATAAAAGAAAACATTTTTTGAGAAGAAATTGTATTTACCTTATGAATTAAGTTAAATTATTTTATCAAAACTATTTTCCATCTAAGATGATAAAGGGTTATGTTTATATCCCTATTATTCCTTTTATTTTACTTTTTTATGATTGAATTATTTTTCTATGAAGTCCATTTATCTTATATGGATTATGCTATGATGGAATGATGTTTATGAACCCCATTTTATTTCATGGGTTATGCTATGATGAATGATTTATGATTTTGTGTAACATGTAAGAAAGATTTATGATTTTGAGGAAAATATAAGAATGATTTCATTATGAGATGGGTGGGACCTATATCTCCCTCCAATGCATTGGGTAAAGATTTATATCTAATGAGATATACATGACTGGAATGACAGGTAAATCTGGTTCAATAATACATGGTCGGAATGGTAAGTAAACTCATTTCAGTAATGGACATTGTTCACAATTATGGTCTTGGAAACAATGCCTTGGATACTATTTATGGTTATTTTTTTACATTCCAATGTTTATGGTTTGTTTTATGTTCTCCATTTTTACCCTTACTGAGAATTTGATCTCACCAGTCTTATGTTTTCTTTTCCCCATGATATAAAGAAAGGTTTTAGATAGGAAAACAAAAGGGGACAATCTTTATGGAAGAAGTTGAGGATCTTTCACCATGATTATAAGATTATGTTCTGAGTTTCCAAAGAAAATAAACTAATACGGTCTTTGGGTGTCTATTTTTGTCATGTATTAATTATTTTGAAAAATAAATGTAATGTCCATGTATGTCATACTTGGGAATCTATAGTTGGTATCAGATTAAAGGTTTAGTCAACCTTTGGAAACTAGGATGTGAAAACTTTAGTGAGATCCCTAAAGATATTTCTAAGGTATGTTTAGGGATGTCCCTATGTTTAAGTCTAACTATAGGTTATGGTCATAGAATTGTGGTAACAATCATTAATAACCTCGGATTAAACCTAAGATGTTAGATATTGAAAGTACTCCCCCTTGATTATGTTTCTTTCCTAGTATGAGTTTTTCCTCTCACACTATTCTTTTTTGGATTTTAGATGATGTATATAACCTAAAGGAACTATGTTAATGATAAATTCTCTGAGAAATGTAATGATTGTCCTCCTGAACAACCAAATGTTGTGGGAGTTCGAATAAATAATCTTATTTCTATGAACAAAAATCCATCTAGGCTCCCAAATGACCAAAGGTGGGAACTAAGTTCTCTTGAATCTTTTTTAAGGGTACATCCACCTTATTTTAGTGGAATGACTGATCCACTAGTTTCAAAGAAATGGATTTGTACCATTGAAAAGATATTTTAATTATCCGTTGTTCATAACATGAAAAGGTTAAGTTGGGAACTTATTACTTGGAAGGTAAAGAGAATATGTGGTGTAACTTAATCAAGAATATGATGAAACAATATAAAATTTAATCCATGGAATGTTATGAGTTCAAGAATGTATTTTTAAATAAGTACTTCCCTCTTATTCATTAAACAAAGATGGAAAAAGAATTCCTTGAGCTTAATCAAATGTATGATGAATCTTTTGTTACAGATGAGGCGAATTTTACAAGGCTTCTAAGGAATCCTTCTAAAATTATCATCCAACCGGAATGTAAAGTTGATCTATTATTCATTGGATTAAAACCAAGTCTTCTAAGGTCATTAGATATAAGAGACTTGAGTAGCTATGAAGATATTGTGTGTTGTGATATCAAAGTGGAACTGTAATTTGGTGTTACATATCCATCTCATGGTTTTGATAAGAAAAGAATGATGGAGTTCAAGGAAAAATATCAAAATAATGGTGAAAATAATAAGAATGTTTCCTTATGCTCAAAGTGTATAAAGAAACATGGTGGAGATTATCTTAAAGGGTCTAGAAAATGTTTTAAGTGTGGAAAATAAGTTCATCGAGCAGTTGAGTGCCAAAGTAATAGGAAAAATGTTTCTAATGATGTGAATAGAGAAAAGACTACTAATAATGCACAACTAACACATCAATGTACAAGTGTGAGGAAATGGGGCATTATGATAACCAATTCCCATTTCCAATGGTTAATGATGATCGATGTTAGAAACCTCTTAAGGAAAAAGATGAAGGGAAGTCGCATGTGATCATTATTGGTGATGTTGAGCATGAAAATGAAGTGGTGGAATGATTAAGTTTTTATGTAATAACATTCCAAAATAGTGTGGTGGAATCTCATTTATATTATTATTGAATATCGGAATATCTGTGTGTTGGTATATTGTGGTTTCCAATAATTATATGGTATCGATAACCATAAAAAGTGATTGCAATGTTTTTGGAAAACCCATGATATGTGTATAATGACCGGATAAGGAGATAATGAGATGTTTGGTAGTATTAATGATCTTATGACTGATATAAGGAAAAAGTGATATCAAGGTTTGAGTATATAGAATTTTTTGTATTTTTTGAGTGTGGAAAGAGTTAATTGTGATAGAATGCATGTTTCCACTAAGGTCTTATAGTAATTTATGTTATGTTTCAAGAGAATACATGATTAAGGTATTCAAATATTTATAATGTGACAATAAAGAACTACCTTATAAGATATGGGAGATAAATGTTATGTCAATTTAGTTCACCTCTTTCTAAATTTTTATAATTTTAGTTTTAGGAAGGATTATAATGTTAAACATTTATGGATAGTATAAGTTATTTTCTATTTTATGTTTGTTATATTAATTTAGTATATCATTATGGGTGTACTTATGCATATTTGATAACTTGTTATAAACTTTTTTTAGACAGATGGAATGACCTATCATTCTATCACATGGTCTACTAAGACTTCAAGAATGAAAAACTGAACTTCATTTCTTTCAATAAGGGATTAAATGGAAGTTTTTCAGGGAAACATCAACCGTGATATTATACTGAAATCATGTAATTATTTCTTCTCATATTCTTCAACTTTAGGAAAATGATCTTGAAAACCAAAAATGTTATCCTAGTACCTTTCTATCCGATGAATCAAATAGTCCCTTAAATCATTGTAGATTTATGAACTTCTAGTAGTTAACTTTCTCCAAACCTTATTCTCTATCACTATCCATCATAGCCTTATGCTTATATTTCTCTTCCATATCCATGTTTCCACGTCCCACCTATGTTATCCTATATGGAAACCCAATGATGATTTAATTTGGGAAACCATTATGCTTATGACTTTCATTTTTAAAATAAATTATTAGTATTCCTTTTTACTATGTGATTTTCTGTGAAAGAAACTTCCAACTAGTAAACCATTTATAACCCTGGTTAATTTCTAGGGAAAAATTCATTTTAAGGGGGTAGAATGTAACACCACGAGATTTTATGAGATATATTATTTTTAATTTATATGATGTCTTGTGTTTTATGCTACACCAATATTATCTTTCTCTATATGCAACATTTTATTAGCTTTCAGTATACACGACACTATTCTTGTCTTGTGTTAAACATAATTTCAAGTTCTTTTGATAGAATTCATTTCATGAAACACAGAGTATAGATTTTTTCAATGTATAAATGAACTAAGTTTGTATTATATTGTACGAAATACAAAAGGAATCTTGCACTACATGTAACACTGACTTGGCTTGTGTTAATCAAATGAGTGGCCTTCCTCGATAGCCTGCATTCTATGATATATCGAGTGTCACTAAACAAAGATATATTATTAAAATATTATAATTTAATGGGATATAAACTAGACATTGTGAATAGTATTAACCAAATTTTTAATTTTATATAACATTAGAATTCATCTTACACACTTTCTATAACATGATGTGAGAACAAAATCAATATTTCGGATAAAATAAGTATTTTTCAAAAAATACAGTTTTACAGCCTTTTGATGGAGAACCCATTTTAATTCTAGTTTTTGACACTTTAATAATTTAAATTTGAAAAAATAATCTTCTTATTTGAAATAGAGACATAAAATTTACTTTTGTTGAATTTTTGGTATTTTTCTGATAAAATTCAAATTTTAATGAATAATGAAAAATTCTGCATTTTAATTCCAAACTGTATTTTTATTTAATTTATTTATATAGTTATATTATATTTTTAATTGTATTTAAAGTTTAATTGGATTATATTTTTACCATTTAATTCAATCTTGGTCATTTGAAGTAATTTAACTTTTAAATTGGACATAAACACAAGTCAATCTTTTGATAATTATTACTTTTTAAAAACTCGCTTTTTGGTTTTGGAAATGGGATTTAATTTCAAACTAATTACTGAGAATTATGTGTTATGAATTGATAAAAATTAATTCCATATTTTTAATCATAAGGTTAAAATTGTGTAAATATGTACCTTTTCTTTTTTGACATTATGAATAGTAACTATAGTAATTATTTGTATTTACCATTGTTAAAGGGTAAATCTGGTCAATAAGGGAAAAATAATAATATTATAATAATATTAGACTACCCTAAAACACTTATTAATACTATTGGATGAAATATTTCTAACTATGGAGATACATGGGTCGATTTGGGGACTCCATGGATTCACTTGGATGTGAAAATTACATTTTATAAGAATTAATTTAAATTAAAGATAATTATAACCTAAGCATATATCTTTTACTAAATAGATTTTAATATAGGGTTATATAATTGATCTATATGTCTATAAATATTCATTATAAATATAAAACTATTTCCTACATAATGGTATTTTATTTTTAATTTTTAAAAATTAGAAAAATATATTTATTTATGACACAATTATGATGTAGTGATTACCTCATTAATGAAATATTCAAATAAATGAATTTATAAATATTAAAATAAATTTAATTTTAACATTTTTTTCCATACAAAAATTTTATGGATTACATTGACATATTATTGATGAATTAATTCCTATTTTTAAAGTAATAGGGTTGTTATGATTTTTTTAAAATAGTTTAGTATGAATAGTGTCCAAATTTGAAAAAAGTCATAACATAAAACATAAAATGGTTTATTAAAAGATATTAAATTCTTAAAAATATAATATTTAGCCAAATGGTTAATATAAGTCCAAATATATCATAAATAACGTTTTTTGGGTCTTTTTACATGATATGGTAATTACATTAACCCACAATGTGTAAATAACATGATATCACGGTAAGATTAAAAAGGCTAAAATAAGGGTTAAATAAAAAAGATAAGGATAAAAAAAAATACAAAAAATGTCTAAGAATTATTGGATGATTAGAATTAGAAAAAAAAATCATATTATATTATAATTATATAAGTTTTAAACCATTTTTAATCAAAATTAAATTTATAATAAATTAATATTTTGAGAGTTTCCTAAAGTGCCCCCTCCTCTCTTATAAAAGGACACCCCCCCCCCCCTCTCTTATTCACTCCATTTTGAGCCTTAAATCTTAGAAACACCCTTCCCATTTATCTTATCAGATTCCCTAGTTAAATTCTATAGGTTATTTTCTTCTCAAAAGATCAACTCTAGTGCCCTAAGAGAAATTTAAAGGATGCACTACGAGGAAGAGATAATCTCTTCTATCGATTCTTTCAAAAACAATTATTCTAATACTTACTCTTATTTAATTGTTTAATTATAAAGTAATAACATAAGTATCACTAATATACTGATATTTTATTATAAATATTAAACAACTTAATTTCACCCTCTATCCATTATACGAAAAACAAAATCACTGTGCTTACGTACGTACGGCTTACCGTCTTCACGCTGTGTTGTAATATATTTTTCACCGCCACATTAATTGGATGGGTATAGTGGTAGAAAAATAAATATATATGATTATTATAACATAATACTAATTATATGATATTATAAACCATCCAATCCAATACCATTCAACAATTATGGGAACGATATTGTTTCTCATGTGTACGTATGGCTTATCGTCTCCACAACGTGATGAGATTCATTCTCCACATTAACCATTCAAGAATGATTATAAAGTATATATAATAAATAATAATAAAATATAATACATAATAATTCTACTAGATTTATTTATATATATATATATATTTCATTTACTTACATCCATTCAATTTAATAAGGAAATGAAAAATGCATTCATGTGTATGTACGGCCAACCGTCTCCATGAACAGTGTATTCCATTTCATTTATCTATCTATTTTATATATATATATACACTAAATATATATAATATATATATCATTTTTTTCATTCTGGAAGTAATTAAATCATGATATAATTAATAATATCAAGAATAAAAATTCAAAACATGTATGATAAATAAAATGATTATTACCCAAAATGTTGCTTTAACATGGAATTGAAAAATGAATGGGTAATATAAAGTCATAAGTTAATTATATATAATATCATAAATATTATTATGTTTCTATTAAAAGTTAATAATATGTTTAAAACCACTATACAGAGGTTTCCGAAACATACAAAAGAAATCGGACATTAGGTAAGTGATAATTTTACAATCTTATTTTTATTCCTGATTGTTTATATATAGGTATTTACTGGGGATATCTTTATCATCCATTACCATGTTTTCTAAAAATGATTTCATAAAATTATTGCTATTATTATATGTATGTTTAGTAAATTTTACTCATTTTTTGACTTTTCTACATGGTGTGGAAGGATTCTTTCTTTTGTTTATCGTACGAGGTACTTTTTTACTTTTATAGAAAAAGTACGAGAATGTTTTTTAACTTATACAACATGAATAGATTTTACGTCTTCATAATACTTTGTTTTCATTAATCTTCCTCTACACTATTTCAAGTTTATTTTCAACAAAATTCTTTTCATTCAAAATTACGTGGAATTTTGAAAAAAGAAAACATTTTTGAAGAATAAATGATATTTTCCTCAAGAATTAAGTTCATGTGTTTTATCAAAATTATTTTCTATATAAGATGACATAGGGTTATATTTTTATCCTTGTTATTTCTTTGATTTGATTTTTTTTATGATGGAATTATTTTTTATGAAGACCATTTATCTTATAAGGATTATGAAATGATGGAATGATTTTTAAGAACCCCATTTTATTTCATTAGTTAGGTTATGATGAATGATTTATGATTATGTGGCACCAGTAAGAATGATTTCATTATGAGATGGGTGGGACCTATATCCCCCTCCAATGCATTGGGTAAAGATTAATATCTCATGATATATATATGACTAGAAAATCAAGTAAATCTAGTTCAGTAATACATGGTTGGAATGGCAAGTAAACCATGTTCAGTAATGGAATTTTTCCACTATGATAGTCATGGAAACAATGCCTTGGATTCTATTTATGTTTATGTTTTTAGGTTCTAATGTTTGTGGTTTGTTTTATGGTCTCCATTTTTACCCTTACTGATAATTTGAGCTCACCCTTTTTATGTTTTCTTTTCCCCGAGATATAAAGAAAGGTTTTTGGTAAGAAAAAAATGGGGAAGATATTTATGGGAGATGTTGAAGATCTTTCACCAAGATTAGAAGACTATATTCTAAGTTTCCAAAGACACTAAACTAATATGGTCTTTTTGCATCAATTTTTGTTATGTATTAAGTATTCCATAAAATAAATTTAATGTCCATGTATTTCAAGCTTAGGTCTCTATAGTTGGTATCAGAGTGAAGGATTAGTCAACCTTTTGAAACTAAGATGTGAGAACTTTACTAAGATCCGTAGAGATGTTTCTAAGGTATGTTTAGGGATGTCCCTAAGGTTAATTATAAATATAGGTTACGGTCATTTAATTGTGTTAATGATCATGAATAACCTATTATTATACCTAATATATTAGAGTTTGAAAGTACACCCTCTTGATTATGTTGTTTTCCTAGTATGCTTTTTTCCTCTTACGCTATTCTTTTTTGGGTTTTAGATGATTTATGGAACTCAAAGGAACTGTGTTAATGATCAATGCACTCGTAAATGCAATTATTTTCCTCCATAACAACCAAATGTTGTAGTATATTGAATAAATAATCTTCTTTCTAGGACCACAAATCTTTCTAGGCTCCTAAATGACCAAAGGTGGGAACAACTTTCTCTTGAATCTTTCTTAAGGAAACATCCACCTTATTTTAGTGGAACGGTCGATCCACTAGTTGCAGAGAAATGGATTTGTACCTTTGAAAATATATTTTTCATTCTCTATTGTTTATAATGTGAAAAGGTTAAGTTGGGCACTTATTTCATGGAATTTAAAGCGAATCTATGGTGGAAATTTACCAAGAATATGAGGCAACAAGATAAATTGAATCCATGGAATGGGATGAGTTCGAGAACTTATTTTTTAACAATTAATTTCCTCGTACTATTTGAAAAAATATGGAAAAGGAGTTCCCTAAGCTTTATAAAAATGAAGATGAATCTTTTGGTACAAACGAGGTGAATTTTAAAAGGCTTTCAATGTATCCTTCTAGCTTTATCATTCAACCTGAAAGTAAAGTTGATCAATTTTTTAGTGGCTTAAAACCAATTATTCAAAGGGAATTATCTATAAGAGACTTTAGTATCTATAAAGAGATTGTGTGTTGTGCTATCAAGGTGGAACTAGAATTTAGTGTTACATATACATCTCATGGTTTTGACAATAAACAAATGGTGGAATTCAAGGAAAAATCCCAAAACAATGGTGAAAATAAGATGAATGTTTCTTTATGCTCAAAGTGTGGAAAGAAGCATGGTGGATATTATCTTAAAGGAATTATAAAATGTTTCATGTGTATAAAAGGAGGTCATTAAGTATTTAAGCTGATGTAATGGGAAAAGGTTGTTAATGATGTGAATAGAGAAAAGACTACAGAGAACGCACCACCAAAACTTCAATGCTACAAGTTCAAGGAAAATGGGCATTATATTATCCAATTCCCTAATCCAAGGGTTAATTATGATCGACTTCAACAGCCTCTTAAGGGAGAAGATGAAGGGAAGTCACATGTGATCACTATTGGTGATTTTCAGTATAACAATGAAGTTGTGGAATGATTAAGTGTTTATGTAATGGGATTCCAAAATAGTGTTGTGGAATCCCATTTATAGTATTACAGAATATTGGAATATCTATTTATTGGTTTATTTTGGTTTTTAATAATTATATGGTATAGGTAACCCTGAAAAGTGATTGAAATATTTTTGGAAAGCACATGATAAGCGCATAATGAAGTGATATGGAGATAATGAGATGTTTGATAGTATTAATGATCTTATGAATGATATAAAGATAATGTGATATCGAGGTTTAAGTATATAGAATTTGTGGTATTTTTGGAGTCTAGAAAGAGTTAATTTTTACAGAATGCATGTTTTCACTAAGGTTCTATAGTAATTCATTTTATGTTTAAAGAGAATACATGATTAAAGTATTCACCTGTTTGGAATGTGACAACAAAGAAATACCTTATGAGATTTGGGAGATAAATTTCATGTAGATTTAGTTGACCTCTTTCTAAATTTGTATATTTTTTGTATTTGGAAGGATTGTAATGATAACCATTTATGGATATTATAAGTTATTTTCCTTTTTGAGTTTATTAGATTAATTTATTATCTCACTGTTGGTGGATTTATGCATATTTGATAACATGTTCTAACCTTTTTGTTAAGACAGATGGAATGACCTATCATTATATCGTATGATCTGATAACACTTCAAGAATGTAAAATTCAACTTCATTTCTTTAAATAAGATATGAATTGGAAATTGTTCAGGGAACGATCAATGGTGATATTGTACTGAAATCAAGAAAGTATTTCTTCTCAGATTATTCAACTTTAGAAAAAGGATCTTGAAAACCAAAAATGTTATCCTGGTACCTTCTTATCTAATGAAACAAATGGTCCCTTAAATCATCATATATTTATGACTTTCAGGTGGTCAACTTTCTCCAAACTTTATTCTCTATCACTATCTTTCAGAACTTGATGGTTAGATTTCTCTTTTGCTTCCCACATATATTCTCCTATATGGAAACCTAATGATGAGTTAATTTTGTTAACCGTAATGTTTCTAACTTTATTTTTTAAAATAAATTTTTAGTATTCTTTTTTAATATGTGAGCTTCCTTGAAAGAAACTTTCAAGTAGTAAACCATTTATAATCCTGATGAATTTTGATGGAGAAATTCATTTTAAGGGGGTAGAATGTAACACCCCAATATTTTATGAGATAGATTATTTTTAATTTCTTTGATGTCTTGTGTTTTACGCTACACCATGATCATCTTGCGCTATACGCTACACCGTATTATCTTGTAGTATACGCAACACTATTCTTGTCTTGTGTTGCACATAATTTCAAGTTCTTTTGATAGAATTCATTTCACACAACCCTGAGTATAGATTTTGTTAAATGTATAAATGGACAAATCTTGGATTCTGTTATATGAAATACCAGAGTAATATTGAACTACACACAACACTGACTTGTCTTGCATTATACACAAAAGCAACCTTCCTCGATATCTTGCATTGTACATGATACAGAGTTTCACTAAACAACGATATATTATAAAAATATTATTATTTAATGGGATATAAACTAGTTTTTATGAATATTTTTAACAAAATTATTAATTTTATATAATATTATCATTCATCATACACACTTTCTAGAACATGACATGAGAACAAAATCAATTTTTCAGATAAAATAATTATTTTTCAGAAAATGCAGTTTTACTGCCTTTTGATGGAGCACCCATTTTAAATCTTGTTTCTGACACATTTATATGTTAAATTTTACAAAATAAACTTATTATTTGGTTGTGTAAAGTAAAAATTTACTTTTTTTGAATTTTTTGTATTTTTTTGATAAAATTCGAATTCTAATGAATAGTGAATAATACTATATTTTAATTCAAAAATACCTTTTCATATAATTTATTTATATAGTTATATTATCTTTTTACTTGGTTTTAAAGTATAATTGGGTTATATTTTTATAATTTAATCCAATTTTGTTCATTTGAAATAATTTCACTTTTAAATTGGACATAAACACATGTTAGTCTTTTTATAGTTATTACTTCTTAAAAACTAACTTTTTTGTTTTGACAAAAGAAATTAATTTTAAATTAATTACTGCAACTTATTTGTTTTTAATTTGATAAAATGGATTCCTTATTTTTAATCATAACTTTAAAATTTTTATAATAGGTACCTTTTATTTTTTGACATTATGAATAGTAGCTTCAGTAATTGTTTTTATTTACCATGGTTAAAAGATAAATATGGTCAATAAGGATAAAAAAAATAATATTATAATAATATTAAACTACCCTAAAACATGTCCTAATCCTATTTTATGGGATATTTCCAACCATTTTCATCCTTGGGTCAATTTTGGGACACCATGAATTCACTTGGATGTGAAAATGAAATTTTATAAGAATTAATTTAAAGTAAAAATAATTATAACTGAAACATAGATCTTTTACTAAATAGATTTTAATATTGGGTTATATATATGATCTATATGTATATAAATAGTCATTAGAAATCAAAAAATATTTCCTATATAATGGTATTTTATTTATAATTTTTATACATTAGATAAATATATGTATTTATTACACAATTATGATGTAGTGATTACCTCATTAATGAAAGATTCAAATAAATGAATTTATAAATATTAAAATCATTTAATTTGAACATTTTTATGTCATGCACGAATTTTATAGAATAAATTTACATATTAGGTATTATTTATTGTCTTTTTTTTCTGAGGAATCATGTTGTAATGAATTTTAAAAAAGTCAAGTATGAATAGTGTCCAAAATTGATATAATTCATAACTTAAAACATAAAATATTTTATTAAGTGATATTAAATTCATAAAAATATAATATTTTTAAAAATGGTTTATATAAGTCCATATATGTCATAAATAACTTTTTGGGTCTTTTGACATCATATGGTAATTACATTATCCCACAATGTGTAAATAACATGATATCACGGTAAGATTAAAAAGGGTAAAATAAGGGTTAACCCAAAAAGATAAGGAATATAAAATATTTAAAACTTGCCTTAAAATTATTGAATGATGTGAATTATAAACATAATTATCTTATCTTCAAATTAAATATGTTTTAAACCATTTTTAATCTTAATTTAATATATAATAAATTAATATTTTGAGAGTTTCCTAAAATTCCCCCATCCTCTTATAAAAGGTCACCTCATTCCTCTTCTCTTCACTCCATTTTAAACCTTCTAGATCAGAAAACACCTTTCCATTTCTCTTCTAGACTTTCCTAGTTACATTATAGAGGATCTTTTATTCTTAAAAGACCAGATCTAGTGCCCTAAAAAGAACTTTAAAAGAGGCACGACGAGGAAAAGGTAATGTCTTCTACCGATTCTTTCCAATTTCTTTCTTCTTCTACTTCCTCTTCTTCAGTTGTTTCATTATAAAGTAATTACATAATTATCACTCATATACCTATATGTTATTATAATTATTAAACATCCCTATTTAACCTTTTATCCATCCTATGAAAAATGAAATCATTGCGTGTGCGTACGTACGGCTTACTGTCTCCAAGCCGTTGTGTAATCTGTTTTTCACCACCAATTTACTTGGATGGGTATAATGGTGGAAAAAATAACTATATATTATTATTATATCATGGTAATAATTCTGAGATAATATAAATCATCCAATCCAATACCATTAAACAATTATGGGAACAATATCGTCGCTCGTGCATACATATGGCTTACCGTCTTCATGACGTGATGAGATTTATTATCCCTGTTAACCATTTAAGAATGATTATAAAGTATTTAAAATAAATAATCCTGAAATATAAGACATAATAATTATACTATATTTATGTGTGTGTTTTTTTATGTGTGTTTATATATGTCTGTGTGTCATTTACTTACTTCCATTCAATTTAATAAGGAAACGAAAATAACATTTATGCGTACGTACTTCCTACCATCTCCATGAATGGTGTATTCCATTTCATTTATCTATCTACTATATATATATATACTGAATATATAAAATACATAAATAATTTTTTACATTATGGAAGTAATTAAATCATTATATAATTAATAATATCAAGAATAATAATTCAAAACACGTACAATAAATAAAATGATTATTACCCAAAACGTTGCTTTAAAATGGAATTGACAATTGAACGGGTAACATAAAGTTGTAACTGAATCATATATGATATCATAAATATTATTATGGTTCTGATACAAGTTAATAATATTTATAAACCCACTATATAGAAGTTTCGGACACATATAAAACAAATTTGACCTAATGAAAGTTATAATTTTGCAATCTCATTTTTATTCAAGATTATTTATACATATGTATTTACTGTGGAAATCTTTATCATACATGTCCATGTTTTATAAAAAAGTTTTCATAAAATTTTTACTATTATTCTATGTATTTTTAAAATCAATTTTACCTATTTTTTACTTTTACTACATGGTATGGAAGAAATCTTTCTTTTCTTTACCATACAATGTACTTTTTAACTTTTCCGGCAAAAGTACAAGGAGAATATTTTCTTTAAATTATACGGAATAAATAGATTTTACATATTCATAACACCTTCTTTCTGTGAATATTACTCTACACTATTTCAATTTTATTTTCAACTAAATTTTTTTATATTAATATTACGTGGAATTTTGAGAAAAGAAAACATGTTTAGAGAAGAAATGATATTTTCCTTAGGAATTATGTTTAGGTGTTTTATCAAAATTATTTTCCATCTAAGATGACATATGGTTTTGTTTATATCCCATTTATGGATTTTATTTTATTGTTTTTATGATAGAATTATTATATTTATGAAGTCCATTTATCTTATATGGATTATTGTATTATGGAATGATGTTTAAGAACCCCATTTTATTTCATGGGTTATGCTATGATGAATGATTAATGTTTTTGTGGCACATGTAAGAATGATTTAATTATGATATGGGTGGACCTATATATCCCTCTAATGCATTGGGTAAATATTTATATCTCATGATATAGACATGACTGAAACAGTAAGTAAATCCAGTTCAGTAATACATAGATGGAACAGCAAGTAAACACTATTCAGTAATAGAATCTTTCCACTATGATGGTCTTGGAAACAATGCCTTGGCTACTATGGAAATCATATTATGTGATTAATTTTTTTCCATAATTACATGTTTTGTTCCATTGATATTTTATCTTGGTTAATGTAACTTTATGATCCATGCCTTGCGTTCTACCAAGATTTATTTCCTGACTCGATATTTTAATGTTTAAACTTTATGTCCAAGTTTTTACCTTCCAATACTTATGGTTTATTTTATGTTCTCCATTTTTTACCCTTAATGATCATTTTAGATCACCATTTTTATGTTTTGTTTTACCAAGGATATAAAGAAATAGTTTTGGTATGAAAACAAATGGGGAGGATCTTAATGGGAGATGTTAAAGATCTTTCACCATGATTAGTTGATTATGTTCCGAGTTTCCAAAAAAACTAAACTAACACAGTCTTTGGGCGTCTATTTGTGTTATGTATTAAGTATTACGTAAAATAAATGTAATTTCCATGTACATAAATCTTGGGTCTCTACATCATATGATCTCACACATTTATAATGTTATTAATTGGGGAATATACGGTACAATTATTTAAACCATCTATCCCTATGTATATAGATAGTTATTGAAATGGATACAAGAAGTCCCTAGGCTAACCCAAAGTGGATAAAGTGATCAGAGGTTGTATTTCATTCCATTTCATTATTATGGTTAGATAATTCACCATAGTAGCCTATAGTTTTCAGTTCACATTATCTTTAAAAAAGGCTTATAATTGAGAATATACTAAATAAATTATAGAGGGTCCGCAATGGAAAAT
This sequence comes from Viscum album, assembly GCA_963277665.1. Classification (NCBI taxonomy): domain Eukaryota; kingdom Viridiplantae; phylum Streptophyta; class Magnoliopsida; order Santalales; family Viscaceae; genus Viscum; species Viscum album. The sequence continues at coordinate 1,406,147,586 of OY728119.1, forward strand.
CATCACAAAATTTATGCATAAATTTCCCAATAAAGATTAGGATCATCATTTTAACATTTTAGATATATATATTTCCCAATAACCCCTCATGATAATAAATTTTTTTAGGATATAAATAACCATATCACTTAATATAATAGATACTAAAATCATACCATCACTCATGATTCTATTAATCCATGCCACCATGATCACCATAAAATCACTACTAATGTTGGTCGTTGAAATAATTATGGGGGTTGGACACTCCCTTAAACTCTTATTTGAATGTTATATATATCATGGTGACACTAGGGTAAATACATCATTATCCAATTTTTCCTCTTCATGGTTAGGAGGGGACAATAAAATAGTTAAAATAACAAATGTTTGAAAAATCAATAATGAAAATAAATATTAAAATGAACTTTTAATGAATATAAATTATTATAATGTTTTTTTATAACATTCTTTGTATTGGTATGGTAAAGGGTAAAATCAAAAAATATATACCATAATATCTTTCATTATAGATTGAATATATATATGGATTCCTAGAACTATGTAAGGTTAGATCTATGTGAGGTATGAATAGAATGTTTCTAATTACTTACCATGAATTATACTATCGATCCAAGGAATAGATTTAGTTGATTAACACTCCTCCTAAATACTAAATAAATCAATAACTATAAAATCAAATCATGTTTTATATTAATGGGTCATGTCATCATATCATATGGATAATAACTATGTTAAAATATAAACTTGATACCAAATATAAAATAATATGGTTTGTATAAAGTTGAAAAATTACTTTCTCACCCCACTCAAGGTGACTTATTTCAACCTATGATAGTTAAAAAATATGTTAGTTAATAAATTTAAAATATATTATAAGATTAAATATTAATTCATCATAGTTATTATTTTTATATAATGAATGAGAAATGTCAAAACCATCCCCCAAGTTAGTCAAGACACCCGTCGGTCTATATATTCAATTGTACAATGGAAATGACTAGAGTGGGTTAATATTTTTTGGTCCTACAAATGAAAACAATAGGGGTGTTATATTATAAATCAAAATAAAAAATAATGGATTTATAATTATTAATCACCCTTATGAGAGTTACCTCCTCAGACAGTGGTTCATAAGGTTCATCCTTAAATTCATTAAATTTGATCCATAAGAGTATCGAGGTTATACCTTAAATCACCCCTAATTTTCCACATCATAGGTTAGGACCTCTAGCTCATGGGAATAATAGTGGACCCCATCATGATATATTTTTAAAATTGCATCTATAAAATCCATAATACATATAATCCCAATGATTTTTAACAATATTTATTGATATTCGAAAATAATTTCACAGGAAACTAGACACTCCAACAATACCATGTGTTTTAGGAATGATTGAATTAAAAAAATTAGGAATTTATATTCAAGAAACCATTAAACTAATATTGTAGTTTGGGGATTATCACCTTATTTATTATCCTGGTAGTTTCATATTTTTTATCTTTTTTTCGATGACCTCACTACCTATCATGCTCTAAAAATACACACTCTAACCTTTTTTCATTTCTCCTATATGATTGCAGTCATAAAGACCTAAAAAACTAAGACATTTATTATTTTACCAGTATAATATTTAATCCAATTTTCATTATAATTTGAGAAAAAAAGTGTTACAGTTTTTACCAGCAATTGGATAATTTTGGTGTGGGTGTTCTTTTAGGCTTGAAACGCTAGAATTAATGCATAAAAATTTGTTTCTTATCATATTTTATATTATAATAATTCACTTTATCATCCTATAAAATAGTTGAATTGTTAAAAAATAAATAATATGTGTAAACATCATAGATTATTTTTTCAACGATCAAGGACACCAACACCACATGCAAGAAGTAGATTAAATATGAATTATTTTAATATATCCCAGAGTAATATCCATTATTCCCTTGGTGGGTAAACATTAATATGTATAGAATAAGTGGTTATAATGATGGACCACATCTCTGTTACCTTAACCCTTACTCATTTGGAATATAAAAACCTAGGGGACATCATATCAAAATGGATATAATCATGATCAAAAAACAAATTCATGTTTTCAAATTTATAATTACTCAAGTGTTTTATAAAAAATACGTGGATAGTTTTAAAAGTATTTAAATAATATATGGATACATCACATGATGGATATTCTATAAGATCATTTTTATCATTATTATAACCAACACTTCCAAATTGATACCTCTATATTATTAAAACTATGATACTATAATGAAATCACTCGGTCTAATCCTAATATAAAAATCATCCACTGGTAAAAATTAGACACAAATTAAAATTGATATAAATGATTCCTAGTGATATATTTTATTAGCATTAGTTAGATAGTTTGATCCTCGTTATTTATACCACCCTTTATCCAGGTAAGTAAACACTTAGAGGTGACCCCTCAAGTGTGGATATTTGGGTACCTTTTTGTTATCTTCATCATTGGATCCAACCCATGCTTCCCCTAATATTGTGTTAGTAAAAAGAATTAAAAGGAATGTATGTGCATAAATTAGGTATTGTTACTGGACTATATGAAAAAACCATCTGCAATTGATTGGAAAATATAAGATAATTTTATCCTTCACTTTAGACACTAGATGAATAAATCATTTGAAAATAAATTCACCAAAGAATTGGAGTCCAACTAATTTTGTATACTTTATAGAGGTTTATAGCCACCTCTATTTTCAAATGATGAAATTTTTTGGTCCATGGTAACTAAAAAAGTAAAATTATATGTATAAAGTCCCCAAAATTATATGTAAATCACTATGTGACCCAAAAATTATTAATCTATTTTTGATCAGTCTTTGGCTCCATACAACACTTCCAATAATAGTGGAGAATGGCCTAGTCTAGTCCAAAACTATCCCTGATTCATAGGTCACACCTAGATTTCTATCATCCTTATTTATCAGAAAAAGGAAATCAAATTATTGTAGACTCATTATGCACTTCTATCTCATAGGATTGACCAATACCATCTAAACCATAAACATGTTTTATCAAGGATAAGTTCTTCTATAATTATTTTCCCAGTTGTATCATCAAATAATAGAAAACCATAGAACTATGAATGCTCATCAAAGGGTTGAACTGCTAAATGTGGTTCCATGATAGATGAATTTTATTCATTGTTATGGGTGGATAAATAATGATAATTATGGTCAATGATATTATCCATTAACATGAACCACTCAATTACTAGATAGATTATTATAAGTAAGTTTATTATTATTTATAAAAAATAGAAAAATATAATACTAATAAGAGATATATATATCCTATAATAATGTAAAATTGTAAAAAGTATCAAATCAGTGGAAATTATATTGATGTTTGGAATAGTTTAAAAAGTCCTTATAACCTTTGTACGATGTGATATTTTATGAAACCCTAATAACGAAACATTCTTTCAACAAGAAAATTTATAAAATGCATATGTAGTAGTGGATTTTACATGTCATGTTTATGGAGAAAGTGAGTGAAATCTTGAGGATTCATACAGGAATGTATTACCCCCAAATGTGTGTCTGTCATCATCATATAGGGGTAAAAAAGTGTCTTTCATTTTCTCAACTCACAAAAAACACAATTAGTGTTACCAAGTTCTAAATATCCACTAATAATTTTATTATTTTTTCCAAAATATCAAATTTTTATGGGGGTGGTTTATAGATAATATAATTATGAAAAACACTTTGATGGAGTATTGTAGAAAGAGAAGTCCAAAAACCTATAGAAAAGGTATATTAAATAATTTTGAAATGGAAATATAAACTTTTTAATTTTATTTATATACTTAAATAACTATAAAAATATGAAAAAATTGGAAATCTGTAATATTATTTATCTAGACTTGTGATAATATCACTTTGTACAAGTCTAAATATACAGTTAATCTTGATGCTCATTTTCAATAATGGATACTTGAATGGGATTATGTTTCCCCCAACTATATTATCCATTACAAAATTATAACCATACGATATAATTATTTAATCCTCCATGTGTGGAAAAGTTTTATTGATTCATTTATTAGAAATAACTTCTTCTAGGTATATTTTTTAAAGAATTAAAAGACACACTTATTTTTTATTAGTACGTACCTGATATTTTATTAGTTTAGTTTTTTATAAACTTAAAATCAAAATAATTGATATCTAGTAAACGAAATTGGATCCATATAATTTTTAGAATGTTGTGAAGATACAGTGAACTATATCAACAAAATGATAACTAAATTTTCCATGTTAATAAAATCTGTACCTATAGAACTCATATGAGTTTGATATATCGATATTTATAAATTGAGACCAAGATTTGAGGAATAGAATATGATTACACACAAATAAAATTTCTTCCATGAGTTGTAATAAATCCCAATGTTGTTAACAGCTATCATGGGTATTTTTTTCATTATGTTATATAGAGTGTACATATGCGAGGAAATGATGGATAAATTGTTAAGTTATATTATTGTAGTCATCACATCCAATCCTAGTATATTGATAAGTATACAGATTTAAAAACATGATTGTTTTAAATGTTGATTTAAATGAAGAGAATATAATAAATTGATGTTGATCAGGTTGATCAAATAGGATCTTGGGGATAAACCTACATACTGTAAAAAAATGTATTTTAATGAAGTCTGAGGGTGAAAAACATGTATATTTTAATGAGGAAGATATAAAAAGTTATATGTTCAGATATTTAATCCCTTGGGTCTTGGTAATAATCCTCTTATGATTTTGGACTAAAATAAAATATTTCTCATTACTAGAACTATTTTCAATATACATTATGATAATTTGAAAAGCATTTTATTGCATTTTACCTAGAAATCCATTGTAGAATCTTATTTGTATTTTTCTTATTCGGACTTGGTTATTTCATCTATATTTAAATTTATAATATCTGATTGTTTAATTTTCACTTCATGTATCACTTATTTATTATTTTATTTTGATTTATTTGGTGTTATTAACATCTAAATAGTTTAAGTTTTGAGTTGTAGAAAAATTATATTTTCATTCTAGACTTCAATTCACCCTTAACCCACCCTCTTGAAGAAACTACCCAGGGAAAACATTTGATATCAATGATACTCTCTATATTTTCATTACAATAATTTATTGGTGGAGGACAAGTCTTTTACAATAGCAGATATACCTATCAGATATTTTGACAATTTGAATCAATGTCATCCATAAATTTTTTGGTGGAATATTATGAATATTGGTGAGATCATATGAATACATTTTTTATTAATACTAGAGTTTATCATTATCATATTATGACTAGAAATAAATAGACTATAGATAATGAGATATTTTCTTTTATTAGATAGGATATGTTGTAATATCCATAAAATTATAACTTCAAAAACACTTTATTATGGTCTATGATGAGAAAAATTTATAGCTAGCATTTTTTTCTTTTAAAATATTTAATGTTATTTGAAGTAAATTAAATATTACTAAATATAGTAATTTTAAAGGTTTGGAGACTATGAGAACTATCCTTTGATCTAATTATCATTATTTTGAATTTATTCTGAGAGAATTAGTACGTCAAATTTATCAACACATTATGAGGATAATGAATTATTTTTCATCTTTTCGTGAGTAGGATGTTAGTCATGAGTAATATGTGGTGAATTTAATGAATATATAGATATTAAGTAATGAGAATATAAGATGAAAAATATAGAGGAGAATAAACATCATAAATATTTGAGCATTAATAACCTTATTAGATCATTAATTCAGTATAGAATATATTAAAAATATTTTCTGGGAAGGAGAAGTAAAATAGAAAAGTTTCTATGAAAATAAATTATAGGGTTCGTACTTCTGGGTCTAATAATTTGAAACATACACCAAAAAAACAAGTTTTCTAAGTGAATTTTGGGTTGTAGTTTCTCAAGGGCATAGTGGAGGTTATTTTTCTCAATTTTAGAGGTGAATAAACTTTATATCAAAAAAAATAATTTATGGAATGATTCTCAAAAAGATATAAAATAAATATATCATATGTTTTATGGAAAGAATAAAAAAATTATTCATCAGATGTAATCAATTATGAATATAATAAAACAATTCATATTAGTATGGATTTTATAAAATGAAGTGGAATGATATATAATCTATAAGATCATCAAAAAGGAAGAGTAAAAAATTATTTCAATAAATTAATACCAATAATACAAGTAAATATTCTATATTTTATAGTTTATAAAATGATTGTGATTATGTTTAGAATAAAATTATTTTCTAGGTAAAACCTCCTTGAATGAAATTATTCTCTATGGTTAAGCTAAATACTAAATCTCTTGTGTATTTTTCATTAGACCCTACATGTCCTTATAATTTGGATGAAGAAGATGACACTCCAAAATTTAAAAAGATGGTTGAATATGGGAATATCCTTGGGAAGAGATATAAGATTTTTAATAAATACTATGATATGACTAAGTATATCCTACTAAGATTGGAGATAGAATTTATAAAATGAAATCTGAGTTAGATGTAAAATATAATTATTTTCGCAACTAATAATGATCGGAATTAAGTTATAAAACCAAAATATGAAGTTTTTAGTTTCAAATGATTAATTTTGGTTTTACTTGTGATGTGGATAATTTTGATAAGAATTTTAGTTATTTAAAACATTTAAAACAAATTTTATATTTCATTTAAATTATGGAAATTTAAATTTCGATTTTATCAATTTATTCCAAATAGTGAGAAATTATATAATAAATTTCATAAATAAGGTCCCTAGAATAGTCATTATTCTATTAATATGGTTCTCTAATTTATAACTTATAGTGAATATATTTATAAATAATGGTTATCTATTCAACAATGTATGGTTGGAAAGATGTGGGTTTTGAAGGTTTTATTTTTTAATATTACTAGACATCGGAAAGTTTGGATACCATATTATCTATTTCATTTTGTGATGGAATGTTAGGTACTATCAGAATAATATATATATATATATATGCTATATATATACCCTAATTTGTTTTTGATAAATAATTAATACAAAATATATTTCATTAAGGATCATATTTTAACTGACATAATGTATTGACCAATCAAATGTTAGTGGAACTTTTTTTAACTTGAAGAAAATAATTTATATAACAATGAAATCATGAAAAAATATTTATATGTTTTTATCTTTAATATAATTTTTTCATTGATAAATATTTTGTTTATAATTAAGTAAGATAATATATGTGAAGTAATCAGGACTAACGATCATCTTTGTAATATTTTTACAAACCCCTCATATTTGAAAATATTCGAATACATTAAATAGTATTTATGTATGATCAATGATAAGTTATCATTTTATGATACTTATTAACAATTATATTAATATTTAAAATATTCTCAAGAAATATAAGGGTAATCTATTTGACTATATATAATTTTGATAGTACTATATGCTGGTAAATTATATTTTCCCGAGGAATATAAACATAAATTATAATATATATAATAAATATATTTTAGAAATATACCTTATTAATGTTATTTTATTCAATGAACATAATTATTGTTATCTTATGAAATATATCTTTTACTACATTTGTTTCACCTTTGTGTATGAATTATGTTAAAATCTTACATATGATTTCAATGAGTGGCGATTACTTTTAGATATTCTTGAGTTTTCTTTCAATTATCCTTAATATTTATTTTAAATATTTCATTGGTTACCATTTTTCATGTCTCATAAGTTTATAAAACTCTAATAGATCTTCCTTATTTTTATTTTTTTCATTAATATCTCATCCTAGTGTTCCCTCATTAAATTTCATTATTAATTACTTTTATTTATCTCTCAAAATTCCCTTTTACTAATTTGATTCACTTTTCCCTATGTTCATTTTTATAATCCCAAATGGGTCAAAAGGAAATAATTTTAATGGGATAAAGGTTGTTTTTATTGGAGTAATGAATATACTATTAATAGGAATCCTATATGGAGATAAGTTTAAAATTGTATAGGAGAGGAAGTTAAAGGAATATTTTGGGGGTGAAAGTTTAACTATGTAAAATTGAACAATGTAAGTGGGAGAAAAGATAACTGTTACATATTCATTGAATATTTTATTGGGGGCGTGTCAAATAGATGATATAGAGATTTTTTTTCTTTATTTATTTTTATTTAATTTTACCTATCTATTTTTCATGTTTCTTATTATTAAAAAGGCATATACTATTATGTCAAATTTTTAAATAAATTCTTCCAAATAAATTTTTTTTTGAATTGTAACACACACATTGTTTTATAAATATTTTTTAACAAAATTTTGATAGTTCAATTATTTTTTAAATAATTAAGTTCAAATTCATCTACATATAGTGAACTTAATCTGATATATGTAATGCTTGAAACATTATGAAGTCAAATTGAACTACATCAATAAGAAGATTGATAAAGAAACATTATTTGTTACAAATGTACCACCAAAAACATAGTATATCATTATATATTTATATATATAAATGAAGTCTAAACTTCAAGGAATGGAATATTATTACATGTGAAAAAATATACTTGCATGAGTTTTGCACTATCTCTATTTTATTGATAGATTTTATTATGTTTTTTTCATGTGTTACTTTCGGATTCTATCTATGAGGAACGGAACGTACAATATCTATGTTTTGTTGTTATAATAATTAAATTAGATATAGTATGGTCGATGATATTTGGGGGCTCTAAAACATCATAAAATTAATTTAGATGAATTTTAGAGAAGTAATTGTAGCTAATCATATAGATTGAATAAGAAATATGGGATATATCTTTCTATTTGTGCAGAAAATGTTTCTTCTGATCAAGTAATTTAAAAATGGTCTATGTTTCAAAACATGTATACTGAGGTTCAGGCTATTAATTCTCTTAAAAATTTGGATTAAAATAATGAGGTCCTATTACTAGAACTCTTGGTAATATCTTTTATTAAATATGAAATATTGTTTGCATATTCTTTTCTTGATATATGTTGCATCATTTTATTTGGATTATTCATATATTTACATAGATAATTTTACTAATATTATGTTCGTAACACATGATTGTTTAACTTACATTTTTTGTATCTATAATTTTTTGAAATATTATTATCTATTAAAAATTTGAAACATTTAAGAAGTTTACTTTCTTGAGTGGTAGAAAAATTTTAAAATTCATTATACTTTAACTCACCCCTCCACCTCTTTGAGATGCAAAAATAAGAAAAAAGTTCATAGATGTTAGTATAAGGCCCCAGCCTTAAACCTTACTTAATCTTGAGTTATTACAAGATTACACATTGAGGATCTTTTCAGGTTTATATTTTTAGAGAATTAGATCATAAAACTTGCATTACATTCCACATTTAAACAAAGTGGTTACATAAAAGATAGTATAAATTTTTTTCCATCAACGGAAACATATTTAAAAAGAAATCATGGATTCTCTCTTGAAACATTCTTGACACTATCATCATATCATGTACCTTTCCCTTGACCTGTGAAAAACATTTCAAAAACATGGGATGAGCATAAAAAGCTCAGTAAGGGTTATAAAAATATGGAAAGGAAACATGAGTTCATATATACATAAGAATGAAATCATACTTTACCCATAAAACATAGTCACATTAACATACCTCATCAAATCATGAATAAATCATAGAAATCATAAGACATAAAGGTAACTTGAGGCATTCATAACATTCTTACGTAGGGAGTAACCCTCTTGGTTACATTTTGAATACCCATCACAGTATATTCCCTAAATCTTTTCAGAGAAACCTTAACGTTTCACTCCTTCGCATTAACCAATGCATTGGAGAGCTATATCGGGCTCACCCGCCCTTAGTTTATCACGGAACCACCCGTCATCATAACAATTCCCAAGAACCATAACATAATCGTATCACATAAAACATGCATAAAGGAAACATAACATTTCCACCTTTCAATCACAAGATATCAATACAACACATTGATATAAAAACATTATGAAAACCATTTTCAATACCAAAATAAATGAAATTTAAAACATGGTATTTATTTTTCTTTTAAAAAGAAGGTATGGCTTGTAGAGGAAGCCGAAACTCAAATAATGGTCACGGTGGCGGAGAAGTCATTGTCGTCATATACGTATGAAAAAAAAACATTCCCTTTTTCGTTTAATAAATGATCCATAGAAAAAGATTCCTTTTGAATAAACGTAAAAGTAAAAGGGGTTTATACACCGTATAAAAGAAAGTTGTGTATGAAACAAAATATGCCTCAATGAAAGAAGATTGAGACGAAGTCCCTTACAAAGATGGTATCCTTGGATTAAGGATAAATCAATTACATAATTATGTGTGAAAAACAAATACACAAAATATAAGTGGATATTAAGTGTAAAACAATCAGAATACATTCAAACATATTCATATAACAACTTATTCAAGGGGTACAAGTTTATCCCAAAGAATCAAAATTGGGTTAAGAAGTTCCCTTGCAAAAATTCGACAGCCTAACGACGTCACTTCAAAATTAAAAAAAAGAGTTGACGAGAGATAAAAAGGGTATCTCATCACTTGGAAATAGAATTTACATCAATAAGGATATATAAGAACATATACCAACATAATATTATGTGAATTAAAAGACATAACAAAATAAGTCTTTTACAAAGAGGAGGGTGAAAGGTTCCCTTACCGACTTGGGTTACTTTCAAAACGTACACCCCATTGAAGAAGGGTCATAAAATGAATATGTAAATACCCATAAATGAAATTATATTACACAAAGAGTATAATAATGGGATGTACATACACCACTCAAAGGAAATGGTGGAAAATGTAGCATAAATCTCACGGGATTAAAAGTGAGATTAAAAACCCCTTACGAAAACTCGGTAGCCTAACGGCGCCACTTAAGACTTCCAAAATGGATTGATGAGAGAAAATAGGGTCTCTCAACATATGAACATAAAAATTACATTAGTATTAATATAAAATAACATCCCAATCATAGGAAAGATGAGCTTAAAAGGAATGACATAAAATAGTGTACTTAAAAAGAAAGAGAGGAGTAGGATCCCTTACCTCAAGTCCAACTTGTCTTGTTCGTTTCTTTATAATCCTGAATAATAAACTTTGGTCAATTTATAATTGCTTAAGGAAATCCTATAATTATTATTATTCAGTTCATATCACACATTTTAATGTTATAATAATTGGTTAATAATATGAGTTCATATCAGACGTTTTTTTCGATGTTTGGTACATGAGTCAAAAATTGAACTTGTTGGAAAATAATTTTCCATGTAGTTATAGGTACATCATATCCAGAATAGTATTTATGTTATAAATATCATATATATCCATTATATATTCATTTTATACTATTCCATATCATTTGTAGATAAAAATTAAAAGCACCGTTCATGGAGACGGTAGGTCGTACGTACGCATTAACGCTACTTTCATTTTTTGTCATATTAATGGAATTAAAACAAAATGAGATATATATATATATGTTATAATTCCAGAATGATATCCAAAATTTAGATGTAATATATTACATATATATCCATTATATGTATGTACTTATAATAGTACATAACATTTTGAGATAAGAAATCAAATGTACCGTTCATGGAGACGGTAAGCCGTACGTACGCATGAACGCTACTTCCATTTCTATTTCATATTTAATGGAATTAAAACATAATGATACATAATAGTATTTTAATTCCAGTATGGTATCATATATAATATCATTAAATATATCCTTTATACGTACCACATATGGTATTAACGAATCAAATCACTTTGAGGGGGCGGTAGTCCGCACTTCCTTAAATGAAGATATCGCATTTACCCATAATGGAAACCATAAAGGTACGCCATAAATGAAAAATACAGAATCTTAATTAAAACATAAATATATTATATATCATATATAAATATAGTTTCATCTTAATGGCCACCTTTGAAGGTGTTAGAAGAATATTGAACAATCTTCGTTTCGTGAGGCAGAAAATCGCCAACCACAGAAACAGTATGTTATTTAACCATTAGACAAAGGTGTGTGTAAGTGCAGCTCGAATACTTATTATAAGAACATACTAGTATATTTAAGATACTAGAGTTGTTACAAAATAAATTAATAAAAAGAGTTTAGGGGGTTGGAGAAGCAAAATAAAACAAAAGGACTCAAGTGAAGGCATTACCTTAAAATCGGGTAACTCCCTTTGGTTTGAGATCAAAGGCTTCCTTGGTAAGACTTATGCCCAATGTGAGGCTTCAAGGAGTTAGAGAGGGATTTGGAGAGACAAAATGGGCAGGTTTTGGCTGAGCCAAAGGCTTTGGAAGTGTGGGTAAGGAGGTAGAGCTGGGGGCCTTTTATAAGAGGAGAGGAGGGGCACTCTTGGAAAGGTATAAAATGTAACTTTATTTTCAAATGAGTTTCAAATTTTAATGGTACCACATTGATGTGTTTCGAGGATAAGGTGATAAGGGTTCTAAATCCACCCATCCAATAGGTTTTGGACATGTTTAAGTCTTATATTTTACATTATCTTTCCATTTTATTTAAATCGTTAAATAATGAGGTCATCACAGCATCATCATGATGTCATAAATAATTTAATTTATTTAATGTCTAAAAATTATAAAAAAATACTATGATGTAGGAAATCGTTTTATATTTTAAATTAATATTTATAGTCCAAAAGATCATTTATTTAGACAAAATTAAAAATATTTTACTTAGGTGATACATTCTTTGTTACATTTAACATTCTTTAAAAATAAAAAGATAAAAAGTCACTTTCTCACAAAACTGATTCCATGGGGCCCCCAAGTTTGGCACAAAGAATCCCATGGTCGGCCATGAGACTACCAGTAGCCTTAGGACACATTTTGTGGTCATTTTTTATTATTATGATATTATTTTATTATCTTTAACTACCCGATTACTCATTAATCAAGATAATTAAAGATAATTACCGTCGTTACTATTCATAATGTCCAAAAACAAAAGAGTCTTAATTACATAATTTGGACCTTCTGATTGCAAATATGTAATTCATTTTACCAAATTCCAAACACATAAATTGCAATAATTAATTCAAAAAAACTTCCCGTTGTCAAAACAAATAGCAGGTTTTTTAGAAACAATATTTATGAAAAGGTTGGCACTTGTTTATGCCTAATTCCAAAGTGAAATTAATCCCAATGACCATCATTCAATTACATGGTAAAAATATATTATAATTTCACTTTAAAACCAATTCAAAATATAATCTAATCATATAAATAAATTAGATTAAAAAGAGGTTTTGAATTAAAATACAACATTTTTCACTATTCATTAAAATTTGAACTTTTCGGAAAAATACCAAAAATTTACACAAAGTAAATTTTGATGTCCCGATTCTAAATAATAATTTTATTTTGTCAAATATAACACATAAAATTTTCAAAAGTGGATTTAAAATAGGTTCTCCATCAAAAGGCGGTTTATCGATCTTTTAAAGAATATTAGAATGTTTACGCTTAAAATCTGGATTCATTTGCATTTTTAATCCTCTAACATTTAATGTAAAGAGTAAAAATATTTTACAAACATATATAATCATTTTTTATTTAGTTCTGTTCATTCCCGCCATTAAAACGGCTAGGCGTTAACTACCATTTAAAATAATATTATTTTATTATTAGAGTGCAACGTAAGATTCCCAAGAAACTCGTTATTGCATATTGGGTACGCCATCGAGCATAGCATCCCCTTTAAAGTAATATTAATATTTTATTCACAAATATGGATAAATATAAAGATGTCATATTCTTTATTTACCTGGGGTGTTACAGTTATCCCCAATATGAATTCATCATATACTTTCAATCCATATTACCTAATTCAAAATATGTTACCTTGCACAAGTATTGGTGTATTGAACCCAATACATTAATAATACTTACCCCATAATTCATTTATTATATCCTAAAAAATCAAGATTCATGGGAATTGAAAAATATTTTACTATTTTGATAAAAATTAGACATATATTCCTAAATTCAATAATATGTGGATTTAATTGATTTATTATTATTTTATCAATAAAATACCATTACCAAATATTAATAATGATATTTTGATGAGTAATGGTGAAAAAAATTACCAGTTTGAGCCTAAGAATATTGAAAATAAAAATTATCTATTTTAAGTTAAGGGAATATCATGTTGTTCGATATTGACATGATTACCAAAATGATTGGATAATTTTGACGGAATCATAGTAGTCTTATTATATTAAAATTGAGGTCATTGATGATCAGTTTTCACTATCTATAGAGAATATATGGTATGAGATAGTAAAAGAACCATATCATTCTAAATGACAGTTTTATTCTCTACAATTACATATTTTCACCAGCTAAAATTGATTTCATCCATTACAGCTCTCAAATATTTATGGATAGTGGTATGAAAAATGAATTGAGTATTCAATGAAAACTCTTATGAAATACCAGTTATATTTAACACCCTGTGATTTTAAAATAAGAACATTATATTCGATAGTGTATATGACACACAATACCAAGCTTGTAAAAAAATATAACACATCAAGACTTTATGATATATTTATTTTTAAATAAATTTAATATATTAAATATATTGAATTATGTGAAACACTGATTTTTTATTATGTTATATTAAACACTGATTTAACCTTCCATTACACATAACACTCAGTTTATCTTGTATTATATGCAACACCGAGATTAAATAATATGTAAAATATTTTTAAAATATTATTATTTAAAATAATAGTTATCAACTAGAATTTAAATTTGAGGGTATTAATAATAAAATATATATTATGAAAATTATGGTTACTTATTGATTAGTAATAAAATAAGAACCATTTAGAAGAAAAATAAATGTTTTCTAAAAATATTTTTTATCTAAAATATGGATTGATCTCTCTTTGCATACATAATTTAAAACTAATTTTTAAAAAAAATTATAAACATTATTTTAAAAAATAAAATTCATTTCTGAAATCATAATATCGAAATTAACTTAGGTTTAATTTTTTGAATTTTTATGAAAAGATTCATTTGTTGATGAACAATTAAAAATACTGAATTTTAAATGAATTCTATCATCTCATTTAACTAATTTAAAGTGATAAATTATATTTTTAATTGGTTTTAAAGTATAATTAGTAAAATTTTATATAAAATAATAAAATTTAGATAATTTTAATCTTTTTAACATTGAAATTAGATATTAAAACTTTATAAAATTTTGAACATTTTCACTTAAAAACCTGCATTCTCGTCACTTTTACGCGATTAATTTTAAATTAAATTTCTTCAATATTATGAATTGAATTTTTAAAAATGGATTCCATATTTATAATAATAATAATTTATAATTAATAATAATTTCAATATATTTTTCATCAAAATGAGTAATGAATGTAGTAAACAATTTACTAAAGTTAAGGTAAAAATGGGATTACCAGGGGTTAATCTAAAATGATTTGGGTAAAAATAACCTATAAACGTGTCTAAAATCTATTGTATGGACATATTTTTGAACATTATGAAACTAAATTTTGGTAATGGACAATTTTTTACCCTTTTAAATATGAAAAACATTGTAGCACTCAATTCTTTTCAAAAATACCAAGTTTGTCCTCTTCCCCGCTAATAAAAGGTCACCCCGTCACTTCTCTTATTCAAAAAATCACACCTCTTTGGTTTTTAAAATAACTACACAAATAACTTTAATAATATCTTCCCCTCATATTATAATCCTTATATTTTTTAGAAATATATCCTAGTAAGGCTTTAGTTCAAACCTAATGAGGATACCCAAAGAATATGTAATGTTCTTTAATAGGCATCTTTATATTATTTATTTTTACACCTCCTTAAATTATTATTAAACCATGATGATATATTAAAATCATTATCTTCCATATACTGATATTTTATTATAATAATGGCATGAAATGCAACCTTCTTTACTTTCATCAAAGGGGTTATGAAATCATCATTCATGTGTATGTTGGACTACCGCCTCGCAAACCTATGGCATTCGTTCTTTCGTTAACACCTTTCATGATTGGGTATAATGATGGATCTAAATTATTTATATGATATTTATTACATAATAATACCTATGGAGTTATTTTATCTCATTTATCATGTTACCTTCAATTCCCTTGGAGATTCTATAATGTCGCTCATGTGTAAGGCGGACTTCGGCAGCACAAAGCGATGAGATTCATCTTTCACTAACGCTTCACATTGAAGGTGATACGGATAGATTAAATGATTATATGTGAAATAAATTTACTAATTAATATATTCATGACATACTTATCATTATTTAAAGATATCATATCATTTTATTTATTACCTTTTTCACTAACTTAAAGATGATGACATTGTTTCTATACGTGTGGATTACCACCTTCAAGAAGCAATGTGACTCTCTTTTCAACACCAAACCACATGAAAGATATATATATACATATATAATATTATAAATATTATATTATTATCATTATTTAATTATAATATATTACTTACCTTATTTCCATAATGATCACTGTAAAATGGAAATATTACTCATCCGTATGTATGGTATGCTGACTTCATGATCGTAAAGTACTTTATTTCTCATAACCATCTTTCAATATTGGTTTTAAAAGTAAAATTTTTGTAAAAATAATATAATAATATCATGATTATTATTATATATATTATATGAAATTAAAATAAATTCAATATTCATATCTTATATGAAGAAATATGCATGATAAAACAAGGCAGTTATTACCCGAAATAATGAAACTAAAGAATGATAATTAATGTACGGTTGATAAGATGTTATAAAAAGATAATATATAATAGTATAAATATTATTATAGTTCTGGTATAACTTAATAATAGGATTAACAAAACTATACTATATGTTAAATCATTTTCAACCAAAAGGAAGTTTGAGGTAAGGTATTTCATCTTAATTTCATTTCATTAAGGCACATTACAATGTTATGCACCTAATTTCTTTTACATGGTATATATACTGAACCTTTTGACATGTAATATCAGGAATACTTCATTATTAATAGTATATTAAGTTCAATAAAAATTATTTCATCTAAGGGTATTTGACATAAGGGTTACCATGTGGTAAATAATTACATAACTCAATTTCTTTTCATTGGTTTATATTACTTCTTTATCATATTTGATATTCTAAGAATATTTGTGAATGGAATTTTTGTTGTATTATTCAATATTTCAACTTTTTTATGTGGATTTATTATTGATTCACATATTTTATTCATTGGTTAATTCCCACTTCAATATTATGATCATTGTAAGGGTTTATTTCATAATCTAATTCTAATCAAGAATATTTATTATTTAATTTCAATTGAAGGAAATTATTTGACTATTTTATAATAAATGCATTTATTTTTCCTATCCTCTATTTACTCGTGAAAATTTCATGTAATAGAACCATTTTCCTTTTATTTGGTACTTAAATTAATTGGTAAATTGTTTTTGAGAAAATTTTACTTCATTTCTTTTTTCATTCATAAATTTTTTTTCATCAAAAACCATGTTTCCTAAAAAATATTTTCAAAAAAATTATTAAAATTTTCAAGATTATTTATTAAATACATTTTCACCCATTTTGTCTTTTTAAAAAAATTAAAAGGAATATACTTATCATTTTTTGGTCAAGTAACTTTTCTAACCATTTTACTATATAAAAATATTGTTATTTTAAACTTGTATAGAATGTATAGAATTACTCACTTCCATGACAAAAATTTCTTTGAACCTTCCTTTTTAAAGAAATTTTTTTCCCCAATAATATGGAATTTCTTAGTTTTTAATAATTATTTTAAATGAAAATTATCTTCAAAATTTTTTATGTTTTAAAAAGTGATTTTCAATTTGAAAATGATAGTTTCCTCAAGAATTTTTTTAATGGTATTTTTATGGTATTTCAGTTAATTAATGAAAAAAACCATAATTTTATACTAGGTATATTTTTTGATATAATTCTTATTTTCCCCAAGTATGGGTTTTGATTATTTTGACTAAGTATAGTATTGAAATTCACTTTCTTATTTTATTTTGTATTCATTAACATCCCTTTGAAATATTCACATTAATGTGATCATTAGACATTAAATTTCCTCAAAATGTCAATATTATATATCAAAGATATGCTTAATTCTTAAATAGTATCACATTTATACATAATTTGTTTTAATTTAAAATATATTTGATTAATTCGGTAAATTTTGATAAATATATATTATTTACTCAATAAGGATATTTGATGATAAGTCACATTGTTATTTATTAAATCGATTATTCTATATATGAGGAATGCTTTGGACATGAATTTCCTAGGTTTGGGACCATTTATAAAAAGTCCCTAAATTCATCTATATTCTCATGGTATTAATCAATTGGTTATCCATAGTTAAATGATTTTTTACCAATTATATTTTAAAACATATTTTGAAACATATTGATGGTAAGGTATCATGTTCCTAGGAAACATGATGTTTGATAATTAATAATTTCCTTTCTTCATAATTTATTTATTATTATCCATGATATTTTCTCATTGATGTTATCTCTAGATACATTTCATTCTCAATTATTTATTAAATGGTTTGTGTTTTCAGTTATTTCCTTTTCAATAATGATTATTCCTTATTTATTCATGCATTCAAGTTGTTTTAATGGAATTTGTGTTCAGTTATATATCTTTTAATATTGATTATTTTTATTAATTCATGATAGATTCCACTATACTTAACCCTTACTAAGCATTTGAGCTCACCATTATTTTTTTCTTTTCACCAGGATTCCATGAATTTTACTATGACTGATATATAGGGATGTTATATAAGGAAGAATGATATTCTCCAAAAAACATATGTTTTAATTTTTGAATTCAAATGTAATATGGGATTCATGTATGTATCTAGTTTACCAAGACTAATAAACTATTTTTCCCTTTGGGATGTGATTATTTATATCATATTCCAATGTAATAAAGTAAGAACTAGCTCCAGGATACTAGGTTAGGTGTCACTAAAGTTTCAATCAAATTATTTTTATTAGAATCCATGGGAAATATATTAACAAAAACATATATTAACGAATAATCTCTATGATAGGCTTTGAGGATAAGTATAGAATAACTTTCTAAAGGTTTTTTTAAAGAATAAATTATGTGGTTTTTCCTATAAATACATCCATGTGTGGATACTACAAGTACAAGTGGTTCTAGAATAAGGGTACCTAGGTGTAATAACATTTAAATGGGTGAATTGGGCTTGACCCGATCATCACCTGGTTCATGATAATGATCCTTAATATGCACCTGGTTTGACACACTTGGGTTATATTCATAGGATAATTCACATTTCCTTTACAAACCATTATAAAGGATTTGAGTAGATTATTACAATGAATGTCCTAGGTTAAACCTAATTTTACTTATTTTCAAAATAATTTTTCCCAAAGGAATGGAAAAATGTTTTACATGTGGAATATAAGGGCATAATGTAATTAATTTATGGGGAAAATTAACATTACAAAGGGAGGAAATTAATATAATCCGAGAGATCTATTTATTATTCATTTCCTAATATATGGGGAGCATGGGAATTATCTAAATCAATTCCCCATTCTAAATATAAAACACTATAACAAAAAGGACCTATGTTGAAATAAAAAAAGATGAAGTATTTATCTATTGGATACAAAAATATTAGAAGTATTTTTTTTGACCAATTATATTTTGGATATAATAATCATGAAACATCTAAGGATTATGTGAAATTGTAGATGAATATATATGTCTTCATTAACTTAAGATTCATGGATACCATCATGGGTTATGAGTTAAAGATTTATCATAAGTATAAAGTCTTAATCATCTCTTATTAAAAAAAATTGTAGTAGGAATTTCTCATAATTAAGGATATTTTGTAAAACATTTATAGGAATTAAATGCATTGGTTTAGTGTATGTTTTAGTGAAAATATTATTTGAGTAATAATGCCATTAAATTTTGTAGACATATGTTTAATGTTGTAGATAATATTTAGGGTTGATATGATATTTAATGGTATTTTAATAATAGTCAAATAAGATTATTGTACTTTTCAAAAAATGTATTAAAAACATAATAAAAAGGATATTTAATTATTAATTTTATTTTAAGGATGACCATCTAATATTTTTTGGTAATTTTATAGTAATAATATTAATATAGTTTAGAAAAAGGACAACCAGCATTATGGGTGACAACCCATCATGTTTAGAAACCCCATGGGAATTGAACCCATAACCGAAGGATGATAAGGGTTTATCACCTACCACTATCATATATGATTTACTGGTTAATATCTCATTGATTTTGTTAAAATATTTGAAAAATAAATATTAATGATGAACCATTGGTCTTACCTTAGAGGTTTATATATTTATTTACAATAACTTGTGATAACCATGCTATTTTTTGTAAATATTTAGAGACAGAAGGGAAGACATGTCATCCTATATATATTATACAATATTTTAGAAGTAAATTTTAGTAATTAAGTAATAAAAAATTTATTTTTTGATATTCATTTATTATAGTTAAGAATGAATTGGAAATTTGCTAAAAAAAACCAAAGGATGAAATTTTAGTTATGAAAAATAAAACATAGAAATTATGTATATTTCATTGCATTATTTGATATTAAGAGAATTCATCAACATTGAGGAACATGATACTTAAATAAAATTATATCCGCTTACCCTCAATTATGATGATATTAATAACCTTTTTCACATGTATGTGATTTATGGTATTGAGGTCCTTAATAGTACATTTATCATTCTTTTTTTTGGATCAATGGCCTCAATCACTCTATATAAATATTTAAAATTTTCTTCCATGTACATGTCTTGACTTTACACCAATTTTCTCTTACATGGAAACCTAGTTATGTGCTATTATATATGATCTATTTTCTTGAATTTCTATCTTATTTAAAAGATATTTTATTAATCCTATGTTTGATGTCAATTTTCAATAATGGTATTTTTAGACTTCAAACCCTTTATTACCAAGATCAATTTTAAATTATGAGGATGAAATTTATTTAATGGGGGTAGAATTTAACACCCTGATATTTTAAAATAATAATTTTATATTTCATAGTTTATATGACACGCAACACCAATCTTAAAACAAAATATAACATCCTGAAACTTTATGATATATTTTATTTTAAATAAATTCATTATCTTAATTATATTTCAATACACACAATGATGATTTTGAATTTTATTACATGAAATACTGAGTTTATCTTGTGTTATATACAACACTTAGTTTAACTTTGGTCACACAAAACACTGAGTTTAAACAAAATGTTAAATATTTTTACAATATTATTATTTACTATAATAGTTATAACCTAAACATTAAATTTTTTGGTAGCAGTATTAATAACTAAATTATGAAAATATATGGTTATCTATTGATTAGTAATAAAATAAGAATCATTTAGAAGAAAAATAAATGTTTTCTGAAAAAACTGTATTTTTCTAAAATATGAATTTTTCAAACATTGTGCACAAAACATAAAACTATTTTTTATACATTTATAATTTTTATTTTCAAAACCAAACAAGTTTTTTGAAATCAAGATATCATAATTATCTTAAGAGTAGTTTTTGATATTTTTATGAAAAGTTTCATTTATAATGAATAGTGAAAATACTAGATTTTAATTGATGACTATATTTTCATTTAAATAGTTTATAATTTTGAATTATATTTTTAATTTGTTTTAAAGTAATATTAGTTAATTTTTTTATCAAATAATTAAATTTAGGTAATTTTAAGATTTTTCATATTGAATTTTAATATAAAAACTTTTGAAACTTTTGAGCATTTTCACTTAAAACCTGCTTTCTCATCACGTTTGTGGGGTTTATTTGAAATTAATTTTTTTTACTTCTATGAAAGTAATTTTGAAAAGTGAATTTAATATTTGGTATCATAATAATTTAAAATTTATAATAGGTTAAACTTAATTTTTGACCAAATTGAATAGTAAGTGTAGTAAAAATTAATTACCATGGGTATGGTAAAAATGGGATTACCAGTAGTTAAATAAAAAATATAATGGTATAAAGGACATATAAAGTTGTATAAAAACTATTTATTTACCATATTTCGAACATTACACCTATAAGGTTCATTAATGTCTCATTATAGACCCTTGAAAAATATGAAAAACCTGGGAGCACTCAATTCTTCTCAAATATACCAAGTGTGTATTCTTCCCCACTTATAAAAGGCCACCCCTTTTCCTCTCTTCTACACACCTTAAAACCTCTTTATTTTAGATAATGCCTACTCAAATAACATCCCAACATCCCTCCAATAATCCTAGAAGGCTTAATTTTGGGAAAAATTCATCCAAGGGAGGCTTTAGTGAAAACCTAAGGAGGATACATGACTGAATGGACCAAAGGCCTAATTTTTTATTTCTTTATGGATTAACCACTTTTAAGGGTAATGGGAGAAACCACACATGACTTCACAGACATAGAAACCTATCAACCCATAACAATACTACTAATAAAAACCCCTCCCCATCATCAACAACATTATGGAAATCCACCACTATTGCATAGCTGCCCAGCAAGCTGTCCCACACAGAAAATCATAGGCCTAGTACCGATGGTTGTGCCATACCCTCTCAATCTTCCAAATCCGAATAGCCCTATACAATAAAATATACTTACTCTAAATCCTCATTTGAATCTTCATTATATAATTTCTGGAACAATTTATCAACCAAATAATAAAATCAACAAACAACTGATTCTTCCTGCCAAGGGGAACTTTACAAATAAAACACACCACCACACCAATGTTGTTAACACTACAAATCCATCATCCAATCCTCTAAAATAAACGCCATCAAAATGAACTGCAAAACTCTCGATATTCAAAACCACTTCCAAAATCCAAAACCAGATCATCCCCCCTCTGATCTTCTTTGTAGCCAACATCGATCCACTCTAGGATAATGAATCACATTGGATCCATTTTTGGGTTGAACCAACACCGACCTCATATCCCAAAGTGAGATCCATCTCTGAGTGTTCCTAAAATCTAAAGCACTACATGGACGCCAGATTCATTGCTAAGCCAAGATCATCACCAGATCTATCACTAATCTAAGATCTATGTAGGATCTTCCACTAATATGAGGTCAAGAAATCCATTGTCGAGCTGAGGAAAGATAGTCATCACCAAGTAATCTAAGGCAAGATGTTGCCAACACGAGGACGAGACAACCATTATTGAGCCGAGGAGGAGATAATCATTTTCGAGCCGTTGCCAACCTATGGAAGAAGAAGTTGACGCTGATCCATATAAGCCAAGATAGAATAGGGAAGGGGAATATATAGAGAGGAAACCCTATGTGGAATGAAATGTAGAGGGACTTTCCACTTTAAGGCTCTCTAAGGAGGATACCTAAAGAAGAAGAGGTAATGTTTTTCAATGAGCATCTTTATTTTATTTTTTTTCTCAACCTTCTTAAATATTTTTTAAACAGTGCAGATATAATATCATCATTATCTTCCATATACTGTGATTTTTTCATAATATTATAATTTTATTCAACCTTCTCCACTTCTATCATATGGGTTACAAAATCACCATTCGTGTGTAAGGCGGACTACAACATCATGAACTGATATCATTCATTCTTCTATTACCACATTTCTTAGTTGTTTATGATAATGGATATAAAGTGTTTATAATATATTTATAACATAATTATACCTAAGTATTCATTTTATAAAATCTATATTTTTACCTTCCATTTTTTAGGAGATACGATAACGTCACTTGTCTGCATAGTAGACTACCAACTTGTGAAGCAATGTGATTCATATTTCACTAATGCTTCACATGGAAGGTGATAAGGATAAATTCAATGATTATATATAAAATAAATGATATAATTATTATATTCATGAAATATTTATCATTATATAAAGATAATATATCATTTTATTTCTTACCTTTTCACTCACATAAAGATGATAACATCATTTGAGTACGTGTGGACTTTTTCCATCGTGAAGTGATGTGACTCTCTTCTCACCACCACACCACATGGATGATATATATAATTAAATAATATGGAATATATGATATTTTTATCATTAATTAAATATAATATATTATTTAACTTATTTATATATAGATCATTGGAAAATGGAAATGTTACTCATGTGCATGCACAGCCTATCATTTCCAAGAACTTAACGTACTTAATTTTTCATAACATTCTTTCATGATTAGTTTTAAAAGTAAAATTGATGTAAAAAATATGATAATTTTTTATTGATTATTATTCTGGAGATGATATAACTATATAATATAATCATGAACTAGATCTTCTATGATGAAATATGAAATAAAAAACAAGGCAATTAACACCCAAAACAATGAAAATAACGAAATATTATTAACTAACAAGGGATGAGATGTTATAAAATAATAATATATGATAATTTAAATTTTAATAATGTTTTAGTATAAGTTAATAACTCATTAAAAAACACTGTATAGGAGGTTAAATCACGTTCATCCGAAAGGAAGCGTGAGGTAAGGGACTTTGTCTCAATATCATTTTATTGAGACACATTGTAATATTATGAACCAAATTTATTTTATATTGTGTATATACTGCCCCTATTGATATGTAATATCATAAATAATTTATTATCCATGTTATTTTAGTTTTATTTGTATTATTACATCAAAATTAATTTTAATTAATAGTTACCAAGTGGTAAATAATTTCATAACCCAATTTCTTTTATTGGGTTATATTACTTCTTCATCATCTTTTATATTCTAAGATTATGAGTGAAACGATATTTGATTTTCTTTTTTTATATTTCCACTTATTTTATGTGGATTTTTAGTTAAAATAGATAATCCATTCATTGCTTAATTCTCAATTAAAAATTATTATCATTTTAATGGTTTATTTCACAATCTCATTCTAATCGAGATTATTATTTATTGAATATTAGTTAAAGGAAATTATTTGACCATAACCTAATAAAACCATTTAATTTTATTCTCATATGTTTATTCATAATATTTTAAAGTAATAATATAATTTTCCACTCTTTGGTAAATAACTTTATTGAGAAAATGCTTTTAAGATAATCCCACTTCATTTCTCTCTTCAGTCAGAAATTTGTTTTCATCCAAAACCATGATTTATAAATAATATATAAAAATATTTTCAAAAATGTTTTTAAAATTTTAAAAATTATTTATTAAATAAATTGTTACCCATTTGGTATTTTTGAAAAATATTTTCAAATGAATCTTCTTTTCATTTTTGGATCAAGAAACTTTTATAACCTTTTTATAGTTCAACAAAATGTTTTTTTAACTTGTACGGCATGTACAGAATTACCTCTCACCTTGGCCAAAATTTCATTAAAGCTTCCTTTTCAGGTTAACAATTTTATTTTAAATAAATTTTTTTCCTAATATTATATAAATTCATATTTTTTAAAAAATATTTTCAAATAAAAATATTTTCAGAATTTTTTATGTTTTAAAAAATGATTTTAAAATGAAAAGTATATTTTCATCACAAATGTTTTTAATGATACTTTTATAGTATTTCTATTCATAAATTATAGACACTTTATTTTACACAGGTGATATTTTGTGTTGATCTCATCCTTATTCTTCCTCTGGTTATTTTATGATTATTTTCACCAAGGATAGTATTGAAATTCACTTTCTTGTTTTATTTTGTAATCATTAACTTCTCCTTGAAATATTCAATTTCATGTGATCATTAGTAATTAAATTTACCCTAAATATCCATATTATTTATCATGGATATTATTATTTTTTAAAAAAAATTATTTTTGTATAGGATGTTTTACTTTTAAAGTTATTTAATTGACTACGGAACTATTGATAAATACATATTCTTTAATCAATATAGATATTTTATGATAAGTCACATTTTTTGAGAATTAAATTTATTATTCAATATATGAGGAATGATATTGATATGCATGACATGGGTTGGGGAAAATTTATAGAAATCCCCTTGATGCATCAGTATTCTCATGGGATGAATTAAATGGCTAGCCATAGTTATATGGGTTTTCACCCTGTATTTTTTAAACATTATTTTGAAAGGTCTTGATGGTAAAGGTATGATATTCATAGGAAACATGACATCTAATAATTAACCATTTCCTTAATTTAGAATTCATTTATTATTTTCTAAGATATATTAACAAAGATATTATCTATAGATTCATTTCATTATCAATCATTGATTACATGGATTGTGTTTTTAGTTATTTAACTTTACATATTGATTATTATATAACTATTCAAGTGTCAAGTTATTTAAATGGAATGTGTGTTTAGTTATTTAACTTTCCATATTGATTACACTTTTTTATTCATGATATATTCCATTATACCTAACTCTTACTGATCATTTGAGCTCACTGTTATTTGGTTTCCTTTCCCCAGGATTCCATGAAGTTAACTATTATTGGTATAAAGGTATGTAAAAGATAAAATAATTATATTCTCTAAAAAATGTGTTTTATTTTTTCTATTCAAATTTAATGTGGGGATTATGTGTATATCTATTTTACCAAGGCTACTAAACTATTTTGACTTTCAGGCTGTGATTCTTTGTATCTTATTCTAGTGTAATAAAGAAGGCACCGGCTATGATCTACTAGAGATGGGGTAGCTACATGTTGTCCCTATGATTATATAACCTCCTATAATATATTTATATCTCTAATGAGGTAAAATAATATAATTTAGAGTTTTGGATAACAATTCCCATATCAGTCATATGATAAGACATAGGTGGTAGTAAAAATCAATGTAAAAGTATATAGCATCCCATGTATTATTCAATTAAAACAAAAATTATTCTAACATAGTTAAAGATGTCTCCATGTCACTTCATATGCTGTTTTTATAACATATACTACAATTTAAAACGTCCAACAATATATATGTATGATATGTTACTTATGATACACTCAAGATGCAATATATTTATGATTCACTTATATTGTAAAACACTTGGAATGTAATTAAATCATAATAAACCCAATGTAAATTTTTTCATTAATCCAAAATCCCTCCCAAGATATTTTAGAAAGGACTGAATTTTTTAAAAAGTGTTGTATGAGATAATATGGAAGAATATGATTAATGGTGTTGGTGATAAATGAACTCTACATGGCCTACATACATACCCTAAAGGAAAAAATAGAATCTTTAGATAATAATCTTAACCAAAATGGATATTTCTATGAAGAAAAATCTATTTTTATCATAATCATGAAGATATTTTAAGTAATATATTAGTGGGGGCTAAAATAAAAGTCTCCAAAAATAAAGATCATCTATGAGGTGGGAATACTCAAACCATCTAATGTCATGTGAAGGAATCACCCAAGCTAACTCATGCAATGTAGTGGAATCTAATGACTCGAGTGACATAGTGATTTGATTAATAGATGGTTAATACTTTATAATAATAATTTTAAAACACCCTAATTACCTATTTTTATTTTTTATATTTTTATTTTATTTCTTTTTCTATGTGTCTAATATTGTTATTCCCCACTAAAATCCTATTTCCATATGGGGATAACCTTTTTTGTTTATCTTTGGGGTGAGAACCAACCATTTTATACCAAATTTAATGAAATATATTTTCATTCATTATTTTTTCAATTACATGTATTTATAATGTGAATCCTAAGTTATGGAGACAATGATGTCACTATATAACTAGAGTTTAATTCTATATTTGTTTCACAAACATATAAAAAAAACTTCCACTTTTAATATTAACTAAAATAAAATAGTTTTATGTGACTATAAGGGATGTGTTGTCGTTATCATAGGCTACATATTACAGCAAACCATTTATTTATCATTATAGATGGGTGGGGAGGTCAAGGGATATTCTATTTAATCAATGGTTATCTACTAACAGTAAAAAAATGATCTAAGGGAACATTTATATGTGAGAATAATTTACTTCTTCTTTATATGAGAAAAATATTGAGGGGTCATCATATGAATAATATTCAGTATAATGACTAAGTATGTAATCAACATGAATGGTTTTTTAGAGAATAATGAAGGAATAAATCTTTATAATCACTAATGGATCATACCCACTTCTCATTATAATTTTTATTATCTTCATTTTTATAATTTTATTTCATTAAAATCCCTATTACTCATTTTTTTAATTACATAATAATAAAAAATCAAGAAATCTAAATTATTGAATAATGAACAAAGTGTGTTAACAACCTCCTTGCAAAAAAACACATCGTAAAATTCTTGAAACATTAATTCAATATTGTTAAATTTATATTTGATAAGAACATCAAGATAAATCCATCTATAAATTTTGAATCATTTTTAGGTATATTTAATTCTTCATTATTTTGGTTTTGAACTATTATTTTTATATTGTTTTCATTTTAATTTTTTGATGTTCTTATTATTTAATTTTTTTATCTTCATGATTATATAGATATAACCCACCCCATGGGTGGGCCAAGGGGGACTAATTTTTGTGGTGTTTTTATGTTTGAATAAATTTCCTTTTTTAATTTTTTTTAATGATGAGATGTGGCATTGAGTTTTTTGAGAAGCTAAATTGAAACTTTTCACCATTAATTTCTTATTTCTCACTTCCTCTTCTTATTTAACTGTGGTTCTATTAATTATTCCCTTAATTTTATTGTTATTAATATGATGGGGATAGATAAGAAGTGAATATTATTTTAGATGATAGGCTATGAATTTTGGGATATATCTCGTATTCCTTCCATTTTCAGAAGTTATATAAAAGTAAATTTACTCAACTAAGGAATGATTATTACCACTTTCCACATATTGAAATAAGATACAATGAACATGTGATTGTAAAGTTAAATATCCATACATTTTATAAAGTGATATATGATTGAATAAATGATGTTGATATTTTCCATTGAGTGAGAATAAAAAAATATAAAAAAATAGTACGACAATGAAATTATGCACTTGGTAAATAACCTGAGAAACTCTCACTTTTATTTATTGAAATGATCATATTTATTTTATTCAATTCATAAAATTCTATATCAATCGCATTAAACCCCATCACATTTTACTTCTATAAAATATATATAAAAAACAAAAATAAGTGATAGAATAATATTTATTGTTTATATCCTCCTTATGTGAAAAAAATGTAGTCAATTCCCCAATTACATTCATGGTGTATTCAAATTTATATCTAATGTGAGAACCTTTCAACGTGGATACTTCCATCATGGTTCCCAAAACTGTTTTTCACACACGTATACCCTATGACATCTAATTTCCTCTATATGACTACATAGAATATAATTCCATAATCTCATTTTTTTATATTATGGAATATTCCCATTATCTATAATGTGCCACCTCACATAAGTCTTAGTGATCGAATAGTATCTTGAAATATATCCAATCTCAAAAACCAAACCCTGATGGAAATTTGTACAACTTGGTCCTTATCACGATTCCTTAAACAACATGGGTTTTAATTTTTACAACATAACATCAAATTTCATAATATATAGACCAACATGAATAAATTAAACTACAAATTTTACTAGTCTAATTTTATTATATTAAATAACATGATAAATCATACATTCAATAAGATGTTATACAATACTGTGTATCATCCATATCACGTGATTTTTTTTTTTTGAAAAACCTTTAATTATATATATAATATGTTAAAAATATATGCTACACCCTTCTTAATGGATTTAAACTAGAAGTATTTATTTTTAAGGGCTAGTTTCATTACCTTTACTAATAGAATTAAATTATACAATACTCATATTAAACTTTTTGTATGAAATTAAACTATATGGTATGCCATTTTTTATTTGTTTAAATTGAATTCCCCTCATTCATGAATATGTATTATACTCTTAATGTGAGTATTTACCCTTCAATGTTCTATTTTATAGAGTTAGTTCCATTAAAACTTAATATGGCTCTAAATAATACATAAATCATGTTATCCTTATAAAAAAATATTAAATTTCATGGCATGATTTTATGACATGGACTTATATTATAGGAGTATATTTTATAAATAGGAGTTACAGCCTTATATTAGGGCATTAAAATACTCAACTCAGCATTTATAGACGAGTTTTATACCCTTGTATCATAGATTTAAACAATATGATACCCACATCAACATTTCTATAAGATTTTAAATTTATTATTATCTCATTATTATAAGAATAAAAACTACATGGCTTGACACTCATGTGTAGGTTCGATTATGTTTCTATAGGTATTTAAATCATATAGACCCCCTAAAATATATGGGCTTTAATTTATAATAATGAAGATATTTAGGAAAACTCTTTGATGATGAATACTAATGTAATCTTAATCCTTTTTTTATCAATACTTAAAGCATTATCTCGATACCAAACAACATTAAAATAAAAAGATATATTTATCATATTTTTATATGTCTTTAAAATATAGAAAAATATTTATCACCTTCTTGTATGACTTTCCACAATAGTTAATAATTTATAATCTTCCAAAATTGATTAATTCTACAAATAAAACATTATAGTATTTACGTATGTCTTTAAACATTATATAACCCTAAATTTCCTTCATATGAAGTCTTATAGTGTGAATTTACCTTTACCACCTACTCATATAGTTTATATCTATAGATAAAATTTTATCACCTTCTTATATAATTTTATATTATGGGGAAACCATTATCTTCTTATATTATTATATTAAACTGTTGAGAAACCATTTCCAAATACTCGTATGAATTTAATCTATGTGGAAACCATTACCACACTCTTATATATATTTTATCAATAGTTAAACATAAATTCCTTTCTATATGTAAATTATATCAGTCATTTAAATAAATGTTTTGGAAGTTTAATAACATGATGAATAAATATAAAACGTTTATTAGATATGATAAAATATTTTAAAAGAATTAATTTAAAATGTGAAAAAAAATCAAAAATAGTTTATAAATGGTGTTGAGTAGTAGTTTTATTGAATTTTAAAGCATTAATGTTGAAAATAAAGAAAATTATTATATATTGAATTTAATAAATGTAAGGATAAAGTCAAAGTTCACAATTCTATAATAATGTGAGATAAATTTTTGTAATATTCTTGGTAAAATTATAATGGTGGTGTGATATTGAGATAAATTTTATGAAATATTGAATAAAGATTTACAAATCCCCTCTAATAGTGAAATTATTGTAATTGAGAAGTATAATGTAGAAATATAGGTAATATTGGTAAATATTATTCGAATATAACTTTTTTTTAAAAGATGAACGAAATATTTCAATTTTTATTTGATATTTATCAAGGATTTTAAAAATATTGAATACAATATTTCAAATTCCAAGTAATATTGAATTATATCAGAAAAATAGGAATTTATAACCATCTTGTTTTGTATAAAAATTCATCAGTAAAAATTATTTAATATTGATGAATTTTATTTTCATTAAACATGAAATATATTTATCTAATAACTTCAAGAAATTAAGTGGATTTAAAGGATGGGTGATTTTCAACCATTTCATGAATTGACATTTATGAAAAAAATGTTGAATAACAATTATTACTAAGAAATGTATATATATATATATATATATATATATATATCAGAAGATAATATGATAAAATGGCTTATGTTTATAGTATCAAAGATACTAAACTAATAAAATACATAAAATATTTGAGATATATATCAGTTTTGAGTAAGATGGCATTGCTTTGAGATAAATTCAATTGAAATATGACATATTATCAAAAACCAATAAATATGATAATAGTGTTTATGATAGATATTAAAAAATAGTAACATATGATGGAGAGCTATTTTTTTGTAAAATATGTATTTTTTATCATTGATTAATCCCTATAAAACAGGAATAAATTTTTTATTATTTAGTATCACAATCACATTAATGTATCATTAAAACTAAAAATAGGCTAGTAAACTATCAAAATACTAGTCCATAAAGGGTTTAAAGATATTAATTTTCTCTCATTTTTTAAACATAATAATAAGTGGAAAACCATGAAATATGGAATTTAATGAATGTCACACCAAGAAATAATTTCTCACATCAAGTAACAAACCATATAAAAATAATTCTTCTTGATTTGTTCTTATTTATAATCTTCATCTTTGAGTGAGATTATGAATGATCATTTTTTAACTGATTATGAGGGGACAAATTTTTTAAAATCTTTTCTATCATTGATCCCCCCATAACTCCCCTCTAAACATTCCTTATCCTCAATGACACACTTTAGTTATCATGACTAAAAATCTGAATAATTTTATAAGAACAATAAGTTACTAGGAATGGTATCATCATCTTCATTTTGTGTAGTTGTGAATGTTTATTTTTTGAAATATATAATATATTATTATAACACTATAATAATTTATTTATAAATTCACATTCCCTAGGAATTTGTTTAAGATTTTAATATGTAATGTAAAGAAAATTATTTAAAACTCACATGGAGAATATTTCCATGATTTTTTGATTGAGGATATTGGTGACTTTAATAGCAATAAATTATTTATATAATTTAGTCAATGATGAATATATATTTTTAGGATTGTATGATTATTTTATGTAGTTGTATTATTGTTAATTTTATGCTTCTCCAAGGAATAATATTTGGTGATACCAAATGAGAGTCCACATATTTCAAATATGTAAAGCACTATTTCTATAATTGTATTCAATAAAATTTATTTTTTTGGGTATTTAGTAACACAATGAAGAAAATGGGACATGATATCCATGTATATATTTAGTATTTAACTAAATTATATTTTTAAAGAATTATTATGAAGTGATTTAAAACAATTAAAATTATGGAAATAATTAATGAGGATATATATATATATGATCATTTTATTTAAATATATATTAGATTAAAAGTAATAACAGATGAAAAAGAGAATGAGATTGAAAATAATTTTAAATGAAATATTATGAAACTAACACCCTTGAGAAAACAATGATTGGGAATATTCATTTCTAAGATAGAACAAAGTACTAAATTGTTTCTTTTGGGACTCTCAACAAAAATTCAATTTGATCTATAAAAAATTCACTAACATACTAAGCCCAAAGAAATATATTTTTTATTTATTTATTAAAAAGTCAACATATATAAAAATAATGTCAAATTTTCAATCAAGGTTAAATTGGATAGTTAATTATAATACTTTCCTATTATAGTATATATTTTATAAATTAGTGAATCATTATTGACTTTAATTACTTTGATAAAAATTATATGTTCTCCTACCTTGGGTGAGAACCTTATAAAAACCAGTTTTTCTTATCATTGTTTCATCAGGTCATTTTTTATATTGTTAAGGTAAATATATATAAAGAGGAAGAATCAAATATTAACTTGTAGTATAATATTATTTAAAAACTATAAATCATAAATTTTAGTAACAATTATTTAAACACACATCTTCGTGTTGAATCCAAACTTTCTTAGGGAAAAAATAAAAGGATAATTTGTTTTTATAATCCAATAATTTTAAAACAATCCCTCTATTCAAATTTTCAAAAAGAAACCAACCTTTTCAAATATTTCAAGAGAAAAAAATTATAAACTATTTTTCAAAACATTTTATTTTATGCCATGATTTTTTCTTTTCTAAATTAATATAAAACATTAAAAATAAAAAATCATCACACACCAAATCCATTTAAAATATTTCAGGATTTAATATTATTTTCCCCTAAAAAAATATTTATAATGTAACGCCCCGACCCCAACTACCCAGAGTCGGTGCATTACTTCATAACATTGGCATGATCACAAAAGATCAAGTCTCGAAAGACCGATTAGTTTAGTATCCTTGAAAACACTAGATACATTCGTAAACGTTACATTACATCATAAAGTGAAAAACTACAATAACATAGTCTCCATAGTCCACACTTTTATCCTCTTCAGACTATCCCTGCAGGTCATTCATAAAATACTTCTTCACATCCTGGAAAATATTAAAACATTGAAAGGGGTGAGCTCAGATGCTCAGTAATGTTAACAATATAGCGGAAGCTTTCATAAATAAACATTAACATTTAAGGCAAAGTATAACTAAAACAAAAGCCTTTTAAACATGAACTTCAACATAGTATGGAAAAAGTAAATTGAGATAATGCCATTTACTTCTTCACATGGATATTCTACTGGTCGAATAATCACATGCAATATCAATAACCACTTTCATAATGATGGAATGCATAATGCCAGACTATCATAACCACATAGTCAAGGCCTCGTGCCAAGACCACAAATAATATTTTGTCAAGGCCTTGTGCCAAGACACTAGTTTGTCTCATGAGACCTGCCGATGCATCGAGGAGCTATAGCGGGCTCCACCCGTCATTTATTAAGTCCAATACATTCCTCATATGAATAGGTTTAAACATATCATAAACCATAACATAATCGTATCACATAAAACATGCATAAAGTAAACATAACATTTCCACATTTCAATCACAAGATTTCAATACAACACATTGATATAATAAAAATGCTTTCAAAACCATTTTCAAAACCAAAATAAAAGAAAGTTAAAACATTGTATTTATTTTTCATTAAAAAAAGTGATGGCTTGTAGAGGAAGCTAAAACTCAAATAATGGTCATGGCGGCGGGGAAGTCTTTGTCGCCGAATATGTACGGAAAGAAAAACATTCCCTTTTTTTTGTTTAGTAAACCACTTCGTATAAAAATATTCCTTTTGAATAAACGTAAAAGTCAAACGGGTTTATACACCGTATAAAAGAAGGTTGTGTAGAAAACAAAATATGCCTCAATGAAAGGATATTGAGATGAAGTCCCATAAAAGATAATTTTTAAAATAAAATAGATCTATTATGTGTATTCACTATAGGTACACATAAAGATAGTAAAAATACAAAATAAGACATAATAATATCATGACATAATTTGAAAGTAGGAGATTAACCCAAAGAATGGAAGTTGGGTTAAGAAATTCCCTTACCTCGTGTCTGACTTGACTCAACTGTTCTTTAACCTCCTGAATAATAAACTAGATTTAATATATTCATTATTAAGAACCATTTTAAATTTCATTATCCTTATTATATCACTTATTACAATGATATGAACATTATGTAATTATTTAAGTTAATAACGGTTGTTTTGTCGATCTTTGGTACTTGAGTCAACAATAAACTTCTTATAATTACAAGTTGTTTATGTGGTAGAATATCCATTATCTCCAGAATTATATTCATGATTTAGATGTCATATATATCTTATATATCTGGTATATACATTCATTTAAAATATTACGTAACATTTAGAGGTACGAAATGAAATGCACCGTTCATGGAGACGGTAAGCCGTACGTACGCATGAATGCTACTTTCATTTCAATTTCATATTTAATGGAACAAAATCATAATTATATAAATGTATAATATAATTCCAGTATAATATACTGCATAATACCATTTACTCCATCCTTTATACATCCCACATATGGCATTAACGATTCAAATCACTTTGAGGGGGCGGTAGTCCGCACTTCCTAAAATGAAATTATCGCGTTTTACCCATAATGGAAATCATAAAGTATGCCATAAATGAGAAATACAGAAGCATAAGTAAAACATAAAAATATTATATATCATATATAAAAATAGTGACATCTTAATGGCCACCTTTTAAAGTGTTATATGAGTGTTGAACAATCATCGTTTCGTGAGGCAGAAATTCGCCATCCACAGAAACCGTATGTTCTTTAACCATTAGATGTAGGTGTGTGTAAGTGTAGCTCGAATGACTCTTATAAAAACATCCTAGTATATTGAGGATACTGTTGTTGTTACAAAATAAATGAATAAAAAGAGTTTAGGGGGTTGGAGAAGAAAAATAAAACAAAACAACATTAGAGAAGACATTACCTCAAAATCGGGTAACTCTTTTTGATTTGAGCCAAAGGCTTCCGTGGGAAGAGTTCTGCCCAAAGGGAGGCTTCTAGGAGTAAGAGGGGGAAGTTGGGAGAGTATATGGGCAGAGTTTGGCCGATCCAAATAGCTTGAAAGTGTAAATGAGGTGGGAGAGGTGGGGGCCTTTTATAAGTGGAGAGGAGGGGCTCTTTTGGAAAGATTGAAATGTTACATTATTACACAATGATTTTCGGATTATAAAGGTCCCACACTTATATAATTCGTGGACTAGGTGATAAGGGTTCTAAATCTACCCATCCAATAGTCTTTGGACAAGTTTAAGCCCTGGATTTTACATTAACTTTTCATTTTATTTAAATCGTTAAATAATGAGGTCATCGCTGCATCATCATGATGTCATAAATAATTTAATTTATTTAATGTCTAAAAATTATAAGAAAAATACTATGATGTAGTAAATCTTTTTAGCTTTCTAATTAATATTTATAATCAAAATTTGGACTTGTGTAACCCCACTTAAAAACTGTTTTAGTAAAACAACTCATGTTTGTGTCAATTAAATTTTAACATTAAATAAATATATATTAATGTCATTTTCCAACTAAAGTGGCTCCATGGGGTCCTCAAGTTGACCCATGGGTTGTCTTGGTCGTCCATGACTCATCCAATAGGAGTAGGACATTTGTCATGCTCATCTCATATTATTAAAACATTATTTGTACCTTAAACTACACTAATTACCTCTAATCGCGAT
Source organism: Viscum album (assembly GCA_963277665.1). Lineage (NCBI taxonomy): Eukaryota > Viridiplantae > Streptophyta > Magnoliopsida > Santalales > Viscaceae > Viscum > Viscum album. Next base: position 1,406,184,668 of record OY728119.1, read on the forward strand.
TAAGAACTTAAAAGTTACTATTCACCAAAAATTTATTTTAATCTCATTGAACCACATTTTACTTCTTAATGAAAACCATGTATGTCAGATTTTTGAAAATCAAATCACAGAAGTGGTAATATTTCATTTAAATGAAAAATCAGTTATTTAACTACCACTTAGTGGTTTCACTATTCATCAAAAATTGAAGTTTTTCCGAACAATGCCAAAATTTCACCCTAAGCTATAATTGATATTCCGAATCCAAAAATGATGTCTATTTTACAAAATTCCAAACATATAAGTTTTATTAATTAATTTTATAATTAATTCCCACTGTCACAACAAATAGCGTGTTTTAAGAAACAATTTATATCAAAAGATTGGCAATTGTTTATGTCCAATTTCAATGTTAAATTAATTCTAATGACCACCATTGGATAAAATGGTAAAAATATATTCTAATTATACTTTAAAACCACTAAATAGTATAATTTATCACAATAAATTATTTTGATTAAAAAAGTTGTTTTAAGTATTTTTCACTATTCATAAAAAAATCGGAAGTTCTCAGAAAGTTACAAAAAAATCAACTTAGGATAATTTTGATATTACGAATACAAAAATGAAGTCCATTTTGAAATATAAAATTTCTATAATTTTAAAAAGTGGTTATTACTATTCATAACGGCTACTTTGATTAGTCGCGGTGTTTTAGAACTCGAAGTTGCATACAATGCAAGCTATTGCATTATTGAATGAGAAGCGTATCGTGGAAGCTCGGGGTGTTACATTCTACCCTCCTTCAATAAATTGCATCCTTGCAATTTGAAATTTTTCTTTGAAAATAAAAGGTTGAAAAGAGAAAATACCTTTGAGGAAAACCCACATCGGAAATATGGTTAATAAATATATAACATTAAAAGAAAGCAAGATAAGTACAAAGGTCACCCGATATAGCCCATTCTAGGATTCTATGAAAATATGGATATGGAGGAGAAACAAACCATCAAGGTCTGATGGAGAGTTATAGAAAACAGGATTAGGAGAAAGTTTAACCACAAGAAAATCACAAACTTGTGATTGGTTAAACGGTCATTGAATCCCCAGTTGGAAAAGTTAACCGACAACATTTTTGTTTTAAGTTACCTTTTATAATGTTGAGGAATTTATTTAGGAGATTTACTAAGAACGTAAGGGAAAATACATACTTGTTATGTATACTTTCATTCATTAATAAATTTTTACCACAAACCCAAATTTTACTCCAAATGGTAACAGAACTCAAAAATATTCTATTTATCCTAATTGTATAAGGTTCCAAATGTTAACACATACCATTTAGATTAGTAAAACTATTTTGTAATAACCAGAGACTTCCTGTAGGCTAGTGGTAGGAAATAAAGGCTTGTCGCACTATGGTTGTGGGTTCGATTCCTGTAGCTTTGTCCGACGCGATAGGTTATTCCCCACCCTACAGGTTGTCCTTTTCCTAAAACTATAGTATTATAATATTCCAAAAATAATCTTCAGAAATGCTTTAACCTTAAACAATACTATCCATGGTTCAACTTAATCCATTCCAACCTTAATAGTTATCCAAAATACCTCTGTCCAGAATTTCTCTAAAAGGTCTCTAAATCCCAAAATCAATTGTAACATCAGATTCCCCAAACAAAGAAAAGTTTCTCTTATTGTCACATACTAAAAATATGATTACCTTAATCATATTAAAACCTTACTGAAATCAAAAAGTACTGCAGTACAATCTTTATATATATCACATTATTCTTATAACCAGAATATAATCCTTGAGTCCAAAAGCACCAATACATTAATTATTCTGCTTCAACTGTAGTCACAGCATAAGATTGGCCTTGATCCCTTGGACTTTTCTAAGGTAAGTTTCCTTGACGCTTAGGACATTCATTTGCATAATGCCACATTTCCCTACAATTGTAGCATTCAACTTTGACAGCCTTTTTCTTTCCCTTGCAATCACGAGCCTGGTGACCCTTTTCTCCACATTTATAACAAACTCCCATTCCTTTTAGGCACGTACCAGGGTGATTCTTCCCACAATTATCACATAATGGAAAATCCTTCTTTCCCTTTTTCCCTTTATTTGTCTCTTGTTCCACCATTCTCTTCTTCTCTTGCTTTACTTTGTTGTCATAAGACTTAGAGAATTCCTTTTCTATCTTGATAGCACATGAGACAATATATTCGTATGACGGGAAGCTTTGTGATACTAAAGCTCGACGGAGAAATGGTTTTAACCCATCAAAGAAACGATCAATATTACTTCTTGGGTTACGTATATAATCTGCAGCATACCTCACTAACCTTGTAAAGTTGGCCTCATACTTTGCGACATTCTCATCCTCCTTTTGTCTTAGACTCAAAAATTGCCTTTCCATATCTGCTCGATGGTCACGAGGAAAGTATTTTTCTAAGAAAAGCTCTTTGAACTCCCTCCATTCCATATTCGATACGTCATCATCTTCCTTTGTGTTTTGAATCAGAGACCACCACTGATCGGCATCTCCAGTGAGGCGGTAAACTGCCATGACAACCTTCTCCCTTTCACTACTCCCCAAGGCATGGAATATTTTCTCTAAGGAATTTATCCATTGCTCAGCTACTATAGGATTTGTACTCCCATTGAAGGTTGGTGGTTGTTTCCTCATGAAGTGGTCTAACATTGATCCTCCACGTTGCGGATCAGGGTGCTCCATACGAGTAAGGTTATTATTCATAACCTGCATGAGTTGTCCCAGTACGGTGAGAATCTGATCAGCACCAGTTGTATCACTAGCTCCACAATAATTAACTTGAGCAGGAGGGCAATCCCTACACTAAGTGCGTGCATTGATACGGTTTCCATTCCTTCCACTAGGCGCCATTTCTAAACAATGGAATAAACTATATTACTTTATAAATCAAAATACATAATTCCATAATTGTAAGATACTTAACATAAATTGAACTATTTATGGATATAATCCATAAAAATGTTTTCCTTGAGGAAGTATATACTCATAACCCGTCATAGTGGTTTATAAAAAAATGAGAATTATCCAAAGCATATCCCCCGGGAGTGTCGTAACCAAGAGTGCAGCAAGGCCCGTTGTCGTGCACCAGTTCCCGTTCGAGTCTAGCTCAAAGCGGTGTTTTCGGGTTTTACCCCTAGGTACATCTGTGCCAGAGCCGCCTCTACCTGCTCGTATCCAGACAGGGATGTATTGCTCGGAAAACTCACAAAATCTCTATAATACCAAAATTCTAGGAAGTTCTTCTATACTAATCCTCAAAGTTCATCTTAGGTCTATGTTCTCTAATCAGATTTTATCTAAATATAGCTTCCAAGGTTTGTACTAAACTTCCTCTGATACCAACTGTAACACCCCGACCCCATCTACCCAGAGTCGGTGCATTACTTCGTAACATTAGCATGATCACAAAAGATCAAGTCTCGAAAGACCGATTAGTTTAGTAGCCTTGGAAACACTAGATACATTCGTAAACGTTACATTACATCATAAAGTGAAAAACTACAATAACATAGTCTCCATAGTCCACACTTCTATCCTCTTCAGACTATCCCTATAGGTCATTCATAAAATACTTCTTCACATCCTGGAAAATATTAAAACATTGAAAGGGGTGAGCTCAGATGCTCAGTAAGGTTAACAATATAGCGGAAGCTTTCATAAATAAACATTAACATTTAAGGCAATGTATAACTAAAACAAAAGCCTTTTAAATATGAACTTCAACATAATATGGAAAAAGTAAAATGAGATAATGCCATTTACTTCTTCACATGGATATTCTACTGGTTGAATAATCACATGCAATATCAATAACCACTTTCATAATGATGGAATGCATAATGCCAGACTATCATAACCACGTAGTCAAGGCCTCGTGCCAAGACCACAAATAAGATTTTGTCAAGGCCTTGTGCCAAGACACTAGTCTGTCTCATGAGACCTTCCGATGCATCGAGGAGCTATAGCGGGCTCCACCCGTCACTTATTAAGTCCAATGCATTCCTCATATGAATAGGTTTAAACATATCATAAACCATAACATAATCGTATCACATAAAACATGCATAAAGGAAACATAACATTTCCACATTTCAATCACAAGATTTCAATACAACACATTGATATAATAAAAATGCTTTCAAACCCATTTTCAATACAAAAATAAAAGAAAGTTAAAACTTTGTATTTATTTTTCATTAAAAAAAAGTGATGGCTTGTAGGGGAAGCTGAAACTCAAATAATGGTCACGGCGGCGGAGAAGTCGTTGTTGCCGAATATGTACGGAAAGAAAAACATTCCCTTTTTTTCGTTTAGTAAAACACTTCATATAAAAAGATTCCTTTTGAATAAAGGTAAAAGTCAAACGGGTTTATACACCGTATAAAAGAAGGTTGTGTAGGAAACAAAATATGCCTCAATGAAAGGATATTGAGACGAAGTCCCATAAAAGATAATTTTTAAAATAAAATAGATCTATTATGTGTATTCACTATAGGTACACATAAAGATAGTAAAAATATAAAATAAGACATAATAATATCATGACATAATTTGAAAGTAGGAGATTAACCCAAAGAATGGAAGTTGGGTTAAGAAATTCCCTTACCTCATGTCTGACTTGACTCAACCGTTCTTTAACCTCCTGAATAATAAACTAGAGTTAATATATACCTTATTAAGAACCATTTTCAATTTAATTATCCTTATTATATCACTTATTACAATGATATGAACATTATGTAATTATTTAAGTTAATAACGGTTGTTTTGTCGATCTTTGGTACTTGAGTCAACAATAAACTTCTTATAATTACAAGTTGTTTATGTGGTAGAATATCCATTATCTCCAGAATTATATTCATGATTTATATGTCATATATATCTTATATATCCAGTATATACATTCATTTATAATATTACGTAACATTTAGAGGTAAGAAATGAAATGCACCGTTCATAGAGACGGTAAGCCGTACGTACGCATGAACGCTACTTTCATTTCAATTTCATATTTAATGGAACAAAATCATAATGATATAAATTTATAATAGAATTCCAGTATAATATAGTGCATAATACCATTTACTCCATCCTTTATACATCTCACATATGGCATTAACGATTCAAATCACTTTGAGGGGGCGGTAGTCCGCACTTCGTAAAATGAAATTATCGCGTTTTACCCATAATTGAAATCATAAAGTATGCCATAAATGAGAAATACAGAAGCATAAGTAAAACATAAACATATTATATATCATATATAAAAATAGTGACATCTTAATGGCCACCTTTGAAGGTGTTATATGAGTGTTGAACAATCATCGTTTCGTGAGGCAGAAATTCGCCATCCACAGAAACCGTATGTTCTTTAACCATTAGATGTAGGTGTGTGTAAGTGTAGCTCGAATACTTCTTATAAAAACATCCTAGTATATTGAGGATACTGGTGTTGTTACAAAAGAAATGAATAAAAAGAGTTTAGTGGGTTGGAGAAGAAAAATAAAACAAAACAACATTAGAGAAGACATTACCTCAAAATCGGGTAACTCTTTTTGATTTGAGCCAAAGGCTTCCTTGGGAAGAGTTATGCCCAAAGGGAGGCTTCTAAGAGTAAGAGGGGGAAGTTTTGAGATTATTTGGGAAGAGGTTGGCCGAGCCAAATGGATTGAAAGTGTAAATGATGTGGGAGAGGTGGGGGCCTTTTATAAGTGGAGAGGAGGGGCTCTTTTGGAAAGATTGAAATGTTACATTATTACACAATGATTTTCGGATTCTAAAGGTCCCACACTTGTATAATTCGTGTCCTAGGTGATAAGAGTTAGAAATATACTCATCCAACAGTCTTTGGACAAGTGTAGGCCTTTTATTTTACATTATCTTTTCATTTTATTTAAATCATTAAATAATGAGGTCATCGTTGCATCATCATGATGTCATAAATAATTTAATTTATTTAATGTCTAAAAATTATAAAAAAAAATACTATGATGTAGGAAATATTATTAGATTTCTAATTAATATTTATAATCAAAATTTGGACTTGTGTAACCCCACTTAAAAACTGTTTTAGTAAAACAACTCATGTTTGTGTCAATTTAATTTTAACATTAAATAAATATATATTAATGTCATTTTCCAACTAAAGTGGCTCCATGGGGTCCCCAAGTTGACCCATGGGTTTTCTTGGTCGGCCATGACTCATCCAATAGGAGTAGGACATGTGTCATGCTCATCTCATATTATAAAACATTATTTGTACCTTAAACTACACTAATTACCTCTAATCGCGATTAAGAACTTAAAAGTTACTATTCACCAAAAATTTATTTTAATCTCATTGAACCACATTTTACTTCTTAATGACAACCATGTATGTCGGATTTTTGAAAATCAAATCACATAAGTGGTAATATTTCATTTAAACGAAAAATCAGTTATTTAACTACCACTTAGTGGTTTCACTATTCATCAAAAATTGAAGTTTTTCAGAACAATGCCAAAATTTCACCCTAAGCTATAATTGATATTCCGAATCCAAAAATGATGTATATTTTACAAAATTACAAACATCTAAGTTGCATTAATTAATTTTATAATTAATTCCCGTTGTCACAACAAATAGCGTGTTTTAAGAAACAATTTATATCAAAAGATTGGCAATTGTTTATGTCCAATTTCAATGTTAAATTAATTTTAATGACCACCATTGGATAAAATGGTAAAAATATATTCTAATTATACTTTAAAACCACTAAATAGTATAATTTATCACAATAAATTATTTTGATTAAAAAAGTTGTTTTAAGTATTTTTCACTATTCATAAAAAAATCGGAAGTTCTCAGAAAGTTACAAAAAAATTCATCTTATGATAATTTAGATATTACGAATAAAAAAATGAAGTCCATTTTGAAATATAAAATTTCTATAATTTTAAAAAGTGTTTATTACTATTCATAACGGCTACTTTGATTAGTCGCGGTGTTTTAGAACTCGAAGTTGTGTACAATGCAAGCTATTGCATTATTGAATGAGAAGCGTATCATGGAAGCTCGGGGTGTTACATATAAAAATTTAAAAACAAAAAAAAATTATGATGGTAGATTTTTTGAGTCTTGGTGATTGAAGATCCCTTGTGATGTGAATTGAAAAGGGGGGAGCTATGAGTTTCTTTAAATTAACATAAGAAAAATATAACTTTGATGTTACACTAAGGGTGGAGTGATATTATAACAGTATTTTGATTTTTGGTTTGGTGTCAAGATTACCTACACATTTGAGGCATACTTTGACTTATTTCTTGAGACAATTCATTTATAAATTATAAAGGTAATTTTTTGTTATGTCCATCGAAAAAAATCACATAAATGAAAATGAAGTTTACAAGCACTAAAATGTAATTAAAAATACTGATTTTTAGCTACTAAAGTTCAAACCATGTCACAGAGGGGGATGATAATTATAAAATCCCATACTAGTATTCCACTCAATTGTGCCCCAAGACAGGTTTTCTACTTGGCCTCAAGAACATCTTCACAAACTCCAGAGGCTACTGACTTGTAGTGAGGGCCTAGGGTGTGTCTATGTGGATACTATTCCCTCATTTCTAGAGTATAACACAATGGAATATCAATAGTAGTCAATAGAAGGATAAGTGTAGTAGGTAAATAATATATAAACTATAATAATATATAATAATGCCAAAAGTAATCTCATATATATATAAATATGATGATACAAGTCTCTACAAAGAATCCAAAATAGCTACACAGTTGTACAATACAATAAATGTTTCAAAACACCAAAATGACCAAAACATGATATCTCTAGACAACATCACATGCCTCAAATCAGACTTGTTCTCCCCTTCTTCTAATCATCAAACAAAATCAACCATTGAATAATGGGATATTTCCCTAGTCCCTACCCTTATCCATATAGTTTTTTCGGGTACCAAAATGCAGAATTAATAGGGTGTGAGATATAATCATAGTAGGTAACCACCCAAATATATATAACAATTCTCGAATGTGAAATATAACAAGATAAAGTAGGGTTAAAAGTAAAAAATAGTAATCAGTATGGAAATAAAGTGCCCCTTCCATGTATAATAAGAAACCAATAATATTGAGTAGCCTCACAATGCTCCCTACAAAATAAGTGTCAAGCTCCTAAAACAAGGAAGATACATGTAATTGAAAAATAAATAACACAACCTCTCCATAAATTTATACATGTCATATCAACCATGGCCTTTTTATATAAATAGAAGAGCTTGAACACCCAGAAATGAGTTGTATAATAATACATATCACATTTCCTATGGTAGTGTTGTATAAAAAATTTTAGACCACGAAAGGCCATATCCTATGTATATAAGACCAAGGCATCCTCATCAAGTCCTAAGAGTATCTGGATGGAAACTCGGTAAAAAAAATATTGATTCTAAGTATTATCTCAACAAATTATGTCTAATGTGAGTCCAGCAAGATGGGTCCAAGGGGAAGAAATGATCTTGGCATCCTACGGAATCAAGATCAAAATATCATATAGGTCCAAGGAATCTTGTACCATAAAACAAGATCCATGGGTGAAGAGACCCTAGAATACAAATGGAATAAAGACCCTTGGTATACCAACTAAGTCATCAACTACCATTTAAAATACATTTATTTTATTCATCAATTCAGGTTCAATTATAATAATTATTATACCCACTCATTCAACCAATCACATTCAAAAGAAAAAAATGAGTATACCCACTCATATTAACATATCACAATTATAATTTAAATAATTCAAAATCATAGACTTAATGGAAAATGAGGAAGAAAATATCCTACTAAAGTAATAAAATTCCATTTAATTATCATTGGGATTACTCTAACTAGGAATGATATAAAATACACTCATTGGGTGGGTTAACAAAAGGGTACACTCAAGGAAATTACATGGCACACCCCATGGGTGACCACGGTTGTGGAACCAACCTCCAAAATCACTCAAGGAAGAAAAATAACATCTCTAACAGGTTCTAGTTCAATTAAATCAACTATTCAATTCAATTTTAGGGCTACTTTAGAAATTATGGTTAATAGAATAACAACAACTAGATTAATAAAGCACCAACCCAAAAAAGAAAAAGTGTATACTGCCTACCATAGTTCGGTAGTAGAGTGATCATCTAGTATTTTGACTCAGGTCATAAGAAAACTAACTAACAATGAATAACATGAAATTAGCGAATATTAGCTTCCACTTAAATAGCATAGTCAATAACAAGAATAATGAACAATGACACAAAATGAATAAATAACTCACCGATGCTTATCCAACAAGACAGACAACACATGATTCCAAAATCATATGAAGGAATATGATAAAATACTATTTTAGGCACCAAAGTATCTTTCAAATGGATCAATATGACTAATAGATAAAAAGTGAGAAATTAGGTTGAAATAAAGAATAATTTAGGGTCAATTTCATAATTTTACCCAAATTACTAGGCTATATGGGTTGGCAACATCATTATCCAAACTATGCACAAACTCTGTGGACTTTTCTGTAGGAAAGGGGCAACCCACATGGATAGTGTTCATGGTTTGACTAACCGTACGAAAACCATCTGATGCTACACTATTAAAAGTATTTATTTTTTTCATGATCGTGCACCCAAAGTGTCATTGTTTTTTTATCAATGCAGCCAACAGGATTCCATTGTCTAGCCTCCCATTATTAGAATTAATCACGCTGCCTACTTATAATGGTTTTTACAAACTATGAACCGGGATTTTTTACCCCAAAAGTCGGGTTCTAGGCTCCAAAAAATCACCGGACACCCCCGATACACCCATAACATTAGAGGGTATTCACATTAAGAAACAATTAAGAATTTAAACTGAAACAAATAACTTTTACCTTTTATGAAATCCCATGTCCTTAAAATCCTCCCACCATAAAGAAATGTGTCCCTAAATTTCCCTCTCAAGGGTGGCTAAGATTTTTTTTAGAATAACATCAACCAATGAGCACATACAAAGGCCTGCCAATACCAAGTCTCATCATTTAAACATTTATTTTTTTATGACACCTGTATTAGAAGAACTAACTAGCCTCAGAGAGCCATCATGCTCCTATTAATGATATGAATTGAATTCTCCTCAAAGGAAGCATGTACCTTTAATTCAACCTCCTTGGGATGAAAATCATGAGGTGGGTTTGAAGGGTAACGGCATAACTGAGATACATGGAAGACTTCATGCATATCCTGGTACCTCTAGTTTAACTTCAACCAATAGGTTACTGGACTAACTCTACCCAGAATCTTGAATAAACCAACATATTTCGATGAAAGCTTAATCTGTATCCTTATCTGTCCATGTACTAACCTTGATAAAACATGTAAAAATAACTAATCACTAACCTTGAACTCTAGAGGTCATCTATGATTATTGTCGTAATATTTATAACGAGACTGTGAAGTATCCATCAATTTTTTATCAATTGGAACTCCTCTGAAGTCTGTTGAATGAGACATTTTCCTAATAGAGATATCTCACCTACCTCTAACCAGTATAGGGGTGATTGGCATAGCCTACCCTAGGAATCCTAATAAGGTTCCATCTATATAGTATCCTTATAACTATTGTTGTAGGTAAACTCAACCAGGGGTATATTTCTATCCCAAGAGCCCCCAAATTCCTAAATGCATGCTCACAGCATGTCCTCAAGACCATGTATCATATTTTTTAACATACCATCAGTCTGAGGGTGGTATGTTGTGCTTAGAATCACCAGTTTACTCAGTGCCCTCTAAAAACTCTTCCAGACATAAGATGTAAAATGGGAATCCCTATTTTAAATGATAGTGCAAGGGATCCCATGAAGATGTGCTATCACACAGATAAAAAACTTTCCAATATTATCCACACTGATGTTCTCCTTAATTTAATGGAAATTTTAAACCATTAAGATCTTGTTAACAACAACCCACACACCATTGTTACCTCGAGGTGACCTTGGTAAACCAGTCATAAAATCCATAATGGAAACATCCCATTTCCACTCGATAATAGGTAACTGCTATAAAATATCAATTGGTCACTGATATTCCACCTTAACCTACTAACTGGTGGAATGTATCATATCAAAACTAGATACCTGTGCTTCATACCCAGCCACTAGTATGTTGAAATAGTGGGTGTCATAGAACCAACTATGCAGCACTTTTGATTACCATATCATGTGTATAGTTACTTATGAATGATGTATTCTTACTATTATAGTGCATACTTTTCTATTTACACTATTATAATGGTAATTTCCAAAGATTAATTGTTTTATTGAAAGTTTATAGCAGATCCCAGGCTATAATGAGAACCTCGAGATACTAGGACATTAATCTTAAATATATGTTCTATAGTCTAGATACATCTTACTGACTAGACACAGTAGATGTTAGACAATCAGGTGTTGGGGGATTATAAAGAATGAGACTTCTTCTCATGAAGTTCACACTTGGTGATCTCTAGTAACGAGATCATGATGATAGACCAGCCAATAGGAACACCACGTGTTTTGGGTGTCATTGGTTTATCTTATCTACGGACATGTGTATTGGTCTCCTAACTTGAGATCATTACCAATGTATACCATTTGATTACATACTTTGATGCAGGGTGATAACCATGGTATTGAAATCGTGGTGAGGTATCTTGTGGTGGGTGCGTCGTTAGTGGTATGGCATTTGTTGAATCGTCAAGAAATGATTTGTTGCTTCCAAGTTTAGGAAGTCGTATATCTTAGGCCCGGTCGATCAAGGTGGTGCTGCCTTCTTAAGTCTTTGTCCAAAGAAGTAAAAAGGTAAATCCATCCGAATATATCAACAAATAATAAATCAAGATAAGGTCAATGACACTAGTGTGTATCTGGCTTTATGAGATATTTAATGAAAAGGAGATTCTAGTACACAGTGAGTGTTCGTAGGATCGTAGTCGTTGTTATGACTATCCTTATCTCTTTAGGGGATATGATGGGTTGCTAGACTCTGCTCTTGGTCTATGTATTTATTCACTGTTGTCATGATAAGGGCCTAGAGGGTCACACACAACAACGCATTCAAAAATCCACCCTATTCAGTTGAATAGGTATATAGACATGGTGGGCCCCGCCATGGGGACCGAGTGTTGTCTATAGTATCTATCACCAAAAGAATTAAATAAATTCATTAATATTCAAGTTATATATATTAGGTATGGAATTTATTTAATTCATTTACATGTTTATTAAATATGAGAAAAATATTAATCGAACGAATATTATTTTAATATTCAAGGTTCGTTTAATATTAAGTGGGATAATGAGTCGAGTTAATTGGCATTGTTTTATCAAGTAATGTATTTTATATATATTATAAGTATGTGATAAAATAATAAATAATATTAATGCATTTTAGATCATCATAATTATTTATTTAGTGGATGTGGAAATAAACGGGGGTCAGGGAACCCTACTGGGTATTTTATTAATTTTACTATAAATAAGAGAGGAGGCTCTATCTCTTGGGGTGTTAATCACTATTCATTCATTCATGGAATGAAATTTGAGAGCCTCTCTATCCTCCCACTCTCTAAAGAGAGAAGCTCTCGATCCAAGATGCTCGGATCAAGATCTCTCTTCAGCATCGAAGGCATCTCGATGCGGTGATCATTGAGACATGGAAAGCATCGTCGGATATCTGTGCTATCACCTGTAATTCAATGATCGATGCTCCCTCGGGTTTTTGAAGCATATGCAGATGATCTAGAGGGTTCTTTCATTAGATCCTTCAACCGAATATTGCAATCGACTAGTTGTAGTCAACCGCAGCTTTGGATTTGAAATTGGTAAGTTTTTATTTTAATTTTTTGTTATTTACAATTTACACGAGATCCTTAGACTTCCTCGAGGCTCGGACCGTCGGTGTCGACCAGTACCGTCGATCCATCAACGAAAATTTTAAAATCATCAGCCCAAAAGCTTCTATGGTAGGCCCCAAAACCTAATAGTGGTATCAGAGGGAGTGTGTAAATTTCCTAAGTCATATAAATTTTATTTTCATAAAATTAAGTATAGGGTTTAGAGACGGTCTCGATGGTTCAAACTGTGTGGTGATCCGATGTCAATTGACTGAGTTATGGTCATTTTAAATTTTCGAATTGGATCGAATTTGCGGTTTGATCTCGGCTATTAAATTTTAATTTATACCGAAAAACCGATCCAGTTTCAATCAGTTTTGGTTAATTGGAATTAGTTCCAATAATGATAAAATTTTATTTCAACAATTAAATAATTTTCCCAATAATTTTATTTTTATAATAATAATTATTTTATTATTATAATAATGTAATAATAATAAATTGTTGTTTTATTATAATATTTATATTATTATTTAATTTTAAAACTAATATTAGCCTTTGGAATTTATTTAAAAGTGAAGGGAGACATGAAAAAAATTGGGGAGGAGTTGACTTCAAAAGAAGTTATAAATTTAATTACAATTGTAGTGGAATTTTTTTTTAAAAAGGGATAGGAGACTCAACTCCTCAAATTAAAAAAATAAAAGGGAGAAGGGGGTGGGGGCCGGTGCATAAAGTAAAAAAGAAAAAAAATAAACAATAGGGGTCCACTTGGACCCCTTCCTCTTCCTGCCTCTCTGCATAGGGGCACGCCGCACACCAGGCGTGGTTTCCTCTTTAGACGGCTCGGCCGCAGCTAGCCACTCACCCAGAAGCCCCCCCACCCCCCCACCCCCCCCCCCCTCCCGCGCAACTCGTCCCAGCACCCCCGAGACACCGCCCTAGACTAGTTTCCCTCATCTGGACATGCCGCAGCAGCACCAGGCTACCCTGCTGGTTTTCTGGACACGCTAGAGCTGATGCACCCTCCGCCTCCAGATCTCAGCCGACTGGCTCGCTGGACCACCCAGCCGGCCTACCTCCTTTCCTAGGCCGAAACTCGCAGCCCATCTCTGGTCACCGCTGCCTCCTCCCGCTCACCTCTAGGTTATAGTGCCGCACCTGATCGCCTCGGGATGCAAAGCTCCAGTCGGTGAACCACCTACTGGATCCTCACGTCATTGCGCACAAACGGGGGGCGCAACCTTAGGTCTCCACCTGCAACCACCCGGTCGAGATCTTTGTAGCGGCATGAAGCTTCCAAAGGGATGGCTCACGGACCTCCCCGCCATCCCTCCTCCTCTCGACAAGCCACAGTGCCGGACACTCGTTTCCAATGACCCCTTGTCGTCAAGTCCACACAACACCTCCTTTCTCGAGGTTCGTCCATCGCTGTAAAGGAGGTACCCTTTTACCTGCAAGTAATATTTTTGTATGGAAAAATTGCGGCCGAAACTATCCAGGCGAATCTTCCCAACCCGGAATGGGTTTGGGCAGATTTTCCCAGCCCAGTGTGGCCTTGTACGGCCTCGTAAAACCCTACGCGGGTTTGGCCCAACCCGTACAGGCCCTGCAGTCGAGTTTCGAGAACCTACCAATATAAATTAATCAAAATTAATTAATTTAATTTTATTACCTAAATTAAATTAATTAAAATTAATTTTGGTTAATTATTTTAATACCCAAGATATAAATTAATTTAATATTGGCGTAAAAATTAAATTAATTAATGGACCAATAATTAATTAAATTATTTTAATTTATTAATTCTTTTAATTTAATTAAATAACCCTCATACTTATTTAATGCATTTTAATTTTATCATGCATTATTTTACTCGCCTACTGGTCTTGAGCATCGACACATGTATGTTGCGTTTTATTTAATTAATTATTTTAATGGTGTGCGATGCTTGTAATTAATTAAATAGATTATCTATGCATCGTCTTTTTTCAATTAAAATGTATAAGGGCATACATGCCCAATTTAACTGATGTATATTTATACTCGAGTCCCCCTTGCCTTCATCCGAGTAATTTTGTATTTCGGACGAAGACAGCGAATGATGTAGATGATGCGAGATGTGATGTCAACCTTGGAAAGCTGAGGCAGTGTACCTCAATCAAGATGGAGAAAAACGACACGTGGATCCTGCCAATATGAGGCATTACTCCAAGACGTGGTGTAGGACCTCGCCAAGACAAGGTGATACTTCAGAAGACCAGTGTACATACATAACAGGGCAAGTTGCATCCGGAGTCAAGAATACGACTCAGGTACGATTTCCTTAGGTCATTTAGATTCTCAAGACCAGTCAGGTATTAGTTTTTATATATGCATTTATTTATTATTTTATGCATTTTAGAATAGCAGGAAAAATACATAAAATAATAGATAATTAAATGCATAAAGAAGCGGCATATGTTTTTCTATTAAAGTTCAGTTGTGAGAGAGACAACATAGATGAACAAGTTTAATAGAAATATATTACATTAATCGATAGAAACCAATAAAACCCTCAAAAAAATATTAAGTCATTATGGCCTTCCTTCATTCAAGTTTGAACAAAACCGGGTGTTTGGGGTGTCAGACATTCCATAGCTGAGGGTGCCTCTTACTACTAGGGAGTTCTTATTAGGATGGTGGGTATACTTAACAAAAATTTCAGCAAAGAAATATCCATATCTAGCTTGTTTTAATTTTAGAGGAAAGTTTTGGGTAAATCATATTATAATTTTTGAAGTTGGCACTTCACTCAAACGATCAAGGAACCACGAGTTAATACAGTTGGCCATCCAAAAGCCTGCCTTGGACCCTCCGAGTAGTGGCATAGCCATAGCTTGTAGACTATGAGGGAGGTTCAGGGATCCTTATCACTAGAATACTCAAGAGTATTCTGATTCAAGTATAGAGGGTTCTTAGAATTTGAAAAAAAAAATAGTGGAAGATATTTAATGATTAAATTAATCAGTAATGTCACATTTGGTAATAAATATTAAAAGTATAATCTGCTAAAGTTTATTTGTATAGAATGGAAAGAAATACCACAATTAAACTGTTATAAGTATTGGACTATGTTAATGTCCTAACACAAAAAAAATTCCATGTGTAGTATATGCACTTCCGCACATTACTACTATAACAGAAATTCAATGTGCTTGTGTCCCAACCTGTTAAGCCACCTCAGTAAGAGAGAGTGTAAAATTTCTTACAGGAGACTCATGAATCAAGAATATGATGGTTATTTCATAGTGTTATCATCAATGTCTAATGTTAGTTTTTGTTGCTACATCATAACATGGATAATGTTACATGTAGTCTCATCTCCAAGAAGTTTCAAAGGAGAAAGCGAAGCAAGATTTTAATGAGATAATTGCACTCGGTTGTGTAAAGTGAAAGATAGTTCACAATATTTCATGTCATCACATTCTTATTCCTTATACACCCAATTACTCTAGTTTTTTTTTAGGATACAAATGGACTATATAGAGTAAGCACTTCATTACCTTTAATGTAAAATTTTCCAAGTGATAAGAATATTAAAGGTAGAACATCCTTTTCTTATTATGGAGAATACATTGAATGACAAGGCGAAGAGGCCTATGAAAAGTTGTGCCAAAGGAACCTTCATCATTTCTTTCAAAGAAAATTGGTTGGTTATTTAACAAGAGGTTATTTACATCACATATTGATATAATTTTTTGGAAGATTAAAAATTCAATACAAGAAGAAAGTACCCACTTCTCATTTAGTTAATATTCATCGAATAAAAGTATTGATTTCTCACATACTTCTTGGGTATTAAAAGAAAATATTATTTTCGCATATATTTATTGAAATATGGTAACCAGGTAAGTAGAGAAACATTACTATAAGTACAGTGTCTTCTCTAAGAAGCTGAGAAAGGGTGATCCCTAGGTCATCAATGAGAAACACATAACTTCTAATTTCCAAGTAATTGACTCAAACCGAACAAGTTGTTGAGTATAACCAAAACATTTATCTCATGTGCCTATTTAGACATGATGAGACATTATTACGTGTTTTAGAATTAATGTTGTTTGTGGTAACATACTCAAAAAAATAGTTCACTGCTACTTGAATCAAAGGAAATACATGATGAATATAAAATGTAAGACCTACCCAGTTATGGAAATATAGTTCTTTGTCAAGTAAAACTAAAATTGGACGTCAAGAATATGCCCAATATGGTATTTAGGCTTGGTACAGCTAAACACCTTTGGTATTATTGAAATCTTTAGTTTAGACCAATAAACCTTTATAAATAAAGGTATGCCACAAAGCTTCTAAGGTTAGTTAAAAAAGAGAGTTTAAACTATTCCAAAGAAAGCTAGAGGTAAAGATACATCATAAGATTCCTTTAAGTTATTAAGTAATAGTGAAGTATATGCATGGTAAAAAGATATGATTTTCTTCGGTTCGGTATTCCGAAGAATATATTGACCAAGCATTCAACGATCATGATAATGTAGCGTGGAGTAATTCCTAAACGTGCATTTTGTACATTAGAGTTATGATGTATGGAGTATAAATGTTTCAAATAGTAGTAACTTCCATAATATATCAAGATGTTATTTTCAAATAAAGGCATAAACCCATAAAAAATATGCTAACTCAAATGAAAAATTGATATCATACAAGACATAGTATGATGAAAATCCATTATGTCATAGGACATGTGTTAGAATGAAAAGAGTCTATTAAGATATAAACAAATATGCATCAAGATACACATAAGTAATTATCCTAATGGTTTCATAGGATATTACATAAATCCCTAAGATGGAAAAGATGTGGTCAAGTGTTAGACTACAATTCTTTATAAGGGTACATATCACTATTAGAGGTAGTGGGATCTAAATTGACTTGAACATAGTCAATTCTCATGATGTGAAAATAGTTGGAATAGGAAAAAGTTCAACAAGTAAATGTGGAATAAGCATGTTCCAGTGACGCATACTACATAGAAAGGATGAAACCATGATGATGGTTTTATATTCACCACGACTGGTGATAAATTATTCATTAAGAATAATAATTCCTACAAGTAAGCAGTATATGGAAATAAGATAAGATTGACAAGATTAATTAAAATTCAATAATTGATTCCATGTATCAAATTGAAAATGTGATTATAAATTGAATATTGTGGTTGGTATTCAAATGAAATGATACATGGATGGTAAAATCCTGGTACCAATAAGGCTCGATTGGTTATACCAAGTCGGTATGCCTAAATCTATTAGAATTTTACTTGTCATAGCTAAACTTATAAGATAATTATATTGGTCATTGGATTTCTAGATCATATTTTATGTAAGTTTTATATACGACGCAACCAGAAAGGGATGATGACACCATAAAATGCCAATGGAGGTTTCAAGTTACTGAAATCGAGTTCTGGATTAAAGTAAATAAAAATATCTTAGAGCATTCATTTAAAATGAATATTTTCCTTGTCTCTTCCAAAGGTTAGTGGGAGTGCCAAATTTTTCCAAGTAAAATATGTTTGACAACATATGGAAAACAGATCCTGGTACTACAGTTAGATAAGACTAGGTTAAAAGCAATTCTCCAGTGATTGACTAAAAGTAGCAACCTAAATTCTAGGGAACATGATCTATCTAAATGGTTCTAATGGTGGATTAGAACTAGTAAATCATACATACAGTGACATTTTATTGAAAATTCTTGTTGTAATAATTCAAGTTTAGAATTTTTATTAATGTAACATGGATGAATTTCTCCTGGTTGACATGTTCGGAACATGGGAAGAGATTAAAGTTGTGAGTTGAATTCCATGTGATTAAGTGATGGATAAATCATGAATTCCATGTTATATACAATAATTGATATTATCAGGAAATACTTTATAGTCGGCAAATATCAATTATATCTAGGAGCACTGTAAGTGAAGCAGTCAGAACTATCATCTTGTACTTTGGAAAGTACAAATGATATGTACCTGGTATATGGAGAAGAAGGTATACTAGTTATGGTGGGCACATACTAGTAATCCTTAGATAAATTTGATCTAGTATCATAGTTACACAAAGGTGATGAGTGATTCAAGATCATAAAATCTAGTGGTAGTCCTACCTACAAATACCGAGTATGTTGCAGCTTCTAAGGCAGCTAAAAAGTAGTTACTAATCGCAACGATTTGTTCCAATTCTTGATATCGCACCTAGTGAGAAAAGTATTATCGTAATGTGAATTAAGATATTATTACTAGCCAAGTTGTCAAGTTATGACAATATACAGAAGTGATATACTCGTGTATACCTCATCTTGAGAAGTTTTACTCAAGTAGATGAGGTATCATATAGGAGATATGTCACATGGAGAAAACATGGCAGGCCCAGCAGTTAAAGCCATAACTCAGTAAAAGCATGATTTTAACATATTATTAGCTAACAAGTTTAGTTAGAAATTTGGATCTAGTGCAAGTGGGAGTGTTGAAATAGTGGGTTCCCTATACCCAACTATGCAGTACTTTTGATTACCATATTATGTATACAGTTAGTTATGCAGGATGTAATCTTACTATTAAATTGTAGACTTTTCTACATCCACTATTATAATGGAAATGTCTAGAGATTAATTGTTGTATCGAAAGGTTATAATAGATCACAGGCTATAATGAGAACCTTGAGATACTATGACATTAATATTAAATATATGTTCTATAGTCTAGATACATCTTACTGACTAGACACAATAGATGTTTAACTATTAGGTGTTGGGGGCTCATAATCATTGGGACTTCTTCTCAATAAGTTCTCAATTGGTGATATCTATTAATGAGATCAATGAGGACAGACCTGCAAATCGGAACACCACATGTTTTGGGTGTCATGGTCATTCCTATCTACGGATATATGTATTGGTCTTCTTAATTGAGACAATTACCAATTTATACCATTTGATTATGTACTTTGATGCAAGTCAAAAACCATGGTATTAAAATCGTGGTGAGGTAGCTTGTGGTGGGTGTGTCGTTGGTGTTATGAGTTTGGTTGATTGGTAAAGAAATGATTTGTTGCTTCTAATTTTAGGAATATGTATATCTCAGGCCTGGTTGATCAGGGTGGTGCTACCTTCTTAAGTCTTTGGCCAAAGAAGTACAAAGTTAAATCCATCTAGATAGATCAACAAATAATAAATACAGATAAGGTTGATGACACTAGTTTGCATCCTGCATTATGATATATTTAATGACAAAGAGATTATAGTACACAGTCAATGTTCGTAGGATGGTAGTCATTTTTATGACTATCCTTATCTCTTTAGGGGACATGATGGGTTTCTAGACTCCACTCTTGGTCTATGGATTTATTCACTACAATCAAGATAAGGGCCTAGAGGTTCACTCACAATAGTGCATTCGAGAATCCTTCATATACAATTAAATAATTATATGGGCATGGTGGGCACCGCCATAGGGTCCGAGTGTTTTCCAAATAATCGATCACCAACAGAATTAAATAAATTCATTAATATTTAAGTTATGAATATTTGGGATTGAATTTATTTAATGTATTTAAAAGTTTAGTAAATATGAGAAAAATATTAATCGAACGAATATTCACAGAATGGGCCTTGGGCCTATGGGCCTTGTAATAGGATAAATTCCCACTGAGCCTTCGGGCTATGTAATAGGTCCCTCTTTACCTAATTAAAGAGTTATTTTCTTTGATTTAATAATAAATGAGTCTTTGGCCCCAACCTTTTAAAAAAATATTAAGCTGGATAGCGAGTCAAGTTAATTGACTTTGTTTCATCACGTAATATATTTTATATATATTACAAGTATGTGATAAAATAATAAATAATACTGACGCAGCTTAGATCGCCAAAATTATTTATTTAGTGGACGTGGAAATAAACAGGGGTCGGGGAACCCTACCGAGTATTTTATTAATTCCACTATAAATAAGAGAGTAGGCTCTATCTCTCTTGGGGTGCTAATAACTATTCATTCATGAATGGAATGAAATTTAAGAGCCTCTCCTTCTCTTTCTCTCTACAGAGAGAATCTCATGATCTAAGATGCTCAAACCAAGATCTCTCTTTAGCATCGAAGGCATCTAGATGCGGTGATCGTCGGGATGTCGAAAGCGTCATCGGATCTCTGTGCTAGCACCTGGAATTTGACAGTTGATGCTCCTACAGGTTTTTGATGCACATGTGGACAATGTAGAGGGTTCCTTCTTTGGATCCTTCAAGAGACGATCACCATTGACTAGTTATAGTCGATCATAGCTTCAGATTTGAAACAGGTATGTTTTTATTTTAATTTTGTGCACTTTACAATTTACACTAGATCCTCGGACCTCACCAGGGCTCGGATCGTCAGCGTCGACAAGTATCATCAATCCGCCGATGAAAATTTGAAAATCCCTGGTCCACCAGCTTTTGTTGTGGGCCCCGGAACCTAACACAGCACTAATGTCGCAAGTCACGGTACATCTTGGTGAAACTGGGATATACTACCCTAGCTGAGGTGTGAAACTCTCACATCATCTCCTCGAGTATGTCCACTAGAACCCAAACACAACCATGGATACGCAGAACCTCATCCTCTTTTATGGTCCAACCAGAAGTAGGGTTCTTACCTTCCACACTCTCCTGTAGGACTAGGACCTCAGAATATGATAGATGCCTCTTCCCCATCTGTCTTGTAGGGTAGAGGTCACAACTAAGGATTAAATAAAAGGTTTTCCCTAACTTTATTTAACCTCCAAGTGCATCTTAGAGAACAAATACATGATATTTCACTCCTTACTGGCTTGATAAACTGGTTGTATTTTAGTCCTCCAACTAATCTAATCATCCACTTCATTGCATTTCCCATGAATATAGGCAATCTTGAGGTTATAGTACTATAGGTTTTCAATCCATCTTCGCTACCACAAATTTATATTACACTGTGTAAATATGTACTTGAGGATATTGTGGTCAGTGTACACCACAAAACACTCTCTATGTAAGTAATGTCTCCAAAATATCAAAGCATGAATGAGTGTAGCTAACTTGAGATCGTGCATTGGCTAATTCCTCTCATGTGGACACAACTATCTAGACATGTATTCCATGATTCTATCTCCCTGCATCAACACTTCTAGAAGATCAATACATGATTCATCACAATACTTAGTGTATCTTCTACCCTGCTCTGGAAGAATCAGGACTAGTTCTGAAGTCAATCTCCCTTTCAAATACTGAAAAGTTGTATTAGAGGTATTTTCTTTAAAAACAACACACCCTTCTTAGTAAATCCCATCAATAGTTCTATTAGGTATGATAATTCATGTATGAAACTCTTATAATATCAAGAAATCCCCAAGAAACACTATATGATAAATACATTCTTGGGATTCTCCAAGGTAACTACATCTCTCAACATCTCTATGTCTACTCATACTCCTGTATCATAGGTAATATGACCTAGGAAGTGAACATTGTCCATCGAAAAGTGACACTTTTTGATATTATCATATTACTGATACTATCTCAGTATATCCAAAACGATCTCATGATTTTTCGAATGGTCATGTTTCCTCTGGTAATAAAATAAGATACCATCCATGGAAATCACCCCAAATGAATCTAGATAAGGATAGAAAACACAGTTCATCAGAACCATTAAAACTATTATCACATTCATGAGACAGAACTGCAAAACTAGATACTCATATAGACCATACCTACTACAAAAAAAATTATGAGGTATGTATATAGGTTTAACTTGTACATGGTGATAACCTGACCTCAAGTCGATTTTTGGAATACTCGAGCTCCTCAAAGCTGATCATACAGGTCATCTATCTATGCCTCAGTTCTTAACCATCTACAAATTCAATTTCCAATAATCCATGCATAGCCTAAGGGTATTGTCTTCCTTTTTCACAAAAAGGAATGGCGAACCACAAGGATAAGTATTGGGTTGGATAAACCCATTTGCATCCAAATCCTATATCTACATATTAATCCCCTGTAACTCTATAATAGCTATCTTGTAAGGAGTAATGGATATCTATGTGTCTCTTGGAACAATCTCAATAGAGAACTCAACCTCTATCTCAGGAGGTGAATCGAAAAAGTAATCTTGAAACATGTCTCTGAAATGATCAACCACTAGAGAGAATTACACATGATGTGCTCCCTAGTCATCCAGATAAAACCAAAAATTTGGGTTGTCACCCTACCCATCCCATGATGATCTGGTCTAGATCGGCTCACGTAGAAATTCCATTTACCATTTTAAGTTTAAAAATCACCCTCTCGTGATGTGAAAGTAACCCTCCAGTGCTAGCAGTCAACATAGGATCATTAATATATAATCCAATCCATCTTGAGTATAAAATCAAACCTCTTCATATCATAGACATACATATTCTAGACTAAGTGACACCCACCAACCTCAAGGGGGGACTCCCTATACTAATTTAAACCCTCCATTATGATCCCCCATAGAGTTTCCAGTGTCATTATGCCCTCATAAAATAGAATAATGAGACCAATACATTTCACCAATGGTGTAGATATAAAACAATGAGATGATTCTTTATCAAAAATAGTAGATATGAGAGTTGATGTTACTAAGATCGTACCTCTCACCATAGACGGTCCAGGTCCCTGTGTCTCGGGGTAGGTTATATAGAATATAACTATCATAAACCACATCCCTGTGACACAACTACATTTTATGAAGTAGGCCCACTCTAATTTCTTGGTATAACTGGTGCCTGGATACCTCATCAACAACCACCAACACCTCGGACTGATCGACCAGTATTTCTCCAACTCCCTGATTGAAATGGATTTGAGAAACCTAATCCTGAACTTAGTGTCTGATATGACCCTCTACCACTCACTTCTGGAGGAAAGGTCCTACAGAAACATTTCACGTGGCCCATCTTACCATAATCTCGCCACTCAATTAGGTCACAATTGAACTAATTCTTCGTGTGATCCCATCTTCCATACTAATGAAATAACTCTGAGATACCAGTACCCATAGCCTAACTAGAACCAATCTCATGAGAAGCATTATAATGGAACTTCCTTCCTAAAGACATTGAACCATTGGGTCAAGAGACTGCACTGATCTTCTCTATACCACAGATTCCCTCAGGTTCCAATCTGTAATTTGAAACTAATTTACCATCATAGTAAAAGTGGTCAATCAGTACATGTTTACCTTATATCTAATGATATATTGGAGACCTTCCTAAAATTTTATCTCCATTTATAACTCATCAACAATGTACATCAATGCAAAACTCTATATCTTTATAAATCACACTGAGTAATCCATAACAGTCATTGCACCATGATCAAGATGCATGAAATCACTAGCATGCTCTTCCCTCAAAGTCTTGGGGAAATTTATTCATATAAAATGGTCTAGAAATCCCAAAAAACCATGTCATGCAGTGAATCACCCTAGTTCATAAAATTCCACCAATTATTTGTTACTCCCTAAATCATTTAAGTCGGTATGTTAACTCCCCTATTAGTTGGTTTCTCCAAATTCTAAAAGATCGATAGTGTGGTGTCAAGACACACCTCATAATCTTATAGAACTCCATCCCCAAAAAATGTTGGAGGACTATACTACTGGAACACATGTATCAGCATAGACATAAACAAGGAAATATGTGGTGCTCCCTAAAAAGTCATCATTAAGTGACAAAACCCCTCATGGAACTGTTCCTTAGCACCAATGTTTGGAAAAATTGTTGGTGTCGCAGCTAGCACTAAAGGAGGATCCACCTATAGCCCATGACTCACTACCTCTGAATCACGGTCTTCACCAATATCCTGGCATATTACTCAAGTTATTTATGGTTTTATACCTCTATAATGTCAAACACACACCTTAAAATGATTTAATGTCAAATTTTGTATCTTAAAAACATAGAATAGGTCAAAAACTTCCTATAAAATGGTCTTACCACACAGCCTGCTCCTAAATCTAGGACTGGTAAAAGGAACAGTCACAATAGTAACTAGATACACTGCCTCTTACCCACTCAAATTTCAGGTCTAGGTCAAGTTCTATATTTATCATTTCAATTTTCCATTTGAATTTCATATTTGTTTCACAATTAATTTAAATTGTTAAACCAAATGGTGCATCACTTTCCAAACCATAAGGGACCATACTCTTTATGAACCAAAATATGGTTCCCACCTAATCTGCTTTGTAACATGTTCCAATCCATGCGACTCATGGTCCATGACTCAACATGCCACAATTGGCTACTTAGGGTGACTGTTGTAGCCTAATCAGGAAAAAACAGCTTAGGTTATGGAATACACTCTGATTACCAACCATGTTTTACAATTCCATGTACATAAGTATATCACAAAATTAGGTATATCAATCATGAAACCTATCACAACAACATGGAAATGGGAAATGCATCCAATATAGAATAGTATAATGCATGGAATTTGATTCCTATAATGTTCTTGAAATGATAAATGAAATTTTATACCCCCTTATCATCGGATTTCAAAAAAATATAACATATAATTATATCAATAATAACATCACAATTAATTTTCATCACCCAATGGTGGAATAAAATCAATTGCAATAGTCAAATCTAGAAAAAATCAATTTTTATTCAAGGAAATTTGGATTTTTCTTATAATTGGGTTAGCTACACCCAAACATATCTCATTTCCAAATTTCATTACCTTATTATCTATATCTATTACCACTAAATAATAAACCAGAAAATAAATTCTCTTGTACCAATTTGTAACATCCAAGACTTGGATTCTGCTCAAATGTTCCTCAAGATCGGTTAGCTACATGGCCTCAAGTGCATCTCCCCAAATTTAACAGTCTTTTGACTAGTAGTAAGGGCCTTGGGTGTGTTTGTGGGGATACTATTCCCTCATTACCGGAGTGTAACATAGAGTAATATCAATATAATTCAATAGAATGAGTATTATAATATTCATAAAATAGATATACTATAAGAATGTATAACAATTCCAAAAGTAATATCATATATATATAAGGATAATGATATATGTCTCTAAAAAGAATCCAGAATAGGTACATAGTAGTAAAATACAATAAATGTTTCAAAACACCAAAAAAACCAGAATGTGTTATCCCCAAATAGCATCACGGTCCTCATCTCAGTCCCATGATCCCCTACTCCTAAGAAAGACACAAAATCAACCATCGACCTATGGGAACTTGCCTTGGTCCCTAAATGTATCCATATAGTTTGTTCTGGTTCCAAAAGATAGCCCAAACCGGGTGTGAGATATAATCCCAATATTTAATAACCCAATGATCTATAAAAATTCATATATGTGCAATACAAGAAGATAAATCAGGGTAAAAAGTCAAACACGTAAGCATAAAAAAAATAAAGTGTCTCTACCATGTATACTATTAAACTTGTTACACATAGTAGTCTCAGAATGATCCATACAAAACAAGTGTCAAGCTTTTAAAACAATGCATCTACATGTAATTCAAAAATATCAAACACGGTCTTGTCATACATCCATACATATCATAACAACCACATAATTTTTGTATAACCAGAAGTGTAAGAACACCCATGGTTGAGTTGTGTAATCATACATATCACATTTACCATAGTCATTCCATATAAAAAAATTTCAGACCATGAGGGTCTGAATCCATGTTATAAAATACCAAGTCATCCTCATTGAGTCCTAGAATAATCTCGATGGAAACTCGATAATAGCACTGGTGGATTCCAAAAATCGTCTCAATAGATCATGTCTAATCTGATTCCAGCAAGCTAGATCCAAAGAAAAAAAATTCCCTTGGCATACTATGGAATCAATATCCATGAAGAATACAGGTCCAAGGCATCTTCTACCACAAAACAAGATCCATGTTTGAAGCAACTGTGGCATCTAAATGGAATTAAGACCCATTGTATACCAACCAAGGAGTCCACTACCATTTCAAATACATCCATTCCATTCATAAATTCACATTCAATTCAAACAATGACTATACCCACTCATTCAAACATTTACATTTAAAAGTAACCAATGAGTATACCCAATCGTATTAACATATCACAATTATCATTCAAACAATTCAACATCACGTACCTCATGGAAAATGAAGCAGAACATAACATACTCAAGAAATTCAATCCCATTTAATTGTCATCAGGCTTACTATAACTAGGTAAGCTCTAAAATACATCCATTAGGTGGTTCAACAAAAGTAAACACTTAAGGAAAGTACATGGAACACACCATGGGTGACCTTGTATGGGGAAACAACCTCCAACATCACTCAAGGAAGCTAAGGTTCATCCATAATAGGTTCCATTTAAGTTAATTCAACTATTTAATTCAATTTTGAGGTCTCTATTGAATATAAGGAAGGTTTCATAGTTTCATATAGATTAATAAAACACCAAACCAAATGCGAAAAGTATAGACGACCTACATTAGGTTGGTAGTGGAATGATCGTCCAGTATTAGCTTCTGATTCAACTCAGATATGAAGAGAAATGAATAATGGATGAAGAACCTGAAATTAGAGAATATTATCTTGCATAAAAATAGTGTAACTGATACCAATAATAATTAGGAACAACACAAAAGTAATTGGGAACTCACTGATACAGATCTAATAATACCAACGACACTCGATTCTGATATCAGATTGAGGAATGGGATCAAATCCTATTTTAGGTTTTAAAGGAGATCTAAAAAAGATCAAGATATCCAATGAATTAAAATTAAAAAATTAGGTTGAAATAAATAATTAATTAGGGTATATTTCATAATTTTATCCAAATTACCAAACTGCACAGTTTGGCCGCACTATTGGCTAAACTGTGTGCCAAACATGGGTCCTTTTTGTGGGAAAGGCACACCCTACACAGTTTGACTAACCATGATAAAACCATGTGAAACTCCACTGTAAAAATTCTAAATTTTTTTCATAACCTTTCACCCCAAATATAATATTTTTTTAATCAATCAGACTACAGGACTCCACTATCCAGCCTCACATGGTTAGAAGCAACCTGGTGACCTGCCCTGTGGGGTTTCTACTAACCGTGTTTCAGGCCTGTTTCAACCCAAAATCTGGCTTTTATGATCCAAACAAGCCCCATACACCCCCTAATACACCTATAACCCCAAATGGTATACACATTATGCCAAAATTGATCATTTAAAATGAAAAAATATATATACCTCGTATGAAAACTCATGTTTATACAATCACGCCTCAGTGGGTTGAGGTTGAAGGGAAATGTTAATGTAACCCAGAATCATCAAGTCATAGTCATACATATTTCTATTTGAAGGATTTGATCTTGAGGATCTATTTACTATTACATATAAGAGTCACACAGTGTCATAAATAATTACATCAAGAAGGTTTTATTGGGGAATTATAGAGAACAGATTGTGTTGTGATCCAAATCCCCTAAAAATCTAGCATTCCATTGCATCAAAGGACACAAAAAGATAATTCTACAATTATAGTGGTCATACATTTATGGGAGTGTGTATTTAGTGGATATAGATAGAGATTTAAAAAAATATCTTCTATATATTTTTTATCAGGTTATCTTGTTTCTTTCCATGTTGTTAAATCAAAATGCTTGTGAAGTCTATAAATATTTTTTATCCTTTATCGGAACAAAAAATAACTAAAATTTATAAAATAATTGAGATAATGATCTACCCATTATAGATTTTTTTGGTTGGTACTAATGATAAGATTAATGGTGCAGACATGGTTTTAATTTTAAAGGAACTTAAGGATGTTGTGAGCGATCATTCGACTTGTTGATTCTTTCCTATATTATTTTTATGCATTGTATTCCAAGTCTATATAACTAATTAATTAATTTTTTCTTATTGATAATATGAAAAAAAACGTCAATAAAAAGTTCATATCATGTTGAAACCAAGTATTATCTACATGATAACATGATTTATTAAGCATTATAATACCCCAGGTGTTGTGTGTGTTATTTTTTTATTTAACTCTTGTCATCTAAACATCTCTATCAATATAATATCAAACTAATTATTGATGGGGGAAACATTGTTCAAAATTTGGTGTTTTGGTAACCACTTATTCAACCCCTATCAATGGTTTCATTCAATATCTTAGAGTGATCAATTTTTATCATAGCATTCTTGATGATTTTATAGGTAAGTTTTCCATGTATCTAAGTTTATTTTTATTACTAACATCAATTCATAAAATATATATATGAGGGATATGATAATCATTAAAAAATATTCTCCTATGTTTTATGTAAATGTATTTAATATATGGTAGGATAAGTTGGTTCAATATCCTCTATCACATGACATGGACATTCTTGAATTCGCTAATAATGTTGAACATCTCCTGGACATTAGATAGCCTAAACATTTCTTTTTAATAAGAATATCAATGTCAATGGGAGTTCAAAAAATGTGTTACTTTAGATAATTATTTGAAAAAATTTATGGGAAAAAAACTAGAATATCATTTAGAGTAAAATCCATTATATCAATGAGGGATTCAAGAAAGAAAATGACTCATGGTTAAAAACTTATGGGCATAATTTGATGATATTTGAATAGAAATATATGAAATACTAATGATTTTTTTTACATGTGGAAAAAATTTTGAGAACAATATGAAGATGTTCAGAAAATATAAAAAATTCTAAAATGGTGAATAAATTTATGAGAATAATTTCAGGTTAATTCAATACAAATATTTATTCCCTTGAGGATTAACACATGGATGAGTGGACCATTGATAAACTCAAAATTTTCTTCATTTATTATGAGATAAAGAGTGGTATGATCGAATAAAGAAATGAAAAATCAGATAAGGATATTTCAATCAATGATACAAAATGTTCTATATAAATTGATTCTAAAAATTCCAATTAATAAGAAAAAATATAAAGACACATCCATCAACTCTAATAAACTCATTTCGTTGTTTATAAAATGCATGTAATGTGATAAAGGTAAATGAATTTTTAAATGATATTCATGTGTTTAAATTATGGAATGGTCAAACATATTTCAATCAATTTTACTAAGAAATAATAGTAATATGAGGAATATAATCAATCTAAATGATCATTATGGAGGAATATAATAGAACATCCTAGGTCAACCAAACCATACACCTGATTTTATTATCACATGGTGAGGTAAAGCAAGCAAATAGAATAAGTATTTTATAAATGAACCAAGTCATATAACTAGAATAAGTTTCTAAAAAAAGACAATAAGATCCATACAGTCTAATCCAAACCTGATAAACCTGAAATTATGAATAAAAAGGACCAACAAGTCTTCATTAGACCAAGATCCACCTCCAAACTAACCTGAACCAAAGGAAAACACAAAAGGAGAATCCATCATGCTATAGGATTCCCTACCCTTTACCTGTATCCAACAATACAACATCATCAATCACCCTAGGGAAAAATTAGGGTGTGAGCAAAAGGCCTTATATGATACCTACATAGAGTCTATTTATGGTTTAATATCAAGAATGTAATCATTCTAGATTTTAAAACAAAAAATAGTTTCACAAATAATTTTCACCAATCAAATTCATTTGTAAATAATCTTCTCTATAGATTTTATAAAATCCATTCATATTCTCAAACCATAAATATGAAAATTAGAAGTGATATAAATAGGATATCATATCCTTACATTAAGATGAAATGAAGTAAACATATATCCATTAAATAACCTATCTTGTGAAGCTATGTGATACAAACTTATATTAAAACCTCTGAGTAATAATACATGATAAACACAACCATGTTATAAATAACCATAAATGAAAACTCAACTCATATTGGGCCCTAGCCTATGGTATAATGGGTACTAGACACCCTATATCCTAAATAGGCATAACATTGGATCTAAAAATTATAAATTCCTTCCATAGTCCATCAATATCAAAAATTATACCTCCTAGTGGTGCCACGCACACTATGGATACCTGTTTTTCATTATCGATGCACCCAAGGTTACCAACGTTCCAATTATCAAAATAAATTTTCAAAATCATGGTCAAAAGTTTGTAAAAAAAATTCAAATCCAATGAAAACTCCTTTTCTATTTGAAAATCCATTTCAAAATCAAGAAAATCTATTTTCATAGAAAAATCCTTTTTGAAAAAAAAATCCTTTCCAAAAAAAACTTTTTTTAACAACATATTTCTTCAATTATATGAACAACCAAAATAAGTTTACTAATAAAAATAAGTAATTCATAAAATTATCTCGTTGTATAGAAACACCTACATAAAACTGGTAAAAACCCAACTTACATTGATAATGGGGATTAGAAACTGCAAAAATAGACTTCAAAAGACAAGGAAAACCAATAAACTTAAAAGGATCAATAGAAACACTATCTGGTCACAAATAAAAATACAAATACATACAAAATAATAGCCTCAACCAAATCCAAAGAAAAACCATAATGGACTCTTACCCAATGAAAAGAACCGTAACTGGAAAAAATGATTAATTGTCGAACAAAATGATCTAGAAGGTTCATAGGTCTCCAAAATTGACCCTAAGATATTCTAGGTTGAGAGGAAAAAGGTATGAAAAAAATGAAATGAGAAACTAGTCATGAAGCACCCTAAAATTCCAACTCATGAAAATTACATTTCATGTAATCCCATTACACATTGTATAATCCATGATACTCAAATAAACTGAGAAACTCCTAGAATTTTTATTTAAAAATACTTATTTTTTATGGTACACTTCATGAACCTATTACCTTTCATGTAAACCCCTCGTATTTTGTATCCAATTCATGAAATTTACCTGGTGAACATTACATAGTTTGTAACCAATTTTCATGGTGTGTAATCTCCCAAAAGACTAAAAAAGTGCAGGTTTTAGCAGAAAAATACCAAAACCCCAATCTGGCCATTCTCTAAAATTGGGAAGAACCCCATTAATTGTGTGAAAATTTTATACATTGACTCCATTAATTAAAATAAACAAACATCCCTAAAATTTAAGTCATTTCCCTATTAAAGGATATTTTTCCCCTATAATCCTATAAATGCACTGAAATAAGAAAAAAACAAATCATAAACAAGGGAGTACCTAAAAACATAATGGGGTATTACAATCTACCCACCATAAATGCATTATACCCCCATAAATATAGTATATTACTAAACTCAAAAACGTTAAATCCATTATAGCCTCATCTACAATTCTCTTGCATGCATCATGTACTAGAGGAATTGTTTTACAATGAAGTACCTTCTCTCGGTGATCCAAAATCTGAACCATCTGCTCGACCAAGGTGGTTTCGATATCAAGATCAATTTCCTACCATCAAATAACATGGGAAGGATTCGGTATATACCTCCTTAACTAGGAAACAAGAAACACATCAAGGATATATTTTAAACAAGACAAAAATTCCAACTGATAAGAAACCCTTCCATATCATCCAATAATCTCAAAGGAGCCCACAAACCCTGGTGAAAATGTACCATGTTTACCTAACCAAAAATGTCCCAAGTGAGGTGAAACTCTCAAAAAACCTTATCAATGACCTATAACTCTAGTGTCTAATGATGAAGGTCTGCATAAGATTTTTGATGACTCTATTCCTTGATCAATATCTTATAGATCAACACCATCTCTATCATATCCTCGATGAGACTCGATCCAACCAAGGTCCTCTCTCCCAACTCTTCCCAACACAAGTTAGATTTATATTGTCACCCATACAAATCATAAAAGGCTTCTGTCCTAATAGAGACCTGATAATTATTTTTATAGGAAAACTCGACCAATGGAAAATTATTTTCCCTAGATACTTTAAAATCAAGCACAAAAGACTAAATCATTTCCTCAAAACCCTGGATAGTACTCTATATCCATATATCCTTTTTGATAGGATAATTTATTCTCAATCTAATCTAGGAT
Organism: Viscum album; assembly: GCA_963277665.1. Taxonomy (NCBI): domain Eukaryota; kingdom Viridiplantae; phylum Streptophyta; class Magnoliopsida; order Santalales; family Viscaceae; genus Viscum; species Viscum album. The sequence continues at coordinate 1,406,217,652 of OY728119.1, forward strand.
CTCATCACCTCTTGAAAACCATTCTAGAACTTGGATGTGAAACTTGGGTCCCTATCAGATACTATCGCAAAGGGAACCCTATGATATCTCAAAATCTATCGTACATACAAGTACCTAAGTTGCTCCATCTTGTTCATCTCCTTGATATGGAAGAAATATGTCGATTTCATGATCTGATCAATGATCACCCAAATCGCATCCATCCCACTAGAAGTACATGGAAACCCAATGATGAAATCCATGAAAATATCATCCCACTTACATACTGAAATGGGTATGCGATACAACAAACCCATAGGTCTCTATTTTTATACCATTAACTCTTAGATAAGTAAGAAATTGTGATAAAAAATATAAAATCGACCACCTCATTCCAAACTACCAATACCAATTCCTCAATTCATCATGAATCGTGGTATACCCATGGTTCACAAACCAACAATATTAGTGTCCATTGTCCAATAACTCCAGCCTCATGGAATATTGAACAACCAAATTAAAAAATAATCATAAAGTGTCCTCAGGAGACAGAGACCACTCACCCTAGGTCTCCCCACTATAATTTCTTTCAATAAATTATTGAAACTCAATGTTTGTAACCAGCTTGACCCAAACTCACTCGTCAAAATATGAGTCAGATTTCATCAAAACCAAGAACACATGTCCACCAACCTCTTACACTAAAAATATCATATCATCAAATAGAATTATAAAAGACCACTCCTCAACCAATTCCTTCAATAATTATATTGGTAACTTTATGATCAATGCATCTACAGCTACATTTTCTTTCCTAGTAGTGTACTCGATATAAAAAACCAAAATTTTGAAGGCATTCCACCCAACATCTCTGTCACAAGTTCATATCCCTATAATTAAAAATATATTTTCGTCTCTTATGACCAAAATATAATGTAATCCACTCCCCAAAGAGATAGTTATGCCACATTTTGAGTGTATTAATAACCTCTATCAACTCAATATCATGGTTAGGGTAGTTATTAATATGGAGGAGTAATTAGTGTGACCCATATTCTACCACATGTTTCCCCTACATCAAGACTAATACCAAACCCATAGTATAAGAATAAAAAAATGGAATAACTCGAACCTAGTTTTTAAATAATCAAAACTAGTACTAAATTCAACCTCATCTTCTACTCCATAAAAGATCTCTAAAAATTATAATTTCATTCAAACTTTACACCCTATCAGGTTAAAGTAGTCATGTAAGATGCAAGCTTGGAGAAATCATAAACAAATAATATATAGTAACTAGCCAAACCCAAAAGTATTTGGATATCAAACACATCTTTGGGCTACTCACAAGATATATCCATCTATAAATTTTTAGGATCCACTAATACACCCCTCTTAGTTATCACATGCCCCAAAAATTTCACTACTATGATTTGAAACACCCATTTGGAAATCTTACAATAGAGATGATGTTCCTTCATTGTTAAAATAATGATATCCAAATGTTCCATGTGCTCCTATATCTTTGAATACACCAAAATATCATCAATAAAAACAACCACAAAAGAGTCCAAGAAATGATGGAAAATTTCGTTCGTCAAATACATAAACACCATATAAGTTTTGGTCATAACAAATGGACAAACCAGACATTTAAAATGGTCATATCAGATCCTAAACATTGTCTTAGGTATATCCTATTCTGAATCCCTCAACTGGGGGAACCCTGACTGTAGTTAAATGTTTAAAAACCATCATACCCCTCTAAGCTGGTCAAAAATATCATAAATCCTAGGAAAATGATTCTTGTTCTTAAAATTCACAAGATTTAGCTTTCGATGATCAATAAAAACTCTAAGGCTCCTTTCTTTCTTCTTAGAAAAGTGGATAGGTGAATCTTATGGTGACACACTAGGATGAATAAATTGTTTAGCCTCTAGGTCATCAAGTTGGAAATTTTGATCCACCAACTTAGCAGGTTCCATTCTATAAGAGGGCATAGAAATGGGAATTGTACTAGGAAGCATGTAAATAGAAAACACGACCTATATTTGTCATGGTAAACTATAAAAAATCCAGAAAGACCTTGGGTTATGCACACACCAATGCAGGAAGTTGACCACCTAAACAAGGGTCAAATGTATCAAGAAACATCTCGGAAAACTGACATGAGATTACCCCATCATAATGAATAAAAGATCCTTCCCTTCCAAATCTACAATCCCACTCACCCTGAAAGATGTGAGTGACCCCATAAGAAGATAATAACTATACACATTAGTGATAATAGTCTATATTTTCCTTGAAACTGATCATCTAATTCATGATAATAATCAAGTTGAATATGTCAAGATTAAGCACTAACAGGTCCCATTCTAGCTCAAAGTTGGATATCATCACCCAAAACATGGAACAATTGAAACCTTGTTCAGTCATATTTCCCAAAGTTATAGAAAGATCCAACAAGTATATCATAAGTTTCAATTAAAATCCCAAAATGTAAACTATTTTTGATAATATTAATGAATGATTAGAACCTATATCAAAAAAAGATATCACTATAGAAGCTGAGATAAACATCGAACATCTTACTTTAGTTGACCCTGCTTCAGATTCCTCTTGCACATATTCAGTTACATAAAATAGTCTGATATTATCCCCATAAACATCCTCCTTGGATTTTGGATTTGAACCACCACCCTTGGAAGCATCGGTGCGAACCTGAGAACCCTTGGTGGGATTTTACCCATCCCTATTGATATGGGATATCCTTTCATAAAAATAATTTCAATGTCCCAATAATTTGAAATAATGAAAAGTCTTAGGAGCCTCCATATTTCTAGGATTGGAATGACCCAACCTCCCACATTGATAGAAAATAACCTTCTACTAGCCTTATGAAGAACCTAAAACTAGTCCTGAATAGAAATAACCACTATTACACTTTCGTTTCTAGTCATAAGATACACTCTAGCTAATAACATCACCAACTAAATCTCCTCCCAAACCTTTCTTCCTAAATATGAATGCCTCATCCGAATAATGTTTGTCAACTACCTCTAAAAAGTTCAGAAGGAACATGAGAATCAAAAAAACCTTATATGATTTCTTTTTCCTAAATCAAACCACATGTACTTTAGGTACTCATTAGTGTCAAGCTCTAGTTCCAAATGAACCAACACAGCAAATGGGTAGAATACTCCAGAATGGTACTCTCCCCCAATTTAAAGGTTAGAAACTCTCAGGTCTTTTTTTCACATAACATCTTAGGGAAAAATAGATGATAAAATATCTTCATAAAATAATTATAGGTAAGTTCATCTTGAAACTTACCTTTTACAATAGAGTTTCATTATCTACTTCTCGATCTCTCAAGCACATATGTGGAAAAACCCACCTTTGATCCCTCAATAGTCTTTATGAAATTGAAGATCCTATCATTTTCCTCAATCCAATACTTAGATTATTGTGGTCCATTGTCTCTATAGAAGACAGGTTGATACTTCTTTGTAAACTCATCGCCATGATCCACAACACATCCTCATTTTCTGACACCCACTTGACCGAGAGTCTGAATGGTGTGGATCACTGCTCTAACTATGGATGGATCCACTGGAGGCTTTTCCCATGGAACCTATCTCACAGCTTCCCTTATCAAATTTTTAATACCTATTCTAAGAAGAATTTTATAATAAACATAGGAAAATAATCGATTAAATAATCAGAACATTCATATAATCCTAGTAGCACTTCCATAATTAAAATAAATTCATTAAAACAACAACAATTTAATAAAATTAAAAATTATTATCTGTGAAATAAATTTCCAAAAAAGTAATTGGTCAATTTTGATAAACTTTCCATACATTAAATTCCAAAGACCTCAAACCCCAAGTCTCAAACCAAATAAAAGTCCCTAACCACCCATGGTAACTTATATTCAATAATTAAAGTTATTTATTCAGGCCTTTAATCCACACTAACTATCTGAATTCTAACAGTCCTAACTCTTGTCTTCCCAAGACAAAAAACCAAACTCGGGTAGTATTAACACACTTTAGGATGATACTTCTCTCACATACCAAATTTTAACAGACCAACCTAGATCAACAAAACCATACACCTGATCCAACGGTAACATGGTGAGGTAAATCAAGAAAAAAATTCTTTTATAAACGAAACCATACATACAACTGGAGTATGATGTGGAAAGAAAAATATACAATCATATTCATAAAATCTAATCTTAATAGTATAAACCTGAAAGTACGAATAAATAAATACCAATAAGTCTCCATTCAACCAAGAGTCACCTCAAAACCAACTTGAATCAACGGAAAAAACCAAAGGATAATTTGGCATACTACCAAATTCCTCTCACTTTATCTATATCCTACAATACAACATCTACAACCAGCCAAGGTAAAAAGTAGGGTGTCATCAAAAATCTAATTAGGATACCACCACAGAGTCTACACATGGTCTAATATCAAGAATGAAATAGTTTAGATTTTAAAACAAAAACAGTTCCATAAATAATTTTCATAAATCTAATTCATTTGAAAATCATTTTCCCTTTATTTTTCATAAAATTCTTTCATATTCTCAAACCATAAATATGAAAAGTATAATTGATGTAAATAGGAAGTAATATTCATGAATCAAGAGGAAATAATGTAAATTCATATCCATAAAATGACCTATCATTCAAAGTTATGTGATACAACCTCATATAAAAATCTATGAGAAATAATACATGATAAATACAACCATGCAATAAATAACTGTAAATGAAAAAGCACCTCATATTTTGTAACACCCTAAAAATATAAAGTAGGAACATTGTATTTGATAACGTGTATGACATGCAACACCAAGTGAGTAAGGGGATATAATATAACAAGAATTTATAATATATTTACCATTTTAAATAAATTAAATATATTTTATATATTTCAATTCCCACGACACTAAGTTAGAGTATTTCATATGCAATAATGAGTTTATTTGATGTATTGGGTTACACACAAGACTGAGTCTCACCGGACAACAATATATTATTAAAATATTATTATTTAATATAATAAAATACAACCTAGACATTAAATTACAGGTTATGAATAGGATTATCTAACTTATGAAAATATATGGTTTAAAAAAATATGAAATAAATTCATTGGTAACTATTTCATTAGAAATTAATATATGAACCATTTGAATATAAAGGTAATGTTTTTATAGAAAACTATTTTATGCTCACAATGTTTTTTTATCATAAAAATTAAATTAATTAAAATTATTGAGTAATATTAATGTAATATATATTATATATTCAATAAAATATTTTTGGTATTCATCCAATAAATTTGATATACATAAGATAAGAACAGAAAATTTTATGTATAAAATACTATATTTTTATTAAGGAACTTTTACATCCTTTTAATGGAAAACCTATTTTAAATCCAATTTTTAGAAATTTTAGGAATATTATATGTTAAAATAAACTTAATCATTAAAATATAAACATAAAAATTTGGTTAGGGTAAATTTTTTTATTTTTCTGTAAAGTTTCATTTTTTAATGAATAATGAAAAGTACTGAATTTTAATTCAAAACTGCTTTTTCACATAACTTATTTATAAGATTAAATTAAATTTTAAATTTTTTATGAAGTTTAATTAGATAAATTTTTTATCCATTGATCCAATTTAGGTAATTTTGATCAATTTCACTTAGAAAATGAATATAAAAACATAGAAAACTTTTGAATGTCTTTACTTTAAAAACCTGCATTGTCGTCACGTCTTTAAGATTAAATTTAAATTAATTTTTCCCACTTATGTGATTGGAATTTGGAAAAATTGATCCCATATCTTGAATAATGATAATTTATAATTTCTAATAATTCTAAAATAGTTTTTCGCCAAATATATTAGTGAAATTAATTAAAATTAATTACAATAATTAAGGTAAAATTAAGCTTAATAATGGATTAAATGTTAATATTAAAGAGAAAATGACTTATAAACTTTTACAAAATCCATTTTCTAGTCATATTTCTACCCTAAATTACCTTTTCTCGAATTGGTTCCATTATTTGAGCCACTTTTATTAGGAAAAAAATGGTTGGAATTCTTTTTTCCAAAATTTACAAGAGTGTCACTCCTCCTCCACTATAAAAAGGACTCATCTCCTCCGACTTCCTCACACCTCTAAACTCAATTTAGCTAAAAAATATCTAATAAAATAGCTCTTAAAAATACCTAATCTCATCCAAGAATCATCCTCTTGTGCATAAATCCTTCCAAGGAATACCTTTGGTGCAAACCAAAAGGAGTTACTCAAAGAAGAGGTAACATCTTTCCTCAAGATGATTAGTTTTATTTCCATTATCCTACTCCAATGGCCTGAAGGCCTTCATTTTTTATTGATTTTTGATAATCCACCTTTCAAGGGGTGAGGTGGAACCCTTACAAGTCCCATAGGTGTAAGTATTACATGGCCCGTATGCATTTAGAGGAATTCATTGTCTGTAGGCTTCAAACATTACATATAACCAAGACTAAATACTTGTAACTACTTCTCCTCAAAATCTTCATCATGAAATCATCTCTCCACCTTCTCATGGTGTTATACTAGGCTTTCTCGTGCATGCACAGGCTCATCCCGATGGCAGGTGTCATACCCTCTCATTCTTGCAATCCATTTAGCTTCTTCTATGGTGAAATCTCTTTGCTCATCCTCCTTCTAGAGCTTGTTCCTTATAGGTTTTCTAGTTTGTATCTTCATTTATGGTGGCTCTAAGGTCTTTAGGTTTCCTAATGTCCATACTGACCCAAAGGCATAGGTGGCCCGAAGGCTTTAAAGGACTCGGGGACTAAATCAGTGGCCCAAAGACCCAAATGGGGGAATAGTCCCGGCTGCTACAATGCCAAACAGTACCTGCTACAGTACTTATATAGTACCCTAGAAATATTCCTTTACATGAAGTTGATCCAGGGTCGCCTGGATGCACTTGAGGAGTCCTCACCAACCGAGCTGAGGCTCATGTGCTTATTTCCATTATCTAACCCATAAAATATCATTATTCCATGATTACATAATAAAAAAATTATCCTAAATATATTTAGATTATGTTATTTTTAGGGTTTTACATACAATTACACACACTTCCATTCAATGGGTAATAAACATTCTGTTTATGTGTATGGTGAATTACTACATCGTGAAATGAAGTTGTTCGTCTTTAATTTACCACCTTTCATGGTTGGTAATTATGATGTAAATGTTGTTAATATATGATATATATGATTCATATTATTTATTTATGTTTATTTAATTTTTTTATAACACATACCCTTATACTTTCCATTTTTTGTAAATATGATAACATCGTTTGTGGAAGTGTGGACTATCGCCTCTTAAAAACAATGTGGTTCGATCACACGATACATAAAATATATAAATTATGGTTTTAATTAAAAATATGTGACATAAAAAACATATATATTATATTCATGAAATAATTAACTTTATTTAAATATAATATATATCATTTTCTTTATTACCCTTTAACACACTAAAAAATGATAACGTCGGTCATGGACGTGTGGACTACCGCCTCCTCAACACGATGTGATTAATTTTTTACCAAAAGAATTATATATATAAGTATATATTATTAAATAAAGATTTATTTTATATATAATGACAATTATGGAAAGATATAGTGTTACGTACCTTCTTTCCATAATGATCATTGAAAAATGGAAAAGTTACTCATGCGTAAGCACAGCATACCGTCAGCATGATAGTAATGTTGGTTCATTTTTCATAACCATATTTAATGATTTGTTTTAAATGTATAATTTATGTATTAATATACTAATTATTTCATGATTATTATTCTATATATGTTATATAATGGACCATTTGACCGTAATAGACCTACAAAATTTGTTTTTAATAAAAAAAAAGAATTGGGTCAAAACACCGAATGTAAACTTAATTGATTAAGTAGAAAATATGGTAATAAGTGAAATAAATGTTATTATAAAAAATAAAAATGTTCTCAAGAAATTAAATAATTAATATATGTTTTTTATTAAGTAATATAAAGACACACAAGATAAATCGGACGCAAGGTAAGGGATTTACATCTCTCTTTTTACATCCATGAGATAAATTTTATATTCACCACTTACTTATTTTGTGTGGTGTACCTACTACCCCTTTAGATATATTATATCATTAATACTTTTATATTGATAGTATTTAAAACATTCATTTAATTTTATTCCTTCATAAGGCTTAATATTTAAAGTTTTTGAAAGTGGAATGGGATACATTATAATGTTTAAAGATTATTTTTCTCAAGAATAATTTTAATAATATTTCATTTCCAATCTAGGAATTTATATTACCATTATTAAATGAACACGTTAATTTTTCTATACTTCGGTTATTCATGACCTTTTTCAAGTATTAGTACCATTTATTAACTCTTTGGTACTTAAAATGTTTTAGAAAATGTTTTTAAGAAAACCCAACTTGATTTCTCTCTTTAGTCAGAGAAATTATTTTCTTATAAAAAACCATGATTTATTAAAATGTTTAAAAAAATGTTTTTAAACATTTCAGAATGATTTAGTAAATAAATTTTTAATCTTTTTGTCTTCTACCCATGTTGTCAAAGAAATATTCTTTTCTCTTTCTGAACAAGGAATTTTTCTAACCTTTTATCGTGAAAATTAAATGTTATTTTTACCTCATATGGCATGTACATATTTACCCACCTGCATTTATTTGAAGATTCCTTTTCAAGTTTAAAAGGTTAATTTTTAAATAAATTGTTATTAAAAGTGATTTTCATAGAAAAATGTTTCCAAAATATTTTTCATAATAAAGGGATATTTTCCTCGAGAATGTTTTTAAAATATGTTTTATAGTATTTTCATTCTACAACAATAACAACCCCTTTATTTTACTCCACTTATGATATGTTTTATTTATACCATCCTTAATCTTCCTCTAGATGGTTTATGGTCGATTTGGATAACTATAGTATGCAAATTTATGTCATTGATTCCTTTGATACCCCTTGAAATATTCAATTTTTTATGATCATTTGATATTGAATTTCATCTAATTATCCATATCATTTTTTGTGGATATGATTATTTCTTGAACCGTATACCATTTTTCATATAGTTTTAACTTTTAAAATTATTTTATTATTTGGGGAAATATTAATAAATCTATATCCCTTATTTAATATGGATATTTTATATGACATATTATTTATTTGATATGAGGAATGATTAGAACATGAAAGACACTGGTTGGGTACCTTTTATGAAATTTCCTATGGGTTTGGGACTAGTTAATATAATCCCCTTGATGAATTGGTAGTATCATATGATGTAATTAGTTGGTTACAAACCCCTATAGTTTCTTTCCAAGCATAATAGAGAGTTTTTTATCTATATTTTTAAACTGTTTGAAGGATAGATCTTGAAAGAAGAGGTTTTCATGTGCCTTGGACATGACGTCCAATAATTAATAATTTTCTTTATTTTGTTTCATTTATTATTCATCCAAGATATCTTATGTCGACATATCCATGGATACATTTCATTTTCATATCATTGATTAAATTTCATGTGTTTTAGTTTCTTACTATTCTATATTTATTTTTCCTTATCTAGTTATTTTAATTGAATGTTTTTCCATTTATCACTAGTATAAAAACCTTTTTTATGTCAGTTCTTTTTTGCTTTTTAACGTCGGTTTTTAGGCGACGTTATTGCGAGCGATGTTACAAATATGATTTTTTACATCGGTTATTTAATAGCCGACGTAAAAAATGGGGTTTTATGGTTTTTAACATTGGTTTTTAAAAAACCGACGTGAAATACATTCTGTAAAGGGCATTAAGAGGCCATTTATTACGTCAGTTTTTTCAAAAACCGACGTTAAAATCCCATTTTTTACATCGGTTATTTAATAACCGACGTTAAAAGTTATTTTTAACGTCATTTATTAAGTAACCGACTTAAATAATTTTTACCATCTTGTAGAAAATTTTGTAAGATTTCATTTGATAGGTCATAGAGCTCAAATGGAGTTACGGATCCAAAGTTATGACCATCAGAAGTTTGATATTTTTTTCGAGGAAAGATTCAATGAGGCAACCGTAGCTTCATATTAGAAAGAATTTTTGAATCCTTAGGGGGATTTTTAGTTTTACCATGATATAAAGAATCATCCATAATTATAATAAATTAATAATCATTAAATGGTATATCAATTAAAAAAATTACGCATAGAAAATATAAATCATGGGAGAATAATTACAAATACCATGACGAGGTTGTGGAAATAAGAAATTGTTGATTCAAGTGGAAGATCAAACAAGTTGATTCGGTGGAATGATTTTGGTTGAATGAAATGATCGTAAAATGGTATATTAATTAATAAAACAAATCATACAAACCCTAAATCATGGATATATGATTAAACATACCTTGATGAGATCGCGGAAAGAAGAAATAAGTGATTCACCCTGAAGATCAAAAGAGTCGATTTGGGCGAACGATAATGGTTGAAATAAATGATTGTTAAATTATTATATGGTTATAATGGAAACATATAATTGTGATTCTAAGATAAAACGCGGTATTAAAAATTTTAGGCGGTAATTCAAAATTTCGATGTCGCGATGTAAAAAAATTGAAATTCCGCATTCGCGGGATACTAAAATTATATTTCATGTCGGTTTTATGATAACCGACATGAAAATATATTAAAATTTTCACTTATTTTTCACATCGGTTATTATAAAACCAAATTTAAAAATCAATCTTCATCACTTTTTCACGTCGGTTATTATAAAACTGACGTGAAAAATTGATTTTTATGACTTTTTCAAGTCGGTTATTTAATAACCAATGTTAAAAGGTATTTTTCACATCGGTTATTAAATAAAAGACGTTAAAAACATTTAAAAAAAATTATTTCATTTCCCAAGATTTAATTTTTCATCTCACGGAGCTCAAACGGATTTACAGATTAAAAGTTATGACTTTTAGAAGTTGGTCATCTCTAAAGGATGTCTTAAGGAATGTCATCTTCTGAAGGCCATAACTTTTAATCCGTAACTCTGTTTGACCTCCGTGACCTGTCAAATTAAATCTTGGGAAATTAACTACATTTTTGTAAACATTTTTCACGTTGTTTATTAAAAAACTAACATGAAACATCGATTTTTATGACTTTTTCACATCGGTAATTTAATAACCAATGTTAAAAGGTATTTGTCACGTCAGTTATTTAATAACCAACGTGAAAAACATTTACGAAAATGTATTTAATTTCCCAAGATTTAATTTTACAGCTCACAGAGCTCAAACAGAGTAAAAGATTAAAAGTTATGGTCTTTAGAAGTTGATCATCTCTAAACGATGTCTTAAGGAAGGCCAACTTCAGAAGACCATAAATTTTTATCCGTAACTCTGTTTGAGCTCCGTGAGATGTCAAATTAAATCTTAGGGAAATGAACTAAATTTTTGTAAAAAAAAATTCATGTCGGTTATTAAATAACTGGTGTGACAAATACATTTTAATGTAGGTTATTAAATAAACGATGTGAAAAAATCAAAAAAATCGATTTTTCACGTTAGTTTTTTAATAACCGGCGTTAAAAATAAGAGAAAATTTTAATATATTTTCATGGAAATGAATTTTTTAAGTCGGTTATTAAATAATCGACATGAAAAAGTGATGTACATTGATTTTTCAAGTTGGTTATTATATAACCGACGTGAAAAATTAGATAAAATGGATTTTCAAGTAGGTTCTTATATAACCGACGTGAAAAAATAGCGAAAATGTATTTTTATGTCGGTTATATAATAAACGAAGTGAAAAATAGATTTTCAGATATTTTCTAGTCGGTTCTAAAAAACCGACGTGAAAAAGGGCGACATAAAAAAAGGTTTTTGTACTAGTGTATTTACTTTGCCATTTGATTATTCTAATTTATTTGTTATTGATTCCACTATAATTTACCCTTACGGATCATTTGATCTTACCCTTTTTATGTTTCCTTCACCTAGGAATCTATGAAGTTTACTAAGAAATATATGCAGTGATAAACTAGATGGAATAAAGTTATAATCCTAGAAAGAAGAAGAAAATTATGTTGTAATTATGGTATTAATTTATAATACAAGAACCATGTATGTATTTGTTTTACCAAGACTACTAAATTGTTTGGTCCTTTGGGATGTTATTTAATTGTATTTTATTCCATTGTAATTGATAGAATACACCAAATCTGGGCCTTCTTGGTTCAGGTCACTGTAGTTGGTATCAGAGGAAGTTTAGTAGCAACATTGGGAACTTGATTTAGAAAACTTATATTTGAGAACATAGTTCTAAGTTATAATTTGAGGATAAGTATTGAAGAACATCCTAAAATTTTGGTAAGTTAGAAATTATGTGGCCATTCCTCGAAATACACCCATGTTTGGATGCTGCAGGTGGAAATTTTTCTGGAATTGATGTACCTAGGAGTAACAACTCTGAAAAAGTGTGTCGGGCCTGACTCAGTGTAACCTAGTACACGACAGTGGGCCTTACTATGCACCTGTTTTGACACTCCCAAGGGATATTCTTAGGATAATACATATTTTATTTAGAAATCACTATGAAGGATTTTAAAAATGAATAACCTAGGTTAAAACTAAGTTGTTCTAGATTGATGATAAGGTGTTGTGATTTAGATATCCTATAGATAATTATATATTTTTCTCTGACTATTGTACACACACTTTACTTTCTAGTTTTAGTCAATGGATAGTACCCAAATAATTCATGTTAACATTTAACATTAATGACAAGGTGGTGATAATGAGAAACCAAATGATGTGTTTATAGGATTGAAATATATCATGTTTATTCCTAATCAATTTTCTTGAAATATGATTAACGGCATATACCTTAACCAAATCCCAAACTCACCAAAGAAGATAAGCATGGAGTTTTCTAAGAGAAAATGTGGTGGAGACCACTGAGTTAATACAACTCAATTTCCTCATGAAATGAATGTGGAAGGAGACACCTAATAAAGTGTCTCAATGGAATGGGGAAATGCTTTATGTGTGGGAAAGAAGGACATAATGTAAAGAATTTCTAAGGAAAAATAATGAGTGTAATGTAAAGAAATAAAACTCATACTAAGGATATATTTATAGTTTATTGTTGTATATGTGGTGAACCTGGAAATTACCTGAGTCAATTACCTCTTATAGAGTATAAACCATAGATCAAGGGAGGAAATATGTAGAAATAAGTGGATTAATTTTTTATGTATTGGGGTTGTATTTAAAACCTTAGTTAAAAGGATATTTATTGACTAATGTTATTTCAAGGATGTCCATCATATTTGTTTTGTAAATTATATTAATATAGTTTTAGAAAAGGATAACTTATATTTAAATTGACAACCAATCATGTTCTAAAAGGTAATGGGTTCTAAACCCTGGCTAATGTAAGATAAAGGTTTCACACCAACTACTAACCTACGCAATGCCCTGGTTAAAATTTCATTGTTTTTAGTTAAATAGTTTTATGAATAAATATTAATGATGAACCAGTATTGTAATGTTTTAGGTTTAGAGATTAATTTATTAACCATATTGACTTTGTAAAATAGTTAGAAACAAATAAATAGACATCTCACTCTTTTATGGGCCTTATGATCTGTTAAATGTTTATTTTACTACTTCATGAATTAAAGTTAATTTTTGGATATCCATATCATTTAGTTATGGATGAATTTTAAATTGATTAAAGCACAACCAAGGGATTAAATTTTGTTTATAGAAATATATAAAGTATATTTTCTTATATTCTTAGGTAGTAAAATAATTGATCAACATTGATAAATTGAGAAAAACAAATGTTTTCCTAATACCTTAGTTTTTTTAAAACCAATGGTCTTTTAAATCATTATAGATTTATAGATTTAATGACCTTAACATTCCACTGATCATTCACTTGTTTGTTATTGATGACCGCAATCACCCCTATAAATATATATTCTTTTCCTCCAAGTACGTATATCTACATTCCATTAATGTTCTCTTACTTAGAGTCGTAGTTATATGTTAGTCCGTGTGACCTTTGTACTTCTCATTCTCTATTTTATAGATGATGTTTTATGATCCCTTCTCACAATTTTGGATTTCAAAATAGTAAATATCAAAAAATATATTACCAATGTAATGTTTAAATTGCAAGGACGTAATTTAATTAAGGTGGGGAGAATGTAACGCCCTAAAAATATAAAGTAGGAACATTATATTTTATAGTGTGTATGACACGCAACACCAAGCTCATAAGGGAATATAATATCCCAAGAATTTAAAATATATTTACTATTTTAAATAAATTCAATATATTTTATATCTTTAAATAAACGTGATAATAGTCAGTATACATCACATGAAACAATGAGTTTCTTTTATGGATTGTGCTACACACAAGACTGAGTCTCACCGAACAACATTATATTATTAAAATATTATTATTTATATAATAAGATATAAACTGGACATTAAATTAGTGGTTATCAATAGTATTTACTAAATTATGAAAATATATGGTCTACACAAATATGAAATGAAATCATTGGTTACTAATTAAATAGAAATGAATGTAAGAATCAATTAAATATAAAGGGGATGTTTTTATAGAAAACTATGTTATACTCATAAAGATTTATTATCATAATAAACTAAATTAATTAAAATTAGTGAGTGATATTAATTTAAATACAGATTATATATATAATAAATATTTTTTATATTCATCCAATAAATTATATATATATTATATAAGAAAAAACCAATTTTACGTATAAAATTCTATATTTTTATTAAGGTACTTTACCACCTTTTAATGGAGAACATATTTTAAATAAAATTTTTCAAACTTTTATAATTATTATATATAAAAAATAAACTTAATATTTGAAATAGAAACATAAAAACTTGTTTAGGGTGAATATTTTATATTTTTCTATACAGTTTAATTTTTTAATGAATAACAAAAAATACTGAATTTTAATTAAAAACTATATTTTCATATAACTTATTTATAAGGTTAAATAATATTTTAGATTTGTTTTAAAGTTTAATTATATCAATTTTTTATTATTTAATCAAATTTAGTTCATTTTAATCAGTTTCACTTTTAAATTTAATATGAAAACATAGTAAAATTTTGACTCTTTTTACTTTAAAACCCACATTGTGGCCCCGTCTATGAGATTAAATTTAAATTAATTTAAGTCACTTATATTATTGGAGTTTGGAAAACTGGATTAAATATTTAAAATCATAATAATTTCTAATTTCTAATAATTCAAACTTATTTTTTGACCAGAAATATTATGGAAAATAATTAAAATTAATTACAATGATTAAGGTGAAATTTAGCTTAACAAGGGACTAAACCTTAAACATGAGGGCCAAAATGACATCAAAACTTGTCCAAAATCCATTTTCTAGTCATATTTTGACCATATACTTCATTTTATTTAATTTTTTCTATTATTGGATCCACTTTCAATGGGAAAAATGTGGGTGGAATTCTATTTTACAAAATATACAAGAGTATCACTCATCCTCCACTTTAAAAAGGCCTCCTCCCCTATCACTTACCCACACCTAAAAATCCACTTTGGATCAAAAAAATATCTTCCAGAATAGCTCTTAAACATCCCTACCCCCATCTTATTATCCCCCCTTGGGAATAAATTCATCTAAGGAATCCATTTGGTGCAAACCAAAATGAGTTACCCAAAGAAGTGGTAACATCTTTCCCCAGACTCTTTAGTTTTATTTCCATTATCCACTCCGTAAAATATCCTTATTCCATGATTATATAACAACACAAGTATCCTAAATTTACTTATATGTTTTTATGTTAGGTTTTATACCTACACTTACAAAAACTTACATCTAATGGGTAACGAACTTACAGCTTATGTGTACAGTGAATTATCGCCGCACGAAATGAAGTTATTTTTCTTTCATTTACCAACTTTAATGGTTGGGGATTATGATGGACACATTGTTTATATATGATATATATGATACATATTATGTATTTATTCTTATTTAATTATTTTATAACACATACCCTTATACTTTCAATTTTGTGTAAATATGATAACTTCATTTGTGGTAGTATGGACTACAGCCTCCTAAAAGCGATGTGCTTCGATCACATGATACATGGAATGTATAAAGGATGGTTTTAGTTAAACATAAATTAAATAAAAAACGTATATATTATATTCATTTCATAATTAAATTTTTTTAAATATAATATATATCAATTTCTTTATTACCCTTTCACGCACTAAAAGTTGATAACGTCGGTCCTGGACGTGTGGACTACCGCCGCCTCGACATGATGTGATTAATTTTAAATTACAATAATTATATATATAAGTATATATGATTAAATAAAATGGTATTTATGATATAATTATTATTATGTAAATATATAGTTTTACATACCTTCTTTCCATAACGATCATTGGAAAATGGGAACTTTTCTCATGCGTATATACGACCAACTATCAACATGATTGTAACGTTGGTTCATTTTTCATAACCAGGTTTAATGATTGGTTTTAAAATTATAATTTATGTATTAATATAATAATTTTATAATTAATATTATTCAATATATGTTATATAATTTCCTCTTTTCCATAATTGACCTACAAAAGTTGTTTTTGACACATTAACCGAATTTGGTCAAAACACCTGATGTAAAATTAATTTATTAAGTAGTTTTATAAAACATAGTAATAAGTGAAATTAAACTTATTATTAACATGAAAAATGTTATCAAGGAATAATATAATTAATATAAGTTTTGTATTAAGGAATATAAATTCACACAAGACAAATCAGACGCAAGGTAAGGGATTTTCATATCACTTTTTACATCCTTGAGATAAATGTCATATTCACCACATACTCCTTTTGTGTGGTGTATCTACTACCCATTTTTATATATTATATAATTAATCCTTTTATATTAATGTTGTTTAAAACTTTTATTTTATTTTATTAATTCACAAGTATTAATATTTAAAATGGTTTAAAGTGGTGTGGGACACTTTGAAATGTTTAAAGATTATTTTCCTTATGAATAATATTAATAATATTTCATTTCCATTTATGAAAATTATATGATCATTGTTCAATAAACCCTTTCCTTTTTCTATCCTATGGTTATTCATGACCTTTTTCAAGTATTAGTACCATTTTACAACTCTTTTATACTAAAAATGTTTTAGAAAATATTTTTAAGAAAACCCAACTTCATTTCTCTCTTTAGTCGGTGAACCTATTTTCTTCTAAAACCCATGTTTTATTAAAATGTTTTCAAAAAAAATTAACCTTTAAAAAATGATTTAGTTAATAAATTTTTACACTTTTTTTCTTTTACCCTTTTTTTCAAAGGAATATTCTTGTCTCTTTACGAAAAAGGAATTTTTCTAACCTTTTATCGTACATAAGGAATATTCTTTTTACCTCATACAGCATGTACGAATTTACCCTACAAAATTTTTTCAAATATTTATTTTCATGTTTAAAAGGTTAATTTTTAAATAACTTTTTTTTTAATTTATTTTCAAATAAAAATAGTTTCAAAATTTTTTTCAAAATAAAAAGGATATTTTCTTTTAAGAAATAAAATATTTTTATTACATTTCCATTCATTAACAAAAAAACACCATTTCTTTTACTCCACTTGGGATATATTTCATTGATAGAATCCTTAATATTCCTCTATATGGTTTATGATTGATTTGGACAAGTATATTATTCACATTACTTTCTTGATTCCTTTTAGTCCCCATTAAATATTCAATTTCCTAGGATCAGTGGACATTGAATTTCCCCTCAATATCTATATCATTTTTCATGGATATGATTATTTCTTGAACCATATACCATTTTTCATATGGTGTTTTCTTTGAAAGTTATTTTATTATTTGGGGAAATATTGATACATCTATATCATTTATTCAATATGGATATTTGATAAGGAATATTTTTTATTAAATATGAGGAATTATTAAGACATGAAAGACACGATTAGGTAACCATTTAAGGAATTACCTATGAGTTGGGGACTTGTTAATGTAATCCCCTTGATGTATCAGTAGTTTTAGGAGAATAAATTAGTTGTAGAAAAACCATTTGAGTTTGTTTCCAATTAGAATAGATGGTTTTCTACCAAAAGTTTTAAACTTTTTGTATGATAGATCATGACATTAGAGTTTTTCATTTCCATAGACTTGACTTCTAATAATTAATCATTTCATTCATTTTTAATCATTTATTATTTATCCATGATATCTTGTGTCGACATATCTATGGATACATTTAATTTTTAGTTCATTGATTAAATGTCATATGTTTTAGTTTATTACCTTACCATATTTATTTTTCATTATCTAGATATCTAAATGGCATGTGATTCCATTTATTTACCTTGGAATTTGAATATTCTAATTGATTCATTATTGATTCCACTATAATTTACCCTTACTGAGTGTTTGATATCACCCTTATTATGTTTCCTTTTCCCAATAATCCACGAATTGTACAAAAAATGATATGAAAGTATACACTAGATGGAATAAAATATTATCCTCAAAGGAAGAAAAAAATTTATGTTGGAATTAGTGTATTCATTTATAATACAATAATAATGTATGTATAAGGTTTACCAAGACTACTAAACTATTAAATCCTTTGGTATTTTATTTACTTGTATCTTATTCTAATGTAATTGATAGAAAACATCGGCTCAATGCCTTATAAAGTTGGTTTGCTATATATTTGTCCCTAGCCTATGGAAAAATGTGTATTTGAAAGTCAAGATCCTAAACAAGCATCAAATTGGATACAAAAAATATTTATACCTTCAATAGTTCATCGATATCAAAAAATTTACCTCCTAGAAGTGCCACACACACTAAGGTTACTCATGTATCTTCCCTGATGCACCCAAGGTTCAAAATGTGCCAATCATAAAAATAAATTTTCAAAACCATGATCACAATTTTATAAAACATTTTCAAATCCAAGCTAATCCCCTTTGGGGTTTTAAAATCTTTTTAAAAATAAAAAAATCAAATAAAAAACATTTTTGAAAACAATTTTCTTTCTAAGAATACATTTCTAAGAAAAAAACACTTCAATTATATGAACATCCCAAAGGAATGTACCAAGAACAACAATAAATTCATTTCATTAACCAATTGTATCGAGACACCTACATCAAACTGGTAAAAACCTAACTGAATTTCATAATGGTGATTGGAAACAATGAGAACGGCCTTCAAATGACAATTAATGCTAATAAACTGAAAAGGATCGATATAAAACACTATATGATCAAAAATCCAAACATAAAAAAAGTTAAAGAAGAACCAAAATAAATTCTTACTTGGAGAAAAGATCTTTGACCACAAAAAATGATCATTCATCGAACAAAATGATCTGAAAGGATCAGAGGTCTCTAAAATCACCCATAAGAGCTTCTTGGTTGAGAGGTAGAAGGTCTAAAAATGAATGAAATGAGAAACCAGACATTCATGTAACATCTTGTTACCATTATAACAGGTATGCCTTAAACCTTGTCTCAGTTTTTCCTTTTATTTGACAGGGTAGGGTGGATTTTCGGTTGGGAGGATACATATAATAGTGAAGTTAGAGATTTGTTAGATTCTCAACTTCAAATTGAATTTTAATGCAGACAACCAGAGCGTTACACACCGTGTAACGGGCTTACACATCATGTAATGGTATTGAAAATAGGTCATGATTGGATTCACACTATGATGGGTACACGTTGTGAGTTGTCACTACACATTGTGATGGAATTAATGATCGGTTTTTAACCTTGAGCGTTGGTTTTTAAAACAAAATGGTATGTGTTTCGATGATTACAAAACATATGTATTACATGTCATGTATTGGTATTACACGTCGTGTAATACCCTGACTGCATTTTTAAAATAGTCTATGTGGCTGGTTAATTATTTTTGGCTTCTCACTAGTTATTTATCCCATGACCAATAGCTTTCCCAGGAGATCTTGTATCTTTACAAGCCTTCCTGGTTCATTTCTTTGGTGTTTGATCATCATTTCGCTTGCAGTATTATTCCTGGGTAGGTGTTTTCTCTCTTTATTCATATTTATCTCTTTATCCTCTCTTGGGTTTTCAATGTGTCATCTTGGAATTGATGGATCTATGCCCTATGGTGTGGTATATTTCTTCTAGGTTGAGTTTCGAGCTATTCTACACCTTCGTTCTTGTTGATGGGTGTTGTTGTGATTTTTGAGTTTTGGGAAGAGGTAGGTGGTTCCATAACAATTAGTCAAATTGATTATTCCTAAATTGATTGATTTATTTCAATTTTTGATTTAAATTCAATTGCTCAAACTTGATTTCAATTAAATTGATAAAATCTTGAATCCAGTGAATTAGAAGATTTGAAGTGGTTTTTGCATGAGAATTTGAAAAACCCCCAAATTCCATTGAATTGGGGTTTGTTTTATGAAAATTGGTTAATTTAAATTATTGAATTTAAATTTTGGATTCGATGGAAAATATTACAATTAACTTGTTGAATTTAATTATGGAAATGAATTCTAAAAATGATGGAATTGGTTTTGAATGGATTTCAAACTTGTGAAAATGGATTCAAAATGATTTGAGATAAACCCAGTGATTTATCTTGTGGAAAGGGTATGTTTTTTATTAAAACCCATTTTGGTTTTAAATTGAAATAAACTGGATTTTTTGAAATGGAAGAATGATATTTAATTGTATTTTTAGAATTATTAAAATAAATTTCTCATCATGTAAAAGTGAAAGCAAGCCTTAGGTAGTTGGTGAGTTATTTGGATACACTCTACACTATTACAACATTCTAAAACATACCTTTGGCGGATCACATCCCTGATAGGGGGTTATGAATTTCCTCTGGCCAGTGTCAATATAGCGACGGTTTTCTCAAAACCGTCGCAAAATTGAGGGGAAATTTATTAAAAAATATATATTTATTTATTTATTATTGTTTTTTATTTATTATTTAAAATAAAATATAGTTTATTATTTATAATTTTAATTATTTATAATGTTTTAATTGATAAATATTTATAATTATTAGTTAGTAATATTTTTAAACTGAAAAAAAATATTCAATAAATTGAAGAACAGACTTCGGCATTAAATGACCATAACTTCTGATCTCAGAGTCCATTTCATCTCCACAACCAATCAAATCGAAGCTTATCAAATGATCTAAAACCAAGTGATGTTCAAATCATGTAATAATCAGAGGAAAAAAAATATATTCAAATTTCAAAAGTTGAAAATCGAACTCGAACTTCAAACTGTCGTAAATTTTAATTTGGGTGTCCATTTGGGATCTACTACATATCAAATAAATGCTTGCAATGAGATCTACACGATTTAGGTCTAGTAACAACTCTTTGGTTATTTTACCCCTTTTTATTCTGCCAAAAATTCCCAGGACTCTGAAATATAGGTTTTAGTTACAAACCCTGATATCTTAAAATTCAAACGGTTATAACTTTTAACTCAGGTGTTCATTTAGCCTGTACCAGATATCATATTGAAGATCATTTCATGATCTTCAATTTTACTGGTTGTGGCTCTGAAAAAGGAGTCTCCAATCAGATTTTATTGTCATTTTAGTGGTTTAGGGTTTTTAGAGGTTCTTAATGTTTTATGAAATATTTAATTAATTATTTATTTATTTATTTATTTATTATTTATTATTTATTATTTATTTATTTATTTATTTATTTATTTTTTTATCTTTTATTTATTATTCATTTATTATTTATTTATTTATTTATCTATTATTTATTATTTATTTATTATTTATTATTTATTTATTTATTTATCAATTTATTTATTGATAAATTTGTTTATTTATTAATTTATTTATTTATTTATTTACTTATTTATTTATTTACTACCATATATATTAATTTAGTTAGTTATTATGTACACATTAATTATTAATTTATTTTTAATTTATTAGTTAATTATTAGTGATTTATTTGTTATTAGTTTATTATTCATTTATTATTTATTTATTTATTATTTATTTATTATTTATTCATAATTTTTTAATTAATTGCTAATTATTTATTAATTATGTATTAATTATTTATTAATTATTTATTATTTATTTATTTATTTATTATTTTTTGAATATTGAATATTATTATTAATTATTAATTATTAATTATTAATAAAGAATTATAGACAATTAGTTATCAATTATTAATTATTAGTTGTTATTAATTATTAATTATTAGTTGTTATTAATTATTAATTATTTATTATTTATTATTTATTATTTACTTATTTATTTATCAATTTATTTATTTCTGTATTTATTTTTTTATTATTTATTATTTATTATTTATTATTTATTATATATTATTTATCATTTATCATTTATTAATTTATTTTAAATTTAATAAATAGTAATTTATTATTAGTTTATTATTAATTTATTATTTATTTATTTATTTATTTATTAAAAATTTATTAATAATTTATTATTTAATTATAAACTTTTTAATATTAATTATTAATTATTATTTCTTATTTATTATGTATTATTTATTTTATATCATATATTATATTTTTTATATTGTATATTATATATTATATATTATATATTATATATTATATATTATATATTATATATTATTTATTATTTATTATTTATTATTTATTATTTATTATTTATTATTTATTATTTATTATTTATTATTTATTATTTATTATTTATTATTTATTATTTAGTATTTAGTATTTATTATTTATTATTTGCAAGTTACTATCAACTATTTACTATTTACTATTTATTATTTACTATTTATTATTTATTATTTACACTTTTTTATTTACCATTTATTCCCATATTATATATTTCTTTATTTATTATTTATTTATAATATATTTATTAATTAGTAATTTGTAATTACTAATTATTAAATATTAATAATTACTTATAAATTAATAATTATTAATTATTGATTATTGATTAATCATTATTGATTATTGATTAATCATTATTGATTAATAATTATTGATTAATAATTATTTAGTGTATATCTATTTTTTATGTATTATTTTTTTTCCAATTAATATATAGAGATATATATATATATAAGTATATTAAATTCGATTTATTGACCACATAAAGAACCTACTGGAGTGATAAATTCTTTGGAGAATAAGCAAGAGGTAAGGGGTCCAAATCTCACCCAACACAAAATTTCTATATATGGCATGGGCATGTGCTTGGAGAAGGACTTGTTCATCGAAATGGGCATGAGCATGGTAATAATAAATAATAAATAATAAATAATAAATAAATAACGAAAAAAATTACAAGAATAAAAAAATTAAAAAAAATTAAAAAAATTAAAAACGATTTATCGACGGTTTAAACTACCGCTAAATCATTCTACGGCGGTTTTAGAAAACCACAGCTAATTATTTACTGACACAGGATTTAGCAACAGTTTTCCAAAACCAATGTATAATGATTTAGAGACATTTTAAAATGCTGCAAAATAAAAATTTTGGTGTAGTGTGTTTATTTATATTTGAGATATAAATGTATGCCAATTTTTTAAAACTAATTTTAATGCCTTTACTAGATTTACATAAACTATTTTATGTAACAGTTTTATTTAAGCCATTATTTTAAAAATATTCCATCTGTTGTAAAGTATGGCATGTTCTTTAAAAGTAGTTTCCATCATTTTGGAAATGTATAGAATGTTTTGTTTAAATATGCTTTTTGAATTTCCAAACATGTTTATTTTGGAAATTGAAATATTTTCTTTAGATAAGATATATTTGGAATTTGTTATGGAATCTTTGGTGGTATCCTACTGGGCTTAGGCTCATATCCTACTTTTCCCTTCAGGTTTTTATAAACTTTCTCCTTCTAGGTTCGAGCAAGGGAAAAGGATCACTTGGAGGTGGATCATTTTATTCAACCATGGACTTGGTGAGTTGTTTCATGAGAGACATGGGTTGTTTTTTTCTTATTTTATTACTTGGGTTGTAGTGCTTTGTGCTTTTATGAATTATTGTATTCTGGTACTTTACTCCCAGTGGAGCCTCCTGGTTATGCATGTTGTCTTGTCTCTTTTATTTCTGTATTGTTAGTGGAAAATTCATTCCTACTTGCATGTTGTATGATGATAAGTTCTAGTCGCCAACCCATGGGAGTTAGGAACGGCCTTTGGGACATGTTAGGGTTATCTCAGTTATCGAGTTACCAGGGTACCTAGGCTGGTTTGTGATGAAATGGTATTAGAGGGAGGTTGTTCAGCTTTTGTATTGAAGTCGGTATGCATTTTTGAGATCTTTTCGGGACTTAAGAGGTAGTTGCGATTGAGTGTCTAGCCAGATATCACCATAATGAACCTTAATTCTCTAAGGGTGGTTAGGGGAAGATGTCTTGTGTATTATTTCTAGTCATTTCCCTATTCGGATATGGATATTGTGGAATCCAAATCTGTTTGTTCCATCTATTGGGAATAATTTTCCCTGTTTCTCTGTTTAAGCATTAATCTAATGTCTTTTTTTATTTGTTGATGTTGTATATCATCATGCTTTCGAGAAGACATGTGAATCATTTATATGAAGAGGTTTTTTCTGAACCTCACCAAGAAAATCTTATTGTAGATCTAAATTGGTTGGGGTGATTGTGTACACTGTCCAAGATTTGGGACAGGCACCACCTCTAGTATCCGCTCAGGCTCTAACTCTGGATCCTTAGGGGGATGTTCTTTGGAATCATTCTCAATATTTCCTTTTCTAGAAGCCACTAGTTTTCAATGGCTCCACTGACCCTCAACATCTTGAGGAATGGTTGAGAAAGGTATAATGTCTATTTGAGTTCTTGGAAAAACCTGACATGAACAAGTTAAAGTGTGCCACCTTCGTGTTAGAAGAACCAAGAAGGATATGGTGGGACACGATGGTGACATCTAGGAATCATGAGGTCTTAGAGTCAAAGGACTTTAAGGTTATTTTCAAAAATCATTTATATCCAGAGTCAATGGTGTTGGCCAAGTCTATTTAGTTTTTCACGATTGAGAAATCTGACAAAACCGTGACCGAGTATGAAATTGATTTGATGAGCTAGTGTAGTTTTCTCATGAGATTTTATCTAATAAGGGGATGAAGTACTGATGGTTTAAGTTTGGTCATCGATCAGATATTCATTCCCAGGTTTTCTTGATGAAGCTTCCCACTTATGTTGATGTGTCGGATAGGGAACTGATGGTTGAGATGGACCCAGCTAGAAAGTCAGGGTTGACGGGGGTTCCTTTTTCTCCAGTAGCAGCATTAGTTCCTTAAAAGGAAAATGGAATTGTAATTATTCTCATGGTAGTTCTCGAAAATAGAGTCATTCCAGACCTCCTACACCACCCATAGCAAGTTCTTGGACTTTCTATCAGTGTGGTAAGCTAGGACATTCTAAGAGGAATTGCACTGAGGCACCCAAGAACTGTAGATATTGTGGTTTCTCAGGGTACTTGTGGAGATTCAGCCATTATTTCTCTACTCCATGTAGTGGAATAGGATCATCATATTCTCCAAAAAAATGTGGGGAAACCAAATGATTCACGTACAAAGGGTTCCAGCCACAGCCATCTGGAATGAAGCTACTTCATGTAGTGGAGGAGTCACTAGAGGAAGCATACAAGGGTCCAGCAACTGTGAGAGGTACCATTACTATAGCATCGTCATAAGTGACTACTCTATTTGATATTGGTGCATCTCACTCCTTTATTTCAACCCATGTTTTTTAATATTCTAAATCTTCCTATGGAGATTTTATCTTGTGCAATGGATATTACTACACCCCTTGGTATGGAGAATGAGAAGTGTCTTTGTAATCCATCTTGTGTCTTCAATCTATTATATGCATAATTAACTTGGAGTTTTTTGGTTCTTGATATGAAATCTCTTGATGTTATGTTCGGGATGGATTGACTTGTTGCCAATAAATCATAGATTGATTGTTATCTTTTATGGGTCTACTTTACTACACCCAGTGGAGCATCTCTATTTTTTCAAGGAGATTGGGACCTGAGGTTGATCATGGCTAGACCTACTTATCCAGAGTTGGGGAAAGTAATATTAGTGTTTTCTTTTGATATATAGAGGGAATCTTTGAGCATTAATCTCCCTCTAGTCATTATCGATCTTCTCAATATGATTCCTTCGGATTTATTTGGTCTAGCATCGGTAAGGGAAGTTGAGTTCTCCATTGAAATAATACTTAGTACTCAACCATTTTCAATTCCCTCCTACCGCATGGCACCAACTAAACTAAAAGATTTTAAGTCCCAATTGGAATATCTTCTCCAGAAAATATTTATACGCCAGAATGTGTCACCTTGGGCGGTGCCGATTCTCTTCGCTAAGAAGGCTGATGGATATCTTCTCTTATCTGTTGATTATTGGAAACTCAATCAAGTTATGATAAAGAACAAGTATATGTTTCCATGGATTTATGGTCTTTTTTATCATTTAAAAGGTGATAAGTGGTTTTCAAATATCAACCTTCAATCTAGTTACCATCAGTTAGGATAAAGGAATATGACATTCATAAAAATTCTTTTCGGAGTAGGTATGGCCATTATGAGTACCCTATTGTGCCATTTGGTCTTAAAATTTTTTCTATGGTTTTCATGGCTTTAATAAATAGGATTTTCTATGAGTATATTGATAATTTTTTTGTAGTCTTTTTTGATGACATCCTCGTTTACTCTAAATCCAAGAAGGAACACTTGCAACATCTGAGAATAGTTTTGAGTCTATTGAGAAGTCACTGAATCTATAACAAGATTTTGAAGTCTCATTTCTGGATTTAGGAATTGAAATTCTTGGGACACGTAGTTTATGAATAGGGTATATTAGTTGATCCTAAGAAGGTGAATGTTTTTATGACTTGGGAGTGACCAAAAATTTTATTCAAGATTTGGATCTTCATGGGATTAGATGGATATTACCACAGGTTCATGAAGGACTTATTAAAGATGGATTCTCTGATGACTGCTCTAACTCAGAAGTGGATGAAGTTTGTTTGGGATAATAAATTTAAAAGTTCTTTTGTTGAGGTGAAACATAATTTGACTGTTGCACCAGTGTTGACTCTTTTAGAGTTCGGGCATGGCTATGTGGTCTTTTGTGATGCATCGGGTACAAGCTTGGGATTTTTTCGTATGCAGGGTGACCGTGTAGTTTCTTATAGATCTCGTCTTCTTAGGACACATGAGAGGAATTACCCTACCCATGACCTTAAACTTGTATCTATAATTCACGCACTTAATATTTGGAAGCATTGCCTTAATGGTGAAAGGTGTACCATGTTTTCAAACCACAAAATCCTTTTTTATATCTTCTCTCAAAAATATTTGAATCATTTCTATAGGTGTTGGGTAGAGTACCTAGAGTCATTTGACTTTGACATCAATTATACCCTAAGAAAAAAGAATGTCGTTGTAGATGTGTTAAGCCAGAAACTTCCAACCCAGGTAGTGAAAGAATATTTGGAAGAGTGGAATTTGATGGCTATCTCTGCACAATTGCATATCAAAGTTCAGGAGGAAGGGGCTGAAGTTTGTTTAACCAACATTCAGTTATCATTTTCTCTTCTTGAGATGATTCTTCAAGATCAATAGATTGATAGTGAATTTTGTAGCATTACCGACTCTCTTTATAGTAGGGGGATAGTTTCCTAGTGGTCGTTCTCCAAAAAGGGTGTTTTATGCTATTAGAATCATTTCACTGTGCCTTTAGTGTCAAGGAAGGCCATGATGGGGAATTTTTATAATTCCTAGTGGATTTTGCACCCAGGAACCACTAAGATGTTCTATAACATGAGTCATAAGTTCTGGTGTCTAGGTATGAGACGGGGCATTGCTGAGTTCGTTTCCAATTTCTATGCATGCCAACAAGTGAAATCTGGGAACCATAAACCTTTGAGTTCGATTCAACCATTTTAAATCTCTACTTGGAAGTGGGATGAAATGTCTATTAAATTTGTGGTTAGGTTTCCTCATACCTAGAGGAAGAAGAATGTGATATAGTTTGTGATCGAAAGGCTGACCAAGTCAGGCCACTTTATACCCATTTGAGATATAGCCAAATTTGAGGAGTTGGGAAGTCTCTATGTGAAAGAGTGTTTTTTCACAGAGTTCCATCTGATATAGTCTCTGATAGGGATCCTCAATTTACTTATAACTTTTAGAGAGGCCTTCAAGAGGCATTGGGATCTCAGGTTTGTTTGAGCATGGCCTATCATCCATAGTCAGATGGATAGATAGAGAGATTTATACATATTCTTAAGGATATTTTTCGTGCTTCTGTTCTCAACTTTGGTAGCGGTTGGAATGATCACTTGAGGTTATTTGAGTTCTATTATAACCATAGTTACCAGTAAATGATCAGGATGGCTCGTTTTAAGGCCTTTTATGGTCAGTCTTTTAAATATCCATTGTGCTGGTTAGAGGTTGGTGAAAGTTCCTTGGTTGGGAAAAGTTTTTGTTGGTGGCGATAGATAAGATTCATCTGATTCGTCAGATAATTTTGATAGCACAGATCTGATACAAGTCTTATGTTGATCGACATTGTATACCTTTGGATTTTTCAGTTTCTGATCAAGTGTTCTTGAATGTTTCACCCCGATTGGGTCATCGATGGCTTAGGAGGCAAGGGAAGCTTTCTTCTCATTTTTTGGGACCTTTTGAGGTTATTGAGAAGGTGGGGAATGTTTCTTACCCTTTGTAACTTCCATCGTAGCTGAATTTGATACATAACATTTTCCATGTATCACAACTATGAAATTATCTCTCTGATCCATCTCACATTTTAAGTTGGAGTGATCTTTAGATTTATCTTGATTTATCTTTGACTGAGCGGCCAGTCAGGATAGTTGATTCTAAGACCAAGGTACTTTCTAGGAGAATGATACATTTGGTTCATGTGATAAAATATAATGGTTCTGATATTTATGAGACATGGGAACATGAGGCACTAATGAGAGAGTTGTGGCCAAATCTACTTGACATGGAAGCATCTGCATAAGCATTCTAGGGGGAAAAGGTTTTTATTATGGGGAGGTTGTAACATCCTGTTACCATTCTAACAGTTATGCCTTAAACCTTTTCTTAGTTCTTCCTTTTCTTTGAAGGGGTAGGGTGGAGTTTTTTTGTAGTATACCTATAATGGAAATGTTCTAGATTTGTTGTATTCTCACCTTTAAATCGAATTTTCATGCATACTACCAGAGGGTTACAAGTTGTGTAATAGGCTTACACGTCATGTAGTGGTCCTATAAACAGGTCACGATCAACTTCACATTATGATGGGCACATGTTGTGATTTTTCACTACATGTTATGATGGAATTAATTATTAGTTTTTAACCTGTAGTGTCGGTTTTTAATATAAAATGTTATGCATTTTTAGGGTTACAAAACTTAAGTATTACACACCGTGTATTGGTATTAAATGTCATATAATACCCCGAATGTATTGTTAAAATAGGTAGTGCAGATGTTTAATTATTTTTTGGATCCTCTTCAGTTCCTTCTCCCTCAAAGAAAGTCTTTCTCAGGTGATCTCAAATCTATCCAACCCTTCTGGATCCATTCTTTTATCTTCCAATCATCATTTCACTTGCGGTATGATTCCCAGGTAGGTTTTTTCTCTCATTATTCAAGTTTTTCTCTTTCTCCTCTCTTGGGTTTTAAATGGATCATCTTGGAATTGATGTATTTATTCCCTGTGGTGTTGGATCTTACATCTTGGTTGAGTTTCATGGTCTTCTACACCTTTGTTCTCATTGATTGGTGTCATTGCGAGTTTTGAGTTTTAGGGAGAGGTAGGCGGTTCCCTCCTGATTAGCTAAATTTATTATTACTAAATTGATTTATTTATTTCAATTGTTAATTTAAATTCAATTTCTCAAACATGATTTCAATTAAATTGATAAAAACTTGATTCTAGTGAATCGAGAGATTTGAAATGGTTTTGGCATGAGAATTTGGAAAAACCCCAATTTCATTGAATTGGGGTGTGTTTTATGGAAATTGGTTAATTTGAATTATTGAATTTAAATTTTAGATTTGATGTAAATGATTTTAATTAAATTTTTCAATTTAATTATAGAAATTAATTTGGAAAATAATGGAATTGGTTTTGAATGGATTACAAACTTGTGATAGAAACCCGATGGATTTATCCTATAGAAAGGGAATGTTTTTTATTAAAATCTATTTTGGTTTTAAATGGAAAGAAATTATAGATTTTGAAATGGAAGAATGATATTTAATTGTATTTTAAGTATCCTTAAAATAAATTTCTCATCATGTAAGATCGTATGCAAGCCTTAGGTAGTTGGTGAGTTATTTGGGTACACTCTAAGCTATTACAACACTGTAAAACATACCTGTGGTGAGTCACATTTCTGATGGGAGGGTAACGAGTCGCCTATGGATAGTGTCAGGGGGATTTGAGTATAATAATTTTTCTATGATCAATTAGAGAGTGTGGAATCCTATAGTTGGTTAATACTATTGTACCTTTTGGCATATGACCATGTTGCTCACTTTTTTATTTATATATGAGATATAAATGTATTCTAATGTTGTAAAACTTCATTACATGACTTTACTATATTTATATAAACTGTTTTATGTAAATTTTTTATTTAAGTCATTATTTTAGAAATATTCTATCTCTTGTAAAGTAAATCATGTTCTTTAAAAGTATTTTCCATCATTTTGGAAATATATAACATGTTTTGTTTAAATATTCATTTTGATTTTCCAAACCTGTTTATTTTTAAATTTGAGATCTTTTATTTAGATAATCCATATTTGGAATCAGTTATGGAATCTTTAGTAGTATCCTATTGGTCTTAGGCTCACACCCTACTTTTGACATCAACTTTTTTTAGACTTTATCCTTCTAGGTTTGAGCATGGGAAATGGATCACTTGGAGGTGGATTGTTCTATTGAACTGTGGACTTGGTGAGTTGTGTCCTGAGGGACTTGGGTTATTTTCTCCCTTGTTTTAGTACTTGGGTTATAGTACTTTGGGATTTTATGCCTTGTTGTATTCTGGTACTTTACTCCTAGTGGAGCCTACTTGTTATGCATACTATCTTGTCTCTTTTATTACTTCATTGTTAGTAGAAAATTTGTTCCCACTTGCATGTTGTATGATATCAAGTGCTAGTCACAAACACATGGGGATTAAGAAAACCCTTTAGGCCATTTCAGGCCCATCCACTACTGGAATGGTGATCTATACCAAGGCCCCTATCCCAATGGTTTTATAAAACTGTTTGGATAGGGTCACTTTACCAATGGTTTTCTCAGAACAGTTGGTAAAGGGTATTTTATACTATGTTTTCCCAATGGTTTTTGAAAAATATTAGGAAAGGACTGTCAAAATATGGTTTTTCCAATGGTTTTTTATTAATATTGGGATACACTAGTCTATACCAACAGTTTTTAACAACCACTAGTTTAGAAAATATATCCCAAATATTTTTAAAAACTATTGGGATAGGTTCCCCCAAAATATAGTAGTGATCCCCCCTCCCCATTCTAGATTCAATTGAGTATTCCCCTATAGTAGCGCTTCTCTCTTCCCAGTTAGAGACTCCTCTAACTCACAGGTAATCCATCCAAGTGTAAATCATTCCATTTCTTCTACTTCTAATTGGTGAGTTTTAGTTATATCTTCAGGATACATTTATTTTGTATTTTTATATACCACATTTAGTTTATTTCCCCTATCGGGCTACAATATCTATCATTTAGGGTTTTTATTTTATTATTCTTTAATGTGAAATTTTATTGTCCAAAATACTTCATCCTTCACATTCAGAATGAATGTCCCATCCTAAACCACAGCTACCATCTCTAATTTTTCATGCTTGTTACACAATATTAGTGTTTTAAGGGAATTATATCTCCCCCCATTGGTCATGTTTACATTCATATTTTGAGGTCACTACTGGAAATTTAAGATATATCCATGGACCTATAGAAACGTTTTTATAGGTCTGTGGATATAGATTTTTTATTTCCATGGTTTAATTAAACCTCTATGGCTATATCCCTTTGTATAGACACCCCTATCACTGCACATCCATCCTCCTCGATGACCACTATCAATGCAGCACCCTCCTCCCTCGATCTGAAACCCTATCACTACACATCCCTCCTCCTAGATGACCTCTCCTCCTCCCCGAATATCTATTATAGTGGCACCCTCCTCCCCGACGACATCTCTCACAGTGGTGCCCTCCTCCTCGATAACCTTTCTCACCATGGCTCCCTCCTCCCCAATGACCTCTATCACCACATCACCCTCCTCCTCGAAGACCTCTCTTACCCCAGCGCCCTCCTCCCTGACGACCTCTGTCACCGAAGCACCCTCCTCCCCAAAAACCTCTCTCATCATGGTGCCCTCATCCCTGATGACCTGTGTCACTATTGCACCCTCCTCCCTGACGCTTCCAATCAACACCACCCTCCACGGTATTTTATGGGTTTATTTATGATTTAAATCACACTCTTGTATTCACAATAGATCACTATAGGATAAACGATCATGATTTCAATTGCACTCTTTTCTTCCAAAGATCTATTACACTAAATTTGTCATTTACAGACCAAACGATCATGATTTATTCATCACTGGAAAACATAACCAATCCACCTTTATCATATTTGATATCTGTAATAAGTTTTTTATTCCAGGTCTTGTGTGAGGTACATCTTCTATCGAAAAACCAAAAATTGGGAATGGATATATCATTAAAATAAACATTATATATATTTTCCTTATAATAACATTTCATCTTCTTCTATGACCATTGAGGAACTTCTTCTGATGTTTGATACTTATGAGGATATTTATTTTCATAACACTCCCTTTCATCATGAAAAACTAAAAAAAATTATCTGTGTTGGAAGAGGTTTTAAGCTACTAATATCCTCATTTATGGGTCTCAGGATTCACCTCTTGTTGTGCCCTAGTGTCATAGTAGTCATCCTTCTGTCTATATCCATCACACCAAAAACAATATCTGTTAAAATAATAATATTATGATTTAAAAGATTTGCCTATTTTTTTGTTTTGTTTCTCATTAAAAAATAATTTTCCATTTAGAAATAATATTGGATTTGTATAAATTTTTTACAATAAAAACACCTAATATTTTGTGTCATTCTCCCATTTCTGTCAGCTTTATATTTTGGCTATTAAGATTATCCCAATTCTACTTTCCTCCAAATATTTTCGGCCCATGTTTTGGAATGAGTTATGGTTTTATACTCCAATTTATCACATTACATATTATATTTCCCTTTTTATGGTGACACACCTTTGGAATGAAAATACTCACTTTAGATAAAAAACTCATGGGATATATTTGTCTTCAACTAGAACTTGTTTCTTTGAGTAACCAAATTTCATGTCAGGTGTAAAGATTCATTGTCACTCGTTACAATTACACCATCAAACCCTGACTTCTACATCATATTCTTCATCCCTCCTAACCTATTATTTTACAGTATTGGATAAACCATTATTGATTCACACTTGGTCCACCACATTGATCTTGAGATCCACTACTTTTCTAAGTTACCAAAAATTTCATTTTTTAATTTTTCAATATATGCTATCATTTATGATTTCTCAACCTATTATTATTATATATAGATATTTAGGATAGGAAATAATACGTTTTATTTCATGGTTTTATCCCTCTATTTGTGATATTATTGAAGGGATACCTCAAACAACAAGTTCATATCAACTCACCCCAATAAATCATTGTTATTATTATCACTATTATCAATTAATGTTCTATTAGTAACATTCACTAATTCATATTAACCATGGTACCTAAAATTATAAACTTCTTCCACTTTAGATTCATCTGAACTTCCATATTCATGAGGGTAGTGGATTTTTTTTGTTTATGATTCTTTTTAATTCCACGTTGTTAGTTTTATCATGCCTTTATTGTTGTAATGTTTTCTTACTTTAAATTTTTCTTTAAAATCATGATATCCTTATACCAATATATTATAATGAAAAGATGAATATATGTACTAAAAATACTATGTGTTATCCTATGGGTAATGGGAAATATTTTTGAAAAATAATTGAAGAACTAAAATCCAGAATGATGACGAAGTGTATGGAAAGATGACATTTTAACTGGATTCTTCATTATACTGTCTTCAGTTATTATTTATTGAATATATGATGAAATGTTACGTTGATGATAATATGTTGAATCATATGTGTAACAATAATTGATTTAATGAGGGTAATATAATTTAAATTAAAATAAATACAGGAACTATAGATTCAACAACATGTAAATGTTTTTCTAAGGCTCATTCTCTTGAGAGGAATTTGAGGGTTGGTTCATGCTTAGAATGATTGTTCCTTCATTTAATTTTAAAATTTTAGTTTATATGAGGTATAATTATCATATTTGTGTGATATTAGGAGCTTTTATTATTCACTTAAGAGTATCCATTACTTTCCAATCATTTTTCCTCCCTTAGGATGATGTCCTTCAATTTTGGGTTGGGTGGAGAGAAGTTTGAGGGAATAAGAGAGGTCTAAATGTTTCTTTTTATGGTAAATACATTATATGTGTCTTAGGATGAGGTGTGTAAGATATTAATAGATATGTGGGATTTTTTATGAGAGGTTTGGGTAAGTCTTAGTGATGGGATTCATGATAGATTATGGTTATGGGTTAGGCATTTGATTTGATGTGTTGGATAGCTATTGGAATTGGGTTTCATTACCATCATAGCTTATGGGTTGATCCAACCATTTTATTTTTTCGCTTCCCTCTTTGTTCTTTGGGTGTCATATGGGGTATGTGTATACACATACCTACATGGTATTTTCCTATACATTACATGAATTTTACATATGGTAGAAATATTGGATTTGAATTTAGTGGACCTGGTATTAGTGGAGCTTAGTAGTTCATGGTGGTGTTGAACATGTTTGGTGGTCATATCCTGGTAACCTGAGCTACTATCTACCCTTATATTTCTTTTATAGTTGTTCTTAGGTTTAGAACAGTGTTTCCTTTATGTGAGGGAAATTATTTTTTCCCTTATACTTTTGTATTACCTTTCTATTCATTGATGTAATTTCTATAGTATTTTTCTTGTAATGATTACTATGTAGAGGGGGTGTAGGTGGGGGCAGTGGGGGTGAAGGTTGGGGGCACTTGGGGTGATGGTGGAAGGGGGAAATGTGTAGGGGGTAGTTGGGGTGAAGGGGGTAGGGGCAGTGTGTAGGGGGTAGGGAGTTGGGGCAGTAGGGGTGCAGGTGGGGGCAGTGGGGGTGCTGGTGGGGGTAGTGGGGGTGAAGGTTAGGGGCAGTTGGGGTTAAGGGGGTAGGGGTAGTAGTGTGCAGGGGGTAGTGGGGGTGAAGGGGGTAGGAGGGAAGTGTGCAGGGGGTAGGGAGGGGCAGGGGGAGGGGGTGTCATGGGGTTTTTAAGAGGGGGTGTCTAGGATGGAGTGTGGGGGTGTCTAGGGGGAGGGGGTGTCCAGGGGGGATGGGGTCTAGGAGGGGGGTTAAGGTGGTTGAGGGGCAGTTTGCAGGAGGTGAAAGAAGAGAGGGGTTGTCCAGGGGAGGAGGGGGCTAGGGGGCAGGGGGTGTAGGTGGGGTTTCTAGGGGGAAGGGGTTGTGGGGGCAGTGTGTAGGGGGTTCAGGGGTAGGGGCAGGTGGCAAGGAGGGGGTAGGGGTGTGGGGTTTATGGGAGGGGGTTTTCTAGGAAGGGGTGTCCAAGAGAGAGGGGAGGGGTGGTTTCTAGGAGGGGGTGTCCATCATAGAATTCTATAAAAAACATAATAGATCATTTTTCAAACATTTATGTTTTAATGTGGGTGGTGGAAGTACACAAAAATAATCTTATGTGGTCATATAAAGGTGATACTATTCATGATTTTTATAATTTGAAACATTTATGAATTCCCTTAACCATAATATTTTTTATGATTTTTTTATTAATATGTTATTGATGGTTACTTATTATCTTACAAAAAAATACATATAATGTTAAGTAATTTTCCTGATTATTTATTTAATGTATGTTTATATTCCTCAGAATGGATAAATATTGGATGTACCACGTTGAACGGATCATTGATGAATTTCAGAAGGAGTTACAATATTTCTTGGACTTTACATTCACTAATGATTCAGATGGCAGATTGATTCGATGCTCGTGTTTTGATTGTATTGTAAGACCATGGTTAACCCATGAGGAAGTGAGTTACCATATCACTAAACATGGTTTCCAAAAAAAATATCATGTGTGTTATCACAATGGAGAAAAAGTGCAAGTGGTGAATGACATCG
Organism: Viscum album; assembly: GCA_963277665.1. NCBI lineage: Eukaryota > Viridiplantae > Streptophyta > Magnoliopsida > Santalales > Viscaceae > Viscum > Viscum album. The sequence continues at coordinate 1,406,254,246 of OY728119.1, forward strand.
ATTCACTAGAAAGTATTGGTTTGAAAAATATTATTTCTGATCATTTTCCTTTTGTTTCTAAAGCCAACTCCCCATGTAGACCATTGAAAGAGGAAATTAATACCAAGACATAGTTTATATATATTAATCAGGATGATTACATTGAGAGTGTTATAAAGCTGATGGAAGATGAAAATACCCCAGTATATCAGACATGTGGAAAAATGACCAAACTTGAGTTTTTAATGTGATTATATCATGGGAAAACAATGTATGGATTTAGTAAGATTTTGGTCGACTATATCCTTACATTTATTAAGGATTTACATCCTGATGATGCATGTATTCTATAAAATGATTACATGGAATCAAAGTTAGTTAAAAAAATTTGAGTTTCATCTATTAAGATTCATTATTTTAAGAAAGATTGTTGTATGTTCTAGAAGGAAAATATAGAGTTGATTTAGTGAAAATAGTGTGGCACATCAAGGTGGCAGACTAATAAAGATGGAACTAAATCTTGCATACCAGAGAAAGTGATGTAGGACTTCACTTTAATTACCAGGCTACAAAAAAAATTTATGTCGGAACAAATGGAAAATAATATGAGATGGCATAAAGATAAAATAAATAAGGATAATGATGAAATAGTACATCCTACAGACTGGTTGTCTTGGAAGATATTTGAAAGGTTACATCCTGATTTTGAAGCTGACCCACGAAATTTTATATTGAGATTATCCTATGATGGTTTCAACCCATTTCGCCAAATGCATACTGCACACAGTACTTGACCTATTTTCATTCACATTTATATCTTTTTATCATGGATTTTTTTGAATAAAACATTTAATATCCAGAGTATATTGATATTTGGACCTAGTGATCCTAGAAATGATATTGAAATATACGTACATCCATTAATATAAGAGTTAAAGGAGCTTTGGATTGTTGGTTCACAAGCATATGGTGCATTCATGAAGGAGTATTTTATGTTTCTTATAGCTTTATTATGATGATAAATTATTTCCCTACCTACGGAATGTTTTCTGGTTGGATTACTAAGGGGAAATTATCCTGCCCTATTTGTATAAAAAATACACATTGCTAAATATTAAAGTTTCGAAGAACTTTCATCTTCATAGGGCATCAGCGATTTCTACTGATGGATCATCCATACAAGAAAAAATTAATATAGTTCAATAATTCCATCGAGATAGATGAGACACCTCAACTAATGTTAGGGAATGATATTTTTAAAGAACTTGATGATTTGAATTATGTTCTTGGAAAAATTCAATCAAATATCAGAAAGAGAAAACATGTTAATTCAAATTACAATATAAATTGGAGAAAGAAATTCATATTATTTGAGTTTTTGTATTGGTCATCAAATTTATTGTTTCATTATTTGGATGTAATGAATATCGAGAAAAGAAATTTGAGATGTTACTTGATACTTTTTTAAATGTCAAAGGCAAAAAAAGATGATTTGAGGTCTCATCAAGATTTGATGGATTATGGTATAAGAGCAAAACTTCATCCTGAGTAAATTGGTAAAAATAAGTGGAAAGCCCCTATTTCCTATTATTTTATGAAAAATGTGAAGAAGAAACAATTTCTTTAGGTCTTGGAAAGTTTGAAGGTTTCAGATGGTTATTCAAGTAATATTTCAAAAAAGGGTAAATACACAATATGTGAAACTAAAATCTCTTAAAACCCATGATTTCCTTGTCTTGTTACATGAGTTGAATACTATTTTCATTCATAATTTACTTTCACATGATGTTATAGTTGTTGTGATTAAGTTATGTCATTTTTATCGAGACCTTTGCACCAAAAGACTGAGCAGAAGTATTGTTCAGAAATTGCAGAGAGATGCACCGATTATTCTTTGCGACTTGAAGAAAATTTTCCCACTATCATTTTTCACGTGTATGTTATATATGACTGTGCATAATCCCATAGAATTTCTTTTTGGTGGTCCTATTTTGATTCGGTGGATGTATCCTATAGAAAGAATTGTGTTTACATTGAAATCTTATGTGATAAATAAATATCACCTCGAAGGCTCTATTGTGAAATGTTATTTAGCACAATATTGCATGGATTTCTGTTCATCATATTTTTATAACGTCACTACATGGTATAATCAACTAATGAGAACTAAAGATAAGCAATATTATCCCATTGAGCATGCATTTCCTTCACTGCCCCAAATAGGGGGGATATCTGGATTGTACTCATTGTGTACTTTAAGCAGGGAAGAGTGGGAAATGGCTCATCGTACAATATTATTCAACTGTGGTGTGTTTGATGATTATATCAAGTAAGTAAACTAATAAATATTCATTTTTTCATTGTTTTATTTCTTCATATCTTATGACATTTTAAATCTTTCTAGTTTGTATAGAACATTTAGAAATTATACAAAAGATACATCGCTCTCTATCTATTAAGAGGAAGGAACTTTTGCACAGTAAAGAATTTGCTACTTGGTTAAAGTCAAAGGTAATATATTTTTTTTCTTATCATAACATAATCACATGACTTTGTTTAATATTATATGTTGTTGTCTTTTAGGTTTTAACTCTACCAATGAATTAAGTATCATATGAAGTAAGAGATTTTTCCTTTGGTCCAAATGATGTGGTATGTGATTGTAAGGCTATGGTTGTCAATGGATTTAAATTTTTTATAAATAGTTTTGCAAAAAAATGGCAACACAACATGATGGTGTCACGATAAGTTCCACAACAAATTTTTATGTGAGTGCATTAGATATAAAACCTTTTTTATAAAATATATAATATTATGGTGTTGTTGAAAGAATCATTTTATTAGATTGCTATGCACATGGTCGCGCCACAATGATGAAATATAAGTGGTTTGATTCAATGACATAACAAGGACTTCATATTAATAACTATGGATTTAGAGTGATTAATATGAACTTCCAGCTTCATACTGATGAACCTTATATACTTTCATCACAGGCTAGACATGTGTTTTATGTAACTGACCCGTTACAACAATAATTTGGTGTTATTATTGATGCCATTCCTAGAAATATTTTTGATGAAGACATGGATGAAAATGTTGTGGTGGATTAACCTATTAGTATTTATTCAAATTTTTCATTTGATGACACAGATGATTCAATTTCGAGAAAAGATTGTGAACCAGAAATTGTCACAGAGCACACATAATGTTAACACATTTGTAAGTATTTACCAGAAATTATTGTAATATTGTATGTGTTTTTTTATACTTCCATACATAATATCAAATTAACTAGTATATTTTAATATTTTTCATTATTTATATTTATTTGAGAATATTATTTTTAATTTACAGGTCATGATGATATTTGAATAAATAGAAGAATACAAAGAAATGAACAACAAATGTCTCCTCTGGCCAACACTGTAAGTAAAATTTATGTTTGAATATTGTGGTATTTAATATTATTTATCTTGTTATAATTCTTTTTATTTTATCATCTATGTTATTTTAGGCTACTTTGTCGAGGAAATGGTTTGATTATACTACTTAGGTTGATAGAATGGCGAGGGGTACTGATTATACATTTTAACCTACTATTATATCGCTTGAGTCACCAAGAGGTCATCCTCCCATTATGACACCTCCATATTATCCATACCCACCTTTTCCATATCTCTTTCTACCCACACCCACATCGGATGGTAGTTCTCAGACTCTCATCCCTTCTTATTTTCCATTCCCACCATCCATTGTACATGGCACTACACCCCCATATATCCCACTTCTATATCCACCCTCATTTGTACAGGGTTATCCATCAGGTTTTATCCCTCCATAATTACACTTATCATCATCTACTATATAGATTACTCTTACTGTAGATATCCCACCTACCATAGAGGCTACTCCCCCTCTAGACACTCCACTTCAGGGGTTAGTAGATCCCTCATCTACTAGTATGTGTTTAAACATTACTGTTAGTTAATAATGATAAATTCATATATATTATTTTCTTTTTTTACTTTTTATCATGATTAGCTCTAGCCTCCACTAGATGACGAGACCACACAAAAATGAAAGAGGTTTAGAATCAACAGATTTAAATCATGGATTAATATAATGAGTAAAATGTTATAATTAAAAAATGTTACGGAATGCAAAATTTTTATGGGAACACTTTCTAGATATAGAAATATCATTCCAGTTCATCCAATAAGTTGGAGGGAAGTTGGAGAACAAATAAAAGACAATTATTGGGTAGAGATTTGGGTTTGTAATGTTAATCACCTTTTATATATATTCATTTATAATATTTTCTTAAAAAATATTTTTTCTATTGCGGCTTCGATATAATTTTCTTGATGGAAAAAATTCAAAGGCTGAAAGGTTAATGGATTTAGGTGAAATATGGCGAGCGTACAAGTATGACTTATATATTCGTTGGAAAAATACAGTTAGTATAGATCTTGAAGATGTACCGGTGATTCATGATTTCTCAATATCACAATACAAAGAGATGATCAGCTATTAGAAGAGTCCAGGGTTCAAGGTATATATATATTCATTTGTTTATTTGAAAACGATTTTTAAAGTATAAATTATTATTTTTTATTTATGTTAATTAAATTATATAATTTTTTTATAGGGGAAATTAGATAGAAATAAAATAAATAAGAGTGGAATGAAACACATTTATACTCACGGACACACTTCACTATTAGATCATGAGCAAGCACAGGTAATTTAATATTTAAAATATTTAGCTTCGTTTAGTGTAATTTTTTTGATTTCAAATTTTTATTTATTTCTTTGTTTTTTTCCAGAAAATGCATTTAATATCGAGGGATGTGTTCCTCACTCTACTTTGTTTTTTATAATATGAAAAAATAAAGATGGTATTGTGACAAATTCCGACATTGAGAAGGCGATTTTAAGTATATTTCAATTTATTTTATTTCGACTAATTTTAATTCCTTGTATTGTTTTATCATTTTACTTTATGTTATATATCAATCAACAGAATGCTTTGGAGGCGTTGGAAGAAAAAGAACCTGACAATTTGGGCTTGAACGATCATCTACATTAGGTATTAAGAGATGAGTATCAGGGAATAGTATGTTGTAAACCTGGGAAGAAGATTGTACCATCTCTATACTATTCTACGAACAATGTTTCTTTAAGTACTAGTTTTGGATTGGTCATAGTGGAACAAATTAATTCCGCAATCAAAGAAGAAAGTCAAAAATCAGAAAAAGAGATAAGTGAAAATATGATGAAATTTATATCTTCCCTTTCTTATACGCTTCCACTAGAAGAAGCTAGAACGGTTGATTCCTTTTTTATGTCGATGTGTTATGCTAATGTATATTCTTATTACAGAGCGGGATCCCGAGCTAGAGCCAGAGCCAAAGCCAAACCCAGTGTTGGTGCCAATACCGATGATGATACTGGTGGTGTGAGAGGGGGTGATGGTTTTTATGTAGGAGGCATAGATGAGGGTTATCATGATTCTGATAATACTGATATTGAGACTCATTATTGATGTAAATTGTATTTTTGGATTGTTAATATGTGGAATTTTATTATGCAGTGCAGTTTGATTTTTGTAATATTGAATTGTATTGCGAGTTTTATGTTTATTTCTACATATATTTAATTATTGTATTGTGATGTATGTTTGTATATGTAGTAGTTAAGTTTTATTATTATTATATTGAATTGTATCCTCTTATGACGTGACCATCATACCTCCTCTCTGATGCTGCTCTTAGGTGGCCCCTATATCTCCTCTGGCGCACCTATAATGGTATGTAGTTCAATTTTCCATTTTTTCTAATTCTTTTCTCTTTGTACTATTATTTTCTCCCCCTAATTTGTCTATCTTTTATATTTCTTTTGTAGTAAGAACCCATTCTGGAACACCTATGATGGTATGTTTTTTTATATATTGAAACTTTAGTGTCATGGACTTATTTTCAAATATATAAGCTTCTATAAATTAGTTTAATTGTTTATTTGTAACTGCATTTTTTTATTCTAATATACACTTTTTTGTTTAATCTTATTATAATTGGTAAATAAAAATATCTGAATTAGTACAAATGTGTGGTCGTACTAAAGAGGTTGAAGAGTTGTGGAAATAGGTTGGATGTTTTATCCATTATTTTCTTTAGATTAAATTCACATAAATGTTATATAATCGATATTCATTTCTATAATAACACAATCAGGCCACATTTCCGATTTTTTCTATAATTTATTTTTTGTGTACTAGGGGTTGGGTATAAGCACATATAAGGAAGGAAAATAATACTTCAGTGAGATCCAAAAGTAGAAGAAGTAATTTCTATGGGTCTATGATGAATATGGAAATGCAATTTATCTAGAATTTATTAAGAAAAGGATAAAATCTAGAAAGAATTGTCTTCGGCAGTTTGAGGTTCGGAATTCACTTTGACAATTGATTTCTAGGGTAAAATATAATGATCTTTTTTGGAAGATTAAACTTTATTTGTGATCCCTAATGAAGTCAACTATGGATTCCTAAGGTATCATAATAGGTGGGTGATATTCTTGGAATTCCATCCCACAAATACCTCCATTCTGCTATCTGGGGATAAGGTTGGTTCTTTAAGTGTCCTTTTTATGTATATATTATGAGAAGTTTGTATTTTATACTATTAATTTATATATTTTTTGTTTCCTTGGTTCCTTTGAAAAGAAAGCACAACTTGGTGTTTGGGATTACAATAAGTTTTATAAAAAGATGGTTTGAAGAAACATACACAGCTACATACTCAACAATTTGAGGGGAGTTATATGTTTATTGGGATACATGTTCCACCTATATTTTTTGTATAATATGCACATTTATTTTTCTGCCTAGGAAGAATCAGGCACGTGCTCACACACAGACATTAACACCACTATCCATATAGCAAAATAAACACCACTTATTATTTTATACTGTATCAAAAGTGATCATTGATAAGTGTTATAAGTTGTTCTGTCAAACAAAGCCTTAATGATATTCCCCCCACCACAACTGTGTATGTGTTTCTTAAAAACTGGTTGCAAATTTTATGATAGGTTTAATTGGAAAAATGAGGGATCATTATATAGTGCATCCTCATATGGAACTATTTGTTTCACTGACATGGAAATTGGAATAGAGATATCTTTCATAGACCTTAACCCCAATGGATGTAAGGTAGTGTTTTTCAATGGGTCACAAATTTTGTTCCATTTTATGACTTATTAGCATCTTCCAATTCATTATAAGGTTTGGGATAGAGTCTTAACTGACCATCAGGAATTATGGTTGTATAAATTTTCAATTGTGACTTATAGATGCATTTTCTGTAGGGTCCAAGCAATTGGAAGATGCTATATGGTTTGGATATTTAATTAGATAAAGTTCTTGTCCTTATTGCAGATAATTATGGGTTTCTTTACATGTAAGTATTCCGATTAGTAACTTTTTAGTTTTATAGTTGGTGATTTTTTAAAAAATATTTACAATATACTTGAGATGTTATTTTAATTATGTAATTAGAATGCCTGCAATACATCCTTACAATAATGTATAAGTTATTGATTTTGTTGATTGGATTCCAAAATAATGGCCTCATTTAATGTATATTGAATGAGGTTGATGTTTATCCATGACTTGTATTTTTCTAAAGCTCTGTTTGGAAAATTTCTGCTTGGTTTTATTACTCATTCAATGTTAGTTGTTGATATATGATTCAAATTAGATACCTAAAGGATATTGTGAACATGTACTAGGTTTTATTACTCATTAAATGTTATTTGTTGTTATATGATTCAAATCAGTTACCTTAAGGTTAGCATTATAATTTAAATGATTCACTGATATAGAAAACTAGAATTGTTGCAGAGAGAAGGATGGATTGAAGGTTAGTTTCCATTATAATTGAAATGATTTACTGATATAGACAACTAGAATGAACTCTGAAGAGAGAGGGGTTATCTATGGGGGAGTAGGGGGTGTCTGTGGGGTTGTCCAGGGGGTGTCCATGAAGGAGGGGGGTTGTCTGGGGAGGGCTAATGCGGGGAAGGGGGTGTGAAGGGGAGGGGGATAGTGCTGGGGAGAGGGAAGGGGTGTGTGTAGGTGGTTTTGGGGAAGAGGGTAGGGGAGGGGTGTGTAGGGTGAGGGGAGAGGGGGTGTGCAGTGGGAAGGGAGAGTGGGGGTGTGCAGGGTGAGGGGTTTTTTTACTAGTATTCAGGGGAGGGGTGGTGCTGGGGAAGAGGGTAGGGGTGTTCAGAGGAGGGGGTATGCAGTGGGTGGTGTACAGTGGGTTGGGGCAGTGGGGGTGTAGGGTGAGGGGGTGTGTAGTGGGGGGTTTTCTAGGGGGTCCCATGTGGGGGATGTCTAGGGGTGGGGTTGGTGCTGGGGAAGAGGGAATGGGGTGTGCAGGGGAAGGAGGGTTTATAGGGGGTGCAGTGGGGAGGGGGTGGTAGGGGTGTGCAGGTTGAGGGGTGTGACGTGGGGGGCTGTCTGGGGTGGCTGTCTAGGGGGTGGGGGCTATCTGGGGTGGGCTGTCTAGGGTTCATATGATCCAGATGTCTCTATTAATCACTCAAGGAATAAAATTCTTGTAGGTTCTATGGTGGAAATGACCTCTAGAGTTCACCATGGGTGATTGGGTATTCTAATGGTTATCAACTTGTTTAGGAAAAAGTCACATTATGAAACATGGGAATTTTGTGCCATGATTTTTTGGTATATTCAATATTTTAAATAATATCATAATCTATAGGTTACCTCCTCCTCTATAATATTTTGTGTTGAAAATTGTATTTCATGTATCATATCTCTTGATGTATAATCTAGATCATCCATGTGTGGTTGAAAACGATGATAGTGAGTTGAATTTGAACATGTCATTTGAGTAATGTGTAGTTTATTTCATGGATTAGAGTAGGAAGGTGCTATGAGGGAAGACAGCGCCTCTTGTTCAGGTGTTGTGGAATCATTGGAATATCGAGGTGGAGAACTGAGAATATGGGTTAGATAGATGAGATTAGTAGCTAAAGTTGTTCATATAGGAGCTCTAGAGACACTTATCTAGGATGATAATCCATTAAGGGAGTGTGCAGGGTGAGGGGGGAGGGGTGTGTGCAGGGGAGGGGGTGTGTAGGGTGAGGGAGAGGGGGTGTGAAGTGGGGAGGGGTAGTGGGGTGTGTAGGATGGGGGTGTTTTTACAATTATTCAGGGGAGGGGGCTAGTACTGGGGAAGAGAGTAGGGGTGTGTAGGGGAGGGGGTTGTTCTAGAAGGGGGTGTACAATAGGGGTTTTCCAGGAGGGAGGGGTGTCTTGGAGGGTTTTCCAAGAGGTAGGGGTGTCTAGGAGGGGGTTTCCAGTCTAGGAGGGGGTGTGTAGGGTACAGGGGTGGGGGTTGTAATAGGTGTGTAGGGGGTAGATGCAGGGGGTGTGCAGGGTGTAGGAGGAAAGGAGTTGTAGGGGTGTGCAGGGGAAGGGGGGTTTCAGTGGGTGTTCAAGGGGTGTTCAGGGGGTGGATAAAGGGGGTGTGCATGGTTAAGGAGGCAGGGGTTTCAGGGGGTGTGCAGGGGGTAGGGGCAGGGGGTGGAGGGAGTGTGTAGGGGGTAGGAAGTGTGCACTGGATGGGGTGGATGGGTTGTGCTGGGGTGTGCAGGGGTTGCAGGTGTGTGTAGGGGTAAGGTATCTACTTTGATAATTATTAGGGGTGTAACCTATATAAGGAAAGAAAATTAGATCATTGATGATCCATAAAAGTTATAAAAACAATGACTTGATGACCATAGTTTTTATCCTAAACTCAATGACAGTATTGATTACATAAGATGAGAGGAAACATAAAGGCACAACACAAAACATTCCTTTAGTTCATAACATACATACATTCATATTTATTCTTATCACTCTTCTGCCATTTGAACTTTAAATTCAGATATTTCATTATTTATTAGTATGTATTGTTAATTTTAAACATTATTTTATCTATAGATATACATGTTGGTTGATTTTGTAGGTGGTGAACTCCTGGATTATTACCTATTATTCACAAATAAAATTCCAGGTAAAGAAAGAGTTGTATTTTCTTGAAATGTTTTTATTTTCGTATTCAAGATTTTTACATCCATATGTCACACATAATTATTAAAGTCAACATAGAATGTGTAAAAACATGTATAAGATGTTCTAGTTTGTTTTTCTTATCTAGGGGGTGCAAGTTGGGTCAGTAGTGGGGGGTTGTCCAGGGGGTGTAAGGCAAGGGGGTTCTGTCCAGAGGGGTGCAAGGTGGGTCAGCAAGGGGGTTGTCTAGGGGGGTGCAAGGTAAGGAGTGGGGGATATCCAGGGGTGCAAAGTGGGCCAGTAGGGGGTGTTGTCCAGGGGGTTCAAGGCAAGGAGGGGGTGTCTAGGGGGTGCAAGGTGGGTCAGTAGGCGGGGGGCTGTCCAGGGGGGTGCAAGGCATGGGGGCTGTCCAGGGGGGGTGCAAGGCAAGGAGGGGGGTTTGTCCAGGGGGGTGAAAGACAAGGAGGGTTGTCTAGGGGTGAAAGGTGGTTCGGTAGGGGGGTCAGGGGGTGCAAGGTGGGTTAGTAGGGGGGATGTCGAAGGAGTTCAAGGCAAGGAGGGGGCTGTACAGGGGGTGCAAGGTGGGTCAGTAGGGGGTTGTCCCGGGGGGCTGTCTAGGGGTGCAAGTTGGGTTAGTAGGGGGTTGTCTAGGGGGTGCAAGGTAAGGAGGGTGATGTCTAGGGGGTGAAAGGTGGGTTAACAGGGGGTTGTCCAGGGGGTGCAAGGTGGGTTAGTAGGGGGGTGTCCAGGGGTGCAAGGTAAAGAGAGGGGGTTGTCCAGGGGGTGCAAGGTGGGTCAGTAGAGGGGTGTCCAAGGGGTGAAAGGAAAGGAGGGGGGGCTATCCAGGGGTGAAAGGTGGGTCATTAGGGGGTGTCTAGAGGGTGTAAGGTGGGTCAGTAGGGGGGTTGTCCATGGGGTACAAGGAAAGGAGGGGGTGTCTAGGGGTGTAAGGTGGGTCAGCAGAGGGGTTTGTCCAAAGGGGGTGCAAGGTAAGGAGGGGGGCTGTCCAGGGGGTGCCTGGTGGTTCAGTAGGGGGGCTATCCAAGGGGTAAAAGATGGGTTAGTAGGTAGGATTTCTAAGGGTTGAAAAGCAAGTAGGGGGGTTATCTAGGGGATACAAGTTGGGTCATTCAGGGAGGCTGTCTAGGGGGTACAAGGCAAGGGGGGTGTCCAAGGAGGGGGTTGCATGGTAAGGGGTGTTTCTAGGGAGGGAGTGTAAGGTAAGGGGGTGTCCAGGGAGGGGGTGCAAGGAAAGGGGGTGTGTCTAGGGAGGGGTGAAATGTGGGTCAGCATGGGGGGTCTATCCAAGGAGGTTACATGGGGGGAGGGGTGTGATAGGGGGCTCTGTCCAGGGGGGGATATTGGAATGGGGATTTGTAGGAGGAAGGGATGGATTCAGGGGGATTTGTGTGGGGGGTTACTACCGAGGGCATTTTTTTATGAAATGGGAAAGGATTTAGCCATGGTTTTAAACTGTGGCTATAGGCCCTATGTAGCTTAATGTTCTTCCATGGTTTCAAACCATGGTTATAGGTATTACCCTATAGCCGTTCCAATACCATCCATGGTCCATTGAACCGTGGTTATAACCTATAGCCATAGTTTTTGGGCATATAGTCATTGTTTCAAACCGTGGCAATAGCCTAAATTTCCAATAGTGGGTATTTTACATTTCAAGCTAATTATTTTCTTTGAAAAGGGTGTTCTAACAATTACTTATTGAAATTTTTACGTAATGGTTTGGTTTTTAAGAGATAAATGGAAAATACATTTTTGACTAATACTATTGTATTTATTCCTATATAATGAGGCATGTTTGACATAAAAATGTTTAAAATGGTCTAAAATGAAAATAATTATTAATGTATTAATACCACTTGAACTTTTGGGATTGTCTTAACACACATTTTTCATTTACATTTTCATTAGTTACCACACATTCACAAATATCATTAGTTCCCTGGATTTGGTTTCATATTACCAATATTTCCTCTCTTGTATGTCTTTTTCAGTTTTTTATTTTTAAGTTTATCCATGTATGTTTTACACGTGGTTAACTAGTATGTTTATAAATTGTTATGTCTACCCGATGGTCCCTACCTATAGTTGCACTGTTTGGGGTGAGATAAATCCACTATTCTCATAACTCTTCAATGAATCCTTTATATATGAATTCAATTGATTCATTACATAATGGTAAGTGAGTTCCAAAAGGAATTTGGGTGAAGTGATAAGTGTGAGTCACATGGGATAAGTGACTTGTGTGAGGCATGTTGGTGAAGTGACCTGTGGGATGCACTTAGGAGAAGTGACCTGAGTGAGGCACATGTTAATAGTTCATGACTTTTCCAAATTCATGTCCAAGTCTACACAACCCACTTGAGACAGAATTAACCCAAATTTGACCCATGATATCCTTTACTCAATGATACATTAAAACAATTATATTGGTACTAATAAAATCATGTATGCCTACTTCCATACTTCTAATGGATTAGAAAACTGTTTATATTTTAGATGAAGAAGTTGATGCATGGATCTATGAGATATTAGATATTTGTGTAACATGATATTTCCTATTATATGACCCCACACTTCTGAACCTTGTGAAGAATTTGAAGAAGTACCATTTTTTATACTAAGGGAGAACAATTACTATTATATGACCATAGAGTTATAATGAATTTCTCTTCCTAAATTGGGGAGTCCCTTGAAAATATTGGCATGTATTGGCGTAAGGTAAATATAAAACATTGGGGTATATTATGAAGCCAGTCAACCCTTAAATAACTCATCTTTATGAATTTATATCATTTTGTTTTTGAGCACCACATGTTTCTAGTTCAGGACACCAAGATGGATACCTTTTAAATAACACACCCTATAAAAAATATCATTAATCACCAATACTACAATGACACCATTTATTAGAAATAGATCATTAATTATAAAATACAATGATCTATGTAAATTTATACTTAATGCCAAATATTTTTTAATAATTATCCTAGAGAGGTCATTCTTTATACAATGATTTAACCCACAACAGTGCCTCTCTTCCCAGTCGGTGACCACTCTTACAACAGTATATCTATTGGTCTGAAATACCCTCTACTTATCCACTATGCATTAAGACTTCTCTTTCTAGAGGTTTTTGCACAATTGATTAGGATGGTTCAATCACCAATATAGTATATGGTCCTAGGTATCCCTAACCTTAATTTCTTATAGTTTTTTTATTTTACTTTTATTTATTTAATTTTATCACAATTTATATTCAATCATTCATTTTCTTTTTCCAAATTTTTAGCTATTGCTGGTTATTTTCACTATATTTCGTGGTTATTTTTATATAGTGTGGTTTTTTATTTCAAAGATATGTGATTCTAATATGTTTTTATTTTATGTGTTTAGTTTGATTATTTTTTAATCGATTTACAACAAAATTTATAAATGTATTTGAATATAAAATAAGAAAAAATGGATTAAAATTAAGTGGTTTCATTCATTTTGTAACGACCCAAACTTTCATTAATGGAAATCCCTCTTGATCTAACTAAATGTCTCTTTATGTAAAATGTTTATATAAAATGTCAACTTCTTTAGTTTTATGTTAAGAATTGTGACCATTTCTAATATATTCATTGAAGAGTGATCACATGATTAGTATAAATATAGGGCTTTAAAAAATCCAATTTACTCAGAAAAATGAAGTGATGGCCTCATCTAGTAGACATGCCCCATATGAAGTCCATTTTTCAGAGCTCAGAAATGAGGTTGTGTCTTTGGAATTCACTCTTGACCAATCCCAATCCGATCTTGAATATGTTAAGCTCGATCGGGACTGCCTACGAGAGAAGTGGAAGTTGATAGACATTACCACCTGATCAATGTTATCTGAGCCACCCCAAGAGTCTGTCACCATTGCGCACCTTACTCTTCAGTCTTATGCGGGTGTTATAAGGGGTTATGTAACAATACCCTAGTACTATTGTTATGTACATTATTTTTTTTATAATAATGAATATACTTTCATTTTATTATTGTTACCTAGTAAATAGTTTTTAAAAGCACAAATAGTATTTTTAGTTAATGTTCAAACTAAGAAATCTATTTTGATGAATTGATGGATTTTTAAACTAATTAATATTTTAATAAAATATTATTATTGTTATTAAATTAATTTTTATTAAATATAAATTATCATATAATTTTATTAATGCAATTGTAATTTTTTTATTAAGGTTCAAAATCCATTTTTTTCAAAACCCGTGAATTTTCGATAAATGTCAGTTTTTATTTTTTAAGTGAAAATTAACATATTTAGAAAATTATTTAGATAAAATAAATATTATTTATGGAATTAGGATGTTGAAATTATCCAACGGTGAATTTTTCATAATTTTCTGAGATAGTCAAATTTTTGGGTAAAAATTAAATACCGTTTAAATATATAATGTGTTTTATGAAATCATAATGACCCAATAGTGATGTTATAAAATAATATAAACCTTATGTTAAAAAAATATATGTTTTACCATTAATATAATGTGACTTTTTGTTTGTTTTATTTATTTTACAAAGCATTAATAGACCCTTCAAGACTTATTAAACATCTTGTCTTTTTAAATTGTTTTCCTTGGGAGTGTGACTCACCTCCACATAAGCAACCCCATTATTTTAAGAAGTTATGAATTTGGCCTTATAAAATATTTTTTATAATTCTCTTTTCCAAAAACCTTGGGCAAAAACCATGGGCTTTCTTGTGGTCTGGATTGGTTTAATGTGAGGTGTCCCAAACCTAAATAATAAAGAATTATCTCACCTTTCCTATATAAACCCACCCAAGATCCTACATCCTCCTCACTAAAATCCTTTTTAGTTCTTCCAACCTATGACCTCATCTCTCTTTAATCCTCCCAAGGTTCCCCAAGCTTCCAATAATCATCTCTCAAGCCTCTCTCAAGCCTTTGGAAGCACACTTCCAAGTAAGGGTTTTTTCTTCCTTTCTCATTTTTGTCCAATTTTCTTAATGTTGTTATACCCTTTTAATTTCGATTATAAATATTGGGGTATGGTTTTGAACCTCCCCCATACTGACCTATTTATGTTTTAATGATGGTATAACCCTTTCTCTCTCATTAAATTCCTCCCATGTACACCTGTTACTATGCCGAAATTCCAAAAGGAATTTCTCACTCCTCATTTACATTCAAGAAATTATTTTTTATCATGAATCTAATTTCCATTAAATTTGTTGGTACATGTATCTATATGACCCCCTTAATTTCCATGTCATGTAAATATTATTATACACCCCTTTCTCTCTCATCAACCTTTTTTATGAATTCTTACGTCACGTCGTTACGCTGCTGAAATTGCACCGATTTTCCAAGCCAATGCCATTGTGTAGTGAATACCATGCCCATTTCCCTACCAAGGGTATTCACCTTTATGAACATTAACTTATTTATTATAAAGTTCTTTTATGATTTAAAAATTCCTTTATCTTGGAATAAATTATGATGTTTTATGAATCCATGTTATATGATCCATGTGGCACACTTATGCATGAAATGAAATGTTTAAGAAGGGTGCGCCCTTATAGCACTCCAATGCATTGGGTAAAGTATAGTATCATGATACGTCATGTGAAATGGGTGTTGACTCATTATAATTCAATTGAAATGAGTTTTTACTTGTGCTTCATGTTAAATGAGGATTTACTCATGCTCCATGTGCAATGAGCCTTGGCTCATGCTAATTTCATGTTAAGTGTTGTTGCCACATTTCCATGTTATGATTATCATGATTTATCATGACTTTATGTTTATACTTATCTTGTGCTCTATTGATATGCCTATTGTCTAACATGTATTGTATTCCTCATGTTATTCCATGTTTATTCCCTTACTGAGAATTATATCTCACCCTTTTCTTATGCATGTCCTCAGGTTATCCCATGCAATGCTAAGTATGAGGGAATGTAGTGGTCAGGTAAAGGAAGTTTTCAATAAAGATATTTTTTTCATAATTTATTTGGTTATATAATGTTCCTAATCCCCAAAGACATTATACCCCTCACTATTCTATGTTGTATCAAGTCAAGTTTATGTAAAAAATTGTGTTTAATTGTGTAATAAAAAATCAGGGTTGTCATAGTTGGTATCAGAGGATAGGTTTAGTTATTTTTTGGATTAGGATTAGAAAACCCTAGTGAAGAATTAGAGACAATAATAAGTATAATAAAAACATCACTAAGTTTTGGTGAGTATTGAGTAAGTGGTTTATCAGGCAAATACATCCCTTTCTGGATATGATCAGGTAGAGGCGGCTTTGGCATAGATGTATCCTAGGGGTAAAACCCGAAAACACCGCTTTGAGCTAGACTAGAATGGGAAATGGTGCACGAAAACGGGCCTTGCTTCACTCTTGGTTATGAAACTCCCAGGGGATATGCTTCGGTAAATTCACAAGATTCATATGAACTATTATTAAGGGACCAAAAAAATTCCCTAGGAATATATGTTAGAAAGTAGCTCATAGATAACATAGACTGAAGCCAATAGATTCATATGTTAAGGAAATAAAAGTTATTTATAAGTCTCCAGTTTTGTCCTTGTATTACCCTTTATGTGTTACCCCTAACTTTCCTTTTATTCCATCCAATGGCTGGTAATAGGAGGACTCGGGCTAACAACCGATGTGAAGATCAATGTGATGATTGTACTAATGAGATGCCCAATCCAATTAGGGCGGGAATTGCGAACTTTGTCATGCTTCTCTCTCATCTAACTCAAGCTTTGAATAGAAACATGGGTCAATAGGAAATGCTTTAAGTGTGGAAGAGAAAGGCACCTAACTATTAACTGCCAAAAAAAAAACCCACGGCTACAACAGAGAAGAGGAATGGTCTGTTTGAACCTCAACATATGGTTCATTGCTAAAACTGCAAAGAACCAGGGAATCTTGCAAATCAGTGCCCTAAGACAAGGGTTTTCATAGGCAACCAACAACCTCCAAGGCAGCAAGGGTGAGATTTTTCCATCACTACTGCCAAAGAGAACCCCAAAAACGAATGATGGAAGGTATTCTAGTTATTCATTCAAGAATAGTGAATTTACTTTTTGATTCAAGTTCTACACATTCTTTTAAATCTCAAAAGCTTAGTAGAATAATCCTAGCACCACCACAAATCATGGAAGTGAAGATGTCAGTGAGTACGACAAATGGGTAAATCATTGCATACCATGAATATAACTCCTCCCCTATCATAATCTATGGATTAAACTTATCGGAAAACCTCTTCATACTTCCTCTAGTATAATTTGATGCAATTCTTGGCATGGATTGTCTTTCCTTATATAGATCCAACATAAATTGTCGTGATAGGTAAATCACTCTCCGTGTGGATAATCGATCCCTGATTCTTTACAAGTGAAAGGAGGAAGATGAATCTTATTTAGATCCATCATCTCAAGTGTGTATATTACTGCCCTATGAGCACGCGTATCTGGCTCAGATGATTGAGTCTAAGGAGGCAACCATCCTAGAGGACATTCCTATTGTGAGAGAATTCGTTGAAGTGTTTCCCAAGGAATTCTATGGTCTTCCTTCTATAAGAGATGTTGAATTCTCAATTTAACTTATACTTGAGGTGTTACCAATATCAAATACTCCATATAGAATGGCTGTTGTGGAGCTTGAAGAGCTAAAGAAACAACTACAAGATAATATGGATAAAGGGTCTATATGCCCAAGTGCTTCACCATGGGGTGCACCAGTCCTCTTTGTCAAGAAGAAATATGGGTCAATGTGCATTTGCATCGATTATCGTGAGCATAAAAAAATCACGATAAAGAACAAGTATCCTCTCCCACGAATAGATGACTTGTTCGATCAGCTATGTGGATCACAATACTTATCCAAGGTGTATTTTCAGTCGGGATATTATCAAGTAAGGGTGAAGAAGGAAGATATCCCCAAGACTATTTTTTGTACAAGATACGGGCACTATGAAATCATAGTAATGCCTTTCTGACTCACTAATTCTCCAGAAATCTTCATGGACTTGATGAATAGAGTCTTTAGAGATTACCTAGACAAATTTGTGGTAGTATTTATGGATGATATTCTAACATACTCTAAAACCAAGGAGAATCATGAGGAGCATTTAAGAACTGTACAAGAGACCTTGTGGAAGGAGAAGCTCTGTGCAAAGTACAGAAAGTGTGAGTTCTGTTTGAAGGAGGTATCATTCTTAGGCCATATCATCACAAGCAATGGGATATCTGTGGATCCCTCCAAAATAGATGCAATTGAGTGATGGTCAAGGCCAACATTGGTAACGGATATCCGTAGCTTTTTGGGATTATCTGGATATTATCGGCGATTTGTGAGAAATTTATCACGATTTTCCAACACTCTTACCAAGATATCTCAAAAGGGAGTAAAATTTTCTTGGAGTGATGAATATGATGAAAGATTAATGGAGTTGAAAAGGAGGCTTATCACTGTGCTCGTGCTCACTTTACCCACAAGTGGATAACTTTTTGTGGTATTCAGTGATGCTTTAAAGAAGGGCATGGGATGTGTGTTGATGCGAAATGACAAAGTCAATGCCTATGCTTCAAGGCAATTGAAATTTCATGAAAAAAACTATCCAACACATGAACTCAAGTTGGCTGCAGTGATATTCGCTTTGAAAATTTTGCGGTATTATCTATTTGGGGAGAAGTGTGAAATATATATGGACCACAAAAGCCTCAAGTATAAATTCACACAGAAATAGTTGAACATGCGCAAACAAAGATGGTTATATCTAATCAAAGACTATGACGGCTCAATCCATTACCACCCTGGGAAAGTGAACAAGGTGGCGGATGCCCTAAGTAGAAAGGACCCAGTGATTCTATCATTAATGAGAATTGAAACGGATCCAGTCTTCTTAGATTTGATGAAGATGTACATGGGAATCATAAAGAAGGGAACATCATCAATCCTTTCACAAATTATTGCTCAACCGTCACTTTTGGAAAGGTTAAAGGATGATCAAAAGAATGATGTGGGAATTCAGGGAAAAGTGGAAGCTATCGGAAAAGGTAAATCCTCAGAGTTTAATGTTAATGAAGAAGGAATTGTGAGATTTGGGGAAATACTATGTGTTTCATCAATTCCGGAGCTGAAGAAGGAACTTTTGGATGATGCAAATAAATTAAATTTATCTATTCACCCAGGAAAAACAAAGATGTATCGAGATCTCCGATAGCATTATTGGTGGGATAATATGAAGAAGGATATCGTTGAATATACATCAGAGTGCCTAGTGTGTCAACAAGTGAAGGAAGATAGGCAGAAGTCTAAAGGGATGATGCAACTATTTCCCATACCAGAATGGAAATGGGAGAACATCACCATGGACTTTTTCACTGGACATCCGAAGATATCCAAAGGCAACAATGCAATCTGGGTTGTTTTGGATTGTCTTACAAAGGCTGCACACTTCATTTCTATTTAGGAGGATTTCTCATTGGATCAATTGGCACGGATATATATTAGGGAAGTGGTAAGGCTTCATGGAGTACCACTATATATTGTGTCTGATCGAGATCCAAGATTCACCTCTAATTTTTGGAAGAGTATTCAACAATCTCTGAATACTGAACTGAACTTCAGTATGGCCTGTCATCCTCATACTGATGGCCAATCTAATCGGACTATCCAAACACTTGAGGACATGTTGAGAGCGTGTTCAATGGACTTTAATGGAGGATGGGATCAACATCTTCCTCTGGTTGATTTCTCTTATAATAACAGTTTCCACTCGAGCATCCAAATGGAACCATATGAATCCCTTTATGGGAAAAGGTGTAGAACACCGGCGTGTTGGGATGAGGTCGGTGAGCATAAGCTTATTGTACCAGAAATGGTCGAAGAAATGCTGGAGAAGGTGAAAACCATTCAGTAGAATATCAAGGAATCCCAGAGTCGACATAAGAGTTATGCAGATAACCGTCGATGAGACCTTGAGTTTCAAGTTGGAGACATGGTATTTCTACGCATATCTCCATGGAAGAAGATCATGAGGTTTGGAAATAAAGGGAAGTTAAGTCCAAGGTACATCGGCCCCTTCGAGATTCTTGATCATGTCGGGGTTGTGGCCTATCGACTTCCACTTCCACCTACCATGGCCAAAATACTTGATGTCTTTCATGTATCCCTCTTAAGTAATTACATACCATACCCTTCCCATGTACTCTATTCAGAGGTGGTACATTTATAGGATGATCTTTCTTATGAGGAGAAACCAGTGAAGATCTTAGATCGTAGAGAAAGATTTCAACGAAATAAGACAATGCCCCTCATCAAGGTGTTGTGGAGAAACCACAAGTTTGAAGAAGCGATGTGGGAATCAGAGTAAATGATGAAGCAGAGTTACCCAAATCTATTTTAGTGTGGAAGAAGTAAATTTCAAGGGCGAAATTTCTTAAGGGGGGAAGATTGTAACGACCTAAAATTTCATTAATGGAAATCCCTCTTCATCTAATTAAATGTCTCTTTATGTAAAATGTTTATATAAAATGTCATCTTATTTGGTTTTATGTTAAGAATTGTGACCATTTCTAATATATTCATTGAACAGTGATCACATGATTAGTATAAATATAGGGCTTTAACAAATCCAATTTACTTAGACAGAGGAATCGATGGCCTCATCCAGAAGATGTTCCCCATATGAAGCCCATTTTCCAGAGATTGGAAAGGAGGTTGTGTCTTTGGGATTCACTCTTGACCAAGCCCAAGATGAGCTTGAATATGTTAAGCTCGAGCGGGACCACTTACAAGAGAAGTATAAGTTGATTGAGATTACCACCCGAGCAATGTTATTCGAGCCACCCCAAGAGTCTGTCACCATCGTGCACCATACTCTTCGGTCTTATGCGGGTGTTATAAGGGGTTATGTAACAAGACCCTAGTACTACTATTATGTACATTATTTTTTTATATAATAATGAATATACTTTTATTTTATTATTGTTACCTTGTAAATATTTTTTAAAGCACAAATAGTATTTTTAGCTAATGTTCAACTAAGAAATATATTTTGATGAATTGATGGCTTTTTGAATTAAATAATATTATAATAAAATATTATTATTGTTATTAAATTAATTTTTATTAAATATAAATGATCGTATAATTTTATGAATACAATTGTAATTTTTTCTTAAGGTTCGAAATCCATTTTTGTCAAAACCCATGAATTTTTTATAAATATCGGTTTTTATTTTAAAAGTAAAAATTAACATATTTAGAAAATTATTTAGATAAAATAAATATTATTTTTGGAATCAAGATTTCAAAATTATCCAATGTTAAATTTTTCATAATTTTCTAAGACAGTCAAATTTTTGGGTAAAAATTAAATACCGTTTAAATATATAATGTGTTTTATGACATCATAATGACCCAATAGTGATGTAATAAAATACTATAAGCCTTATGTTCGGCAAATATATATTTTACCATTAAAATAATGTGATTTTGGGTTTTTTCGACATATTTTACAAAGCATTAATGGACCCTTCAAGACTTAATAAAAGATCGGGGTTGTCATACTTTTAGGTTTTATAGGGATTTTTGTGTTTTCGTTAATAATGGGTTTAAGTGAATTTCTAAAACTAGTTGTTTTCCTTAAATAATGTGGTGTGATTTTTAAAAATGGTAGTTAAATTTTATTTATGTTTTTGGATTTTATCAAAATGAAAACAGTTATTAATTTAATAAAATGAATTTCAAAGTAACATTACTGTAATGTCTTATGGAAGGAATTTCAAAAAAATATTTTGTTGGTGGAAACATAATAGGAATTTATAGCTCACTCCCTAAATTTAATCCAAGTTGTGTGTATAGTTATTATGTATTATAAATATTCACAAGTATGTTCTAATGTGGATAGTGGGTAATGTTTCACTAGTTGATTGATATCTCAGGATATATGAATTGATGTTATATTAATCTGTAGTGAAGTTATATGGGTTATTTTGTAGTATTTTTTGTTTTGGGGTGAAATTGGAGGAGGAATTAGATCCACATATTTATCTCTTGTAGTCTGGAAAATCATGTAAAGCCCATGTGTAAGGCTCTATAATTTTTCTTAAAAGGTGTTGCATGGTTGATGCACAGTTATTCAAACCATTTCATCAAACCATGCATAGTACTTCATTTACCATATATTTATTGGTTTTCCTACCTTTCATTTCCAACTTGGTTACAATGGTGTTTACCATTGGTGTGGTTATAATAAAGGTATTTTTATTATAAATTAATGTTATTTTTATTATTCTTATATAGAGTAGTGTGTCAGTTATGGTTTTATATAAAGTGAAAATTTATCTTTTACTTAAATATATTTTCATTTACACTTAAATATTATTGAATTACTTTCAAAAAATGAATTATAAAAAAAATACAGAATGGATAGAAGTTGGATGTTTGAAATTGATCGGATCTCAATAGAAGTTCAAAATAATTTAGAGATATTTTTGTATTTTTCATTTGTAAATGATTCAGAGAGTGGTCACATACATTGCCTGTGTTATAATTGTGTTGTAAGACCATGGTTGATCCGTGAACAAGTTATCTACCATATAACCAAATATGGTTTTTAAACAAACTACTATGTATGGTATCATAATAAGTAGAAAATAGAATATCAAAATTCTGATGATCCAAATGCGAGTATTGTATTAGAGAATTTGATTTATGACCAGTTTATTTTTATTCATCATCATGAGAAGGAAAGTATGTCAACCAAAGAATACTTTGATACGATCAGGCATGATGTGTCTAGTGAAAATGATGATGTTGATAGGGTAAAATATTTAATGATGTTGTGATGACTCCAGTATATCAGTAATGTGATAAAATGAAAAAGATGGAATTTATAATCTGATTATTTCATGGGAAAACCATGAATGATATTTCTAATACTACCATCGATTACATTCTTACCTTCTTGAAGGACTTACTTCTAGATGATGCAGATTTTCCATCCAACCACTATATTACATGGAAGTTAGTTGAAGAGAATGAATTTTCAAAAAAAATCTGGCTTTCCTTAAAGATCTCAACTTATTCTGGGAGGAAACTATTGAAAGAAATGATTCTATAAAATGTGGAACATTCCGATGGAATCCAAAAGATGATAAAACACCATCCTGTGTGCCCCAAAAGTAATGTGTCACTTTCCATTGATCCCCAGACTACATAATCTTTTCATATATGATGAAATATAAATAAAAATTTGATGTCATGATGCTGATAGATAGGATTTGGTTCACCCTACATATGGATTTTCATGGTAGAGATTTGATGCTTGATATCCTTATTTTTTAGCTGATGTATGTAATGTGAGTCTGGGTCTTTCATGTGACAGTTTTAATCTATTTGGGAATATGATTACTTCACACAGAACATGGCCGATTTTCATACACATTTATAACCTTCCCCCATGGTTCTGTATGAAAAAACCTTACACTTTCATAATAATACTCATATTTGGACCTTTTAATCCTAAAAATGATATATATGTATACATGAAACCTTTAATAAAAGAATTGAAACTTATTTGGGATGTGGGTGTGCACACATATGATGCATGTTCTAAAGGAATATTTCAGATGTGTATTGTGATTATATGGATGATTAATGATTTTCCTACTTATGCAATGATGTCTATATAGAGCACGAAGGGAAAACTGCCATGTTCTGTTTGTATGAAGAATACTCGATCCAGAAGACTGAAATATCACCATAGATTTAGTTTTATGGGACATCAACGATTATTTCTAATGTACGATCCATATAGAAATAATCATCTAATATTTTACAATACCATAGAAACTGACGATCCACCTAAGCATATGTTTGGAACTAATGTGCTTAATTAATTATAATATTTTATTTTTTTCATTCAGGAAGGGTCTAACAAAATCTACAAAGAGGAATAATGTTTCTAATTATACCCATTAAAATTGGAAGAAAAGAAGTATCTTCTTTGAGTTTTCTTATTGGTCAACTAATTTGTTATGTCATTGCTTAGATGTAATGATAATTTAAAAAAAAATATGTGAAATGTTTCTTATGATTCTTATAAATGTCAAGGGAAAGTAAAAATATGATTTACAATATCAGCGTGACTTGGTGGATTGGAGAATCAAACTAGAATTTCATCATTTGTGTATCAGTGAAAATAAATGGAATGTTCTATGTGATTCTTATGTGATGAAACCTATAGCAAAAATCAATTTATGGAAGTACTAGAGACTATTAAAGTTCCTGATGGATATTCAAGCAATATATCAAAATGGGTCAACATAAGAGAGTTGAAGATAAAATATTTGAAGACTCATTATTATCACATCATTCTACATGAGTTGATTCCAAGAGAAATCTGTCATCTTTTGTCCAATATTGTAAGGGTGTCAGTTATTCGGTTGTTCCATTTTTTTAGAGATCATTGTGCTAAGAAGTTTTTCAAGTCTTTCTTACAAAAAATGTTGTAAGAGACACCATTAATTTTTTTATGAGTTATGGAAACTATTTCCTCCATCATTTTTCACATGCATATTGCATCTAACTATCCATTTTCCAATCAAAATACTTCTTAGAGGACCTGTTGCTTTTTTTTTTATGTATCCAACTAAAATAAATATGAACACATTGAAATATTATGTATGGAATAGGAATCATCCTAAAGGTTCTATCTTGAAGGATTACTTGGCTCAAGAATGTATGGATTTTTTCTCAATGTATTTTTCTGATCTTACTACAAGAACTAATAGACCTATGAGAAATGAAGAATAACAATATGAGAAAATTTAACCCAGTTTTCCATCACTTCCTGAAATAGAAGGAATTCCCATATCATATACATTGACGGTATTAATCCTTGTAGAGCGGGAGATATAACATCGCACAGTGTTGTTCAACTGTGATTTTTTTGATGAAAACATCAAGTAAGTAAACTGAACATGCATATCTTATCTCATCTCTTGTAATTTTACATATCTGTTAAATTATTTCTATTTTTAACTATAGGTAATATAAAGAAATGATAAATAGAAATCATCGTTCTTTATCTTTGATAAGGTGAGAGACTTTGTATAGCAAATAGTTTTTTTCTTGGTTGAAATTGAAGGTAGAAATATTGTTGTAATAAATAAATAAAATCAATATTTAATTAAGATTGATATTTTTTTATATTTCAGGTACTGATTTTTTCTTCTAAATTTGTTTCTAAGGAAATATTATCTTTGGATTTTGGTCCTAATACCATTGTTCGTGATTATAAATCAATTGCGATCAATGGGTACATATTTATTATCATTAAACGAGCAAATAAAATGAGAACATAGTATGGTGATGTTATGATAACTACCACAACAGACTATTATTCCAATTCATCAGATAATAGATCTCATTTTGAAAATGTAGTTTATTATGGAGCCATTGACAAAATAATAATATTGGATTATTAATCTCATGGTCTAGTCACAATAATGAAATGTCAGTGGTTTGATTTGATGATGAAGCATGGAACATTTATTAAGTATT
Source organism: Viscum album (assembly GCA_963277665.1). NCBI lineage: Eukaryota > Viridiplantae > Streptophyta > Magnoliopsida > Santalales > Viscaceae > Viscum > Viscum album. The sequence continues at coordinate 1,406,279,930 of OY728119.1, forward strand.
ATGGAATTCAATTTATTAACATGACTCTAAATCTTGCTACCGATGAACTATATGTATTGGAATCAATGATGAAACTAGTTTTTTATGTAAAAGATCCTCTTTGACCAAAATTTGGTGTCATTATTTAAGTAATTCCAAGACATTTTTTTATAATGGTTATGATGGAATTGACACCATCCCTATTACCATTGGCACCAATCCATTTATTACATATGATGACTCTAATATCTCATTTTTCAGAGTTGGTTTTTAACCCAATGTTGTGGTGGAAAATATATAGAATCATCCATCCGTGTTCTAAGATATTTTGGTTTAGATCAACTTGGGTTGTTAAGGTTGGTACTATTAAAAATTATTTAATATTTATTATAGTTATTTTGTATCCTACTTGACCTTAGTGTAAATTTTCCATGTTTATTGGTTGCAGTTTAATTTGAGTTTCATTTTCTAATATTGAATTCAACTGTATTCAAACCTACAGAAAAAAACAAAACTGAAACAATTTAATTAGAATAAAAAAGATTAATTGAATTGGAAATATTAAACTTATTGATATGAAAATCAAAACAAATAAAAAAATGACCTAACCAAAAAAATAGCGAAATTACCTAACTAAAAATATGAAGCAATGACCTAAGACAAATAATTCAAGTCTCATATTTTTTGTTTTTTAGGTTACACATTATTTATCCTTTTCTAATTACTTCTATATTTTTTTTTCAAATGAAGGAAATGAAACCTATTAAGGAGCGACAAAGAAAAAATATGATGGAAAACAATCGTCAAATGAATGAGATTAGAATTCATACATTAATGCCTATTGTGAGTATTTCAATTCAAATATATATATATATATATATCAATAACATATAATGTCATGTGATTAATTTTTTTCTAAAAAATTTTGCAGGATCCACCACTTAGGAGGTAGTTATTCGATGAGCAGTCTAGTAGTGGTCTCAGTACTTAGGTCGGTGCTACGGGGGGTGGTATGGGAGCTAGGTGCTCAAGTCAAGATACCTTATTAGACCTTTCCCCTCCCACTGACGTACCATATTCCACACATTCTAATCCCATTGTGTCGTTAGGGACACACGGGATATTTAGGCCTCCCATGTTTTCACAAGCCATTACATTTGAGCCTAATAACCCATCTTTATCGTATCTGATGGTGATTCTCACTCCTCATCCATATTATGCATTTGGTCAACCATCCATGACATCTTCTTTACCATATACTTCTTTCTCTCTGATCTTATACATTCCTTCTTCAACTCCTGCGCTAAGACAGTATGTGCCTACGGAGCATACACTAGGACCCACTCCACCTATACAATTTCATGTTCCTTCACTGCCTATGAATCCAACGGTGCCCATTTATCAGAATTCCTTAGGTATATTTTATAACCCTAACAAATTTTTATACCATAATTTGTTTTCATTATAACATGTATTGATATAATATTTGATTTTGTTTCATAATAGATACATATACTAATAGGCGGTGGGGGAGTACTCACATGCATGTGGGGTGGAACCACCACATGCAGTTGTTGGTGGAAAATAAAGAAAACAACCAAATGATTGAAAAAAACAGGGTAGAAATGTTAGAGTTTTCTGGAGACCCTTCCCAAATACTCTGACATCATTCTCATTAACCCGCTCTCATGGAGACAGTTTCCAAATTAAGTTAAGGATAATTCTTGGACATAGATATGGGTAAAATAATATGTCGAATTTAATGTAATATTATTTTTTATTTATATGAATTAATATTTTGGTTTCAACTTCGATTTAATTCTCTCGATGGTGAGGGTGCACAACTAATATGTCTAAACGAATTAGGTGAGCTTTAGAGAGCCTATAAACATGAGTTGTATATTGGATGGCATGCTAGAGTTGGCATAGATTTAGAGGTGATACATGTCAATAATGAGTGTTTGATAGAACAGTATCGACAAATGATTACTCATTGGATGACTACCAAGTTTAATTATTAATCACATTAGAGGTTTTTAAATTAAAATTTCCATGTTTTGCATTAATATTATTTATTGTATTATTGAATTTTATTTAGGAATCATCCAAAAAAATAAAAAAATGATTCTAAAAAATACCTCCACACTTTAGGGCATACTACTATGTCAGATCATGAGAGGAAGCAGGTATGACAGTTGTTTATAATTTTTATTTAGTACTTGCAATTTCTATTGTTTCCTCCATCATTTATTTGATTTTTAAAGTTTTGATATAATTTCAAATATCAAATTAATTATTGGTAACCTTTTTAAAATTATGGTTTCCAACATTCAGTTTCATTGTAGAGTCATATATTGAATATTTAAGGACGTGTGATTCGAGCAAAACTATTTTGCTCGAGTAGAAAGAAAAAAAAATGGTAGTGTGGTTAATGAACCGACACAGCAGCAGATTATAAGTTTTACATAGTTGATTTTAAATTTTAATATTTATTTTGTAACTTAATAATCTATTTATATTTTTAAAAATCTTCTTTGGAGGCCCTTGTTGCTCATGAACCTAATAATTTTGGTCCAAATGGTCACTTACATCAGATGTTGGGAGATGATCACTCTAGTAGAGTATGCTGCCAACCTGGGAATAGTATAGTTCTGATGAGGTATTGTCCCTCTTTAGGTACCATTTGTAGTACCAATGAGTTTGAAAAGGTTAAGTCATGAGAAAAATAAGCCAAAAATGGGTCACATAGGTGGAAGAATGAGTTGATAGGGAAAAAACAGAATTTATGAAACTGATGAAAGTTTTATGTCCATCTCTTCCACCAGAGGCCAACATAGTTTGTGATGAATATATGTTATCAATGCATTAATTATATAGTGAACTAGGTGGTAGTCCTAGTGGTGGTTGAGATTATTTCTTTCATGGTGATGATGATGGTGAGTAAGAGGCTGAGGACGAGGATGATGTCGAGACCAAGGTTGAGGCAGTGGATACGGCTGAGGCAGAGGATGAGGTAGAGCGCGAGGGTGAAGATTAGGCCAAGGAGTAATATAGGGATGAGGAAGGGGAAAACGATGGGGATAGGTATGAGGATGAGGATGAGGCTAATGATGATGGTGATGATAGTGATGGCGATGAGAGACAGATTGATATGTTACATTTTTTAGTGATATTACTGAAATTTGATGTTTGCTGATTTGTTGTGACTAAATATATGTGTGATTAGGTAGGTCATATTATTCTTGAATCAGGTAGCCTAAATGATATATAGTTTTAATCACGCAACATTTTACCAATGTATTGTCATCTTTGTTAATCACAACCTATTCGGTAAGTGATTTGTGGTTTTAAATGAACAAAAAATCCTCAAGTATGTATTTTCATGACAATATTTAAATCTGAGGTAGTGATGTTGGATCAAATTTATTCAATTTTTTGATTCTTTTATCCAGCATAAACCTAAAAATTTAAATGATTTTGTTAGTTATCTTAAACACAAAATTCACCCTCAATAGGTATAGGAATAAAATGAGGAATTTATATTGATTTCTATTATGTTTTAACTCCACATAAATGTGATTGAAGATCATGTTGGTGTATATTTATATCATGTTGACCTCGCATCATCCAAGATGTAAAATTTTAAGGACACCCAAATATCATATTTTGATTTTATAATTAATCGAAAAGTCTTGATGGTGGGGAGATTCTTGATGGATGGTTTCGAGATTCTTCTTCCTTTTTGTATTTTCATGGGAGTCTTGTAGTTTCTATCACCTTGAGAGAAGAGTTCATAATTTAATATTATTCTTGTTGATGGGTTGTACACCCAAATATCTAAAAGTGTATTGAACCATTCATTGGAAGTTTTTATAACTTAGTTTAAATAGTAATATTTCATGATTTATTTATAAATGTTTAACATATTAGAATATTAAAGTGGAATTTCAAAATTCTATTGGTCAATTTCATCCACTTCACCTCTAAGTTTTTAAATTGGTTGAGATTACAATAAAATTTATAACTCATATAACAAGATTCTCTAAAGTTTATGATGTAATTTTCTTAATCATTGAATATCTAACCAAGATAAACCACTTTTTACCTAACAAATAGGTCTTGTAATTTTTTGAATTGGGGAGGTTATATATAAGGAAAATTATAAATATACATAGTGTTTCATCTAGTAATTTCTCTAAAAAAACCCCAAGATTCACATCTCGGTTTTGGAAACGGCCATAGTGAGATTCAGGTACTCAAGTTATATTGATTATAACCATTCATCCATAAATGAATGGATATTTTAAGTAGAAAATTCATAATTTTGAAGATATTTAATGGTAATTTTTTTTAGTGAATTATGGGAGGATCACAAATCCATGGTTTAATTTTACTTTAATAACAACTATCATGAATAAATAAAAATGGATTTATATGAAGCTTTGTATTGAAGACCTCATAATTCTCATCTTTGTTGAACTGAAATTGTTGAATCCTATTTGATAAGACCTATAATTATCTAAGAGATGACTAAATAGGTGAAGTTGATTTAGAACTATATCAGTATTATTCAGAGTCATAAAAAATAATATGATAATCATTGAAGGTGACCTTTGGAATTCAGGGTTTGTGAGAATTTATTTATTTGGTATTCACCAATATTAGCTTACTAACATATGGGTGGGAAAGAAAAGTTGACTCTAAGATTTTTATGGACTTTTGAGGTATTAGAAAAAATTTGGAGAAACTTTGTATCATCTTGATTTTCCCCTAAGGTTCAGTGTCATTCTTGGAAACATCCATGTTTCTCAACTAAGGAGGTTTTTTCCTCACCCTTCACATGTGATCCAATATGATGATATTATTCATGATAATGGTGAATTATATATAAATAATACAATATATATCATCAAATGAAATCATAAAAAATCATTGGTTAATATGATACATCAGGTTTTGTTTTGGCAGAATTATGGAAAGCTCTAAGACAAAAATTTAGGGGTATGAGTTGGAAATGAAGAGTGAATGATCAAATATGTTGTTGTCTATTATGTCAACATAAATAATTTTTTTTGTTTACCCATTCCATATATTTTATAATTGTTATATATATACTTAAATGATTGGTTTGTTGTGTTCTATATATTAGAATGGATATATTGCTATATATTACTATAATAAAGTAACCACATGTCAATGAATAAGTGGAATGTCTAGGATGGGCTTGCAACATGATAAATAAGTATTAGGATTGGATAGCACTGCCCGTACTTGGTATTAACCTTTCCCCTCTCCTAAAAATATGGGTAATAATATTTCCCAATTGTCTATTCATGTATCCCATTCTTGGGATGGGTAGAACACTCTGACATGGTATTTGGTATTTTAATCATATAGGTCATCTCAAACTCTAGGGTGAAGAACAAAGTATGTGCACATGGTATGGATTATCCCCTTGTAATAATTTTTTGTTATATATTATGTTGTAATTTATATACTTGTTATACATGTTGACTACACATATACCGCTTCTCTATATTTTCATTGTATTCATATACACTCTATCTTATGATTGGTTATAAGGGAAGGGTTTGTGACTTCTTAATGGGTATATTATACTCACACTATGTATGTTCATTTTTTTATGTGTGTAGATTATATTTTATTTGATATCTCTAGGGTAAGTCACTGGCTTAGGATCCAAGAGAGAAAATGAGTATGGAACTCAAGAGCACTCATTTTTAGTTTTTGGTGGACGGTTCGGTCATGGACATAGGGGTTGTCTGGAGGCATTTTTTTAGGGTTATCCAAATACACTTATTGTTAATTTCATGAACCAAGACCCTCAAGGTTTTTTTCATAACAATTATTCATGATTACCCTTATATATTTAGTCTTTAACACCTTTAAGTCCCAAAAAATACTCAAAGTACCCACCCCACTCCTAGAAGTTTCTACCCTATCTCCTTATACATTTTAAACTCACCTGGTTCCAACACATTAATCCTAAATAAGAAACCCTAATAATTTTTATGCAAGAAAAAGCATATATAACATATGGTTATGTATTAAATGGACCACCAAACATGATATCAAAGTTACAACTCTTTTATCCATGATATTCCTAGCCTTGTCTCACATTATAATAAGAATCCTTATGTTATCAGTCCCCAATATCATGCAACAAGATGTGATTAATTAATTATTAACATTTTTAATTAAATTATCAATTAACTTCAAAGTTTTATAAACTTCAATAACTCATTGAGCCTCATATTGACACCTAAAACATGGGGAGAAGTATTAAAAATATCTAATTCATGTATCCTACAACCATACTAAAAAATCACCATGAATCAATACCCAATAAATCAATAATTTTAAAACCAATTTTTCTAAATACCTAAAAACTCACTAGGTGATTTACCTTCATAAAAAAGTGAGAAATAGGTTATGTTCTTCCTACTAGGATATCATAAAACTATTTCGTAATTAAGTCATCATGTATTGACCTGATTTTACAATTTCTCAAAAAAATATTACATAAAACCCAATATAAAATGGGGAATACTATATTGTGGTACATTACAAGGTAGGAATACTATTTTTTGGTACATTCCATGGTGGGAATGAAAAATACCTATATAAAATGATAAAGGTGGATTATACTATGACATAAGTTGTATTTATCTAGTGTTCAAACTAAAACAACATTTATACATTTCATGATTGACTAGGTAATTTGAGAATAGTTTTATAGTAGCTCAAAGAGGTTGAACCAAAAAATATTAATACATTTCATACTGAGGGGAGTCTACTATTTTTATGTGTTATAGTAGTTTTGTTTTTGTGTGTGTTTTTTTAAGTGTTGTATGCAGGTGTATGCTTTGTTCTATTTTAAGTGTTGTATATAGGTGTATGTAGAGAATTAGATTCCAATGGCTACAATGTTAAATTCTAGAAATTCCATATACCAATGGTTTTAAACTATTGTTATAGTGTTTAATACCATATTTTTACCAAGTTTTTTAATAAACCATTGTTAAAACTCTTTACCAACGGTTTACCAACCGTTTGTAAAATGTTAAATCATGCTATATACCAACGGTTGTATTGAAACCATTGGTATACTAAACTTTACATAGCCCTATACCAATGGTTTAAGAAGAACCATTGGGATAGGCTTATCCTAATTCCAAACTATCCAAAAGTTTAGAAAACCATCAGTATAGGGTATGCTAATGGTTTTCCTGCCTATACCAATAGTTTGAAACTGTTGGTATAGACTGCCTTTCTAGCAGTGTCAGTTATCGGGTTACCAGGTTACCCATGATGGTTCTTGATATTTCAGCATCCTAAAATACCAAATCAATATAATTACACGATATGTAATCCCATTATAGGTTTTGTAATCCATGAATCTCAAATACATCAAGAAAACCCTAAATTTTTCATTAAAATCCCAATTTTTTAGAGTACTCATCATGAACCTATTACATAGTTTTTAAACCCCTCAATCTATATATCTAATTTATGGAGCCTTCTCAAAAAACATTTCATGGTGTGTAGACCATTTAAACGGTATGTAATCACCTAGAAGACTGTCTAAAGTGCATGTTTTAGTAGTAAAATTCAAAAACCCCACTCTAGGAATTCTATTAACATTTTAAGAACCCTATTGATTATTTTAAAATATTATACTAAGACTCCACTTATTCATGTAACCATATATCTCTAAGATTTAGTTTATTTCATTCAAAAAAGAAACTTTATCCCTGAGAAACTAGAAAATGCACCCAAACATGAATGAATTAAAAAATCATAAACAAGGGAGTGAAACAAATCATAACGGGGTGTTACAATAAACAAGATGGAGAGTGGGTGTAGGGAATAAAATTATTTTAAAGTCAAAGAAAATTCCAACCCAATAAGAATGAAATACTTTATCTCAAAATAAAATTCACATAAATTTATAAGGAAAAGGAAGATGGAGAAAAAAGACACATTTGATAAAGGGAAATTAGAATTCATGTCTAACTAAATTCATATAAATGACTCTTTGAGTAAAGAAGTATAATGAATTAGAAAATAAGAAGAAATAGTTAATGACGAAACATAAAAGAAGTTCCATTTTAAGGATTTATATTTTTTTTCTTTAATAAAAATAAAAAAATATAAAGGGAAATCGATTTGAAATGTGATAATGATTCATTGGGAAAATATTAGTGTGAATCAAAATCTAAAAACATTGTTGAGATACAAATGATGTTTACCTGAAAGATGATATTTCCCAATGTAACCATTTATTATTAGGATAATATTCTTGTTATTATCATTGAAAATATCATCAATATAAATTTGTAATTAAATTATTTTTAGGTTATCCTAGAAGAATAAATAAATTCCTTAAGAAAATACCATACCATGAGGTTTGAAAATTTAGTGACAGAAGTTGGTGATTGATTCTGTAGTGTCCAATGATATGAAAAAAGATAAATAGTGTCTGATAGTACTATGTAAAATTATATTTTATTTTTTTCATTCAATTCTAATGGTATTATTATTTGAAAATGGAAAATGTTGATCAATTTAACTATAAAGAAGATAAATACATTTATTTCATCAATAAGTGATTTTTATAAAACTTCAATATTTAGTGACATGTTTAAAAAGAATAATATTAAGTCTAAACCTAAGATAAAATAAATGTTCAAGTAAAAATATATTTATCATTATAATTTCAAAAAAAATAAATGGATTTAAAATTTAAATGCTTGAATATAAGAATATTTTTAAGTATTTATTTATTAATCAAATCTATTTCACTTTGAATGAAGTTGTTGGTGTTGTGGAGTTTATGGTAACAATGATTATGTTTTCTAGTATAATATCTCACTCTTTTAAATATAGTTAAGAAATTAATTATGGGATATTAAATCTTATGTTCCATGAGAAAAAACCAGAATACATCTAAAAGATAAGTTAAAATTTAATAATATCATTAATTATCTTAAGGGAACTTTTGAGTGGTGTGATCATTGGGATACATAAAAAACAAGTACCTCAAAATACTACTAGATAAACATAATCAAATAAATATTTCCAAACCTTACACGAGGTGTAACTATAAGGGAAAATTAATGGTATTTTAGGATTCTTATAAATTTAGAAAAGTAGAGAATACTTGGATGACCAATAATTATTGTTTAACATATATGAATAAAAATAAAAATATTTTCATATACATCTAATGGTGTGATATAATATTTTTTAATTATATAAATAAATAACCCCTCAATGTGAAATAAGTATGATTCATTAATATTGGTGATAATGAATACAATTATGTTATCTTTATTAATGGGTTGATAGAAAATCATTGAGTGTTTCTCAAAATTATGGAAATTATAATGAAGTGGTCATATGTAATAGAGAATTTTTCATTTAGAAGATGAATCATGAAAAAATTATTATTAAGGTAAAAAAAATTAGTAGTATATTTTAAATTTTAAAGAATCAAAACACTCCCAACATGAGCATGAAGAAGGAGAATTTCATATGGTATAGAGGAACATAGATAGGCTTATAAAGTATGATGTTATGATGTGTATATAAAATATGTATTATGAAATGATAAATTTGTGTGATGAATGTAAAAAGGGTAAAATGTTAAATAAGAGTAAAAAATATAGTGTATATCAGTGAAATAATCCTTTTGAGTTGATACACTCAGATGTGTGTGGACTGTTGAGCATAAAGTCAGCCAATGGAGAAAAGTAATTTTTAAAATTTTTGTTTATTTACTCATTTGAATTGAGTTTATTTTATGAAATAAAAATCACATGATCATGATATATTCAATAAAATTTAAAGGTATGAAAAAATAAAATAGATTAATTATCAAAAGGTTTTGTACACATAATCAATCTGAATACACGAATATAGACTTTGAGGTATTTCTTGATAATCATAGAATAAGGAATACGTATGTGGATCCATATACACCAAAAAAATGGATTATCTAAGATGAAAAAATATTAGTTTAATGTACATGGTATAGAAATTTTATCAAAGGATAGTGCATTGAAATTTTTTCTAAGGAAATACACAAAAAATCTATTTACATATTATATCAATGTTTTTTGTGACCAGAATCATTCAATATACCAAATGAGATATGGTTTGGGAGGAATAAAAACTAAATGACTCTAAAGGTATTTAAAACCCATTTTTATGTAAAATTCAAATAAAAATTTATGGAAAATTTTGATGTTAGAACTGATTGTGGTATATTTCCTGGATACACAACCATCGGATGGAGTTAACAATGTTTTAATAAGAATATAAGGAATATCATTGATAAAATTGATGAAATTGTGTTGAAAAGTAAAAATCATTCAAAAATATAATTCCCATTTCATGATTACATTAATTAATCTATTGGAGATAAAATTAGATAGTGTGGGAGTGTTATGGATACATAATTAGTTTTTTAAAACTTTCATATTGATTCTAAAAAATATTCTGATGGGGATATCCCTAATCATAAAGAAACTATATTTTCAAGAAATTGAAATAATTTGTATAGCAACCCTACTCTTTATTTCATATTAATACTTGATTTATTACATAATACTACACTTAATACAACCTAGATGATTGATAAGTACAGTGTATTTGGTAATTAGGTACATTACATAACAATATAAAACAAGCAATATGACATATTTATTGAAAACTTCTTTAACATGCTCAAAATACTCATTCAAACTTAAAACTACAAGGGATAAACTAGGTAAAAACATAATAAAGGGGTGGGAAATACATCCCAGTAAATTAATAAATATTTTATAAGTGATGCATGTTATAAAATCATTATATCAATGAGAAATAAAAGGAACATGAATAATAAGGTGTGATATAGTATGATAATCATAACATGGGAAATGTGGTAACAACATAAATCACTGAATCATGAACATAGGTCAAGGATAAACCCACTAATAAATAATTGTGAACAAATTATAATAAAGGAATCAGGTTTACTCTCTATACCAACATGATGTATCATGATACTAAATATTACTCAATGCATTGGATCACTATCTGGGTGCACCCATCAAATTTATTTCACACTCATGCTTAAGTGTTCCACATAGATCATAAAACATGGATTCATTAAATATCATAATTTATTCCAATATTAATTAGTTTGGAATATATATGTGTAAGTCCCCAACAAAAAATTATATGTTCATAAATGTGAAACCCCTTGATAATAAATGGGCATGGTATTCACCAAACAGTTGTTTTGTCATGGAAGATCATGATGACATTTCGTCACTATAACAGTGTCACTTAAAGATTCATAAAAATGGGTTGATGAGAGAGAAATGGGTCTATCATCACATATAAATAAAACATGGAAAAGTATATCCCAATATTATAAATTTGGAAATATAAGGTATAATATAATTAATAAACTTGAATATAGAAAATAATCCTTATGAAATTTTAGCATGGTAATAGGTGTACATAAAGGATCAAGGGAGGCTTAATGAGATGGAAAGGGGATATCATAATTTATAAATTAAATATAAATTAAGGGGAATATGTAATAAAATATTCCAACATAATCAAATATAATTTAATATACATAATATAAAATAATTTCTTGAATGGAATTGAGAAGAGAGAAATCCCTTATGAAATTTTGGTATGGAAATGGGTGTATATAAAGTATCATAGGGGATTAATGAGAGTGAAAAGGGATATCATAATGTATAAATAATAATTATAGTATGAGGTAAATTAAAAAAACTAAAAATAAAAAATATAAATTAATAATCATAGCATAAAATAATTTATTGAATAAAAAAAAGAGTAGAAGATCCCTTACTAAATTTTGGCATGGTAATGGGTGTATATAAAGGATCATTAGAGGATTAATTGGAGTGAAAAGGGGGTTATAATAGTTTATAAAATAAATTTATAGTAATGGTAATATGGAATAACATATCCAAACAAAATCAAATGGAATTTAATAGACATAACCTAAAAGGAGATATTGAATGGAAATGAGAAGAGAGAAATCCCTTATGAAATTTCAGCATAGTAACAACTTAGGTGAAGGTAAATATGAGAGAGAATAAATAATAACTCATTAAAATAAAATCAATTGGATATTAGGGGATGTTTATAAATAAATTAAATCATAAAAAATCAATTAAGAAGAAAAATTCCAACGAAGGTGGTTGAATTGAAAGGATGAGATGAAGGTCCCTTACTTGAGTCTGTGACTTCAAAATCTTCATAGTGGATTCTTGAGAGCTTGTAAGGACCTTGATAGGACTATAGGGAGTATATGGAATATTTTTTTCATGATTACAGGATTTCTATTTAAGATAAATGGTATATTTGATGGGTTTATATAGAAAATTTGAGGGATTTATTTACTATTTAGGTTTTGGACTTTGCATAATAAAATATCCAAAACCACAAACCATCCCATGGATTTTTCCCATGGTTTCTTCCAAAATGGATTGGTTCTCATTATTTTATAATTCCAAATTTATAAATTATTAAAATAATTTCCTTTCTTGTATGGATTTCAGTCACACTGTTAAAGAAAGGATTTTAAAACCATAAATATATTATAAGTTTTTGAAGATTCATAATGGCTTTAAAAAATAAATCAAATAAACATAAAATAAACTTATTTTAAAATTAAAACATATATTTGGTCTTTTATCCAATTTATTGTAATTATTATATCACTTTTGTTTCATTATTATGTCATAAAACACAAAGTATATTTATACGATATTTAATTTTTACCTGAAAACTCGACTGTCTCTGAAAATTATGAAAAAATTTACCAGTGGATAATTTAGATTTTCTAATTAAAAAAAATGATATTCATTTTTTATGAATAATTTTATAAATATTTTGATTTTCAATTTTAAAATAAAATCTAAATTTATTAATAAATGTTGGGTTTTTTGACAGTAACAGTTTTTGAACCCTTATAAAAATTATATTTTACTTCAAAAAAATTATATGATCATTTATATATGATAAAAATTATTTAATAATATTAAAATATTATTTTTTTCAAAAATAAATTAATTCAAAAATTTATTAATTTAATTTCAATATTAACCAAAAATAAAATTTTTGGTTTATTATATCAAAATAAAAAACATTTACAAAGTAAAAATAATAGGATAAAAATTTATTTATTATTCCATAAAAAATACATATTCATATTACTATAGTATTGATACATATCTTTTTAATATAGGATAAAATTACCTAGGAGTAAGGTGCACGATGGTGGGACATTCATGGGGAGGTTCTGCGAACATGGTTTGGGTCGTGATCTCGATGAGCTTGAACTTCTCCCATAAATGGTTTCAATCATGCTTAAGTTGATGGATCTCAGTTTGATATTGGTCAAGGTAAAATCCCAAAAATGCTATATCCCTTGGAATATCCATTAAATGGCATTCATATGGTATGATCCTACTGGTTGTGGTCATCACTTTCTTTATCTATGTCAATTGGATTTGTTAAAACCCTATATTTATACTAATCACATAATCAATGTTCAACAGATATATTATCAATGGTAATGATTATTAATGGTCTTTTAAATCTAATAAGATATAATAAAACAAAATAAGTGCATGTTTTTTCTATAACAATATTTCATGATGATACATTTAAATGAATCAAAAAGGGGAAATTTATTTATAACAGTTCAGGTCGTTATAATCTTCCCCCCTTAAGAAGTTTCGCCCCCAAAATTTTCATTTACCACACTAAAGTAGATGAGGGTAACTCTATTTTATCCCCTCCTATGGTTCCCATATTTCTTATTCAAACTCTAGGTTTCTCCACAACACTTTGACATGGTGTATTGTCTTATTTGACAGAACATTTTCTCTAAAATCTGATATTATTACCAGATCCTCCTCATAGGGAAGGTCATTCTCTAATGGTAAAACTTTTGGATTAAATACATGTAAAGTTTATAGTATGTACTTACTCAATGGGGATACATTGAATACATTATATACTTGACATAGGTTCAGTGAGAGTGTTAGTCGATAGGCCACCACTCTTATGCGATCAAGGATCTTAAAGGGGTTGTTGTATCTTAGACTAAGCTTTCCCTTCTTCCCAAATCTCATAACTTTATTCCATGGATATATACGGAGTAATAACATGTATCCAACATCTAACTCTAGGTGTCATTGATGATTTTCATCATATTTATTTAGTTGAATCTGAGTATCCTTGATGTGATACTGAATGGTCTTAACCATTTCAACTATTTCCTTGACCATTTCAGGACCTATCAGTTTTTATTCCCCAACTTCATCCCAACATGCAGGTGTTCTGCACCTCTTCCCATAAATGGATTCATATGGATCCATTTGGATGCTTGAGTGGAAACTATTGTTGTATGAGAACTCAACCAGAGGAAGATGTTGGTCTCAACCTCCTTTAAAGTCCATAGAACATGATCTCAACATATATTCCCGTGTATGAATAGTTTTCCAAGATTGGCCATCATTTTGTGAATAATAATCCATACTGAAGTTTAGCTCAGTGTTTAGAGAATGTTGGAGAATTTTCCAAAACATGGAGGTGAATATCATATCTTGATCGGATATAATTGACAGTGTTACTCCATGTAGCCTTACCACTTCTCTGATGTATATCTATGAAAATTGATCCAATAAGAAGTCCTCTCTAATTGCGATAAATTAAGGTGTATTTGTAAGATGATCCACAACAACCCATATAGCATTGTTTCCCCTAGATGTCTTCATACATCTGGTGACAATGTCCATGGTGATGTTCTCTCATTTACATGTTGGTGTGGGTAATGTTTGAATCTTCCCCTTAGACTTCTGCCTTTCAACCTTCACTTTTTCGCATACTAGACACTTTAATGTACATTCAGCGATCCCCTTCTTCATATTTTCCCACCAATAGTTTTCACGGATATCTTGATATGTCTTTATTCTTCCTAAGTGAATGGAGAAAGTTGAACTATATTCATCATCCAATAGTTCCTTCCATGACTTAGGATTTTTTGGAATACATAGTCTTGACCCAAATCTCACAATTCCTTCTTCTTCAATTTTAAACTCTGAGTAATTCCCCTTTATCATGCCTTCCACCTTCTTCTAAATTTCCACATCATTTCTTTGAGTATCCTTTAACTTTTTTAAAAGATATAGTTGAGAAATAAGTTGTGAAAGGAATGATGATGTTCCTTCCTTTATGATTCCCATGTCCATCCTTTATAGGTATAATAAGATTGGATCCTTCTCAATTATCATCCTTGATAAAGAATCAGGATCCTTTCCACTTAGAACATATACCACTTTATTATCTTTACTATGATGGTAGTGGATTGAGAAGTCGTAGTCCTTGATCATCTATAACCATCTTTTTTGGTTCATATTCATAATTTTCTATGTGAATATATACTTAAGGAATTTGTGATTCATATATATCTCACAATTATCCCCATAGAGATAATGTTGCTATATTTTCAATGAAAATATCATAGATTATAACTCCACATCATGTGTGGGATAGTTCTTCTCATTAACTTTCAACTTCCTTGTAGTATAGGATATGACTTTGTCATTCTGCATTAACACACAGCCCAATCCCTTCTTCGAAGCATCACTGAATACTACAAATAGTTCTCTACTTATTGGTAGTGTGAGAAAGGGAATAGTGATGAGTGCACTTTTTAACTCCATGAATCTTTCTTCACATTCATCATTCCTAGAAAACTTGACTCCCTTACAATTTATCTTGGTAATAGGGTATAATAATCATAAGAAATTTCTCACAAATTGGTGATAATACCCAGCTAACCCAAGGAAACTATAGATATCTATAAAATATGTTGGCCTCGACCATCCTTAAATTTCTTTCATATTTTGAGGGTCTATAGATATCCCATTACTTGTGATTATATTCCCCAAGAAAGATACTTCTTTTAACCAGAACTCACATTTTTTGTACTTAGCATAAAAATTCTCCTTTCATAGGGTCTTTAGCACAATGTTCAGATTCTCCGCTCATCCTTTATTTTGAAGTATATTAGAATATCATCTATAAATAATACAAAACTTTTTTCAAGGTAATATCTAAATACTCTATTAATCAAGTCCATGAATATTTATAGAGCATTATTTAGTTTTAATGGAATCACTATGAACCCATAGTGCCCGTACATTGTAGGAAAACTGGTCTTAGGGATATCTTCCTTCTTCACCCTTACTTGATAATATCCCAACCAAATATCTGACTTGGATAAGTATTGTGCACCATGTAGATGATCAAAAAATTCATCAATATTATGCATAGGGTACTTGTTATTTATCTTAATCTTTTTGATCTCATGATATCAATACATAGGCACATTGACCCATCATTCTTCATGAAGAAGAGGACTAGTGCACCCCATAGTGAAGCACTTGGGAATATGAACCCTTTATCCAGATTCTCTTATAGTTGTCTATTTAGCTCCTAAATTTCCACAACATCCATTATATATAGAGTCTTGGATAGTGTAAATTATCTAATTTTAATATCAATTGAAAATTCAACCACTCGGATAGGAGAAAGACCAAAAAATTCCTTGGGAAACATGTCAGTGTATTCCCTCACAATATTCATGTATTAGAGGATGGTTATTTCTTTAGACTCGGTCATTTGAGCTAGATACGCTTGATCATAGGGAAATAATATCCATGCTTGAGATGATGGTGATAAATAAGATTCATCTTACTCCATGGATGTTATAGAATTGGGGGTTGATTTGCAATACGGAGAGTGATTTCCTTATCATGAAAATTTATATTTCCTCTATATAGGGAAATATAATACATGACCATAATTGTATCAAATTCTACCAAAGGTAGTATGACAAGGTTTTATGGTAAGTTCATCCCACAAACATTAACATGGGAGGATTTATATACTTAAGATGCAATAATTTCCTCATTTTATATTTTCACCGAATAATATACTTCCATGGTTTGTGGAGGTATTTGAATAGTTCTACTAAACTTTCATGATATGAAGTAATGAACAGAACCAGAATCAAAAAGTAAGTTCACTATTCTTGAATAAATAACTAGCATACTTATCACCACTTCATTTTTGGGATCCACCTTAGTGGTTGTGATGGAAAAATCACTCCCTTTCTTCCTTATAGGTTGTTGGTTTTCTCTAAAAACCCTTGGATTAGGGAATTATTTTGAAAATTTCCCCGATTCCTTGTAGTTGAAGAAATGAAAAATGTGTTAAGGGTTAACTGGATCATTCCTTTCCTCCATCGCATTAGCAGGTTTCTCCTATTAGTAATTTCGAGCTAGGTGTCTTTCCTTCCCAAACCTAAATCATTTCTTCATTCCCCTTATACAATTTTTGAGGTGATTATTCCCGCACCATAGACAAGTGGGATTTTGAAATTTCTTAGCACCGTTTGATTTCTCCATAGGACCGCCAAAATTAAATTCCACTTTACACTAATTATCCTTATGATTCCCTTGAGATTCTATAATATCCATTTCAACATTGAGGGCACATTGGACAATTTCATCATAGCTATCAAAGTGATGAATCACCAGGTATTTTCATAGATTATGTTTTAGCCTGACAAAGAAGTAGTAAACCTTTTATTCAGGGGTAATAAAAAATTGGGAGGCATATCATGAAAGTCTTGTGAAGGTTGTCTCATATTATTTGATGATTCTTAATCTTTTTTTCTTGAGAGATATGAAATCACTTTCCATTTTATGTTAGAGATTTCGAAGAAAATATTTATCAAAAAACATTTTTCTGAATTAATTCTACTCCATCACTTCAACCTCTTCCTCAGGATTTGTATTCCTGATCATGGACCACCACTGATCAGCTTATGCCTCCATCGGATAAATAGCCTATTGAACCTTCACTTTCTTAGAAATTGAAGTATGGAGAATATCTTCTCAATGTAGTTCAACTATTATTCCTCAATGGTGTTAGATAATCCATTGAAAGTATGAGGACTTTGTCACATAAATCTCTTATTTGTTTATTTTTCTCTATCTGGGGGGTTTTACACTCCAATTGATCTAGTTTTCTATTCATAACCTGATTTAGCTAAGAGATTATCATCATAAAGTATGTGATTCCTAGTCTCATCGGGTTGGGAATCTCATTGGGACAGTCATCACATTGTCCGTCACATCGATTTTTAACCTGATTCCTCCTATTTTTAGCCATTGGTTGCAATAAAGGAAAAATTATGAATGATTTTTTTTAAACTATTAAACACATAAAGGGGAATCCAAATATAGGAAAGGTATAAATTATAAAATACATTTATTTTCTTAACTTTTGAATCTATAGGTTTCAATCTATGTTATCCATGACTTATTTCCTAACATATATTCTTATGGGAATTTTCTTATTACCGTAATAATGGTTTGTAATGAGATTATGATTTTTCCAAAGAATATCCCTTGGGATTTTCAAAACAGGTTCACATTACGGCTCGTTGTCATGTACCAGGTTACCTCTGAGTTATGCTTTGAACACCTTGTCATAGTTATTACTCCTAGGTATACATGTTCCAGAACCGCATCCACTAATAGTATCCAGACAGGGATGTGTTTTCTTGATAAACCACTTACTCTATACTAACCAAAATTTAGGGATGTTTTCTTATAATTAGTCTTATCCATAAGGCTTTTGATGTATTTTTCTAATCTAAATCCCATAAATAAGTAAAGTTTTCCTCTGATATAAACTATAGCAACCCTGCTTTTTATTTCAAATTAATAATTGATTTATTACATAATAATACACTTTATACAATTGGGATGATAAAGAATTTAGGAAATTAGGTGCATTACATAAAAACATAAAATAGGTAATACAATATCTTTATTGAAAACTTCTTTAACATGATCAAAATACTCCTTCGAACTTAAAACTGCATGGGATAACCTAGGGACATAAATAAGAAAGGGTGAGATATAAATCCTGGTAAGGGAATAAATATGGAATAATTGATACATGTTATAAAATAGGAATATCAATGAGTAATAAAAGAAACATGAATAATAATTCATGATATAGAATGATAATCATAACATGGGAAATGTGACAACAACTTAAAACATTGAATCATAAGCAGAGGTCTAGGCTAAACCCATAAAAACATCATGGTGGATAAAGTCCCATAATGTAATTAGTTTCACTACCTATCCCAATAGAAATTATCATGATAATAAACATTACCCAATGTATTGGAGCACTATCTGGGTGCACCAATCATATTCATTTCATTCTCATATTTTAGTGTGCCACATAGATCATAAAACATGGATTCATTAATCATCATAATTTATTACATGATTAAGTAGTATGGAATAAATATATGAAAGTCACCAATAAAAAATTATATGTGTATAAATATGAACATCCTTGATAGAAAATGGGTATGGTATTCACTACACAATTGTTTTGGCATTGAAGATCACGGTGAAATATCGGCAGCATAACAACATCACTTATAGATTTTTTAAAATGGGTTGATGAGATAAAAATGGTTGTATCATCACATATACATCAAATTTGAAGTAATATGGACATTTAAAATCATATCCCGACATTATAAGTGTGAAAATATAAGGCATAAGTTAATGAATAAACTTTAATAGAGAAAATAATCCTTACAAAATTTTGGCATGGTAATGGGGGTATATAAAGGAAATGGGAGGGTTAATGAGAGGTAAAGGGGAAATCATAATTTATACATTAAATGTAAAGTAAGGGTAATATGGAATAACATATTAAAATATAAGAAAATGGAATTTAAGATACAAGGCATAAAATAAGTTCTTGAATGGAAATTAGAAGAGAGAAATCCCTTACGAAATTTCAGCATGGTAATGAGTGTACATAAAGAATCAGGGGAGGATTAATGAGAGAAAAAGGGTTTATCATCATGTATAAATAAAAAATATAGTATTTGGGATATTTAAGAACATTTCCCAACATGAAAAAATATAAGTTAATAATCATTACATAAAATAAGTGCTCGAATAAAAAGGAGAGTGTAATATCCCTTACGAAATTTCGGCATGGTAACGGGTGTACATAAAGGATCATGGGAGGATTAATGAGAGTGAAAAATGAAATATAATAATTTATAAATTAAATTTAAATTATTTTTAATATTTAATAACATATCCCAACAAAATAACATGTAATTTAATAGACATAACCTAAAAGGAGTTCTTGAATGGGAATGAGAAGAGAGAAATCCATTACAAAATTTCGACATTATAATGACTAGGTGAAACTAAAAATGGGATATAATAAATGATAACTCAATAAAATAACATAAATTTGTTATTATGGGATGTTTATAAATAAATCACATCATAAAAAATAATATTAAGAAGACAATTTCCAAAGAAGGTGCTTGAATTGAAAGAAGGAGAGGAAGGTCCCTTACTTGAGTGTGTGTCTTCAAAATCTTGATAGGGGCCTCTTTAGAACTTGAGAGTGCCTTTTGAGGAATCTAGAGAGTGTAGGGAAGAGTTTTGTCATGCTAAAAAGATTTTTATTAAAGAGAAATGGGAGCCTGTGTGGGTTTATATAAGAAAAGATGGGGATTTATTTACTATTTAGGTTTTGGACTCTACATAATAAAATATCCAAAAATACAAATCATCTCATGGTTTTTTACCATGTTTTCTTCTAAAATGTATTGGTTATCATTATTTTATAAGGAAAAGTCCGAAATTATTAAAATAACTCTCTTTCTTATGTGGAGGTGAGTCACATCTTAAAGAAAGGATTTTAAAACCTTAAATATATTATAAGTTTTGGACGATTCGTAATGGCTTTACAAAATAAATAAAATTAAATTAAAATAACATTATTTTAAAGTTAAAACCTATATTTGGTCGTTTATCCAATTTATAGTAATTATTACATCACTTTTGGGTCATTATGATGTCATAAAACATAAATCATATTTATATGATATTTAATTTTTACATGAAAATTCAATTGTATCTGAAAATTATGAAAAATTCCCCATTGGATAATTTATATATTCTAATTCCAAAAATAATATTCATTTTATCGAGATAATTTTATAAATATGTGAATTTTCACTTTTAAAATAAAATCAACATTTATTAAAAAAATTGGTTTTTTTACAATAACAACTTTCGAACCCTTATAAAAATTACATTTGAATTTATAAAAATTATATGATCATTTAAATATGATAATAATTATTTAATAATATTAAAATATTATTTATTTCAAAAATACATTAATTCCTAAATTCATTAATTGAATTTGAATATTAACCAAAAATACAATTTGTGCTTTATTGTACCAAAATACAAATCATTTACAAAGTAAAAATAATAGGATTAAAATATATTCATTATTATATAAATAATTATATATTAATATTTATAGGATCTTGATACATATCCCTTTAATACACTAGATAGATCCCTGATATTAAGGTGCGTAATGGTGGAACTTTCATGGGGTGGTTCAACGAACATGGTTTGGATCGTGATCTTTATGAGCTTGAACTTCTCCCATAAATGGTTTCGCTCAAGATTAAGTTATTAGATCTAATCTTAGGATTGGTAAAGGTAAAATCCAAGAAATTATATCTCCCTTAGAAGCTCTAATAAATGGGATTCATAGGGTATGATCCTACTATTTAAGGTCATCACTTCCTTTTTATATGTCAATTGGATTTATTAAAATCATATATTTATACTAATCAGGTAATCACTGTTCAACAGCTATATTATCAGTGGTAATGATTATTAACATTATTTTAAATCCAATAGTTTATAATAAAACAAAATCAATGCATGTGTTTTCTATAACAATATTTCTTTATGAGACATTTAAATAAATAAAAAAGGGAAATTTTATTTATAACTGTTTGGGTCCTTACAATTTGGAAGATTAGAATATTCATTGAGATAATATAAAGGGTGTTTAAACCTAGAGGAGTATGATGAAATCTATTCTTACCATCTTTCATTCTAATGATTAACCAAATACTCAAAAGAGGATTTGTAGTATTAGTATGATAACTCGTATATTTTATACACATTATTTCATGATCTATTGAATTAAGATACACATAACAAAATCCTGACATATTGAGAGGCATAGTCTCTTTGGGTAATTATATACATATCACAATAACATAAATCAGGGTGTAATGGAATTGTTTAAAAAACTCCATCCCATTCCCGTAAATTATATTGATCTTCTAATATTGAACAAGATAACATGGGGATGTATAATGTATGGGTAACCTATAAAGCCTATTAAGGGAATAATAAAATAATAGAATGAAGTAAATCGGTACATGAGAGTCAAGGGGGAATAACATGGTGACATAAAAAAGTGATAATCATAATTATTAACAACAAATCACAATATAAAATCATAACATCAAGGCATCATGGGTATGTAGCAGAAACATAAAACATTACATCATAAGTGTGAGTAATGGATAACCATAGTGACATAAAAACATATTGTGATTATGATAACCACCCATACACCATACAATGTATCTCATTAGATAAAAACCATTATTCAATGAATTGAAGGTCTATATGATTCTAATCACACACATCACATTCATATCATGTACATGCATGTCTTGTTCGGTACCAGGACGGCACAGTGGAAGCTAGTGGGCTGGGAATTTAAAATTTTCTACTTCATCAGAGTGACATAACCATGTCACTCCGGTGATCTTTGTCCCAGTTTGGTCTGAGGATCTCACAAGGTTTAAACAGAGCATGAAAAATAAATTGAACATGTACCTTGTTCAGAATTAGCGTGTGCAAGTCCGTCGTAGGACGCTGGTGATCGTTGCTCAAATACTTCGACGTCGAAGCCCTCTATATCATCCACACATGCCTTATGAATATGCTCTTGCGTCGTTCGTCAAGATCCGGGTGTTAGCGCGGATCTTTGACGATCACCTCAGCACAACGACGATCACTGCAAAGGAAGAAGCTTCAATCCGAGAAGGATGAACTTTGAAGATCTTCCTTCACTTGAGAGACTCTCTCTCAAGATTCCAGGAGGAGAGATAATCTCTCAATTTTGACACATGAATAGTCATTTTGGGAGAGCCTCTCTCTCACTTATATAGGGAGTGTTTAAAAACATGCGGTATGAATTCCCAACCCCATGTAATAGACGTCTGCGGTATAAGTTATATAAATAATTATTTAGGACAAATAAAATTATGCCATAAATAATATTTATAATTCATCACTTAATTGTAATATATAAATATATTACATAATAAATTTCAGTCTTTAACTTGAGTCATTCCTCTTGCTAATATTAAATGAACCTAGGATATTAAAATCCATTCGAATAATATTAATACTTGTATTTACTATATAACTTGTAAATACATGTTATAAATAAATCCAATGAATTATTCTAAACTCGAATAATTAATGAATTTATTTATTATTTGGTGATCCATATAACTTGGATAGTGCTCGGACCCTTTGGCAGGGCCCACCAAGTTCTAAATTCCTATTCCCAGAATAGGGCAGATTCTCAAGGCGCTATGGTGTGTGACCCTCTAGGCCCTTACCTCAATAGTAGCGGATAATATCTACCAACCAAGAGCGGGGTCTAGCAACCCATCAAGGCCCCTATAAAGATAAGTAAAAGTCATAGCAACAAATGCCTCCCGACGAACATGGTCCGTGTAATATAATCTCTTCATCATCGATATCTCAATAAAGTAGAATGCACACTAGTTTCATCATTCTTTATTTTGATTTATTTTATTTTTTGATTTGTCCAGACAGTATTTCTTTTGACTACCATGGCCATGGATTTATTGAATGTGCAACCATCCTAATCAACCAGGCCCGAGATATCTCTTCCTGAACTCAGAAGCGACAAATCCTTTCTCGATCATTCAATAAATGTCATTCCATTAATGACGTACCTGATACAAAGTACCTTACCACGACTTTGTCACCATGGTTTTCACCTTACATCAAATGTACATAATTAAATGACATTCATTGATAATGATCTCAAGTCAGGAGACCATTACACATGTCCGTATATAGGAACAAACAATGACACCTGAAACATGTGATGTTCCTATTAAGTGTGTTTGTCCTCATGATCTCAATTACTAGAGATCATTAAGTGTGAACTTCATGAGAAGAAGTTTCAATGCTTATGAGCCCCCAGCACCTGATGGTCACACATCATCTATGTCCTTTCAGAATGATGTAACTAAACCATAGGACGCTACTTTAAGATTACTGTCATGGAATCTCAGGGTTCCCATTATATCTTGGGACCTGCTATAACCCTTTAACATGACAGGTAATCTAAGGATATTGCCATAAACAAAGTGGATGCATAAGTATCTACACTATCATGGTAAGATAAACACATGTATAAAAACAAACTAAATACATGTAACGGTAATCAAAGTACAATACAAGCTAGGTCTAGGGCACCCACTTTCAACACTCCCACTTGCACTAGAGACAACTACTAATAGGTTTCAATCCACTAGCTCCCACATGTGAATCATGCTTCTGCTGAGAAATGGATTTAGTCAGGGGGTCTGCCACGTTGTCCTCTGTGGCTACTCTGCTAACTATCACTTCACCTCTTTGAGTAAAATCCCTCAAGAGATAAAACTTCCGAAGAATATGCTTTGTCCTCTAGTGAGACCTGGGCTCCGTGGCAAGCACCACTGAAGTAGTATTATCAGAATATACTGGAACAGGGTCTGCACTACTAGGTACAACACCAATGTTTGAGATAAAGTTGTGTATCCAAACTGCTTCCTTTGCTACATCGTAAGCTGCAATATATTCGGACTCTATTGTAGAATCAACAACCACATCGTTCTTTGAGCTTCTCTAGCTCACTGCACCACCATTCAGCCAAAAGATGTAGCCTGACTGCGATTTCATATCATCATGATCTGTCTAGAAACTAGCATCAGTGTATCTTCTCACAACTAGTTCCTCATCTCCTCCAAACACCAGGAACATATTCTTAGTACGTCTTAATTACTTTAGGATAGTTTTAATAGTTTTCCAGTGAATCTCTCCTGGATTTTCTTGATATTTACCCACCATGTTTAAAGCAAAGGCAACATCAAAACTAGTACATAGAATTGCATACATGATAGAACCCACTACCGAAGCATAAGGGACTCTACTCATTCTGTCAATCTCCACCTATGTTTGTGGACACATTTTCTTAGAGAGATTTACACCATGTGACATAGGTAACAATCCTATCTTGGATTGTTCCATATTGTACCTTTTGAGTACCTTGTCAATATATGTACTTTGACTTAGGCCAAGCATCCTTTCAAATCTATCTCGATAGATCTTGATTCCTAGAATGTAGGCTTCTTCACCTAAGTCTTTCATGGAGAAGCATTCATTTAACCAAGTATTAACTGACTGTAAGACTTTCACCTCATTTCCCATAACTAATATGTCATCTGTAACACCCCAAGCTTCTACGATACGCTTCTCTTTGAATAATACAATAGCGTGTGTTGTACGCAACATCGAGTTCTAACACACCACAACCAATCAAACTAGCTGTTATGAATAGTAATACCCACTTTTTGAAATTTATAAATTTTATTTTTCAAAATGGACTTTATTTTTGGATTCGTAATATCGAAATTATCCTAGGGTGAATTTTTGGTATTTTTCTGAAAAACTTCATTTTTTGATGAATAGTGAAACCACTAAGTGGTAGTTAAAAAACTGAATTTTTCATAAAACTTAATTTTACCACTTCTGTGAGTGGAATTTCAAAAATCCGAGAGACACGGTTAATATCAAGGAGTAAAATGCGGTTCAATGAGATGAAACAAAAATTTTGGTGAATAGTAACTTTTTACTTTTATTTACCACGGTTAAAATTAAATAGGGTAATTAAGGGTAAAAATGATATTACTATTACCCTAACACATGTCATAATTCTATTGGACAAGTTTATCTCGACCAAAAACAACCTTAGGAATAAAATATTATCATTTATATTTACTTGGATTAGATTAGGACATTTATTATTATTTAATTCAAAGAAGAGTTAAAAGAGTTAAAATCAAATTTTATTTACTAAAACATTTTTAATATAGGGTTAAACATAAGATAAATTTGATTTTAAATATTAATTAGAAAGATAAAAATACTTCCTAAATAATGATATTTTATTTATAATTTTTAGACATTATATAATTTAATTTATTTATGACACAATGATGATGCAGTAATTACCATAATAGTGAAAAAATAAAATAATTGATATTTTAAATACCCAAATAAATATAATTTGAGACTTTTTATGAATTACACTAATTTTTTAGGTTAATATGACATTTTAGGAATTATTTAATTAACTTTTTTCTAAGTAATCATTCCGTTATGATTTTCAGAAAAATCAATTTTCCAAATAGCGTCAAAATTGACATAAAAGAGTTTTTAAAACAAATATTATATTATTAACTGATATTCAATTCCTAAAAATCTAAGGTTCGGCCAAGAGACTTATATCATGATAGGTGTATCATTAATGGACTACTTGGGGGTAGCTTGGAGTTATATAGTAAGTTTATTAACTATATATTATAAAAATACAAAGTGACATGGTAAGTGTCAAACTAATTAACTAAGAGTTAAAACTAAAAGAAAAGGTTAATATAATGACCCAAACCTGTCAAAATTCTATTGGTTGAGTGGTTTTCGACCCATACACACCTTAAACTTTAAATAATATACTTTTGAGCCATTAGAAACCGAATATGAATTTATTATAAAATAATATTTCTAGCTTTTCCAAAGGTTCCCCTCACCCCTCTTATAAAAGGGCACTCCCCCTTCTCATTAATTCACACCTTCAAAGCCATTTGGCTCAGCCAAAATCTGCCCAAATACTCTCTCAACTTCCCTCACTTAATCCTAGAGGCCTTCCATTAGTCAAAAAGCCAACCTAAGGATCCCTTTTGATCAAATCAAAAGGAAGAACTTGAAGAAGAGGTAATGATTTCACCACCCTTTTTCAAGTGTTTTTCTTCTTCCACTTATTGTTTCTTTGTTATTGCAATTCTAAAATAATAATTCCATTATATTATATATACTATGATTTTATTATAAATATGGTACAACCATATTCATTATTCTATCCATCCTTTGAATAACATGTCACCATACGTGTGTACGTACGGCTTACCGTCTCCACGTCGTGGTGTAATTGTTATTCAATAAATTATTATTTGGATGGGTATAATAATGATGTGTAATTCATGTAAATAATAAATATAACATGATAATGATTATTTATATATGATATATCGTCCAATTATATATTATTTTAATATCAAAAGAATGATATTGTCGCTCGTACGTACATACGGACTACCATCTCCACGAACGCGATGAGATTCATTCTCCATCGTATCCATTAAAGTATAATTCTCATTTTATGATTAATAATAGTATCTAAGGACTTGATATAATTCTGTATATTATGAATATAAAACCTATTCATGACAAACATTGCTTACGTAACAAAACATATAAAAGAAAATGAGTAAGTTAACACCTGAAACAACGATAATACTAAGATATTATTAACAAATCAATGTTAAAAGATCATATATGATATCATATTAATATATATGATTCTTGTATAATTTAATAATAATTATTTCACCATTATACAGGAGGTTAAACTACCCTCAACCAAGTAAAAGTACAAGGTAAGTGTTTATTTCTCAATCTCTTCATTATCCGAGGTTGTTTATACGTAATAATCTACTGGGATTTATTTATCATCCACATCCATGTTTCTTAAAAATGTATTTCAAAACATTTTTACTATTTACAAGAATATGGGTTAAAGTCATTTATACCCTTTTTTGACTTTTTATAAGTGGTTTATAAAGGAATCTTTTTTTCATTTTCCAAACAACGTCCTTTTTAACCTTTTCGACATAATTAAGGTAAGAATGTTTTTTTAACTTATACGGCGGGTGCGGCTATTTTCCGCAGTTATAAAATCTTCGAAGATTCTCTTACAAGATAATAAGAATAATTTCAATGTAAATTTTTTATTTTATAATTATGTGATTTTTAAATGATTTCAAAAAAGAGATATTTCTCTAAAAAGAGTATTGATTTCATCTATGTCAACATCCTTTGATGGATTTTACGCTTATTTGAAGTTGATTTATTATGATACAAAACTTCTATATTGTATTGAAGGTTTTGTGATATGTTTGACTATGGATGTGTTATTTTTATACCATTCATGGTTTATGGATAAAGTATTGACATTTCGTATGCTAGTTTTAATACGAATGTTTATGTTATGTTTGAACCTTTTCATATGGGAATGCATTGGACTTAATATGTGATAGGTGGAGCCCGCTATAGCTCCACGATGCATCAGTAGGTCTCATGAGACAAACTAGTGTCTTGGCACAAGGACTTGGAAAAATCTTATTTGTAGTCTTGGCACGAGGCCTTGGCTATGTGGTTATGATAGTCTATGCATTCCATCATTATGAAAGTGGTTATTGATATTGCATGTGATTATTCGATTAGTAGAATATCCATGTGAATAAGTAAATGGAATTATTTCATTTTATTTTTTCCATACTATGTTGAAGTTCAAGTTCAAAAGGCTTTCGTTTTAGTTATACATTGCCTTAAATGTTTATTCTTATTTATGAAAGTTTCTGCTATATTGTTATCCTTACTGGGCATTTGAGCTCACCCCTTTTCTATGTTTTATTTTTCCCAGGATGTGAATAAGTAATTTATGAATGAACTGCAGGGATAATATGAGGGGATAATAGTATAGAATATGGAGACTATATTGTTGTATTTTTCATTTTATGATGTAATGTAAACTTTATAAATATATCTAGTGCTTCCAAGGCTACTAAACTAATCAGTCTTTCGAGACTTGATCTTTCTTGTGATCATGCCAATGTTATGTAATAATGCACCGACTCTGGGTATCTGGGGTCGGGGCGTTACAGTTGGTATCAGAGGAATTTCAGTACAAACCTTGGAAGCTAGATTTAGATAAACTCTGATTAGAGCACATACCTAAGATGGACTTTGAGGATTAGTATAGAAGAACTTCCTAGAATTTTGGTATTGTAGAGATTTTGTGAGTTTTCCAATCAATACATCCCTCTATAGATATGAGAAGGTAGAGGCGGCTCTGGCACAGATGTACGTAGGGGTAAAAACCAAAAATACTACTTTGAGCTAGACTCGAATAGGAACTGGTGCACGAAAACGGGCCTTACTGCACTCTTGGTTACGCCACTCCCGGTGGATATGCTTAGGATAACTCTCATCTTCTTTACAAATCATTATGAAGGGTTTATGAGTATATCCTTCCTCAAAGAAAACATTTTTATGATTATGGATTATATCCATAAATAGTTCAATTTATGTTAAGTGTTTTATAAGTATGGAATTATGTATTTTGATTCATAAATTGATCTAGTTTATGCCATTGTTTAGAAATGGCGCCTAGTGGAAGAAATGGAAACTATATCAATTCACGCACTCCATGTAGGGATTTCCCTCCTGCTCAAGATAATTATAGTGGAGCTGGTGATGCAACTGGTGTCGATCAGCTAATCACCATACTGGGAAAACTCACTCAGGTTATGAATAATAACCTTACCCGTATGGAGCACCCTGATCCGCAGTGTGGAGGATCAATGTTAGATCACTTTATGAGGAAAAAACCACCAACTTTAAATAGGAGTACAAATACATTAGTAGTTGAGCAATGGATAAATTCCCTAGAGAAAATATTTCAGGCTTTGGGGAGTAGTGAAAGGGAAAAAGTTATCATGGCAGTTTACCACCTCACTGGAGATGTTGATCAATGGTGGTCATTGATTCAAAACACGAAGGAAGATGATGAAGTATCAAATATGGAATGGAGGGAGTTCAAAGATCTATTTTTAGAAAAATACTTTCCTCGTGACCATCGAGCAGATATGGAAAGGCAATTTCTGAGTCTGAGACAAAAGGAGGATGAGAATGTCGCAAAGTATGAGGCTAACTTTACAAGGTTAGCAAGGTATGCTAGAGATTATATATGTAACCCAAGAAGTAAGATTGATCGTTTCTTTGATGGGTTAAAACCATTTCTCTATCGAGAATTAGTCTCAAAATCCTTCTCATCGTACGAAGACATTGTCTCATGTGCTATCAAGACAGAAAAGGAATTCTCTAAGTCTTATGGCTTTAAATCAAAGCAAGAGAAGAAGAGATCTGCTGATCAATATGGGAATGGAAATAAAGGAAATAAGAGAAAAGTTGAATATCCATCCTACAGTAAATGTGGGAAGAAACACCCTGGTACTTGCTTAAAAGGAACAGCAGTCTGTTATAAGTGTGGTGAAAAAGGCCACCAAGCTCGTGATTGCAAGGGGAAGAAGGAATCTACCGATGTTCGGTGCTACAATTGCAGTTAGATGGGACATTATGCAAATGAATGTCCTAAGCGTCAGGGTAACTTACCTCAGAAAAGGCCAAGGGATCAAGGCCAAGCTTATGTTATCACTACTGCTGAGGTAGAAGCTCCGAAAGATGTGGTGGCAAGTAATTTAATGGTTTCCTCAAGTTTAGAAAATGCATTATTTGATTCTGGATCATTGCATTGTTTCATATCTTCCCAGTTTACTAAGAAAATTAGATATTTCCAATTTGATTTAACAAGGTAGTTTTCAGTTAAAAATCTTAAGGGAAGTATCATTGAAACAAAGTTTTGTGAATCACTCCCCATTAGAGTACATAAATGTTCTTTATCCTCTGATCTCATCGTCATACCTATGATTGAGTTTGATATAATCCTCGGTATGGACTGGATTTCGGACCATGATGCGAAGATTTATTGTAAGAGTAAGGAGGTTAAAATTTTTGATGATGATGATAAGGAACACATTATCTTTAGAGAAGAATCGTCACCACCTAATTCTTATCTAGATCCACCCCTAGTAGATCAACTAAATTCAATTATTGTGGAGGAAGAGGATGAAATTACAGTGGGTGAGGAAAGGAATGTTCAAATAGAGGATGTACCTATTGTGAAAGAATATGTAGATGTGTTTCTGGAAGATTTACCTGGACATCCGCCAGAACGAGAAGTTGAGTTTTCCATTGATTTAATTCTTGGATCAAGGCCTATATCGAAGACCCCTTATATAATGGCCACTTAAGAATTAGTTGAACTAAAGAAACAACTAGAGGAATTGAGTAATAAGGGATTTATTCTCCCTAGTGTTTCTCCATGGGGATCCCCTGTTCTTTTTGTTAAAAAGAAAGATGGATCTATGAGGTTATGTATCGACTACAGGGAGATCAATGCTATAACAATAAAGAACAAGTATCCCCTACCTCGCATTGATGATTTATTTGACCAACTGCATGGATCTCAATACTTTTCAAAGATTGTCCTTTGATCTGGATACCATCAGTTGTGTGTAAAGAAGGAAGACATTCTGAAGACAGCATTTCGAACCAGGTATGGGCATTACGAGTTTACAGTAATGCCTTTTAGATTGACTAATGCACCCTCTGTATTCATGGATCTGATGAATAGAGTTTTCAAGGAATATCTCGATGAATTTGTGGTGGTATTTATTGATGATATCTTGGTATACTCTAAAATCTATGAAGATCATGAAAATCACTTGATCATTATCCTGAAGACTCTGAGAAGACGTGAATTATATGGGAAGTTTAGCAAGTGTGAATTCTGGCTTCAGGAGATTTCTTTTCTTGGCCATATTGTCTCTAAAGATGGAATCTCTATTTATCCTTATAAGACCAAGGAAATCCAAGAATGGCCAGAACCTAGGAGTATAATTGAGTTACGTAGTTTTATTGGTTTGGAAGGTTATTATCGACGTTTCGTCCAGAATTTTTCCCGATTGGCTAACCCATTAATGAAGCTCACACGTAAAGGGGTTAAATTTGTTTGGAAAAAAGATTGTGAAGAATGTTTCGAAGAACTGAAGAGAAGATTATTCAATGCTTTTATATTGACTCTACCATCAGGGAATGATGGGTTCGTCATTTATAGTGATGCATCGAATAAAGGACTTGGTTGTGTCCTTATGTAGAATGATAGGGTTATTGCCTATGCATCACGATAGTTGAAAATTCATGAACAAAACTATCCTACTCATGATCTCGAGTTGGCAACGGTAATCTTTGCTGTGAAGATATGGAGGCACTACCTCTATGGTGAAAACTTTGAGATTTCTACTGATCACAAGAGTTTGAAGTATATGTTCTCACAAAAAGAACTCAACATGAGGCAAAGGAGGTGGCTTGAATTACTCAAAGATTATGATTGCACGATATACTACCACCCGGGGAAAGAAAACAAGGTGGCAGATGCTTTGAGCAGAAAATACCATGGAGTTTTGAACAATATGAGAAGTGAAAGGGATCCAATTTTCATGGATCTAGTGAAGATGGACATGGGAATAACCAGGGAAGGTGAAACATCAATGCTTTTTCAAATGGTTGACAAACCATCTTTACTAGAAAGGATTAAGAGTTCTCAGACCGATGATGAAGAATTTCAAAAGAAGATTAAAGCTGTGAATGATGGGAGATTGAGAGAAATTGTGTGTGAAGAAGGAATTTTGAAATTTGGGAAGAGGCTTTGTGTTCCCGATATACCTGATCTAAAAAGGGAATTGCTGGATGATGCTCATAGTTCCAATTTCTCTATACACCCTGGGAGCACCAAAATGTATAGAGATTTGAAGGAACATTTTTTGTGGGACAACACGAAGAGGGAGATTTCTGATTTTGTGTCAAGATGTATGGTTTGTCAACAAGTGAAAGCTGGAAGGTAACAGCCTAGAGGATTCATGCAACCTCTTCCCATAACGGAGTGGAAATGGGACAATATTACAATGGACTTTGTCATGGGGCTACCAAAGACTCCTAGAAGGAACGATGCAATATGGGTCATTGTTGATCGTCTTACCTAGTCAGCACATTTTCTTTCTATAAGGGAAGACTTACCACTTGAACGACTAGCAAGACTATATATTAATGAAGTTGTGAGACTTCATGGAGTACCCATATTGATTGTTTCTGATTGTGATCCCCGTTTTACTTCAAGATTCTAGAAAAGTCTTCAGAAAGCCTTGGATACTGAACTTCATTTGAGCACTGCCTACCACCCTCAAATAGATGGACAATTAGAATGAACTATTCAAACCTTAAAAGACATGTTGAGATCCTGCTAACTTGACTTTCAGGGTATGTGGGATCAATATTTACCTCTGGTAGAATTTTCCTATAACAATAGCTTCCATTCGAGTATTCATATGGCACCATATGAAGCGTTATACGGAAAGAGATGTCGCACACCAACCTGTTTGGATGACGTTGGTGAAAGAAAACTTGTAGGCCCAGAACTGGTGGAGGAAACGATAGAAAAGGTGAAGGTAATCCAAAACCATATCAAAGCAGCTCAAAGTAGGCAGAAGAGCTATGCTGATAATCGAAGGAAGGATTTGGAATTTCAAGTCAGTGATCATGTTTTCCTGAAGGTATATCCATGGAAGGGAGTCATACGTTTTGGTAAGAAAGGTAAATTGATTCCCAGGTACATCGGACCTTTTGAAATTCTAGAACGAATTGGGGTTGTAGCTTACCTATTAGAAATGCCGCCAAGTCTCTCCAAAGTTCACGATGTGTTCCACGTATGTTGAGGAAATACATGCCCGACCCAACGCATGTACTCACCTATGAGGAATTAGAACTGGAACCCGGTCTGTCTTTTTGCGAAGAGCCCGTCAAGATTCTTGATACGAGAGAACAAGAACTGAGAAACCGAATGACTCTTCTGGTAAAAGTCTTGTGGAGAAACCATAAGATGGAAGAGGCAACGTGGGAACCCCAGGAACTTATGATGAAGAACCACCCAAGTCTTTTCATTCGGTAGTATTCTAGAAATTTCTAGGACGAAATTATTTGAAGGAGGGGAGAATGTAACACCCCAAGCTTCTACGGTACACTTCTCTTTGAATAATGCAATAGCGTGTGTTCTACGCAACATCGAGTTCTAACACACCACAACCAATCAAACGAGCCGTTATGAATAGTAATACCCACTTTTTGAAATTTATAAATTTTATTTTTCAAAATGGACTTTATTTTTGGATTCAGAATATCGAAATTATCCTAGGGTGAATTTTGGTATTTTTCTGAAAAACTTCATTTTTTGATGAATAGTGAAACCACTATGTGGTAGTTAAAAAACTGAATTTTTCATAAAACTTAATTTTACCGCTTCTTTGAGTGGAATTTCGAAAATCCAAGAGACACGGTTAATATCAAGGAGTAAAATGTGGTTCAATGAGATGAAAATAATTTTTGGTGAATAGTAACTTTTTATTTTTTATTTACCACGGTTAAAAGTAAATAGGGTAATTAAGGGTAAAAATGATATTACTATTACCCTAACTCATGTCATAATTCTATTGGACAAGTTTATCATGACCAAAAAAACCTTAGGAATAAAATATTATCATTTAGGTCCACTTGGATTAGATTAGGACATTTATTATTATTTAATTCAAAGAAGAGTTAAAAGAGTTAAAATCAAAGTTTAGTTACTAATGCATTTTTAATATAGGGTTACACATAAGATAAATTCGATTATAAATATTAATTAGAAAGATAAAAATATTTCATACATAATGATATTTTATTTATAATTTTTAGACACTAAATAATTTAATTTATTTATGACACAGTGATGATGCAGTAATTACCATAATAGTGAAAAATTAAAATAATTGATATTATAAATACCCAAATAAATATAATTTGAGACTTTTTATGAATTAAACTAATTTTCTAGGTTAATATGTCATGTTAGTAATTATTTAATTAACTTTGTTCTAAGTAATCATTCTGTTATGATTTTCAAAAAAATCAATTTTCCAAATAGCATCAAAATTGACATAAATGAGTTTTTAAAAAAAATATTATATTATTAATTGATATTCAATTCCAAAAAATCTAACATTCGGCCAAGAGACTTATATCATTATAGGTGTATCATTAATGGACCACTTGGGGGTCTCTTGGAGGTATATAGTAATTTTATTAACTATATAATATAAAAATACAAAGTGACATGGTAAGTGTCAAACTAATTAACTAAGAGTTAAAACTAAAAGATAAGGTTAATATAATGACCCAAACCTGTCAAAATTCTATTGTTTGAGTGGTTTTCGACCCATACCCACATTAACCTTTAAATAATATACTTTGTAGCCATTAAAAACCGAATATGAATTTATTATAAAATAATATTTCTAGTTTTTCCAAAGGTGCCCATCACCCCTCTTATAAAAGGGCACTCCCCCTTCTCATTAATTCACACCTTCAAAGCCATTTGGCTCGGTAAAACTCTGACCAAATACTCTCTCAACTTCCCTCACTTCATCCTAGAGGCCTTCCTTTAGTCATAAATCCAACCTAAGGAGCCCTTTTGATCAAATCAAAAGGAAGAACCCGAAGAAGAGGTAATGATTTCACCACGCTTTTTCAAGTTCATTTCTTCTTCCACTTCTTCTTTCTTTGTTATTATCATTCTAAAATAATAACTCCAGTATATTATATCTACTGTGATGTTATTATAAATATCGTACAACCATATTCAGTATTCTATCCATCCTTTGAATAACATGTCACCATACGTGCGTACGTACGGCTTACCGTCTCCACGTCGTGGTGTAATTGTTATTCAATAAATTATTATTTGGATGGGAATAATAATGATTTATAATTCATGTAAATAATAAATATAACATGATAATTATTCTGTATATATGATATACCATCCAATTATATATTATTTTAATATCAAAAGAATGATATTGTCTCTCGTGCGTACGTACGGACTACCGTCTCCACGAACGCGATGAGATTCATTCTCCATCGTATCCATTCAAGTATAATTCTCATTTGATGATTAATAATAGTATCTAAGGACTTGATATCATTCTGGATATGATTAAGATACAACCTATCCATGACAAACATGGCTTATGTAAAAAAACATATAAAAGAAAACGAGTAAGTTAACACCCGAAACAACGATAATACTAAGATATTATTAACGAATCAATATTAAAAGATCATATATGATATCATATTAATGTATATTATTATTGTATAATTTAATAACAATTATTTCACCATTATAAAGGAGGTTAACCTACCCTCAACCAATGAAAATTACAAGGTAAGGGTTTATTTCGCAATCTCTTCATTATCCGAGGTTGTTTATACGTAATAATTTACTGGGATTCCTTTATCATCCACATCCATGTTTCTTAAAAATGTATTTAAAAACATTTTTACTGTTTACAAGAATATGGGTTAAAGTCATTTATACCCTTTTTGACTTTTTATAAGTGTTTTATAAAGTAATCTTTCCGTCATTTTCCAAACAAGGTCCTTTTTAACCTTTTTGACAAAATTAAGTTAAGAATGTTTTTTTTAACTTATACGGCGGGTGCGGCTATTTTCCACCGTTATAAAATCATCAAAGCTTCCCTTACAATATAATAAGAATAATTTCAATGTAAATGTTTTATTTTATAATTATGTGATTTTTAAATGATTTCAAAAAAAGATATTTCTCTAAAAAGAGTTTTGATTTCATCTATGTCAACGCCATTTGATGGATTTTACGCTTATTTGAAGTTGATTTATTATGATACAAAACTTCTATATTGTATTGAAGGTTTTGTGATATGTTTGACTGTGGATGTGTTATTTTTATACCATTCATGGTTTATGGAGAAAGTATTGACATTTCTTATGCTAGTTTTAATACGAATGTTTATGTTATGTTTGAACCTTTTCATATGGGAATGCATTGGACTTAATATGTGACGGGTGGAGCCCGATATAGCTCCTCGATGCATCGGTAGGTCTCATGAGACAAACTAGTGTCTTGGAACAAGGCCTTGGAAAAATATTATTTGTAGTCTTGGCACGAGGCCTTGGCTATGTGGTTATGATAGTCTGGCATTATGCATTCCATCATTATGAAAGTGGTTATTGATATTGCATGTGATTATTTGATTAGTAGAATATCCATGTGAATAAGTAAATGGCATTATTTCATTTTATTTTTTCTATACTATGTTGAAGATAAAGTTTAAAAGGATTTTTTTTAGTTACACATTTCCTTAAATGTTTATTCTTATTTATGAAAGTTTCCGCTATATTGTTATCCTTACTCGGCATTTGAACTCACCCCTTTTCTATGTTTTATTTTTCCCAGGATGTGAAGAAGTAATTTATGAATGAACTGTAGGGATATTATGAGGGAATAAGAGTGTGGACTGTGGAGACTATATTGTTTTAGTTTTCATTTTATGATGTAATATAAACTTTATGAATATTTCTAGTGTTTCCAAGGATACTAAACTAATCAGTCTTTTGAGACTTGATCTTTCTTGTGATCATTCCAATGTTATGTAATAATTCACTGACTCTGGGTATCTGGGGTCGGGGCGTTACATCGTCAACATATAATACTAGGAAAACGATATCATTCCCTTCAACCTTTTTATAGACACAAGGCTCGCTTTAATTTTTGGTAAAACCAAAATCTCTTATGGCCTCATCAAAGCGAACATTACATGATCTTGATTCCTACTTTAATCCATAAATGTATCTCCTCAACTTGCATACTCTATTGGCATTCTTTGACCTAACAAACCCTTCAGTTTGTGTCATACAGATGTATTTAACCAACTTCCCATTTAGAAAGGCAGTTTTGACATCCATTTTCCAAATTTCATAATCATGAAAGGCTGTTATTGCAAACAATATTCTGATGGATTTAAGCATTACCACTGGTGAGAAGGTTTCATCATAATCAATGCCTTGACATTGTCTGAAACCCTTTGTAACCAGTCTTTCTTTAAAGTTATTAACCTTAACATCCATTTCCAGCTTCTTCTTGAATACCCATTTGCATCCAATGGGATTTACATCAGCTGTAGGGTCTACCAAAATCCAAACATGATTTTGGTACATGGACCCCATCTCAGAATTCAGGGCTTCATTCCATGTAGCAGCTTCTTTTCTTTCTACTACTTCCGTGTAGGTTATAGGTTCATTATCCTCAAGGACTATTATTTCACCTGACTTGGTGACAAGAAAACCATAACGCTCTAGTTCTCTAACCTCTTATATAGACCTAAGCAGTATTTGTGTCTCAAGAAAAATTTCTTCTTCCACTTGATCTTGTGGAGATTGTTCCTCAACCAACACTTGTGCATCTGAAGCATTAACTTAATCGAAGTCAATCTTTCTCCCACTATTTTCAATTTAAATGTGATCCCTTTATAGAAATTTGGCATATCTTTCCACAATTACTTTTCTATATGAAGGGTTATATAGTTAGTATCCTCTAATTTCCTTAGGATAACCTATAAAGATGCACTTAGTGCTTCTGGATTCTAATTTGTCACTTGGTAAAGTCTTGAAAAATGCCTTGCACCCCCACGCACACATGTGTGTCAGATTGGGTTTCTTTCTATACCATAACTAATATAGAATCCCATATACAGCTTTAGTTGGTACTCAGTTAAGGGTATATGTTGATGTCTGCAAGGCATATCCCCAAAAGGATAATGGAAAAGTTTCATGACTCATCATTGATCTGACCATGTCAAGCAAGGTATTATTCCTCCTTTCACTAACACCATTCCATTGTGGTTTATAAGGAGTAGTTATTTAGGATACTATCCCACACTCCTTCAAGTGATCAATGAAATCTTGGTTAAGATATTCTCCACCTCGGTCTGAGTGGAGTTCTTTTATCTTCTTACCAAATTGGTTTTCTGCTTCATTTTGGTATTCCTTAAAGAAACAAAAGGAATCAGACTTCTACCACATTAAGTAGATATATCCATACCTACTATAATCATCGGTATAAGTAATGAAGTATAGAAAACCACCCCTTTCCTCTACTGGAAATGGACCACATACATAGGTATGTATCAATTCCAGCGCTGCATTGGCTCTTTCTCCCTTTCCTGAGAAAGGTTCTTTGGTCATCTTTCCTTGTAAACAAGATTTACATACATATAAGGGTTCTAACTATACCGAGTCTAGATACCCTTCTTGATATAATCTTCGTAATCACTTCTCATTTACATAACCAAGACTAAAGTGTCATAGGCGGGTGTTATTTGAGTCATGTTGGATGTTTTTGTCATTGATTTCCATTACTGAGTTTTCTATTTCCATCATATATAAACCATTATTAAGATGTGTCATACCATAACATATGTTATCCCTATAAAATAGACTACTTTTATTTCCAAACTTGAAATAAAAACCCATAGTGTCTAAACTTGACACATAGATAATGTTCCTGGTAACAAACGGTACATAATAGCAATTTTTTAAAACAAGAACCAAACCAGTTGGTAAAGTCAAGTAATAGTCTCCCACTGCCAAGGCCACCAGACTTGCACCATTTGCAGCTCCGAGATCCACTTGACCTTTTGCAATCTTCTTGAACCTACTTGGTTCCTGTATATGAAAACAAATGTGTGAGCCACATGCCGTATCCAATACCCAACTTGTAGATAAAGATAGATTTCATTCAATGAAAAAATACCTGAAGTAGAAGCGTCAGCTTGCTTC
Organism: Viscum album; assembly: GCA_963277665.1. Classification (NCBI taxonomy): domain Eukaryota; kingdom Viridiplantae; phylum Streptophyta; class Magnoliopsida; order Santalales; family Viscaceae; genus Viscum; species Viscum album. Next base: position 1,406,319,784 of record OY728119.1, read on the forward strand.
TTCTTCCTAGCTCTAAAATTCTTCTTCCAGTGGCCTTTCTTGCCACATCCAAAGAAGACAGCTTCCTACTCATTACTTTACCTCAGAATCTTTGGCCTCTTTTCAGGACGATTCATTGGTGTCTTTGGCCTTGACTTGGCCTTAAACCCCTTTTCCTTGACCTTGTTTTTCTTGTTCACCATAAAGATAGTTGAATTGGTGTTTTTCATGTCCTTATCATCTTGGAGAACTAAATCCAAGAGATCTAAGAGACACTTTGTCATATCATTCATATTATAATTGACAATGAAAATCGAGAATCTTGACGGTAAAGAGGCAAGAATGAGATCCACTGTTAGTTTTTGGTTCAGTTTGAACCCAAGGGCTTCAAGACTCTCGATATACCCAATCATCTTGAGTACGTGAGGACTGACTTGGTGACCTTATTCTATCCTTCACTTATAAAGTGCACTTGAGATCTCATACCTTTCATGTCTGGCTCTCTCCTCATATAGTTCTTGGAGATGTGAAATCATCTTGTAGGTGTCCTCTTCCTCATGCATTTTTTGAAATTTTCTGGACATGGATGACAGCATGATGCATTGTACATCAAGCGCATCGTCTACATACTTTCTCCACATATATTTTTCCATCTTGCTTGCTCCCTGAGGAGGCTCAGCAGGAATTGGGGATTCCAGCACATATAACTTCCTTTCTTAGCATAGTACTATGTGCAAGCACCTGTACCACTCCTGGAAGTTATTGCCGGTCAGGATATTTTATTTATCTAAGATCGATCACAATGATAAAGTACTTGTGGTGTTGGTGATTTCCATTTTGAATCTATATCAGATAAACATTTAGCAGTTAGTACATTGTCTTGATTACCTTTTGACATTTTATGATTAATAAATTATGATATCAATTAATGTCTCCCACTATTTTAATGGACCTTAATATCCCTCACTATTAGATTCGGAATACTCTGTCACTTGAGTATTCTGGTGGAAAGGATCCTCGAAACCTCCCTCGTAGTCTACAAGATAGGGCTACGCCACTACTTGGAGGGTTTCAAGGTAGGCACTAGACTGGCCAACAACTTGTTCTTGTGGTTCCTTGTGTTGTTGAGTAAAGTACCAGCTTTTGGAATCTTAACTTGATTCCCTCAACATATTGCCTCTAAAGTGATAGCAAGTTAGTTAAGGCTAATCCTTGACTACTCACTTAATTTAAGTCGACCCATTTCTCTCATGATAATGCCCTGGTAGTAAGAGGCACTCTCAACTAAGGCTAACGAGCACCCAAACAGCCGGTTTTGTTTAGATGTGAGAAATGGAAGGCTTTTAGACTTAATATATCTTTGAGGGATTTTTAATATTTATTGACGAATATAATCCTCTTTTATTATGTTCAAACAGGTTTGTCGCACTCACAACTGAACATGCAATAGAATATAATTTGTCACATCTTTATGCATTTTATCTTGTTTACTATTCTATGTGATCACGCAATAATCATGCAGACACATAAAATAATAAACTATGCATAAACTAAATCATGCATTCTGAATGGTCTTGAGCATTCTATAATGATCAATAGATAAATGATCAATCATCACCTAGATTCATCCATACCTGAGTTGATACATGACTCGTATCGCTACTGGTCCCACTGAAAATCACCCAACTCCTATCTGGACTACTACCTCAATATGTCGGGGTCTGCCTCTCAGATCATCACCGTATAATTACAAATATACTCGCACGTAGGTGAGGGGGTCTGGGGTACAAAATACAACTAGTGAAATGGACGCACATGCCCTTATACATATTTTAATTAAAAGACAATTCACATACCCTCATTTATCTAATTAGATATTACAATCATTGCATGCATTGAATAAATAATTAAATAAATAAATAAATACTAGACATACACAGTTCGGTCACTTGCTCAAGACCAGTTAGGGTAAAACCACTATAAAATTGAATTGTAATGAATTTAAATAATGCAAGGGTGTTCTAATAAATTAAATTAATTTGATTAAATTAAAATAATTTATTTTATCGGTTCATTTGTTTAATTTAATTTTAATTCTAAAAATTAAATCAAATCATTAATTTAATTTTAATCATAAATTAAATTAATATTTTCGGATTAAAATAAATTTAAACCCCTAAATTAATTAAAATTAATTTAATTTAAAAAACTAAATTAATTAAAATTAATTTAATTCAGGGTTACCTCTAGCCGGAGAGGAGTCCGGCAGGACTGCGTACCGCCATGGGGTGTCATCCTGGAATAGGGTACCGTTTTTTGATCGTGACTTCACCGTGGCATGATCGTGGCGTGAACGCGGCGTGACCGCGACGTCCAACGACTCCCCTGGCGGCTGCATCTTCTGGCGTGGTCCGAGGGGATTGGGAGGATGCCGGGAAACAAACTGGCTAGCCACATGGCCAGCAGCCCGCTGCTCCGGCGAGCCGGAAGCCGGGTCTGGGATGTACTAGACGGTACGACGCGGCCCGTCCGGCGATCTCGGGGCGGCCGGTAGGAGGCGGTATGGCGCGAGGGGTCTGGCGCAGGCTCGGGGCGGCCGGCTGGAGGCGATCCGGCGTGGGGGGGTCCGGCGCGGGCTCGGGGCGGCTGGATAGAGGCAGTCTGGTGCGGGCTCGGGACGGCCGGCTGGAGGCGTTCTGGCGCGGGGGGGTCCGGCATGGGTTCAGGGTGGCCGGAAAAAGGCGGTCCGACGCGGGGGGGTTTGGCACGGCCTCGAGGCAGCCGGCTGGAGGCGGTCCTACGGGAGGGGAGGCCAACTAGGGTTTCTCCCTCCTTGTGCGTCGCGTGAAAGAGGATACCCCAAAGGGGTCTTATCTCTTTACCTTTTTTTTATAATTTCTTTTTTCCTTAGACAAAAGGAGGATACTTTCTTTTTTTTTAAATAAAAGTGGAAGACCCCTAAATTGGGGTCTTGGTACTCCCTTTTTTTATATTTATAATTTAAAACAATACTTGACTTCAAGTCTTGAAAATAATATTTTACAATAAAATAAAATATTATGATTTATAATAATAAAAAAAAAAAAATTTAATTTTATCTCAATAAAATTGAGATTAACATCAAATGAACGAAAAAAAACTTGCGATGTCGATCCGTTTAAAATTTTAAATGATCGTAACTTGATCATTTGAAAACGAAACGACGCGCGGTCGAATCTGAATGAACTGTTTTAACACCCCGGACTTAAATTTAATGCAATTTAATTTTTTTGACTTATAAAACCCTTGTGATTCCCTCTGATACCACTGTTGGGTACCGGGACGGCGTAGCGGAAGTCGGTGGGTTGGGAATTTAAAATTTTCTGCTTCATCATAGTGACATAACCCTATCACTCTGGTGAGATTTGTCCTGGTTTGGTCTGAGGATCTCGCAAGGTTTAAATAGATCATGAAAAATAAATTGAACATGTACCTTGTTCAGAATTAGAGTGTGCAAGTCCGCCACAGGACGCCGACAATCGTTGATCGAAGACTCTGACGTCGAAGCCCTCTAGATCGTCCACACATGCCTTATGAATCTGCTCGCGCACCGTTCATCAAGATCCGGGTGCTAGCGCAGATCTTTAATGATCACCTCAGTGCAATGACGATCACCACAAAGGAAGAAGCTTCAATCTGAGAAGGATGAACTTTGAAGATCGTCCTTCGCTTGAGAGACTCTCTCTCTAGATTCTAGGAGGAGAGATAAGCTCTCAATTTTGACACATTAATAGTCATTATGGGAGAGCCTCTCTCTCACTTATATAGGGAGTGTTTAAAAACACACGGAATGAATTCCCAGCCCCGTGTAATAGACGTCTGTTATATAAGTGATATAAATAATTATTTATGACAAATAAAATTATTCCATAAATAATATTTATAATTTATCACTTACTTGTAATATATAAATATATTACGTGATAAATTTGAGTCTTTAACTCAACTCATTCCTCCTGCTAATATTAAATGAACCTAGGATATTAAAATCTATTCGAATAATATTAATACTTGTATTTACTATATAACTTGTAAATACATGTTATAAATAAATCCAAAGAATTATTCTAAACTCGAATAATTAATGAATTTATTTATTCTTTGGTGATCCATAGAACTTGGATAGTGCTCGGACCCTTTGGTGGGGCCCACCAATTTCTAAATTCCTATTCCCATAATAGGGCAGATTCTCAAGGCGCTATGGTGTGTGACCCTCTAGGCCCTTACCTCAATAGCAGCGGATAATATCCACCAACCAAGAGTGGGGTCTAGAAACCCATCAAGTCCCCTATATAGATAAGTCAAAGTTATAGCAACGACTACGTCCCTACGAACACGGTTCGTGTAATATAATATCTTCGTCATCGATATCTCAATAAAGCAGAATGCACACTAGTGTCATCATTCTTTATTTTGATTTATTTTATTTTTTTATTTGTTCGGATGGTCCTACCTTCGACTACCATGGCCATGGATTTATTGAAGGTGCAACCATCCTAATCAACCAAGCCCGAGATATCTCTTCCTGAACTCAAAAGTGAAAATTCCTTTCTCGATCATTCAATCAATGCCATGCCATTAATGACGTACATAATACAAACTACCTCACCACATCTTTGTCGCCATGGTTTTCACCTTACATCAAATGTACGTAACTAAATTACATTCATTGATAATGATCTCAAGTCAGGACACCATTACACATATCCGTAGATAGGAACAACCAATGACACCTAAAACATGTGGTGTTCCTATTAAGAGGGTCTTTCCTCATGATCTCAATTACTAGATATCATCAAGTGTGAACTTCATGAGAAGAAGTCTCAATGCTTATGAGCCCCCAGCACCTGATGGTCACACATCATCTGTGTCCTTTCATAATGATGTAACTAGACCATAGGACGTTACTTTAGGATTACTGTCATGGCATCTCAGGGTTCTCATTATAGCATGGGACCTGCTATAACCCTTTGACGTGATAGGTAATCTAAGGAAATTTCCATAAACAAAGTGGATGCAGAAGTATCTACACAATCATGGAAAGATATACACATGTGTAAAAACAAACTGAATACATGTAATGGTAATCAAAGTACAATACAAGTTGGGTCTAGGGTACCCACTTTCAACATGTCTATTTTGTATAGATCATACAACATAAGAACATATTTATTCACATTTAATACCGTTATTAATGAGTGTGGGTTACAAACATGGGATTACCCAATCAATTAAATATAGGTTTAACTTTGTGAATACCACTGACTTAAAATGGGGATGTTCATTAAAAACACATAAGTTTGGAATAAAAAGTCATAGAAGAATTTCAGCAGTATATCGGGTGTAAATAAAGGTTCATTGAAAGGGAATAATGTGAGTAAAAGGTGGTATCTAATTACTTGGGTATCATAAGGATCATAAATTTGTGGTTAAAAACATATTCAAATATGAAAAATTATAAATCAAAATGCTTAAGATAATGAAATTACTTGAATAATGAGGATGAGGAAGAGAATCTCTTACCTTGAGGGGGTGCTTCTAAAATCTTGGGAGGATCTTCTTTAGACATTGAAAACAACTTGGTAGGGATATACAGAGGGATATTGATAGTAAATTCACTATTATTAAGTTTTTAGTGAATAAGAATGGGAGTATGGGTGGGTATTTAAAGAAAAAGAGAGTGTAATTCTTTATTAATTTCTAAATAATGGTTTTGGACTCTAAGTAATGAAATAATCAAAACAAAAAACTGCTACATGGTTTTTGCCCATGGTTTCTACCAAAGAGGATTATTTTCTAATTTTTCATTATGTTAAGTATTTAACACATTAAAATAATACCATCAGTGATTTGTAAGGGTTTCATGTCCATAATGAATTTTATTTAAACTTTAAAATATAATAAATGTTGTGAACGATTAATTATAGGTTTTTTAAAATTAATCAAATAACTTAAGAACACATTATTTTAAATATAATAACTATTTTTTTCATGGATACTTTTTATAGTATTAATTACATCACTTTTGGGCTATTATGATATCATAATAAATACTATATATTTATACCGAAGTTAATTTTTACCCAAAAATTCTACTATCTCATAAAATTATGGAAAATTCACCATCAGATAATTTTTAATTTATGATTTCAAAAAATAAATTTATTTTTCAAAATTAATTTTATAAATAAACTAATATCCACTTTTAGTAAAAATATGATTATTTATTGAAAAAATACTAATATTTACAACACAAATGACCTTTTGACCATTATAAAAATTACATGGGACTTAAATATATTATATTATCATTTATATTTAAATAAATATTATTTAATAAGACTATTAAATAAAAATAAATTTTATTTAAAAACTATTATATTAATCAATAATAGTGTTTCAATTGAAACTATATATTTCCCAAAAAAAATAATTTTGATTTCTTTGTATTAAAATCTAATGTATATTAAACATATTATATAATCATGATTATATATAAAGTAATAATGAAAATATACTAATTATTTTATTAAAAATAATTATAAAAAAATCATACTAGTATGGTCTAGATACATAACCCCTTATGACACCAGCGTACGCCTTATGGGTAAGGTGTGTGACGGTGGTACTTTCATGGAGTTGTTCGACAAAAATTGTTCAGGTTATCATCAATATGAGCCTAAAATTATCCCATAAATGATTTAACTCATGTTTTAGTTTTCTAATCTTAGCTTGGGTTTCGTCAAGGGAAAATCTTAGGGATGACATTTCCCTCAAATGCTCTGATAAATGGGATTTATAGGGTATGATCTTACTTGTTGAGGTCATCACTTCTTCCTTCAGTGTCAATTATATCTTATCATAACACTTAATATATTATAATATTAACTATCAGTAGATATTGGGTATATTATCAATGGTTAGGATGCTTAATGGCCTTTTATACCCCTCATAAAATTATGGATATATTTTATAATGGTCCAAAATGACAAATAAAATATAGTGAATTTGTTTTATATAACAGAATTACTTAATAAAAAATTTATTGTTTCAAAATGTATTTTAATTTATAAATGTTTTAGTAATTAAATTATTCCCCACATTAGAAATTTTTTCATGTAAATTTAATTTACTAAACTAAAATAGGTTAGGGTACTTCTATTTCATTACCTCTTCTAATTCCCATTTTCATCCTAAAACATGTGGTTCTTTCATAGTATTTTGACCATGTGAGGAGTATTGTTTCATATAAATTTATCACAAGAATATAAGATCTTCATTAACTTCTCCTTGTATGAAAGATAATTCTCTAAAGGAAACACGTTTTGAATCAATATATGTAAAGAGTCTGGTATGTACTACATTCATATTGATACATGGAACACCACATGTACTTGAGATAGGTTTGGTGGAAGTTCTAGTAAATAGTCCACAAATTTTATGTGATCATGAATCTCATGGGGGACAATGTGTATGGGACTAATATCTCCCTTATTAAAAAATTTCATGACATTCTTCCACTGTGATATAATAAGGAACACCTTATCTAGGACCTCAAGCTCTAGGTATCATCATAGATTGTCTATGTAGCTTTTCTATCAACTTTGTGCATATTTCATGTGACACTGAATGGTTTCAACCTTCTCTATTATCTCCTAGATGAGATCAGGTCCCATCATCTTTTTCTCTCCAACATCATCCAAACATGTAGGTTTATAACACATTTTACCATACAAAGCCTCATAAGGTGCCATTTGAATTATATAATGGAAACTATTATTATATGAGAACTCCACAAGGGTAAGTTGTTGATCCCAAAATTATTGGAAAACCATTTAACAAGATCTCAAAATATCCTATAGATTTTTAATGATTATCCTTACCATCCATCTGAGGTTAATAATAATTATTGAAACTTAGAATTATATCAAAAACTTGTTAAAGGATTCTACAAAACCTTGAAGTAAACCTTAGATATTGATCAGATACAATGGAGAGTGGTGCTACATACTATCTTACCACTTATTATTTATATATCATAGATATTTAGTCAAGATATAAATCTTCTTTGATAGAAATGAAATGTGTTGACCTTGTATGTTAAGCATATACCACCCAAATAATTTTATTTACATTAGATGTCCAATGTATTCCTATTATGAAATTTATGTGCATGTATGCATCATTAAAATCACATAGCTACGGTTATATTATAATTGTATTTTTTTCCCAAACTTCATTTACTATAAGGGTGTAGTATAGAGAAAGTCTAGGGTCGATCCCATGGGGAATGTAAGCTGGTATAGACAGCATATGGAATGGGACCTTTTGGTGTATGAGTCCTTTCTAAATGATTCATTTTGGGAATTCTAAATCTAGAGAGTTGATGATTTTCTTCAAGAATAAAAGAGGGATCGGGATCAATTTTGGGTATCTAGAGAAAATATGATCTTAATTATAACTTAGTATGATCTTAAGTTTTAGTCTATAAAGAAAGCGGAGGATGCTAGTTGATTTTGTTCAAATCAACTAGTTCTACTTAAGAGGTAACTATTCTTTGATCGGGAAATAGTGAAAACCTAGATGCATTAATCATATCTTCTAAGGAAGAAAGTATTTTAGGATATTGGTCATAGCATAATCTACTCCAACTTGGATAGGTTCCTTCACTTGAATACCCCATGGTTAGGTATGTTCAAATGAATTAGATATACAAAGATTATTTATCCTAATTATTAATCCTTAAAGTTACCAAATTAATAATTAAATATTTATTATGTTCTAATACACGTACTCTCAATCCCTACCCTATGTGGTTTATCCGCTCATGGTAAGATTGAGTGAAAAAAATGTAAAATAAACATTATTCTCAACATGCTAAGAACGATTGAATTTAAATGGTTAACACACATGAAATGATTTGGATTCACTAAATGGGAGGATTATGCAACCACGGTTAAGAAATGTAAATCACAATTTAATTAACTACTTACTTGAAATGAGAGTGGAAATTAATGAAACATGAGTTCGTTGACGATCATGGGTGAATGAAGAAAAAAATGTGAAAAGGAATGAAGGCGATGTTGAAACACAATCCATGATTCTATTATTAAAATAAAATAATGAAAGAGACAAATAAATCTCAGTTTAGAGGAGAGTGAATCTTAGGTAATGATAAAGGGATGAAAAATAAAAAAAATCTCTTCTTTGGAAGCTCTCAAAATCCACTACCTAACTGGTTTATTTATATGTGAAACATTACACGACATGTGATGAGATTCACATAATATAATGGTTGATCTATGTGATTCTCTAAGGATTTTGAATCTATATATATCTCACATGTATCTCATCCAAGATTTGAATATTTGACTAATTTCACTTCGTGTATCCCAAAATCACAACATGTAACTTCTTTACAGTTATATCTTCAGTGTATATTTCTCATTTAAATGATTCAAAACGTGTATTGTCCACTCACGATGTGTAATGGATTCTTCATTTCCAATATTCATTACTTGATTCACGGATATTTGGATACTGTGAAACCCTACTACATGTCATGTAATGAGGTTTCATGACGTGCAATAGGCCGATATTTCTCTTTTCCTGCATTTTATCCTTTGGAACCTTAGAAGCCTAATTTATTCAAAATTCAACACATACCAAGTGAATTATCAAATAAATAAATTAAAACCCTAAAATAAATGATAGAAAAAATTATATATGATTTCAACTTATCAAATTCCTTCACACTAGAACAATTTATTATCCTCAAGAAAAAGGTCTCAACAGTTATTTCAAAAAGATAAGAAATTTTTAAAATATAAAAGAATAATTTTTTATAGGTAAATAAAACAAAGTTTAAGTAAAAAATTTTAGTCTCTATAATTATACCTACCTAAAAATTATTCATGCCTCATGGATCAGTTATTTAAAAAAATCCTAATCTTTTAATTACAATCTCTTAACTGTTCCCTGAATTTGATACTCATTTGTAATTTACCTCCCAATAAATTTTCTCTCATCACTCAAGGTAAAATGAAATTGGAGTTATGATCATACCCTAAATATATGATGCTAACCATAGGCTTGAATTTGTTCTATCATCTCCACTTTGTAAATACAAGTACAAAATTAATCATAAGGGCTTCAATAATTAGGTTCTAATGACTCTGAGGTTGTGGGTGGGTGGGTAAATAGTGAAAATAAACCTTAAAACTAAGGGTAGGCTTTAAATTATAATGCATAAATGTTGTGAAAGGTGTAATAGAATGACTCCTCTGATCAAATCAAGTCCACACTCCCAGAATCTCAAATTTGATCCATGTATATGTCAAGTAAGTACAAAAGGGGTATATTGTTCCTTTCCTTTTTCTTTGGTATTTTTATTTTTTGGAATTCATGTCTATTCCAAATCTCACACCCATCCCCTAACCACATATGATCCTTCAATCAATTCATCAGTATGGAAATGGTGATTTTTGACCTTCTTAATACACAACTCATGTAAATTTTTCTTTTCTTTTATAATTTTTGAAGGAATGTAATAGAATTAAAATGATAAAAAGTATAAATCTATCAAAATCAAATGGTATGATGAGTAACACAATACATATTCACAATTAAATCATCCCATGCTGTTTAAATGCTCCCCCCACACTTGTTCAATAGTAAAATCATGCATTACACAAGAGCAGAGTAGGAAGGGAAAACCTTCTCGGAATAGATTCATCCTAAAAGGTAATTCATGGAAACTATTATCTTAATAAATGAAATATGCAAGGTGTTTATTAGGAAAAACTATCTCAACAAAGATTTCCTCAATCATTTTAAAATTGTACTTATTCGATCATAGCCTCAATAAGATCCCAATTCAAATTTTGATAGGTTTATATGTACCAGGTATCACACAAGAAATATGCTCGGAAAATAATATGAAATTGTAGGTTTAGAATCCTCTTAGGAATGAGAACAAAAATAAAAACTAGAAATCACTATGGGTATAAAACCAAGTAATAAATCAATTAATCATAATGTCAAAAATATTGAATTTAAATTAAATATTTAAGATCAAAAATCATTATAACAATCTAAACAGAGACAAAACATGGATTATAACAATTCTCAATTTAACATTTTCTTTTATTTAAATGGGTATAATGTTTTCATGTTTAAATAATGCTTCCAACTTTGAAAAATGTCTCCTAAATAGATGTAAATAGGTAAAATTTCAAGTGTATAGAAAGTGAAATTTATGAAAAACTTCCCCATACTAAGAAACTGATAGTGTCTGCACTATCCATGGAATTATTTTTAGGATTGGTATAGAAAATAAATCTAAAAAATGAAAGGTAAATTAAAAAATTAAATATGGAGGGAATCGAGATCTCTTTATAAGTAGTGGTCTGCCATGAGGGAAATTGTGATGTTTTGATTCTTAATTCGAGTCAACTATAAAATATGATAAAAAAATCATGAACTTGATGAAACATTAGTCCATAGGTTTAAAACATTTATAAAAATAATAACAGGTAGGTTCATAGTATGATGAGAATGGGTAACCAAATTTATTTTATTTGAAATATTTTTACAATAAAGCTTAAAAGGAACTCAAAATGAATAGAAAAATACCCAATCATAATGACTCATTATATAAAAGAAATGAACTATGGTTTTCCTCCCATAAAGTGCTAACAAAATGTCATTATCCAGACGGATGGACCAAGATGTCTTTTAGTGTGATCTATCATCTTAATTTCTCCTCCTTCATTTACAGCTACTAGTTGAAGTGGATTCTAGATCATAGGGGTGCTTGACCAGGTTGATGACTTTAGGGGGAGCATGAGAATGAATCATATGTGGAAGGAATGGTATCATATCTTGAGGTGGTTATTGATTTTCATGAATTTCCAATGAAATTTCTTGAAGTTGGTATTATATTTTTGATCATGTGCTAAGTCACTCAACGAACCAAAACAGATGGTGATACTAACCCATGGACAACCATAGATGAAACAAGGGAGCTAGACATGGCTATTATAATTTTGAAAGATATGAAAATCAAACCAAGTAAAAAGTGAAAAAAAAAACCAGTTCCAATATGTAAATGAGTGAAGTAGTACAAAATGTGGGAATATACATATGAAACTATAAAAAAAATAGTATTGTCACAAAAAATTCCAAAAAATAAAAACAAGAAAAATGAATTAATAAGATCAGTAATCAAGACCAAAAATATCCTACATCATCTACTCGATGTCATGTGGTGGTGGTGGTTGTTTTTCAGTAGGATCAGTGGAAGTGGTTGTAGCAGTAGCTAGTGGAGTAGTGACGGAGGGTGGAGTCATGGAGTTAGACATATGGGATGGGGTGGGTGGTGGAGAGGTGTTGAACCAAAGTGGGGTCATGGATTTGGAAGCTAAATCAATGAAGGGAACCTTTTTGGATGAAGTAGTGGTTTTCCCCTTTCCACGTCAGGCCTGCTCAGCAAGTTACTCCTACTGGGAAGAAGGTACAGTATAGTCAAAGGGTAGGTTGGGGTGGTATATGGGTGATGCGGTAATGATAGAAGTGGAGGGTATGGTAGGGGATGGTGGTGGTGGAGTTGTAAAATCTTAAGGCTCAGTAAAAGACTGTGCAGATGGGTGGATATCCAGTTTAGGTTCTCCAGGATGTACAACTGCATAGCCTGGAGATCTGTTAGGGTGGGATTGGTGGGTGGATGGAAGGTAGATGTGGTGGTGGTGGTAGAGGCAGGAATATGGGTTGGTGGTGAATGTGGGGAAGTGGTGGATGGATCAGCTGGTGGGACTATTGCTGGTGGTGGTGGGTTCTCTACTGGTGTTACCTGATGAATGTATGGTGCCCAGTTGTAGATATCATCCTCCCTCACCAATAGCTACATCTTGTGCAGCATCATGAAATCAATGAGCTCAATAGGTACCAGGTAGGTAAGAGGTAGGGAGGTATCAAAAACTATGAGGTATCTAGCCATGTGGGTAATGAAAGATTATCCCATTAAAGTACCTCGAGTCCATTGTGCATGATCCTTGTAATAGTGAGCAAACTGTACAACCATCTTGATGACTGGGCTACCCATGGTTGCTACCATGATGTGCACATCTACCTAGCTCATTCTCCCATGTAAATCTACCTTGGAATACCATGTGTGCATCAAGGCGTGATGAGGTATCTGCAAGGCTGGGCTATGCAACTGGGTAGACTTGGTGATCTATAGGTCATGGGGTAACTGAGGGTCCTGTGCTATCATCTTCCAAAGATGATATGAATCATATTAGGGTGGCTTTGGCTGAAGTGTTGGAAAGACCTCTTATGCGGAAAACTCCTCTATAAAAATGCTCAAACCAATGCCGAACTTGGAAAAAGAAAGCTCATGTGGTCGGCCAACTAGGTATAATATGAGGTTATCTATGTCCACCTATAATGTAGACAAACAATTCAGAAAAATATCCTTGTACATCTCCTCCCATACCTCAATGATGCAGTCCAAATATAGTGCCTCAAGGAGGATGAGGATGGAATAACTATTGTTCAATCGGGCAAGGATAGGTAAGTCTAAAGTCTTTTTCATCCACGTAGCCTTAGCCTGTATCCTAGTGAGGTTGACATGGTGTTGCGGGTTGGATAAGCAAAGGACAACATTCAGATGGAGGTTATCATCACTGGATGATTCCTAGGAGCTGGATGAGGATTCGTCTTGGGCATTTGGTGTAGCATGGGTTGTTGCAGGAGGTACAGAAGGTGTAGTGTCTTGTGGGCGCTTGGCTGGAGGCTTCTCATCATGCTCTAATGATGACTCATAGGTTTCAGTTCGGTGGAGGATGAAGAAGGATAATAGGGTTTTGGGGGTGGTTCAGCTAAGCGAGATGAGGGAAGGGTGGTGCTCGGGTAGGTGGGGTTGAGCAAGAGGGGTATGGGAGGGGTTCGGGTAGGTGATAAGGTGGTTGGGAGGAAGTAGTCAAGGTGAGGGAGGAGGTGAGGGGGTGAAAGGTTGGCCAGGTGAGCGGAAGGCAGGTGAGATGGACTCAATCAGGATAATGAGGTGAATGGTGAGGGAGGAGGGGTCCCGGGTCATGAACTTAGGGTTCACAACCAGTTTTTTTTTAACTGGTTTGGTGAATTACATGATGTGTAACAATGGTTCACATCATGTACTGAAGTATTTTAATGTATTTTTTCAGAAAGTGTCATTTAATAAGGTTAAACGATGTGTAATTTACATTTTTAGCTCAAAACTTGTTCAAACCCTATCATTCAGCTCCTAACTTATCCAAAAATTCCCTAAGTCTATCTTAATATAATCTAGACTAAGATAACATACCATGGGTTTCATCCCAGTTAGCGCTTCCTTTAATGCTGAGATCTTAACTCAATTAAGGATCAATTTAACTTAAGGCTGATGACACATTATTCATGGATGGGTTCTTGAAATATTTTCAATCTTTGACCATTACATTTGAATGGTGGTCCACCCTCCATTTGAATTTCAATGGTCCTAAAAGGAAAAACATTAACAACTTTGAAGGGTCCGAACAATCGAGATTACATTTTACCAAGGAACAATTTCAGTTTGGAATTGAATAAGAGGATCTTATTTACTAGAATAATGGTATGCCTTGAAATGGGTTAATCATGTTATTTCTTAGTTATTTCTTTATATATCTTGTCATTTTTATAAGAATCCTTCCTAATTTCTTCTAATGCAGTCAACTATAGCATCTGAGATTCTCCAAAATTCTAAGAATCTAAATTCAGCTTCTTGATTGCCCAGTATGAGAGATGCACCAATTCAACTAGAAGATTAAATTGTTTCCCTTAAACCTGTATGAATGGTGTTGTACCTATGGGTGTTTTTATGTAGTGTGGTATTCCCATAGTGTATAATAGAGTTTTAGACTCCAATCACTTTAGTTTGTGTTCAATATCTTTTCCAAGATTTGGTTTATCTCCCTATTTGACAATTCCACATTCCCACTTGTTTGTGGGAGGTAGGCAGTTCCTGTATTGTACTAGATTCCATACTTTTTGAGAAATCCTTTCATGTCTTGGTTGTTGAAATCTGTTCCTCAATCACTGATGAATAATCATGGAAATACAAATATTGACAATGCATTCTTTTTCAGAAAATTCATGACTAATTTAGTTGTGTCCTATGATGTTGTTTCAACTTCTACCCATTTGGAGACTTATTCAATGAAAACTAAAATATAGGACTTTATATGTGAAGTGGGAAATAGTCTTATGAAATTTATTCCCCATACGTCGAAGATTTTAATTTCCATGATGGGATTTTGAGGCATTTCATTCCTTTTTCCAATGTTACCAGTTCATTGGAACATATCACAGATTTGAAAAAATTCCCTTGCATCTTGATGTAGCATGGTCCATAAAATTCCAATTTGCACAATTTTTTCTGCAGTGCACTCGGTTCCATGATTCCATCCTATTGGTGATTTATGATACATTTCTATCACATTTTGAATTTCATTTTCAGAGATGCAATGTCGCAATAATATATCTGTGAAATTCTTGAACAAGAGTCGTTCATCCCAATAGTAATGTTTTTTTAGCTAAAAACATTTTCTTTTATTGATATGAGAGGTCTTGGTGAAAAAATATCATGTAGAGATAATTATCAATATCATAAAACCATAGTTGAACCTTAATTCTGAATAGGGTTTCATCAAGAAAATCTACTTTGATATCTGTATCATTATCATCCTTGATGATGGGCATAGGAAGTCAGGATAAATGATCTACAATCACATTTTTTGTGAATTTTTTGTCTTTGATCACAATATCAAATTATTGCAATAGGAGGATCCACCTTATCAGCCTTGTATTGGTATAATTCTTGTTCATTAGATACCTTAGGGAAGCATGATTGGTATGCACAATCACCATGGATAATACCAAATAGGAACATACTTTCTCAAAGCACCACACAATTTCTAAGAGTTATTTCTCTCTAGTTGTGTATTTGACTTGTGCTTAATTCAATGTATGGGTGGCATAGTAGATAGTATAGAATATGTGACCAGATCATTTTCCTAAAAAAAATGCCAACAGCAATGTCACTGGCGTCACACATCAATTCAAACTCCTTGTCCCAGTCAGGTTAAATGATCACAAGGGCTACTATCAGGATTCTCTTCAAAGTATTGAATGCCTTCCAACATTCCTCAATAAATTAAAATGGAACTTATTTTTACAAAAGTTGTGTCAATGGGAAGGAACTTTAGAAAAGTCTTTTATAAATCTTCAGTAGAATCCAACATGTCCTAGAAATCTTTTTATGCCCCTAACTATTGAAGGTTAGGGTAAATCCTCAATGACCTTGATTTTGGAAGGATTGAATTCTATGACTTCTCTTTTAATTTTATGTTTGAGAACTATGCCTCCTTGAATAATAAAATGACACTTTTCCCAAATCATGACTAGGCATTTTTCTTCACAGCGTAGTAGGACTAGCTCTAGGTTTCTTAGGAAAACTTCAAATGATCTTCCATATATTGAGAATTCATCCATAAAGATCTCTAATAATTCCTATTCCATATCATGAAAAATATTTGTCATACATCTTTGGAATGTTGTTGGATTATTTCACATTCTGAATGACATGGTCCAATAAGAGAAGGTTCTAGAAGGAAATGTGAATGTGGTCTTTGAATAATCAGATGTGTTGAATGTAATTTGATTGTATTCTGAATATGTATCTGGGAAATAGTAGAATTAATGTCCTACAAGTATTCCAAAAATTTGATCTATAAAGGGTAATGTAAAATGATATTTTCTTGTTGTTTTATTCAAGCTTATGTAATCCATGCAAACTCTACATCTAGTGATGAAGTGTGTTGAGATCAATTAATTTTCATCATTCTTTTCCACTATAAGTCCACCTTTCTTTGGAACTACTTGTAGCGGGCTCACCAATTCATTATCGTATATGGAAAAAATTATTCTTGTATCCAAAAGGTTCAGTAATTAATTTTTAAAAACTTCTTATCATTGTTGGTGTGAGCCGCCTTTGAGGTTGGTGTTTTGTTTTAGCATATTCTTGAAGTATAATCTTATGAGTTCATACAGTAGGATTGATTCCTTTAATGTCTACCACTCCACAAGCAATTAACTACTTGTGTCTCTTCAATATTTCAACCAATGTTTCTTCATGTGCCTGATATAGTTCAGTGTTGATGATTACTGGAAGAGTGGTTGAAGATCCTAAGTATAAATACTTAAGGTTATTGGGTAAAGGCTTCAACTCTAATACTGGTGGTTGAATAAATGAGAGGGTTAAGGGAGGGAATGTAACCCTTGTTATAAGTTCATTGAAACTCACTTTTTCAAAATCATACTCTTCTTCAAAAAATGAGAATGAATCCTCACTGTCTTATTCTATGGTAATGTATTCATTTCCTTCTTGGGTAAGAGATATGGAATTACAATCAATGGAATCCTCTAATTGTTTATCATATTTGATGAGGTTGAAGAGTACATGTTATTCTCTGAATACAAAGATCACACATCCTTGATTCAAATCAATTATATCCTTTCTTATGGATAGGAATTGTCTTCTGAGAATAATGGGGATGTCACCTTAATCTTCCATGTCCAGAACTAGGAAGTCTGCTGGAAAGATGAATTTTAAAACTTTAACTAGCATATCCTAAAGAATTAATCTAAGGTACTTCACTGATTATTCATCAAGTTATAGTGATACTAGAGTTTATTTGATATCATGAAGTCCTAGTTTGCAAAAAAACTCCCATTGGCATTAAGTTTATGCTTGATCCAAGATCACACAGATCACTTCTAAATTTTCACTCTCCAATGGAACATAGAATTGAAAAACTTATAGGGTCTCTCATATTTGGTGGGATTTTCTACTAAATAAATCATAGAATTATTAATTTAGTGATATTACACAAATATATTCTATTTTACTTTTTTTGGACAGTAAATCTTTAAGAAATTTGGCATACCTTGGCATTTGAACAATGGCCTCTACAAAGTGTCTGTTGATATGTAGTTTCTTGAACAATTCTAGGAACTTCTTGTATTGTAACTCATATATTTCTTGTCTTGATCTTTCTAAAAAAGGAATACGTGGATTTTATGGTTGTGGGGAAACATAAACTGGTAATTTTGGTTATTCAGGTGTTTGGGTATCTACAGCTGGTGATACTTCTTAGGATGTTATTGGGAAGTCTCTTCAACTTTGTCTTCTTCCACTGGTGGTTTCTTCTTAGGTTCTTCAATTTTTCATTTATATATTCTACTTGGTTGTTGAAAGTTAAAAAAAATTCACTTCTCAGCATTACAGGCTTATCTTTTTCCATTGGGTATGTTTCTATATTACCAGGTAGAGTGCTTGGTAATCTGTTAGAAAAAGTCTTTGAGATCTGACCCATTTTAACTTCGATATTGCGTAAGGAATATCATTGTTTCTTCATCTGTATATCCTCAGTAGTCATTCACTGCTCCGATTTTTGAACAAAATTATCTAGGAGTTTCTATAAGTTACTTTGGAGAGGGGAAGATTGTTGTTGAGGTCTTGGTTGAGCAGGTTGAAAATGTTGTTATTCTCTTTAGGGGAAAGGTTGTTGCTAAACTTGTTGTAGAGGTCTTGGAATAGGGTTCATGGTAGTATACCCTAGTGGTCCTTGATTCTGAAATTGTTCTGACCACTTTGAAATTGATAATATCCTCGATTGTTTTGAGGTGGCTGTTGAGTCGGCCTCTACTGATAATACTACTGATGCTGTTGAAATGGAGGATTATGTTGATTGTAATTGATGTAGTTAAAATCTTGATATTATGATTCGTCAACTCCTTCCTTGCAATATAGGTATAGGTGCGGGACTCAACACATTTCACATGATTGTATTTCCATTATAGGAGCAGGAGGGGGTTGTGTAGCAGGCAGCTGGAATGACTCTAACTTCTTTGTGAGTGATTCAATTTTCGTTGCTAGTCTTGTGTTTTCATCCACTTGGTGGATACCATGCCAAGGTGGTCCATGATAACTTTTACACAGGCTGTCATTGTGTGAAAATTCATATAAAATGGCTCTTCCGTCTTTAGGTATCTTGAACATCAATCCTCCATCAGCAACATCATCAATGATTGTTCATGTGGCTGGTTGGAGACCTTGGTAGAATTTATGAAGCTGGATCCACATGTCTAGACCATGGTGTGGGAACTTCCTCATCATCTCCTTAAATTTGTACCATGATTCCCATGCCCATTATCCATCAGTCTAAGTGAAGTTATGAATTTCGTTCCAAAGCTTCCAAGTCCAGATTGGTGAAAAATATTTGTCTAGGAACATCTTGGAAAGATTGTCCAAAGTCAGGATTGACTTGAGAGCTTGAATTTTAATCCAATCCTTGTCTTAGTCTCTCATATAGAATGGAAATTCATGAAGTCTGATAGCTTTAGATGATACTCTCTAGTTGAAAAAGGTGCACAAACTTCCAAGAAGTTGGAGATGTACTCATTTGGGTCTTCACTCTAAAGTCCATTGAATTTACCCTTGTTCTGGATTATATGAATGAGTCCAAGATTGATTTCAGAAGTATAGAATTAGATAGAAGGATGAACTTTTCTTTCTGTTGCACCGTGGATTGATGGAAATACATAATCCATGATGTTTATTTGTTTCTATATCAGGTTCTCTCCATAAACTAATTGTTTCATGTTCTAAGGGTTCAGCAGGTTAGGTCTTGATTGATTGTTTAAGTTGGCCATGGTTGATCGGCGGCATGAAAAGAGGTATTGTTCGATATCAGGATCTAAGACTAACTATTCTTGTATATCATAGCTCTTTGAATGATTCTAAGGGCCTTGTTACATGCAATATGTTGTTAGATCAAGGACATAGTGGCGACTTTGAAAAAATAGAGAGAAAGAAAGGGTTGAGGGAAAGGTAATACTAGGTATTTTTTCAAAGGTTTTGACCGTGCGAAGCAGAGCAATTTCCATGGAAACGACACAAAATTTTTTGTGCATGAATGTGTCATTGAAATCATGTAGGCTGTAATGAGATTAGAATTTTATTGTTTTCCCAAACTTTACTTGTTATAAGGGCGTAGTATAGAGAAATTTTGAGGTCGATCCCATGAGGAACATAAGCTAGCACTGGAAGCCTACGGCTTGGTACCTTTTGGTGTAGGATTCATTTCTAAATGGTTCAGTTTGGGAATGCTAAATATAGAGATATGATGGTTTTCTTCAAGAATGAAAGAGGGATTAGGATCAATTTCAGGTATCTGTATGAAAGGTGATATTAATTCTAACTTGTTAGGATCCTAAGGTTTAGGATGTGAAGAAAGTAGAGGAATCTAGTTGATTTTGTTCAAATCAACTAGTTCTACCAAAGAGGTAACTATTAATTGATTGGGAAATAGTGACAACCTAGATGCATTATTCTTGTATTCTAAAAAAGAAATTATTTTAGGCTATTAGTCATAACCTAGTCTACTCCAACTAAGATAAGGTCCTTCACTCGAATACCCCTTGGTTAGGGATGTTCGAATGAATTGGATAGATGAAGATTATTTATCCTGATTACTAATTCTTAAGATTACCAAATTAATAATTAAATATTTATTATGTTTAGATACACCTACTCTCGATCCCTACCCCGGGTGGTTTAGCCACTCATGGTAAGATCGAGTACAAAAAAAAAGGAAAATAAACATTATGCTCAACATGCTAAGAATGATTGAATTTAAATGGTTAACATGCATGAAATTATTTCGATTCACTAAATGGTATGAACATGAAACCACGATTATGAAAATTAAATAAAAATTTAATTAACTACTTATATGAAATGAGAGTAGAAATGAATGCAATAATATTTTGCTAATGACCAAGGGTGAATGAAGGCGACGATGTGAAAAGGAATGAATGTGATGTTGAAACATAGTTCATGATACTTGTATTAATATAAAATAATGAAAGAGAAGAATAAATTTGAGTTTAGATGAGAGTGAATCAAAGGGAGTGATAAAGGGATGAAAAACAAAGAATTTTGCTACTCTAGAATCTCTCAAAATATGATGCCTGGGTGGTTTATTTATAGGCGAAACATTACACAATGTGTAATGAGATTCACATCGTGTAATGGACAATCTATTTGATTCTCCATGGATTTTGAATCTACATGTATCTCATGCATATCTCATCTGAGATTTGAATATTTGACTACTTTCATGTCATGTATCCTAGACTCATGACATGTACCTTCTTTCTAGTTATATCTTCAGAGTGTATTTCTTGTTTAAATGATTCATGACATGTATTGTCCACTCATGAAATGTAATGGAATCTTCACTTTCAATCTTCATAACTTGAGTCATGACTTTCTTCATGACTTGTTGGATGTTGTGAAACCCTACTAAACATAGTGTAATGAGGTTTCAAGATGTGTAATAGGACAATATTTCTCTTTTCCAACATTTTCTCCTTTGGAACCTTGGAATCCTTATTTATGAAAAATTCATCACATACCAAGCACATTATCGAATAAAGAAATTAAAATCCTTAACTAAATGATAGTAAAAAGTATATATGATTTCATCTTATCAGAAATCCATGGTTATGTTTTCCCATTTTTATAATAGTATAAGAATTATTTTCATCATACCCTTATACTAATTTCATTCAAAATTGAATTTTTGGAAAACCATGAATCAAGATATAAAATTTTTCAAGCTCCCTATTCATGTTATCCACCATAAGTTTTACATCAGATCTCTATACATCTTAGTACTTCCTAGATGAATAGTGAAGTATGAAATATTTTCCTAATCCATAATTTCCCTCATCGGTTTAGGTTTTTTTGGGAGACATATTCAGGTTCCAAAAATATAATCCCTTATTTATAAAAGTTAAACTTTGAAATATTTTCTACATTTCTCAGTATCTACTTATCATCATTGTGGGCCTCCTTGATCCTATCATGAATTGGTGGTTGAGAAGTTATTTAAGAAAGTTATAATAATATTCTTTTTATGATCACCTTATCTATCATTTTTATGTCCAAGAATATTGGATCCTTTTCAATCCTCATTACAGATTGGGTTATGGAATACTTTCTACTCAAAACATATGCTACTTTATCAGCCTTCCTAGGATGGTAGAGGATTAATTATTTGTAGTCCTTAATCATATCTAACCACCTTAATTAGAATATATTTATCTCATTTTATGTGAATATATACCAGGGGATTTTATTATTTTTATATATTTCAAACTTCACGCCATAGAGATAATGCCACCAAATCCTCAATGAAAATATCAATTTGGCTAATTCATAATCATGTATGGGGAAGCTCTGTTAATGGTTCTTTAATTGGTGGGATGAATATCCTCTCACTTTTCCATTTTGTATGAGTACACAACTCAAATATTTTTTGGATGCATTGATGTAGATCAAAAATCATTCCCTACTCGTAGGTAACTTTGACATGGGTGCAGTGATTAACCTCTTCTTTAACCCTTTAAAGCACTCCTCACATTCATCTGTCTATAAAAAATTAATCCCTTCCAAGTAATCATGGATAGTGTGTTTGAAAATCATGAGAATTTTATTAAAAATCAAAGATAGTACCCAACTAACCCATGGAAATAATGGATCTCTAATATAGTTTTTCGTATATGTCATCATTCAATTTCCTTAATATTCAAAGGATCTATATATTTCTCTTAAATTCTAATAACAGTCCCCATGAATGTTACGTGAACCATATAAAACATTCATTTAATATTCTTCTAATATAACATTTCATTTTGGAAATAATTTATAATAACATTTAAATTACACTCATGTTCTGTAACATCCCATGTTTGTTCAAATAAAACTATATTAAATAGCATACGTGACACTCAATGTCAAGCCTAAACGAACCGTGAAATATTATTACTTAAATCTGACCAATAAAACCATGATATTAAATTTTAAAGTATTAATATGATTTATTAATTTATGAAATATGTATAAATATCATAATAAATATAAATTTATTAATAATTTTATAGGAAATAAGTACTCGGTTTTTAATTAGGATAATTTTATCCTTTAAAAAAATATTCAATAATGATTTTTATTACTTTTTGTGAGAAAAATTTAAAATTAATTTTCAAAAAATTTAAAAAATTTACTTTAAAAAACTAACTTTATTTTCAAATCAATGTGTAAAAATTATCTTAGAGTGAATTTTTTATGATTTTATGAGAATATTAATTTTTTTATGAATTGATAAAAATATTGATTTTTATTAAAAAATTCCATTTCATTTAAATAATTTAAAAATCTTAATTTTGTTAAGAGTTAAAATAAAATTTATTAAAATTATATTATAATTAATCCAATTTAGTTCTTCAGAATAAATTCTATGTTAATTTTTAAATAAAAACCATTTATACTTATGAAAACTATTTCTCTAGAAAATTATTATTTTTATTGTGTCTAGGGGTTTAATTTTAAATTAAATACTGAATCTTCTATGAATTAAATTTGAGAAAATGGATTTCATTTTTTGAATTGGTATAATTATTTTTATATAATTTTTTTAGCTTAATTTTTTATAATAATGAATAGTAAAAACCTCAAAATTAATTATCACAGTTAAGGTTAAAACGGGTTATACAGGGGGTAAAACTAAAAAGATAAGGATTAAAATGACCTAAAAACATTCCCAAACCCTGTTTTTTTTTCAATTTTATACATTATATCATCTAAGGTTTTATAATGATCCATTTTAGAGATTTTGGAATGTTTAAAACATGGTTGTATATTTTTCTTTTCAAAAATTTGATCTTTTTCCTCACCCCCACTTATAAAAGGGAACCCCCACTTTTCTACTATTTACATTTATAATGTCATTTGTTTTAGAAAATACCTGATTAAATAACTTCAATAATTTCCTCCCCACATAATATAGTCATACCTTTTATAAAAAATACAATATATAGAGGCTTTAGGTATAATCCTAAAGAGGTGGTCCAAAGAAGAGGTATCGTTCTTAACTAAGCATATTTTATTTATTTATTATTTCAACTCCATGAAATATTACTCAATCGTGATGATATAATTACATAGTTATATCCCATATACTAATATTTTATTATTTTATGTTCATAAATTAAATCTTTCCCCACCTCCATCAAATGGAAAAACAAAACCATTATCATGTGTACAGAAGACTACCGCCTCACAAACAGATTTAATTTCTTTTCAATTATTGTCTCTCATGGATGTTAATGATGATAAATTTAAACATTATATATTATATTAATGAAATATTAATCTTTATAGATAAATAATATATCATATACCATTATACCTTACCACCCATTGAAAAATGATAACATCATTTTTGTGTACGAAAGACTACCACCTCATGAAGTGATATGACTCATTTTTTTTTACCACAACACACTCAGGGTATATGTAAGTGTGAATAAAGAAATAATATAATATTTATTATATAATTATAATTATATAAATAAAAAAAACACTTACTATCTTTCCATTAGGGTCATTAAAAAATGGAAACATTACAGAACCATATATATTGTTGACCGTCTCAATGATTGTAACGTAGTTTATTTTTCATAACCATATATAATGGTTGGTTTTAAAAGTATAATTGATGTATAAAAATTATAATTATTTTAATATTATTATTATTAATATTATAGAACAATTACCCCCTTTTACCATAGTTAAAAAGTTTATTTCGTTTTGAAATTATGAATTGAGAGTCCTAAAAATACCCAACATGGACATAACTGAATATGTAATTAAATATTTCATTAAAATAAATGAATTAAATGGTTTAAGTATAAGTTATTAAACCTAGATAAGTTTATTATAAAAAAATTATTGATTAAAGTTTATTATATAGTATATAATTAATATACACGGCAAGTCTAGACTCGAGGTATGGGATTTCTCATCTCAGTTTTACTATCATAAGATATATACCAAATTCGCTAATTATTTCTTTTTTATAATGTCTATATTTCCTCTTTTATATGTTATATCATTATTCTATTTATATTAATCATATTTAATGTTTCATTTTATTTTATTTCTTTCATGGGGCTTATGATTCAAAATTTACCAATGTGGTAAGAGTATTTCACAATCTCGTCATTATTCAGGACTGATTATGTTTAAGTATTCCATGGGGTAAGTTTTTGAAATTTATATATTAAAATCAACATATTTTATTATACTATTATTATTCATGAAATTTTCATTTAATATTAAAATTTTACTCTCTTTGGTACTTAAAATGAATGAGAAAATATTTTTTTTAAAAGGTGGATTTTTTTCTCCCTTTGGTCGAAAATTATTTTTCTTCTATATCCATGTTTTCTTAAAATATTTTCAAATTTTTTTAAACCTTATAAAAATGATTTATTAAATAAATTTATACCCATGTTTTAATTATTTTTTAAAAAATTCAAGGTAATATTCTTTCATTTTCTAAGTGAAGTACTTTTTTACCTTTTTACAACAGTGTGAAAGGAATGTTTTTTAAATTATACAGCATGTATAGAATTACCTACCATCATGAATAAAAAATTATTTGAATCATCCTTTATAATTTTACATTTTTATTTTTATAGGAAATTCATTATATAGTAATTTGTAATTTTTTATATTTTGAATAATTTATTACAAATTGAAAAGTGTATTTTCCTCAAAAAATATTCCATGTAATCTTTTAAAGAAATTTTCATCAATGATGACAATATTTTATGTTTTGGATTACTTATAGACTATGTATATATATTTATCTTACATATATAACTATATTATTCTATCTTACTTTGATGAGGTAATAAATTCCTTATTTTCATCTATCAAATTCCTTCTTTAATAAATATCTTTTGATGGTGATATGAGATAAGATTATGAAACCCATTTTCTATCCATGGGAAATTCTTATATTTATGCCTTATGATTGATTTCCTTATACAAAACACATATTCATTTAAATTATATGAAATTTATTGGTGGGATTATAATTATATATCCACCCATACATTGTGTATTGTTTTAATGTCATGATATTTCATTTATTAGATTAGTAGGTGGACCTAATCTATTATGGGACTCTATCCACCATGTAATGTTACCTTTTAGGTTTTATTATCCTATGTTTATGTCTTGTTTTATGTTTTTTCCACATTTCTTATTATTCCATGATCGTATGATAACATTTTCTTAATGTGATTCACCCATGTGATTACTCTTGAGCCTCATCTTTTATTATATCTTGTTTTACCTTTGGCTCAGACATTATGTTTCTTTATCATATTTATTTCATTACTGGGACTTTTATCTCACCCATTTCCTTATGTATTTTCCTATGTTATCCTATGCAGTTTTAGAAGATAAAATGGATTTATGATCACACTAAGGGGAATAAAAATAAATATTACTTGTTTTAGATTCTTTTTTGTGTATTATGAACCTAGTATTCCAAAGACACTAAAAATTTTCGATCCTTGATTTTTATTAATGGATATTTATGTTAAATGTCATGAAATAATATATGTAAAAGGCATGTTTCACTATAGTTGGTATCAAATTATGATCTAGTTATTTTGGGGGATTAGGATTATAAAAAATTAGTGAAATCTTTAGGGATAATACTAAACATAGTAAAATATCCCTAAATTTTTTAAATTATAGAGCTGGTGAACATCAATAAAATACATCCCTATCTATATAAAATATGTGGATTTAACTCTAGAATATTTCTACATAGGAGTAATAACCCAAAAAAGGGAGCATTAAGCTGGACTCGATCATCACTCGGTGCATGATAATAGCCTTTACTACACACCTAGTTTGACACTCCTGGGGGATGTGTTTTGGAAATTAACAAAATCTTTATGAACTATTATAAAATACTAGAAAAAATTGTTAGGGTACAATACAAAATAGGAAACATTACCATGGATAACTTATACTGAAACCTCATAAGTTGGGATATACTTAACATTTATAACTTATTTTTTCTAGATTTTAATTCTCTATTTTTTATATTAATGTATTCTAATCTTGTTTCTTTATTATTTAATAGTCATAAATACAGGAAGTCATGAAAAAAAATGTTATAGGAAACTTAATGATTTCCCTAATGAGATTCATAACCTAATGGGAACAAAAGTTAAAAAACTTTTTATCATTCCAAATAAGCTATCTGAAATTACAATTAAAAACTAGAATATAGTTAAATTTACAAAAAATAAAATAATAGAAGGATGGAATCTAATAGTAGTTCAAGTGTAAAATATGATATTTAATATATGATTAAATTTCCTATATATGAAAAATGTGGGAAGAGGAACCATGGAAAATTCCTTAAAGTAACTGGAAGATTCTTTATGTATGGAAAAGTAAAGAATAAAGAATCTAATTTCCAGATTAAAATTAAGAGTTTTGTTAACAAGATGTAGGGAAATAAATTTCAATCTAAGGAACCATTAACAATTAAATGTTGTAGATATGAGAAACTTTGACATTATTTAATTCAATTCCCTAATCCAAGTATTAATTCCTATGGTCTTATGTTTTGAAAATCATTGAAATGGAATGATTGAAGTTTTTAGGTGTTTGAACTTGAGAATAATGTGGTTGAAGTATTTTTTATAAATGGTATTCTTTTTATAAAAATCTTTAAAATTCAAAGGGTTTTCTACAACATTTTATCATTAAGGGTTTGCAAGAATATATCGAATGGTTCAAACGTACTAGAAAAGTTATTTAAGGGTAATTTTATGTTTTATGGAAAAACAAGATTATGAAAAGGATTATCTTTGATATTTTATTCATGTTAATGTAACTATAGTTAATTAAAATTATTTTATTTTTTAGGAAAAATAAGTTGTATAGAAAACATTACTGGTTAAAAACTGATTTGATGATTAATTTTATTTTGATGATATTCATCATATTTTGGGAATGTTATAGGAATTATGTTAATATTGTTCTAGAAAAAGGTTATGTTGCATGCCAGGTGGCGACTCATCATATCCATCAAAGCCATGGGGTTTCAACCCACAACTAAATGGCAATAAGGGTGTTGTTCCTACCACTAGCCTATATGATGTACCTATTAGTATGAAATTATTTTTACTTATGAAATATGATGGATAAATATTAATTTAATTTTGGTAAACATATTTATGGATCAAATATTTTGAATTTTTTTTGTATTTTGAGGTGCTGAACTATATTTTGATAAATGATTCATTTGGATCAGGTATATGTAACCCATAGGTCTAACATGTGATTTAACATGAAATGTTATTTTTGGAATAACCTCATTAAATCCTTGAATTTTGAGGTTATTTAGGATATAGAGTTATTTAGTTATGAAATTGTTTATATTGATCTCTGTATTTGGATATTAATATGAATGTGTATTCATTTTGGGAATATTATTACCTTTATATAACCATTTTTGGTTTTTTTGAATGTCTAAAGATAAGAGAAATATATTGTTTTGATTTTTTGGATTCATGTGATACATTGGAAGTTAATTATAATGATTTAGAAATTAAAAAAAACATTTGAATACTCATGTTTTGGATAAATATGTGAGAGTGTGGTTAAAAATGACAAATGGATGAAATTATTTGAGTCATGTAAGTATGTTTCTTTATGCTAATAGTATAGGTGAAAAAAGGTTCCCTCAACTTTAGAAAAGGGATATTGAAATAAAAATGATACTCATTTTTTATAAATCGATGGTATTTTCTCTAAAAAAAGGTATAATTTTGTCTCCCTATAACGACCTGAACCAATGGGGCCCACCTAAATGGTGATGATCCAAGTGTGACTACACCAAGAATACCTCAAATAAGCCAAGGGACGGAGACCATTACTGAGTAGGAATAATACTCACATGGGATCCCTTAACCTAAGGTACATGTATGTACATTCACATATCCAATCCCATACAATGATCAAAGTTAAAATAAATTGATACCAAATGAGTGCATACATCTAAATCCCATAATCAGAGTATAAAAATAAATTATTGAAAGTGGTAAAGTGGCCAAATACAAGTCCAACAAAAAACTGCAAAATATTACAACCTGATCAAAGGGATGGGACTATTGTAAAATGAAACAATTCTATAAACCTCAGCATATCTAGCCCAAACTATGAAACACCTACTCCCGATCCTCCAAGGAATCCGTAAAAATGTCTGTCTTTTTCATAAGACACTACATATATAGGCAGATCCCATACAGGGGTGAGTATAAAAATACCCAGTAGGACACCTTGAAATAAACAATCACAAACCATCAAGATTAGTTATATCATCACAATATGGTTATGTCAATCAATATATGAAACATAGTGATATATAATAATAACTTATATATAATCATAATAGACTTCAAGTCACAAAGTTCTCAGCCACTACCATCCTAGGATCCTACTCAAGATTCTAGGTAACACTCATTTGGGGGGACTCACTCTATGAGTCTGATAGCACTTATGGCATCCATCCAAGATTTCATGCTTGTTAGATCTATCTATAGAGAATCATGAAGGAAACGGATAGGTCTCATCATAGATACAAACTCAATCGAACTACACCTTATCAAAATAATAGATATTGATATATAGATTAGGGATCACACCTAGGTCTATTGGGTATACCAACAACCTAATCCTAATTATCCCACTAAATAGGGGATCAATGCCTGAGAAAATTTAGTCATGTTTATTACTAGAACACCAACTAGGGAAAAAACAATACAGTATTACATCTAGGGCCATGGGTTATACTACAAACTTTGTCCGAGTACAATTCTATTGAGGGGTAAAAATCCTAGGCTGAGGATGTGATTCTGCACAGTACCCTCATATGAATGGACCTAAGGAACACACTCAACTAATATTGGTCCAAGGAATCTCACAAAAAAATCACAATGAATACAAAATAATAATTATTATAACTCCAACCTATCATTAAAGGATTACACAATGTGTCCCTTATTGTACATAGTGTGTCTCACTAAGATTGATACTACATGTGTCACTCGCTCAAATGGAATGTACATCTCTAAAATACATGGTGTGTCCCAAAGGTTAAATGATGTGTAGATTATGATATGGAACTCAGATTGATGCTTTCTCAAGTACATGTATTCTAACTTGTGTCCATGTACTTCTTTTCACATGGTGTGTAGATATCTAGGCTGAAACTCAGCATGTCGTCTTCCTGTATCTATGTACTTTCTATTTACATGGCATGTGGGGTCACATGGCCACCTGGGAGTATACTCCCTATATAAATAAATTTGTTTGGATAAGTATCACACTATGTGTGACACGTTTCATATGCAGTGTGATACTTATCTTTTCATGTAAACCCTAGCTCCGCTCAGATAGGACCAGATGGCGTGTGGTCACAAGATTACACACCATGTAGTCTAGAATTTCATGGAAATTCAAGATAGTTCACACATCATAATCCAAGAATATTAATCCTATAAATCCTCTATAAATAGAACCATGGTTCATGGATTTGGGGTTTAGTGAACCCCCTCATCATTGGTAGCAAGATTCCATCCACGTTCGCCACTTGGGAAACACCTGTTGTCACGCCTCACTACTTCCACATGACAAAACCATAAACAAAAACCCCTAATACATACATATATATACTTTGTTTATATTTTACCACAACAGATCCATCATATCTTCATTCTAAACCACTTTTAACAATCTATTTCACCAAAGAAAAAATGTGAAATGATTTTTTACTGAGTATTCATTGAAGCATAGGCCAAAAGGGATTCCAACAATGAATGATCATAAAATATATGGGGAAACCATAAAACATAAACATGAGGATAAAACCATGTCCCGTTTTTTTTTGTCTCGATTCATTATTATTTGGTCATGAATTAATGGGAAAAATGAAATCAATAATATCAAATTCCCAATCCCAAGATAATCAACCCTTACCCATAAAATGATAGACCCAAAAATTGATCTGTTGGTGGATTTGATTCACATTAAACATGGGATAAAAAATGGAGAAATAAACGGTGAAAAGAAAACACCATACCTAAATTTGGATCAATCACTAGTGAATAACGATATCACATCACTATTTTTGGAAAGATCCATAAGTTTCATTGGCGAATATTATCCACAGTTATTGATTGAGATCCATTGAATCCACCAAGATCCCCTCTAATGGATCCTCTAGATATATAGGGTTATGTGGATAATCCCTAATATATTCAAAAAACTATATATTTAGAAGTAGTAATTTGGTTGTTATGTCAATGATAAAAAATAAATTAATTAATTCTATTTATTTTATTATGTGTGCACGTGAGGGATTTTAACTAAAAACCTGATGTTGATATAGGTTATATCATTCCTAAAATAAATCCTACATTCTAAACTCAAAAGAGGACTTATATCTACAATATGAGAGTCTCTTTAAGATTGATTCCACTTTTATAATAAAATATGTGTGTATGATATTGATATATTTAATATTTTTATAATATCAATTATGGGATCACCGGGCCTCAGATTCTTGCACTATCTTAGCTCTTGCATATGAAAATGTTCCTAGAAATTTTACAAATTCTTATACATCAAAAAATAAAATGATAAATTATCCCAACCTTTAAAGAATTTAACCCCCAAAAATGAAATAGCTACTCACAAGTGAGTATACTGAGCTCTCAACTGGGTCTCCGACTCCCATGAGCAATTCTTAAGGTTTCTTTTGATACCAACAACATGAGCCCAAGGAAACACTCACCTGCTAAGAGCTATCGCCTACCATTTCTGAATGCCATGGGTTCCTTAAAAGGGTATTTCCACCATCAATTTCCATCTCACCTTGGATGATATTGTGAAATGATTCATTTACATATCTCCTCTCTCCAACATGTGGAAAACACCAAGTATTCAGACTAACTACGGTCACATGGCCAAGTGATACACCCCCTCACAAACCCAATGAAATAGTGACAAAAGGACCTAAGAACCCCTAGAGATATCTTACTTCCCTGACTAATACTCAGAAATTTATGAACATTAAAGGAATCTATTGTTAGTCCATAAAAGACTTCAGATACCAATGGGAAGTTCACATCCTCCTATGGATGAATTTATCCTTTTATGACCATATTTAGCACTAAATCTATATCAATAAATGATTTTTATCACTGTATTTAACCATTACAGTGATGACTTATAGGGTCCCCCAAAAATTCCCTAAAATGGTGCTACAATAATGGTGGAGAAATAACTTGTGTGATGAAAAACTCCACCGATGGTAGATGGTTCTCCCATTTATGGCTCATAACCATCATGAAAAACCCAAAACATTCCCATAAGAACCCGAGCGGTCCACTTCACTGGGCCATATGACTGGGGGGAAACATTGTTTTCAACTTCATCTAAATCCCAAAAGGCTTCCTGAATACTCTAAACAGTCACGATGTAACACAAGAATCATATTTTTCAATTATCATCGAGGTAATTCCATGAAGTCGGACTACCTCATGCATGCACATGCATCCCAAATTCTCTATAGAGGTTTATTAGCCTTCAACTACAGATAGGTGAGATACTTATAGTGTAACTCAAAAACATACTATAACTCCCTTGGTTTCCCAATTGATACCAAGGGATCCTAGTATATCCTTACCTCTACTAGTTATACTGCTAAGGTAAAACAACCTCCTTAATACCACCTCTTGTGGGGTGATTGGTATTGTTTTCCATTCTTTAATAAGAATTATGCACTCCCAACCTTCATCAAATCCACCAAGAATAAGTATAGTAGATACCTATCCAATAAGGATATCAAAATCAATATAACTGAGATGTGCCTCCCTTTCTTATTGAATATATAGAGGGTTACAACCATAAACTTGAGGTAAACCGCACCATCCTTAGGTGTCTCACATACTCCAACTAAAATTAAAATCACACATGGATGTCATTGAATAATACTACCATGAACTGATCCATGGTGGTTTAAGTATCTTTTCTATAATTAAAACTATTATGTTGTGTATTTCAACTCACTGAAGGGTATCACCATGATCTGAAAACAACTGATGTGGCTTTAAGAATCCTCTTCTAGAATATCCTACTTTGAAATTAGAGCTGGTCATAACTTTTCCTATGGTTAATATATAATAACAACTTCTCCCCTAACCAAAGAGAAAATATTTCATCGATTCTTGGGGTGGATACTTCTATATGAAGTAAACCTATT
Source organism: Viscum album (assembly GCA_963277665.1). Lineage (NCBI taxonomy): Eukaryota > Viridiplantae > Streptophyta > Magnoliopsida > Santalales > Viscaceae > Viscum > Viscum album. The sequence continues at coordinate 1,406,353,134 of OY728119.1, forward strand.
TCAAATGATGTCAATCCAAACCTAACCTCATGTTCTCATCTACCTCCTAGGACAACAACACTGAGATGCCCAAGAAAACACACAGGTTATTATGAAACACTTTCTCTATAGACTCCTCCAACTGCACTTTTATCTCTCATAACTACACAGGATCATCTGATATTATAGTGAAAATATCAAGGTAGTCCTTGAGTACCAGTACTATAATAAATTTAAAGTTCAAAACATTAACTACTTGAAGGTTCGTACTAGCCAACTGATAAAAATTAGGTCATATACTTCTCCATATAATATCATATTACTCTTCCTGGAATCAATACTTATCAAAGGAGGAAAACTCCATCCCACAAGCCAAAAAATCCACCACACTTACTGGTGGAAACCAAATAATCATGGATGATAGGAAACTAGTCTATACTGAGGGAAATATAATAGGGTCTCACTAATCCTACATAAATATTACATATAAGTATATTTCTCTTCTTAAGGATAGGGAATGCCATCTAAAGAAGTTTACAATCGCTAATCCTCTCTATAAGTTCCTCCAACACAAGGGGTGAGATAAAAGGATCCATTGGCATCACTAATCCATGAATAGGGGATACACTCAGGGATAAGTGGCTCATAATTCCATGTGAAAACTAAAATTGGGTCATTGAAGACACATGTTATACCTAGAACCATACTTGAAGCCTCTAGGACACAATCCCCTGCTACTTAGAATTCATCCTTTCCCTTTTCACCTATTTACCATAACCAAGGCTTGACCTGATACCATAGTACAAAAAATTTCCACAAACACACAAGTCCGAGGAACTCATCTACTACACCTCGACACTATCCTATTTGGTAGACACTAACTCTCCCACAAAACTTTTGGTTTCACCATGAGAACACATCTCAGTGGGGAAATCATCCCTCTTTCTTTCAAATCTGATGTTATGTCAAATGTTACCAACATAGGTCTCCACTGATTCCCTACGTCATCCTAGAAAAAACTTTAAAACGGGGGGAAAGTGGCACATACCTATGTATAATAGTACTACAAAAAATTATAAATGAAAATTATCATACCTTGAAACACTCCTAGAGACTATTGGTTAAAAGTATCCAGATCCTACAACTACCCAAGTTTCTAACCACCAGCTTTCCGAGCTTGGGGTGGTCCACCTAGAAGTGGTGTTGGAAGAATTAAACCCAAATCCATGCCACCTCCTACTGCTCCCAACTCTAACTACTTCCCCTTCTAAGGCATACCATCAACCCTATCTCTGACTGTAGCATGATGGGAAGGACAATCCCATGCGAGATTTCCAATTTCACGACAAGCATAATAATGCCTCGACCTTAGATGACTTAGTTATCCTCAAGGTCATCATGAATTGTAAAACATCATATTTAGTGTCCTATATCATATGTCTACTATTTGTGGGTCTTGTTTTCCATGGATCACATGAGATCCATTCCTTGGAAGCACACAATATGCACTTGATCCCTGTGTACCATCATCTAATTCTAAAATATCCATCCACGACTCAATCTTACATGATGAATATGCATAAACCATTGAAGGTGGGTCTATGAACTGATCAATAGGATAAAGAGCCACCTGCTGACCATCCTTAAGAAATATCACCTTGTGACCTAGCCCCTTTATGGGGTACTCATCACTCATAAGTTCATACTCTTAACTCTTATATGGAAGCCTCATTGGCTTTCATCATTGAAACATCCTACAAAGAGATAATGAATACAACATTCAATGAGTATATTGGGTGAGCTGACTCAAGAAGGACATGGAAACCAAAACCTATTCCTATGTGATGCATGTACCAATGTTTTACCTATAAAAAGTTTCTACATGTGTTGAGTCAACATGTATGTTATTAGAGTCCGGGTGAATTGATATGTCTACCACCGCACTGAAACTAGAGTCCCTGGTATAAAAGGTGAAACTAAAACATTTTAACACCATTTCCTTAGTACCCATACTAAACCTCAAAACATGACGATATCTAAACCCTGGTCCTAATATGGAAACCTCCTCTAATATCACCCTTTCATGACCCGACCCATCAGTGCCCACCTGGCCGATAAGGATCCAAGTGTAACTGCACCATGCCCACCTCCAATAGGCTAGGATTTGGTGACTAGTACTGAGTAGGCATAACAATCACATGGGAGTCCATGGCCTATGGTACATATATTTACACACACATCTCCAAGCCCATACAATGCTGGAAGGTAAAATAAAACTAATAAAAAAAGAATGCATATGTCTAAATCCCATAATAAGAGTGAAAAAAGAAAGTAATGAAAGTAATAAAGGGGTCAAATATAAGCCTAAACAAAAACTGAAAAAAAGTATATCCTACTCAGAGGGGGGGACTATCATCAAATGGAAAACTGGTATACATATTAGGTTTTCTATACCAAACTATAATCCACTTAATCCTGATCCTCCAAGGACTCTATAATAGGGTTTATTTTTTTTAAGACACAAAATGTGCAATCAGAGCCCATGTAGGGGTGAGTATAAAAATAACCAATTGGACACCCAAAAATAACCAAGAATAAAGAATCAAGAGTAGTCATACCATCACTATATAGTTATGTCAATCATGATATGATACATAACAATAAATAATAATAACCTAGATATACTCAAAAAATACTTCAAGTTACAAAGTTCCCAACCACTTCCATCCTAGGATCTTTCTCAAGAATTCGTTTAACACCCATTAAGGGGGAAACACACTCCAGGAGTCTGATAGCACTGATGGTATCCATTCAATATTTCATTCTCATTAGACCTATCAATGGATAAGCACAAAGAAAACTGAGAGGTGTCATCGGAGATACATACTCAATCGGACTACGCCTCATCGGAATAACATATATCCATACATAGATGAGGGATAATATCCTGGTCTATTGGTATACCAACAACCTAATATATATTAACCTTATAAGAAAGGGATCAATGTCCGGGTAAAGTTTTTCACACCTATTCCTAGAACACACCATGGGAAAAAGACAATAGAGTATCAAACTTAGTTCCATGGGGTATACTACAAACTCTATTTGAGTACAGTTCCATAGAGGAGTCAAAATACAAGGTTGAGGATGTGATACCACATAATACCCTCATAGTAATGGAACAAGGGAATACACTAAACTAATACTGGTCAAAGGAAGCTCAAACAAGCTCCCAAAAAAGAAGAATTGAGAATAATGATAACTCCAACCTATCTTTGAAGGGGTACATGGTGTGTCCCCTGATGTACATGGCATATATCACTAAGAATGATACTATATATGTATCTTTCTCACATGGCATGTACTTTTCCACAATATACAGTGCGTCTCTAAGGGTATACAATATGTAGATGACCAGCCAGAACTCATCATGTCGCCTACACATGCTCGTGTATTTGGACCCATGTTTATGTACATATCATCACATGATGTGTATATATTTGGGTTTTCATTCAAAATTACATCTTCCCATTCCCATGTACTTCATAAATATACAGTGTGTGGGAACACATTTACACCTAGGCATGTAATCCCTGTACATGCCGATCTAGTCAGATAATGGTCCCATGAAGTGTGACACATGTCACACAACATGTATTAATTATCTATGAGTGGGAGCCCTATTGCCACACAGGCTAGACTACATGATGTGGGTTCAAAAGACTACATGCCATGCAGTATGGAATTTCATGGAAATTATAGACTGTTAAAACATCATTATTCAAGATTCACCAGCCTCTGAATCCTTTAGGAATTATGCCATGGGTCATGGATATGGGGTTGACTGAAACCCCTTGTTGTTGGTAGCAGGATTCTAGCCACATATGTCACTAGGGTACACCTGTTGTTGTGCCTCTCCGCTATTGCATGCCAAAATCATGAACGTGAACCCCCAGTCCATCCAAAGATATACCTCCTTCATCATGTACTGCAACTAATCCATTGAATCTTCATCCCAGACCTATGGTAATGATCATTTTCACCAAATACCAAATGTTCAATGATCATTTACTACGTATTCATCGAATTTTAGGGAAAAATTGGAACACTAATAGAATAGAGGGGGAGAAACCATAAAATAAAAACATGAGGGATGTACTGTTGAAGTTGGTGGACTAAAACCAACTAATTTGTACTTTATTAATTAATAAATACCTTATCACATCTTGATTGTTCTTGTGCATGATAATGCATGTGATAATGTCCTGAGGATAGATCTTGCACTAAAGGGTCATAGCGAATCCTTTCTAGGATGAGAACCCAAAAGTGCCATAACATTATTCATGAATATATGTTCTACGTCCGGATGACGTTATTTGAGGGACACAAATAATATAGGTCATTAGGGGTGATGACTCATAAAACTTTGAGGCACCTTCTCATGGTGTGCACCCTTGGTAATATCTAGGAGGACATTATGAGAACAAGACCTACCAGTAGGAAATCCACGTTTCATAGTGTCATTGGATGTTCCTATCTGCGGACATGTGTATTGGTCCTTAGACTTTAAGATTATAATTAATGGGAATTATAACTTGAGCACTTAAATGTATTGATGAAAAATTTCATGAAACGCTGTTCGGAACAAGGTAGGATATGTTGGGTGTGTCACGAGTAATACTGCATTAATAGATAATGCGAGAAAGGATTTGACCCTTCTGTTCCATAATGGAAGTTGATATCTCAGGCCCTTTGATGAAATTGATATAGCCTAAATAAATCCATATCCATGGTAAGGAATGGATGATTTCAATTCTGGAAAGTCAAAGAAAGAATAATCAATCATATGGGTTGATGGCACCAGCATGCAACCCACTTGATTCGAGATATTGAGACAAAGGGATTACATTACACGGTAAGCATTCATAGGAGTTGACACATCCTTGCGGCATTAACTCATTTCTCTATGGGTGCCTTGGTGTGTTGCTAGATGCTAACATTGGACTTTAGGCAGGCTCCGCCTAATGCCACTGAGAAATAGGACTAGAGTCTCACAGACTAACTGTGTCCAAGTATCTCTATTAAATATTCATTTGAAAAGTTGAATAAAGATTATTCCTGATTGTGGTTTAATAATTATTCAAGGATTCCTGATCGCATTTATTTCAACACTAGTTATTTGAGAGAATATATTTTGGGTAAAATAGTATATTTATTAGTGAGTAATGCAGTGATATTTATTTAATAAATAAATATCCATTATTCAATGTCTAATAAATGTGGTGGAGGAAATAATAAAAATGGAAAAAAAAACAAAAGTACACGTCGTGTATATTAATATACAAGTAATGTAGTTTTTCTAGGGATTTGTGAGAAATAATATTATTTAATTAATTAAATAATATTAGGTTTAATTCTCTGGGTGCATGTCAAGTAATAATAATAGTCAACTGTTATTATTAGACATGGGTTATTACTAAGAATTAAATGAAATGAATAAATGTATTCTGCTAATTAATTCATTTTATTATTCTAAGTAATTAAAACACCAATTATATAATTCTCATTAGCCTATCCATTTTTTTGGGGTTGTGCACAATGGATCTGGAAAAGTTCTCAAGCCAAGAGAGAATTATTTTTCCACCAAGAGCACTCTCAAGTTATGAGAGAGATCCTCCTCCACCAGATCGAGGAGAGAACTTTAGAAGCGACTCTCAAGGAGATCGAAAGCAGACATCACAAGCGAAGGCTCTTCCATGCTAGCATCTGGAGATCCCTTCAGCAACATCCATATATACGTGGAGCATGTGTGGATCACTGCTAGAGGAAGCCTACAATGGGCTTCTACGACGCAACAACGGATCAAATCGGATCATGGCCAAAAACATCAATGGATAGAGAATTCCATCAAGGTAATTATCATATTTTAATTAAATTAATTATAACCAACACGCTTCCGCTATGACCAGAACCTACAAGTGGTATAAAAGGGGTCATATCATTGATTATAATTATTTAGTTTTTCATTGATGATTTATGCATTTAATAATTTAGTTGTTTCAATTCAAGTTAATCGTTCAGAAAAAATGAATCTTGAGATCTATTCCTCCTCTTTCATTTATCGTTCACCTTACAAAAATGATATTTTCTTTTAATTTTGATTAATATAAAACATAGGATCTCATCCGGAGGTTCCAAATCTTCCTGGTCGTACAACACCATAACACATGGCATGTATTCGGCAGTACACGTCGTGTAGTCAAGATTCAACGCATCAGACCAGTCCTCCAAACCAAGTCGTGTGTTGGAGTCTTTCTAAGTCTTAAATGACTCCATGTGTTTATTAGGAACAGGTGTCACATGGTTTGTGGATTACATGTTGTGTAGTCCACTGGACACAGCGTGTAGTCCCTTCGGGTTAGGGTTGGACTTTGTACCTCGTACACACCTTTCCAGGCTGGAAACCATGTAACACGGATACTACACAGTGTGTGGCCCACTGAACTCATCGTGTACTTTGAAGATTTCCAAAGTACATCTACATGCCATGGACGGTGAATGATAGTACACACCATGTAGTCAAAACTACACACTATTTACTGTTCCAAATTATGCAGATTTATTAAAATTTATTATTATATTATATAAACCCTTGAGATGTGTAGTATAGTGTGGGAGTAAAGTTGAGGTACAACATGTGATAGGTGTTTAATATATATGTGTTTAATTTAACATCTGTGTAATGTCCATTTCTACTCATTTGGTAGTTATGAACTAGACTTCATCGGGTTTCCTCCAAGGTATAAGTTACGTACAAAGATAATTTTAAATGAATTTATTTGTTTAAAATTATGATGGATGATAATCTCAAGGAAATTCAAAAAATGGTTTAAGATAAAAGGATTGATTAATTAAATATAATTAATTGATTCAAGTGTGATTTATCTTAAACAAGAATGATTAAAGAATTGAATTCTAGTTTTATTTATTCATAAATATCATTGCATGCATGAATGATCATGAGCTGACCAGGACCTTTATATGTGGATGGTTTCTTTTAATTTATTTATTTAAATTAAATTTGTTGCCTTGAGAGCCTTCTCCTCATTAATATGTTGGGAATAAATGACCAAGGTTTCTTTTATGTAAAACCCCTTTTTACCCCTCACCTGCGTGTGAGATAAAAGCACATGTAATGGATGGAGCTCCCAAGCTAGTGGAGGTGGCTCAAATTAGGATCCAAGATGAAACCAATCTAAGGAGATACAAAGGTGGGCAGGTGGAAAGCTGTAAACATGAACCCAAAAGGATCAAGGTTTTTCTCCCCTGGTTCTTGGGTTAGTTTATCAACCGCTAGATAAACTAACCAATAAAACAAGATCATGATCATACCATTTATTTTACTTCTGTCAGTTACAGGGTTTATTTATTGTGGTTGTGTTGTCACGATCACACAATTAATGAATTAAACAAGCATACAAGATGGAACTAGAATAAGACCGAATTATGGATAAATATTATCTTTGATATAGTTAATCACTTAAGTATATTCCACTTAATATTAAAAATCATGTAATCGAATATAATAAAATGGTAATTTATTTATAAGGAAAAAATCCCTCAAAGAAATATTAAGTCGGTATAGCCTTTCATAATCTTGGTTAGAATCAAACTATAGTTCAAAGTGCTTAACCAACCCTAGATGGGGTGATTTCAATTATTAGGGAATTCTAATTCAAGGTTTTGGATTGAATTGACTTGGTTCACATCAAGGGTTGACTTTCATAGTAGGACTTGGTGTGACCAAGAGGCAAAGGTTGAGTAAATCCAAAATAAAAGGGTTTCAGGATTGGGGAGTCCACTCCGCGGATCAAGGAACTACGAGTTAATATAGTTTCCATTTGGAATGCCTACCTAAAACCCTTCAAGTTGCTTGACCAACCCTAGTTGGGGTAATGCGAAGGGAAATATGGATCCTTTCAACTAAAATATTCAGGAAACATAATATTCTAATGTCAGTTGTGAGGGCTATTGGATTTCGATAAAATATTGGGAGACTAATAAGTATTAATTTATTTATTTGTCTCAGTTTTATCATGATAAAGTACTAAAATATTTTCTCATATTAATTTGTAGAAATGAAAAGAAAATTTAATTCAAACATATCATTGAGAACCATACTCGAGAAGGAAAACCTTCTCACATGCACCAATTTCCAGGAATGGAAGAGTCATTTATGCATCATACTTCACCACGAGAGGAAATTGTACGTCCTAGAGGATACTATTATAGTTGCGCCTAGAAAAGAGGCCAGTGATGAGGAACTATCTCTCTATATGAAACATATGGATGATGCCACATATGTCCAATGTTTCATGCTATCGTCCATGTATAATGAGCTCTTGAAGAAACATGAAAACATGGATGGGTATAGCATGATGTATCACCTTAAGGATCTCTATCAAGAGAAGGAGAGATGGGAGAGATATGAGATCTCCAACGCTTTGTTTAAAACTAATATTGGAGATTATGTGCTAGTTGGGACTTATGTAGTCAAGCTTATTGGATACATTGAACGCCTGAACATCTTAGGGATTAAGTTCTAGAATGAGTTGTGTACAGATCTCATCCTATCATCACTACCCAAGACCTTCTCTAGCATTATTTTCAATTACAACATGAGAAACAATGAGAAGAGTCTATCAGAACTTCTGACCTTAATTTTCCAGGTAGATAAGGACATGGGGAGTGAAAAACCCACAGTCCTTATGGTGAATAAGAAAAGGAAGGACAAGGAAAGGAGGACAAGGATTCATAAACGGTCTGAATCCCCTGAGCACCATCCCTCCAAGAAGGGGAAGATCCAAAGGTAGGGAAAGGAACGAGAGGCGGTATGTTTTAAAAGTGGCAATCTAGTCCACTGAAAGATGAACTACACCCAGAAGTGTGGGGATGAAAAAGGTGGGTTTTTTATTGAGTGTTATCTTTCCATTTCTACACATTAGATATTAGATATAGCTTGTAGGGATCACATCTGTATTCAAATGCAAGAACCAAGTAGATTTAGAAATATTTCCAGAGGAGAGGTGGATCTTCAAGCTACCAATGGCGCGAGGCTAGCTGCATTGTCCATTGGTGATTACCATATCTCATTTCCAACTAGGATGCTTTTGGTTTTACATAACTGTTATTATGTGTCTAGTGTTACCAAGAACATAATTTCTATATCATGTTTGGTTATGGATGGATTTATTTTCAAGTTTGGAAATAAGGGTTGTTTCTTTTATAAGAACAATGTATGTTATGGTATGTCATATTTAAATAACGGTTTGTATGTATTAAATTATGAAAACCAAGTGTTGGAAATCGGTAAGGAAACAAACTCACATGACTCATACATCACCCAGTTGTGGCATCACCGTCTCGGTCATGTAAATGAGAAGAAGTTGACAAAGCTCTTCCAAGATGGTTATTTAGACTCTACTAAGATAAAAACACTTGATAGATGTCACACTTGTTTACAAGGTAAAATGACCAAGCCGTCTTTCAATGGACAGGGTGAAATGGCCACAGAGCTTCTAGGATTTATGAACACATATGTGTGTGGACCATTTCTAGTAGAATCTAGAGGTGGATATTCTTACATCATTACTTTTACTGATGATTTAAGTAGATATGTCTATGTATACTTAATGAGGTATAAGTCAGAGTCCTTAAGAAAATATAACAAATTCCAGAATGAAGTAGAGAATCAGCTTTTTAAGAAGATAAAGAAACTTTGATTGGATCGAGGTGGAGAATATTTGAACCAAGAGTTCATGGACCTTCTACGGGAGTTTGGGATTCTATCTCAACTCACTCCTCATTATACACCGTAGTGGAATGGTGTTAGTGAAAGGAGAAACCACACCTTGTTGGACATGATGAGGTCAATGATGAGTCATTCAGATCCTTCATTATCCTTTTGGGGATATGCATTACAAACTACAGTATACACATTAAACAAAGTACCAACTAAGGCGGAAAATGGAATTCCCTCTGAGACATGGAATAGAAAGAAAATCATTTTTTCACACACACACGTGTATGGGGATGTAAGGTATTTGTTAAGGCCTTATTAGGAAACAAACTATCACCCCAGGGCACGAGGTGTATCTTTATAGTATTTCTAAAATAAATGAAAGGATATTACCTATATAACCCTTCAGACAAGAAAGTCATTGTCGATAGACAAGCCTTCTTTCTTGAGAGGGACCACATCCTCAAAAAGGATAGTGGGAGAAAGATTGACTTCAATGAAGTTGATTCTCAAGATATACATGAGTTGGTACAGGAACAAGTTCCACAGGTCACCGTGGAATAGGTTCCAGAAACACAAGTACTATGTAGGAGCTCAAGAGAGGTAAGGGAACCATAGAGATATGGTTTCCTAGTCACCGAGGATGTTGAATCATTATTGTTAGACAATGATGAACCTCTATCCTGGATGGAAGCAGTAGAGATCTCATAAGTTGCAAGATGGCTAGAAGCTATGAAATCTAAGATGGATTACATGTATCAGAACCAAGTCTAGGTTCTATTCGATGAGCCAGTTAATGTAAATCATGTTGGATTCAAATGGGTATTCAAGAGAAATTTGGACATGGAAGGTCAATTTAGCACTTATAAATCAAGGATAGTGGATAAAGGATTCAGACAACGTCAAGGAATTTACTATGATGAAACCTTATCACTAGTTTCCATGTTTAAATCTATAAGAATCATACTTTACATAGATGCTTACCATGACTACGAGATTTGGCAGATGGATGTCAAAATAGCATTCCTTAACAGGAACCTTCAGGAATATGTATATATGACACAACCAGAAGTGTCGGTGACACCAGGTGAAGCCAAACGGGTTTTCAAGTTGTAGAAATCTATTTATGGATTAACGAAAGCATCCAGGTCATGGAACATTCGATTTGATAAATCTATAAAGGAATTTTGTTTCATTAATATCAAATGTGAGACATGTGTTTATAAGCGGTTTAATGGGAATGTGGTAGTTATCCTAGTAGTATATGTTGACGATATATTACTTATTGGAAATTATGTACCATTCTTATAGTCAGTTAAAGATCGATTGAACAAGTGTTTCTCCATGAAGGACTTAGGTGAAGCAGCCTATATTCTAGGGATCAATGTCATTCTTGATAGATCCAAGAGGTTACTTAGACTAAGTCAGGGTACATACATTGACCATATACTAAAGAGATTTAGTATGGAACAATCCAAGAGGGGATTGGTTCCAGTGTCACATAGCCTATATCTTTCTAAGAGAATATGTCCTCAAAAACAACAGGAGAAATATATGATGAGTAAGATCCCATATTATTTGGCTATAGGATCCATCATGTATTCCATGTTATGTTCCATGATTCATTTTTCCTATGCACTGAGCATGGTAGGAAGATATCAAGAAGATCTAGGAGAACAGCATTGGACTGCTATTAATACTATCCTTAAGTATCTAAGAAAAAATAAGGATATGTTCCTGGTGTATGGAGGAGATGAGGATATTCTCATTAGAGGGTATGCTGATGCTGGTTTTCAGACAGATCAGAATGATCTGAAGTCACAATCAGGATATGTTTTTTGTCTCAGTGGAGGAGCTGTGAGCTGGAAGAGTTCAAAGAAGACAATTTTCGCTGATTCTACAGTGGATTCTGAATATATAGAAGCTTTTGATGTATCCTAGGAAGCTATCTGGATTCGGAACTTTGTCTAGGAGATTGATGTGGTTCCTAGAAGTAAAGATCCTATCACATTTTATTGTGATAATATTGCAGTGGTGGCTCTTGAAAAAGAACCAAGGTCACATCAATGGACAAATCACATTCTCCAAAAATATCACATCTTTATGGATTTCTATCAAAGAGTTGAAGTTGCAGTGAGAAGAGTGTCCACAAGAAGAGAATGTGGAAGAACCCATGACTAAAGGCCTATCTCAGCAGAAGTATGAATATCATTTGAGAGCTAGAAGGTTATAGGTTGTTGGCAGTTAGATCTAGTCCTAGTGAGAGTCTGTTGGATTTGGTGGCCTATAACCAACTACTTTTTACTTTATTCATTAATAAATATCTTATCACATCTTGATTGTTCTTCTGTGTGACAATGCATGTGATAATGTCCTAAGGATAACTGTTTCACCAAAGGGTCATAGAGGATCTCTACTATGATGAGAACCCGGAAGTGCCATAACACTATTCTTGAATATATGTTCTATGAAAGAATGATGATATTTGAGTGACACAAATAATACATGCCATTAGGGGAGAGGACTCATAAAACCTTGAGGTACCTTATCATGGTGTGTTCCCTTGGTAATATCTAGGAGGATATTATGAGAACGAGATCTTCCAGGAGGAAATCCACATTTCATAGTGTCACTGGATGTTCCTATCTGCGGATGTGTGTTTTGGTCCTTAGACTTTAAGATTATTATTAATTTGTATTACAAATTTTGTACTTAGATGTATTGATGAAAAATGTAATGACACATTGTTCGCAGCGAGGTAGGATATGTTGGGTGTATCACGAGTAATATTGTATTAATAGATAATGCGAGAAAGGATTTGACCCTTCTATTGCATAAGGGAAGTTGATATCTCAGGCCCTTTTATGGAATTAATATAGCCTAAATAATTCCATGTCCATGGTAAATAATGGGTGAGTTCAATTCCGGAAAGTCAAAGAAAGAATAATCGAGAACATGGATTGATGGCACTAGCATAAAACCCCCTTGATTCAAGATATTGAGACAAAGGGATTACATTACATGGTAAGCATTTGTAGGAGGTTACACATCATTGTGGTGTTAAATTATTTCTCTATGGGTGCCTTGGCATGTTGCTAGATGTTAACCATGGACTTTAGGTAGGATCCACCTAATTCCATTGAGAAAGAGGCCTAGAGGGTCACACACTAAGTGGGTCCAAGTATCTCATTTAAATATTCATTTGACAAGTTGAATAAAGATTATTCCCGATTGTGGTTTAATAATTATTCAAGGATGTCTGATCGCATTTATTTCAACACTAGTTATTTGAGAGAATATATTGTGAGTGAAATAATATATTTATTAGCGAGTAATGCAGTGATATTTATTTAAGAAATAAATATCCATTATTCAAGTCCTAATAAATGTGGTAAAGGAACTACAGAAAATGGAAAAAATAGAAGTACACACTGTGTATATTAATATACACGCCGTGTAGTTTTTCTGAGGATTTGTGAGAAATAATATTATTTAATTAATTAAATAATATTAGGTGTAATTTACTGGTTTCATGTAAAGTATTAATAATAGTCAAATGTTATTATTAGACATAGGTCTTACTAAGAATTAAATGAAATGAATAAATTCTTTCAGGTAATTAATTCATTTTATTATTCTAAGAAATTAAAATCCCAATTATATAATTCTCATTAGCCTAGATATTTTTTTAGGGTTGTGCATAACGGATTTGGAAAATCTATCAAGCCAAGAGATAATTACTTTTCCACCATAAATGATCTCAAGTTACAAGAGAGATCCTCCTCCACCGGATCAAGGAGAGCACTTTGGAAGTGACTCTCAAGGTGATCAAAGGTGGACATCGCAAGCGAAGGCTCTTCTGTGCTAGCACCCGGATATCCCTTTAGCGACGTCCAAAGATACATGGAGCACGTGTGGATCACCACTAGAGTAAGCCTACACTTGGATTGTATGACTCAAAGAAGGATCACATCGGATCATGGCCGGAAACATCAAAGGATAGAGAATTCAATCAAGGTAATTCTCGTCTTTTAATTAAATTAATTATAACCAACACGCTTTTGCTATGCTCGGAACCAACAAGTGGTATCAAAGGGATCATATCATTGATTATAATTATTTAGTTTTTCATTAATGATTTACGCATTTAATAATTTAGTTATTTCAATTCAATTTAATCATTCTAAAAATCTGAATCTCGAAATTTATTACTCCTCTTTCGTTTCTTTTTCAAATTAAAGAAAAAATCTTTTCTTTTAATTTTGTTTAAAATAAAACATAGTATCTCATCCGAAGGTGCCAAAGCTTCCTGGTCATACAACACCAGAACACAAAGAGTGTATTCGGCAGTACACACCACGTAGTCAAGATTCAATGCATCAGACCAGTCTTCCAAACCAAGTCATGTGTTGGAGTCTTTCTAAGTCTTAAATGACTCCGTGTGTTGACTAGGAATAAGTGGAACACATTTTCCATATTACACACTGTGTAGTCGAAATTGACATGGTGTGTAGTCCCTTCGGTTTATGGTTGGACCATGTACCCCGTATAGGGATTTCCCAACTGGAAACTGTTTAATGCGGATACTACATGGTGTGTGGCCCACAGAACACACTGTGTACTCCAAAGATTTCTGAAGTACATCTACACACCATTTCCCTGGGTGTGTACTTTGGATGGACGGTGAACAATAGTACACAATGTGTAGTCAAAACTACACACCGTTTATTGATCCAAATTATGAAAATTTATTGAAATTTATTATTATATTATACAAACCCTTGAGGCATGTACCATAGTGTGGGCGTAAAGCTGAGGCACAACACGTGATAGGTGTTTTATATATATGTGTTTAATTTAACATTTGTATAATTTCCATTTATACTCATTGGGTAGTTATGAATGAGAATTCATCGGGTTGCCTCCAAGGTACAAGTTATATACAAAGATAATTTTAAATGAATTTATTTGTTTAAAATTATGATGGATGAGAATCTCAAGGAAATTCATAAAAGATTTTAAGATAAAAGGATTTATTAATTAAAGATAATTAATTGATTCGAGTGTGATTTATCTTAAACAAGAACGATTAAAGAATTGACTTCTAGTTTTATTTATGTGTAAATATCATTGCATGCATGGATGATCATGAGCTAGACCAAGACCTTTGTATGTGGATGGTTTCTTTTAATTTATTTATTTAAATTAAATTTGTTGGTCTGTGAGCCTTCTTCTCATTAATATGTAGGGCCTATATTCCTAAGGTTTTTTTATGTAAAACCCATTTTTACCCCTCACCTGTGTGTGAGATAAAATCATATGTAATGGATGGAGCTCCTAAGATAGTGGAGGCAACTCAAGTTAGGATCCAAGGTGAAACCAATCCAAGGAGATACAAAGGTGGACATGTGGAAAGCTGTAAACACGAACTGAAAAGGTTCAAGGTGTTTATCCCCTAGGTATTGTGTTAGTTTATCAACCACTAGATAAACTAACCAATAAAACAATATCATAATCATACCATTTATTTTACTTCTATCAGTTTCATGGTTTATTTATTGTGGGTGTGTTGTCACGATCACATAATTAATGAATTAAACAAGCATGCAAGATGGAACTAAAATAAGATCAGCTTATGCGTAAATATTATCTTAGACTTGGTTAATCACTTAAGTATATCCCACTTAATATTAACAAGCATTTAATCAAAGATGATAAAATGGAAATTTATGTATAAGTATAAAATCCCTCAAAGAAATATTAAGTCGGTATAACCTTCCATAATCTTGGTTAGAATCTAACCATAGTTTAAAGTGATTGACCAACCCTATTTGGGGTGCTTTCAATTATTGGGGAATTATAATTAATGGTTTTTGGTTGACTTGACTTGGTTCACATCAAGGTTTGACTGACACAGTAGGACTTAGTGTGACTAAAGAGGCAAAGGTTGAGGAAATAAAAAATTAAAGGGTTTCGGGATTGGGGAGTCCACTCAGCGGATCAAGGAACTACGAGTTAATGCAGTTGGAATTTGGAATGCCTACATAAAACCCTTCAAGTTGCTTGACCAACCCTAGTTGGGGTAATGTGAAGGTAAATATAGATCCTTTCCACTAGAATATTCAGGCAACAAAATATTCTGAAGTCAATGGTGTGGGCTATTGGATTTCGATAAAATAGTGGGATACTAATAAGTATTAATTTATTTATTTGTCTCGGTTTTATCATGATAAAGTAATAAAATCATTTCTCATCTTAATTTGTAGAAATGACAAGAAAAATTACTTCAAACATATCATTTCAAACCATACTTGAGAAGGAAAACCTTCTCACTAGTAGCAATTTCCAAGAATGGAAGAGGCATTTATGCATCATCCTTCACCACAAGAGGAAATTGTACGTGCTGGAAGATCCTATTCCAGTTGCACCTGGAAAAGAGTCCAGTGATGAGGAACTATCTCTCTATATGAAACATATGGATGATTCCACATATTTCCAATGTTTCATCCTATCGGTCATGTCTAATGAGCTCTTGAAACAACATGAAAACATGGACGCGTATAGCATGATGACTCAACTTAAAGATCTATATCAAGAGAAGGAGAGATAGGAGAGATGTGAGATCTCCCATGCTTTGTTTACAACTAATCTTGGAGAGTCTGCACCAGCTGGGCCTCATGTATTCAAGCTTATTGGCCACATTGAACGCCTAGACATCTTAGGGATTATGTTCCTGGATGAGTTGCATACAGATCTCAACCTATCATCCCTTCCCAAGACCTTCTCTAGCTTTATTGTCAACTACAAAATGAGAAACAAATAGAAGAGTCTATCAGAACTTAAGACCTTAATTCTCCAGGTAGATAAGGACATGGGGCATGAAAAACCCGCAGCCCTTATGGTGAATAAGAAAAGGAAGGATAGGGAAAAGGTTCCAAGGATTCATAAATGGTCTGAAGCCCCTTATCATCATCCCTCCAAGAAGGGGAAGATCCATAGGCATGGAAAGGAACAGGAGGAGGTATGTTTTACATGTGGAAAGACAAGACCTTGGAAGAGGAATTGCACCCAGAAGTGTGGGGATGCTAAAGGTGCATTCGTTATCGAGTGTAATCTTTCCATTTCTACACATTGGGTATTAGATATAGATTATAGGGATCACATTTGTATTCAAATGAAGGAACCAAGTATATTTATAAATATTTCTAGAGGATAGGTGGATCTTTGATCTGCTAATGGCGCGAGGATGGATGCGTTGTCCATTAGCGATTACCATCTCTCATTGCCAATTGGGATGCTTTTGGTTTTACATAACTGTTATTCAGTGCCTATTGTTACCAAGAACATAATTTTTGTATCATGTTTGGATATGGATGGATTTATTTTCATGTTTGGAAATAAGGGTTGTTTATTTTATAAGAATAGTGTATGTTATGGTATGTCGCATTTAAATAACGGTTTGTATGTTTTAAATTATGAAAACCAAATGTTGTAAATCGATAACAAAACAAACTCGCATGACTCATACATCACCTAGTCTTGGAATCACCATCTCGGTCATATAAATGTGAAGCGCTTGACAAAGATCTGTCAAGATGGTTATTTAGACTCTACTGATCTAAAACCACTTGATAGATGTCACGTTTGTTTACAAGGTAAAATGACCAAGCCACCTTTCTGTGGATAGGGTGAAATGGCTACAGAGCTTCTAGGATTGGTTCGCACGGATGTGTGTGGAACATTTCCAATGAAATCTAGAGGTGATATTCTTACTTCATTACTTTTACTGATGATTTAAGTAGATATGGTTATGTATACTTAATGAGGTATAAGTCAGAGTCCTTAGACAAATTTAAGGAATTAAAAAATGAAGTAGAATCAGCTTAGTAAGAAGATAAAGAAACTTCAATCGGATCGAGGTGGATAATATCTGAACCAAGAGTTCATTGACCTTCTATGGGAGTCTAGGATTCTATCTCAACTCACTCCTCCTTATACACCACAGTGGAATGGTGTTAGTGAAAGGAGAAACCACACCTAGTTGGACATGGTGAGGTCAATGATGAGTCATGCAGATCTTCTATTATCCTTTTGGGGATATGCATTATAAACTGCAGCATACACATTAAACTGAGTACCAACTAAGGCGGAAAATGGAATTCCCTCTGAGATATGGAATAGAAAGAAACTCATTTTCCACACACACATGTATGGGGATGCGAGGAACTTGTTAAGGCCTTCACAGGCAACAAACTAGCACCCTGGGGCATGAAGTGTATCTTTATAGGATATCCCAAGGAAATGAAAGGATATTACCTATATAACTCTTCAGTAAAGAATGTAATTGTCGAAAACATGTCGTCTTTCTTGAGAGGGAGCACATCCTCAAAAAGGATAGTGGGAGCATGATTGACTTCCATGAAGTTGATGCTCAAGATAAACATGAGTTGGTACAGGAACAAGTTCCACATGTCCCCATGGAAGAGGTTCTAGAAACACAAGTACTGTGTAGGAGCTCAAGAGAGATAAGAGAACCAGAGAGATATAGTTTTCTAATCACGGAGGATGGTGAATCATTATTGTTGGAAAATGATGAATCTCTATCCTACAAAGAAGCAGTATAGAGCTCAGAAACTACAAGATGGCTAGAAGCTATGAAATCTGAGATGGATTCCATGTATCATAACCAAGTCTGGGTTCTGGTCGATGAGCTAGTTGATGTAAATTATGTTGGATGCAAATGGGTATTAAAGAGAAAGTTGGACATGGAAGGATAAGTTAGCACCTATAAATCAAGGCTAGTGGTTAAATGATTCATAAAACTTCAAGGAATTGACTATGATGAAACCTTCTCGCCAATTTCCATGTTTAAATCCATAAGAACCATACTTGTCATAACATCTTACCATGACTATGAGATTTGGAAGATGGGTGTCAAAACAGCATTCCTTAACGGGAAGCTTCAGGAAGATGTCTATATGACACAACGAGAATGGTTTGTGACACCAGGTGAAGCCAAATGGGTTTGTAAGTTGTAGAAATCCATTTATGGATTAAAGCAAGCATCCAGGTCATGGAACATTCGATTTGATAAATCCATAAAGGAATTTGGTTTCGTTAAGAACGAATGTGAGCCATGAGTTTATAAGTGGTTTAATGGGAATACAGTAGTTATCCAAGTTGTATATATTGACGACATATTACTTATTGGAAACAATGTACCAATCTTATAGTTAGTTAAGGACTAGTTGAACAAGTGTTTCTCCATGAAGGAATTAGGTGAAGCAGCCTACATTATAGGGATCAATATCATTCATGATAGATTTAAGAGGTTAATTGGACTAATTCAAGGTACATACATTGACCATATACTAAAGATATTTAGTATGGAACAATCCAATAGGGGATTGGTTCTAGTGTCACATGGCCTAAATCTTCTTAAGAGAATGTGTCCTCAGACACAACATGAGAATGATAGGATGAGTAAGATCTCATATGCTTTGGCTATAGGATCCATCATGTATGTCATGTTATGTACTAGGCTTGATGTTGCCTATGCACTGAGCATGGTAGGCAGATATCAAGCAGATCTAGGAGAACAACATTGGACTGTTGTTAACACTTTCCTTAAGTATATGAGAAGAACTAAGGATATGTTCTTGGTTTATGGAGGAGATGAGGAGCTTGTCATTAGAGGTCATTCTGATACTGATTTTTAGACAGATTAGAATGATCTGAAGTCACAATAAGGATACTTTTTTTTTGTCTCAATGGAGGAGCTTTGAGCTGGAAGAGTTCAAAGTAGCCAGTTATCGCCGATTCTACAGCGGAGTCTGAATATATAGCAGCTTCTGATGCATCCAAGGAAGCTATCTGGATTTGGAACTTTGTTAAGGATCTTGATGTGGTTCCTAGTAGTAAAGATCATATCACATTGTATTATGATAATACTGCAACGGTGGATCTTGTAAAAGAACCAATGTCATATCAACGGACAAAGAACATTCTCCGGAAATATCACCTCTTGATGGATTTATATCAAAGAAGTGAAGTTGCAGTGAGCAGAGTGTCCATAGAAGAGAACATGGTAGACCCCATGACTAAAGTCCCATCTCATCAGAAGCATGAATATCATGTGAGAGCTAGCGGGTTAAAGGTTGTTAGTAGTTGTCTCTAGTCCAAGTGGGAGTCTATTGGAGTTGGTGGCCTATAATCAACTACCTTGTACTTTATTCATTAATAAATACCTTTTCACATCTTGATTGTTCTTCTGCATGACAATGCATGTGATAATGTCCAAAGGATAGCTGTTGCACCAAAGGGTTATTACGGATCCCTACTATAATGATAATCCGGAAGTGTCATAATACTATTCTTGAATATATATTCTATGGTTGGATGATGTTATTTGAGGGACACAAATAATACAAGCCATTAGGGGTGAGGACTCATAAAACATTGAGGCACCTTCTCATGGTGTGCACCCTTGGTAATATCCAGGAGGATGTTATGAGAACGAGACACTCCAGTAAGAAATCCAAATTTCATAGTGTCATTGGATGTTCCTATCTGCGGGTGTGTGTATTGGTCCTTAGACTTTAAGATTATTATTAATGTGTATTACAACTCGCGCACTTAGATTTATTGACGAAAACTGTGACAACACACTATTCTTAGTGAGGTAGGATATATTGGGTGCGTTATGAGTAATATTACATTAATAGATAATGCGAGAAAGGATTTGGCCTTTTTGTTCTATAATGAAAGTTGATATCTCAGGCCCTTTGATGAAATTGATATAACCTAAATAAATCCATGGCCATAGTAAGGAATGGGCGAGTTCAATTCCGAAAAGTCAAAGAAAGAATAATCGAGCACATGGGTTGATGGAACTAGCATGCAACCCACTTGATTTGAGATATCGAGACAAAGAGATTACATTACACAGTAAGCATTCATAGGATGTGACACATCATTACGGTGTTAACTTCTTTCTCTATGGGTGTATTGGCGTGTTGCTAGACACTAACCTTGGACTTTAGGCAGGATCCGCCTAATTCCACTGAGAAAGATGCCTAGAGGGTCACACACTAAGTGTGTCCAAGTATCTCAGTTAAATATTCATTTGACAAGTTGAATAAAGATTATTCCCGATTGTGGTTTAATAATTATTCAAGGATGCCTGATCGCATTTATTTCGACACTAGTTATTTGAGAAAATATATTGTGGGCGAAATAATATATTTATTAGTGAGTAATGCGGTGATATTTATTTAAGAATTAAATAGCAATTATTCAAGGTCTAATAAATGTGGTGAAGGAAATAAAGAAAATGGAAAAAACAAAAGTACAGGCCGTGTATATTAATATACACGGTGTGTAGTTTTTCTGGGGATTTGTGAGAAATAATATTATTTAATTAATTAAATAATATTATGTGTAATTCACTAGGTGCATGTCAAGTAATAGTAATAGTCAACTGTTATTATTAGGCATGGGTCTTACTAAGAATGAAATCAAATGAATAAATGCTTTCGGGTAATTAATTCATTTTATTATTCTAAGTAATTAAAATCCCAATTATATAATTCTCATTAGCCTAGCCGTTTTTTTGGGGTTGTGCACAATGGATCTGGAAAAACTCTCAAGCCAAGAGAGAATTCTTTTTCCACCAAGAACGCTCTCAAGTTATGAGAGAGATCCCCCTCCACCAGATCAAGAAGAGTGCTTTGGAAGTCACTCTCAAGGTGATCGAAGGCGGACATCGCAAGCGAATGCTCTTCTGTGCTAGCACCCGGAGATACCTTCTACGACATCCAGAGATACGTGGAGCACGTGTGGATCACTGCTAGAGGAAGCCTACACTTGGCTTCTACGACACAACGATGGATCACGTCATATCGTGGCCGGAAACATCAACGGATAGAGAATTCCATCAAGGTAATTCTCGTCTTTTAATTAAATTAATTATAACCAACATATGATTATCCTCTCTATGGTTTCAGGACTCCCTTCCTTTCTTTCGTTATTCATTCTATTCTGAATATCCTATGTTTTATTATCATGACAGATCTCGGATTGATCGTTGTTAATGGAAAAATTAAAGTTGGGTACAACCACCAACGCACTTCTGCTGCACCCAGAACCTACATGTACCTCATCTAGTGTTCATTTTGTTTGTGATTCATTGTCATAGGGAGATGAATGAAGAGAAAACAAAAAATAAATCACCAATATCAAATTCTCAATCCACCAATTTTCATCTTATACCTAAAAAATTGATCGACATGCAAATCGATCTGTTGGTGGATTTCATTCACGTTTTTCAGGGGATAAACAATGGGGATATAAACTATGAAAAAAAATCCCTACCTAGATTTGGATCAATCACTAGTGAAGAATGATCACATTTCACTACGGTTGGTGAGATCCATAAGCAGCGTTGATGAAGATGATCCTCAGTTATCGATCAAGATCTATTTCATCTGCCAAACTCTCCTCCAATGGTTCATCTAGATCTCTAGGGTTCTACAGCTAAACCATGAGACATTCTATTAAACACATATTTATAAGGAGGAATTAGGTCAATGCATCAACAATAACAAATAAATTATTATTATTTATTTATTTTATTATGTGCGCCCATGATGGTTTTAAACCAAATGCCCAATGCCAATAAATATTATGTCATACCAAGGGTAAATTCCATAATCTGGACTCAGCTGCGGCCTTAGATTTTCAATAAGAGAATCCATTTAAGAGTTATTCCATTTTTTAGGAAATCTATGCTCGTGTGGTGTTAATATATTTTATATTTTTATAATATGGATTATGGGCTCACCAGGCCTCAGATTCTCACACCATCTCAGTTCCTTGCTCTAGAAATTTTCCTAGAAATTTTACAAAGTCTTACAAGGAAAAAACTGATGAGTTATACTTCTAAATTGATCTTTTTTCCAAATCCAACTTTAAACTTCCCACCAATGCTCTCCTTATGTGGAAAGATAGTTTTTTGTTATTTCATTTAACCTTTATACTTCTCTTTCCCTCTTTTTAAGAGGAAGTTGTACTAACCCTTTTTATGATGTGGGTTTCCCTCAAAGTAATTTTTGATTCTAAACCCCTTGATTACTAATAAAAAAGTTCAAATTGCGATGACATAATTTATTTAAGGGGGTATAATGTAACACCCTGAGTTTTTTTAAATTAAACTGTGTTTTATAACGTATTCGACATGAAACATCGAGCTTAAACGAACCATGAAATGTTATTATTTAAACGTGACCATTAAAACCTATATGTTAAATTGGTGGGTATGAATAGAATTACCTACTTTATGAACTATATATAATGGTCCTACTCAACATAAATGTATTAATAAATTTTTAGGAAATATCCACTCAAAATCTAATAAATACTTTTTTATTCTTCAAAAAAACATTTTCATCAAAAAAAATATTGCTTTTTGTGATAAAATGATACACTTAATTTTCAGAAAATAAAGAAAATGCATTTGATAAAATGAACTTAATTTTTGGAATCATCTGGTCAAAATTATTTTAAAGTGATTTTTTTAAAATTTTCTAAATAGACTAATTTTTTATGAATAGTGCAAAATGTTGTTTTTATTAAAAACATCCTTTTTGTTTATAGAATTTAAATGTCCCATTTTTATTAAATTTTGTTTTAATAGTAAAATTAGTTAAATGATGATATTATTAATCCAATTTATTCCATTATAATCAATTTTATTTTCAATTTTGATATAAAAACTTGTTATACATATGAAAACTATTCCTTTGGAAAACTGTTTATTCATCGTGTCTGTAGGTTTAATTTTAAATTTAATTCTTCCACATATGTGAATTAAAATATCGAAAAATAGATTACATGTCTGGAATCATAATAATTAATATGATATAATAAGTTCAACTTAATGTTTTTTCTAATGAATAATTGAAACATTAAAAATTAATCACAACGATTAGTGTTAAAAATAGGCTTGGTGGTGGTTAAAACTAAAACTATTAGAGTACAGATAACCTAAAAACTTGTCCAAATTATATTTTTTGGCCATATTTAGACTTTATATCATCTAATGTTCTATAATTATCCATTTTTTGAGACTTGTTGCATGTTTAAAATTTGGGTATATCTTTTTCTTTTCAAAAATCTCAAGTGTGTCATCTCCCACACTTATAAAAGAGAACCCCCTATCCTCCTCACTTTGCACTTATAAAGAATTGTGGTTTGTCCAATACCTTCCATAATTCCCTACCCACATCCTATATTCATATCATTGATCATAAAGATAATTTAGGCATGTTTTAGGTATAATTTTAAAGAGGTGGTTCGAAGAAGATATATCATTCTTAACCGAGCATCTCGGTTTTATTTATTCTTCAATATAAATAAAATCGTACTAAATCATAATGATATAACAACATTATTATGTCTCATATACTATGATGTTATTATGATAATGACATAACTTAAATTCATCTCCACTTCTATCAAATGGGAAATGAAACCACCATTCATGTGTGTGGGAGACTACTGCCTCATGAACTGATTTAATTTGTATTTCATCATCGCCTCTCACGGATGTTCATGATGATGGATTTAATGTTTATATATTATATTATTGAAATATTAATAATTTTGGGAAATTAATATATCATATACCTTTTTATCTTACAATCCATTAAAAAATGATAACATCATTCGTGTGTACGATGGACTATCGTCTCGCGAAGAAATGTGATTTTTCTTTATTACCGCATCACATGGATGGTATATGCAAGTGTATTTAAAGAAATAATATTATATAAATTATATAATTATCATTCTATGAATTTAAAATAACACTTAAATTATTTCATCATGATCATTGAAAAATGGAAATGTTACTCATGCGTACGTACGGTCTACCGTCTCCATGACTGTAACGTGGTTCATTTTTAATAACCATATTTCATAGTTCATTTTAAAAATAAAATTGATGTATGGAAATGATAATTATTTCATGATTATTATTCTAGAGATGATGAAACAATTACTCCCTTGACCACAATCAAGACACTGATGTCTTTTTAAAATTATGAACTAAGCATCCTCAAAACACTTCACGTGGACATAACTGAACCAGTAATTAAATATGTTAGCAAAATAAAAGAATTAAATGGTTTAAGTATAAGTTATTTACCTGGAAAATGTTATTAAGAAATCAAATAAATGAGGTAAGTTTATTTTTTATGAGATAAAAGACATACACAATAAGTCTAGACTCGAGGAAGAGATTTTTTGTCTCACTTTTGTTTCTGTGAGACATGTGTCATATTCATCACTTATTTATTTTGTGTGGTGTATATACTGCACATTTCATATGTTATATTATGAATATATTTATCTTCATAGTATTTAAATTTTCATTTTAATGTATTTCTGTCATGGGGTTTACAATTCAAATGTTTCCAAAGTGTTAATGGTTTATTTTATAATCTCATCATTATTCGAGATTGTTTATGGTTAAATCTCCCTTGGGGGAATTGTTTGATATTTCTATCTTAGACACAATATATTTTCTTCTCATCTTATTCCTGATATATAAAAGTAATAGTATTGATGTGGCCTTTATTTCATGCATTTTTCCTTCATCCTTTTACCACTCTCTGTCACTTTAATAATTCCCTTCATGAAATCTTGATACCTATATAGTCTATTAATTTCTCTAGAAGGCATCCAAAAGAACAAGTAAGAACAGAGTAAAATTCCTCATGTGAATTAGTTGAAACCTACTTCCTTCTTCATCAATCACAATTCTTCTTCATTGAATTAATCCAGTTTCAATTCCTACAGCCTTTCCAAACCACTCAACTAAGTCTAAACCTCACCAGCCCTGCATGAGGTGGCCAAAATTTCACTGCAACAGTAAGACAAAAACCTTGCATGCAATAGGAATCATCAACACAACCGCAGCATTTGGAGAAGACAAGGCCCCTTACACCAAACCAGAACCTGTAGAGGAAAAACAAGAACTGTCAACAGAAAAAATCATCCCAAAACAAATGATTCATCAAGTTGATACGGGATGAGCTCCCAAATCCAAACTCATTTATCATCGAAGCTTTCTTTGATGATTTCCTAATTTATTAATCAATCAAAAGTAGATCTCGATTCCTCACCGTCTTTGAAAACCTTTACAAGATCGTCAAATCCTCAATCCTAAGTTTCAGATGGTTCATTACTTCAAACACACTGAAAACAAAAATTGGGGTTTTTCCGATTCGAGCAAAACTAGATCCATCATCTTCTCCGGTCGATCAAAGCCAGAGTGACCCCATTTCAATCTGTCCTTTCTAAATCTCAGTACGGGTGAGATCCTCAATGGGATTTGAGGCTTCGGTTGTCAACAAATTTCGGTCCGATTGTGGAGTTTGGACAGATCTTCTTCAACACGCCAACATCAGTCTTCAAATTGTTTCTTCGTCTACAATATCGTATAGCATCGGCCTCTTTCAGGTGTGGCTCGTGATGAAGTTTCGCCAAGGTTCGTTCGGAAATCCGATGCAGAGCTAGGACCTTGTTCGTGTTCTTCAAATATGAGATCCGTTGAGAAACTGGTTCCATCATTCGTTCTCAGTTGGCTTCAGCCGATCTCAGCACTCGTTCAGATTTGGGAACAAACTCGGGAGGTGAAACAACTAGGATTTTGAGTCATCTTCAACCAATCCATCCTTGGTTCGTCAGCGGCGAGGGTTCGGTTGACATCGATTCACTACCGCAAACACAGATCCAATGTCGGATTCTTCATCAGCTTTGATGGCGTCTCAGCGGCATCAAACTCCAATTCTGGTGTTCTTCGGTCGATGGCAGCCAGTCGGACGTGGCTTCCAGTCTGGATTCACTTCGGACATTCCAGTTCACTTAATTCCCATGGGCTGCGTCGGATTTGGGGGAGGGAACGCGGGTCGGGTCCTAGGCCCAGCAGTTTCATTTGGGTTGTTAGGTTGTGTGCTGATTTTGCGGTTGTAACCCACCTTTTAATTCTCATGGGGTGTTTAAGATAAATTATCCTACCCATTCACGAGTAAGATAATTCTATTCTATTAGACCGTGTTTGGTGAATTTTTTGTAAAATAAAAAAAAAAACGATTTAATAGTTTATAAAAAAATCGTAAAAAAACGAAATGATAGTGATTTCTCTCATTGTGTTGAATCAATAACTTTGTAAAAGAAAATAATTGATTTGGATATGTCAACATTTGTGTTTGGTGAAACTTTTTAAAAGAAAAGAAAAAGAAATTCTTATGTGATACCTAAAGAAACTATGGATAAAATTGGAAATTTAAAATATTAATTAGTTTCCATCATCATTTCCTTCCAAATCATCCCAATTTTGAAATATTTAAAAACAATAAGAGATAATTCTATTTCCCTATATTTCTCCTCTTATCATTTCTCACCTCTTAAAATCTAATCACAAAACATTAGAAATCTATTTCCCTCAGCTGTATCATTTCTTTTCTCCCCAAATCACTCGCGTCAAACTAGTCCTTATATTATTTTAGTTTACGCAAATTCAACTATCTTACTGGCATCAAACCAACAATTCATCTTACGAGTGTGTAAAATTCTTTCCCGCAAGTCCAAATTATCTTACGAAAATGCTTAAATATTTTTTTTGCACGAAGGCGGTCATATAACCAACAAACAAGATGAAAATTAAAAACAATAAAATTATAAAAATAAATATAAGAAAATAAAATAAAATATATATATGTTGACATTGCACATCAAAATTCAAAAAGCATTAAAATGATATAATTAAAATAAAAACTGAAACATTTAAAATATAATTAAAAACTATGGAATGAAATAATAAAATACAATAAAACAAATATTAAATTATAAGTTTTAAAATTCTCATTTTTAATGAAAATTGAAGATTAAATAAACAAATAAAATAAACAAAGCTCAGCACACTAACACTATTCAAGGATTAAATAAACATTTTTGACACAATAATACACAATTTAAAAATTCTCAAAAAATAAATCTTCATACTATAATCAATCACTTAAACACATGTTTTAGCATTCAAACTACATTAAAAATATCAGAAGTGATGTGGAAAAATGCATGAAACAAGACATATCAAATTCCCTCACACTTGAGCATTGTTTTCCTTCAAGCAATTACTTAATCAATTCCAGTGGAAAATAATAAATCTCAAAAGTGAAAACTGAAATCCCACAATGAATTAGTCTTCAAAAGTATTTTCCCCCACGGACACTCTCAAGTTAGAAATGTGGTTTCCTCAAAATAAAACAAAATCAGTGCAAAGTTGGGTTCCTATTTTACAAAAGTAATTGAAATCAAAAAATTTTAAAAGCATTAAACAAATGTCAATTTGCATCCAACTGAAAGTTCAAACTCCTGTTTACCTTTAGGTGAGTCGACTCACATAATTAAATATCATGATAAATAAACAATCTATTTGGATGAGAAAGTTTAATAATTACAAGAAGAATATGTAATCCATCCAATAGATTAAAAAATGAAAAAATGAATGAAATGTGACTCACCATGGATTGGGATTTTCATTTCATAGTCTATTTGAATGAAAATCATAGGTTTTTAATTCCAACCAAAATGTTCCATGACAATGGAATTTGTAAAACATTCCACTAAATTTTACCAAAAACAAAATTTTCAACAGGGAAATAAAAATGTTGTTCTCAATTAAATCCATGGAGTAATATAAATTAACCACCACAATATTCCATCACAATCTTCAAATTCAAGAAATTTTTTGACCCGATGAAGATATAAATAAAAGATTGATTTACTCGCAATTTTAAAGAAAAAAATTAAGGGGTTCTGATGAATTTTGCATTAAGGCACAATTTATCTCATTTAAGAAGATCCTCTCCCTACACTAAAACCTAAAATTTGTCCTCAATGTTGAATCTCAAGGTGAAAGAAAACAATTAAGCATTTTAATTCAAGGAATATTTTCAATTATGTAGTACATTGACATTTTTTAATGGTCATAGGAAATTCAAACATCATATTTGAAAAAAATATATATTTTACAATATATTTTAAAGGTACAATCATTATCATTAAAGCACAAACATAAAAAAAATCAATAAAGTTCAAACAGTAGAATGTAAATCATTGAGTACAAAGTGGAGAGGGTGTCAACAAGTTTGGAAATTTGATTCAAGTGGATTTTCAAAAGAACATAAAATAGTATTATAAACACCCAACATAGTCAAGAATATCCATTTATAGATAGGAATCTAGGGGTATCAAGCCCCCTCACAGAATGTCACACAGTCAATAAATTTAAAATCAATTAATCTGAAATTTCCAGCACCAAAACAACAAAAATGAAGAAGAGTATAAAAGGAAAGTCAAAATTAAAATAAATTACTCCCCTGATTGAAGAATCTTTTTTTTATAGTTTATCCAACACTAGCTATTTCCTTTTAACTTTGAGTGTAATCTATTGGTTTATTTTGTTAAAATCCTACAAAATGAAAAATATTAACATAATAATTAAATAGATTATTCTTATATGAAATAAAAAACCAGAGGTTGAGGTTATGTAATTTTTATCCAATAAAGTCCCAACATGCAGCTTCTTTTGATTTGATAATAAATGTGAACTCTTCACTTTTGTTAACACCACATCAACAACATTCTTTAAGAAAGATGTCCAAAAAGATCAAGAATATAAATTCAGTAGAAATAGAGAGAAAATGGTTAGAAATAACAGTACTTTATTCTTAGTAAAAAAAACAGAAACACAGAAAGACCATGGGCTGACACCCACGAAGAACTGAATTTAAATTCTTCAGTCAGATGTCAGTGAAAATCAGTTTTCAAGCATAA
Source organism: Viscum album (assembly GCA_963277665.1). Classification (NCBI taxonomy): domain Eukaryota; kingdom Viridiplantae; phylum Streptophyta; class Magnoliopsida; order Santalales; family Viscaceae; genus Viscum; species Viscum album. The sequence continues at coordinate 1,406,382,814 of OY728119.1, forward strand.
AGATGACATTCAATACTTTTGGCTACCCTTAAAAATAAAGTTTTATTCTATAACCATTTATCACCATTGGTCTATTTTATTCTCCAAAAATTTCAACCGCTCCATTCTTCAACACTCTAAGAATAATTAATGGTCCAGACCACATAGATTTCAATTTTCTAAGAAAGATATCAAGTTTAGAATTAAAGAGAAGGATCTTCTGTCCCACTTTGAATTTTCTATTTTGAATGAAAGAAATAGGAAAAATCTTTTCCCTCTCTTTTTAAATCCTATCATTTTCATAAGACTCTCTCTTAATCTCATTCATCTCACTATGTTCTTGCAACCTACTCTCTTCAGCGGTCATAAAATCCAAGTTTAAAGCCTTTATAGCCCAATATGACTTTTCCTGTAACTCCATAGGTAAATGAAAAATATTTACCAAATAATAACATGTAAGGAGACATACTAATTGGGGTTTTGAAAGAAGTTATTTAGGCCCATAGTGCCTCATCTAATTTCAAAGACCAATCCTTCCTAGAATTAGAGACATTTTTATATAAAATTTGTTTCATATCCCTATTTGAAATTTAAAGATTCCCGTGAAGATTGTGGATGGTAATGAGTTCCATTCTTGTGAAGAAATCTATATTTCTCAATCAAGGATTTGAACTTGTAATTTTTAAAATGAATTCCATTATTAGTGATAAAATATTTTAGCACCCCAAACCATGATAACATGTTCTTTTTAATGAATTTTATCACATTTATGGCTTGATTGTTGCGCAGTTCCACTACCTCAACCCATTTTAAAACATAATATACAGCTAATAAAATTGTATTCATTCCAATGAGATTATGGGAATGGTCCCATAAAACCCAAGCCCCAAACAAAAAAAATTTAAACTTCCCAAATCCCCTTATAAGGAGAGTATTTCTTTCAACCAAAATTACATAAACTTTGACACTTATAACAACTTACAACTAAGCTCCTAGAATCCTTGAACAAATAAAGCCAATAAGATCCATCTAGGAAGATTTTTTTGTTGTTCTTTCTCCTCCATGATGGCCACCCCAATGTGATGAGTGATAACATTAAAGAATGGACAATATCTAATCTTTGGGGACATGCCTCCAAAGAATACCATTATCACACATTATAAACAAGAGTGGATCTTCTAAAAGGTAGCAATTAAGTTCAGTAATGAATTTATTTCATTTTTATAGGTAAAATCTTTAGGTATGACTCTAATGGATAAAAATTTCACAAAAATATATATTAAGAATATTTCTTAATTGAAATAGTGATCATTTTTTCATCAAAAAAGTTGAGCTTATCTACCTTGGATCATCTATTGGGGAATTCGACACTCTATAAAAACGATTTTCCACTAAATATTCAGCACCTTGCCTGTACTTAATTTACAAATCAAATTTCTATAATAAAATTATCCACCTAATGAGCATGGGTTTTTCAACTTTTTTAGATAGAAAACATTTTGAGCTAGAATGGTCTATGAAAACTATAACTTTGGATCCAATTAGGTACAACCTAAAATTTTCTAGGGCAAACACAATAGCCAATAACTCCTTCCAAATTGTAGTGTAATTAATTTGAGAAGAATCTGACAACCTACTAGCATAATACACAACATGCAATCTCTTTTCTTTCCACTAGCCTAAAACTACTCTTACAACCACATCACTTTTGTCACACATAAGTTAAAGTGGAAACTTCCAATCGGGTGTAGTGAAGATGGGTGAGGAAGTGAGTTTCCCCTAAATATGATTAAAATATTCAATACATTTTTTATCAAACAAGAAAAGTTCATCTTTCTCCAACAGTGAACAAAGAGGACTAATGATTCTAGAAAAATCTTTTATGAATATCAGGTAAAAATTAGCATGGCCTAGAAATATTCTTACACCCATGAAATTCATAGGAGGTGGAATATTTTGAATGGCCTCTATCTTAGCATTGTATAACTCTATACCCCTCCTATAAACATTGGGATCAAGAACAATGCCTTTGGTAACCATGAATTTACATTCCCACTAATTTAGAAAATGATTCGTCTCTATGAATCCTTATAAAACAAGTTCCATAATTTTCAAACAGTTCATAAATATACTAAAAAAAATCCATTCAATAAAACCTCAATGATTCTCTCAATAAATTATGATAATATAGCAATTATATATCTTTTGAAAGTAGTTATCACACTACATAATCCAAAGGAAATGTAGTGGTGAGAAAATATCCCAAAGGGTAATCTGAATATCATTTTATCCTGGACTTCTTAGGCTATAAGGATATGATCAAAACCATAATTTCCATAAAAAAAGAAAAATTAATTTCTTGCTAGACTCTTGAGAAATTGAATAAAAAATGGAATTGGGAAATGATATTTTTTGTTGTTGCAGAATTTATCTTTCTATACTCGATACAAACTCTCCACTTGATAGAATTTCTAATTGGAATTTTTTCATTTTTCTCATTGGTAGTAGTAGTGAATCCTCTATTTTTGGGTACTACTTGAACAAAACTTACCCATGAACTATCAAAAATGGGATATATAATCCAATGATTAATAATCTTGATGACCCTATCTCTCACAAATTCTTTTATGTTTGGATTTAGCCTTCATTAACACTCAATACTTGGTTTATGATCAGGTTCCATAGGGATCCTATACATATATAATGAAGGACTAATCCCTTATATATCTAAAATGGTCCATCATATGGTATCTTTATACTTTTTCAACAAATATAACAAATTTTCCTCTTGGTTTTTAACTAATTCAGCAGAAACAATGACTGGCATTGAATATTTTTCACCATGAATTAAATATTTCAATTGAGACAACATATTTTTAAGCTCAATTTATGGTACCCCTTTACTAGAAGGGAGATTCTTGGGACTAGGAGATCAAATATCATCAACATGTTTCATAAAGTGAGTCTAAATATTTAACAAATTCTCAATTACATGTTTAGAAATATACTTTCCATCACTACTGTCCACAGTGGAAAGATCATTACACTCCATTTCCATCATTGATTTTAACATATCTTCTTTAGAAAATTCATTAGAGTCTTGTTAAATCTCTCCCAATCAAGCATCAAAATGTCCCTTTACTTTGTTTAATGTGTGAAATTCAACCTCAAACTCTCCTAGAATTTTTCTTGGTTCCAGAACAAAAATTTCATCTTCTTGATAGTTATCTAAAGCTTGAATATAAATGTTTTCTATTTATGGAAGATTACATATATCCTCAATTTTAAAACTTCTAGAATTTTTTAAATAATTAATTTTATCATCTACAAGAATTTATTTACCTAAATATTGTTTAGCAAATTTACCTTCTTTACTTAATGAGTCCTCAACTTAAAGCATTTCAATTATTGAATAGTTTTCACTAAATGTTGGTTCATTCACATTCATAAACACATGAAACTCTTCTACTTTCTCAAAAAACATGAAAATTATACTACCATTTACCACATTGAAAAAACTCCTCCATTGGATAAGAAGGTCCGAAAAGAATGATAGGTACTTCTTGGTAACACTTCTTTTTTAGGAAAAGAAATTGTGAAGGTAAGAAAAGATTACCAATGTCTACAAGAAGGTCATCAAAATTTCCTATGGGATGGGTAAAAGAGTGATCCACCATTTGTAAGACCAAATAGCTAGGATATAGTTCTCCTTATCCCAACTATTAAAATAACGAGAAAGAAATGAAATTAATTCTTTCCCCAAGTCACAAAGATAATTCAATTGACCACTATCCCTAAAGTTTAAGGGAATAGAAAAACTCCTTGGATATTTATCTTTTTTTGGGATTTTTAAAGAGTATCACTACACTCTTCAGTGAGGTTGTATGTATAAAAATATTCCAATTTTTTCTTATTTTTAAAAATTTTCTTAAAATATTTCAAATGCGATGGAATCTGAATTAATATTTGGATAAAAGGAATATTCACATGGAACTTGTTGAAAATCCCAAGGAATTAAATAAAATTAGGTTTTTTATTCTTGTATACTAATATTTTTGGGAAAAGTATGGATGTTTATTTTTTTAAAATAGCATTCATTTCCCTTAATTATTCAGAAAAATTTTCATCCCCTTAATTATTTCTCAGTTTAGAGTCGTTTTCTTCAAGATTTTTAGGAGGAACAATTTGATTTACTTGATTTACAACAGTGCAATCCACATTTATAGATTCAGTTTCACCCAGATTTTTTTTTATAGATTCTCCCAGATTTTTAGTTTGAACTTATCTAGGGTCAACACTAACCTCCTCTTGAGTTTTTAAACCACTCATAGTGACCACAACCATGACACACTCTTTGGGGTTTATTTTAGTTGTACTTGGAAAATTACATTTCCCCTTACCGCATAATTCTCTACCCATTTGACTAAATCGAGTTTAAGGATTGGTGATTATAGTTATATGTTTATCATCTTTAAAGTCCATCCTACACATAATTTGATCCATTTTATAAATAAATTGTCTCTCAAAATAACCTTGGAAATTATAATTTTCAACCCTTTTTTGGTTTTGAAATTATAGTTTGATCTATTATATAAAACCAGGTGGTTGTTGTATGGTCATTTATTTCTCTTTACATGAAAGGTTTGGATGAATTATATAACCAAATTTGTTGTTTTTTGAAAATGGATAATCCATATCATGAAATCTAGGAATGTAGACATTGAAATTAGCATCTTCTTATGTTTGTGCAAGAATGTCTTCTTATGCATGTGAAAGAATTTCGATGTTTGGATAGAAATTACTATTTTGACCAAACATCCCACCTTGAGAACACTTCTCTATAAGTGATTGATTTTTATTTTGATAGCCCACTTATTTTACACTTTGTTTTTCATTTTGGTTCATTATATATTGAATTTGATCCTTTATTTTTGCTATTTGAGAGTTCACTTCCATATCAAAACCAGTTTCATTTCTTCCTCTATTAACTCATATGCACCAAATATGATGTCAAAACAAGAGTTGCATGCATGGGTAAAGGTGCGCAAGGAACTTTCACTCAGATTCATCCAGGTCTATAAATGAAGTCTAACCCCTCCATTCGAAATAAATTTTCCAATTATGATTTAGTATTTATGACAGGAGAAAGAGTTGCATGCAGAAGAGTTATGCATAGTAAGTATATTGAAAAGAGTGTTCCTTGTGTCTATAAATACAATTTGAAACTCATGGTATGGTTTTCAAAATATAAGGGATTCATGAAAGAAATATTGTGAGAAAATCATAAAAAGTTGCGTGCAAGTATAGTTGTTTCGCATAAGTTATCGAGTTGTGAAACTAATAGGTTTTAAATATTAGGATTGTTTGATTAGTGATTTCAAGTGAATCAATTCAGGACTATGGTTTAAGAAGAGTCTTGTGATAATCAGGGATAAAGACTTCAATGCCAATCTACTGAAGAGACCTTCAAGTTATTAAACTGGGTAAGACGTCACCCAAAGTAGTGAGTTAGGGAGAGTCAATGGATGTGTTCTGAGGAAGAAAGTATCATATCCCTAAAATATTGTAATGGAAGTTTACCTAGAATAGTGTGACTATGTATAAACTTATGTATTACACAACTAGTGAATGTTAGTGTATTTTTTTATGATCGACACACTGTCAGCATATTCTCCTTAGATTAACCCTTAATGGAGAACAAAGTAAAAATGATGTGTTGTATCTTTGCATGTGAATGTTTAATTACTATATGATTCCATCAAACATAACTAAAAATTTCATACCAAAGTGGGAACAAGATCTTTCACTTTAAAAGAAAATGTTGACACACTGATTCACCCCTCCCCTCTCAGGGTGTTCTAGGGTCCTACAAGTTGTATCAGAGGGTACAAGTTTTTTGAGTTAAGTTTACCCTTTATTATTTTCATGAAGAATTTAGTGAATGTCAGGGGAGTCACACCTATTTGAATATGATGAGTTTAAATTCATCAAATTCTATTTGGGAAAAATAGAAAATATATACGAAGGTGATAATAAGGTGAAAGAGGCCAAACTCCGTATTTTTCACAATAGGATCAATGATCTAAAAATTCATCATGATGAAAATGCAGATACCTTTTTTAACCAAATTACTGAAATTGTTGGAGAAATTCGAGGACTTTGGGAAGAAATTAAAGATTTTTAAATTGTGAATAAAATATTAAGAAGAATCCCACCTTTGTACAATCCAAATGTTTCATCCCCTGAGGAAAGGGATCTGTCTAAACATTCTATTGATGATCTTATAAGTAGTCTTATGGATTATGAAATTAGAGTCAAACCCAAAGATGCATAAACTTGAGTAAGCAAGGAAATGAAATTCAAATCCATGAAAAAACTTGAGGTTTCTAAAGATAGTTTTGATGAAGATAATGTGTAAGATTAACTTATTTCTATTTTTTCCAAGAAATAAAATAGAGGAAAAGAGAGATTTGGAGGAAATATTCCTCTGTCCTATTTTCAATGTGGTAGAGTTAGCCACATTTCCTCTCAATGATCAATAATTTTGTATAATGAAGAAAGTAAAGCAAGAATAATACTGAAGCTTCAGAAAAGGTTTCCTTAAAAGGAAGACTTCAAATCAGGAAAGAAATTATAGAGAAATATATTCTTCTCTAAAGAAGAACAAGATGATAATGAAATTTTGGAGGATGAAGAACTAGAGTTTAAATATGAAACCCAAGAATCTATGATGAATACTATTGAAAATATGGAACCTCAAAATATAAAGGTAACCACTTGATTGGTTTTTTTGATCTTAAGGTGGAAATTGATGACGATATTAATAATATTGAAATCCAAAGAAAGAGAAATAGAAAGATGAGAGCCATTATAGAAGAGTCATCAGAGTATGCTGATCAGCTTGAAGTAGAAATTGATCAACTGGAAGAAGGGGTAGAAGAATTATTAACAACTCTTGAAATTTTAGAATATGTTTTGGAATTTAATCTCAAGATTGAAGTGAAGAAAAAAGTTATCAATGACCTTACATATAGGATAAAGGATAAGGCTAAGAAAGTTTAGGGTCTTGAAGAAGAAGTTGTTACTCTAAGGAGTAAACTGGAAATTGAATCCAAATAAAGGGAAACAAAGAAGAAAATATAGTTTAGAATATTCTCAGATGAAGAGCTATTAGAAAGACTAAAACCTGATTTTGAAGAATTAGAGAAGTACTTGAATGATTACAGACCAACATGTATGAGAAAAAGTATAATTGGATGTGATGGTCAAACATAAATGGCTATAAATGGGACAATCCAAAATAAAGAGAAGTAGAAAGTTGTAAATATGAAAAAGTCACCTGATGTCCTAAAAAATAAATCCTTAGATCAAACAAAAAAGGGAGATGAAAATTATCCTTAGGGATCTAGAGATGATCTCCAGTCAAATACTTTTAATAAAGAAGGGGATATGGGGAGGAATATAAGTGAGGATACATTTTCTCTTATGAAATGTCTATTATGTGGCTTATTGAGACATACCATGTCATAATGTGAAGAGGAAAGGAGATATCTTATTGGGTAAGTGCTCGGAAGTCAACAAAGGAGAATAAGACCATATCCTTAATCATATAGAAGAAATAGTTTCAATGGATATTGTTTTCACTATTCTAACAATGGCCATAAAACTATTTGTTTTAAGAAGAGGAAAAAAAATAACATTACCTAAAGCACTCAGAGAAAAGTCAATACCCACCAACTAGGTGGAGTTTCTATTTAAAATAGGTATTATCCTCTAAATAAATTATATGAGTACAATGAAACCATGAATGTTGAAAAGAGATTGTAAAGTCTATCTTCATTCTATACTCAATCAAGTATCTCATAGAAGGAATAGAAGAAAATCAAGAAATCAAACCTTGATCTCAAATCTAAAAATAATAATAGCACCTAGATTATTGATAGTGGATGCTCATCCCATATGACGAGAAATGAAAATTTATTGATGAATGTTAAGAAAAAGTTTGATGGAATAGTGAGGTTTGACAATGATGGTGCTTTAAAGATCAAAGGTAGTATAAGTAATGAATTTTTTAATGATGGTCTTAGGAAAACTAAAGTTCTCTATGTGAACGGTTAGTGTCAGAATCTCATGAGTGTGAGTTAACTTTGCGACATGGGGATGATAGTGACATTTAATCAAAAGGGGTTCACTTTCAAAGGAAAGACAGTTAATTCTATCATGAAAGGATACATAACAGATGGAAATTTATAGTAGGTTGAAAATAAAGAGAACATTTGTTACTTAATAGTTAAATAAGAAGAAAACTTGTGGTACCAAAGGTTGGGTCACATTAATCAAAAGAGCATGTAAAAGATATATAAGTTGAATATAGTTATTGAAATTCCCAATATGAAGTGTGAACAAGAAAAGACATGTGATTATTACATATGAGTAAAGGTGGTTGATAGTTCATATTAGCATAAGAACAAAAGGGAATCAAATCTTCTTGAACTCATTTATACAGACATATGTGATCCAATAATTGTGGATGTAACATATAGATAGTGGCACTTATTTATTTTTATTGATGATTATAGTATAATGAAATGTTTAATGATTATGCAAAGGAAACAATAAGTCCTTGATTACATGAAGGGTTATTATCTAATTTCTAATATTAAATATGGATACACAGTCAAGATTATATGATTAGAAAAATGGAGGAGAATACACATCCATTGAATTTTAAGATTACTTGTAAAAACATGGAATAAGGAATGTGGTCGTTGTAGTGAGAAACCCACAAAAAAATGGAGTTGTTGAACACATAAATTGAAAGGTGAACAATATGTCTAGAACTATGTTGATTGAGAGTCATATTTATCATCATTATTGGAAAACATCTATTCAAGTAGCAATGTAAACAAGAAATAGAAAAAGAGTTTTTATTTGAGAAACCAAGACATCATATGGGTTATGGTATAGAAGAAATCCCTCACTAAAGTATTTTTGTTTTTGTTTTTGGAAGTAAATGTTTCATTTGAAGCAATGAAGGAAATCAAGGAAAGTATAGTGATGTTGTAGACAAGGAAATATTTGTTGTATATTCAATGAAGACTAAAGCCTACAAATGTTAAAATAATTGTATTGGAAGATTTGTGTAAATTAGTGATGTTAAGATCCTTGAATATCAATCCATAAATACCTCAATGATACCATATGATGATATGAAATAAAATTAATAAGATAGTGGACATGGGAAAGATTCAAATATAGAAAGATTAAAAGGCTTGAAAAACATTCAGGGATCATAAAATGATGATGATTCAAAAGAAGAATTAGAAGAGTAAACAATGGATAAATAAAAATCATTAGAAACTCATATGAGAAATAGAAGAGCATAAATTGATAAATCCAACATCATTAAGGATTGGACAAAACCCACAAAAATAAGGATAATGAGGAATGAATCACATTATTCCTTTTTATTAATTGTGGAAAAAACATCATTTGAAGAATAAAGGAAGGAAGAATCATGGTTTAAGGCCATGAACGAATAAATAGATCAAATTAACAAGAACCGAACATAGGAACTTGTCAATAGAACTAAAAATCACAACGTTATTGGAAAAAATGGATCTTTAAAAACAAATTCTATATGTAGGGAAATGTGGAAAAAAACAAGGCATTATTAGCATGTAAAGGCTATGCATAGATTGAAGGCATTGATTTTGAAGAAAAAATTTCTCCATTATCTACACTGCATTTGACCAGGATTTTCCTAACAATGTAAATTTAGAGAGATTACAATGTTTATTAGATGGATGTCAAAATGGAATTCTTAAATGAAGTTATTAGAGAATAAGTATCCATTGGAAATGATGAGACTAAGGTTTATAGATTAAAGAAGGCTCTCTATGGTCTTAAAAAGGAAAAAAATGTATGGTATTCTCAACTCTATACTTATCTGATGAATCTCTAATTTAAAAGAAGAGGTTCCAACCATAATATCTAGGTAAAGAATTCATAGAAAGATCAATTTATTGTTTTGGTATATGTGGATGATATTATTTTTGGTAGAAGAAGTCATGGATAAGTGGAATAATTTTCTAATCACATGAAATTAGAATTTAAAATGCCTATGATTGGTGAACTCACATACTTCTTGGGGGTGCATGTGATTCAAAACAAGTATTACAACTTCATTTCTTATGATAAATATGCAAGAGTGTTGTTGAATAAATTTAACATGCATGAATCTAAACCAATGTTGACTCTGATTATGGTTGAGATAAAACTTGGAATGTATAAGGAAGAGACATATGGGTATCCCAACCTATACAATAGAATCACTGGAATATACTTTTTTTCATAAAGAGATAGTGGATTATCAGTTTTTTCTGATGCTAACTGTGCTGGATATGTGGTGGATAGAAAGTCCACAAGTGGTGGAGCATTATTCATTGGTAATAAATGTGTGGGTTGGTTGATCAAGAAAAAATAAATCACTTATCTTAGTATGAATGAAGCATAGTATATCTCTATTATAAAGTCTTTAACTTAGATACTGTGGAAGAAGAAAAAACTGACTGATATTGGAGATGAGGTGAAACATCCAATAGTGATTCACTATGACAATAAGAGCACGATCAATCTTATGAAGAACCTGGTTCAACGTTCTCATACAAAACATATTGAGATCAGATATCACATCATCAAGGAAAAAGTTGAATAATGTGTGATTAAAATAGACCATGTTCAAACTGATGACCATGTAGCTAACATTCTAACTAATTTGTTGGCATCATAGGTATTCAAGAAACATTTATTTAAAACCAATGTTTGGAAACCTACCAGTGCACAAAGAGGTTATGGTTGGTCCCCTATTTCCATTTTTGTCAAATATTTTAATATGTCTATATAATTAATGCATGTTTATGGGAGAGATACAATCCATGGGGATTTTTTGTAAGATCTAAATGAAAAAATATGGGTTCTTTGGGTTTATTTCCAATAGGGTAGAATTAAAAAATTCAATGTTTCAAAGGTTTTTTGGTTGAAGGTTTTTGAAAAAGTATTCAATGGTTCTTTGACATGATGAGAATTAGGTGTTATGAGGAAACAACATGCAATGTATCTATTACGTGATAATAATTAGGTGTTATGAGGAAACAACATGCAATTATTCTATGACACCATGAAAATTAGGTGTTATGAGGAACCATTTTATTTTTCTCAGAGCTTAGATTGGGAATCTTTAAGTATTCCAAAACATGAGAACCCAGTTCATGACTCCCATCTTGTTTTATACACCTATATTTGCTCACATAAACATATAGTGTTGGATGAATTGTCTCTCTCATTTCAGGTTTTTGTTTAAGGATAGTGAATTATTGAATTTATCTCACAAATTGCCAACAAATCCAAAGGGGAAGACTACTGAAACCAAGGCTCTCTATAGCTAGTAGATGGAAAATGAGTCCAGTTTTTATTTATTTCCAATAAAAACTTCATTGATCAAGGAGTTTACAAAACTAGTGTTTTTATAGTGTAAATGGATTTAGTGTTAAATATGGCATTGATTTCTGGTGTTTTCCAAATTTTTTGATCTAAAATTTGGAGGATGGATAAAGCTATTTTTGACCAAGGAATTTTCACAAAAGGATGAAGGTGAATAGAAAATTTTAACACAATTGATGTTTTAGGACCATCCCAATAAAATATGGAAAAGGCATGGGTTGCGTGCAAAAGGTGAAATTGTATTAAAGATGAGTTTGCATGATGCAAGAAAACTGTGTTCCATGGAAGGGGACAAGACTATTACATGCCAAATATGACATCAATATAAAATTTGTGCACACAAGGGAAGGAATGAAAAAAACTAGTGCACATGATCACCCATGTTTATAAATAGGTATCCACCCCTTTATTCAAAGTAACTTTTCCAACAAAGATTTAGTATCTCTACCACATAAAAGAGTTGCGTGAAGAAGAGTTAGGTAGAGTAAATCTTCCATGAAGAGTGATCCTTGTGTCTATAATGACCAATTAAAACTCATGGATTGGTTAAAAAAATATAAGGGTTTCATAAAATTAATATTTCACAACAATCCTAAAACTTTGTGCGCAAGTACAAGTGTTTCGTGCAAGTTCTTGAGTTACACGACTAGTAAGTTTTGGATTTTTTGATTAGTGATTTCAAGTGAATTAATTTAGGACTATGGTGGAAGTAGAGTCTTGTGATAATAAAGGACAAATAATTCAATTCTAATCTATGTAATATACCTTAAAGTCATTAAACTAAGAAAGTCTTCACCCAAAGCAGTGATCTAGGGAGAGTTGACAGAAGTGTTCTGAGGGAGGCAGTGTTCTATATCTAAAATATTGTAAAGGAAGTGCATCTGGAACATAGTGAATGTGTATGAACTTCTATATTCAAAAAATAGTGAAGATTAGATTATTTTTTTATGACCAAAACACTTTCATTATATTCTCCTTGGGCCAGCCCTTAGTGGCGAACTAAGTAAAACTCTTGTGTTGTCTCTCTACCTGTGAATGTTTAATTACTATATGATTCCATCAAATAGGTTTAACAAGTTCCTAAAAACATTGAAAACATATCCATTTATTTAAAATAAAAATTTGGTATCTTGATTCACCCCTCCCCTCTCAGGGTGTTTTGGGGTCCTACAATAATTTCCTTCATCAGATTGGTCAACCATATTTTCTCCTGAGGAAGAAAAACCTTCATATAAGTTATCTATAAAGAGATGAGATGGGATTTGGTGATGGGGAAACTGCCTAAAAAGTTCTCTAAATAAATCCCATGACCCAAGAAAGACTTCTCCTTCCTGTTGATAAAATAAATTGATTTTTGTTTGAAGTTTTCCCTTAAGTATTTATGGACATAATTTTATGAAAACAATTAAAGGTAGAATTGCTCCCATTTTTCAAAAATATTTTCTTTTAAACCTAAGAACCAATTATTTTCATTTCCATTAATGAAATTGGGAATCACCCTTATACTAAGATCATCCTCATTTATTCCTTTCATAATAAACTATTTCATAGTGTTATAAAATTCCCTAGTGAAGGCTAATGAATCTTGATTAAGTAAATCATTACATAAAGAAAACATCAACATATGTGACTATTTAAGCTCATAATTTTGGGCCCTAGGTTCCAATATAATGTAAGCTAGATCACTAGACACCCAAGGGATTTCAAAATCCACCATTCCAAACCTATCAAGGTTATCTTGGATGATTATATCTTTATAGTTCAGTTTATTTTTAGTATTATTTCTATCTCACATATTTTATATTTAAATTTTGTTTCATTTCTTAAAAATCTTAAATATATTTGTATTTAATAATTCATCAGATCTAAATTTTGATAATTAGAACATGTTTACATTAATAGCTGAATATTTTCAGCACCATAGAATAGAAACAAATTTTTTTAAAATTTTTTATTAATTTTTTTTGATTTTTTTGTAATTTTAATTTTATTTTTGTTTTAAGATTTATTTCTGGATGCACAAAACCTTCCCCACAAATGGGAAAACAATATGATGAAAAATTCATTTATTAAATAAAATTTTAAACCTAAAACTACTAGTTATCAGTAAGAAATGTATCAATTCCTCACAAAAGGCAGATTGAATGTGCAGTCCAAGAATGATAAAAAAATAAACAATATATATATATATATATATATATATGAATTCAATTGTGAAAAATATTTTTAAGATAAAAAAATATGATAAAAATATGATTTTATATTTATGAAGTGAAAACAGATGAATTAAAGAATAAGTAAATAATATGAACAAGATTTAAAAGAAAGAGGAATTTCAACTTCTTTGTTTAAAACTATTTTTTCAGTCATGGTAAAATGATTGCATTATCTTCTAAAAAAATATTTTGAAGAATATTTTTCACTAATAAAAGAACCTATAGATGGATGATTATTTCAACTTTCTAATTTCAAGAAACATCCAAATGTGAATTTTTGAAGAAATCACTATCAAAATAATCTCACTAAAAATTATGATATTTTAAAAACAATTTCAAAAAACATAGGAAAATTTTACAACTAGCATCAAATTAGCCATAAGATTATGATGTATCATAAATGATAATGAAAAGAAGTAAAATAAATAACCAATAAATTTTATTCCCCAAGATAATTTTTAACCCAACAACCATGATTAAATATATAAAATTACAGTGTAAGAACATCAAAAACAAAGGAAGAAGAAGATGATGATGAGTCTTCCCTTGGTCTTATGATACTGATGACCTCATGCACTACTCCGCATCTTTTATATTTTCTCATATACTAAAGTTTGTATCCATCAATGAAATAATTCCAAATTTTTTATATAGTAAATTACTTTTACTTTCCTATAAATGCACTGAATCATTTTTCTAAGTTCACTTGTCAGTCATCAGTGCTGGTATATTTTTCCTTTAGCCTTATACCAAAATTTTTCACTTTAACTATTCCCTCCAACAAATCTTAATACCTGCACAATCCATTAATTTCTCTATAAGGAATCCAATATAAAATTTCAGCACAAATTAAAATTCCACATGTCAATTAGTTAAAACTAACTCTACATAATAGTACATTCTACTTTATCATGAACATTTGTTATTCATTTAATTAAACCAGTTTCAATTATGGAAGCCTTACCAAACCATTAAAATAAGACTATACCTCACCAAACCATCATGAGGTGGAAAAAATTTCACTACAATAGTATAAAAAATACCCTTCATGCAATAGGAATCATCAACACAACTGCAATATTTAGAGAAAACAAGGCCCCTTCCACCAAAATGTAACTTGAAAAGGAAAAAAAGGACCAAAAATATAAAGCACCCTACAAAAAGAAATGAATCATCAGGTTGATCATGGGATGAGGTCCAAAATCCAAAATCATTCATCATCAAAGCTTTCTTTTAGGGTTTTCAAATTTATTCATCAATAAAAATTTGATCAAAATTCTTCATTGTCTTCTCAAGTTGATTGAAGCCAAAGTGACCCTGTTTCAATCTATCTTTTTTAGATCTGAGTATGGGTGAGTTCTTAAATGGGATTTGATACTTCATTCATTAAAAAATTTTGGTTGGATTGTAGAGTTTGTACATATATTCTTAAACATTACAACATCATGCTTTAAATCATTTTTTTGTCTAAAAGATTATACAATATGGACCTCATTATAGCATGGCTCACGATGAAGCTTCTCCATAGTTTTTTCGACAACCAGATGAAAAAATTGTCCCTTGTTCATTTTATTTAAATCTAATCTGCATTGAAGACTTAGTTACATCATTTGTTCTCAGTCAACTTCATTAGAGCTCAGTACTCATTCGGATTTGGGAATAATATTGGGAGGTGAAACACCTCAGGTTTGGAGTCATCTTCATCCAAGACATCCTCAATTCTTCAGAGGTGAGGGTTAAGTTGACATGAATTCATTACCAAAATACATAACCAAAGTTGGATTCTTTATAAAGTACCATATTCCCCACTTTTGTACTTAAAATGATTGAAAAAATATTTTTAAGAAGAGTTGAATTTGTTTCTCTCCTTAATCTAAAATCCTTTTTTTCTCATGTTCATGTTTTAAAAAAAGTCTAAAATATTTTCTTAACATTATTTAAATGTTTTTTTAAAGACATACTTACCCATGATTGAATTTTTAACAAAATTTTTGAAAGTAATATTATACGGTTTTATAAATGAGGTATTTTTTAAACTTTTTACAATAGTGTGAAATAATTTCTTTTTTAACTCATATGAAATATATAGAATTACCCGACATCATGACCACTCAATTCTATGAATCTTCTTTTATATGTTTCCATGGTTATTTTTATGGAAATTTTTTTCTATAATATTTTGGATTTTTTTTTGATTTTGTAGGAGTGATTTAAATGTTAAAAGGATAATTTCTCATGAAATATTCCATGTAATATTTTAAAGACATTTTAATCAATGATGAAAAACTTTGATGTTATGGAATAATGCTAAATTATGTATATGTGTCTCTCACATATGTACCTATCTTTTTATCCCTTAATTTCCTAGTGTAATATGTGCCTTATGTTTGTCTCAAATTCCTTATTTAAGAAAAATCTTTTCTATTATGATATGAGGTAATATTATGAAACCCATTTTCTTTCTAGGGTTATTTTTTTCCTTATGATTAATTTTCTTATATGAAACACATATTCATGTACATGATATGAAGGTGATGGGTGAGCCAAGAATTAGATATACCTCCATTATATTGGGTATTTTTTTAGTCTCATGAGATGTTATATATATGGGATTATGGAGTGATCCTAATCTAATATGGGACTTCAACCACCGTGTGATATCATCTTAGTGGTTTTCCTTATGTTTATTTCATGTTTTATGTTGTTTCCACATTTAAGGCAAAGACCCATAATTTTATCAATGGAATTCCCCTCCGTGTTTCATAAAACACATACATCTAATAGGGAACCCAATAAAAACATTATTCTTATAAATTAATAATGATACATTAGTCATCAAATAAATAAATAAATAATGAAAAATATTATAGTCGGACAATAAATAGAAAATAAGATAATAAGAATGCAAAAATTTGGATATGCTCGATCCACTAGAATGACCACACTCATGGAAAAAGATGTAGAAATAAAAAATAATGTTAATAATATAATATTATTTTTAAATGTAAAAATATATAAACATTAGATAAAGTATAAGTGAATGAATAATGAATTAAATAAGTGGTATTTATAAGAAACTAACATGACCATTATAAATCTGACCGCTTAGAATAGTAATCTATCCACAAGAATAGTAACCTCACCTATAGAATTATAAAATAAAATTTAGGTGTATTATAAATAAATAAATGATATAATAATATCATGGTATAAGTAAATAAATGCTTTAAAATGATAAATTAGGTGTTGGTATTTCTATAAAACGTAAATGTTTATTTATAATTTTAGAATTAATATAATGATTTAAAATAAAAGTCTTTTTAATAAAAAAAATCATAAATTAATATTATGTTTTATTATAATTATAATATAATTTTATGTGACCTTAATTAATTTTTCAAAGGGTCAAAAAAATTGATTATAATATTAAAATCAGTATTTTTCGAATAAATGGTTATTTAAAAAAAATTTAAATTTATCATATTTTTCAAATTATTTTCCTAAAATGGATTCCATTTATGAAATATATGTGTTTAAAAATTGTTAGGTTTAATTTTTTGTATTTTTTCTAAAATTTCTAAATTTTTGGTGAATAGTGAAATATAGTAATTTACGGTATTTAACATTATATGACAAATACATGAATTTTTCTTTAATAGATGATGTAAAAATTCATTAGTTAAAACTATACTAAAAACATTTACTATATTTATTCATAATAATCAACACTATTTATATACTTAAGAAAAAATAATTTACTAATGAATATAATAATAAAAAACACCCCTCTCCTCCCCTATAAATACCACCCTTCACCACCCCTTCTCAGCACACCTTCTAAGACATTTATATTGTCAATAATCTTAACAATTCCCTTACCAAGCCTCTTCTACACATCCAATAGCTACTGGTCTCAACAAAAGACCAATTCCAAGTTCCTTAAGGGGTCTTTCAAGGAGGTGATATTCAAGGGGTAACTTTCTCTAACCATCTCTTTTAATTTGATTTCTTATGCTAAATTCTACTCAAAACCTTCATCCATAAAAGCATAACAATATAATTTTTATACTATAATTTTATATTCCAAATGGAATAGATTGAATCTACCACTTTTCTCATTTCCTCTTATTCAAAAAAATTAAACCGTTGTCCAAATTATGGCGGTTAACCGTCTTCATGGATAATGATTTTTCATTTTTCATTACCACATTCAAGGCTGGTCATAAAACCATTATTATGGTTAAATAATATTTTATTATGTATTTTATAACTTATTTTATGTTTTGGAACTAATATATAAACATGATATTTTGAAAAACAAAACTAGTTGAAGATGGTCAAAAAAACCACAAAAAATAAACTGAACAATTATCATTAATGTTTTATCAAATTAATCATCCTCATACCAGAAAAATGATATATAGGAACATTTAAAATTATGTAATTTCGTTAATACTATATAATTTCACTTCTTTAAAATTATTCCCATTTTACAAGAACTTTCATAATTTTACACAAGAAAACTGGCCATGAAACCAAGAAATGATTTCTCCCATAATGGAGAAATTGAACCTTATAACTCCTCAAAATGGACATAAATGAACTTAATAAAATTATAAAAAATAAAATAGATATAAAATAGATTTTAAATTAAGAAATTAATTAATCTAATTGGATTATCTAGGATAAGAAGTGCAAGTGCAGAACTCATTTGGACATAAGGTTAGGGATCTTTCTGAACCTCCATATTTGGTTTAAGTTATGTTCTCCCTCTACCCGCCTCAATTTATCACATAATTAATCTTATATAATTAATCTATATGCTATATATATGTCTCACACATATATACCATGTTTATTTAATCCTTCTTTTATGGTGATATACATGTATTAAGGGTTCTATTCTCAATTCCATTCAAAAGTTCAATTAAAGGTAACATCTATATTTTCTTTGTCTCTTTTAAAGTAATACTCAATGAAATGTTTTAAAACTTATATAATATATAAAAACACTCCTTATTTGGAAAACCATTTTATTTCACTTATTGTTTTAGGTAAATTATTATTCTCTTACCCCTTTTAAAAACACTATACCTCTTCTCTTAAAACAACGCTTAAGAAGAACATTTCCAAGGTTACTTAAGCACTGTATTTACATATTTTAACTTTATTTGGACATAATATGTCATGATATATGATTATTATTATTTTTATTAATATCCAATTATGATTTAAATCCACTATTTATTAGATTCCATTTTTATATTTTTCTTGGTTATGCCTTATGACATGATTATGATGCCCATTTTTTTCCACGGGTAACCCTTATGTGTATTCTTTATGTTTGATTATTTATGTGGCACACATATGTATGAACATGTTATGATGGGTGCACCCAGATAGTGCTCCAATTCATTGGGTAATGTTTAGTTTGATGAGACATCATGTATGGGATTTAGGAGTAAACCTAATCTATTATGGGACTTTTTCCACCATGTGATATAGTCTTGGAAGTTATCTTTGACTCATGTTTATGTAATGTTATATATTTCTTCCACATTACAATATTTCTATGATCATATGATTCTATGTTCTATATGTTATATTTCTATATGTTTATTCATGATCCATACCTTTTATGTTATCATGTTATTACTTCTAACTCATGTGTTATGATTTATTCCTATGTTTATTCCCTTACTAGGATTTTAGCTCATCCATTTCATTTATGTATTACCCAAGTTATCCTTATAATTTCCTGGACCCTCATGATCCATCCCTTTTCCAAATTCTAGGGTCCTAAGGGGTCGCACCTCGTTCGGTGTGACCGATCGGCGCGACCGATCGGTGTTATCCACCATTATCGGGTTTTCCTTCTACAGTTTTTCCCGTAACACCTCTTTTAGGACTTTTTGACCTTTTAAGGTGTTTCAAGGCCATTTTAACCCATAATTAATATCTAAAAATCCCGAGAAACCTCCCTATTAAATAACAATTAATTCAGTCGTGTGTAACCACCCAACCACATAGTAGAACCATGATCCGACTTCCAAGGCATTTAAATTCCTTATCTTATCTAATTATCATGCTAGAAATTATTCTTCTCCCTCTTGGATAGTCTCCTCCTTTTCCTTGTTCATTCGAAGTCCTTTCTTTTCCGAGGCAAGTGTTTCACCTGTGCGGGAGCCCTACGAGTCACGCTTCCCCTGTTTTTGCGCGCGTGGAGAAAAACTTCGATCTTTGATCAACCAAGTAGGGATTTTCTCCTTCGTCTCTCCTTTATGTGTATCATGAGGGGTGGGAATGATTTTGTGTATGTGGGAATTGATGAAACTTAACTTAACTAAGATAATGAATGGAATTTTAAAGAATGAAAAGGGGGGTGTGATCGATGTTCTGCTGTACTCCTTATGTTGTTATGTGTTGTGAATTTTACAGGCCTATGCTCACTGAAAATCATGGACATTGGTGGTATTTCTCTATGTACTAATGAAAATTGGTTCTTCTGAATGTTTAAATAACCATAACATGGAATTGGTTAATTACGTATACTCGGTTAAATAAATTGAAAGCACCAGGATCAACTCTTTTCTATGATAACCCCGGTTAAAGCACAGTGGAATTGAAACCATGAAGTGTGTTAAATATTTTAAATCTGAAAATACATGCATGGGCCTGCCTTGTGTTGGTGGTATCGGTTTGGTTGTTTCTTTCACAGGCCGATTGCTGGGGTGACACGGGTGGGGATGGGATCCCCTGTTGTTGTACTTTCACTGGTTGTGGATTTGAGGCTGTGTGGTTACTCTGCTTATATCATGAATTGGGGTTGAATCCTCTGTTGTTGAGAGACCATTGGATCCTGGATTTTGGGGACTTTGGGCTGTGTCTTGGGGTTTTATTTGGTTCCAGTACTTCGAGGTATCTCAATTATCCCTTTGTTGTTGTGACTTGCAAGAGAACCGGGTGTGAATGCTTAAATTTCTATTTGGCTGTTTCTTTCCTTTTTGGCTTGTGGTTATTCCTGTTAGTTTCCCGGTAGTGTAGAATTTACCTAAACGAGGTTATTTGAACATGAAAACAGGAACAGTTTAAATGGGAATTGGTTTTGGGAATGAGTTGTGACTTGGCTGCGAGTGCCGTGACATATTTTGTGAATGGATAGTAACAAGGGTGTTTGTGCTTAGGTTTTGGAATCCCTAGGTTGGGATGAGTGTTTTTTACCTATACATATAATCTGTAGCTTTTATATTTCTTATTCACGCCCCACCCAAGCTGAGAACTTAGTGCTGAACACCCCATTTCATGGGGAGGGTGTTTTTCCCAGCACTCCTATGAGTGGCTGGTTATTAGCTCCTTTTCTGATCCCTTTCCCGAATAGCCCAAGACTCTTCGGGAAGGCTGTGATGGCCTGAAGTCCATTATTAGCCCAAGAATATTCGGGCATGGTAGTTGTGGTGGTTGGCCCAGGTATTTGTGGGCAGGTTGTTTCCCAAGTGTATTTGGGATGAGGCCCAGGTGTCTTCAGGCATGGCAGTAGTTGTTTTGGACCAGGTGTTAGCGGGCATGTTGTTTCCCAAGTGACTTCGGGATGAGGCCCAGGTGTCTTCGGGCGTGGTAGTAGTTGTTCTAACCCAGGTGTTTGCGGGTGTGGTTATGCGTGGTGGTTGTGGCCCAGGTGTCTGCAGGCAAGGTTTGGCAGTGGGACTGCGGTGAGGTTATGGACCAGGTGTCTATGGGAGGGGTTTGGAAGTGGGAATGCGGTGAGATTTTGGCTTAGGTGTGTGCGGGCGGGTGTGGCAGTGGTACTGCGATGAGAATGGCGGGATTGGTCCGATGCGTAGGATGTCTTCAATAACCAGTGGGAAAGTGGCGCGGGGTACCCAAACATTGATGTGCTATTATTATATGTTACTTGACTTGCGTTATTTGGGGAGCGTGCCTTGGTGAGGTTTGGGTGGATAACTTTTCCTTGTTGGATGTTTGGTTATCTCTTTTTCCACGGGGCATTAGAATGTCTCCGCACTTGTGCACAAGAGTCTTTGGTTACCCTACTGAGTATACTTTTATACCCACCCTATGTATATAAAACTTCTTTCAGGTTTCCACGAGGACTTCAGGGATCGTGCGAGACCGTACTAGCTCAGACCTTGGGGCAGTTGCTGCTGTCATCTTCTTTTTCTTGGTACTTTATCTTTGGAGTTTTTGAGGCTTGTATTATTTACTATTGAACATGAATATGGTAATGGGTTACTTTTGTCTTTGCCTTTACTTTAATCTTTGGTATTGTTGTGGTTACTATCTTATCTGTCATTCCTATAAAAATAAAAAGGGTAATGCCTTCCATTTTTTGTGAGATTCTATACCCTTGGTGCTATTCGCCACTCTGGGACCTATTGAAGGCGGGTTTCAGGGGTCATTATCTCTTCTTCAACTTAAATAAAGAAGGGCCTGGTAATCTGCTGACCCTTCCCTCATTTTGGTGAAGGCGGGTCATGACAGAATGGTATCAGAGGAGTGAGGTTGAGAGATAGGATGGAGTCTAGAGTTAGGAACAGTGTGGATTGCATAGAATGGTAGGGAAACAGTGTTGGGTGATCTTGGTGCATGAAATAGGACAGGGAAGACCGGCCATGACATGGGATTTTAGGGCCCCCCGTGATCTGATGCAAGGACTCTATACCTACCGAATGACCAAGTGAGGCTACACTGATTGTAGGGTAGAGGACCTAGGAAAGGAACATGAATCATAATGACTTGTGTTATCATGTTTCAGGGTGTTTTGGGGATTCAAAAATAAATAAATAGGTCAAATAAAATGTATGAAAAATATTCTACACTACCCAGGCTTAGGAATTCTTTGTTTACCTTGCAGCTATGGCACTTGGGAGACGACCACGAGTTGTGCGGGCGATCGAGGCTCAGAAGGTTGACTCGGCTGACCGACAGAGTGCTGACCGAGAGGAGGTGGATGATAAGTGGTAGATGACGCTTCGTGATTTCCAGAGGAAGACCCTTGGGAAGTATGAGGGTAGCACCTTAGACATGGATACAAAGAGCTGGCTGAGGAGCTAGTGATAGCTTTCGGCTTGATCCGAGCTCCGTTGGAGTACTGGGTTCCTCTGGCCGTAATCCAGATGTGGGGAGTGGCATTTTAGTGGTGTAATCTCTATCTACGGGATAATAGAGAGGCTGAGGTGACATGGGCTGATTTCGAAAAGGCGTTTCGGGTGGAATTCCTCTCTTCTACGATGAAAGCTGAGAAGAGGCAGGAGCTACTCTCCCTCCAGCAGGGGGGTATGTCAGTGAGAGAGTTGGGGATCAAGTTCAAGGATCTCCTCTACTTTTCTCCAGACCTCTTTCCGGATGAGGAGTCTCGGGCGAGATGTTTGGAGGAGGTGCTCCGACCTTCCCTCCAGTACGATGTTACCCCCTCCACCTTATCAAAATACTTAGAGGTGCAGAAGAAGGCTGAAGTGGTGGAGAGGATGCACACGCTGGGAGGTGTATCACGAGAGGGGATTCAGTTAGTCCAGTCAAAGGGAAAGGCCATCAGCACCAGACCTCCAGCATCGGGACCCTCTAGGTTCCGACCAGAAGGGAGCATGCCTCATCAGTTCCAGTTATGATCCCATGGCCCTCGCCCTTTCCCTTCAGGCCCAGGGTCGAGATGCTTCCTCTGCGGGAGCCATGAGCACCTTCAGAACTAGTGCCTAGATAGAGTTAAGTATGACGGAAGTGGGTAGGCCCAACACTCACCTCAGTAGCAGCAGCTTCTAGCTAGGCCCTTTCAGTAGCAACAATAGGGGCAGTGAGCTCCCGCTCCTCCGAGGGAAAACGTTACTGGAAGAGGCCGCCCCCATGGTGCTCCTCAGGGACCTAAACCAGGGCGTGGTCGGGGAGGTGGCTGACAAACGAGAGGCAGAGGATCCGGGCACGGGCAGTTTCACGCCGCGGAGCCAGCGGTTCCAGCAGGACTGGAGGTCGTTTGAGGTACGATCAGTTTGTTCAGTACCCCTGCTTACGTCTTGTTCGATACAGGAGCTTATCACTCCTTTGTTACACCCAGTCTGGCCCGTGCTTTGGGTCTATATGATGAGATACTTCTAGATCCCCTGGTGCTAATCACACCAGTTAGAGGTCAGACTGACTTGATATATGTTTGTTGAGGATATAGACTAACGATAGGGCCACATCGGTCAGTCAGGGACCTCCTACTATTGCAGATACAACCATACGATGTCATCCTAGGCATTGAATGGCTGTTCTCTGTATGTGCCATTATTGACTGATTCCAAGGAAGGGTTGTGTTTTCAGACTTAGGCGGTCGATGTGTTACTTTCACTGGTGAGCGGGGTGGCCAGAAGGGCAGCAGGCGAGAGGGACCCCTCCTATCCTTGTTAGCTGAGCTATCGGTGGAGTCAGCGGATGTAGAGATGGTGGAGGTACCAGGGATTGTCAGTGAGTTTATGGACATCTTCCCTGAGGAGGTGACGACTCTACCCCCTCGACGTGATGTCGAGTTTGGGATAGACTTGCAGCCTGGTGCTCGTCCAATTTCGATGGATCCCTACCGGATGACACCTTCGGAGCTACGGGAGTTGCGGATTCAGATTGACGATCTGATGAAGAGGGGTTATGCTTGACCAAGTGCATCACCGTGGGGTGATCCAGTCTTGTTCGCAAAGAAGGAAGATGGTGGTCTAAGGCTGTGCATAGACTATAGGAGGCTGAATCAGGTAACAATCAAGAATCGCTACCCTCTTTCGAGGATAGACGATCTTTTCGACCAGCTGAAGGGGGAAGGATGGTTCTCCAAGATCGACCTGCGGTCTAGATATCACCGGTTGAGGGTGAAGGAGGAAGAAATCCTAAAGATGGCCTTCAGGTGTAGATATGGGCACTTTGAGTTTGTGGTCATGCCGTTCGGCGTTACAAATTCTCCAACAGTATTCATGGGGCTTATGAAATCCGTCTTCTGGGAGTATCTTGATCGGTTCATAGTAGTGTTTATTGACGACATCCTGATCTATTCAAGATCAGAGGAGGATCACGATGAGCACCTGAGGAAGGTTTTATAGGTCCTCAGACAGCACCAACTCTTTGGGAAGTTGTCGAAGTGCATGTTTTGGACGCGAGAAGTGCACTTCCTTGGGCACGTAGTGTCCAAGCAGGGAGTAGTGGTAGACCCATTGAAGGTTGAGGTGGTTGTTTCTTGGGAAGCACCCAAGAACGTGGCAGAGGTTCGTAGTTTCCTTGGGCTGGCAGGTTACTACCGGAGATTCGTGACCAACTTCTCCCGAGTTGCAGCACCTTTGACAGCTTTTACTAAGAAGGACCAGGCCTTCATATGGGACGAGCAGTGCAAGGAAGCCTTTAGCTATCTGAAGTAGAAAATGGTTAGTGCCCCAGTTCTAAGGTTTCTAGAAGAAGGGGCAGCATATGAAGTATTCTATGATGCTTCAGGGCAGTGCCTCAGATGTGTATTGATGCAGCGGCAAGGGGTGATCTCTTATGGGTCTAGGCAGTTACATCCCCAGGAGCGTAACTATTCCACCCATTATCTGGAGCTTGCGGCGGTCGTGTTTGCACTAAAGTTGTGGCAGCACTACCTCTCCGGGGAGTGCTTCATAGTCTTCATCGATCACAAGAGATTGAAGTATGTATTCTCCCAGTGGGGCCTAAACTTACGACAGCGAAGGTGGATGGAGTTCCTCCAGGACTATGATTTTGAGATTTCCTACACCTCAAGGAAAGGAAACGTGGTGGCTGATGCCTTGAGCAGGAAGTCACAGAGGGATGCGGTCTGAGAGTCGGTGGATGCTTGGAGGGTGATGGAAGAGTTGGCTGCCCTGCACCTGGATGCGAGGATGGATGTTGGTAAGGGTTTCCAATATCAGATGATAGTATAGTATTCTCTATTATGCTATGTGGAAGAGTCTCAGTGGGGAGACCCATCGAGTGAATTAATGCGTGACCGGGTTATCCAAGGCAGTGCTCCGGAAGGGTGGATAGAAGATGGTTAGAATGAGATGCTATTATGAGGTAAGTTTTTCATTCTGGAGGCGATGCATGATAGAGTCCTTGGTGAGTTCCACGGCTCACCCCTGGCAGTGCACCCAGGAGTTTACAAAATGTGCTAGGGTTTGAGGAGACAGTTTTGGTGGCCCAGGGAAAAGCAGGCGGTGGTAGAGTTTGTGACCAAGTGCCTAGTGTTTCAGCAGGTGAAGGATGAGCACCATGTTCTAGGTGGTTTGTTGCAACCTTTAGATGTACCGGAGTGGAAGTGGGACAACATCTCTATGGATTTAGTCACAGGGCTACCCAAGGTTCAAGGAGGGTGCGACGCCATCTAGGTAGTAGTGGACCGGTTGACGAAATCGGCTCACTTTCTGGAAATCAAGGAGTCGAGTGCAGTGGACGCTCTAGCACAGAGGTATGTGGATGAGGTGGTGCAGTTTCATGGGGTTCCAAGGTCCATAGTCTTGGATAGGGATGCATGATTTACCTCACGAGTCTAGAGGGGTTTACAACAAGCTTTTGGCACCCAGCTGTGCCTTATCACTGCCATCCAACCCCAGACAGATGGGCAGACAGAGTGCACCATCCAGACCTTGGAAGATATGCTACGAGCATGCATCCTAGACTTCGGGGGATCATGGGTGTGACAATTGGCTCTAGTGGAGTTTGCCTAAAACAATAGCTAACACTCTATCATCAGCATGGATCCGTTCAAATCTTTGTACGGGAGGCCGTGTCGCTCACACGTGTGCTGGACAGAAGTTGGGGAGGCAGGTGTTCTTGGCCCGGAGGTGGTACAGAGCACAACGGAGAAGGTGCAGATTATACGGGAGAGGATGAAGGTGGCTCATAACCAGCAGAAGTCATATGCGGATGATAGGAGAAGGCCCTTGGAGTTAGAGGTCAGGGACCATGTGTTCTTGAAGGTATCCCCTTGACGTGGACAACAATGGTTCGGTAGAGAAAGTAAGCTCTCTCCCAGGTTCATCGGAACCTTCGAGGTATTGCACCGGGTTAGCGAGGTCTCTTATCAGCTAGCATTTCCACCACAGCTACAAAGGGTGCATGATGTCTTCCATGTGTCCCAGCTTTGTCAGTATCTGCACGATGATTCGCACGTCCTCGACTGGGGAGAGCTAGATATCGAAGACGATGCAACCTTCGTGGAACGGCCAGTGATGATCGAGGGTCGTGAGGAGAAAGTTCTTTATGGATGAACCATCCCATTGGTTCGCATGTTATGGAGGCATGGTGGGCTTGAGGAGAGTACCTAGGAGAGGGAAGTGCAGAGGCGTGCCCAGTACCCGAAGTTGTATTGAGTTTTATCCTGTTTTGTTAGTACTTGTTTGCTATGTAATACTTTACCTTGTTGACTATGGATGTGCAGTTTTATTTTTCTATGAATGAGTGTGAAGTGTCCTAAAGGATGGGGAGGGGAGGACCTGATTCCTAGTTAGGATGCATTAAAATGGATGCGCCTAAACCCGTACGGGTGAGTCAGTGCCGCCCAAAGTGGATAGTATCTTAACACGGAGGAAGGGAAACCCCCTCCCACATGGCCGGATGGTTTAATATTTTGTTTTGCATGGTTTCATGGGGAAATGAGCGGTAGGACGTCCGTGATTGTTCAGGAGATAAGGTGTTCCTATGTCAGAGAGGTTCACTCCTGAGAGGTATCTTCTAGGGTGGTTGTTTGGACCCCCCTCTTTCCTTCGAGTCTGGTTCTGGATTCTCGAGGGCGAGAATAGTTTGAGAGGTATCTGATGTAATGGACTGGACCCTCATGATCCATCCATTTTCCAAATTATAGGATCCTAAGGGGTCGCACCTCGTTCGGTGCGACCGATCGGCGTGACCGATCGGTGCGATCGATTGACGTGACCGATCGGCGGGACCTATCAGCACGAACGATCGGTGCGACCGATCGCCACGACCGATCACTGCGACCGATCGGTGTTATCCACCCTTGTCGGGTTTTCCTTCTACAGGTTTTCCCGTAACGCCTCTTTTAGGACTTTTTGACCTTTTAAGGAGTTTCAAGGCCATTTTAACCCATAATTAATATCTAAAAATCTCGAGAAACCTCCCTATTAAATAATAATTAATTCGGTTGTGTGTAACTATCCAACCATGTAGTAGTACCATGATCTGACTTCTAAGGCATTCAAATTTCTTATCTCATCTAATTATCATGCTAGAAATTCTTCTTGTCCCTCTTGGATAGTATCCTTTTTTTCCTTGTGAGTTCGAAGTCCTTTCTTTCCCGAGGCAAGTGGTGAACCTGTGCGGGAGCCCTGCGAGTCGTGCTTCCCCTGTTTTGGCACGTGTGGAGAAAAACGTCGATCTTTGATCAACAAGGTAGGGATTTTCTCCTTCGTCTCTCCTTTCTGTGTATCATGCGGGGTGGGAATGCTTTTGCTTCTGTGGGAATTGATGAAACCCAACTTAACTAAGATAATGAATGGAATTTTAAAGAATAAAAAGGGGGGTGTGATCGATGTTCTGCTGTACTCCTTATGTTGTTATGTTTTGTGAATTGTACGGGCCTATACTCACAAAAAATCATGGACGTTGGTGGTATTTCTCTGTGTACTAATGAACCTCAGTTCTCCTGGATGTTTAAATAACCGTAACATAAAATTGGTTAATTACGTATACTCGGTTAAATAAATTGAAAGCATCAGGATCAACCCTTTTCTGTGATAACCCCAGTTAAAGTAAAGTGGAATTGAAACCATGGAGTGTGTTAAATATTTTAAATCTAAAAATACCTGCATGGGACTGCCTTGTGTTGGTGGTAGCGGTTTGGTTGTTTCTTTCACAGGCTGATTGCTGGGGTGACATGGGTGGTGATGGGATCCCCTATTGTTGTACTTTCACTGGTTTTGGATTTGAGGTTGTGTGGTTACTCTGCTTATATCATTAATTGGGGTGGAATCCTCTGTTGTTGAGAGACCGTTGGATCCTGGATTTTGGGGTCTTGGGGCTGTGTCTTGGGGTTTTCTTTGGTTCAAGTACTTCGAGGGATCTCACTTATCCCATTGTTGTTGTGACTTGCAAGAGAACTGGGTGTGAATTCTTAAATTTCTGTTTGGATGTTTCTTTCCTTTTTGGCTTTTGGTTATGCCTGTTAGGTTCCCGTTAGTGTAGAATTCACCTAAACAGGGTTACTTGAACATGAAAACAGGAATAGTTTATATGGGAATTGGTTTTGGGAATGAGTTGTGACTTGGCAGCGAGTGCCGTGACTTCTTTTGTGAATGAATAGTAACAATGGTGTTTGTGCTTAGGTTTTGGAATCATTAAGTTGGGATGAGTGTTTGTTACCTATACATATATCTTTAAATTTTATGTTTCTTATTCATGCCCCACCAAAGCTGAACACTTAGAGCCAAACACCCCATTTCATGGGGAGGGTGTTTTTCCCAAAACACCTATGAGTGGCTGGTTATTAGCTTCTTTTCTGCCCCCTTTCCCAAATATCCCAAGACTCTTTGGTCAGGCTGTGATGGCCTGAAGTCCATTATTAGCTCAAGAATCTTCGGGCATGGTAGTTGTGGTGGTTGGCTCAGGTGTTTTCGGGCAGGTTATTTCCCAAGTGTCTTCGGGATGAGGCCTAGGTGTCTTCGGGTGTGGAAGTAGTTGTTTTGGCCCAGGTGTTTACGGGCAGGTTGTTTCCCAAGTGTCTTTGGGTTGAGTCTCAGGTGTCTTCAGGCATGGCTGTAGTTGTTCTGACCTAGGTGTTTGCGGGTGTGGTTACGCGTGGTGGTTGTGGCCCATGTGTCTGTGGGTGAGGTTTGGCAGTGGGACTTCGGTGAGGTTATGGGTTAGGTGTCTGCGGGATGGGTTTGGCAATGGGACTGTAGTGATATTGTGGCCCAGGTGTGTGCGGGTGGGTGTGGCAGTGGGACTGCGGTGATAATGGAGAGATTGGTCCGATGCGTAGGATGTCTTCAATGACTAGTGGGAAAGTGGCGCGGGGTACCCAAACATCGATGTGATATTACTATTTGTTACTTTACTTGCATTATTTGGGGAGCGTTCCTTAGTGATGTTTGGGTGGATAACTTTTCCTTGTTGGGTGTTTGGTCATCTCTTTTTCCACGGGTCATTAGAATGTCTCCTCACTTATGCACGAGAGTCTTTGGTTACCCTACTGAGTATACTTGAATGCTCACCCTACGTATATAAAACTACTTTTAGGTTTCCAGGAGGACTTCAGGGATCCTACAGGACCATACTAGCTCAGACCTTGGTGCAGTTGCTGCTGTCGTCTTCCTTTTCTTGGTACTTTATCTTTGGTGTTTTTGAGGCTTGTATTATTTACTGTTGAACATGCATATGGGAATGGGTTACTTTTGGCTTTGCCTTTACTTTCATATTTGGTATTGTTGGGGTTTCTATCTTATCTCTCGTTCCTATAAAATTAAAAAGGGTAATGCCTTCAATTTTGTGTGATATTATATACCCTTGGCGCTGGTCGCCACTCCGGGACCTATTGAAGGCGGGTTTCGGGGGTCATTATCTCTTCTTCAACTTAAAGAAGGAAGGGCTTGGAAATCTGCTGACCCTTCCCTCCTTTTGGTGAAGGCGGGTCGTGACAATCCTATCTAGTTATAGGATATTAAAGGGAGTTAATATCTCATTATGATGATTAATAGAATGATTATTTATTATAGTTTCATGTTTTCTAAATGTGTACCATGTTTTCCAAAGACTTTATACTTTTAGATCCTTGGTTTGTATATTAAGGATAATTATACTAAAAATCATATAAAAATATGTATAAAAGGATTGGGATGATTTAATTGGTATCATATCATGGTTTATTTATTTTTGGGTATTGGGACATGAAAAATTTAGTAAAAACACTTAGGATAGTTCAATCACCGTGGATAAACTATATTAAAACATATGGATTCATAAGTTAGGATATAATTATCATTTATATGTTATTCCTTATATGTTCATTTTTTCATTTTTATGTGATCATTATTTAAGTATTCCATCCCTTAATTTTACATTATTTATTTTCCTTAGTTAGTTGTAGGAGATAGAAGAACCCGTGCTAAAAACCAATGTGATAGGCTATGTGATGATTTCTCTAATGAAATTCCAAATCTTATGGGAATGAGAGATCATAACTTCATGAAAGTACTAGATCTACTGGATCAAGTTATGAATAATAACTTTAATAACATTGAACTCCATCCTTCTCCTATGAAATATCAAGTTACAGTAGAATACTTTATTTTAAAAATCCTCATATCTTTAGTGGATATTTTGATCACCTCATTATAGAATGGTTGATTAACTCTATTGAGAAGATATTATTTTTCCCTTAATGCTCAGAAGAAGATAATGTCATAATGGTGGTCTATAATTTTGATGGAGAGTCTGATCAGTGGTGGAAACTAACCAAAAATAAAAATTCTAAGGTGGAAATTGATTCCATGGATTAGGATGGATTCAAGAAAAATACTTTTCAATAAATATTTTCCTCAAAATTATTGTATTAAGATGGGGAGGGAGTTCCTCAAACTGAAGAAAAAAGAAGATGAATATATTGGGACATATAAGGAAAACATTACAAGGATTTCATAATATTTCTTTAGTTTTTTCATGAACACTGAAAGAAAGTTGGATCACTTATTTAGTGGATTAATGCTGAATCTAGGAAATGTCTTGGTGATTTCAGACATTGATAAATATGAGAAGATTGTCCATCGGTCCCTTAAGGTTAAAAAGATATCAGAGAATATAATTTCTCTCATGGGATTGAATATAAAAAGGGGAAAATAAAGTTTAATATGGTTGGATCAACAGATAAATCCCATGAAGGGAAGAAAAACCAACATCCCACATGTTAAATGTGTGGGAAGAATCATCCTTGGAACTTTCTAAAGGGAATTGGGAGATGCTTCAAATGTAGAAGAGAGGGTATTAAGATAATTATTATTGAAGGTATTTTACAAATCCCACTAACAAATAAAAAGAATAGAAGGCTTAGATCAACACTCAACTTGTAATTCAATGTTTCAACTACAAGAAACATGAAAATTATATGGACTAATTCCCTAAGATAAGGGTTATCAGAGACAATCAACAATAACAACCTCCAATGAAACAAGGAAGGGAATATTATATCACTACTGATGAGGTGGATCCCAAAAATGATGTAGTGATAGGTACACTGGTTATTCATTCATGAATAGAGAATATACTATTTTATTCTAGATCTACACATTCTTCCATATCTTGAAATTTTAGTAGAACTATTCATACACCACCTTAAAATATAAAGGATGAGTAATCTATGAGAACAAAAAGTGAGTAAATTATTACATCTAAAGTATATAAGTCCTTCCCAGCTATTCTTTGTGCATTGAACCTATTAAAAAATATCTTATTACTTTGGTAGAGTTTGATTCTATATTTGGCATGAATTTACTATCATTATATAAAACTAACTATAAATATTGGGAAAAGGAGATCACTCTTCACATCCTAAGGCATCCCTTAATTCTATAAAAGTGTTAGGAGGAGGAAGAATCTACTTAAGAATCATTATATTAATTATGGATATTATTTCTTTATAAGAAATCATTTCTAGCTCAAATTATTGAGACAAAGTAGTGGATAATGCTTGAAGACATGCCCATTGCATGGGAGTACATTGACGTGTTCCCTAAATAATTGGATGGTCTTCCTCCTGACTGAGTGGTTTAGTTCTCAATTGATCTTATAACTGGATATATTTCTATATCAAAGACTACTTATAGGATGACCACTATTGAGTTAAAAGAACTGAAGAAGTAGTTACAATAGAATCTAGACAAGATGGCCACTATTGAGTTAAAAGAACTGAAGAAGTAGTTACAATAGAATCTAGACAAGGGGTCTATACTCCTGAATGATTCACCATGGGGTGCGCCAATCCTCTTCATCAAGAAGGATGGATCAATGCACCTCTTCATTGATTATCATGAGCTTAAAAAAATCACGATAAAGAAAAATCATACCCTAAAATGGATAAATTAATTTTTTAATTATCTATACAGGGATATGTATTTCTCTAATATGGACCTTTAGTCGGGATATCAGCAATTAATAGTCAGAAAGTAATATATTCCCAATAATACCTTTTGAACAAGGTATAAACACAATGAGTTCATAGTGACACCCTTTAGAATCACTAATTTTATATTAATTTTCATGGACTTAATGAATATAATCATTAGAGATTACCTTGAAAATTTTGTTGCAGTATTTATAGACGATATTATGATATACTCCAAGAGTAAGGATTAACATGAGGAGTATTTGAATACTATTCTAAAGACATTTATAAGGGAGAAAATATATGTAAATTATAGTAAAAGTGAGTTATGGTTAGAGGAAGTATCATTCTTGGGGAATGTTATCACCAACAAATGAAAATATGTGGACCATTTTAAAAAATGAAATTGAGGAGAGGCCCATACCAACATCTGTAACTGATATACATAGTTTGTTTAGTCAATATGGGTATTATTGATGATTTTACAGGAACTTCTTGTGATTTTAAAACCCACTAACCAAGATAAATTTGGAGGCAGTAAGGTTTTTATGGACCAGGGAATATTAATACTACTTCAAATAGTTAAAAAAGTGTCTTATCAATGCACTAGAACTGAGGAACCTTTATGATAATTTGTTTTAACAAAGTTTTTTTTGGTTTACAATTAACCATTTTTTAAATGAAAGTTTTTGTTATTCAATATCAGACCCAATCCATTGTAATGAGTTTTCATAAGAAATTTAAAAGTTTCTAAATGTTGCTTAATCCAAATAAAAAGGGATTGAAATGTTTTATCCTTAAGAAAGTTATTTTTTGGAAATGGTTTTTAGACTCAGTTTATCAGACCAAGAAGCATCAAATGAAAAATTGGATAGAAATATTAAGTTTTTGATCAGATGAAACATCAGTCTCAGGTCCATCGGTATGAAGTTCAAGATCCATAGAAAAATTTATTTTTTAGAAAGGTAGAAGTTTCTGAGCAAGGAAGTCATAATTTTACTGAAGATTTTTTAAAGAAGGTAGTGAATTTAGAAGTTAGAATGTTTTAATAATTTCTAACCTCAAATCATAAGATTATTTAATGGCCATGAAGTTCTCAAAAATCATGAAAAAATCATGATAAAATATTTTGATGAAATATATGAATCGTAAAATTTGTATCAGTTCCAGAAACCTAGAAATAGAAGATCAGATCCAGAAGTACCAGACTGAGAAGTTTTCAGAATTCAAAATGTGTAAAGACTGATGATTTTTAAAAAATTTCAATGTTACTGAGTGGATTCATTATTAGATGCAGAACATCATAATGATAATGACATCATAATGGAAATTCCATAATTATAAAGATTATAACCAAAATAACTTTAATAAGAAAGATCAATCAGATTAGGAACAAGAACTGATTCATCAAATGAATGTGTCACACTGATAACACATCGAATACAGAACATTAGACTAATCATAATTGAGGATAGCAATCCATAAAAGGGAGATCGGTTATGAAAATAAGTGAAAATTGTAAAAGAGTTTCATTTTCTTGAGAAGAAACAAAGGGAGAGTTAAAGTTTGTGATCATATAATATTATGGTGCTAATAAGTAATCTACTGAGGAAGTTCATCATAATGAGCTATGAAAGAATACAAATCATAATGAAATGAGAAAGAAAGGAATATCATAATAAGCATAAGAAACTAAAGTTGAGGAAGTTTCATCATAATATAGTTGAGAAAGATATATCAGACTAAAGATATGGTAGGAAGGAATATTAGATCCAAGAAAAAAGATATAACCAGTTCACCTAATCAGGCTGAAGAAAATTAAGGAAGTTAGAAAATTATTAATTTGGAAAATACTCAATAATATACTAGAATATTTATGATGGGTTTAAGTGGTTAAAATTGAAATTAATTTATGTGTAAATCTCAATGTTTTTAAATTTTAGGAAGTAGGAAATATTTTCAAGTTTCCCACCTTTTCCATTATAGGTTTACTATAAATATTTTCTCAGACCATTCATTCACTATAACTTTTTATATAGGATAAAAAGGTGGAGAAATGAAAAATTCAAGTGAAATTTCCTTCCAGAAAAAGATCTCATTAGAATATCATACATCCATTGTTTTTTTACTAGGCTGAGAAACATCATATTGAGAAGATCATATTGAGTCGATTGAGCTTAGGAATATTAGATTGAATTTTTGAGCTGATTTTGAGAAGTATAGATTGAGAAATGAAAGATAGTATTGAGTCCATCAAACTGGGTTCATAGGACTAAAGAACATCAGAATCATGTCCATGGATCCCAAGAACTTCTTTATAGTAGTTTGAACAAAGTAATTATTCATTTATTGTGGCTCAATGTTTTTTATAAAATTTTATAAACTGATCGGAGTTAGAATAATTATTCATATCCGGATATAGATGATGTCTAATTGGAGTTGGAACAATTTGTATTTACTTCTTCTTAATATTGAATTTATATAGACCCATGGGAGTGACTATGTAAAGAATATAGGTTCTCAAACTGAGGCCTAACCATGTAAATATTATGTGGTTTCCTTGATTTCCAACCTTTTCATGCATGAGTATTTACTAAATGTTTATGAAGAAATTAATCTTAACAGGTTGTAGGAGTTATGTTTTAAAAAGTATTAAAACTTATAAAAATTAAACAACTGATTCACCCCCCCACTTATCAACTGTTATTTGAACCTTTGGAACTTCAATTTGTATCATAGGTAAGGTTCACTTGTTAAATCTTTATCATGAGTAATATCAATTCTATCAAAAATAGATGAATTATTATATTTTATGGAAAAAATTATTATGGATAGAAAAGTAGTATGATTATTTATCTTCTATCTCTTAGATATAATTTGTTTATTCTACTAAAATTGGTTGTCCACCTATTGAGACAGACTCCCTGATGATTTTTTCTGATAAGATAAATATCAAATTTTATGGAAAAGATAGAAATTGTATCCTTACATCCTTATCAGAAAATGTTTATATAATATCGATGGGTCTCAAAACTTCAAAGTGTACGTGGGACAATGTGGACAGTATTTTTTAAGGGAATAATAATGTGAAGGAAGAAAAGCTACAAATATGGAACAATATATATGAATACATCACAATAAGAGATAAAGAAACTATTGATGAATAATTCACTAGAGTAAATGAAATTGTTTACAACATAAGAGGATTCATAGATGTTCTGGAAGATTCTAAAATTGTGAAGAAATTTATGAGAAAATTTTAGGAAATATTTAATTATATAATTTCCTCTTTAGAAGATAAGGATGATTTATCTCTTGATGAATTGCATAAAATTCTTGTTGCTTATAAAATAAGGAAAGATCTAATTTTCAAAAAGAAGATGAAAGATGAACTATATTTTAATGCCATGAGAAAAATGAAAATACAAGATATTAAATATGTTGATCCTTGTGACTTCAACGATAAAGAGGATGATGAGTTGAATGAAAAAATCATGTCTCTTATGTCTAATAATAATCAAAGATGAAGAGGAATGTATGGAGGTAAACTTCCTCTCAATTTTTTTGAGTTTTGTGGAATGTGACACTTTTCTATGAATTGTCCCAAGAAGAGTATTGGATAATATCGAGATGATTCTAATGAAAAAACTCGATGAAATAAGTAGAACAAAAGTTATAAATAAGAAAAGTCATCAAAAAATATAAAAATAAGTTTACTGGAAACAAGATAAGTATGTTAAGTGAGAAAGATGAATTAAACTCAAATGATAACAATTATTCAGAAGTTGAAAGTTTAGAAAAAATTTTGAACCTTCATTTTAAAAGTTGAGATGGTAAAATATTTCTCATATAGAAAATAAGGTGGTAAAGAATCATATACAGAGTATCAATTTAGAACAGAACTTGTTTCATGTCTTGAAAAAAACAAGACTCTCAAGAAATAAATCAGAGTAATAAAGAAAGATTGTGAAGAACTTACTAAAGGAAAAAAATATGTCATCAAGAAGGAGGAAGAATACATTCAAGAGATCTTAAGTTACAAACTATGAATTTTCGAACAAGGAAAGGTGGTTTAATATCTCAGTTAGAAGCTGGAAGTTATGGAAGAAAAAGTTAAAAAGTTTCAATACAAACTTATTGAGTCCAAAATTACCTTGAGGAATATAAATGAAAATTTCCACATGTCTTCAAAAGTAAAATCTCAAACTTTTAAAGTTAATAAGAGAACTCAAATAAAAAATCAAGTGAAATCCCCACCAACCAAAAATAATGTTTATTATAATTTTTCTATCATTTCAGGTTCTAGAAAAGTTATTGGGAAATATTTGGTTGAAAAAGGTTGTGAGAAACCAATTTCATCTAAAAAATATGAAAAACCATTTAGGAGGAAATATGGTCCATGTCTAGATATTGTTAAAGTAGAAAGAATTTATCAACCTCAAAAAGTTTTCTACAGATAAAGATATTAATTAAATAGAAAATCAATACATGATGGCTATTGTTGTTGTTGTTGAATATATGGACATAGGGATTAAAATTTTTGTCATAACTTGTCACTTCCTGGATGACTATTTGAACAATTTAAAAATAATAGTGGAAGAAGGATGAGTAACTTTCCTAAACCACAAGAAGTTAGAAAATAAAAATCTCAGGATGTTAGAAACCTTCCATCAAACAATAAATTTGAATGTATGGAAGATGTTTTTGGAAGATTAGATAAGGATATTCATCATACCAAAATATGCATGAGACTCATTTCAGAAAAAGTTTCTTATGGAAGAAAATAAAAGGAAGCTGGAATGAATAAAGTTAAAGAAATTTTTTTTGTTGCTGAGACAACATTGAAAGAAAGTAAAAGGAACGAACCATGGATATATGATAGTGGTTGTTCTTGATATATGAGATGTGATATAAAAACATTTAAACATGTTGAAATTCATGATCGATGAGTAGTTACCTTTTTTAATGATAGATCCTTAAAAATTAGAGGAATCATAATGGATGAGAATGAAGTAGAAAAGTTGAAATCTAACAAAGTTTTATTTTTTAATGGGATAAAACATAACTAACTTAGTGTGAGTCAACGTTGTGATAATAGAAAAGAATTTATCTTTTGAAAAGATTTTTATGCTATCAAAAGTGTGAAATATGGAAAAGTTTTAATAAAAGGATAAATAACTAGTGGGAATTTATTTCAAAATGACTTAACAACTTATGCTATATATGTTTTGAAGATGAGAATAAGTTATGGAATCGAAGACTTATTCCCCTTGGGAAGAAAAACCTAGAAAAAATTTATAAAGTTGATTATTTCAATTATTTTCTTGAATTGAAATGTTGATATGAAAATGTTTTTTCTACTTTTCAAAAAGGGAAGATGACTAACAAAAATCATAAGAGAGTTGAGATTCAGTCTACCAAGACTCTTGAGATTATTCATTATAGTTTAGGTAGAATGATGAGACATCAATCAATAAAAGTATATTTATACTTCCATCACTTTTATTTTTGATTTCAATCAGATGGAAAACATCATGTTTATGAAACATAATTCATAGGCTGTAGAGATGTTCAAGATTTTTTGAAAAGAAGTTGAGAAAGAAATGGGGGTTTATATAAATATTTTGAGAATAGATAATGGTACCAAATTCACAAGAAATAATTTTGAAACTTATCTAAGATATAATGGTATCAAAAATCAGTATAGTGCTCACTATACTCTAAAAAAATTGAGTAGCATAAATAAAGAATAGAAGTTTTGTGGAAATGGGAAGAAGTATGTTAGCATAATAAAAAATTTCAATGTTATATTGGAAACAAGATATTATTACTGCTGTACATGTTCAAAACATATGATTTTTGATATCAAAAACCAAATTTAATTCTTATGAAATGTATTATAAAAAAAACCTTTATTTAAATACTTCAAATATTTTAGAATTCCATTTTTACTTAAAATAAAAAATATTGATATGGAAATGTTTTATGAGAAATACGAGGAATGAATTTTTATGGTTTATTAAACAAATAGAAGAAGTTAAAAATGATAGAAAAAACATTTAAAAAATTTAGTGGACTCATATGATGAGAAAATAATTGAAAATCAAAATTACTTAACAAAATTTATTGAGAATGTTGAGGAAGACAAACTGGAGACTTCCAACGATAGTGAATGTAAGTCAAAAAATCCTTACAAAGATTTAGGAGAATTGTGTGATGAGAAAATTACAACTGGGAAATAAAATTTTAAATTTCCTACCTTATAAATACATTTTGAGACCAAAAATATTCTTGAGAATTAGAAGGATCAAGTTCAGACCAAAATAAATACGAGATTAGAAAATAAAACTCTACTCATCTAAAAATTTGAAACAAAATTTGTTTTAGAAGCTATTAAACACAAAGAATGGGTGAATGTTATGAATGAATAGTTAAATCATATTGAGAAAAATGAAAAATGGGAACTTGTTATACATCAAAGAAATAAAAATGTTATCAGAACAAATTGGGTTTAAAAAAAATTGAATAAACATGAAGAAGTTTCAATAAACAAAGATAATCTTGTTTGTAAAGGTTATGTATAGGTGGAAGGTATGGATTTTGATGAAACATTTTCACCTGTTCCAAATTTAAAAGAAATTATAATGTTTCTAGCAGTAGCTTCTCACCAGAATTACAAAGTATATTAGATGGATATAAATTCATAATTTCTTAATGTATTAATTTAAGAATAAGTTTACATTGAACAAACTTGTTTGTTTCTACTTGATAATGATGAAAACAAAGTTTATAAATTGAATAATTCTTTGTAGGGGATTAATCAAGATCCAAGTTCATCGTATTCTAAGCTATTTTTTTTTGATAATATTGAATTTTTCTGAAGGAAAAGTTGATTGTAACTTGTATGTGAAAGATCTTGACTCTGTAACTCTAATTTTAATTATTTGTATGGATGATATAATTTTTTCTAGGGATAAATAAAAAGTTTGGAAAGAATTTTATGAGGAAATTAAGAATAATTTTGAAATTTTAATATTGGTAGGATTAACTTTTTTCTTGGATTAAAAGTTTAATAAAAAGAAAAATAAATTTTATTATCTCAAGAAAAGTGTTCTAGGTAATTGTTAAAAAAGTTTGGGATGGAATAATCCAAACAATTTTCTACTAAAATATCTATTCTCACAAAGTTGACTAAATAGGAGTATAGAAAAAGTGTGAAGAAGAAAAACTTTTGGAATCTGATAGAAATTCTACATTACCTTACAATTTCAAAGATTGATATTGGTTATTCTGTGAATTTGTGTTCTGGGTATCAAAGTAATATTAAATAATCACATATATGGGCCTGAAATAGAATTCCAAGATATGTTAAAGGAACTAATTCACATGTGTTTTTATAAAAAATAAATTTTGAAATAAAGTTTCATGGTTATATTGAAACTGATTGGGATGGATATTGAGATGATAGAAAATAAACCTCAGGTGTAACATTTTTCCTGGGTGAATGTTGTGTGAGTTGGAATGGTAAGAAACAATGTTCTGTAACTTTAAGCATAGCCGAATCTGAATATGTTGCTACAAATCAATGTTGTACTCAAATGTTGTGAATGAAAGTTCAACTAGAAGACTTGGAAGTGAAAATTTTAAACCATTAAAGATACTTTATGATAATTAGAGTGCAATTGATCTTTTTGAAATTATTTTCCAACATTAAGGATCAAAACACATTGATATAAAGTTTCAATTTATAAAAGAGAAAGTTGATTCTGGAGATGTTATGCTATAATATATCTCAATAAAGTATCAAATAGCTGATATATTCATAGAAGCTATAATGAAATAGGGATTTGTGGTATTGAGGTTGAAACTTAAAGTTTAGCCTCCTCCCATTCCTTTCTAAACCACATAAGGAAGCACCCCCACTTTGCATTTGATTATGTTGACAAATGTGAAGAAAAAGTAACAACTATTTACATTTTAAGAGGTTTTTACCTGTCTTTTTTTAAATGAATACGAAGTAGTGGTTATCAAAAAATAGGGAAGAAAAAAATAATGGTGAGAAAAGATAAAGTGAGGGTAAGTTTATGTTTACATGACTGAATTTTTTTTATCACCGATGGATGAAATTCCTTAAAAAAATATTACTATATCTAGTAGTGTGGTGTCAAGACTCTCTTTTGAGAAATGATATGTTTTGATAAAATTTTAAAACCTTGAGTTGTTCACAAAATTTTATTTGTGAAAAATTTCTGAGAGTTCAAAAAGTTTTTTAATGAGGGTTGTCGAGAAATCCAAAGGGGGAGATTGAAGAACCTTTGTGATAATTTGTTTTAACAAAGTTTTTGTATTTTATAACAACTATACTTTTTGTAAAATAATTTTTTTCTTATATAGGATCAGACCCAATCCATCGTAATGAGTTTTAATAAGAAAGATGAAAGTTACTAAATGTTTTTTAATTCAAACACAAAGGGAGTGAAGTGTTTTATCCTTAAGAAAGTTTTTTTCTGGACAGATTTTTTAAAACTCAGGTTATCAAAACAAGAAGCACCAGAAATAGAAGTGGTTAAAAATATGATGTTGTTGTTCAAACACATCATCGATCTTAGGTCCAAAGGTATGAAGTTTAATATCCATCTTACATGGTGTTTTTTAAAAATTCTGAAGTTTTTGAGTGAAGAAGTGGTAATGTTGCTAAAGTGTTTTTAAATAAGATAGTGAATTTAGGAGTCAGTAGGTTTTCATACTTTCTAACCTTAAATAAGACAATGATTTTATGGCCATGAAGTTCCCAAAAATCATGAAAAATAACATAATAAAATATTTTTAAGAAATAGAAGAATTGTAAAGTATGTATCAGTCCCATAAACCTATACATAGATGATCAGATCCATAAGTACCAGAATGAGAAGTTGTTATAATTTAGAATGTGTAAAAATTGACGAAGTTTGAATTTTTTCAATGTTTTTGAGTAGAGCCATCATTATATGTAGAACATCATAATGATAATTCCATCATAATGATAATTCCATAATTATGATTATTTTAACTAGGATGACTATGAGGAGGAATATTAATCATATTAGGAACATGCACTAATTCATCAAATGAATACCTCACACAAATAAAACATCGGATATAGAAAATCAAAATGATCAGAGTTTCTTATGCTGATCCAACAAAGGGAGATTAGTTATAAAAAGAAGTGAATATTCAAAAATAGTTTCATTTTCTTAATGAGAAACAAAAGGAGAGTTTATGATTTTGATCGAATAATATTGTAACATAAATAAGTCATCTACTGTATATGTTTATCATAATGATATAAAAATGATAGGAAAATCATAATAAGCTAAGAAAGAAAGGAATATTATAATC
Organism: Viscum album; assembly: GCA_963277665.1. NCBI lineage: Eukaryota > Viridiplantae > Streptophyta > Magnoliopsida > Santalales > Viscaceae > Viscum > Viscum album. The sequence continues at coordinate 1,406,424,967 of OY728119.1, forward strand.
AACTAAGGAAACTGAAGCTAAGAAAGTCTCAGCATAATGATGCTAAGAAAGTTACATCAGACTAAAGCTATGGTAGGAAGGAAGACCAGATCCAAGAAATAAGATATAATCAATTCAATTAATCGGACTGAAGAAAATTAAGGAAGTCTAAAAAGTATGAATATGTAAAAGAATCAATAATATTCTAGAAAATTTATAAAGGGTTGAAGTGGTAAAACTTGAAATTCAATTATGCATAAATCTCAGAGTATTTGAATTTAAGGAAATGGGAAATATTTTCAAGTTCCCCACCTTTTCCATTCCAGGTTTCATATAAATAGTTTCTCAGATCATTTTTTCATTATAAATTTTCATGTAAGAAGAAAAGGAAGATTTTTGAAGAATTAAAGTGAAAGTTACTTCTGGATAGAGATCTCATTAGAAGACCAGACATCTATTTTTTTACCAGAATGAGAAAAATCATATTGAGAAGATCATATTGAGTCAAATGGACTAAGGAAGATCAGACTAAGTTTTTTAGTATATTTTGATAAGTGTATATTTGTAAGGTAATATCATATTTATTTGATCATATTGATTCAATTGGACTAAGTTTATTAGACTGAAGAACATCAGACTCACATTCATTGGACCCAGGAACTTTTGGGGTGTAGTTTGTATATAGTCTTTATTATTTTGTTGTGGATCAATTTTTTTTGTTATAAAACTTTGTAAATTTATGAGAGTTAGTATAATATTTACTATCGGGAGATATAAGGTTTCTAACAGGAGTTAGAACAAGTTTTATTAACTTGTTATTAATGGTGAATATCCATAGACCCATGAGAGTGGTAATGGAAAGAATGTAGGTTCTCACACTGAGTCTGAATCTTGTAAATATTATGTACTTTACTTTCTTTCCTACCTTTTCATGCATGGGTATTTACTAAAATATGATAAAGAAATTAATCTTAATAGGTTTTTGGGGTTAAGTTTTAAGAATTATCGAAACTTATAAAAAGTGAACAACTGGTTCAATCCACCCCTTTTCAGTTATAATTCGATCCATTGGAACTTTATGTACTTACACTATCAAAAAGTGGAGGAATTTTTTTTTGTATACAGTGATTCTTCAAAGAAAGTATTAAGATTTTAATATATTATTGATTATAATGTGATATCCTACTACTCAAGGAAGTTGAAAGTTCATAAAAAAAATTATCCCACGCATGATTTGGAATTCGATATTGTGACATTTAGTTTGAAAATATGGAGGAATTATCCCTATGGGTAGAAGTGTGTGATATATACTAATCACAAGAACTTAAAACAAATTAAAATAGAAGGATCATAATATGCGCCAGTGAAGACGGTTAGAGATCATCAAGGATTATGACTACTCAATTCACTACTATCCTGGTAAAGTAAATAATGTAGAAAATTATCTAAGTAGAAAGTATCCTGTAACTTTATCAATGATTAGAATTGAGAAATATCGAATCTTCTTATACTTGTGAAGGATGGACATGGGAATCATAAAGAACGGTACATCATCATTCCCTTCAGAATTAATTTCTAAACCATCACTTTTATATAAGATAAAGGGTGATTAATGAAATAATTTAGACATTAAGAAGAATATGAAAGCTATAAGAAAGGATAAATCCTCAAAGTTCAAAATTGGTAAAGAAGGAGTTGTAAAATTTGGGTCATGACTATATGTAACATCCAATATGGAGATAAAAAAATAGCTTCTGAATGATGAACATAGCCTTACCTTATCTATCCACCCAGGGAGTAAAAACATGTATCGAGATCTATGGGATAACTATTGGTGGGAAAATATGAAGAATGAGATTACTGAATATGTATAAAAGTGCATATTATGTCAATAAGTGAAGTCTGAAAGGAAAAAGTATAATGGAATGATGCAACCATTACCCATACCTACTTGGAAACGAAAAAAACTCTATAGAATTTATCACTAGACTTCCAAATACATCCATAGGAAATAATTCTATATAGGGTTTTTTTGGATCATATTACAAAGACTACTCACTTTATTATAGTTCAAGAGGAAGGAGTTGTCAAATTTGGGTCATGAATATATGTACCATCCAATATGGAGATAAAAAAATAGCTTCTGAATGATGAACATAGCTCAACCTTCTCTATCCACCCAGGGAGTAAAAAGATGTATCGAGATATATGTGATAACTATTGGTGGGAAAATATAAAGAATGAGATTACTGAATATGCATCAAAGTGCCTATTATTTAAATAAGTAAAGTCTGAAAGGAAAAAGTATAATGGAATGATGCAACCGTTACCCATACCAGCATGGAAATGAAAAAAAACACTATAGACTTTATCACTAGACTTCCAAAGACATCCAAAGGAAATAATTATATATGGCTTTTTTTAGATTGTATTACAAAGACTACTCACTTTATTATAGTTCAAGAGGACTTCTCACTCAACCAACTTGAATAGATATACATTAGAGAAGTGATGAGGCTGTATGGAGTACCATTGTTGATTATATCTGAATGTGATATAAGATTCACATAAAAGTTCTAGAAAAGTCTCCAACATGATCTAAATATTGATTTTAACATCAGTATGTAATTATCACCCCCAAAATGATAGACAATATTAACAGACTATTCATACACTAGAAGACATGTTAAGAGCATGATTAATGGAATTCAATGGAAGATGAAATCAAAATATTACAGTTTTTGATTTTTATTACAGCAATAGTTTCCACAAAAGCATAAAAATGGATCCATATGAATCCCTTTATGGGAAAACATGTAGAATAACTACATTATGGGATGACATTGTTGAACATAAGCTTATAGGACTTGAAATGGTCAGGGAAATGTAATAAAACATGAAGAACATCCAGAAACATGTTTGGGATAAAAAAATTAGATAGAATATCAATGCAGATAATCATCGACGGGATAGAGTGTTTGAGGATGGTGAAAAGGTATTCATCCACACATCTCCATGGAAGAGATTCATGAGATTTGGGAAGAAAGGAAAGATAAGCCCCAGGTACATCATCCCTTTTGATATTCTTGACCAGGTTGGAGATGTGTCCTATTTAATAGAAATTATACCAACCATTCCTAAAGTACATTATGAATTCAATGTATCCATCCTAAGGAAGTAAATATCAGATCATTCACACGTAATGAACTCAGAAGTGGTATAATGGGAGAACAATATCTCTTATAAGAAGTTGTTGGTAAAGATTTTTGATAGTAGAGACAAGGTTATGAACAACATAAACACTCACTTGGTAAAGGTACTATAGAGAAACCATAGGAATGAATAGGTAACATCAGATCTAGAGGATGAAATAAAGTAAAATCACCCTCACCTATTTTCACCTTAGAATGTAAAACAAAAGTTTTAGGGTGAAATTTCATAATGGTAGAAGAATGCAATAACCCAAAAATTTTTCAGTGGAATTTCCCTTCTTATTTCATAAAATACATAAATCACATAGATAAACCAATAAAATAATTATTCTCATAAATTAAGAATGATACATTAGTCATAAAATGAACTAATAATAATTCAAAATAATATAGCAGGATAATAATTAGAAAATAAGATAATAAGAATGGGAAAATTTGGATATAATCGATCCTCTAAAATAAAAAAACTCATGAACAAATATGTAGAAATAAAACATAAATTAAATAATATAATATTCATTTTAAATTTGAAAAAATATAAACCTAAAAGAAAGTATACTTTAATTAACAATGAATGAAATAAGTGGTATTTATAGAAATTATGGAACCTATATAACCATTATAAATATGACCATTAAATATAATAATCTTAACTCTATAATAGTAACCTCACTTATAAATATATCAAATAAAATTTTGGTATCTTATAAATAAAAAATGATATATTAATATCATGGTATAAGTAAATAAATGTTTCCAAAATGACAAATCAGGTGTTGGTATTTTTGTAGAATGTAAATGTTTATTTACAAATTTAAAATTAATATAATGACTTGAAATAAAATTTATTTCCATAAAATAAATTCATAAAATAATATTATGTTATATTATAATTATAATATAACTTTATATTTTCTTAATTATTTTTTCACAGGGTCAAAAAATCGATTATTATATTAAAATCAGTATTTTTGGAATTAATGATGGTTTAATTTTTTTTATCATATTTAGAAAATTATTTTCATAAAACGGATTCCATTTTTTAAAAATACACATTGAAAAATTTTTAGGGTCATTTTTTGGTATTTTTTCTAAAATAGTTTAATTTTTGGAGAATAGTGAAATACACTAATTTACAACATTTAACATTATAATTCAAATACATGAATATTTGTGTCATGGATGATGTAAGAACCCATTGGTTTTAACTGTACTGAACCATTCACTATATTTAGTAATTTTAATTAACACTATTGATATACTTAATCCAAAATAATTAACTAATGAATATAATAATAAAAAACACCCCTCTCCTCCCCTTACAAATACCACCCCTCACCACCCATTCTCCTCACACCTTATAAGACTTTTAACTTTTAAATATTATTCATAATTAATTTACCAAGAATATTACCCATGTTAAATAGATGCTGGTACTAAAAAAATACCAATTCCAAGTACCTTAAGGGGTCCTTCAAAGAGGTGATATTCAAGAGGCGACTTTCTCAAACCATCTCATTTAATTTCATTTCTTCTTCTACATTCTCTTCAACTCAATCATACATAAAATAATAATAAATATAGTATCATGTATAAAATAAAATTTTATATTGATAATGAAATATATTATATCTATACATTTTCTCATCTCCTCTTATTAAAACAAAACAAAATTGTTGTCCAAATTATGGCGTTTAACCATCTCTAAGGATAATGATTTTTCGTTTTTCATTACCTCCATCAAAGCTAGTTATAAATCCATTATTATAGTTAAATAATATTTTAATATTTATATTATAACTTTTTTCATGTTATATAACTAATATATAAACATAATATTCAATAAAATTAAAATAGTCCATGATAATGGGAAAAACCACCAAAAATAAACTGAACAATTAACATTAATGTTTTATCAAATGAATCATCATCATACCAGAAAAAATGATTTATGGGACCATTTTAACTTATATAAGTGAATTAATACTATATAAATTCACTTCTAGAGAATTATTCCCATTTTACAAGAATATCCATAATTTTACACAAGCGAACAAACCATGAAACCATGAAAGTAACACTCCCGAAACAATAAAATTGAACCTTATAACTCATAAAAATGGACATATATAAACTAAATTAAATTATAATATATATAATAAATGTAAAATAGGTTCTAAATTAATCAATTAATTAATATAATTTGACTATACATGACATTAATTTCATATAAAAAACTCATTTGGACACAAGGAAAGGGATCTTTCTGAACCTCCATATTTCCTTTAAGTTACACTATTCCTCTATCGAAAACAATTTATCACTTCATTATTCTTATAAAATTCTTATATATTCTATAAATATGTATCACATATATATACCATGTTTATTTAATATTTATTTTTTGGGGATATACATGTACTAAAGGTTTCGTTCTGAATTCCTTTTGAAAGGTTGATTAAAGGGGATTTCTCTATATTCTATATTTAAAATGACCATTTAATGAAATGTTTTAAAAATTATATGATTTATAAAAAAAATAATTATTTGGAAAACCATTTTAGTTTAAATATAGTTTTATGTAAATTATTATTCTTTTTCTCCTTTTAAAGACTCTTTACCTCTTCTTTTAAACCCCCGTATAAGCGACACATTTCCAAGGTTACTTAACCGCTCTTTTCACATGTTTTAACTATATATGGACATATTTTTTCATTATATATTATTTTTTCCATTTATAAATGTCTAATTATGATTTAAATCCATTATTTTATAGATAAAATTGTTATACGCCCCATGGTTATTCCTTATGACATGATTACAATACTCATTTCTTTCTATAGGAACCCTTATGTGTACTCATTATATTCGATTATTTATGTGGAACACATATTAATGAACATGTTATTATGGGTGAAAGAAAATATATATCCAATTAATTAGGTAATGTTTAGTCTCATGAGATGTAATGTATGATATTAGGGAATAAACCTAATATATTATGGGACTTGGTCTACCATGTGATATAGTCTTGGTACTGAGCTTTGACTTAGTTTATATCATGTTATATGTTTTTTCCACCTTAAAATATTTCCATGATCATATTATTCTATGTTATATATGTTAGGATTCCATATTTTTAATCATGATCTATTCCTTTTATGTTATAATGTTATTCCTTTTTACTCATTTTCTATGATTTATTTCCATGTTTATTCCCTTTCTATGATTTTAGATCATTATTTTTGTTTATATATTCCCCAATTCATCCTATGTAGTTATGGGATGTAAAGGGGAGTTATAATATCATTATGAAGATTAATAAAATGATTTTTTATTCTATTTTCATGTTTTCTAATTATGTACCTATTATTCTAAAGACACTAGATTTTTTTATCCTTGGTTTGTATTTCATAGATAATTATTCTTAAAATAATGTAAAAATTTTTGTGAAGGGATTGGGTAGATATATATTATATGGTTCTATGATTTTATGATACCATGTTATTTATTTTTTTCTCCCATGTTATTACTCATGAGCCTTCTCATTACTAATATCATGTTACACTTTTGACTCACATATTATGTTTCCTTATCATGTTTATTCCCTTACTAGGATTTTTAGCTCACCCATTTCTTTATGTATTTCCCTAGGTTATCCTATGTTGTTTTAGAAGATAAAATGGATTCAGGATATCACTAAGGATAATAAAAATACACTTTTCATGTTTTAGTTTCCTTTTGATTTATTATGAATCTCGTTTTCCAAATACAATAGGCCGTTTTGATCTTCAATTTGTATTAACTATTACTTATTTTAAAAATAATATAATAACATGTGTAAAATGGAATGGGTCTCTATATGTTCTTACTTTATTTTGGATTAGACAAGAATATAATATAAAAATACTACAAAAAATTTGTTAAGGTAATCCATAAATAATATATTTTTTAAGTACATAAAGATATATAGAGAATTATTGATTTAAAGTAGCGTCTATATGAACTCATATTTCCTATACCTTGTATGAAAAGTATTCTTGGAGATATTCACCTACTTCACCTTTACTTGAGAATATCCAAACCAAAGAACCATATTATATAAGTACTGGGATCAACAAAGATGATAAAATAAGTCATAAATCCTTGGAATATGATACTTTTTATTTATCATGATATTGTTGATTTCATGATAATAAATGTATAGTTACATTGACCCATCATTATTCTTGATGAAAATGACTAGAGTACCCCACAGTGAAGCACTTGGGAATATAAACCCTCAATCCAGATTTTCCTATATTTTATTTGAAACACCCAAAATTCAATTATTTTAAGTGAAAATTATATTTTAATAAAATAATAATATAATGTAAATTTTAAAATTTCACAAAATAAAATTCTAATTTGATCGGTTGAATATCTATTTTTAACCTACTTGGTCAAAATAAGCCTAGAATGGTTTTCTAAAATTTTCCATCAGGAAAAAGCTTATATAAATAATTGAAAATTTAGTGTTTGAGTATTCATAATTTTATTTATAATAATTATTTATAATACATAAAATTAAACATACATTTAATAATAATTTGATAGAAATAAATATGAAATCATTTTGAGGAAAAAGTGATATTTTTTAGATTATTGTTTTCTAAAGCATAATGAATTTCCAATTTAATTCATTAAAATAGTATTAAATGATGAATGATTTAAATTAATTATATTAATTATATAAATAAATATATTAATTTAAATCTATAAAATTATTATGACTAGTCATATATTTAATGCAGCATCATCCTATGCTTAAAAAATGCATTTTTTGAAAAATTGTTTTTCGACATGTTTTGAGGGTTTATTTTTAAATTAAATATTACCACTTCTATGAATTTAATTTGATAAAATGGATTTTATATTTTTAATCATCATATCTAAATATGTTATTGAGGACACATTTATTTTTTAATCAAAATGAATAGTAAAAACATTAAAAAAATTCACCATGATTAATGTTAAAACAAGTTTATCGAGGGTTAACCTTAAAAGATAACGGTTAAAATGAACTAAAAACTAATAAAAACCCAATTTTTTGAATCTATTTAGACCTTAAAATTATCAAAATTTAATTTTAACCACTTTGGAGCCATTTTTTATGAAATTGAATTGACATTATTTTTAAACATTGAAAAATTACAAGTCTTCCACTCACCTCAATAATAAAAGGGAACCTTCTCCCCTTAATTCTTCACACCTACTAAGAAATTTAACTCTACCAATGTATGGAAAAAATCAATTTAACTAGACAAGCCACCCAAGGTGGTATGTCAAATGGGGAAGTACAATAAAAGGGAAGAAACATGTCGTATGTAAAACTTGAATAATGAAAACCAACAAGGTGTATAGTGGAAGAAATAGAAAATATCCATAATACATAAAAAAGTCAAGAAAAATTGGTAAAAATGGAAATATAAAATAGATGAGACTAGAAACATCTCTATGTGACCATCCATCAACACCAAATCCTTCCTTGTATGATGGTTATGACCAATAAGATAAACTGACACTATACATAATGCCGTTCCCTTTTCCTAAGTCCTACAAAACAATGTGTACAACCCCCCAGAGGAAAAATTAGGGTGTGAGAAAAAAACCCCAGTAGGATATTAACAAATAATATATACAAGTTCTAATATCGAAATTTTATTAGCTCAAATTTAAATAAAATCCAGTTTACAAATCATTTTCATTAAATAAAATCATTTTGAAAACATTCTTATGGTTTTCATAAAAGTATATATATTCAAAAAATACAAGAATATATCAACTATGAATGAAAATAAGAATTCATAGGCAAACCAACCATGGATAAACTATAATATAATCATGTGATAAAATAACCATGAAAATATCATCATGTGATAAACCAATCATACGTGACAAAGAACACCATTTGGCATCTAAACTGTGGCTATAATTTCTTTTCATAAAGTAAAATCCCCAATACAACACTATGGTGGATCCAACCAATATAACCTCTAGTGGAATTACACACACTAAAGTGAAATACAACCTCTTTTTTTATTACATGCATAAAGAGTGACAAATCTATTTCCTGACACACCTATGTTTACCTAATGTGATAAGTTTGGGAAAATCCATTTAAAAACCGTTCTCACATTTAATAAAACCTTTTTATATAAAATCCTTTCATATTCTGTACTTGAAGACCCACTTTAAAAATAAAACCATTTTTATGAAAAATATCTGAATTTCATTGAACAATCCAAAGGAAATCACAAGGACATATAATAATTAATGAATTATAACCCTTGTAGAGAGTCACCCACCTCAAAAATAGAGTAACAATAGTGCCTTCGAAAAATATAGATTGGAAAAAAGAAGATCATCCATTGAAATATGAGGAATGAGGTAAAATAGAGAGAAAAGGTTCCACTACCTCTAGGATTGGACACAAAACACAGTGATTCTGAAGGAGAGAAACTTCCCAAAATTTCCCAGGGAGTGTTTTGGGCTAGAGAGGGATGCCTAAACATAGAATGAAAAAAAATCAGGTGTGTAGAGAATTAAAAACCGTTGGAATTGAATGATTCATATCATGAATCCTAGATCCAAACCAAGAAACCAAAAGGTTCCATATACACTAAAAAGGCATCACCTCAGATAAAAATATCCTGATCAAAAATTTAACGATGTAATTTTTTTTCACGAAATATAAATTTTTACACTCTGAAAAGGACTCATGAATTATACCCAGTAACAGATTCAGGTTATGTAACACATTGATGATGTGAATGATTCTAAAAGGAAGTGAATATTCCATCATCTACCAAAAATCCACAAACAAACTATAAATCCCTTGAGACCCAGGAAACAAGCTCTTAACATTAAGAGATACATACCTTTTTACTAGGGATGCTATAATTATTTTCACTATACAATTTTTCTATACCTAGAAAGTACTTATGATCCAAAACTTGAAAAAAGAGAATTCCACTTCTACCTAAACAATAATTCCAACTCCCACATCTTGTAGATATCCCATCTATACTTCTACATTACACAAACCAAGGGAATTTTTTTACCATGGAGTACCTTTTCTCATCAATCCATAATCTGAAATAGTTTCTCAACCATAGTGTTGTTGGGATCGATATCAACATCCTCTCATTCAATCACATGTGAGGGATCTAATAAACACTTCCTTGGATGTGAAACATGAAACAAATCATGGATAAAGTCAAATAATATGGTCAGTACAACCGATATTACACCATTCCAAGTCGCACCATAATCTCAAAGGGCCCTACAAACCTTAATGCCAACTTACAATTCCTACCCAATCGATAATTTCCCAAGCAGGGTGAAACTCTAAAAAAAACATGATAACCAAACATAGAATCTAGTGGCTGATGAATATTTTCCAGATAACTTTTTTTGATGTCTCTATGTTGTGATCAACCTCTTATAGATCAACTGAACCCTTTCTAAAATTTCCTAAACAAGACTCAGTCCAACTAAGAACTAATCTTCAAACTCTGCCCAACATAAGGGAGGTCTACATGGTCTCCCATAAAATTCCTCAAAAGGTTTCATCATAATAAAATAATAATAACTATTTTTATAGGTAAACTCAACTAAAGGAAGATTTTTTCCAATAACCCCAAAATCAACCACACACACCTAGAGTATACCCTCAAGAACCTAGCTAGCTCATTTTATCTTTCCATCCATCTGCAGGTGATATGACATGATCAATTTCAACTGGGAACCCATATCCTCTTACAAACCATTCCAAAACCAAGATGTGAACCATAAGTACCTATTAGATACAATTATATAGAGAACCCAAGAAGTATCATAATGTCTCAAACATACAAGTCCTAAGATGTTCCACTTTCATAATCTATTTGATAGAAAATAAATGAGCTAATTTATTAATTTGATCTATAATAACCCAAATAACATTCTTCCTACTTGGATTATATGGTAAAGCAATGAAAAATTCTCAGGAAACATCATTCCATTTCCATATAGTAATGTGTATGTGTTGTAAAAAACCAACAAGTCTCTGGTGCTCCGCCTTAATTCTATACCATATAAGACCCCCTAATACAAAATATGTAATTGAATATTTCATCCCTGAACACCAATATTGACATTTCAAATCATGATATATATTTTTAATCCCAGTGTGCACTGACCAACAATAATGGTGTCCAATTTACATCAAATCCTCCCTTAGAGAAAAAGAAAGGACCAACCTATTTCAAAAACAAAAAGTACCACTAGAAAATTTAGACCAATCACCCATGGTCTCCCCATAATTTAGGATTTTTATAAATCACTGAAAATAATTGTGAGGAACATTATTGATCCAAACCCTCTTATAAAACAATGAGTTAGGTTTTATTAAATCCATGTACACTATCCTACTAAACTTGAAAGACATGAGTAATTTCATCAAAAGATAAAAATTGGGCTCGATGGAAATAAAAATCAATATATTTCTTAACGATGATCATATAATCCATGAAAATAAAAAAGACAAAGATATCAAGATCAAGAACCAATAATTACCACTCCACCTCAAGGTAGGCTACCACCACACTGCTTGTGGTACAATTGAAACCTTATTCAAACCTCTTTCCCAAAGGTGTGGAAAGATCCAACAAGAAAAAAAATAATATCTGAACATAAAACCAACATTTAAAATAAAATTAAAGATATAAAATAATGATTTGCACTCGTATAAACAAAATATAGCACCATAGAAGATGAAATAAGTACCTTACATAAAACAGCAGCTGGACCTGCTTTAGATTCCTATAGTGGATACACCACCTCATAAAGTCATCTGATCTCAGCTCCTCCCTGATATTTCCTGTCCACATAAACGTCCCCATTGTCCTAAGGATAATACCCAATACTCTTTTAAGAATTTTTACAAAGCTAAAAACTATTGGCGAGAGTTGATCAAGACTTACTCGAGATATCCTTTCACAAAAATGTCTCAGAGGGCCAAATTTTCTACAATGATGAAAATTTAATGAGATACACCATATATTTAGGAATTGTATCACCAGGCCTTCCACATTGATAGAAGAAAACCTTATATCATCTTTATAATGTCCATAAAACTAGGCTAGAATAAAATTATCTACCTTTGTGCTTCCTTTTTTGGCCAGAAGATACACCCTATCTTACAAAAACACCAATCAAAGATTCACCAAAACTTATTTTACCATGTATGAAAACCTCTAACAAATCCACCTTATCAAATACCTCTACAAATTATATAAGGTACATGAAAATCATCATTGAATGAATATCATCCCTCAATCCCAACTCAATCCTCTGAATCTTTAGGTAATCATTGGTGACTTGCTCGAGTACCAAATACACCAACTCAGAAAAATGGGTGGAATACTAGAGAATGGTATGCTCCCCTTACTATATGGTCTGAAAATGTCAATTATATTCCATATGTAATGTCTCAGGATAATACTAATAGTTGAATATTTTATTGAAGTAATTCTCGGTATGATCCACATGCTACTTATCTTGCACAATAGAGTCCCACCACCTTCATCCTTGTACCTCAAGAATGTACATTGAAAAACCCACATTAGAATCATCAAGAGTTTTCATGAAGTTATAGATCCTATCAATCCACTCAAGGAATTGTGAAAATTCCGAGGGTCCTTTTTCATCACATAAGATATGATAATGCTACTTAGTAAATTCTTAGTTGTGGTTCACCACTCATCCTGGGTTCCTGAGACCCTCTTGGCCCAGATTCTGGATGGTACAGATTACGAAATCCACTAAAGGGTCCACTTGGGTATTTTATGATATAATTTTCCTCATATATTCCTCTCTAAGGCTCGGAATAACTCTTTGATATGTAATAGTGTATGAAAAATAAAATAAAATGTCTAATCAGTTTAAGATAATATTTCCAAATACAAATACCAACTTTAAAAGCCTATATTAATTCATTAAAACAATAAGAATTGTAAGTAATTAAGAATTATAAAAACAAAATAAAATTTCTTAAGGAAGGAATAAGTCAGTTTAAATAATACCCAAATATATTTTATTAAAATAACCCCAAAAACCATGTCTCAATATTATCATAAATCGCAGACCATGCATGGCAACTCACATTTAGACATGAAAGTGAGCTGGCCAGTCACCCTCCCACTCTTACTATCCAAATTCTGGTGGTCCTTACTTTTGTCTACCAATGACACAAAAAAACCTGGGTAGTTTCACAAAACTTCAGGTCAATAATTCCATTTGATACAAATTTTTAGTGAACTAAAATAGGTCAACTAGACAAGCCTCCCAATGTGGTCTGCCACATGGAGATGTATAAAAAAAATGAAGAAACATACCTCATGTAAAACATGAACAAGGAAAACCAAAAAGGTACATATCATAATATAGTGAATATATCCATGAGATATAAAAATTCAATCCAAACCATAAAAATTATAAAGATAAATCATATGAGGCTAGACAGGTCTCCATGTGACCATCTGTTACCACCAAACCATCCTACCGTAAAGGTGACGACAAATAAGAGAATTACATACTACATAATGACTTCCAATTTTATTAGTCCTATAAAACAATATCTAAAAACACCAAATGGAAAAATTAATCTGTGAGAACAAATCCCAATTGGATACCACCAAAGAATATATACAAGTTCTAATATCAAGAATGAAATAGATTTAGATTTAAAACAAATACAATTTTAAAATAATTTTCATAAAATAAAACCATTTGGTAAACCATTCATTTGGTTTTAATAATGGTATATCATATTCAAAAAATTACAAAATATGTCAATTATGAAAGGAAATAGGGGAGTGAAGGAAAAACAACCATGGATACACCATAAGATAATCATGTGAGCAAATAACCACGAAAATACCAACATGTGATAAACAAATCATAAACAAAAAGGCCCACCACTTGGGATCTAACATATGGGAGTACATTCTAAACATAAAGGAAAATACTCAATACATTCATACAGTGGATCCATCATGTTTAACCTCTAGTGTAAATATACACACTAAAGTTACATTAACCCTCTTGTGGCATTACACAAACATAGAGTGAAAAGCCTATTTCCCAACACACCCAAGGTTACCCAGTGTGATAATTTTGTCAAGATCCACTTAAAATAAATTATCATATTAAATAAAACATTTTTATATCAAATCATTTTTGATTTTGTGCATGAAGAACCATTTTAAAACCAAAACCACCATAATAAAAAATCAATAATATTTATTTAACAATACAAAATAATTCCTAAAAATATATAGCAATTCATAAACTAGATCCCTTATAGAGAGAAACCAATCTCAAGAATGAAGAAAACATAGTCACATTTGAAAATATAGACTAGAAATGATAAGATAAAACTTCAAAATATAATTAATAATAGAAAATAGAGATAAGTGGTGAAACTTACCTGGGGATCGAACATCAAATACAAAAATTCAGAAGGAGAGAAATCACCTAAAATCATCCTTAGAGAGCTTAGGGTTTGAGAGGGAGGACTACATGTCAAATGGATAAATGATTGGGAAATAAAAAAAATAAAAACAACTATAATTGAGTGATTAATTTAATGAATCATAGATTCACATCGTGAATCCATCAGGTTCTGAACAAAAAAAAAAGGAATTTCCTCAGTTTAAATTATCCCAATGGACATTTTCACGATGTGAAAATGTTTCATGGAATGTAATTATTAATTCATAGAACCAAAATCACAATATAAACCCAGTAATTTATTCATGTCATGTCACACATTCATGAAGTGAGAATTTCCAATAGGTATTTCATAATCCAGTTTTTACAAAAAATCCCCAAACTAACTCTGAAGCCCCTAGGACCCAAGAAACAAGCTCTTGGAATTAAAAGAGTTGTACATTTTTACCCATGATTCTATAACCAAACCCCACAAAAATATCTCCCAAAAATAATCATAAAAATTTTATATCTTCTGTTCTTCCAAAAATACCAACACTAGGGATATTAATAAGAGACCCAAATGTGGATTTTATAAGATAAGCTAATCGTCTCCACCAAGATCTTTCTTATTTACTTATTTTTTACCACCTAAAATTAAGTATTAATAATTAAAATATTATAACAAAAATTTAAATCATATACTAAGATTTTATTATTTGTATGTCATAATATTTATCTATCTCCTTATCCATCAAATGGGAAACAAAACCATTGCTCATGTGTACATCGAACTACCTCCTCACGAATCGATGTAATTTATTTTCCATCGCCGACTCACATGGATAGTCACAATGATGGAAATAATAAATATATATAACCTATGAAATAAAATTGATTCTATAAAATCTATATATCATCCAATTACTTACCCTTTCACCCATTAAGTAAATAATAATGTTACACGTAAATACGTATGACCTACCGTCTTCATGAAGCAATGTAGTTCATTTTCCTTGAAAATTTTTCAAAAATGATTCTAAAAATGTATCTAACGAATAAATATTATATTTATAACATTAATATCATTATGAATATTATAAAATTATATCCTATTCACAAGAACTAGACCTTCTATAGAAAAACATGCATGAGAAAATAAAGCAGTTAACATCTGAAATGATGGAAATAAAGAAATATTAGTAGCTAGCATGTGATAAGATTTTATAAGGTTATCATATGTGATATTATAAATATTAATAGTTCTTTGTTATAAATAAATAACATGTTTAAAACCATTATAAACGAGGATAAATTATTTTCAACTAAATGCAATCAAGAGGTAACATATTTTATCTCAATTTCTGTTCCTTTGATAAATATTTGATATTATGAACTTGTTTACTTTTATCGGGTGTATATAATAAAACTTTTATATATTTAACATGAATAACTAATTATTAATGATGATTAATGGTTCAATTATTTTTTATTATTTCAAGTGGTTAGTTACTAAAGAGGAACACATTTATTTTATAATCTTATTTTTTTTGATTGCCTTAATTTTCATTGAATGAATTTTCTAATACAACCATAATAAAATCCATTTCTTTTATTATGCATTGAATATTTAAATAATCTAAAAATTTTATTCTAAAATTTATTATCTTTTTTACTTGAATCAAGTAAATAAATTTTTAAAAGAAAAAAATGGTTTTATTTATCTTTTAATCAGGTATATTTTTTTCACAACCATTTTTTGAAAATTGTTTTACAAAAGTCATCTTTATTAATAAAACAATTTATTATGTAAATTCTAATTTATATTTGAATTTTTAATTTTTTTAATGGAATATTTCTAATATTTTCATAAAGGGTGGTTTTTATATTCTTTAAAAAAATTCAAAAGGAATGTTTTTAACATATACGATGTCAATAGACTTCCCCACCATCATAACTATTTTACAATATTTGGCTTCTTCGACATATTTAAAATGGTTTTACAAATAAATTTTTTTAATTAAATATTATTTTAATATTTTAATTCAATTTTATTTTTTTTCAAAAGGAGACAATATTTATTAAAAAGAATTTATTTCGAATGAACTAATGGTCAACTCTTATCTCTTATTAATAGTGTTCTCGTTAACTTTCCCTTGAAATAGTAAATTTTTTATTATCATTGGACATTAAATTTATCTTAAATATAAATAATAATTTTATCATGGATATGATTTATTCCAAAATATTATACCATTTTTACATATGTTTTTTACTTTGAAAATTTGTTTTATTAATTGGGTAAAATATTGATAAATCCATATTCTTTACTCAATATGGATATTTACTAATAAGAAATATTTTTTTATGAATTGAATTGATTAATAAAAATATGAGTAATGTATTGGAAATGTAGTGATGGGTGGGGATTAGTTAAAGATATCCCCTCGATGCATTGATAGGTCTCTTGAGACAAATCAGTTGGCCAAATTAAATGAGTTTATGGTGTATACCTACCAATAGTTATAATCTGACATGGTGAAAGGTATTGATGTTATAGATATCATGATTTCTATGATCATGATGAAAAAATTAATAATTTCCTTCATTGATATTTTAGTTATTATTATCTATGAGATTATTGCATTGATATTATCTATGGATGTATTTCATTCTCAAGTTATTGATTAAATGGATTCATTTTTTAGTTACTTATATTTCCATATTGATTATACCTTATTTATTCATGATAGATTCCATTAATGTGACCCTAAAAGAGAATTTGAGGTCACCTGTATTTTTTTTATTTTACCTAGGATATGAATAAGAATTATTTGAGTGATTTAAGCGATGTATAATCTTTTCTATTACTACATTTTATATTTTATTTCCATAAGAAAAATGGGAATTACATATATATATATATATATATATGTGGTTCTTCAAGAAAACTAAAATTATCAATCCTTTAGTATATAATCCCTTATATATATACCAATGTAATAAAGAAAACACCAGATTTTGGATATAGTATTTGGGGTTGTTATAGTTAGTATTAAAGACTGTTTAGTAGAAACCTTGATAAATTGATTTAGGAATAAATTGAATTTGAAACATAACCCTATGAAAAAATTTATGGATATGTATAATTGTAGGATAATATCACAAAACAATTGGTAATTTATATATTACATGGTTTTACTATAAATACATACCTATATGGACACTACAAGTGTATGTGGTTTTGGTATGGATGCATCTAGGGGTAATAACCCCAAAAAGAGTTGGTGAAGTATATATCGATAATAATTTTAGTGAACAGTGAGTATGACATTACTATTCACTTGGTTTGACTCTCCCAGGGTATATTCATGAGTTAATTTATATTTAATTTTGAAACTATTAGGAAATATTTTAATATTTTTTTATGATTTAAATATATCCCCAAATAAATCAAGTTTGTAATTCTGATATTAATAATGCATAAATTTTCAATTTATGTTGAGTGTTATATCTTATTTATAATTATATATTATGATTTAAAATTCATAATGTAATGAGGTAATTTAGTATATGATGTTTTTTGTAAATAGTTATTGGAAGAAACAATGGTATCAATACTCATGGATAATGTAGAAATTTCCCCAATGAGAAAACCAATATAACCAGTATTAGAGATGAGTAGATTATGGCCATATTATAGAATTTGACCCAGGTTATGACTAATAACCTTAAAAATATGGTGAAATATGATATTAAACAACATGATACTCTTATATTGGATCATTTCATGTGATATAATCCCCCACCATTTAGTGGAGCTATTAATCCAGTGGTAGCTAAACAATGGATTCAGTACCTTGAAAAGATATTTATGGACTTGGGATGTGATGAATAGGAAATGTTTATAATTGCACTATATTTTATCAAAGGATATGATAATAAATGGTGGTTATTGTTCTAGAATAATAGAGAGGAAGAATAAATAGAACACATGGAATGGATAAATTTTAAAGTAACATTCTTAGACAAATATTTCTCTAATGACCAATGAACTAAAATCAAGATAATGTTCCTTAGCTTAAAGAAAAAAGTAATAATAATGAGTTTAGGACTATGAGGATACCTTTACAAGACTCTTTATATATTAGATAGATTATATAAATAATATTGAAAGAAATATTGATCATTTCTTTGATGGGATTAAGCCAAGTCTCTGAAGGGAACTACTTTCCCAAAACATTTCATCATATGATGAAATAGTTTTATGATCTATAAAAATAGAGAAGGAATTTTATATATCCTATATATTCAACATAAATAAAGAGAAGAATATGCTGAATTAACACTGAGAATAAAGGAATTTTTCAAATAATAATTAAAATATTAAGCAATTTCCATATTGTGTAAATTGTTGAAAGAAAATTCATAGAAAATTCATAAAGGGAATGGGAGTTTGTTACAAGTGTGTAAATAAGGGTCATATGTAAAATGAATGTAAGTGAAATAAGGATACCACTATTATCTAGTGATTACAATATAAATAAATTTTTATTATTCAAACTAACTTCCCAAGAGTCAAGATAAATTTCTATAAAAGAGGATAAAGGGAGAAAGGCAAGATTATGTGATCACTAAAGCTAAGGTCGAAGTTAATAAATATGTGATGTAGGACACTTTAATCAGAACATAAAATTTAGATTACTATTTATTTGATTTTGGATACTTCAACTCTATTATATCTTCCATATTTTTCATTAAAATTATATATTTCCCTATAAACTTAAGAATTGATTTGTCTGTCAAAACTCATAGATGAAATCTCACTATAATAAGGATATGTGAGGGAGTTTCTATTATGACACATAAAAATTCCCTATGTAAATACTTTATTATTATAAATATTTTTACATTGATATAATCCTTAGTATGTACTGATAATCAAAATATGATTCCAAAACATTATTAGAATGATAATGAAATTAAGATTCATGATGATGATTTTGAATTCCTCATCTTTAGTAGGAAGACTTCATCATGAAAGGCATTTCTAGCTCCATCACCAGTAGCTCTTCTAAATTAAATTCCTGATGATTAAGATCATAAAAAACCTATGGATGTAAAAGGTAATATTCAATTTGATGATATAATGATTGTATAAGAATACATTGATGTATTCCCTAAGGAATTATCTGGACATCCACCAGGGTGTGAGGTTTAGTTTTCTATTGATTTGATCCCCGATTCGATACCTATATCAAAGAATCCCTATAGAATATCCATCATGGAATGAGTGTAACTATGAAACAATTATAGGAGTTGTGCAATAAGGGATTTATACACACCATTTTTCATCATAGGGAGCCCCCATTATTTTTAAAGAATGATATATCTATGAGGCTATGAATTTATTATAGGGGAATAAATGATATTATGATAAAGAACAAGTATCCTCTTTATTGAATTGATGAATTATTCTTTCAACTTCATGGTTCTCATTATTTTTCAAAGGTTTAACTTTATTATGTGTATAATCAAATATGAGTAAATAAGGAAGATATTTTGAAGACATCATTTCAAACACTGTGTGGAAATTATGTGTTTATAGTAATTTTATTTGGATTAACTAATTCATAAAACGTTATTATGGATCTAATAACAATAGTATTCAAGAATTAACTTGATGATTTTTTGTGGTATTTATTTATGATATTAGGGTTAATTTTAAAATCTTTGAGGACTATAAGAATCACTTGTGGATCATACAGAAACTCTTAATATAATAGATTTATATGGGGAATTTATCAATTTCGAATTTTAGATTAATATTATTTATTTTCATGGAAATATTATCTATAAGGATGAAATATAAATTGATATTGTGAAGAAAAAAAATTTAAATAATGGTCCACACTAACAAATATAACAGAGGTACGCAGTTTCATTGGTTTGGAAGGTTACTATTAGCGATTTGTTCAATGTTTTTCCTGATTTGGTAACCCGTTAACCAAGCTTAAATTTAAAGGGGTTAAGTTAATATAGATAATTTAATATAATGAATTTTTTTAATAATTTATGAGGATATTGGTCAACTATATGATTTTTACTACACCATTAGAAAATGATGAATTTGTGATATATAATGATTCATGGAAGAAGGGAATCAGTTGTGTCCTTATGTAGAATGAAAAATTTATTTCTTATATATTAAGGTAGTTCAGGACTCATGAATATAACTATCTATCTAATAATAATAAGTTTGAATCCATAATGTTTACTTTGAATATATGTATACATTATCTCTATAGAGAAATATGTGAGATATAAACAGACCATAAGAGTTTAAAATACAACCTTTTAAAGAAATATCTCAACATGAAGAAAATTATATGGCTTAAACTACTCTAGGATTATTATTTATCAATAAACTACTACTTAGGGAAGGAAAATAATGTATCAAATGCATTGAGTAGGAAAGATCACAGAGTCTTGACCAAAATAAGTATTGACAGTGATCCCATGTTCATGTATTTAGTAAATATAGATATGGAAATTATTAATTAAGGGTAAACATCAATTCTTTCTCAAATTATTATAAAAAAATTATTATAAAAGATAAAATTTTGTATCCAAATGATGATAATTTTCGAAAGAAAATTAAATCTATAAATGATGGGAAATTGGAAGAATTCATATATGAAGATGATATTATAAAATTTGGATAGAGGATATATGTTCAATATTTACCTAATCTAAAAATGGAAATACTGGATTATTCCCATAGCTCAAATTTCCCTATAAAACTTGGTAGTACCGATATATATAGGGATTTGAATGAAAGATTTTGGTGGGATAATATGCAGTGGGAAATTGCTAATTATGTATCAAGATACTTAGTTTATCTATAGGTGAAGGCTAATAGATAACATCTTAAATATTTTATATAACCTATAACTATTATTATGTGTAAACAGGATTACATTTCCATGGAATTTGGTACTCAATTACTAAAAACTCCTATAATGAATGATAAAATATGAGTTATTATCGATCACCTAACCAAATATTAATATTTTCTTTCTATAAGAGAAGATTTATCACTTTATTTCCTTTAACATCTCTATATTAATAATTTTTTAAGAATTCATGGTCCACAAAATATCATTCTTAGGCCGATGGATAGTCCAAAAGGAATATTCAAACATTATAAGACATGTTGATAATGCGAACACTTTAATTTCAAGGTATGTGAGATCACTATTTATATTTGGTAGAGTTTTACTATAATAATTGTTTTTATTCAAGTATTAAAATGGAATCTTATGAAGCATTATATGGAAAGTGATGTTAAACTATTACTTATTGGGATGAAATTAATGAAATAAAACTTATAGGCCTTGAACATGTCAAGGAGATAATAATAAAGGTAAAGACTATTTATACTCGTATTAGATCATCTCAAAGTTGGAACAAATTTTATACCAATAATTGAAGGAAAAATTTATAATTTCAAGTGGGAGAGAATGTTTTCATGAAAATATATCCATGGAAGGGCGTTATAAGGATCAATAAGAAGAAAAAATTGAGCCCTAGGTACATCAGACCAATTAAAGTTTTGGAATAAATTGGAGTTATGGATTATCAACTATCAATGCAACCAAATCTATCTAAATTAAATACTCTATTCTATATATAATTGTTAAATAAGTACATTTAATACCCAACACATGTTATCAATTCTAAATAAATATAATTTTAACATGACCTATCTTACTGTGAAGAGACTACAAAGATTCTTGAAACTAGAGAGAATGTATTTAGGAATGAAATTAATTTATTGGTAAAGTTACTTTAGATAAATCATAAAATAGAGGAATAAACATCAAATCCAGAGGATGCTATGAATAAGTACCACCCTCATTTGTATATAAATTAATATCCATGAAATTTTTTAGGATGAAATTTATGTATATAACATCCTGACCTGGGTTCCACACACTAGTGTCCTGAGCTGATTCACTACACGACCTCAAGTATGCCTCCCCATACGCTAGAGGCTACCGACTAGCTGTGATGGTCTAATATCAATAATGGGGAGACTATACCCTCTTTTATTAGAGTAATATACCAGAGGAAAATAAATAAACAAATAATGAAAGCATGATATAACATAAACATAAATAAAACATTACCAAGAGAAAAAGATGACCAAAGATGGAGATACAATATCAAGATAAAAAATAAAAAATTCTTGTTAATTTAGGTTCCAACTGTCAAATGAAAACTCAAAATTAAAGACATCGATGACTCCCAAATGGGTCTTGACCCACATTTGGTTCCCTCATCCATATTTCATCCTGACCAACCACCTAACACAGAGACTTTTTTCTTATCCTATCCTGCAACCATGAAATCTATTCGGGTACTAATCAGGTAGCATGAGTAGGGTATGAGTACAAATCAGTAAGACACCACCAACGATGTCTAAAACAATATACATTCAATATAAATTGTATATAGTTTTATAAAAAAATAATTAAATTTCATAAGTAAATAGTTATCACATTATCAATTCATCTTTATTTAACCACATAAATCCCTGGGTTCTCATAGACACCCATACTTCAATATCTTCTTCAGCTCATGCCAGAGTCCGAAGTATGTTTGAGGGACATAATATCTCAGAATTCCATTTTTACCATTATTTAATTCACATAATAGAATGACCATGATCCCATTCATTAATACATACAATAGAATGACCATGTTCCCATTCTTTAATTCATACTTGAATGCCCATGTTACCATTCAAACACACACAATAGAATGACCATGTTCCCATTCTTTATTTCACAAATAAATGAACTTGTTACCATTAATAAATTCAAATTCTAATGACCATGTTACCATTCATCATAACATAATTAATTCAACAATTAATTATCCACATCAATTCCATTACTAATTAAACAATTAGTTAAACACTACTATTTCATTAGATAATTCAATAATTAACTAGTCACATCGATGGTGTTAATTAATTCGAAAATTAATTAACCACATCAAATAAATAAATAAATTTAACAATTAATTAATCACTTCAATTCAATTAGTCAACTAAAAAATTAACTAAGAATACTAATTTCATTACTAATTCAATAACTAGTTTATCACATAATTCCCCAATTAATTAAGTACATCAATACCAATTAATTAACTCGTCAATTAATTATCTAAATCAAAAAAATCATATCTCATAATTAATTATATCATTAAATATCTCAAATTAACTATCTCAAAAACTCATAATTAATTCAAAAATTAATTTTCTAAATCTATAATATCAAAATCTCCAATTTTATATCATCCCAATTAATTAATTAAACAAATTAATAGACCAAACTAAGAAATAAATTGCTAAAAATTGAATATAAATCCAATAATTACATACATGTAATTTAAATCAAGACTATGGGATTTGAATTATATATCACATACCTCAAGTTTGATAAAGAATGATCACCAACATAAATCCTGAAAATTTGAACATCACAATGATGTAGAACAAGATCTAAATCTAAAACCCTAAATAAATTTTGAATAAATCAAGATCCTTAAAATCTAGATCTAGATAAAAAATATTATATCTAGATCTAATCAAAATAGAATACTAACCCCTTTTAAAGATGAGAGAGGAAAGGAGAATGAATGAGAAACAAAGAGGGATAGAATCCACTTATGAGGAGGGGTACTGATCTATGATATGGGCTTCAAATTGAGAATAAAAGAGGGCATGAAGTCTTGGAATCCATCTAGAGATCTCCAAAATCATTAAAGAGTGACTATAGTTGAATGGGGGTTGAATTAGAGTTAAAATGGGGGTCTGGGAATAATTAACACTAATTTTGGTTTAATTAAATTCTTGCACACAGTTTGCTGGGTAGGGGCACATGGTTTTCCCTAACCATGAACCTAAAACATGTACCTATTTTATATGGGTGCATGATTACTCCTATAAGGGTGCACGGTTTGACAAACCATGTTCCAACTGTGAAATTACCCTCTGTCCAGGGTTACACGGTTTTCTAGGCTAGGGTGCACAATTTTACCTAACCACGAGCCAACCATGAATAACCCTCTTTCATTTATTTTTCTCAAATTTTCACTCATATTAAGCCCAAGGTTAAACCCAGATAAAGTATACTAAAAAAATCTAAAATCAAGCCCAATTCTTCTCCAGAAAAGGTTGGTATCTTATAATGTAGGAAGGAAGAATGTAAAACATAATCTTCAATTATTGTAATTGAAAATTATAATTTAATAAAACCATAATTAAATGAATATTTTAATATTTTATGTTACACAAAATTCTAATTTGATAATAAGAATATTTATTTTAAACTTACTAGGTCAAAATAAGTCTAGAATGAGTTCTTGAGATTTTCCCATAGAAATAAGCTTCTATAAATAATTGAAAATATATTATTTAAGTATTTATATGTTTATTTATAATAATGTTTTATAACATATATAATTAACCATGTATTTAATAAAAATTAAATAGAAATTAAGATAACATTATTTGGAGGAAAAGGGATATTTTTCATAAAGTTGTTTTTAAATGCATAATGTATTTCCATTTTATTTAATTAAAATAATTATTAATTATGAATAATTTCATTGAAATATATAGATTATATATCTCAATATATGAATTTAAATATATAAAATTTTGATTACCAATCATAAATTTATGTAAGGTCATGTTATTCTTGAAAATTTCATTTTTTAAAACCTGTTTTTCGAAATGTTTTATGGGTTTTTTTAAATTAAATACTAATATTTAAATAACTTTAGTATTATAAAAGGTATTATAAATTTGGAATAATAATTTCACAATTTTTTAATGTGTCCAATTTCATTTTATATCATAATTAATAGTAAAAATAGTAATGATATGTCACCATTGTTGTGGTTAAAATTGGTTTACTGGGGTTTAACCTAAATAGGTAAGGGTTAAAATAACAAAAACACATATTAAAACTCTATTGGTTGGTTTTATTTTTACTTTAATATTATAATATTCTAATATGATCCATATTGGATCCATTTTCTCCTGAATGTAATATGAAATTATAATAAAACTTAAAAAAAGTAAGTGTTCCACTCACATCAATTATAAAAGGGCACCTCCTCCACTCACTTATTAGAACCTATTAAAACATTTATCTCATCCAAATCCTAAATAATTATCACCACAACATACTGATCCATTTTATAGAGTTTTTTATTACCAAAATACTATCCCTAGGGTTTATAATAAGATAGCTAAAGGTGGGTTTTTAAGAAAATTTAATCATCTTCAATATGATCTTTCTTTTTTACCTCTTATTTTAGTACCATAAATCATGTCTTAATAATTCCAACATAATAACACCATTATATAACATATAATTAGATTTTATTATGTTTATGGAGTAATATTTATACATATCTTTCTCCATTATTGGGAATCAAAACTATCACTCGTGTGTAAGGTTGACTACCTCCTATAAAACCAATGAAATTTGTTTTCCATTACTGACACACATGGATATCCATAATGATGAAAATAATAAATATGTATGATAAATATGATATAATATTGAATCTAATTATTTTTATATATCATCCAATCCCTTTCCCTTTCACCCATTAAGTAAACGATAATGTCGCTGGTGCGTACATACGACTTATCATATCCATGAAGTGATGTGATTCATTTTCCATGAACAAATTTTTGGAATGATTATAAAAATTTATATAATGAATAAATATTATATTTATAACATTAATATAATTGTGTATATGATTTATCTATATCATATTCTCTAGTACCAAAACTTATCCGACAAAACATGCATGAGAAAATGAGGCATTTAACACCTGGAATAATAGAGATAATGAAATATTATTAGCAAACAGGTGATAAGATGTTATAAGGGGATAACATATTATATTATAAATATGAATATAGTTCTCATATAAATTAATAATAAGTTTAAAACCATTACAGAAGAGGTTAAATAATGTTTAACTAAAGGGAAGAGTGAGGTAATGGATTTCAGTTCAATTTCCATTTCATTAAGGTATATTTTTTATTATGGACTTATTTACTTTTATGTGGTGTATATACTACCCTTTTGATATATCTAATTTGAATTCCTATTTATTCAAGATTATTGATGTTTTAATTCTTGTAGCACCCCAATATTTTAGAATAGGAAAATAATGTTCAACAAGGTATATGACATGAAATACTAATATTAGAAGACAAATTAATACCTTGAGACTTTAAAATATGTTTTATTTTTAAATAAATTCAATCTCTTTGATATCTTGTCATGCATGCAATGTTGGGTTTAAATGAAACAAGATACTCTATATTACTGTTTAAAAATAACCATTATAACATAACCATTAAGTTAGAGGGTATAAATATGAATATAAAAGTATAAAAATTATATGGTTTGATCATGTAAAAATTGAATTCAGTGGTTATTTATTTATTAAAAATAAAATAATAATCATTTTAAAGAAAAAGAAATGTTTTTTAAAAACTATATTTTACTAAAAGGTGATATAGTCGTGATTTGCACACATAAATTATTTTTTTTCCAATTTTAGAAAATATATTTGAAAAAATATTCTTATTTTTTGAAATTAGAAAATAAAAATTATCATTGGGTCAATTTTTGAAATTTGTTCGAAAAGCTTAAATTTTTGATAAATAGTGAAAAATACTGATTTTTATTGAAAAATTCCATTTCATTTAAGTTATTTAAAAATTAAATTTTTATTTTAAACTAAATCTAAAGTAAAATTAGTTCAATTATATCACCATTTAACTAATTTAGGTCATTTTAATCTGTTTAATGTTGAATTCTAATATAAAAACTTTTTAATCTTTTCAAAATATTTCTTTGGAAAAACCATTTCTTCAACCCATTTGTAGGTTTAATATTTAATTGAATTATTACACTTCTATGAATTGAATTTGAAAAATTGGATTCAATATTCAAAATAATAATTATTTTAATTACATAATATGTTCAAATTAATTTTTTATCACAATGAATAGTGAAAATAAAAAAAATTAATTATCAAGATTAAAATGAGAACAAGCTTACTTGAGGGTTAAACTAAAAATATAAGATTTTAAAATGACTTTATATTTTTTAAAATTACATTATATGGACATATTTAGAACCTATAACCTCTATTTCTCTATAATTACCCATTTTGTAGCCTTTTTGAATGTGAAAAACATGTGAAAACTTTACTCTTTTAAAAAATTCCATGAGTGTCATCTCCCTGACTTATAAAAGGCCATCCAATTTCACCTCCACTTAAAACATTAAAAAACATTTAGGTTGTCCAATACCTACAAAAATACCTTCCCTAAACCTATATAAACATCATATATTCCATTTTTTATCATAAATTCAACTTATGAAGGCTTTTGGTATAACCATAAAGAATTTATCTAAAAAATATGAAACATTCTTAAACAAGTTTTTTTATTTTTTTCTTCTTCCACATAATTCAAATAATATTAAAAAATTAATATAAAATAACCTCGTTATCATTCATATAATTATATGTTATTATGTTAAGTTCATTACCTATATCCATCCCATATTCCATCAAATGGTAAATAAAACCTTCGATCGTGTGTACGGTAGACTACCACATCATGAACAGATGTAATTTAATTTCCATCACCACCTATCAGAGTGGGATATAGTGATGGATTTAAAATATTTATATTATATTTATTAATTTAATATAATTATTTAATTATAATATGATATCTATATTCTTTCAATCCAATCTGTTGAAGAATAATAACATTATCGTGTGTATGGTAGACTACCGCCTCACGAACTGATGTGATGTGTTTTCCCCATTTCCATTTGAACGTGGATATTAATAAGGATATATTAAATTAATATATATTATATTTTTAAAATAATCATAAATATCAAATTATTATATCACATATTTCTTCTTACAAGTAACTCTATTTAAAATATGACAACGTCGCTCATGTTTACGGTTAACTAATGCGTCATGAATCGATGTGATTCATTTTTCAATAAAATTTTCAACAAAAGGTAATATGTATAAATATAATTAATATATGTGATATATAAAACGTAGTAATGAATTTATAAAGGGTGATATATTATTTATCTTCCTTTCCTTCAATCCATCGAGAAAAATGGAAACAATATTAATGCGTACATACAACCCACCATCTCTATTAACATTGTAATTCATTTTCTATATGTAACTTTTATATATTAATATAAATAATATATAATGAATATATATGATACTTATATCATGGTTAAAATTTTTTATATAATTTAAACATGATCAAATTAAAAGGACCTAAATTACCAAACCAAAAAATACATGAAAAATGGAATAGTTGTCACCGAGAATAATGATTTTGATAAATAATAGTTAATAAATGGGTTATAATAGAATAAAATTAAATAATGTATAGAACTTAATATATTAATCTATGTATAATAAACCTATATTTATTATACATGAGGCTTAGACACATAAAAAGAAAGTCAAAAAAGTGGTAAGGGTTTCTCATCTCACTTTTACTTTTGTGAGAAATATATCAAATTCACCACTTATTTATTTATTTATGTGGTGTATATAATTATCATATTAATATTTTATATCATTAATCCATTTATTTTAATGGTATTTACTTTTTATATTAATTTTATTACTTTCATGATACTTAAAATGAAAAATTTGACAAAGCAGTAAGAGATTTATGATTCAATCTCATTTTAATATTGATTGGATTTCTATTGAAAGAAATTATATGATCATTATCTAATAAATTATTTTATTTTATTCTGTTATATTTATTATTTAATTTTTTTGTAATAGTACCATTTTACTATCTTTGGTTCTTTAAACAATGAAGATTTTTTTAATAAAATCATGCATCATTTCTCTCTTTGTTTGAAAATACTTTTACATCCAAATCCATGTTTTCAAAAAATGTTTTCAAATTTTTTTTCATCATTACAAAAATAAGTTTTAAAGGAAATTTTTCAATTTTTTACTTTTTAAAAAAAAAATTTGAAAGAAATTTTCATGTCATTTCACAAAAAGGACTCGTGTGTATTTTACTAAAAATTAGAAAGGAATCTTTATTTTAACATGGACAACATGTAATGAATTTCCAACCATCATGAATAATTAATGGCTTAAATATTTATTTATAATTTTCTAATTGTATTTTTAAACAAAAAAAATCACATATTTTTTTTGAACTTTTTGTTTAAAAAATATTTTCAAAATTAAAAGGTTATTTTCCTTAATAAAATTTTAATAAAATTTTCATTTTATTTATATTTATCAATGACATAAACACATTATTATTATTAAGATCCATTTGAGGTATGTTTTATTGATAATGTAACACTCCAAGATTTCATGGTACACTTCTCTTTGAATAATACAGTAGCGGGTGTTGTACGCCACTTCAAGTTCTAACACACACCACAACCAATCAAACTAGCCGTTATGAATTGTAATACCCACTTTTTGAAATTTTATACATTTTATATTTCGAAATTGACTTCATTTTTGGATTCGAAATATCGAAATTATCTTAGAGTGAATTTTTGGTACTTTTCTGATAACTTTCATATTTTGATGAATAATGAAAATTACTAAATTTTAATTAAAAACAACTTTTTAAATAGAAATAATTAATAGTGATGAATTATTAATTTTGTGGTTTTAAATTATATTTATAATATATTTTTACAATTTAATCCAATTTTGGTCATTGGACATAATTTCACATTTAAACCGGGCATAAACAAGTGTCAATCTTTTGATAGTTATTGTTTCTTAAAAACACATTTTTTGTTTTGACAACAGAAATTAATTTTAAATTAATAAATACAATGTATATGTTTTGAATTTGGTAAAATAGACTTCATTATTTAATTTTTAATATCAAAATTATCTTAGGGTAATTTTTTTTTATTTTTCTGAAAACTTTTAATTTTTGATGAATAGTGAAAAATACTAAGTTATAGTTTAAAACCAAATTTTTATTTAAATAATTATTTATTTTATTTAATTATTTAATGTTAAAATAGATACATAATACCTATATAAGTTTAACATAATTCATTGGATTCAGTTTATAATAATTTTAGATATATAAAAATTTCATTGAACGTTTCACCGTCTTTTACCCACCTCCTAGGATCTTTAGCAAATTCACATAAAAACTAATTTTACCGCTTCTGTGAGATGAATTTTGAAAATACGAGAGACACAATTAATGTCAATTGGTAAAATATGGTTCAATGAGATGAAAATAATTTTTGGTGAATAGTAACTTTCTTACTTTTATTTACCACGGTTAAAAGTAAATAGGGTAATTAAGGGTAAAAATGATATTAATATTACCCTCACACATGTCCTAATTCTATTGGACAAGTTTATCTTGACCAAAAAAAACTTAGGAATAAAATATTATCATTTAGGTCCACTTGGATTAGATTAGGACATTTGTTATTATTTAAATCAAAGAAGAGTTAAAAGAGTTAAAATCAAAGTTAAATAACTAAAACATTTTTAATATGGGGTTTTACATAAGATAAATTCGATTATAAATATTTATTAGAAAGATAAAAAATATTTCCTACATCATGGTATTTTATTTATAATTTTTAGACATTAAATAAAGAAATTTATTTATGACACAATGATGATGCAGTAATAACCTTATTCATGAAAGAATCAAATAAATGGTATTATAAATATTAAAATAAATATAATTTCAAAGTTTTTATGATATACACGAATTTTCTAGGAGAATATGACATGTTATTATTGATTCAATGTATTTTTTTTAAGTAATCATGTTTTTATTATTTTAAATAAAAACAAATACCAAATAGTATCAAAATTGACATAAAATAGTTTTTAAAACAAATATTATATTATTAATTGATATAATGGTCCTAAAAATATAAGGTTCAGAAAAAAGACATATATAATAATATATATTACATTAATGAACCAATTGGGGTTCTATTGGCAGTATATAGTAAGTTTATTAACCATATATTGTAAGAATACAAGAAGACACGGTAAAAGTTAAATTATTTAACTTAGAGTTAAATCTAAATGATAAGGTTAAAATGGTAACCTAAACCTGTCTAAAACCTATTGGTTGAGTTGTTTTCAACCTATACCCACCTTATAATTTATATAATTAACTTTTGAGCCATTAGAAACCGAATATGAATTTATTATAAAATAATATTTTAAGTTTTTCCTAAGGTGTCCCTCACCCCTGTTATAAAAGGGGCACTCCCCGTTCTCTCTAATTCACACCTTCTAAGCCATTTGGCTTGGCCAAACCCTGCCCAAATACCATCTCAAATATCCTCCCTTTATCCTAGAATACTTATTTTGATCATAAATACAACCTAAGGATCCCTTTTGATTAAATCAAAAGGAAGAACCCGAAGAAGAGGAGGCTAAACGTACCCTCGACCAAAGGAAAGTGCAAGGTAAAGTGTTTTCATCTCACTACTTATTCTCGTGAGATTCGTACAATATTTCCACTATTACCTTTTGTGTGGTGTATGTACTACCTATAATTGTATTCTTTGTTTAATACACTTTAATTTATGTGTATCTTCATATTCATTGTATGATACAACTTTTATAGGGTGTATGTTTCGTAAGTTACCAAATTGGTAAGGGTTTATTTCACAATCTCTTCATTATTCTAGGTTGTTTATATGTAATTATGTACTAGGACATCTTTATCATCCACATACATGTCTCTTAAAAATTTATTTCAAAACAATCTTATTATTTTACAGAATATGGGTTAAAGTCATTTATACCCTTGTTTGACATTTTATAAGAAGTTTATAAAGGAATCTTTCCATCGTTTTCCAAACAAGTTCCTTTTTAACCCTTTCGACAGAATTAATGTAAGAATGTCTTTTTTTAACTTATACGGTGTGTGCGGCTATTTTCCGCCGTTATAAAATCATCGAAGCTTCCCTTACAAGCTTATAAGGATATTTTCAAAGTAAATGTTTTATTTTATAATTAGTTAACTTTTAAATGATTTAAAAAAAGAGATATTTCCCTCAAATAGTTTTGATTTCATCTATGTCAACATCCTCTGATAAATTTTAAACTTGTTTGAAGTTGATTTATTATGATACAAATCTTCCATATTTTATTTAAGGTTTTGTGATATGTTTGACTATGGATGAGTCATTTTTATGCCATTAATGGCTTATGGTTAATGTTTTGGAATTTCATATGCTAGTTTTAATACGAATGTTTATGTTATATTTCATCCTCTTCTTAATATAAATGTGTTGGACTAGTGTGTTCCGATTTGGGGTCCGGTTACAGCAGACCCTCTGGGTTGGTGTCCGATTATTAGAGGCACTCTGGGTTGGTGTTCGGTTATTAGAGGCACTTCGGGTTGG
Organism: Viscum album; assembly: GCA_963277665.1. Classification (NCBI taxonomy): domain Eukaryota; kingdom Viridiplantae; phylum Streptophyta; class Magnoliopsida; order Santalales; family Viscaceae; genus Viscum; species Viscum album. The sequence goes on from OY728119.1 coordinate 1,406,458,235, forward strand.
TGTCCAGTTATTAGAGGCACTCCGGGTTGGTGTCCGGTTGTTAGAGGCACTTCGGGTTGGAGTTCGGTTACAGAGGATATTCGGGTTGGGTTTCGGTTACAGTTATCCCTTAGGTCTTGGCATGAGGCCTTGCCATAGAAATGAAAGTTCGGCATTATGCATTCCATCATTATGAATGTGGTTATTGATATTTCATGTGATTATTCGATTAGTAGAATATCCATGTGAATAATTAAATGGAATTATTTCATTTTAGTTTTTCCATATTATGCTGAAGTTCAAGTTTAAAAGGGTTTTGTTTTAGTTTTATACATTTCCTTAAATGTTTATGCTTATTTTTGAAAGTTCCCGCTGTATTGCTTACCCTTACTGAGTGTTTGATCTCACCCCTTTCTATGTTTTATTTTCCCAGGATTCCAAGAAGTCTATTGTGATTGATATGTAGTGTTAATCCAAGGGAATAATGGCGTTAATAAAGTATTATTTATGTTGTTTTTTATGTAATGTGACATTCATGTATGTAATCTATTTTCCAAGACTGATAAACCGATCGGTCCTTCGGGACTTGATTCCTTGTAATCATGCCAATGTATTAAAATAATGCGACGACTCTGGGTAACTAGGTTCGGGGTGTTATAGTTGGTATCAGAGGATGTTTAGTAATAACTTTGGAAACTAGATTTAGATAAACTCTGATTAGAGCACATTACCCTAAGATAGACTTTGAGGATTAGTATAAAAGAACTTTCAAGAATTTTGGTAGTGTAGAGATTTTGTGAGTTTTCTAAGAAAATACATCCCTGTCTGGATACGAACTGGTAGAGGCGACTCTGGCACAGATGTACCTATGGGTAAAACCCAAAAACACCACTTTGATCTAGACTCGAACGAGAACTGGTGAACGATAATGGGCCTTGCTGCACTCTTGGTTACGACACTACCAGGGGATATGCTTAGGATAATTCTCATTTTCTTTACAAACCATTACAAAGGGTTTATGAGTATATACTTCCTCAAAGAAGTCATTTTTATGATTATGGATTATATCCATAAACGGTTTAATTTATGTTAAGTGTTTTACAAATTTGGGATTAGGTATTGTTATTCATAAACTAATCTAGTGTATGCCATTGTTTAGAAATGACGCCCAGTAAAAGGAATGGGAACTCCAACAATACGCATGATCCAAAGAGTAAGAAGGATCATATCCTTCATGGTCTTAAGCCAGAATTTAGAATTGAAATAGTCTCCCACATATTATCATCATATGAATAAATAGTATCATCTGTTGATAAGATAAGTAAAGAATTCTCAGAGTCCTATGGCTTTGAAGGGAAGACAGAGAAGGAAAGTATGGTAGAGAGAAGGAAAGATAAAGGGAAGAAGGTAAAGAAGGATTTTCCCATATGTGATAACTGTGGAAAGAATCACCTTGGAAAATTATTGAAGGGAATGGGACTATGTTATAAGTGTGGAGAAAAAGGACACCAAGTACGTGACTACATGGGTAAGAAAAAGGTTTCAAATGTACAATGCTTCATCTTCAAGGAGTTTGGACACTATACGAACCAATTTCCCAATCATCAGACTATGCCTCAAATGATTCTATTGGATAATAATAAAGTTATGATACTATCTCAGATGAAGAAGAATGACTAGTGTTATTATGTTGTTATTATAGGATTATTTCATTTGTGTGTTGTATCAACAATGTACTGGTCATAATAATTATTGAGTATATAAGGATTGTACTATAGTACTATTTTATTAAGGACTTGAGATTGTGTGGAACCAAGAAAAGTGACTCAATAGCAGGTTAATTTTTTCGAAAATATATGGCTGAGAGAAAGATAAACCATAATATGGTTCTGATACTGAGGTAGTGATTTTGGAATAATACAAGATTGATTTGGATTAATTATATTAGATATTCTTGACTACCTTGAAACTGATTAATGATTTTTCATCGTTGGAGTTTACAACATTTTTGGGTAGGAGGAATATATCTAGTATTCTATAAAGACTAAGGGAGCATGAATGTAATCAATAAGGTTTTATGGTAATTTAGGATGTTATTATGTTTTAAAATAATACATGGTGAAGGTGTTCACATGTTATTACATGGAAAAAAGAATCTTCATTGTGTTGAACTTCCTTATAAATTTTGGACTGTGAGTTTGGATAGTATTATTTTGGATAAGTCTAAAGGTTGGAATGGATTAAGTTTGAAAGCGTGTTTTTGGATTTTTATAAAAGGACAACACGCAGACCGTGTGACAACCCGTCGCGTCGGATAAAGCTACGGGAATCGAACCCACAACCATAGTGCGATTGGGATTTATCGCCTACCACTAGACTACATGAAGGTCCTGGATGGTATAATGTAGTTTTTTTAAAGGGTCAGATATGTGAATTATAAATTCATTATATTTGGAACCCTATACGATTAGGATAAATAGAGTATTTTTGAGTTGTATTATGTTTTGGGGTGAAAGTTGAGTTTGTGGTAAAAATTTATTAATGGATAAAAATCTAATTATAAATTAAGTATATATCCTTATGATCTTATCCAATCTCATAAATACATTCCTAAACATTAAGAAATGGAACTTAGAACAAAAATGTTGTCCTAGATGGTACCTTAGATCATCACAAATTTATGGCTTTGTGATTGTTGGCCTTTTCATAGCCATGTTATCTACCACTCTCCATCAGATATTGATGGTTAAATTTCTCTTCCATATCCATATTTTCCTACATGGAACCCTAGTCTTTGTTATTTTCGGTAACCTTCATACTTACCACTCTTTATTTTATATAGAGGCCTCATTAATCCATTTTTCGATGTGGGATTTCAACTAAGATATTTTGAAATGTCAACCCCAAGTTTCCAATACTGAGCATAAATTGAGAGGACACAATTTATTGAAGTAGGGGAGAATGTAACACCTCAAGCTTCCATGGTACGCTTCTCTTTGAATAATATAGTAGCGTGTGTTGTACGCAATTTCGAGTTCTAACACACACCACAACCAATCAAACTAGCCGTTATGAATTGTAATATCCACTTTTTAAAATTTTAAACATTTTACCTTAAAAAATTGACTTCATTTTTGGATTTGGTATATCGAAATTATCTTAGGGTGAATTTTTTGTACTTTTCTGATAACTTTCATATTTTGATGAATAGTGAAAATTACTAAATTTTAATTAAAAACAACATTTTTAATCGAAATAATTAATAGTGATAAATTATGAATTAGAGTGTTTTTAAATTATATTTAGAATATATTTTTACAATTTAATCAAATGTTGGTCATTAGACATAATATCACATTAAAACCGGACATAAACAAGTGTCAATCTTTTGATAGTTATTGTTTCTTAAAAAGAGGCTTTTTGTTTTGAGAGTGGGAATTAATTTTAAATTAATAAATACATATTCTATGTTTTTAATTTGGTAAAATAGAATTAATTATTTAATTCAGAATATGAAAATTATCTTAGGGTAAATTTTTGGTATTTTTCTGAAAACTTTTAATTTTTGATGAATAGTGAAAAACACTGGGTTATAGTTTAAAACAGAATTTTTATTTAAATAATTATTTATTTTATTTAAGTTATTTAATGTCAAAATAGATACATAATAACTATATAAGTTCAATGTAATTCATTGGAGTCGGTTGATAATAATTTTTGATATATAAAAATTTCATTGAACTTTTCACCTTGTTTTACCCACCTCCTAGGAGCTTTTGCAAATTCACATAAAACAAAATTTTACCGCTTCTGTGAGCAGAATTTCAAAAATCCGAGAGACATGGTTAATATCAAGGAGTAAAATGTGGTTCAATGAGATGAAAATATTTTTTGGTGAATAGTAACTTTTTACTTTTATTTACCACGGTTAAAAGTAAATAGGGTAATTAACGGTAAAAATGATATTAATATTACCCTCAAACATGTCCTAATTCTATTGGAAAAGTTTATCTCGACCAAAAACAACCTTAGGAATAAAATATTATCATTTAGGTCCACTTGGATTAGATTAGAACATTTTTTATTATTTAATTCAAAGAAGAGTTAAAAGAGTTAAAATCAAAGTTAAATAACACAAACATTTTTAATATGGTGTTTTACATAATATAAATTCGATTATAAATATTCATTAGAAATATAAAAAGATTTTATAAATCATGGTATTTTATTTATAATTTTTATACATTAAATAAATAAATTTATTTATGACAGAATGATGATGCAGTAGTTACCTTATTCATGAAAGAATCAAATAAATGGTATTATAAATATAAAAATAAATATAATTTCTAAGTTTTTATGATATCCACGAATTTTCTAGGTGAATATTACATGTTAGGATTGATTCAATGAATTTTTTTGAAGTAATAGTGTTGTTATTATTTTAACAAAAAACTAATACCAAATAGTATCAAAATTGACATAAAATATTTTTTTAAAACAAATATTATATTATCAATTGATATAATAGTCCTAAAAATCTATGGTTTGGCCAAAATACTTATATAATAATATATATGAAATTAATGAGCCAATTGGGGTTTTATTGGAAGTATATAGTAAGTTTATTAACCATATAGTGTAAGAATACAAAAGACACGGTAAAAGTTAAATTATTTAACTTAGAGTTAAATCTAAATGATAAGGTTAAAATGGTAACCTAAACTTGTATAAAACATATTGGTTGAGTTTTTTTCGACCAATCCCCACTTTATACTTTAAATAATCAACTTTGAAGCCATTAGAAACCGAATATGAATTTATTATAAAATAATATTTTAAGTTTTTCCTAAGGTGCCCCTCACCCCTCTTATAAAAGGGTCACTCCCCCTTCTCTCTAATTTACACCTTCTAAGCCATTTGGCTCAGCCAACCCCTACCCAAATACCCTCTCAAATATCTTCCATTCATCATAGAGTCCTTAGTTTGATCATAAATCCAACCTAAGGATCCCTTTTGATTAAATAAAAAGGAAGAACCCGAAGAAGAGGAGGCTAAACGTACCCTCAACTAAAGGAAAGTATAAGGTATGGGGTTTTCATCTCACTCCTTATTCTTGTGATATTATTACCATATTTAAACTATTACCTTTTTTTGGTGTATGTACTTCCCATAATTGTATTCTTTGTGTAATACACTTTAATTTATGTGTATCTACATATTCATTGTATGATACATCTTTCATGGGGTGTATGTTTCGTAAGTTACCAAATTGGTAAGAGTTTATTTCACAATCTCTTCATTATTCTAGGTTGTTTATACGTAATTATCAACTAGGACCTCTTTATCATCCACATCCATGTTTCTTAAAAATTTATTTCAAAACATTCTTATTATTTTACAGAATATGGGTTAAAGTCATTTATAACCTTGTTTGACTTTTTATAAAAAGTTTATAAAGGAATCTTTCCGTCATTTTCCAAACATGGTCCTTTTTAACCTTTTCGACATAATTAAGGTAAGAATGTCTTTTTTTAACTTATACGGCTTGTGCAGATATTTTCCGCTGTTATAAAATCGTTGAATCTTCCCTTATAATCTTATAAGGATATTTTCAAAGTAAATTTTTTATTTTATAATTATGTGACTTTTAAATGATTTAAAAAAAAGAGATATTTCTCTCAAATAGATTTGATTCCATCTATGTCAACATCCTTTGATAAATTTTACACTTGTTTGAAGTTTATTTATTATGATACAAATCTTCCATATTGTATTTAAGGTTTTGTGATATGTTTGACTATGGATGAGTCATTTTTATGCCATTAATGGCTTATGATTAATGTTTTGGAATTTTGTATGCTAGTTTTAATATGAATGTTTATGTTATATTTCATCCTCTTCTTAAGATGAATGTGTTGGAATAGTATGTTCCAGGTTGGGGTTCGGTTACAGCAGACCCTCCGGGTTGGTGTCCGGTTATTAGAGGCACTCCGGGTTGGTGTCCATTTATTAGAGGCACTCTGGGTTGGTGTCCGGTTATTAGAGGCACTCCGGATTGGTGTCCGGTTATTAGAGGCACTCCGGGTTGGTGTCTGGTTATTAGAGGTACTTAGGGTTGGATTCCAGTTACAGAGGATCTCCAGGTTGGGTTACGGTTATATTTATCCCTTAGGTCTTGGCATGAGGCCTTGACACAGAAATTAATGTTCAACATTATGAATTCCATCATTATGAAAGTGGTTATTGATATTTCACGTGATTATTCGATTAGTAGAATATCCATGTGAATAATTAAATGGAATTATTTCATTTTATTTCTTCCATATTATTATGAAGTTCAAGTTTAAAAATCCTTTTTTTAGTTTTATACATTGCCTTAAATGTTTATGCTTATTTTTGAAAGTTTCCGCTGTATTGCTTACCCTTACTGAGCATTTGAGCTCACCCCTTTCTATGTTTTATTTTCCCAGTATTCCAGGAAGTTTATTGTGATTAATATGCAGGGTTAATCCAAGGTAATAATGGCATTCATAAGGGATTATTTATGTTGTTTTGTATATAATGTAACATTCATGTATGTAATCTATTTTCCAAGACTGCTAAACCGATTGGTCCTTCGGGACTTGATTCCTTATAATCATGCCAATGTATTAAAATAATGCACCGAATCTGGGTAACTATGGTCAGGGCATTACAGATACCATATTTACTTTTTCTTTATATTATTTACTATTAGTTTGACTAATGATGTACAATTTTCAACACTCACTATATTACTTTTTATGGTTTATGATTATGTTTATTTGATGGGGTAAATATTAATATTTCATATGTTTTATTTTCAATAAAAAATTTAATATTGATTATGATTCAACCATTTAACATGATTAACATGTTTAACTTATTAAATGATGGGTGGGGCCTAGTTATAGATATCCTCTAGATGTATTGATAGATCTCACAATAGAAACAAATTGACCAAATTAAATCAGTTTTTAACTGTAGTTTTAAAATCTATTTTTAAAGGTCTTAATAGTATGTTTTAGATGTCCAAAATTATATATTCCCTTATTATGGGTTCATATATTTATTTCCATGTGATTATTCAATTATTTAGAACATCCATGGAAAAGTTAAATCTCATGTGATAATTTATATGGATTTATTTGATCATAATTTATTCCTACCATATTATGCTCAAGTTGTTGTTTAAATTGTGTGTGTTTCAGTCATTCACATTTCCATATTGATTATTATTATTTATTAATGATAGATTCCTTTGTATTCATACCCTTGTTGAGAATAAAAGACCAACCCTTTCTTATGTTAAATTTTCCCTAGGATATCACGAAGTGTTTAGGATTGATATGCTGGGATATTCTAAGGTTAATAATGGAATTATCAAATAAAATACTTTGTGTATTTTATGCTTAAAAATGAGATAATAATTTTATGTATTTTTCTAGTTTACCAAGAATACTAAACTATTTGGTACATTGGGATGTGAACACTTGTATCTTGTACCAATTTAATAAAGTAGACACCATCTCCGAGCTACTGGGGTCAGGGTCTTTATATTTGGTATCTGAAAACGTTTAATTGAAATATTAGGAACTAGATTTAGGAATAAATATATTAGGGAATTTAACACTATTACTTAAATTAAGAATATGTCTATGTAAAATATAATATCATAATGTTTTTTTAAAGAAGATATTATGTGGTTTTCCTAGAAATAAATCCCTATTTAGATACTAAAAGTGGGTGTGATTCTAGAATAGATTTACCTAGGGGTACTAACTTTGAAAAAGGTGTGTCATGATTGACTCGAGCATTACCTGGTACATGAAAATGGGTTTTACTACACACCTAGTTTGAAACTCTAGGGATATATTCTTGGATTAAATCACTTTCTATTGACAAACCATTATAAAGTATTTGAAAATATTTTTATAATTTGAAAAAATTCCCAAAGAATCCATGTTGATGATTATAAGATTAGTCATGCATAAATTTTAAATTATGTTGTCTTTAACTATTTTTGGGATTATTATTATGATTTATATTGTTGCAATATAATATAGTGTATGCCATTGTTTACAAATTATGCCTAGGAGAAGGAATAGAATCCACGTCAATTCATGTACCCCATGTTGGGATTTCCCTCCTATGCAAGATAATGAAGATGGTGTCAAAGCTACAACTGAAACTGATCAAATTATGGGCATATTTGGGTAAATGAATTAGGTTATGTTTAATAAAATAGAACTTATAGATTATACTTTTTGATCCACCATGTGGTTTAACAATGTTTAACTACTTTATACATCATTAACTTCCATCATGTAATGGGACTACTAATCCATTTGTATCAAAGAATGGATAAGTTCCTTAGAGAAGATATTTCTCACTCCATGGTGTAAAAAAGGGAAAAGGTTTTCATGGAATTTAATCATCTATCTGAACATACTGATCAATATTGGTCATTAATTAAAAACAATAAGGATTAATAATAAATAAAAAACCTATAATGGGAGGATTTAAATGCACTCTTCTTGGAAAAGTATTTTCTTCATGAGAAACAAGTAGATATGGAGACATCTAAGTCTAAAAAAAGAAAGATAAACATGTTTCTAAGTACAAATAAAACTTTATAAGGTTAGAAAGGTATTCTATTTACTACATTCATAATCTAGAGATCAATATTCAATATTTCTTTGATGGGTTAAATCCAATTCTATAAATGGAACTAGTCTCCCAAGCCTACCCATCATATGAGGACATAGTATCATGTGACATCAAGATAGAGACATAGTTATTCAAGTAACATGTATTTAAATGGAATAAAGAGAAGAATATTATGTCAAATAAAAATATAGATAAATAAAATAAATTAAAGAATTATTTTCCTACATGCGATAATTGTGGAAAGAAACACCATGGTACTTTTGTTGAAGGGAATGAGAGTTTACTAAATTTATGGAGAGAAAGGACAATATTTTCATGATTTCAAGGGAAAGAAAGAATATTCTAATGTTAAATTATTTAAAGTTTAGGATATGGGGAACTAAGTAAATGAATGACCAAATCATCAAAGGAATACTCCCCCAAATAAGATAATGGATTAAGGTCAAGCTTATACTATTGATACAACCAAAGAAGAATGGTTAAAGTTATCATATTTGGATTTAATAAATATTTTATAAAAGTATTTTATTTATTATATTATTTTATAAGAATAATTAAACATATAAATATTTTTCTGTAGTAGTATTTATTTAAGGATTTGAAAACATGTGTTGAATGGTACTAAGAAAAGTGATTGAACGGAAGGTTGATCTTTTTGGAAAACACATTATTAATGGAACATCAACCTTAATATGTGTTTATTTTGAGATAATAATTATAAAGAGATGTTTTTGGGATAGTATTGGAAAAATTGGAATTGGTTAGTGATTTGAAAGTTTATGTGATCTCTATTAGATATTACTGCATATTTGGATTATGGAATATATTTGATAACCTAAGATTTTATTTTTGGATGCATGCATGTTTACATTATGGTTTTATATTGATAAAGGTATTCAAATATTTGGTATGTTTCATTATAACTAAATTATAATATCTCGGGAATCTAATGTTATGATGATTTTATAAATTTAGTGACCTCCCTTCTAAATGTTTTAGACATTGAATTTGGTCGGACATATTTTGGATGAATCACATGGTTAGATATTTATGGAATGAATTAAGTTTAACTTTAAGTGTTATTTAAAAATTTTTACTAACTTTTTTTGATTTGGAAAATATACAAAGATATAAGTAATTCCTTATCATTATTTTATGGATCGTATGATCTGTTAGTGCTTCAAGCATAAACAAAATTCACTTCATTTCTTGGAAAGAAAGATAAAGTTGAAATTGATTGAAGCACAACCAAAAAATAAGACTCTTCTTATCAAATAGTAAGTAATCAAGTAAGTTTATTTTCTATAGATATCTATCTTAATGGTAAAAATTGTAACAACTTGATATTTTTTGAATTATTTTTTTTCAAATTAATTTAATCTTTTTGATATTTTTCATTTCATGCAACACTGAAAATAGTTTATTTTATATTAAAGAACCATTTTTGGATTGAGTTATACACAAAACCAAGTTAATCATGCACAAAACGAAACATAAAGTTTATCTTTATCTACTTGTAACAATTAGGTCATTTTATGTTACACACATGATTAACTTTCCTCGATGGCTTGTGTAACATGCAAGATTGAGTTTTTTAGAATAATAATATATTATTAAAAATAATATTGTTTAATGTAATAAGATATAAACTAGAGTTAATTTAGAAGTTATGAATAAGATTAAAATAAATTATTAAAACACATGTTTGAATTCATTTGTTACAAATGAATTAAAAATGAATATAAGAACATAATGAATATAAAGGGAATGTTTTTATAAAAACTATTTTTATTCTCACAAAGTTGTTTTCTCCTAATAAAATAAATTAATTACAATTAGTGAGTTATATTAATGTAATATATATGTTATATATTCAATAAAATATTTTTTATATTCGTCCAATAGATTTGATAAGCATAATATTACAACAGAACCAATATTACAAAAAACCTATATATTTATAAAAGTAGTTTTGCCACCTTTTAATGGAGAACCTAGTTTAAATATAAATTTTAAAACTTTTACAAATTTTATATGTAAAAATAAAGTTCATTTTTTAAATAGAATCATAAAATTTAGGTTTGTGTGGATTTTTGGTATTTTTTTTGTGAAGTTTTATTTTTTAATGAATAAAGAAAAATAATGAATTTTAATTCAAAACTAATTTTTCATATAATTTATTAATATGGTTAAATTATATTTTTAAATGGTTTTAAATTTCAATTATATTAATTTTGTATCAATTAATAAAATTTAGGTCATTTTAATAAGATTCAATTTCAAATTTAATATAAAAACTTAGCAAACTTTTGAACGTTTTTACTTTAAAAACCCACGTTGTCATCTTGTTTACAGGATTAAATTTAAATTAATTTCTTCCAATTATGTGATTTAAATTTAGAAAAATGGATTCCATATTTTGAATAATAATAATTTATAATTTCTAATAGGGTCAAATGATTTTTTTACCATAAATACTAGTGAAAGTAATTAAAATTAATTACATCGATTAAGGTTAAAATTAAGCTTAATAAGGGACTTAACCTTAATATTAAAGGTACAAATGACCTATACACTTGTAAAAAACCTATTTTATGGCCAAATGTATTTCCCAAAACCTATAAGATTACATAATGATCCATTTTTAAACTTTGGGAACATGTAATTCTTGGGAAATACACAATTCTTTTCAAAGATTCAAAGTGTCATTTCCCTCCATTATAAAAAGGAACTCACCTTTCCCACTTCCTCAAAAATCTAAAGGCACTTCAGATCAAAAAAGATCTGACCAAATATCTCCTAAAAATCCCTCCCCTCAACCTATAAGCCTCACATTGGGCATAAATCTATCCAAGGAATCCCTTTGGTGCAAACCAAAAGGATTTACCCAAATAAGAGGTAACATCATTCCTCAAGCTCTTTAGTTTTATTTTTATTATACAACCCCTAAATTATTATTATTACATGCTTATATAATAAATAAATTATACTAAATATACTGATATGCTTTTATTATAAGGGTTTGACCTACACTAATACACACTTCCATTTAATGGGTAACGAACTTACCGTTCTTATGTACGACGAACTACCACCTCACAAAATGACGTTACTTTTTTCCTTTAAACCCTCTCATGGTTGGGAATTATGATGTAAAATATATATTTTTATGTTATATATGATATATATGATGAATTTATGATTCTTCAATTATTACATAACATATACCCCCATGATTTCCATTTTGTGTAAGTATGATAATTTAGTTTAGGGAAGTGTGGACTACCGCCTCCTCAAAACAATGTGATTCGTCCACACCTTACATGGAATGTATTAATGATGAATTTAGTGAAATTATATTATATATATAAAATAATAATTCTACTTTAATTATAATATATATATATATATATATCATTTAATTTCTTTATTCTAATACGTCAATAAAACAGAAACAATATTCATGAGTACATACGACCTACCATCTCCATGAACGATGTATTTCATTTTATACTTATATACAATATAAATTATTATAAAAAAATATATACTGAATATATATATATATATATATATAATTTTTTACATTATTTATGAAAGTAAATTATTATCTAAGTAATGGGACCAAGAATAACAAGTCAAAATATGTATGAAAAATAAACCGTTTATTACCCGAAACATAACATTAACATAGATTTGTTAATAAATGGGTAATATAAAGTCATAAAAATCATATATGGTATTAGATATAACAATATGGTTCTTTAGTATATGTATAATATAAATATATTTATTATAAATTAGGTTTTAATGTGTACGAATAAAGTTAAGACTTAAGGTAAGATAATTTCATTTCACTTTTGATTTTTGTGAGATACAAGTCTTATTCACTACTCATTTATTTTGTGTGGTATGTATAAAAAAAATGGATGTATTATATTATTATAATAATTAAATAAATGGGTATTTAAATATCCATTTTATGATCCTTATTTAATGGGGGTTATGATTATAAAGTTACCAAATCGATAAAGTAATTTTGTCTCTATTTTCCTTCTTTGAGACAAATGACATGTTATGAACCTTTATTTTTCTATAAGGTGTATATAATAAATTTTTAAATGTTATATAATAAATATAATTATTTTAATGATATTTTAAGATTCATTATTTTTTTTATTTTCATTTTATTATGATTTAAAGTTACCAAAGTGGTAACGATTTATTGCTTTAATCTCATCATTTATCAAGATTGTTTATGATTATGCTTCCATTGATGAAATATCATGATACAACTCTCAATAACTCTCATGAATTTTATAAACCACTGTATATTCATGTTATATTGAAGTAATGGTACCATTTTTTCACTCTTTGTTACTTGATATAATTAAGAAAATGTTTTTATGAAAATCTTACTTTATTTTTCCTTTCGATCGGAAATATGCATTCTTCCAAAACTGTGTTTTTTAAAAATATTTTCAAAAATATTTTACTACTATCCAATGATATTTGAAGGAAATTTTTACCCATGAATTACCTTTAAAAAAAGTGGTTTTTAAAAGGAATATTCTTGTTATTTTCGAATCAAGGCACTTTTCGGAACTTTTATGGTAAAAAAGGAATGTTTGGCATGTACAAACCTACCTGCCGCCATGACCATCATTTATTGGATGCTTTCTTTTTTATGTTTACAAGGTCATTTTTAAAAGAAAATGTTTTCCTAATATTCTATAAATGTTTTAGTTTTATGTTGGTTTTCAAAGAAAAAGGGTTTTCAAAAAAATTGTTTTATGTTAAAAAATGTTTTAAATGATTTTAAAAACTTCCTTTATATGTTTTTAAAAGTATTTTTTCAAAGAAAATTATTTCAATGATCTCAAATATAATTTTATATGTTTTAAAATTATCTTCATGGAAAAGGGTTTTCAAATTTTTTTCAATATTATTTTATAAGTTTTAAATGATTTATTTTTTCAAAATGATTTCAATATTTATTTCTAAGTTTTAAAAGTATTTTCAAAGAAAATGTTTTCAAAAGGTTACATGTTTTAAAGAAACTTTTTCAAATAAGAAAGGATATTTTCATCAAGAAATGTTTTTAAAAGAAATTTCAAAATTATTGTCTATTGAAGATGACATTCATTGATGTTAATTATAACCTTCTAGGAAACGATCCAAATGTTATATTCATAACCTCTCTTGAATGGTTTATGTTTTGATGGAATGATGTTTATGACACCTATTTCTCTTCCATGAGTTATATGATTTTCAAACACGATTCTTTTCACTAGTTATGCTTTGATTAAATGATTATGAGACCTATCTATTTTCCATAGGTAATGATATGAAGAAATGTTTATGATACCCATTTCATTTCATGGGTTATGATATGATGACTATTTATAATCTTGTGGCACAAATATTATTTGACGGGTGAGACCTATATCTTCCTACAATGAATTGGGTAATGATGGATGACTCATGAGTATAAATGTTATGCATTAACCTGATTACATGTTCACAATGCTATGCATGGACTTGGTTGCATGTCTAAGAGTTTATGTGTGAATCTGATTACATGTTCAAAATGTTATGAGTTAAACTTATTATGTATTCATAATGATATACATGAACTTGATTACATGTTCAAAATATTATGAATGTACCTGAAAAATGTGAAATATTGATATTTGCGATGGGGCATTTGTGATGGGGAGGGGTATCATCATAAATAGTCTGTCGGGACGGACGATTTGGTATGGGACCCCTCCCCATTATAATAGGTTTGACTTGAGTTGCATGCCAAACTGCAGGAAGGGTATTTGCGACAAGTATATAAGCCCATCGCACATACCCATCGGCGTTTTTTAGTATTTGCGACAAGATTTATCTCCCATCACAAATAGTATGTCAGCAAGTTGGTATTTCCGATGAGACCCGTCGAAAATACCTTCATAACCACCGACCATAATTAATAGGCGGGTTATCATTTGCGATGGGATACCCATCACAAATAGTACCATCACAAATAATCTAACCTATATGTACCCTTATCCATTTTTTCTCCCATTCCACTCCTTTCTCCACCTCTCTCTCCCTTTATACTTACATTTTTTCTCTCAAATTTTTTCAAAGTTTAAATTTCTAAATCAGAGAAAAATTCACGGCTTATATCCACCGAAATATTCAGTTTTAAGGCATTTATCTATTTCTTTTATTTTTTAGTAAATTCATTTTATTTTATTGTAGTTATAATTATTGTTAATTATCTTCAATTATATTGAATTAGAATTAGATAATTTTATTTATTTTTATAAATAATTAAGTATAACTAGTATTAATTAATAACTATTATATTAATTATTATTAATTTGTAGTAATTAGTATTAATTAGAAAAATTATTAATAAGTAGTTATAATTAGTGATAATTAGTAAAAATTAGCGATAATTAGTAATAAATTGAAATAAATATTTATAAATTGTAGTAAATAGTAATAATTAGTGATAATTAGAAATAAATAGTAGTAAATAGTAGAAATTAGTAATAATTTGTAACAATTACCAGGAATAAGTAATAATTAGTAGAAATAAGTAATAATTAGCAGTAATTAGTAATAAATTGTAATAATTACTAATAAATTTTAATAATTAGTAACTGTTTGTAATAAATTATAATAAATTATAATAATTAGTAATAATTAGTAATAATTAGTAATAATTAGTAATAAACAGTCATAAATTATAATAATTAGTAATAAATAGTAATAATTAGCAATAAGTAGAAATAATTAGAAATAAATAGTGATAATTAGAAATAAATACTAATAAATTTTAATAATTATAAATAGTTACTAATAAATTGTAATAATTAGAATTAATTGCTAAAAAATCATAATAATTAGAAATAATTACTAATAAATTGTAATAATTAGTAATAATTAATAATAAATTGTAATAAATAGTAATAAATTATAATAATTAGTAATTAGTAACAAATTGTAATAATTATTAATTAGTAATATATTTTAATAATTAGTAAAAAATTCTAATAATTATTAATTAGTAATAAATTGTAATAATTACTAATTAGTAATAATTTGCAATAATTACTAATAAATTGTAATAAATAGTAATAAATAGTAATAATTATTAATAAATCTTAATAAATTGTAGTAATTCTTAATAAATTGTAATAAATTGTAATAAATCGTAATAAATTGTAATGCATTGTAATAATTAGTAATAAATTGTAATAATTAGTAATAAATTGTAATAATTTTTAATAAATTGTAATAATTAGTAATAAATTGTAATGATTAGTAATAAAATATTATAATTAATAATAAAATGCAATAATTAGTAATAATACAATTAGATAAAACTGAGCTATTTTTGGGATATGCCATATTGGTCAGATTTTTTGATCCGTCACATGTTGGATGCCATGCATATTGAGAAGAACTGTTTTGACGATTTATTTCATACAGTTTTAGATACACCAGGTAAGACAAGAGATAATGTAAATACATGATTAGATCTTGGATAAATTTGCAGGTGACTAGAACTTGAACTGTTTTAAAATGTTAGATCATAGATGTTAATGAAGATAAAATTAGATTATACACTGTCCAAAGAAAATAAATTACTATTCTGTCAGTGGATTGTACATTTGAGACTTCCAGATGATTATGCTTCCAGTTTTGGAAAATGCGTCCGAAATGGTCATATTACCAGATTAAAAAGTCATGACTATCATGTTTTAATGGAAAGAATTTTTCTGATTGGATTAAGAGGTTTTTTTAATTCTATGATTTAGGATGTGATAACAGACATATAATATTTTTTAGAGACCTTTTTGTAGCGGAAAAAAACAATAATGCACTAAATAGATTACAAGAAGATGTTGTTTTAATTTTATGTCAACTAGAAAAAATCTTCCCACCGACTTTCTTTAACTTGAATTAACATTTGATCTTACATTTTCCACATAAAGAAAAATATAGAGTTCTTGTATAGTTTCAATGGATTTACCCATTTGAGACATGCATGTAGAAATTGAAGAAAAAAGTATATAAGAAATCATCAATTGAAGGCTCAATTGAAAAGCTTATTGGCAAGAGGAAATTTTTTTTTTATACTCTCATTATTTTCAATATGAATATCACTTAAAATAAAACCGCATGGGACGTAATGAGGGATATTTTGATGATAAAATGAGAAATCAATTATTAGTTTTTAATCAACCTGAACTTGGCTTCGATGGAGTTCACGAACAATGACTTTCAGATGATGAAAATCATAAAAATCATACATATGTTCTTTTCAACTGTGAAGAAATAGAACAATTTTTATTGTGAGTGATCCTATCACTTATTCTATAATCTTTGTTATAGTAAATTAATCTTATTTTATTTATAGGTTATATGATAATCATATTAAGAATCAACTTCCACAAATTATAGTAACTGCTCTTGAAGAATGTCATCAAAATAATTTTTCCTGTAGGTTTCAAAAATTGTTAACATAAATTATTTATAGTTCGACATATAAAATAAATTTTATTACTTGTTATATTGATAATTATTTTACAAATTTTTAGGTATCTAAAAATACTGATAAAATTGGTAATTGATTGTGTGTATTGAGTAACCCATCTTCCAAAATGGTTAAATATTATAATGCATATGTGGTGAATAGTTTTTGATTTCATAAACATGCATATGGGTAATAAAGAAACAATGAATAGTGGTGTTTTCTTGATAGGATCTCATCATAGGGAAACTGAAGTTGAATTTTATGGAATGCTGGAAGAAATTATTGAATTGTGTTATATGGGACAAAATTACATAACAATGTTTAAATGTAAGTGGTTGGATACTGAGAGAGGCTTGCATGTTCATCCAACTCATAGAATCCTTGATGTTAAATATAAAAGTCTTATTATAGTAAATGAACCACTTTTGTTGTATCATCAGGCACATAAAATTTATTTTGCAAATTACTATGCTACTTCAAGAGAGTTGGGTGATTGGTGGAGCATAATAAAAATTAAATATCGAGAAAATCAGTTTACTCAAAGTGAATGTGGTTTCACTGATGTGAAAGGAATTAAATTTTTTTAATGGACTGCTTCAAATTCATCTTTTTCATGAAGAGACACAAATATCGATGATAAAACCCCACAACTAAGGGTCAATGGTGATGATTATGTTAATGATGTTACGAATGAATTTGAAATTAAAATAAATGATGAAACTAAAGCTAATATAGAAATTGATGATGTTGAGGAGGAATATGAATACATTGACATAATTAGATATGAAGATGAACATTGACACTGTTAAATCCTGATTATAATCATATATAATATATATCTATATATAATAGTTGTTTTCAACTATTTTCTAACAATAGTCATTTCATGTTTCAGATGGACGGGGATCTATTTCGTTAGTTGGAGGAGGTTTATCTACATTTGGTGGAGTAAGATATTGGATCATCTGACCCTTAGACAGCTGGTGGTTTAGGGAGTACTCAGAGGGGCATGATCTTGTAGGATTGATGATTCCTAACCCTATCACCGAGCGATGTCCACATCTTGACTTCAATCCACATATTAAGAGGTATATTTACTTGTATATTTTTGTTATCTTTCATTAATTTATTTACATACTAATTTTTTGATTGTTTTTTTTCATATATTTTTATATATAGCTGTTGGACAGGGGAGCGCTATATTGTGTAATTATTTTTCTGAAACATGGGTCACATGGGATCAGATTACCATTGATGTTCAGTACCGTATGTTCAATAATTTGATGGTATGTAAATTAATAATATTTATTTAAAAATTTATTTAATTAATAACTTAATATTATAAATTATTTATAGGGTTTATGGTATCCCATCAATGAGAGAATGTGTATCACTATCTGGAAGGCATGAGATGGTTTTATGTGTGAGATATACTGTCATGTTTTTTAAAATTTGAGAAGGAAAGAAAGGTTGAAAATATGTGTGATAGAGTTTGATGAGTATTTTTGTGCCCACCGAACTGATAAAACTCCATCTTAGGTTTGGTATGGATTATGTTCACATTGGATGGGTGGTCGTTTTCATAGGAGATCATTGGTAGGTTGAAAAAACTAGGGGAGACAGGAGGTGACACATCAAGCCAGTAGTCGTGCATTGAGTATGCATAGGAAACATATGTTAAATACTTTTTTTAAATAATTTATATAACTTTAAATGTAAATGGTATATTTTATATTCATACAGGTAGTCGAATAAGCCTAAATTACAAAGTTTGATGTTTATAAGAGGATGTACAACAATCCATTCACTAGAGAGATTTGAGGTGATTGACAACATCCTATTGTGGTTATTATAATTTCTTTTTGAGTTTTAAAATTAACTACAAGTAACATTTTAACTATTTTAATTTTAAATTTCAATTGAAGGAGTCATATGAGGCCACGATGTCTCAGACACAGACTACGAGTCAAGATGAGACTGATGATCAGAGTAGTGACCACCAATTTGATGAGGCAACATGGATGTAGGAGACCCAGTATGCCTTTGAGAAAGGCTAAGTTTTTGGTATCAACTCTAGATTGATGCTTGGGAGTTATTATGGTTACAGTGTGATGTCAGCTTCTATCTTGAGAGGAGATCATGGAGATCCATTATCATCTGTTGAATAGTATCCGGAGAAGATATGAGCCTAGGGTGAGCTTATAAAGAGTATCCTTAGGGAGTAGGAGGAGATGCCTCAATGGCAGTAGCCGCAACAGTAGGAAAATCTATGATGACAGTAACAATAACAGGAGGAGGAGATGTTTTGATGATAGTAAATGAAGTACATGCAACATCTAACTCATTGTTTAGGGATGAAGTTCCCTCCACCATCTCCTCCAGCTCCTCCAGAAGTCCCTCCCCCTTAGTGATATATTTATTTTTTATGATAAAACATTTGAATGTAATTTTTTTGTAATATTAACTATTTAAATTTCTATATAGTATATTTTTTATATTTTTCTGAATATTGAATTTATTATTTATTTATTTATTATTTTATTAATTTATTTAATTTCGAATTATTATTATTTTTTATTTTTTTGTCTTTATTATTATTTTTATATTTTTGAGAATTGTGAGGTTTTTATTATTTTATAATTTTTTATAATTTTACTATTATTATTATATTAATATTAATATTAATAATATTTTTTTATTTTACTAATATTAATATTATTATTTCATTAATATTAATATTTTATTAT
The DNA here is from genome assembly GCA_963277665.1 of Viscum album. Taxonomy (NCBI): domain Eukaryota; kingdom Viridiplantae; phylum Streptophyta; class Magnoliopsida; order Santalales; family Viscaceae; genus Viscum; species Viscum album. The sequence continues at coordinate 1,406,478,191 of OY728119.1, forward strand.
TATTATTATATTAATATTATTTATATTATCTCATCATAGGGAAACTGAAGTTGAATTTTATGGAATGCTGGAAGAAATTATTGAATTGTGTTATATGGGACAAAATTACATAACAATGTTTAAATGTAAGTGGTTGGATACTGAGAGAGGCTTGCATGTTCATCCAACTCATAGAATCCTTGATGTTAAATATAAAAGTCTTATTATAGTAAATGAACCACTTTTGTTGTATCATCAGGCACATAAAATTTATTTTGCAAATTACTATGCTACTTCAAGAGAGTTGGGTGATTGGTGGAGCATAATAAAAATTAAATATCGAGAAAATCAGTTTACTCAAAGTGAATGTGGTTTCACTGATGTGAAAGGAATTAAATTTTTTTAATGGACTGCTTCAAATTCATCTTTTTCATGAAGAGACACAAATATCGATGATAAAACCCCACAACTAAGGGTCAATGGTGATGATTATGTTAATGATGTTACGAATGAATTTGAAATTAAAATAAATGATGAAACTAAAGCTAATATAGAAATTGATGATGTTGAGGAGGAATATGAATACATTGACATAATTAGATATGAAGATGAACATTGACACTGTTAAATCCTGATTATAATCATATATAATATATATCTATATATAATAGTTGTTTTCAACTATTTTCTAACAATAGTCATTTCATGTTTCAGATGGACGGGGATCTATTTCGTTAGTTGGAGGAGGTTTATCTACATTTGGTGGAGTAAGATATTGGATCATCTGACCCTTAGACAGCTGGTGGTTTAGGGAGTACTCAGAGGGGCATGATCTTGTAGGATTGATGATTCCTAACCCTATCACCGAGCGATGTCCACATCTTGACTTCAATCCACATATTAAGAGGTATATTTACTTGTGTATTTTTGTTATCTTTCATTAATTTATTTACATACTAATTTTTTGATTGTTTTTTTTCATATATTTTTATATATAGCTGTTGGACAGGGGAGCTCTATATTGTGTAATTATTTTTCTGAAACATGGGTCACATGGGATCAGATTACCATTGATGTTCAGTACCGTATGTTCAATAATTTGATGGTATGTAAATTAATAATATTTATTTAAAAATTTATTTAATTAATAACTTAATATTATAAATTATTTATAGGGTTTATGGTATCCCATCAATGAGAGAATGTGTATCACTATCTGGAAGGCATGAGATGGTTTTATGTGTGAGATATACTGTCATGTTTTTTAAAATTTGAGAAGGAAAGAAAGGTTGAAAATATGTGTGATAGAGTTTGATGAGTATTTTTGTGCCCACCGAACTGATAAAACTCCATCTTAGGTTTGGTATGGATTATGTTCACATTGGATGGGTGGTCGTTTTCATAGGAGATCATTGGTAGGTTGAAAAAACTAGGGGAGACAGGAGGTGACACATCAAGCCAGTAGTCGTGCATTTAGTATGCATAGGAAACATATGTTAAATACTTTTTTTAAATAATTTATATAACTTTAAATGTAAATGGTATATTTTATATTCATACAGGTAGTCGAATAAGCCTAAATTACAAAGTTTGATGTTTATAAGAGGATGTACAACAATCCATTCACTAGAGAGATTTGAGGTGATTGACAACATCCTATTGTGGTTATTATAATTTCTTTTTGAGTTTTAAAATTAACTACAAGTAACATTTTAACTATTTTAATTTTAAATTTCAATTGAAGGAGTCATATGAGGCCACGATGTCTCAGACACAGACTACGAGTCAAGATGAGACTGATGATCAGAGTAGTGACCACCAATTTGATGAGGCAACATGGATGTAGGAGACCCAGTATGCCTTTGAGAAAGGCTAAGTTTTTGGTATCAACTCTAGATTGATGCTTGGGAGTTATTATGGTTACAGTGTGATGTCAGCTTCTATCTTGAGAGGAGATCATGGAGATCCATTATCATCTGTTGAATAGTATCCGGAGAAGATATGAGCCTAGGGTGAGCTTATAAAGAGTATCCTTAGGGAGTAGGAGGAGATGCCTCAATGGCAGTAGCCGCAACAGCAGGAAAATCTATGATGACAGTAACAATAACAGGAGGAGGAGATGTTTTGATGATAGTAAATGAAGTACATGCAACATCTAACTCATTGTTTAGGGATGAAGTTCCCTCCACCATCTCCTCCAGCTCCTCCAGAAGTCCCTCCCCCTTAGTGATATATTTATTTTTTATGATAAAACATTTGAATGTAATTTTTTTGTAATATTAACTATTTAAATTTCTATATAGTATATTTTTTATATTTTTGTGAATATTGAATTTATTATTTATTTATTTATTATTTTATTAATTTATTTAATTTCGAATTATTATTATTTTTTATTTTTTTGTCTTTATTATTATTTTTATATTTTTGAGAATTGTGAGGTTTTTATTATTTTATAATTTTTTATAATTTTACTATTATTATTATATTAATATTAATATTAATAATATTTTTTTATTTTACTAATATTAATATTATTATTTCATTAATATTAATATTTTATTATTATTATTATATTAATATTATTTATATTAATAATAATAATAATATTATCGATTTCTAATATTTTTTATTATTAATATTATTTTAATCAATTTGTTAATCTATTTGCGATGGGGCTTTTTGTGACGATCCCTCCTCATCGTAATAGGGTTTTTAAAAAACCTTGGGAAAACTATTTGTGACGAGACATAGACCCATAAAAAATTGTTTTTTTATAACAACCCATCGCAAAAAAAATCTATTTACGATGAAAGTTTCTACAATGGACCATTTGGGATGGGAACCCATTACAAATGGCCTGTCACAAATATGAAAATTTCTAGTAGTGCTAGTTGAATATCCATAAGTTTATGCATGAACCTGATTACATGTTCACAATATTATGTGTGAACCAGATTTCATGTTCACAACATTACACATGGAACTGGTTGTATGTTCGTAAGTCTATTTGAGTGCCTAATTTCATGTCCTTAACTTAATGAGTGAACATTTTTCTACTTATACATGTTCATGGCGTTATATGTTAATGTGTATGACAAGATTCTATGTATTATTAATTTTTTATGCTTTCATTACTTATGTTCCTAATTATCTTATGATTCATGTCTTATGAATTGCCTATCTTTATGCCATGATTCATTTTTATTATCTTTGATATATAGGGTATGATCTTCTAATGATACGATCATGTTCTCATATCCTTTTATTCATGTTATGCTTACTTATTTCCTTTATTTACCTTTAATGAGCATTCGAGCTAACCCCTTTATTATGTTTAATTTCCCTAGGTCATGAAGAAAAGTCTTTAAGTAAACTTACTAGGGGGAGATCTTCGTGGGAAACATTGAAGATATTTTACTGAGTTAGAATATTTTGGTTCCAATTTTCTAAAGGCACTAAACTAATATGGCCTTTGGGAATCTGTTTGAGTAATGTACTAAGTATTCTGCAAAAATGATACAATGTACTTGTACTTTAATATGGGTTGTTATAGTTGGTATCAGAGAAAAGGTTTAGGAAACCTTTGGAAACTATGATGATAAAACTTTAGTGATATCCCCAGGTTTTATGTTCATAAGTCTATGTGAGTGCCTAATTTCATGGCCTTAACTTAGTGAGTGAACATTTTTCTACTTATACATGGTCACGACATTATATGTTAATGCGTATGACATGATTCTATGTCTTATTAATTTTTTATTCTTTCTTGACTTATGTTCCTGATTATCTTATGATTCATGTCTTATGAATTTCTTATCTTTATGCCATGATTCATTTTTATGATCTTTGATATATAGGGTATGGTATTCTAATGATAAGATCATGTTCTCATACCCTTTTTTTCATGTTATGCTTACATATTTCCTTTATTTACCTTTACTTAGCATTCGAGCTATCCCCTTTTTTATGTTTCCTTTCCCCAATTCATGAATAAAGGTCTTTAAGTAAACTTACTAGGGGGAGATCTTCATGGGAAACATTAAATATATTTCACTGAGTTAGAATATTTTTGTTCCATGTTTCCAATGTAACTAAACTAATATGGCCTTTTGGAATCTGTTTGAGTAATGTACTAAGTATTCTGTAAAAATGATACAATGTATTTGTACTTTAAGATGGGTTGTTATAGTTGGTATCATAGAAAAGGTTTAGGAAACCTTTGGAATCTATGATGATAAAACTTTAGTGAGATCCATAGGGATATTTCTAAGTATATGTATAGGGATTTATCTAAGGATAAGTCTAAGGATGAGTAAATGTTTAGAAAAATGTCTTATAATTTTGGTAAAAGATATAGTGAGTGGTTTAATAGTAATAAATCCTTGTCTGGATACTGTAAGTGGATGTGGTTCTGTACATATATACCTAGGAGTAAAAACTATGACAAGGTGTATGAAGCCTAACTTGATTGTAACAAGGTACATGACAATGAGCCTTACTATGCACCTAGTTTGACACTCATAGGGGATATGATTATGAATTCAAAAACACTTTATAAACCATCATGAAGTATTTAAATAGTGGATGATTATGAATAAACTAGGATAAACCTAAGGTTTCATATATTAAAGAAGTAGGTGTCATGATTTAAATATTCTATAAGTGATTATTCATGATTATGAGTTTTTATGATATGATAAATTTTTCCCAAACTATGATTTCTAGTGTTTGTCAATAATAATAACCAGAAGAAACCAGGTTATCATTGAATGTTTTATATGTTGAAAGTATATCCATTATAAAATTAGATGTCATAAGTTTAAACCTCATGAAGATAATCAAGAATGTGGTAAAAGTATTGGATATACTTCTAAAGATAAGAAGACTACAAACGACATATGAAAAGTATGAAATGTTCTTCTAGTATTGATTACATTAAATGAAAGAAGCATGATTATATTAAGGATGAGGTACCTTAAGGTATGATTCATATTTCATATTATTGGAAAGAGGTATTAAGGAATAAGTTGATGAATAATGAGTAATGGTTTAAGAATAAAGTTGTATGATTAAAGTGTACATGTTTTTGAATTCATATATTATGTTATATGAATCATGAAATATATAAGTATTTTTTGCATATTTTTTTATTAAGGACTTTAAAGGACATGTTGAATGGTGCTAGTGAAGTAGAAAAGAGATTTTATGGAAAGGTTTTATTTTAGTTAGGGGAAGGTAACCCTTAATTTATTTTTGATGTTGATATAATGAAGTTTGGATAAAGATATGTTGGATATGAAAAATTAAATTTAACGGTACTGATTACCTCATAAATGATAAAGGATTTGTTGAAAAAGTTATCTATGTTATCATGGATTAAGTTTAAAACTTCTTGGATTTAATTAATATATCCAGTAATATTTGGAATAAGCAAGAATGCATGATTTCCAAAATTATTTATAGTAATTCAGGTTATTACCATGTTTCAAGAGAATATATGATGAGGGTATTCACATGTTTGGGATGTTAAAACCAAGAGATAATTTGTGATATATGGGGGATCAATATTAAGATAATTTCAGTAATTTACTTCTAATGTTTTCGATTTTCTTCATTCAGAAGGGTTATAAGTTTAACCATTTAAAGAAAGTTTAAGTTAAACTTCAGATGAAGTATTTTTGTATTAAGGTTGTATTGAAAACCATAGTTAAAAGGTTATTTAGTGATTAAAATAATTTCAATGATGTAAATAATATTTATTTTAGAAATTATATAAATGTTGTTTTAGAATAGGAAAACCTGTATGTTGGGTGATGAACCATGAAATCTAGAAAGGTTGTGGGTTTTGAACCCAATCCCTAAGGATGATAAGGGTTTCACACCCACAACCAACCTATGCGATGTATTAGTTAATGTGTAATTATTATTATTTTGATAAAAAATTTGATTAATATATAATAATAATGAACTAGTAGTGTGACTTTTTAGTTTTAACGATTAATGTATTCACCATATTGAATTTAGAGAATAATTAGAGACAAATAGTTATACTTTTCACTCTTTTATGGGCCTTATGATCCGTTAAAAATTTATTTTAGTGCTCTAGAAATGAAAGATAATTTCTTATATCCATTTATTGAGGTAATAGATTAATTATAAATTTATCAAATTACAACCAAAGGATAAAATTGTGTCTATTGAAATATATCATGTAATTATATTTCCTTATATTCCTGTTCAATAAAATAATTACTCAACATTTTAAAAAATGATAAAAAAAGTTATTCTAATACCTTAATTTTTGTTGAATTTATGGCCTTTTAAATAATCCTAGATTTATGAATTTGAGGCCCTAAAATTTCCATTAATCATTCAATTATTTGTGATTTATGACCTTAATCACTCCCTATAAATATTTACATTTTCCCTCCATCTCCAATCTTTACTCCCAACCAACATTCTTCTATGTGTAAACCTAGTTGTGAGTTACTACGGGTAACCAATATAGTTCTAACTTTCATTTTTTAAAGGAATATTTAGTATTCCTTTGTATGATGTGGGTTTTTATTAATGGAACATTCAAGTATTAAACCTTTAATAACTTATATGAATTTCGAGGGAGAATGTCACGAACCAACCTGGGTCGACCCAAAACCAGTCACCCGAGTCAGTCCGCGACAAGGTCTGAAGGGAATTCCCGATGCCCATGGGCTAAAAACTAGTGTCGGGAATCAAAGTATACATTAGGGATCTATTTAATCCCAAGATATAAAACCAGGACCAGATAAATAAATACAACAAACAGATCATGCAATAAAACTAAAACTAAATCTTAAATAAACAAAGAACTGATCTAGATACCAAGTACCACTAAACAAAACTGGAAACAAGACTTCACTACAACGATCTCCATGTGTCCCCTTGGTCACCTCCAACCATAAGCCCAAAACTGCTCCCACACTGGCATCCACTAAGGAAAATCCTAAACAACAGCCAAAACTGCAACTGGAATGGTAAAGGATAGGCGTGAGCAAAAAAATGCTCAGTAGGGATGACAAAAGTAAACCATTGAATCCAAGTTTTTCCTTACCCAAATTTTTCCAATGACACAATTTTGAAAATAAAATTATAAAAATAAGGGTTTCCCCTTTAAACAAAATAACACATTTTTTCCACTATGATAACCAACTCACTCCATATATTATTTCAAAAATAGTTTACCATTTTATAAAAAAAACCAAAAAAATAATAATAGGGCTGTGAAAAATGGAGACATATAAAAAATACAAGATAAAAATAAATCTGTGTAGAAAAAAAATAAACTAGCAATACAAACGATAACCATGGGAGATCCTGAACATCCCGAGACAACCCCTAGACACACTCGGTTCAGAACCACCTGCCAGCGTACGGTGAAGCCCCATAGTCTATAACCCACTGATCTCCCTCAAGAAAAAATCAACAAAAAATGACACCTATCTTCTATATCTACTAGGGGGAACCAACCCATATAATCGAGGCTGGTGAGAAACTGTCACTCGATAATCTATAAGATGCCCAGGAACCCATGGTGGTTATAACGATATTGTGTAAGTAGGAGACCCTCACACGTGTGAATCAACTCACCGAACTTGCCTACCCCAAACACGGACACCAATATATGATAATACTTAAGGGATATCCCTATATAAAGGTGCCCCATATTTATATACAAACTCATATCATTAAACAAGGTTCCAACCGAGCTGCTATAACATATAAACTTTAAAACATTTTATAAAATGTTTAAGGATTCCAAAAAGGCACACACATTTATTCAAAATATCTTGAAAACACCACTTTAACATTTACAAAGCTAAATGATCCCTTAAGTTCTAAACACACATTCAAACACTTCACTATTATCAAACATGCTTTTACCCTTTTCTGACCCACACCAAAACATGTTTTAAACTGAATGGACAAACCTTAAAGAACACATTATTAACCATGATTTCTAAAACACTTAAAGTAACACTTTACAAAACCACATTTAAATACTCCTTAGAAACCACTCAAGGGGACCAACTTTATTTTTAAACTAAAATCAATTTAGAAAACTAAACTTACAAGAAAATACCAATTACCTTAAAACCATAACTAGCCACCTACTTTATTTATAACGCATACTACAATCCAAAAAAAAAAACATTAAACCCTTTCCAACAAATTTTAACACGTTTATAATTCTATACCAACATCAAACCATACAAACCCTAAATTTTATTTTGAAATAAAATTCACACCAAGAAAACATTTTAAAGCCTTGAACCTAAAATCACTACTTACCCACATTATTTTAAAGGAACTCCAACTAAAAACATTGAATCCATTAAACCCTTACAAAATAATTTTAACACAATAACCAAGACATAACAAAACCAAACCAAGTTCATTAATAAACAATTTAATTGAAACATAACAATGACGATACATTTTATAAGGTCCCAATTCCTTCTTAAAAAAACATAAACAATCCAAACAAGCTTTCTACGTATCCTAAAACTAATCAATTTACACTAAAAATCAATTAGAACCTATTTTTAACAAATAAAATAAATTCAAAATTGCTATAATAATTTAAACAATGGTGTCATAGATCTAATAAACTAGTTTATAATTTTATTTAAAATAGAAAGATTCGAAGTAAAGGCTTTAGGGAAGAAAAACATGGAAACACCTACCTAAACCTCATTCGATTAAAATGAAATTTTAATGGGAGGAAGAACAATGCCCCGTGGAAAAAACACACACCCTAAATCCAAATAAAACCCGATATACACATTAACCCTAAAATTTAGTGTTTGGGAAACAATAAACCCCATGTGAAAACCCTAGAAATTGATTGAGGAGAGGAGAATAGGGGAAGATAACTCACTAGAAGGAACTGCTGGAGGGTGAAGCGGCTGCCGAAAAGAGTGCCAGAGGGGAGGAGGCATTCTTGAGAAGGTAAGGGGAAGAGGGATATGTGAGGGAAAATGGGATAAAGGGGGTGCACACAATGGGTAATAGGGGAGAGTGGAGATGCGTGAGGGATAATAATAAAAGGAGGCATGTTTGATAAAATGAAAAGTAGGGCTTGATTGGAGAGAGGTGTGAGTAGATAGTGGGATAAGAATAATAATAAAAGGATTAAATGAGAGAGAAGGGGGGATGAGTGAAGAATAATTAGAGAGAGAGGGGTGAGTGGAGATAGGTAGGTGGGTGATTAGTAAAATAAAGAGTGGGGAGTGATTAGAGATAATGATAAAAAAATAAATGGAATAAATAGAAGGGTGGGATGGAGATAGGGAGGTGCGTGGGGAATAAAGAAAAGAGGAGGGAGTGTGATGGATAAAAAAAGGGTGATGATTAAAACCCTTAAAAATAAAATTAATAAAAATAAAAAAAAATGATGTTAATAATAATAAGAATAATAGTAATAATAATAATAATAATAATTATAAAAATTTAAATAACAATAATAATAACAAAATTTAAATGAAAATATTTATAATAACATTAATAATTATATAATCATAAAAATGTCATTAATTTTCTTAATGATAATAATAATAATAATAATATTAATTTTATTCATTTTATTTTAAATAATAACAAAATTAATAATCAAATAATAATTATATTTATATCTATTTTAATTATAATAAGATAATTAACAATTTTAATTTAAAAAAATTTATCTATGAAACAATGTTATTACTATTATGTCTTAAACCTTTACTTTATTTAATTCTCATAAAATTTTATTATTTTAAGTAATGGGTAATTGTAGGGGCATCCGGGCTGACCTCACGGTTACTGCCAACCGTGCGGTGCCTATGCACCGATCCAAAACCCACAAAAAACATCAAATATAATAAATTTTAAACATTCACTCAACCCGAACCTTGAAAATACTAACCAAAGCCCAGAAATAATGAAATAAAATAATTTAAAAGGTCGGGGTGTTACAATTCTCCCCACCACAAAACTTTCCGCCTCCATAAATTCACCCAGCTAAAAGACAACCAAAACTTAGGTCAATGACCAACCAAAACCATTGAAAAAAAACATGAGCCTCGATCTGACTATTCACTCTACAAGTTATACCTGGCCGAATAAAAGAAAAACCGTAACACAAAATAATGAGGGAATAGGAGAGGGTTATTCCCACCACAAGAATTTTCCTAACGCAAGAAATTAGAACTCAAATACACCACCCTGGGAGGGGGGACCTGGATACTCCCAACTGAACTTACCGATTTCTCCATATGAGTTGAATAGGACCACTGAGACTTAAAAAGAAAACTACTACAAGGCCACTCGACATACCGAGACATCAAAATAAGGAACTACCTAAAACAACACCACCATAACTAAGAATTTCCCACACTAATCTAAACTCCCCAACACCTGACATCTCCAAACGATCACTAATAAAACTAGGACCAACCCACCCAAGGGCGAAAAACACTTTTAAGAAAAACCAATGATTCTAGAGGTCAAATTTAGAAGAATGCAACTACTACGATCATGAAAGGATAAGTTCATCGCAATATCATCCCAAAATATGAACTTACAATAATAGGAAAACAAGAATAAGGTAACCTTGAATGTATCTATTCCAAGAAGAAAGATAAAGAACCAAGAAAAGGTCTCACATTCTTCCGAAATGATGACTATACACGAGCTTCACCTCGAGACCTGAGACTGGGGATCTGATGGATCAAGCATCTTATGCCTCATAGTCAGAAACTAGAATCCCTTGACCAGAACTCCTTCCTCAAACTATGCTTCCCACAGAACTTCCCTCGGTGACCCGAACGATGACAACGATGATAGTACTTTAGAGGGATACAACCTGATATCTTGGAATGCATGAACCAGCCACACCGATGGTACGCCCGAAGGCATCCTGACGAACTAAGTTCCAGGATCAATGAAGAAAACCTTTTAGGGAAGGTTCTTCCTGCACGAACTCCTCTCCAGATAGGGAACCTTAACAAAAACCAACTATCACCAACTACTCCCCAAACTCCAATGATGATAAGACATCCAACCTCCACTAGTCCCAAACTGAACCCTTAAAAAAACTCGAAACAACATGAAACTTAATAACCTAGGGTGATCCCAACCACCCAAAGACACACCCCACTTCCCTCAAACCATTCCACTACCTCTAATAGACATCCAAAACCTCAAAGGACAATGAAACTTAAAATAACTGAAACCTAGGCATGACTCATTGGCATCACTAGGGACCTTTTTGGGAAGGATACTTTGAACAACACATTAAACACAAAACCCAAACTTGACTTGAGCCAAAAAACAATAAAAAAGAACACCCTGAGCCAAGACAACCACCTAAAAATCCAATCAAATATAAACACAACTGAAACCCCCTTTTCTAAAATCACCATTTTTATTTAAATTTTAGAACTGTCCTATCCCAAGGTCATTTTTCAAATACCAAAAACACTTTTCACAAGCCAAAAATTCACTCCCCAAAGATTTTTTTCCAATACCTTTATATATTAAAACTCACCCAAGGCATCCTATAGACCATCACATATGTGTCCACCCATTTCCATCCACATCAATTATAAACAAGTTCCCCCACACACTTCCTGTACACATCCTCACACATGTGATCTTTCATAAAGAGTACCAAGGGTCACATCCTTTCCTCATCAAAACCCAATCATTTACTAAAATGATTTCAATTTTAAAAATCCATTTAATAATTTAAAATCATTTTAGAGAAGAGATTTTCATTTAAAAACCCACTTTCATTTCCAAAATCATGCTTTCACCAACAAGAAAAAAATGAAGTACAACTTATAAATAACCACCAAAATGAGGAACTATTGGTTACGCTTAACCTAACAACATGGTAGAGAGACATGCCCCAAGTAAGCGTCAATAACTAATAGAAACTTAAAACATATACTCGGACTCAAAATGGGTCACTACTCTATGTGAAATCACAATGTATCATCGTCTTGCCTCTATTGTCATACCTCAATCTAAAACAAACTAGAATGAGGTAAGGACTCAATTCCTAGACTACCCCTAGAGACTCATGGTTCGAAAGGAGTGAGGGTTCATGATGTCATTATTATACATACCTATTGAGTCCCAAAAGTCTTAATATCCATCAAAAGAACACCCTAAATAACAAAAACCTCATTTTGATACCATTTTGTCACGAAAGAACCCAGGTTGACCCTGAACTAGTCACCCGAGCCAGTCCGCGGTAAGGCCTAAGGGTGATCCTAACCCCCATGAGACGGAAACTAGTGTCAGGCATCAAAGTATACATGAGTGAACAATTTAATCCTAATAGATAAAACTAGGACCAAATAAATAAATAAAACAAACAGAGCATGCAGTAAAATGAAAACTAAATCTTAAATAAACAAAGAACCGATCTAGATAAAAGTACCACTAAAAAGAAAAAAATTGGAAACAAGACCCCGCTACAATGATCTTCGTGTGTCCCCTTGGTCACCTCTAACCACAATCACAAAACTGCTCCCACATAGGCAACCGCTAAGGAAAATTATAATCAATCACTGAACCTGCAACTAGAATAGTAAAGGATAGGCGTGATCACAAAAATGATCAATAGGAATGCCAAAAGAAAACCACTGAATCCAAGAATTTCCTTACCCAAAGTTGTCCGATGAAAGAAGTTTGGGAATTAAATTATAAAAATAAGGTTTTTCCCATTTAAACAAAATAAAACTTCTTTTCCACTATGAGAACCAACTCACGTCATATATTATTTCGAAAATATTTTACCATTTTATAAAAAAACCAAACAAATAATAATAGGGCTATGTAAAAGGAAGACAGGTAAACAATACAAGCTGAAAATAAATCAGTGTAGAAGAAAAATAAACAAGAAATACAAGCTGTAACCATGGGAAATCCCAAACATCCCTAAACAACCCCTGGATGCACTCGGTTCGGAACCGCCTACTGGCGTATGGTGAAGCCCCATAGTCTATAACCCACTGATTTCCCTCTCAACAAAATCAACGACAAATCCCACCTGGCCTCTCTATCTACTAGGGGGAACCAACCTGTCTAATCAGGGATGCTGAGTAACCATCACTTGATAATATATAAGACGCCCATGAAATCATGGTGGTTATTACAATATTGTGTAAGTAGGAGGTCCTCACACACATGACTCATCTCACCACACTTGACTACCCCAAACAGGGACACCAATATACGATAACCCCTAAGGTATATCCCTCCAATAAAGGTGACCCATATTTATATACATACTCATATCATAAAACAAGGTTCCAACCGGGCTGCTATAACATATAAAATTTAAAACATTTCAAAAAACATTTAAGGTTTCTAACCAGGTACACACATTTATTCCAAATATCTTGCAAATGCCACTCTTACATTTACCAAGATAAACGAGCCCTTAAGTTCTAAAAACACATTAAAACACTTTACAATTATCAAACATGCTTTTACCCTTTTCCAACCCACACCAAAACATGTTTCAAACCAAATGTCCAAACCTTAAAGAACACATTATAAACCACGATTTCCAAAACAATTAAAGAAACACTTTACAAAACCACATTTAAAATACTCTTTAGAAACCACTCAAGGGGACCAACTTCATTTGAAAACTAAAATCCATTTAGAAAAATAAACTTCCAAGAAAATCCCAATTACCTTAAAACCATAACTATCCACCTAATTTATTTATAGAATGTACAAAAATCCAAAAAAAAAACATTAAACCCTTTTCAACACATTTTAACATGTTTAGAATACTATACCGATATCAAACCATACACACCCAAAATCATATTTTGATGTTAAACACACAACAAGAAATCTTTTTAAAGTCATACCCCTAAAATCACCACTTAACCAAATAATTTTAAAGGAAAACCTACTAAAAACCTTAAATCCATTAAACCCTTACAAAAGTGTTTTAATATAATAACCAAGACATAACACAACCAAACCAAGTTCATTAATAAACAAATTCATTGCAACCTAATAACAATGATAAAAGTTTTAGGATAGAAATATGAATATAGATGATCAATTAAAAGAGGGGGGTAAATTGTAAGTTTAAAAACTTTTGTTTTTAAACTTAAGGAAAACTATGTCTAACAAAGTTAAACAAGGTAAATTAACAAGACCTCTTTTAGTTCTAAAAAATTTCTAGGGTCTAAAAATATGATTCCAAAAATAAAACTTAAGAAAAGTTTACAAGGAAAAGATTCCCCCTTAAAGCATATAGAATTTTAGTTATCAGAGTATACAAATGAACAAGAAAGTATAAGAAGGTTATAATTTATTCCTTTATCAAAATACAGCAGAAATAAACTGAAAAAAAAACAAGTTACAAGTATAAAATATTTTAACCCAAATAGAAGGGTATCCAACAACCTTGGATAAAGGTACATTGATTTATACTTTAAAAGAAAGTCTATCTTACCTACACCATGGTAATCCCTCGATAGGAATATTGGAATCAGTCCTGCTATCCCCACAAGCCCTCAAACTTTAAGGTATTCAGAACCTCTGTCTTCCTATCCTCAAAAGTTCTCAAACTTTAAGGTAGTCAGCACCACTGTTTTCCTATCCCCAAAAGTCCTTGATTTTACACAACAACAATTAGAGTCACACAAAGAAATCTAAACAAGATGTTCAGTACTCACAAGGCATGAGAGTATCTCTATCTTGAAATCACTTCAACAACATGAAATCTCTAGAGTGATGGATCAGATATCACTTATTATTAAGCTCATTCAAATGAGCTTCTATTTATAGGCACTTTTCCTACGGTCGACTCCCTCCTCCAACGATCATATTTTTCATTGAATTTCGGAGGGACCTGTACACATGTCACTCAAAAAATGGTTAGTTAGAAACAGAATGTACAACATCATTTCATAAATATAACAAGTATTAGAAAAATTAGGTTTCTTAACCAAAACTATTTTTCTAAGTCTTGGAAAAAAAGTTTGGAGTCTAAGAAAATAATAATTTGGAGACTATAAATCAAGGATATTCAAATTCTATTTTCCAAACAATATAGAACCAGAATTATATTGATTCTGGAATCTGAATTTTAATGAATTCAGAATCTAAATTCTGAGGGATTTGGAGTCAGAATTATAAAGAATTCAGATTTAGAATTCAGAGGAATTTAGAGTCTGAATTTTGAAGAATTTGGAGTCTTAATTCTGAGGAATTCTAAGTGTGAATTCTAAGGAATTCAGAGTCTGAATTTCAGATAATTCGGAGTCTAAATTTTATAGAATTCAGATTCTAAATTTCAGAGAATTCAGATTCATAATTTTAGAGAATTTGGAGTATGAATTTCATAGATTTCGGAGTATCAATCTCAGAGAATTCGAAGTATGAATTTAAAATAATTCGAAATCTGAATTTCAGATAATTCAGAGTTTGAATTTTAGAGAATTCAGAGTCTGAATTTTAGGGAATTAGGAGTCTGAATCTCAGAGAATTTGGAGTCTGAATTTTAGAGAATTTGGAGTCTGAATTTCTGAGAATTCAGAACCTTAAATCAGAACCTGAAAACATAATATTCTAAAACTAAGTATTTATAGGATTTTGAGGTTTTAGATATGAAACCAAATTTTACCCTTTAGAAATAAAAAGAGTTAGATTTAGAAACTTTAAAAGGAATAATGAAAACATAGGTAAGGATAAAATTTCCTTGAGGAAAGAAAATTTTCCCTTTTAAGATAAATCTTAAGGAAAATATGATTTTCCTTAATATAGAGTGTTTTTGATTTTCAAAACATAGAGGAATAGAAAAGTTATAAAGAAACCTTATTGACTCAAAAATCTCTCTCTTTTTGGAATGCACAAACATACTTATGAAAAAGAATATAATGACTTAGAGTTTTTCTTCATGAACATAAAATAAAACTTAACTCCCTTTACATAGGAATCATAGTGAATATGAATAAATCCCCCTTAGGTTTTGAAATCTCTAAGGATTATATTACTAATTTCTTGAATGTTATTTTACATTATCTTACATAAGAAAATATTCTTTGATAAGAAATTCATTTTATATGAACTCCCCTTACTTAGAGAAATTTATTCTTTACCTATAATTATTTTTACATTCCTTTCTCTTGCTTTGTGATTTTCAAAAAGAAAAATAGAGAATGGAAAAAATGGTACCTGAAAAATTAGTACTAAACAACCAAATATATGAGGAACAAACAAAATTCCATTAAGTTTGAAAGAATTTGTTCAAAGAAGAAAATAAAACAAAAGATCAGATTTGGGAGAATTATCCTTCTTTCTCCTTCAACATAAACTTCTTCACAATTGTTTTGAGCTTCTTAAGCTCCTTGTGATCTTATTCAAAATCCTTTAGTAGTTGATCATAATTTTCACTTTTCTTCTTCAAGGCATTAATTTTTTTTCCTGATACTTAAGACATTATGCTCGATCCTTTAAAAATTCTTCTTACTTAACAAGCTTTTCTTCAATCTCAATTCTAAGATCCCTTTCTCTATTCCAATTCATAGACACATAATTAAGCTTTCCATTCAAGTCCTTGACTTCTTACTTATGTTTTTTCTATTTTAGAGTCAG
The DNA here is from genome assembly GCA_963277665.1 of Viscum album. Classification (NCBI taxonomy): domain Eukaryota; kingdom Viridiplantae; phylum Streptophyta; class Magnoliopsida; order Santalales; family Viscaceae; genus Viscum; species Viscum album. The sequence goes on from OY728119.1 coordinate 1,406,494,826, forward strand.
CTTCTAATCAAAACTCTTAGTAAGATCATTAAACATTCCATATTCAATGTCAAAATCATCTTTCACATTATCTTGAAATTCATCAAAGACTCTGAGATTTTTGACTGTCTTTCTTGACTTGCTTGTAATATTCTTGCATGATCTTTTATGATCCTCATAAATAATGAGAAAAGATTTTAAAACTTCCTCAGGTCCGAAAAATTTATCCATAAGCATTGAAAATTAATATAATTTCTGATTGAACGAATGCTGAAGCAACTGACTTCTTGAATCTATACTCAGAAATAAGGGAATGGTATCAACCAAAATTTTCAAATAATGTACCATAAAATCATGTCTAAGAGAGGATGATTCCGAATCATATTGTTTGGTTGGTGAGGATTTTTTTTCAATCTATTCATCTTTCATCTTCGATGAAGCACCAACTTACTTCATTTTCACCACATATTTTCTAGGTGTATTCACCAACACCTGCTTTCCCTTATCATCTCTTGGAACAATTTCCTATGATTTGGGATATTTATGCTCACTATCGGATAAATGAGCAATCTTATCTTTCTCAGGATTTTCTTTCTCGACATCATCCACAACATCCTCTGGATGAATAAAATCATGATTGCTGATTTCTTCTCTGATAGCTTACTCACCTATTCCTGACCCTTATTGTCTTTTCTAGGTGTAGCAAGTTTTAAAGACTCTACTTTAGAAGTTTGGATTGAATGTTTCTCAGAAGGACTCTACTTCTCATGATAATCCTCTACTTTCCTTATCATGTCTTCTGTGTCACCGCTTCCTTTCTTCCTTCTTCTTCTTCTTCCTTTTCTTCCTCTTGAAATATTTCTTCTTGTTGTTCAGGTTCCAGAATCATTAACTTCTTTCCTAGAGTAATAGGGAGTGATTCTTTCAAAAACGATTCTGGTACCTGGTATTGTTTAGAGTCTTTCTCAGCATCTTTGAGAAGGGATTGTACAATATCATCTTCAAACAACTTATTTCTTAGCTTCTTTTTTTCTTGATTCTCAATATTCTCGAAAGCATTCAACTTCAAGGCTTTTACCTCAGCAGGATCCAACACAAAAAGAATCCCCCTTCTTTCATGTTCTTCTTATCTTCTCTCCACTTAGCCACTACTTCATCAGGGTAAGACCTTTTCTTTTTTCTTTCTTTGGAGGTTCAGATTGGGTTTCCTTAGCCGTAAGAGTTTATCCTTTCTCTTCCGGTTCCTTTGCCTTCCTCTTTCTTCGAACCTTTTTGGAAGTTTTAGACACTTCCGGTTTCTTTGAAAGAGCTTCAATTTCAGCTTCAAAAAAGTCATAGAAATATCCAGATTGACTATCGAAGAAAACCTTCAACCTCCTTAGAGTATCATCACTCAATAAAATTACTTTGAGATTCCTTTTCTTAGAACTATAAGGAATTTTGAATGAATCAAGACAAAGAACTATAATTAACAAGAGTATAGAAGGATACATGATAATTTGAGATCATAACGAAGATATTCTTGACCAATTTTATCTTCTTGAGGTTCACTAAGAAATCCAGACTATAGTTTTCACTTTTCTTCAGAGAATATTTATCCCTTTTTCTCAGAATGATAAAACATTGAATCCACAATTCAAAAATCTGAAAGTTTGTCAATAGATGGACAATCTTTAGAGTCTTCACAGATTTAAAACCAAGACAAGCTAGAGCCTTATCCTTATCAAAATATCCTGATACATTGGGTAATTTGTGATTACAGAATTCTGCTTCGCCCTCATAAGAAATTCCAATCAAACCTGCTTCCTTGCTATAGGAAAGGGAATAGGTTTTCCCATATCTCTTGAAAGAAAACTTATCTCTATCTCCTTCATTGAAGAAACTTTCTCACTCATAAAATCCAATCAATAACTCCAGGTAGACTGGATCCTACACCTTCAGTTTTGATATACATAGACTCTCTTATCCATTTAGCTTGATATTCTTTGAAATAATAGAGTCATATTTTTTATAGAATTTTTGATTGACCAACATTTCTATATAAATATGCCACTTAGAGATTTATTTTACTTAATACATATCTTTCTATGGAGAGGATTCTACAGAAATTCGGAATTGAGGAAAGCATGAATATTCGAAACATGCTTAAATATAGGGGTAGAGATTCAAAACACCAACTCTTGAAAATCGATGTGGGACAAACATCAATGGGTCCTTATATAGGCATTTGAAATGATGGTTCAAATTCTTTGATTTATCCAACAGTTGAATAAATTCTTGATCAAATCTGATGGTTATGATGAAAGTTGAAGAAGAGATTTAATAGATTCCGATCTTTTAGGGTTTTTAAGAAAAACATTTAGATTTAAGAAAAAGTTAATTTGAAAGAGTTTCTTAAATAAGATAAAAATACCAACATGAAAAAAATGATTACAAAAATTTAAAAGAAAAATCATACCTTCCGGATTTCTAGGATAATTATTTGTAATGAGGTTGATTCATCTTGAAGAACATTAGATTCTAGAAAAACCTTTAAAAGAAAAATAGAAAAGAAATTTTGATTATGGAAAAATTTTTGACTATGAAAATTTTGATTATGAAAATTTTGATTATGAAAATCTTGATTATAAAAATTTTGACTATGAAAATTTTGATTATGAAAATCTTGATTATGATAATTTTTATTACCAAAAATTTTCATTACGAAAATCTTGATTACAAAAATTTTGATTAACAAGAAAATGTACTCCCCATATGAAAAAGAGTTTTGTACTGTAAGGGGATATGTTTCAAAAAAAAAGTTAATATGGAAGATTACCTTAAGATTATCATTCCTAAATTTTCTTTAATGTATTTAAATTTATCAGAGGGTAATGATTTTGTGAAAATATCTACAAGTTGATCTTGCGTTTTGATAAATTGAAGAATGATATCTCTTTTTTGTGTGTGATCCCTAAGAAAGTGATGCATGATATATCTGTGTTTCTCATGAGAGTGATGTGCATGGTTTTTACATAAGGAAATGACACTAGTATTATCACATAGTATTTGTGTTTTGGTAAAACACATACCATAGTCTGTGAGTGTGTGTTGCATTAACAATACTTGAGCACAAAAACTTCCAGCTGCTACATATTCAACTTCAATAGTGGAAAGTTCTACTAAGTGTTGATTTTTTCATGACAAAAAAACTAATGAATCTCCTAAAAAATGAAAAGTTCCAGATGTAACTTTTTTATCCATTCTACACCCACCAAAGTCAACATATGAAGAGATTTATAAAACAAAATCATTTCCAAAAGTATAAAAGAGTCTTAAATCTATAGTTCCCTTTAAGTAGTGAAAAATTATTTTCACTGCCTTTAAATGAGATTCCTTAGGATTAGATTGATACCATGCACATAATCATACTGAAAACATTAAGTCTGGATGACTAGCTGTAAAGTATAGTAATCTTCCTATCATACCTCTAAATGATGTTTGATCCATTGGTTTCCCAGCTTCATCATGATCAAGTGAATTTGAGGTACCAATGGGAGTACTTATACTCTTAATGCTGTCATATCCATACTTTTTAAGAAGATATTTAATATAATTTTGTTGAGATATATAAATTCCTTTTGGATTTTGAGAAATTCTAAAACCAAGGAAAAAAGTTAACTCACCAATCACACTCAATTAGAACTTAGATTTCATTAGATTCGTAAAAGAATCAGTTAAATATTGTTGAGTTGAACCAAATATAATGTCATCAACATAAATCTGAACAATAAAAACATTTTTCTTATATTTCTTTATAAAGAGGGTTGGATCATCATTTCCCTTAATGTAATTGTTTTGTAGTAAAAATCTTGTAATTCTATCATACCAGGATCTAGGGGCTTATTTAAGTCCATATAAAGCTTTGGTAAGTTTGAAAACATGTTCAGGATATTTTGTATCTTCAAAACCAATAGGTTGTTCAACAAAAACTTCTTCTTGAACATATCCATTAAGGAAAACACATTTAAAATCCATTTGAAAAAGTTTAAAGTTAAAGAATTCTGCAAGGACAAGTAGAATATGGATAGATTCAAGTCTACCTACTGAATCATAGGTTTCTTCATAGTCTATATTCCTTCTTGTTGATTATTGACTTTAGAAAATAATCTAGATTTATTTCTTACTATGATTCCATTTTCATCACACTAATTTCTAAAGACCCATTTTACTCCAATAAAAGAAGTTTCCTTAGGTCTTTCAACCATGGTCCATACATTATTCCTTTTGAATTCATTTAGCTCATCTTGTATGTATTTTATCCAATCATCATCACACAAAGATTCATCAGTGATTTTTGGTTCTAATTGAGAAAGGAATGATAAATGTTTTACTTCATTTCTTAAGGAAATTCTATTATTTATAGGTTGATTTAAATCACCAATGATACTATAATTGGGATGATTCTTAAGAATAAACTTTTTTGGGTTTTGTAAAACCTGTACATCAACATATGGTAGGAAATCTTCTGGGGTAAATGTCTCATTAAAATTTTCCTGATAATTTTCCTTATCAGAATGATCTTATATTAAGGTTTGATAATCAGTTATTGAAAAAACATCCGTAGATGTAGGTTGAGGGTTTTTAAGAACAAAATTATTAGTTTCAACAAATTTAACATGTACTGTTTCTTCAACAGTACACTTATTTTTATTAAAAACTCTATAATCCTTAGAAGTTGTGGAGTTTCCTAAGAAAATTTCTTCATCATATTTGGGTGTGAATTTATGTAAATTATCTTTAGTATTCAGAATAAATACTTTGAATCCAAATACCTTGAAGTGGGAGAGTCTAGGTTTTCTACTAACTCATAGGGGGTTTTATTAAAAAAAGGTCTAATCAAAATTCAATTTATATTATAAAAAGCAGTACTTACAACTTTATCCCATAAATGTTTGGATACATAATACTCACTCAAAATCGTTATTGTTATCTGTTGAAGAATTCAATTTCTTCTTTCAACAACACCATTTTTGGAGGGGTTCTTGGTGCTGAGAAGTTATGAGTAATGTCTTTTATACTACAATAATTTTCAAAATCATAGTTTTTAAATTCTCCTCCATGATCATTTTTAATAGATATCACTGGAAGGTTTTTATCATTTTTAAATTGGGATCTAAAGATTTTAAAATAAGAAAAATCTTTATATTTATTTTCTATAAAATAGACCCATGTAAATCTACTATAATCATCAACTAAAATAAACACATAATATTTTCCTCCAATGATTCCAGTTTGTATTGGACCAAAAAGATCCATATTCACCAACTGTAATGCATTAGAAGTTGAGACTTCACCAATTTACTTAAAGCTTGATTTATGTTTCATCCCATGTTGACAAGGATCACAAAATTTTGAAGAATCATATATAAGCTCTGGTAGATCATTAATAAGTCTTTTCCTAGAGAGTTTACATATGTTACTAAGGTTACAGTGTCCTAACCTTCTATACCATAACCAAGATTAGTCTCCCATTGCACTATGAAAAGGTAGATCTTGGATCTTAAGGTCTTCTAAGTTTAGTGTGTATACATTTTCTTGCCTATAGGTAGAAAGAATAAACTCTTCCTTGGAAATTTTTACTAAGAATTTTTCATTCCTAAAATTCACAAGGTAACATTCATCACATAATCAACTTATGCTAATGAGGTTGTGATTAATACCTTTAACAAATAAAAAATTTGAAATCAAATTTTTTCCAAGAAGAATAATGTTACCTATACCAATAATTTATCCCTGAGAATTATCTCTGAAAGTTACTTTTCCTCCTTTCATTTTGAAAACATTTTCAAAGAAGTGATTGTTACCAGTCATGTGTTGGGAACATCCACTATCCATGTACCATGTATTTCTATTGGTAATTTCTTTATTTTCATAAAAATAATATTGTTATACTTTCATAATCTAAACTTTCTTCGATCTGGAAACATCAAAAAGCAAAAATTTAGGTATCTACATTTTCTTAGAAAAATAATCTTTATGAAAACCTAAATACTGAGTTTTGTTTAATTAATTTTTTTGCCCAATGTCCACCACACTGACATTTAGTGAAGAATAGAGAAGTTTGAGAAACAAAATAATTATTACTAAAAACCAGTTTAGAATGAGTATAACCAAATCCAAAAATTATTCCTTTGAGGTAGAATTTTGGAATACATCTTATCAAAGTTTTCCTTACCTAGGGTAAAGTTTGACAAACACTTCCTCAAAGAAAATATTTCTAACATCAGTCTAATAACTAAGTTTTTATCCTCAAAAACATTAGTTTTAGAACTAGAGTTAGTCTCCAAAATATTTTTTAGAAATTACATTTTCAAGATCCTTAGAAAGTTCATCCTTCTCAAAATTAACTTTCTTAAGGTTTTTGTAAATACTTTCAAAATCATAAATTTTCTTATCAATATCTTTAGAAACATCTGATACTTCTTTAGTAAGAATATAAATTCTATAATTATCCTTATCGTGTTTTTTCTTGAGTTTAGAATTTTCATTCTCAAGAAGCTTAACAAACCTAGATACTTCTTCATAAGTAGGTAAAGTATTATCTTCATCAGAAGAATATTCTTCATCTGAATATTCATAATATCTATTATCACTATAATTTTCATTTAAGGATACATTAGTTATGGATTCAACATTGTGTACCTTGTCCATTAGACAATGATTTTCAATAGGTAGCTTGGCAGTTAGACCAAGGTTCTTCTTACCAGAAGATTCATACTCTAAGGATTCATCAGAAGAGTCTCCACCACTGGTACTCTAGGTGTCATTGGCTTTCAAAACTTTATTAGCTTTAGATTTTTAGTACTTATTTCTATTCCTCTTAGAATTATTTTTCCTTTCTATCCTTTTTCTTAAGAATTGGATAATCTGGCCTTATATTCTCTGCTCTTTTTCATTCATAACAAGTGACTTTTGAGTCTTTCTTATCCTTTATTTCTTTCTTCTTAAACCTATATTGAAAGAATTTCTTTCCAACTATCTTGTTCATCCTTCGAGAAAGATTAACTAGCTCATTATCATAATGTTCACTTTCACTTAATTCAGATAAAACAATGATTTTATTTGACCGAGATCTTGTAACCCTTTCAAGAGTATTGGATTTTTTAGTAGTAAAGGATACACTTCCATTTCCATTCTTCTTCTTATTCATATCAGCATCTCTTTTCATTCTTTTATCATGTTGAAGAAAAGTTCCAAAAATCTCATCAAGTGTAATTTGAGATACTTTCCTATTCTCATCAATAACTATTCTCTTATATTCCCACTCATTAGGCATTATATCTATAATCTTGTCCACAAGTGCCTCATAATCTAAACCTTTCTCACCCATTGATTGTAAACTGTTAATAATAGTCATAAAACTTTATTGTGCCTTGCATACCGATTCTCTATAAGGGAATAGAAATCCATGATATTCTACTCTAAGTATAGCTCTTCTAGTTTCTATAACCTTGTATGTACCAAAAAGAGTAACCTAAAATTTCATCCAAATAAAATTTAAAGCTTCATAAGAATAAATCTAACTATATATATTCCTGGTCATGGAACACAACAAAGTATTTCCTACCTAGTAGCTTAGATGATATTCTGACTTTTCTTGATTAGTAAAAGTTCTGACTTCCTTATCAGGAATCTTGTAATCTCCAGTAAGAATAAAAACGTTTTCAACTCTAGTTTTAATAACAAAAGTATTCATATGATCTCTCTAATATTCATAATAATTCCCATAAAAAACAGGTGGTCTAGTAGGAATTAGATTTTCAATTGAACCGACATTCATTCCTGCCATCTAAATGAAAATATATTTCCACAAAAACTTGTTAATTGTAAAAGTTTACGGACATGGATAAAAATCCTAAGCAAGGAAAATATTTAGAACAATGAAAACTTGATCAAGAAAACTTATATGTGAATATAAGTATTTCAGAGACCACATTTGATACCAATTGTAGGATTAAAATATGAATGTAGATGCTCAATTATAGGAGGGGGTGAATTGTAAGTTTAAAAACTTTCATTTTTAACCTTATGGAAAACTATGTCTAACAAATTTAACCAAGGTAAATTCAAAAGAACTCTTTTAGTTCTAAAAACTTACTGGGTTTCTGAAATATGATTCTGTAAATGAAACTTAAGAAAAGTTTACAAGGAAAATATTCTACCTTAAAGCGTTACAAGGAAAAGATTCTACCTAAAAGTGTATAGAATCTTACTTATCAGAGTATAAAAATGAACAAGAAATTATAAAAAGTTTATACTTTCTTTCTTTATCAAAATACAATAGAAATAAACTTGAAACAAAAATAAGTTACAAGTATGAAATCTTTTAACCAAAAGAAGAGGGTATCCAAAAACCTTGGATAAAGGTCCCTTGATTTATACTTTCAAGAATGTCGGTCTTACCCACACCAGGGTAAGTTCTTGATAGGAATATCATAATTTGTCTTACTATCCCCAAAATCCCTCAAACATTAAGGTATTCAGAACATTTTCCTTCATATCCTCAGAAGTCCTCAAACTTTATGGTAATCAACACCTCTGTCTTCCTATCCCCGGAAGTCCTCAATTGTACACAACAATAATCGGAGTCACACAAAGCAAGATAAACAAGATGTTCAGTATGAACAAGGCATGAGAGTCTCTCTCTAGAAATCACCTCAGTAGCATGCAATATCTAGTGCAATGTATCAGTTCTCAGTTGTTATCGAGCTCGTTCAAATGAGCTCTTATTTATAGGCACATATCCAACAGTTGACTCTCTCCTACAATAGTCATATTTTCCTTGAATTTAGGAGGGACTTGTACACATGTCACTCAAACAATGGTTAGTTAGAAATATAATGTAAGAATTAATTTCATAACTATAACAAGTATAAGCAAAATAAGGCTTCTTAACCAAAACTATTTTTCAGAGTATAGGAAAAAAAGTTTAGAGTCTAAGAAAATAATAATTTGGATACTATAAATCATGGATATTCAGATTCTATTTTCCAAAGAATTCAAAACCTAAATTCTATATATTTCAAAATATGAATTATAATGAATCCAGAATCTGAATTATGAAGAATTTGGATTTAAAATTATGAGGAATTCAGAGTAAAAATTATGAGGAATTCAGAGGTTGAATTATGAGGAATTGGGGATTTAAATTTTGAGTAATTCAGAGTCGGAATTCTGAGGAATTCAGAGTCTGAATTTCAAAGAATTTGGATTCTGAATTTGAGAGAATTTGGAGTCTTAATTTCATAGAATTTAGAGTGAGAATTTCATAGAATTCAGAATCTGAATTTCAGAGAATTAGGAGTCTGAATTTTAGAGAATTCAGAGTCTGAATTTTAGTGAAATCAGAATCTAAATTTCAATGAATTTAGAGTCTGAATTTTAAAGAATTCGGAGTCCGAATTTCAGAGAATCTGGAGTATGAATTTTAGAGAATTCAGAGTCTGAATTTTAGAGAGTTTGGAGTTTGAATTTCATATAATTCTGAACCTTAAATCAAAACTTACAAACATAATATTCTAAAACTAAGGATTTATAGGATTCTAAGGTTTTTGATAGGAGACTGAATTTTACCCTTTATAAATAAAAAGAGTTAGATTTAGAAACTATAAAATGAATAATTAAAACATAGGTAAGGATAAAATTTCCTTGAGGAAGGAAAATTTTCTTTATTAAGATAAAACTTAGGGAAAATATAATTTTCCTTAAGATAGAGTGTTTGTGATTTTCAAAAAATAAAGGAATGGAAAATTAATTAGGAAACCTTATTGACTCAACACATTTTATAAGGGACCAATTCCTTACTAAAGAAACATAAGCAATTCCAACAAGCATTCTAGGTATCATAAAACTATACAATTTACACTAAAAATCATTTAGAACCTATTTTTAACAAATAAAATAAATTCCAAATTGCTATAATAATTTAAATAAGGGTGTCATAGAGCTGCGAAACTAGTTTATAAATTTATTTAAATTGTAAAGAATCAAAATAAAGGATTTAGGAAATAAAAAAGTGGAAACACATATTGAAACCTCGTGCGATTGGAATGAAACATCAATGAGAGGAAGAATGATTCCCTATGGAAAAAACACACACCCAAAATCCAAAAAACCCAAGATACACATTAACCATAACATTTAGGGTTTGGGAAAGAAGAAAACCCATATAAAAATCCTATAAATTGATTTAGGAGAAAAGAATAGGGGAAGAGAACTCACCGGAAGGAACCTCTAGAGGGATGAGCGGCTGCCGGAAAGAGAACTGGAGGGGAGGAGGCATTATTGAGAAGGTAAGGGGAAGAGGGCCACGTGAGGGAAAATAGGAGAAAGGGGGTGTGCACAATGGGTAATAAGGGAGATGGGAGATTCATGATGGATAATAAAAAAATGAGGCGTGATTGGTAAAATGAAAAGTAGGGCCTGGTTGGAGAGAGTTGTGAGTGGAGAGTGAGATTAAAATAATAATAAAAGGATTAAATAGGTTAGAAGGGGGGATGCATGGGGAATAGTTAGGGAGAGAGGGGTTAGTGGAGAGAGGTAGGTGCATGATTGGTAAAATTAAGAGGGGGATAAAAAATGAAAGGGAATAAATGGGAGAGATGGGGGAGCGTGGAAAGAGGTGTGAGTGGAGAGAGGGAGGTGCATGGGGAATAAATAAAAGAGGGGGGAGTGTGATGAATTAAAAAAGGGTGATGATTAAAACCCATAAAAAAATAAAATTAATAACAATAAATAATATGTTAATAATAATAAAAATAAAAATAATAATAATAATAATAATTAATACAATTTAAATAAAAATAATAAAAACAAAAATTTTAATGATAATATTTATAATAATATTAATAATTATATAATCATCACAACATCATTAATTTTATTAATGATGATAATAATTATAATAATAATAATACTAATTTTATTCATTTATTTTAAATAATAACAAAAATAATAACTGAATAATAATTATATTTATGTCCATTTTAACAATGATAAGATCATTAATAATTTTAATTAAAAAACATTTTCATCTACACAACAATGTTATTATTATTATTATGTCATAAACATTTACTTTATTTCATTCTCATAAAGTTCTATTATTTTTAGTAATGGGTAACTGCAAGGGAATTCGGGCTAATCGCAAAGTTAACGCCAATCGTGCGGTGCCTGTGCACCGATCCGAAACCCACCAAAAACATCAAATATCAAAAAATTGAAACATGCACTCAACCTGGACCTTGATGAGACTAACTAAGGCCAAGAAATAATGAAATAAAATAATTTAAAAGGTCATGGCATGATATAGAAATTATTTCTAAGGGGGGTGGAATGTAACACCCTGAGATTTTTTTATTTATTATTTTTCAATCTAATTTAATCTTTTTGATACTTTTCATTTCATGCAACACTGAAAATAGTTTATTTTATTTTAAATCATTATGTTTTGATTGCGTTATAAAAAAAGTTAATAATTCATTACATGCAACATAAATTTTAGCTTTCTCTACACGGAACACCGAGGTTAGCTTATGTTACAAGCAAGATAGACTTTCCTCGATGGCTTGCATAACACACATGTCGGGGTTTTATTGAAAAATTTATTTAAGTGGGTAGAAAGTAACACCCCAAGATTTTAAAATAAGAACCTAATTTTTGATCGAGTTTATGAAATTAAACAACTAGATTAGAATTAAATGTTACACATAGTTACTTTATGATATATATAATTTTTAATTAAATTCAATCTCTTTGATTTATTGTAATATATGCAACACTAGTTTTAAACGAAACACAATACTCTATATTATTATTTAAACATGGCCATTATAACCTAGCCATTAAGTTGGAGAGTATGAATAAGACTAACTAAATTATGAAAATTATATAGTATACACAAGTATAAAAAATTAAATTTTTATATATTTATTATAATTAAAGTAAGAATCATTTTAAAGAAAAAGAAATTTTTTTTCTCAAAAACTATATTTTTTTAAATGAGATTTAGTCACAGTTTTCACATATAATTTAAAATTATTTTTTACCACTTTTAGAAAATTCATTTGAAAATAAAGGCATAATTTTTTTAAATTAATATATCAAAATTATATTTGGGTTAATTTTTGATAATTTCTTGAAAATATTAATGTTTTGATGAATAATAAAAAATACGGATTTTTATAGATAACGAACCTTTTGTTTAAATTATTTAAAAATTGAAATTACATTTTAAATTATTTTTATAGTAAAATTAGTTCAAATATATGACCATTTATATAATTTAGGCTATTTTATTTAATTTAATATTAAATTCTCTTATAAAAACATTTTAAACTTTTGAATGTTTTTTTTCTGGAAAAACCATTTCTTCGACGCGTCTACGAGTTTAATTTTAAATTGAATTATTCCATTAATATGAAGTGAATTTCAGAAAACAGATTTCATTTATTGAATAATAATAATTTATATTACTTGATAAGATCAAATTAATTTTTTACTATACTGAATAATGAAAATAGTAAAAATTAATTACTGCGGTTAAGGTGAAAATGGGTTTACCGGAGTGTTAATCGAAGAAGATAAGGGTAAAAAATGACAAAAAAATTGTCCAAATACAATTATTAAGATATATTTAGAACTTATAACCTATATGTTTTGATAATGACCCATTTTGGATCCTTTTTTCATGTAAAAAATGTGGGTATATTTTATTATATTAAAAAATTCCATGTGTGTGCTGTCCGCCACTTCTAAAAGGCCACCCCATATCCTCTCATATTCACACATAAAAAAAAAATTTGAATTAGAAAATACATAAAAAATTACCTTCCCAAATCATATCTTAACATGATAGTGTAATTTTTTTGATCAGGATTTAATCCTAGGAAGGATTTTGGTACAACTCTGCATAAGTTGTCAGAAGAACAGCTAATGTTCTAAAACAAACATTTTTTTTGTTTCTTATTACACCTCATTAAAATATTATTAATACATGATTATATAATAAACTTATTATCTTATATATATATATATATATATATATATATTATTATTATCTTATGTTCGTGACCTATGTCCATATCCTCTTCTATGAATGGTGAAATGAAAACCATTGATTGTTTGTACGGTGGACTACCGCCTCGCAGTCCGATGTAATTCATTTTCCATTATCACCTCTCAAGGTTGGATATAATGATTTGTTTCAAATATTTATATGAAATTTATGAAATTAATATACTTATGTAATTATACTATCACATCTTCTTTTTTTTCCTTCCAACCTGTTTTAGAATAATATGTCCCTCATGTGTACAACGGGCTACCACCACACAAACCGATATTATCTATTTTTAAAATTTTCATTTTATCAAGAAAGTAATATGGATATATTTATGAATAAATATTAATTTTTTTAGATAATTATACTTATTTAATTATAATATCACATATACTATCTAACTTTCTATTATTTTTAAAATATGATAACATCACTCATGTGTACGACAGACTACAACCTCACAAATTAATGTGATTCATTTTTCACTAACTCTTTACATATAAGGTAATAAGGATAAATTTAATTAATATATTCGATATATAATACATCATAATTACTCTATAAAAGTTTATAAATTATTTATCATCCTTTTTTCAATCCATCGAGAAAAAAGGAAACATCGTTCATTCTTACATACGACCAACTATCTCCTTAAAAGGTATAATACATTTTCCATCTCTATTATTTATAGATTAATATAAATACATTTATAATGAATATATATGATACTTAAATAATGTTTAATATTATGGGGATTATTTAACCATGATCAATGTAAAAGGACTGAAATTACCAAAAAAAAACATGAAAAATGAAAGGAGTTATCACTCAAAACAGTGATTTTGATAAAGAATCATTAATAAAAGGGTGATAAAATACTATAATTAAATGATATATGGTATAAAATATATTATTATGTTTATGTAATATATTTATAGTAAATATATGTTTATTATAAAAGAGTTATGTACACATATTACGTAATTCAAACTAGTGGTAATAGTTTCCTGTCTCTGTTTTATTTTCATGAGAAATATACCATATTCACCACTTATTCCTTTTAGTGGTGTATATACTGAACCTTTTGATATGTTATATCATAAATTTATTTATTTTAATGATATTTATTATTTAATTTTATGATATTCCTTTCATGGGGCTCACAATTCAAAATTTATTGAAGTGGTAAGAGATTTAAGTATCAATATCATTTTAATCCAGATTATTTTTACTTAAATTTCCATTAAATGAAATAATTTTAATATTGTCTAATAAAACCTTTAAATTTATTATTATATGGCTAAATATTTACTTTTTAAAATAATATTTCCATTATTCCTCACTTTGGTACTTAAAATTATTAATAATTTTTTTAAATAAAAGATTCTTTCATTTCTATTTTCGGTCGAAAATATGTTTTCTTCCAAAACCATATTTTATATAATTGTTTTCAATTTTTTTTTTAAATTAACAAAATTATTTATTTACGAAAATTTTACCCATGATTGAATTTAATTTTTTTTGAAAAGAATATCCAAGTAAATTTTCAAAAAATTACCATTTGGGTTTTACCAAAAATGTGAAAGGAATATTTATATTAATGTGTACAACATATAAGGAATTTCCCTCTCTCAAGACTAATAAATATTTTAATTATACCTTTATAAGTATCCCTGATTATTTTGAAAAACATTAATATTCAAAATATTTTTGGAAATTTTATTTTTAAAAATATTTTCAAAATAAAATGTTACTTTCCTCAAGTTTATTTCAATGACATTTTTATGGTATTTCTATTTATCAATGACATAAAACCTTTATTAAACTTCTAATACATTGGGGTCATGTTATATATATATCATCCTTATTATTTCATTGAATGGTTTATGATCAGCTTGAAGGAGGATATAAAATTTTATTACCATTCACCATAATACTTTGGATAGTTTATGATTATATATATTTTATTGGGGTGATTATTAAATTTTCATATGATTAATTTTAAATATAAATGTTTATATTGATTATATTTCACCACTTTCATATGGGGAATGCATTTGGACTTATTAAGTGATTGGTGGGTCCTAGTTATAGATATCTCTTTGATGCATCAATAAATATCATGAGAAAAATTAGCTAGAAAAATTAAATTAGTTTTTACCCATAATTTTAAACTATCTTTTAAAATATCTTCAAAGTATGTTTCATATGTCCAGTATTATGCATTCCTTCATTATAAGATTATTTATTTATGTCCATGTGATTATTCTATTAGTTATAATATCCATGGGTATGTTTAATCTCATGTTATTATTTATATGACTTTATTTGATCATAATTTATTCCAACCATAATATTCTTATATTATTATTTAAATTTCACTTGTTTCAATTATTTACCTTTCCATATTGATTATGATTATTGAACCATGAAAGGTCATGATATATGCATACCATTACAGAGTACATGATTTCACCACTTTCTTATGTTTTATTTTCCCCATGATACCATGAAGTATTTTATGATTGATATACATGGATATGATAAGGGGAATAATGTCATCATCAATGAAAATATATTTTGTATTTAATGTTTTAAAATTTAATTTTAATTTCAAGTATGTATCAATTTTATCAAAACTACTAAAATATTCAATCCATTAAGATGTGATCAAAAGTATCTAGTGTTAATGTAATAAAGTAGACATCGGCTTAGGGATAATGTGGTCAGGGTCTTTAGGATTCAAGTTTATTCCTTCTAGGGGTTACCATTTAAAAGTTACTAAATATGTAAGGATTTATTTTATAATCTCATTTTTTCAGATTTCCTTAATATTTTTTGAAGGAATCTTATAATACCTCTTTCATAAACTCCATCTATTTTATTATCCTTTTGATATTTAAGGAGTTTCTATATTTTCTTACAAATTTTAAAATCTTTATAACTTGAATCAAGAATATAAATTTTTAAAATGAAAGTTGATTTTATTTCACTTTTAATTTGATGTATTTTTCTTCCATGTTAATATTTTTTAAAAATTGTGTTTAAAAATATTTTTTTATTACTAAAATTATTTTTAAGTACATTTTAAGTTTTACTTTACTTTTTAAAAGGTTTTACAGGAATATTTATATTTTTTATATAAGGTTCATCTTTTACTTTCTTTAAAAAAATAAAAGGAATGTTTTTTACGTATACAGTATTAACAAAATTCCCTACTGCCAAAACTGTTTTATGATATTTTGGTTCTTATACATGTTATCAATGATTTTACAAAGGAAAATCCTTAATGAAATATTATTTTAATATTTAAAATAATTTTTCCATATTTTTCCAAATCACATGATTTTATTACAAAAAACTATATTTCTAATGAACTGATTTTCATATATTATTTCTCATTAATTTTATAGTAGTTAACTTTCTCTTGAAAATTTCACATTATTATGATCATTAAAAAATTACATTTATATTAAGTATCAATATAATTTTTATCATGGATACGATTATTTCCTAATCTATATTCTATTTTTACATATGGGTTTTTACTATGAATGTTATTTTATTGACTAGGTATAATAATGATAAATCTTTATTATTTAATAAATAATAATATTTATAAATAATTAATATTTTTAATTAATTGAATTGATCATTAAATATATGAGTAATTCATTGTAAATTTAGTGATGGGTGGGGGACCGTTATAGATAGCCTCTTGATGCATCGACGTGTCTCATGAGACAAATCAGTTGGCTAAATTAAATGGGTTTTTGGTGTATACCTACTAGATTTTTAAGATATTTTAGTTAAAGGTATTGAAATTATAGACATAAATATGTTTTATATCATGAAATCCAATATTAATCATTTCCATAATTAAGATTTTAGTTATTATTTTCCATGATATTATTTCATTGATATTATTCAATGATGAATTTTGTTCTTAAGTTATTAATTAAATGGATTTTGTTTTCTATTATTTACCTTTATATATTGATTATTAATTATTTAAATTTTATATCTTCTGTTTTATTTAAGCATTGGTGAGTATTTGATCTTACACTTATTTTATTTCCTTTCCCTAGGATATGTGAACTAATTACTTTAATGAGTTTAAGGATACATAATGTTTTCTATTACCAGGTTTTGGGTTTTATTTCCAATGTAAAAATGAGAATCACTTATATATTTATTTCATCAATAATATTAAACTAAAATTTACTTTAGGATCAGATACCTTGTATCTATTACAATTTATTAAAGTGGACATCAGTTTTGGGTTACTATATTTTGGGTTGTTTCATGATTCTTCATCTCTTCAAGTTTAATATTGGCCATTATATATGGATTCATGTATATTAGAAAATATCTAGGTATAAGTTTTATTAAGAACTCAACCTCTTAGTTAGGTGGAAGACTATGAAAATATTTTGGGAATGCATCAGTATATTCTCTTATAATGGGAATTTAATTAAGGATAATATCCTTTTTTAGTATAGAGGGTGATTTCCTTCTCTTGATAATTTATATTTTATCTATTAAAGGAAACCCAAATCATTCCTAGAATATCATTGAATTCAGATAAAGGGACTGTCAAAAGGTTCACTAGAAAATTCATCCCACAAATATATTTAGGGGGAAGTTATATAATTTGGATTACATAATTTACCCAGTTTCCATTTTTTATTGATAACTCAAATTCTACACTTTGAGGTGTTTTTAAAATAGTTATACTAAAATTTTATGATATGAAAGAATTTGTAAAACCATAGTCACATTGGACATTTGAAGTTCATGAATGGAAGGCAATCCTTCCATTCACTAGTTGATTCTGGTTCTAATGATTTACTTTATCTAAAATAGACCCAGGGATGAGAATTTTAAGACTATTAAAAAAATAATGAGAACTTATGAACATTAAATTGATAACTCATAAATGAAATTTATTCCTTATCCTATTAATTCGTATGTTTCAATTTTAGTTATCCATGTTCTATTTACTAAAATTAAAATTCATTTGAATTTTCTCCTTTTATAATGTTGCATAAAAATCACATGATTAACCAAAGAATATCCCCCAGGAGTGTCTATCTTGTTGTGTATTCTTATTACTTTTTTCATGCACCTTCTATAGGTCAATTTAATGGCCAATGATCTCTCTTATAGTTTTTACCCCCAAGTGCATCTATATTTTTCACTATTAATCAAAAAATAAATATTTTCATAAAATTATCACAAATTCAATATAAGTTAATTTTGACACGATGATTTCAAAAAATAAATATCATTTTTAGATATATTTTCTAAAATTGGTATAAATTAAATATATTATTTTCTAAAAAAAAGAAATAAAAACAATTTTTGAGAAAAAAATGTATTTTTGAAGAATGTAATGACTTAAATAGGAATTGATTAATTATTTTATTCATCTAAAACCTTTATAAATATTTTTTAAAAATGTGTTTATTCATATTCACTCTAAAAATTTAACAATTTGGTTATAATAACATACTATATTATTATTTATTTAGACTTAGGGTTGCATGTATTATAATCCATCAAAAAAATTAGATTTATTTGAATAGAAATATGACATAAAATCCAGGTGTGTTACATTATACCCCGTTAAAATTAATTTCACCCTCAAATTTTATTCACTCCAATACAAATAAATGAGGATATCTTTATTTCATAACATCCTCAGGTTCCTACGATCCTTCATTGAATTTTTTATTCCTCTAGAGAATTTTAACCAAGTGGGTGGTATTGTTACATATAAATTTATCTCTATTATATATGATTTATAGTTTTTGTTCATCATAGGAAAGGTTATGATCCAATGGTATAAACTATAAGTCAAATACATTTTAAGGATCATGTATATACTTCCTCAAGAGAGATATATGTAACACATCATGAACTTAAGAGAGGTTCGGTGGAAGCACAAAGTGATAAGATACCATACCTACTCAATAAAGAATCACATAGGGGATAATATACCTAGGTATCATATTTCTATTATTTCAAAATATCATAGCCTTATTCCATTTTGAAATTCAAATGATTACGTTCTCACCAAATTCAAATTATAGATTTCATCAATGATTGTTAGCATAACTTTTCTAGTATATCCGAGCTTCCCTAAGGTGATGTTAAATAGATCTGAATTTCTTTCCCACTACCTCAACTATCTCAAGTTCCAATAGCTTTATTTCTCAAACTTCATCCCAACACATAAGAGTTCTATAATTATTTACTTAGAGGGTTTTATATGGAGCCATATAAATTACCTATTTAAATATATTGTTTTAAGAAAAATTCAGTATAGGAAGGTGTTGATCCCATCCACTTTTGAAACCCATTAAATAGGAACCCAACACATCCTCTAGGGTTTGAATGGTTCTCGTAGAATAAACATCTATTTGATCAAGATAATAAGAACTAAAACACAAATCTTAATCCCGATCTTACTGAATACTTTTCTAGAACATTGAGATGAACTTTAGATACTGATAAGATATAATAGATGATGTAATCCATGAATACAAACCACTTCATTAATATATATTTTATAAATATGATCAATATAGAAATTTTATTTGATACTAATGAAGTGTCTTAACTTCGTAAGGTGGTCAACTATAACTCAAATAACATTATGGCTATTAGATTTTTTTGGGAGTTTGATGACAAAATATATTATGATGTTTTTCAATTTCTATTCTGGTGTTGGTAATGTTTTTAATATCCTATTAGAATTCATTCTATCATCCGTAACTTTC
Source organism: Viscum album (assembly GCA_963277665.1). NCBI lineage: Eukaryota > Viridiplantae > Streptophyta > Magnoliopsida > Santalales > Viscaceae > Viscum > Viscum album. The sequence continues at coordinate 1,406,514,692 of OY728119.1, forward strand.
TGACATACTAAGCACTAAGATACATACTCTGAAATATCTCTTTTCATTTTATCGAAACAAGAAATACTATTTCATATATTTATACATATTCAAACTTCTAGGATGAATAGATAATTTTGACCTGTGAGATTCATCGATCAATTATTTCTTCAAGTTTGGTATATATAGAAGACACACTTAGTTGTTGAACCTAATCATTTCATCATAATGAATATTGAACTCAAGAAAATTTCTTAACTTCTTTTACAACTCAACATATTCCTTCAATCCCTGTTAAATATTCACTTCAATAGATGGTTGAACCATCATTTAGGACATATAATATTTCTACCCTTCCATTATTATTTTAAGGTCCATCCTTTCCTAATATAGAAATATTGATTCTTTTGTGATCTTTATCATAGATAACATTGCATGATCCTTTTGACTCAAATCATCTGCTAACTTTTTCAATTTCTCGGGGTTTTAATTTTATTAAAAATTTATAATATTTAATTAAAATAACTAAATTATTTATATCAAATTAAATTAATTATACGTTAACATATTTTTTTTTATTTTTTATGATGAACATATGTGTTACACCTTTCTCTAAAAAGATAATTCCTCCATATTATTAATGAAAAAATTGCTGCATCTTACTCAAGATCTAGATTTTGGTAATTATGCTCATAAACCATTAGTTTTTATGTGGAATAATCTATAACTATATCATTTTCCCTTAGGATACATACTATTAATTCTTCTATGAACCTATATAAATCACAAAACCTACTCCACTATAAGTTAGTGTAAGAACTGGTGCACTGATTATCCCTCCCTTCAGTTCATTGAAAATTTTCTAAAATTTATCTATCTAAAGGAATATATCTCCCTTATGAGTTAACTTGGTGAGTAAATTAGAAATCCTTTAGAATGAATTGATAATATCTAGACAAACCAAGAAACCCATGGATTTTAGTCACTATGGTTGGTCTGTGCCAATGTTCAATAACTTTCTTCTTTTATAGATCCACTGATACACCGACACTTGAGATTATATGACCACAAATTGATTTTTTTGCAACCAAAATTTACACATGATAAAATTTTCATACAAATTATCATTTATTAGGGTCTTTAGTACAATTTTTTGGTGATATTAATTTTCTTCCTTAATTTTTTAATATATAACAATATCATTTATAAAGACTACCAAACATTGATCAAGATAATCTTTAAAGACTATTCATTAAATACATGAAAATAGATGGGTAATTAGGAAGAAAAAATGGAATAATAATAAATTTATAGTGTTAATTCCTTATATTTAATGTTGTATTTCGTATATACTAACTTTTTTTTATCTCAATTGATACTATCTAGATTGAAGATCATTATGGGAAAATATTGGGCTCCTTGTAACTGATCGAGCAAATCATCAACACATGGAAAATCATATTTATTCTTGATTACAATCTTTTTAAGTTATCAATAATATTTTAAGAAACAAATTTATCCTTATTTATTTTTAACAAAAAGAATGGGTTCACCCCATGGTGATGGACTTGGTGAAATAAATCCCCTATCAATATCCTCCTAGAGTTTCTTCCTTAATTCTTGTAACTCAATAGGGTCCATTCTATATCGAGTCCATGAAATAGTTTTAGTGAAAGGTATGAGTTCTATTGAAAACCCAACTTCATGATTCAGAGGAAAAATATAAAACTATTCTATATATACATTAAAAACTATCGTATTATAGGAATATCTTTAATGATGAGTTTCCTTCCAACCATCTAAGATAAACACCCCTTCTAAATATGATTCAAGACCCATACAATGGAATAAATTTACATTGTAAGTTCATATTTATCATCACACTAATAAATGGTAATAGGATGATTCAAAAGATCAAATGTGACTTCTATTACATGGAAATTGATATGATCATTATATAAAGAAATCAAATCCATTTCCAAAATAATCTCAATTCCCACTAGATAGATAATAAAAATATTTATAGGAATTATATTCCCACAATCATTAATCTAAGAATAATAATATACTTGATATTTTATCATCATACATTTGAGTGTTTTCATTACTAATTCTACATTTAATCATTAATTTGGTATTATTATAAATTTAGAACAAAATTTAAATATATAATTTGGGTAGATCCAAAATCAGATAAGACATTAGTAGTTATAGAGTTGATAGAAAGTGTATCTTTCACCAATTCATTCGCATACACAACATCATCAATTTTGATCATATGATATCTCACTTTTTCAATAAGCTTAAGAGGTTTTTTACATTGATCAACATCATTAAACATCAAATTTGATAACTATTTATCATAATTCATATTCTACTTTCATTTAAAACACTGAAATGTGGGTGGTTATTTCTCTTAATAATTAGCTGAATTCTTCTTCCCATCACATAGACATTATATTTCTAGATAACATTTCTTTCCACACATAAAATACTTACTAGTACACTTTAGATAATAGAAGGCTCATCTCCTTTTCTCAATGAATTTTATTATTATAATTTTATTTTAATTCCATATTTATTTTCTTATCAAAACCATGAGATTTATTGGTAACACTAATACTTATTTCCACCTTAATATAACATCAAATTATTTCTTCATATTTACTAAATTCCCTTATGAATATTTCCCTTCAAATATTTAGTTTTAATTCACTAAATAATTGATCAATATAACTTTTAGGTTGGATGAAAATAATATAAATGTACCTCACAAGTCATGTAATACTTTCCTCATATACGCTAATGATTCATTATACATATATTTAAGATTAATGAATTCCTTATCTATTATAGTATTAGAAAAAAAAATAATTTACTTGTTAAAAAATAACCTTCTAAACTCATACCACTCTATAGATTCAATTTCATCAAATTTCCTCTTGTTCTCGATGAGAGTTCCCCAATTATCCGATTCACCTTCCAAATGATAGAGACCCAAAATCAAATTTTTATGCTTTAAAAATGGAGAATAGAAAATATATTTTCTATTGTACTGATCCATTTCTCAACAACTAGTGGATTAATCGACCCACTAAAAGGAGGTGGATTTTTCCTTATGAAGGAATCACCAAAATATTGTTCCCTCTATTTTTCACTTAGAAGATCAATCTTCATTCATAGTTTGAGAAGTTTTTAAGTATTGTAATAATATTTTTCATTCCATCTCTTATAACATTCAATTTCTTAGGAGAAAAATCATTTCATTTTCTATCAAATTCAGTATCAACATGGTTGCTTCTAGTTCCATCCAATTATTGAAACAAAAAAACATAGAATGAGAAACAATAATCATAATAAGAAATCATATAATCTAGAAATCCATTTATATGATGTCTAAACCATGACACATTATTTTCAATCTATGACACATAAGGTTTAAAATATTTATTTCATGGTCATAATCTATTCAAATCCTTTATAATGATTCATAAAGAAAATGTGAATTTACCCAATCATATCCCTTAGAAGTGTCTAGAGAGGTGTGCGGTCTTAAGCCCACTCATAATTCACCGGTGATGATCAATTTAATACTCAATCCACCCCAATGAGAGTTGTTACCCCTATATTCGTCTATTCCACAATTACATACACTTTTTAGTATCTATTCATGAATATATTTTCTAGGAAACCAACACTTATTTCTTTACCACAAACTAGGATGACCTACTATACTTGGGATTATCTTAAGGGTTTTCACTAAGGTTTTATCATCTTAATTTTAAAATATAATGAAACCATTCTCTAATACCATCTATAGTAAACCATACATATTATATATAAATATTACATATTACTATTTGAATATTCATTATATAACATTATGATCTATGCTTGAACTAGAATGGTTTAATGTCTTTTGAAATGTATATTAAAAAAACCGATACATGAGTTTTATACATCATATCCCACTTAGTACATGAAAATTATCACCCTTCTTAAACACATCATACTTAAAAACATTCTTTCTAACTTGGGGAAAGTAAAACATAATAAAAGTTGAGATCAGATGATCAGTAAGGGTAAAAAAGGGAGTTATCAATGATTATTTAAACATAAAATGAGCATAAGGGTATGATAAAAAGAGATTAACCATTAAAAAACATACCAATAAATTTATAGATCATAATAACGAGTCATGGAATGAAGCATAACAATTCATAAGTTATGAATCATAAATGAATCAAAGTACATGAGCCATAAGAATATAAAATTGGCATAATATCATGTTATAAAATAGTGGTATAAGGTATGGCATAATCATAATCATAGAAATATTATTTCAAGTTTACCCAACAAGAAATTAATTCGATGTTATGCTTGAGATAATTGTTCCTATACCTCTTTAGGGGTTGAGATAACATCTCATGTACCCTCTTTCAGGATTTGGATGGCGTCTTATATACACTTTGATCTTATATAACAATAATATTTACCCAATTCATTAGAGAGATATATAATTATCAGACCACCAATCACATAATCATAATCCATCCATATGTATTCCTCAATATAAAAAAACATTAATTTTATAATTATGCCTTAACCCCTGGAAAAATAATGGATTTCATATATATATAGTCATCATAATTATAAAAAATCCTGACAAAGAATAAGGATTGTATCATTGGATCATATCCCCAAAGAAGTATATATGACATAAAATGTTTCTATCATAGATGAAAAATGAATTTAAAAGATAAATATAACATTTGTTGAACAAAATACTATTTTCATCTTGAAATAACTTATTTATAATCTTGTAAAATATTAACGAAAATATTTTATTTGAAAATAAACTTGTAAATTTGTAAAATAATCTTCAAATCACTAACTGGTCATGATGGCATGAAACTTAATTCATGTAGTGTATGTTAAAACAAATTTTCCTTTCACATGTTCTGTAAAAAGTAAAAAATACATCATAAAAAAACAAGAATATTATTTTGAGAAATTTTTATAGAAAGATAAACATAAATAATAATTTTATTAAAAAATAAAATTATAATTGGAAAAAAAATATTTAAAAATTTTTAAATAAAACATTGGCATGGAATAAAAAATTCCCAACTAAAGAGTAAATAATTTTTTTTATTCTTAAAAATATTTTCCAAATAATTTTAAGTATAAAATCAAGGAAAATTGTAATATCACTAGAAATTTCAGGGATAAACTAGAGAGAATAAAATTAAAGGGGTTTATTAGAATAATATCATATAATTTCCTAAAATAGAGATTCAATCATAAACAATCCCAATTAAAATGATATTGAAAATAAATCCATCTAAGCTCTAGTAATATCTAAATAAAAACTTGATAAAATGGAGAAAATTAGATTGATTTTTTAAATCTACATAATTCTCATGAAAATAATCTTAAAGGAAATTTATGGGTATTATATACACCACACAAAATAAAGAATTAGTGAATATGGAATGTGTGTCATATAAATAAAAAGTGAGATGATATTTCCCTATCCCTCATGTTATATTTTCTTTTAAAGTGATCTAAACTAGAGTATAATAATATTAAATTTATTATAATTCTATAATAGATCCATTTATATATTTATAATATCATATATTATCGACTTTTAACATTTCAACACCCATTTTATTAAAAATTTCTTATTAAAATCATGGTTTTAGGGTGTAAACTGTTTGTTTTTTAATTGAAGTTTTAGTTCTATAGTTCTAGTAATTGTAATCTAATCATGGTTCCATCATTCTAGAAATTATATTTTTGATATCAATTTCATATATATTCATCATACACACATTTATATTCATCTATAAGTGGTATAAATATAGAAGTTATTTACACAGTTCTTGTAGACAGTAGTTCGTACATACGCTTGAACGTTGTTTTCATTGTCTAATGAAAAAAGGAAAGAAATATAAATATTATTTTATCATTATAGATTCATAATTATATCATATATAACATATATATAAATATATATATACACCTTAAATATATCCTTATTACAACATAAGTAAAATATAAATGAAAAAAATGAATGACATCACTTCATGGAGGTGGTACTCCACATGTAAGGATGAGCAACATCATCATCATCCAATTGATGGGAAGGTAAGAAGGTAGATATGATATTATAATTAAATGGTTATAGTTATTTGATAAATATCATATATAAACATTAAACCCATCATAATAGTCATACATGAAATATAGTTATTGAAAATGAATTATATCTCTATGTGGAAGAGGTAGTCAACACGTTATAACTATCCATAATTTAACTTCCCATTTGATGGAAAAAGAGGATAAATAATTGTGGTTACATAATCATTAAAAAATTAAATATATTTTTATACTAAAATTATTTTTTTTATGAATACCATATATTTATAGGATCTAAAATAATAAATAATTTGAAATAGGCCGGGTATGATGATTACTTATACATTGGTTGGAGTCAGATCCTTTCATAAAGACCCTTGGAATGGTATTTTAAGAAGAATAGAACCTCTAATTAATGTATATAGAAGTTTAAAAGTTAATTGGTTAGGGTTTTTTAGGACATATGGATCAAAGTTGTGTAGATAATAGAAATGATGGGTTCCCTTTTATAAGTGGGGGAGAGGATATACTTGAAATTTCTTAAAAGATTAAAATATAATAATTTCACACTCAATAAAAATGATTCATAATGAAAAGATATTTAAATTTTTGATAGTATGAGGTTTAAATATTTCTATAAAATAGGATTTATATGAGTTTAATAAAAAATCACCCTTATATCTTGGTTTAACCCCTAGTAAACCCCATTTAACCATCACAGTGGCAACACATTTTTTTTATTTTTTCTTTTTATTATGAACAAAAATGATAGTGGACTCCTTATTTTATAAATTTTGATTCCAAATATGGAATAAATTTTATCATATTTAATACATACAAGTGTTAGATTTTAATTTAAAATTATACCCACAAAAGTTGATGAAAAACAATTTTCTTGAATTTTTTTAAGTATAAAAATTTGTATACCACAATAAGTATAAAATTAATTATAATGATATTAATTGGATTATTATAAATAAAATTTATCAAATATTACTTTTAAAACCATTTTAATGAAAAATGGAACTTTTCAAATTCTTGAAACAAAAAAATATTTTTCAATAAAAACTAGTATTTTCACAGTTCACCAAAAAAAATCTTTTCATAAAATTATAAAAAATTCACTCTATGATAATATTAAAATTATAATTAAACAAATTTATTTTATTTTATTTTTTTATAAAACTGTAGGAAATTAATTATATTATTTTCTCACAAAACTAAATATTTTTTTGGATGAAAAAATATATTTTGGAGGCATGTAATGACATTAATAAAAATTAAAAACTTATTTATAAATATGTTTTGTTTATTTAAACCATTATAAATATTTTTAAAAATGTATTTATTTCAATTAAATCCACAAACTTAATAGGTAGGTTATAATGGTATATTTTATTATGGCTCATTTAGACTTGGTGTTTTATTTATCATAGGCTATCAAAGAAGTTAAATTTAAATGAAGAGAAATATATCAAAAAGTCTTGGGGGTGTTAAAAATGAAAGGGCCTATGATTTCATCATTATATGGAAAAGTCTGTCTTACTCATCTAATATGAATCTTTTTCTTGAGAAGTTTTTGGAGATTTCAGTTGAAAATATTTAGGATGAGTTACAGACATTATTAATTACATTAAAATACCAAGGTGGTTTTTTGGAATTTAGAGACATGAAAAAATGTTCAGAATATGATATTTAGTAAAAAAATTCTAAACATTATCATGTGAATACTACTTAGGGGAAAAATTCTAGAAATGACGAAACCACCACTATCATGCTTCAACCAGCACCTGCAATTTCTATGTTTCACTGGAAGGCCCTTTATTTCTAGAAACTCCCACATTGTGATAAAAAAAAGAAATACACCCTCTTTTGAAGGATCGTTAATATAAAGGTCCCCCATGATATAACAATTTAAGCAACAAAACCTTATCTTTCTAAAAAGAGGACGTTCTATGATACTTTATTAAAGCCATGGAATATAATCTCCACAAGATACACAAATCTAGGAAACTTGAAAAAGTTTTACTCAATGATTACCCTATATTTTCCCCTTTTCATTGGATTTTTGGACATAAAATTTAAAAATTCTTCATATTTAAGAAAATACTCCTTAAAATTATCAATTCCAAACACGTGACATTGTGGAACCTCAAATTCAAGTATCATATATCTTTACTACCCAACTAGATGAAGAGGAAAACTAGCATGAATTCCAATTTAGGTGTGAGTGAATGTTCAATGATTGAAGAACCTAGAAGATAGTAAATTGAGATCATACCATCCTTAGGGTGAAACTAAATCAACTAATTATGGCCCCATTTATAACTACATAATCCAAAGTGACACCCTTGACTAAATCCTCCCTAATCATGTATAATCGTTAGAGGAAGAATATAATGAAATAATAGCAGCTTCTAATGAATCACAAAATAGTCCATATTCTCTTGAATATTATACCCCCAATATTTGGAGAATTGGAACTGCCTTTCCAAACATAACCCTTATCAGATGAAGTGTCATAGTGTATCCCATTAAATGTCATCCACTTGGTATAACCATTCTCTAAAGAAGAAATTGAATTAAAATTTAAACTCCCAAATTAGGATCGATGGTGGTGAGTGATAGGCCTTACACTACTATAAAATAAGGCTATAGCCATGGTTTAAAACCATGGCTATAGACACCAAAACTGTGGCTATAGGTAATAGCCACAGTTTCATTGACCATGGTGACTATTGGCGTGGCTATAGAAAAAAACCTATAGCCACAGTTCCAAACCGTGGCTATAGACCTATAGCCACAGTTCCAACCGTGGCAATAGACCTATAGACATGGTTTTAAACCATGGCTATAGACTATTCCATGTAGATTTATCACTATGGTTTATAACCGTGGCCATAATCCTATTGGTATGGTTTGTAACAGTGGAAATAATCCTATCGCCACGCTTCACAACCGTGGCTAAATCATGGAGTATACATAAAAAAATACAGTACTGCCACACAAAAATCAATCTACAATAATAATATAGCCTCCAACAACCGTCTTTCAAGAAAAAAACCGCTCCTACCCCCTGCTTCCTCCGTGCCTCCGACCTCCAAACCTCAATGCCTCAACACTGCTCCCTGCTCAACCGCTGCTCCCTGCTCCCTGCTCGCTGCCTCAATGTTGCTCCCTACCTCCCTACCTCCCTGCCTACCTGCCTAAGTGCTTCTTTCCTTCTTCCCCATGGCCCTTGACTCTTGCTCCCTGCCTCCCTGCCTCCTTGGCTCAACCGCTCAACTGCTACTCCCTACTCCTTGCTCCCTGCTCCCTACACCCTGCCCCTATCCCCTGCCCCTTCCTCAGTTCCCTACTCCATGCTCCCTACTCCTTGCTCTCAACCTCCTGCTCCCTGCTAAAATACAAAAAAAAACTACAAAAAAAAACACAAGCCCCACTCCCTTCTTAAACTCAAATTCATATATCACAAAACAAGAAAAGGGAACCTATTGAATATCATCAAAACATTGTAGACTTATGAATACATTATGATCATAACTGTTTCATAGTGCATGTAATTGAAATATAAAATGTCAAAATTAACAAAAATATAATTGGGTATCAGAAAATTAAAATCATAAAATAGTGAACAAAGAGAAACAATCAAATATTAAGATGTTTACAATTCAAAATGTATGAGGTTAGAAAAATGCAGTGGTGTAGAATGTACCTGATATAATTTAAAGCAACAAAATTACCTGAAATAATTTTAATATTAGCTATTCCATATTAAAGCTAACATATATTTAAAACATATCATTGAGGAATAAAAATTTAACTAAAAAACAAAGAATTAATATAAACATGGTATACTATATAACAATTATAAAATTATGAAGTCTCATTGATAATAGAAATTTGGATACAATAATCAACTGAAAAGGGAGTCATTGTTGTGAATACAAAATAAATTTCATTTTCTTTTACACTATTTTTATTGTGTGTCCATTTTTAGATAGATTCATAATGATTTGGTGCTTTCATTGAGATCATAGAGGATGTATGCCGCTACTTGGATGAAAAACTCAAGGTGAAAGATCAATCATAGCAGAGATGTGACTTTTTTTGAGTGCATGAGATCATAGTGAACACGTTATTTCTGAAAAAATGAAGTGGAGGGCCATTTTTGCTGTTGGATAACACATGATCGCTGCTGAAAAAAAAAGAATTTAGCTATGAATTCTACTGCATGAAGTGATTAGAGAAATCACTGTTAGACATCCATTTCGGTGCCAACTTGTAAGAAGTTCTATATTCTCTACCAAACATCTTCTATGTTGTCCAAATGTTGGAATAAAGTCACGACACTACAATTTTTTGTGTGTGCTGTATCTTGAGTGCCAAACTTTGAGTGGAAGTTGTGATAACTTTTGGTGTTTGTTGTACTGCAGAGAAAGAGGCAGAGGTGATGATATGATTTGTTATAGGACAATCAAAAAAATTTCATTGTTGTAGTGTAACATTTCAATATGATTGACTCTGATTTTTTTAAAGTGTTCCTACTAGAATGGCGACTAGAGTTGCTATAGATTAGTAATACTTGGAGAAATTTTTCCATGAATAGGTGGTCAAGATTCAATAACAACTAAAATTTTTTAAATCCCTTTATAGGGTGCATGAATAGTACCATGATCAAGAGAATAACATGCGGGAGTAGGAATGGAAACTCACCAAATTATCTTTTCAATGTCGAGTTATGTAGGAGTTGGGTCTAGAGTTGAACATAGAACAACTTTCTAGAGAAGTGGTGAGTCCAAACATTCTTTCCACTGTACAATATTGCTGAGGATTGAAGGAAGACATCTTTCCAACTATTAACTGTGACCATATAGAATGCTTCACCATTCTAATAACAAGACACTAAGAATGTAGTGAGGTGACATATCATTTTCCTTATTATAATCGACTCAAAAAAGTTCATAACATAGGAGGAAAGAGATGCAAAGACTTATAGAGTTTCTTAAAGTGAGATCGGATCTACCACAAAAGATTCTCCAATTGGCTATGAGTGTAGTGTTTTTATCGGAAACTAAAAGTCTCAAATTTAGCATGCGACGAGTGTAAAAAATACTTATGCTATCTTATCTACATCTGCAAAAAGAATTAACAGCCCCCCTCAACGTCAAATAAAAAGGAGATCTACAATATATGGGGAAATTTAAAGTATTACATGGAATGAAACAATCCTATCAAAGATAGATATGCAGAACAATTGAATTTCTCTATCCTGGTTCACTATTGACCGACTTCCTCAACTAGCATCTCCAGGAATGATTCACAACCGGAGGCCGTATAAATGCATGATCCGATGACCAAAAATTAGAAATATTATTGGACGGGTAGGGGGGAAATACACCAAAACATGGAAGTCATGTTAAAATCCTAACAATTATTCTCAAACTCAACAATGGAACCATAAACTATATGCAGAACGTTCTATTGATTATATAACCTATAATGGAACACCCTTAGTCATCTATATAACCCCTTAAAAAGAAGAATTATGACTCTTATCACATGGCCTTCAATGTTATATTATGCCTTGGTTAAATTAATGTAAGGTCACACCCATTATTGGTGACAAGATAATAAATCAACCCACTAGTGACAAGACAATAAGCTCATACCCTTATTTGTTATTAAGAAATAAATCAACCTAATTTTGAAATGAATGCAAGATCACACTAATTTTAGTGATGATTTAATAAGTGAACTCACTAGTGGTGAGATAGTGAGGTCCTACCCATATTGGTAATGAGACAATAAATCAACACACTAGTGAAGAGTGAGTGAACCCATTCCCATATTGGTGGTGATCTAATAAATTGATCTGATTGTGATGATACGGTATACTTTAAACCTCATATGTGATGAGATAAATTATTAAATCAACTTCCTAGATAATGTTATATTTCTGAGTTTCCTATTATTTGGATTTAAACTATTAATTCATTCAATAAACAAACCACTATGAAATTAACATGGATGGTGTTCACCCCACTGAGCCAGCATGTTATAAAAAACAAACCAGTATTGTTAATAAGGATTGAATGAATATATTTTTTAAAAACTCCAAGGCTCAAAATTTTTTCTTGATCAAGAGAATCATGTCTCTTAATCAAGACAATATAACAATTTTTCATATAGAGAGACAGGTTAAAATAAAGAATATCAAAATCCACCAAGAACTACAAATAGAAGATTTTTTCATTCATCAAAAGTAGCATGGAATAAAAAAAATCAATACAATATTAACCTTTGATTATTGGATATTAGAAATGTTCACATTATTCCCTGATTGGTAGGCTGTTGGCCCATATCTACCATCACCTTTGAAAAAGTCTCATGCGCATCTCTCAAAAACATCAGATTCAGGTGAAGTTCCATCAAATAGATCACCAGATCAGATAAAAAATCTCATAGAAAGGGACTCCAGATCGGTTATCAAATTATAACTTCATAAAGGAATTAAAAGTCATCTATTATAGAATCTTAGCAGCACATTATAATGGCATATCATTCTTGAGGATGCAGTTAGAAATCTGTAAATCCAGATTGAATCTCATCATTCAGCCTGTTGGGAGTTCTTATGGTTGGAATTAGGATTTTTATGTCTATTTTTCAAGGTGACTAGGGATAGATTGATGAATTCAACCTCATCTTGATATTTTGGGATTTTTTGTAGAAGACACTCGAGTTTCAGTTGAGGTTGGTCGGTGTCATAACTAGAGACTATTCGAGAGGGAGCTATCATATGGTGGGGAGGTTATAATGGTTCATGTACTCAAGTGAGGTAATTCATACCTAATATTAAACTAACCATGTGTATTTGAACCTTTTTGAGGTTTTAGAGGTGTATTTGAACCTTTTTGAAGTTTTAGAGGTTCTGGCATAGACCAAGAGTCATGTTTTAAGAATTTTAATTGGGTTCAAGGCTAAAATTCTACCAGAATTCAATGGTAACACCATATCAAAAGGAACCATGACTTGATTTGTAGTTTCATAATAATAGATTCTTTAAGTATGGCGAAGGACCACACTACAGACAAGGACCTTGCAACATTGTGATTATTTTCAGAAGAATAAATTCTTCTAAAGTAAGGATGCATTGTTGATCTTAAGGTGGATCACACCATAAACCATAGTGTTGCTCCATAATTCCCTAGCCACAAAGGGTGGTTGCACTGTGAATGAAAGGATCATGTATTAACATGGTCCTAGGCAGTGGAGTTAGGCTCTTGGGCTAGCACGAGGTGATATGTGTCACAACATGACTCAAAGGGCCCCATCACAAGGTGGGTTTTGCAGAGGCATTGTGTCTTGAACTCTATGAGTCACACTACAATGTTATTCCTATCTAGTTTTTTAAATGTCAATTAATATGTTTAATTAATTCATAAAATGATATTTTGACCTCATTTTACTTTGAATATAAGGGTAGCTATCCCTACATTCCATCTCTTTCCTTATCCCCATCCCAAGTGTAATTTTGAAGTTGGATCGGGTGGATGCTACACTTTCCAAGCTATTGAGTAAGAAGAACTAACTAAAAAACACACTATGGAATAAGGATCCGAAATCAGGGTGTTAGTGGTGTTAATAAGAATAAAAGTAATATTAATAATCAAATTATCCTTAAAAGTGAAAAATAATCTATTGATAATTGAGAAAAAAACCCAGTTCACATTTTTGTGGAGGAGGTCCAGAACCCTTATGTCACTATTAGACCCCCCCTTGGAAAAATAACCCAAACTAGTTGGAAGAGGAAGTTATTTGTCATTACAAACATGAATACCCCTTCAATGCTCCACCCTCCAATACAAAACTTTTTTAAGGATCACCTGAGCCTATATCAACCCCATCCGAATATATGCTGGTTTCAAACTGAGATGTACTAAAATAAAATTAGTCTAGGGAAAGAAATTTCACTTCAAAACTCTACACCAAATGTATTTTGGTTCATACAGAAGACATCACCCTTGATTATCCAAAATAACTAGATTAAATGAATTAATATCTTTCAACCCAAGTCTCCCGCAATACCTCTCATGACACATAATCTCTCACTTAACCTAGTATAGAGGTCTTGTACCTGGTTCTCCTCCCCACCAATAGTTAAAAATCAAATAATTAAAAAAATCACAAATTAATTTAGTAAAATATGAATTCATATTATAATAAAAATAAGAAAAGGAAATTAAACTGTGTATATTAAAATTCTCTTCCCTGCCTTGGATAAAAGTTTCCCTTTATATCCATAAATCTTATTAGTCACCCACTCCTTCAACCAGTGAAAATATTCCACATGTGACCAACATATAATAAGTTGAGAGCCCATATATTTTTCATGATAAACATGAACAAAACCTCAACACACAAAACAAAACTAGAATGAAATAATAAAATATAGGACATGCAAATATGATTCACTATTTAGTTACCCATTTTCTACCCTTTTCCTGTTTGTCACAATGATCTCCCCATTCACCAACCCAAGAATAAATGGATCCTTGTTATCCAATTTCAACATATCCAATTCAAGATTATCTAGGAGCACTCTCTGCATAGCAGCAACAGTATGATATTTTAGTAAAATATGTCCATTATATATAAACTAGACTTCAATGGATCCGAGCTTACTTTTCTATTCTCATGGAATTCAAGTCGCAAATGAAAGAAATCTTTAAGAACTACAAGGAAAAAAGCAGTTTAAATACCTGAAAATCATCATTGAAAAATGAAAAATGGGATTTGAGGCTGAGAATAATTTTCTATAGTTTATCATATTTCCGAATGATTCCATTTGAATGAAATTGGTTAATATTTATTGTGTTGGTAAAGTTTTTGAGTTTAAACTTTTTCAATAAACCCTCCTTCATTGCCATGCCAAGGTTCTCGTTACACATGATGACCTCAAAATGAACAGTGGTGTCATTATTGTGCTCCTTGGTATCCTGTATTTTTAAGAAAAAAAAATTTGTTAGAGACCCTGTGGAGAAGGAAAGAAGTTACCTATGGTTGGGCCTACCCACCTTAATTAAGGGATCATTGATTTTTTCATTCCCCGTCATGCTAGATTCCAAAAACTCATTGTAATCTTGAGTCTACTTTCGGATGGGCAACTCTGTAATCCTCAGGGTTGTTTCATCCACTTCTATATTTCCAGTGATAGTGTAGGTTTCCATACATTCCTTGGTTTCTATTTTCTCAACAATCCTTTGAAATCCCTTGTACCATGGATCCATGGGCTCTATCATTTCTCCATATAAAAGGCATATCAAATTTCATAAAATGTTTCTGGGATCATAATTTGGGTCAAAGGGGCTCCACTCGGTACTGATCCCTTCACTCCCATTAACCAGAACCATCGGTAGCACCGGTATATACCTTATAAGTACCAAAAGAATGTTAGGAACAATATTTATAACAACACTGTAATCAAACACTTACCAAGTGGATTCAATAGACTGTCCATCTTCATTAAAGTAGTTGAGGAGAATATCATCATCCTTAAGGAATAAGAAACGGTTAATTAGAGATATTCTACTGTAGACGTATCTGGAACTAGCATGGTCTTTGCCTCCCTGGTTAAAACACACGTCTCATAAAATGATATTTTGGGCAGAATTTGTGCTCAAATTAAGTAAAATTGCAAAAATATTTACCTAGTGCTTGGTACCAAATTGACCATTTGGTCATAGAAGGTTAATGTTGTTACTCCCAAAATAATCCTATGCCATTCCAATTATGGTACCAGCAAGGATGGTCTCCCCAGGGTGATAATCTGAGTGTTCTAATACATAATGATAGAATTATGCAACCTTCACCTCCTTTAAAAAATTCCTCTTTAAAGAACAGAATAGAATCCTTCTTTGCCCGACTTTAAGTCATCGAACGAATTGAACGTTAATGGTCCACCATTGAAAATAGTATTAGCTCTTTGTTCACAAAGTCACTATACTTTATAAGGTTCTTCTTCTGATCAAGGTATTTGTCAGCCTGTAGAAACATATAATATAATAATGTAAGAGTTATAAAACCCTATAAATTACCTGTCAAAGTCAATTCTGAACCTCAAGCTTCCGAAACCAATTCTTTATAGATTCTATCTTTTCCTTGATGAATGCAAGATCAATTGAATTTTCATCTTCATCTTCAACCCACATAAATTCTTTCTTGTGATTTTGGAGCTCACTGAAGTATTATTTTCCTTCTTTAGATGTGCTTGTACCCAACCCATGGTACACAGAGAATAAATTTCAGAAAAAAAATTCAGAAATGAGGCCTGATTGTGTTATTATAGAAATTAATATCAATTTTATATCATTTATGTGAATTTCATTCAAAGCACATAATGCTTAAAACATCTAACCTGTTTCCACAACTCTTCAGCATCTTTAGGACGACCATGAATTTTTTTCTCGATCAGATGTTTCTATAGCCTAATTATAAAAATCCTGGAACAAAAAAGGTCATATTAGAATAGAAAAAAAAATGCAGTTACAAATCAACAATTATCACCCAGATCATCATTCAAGTATTCCATAATTATCAATATTTAAAAACTTTGAGTAATTTATGTAATCATGTGAAACAAAGCCTTCAAAACAACTCAATATATTAATTTTTAATATTTAAAAATAGTTTTTCAATCATAAAAAAATATATATAAGAAATAATATATGAAAATTCCATGTAAATAAATTATACAAGAGACATACACATGATATATTCCAATAGAACCAATCAGTGTGATCATATCTGCATGATAATCACACATTCACATTATAATTGCATCGTTTGCTATTGGAATATGGTTGTATCACAAGGTCACATAATCATATCATCACATAGATTTCCTCATGCTGCTTCATTACATTATTTAATCTCTCCATGTGGTTTATAATTATCAGAGAGTCTGTTATTATACATATTCCATATTTGGTTTCATTATTCCATCATGGAAATTAATAGGATGTATCTTCCACAAAACCAAGGGTTCTTTAAGATGAACTTTCTCTCCTTATTTACATGAGTATGACTTGTGATAAGATAAATCAAAAGATATATTGAGATCTAAGGAACCTGAAATAGAAGATAGAACCCTAAATACCTTTTTGGGTATGCGAATTCAGGAGCTGTGACTGACCGAGATCCACAAGGAGGAGAAGGATCACTAGAAGGGGGGTGGCCGCATTGGAGGTATGCCAGAGGAGGAGGTTGGGTGGAAACCTAAGAGTAGATTCGGTAGGGGGAGGCGAGATGTTTGCGTTAGGTGGAAGCATCTGGGGAGGAGGGATGTAGATGAGAGCTTGTGGTGGTGGGGTTGCAGTGAGGGGCATCATCGTGAGGGAAGCATCACGATGGTAGCATCGTGCAGGCACCGTCGCTCGGGCACCATCAGGGGAGGAGGGTCAGGGGACAAGAGAGATTGTTAGGGGCACCGTCATGGAAGGAGGCCCATGCAGATGTGAGGGAAATGTGAGGTGGTCATGCAGAGAAAGGAAACTCATGATCATCAAACCTTAATTTCCACGAGTTTTAAGTTAGGTGTGGCTATAAATTAACCTATAGCCATGGACTTATAAAACTGTGGCTATAGGTCCGTGGATATAGGTCATTTTCTAGTAGTGATAAGCATTGAGTAGGTAGGGAGAGTCACAATCAATGTTGATCTCATCATCATATCAATGTCTTTATTGAAGCTATATATATAGTTGAAACTCAAGGGAAATCATTTTAGTGATCACAACAAGAGCATCGAGACACTCTAGAATCCTCCCAAGATATTCCAAATCCAATTGTATTGGATTATGAGTTAGTATTCATATAACTATCTGAACCACCTAGGTGTGTGGGCTGACCATCTCAACATAAACTTTTAATAAAAACATTTTCTTTGGTTCTAGATAAGAATAAAAATCATCAGCAATAATTGCCTCAACCTAAATTCCTTAGGCTATAGAACAACCCCATGTGGGTAATGTTTAGTTCCTCCTATAAAAGTATAAATTATTTAAATATTTTACTACAATATAATCTAAAAATTCAATCCTAGATTCTCTTTACATCTCAAAAGATCTTAGGGAATCAGTTATTAAGGATCATTTGAACCCCTATGAATTAGAGATGGGAGTCTCTATGGTTGAGGTCTATCATGTAGAGAATACCCTAGTAGCATGTAATATGGTTATCTTATTCATATAGAAGGATGAATATACCACTATTTATGGACATATTATATTTCTATACACCTCTGGGAAGCTTAAAAATTCCATCATTCATCGAGCTCTGATTGATGATGGACATGTGATCAATCTTATTATAGTCCAGACACTAGGATGATTGGGTTATGGTCAGAATATATTTTATCCCTTAAAGTTTTAAACTGAATGGTATGAAAAGAGTGATAAAAATATCATCAAAAGAATCAAGACCACATACCAATTAGGGGATCCAGTATCTGACTCAATGTTCATTGTAATTTAACAGGATACATCCTTTAAATTTCTATTGAGAAGAACTTGGATTCAAAACTATACAATAGTGTCATAATTATATTATCAAGGCATAATGTAACATATTAATGGAACAACTGGCATACTTCGTGGTGATGAAACCCCCATTGAATATTTTCAATCCTTGTATGTCAAATAAAATTTCTGTAAAATAGAATGAAAATAGAAATTGATAAGAGGAAACACATAGGTCACCCCTCTTAACTATGTAAGATCTTAACTAATAAAACCTTGGGATATAAATGACTATTATTATTAATTTACCATTAATCTGATGGAATAAAATAACCCAGCTCTTGGGAGCTACCTTAGTTCAAAGGATCCACTGACCTCTATTTACATAGTAAAAACATTGTCAGCTGAGATTATCTTATAAAAAGGTAATCAATGAGTATCTAGGAAGAATGAAACTAGATATTATAATATAGTGATAAAAAATTATCCCCTGTTTACATTGATACACATGGGGATTTTTGCATCACTGCCATGATATAAAGACACATTTATAGTGCTGGAAAGGGGTGGAAAACCATTATATCATTTCATAATGCTTAGGATGATGACACTTATTTTATCACCAGTTGTGTAATTTCACCATCCTTTTCAAACCTTGAGTATGTATCCTCATCATTCACTATAAATAAAAAATGCTCCCACATTATCTTATTGATAAAAAATACCCCTTCGTCTCTTGGACCCAATGACGTTGAGGTGGAGGAAGAAAACTAGGATGAACTAATAGTTAACCCTAAAACATCTAAATAAGGTTTATCTAAAAACATTTAAGTGAACAAAAAAGTAAATATAAGTATAATATATGATCTGTTACCCATTTTTATCAATGTGTACTTGATCCTAGAGGAATATGAGGAGTATACTTCCTTCCTAAAATGGCACTATGATACGTTTTATTAGAAATACACCAAAAGTTTTTGATTTCATATTGATGTAGCCACCAATTTTATAGGTTTACCATATGACCACTATAGATTCAAAAAAAAAGTGATAATAATCCACTTAACCCTTTATAAGAATTTTGAAGTGAAGGATGATCAACTCTATAGTGACAACTCTATCCGAGATTTCAATATTTGACGTGGATGAAAAAATTGTCCTTATAAAGAATAAAAATAGTTAGATATGAATCTGTATTGACTTTGAATAAATTAATATTCATTATTAAAAAAAATTATTTCCAAGTACAAATAAAAAAATTAATATCCAATGGGAAGACTAGCTTTGAATCCCACTCTTTCATAGATTGGTAAAATGGTTACAATCAGATTTAGATAGTCCCAGGAAATGAGGAAGCTACATATTTTAGAGAACCCTAGAGGATATATTTATATTAATTTATTCTATATATCTTGAATAATAATGTTACTGCTTATTAATTTTCTATCCATCTTATCAAAAAATCCTTCTTGGAAATAATGATGGAGTTCTATGTTGAAGAAATCATAGTCCAAACAAAACAGCATTGTGACCATTTTGATAACCTTGAAGTAATATTTATAAATCTTATAAAACATTTGGGTGACATAAAAAAACATTCTCAGATTTTTGTTATGCCATCATGGAATAGTAGTCAATCCACTAAAGGCCAAGGAAATTATTCCTCTTCCTCAGAACATTATGGAAATGAGAGGAATCCATTGGAATATTTCCAACATTAGGCATTTCCTTACCAAAAGTTTTCATAAATTATCTCCCTTAACCAGATTAATAATGAAAGATGATCTTTACTAGTGGTGTGATGATTTCGAAAGATCCTTTAACAACCTCATGCAATACTTCCTCAGTCCACCAGTCTTGATTCTATCAATCAGAGAAAATACACTTATAGTATATCTATTGACACTATAATGTTCTCCTGATGCACTCCTAGATTTTAAGAATGACACAAAAAAGTAAAATAATATATATTATCTCAGTTGGACCAAGCTAGCCTCTGAGTCTTAATGATCTAACATCTATAGGAACAGATTGGAACTGGTCTTTTTAGTATAGAAAATGAGACACTATCTTCTATATGAATAGTTCCATTTTGTTTATCGTTCTATCCTACAAAAGTTTATCCTTTTTCACCCACTTCTGACCAGGTGTCTGACCTAGTGGGAAGTTGTACATAAGAAGTTTAACATCTGGTTTATGCCTCAAAAGGTAGATAAATGGTAGGAATTACTATAATTTATCATGAGATGATTGATTCCTAAGAGTGGGCCTATGAATATATGTTTCCTAGATGAGGAAGTATTCTCTATACTGAATACATCTCAATTATGGGAGATGTAATTTTATGGTGCTTCTTGATGTTTGATAGGAATGAAAATGGAAATCCCAAAAGACAAATGGTTGGTTTAGGGATTTTGTTTTTTTATCTATGGTGGTCCTACCCTTTTCCTTAATACTATTATAAGGATGCACCAACAATGAGGTTTAATTATAATAACTCATCACCAGTTTTGAGCTATCACTTTTGATACTAGTAGTTCACCTTAATTTAAAAGGTGCTTCAAAATTGGAAATAAATCATATTAATAGAGAATATTAAATCATTAAGGAACATTAATCCCTCTATGTGATAATGTTGGAGATATGATGTAGGAATTTCCCTTTGATTCAACAATGACTAATGTTTTATGATCATGTGATTCTAATTTATATTTTTTCCTGAATAGGGTTACTGCCCTAGAAAAACTATATCAATGCAATAAAAAAATCTACATTTTCATCATTGGATGGTCTCCTTATTTTATAAATATTTTGATCCAAGGAATGCATCATGGTGATGATGACTCTCTTTTTCCCCTTCTTTACCTATCCTAAAGTGGTTCACTTCCATATATTTGAGGTTCCTCCTCGAGGGTGGATGTTTGGTTTCCCTTCATTAGTTTTTTCAATAGGTGATTGGAATTTAACTCTAGGGTTAGTGGTGTTAGATCCTTAATAAAAAATAGATGATGGAATTTGGTTTCCTTCTTAAATGGATTCCTCCTTTTTGTATGTTTCCTAGTTCAGGACTCCCTCGAAAATTTAATTTATGTTCATGAAGATCATTCATGGTACCACCTTGAGGTGGATTCCATTTAATTAAGTTGCTTATATCACGATAGAGAAGCTACCTAAAGTTAGAGCATATGATGATTTTGAACACATCCATAAATCTATGGATGTAAGGTTATTGGGCATGTATAATGTCTTCCTCTTCCATAGTTAAGGGAATATCATGTGAAAGGCATCTTAGGTGTGAGACCCAAGTCATCCTAAATCAGTCATGGGGTAATTTTCACCAGATAAATGAGGTATATGAGGATCATGAACCTATACATCTCATGAATTTCACATAACATTGTAATATTGATGATTTGGGTGGGGTTCATGGGTTTAAGGTCTTGTAGAGATATAGTCACAAATTTAATGTCTTGTGAGAAAAAAATGGTCACAGTTTTAGCATCTTGTGGGGAAAATTTGGTAACTTGTTTAATGTCTTATAGAGATGGGTCGGTGATAGATTTAACATCTTGTGGAGATAGGTTGGTCACATCATCAACAGCTTATCAGATAGGTTGGTCACTAGTTTAACGTCTTGTGGGGATAGATTGGTCTAGATGAGTGTCTACCTAGAGGGTAGATGATCACACTCTAGAGTTTCTACCATACTGGGGGATGACATAGAGATTTAATGGAAGAGTTGAGGGATCATGATTAAACCTCAAGTATTCATCCAAGATACCCTATAAGAATATAGTGAAAAAAATCACATAGTTTGAGGGCATAATTTAAGTTCGTATGACAGGATCATTCCATGAAGTTTATTGTTGTGTGTTAAGGACACAATCATTAGGGTAGGAGTGATAACAAGGGATGATGTTGGTATTATACCTAGAGGCTTATAATTTTAGGTGTCTCATCCCATGGTCGTGGTGGAGGTTTCATCCCATGATAATCATCTATGGGGAATCCAGTATTCATTACACATGGTATGATGTGGGGTATCATCCCATTATAGTCATACATGGAGAATCTAGTGTTCATGACAAAGGGTGGGGTTATTGTTTAATGTCATGTGATAAGGATATTTTCATGTAGTTTAACATCATACAACTAGGATGTTAGGCAATTCATTTTTACATCAATCAATGCAGACTTTGTGTGTACTACACATAGGGAGACCATTTTAAAGTAGGGGATAAGGTTAAAATACTATATCTCTTAAAATAGAAAGGTGAGAAGTTCCCCATGATTATTCCACCATCAAGGATTATGTTTCTAATTTTCATACACCTCTGAATTGCACATGGTGTAAACACTATCATGGTGAAATGGAAAACATGGATCTTGGCATTATAGTTCCTATTCTTTGGAGAAATAGATGATGAAACATCCTAGTATGTGGCTGTAAAAACTAGTCTAGAAAAGAGGGTTGAAGATACTGTTAATGATGAGTATTGAGGAATAAATAAACTGAGTTTTTATGGGTATAGTGAAACTAAGCACACAACTCTCAGGAAGGGGGTTCTACTAAAATGAGTCTTCAAGTATGGACCTTCTGGGTGGATTTAAAGAAGTTTAGGGGTTTTACAATGGTATGATATTTGGGAAATATGGTTTCCCTACCTCAAGGTAAAGTTTTGGATTCCATGAAGTATTATTTATGAATTATAGTTATCTCACAAAATCCAAAAGAAGCTCATGGGGTTTTTCTATATTACAAAGATCACGAACCTTCTAAAAATTAATCTCAACTACAATATTTGACTTTGAAGATCCCACAAGATAAATTTTGTCAAATTTGGATACCTGTAGGGATCCATATTGTTTTTTTCTTATAAAGGTTAATGTGTCATGAATTCAGAGCCTTTGGTGGAAGTCTAAAGGTCATGAACCCTTAAATATCAGATGAATGGAGGTATTTATAGGTTCCATGAAGTTGGGAAGGGTCATTTCATGAAAGATACTATCCTAGAGGTACATTTATTGAATGTATGAAATTGGGTGGGGATATTCATGCACATAAATATGTTGCATAGAGATTAAATTCATTCACATGAGTTACCATTCACAGTGGATGAAGGAACGTTGGAAAGTACTTACTACTCATTAATGTTTAGAACATTGTAAATCTAGTACCTATAGTGAATTCTACTTCTGTTTCATCCTAGATTTACCTTTTACTATCCATGAATTTCTCAATATCTCAGGTAACAAGTATTTTCTTAATGTCAACAAACCCCCCCTTAGAATGAGAGTCGATGTGGGAGATGATGGTTGGATTATGAGGTAATATTACTGAAATCCAGAAATTTGGATCTCATATTTGAAAAAATGGAACTATCCTGAGACTTTATATTAGTGGAGGGGTAAAGAAGGGGACCATGATCATTTTGAATGATATTGGTTGTTCCTCTCTTTTTATAAAACATATTACCTTCATAAGCGTTCCACAATTTCAATCATTTACACCCATACAACATTATCACTAATGAAAATAGGTTTTCAGTGAGAAGAGAAAATTCATGAACCAGACCTTCACAAACCTAACTTCCATGAACTAGATCTCGAAAAGTTTCAAAGTACAAAGGGTGGCCATTAGAGGTGTTAAAGAAACTACTACTCAGTAAAGGTAGTGGATAAAACATTATGATAAAGGAGATATTCCAAACCAAGTTGGATCATGATAGACTTATCGATTTTCTGATGGAGGAACATTAGGAATATCTGCAATGAAATAAGATACCATTATAAGGATTTGGACTTAGTGATAATGTATTCATCCCCAATATGGAATGATAAATTCTTTATTACTAGTTTAGAAGTTAATTGGGACTGTACCGATGAAACATGGCTCCCATCAGTCACTGTTTGAAGGACCATGCATCAATCGAAGCACATCCCCTATAGAACTTTATGATGACCATCAACAGGGTCTCTTACTGAAGAGAACCCCCCTCAATATGATACAATTTACAAGGTGGGTATGTTGTACCATATGCAAGGATGGACAGAAGAGTGAGATCTATGTCAGACCAACAATTTTATAGATGAGTGGACCTGGAGAAACTGGGTATACCAGTCTTGTGATGAGTTTTTGGTAGATCTAAAAAAGTTGGGGATATATGAAGAAATATACACTTTATAACACCAAATATACCACCACCCAGATATCCTTCCTGAACTACTAAGTAGGTGGTCATAAGGGACCAATAATTTCCACTTACATCACAGGGAGGTTAACATCATCCTCTAGGATCTCCAATTGATTTCTAGTATCCCTATAGATGGGGGAATGTATAATGAGTTCCCCCCTATATAGGATGTTTTGGATGACCAAAAACAAATGATGGTGGTAGAAAGGGTTATAATATGCCTAGTTTAATGGGAGAAGGATTTCAAGATAGGAATTAAGGATATCCCCTTTAAGTAGTTGTTCTGATAATTCTTAAATGAACCCAAAGAAATATTTTTGATAAGACATTCTAGTTCAAGAATGTGTCACAGTGAGTGAAAGATCACTCATACTGGAGGATTCAAGAGGTGATCCAATGGTGTTTATGGGTGTATGGTGTGAATTCTAAATCTCTCATGGTTATATTGGTAGTATTTATCATTGCACTTATTATTGGGTGGATTCTCTTAGTCCGTGATGCAAAAAAGGGGGCATGTCTAGGAATTGTTTTATAGAAACAAAAATGGAAATAGGGAATCACATCAATATATAGATATTGATGACGGAAAACTGTAAAAGGTGTTTTAGTGAATCATCAATAGGAACACATCTCCTCATGTTTGTTCCCCATTCCATTTCTTATAAGTTTGGGTCACCACAGACATGTGAGTGTAAAAATACCTGAACCCAATCTCCCCTCCCAACATGAACTTAAAACCAACAATATTAAACAATGTATGGATCCTTCCTATTGTGTTGAGGTAGGTTGGTGTGATCACAATGGTTTGGATACCATAAAATTTCATATTTTACCCATTACCTACCCCAATGGGGAAGTTCACAACAAATTTCATAGGTTTAGTAAAGCAATGATCGTATGCCCTAGACTTTTGAGGTGTATTGCTGGTGGTCATGATCGATTATAGGGTTGTTCATAAATTGTATTCACTATTATAGTTTTCTTTCCAATTTCACTATGTTCAAAGGTTGATCCCCAATGTCTACACCTAATTGTTCTTAGAATTTCACCCTTCAGCCCTCCAGTATATATGGGTTATATTTATATGATAAGATTGAAGGAGAAGAAACAAGCTACCTCCAACCAGTTCCCCATATGGTATATTCCATGAGTACATGTAGAGATGGGAGAGAAAATACCCAGGAAATACGTTAAGGAAGAAAAAATAGGGATTCATGGGTCCTCGGAGATAGGGGTGTATTTTAGTAATGGTAGTATGCTAAGGTGGAAGAGCCAGAATAATTGGTTGAGAGGCAGTTGAAACTCTATATGGTGGTGTAATGTGAGGCATGATACTCTTAGACAAGTTACCATGGGAGGAATTCGAGGCCCCCAGATTGGTTCTGAGGGTGTATATTTTGGATTCAGGGAATAATTTGTGCCTTACATACATCCCTAATGAATTCATATTCCCCAACACCCTGAGGAGCTGGGATATGATCTAATAACTTAACTCCCTCGAAACAATATGGATGCATCTTTAGGAAGAGAGGATTCTCCTTCATAGGATGGGTCATGCCAAGGCATAATTCTGTGATCCCCATGTTGAAGTGGTTTAATAAATTTATGAGATGTAGGATATGATCCATTTTCTTGGAATGAAATTCCCTCTAAAAGATTGGGTGATGGTACTATAGGATATTCCCTCTTCTCTAGACCTCCTTGTGGGTTAATTAGTTGCAAGCATGGCCAAACAAAATGGGTAGGTCAAAGAGGAAT
The DNA here is from genome assembly GCA_963277665.1 of Viscum album. Classification (NCBI taxonomy): domain Eukaryota; kingdom Viridiplantae; phylum Streptophyta; class Magnoliopsida; order Santalales; family Viscaceae; genus Viscum; species Viscum album. Next base: position 1,406,541,285 of record OY728119.1, read on the forward strand.
ATTGGTGGGTTTATTTCTTTACATAATAACTTAAATAAAGATAATATACTTCTAATGTGTTAGTATTCAATATTTTCTATGTTTTGGTTATCTTATAATTCTTTGGGATTGTTTTCTTACCCCATTCTAATTTGTATATGAGTTAGAAAGTAATGGGTAGTAGGAAATTAATGATGTACCCCTAATAGAGGATGAGAAATACCTAACCATTGATGAAGTGAGAATAATACCACCTCTTAACATTATGTTCATGGATCACCGACCTTATTTTATTAAGGCGGAGCCTTTGATTGAGGAAATAACCTTATATCCTCTGATATTTCCTGGTACTTTAAAGTCCTCTACATTCCCTATTCAATTTAGGGATCTAGGCTATGAAGATTGTGATAATTTTTTTTGTTTCTTTTTAATAGAACCAAAGTTCCTAGATATGGAGCTACCTCATAAGGTCAGGGCATTATAAACCACAAAGATTCCTTCAGTGGAAGGGCTTCTAGTGAATTACATCGATCTATTGGCCATCAACTACGCTTTCTGTAATACTTCTTAAACTTTTATTTTTTTATTTGTTCACCTCCAAAAAGTTTAGTTATATTAACCTTATGTATTTATGTAAGTTAAAATATATTGGGTTCCCAACTTCTATCAGTGGTGCTTGAACTATTATAGCCTATGTCTGAGGTGGTGATGGCTGATGTTGTGGTCCCAAAAGGGGAAGTAGAGGTTATTCCCTCAACAGAGGTGTTCTAGGAGGATGTGGTTGTTCAGAATATCCCAAAGGCACTATAAAACGTGGTTCATGGATCTATGGGCATGGATATAGGGGCCCAACATTAGTTACCAAGGATGTAGTAGTGGTTAATTATTCTCTATATGTTCCTAAAGGAGTTGATAAAGCCTTTATTGTAGGTGAAGTGTCAGACAAGGGAAACTATCTTATAGATGTGGCATCTAAAAAGTTTGAGTGGATGCCTACATTTGACTATGTAGTTGATGTGCTGGTGGAATTCCCATACTACATGCTAGAACAACCAAAGGACTTTAAGTATTCCGACTCTGGTGTGGCTGAGAAAAACTATGTTATCCAACACAGGGTGTGGAGGAGCATTCATAGCTTCATCACATGCACCTTGTTGTATGATTTAATAAGTTGGATATGGTCTCTACTTTACTATCTTCTGAGCCTAGTTAATTTAAGTATAAACTCCCACTAACTTTATTCTCTATAATGGGACATCCTTACTGAATGAGTGCTGGAAAAGTAGAAATAGTTCATCTATGCTAGGTATGAGAAGAATTATAATTGTACCATGTAATTATAAGATGTTGAACATTATATTTTTTTGGTTGGAGGGGAAGGTGTATAAGTACAAGGACATTACCATCACTAGGGAAGATATGATCAACCATAAGAAGGAATAACTATTGGAGGCCGAGGTTGAAGTAGTTGAGGAAACCTCCCTAATAGAAAAGTGAATAGCTAAATAGGGTCTGGTGTAGATCCAAGATAACAAGTTTTTCCCCGTTAATAAAGAGGATATTTTTGAGCTAGTTGATATGGCGATATTTCTTTGAGGTCACCTGGAAGAGGATTACCCGGCTGGAGTATTCCATTGACCAAGATGACCCATAGGGTGATTCTTTTTGTCAGAATAATAGAGTGAACCCAATATTTGGATGTACCACCTCAACAAGTACTTGATTTGTTTTCAATTAATCACAATCATTATCTTATTTTTTTACATCTCAATCATATTAGAAATACAATCAATTATAAACCTATAATCAGACATGATTCATGCTTGGTGTGAGAAATAAGAATAAATTGAAGATTTTTCACTTATATGAGAGATCCCGGTAGGTTGGGGTCAAAATGATCTATTGACCATTGGGGGTGTCATGAATATGAAATCCTTAGTTAGAGGGTAGAAATATGCATAATTGATTTACATTAACAATTTGAATAGGTGCATGAGTGGGGTAAAGATAGTGGAATTTGATTCTAACCAAACATAGGGTAGGAAAAGGAATATGAATCGAGACATCCAGGATTCAGAACACAAGGGGGATACATGCTAATAGAAGATAACTTTTAACCATATTTGAAATTCATAGTCCACTACTGTACCATCGAGGGAGGGGACATAAAAATGAGGGTCAACTATCGACCATGTTCTAAACATAGTACCTTTAAAATTATCATCTAATTTCCTTTAGGGAATATTCCCAGGATGAGAGGTGAGCCATTTATGCTAAGAACCATCACCATTAAAGGGACCATTTAGGAATTGAATATGGTGGGGATCCAAATCAAGGAAGATGTGATGAAAGGATGTAAAATTTAAGGGGTGTTTTGATGGATTTCAATAAACTTACGATTAAACAACTATGATTATGAGAACCTTGGGTAGGAATATCAATAAAAAAAATACATACTTGCCTTCCTAGGGGAACATCATCATAGTTTACAAGAGATAGTGAAGGGACTCAAGTGGTGTGGCAGGAAACCAACCCTGAAGGGGGAGAAATACTCTTAGGTAGGGGTCTATAATTTTTGATAGTTTTACATCATACAAATCATATGGAAGGTATAAAACTAAAAATATTTTTGAAGGGATTTTGAACACGTAGTTTAATATTATAAGGAGATGAAATATGATTTTTTAGGTTTATGGTTACAAATCTTTAACCATAGTGTCATATAGTTTAGCATCATATGGTCACAATGTATGTATAATAGTTTATCATCCTGTGATTAAGAAGAGTGGATCAACATGAGTTAAAATACACTTCCTCAGAAAAGGGAATATAAAGGGTGTTATCTCCAAAAGTGAGGGAAGTTATGGTTTGGCCCTAACTTTTTCCTAGACCAGTGGGTCTAGAAGGAATACAAGTTATCTTTCTAGGGATCAGTGATTAGTCCCATTCTCTTTGTGCCTCTTCCATTCACACCCTAATTTTTCACCAAGTTTTGTGAGTGACTTGGTGGGAAAAGTCTGACTTTTTCTTGAGTGTCCCCTCTAGGTTTTAAACTAGATAGACATATGTTCATTTTTACTAGGGTAGTATAGGGTCATTCTAGTCAAACTGGACAAGAACATATTCAAGGGTATATGTATGGGTACCTACATATAGTTTAAATTCAGGATGTTTAGACTAGGACTGTTGGTTTATGCTCATAGTTTTTAGAGCATTTGGAAGAGTTTATGTGATAGGGGAAGCATTATAAAACAAATTTAAAGTAATGGATATGGAGACATGATACCACACAAGTTTTCATATGCTCTAAGGTCATAAAAAATGGCCTACCTCAGCCTAAGAATTACATATTATTTGTATGTGTCAAGGTTCTAAGTTTCTCTATGGGGAAAGGGGTTCCAAAACAAGGCATGTTAAGAGAGAGGATTCTAATCTAGGATCAGAATAGGATATCAATGTGTCACTTTGTATCCTATGAAACTAGGAATAAAACTACTCAAAGTTATTTAAAATATCATGGTCTAAGAACAATATCGGAAGGGGAAGTACTCTCAGATGAAGATGTGATGAAAGACATGAGAATTGGTTTTAAAAAGCACCAAATTTGAAGAAAAATAAATGAATATTAGGGGACACAAGGATCCAGTTGAACATGGTTCGTTTTCATAATGACTGGACCAAGTATTTTAACATTTTATGGTCATTGATCTCAGGACTAATTGTAGTAATCTATGAGGATTCATGTGGAACTATGTGGTTTAATAAACCAATATGAATTAATGCGAAGAAGGCCTTGCACCCCAAAAATGTCCTCGGGGTGGGTTGCACATAGTTTAGGGTCCTGATTTCCAAGCTATATGGGAACTATTGAGATGGGTTTTTTCACCACTTATTGACATGTCTATCATAAGAAAAGGGACTAGGGATGCATGATGGTGAACATGGTTTTATTTTAGGGGGAAATTTGTGGTTGTTCCATAGAAAGAGTGTCTAGGAATAAATACATATCCTATAACACTACGATTCAAGCCACATAGTTCTAGAATACAGTGTGAAAAGAAATCAATGATGAAAGGGGGTCCATGATTCTTGGAAAGTATAATTGAAAATAGTTTTATGTTTGATTATCAAAGACAAGATGTTCATGTCCTGGGGTTGTTTGTACAACACATAAGGGAATTAACCTCAATGTGAAAAGATATTTGAGGAGGCTTAATTCTACTCGAAGCCTCTTCTAGATTACTTTTACATAGTTTAAGGTCACGATTCTTGGAAAAAAGGGAGTCTTCATCACAAGGGGGTATATGTGGAATAAAAGAGAAGTAACCCAACTTTAAAAGATATATAATTAGGTTTGGTTCCACATAGAGTATCATTGAGGAAAGGTTCACATAGTTTAAGATTGTTATGCTTGAACCTAGGCTCATAGTTTAAGTTCATAGAGTTTAGAACAGTATAACATTATATTTTAGGGATTACTTCAAGGATTAACCATTCTTGTGGAAATTACACTATGAATATAAAGACCATGTGTTCCATGCTAGGTGTGAAAAAATGGATTAGAAGGGAGTTCCCTATATTTTAATGGAAAACACAATAATGGGAAAAGGGAAATAACTTGGTAAACTATTAAAAATTCTACTTGCTTGGTTATTGTGCTCAAATTTCTTAGTGGATAACTTAGAGGGTATAAAAATTATTTCAGAAAAAGGGAGTTTTAAAGGAATGAAAAATGTGACTCATGAGATATATACCATGAAAAGGGGTTTTATATAGGTAGGTAATGACAATTTGACATGTTCAAAACATTTTCAAAACATAGGTTCCACCACCTTACCCGTCAAGGATGGGGAGAAAAAATGTAGGTTGGACCATTAACCATATTCAAAATATGGGAACCATCATATTTTGTTAATGATCATTATAGGTGTGTACCTATGATGGTAGGTGAGCCAATTTGGAAAGGTTAATTGTGGTTAGGGGACCTATTTATATTGGGAGGTGATGAGGACTAGAATTTAGGAAACTATGAAGTGTGGGAGTAAAAATATTAGCTATCTCGAGGGGAAATTTAGACACTTTGGGAGCTATTTCATTGTGAACTCGAGCACATTGGTTGTATGTATTATTAGGCAAGGATTGAGAATGTTCCAATGGAAAAGGATATAGAATAAGTTGGTAGTTGGGTTGGGCCCAGGATATGAGATCCAAGAATTTCTATATATCCCATAAAACTAAGAATCAATCCATATGTAGCTCTGAAACATACCATAGTAGCTAACCAATGTAAGAAAGGAGGTCACCTCTCAAGCGGGGGATCAAGTTTTCATAGAATTTAATTCATGAAATAGGGATGTGCATTGTTCAGTTTAACATCATGAAGAAACATATAGTTTAACGTCATATAATGAAGATGTATGTTTTTTGTAGTTTAAGTTTGTATAACTTTGAACGAGGGGGTCATATAACGGGGTTCGTCCACTACTATTAGGGAGAAAAGATGATTTTTTAGAGGACTATATGTGGAATCAACTAAGGGAGGTTTATTTTCTCAAGCACAACACACGATCCATATCATATAATCAAATGAGGCATCCTATTAAAATCAAACAGGGCATCCCATGTCCATCACATGGAGTAAACTCATAGTTTAATATCATGTACATGGACAGGGGGTTGATTAAGGCTTACACAATGAGAATCCCATTATGTGATTACACCCCTATGGTGGTTATTGGGACAAATGGGTTCATATTTGGGCTAGAACATGAGTTTTTCCCATTATTTCTTCTTCATATAGAGTCACAAGGGAATCTTTGTCTATGAATAGGTGAGGGGACTATGATTGGGGCTTAAAACTTAAGAGGAGGATCAAAGGTACTTCTTGGGATAAAGAGGTAAATTATGTGGGATTATTTACCCATGGGTTGGTCAAGGAGTATGATTAATGTATTTTGGGGTTCGCCTTATGATCATTACATAGTCATCTTATGCTTGATGCATAAGGCATCTCATGTTTTTCATATGAATCATATTATGCTTTTCACATAGGGTATATTGTAGTTTATTATCATGTAGCTAAGAAGTTGTAAAACAATTTTACATATTTTGAATAGGATTTTGGCATGTAGTGTGTGTGTAGTGGATTTTATAAGCATAAATCATGGACTCAATGTGAATAGAGGATATGAGGACCCAATTCTAGTAAAGTTGGTCTCACTCTGGGGTGGTGAATTTGTAGCTGGGCCTAAAGACAAGGGGTCTTGATGTAAAACTTGTATATTTTAAAGTATATAAAATAAATTTAATCTCTTTGATAGATTAAGGTATATGAAGCCTTGATATTTTAAAATAAGAACATGGTGTTCGATAGTGTATACGATACAAAACACCAAGCTTAAACTATCCACAAAATATGTAATTTCAACATTAACATTTCCTAAAAATTTAACTGGTGAGTTTGAATAAGATTAAACAAATTTATAAATAAATATACATGACTTTATAAAAAGAAATTTATTTTAAATTATTAGTATACAATCACTCAATTTTTCAGTAAAGTCATTTTATACTTCAAAACACATTTTCTTCAAAAATGGTTTTATTTTGAATTTTATGTTTGTAAATTATAGTTACATTATACCACTTATAAAATTTTATTTTATAAAATTTATATTATTTTTGAAATCAGCATGTAAAATTTATAATTGGGTAAAATTTTGAGAGATTTCTAAAAAGGTTGATTTTAAGTGAATAGTGAGAAATGCCAACTTTTCAATTGTTGTTATTTATTTTCATTTAAACATGTAATTTAAGAGTCCCATTATGATTTAAATTTTATTTCAAAGTAAAAAAAACAATTATTTATTTATATTTAAAATAATTAATTAAATTTTAATCATCATTATATTAAATTTTGGAACAAGTTTATTTTTAGGCTTAAAATACATTTTTTCTGAGAAAAGTTTTTTAATGCATAATATTCCTCTATTCTAATTAATTAAAATTAACACTAATAATGAACTATTTAATATAAAATTATAGATTATATATATGAATATATTATTTCAAATCCATATAATTATTACCACTAGTCATATAATTAATATAAGATCACCTTATGCTTGAAAAAGGCATTTCTTGAAAAACTGGTTTTAAACCCGAATTGTGGGTTTATTTTAAAATTAAATTATAATAGATATATGAATTTAAATTTATAAAATTGATTAAATATATTAAATAATAATAAATAATATTATATAATAAGTTCAACATTTTTTTCATAATTAATAGTAAAGATATTAAAAATTAATTACCCATGTTAAGGTTAAAATGAGGTTTTACGTGTCACATATGCCTATATTAAAATTAATCTTTCCCACATATATAATTTTTATTTGGTAAATTGGATTTATTATTTATATTTTTTTTAATAATTATAAAATAATACTTTTTAATTTTTTTCTTAATGGTTAAATTTCTTAGATAAATAAAAAGAGACTAGTTATCGTGGTGAGAACTAAAATGGTAAAAGTAAAAATACATAGAAGTTAAGGATTAACATGTTTAAAACATGATTTTTTTTTGTCTTTTTGAGATTTTGATCAACCATATAATCCCTAAAATCCTTTAATTACAAATTATCACTTTGGGTGAGTGTGACTTCCCATTATTGAATAGTTTTGAGTATTTACAAGAATGACACTCCTCCTCCCTTATAAAAGGGAACTCACTCCCCTCACTTATTCGCACCTGTCAAGACATTTGGCTATACAAGACCCTAATAAAATGTCTCCCCAACATTATTATTCACATTATATAGGTTATTTTGTTCCCAAAATTCCAAATATAGTGTCCTTAAGAATATATCCAAAGGTGGTTTCTCTAAGAGAAGGTTATCATCTTAACGAAGCTCTTTCTTTTTCATTCTTCTTTTAAAAAATTCAATTGTATATTAACACTTCCAATATAATAACACTTGTTTTTAAAATATAATGATATTTTATTTTGTTAATTTCTTAACCTATATCTATATCCTCATCCATTTAATTGGAATCAAAATTTTCGATCATGTGTATGGCAGACTATCGCCTCGTGAACCAATGTAACTTGTTTTCCATAAACACTTCTCAAGGTTTTTTTTATAAATATGGATTTAATATATATATATATATATATAATATTTATGATATAATTATTCCTTTTGAATTATAATATCTTATATAAATTCTTATTTTACCTTCCGTTTTAAATATGATAATGTCGCACTTGTGTATGGAAGACCACCACACCGTGAAGCGATATGATTCATTTATCACTTAAACTTAACATGAAATTTAATAAGTATAAATTTAATAAATATATCTTATATATATATGTCATTATATTAATTATTTAAAATTAATATATAATTATGTTTCTTACCCTTTTACCCTTTAAGGGAATGATATCGTCACTCGTGCGTACGAATAACCATCTCCACAAAGCAATGCTATTCATTATCCATTTAAAAAATTCACGAATGGTTATAAAAATGTATTTAATGAATAAATATTATGTTTATAACATTAATATCATTATATAGAATATTTATCTATACCCCACACACAATAATAAAAAACATTTATGAAAAACATGCATGATAAAGAAACACAGTTAACATAAGAAACAAGGATAAAAATGAAAAATTATTATCAAACGTGTGATAAGATGTTAGGAAATAATAAAATATGATATTATAAATATTAATATGGTTCAGGTATAAATTAATAACATGTTCAAAACAATTATAAATGTGTTTAAATTATGTCCAGTTAAACTTGAGTGTGAGGTATGAGATTTTATCTCAATTTGTTTTCATTGATGCATGCTGTAATGCTATGCACCTAATATATTTTATATATTGTTTATAATACCAATTTTACATGTAATATCATGAATCCATAATATTTCATGTAATTATAAGTTCTAATTTGAATTATTTCATCCAACAATATTTCAGATGAATGTTACCAAGTGGTAAGGAATTGTATAACTCAATTTATTTTCCTTGGGTTATACTACTTATTCAATGTATTTGATATTCTAATATTATGTGTGTAATGAAATATATTTATTTTATATTTTATTAAAACAATTATGTTGAATTAAATTTGACACACATAATCACTTCTCTGATATTTCTCACTTCAACGCATTATGTTCATTGTAAGTTTTTTTTTAAAATATAATTTTAATTGATATTGTTTATGCTTTAATTTTAATTGAAAGAAATTATTTGATAATTATTTTTAAAAAAACTATCATTTTATTATAATCTTGTTAGTTATGAATTTTTTAATTAATAGTACCATTTTTTTCTCTTTGGTACTTAATATGATTGAGAATTTTTTGTAAGAAAATTTGACTTCATTTCTCTCATCAATCATAAATATATTTTTTAAAAATCCATTTTTTCTATAAATATTTTCAAAAATATTTAACTATGAATGTATAAAGTCATTTTGACCCATATAGGGATTTAAAAAAATAAAATGAATATTTATTTCAATTTACAAATAGGGTACTTTTGAATTTTCTTTCAAAAATGTGAAATGAATATATGTTTTTAACATACTCAACATGAACAAAAATTTTCTTAGATCTTCACCACTCATTACTTAGAGGAATATTTTACAAGTTTAAAAGTTTATTTTTTTAAAAAAAAAATCCCTTATTTTTTTGAACATTCTCACTTTTAAAATATATTTTCAAAGTGAAATGGGTGTTTTACTAAAAAAAATTAATGATATTTTTATGGTATTTCTATTCATCGATGAAAAAAACATAATATTTTATATTTACTCCAATGTGGATATGTTGTAATGATATTATGCTTATTATTTATCTTGATTATTTATGATTCATTTGACTATGGAAATTATTGATGTTCTCTTTCTTGATTTTTTTAATCATTTACATTACCCTTGAAAAAGTAACTTTCTTACAATCATTGGACACACATTTCCTCTAACTATCCATATTATTTATCATTTATATTCTTATTTATTAAACTATATATCATTTCTACAGATGTTCATTTACATTTAATGTTATTTTATTGACAGTGAAAATATTTATATACCATTTTCGTTATTCAATATGAATATTAACTGATAAGGCATAATATTCCTGAATTAAACTCATCATTCAATATATGAGGAATGTGTTGGATATACAATTATGGGTGGGGCTTGGTTATATATAACTCATTGATGCATTGGTAGTATCATGAGACAAATTAGTTAGCTAGACTTATTTAAATGGGTTTATGATATATAACTACCCATTAGTTTCAAACTATCTTGTAAAGGTTCTTAATGGTATATGTATCACGATTCCTGAGATTATGACATCCAATAATTTAACATTTTATTCATTAATAATTTTGTTATTATTATTATCAATGATATTTTCTCACTGATATGATCACAAGATGTATTTAATTATCATTTAAATGGATGGTGTTTTTAGTTATTTACCTTTCCATATTGATTATGTATTATCTAATCATGATTGTCAAGTTGTTGATTAAATTTAAAGTGTGTTTTTATATTTACCTTACCATATTATTTATGTCTTATTGATTATTCTTAATGTATTCATGATATATTCCTCTTCATAAAACTCTTACTGAGCATCTAACCTCAACCTTGTTTTTTTATTTCCCCATGATATAAATAAGAATTATTTTAATGAGTTCATGTATATGAAAAAATTATTTCATATTTCCAATTTTCAATTGTAATTGAAATTAAAGTATGAAAATAGTTTACCAAGATTACTAAACTTTTTAGTCCTTTGGGATGAAATCATTTATATCTAATGACAAATTAGTAAAGTATCCACTGAATCTGGGCTACTGGGGTCAAGGTCCTTATAGTTAGTATCATACGAAGTTTAATAGAAACCTTGGGAACTATATTTAGGAAAATAAATATTATATATCATAAATCAATGGCAGACATTAAGGGTAAGTATAAAAGAACATTCTAATGTTTTTTATGGAAGATATTATCTGATTTTTTATAACAATAAATGAATTTTTTTGTACTAAAATTGGACATGGTTCTATAACAATTTTACCCAGGGATAATAAATTTGAAAAGGGTGTGTTGATCTTTGACTAGATCATCATCTGGTACATTCCAACGGGCCTTACTGTACATGTAGTTTCAAACTATCAGGGGATATGCATTCTCTAATTCACATTTTCTTTATGAACCATTATAAACAATTGGAATATTTTATGACCATGAATGACCTAGGTTAAACCTAAAGCGTCTTAGGTTGATAATTTTATGTTTGATAAAAAATTTAAATGAATAAATACCCATTTTTAGGTTTTATGTGATTTGTTTTTAACATTATTAAGGAAATTTTGGGAGTATTTTACGAGAATACAACCCTTTCATTAACTATATGTTTTAATAAGAAGGATACTTAAGGAATAATTATTTTAAATTTTTTTACATAAGTTTAATGTTATTATTAACCTTTATGGATAATAAGATCATTCATATTCAGGTAATAATAGTTATAAAAGATTATTTGACTTTGTGAAAAAAATATAATTTGTATAAAAAACATTACTGGTTGAAAAATTGATTTAATGAGAAATTTTATTTTTGGGGATATTCATCTTATATTTAGGAACATTATATGAATTTTATTAATATGGTTTGAGAAACATGACAACACACATACCGAGTGAAAACCCATCACATACGACAAAGGTCATGGGTCTTGAACCCAAAACCAAAGGGAAAAAAGGGTGTTCCTCCTTCCATTGTTCTAGGTGATGTACATGTTAATATGACATGGTTTTTATATAAATAATTTTATTGATAAATATCACATTGAACTTTGGGTGTTATTATTGCGGTTTTAGATAATAATATATTATATTAGATAACTTGTTCTCACTATTTTTTTGTTATTAAATATTTAAAGATAGACAAAAAATCGTTTCCCTATTTTATGGATCATATGACCCATTAAAAGTTAATTTTAGTTCTTAACGTATAAAATATACTATTTGATATTCAATTCCTGGGGTAATAAATGAAGTATAAATTGATTAAAGCACAAAAAGGATGACATTTTACTTTAAATATATCAATTAATTATATTTTTTGGTGTTCCCTACATTGATAGTAAAAGGATCCCTTAATAATAAGAAAATATCATGAAATAAAATAAAGTACAATATTACCTCCATATCTTATGAATCAATGGTATATTAACTAATAAATGATTTGTTTATTCATTATAGTTAACTTCCACTTGATCATTCAATTACTTTTGATCAATGATCTCTTTCATTCTCAATAATTTTTCCTATTTTTCTTCAAAGTCCGTATATTCACTTCCAAATACTTTTCTCGTATATATAAACATAGTTATTTTCTATTCCAGATAACCTTAATATTATCCATTACCACTTTTAATAGGAACTTTTATTAACAATTTTTATAATGTGGTTTTTCAATAAAATAATTTTAAAATACAAAACCCTTGACTTTAGAGTTCAAGTTAAAATTATGAGGATGCATTTTATTGAAGGTGGAAAAAATATAACTCCTTGATATTTTAAAGTATGTTAAATAAATTTAATCTCTTTTATATATTTTGGTACACACAACCCCAATATTTTAAAATAATAACATTGTGTTTGATAGCGTATACAACACAACAAATTGAGTTTAAACGACCAGAAAAATATATTATTTAAACATGACTGTTATAACCTAGCCGTTGAATTGGTGGGTATGAATTGGATTAACCAAATTATGAATTATATATATCTAGTTCCTATTAAATAATAATTAATTTATAAATTCCTGGAAAATTATAACTCTATTTTTTAGTAAATTCACTTTATACTTAAAAATACATTTTCTTCAGAAATGATATTATTTTATATTTTATGTTTGGAAATTATAATTAATTTATAAAATTTTTAATTGTATTTAAAAAAATAATATTTTTTTAAATCATCATATAATTTTTTAGGTTTAAATTTTGAGAGTTTTCTAAAAAGGCTACTTTCTTTGTGAATAGTGAAAAATACAGTTTTTTGAAATACTATTATTTATTTTTATTAGTTAAGTAATATTAGAGTCTCATTAGGATTTGAATTCTATTTAAAAGTAAAAAAATAATTATTTAATAATATTGAAAATAATTAATTACATTTTAATCATATTTATACCTAATTTTGGTATATGTTTTTTTTCTGAAAACCCATTTTTCTGAAAACTGTTTTTAAATGCTTAATGTTACTCCATTTTAATTAATTAAAATTTCAAACAATGCAGAAATATATAAATAAATATATAAATTATATATCTAAATATATTAATTTAAATACATATAATGACTATTACTTGTCATATAGTCAATAGAAGATCATATTATTCTTGAGAAAAACATTTCTTGAAAAACTATTTTTCAACACGAATTGTGGGTTTATTTTAAAATTTAATTTTAAATATTTGGTGAATTAAATTTCATAAAATGGATTAAATATTTTTAATAATAATAATTAATATTATATAATAATTTCAACTTAATTTTTTTCATAATTATTATTAAATGCATTAAAACTTAATTTTCCTGATTAAGGTTAAAATGAGGTTTTGTGCGTCACATGTGCCTATATTAAAATTAATCTTTCACACATATAGAGTTTTTTTATACAAATTGAATTTAATATTTATAATAAGTGGGATATCATTTTATAATAATTCTTATTTTAATCTCAATATTAAAGGGTAAATTAACTAGGTAAATAAAAAGGGATTAGATACCGTGGCGAAAACTAAAATGGTAAAAGTAAAGAAAAATATAATTTATGGAACAAATTGTTTAAAAAATGTGTTTTTCTTGATGTTTGGATAGAATATATCATTACTATAATACTTTAATTATCAATTTTTTAGGTATTTTCCATGAGGATGACTTCCAATTATTGAATAGTTTTGGGTATTTACAAGAATTCCACTCCTCCTCCCTTATAAAAGGGAACTCCATCCCCTCACTTATTCACACATATAAAGCCATTTTTCATAACCAAACCATGAAAAATATCTCCCCAAAATCATTATCCACAATCTAGTGGTGATGGTATTCCAAAAATACCAACTCTAGGGTCCTTAAGAAGAGATCCATAGGAGGTTTCTCTAGGAGAATGCAATTGTATTATTGAAGCTCATTAAATTTATTTATTCTTTTACAACCATAAATTATGAATTAAAACATAAAATATAATAAAAAAAGAATATATAATATACTTATATTTTATTATGTTAATGGAATATCCCATATCTATCTCCTCTTCCATCAAATGGAAAATGAGATCGTCTATCATGTGTACTATGGATAATCACCTGATGAACCGATGTAAATCATTTTCCATCAAAATTTATAATAGTTGGGTATAATGATGGATTTAATGTATATTTATAATATTTATGATATAATTATACTTATTGAATTATAATATCTCATATAACTTTTTTACTTTCCATTATTTTTAATATATTATAATGTCACTTGTGTGTACGGCGGAGTCCCGCCTCACGTAGTGTAAAGACCCAACCCTAGTTGCCTGGAGTCGGTGCGTTATTTGATTACGTTGTAATACATACAAGGAATATAAATCCCAAAGGACCATGTAGTTTAGTATTATTTGAAATATGATACATACATAAGTTCAACTTCACATATGGAAAGGAAAAACAATACTAATTTATTCCACTAGAGTCATCACGTCTCTTAGATTATGCTTGAAATTCATTCATAAATTACTTCTTCATGTCCTGAGAAAATGAAACATAAGAAAGGGTTGAGATCAAATGCTCAGTAATAGTGAGCAATACAAAGGAATATAATATAAACATTAGATGTGGTGAATAATTGAAAACAGATGCCTTTAATAATAAACTTGAACACATTATGGCAGGAATATGAGATGATTAAATAATTCCATAACAAAACATAATCATGGTAATTATACTAGTCTAATAGCCACATTAAATTTCAACTAATAGATTCATAATAATATAAGTTCATATGTCGGACATTCTGAAACATTTTTTCATGGCCTCGGCCAAGACGTCTATTGATTATGGCCTCGGCCAATTCCACGTCTAGTTGTCTCATGAGACCTACCGATGCATCGAGGGGCTATAGCGGGCCCCACCAGTCACATAATAAGTCCAATGCATTCCTCATATGAGCAGGGATAAACATAAAAAACAAATACATTCATATTGAAACTATCATATGAAATTTAAATATCATTCCCCAATCATTAAACATAAAACACTAACCGTTCAGAATAATACAGTGAACGGTTTTAGGATAGATCATCCATAATATATTTAGTCATAAGACATTAAATAAAATATAATATATGACTTCATAAATTATTAAACCCAATAATACCATGTAATCAACAAGAGTGTTGAATTAGATGAAAACACTCTTTTAAAATCATTAATCTATTCTGGAGATAAATACTCTTTTATTTTGAAAAGAAGAGTTCTTTTGGAAAAATATTTGTATAAAACCATAAGTGAAGTAAAATAGTATTTTAATAAAAAAATGAGTGATTTTATAAAGATAATGGTTTCCAAAAATAGATTATAGAGTGCCCTTGAAAATAGGTAAGAATTTGAGAAATTCCCTTGAATTGGGCTTGTATTTTTTAAATAATTTTGAAAGTTCCTTTTAAAACATGTAACTATCCATAAAATAAGGAAGGATTATGGTTTCTAAACATATATATGATACTCAAAAAGAGAATATTATGAGTACTTAACAAAACATAAGAATTAAATCGAGGTAATTAGACAATGAAAGTATCCCGAATGAAAGTGGAAGTTCGTGTGGGAAAACCCTTACCTTAACTCCAAACGTGTTTCGATCTTGTACTTAAGCTCCTGGAATATGAAATTATACTTTTTAATAACTTATTTAATAACCTATTAGAAATTTATTTAGCTTACCATTATTCTGGTTAGTCCATTTATGTCTTTATTGATAGGTTATTATATTGAATTTCGTCTTTCTGGAGTGCTCGTTTCCTTTATTTTCATATTCAGTTCACTTGTTTTTACGTAATGAAGTTCATGTGGAATGATTATAAATCTCCATTATTGGAATTATATATTATTAATGAACATAAAGAATTGATAATGGTAATTTATATCATTTGTTTACATGGAATGAGGATGAATCATTAGATGACAACCACTTCGATTATTCGGCGGTATTTGGAATATTATGAACTAGGTTTGTCATATAACTTAATTATATGTACATATTATAGTTATTGAATATTAATTAGGTTATAAAACATATATTATAGTCTGGTTCAACCATGAATATGGTTTCATGACCAGTAATGAAGTTGAAATTTAAGAACAAATCTTCGTCGTCCACAAAGGTTATAAATCAGAACCTCATGGACGTCGATTTCTTTTATAAAAATAAAAGGGAGGGAGTAAGAATATTTATGATGGTTCTTCCATTAACATGATATAAATCCAGTATATACATGTTACTGGATTTATCATGGTCATTTAGATAGAGGAGGTGAGGAGAGGATAGCAAAAGATGATAAATTGAAATGAAATCTAATGAAAAAGAAGGGTGCCTTACCTCTTAAAATTACCTCCTTGAAAAACTCCATAAGGGAAGGGGTTTTAGTCTTTTGGGAAGACTATAAGCTTCTTGGACATGGGTGTGACAAGGGAAGGGTAATTGGGCTGAACATTGAGGAGATTCAAGGCTTAGAGGAGTGAAGAGAAGAGGGAGTGGTGAGGGGTTTTTATAGTGGAGGAGAGGGGTAAATTTTGAATATTTAATTCATTATTTTATTATTTCCCTCAAGACAACCAATAGTGTGGTTTCATGTGACCCCTAATAATATTAAGTGCATTTGAGTTCTAACCAAGTGTCCTTGAATCACTTGTGATGTCATAAATAGTGTATTTAACTGATACTTTGTATATGTGGTATTTTATCGTATTTCACTATTCATCAAAAATTCAAGAATTTCAAAAAAATCCCAAAAATTCACCCCTACCATTTTTGGATGTGTATAATTCAAAAGTGAAATAATTTTTTCAAAAATAAGTTTCTAAATATTATTAATTTAATTTTTAAATAAGGTCATAGTTAATTCCAAAAATAACAATCTTGAAGTGCAATTAGTTTTATGTGACATTGAAAAATTAATTAAAATCCCATTATCATATTTCCTTAAGAAAATAAAATAATAATAATATTTACTATTTTAAGGGCCATATTACTATTCATATTACTATTCATAAGGGTATGTTACTATTCACCAAAAATCATGTTTGTTCTATCAGACTCCAAATGACTTACTGAACACAACTCTAGATGACCATTTTTTAATATTCAAAACATAGAAGAGGCAAAGTTGTGTTTAATGGTTAGATTATAAAATTAAATTCTATATTTATTTTAAAACCTTGGGGTGTTACATTATCCTCTCCTTACAAAAATTTCTTCCTCGAAATTCAGAGAATATTACATAAAAAGATCTGGGTATGTCTTTAACATAAGCTCTTCAGGCTCCCATGTTGCTTCCTCCATCTTATGGTTCCTCCATAGAACCTTTACCAGATGAGTCATCTGATTTCACAATACTTGTTCTCTAGTATCAAGAATCTTGATAGGCTCTTCACAGTAAGATAGATCGGGCTCAAGTTCCACTTATTCATAAGTGAGTACATGTGTTGGGTCTGGCATATACTTTCTTAATATTGACATGTGGAACACATTGTGAACCTTGGAGAGACTTGGAGGCATTTCCAAACGGAAAGCTACGACTCTAATTTGGTCCAGAATTTCAAAAGGTCTGATGTACATGGGACTTAATTTTACCCTCTTACTGAATCGTATAATACCATTACATGGAGATACCTTTAAGAAAACATGATCACCTTCTTGAAACTCCAATTCCTTCCTTCTCTTATCTGCATAGATATTTTTCCTACTTTAAGATATTTTGATATGGTTCTGGATAATCTTCACCTTTTCTGTTGTTTCTTCAACAAGTTCTGGGCCCACGAGCTTTCTTTCACCAACATCATCCCAAAAAGTTGGTGTACGACATATCCTCCCATATAATTCTTCATAGGGTGCCATCTGAATACTTGAATGGAAGCTATTATTGTAGGAAAATTTTATGAGAGGTAAATACTAATCCCACATGCCTTGAAAATCAAGTGAACAAGACTTCAACATGTCTTGCAATGTTTGAATAGTCCGTTCTGATTGTCCATCAGTTTATGGGTGGTAGGTAGTGCTCAAACAAAGATCAGTATCTAGGGCCTTCTGAAGACTTTTCCAGAATTTTGATGTAAATCGTGGATCACAATCAGAAACAATCGATAGGGGTACTCCACGAAGTCTCACAGCTTCATTAATATATAGTCTTGCTAGACGTTCAAGTGGTATATCTTATCTTATAGAAAGAAAATGTGTTGACTTAGTGAGACGATCAACAATGACCCATATTACATCGTTCCTTCTAGAAGTCTTTGGTAGTCCCATGAAAAATTCAATCGTGATATTATCCCATTTCCACTCAGGTATGGGAAGTGGTTGAAATACTCCTCTAGGATGTTGCCTTCCATCTTTCACTTGTTGAAAAACCATACATCCTGATACAAAATCAGCAATCTCCATCTTCATGTCATCCCACCAAAAATGTTCCTTCAAATATCTATACATCTTAGTGCTACCAGGGTGTATAGAGAAATTGGAACTATTAGCTTCATTGAACAATTCCATTTTTAGATCAGGTATATCGAGAACACAAAGTCTCTTCCACAATTTCAAAATTCCATCTTCATATACGAAGTCACTAAATCTCCAATCATTCAAAACTTTAATATTCTTTTGAAACTCCTCATCATTATCCTAAGAACTTTTTATCCTTTCTAGTAAAGATGGTTTGGAAACCATTTGAAAAAGCATTGATGTTTCTCCTTCCATGGTTATTCCCATATCCATCTTTACAAGATCCATGAAAATAGGATCCCTTTTAACTCTCATCTTGTTCAAAACTCCATGTTCCTTTCTAATCAAGGAATCTACCACCTTATTTTCCTTCCCCAAGTGGTAGTGTATCGTGTAATCATAATCCTTGAGTAGTTCAAGCCATCTCCTTTGCCTCATGTTGAGTTCTTTCTATGAGAAAATATACTTCAAACTCTTATGATTAGTATAAATCACACATTTTTCACCATAGAGATAATGTCTCCATATCTTCAAAGAAAAGATTATAGAATCTAACTCAAGATCATGAGTATGATAGTTTTGCTTATGAATTTTTAGCTATTGTGATGCATAAGCAATAACCCTATCATGTTTCATAAGGATACAACCAAGTCCTTTCTTTGAAGCATCACTATAAATAACAAACCCGTCATTCCCCAATAGTAGAGTCAATATAAGAGCATTGACTGATCTTATCTTGAGTTCTTCAAAACATTCTTCACAATATGTTGTCCAAACAAATTTAACCCCTTTACATGTGAGCTTTTTTAGTAGGTTTTACATTTAGAAATTTTTTTGCACGAAACGCCGATAATAACCTGACAAGACAATAAAACTGTGTACCTCAGTTATGTTTTTTTTGGCATGGGCCAATCTTGGAGTGCCTTTGTCTTAACAGGATCAACTAGGATTCCATCCTTAGAGACAATATGGCCAAGAAAAGAAATCTCTTTAATCCATAATTCACACTTTCTAAACTTCCCATATAATTCATGTCTTCTAAGAGTCTTAAGGATAATGCGCAAGTGATTTTCATGATCTTTGTATCTTTTGGAGCATACCAAGATATCATCAATAAATACCACTACAAAATCATCGAGATATTCTTTGAAAACAATGTTCATTAGATCCATGAAGACAGAGGGTGCATTAGTCAATCCAAAAGGCATCACTGCAAACTCGTAACGCCCGTACCTGGTTCGAAATACTGTTTTCGGAATGTATTCCTTCTTCACACACAACTGATGATATCCAGATCAGAGGTCAATCTTTGAAAATTATTGAGCTCCATGAAGTTGGTCAAATAAATCATCAATGAGAGGTATGGGATACTTGTTCTTTATTTTTATAACATTGATCTCCCTGTAGTCGACACATAACCTCATAGATCCATCTTTATTATTAACAAAAAGGATAGGGGATCCTTATGGAGAAACACTAGGGCGAATAAATTCTTTATTACTCAATTCATCTAGTTGTTTTTCTTTAGTTCTACTAATTCCATGGTGGTCATTCTATAAGGGTTCTTTGATATGGGCCTTGAACCAGGAATTAAATCAATAGAAAACTCAATTTCTCATTCTAGAGGATGTCCAGGAAAATATTCTAGAAACACATCAACACATTCTATCCCAATAGGTACATACTCCATTTGAACATTCCTTTTCTCACCCATTGTTATTTCATTCTCTTCCTTCTGAATAATTGAATTTAGTTGATCTACTCGGGGTGGATCTAGATAATAATCAGGTGGGGATGATTCTTCTCTAAAGATAAGGTGTTCTTTATCATCGTCATCAAAAATTGTAACCTCCTTCTTATTAAAATAAATTTCTTCATCATAGTCCAAAAGCCAATCCATACCAAGGATTTTATCAAATTCAATCATGGGTATGATGATGAGATCAGCAGATAAAGAAAATTTATATGCCCTAATGGGAACTGATTCATAGAACTTTGTAGCAATGATACTTCCCATAAGAGTTTTGACTAACAACTCCCTTGTTAAATCAAATTGGAAATATCTAATTTTGTTAGAAAACTGGGAAGATATGAAACAATGCGATGATCCAGAATCAAATAAATCATTAGCTAAACTTGAGGAAACAATTAAAGTACCTGCCACCACGTCATTAGGAACTTCAACCTATGCAGTTGTGATTGCATAAGCTTGTCCTTGATCCTTTGGCCTGTTCTGTTGCATATTTAATTGAAATTTTGGAAAATAATTAGCATAATGTCCCATATCTCAAAAACTATAGAATTGAATATCATTGGATTCCTTCTTCCCTTTTCAATCACCATCAAGATGGAATTTCTGACCACATTTGTAGCATACTCCTTTTCCTTTTAAGCATGCACCAGGGTGTTTCTTTCCACAATTGTTACCTGGTGGAAATTCAACTCTTCCCTTCTTCCACATTTCCTTATTTACTTTCCCAGGGTTTTTAGCAGCCCCCTTTTTTTCTTGATTTTTCTTAAAGTCATAAGACTTAGAGAATTCTTTTTCTGTCTTGATGACACATGAAACTATATCCTCATATGATGAAAAACTTTGGGAGACCAGCGCCCTCTGGAGGAATGGATTTAAGCCATCAAATAATCGATCAATTTTTCTCCTTGGATTTCGTATGTAGTCTACAACATGTCTTTCTAATATTGTGAAGTTAGCTTCATACCTTGAAACATTCTCATCTTCCTTTTTCCTCAGATTCAAGAATTGTCTCTCCATATCTACTCGCTTCTCACGAGGAAAATATTTTTCTAAGAATATTTCCTTAAAATCCCTCTATTCCATCTCTTCTATCTTTTCACGACCCAACCCTACCCGGGATTGAGCCGCAACTACCCCAAGCGCGCCTCCATAGGCCAGGGGCTGGCGACAAGCATAGAAGGCTAAGAAACTCGGGGAGGCCTTTGCCTGAGTACCTGTACACACACACGCAGTACAATCAATGCAGAAGTGCAGAGTAAAAGAAAAGAAAAGTAAAGTAAAGGTAAACTTCTATATATAAATAAAAAAAGTGCATCATCCTATAAACAGTACAAAGAAAGTACTGAGGTACACTGAAAAGAAAGGGAAAAAACACGCGCCCAACAATAAAAGGTAACACAACCCGGCAACAGGTAAAAAAAATCAAATAGCTGGGAAGGTCCCACACCTGGAACCCGACTACGACCACCGCACGCGGTCCAAGCTCCCGATCCACTAAGCTCCGCTGAAGTCACGACCAACCTGTCCATTGTCTGCAAGGGCAGACCAAGTGCGGGCAAAGACCAAGAAATAGTGAGTATAAAAATACTCAGTTGGATACCCTAAAGAAACGAGGGAGAAACAAAGGAGGTACCGAAGGGTGAGAAATAGATCGAACATGGGAAAGTAAAGGAGTACAACTGAAAGTGCAGTAAGGAGTACAATAAAGAGTCCAGCTCAACCCAACAAGAGAAAGGAAGTAGACTCATCCAAACACAAGGATTTGTAAATGGTGGGAAGATGAACTTCTCATTGAGTCTTCTCTACCTATAGCAGGAGAGTAGACTCGTCCAACCACGAGAAACTAGACATGGAAATCATGTGGCATACCCCGCACGTCTTCACCTCTCCTGGAAGGAGAGTAACCAAACCCAAGAAGTGGGTACTGAAACAAGGTATATACATATCAATATGCTCAATCAAGAAGCCCGAACAAGATCGTAAGGGGATCTACATCACATAGATCATCCCAAGAAAGTGAGTCTCCAATAGTCCCAGAAGTAAACACCACCGATGCCCAGCATCCCGCACGTCTTCCCCCAACTGCAAGTCAAGGGATCAAATCACCGCACCTCAAAACTGTCCGCTTTGGGCGACACTGACTCGCCCGCACGGTTTTAGGTCACGTCACAAGGACGCGTCTCAGTGGGGAAATTTTCCCTCGTACTTGAGAGTTCTGGGGGAACGTCAAACCACACCTTGTCACTACCCTGCAGTCGAGAGGTCTCCTCAAAGTTGACATGCGACCCCCTTCCCAGCCTCGCTGGCGGGTCCCTGGAAGTTGACGGGTTCCCAATAGAAGGAGACCTGACAAGAGTTAACGGGTGACACACTGACCAGTCCCGTAACATGGTAATCCCTTAGAGGGAGACCCGGGTAAAGTCGTCGAGGAGTCCCAATGCCCAGTCCCGTAAAAGGGTACTCCACTAGAGGGAGGCTCCGAATCGTCATTAGGGACCACTTCCCAGCCCAGATGGAGGTAAAACCGGCATCGGGGACCACTGCCCAGCCCTACTGGAGGTAAGCCCGGCATCGTGGACGACTGCCCAGCCCCGCTGGAGGTAATCCCGGAATTGCTCTGGCCATCCCTGTTGGATGGTACTGCTCGGTGAACACCGCTGTACTGGCCATCCCTACTGGATGGTACAACTGGAGAGCCCTACTCGAAACAACCTCAGCCCTGCTGGAAACAAGCTCAGCCCTGCTAGAAACAACCTCAGCCCTGCTGGAAACAACCTCAGCCCCGCTAAAAACAACCTCCTGAGTAGAGGATTGGTGCCCGCGTAAAGTGTTAGTCACACCGATTCCACAAGAACTATACCAGGGAACACAAAGCACCTCTGCTGGCCAAACCATCGAGAACAGAACTAGGGGAAAACCACTCAACCCTTCTGGTCAAAACCATCATAAAAAAGACCAGGGTAAACTCAACCCGACCGGTCAACGAACGAGAATGGAACCAGGGGAAAACTCAACCCTGCTGGTCAACAACTAGAATAGAACCAGGGGAAGACTCAAATCTTTTAGTCAATAGTCGAGAATCGAGGAACCCTCTATGTCGCAAGAGGTCAAAAGTACGTAAAGTGGAACCCGACATGCACATGGGGCCCACATGACGTGTGGCCCCAAGTCAACCCCAACCAAGCGCACAAACATTCTCAGGTACAACCATCCACATGCACCTCCAAGATTTCTCGTATACTCCTAGAGTATACCACGTTCCAGCCCAAAGGCTATCGTGCACATGACACCCAACGTCAATGCGAAGGCGTAACGTAACAACTCAAACATTCCACCTCAACGGCTGAGGCATGACCAACCACATCTCTTCAAACATATACTTCACTTTCCCAAGAGTGAACGCGATCACACGCCAAGGGTCTGCTACAAACATGGTAGAAGAACCACCATGGGGCACCTTCACATTTCCACATTTAATAAGATCGCGTAAGAGCCTCCGCTTTCCTGAACAGATTACACCATTATAATACTCGTGGAAAAAACATGTGAGATCGACTACTTACTCGCCTCCAACAGATATCCGATGGAAAAGTTGCCAATACCGCTTTATGCTGGAACGGCGTCCCGTGATCCTGAGCCTCGGCCCCGAAAACAGTCGGCCGCATCACACCATTGCCATCCCCTCAGGAAAACACGTCAAAAGGACTGCTCACTTGAGTGGAATAGATATCCGAAGAAAAAGATGCATTCCGGCGCAGTGCACAAGAGAGGTGCTACGTGTGACCTGCATCCCGGTCCTGAAACACAAAGAACGGATCGTGCCATTGCGATCCTCTCGAAAAAGTACACAAGATTGACTATTCATTTGTTCGAAATGGACACCCAGTGATAATGCTGAAAAAATCACCATCAATGACCAAACGACCCTCGTGGGGCTCGCACCATCATGCAGAATTAAAGAGGATGGATTATACCATTGCAATGACTTCAGAAAAACACCCAGAATTGACTACTCACATGCCCCAAATGGAAGCCCGATGAAAAATTTACAAAATGCTTCACGCAACTCAAAAGATGGGTCATGGGTCCCACAATTCAACTCCAGTTTCAACGCCTGAAGCTGCAATAGAAAACCCCGCCTTGACGCCAGGGACGCAGCGCCACTGACGGCACTAAAAACGGACTCCGGATGTGTCTGTGCCGCCCAAAACAAGAACTCCCGGAATAACGCCAACCCAATTTACGGGCATGTCGCCCCACTGGGGCCTCCGTCTCGGGATTAAAAAAATCCTCGAGACCATCTCAAAAAGTTCTCCTTTACGTGAGGTTTGCGTTTCCATAGACGGTACGAAAAACGGACATCCGTATAAAAAGATACAGGCGTCCGAATTTTTAAGGGGAAAACCACTTTGGGCCGGACTGGCCCGGTCCGGCCGGTCCGCCCCGCGCCGGCCGGCCCGCTTCGCAGCGCTGCCCTGCGGCCCAGCTGCGTGGACTGGCCTGTGACTACTATGGCCCACGCCTTTCGCGGCCCGGCCCTCCGCGACCCGTGGCTCCCATGGCTCTTCGCGGGCCCCGTCACCGCCCCCGACCGACCCTCTTGGCCGGTCTTGTTCCCCCACAACATCCCACATTACGCGGGTCGCGGTTGCGCCGCACGGTGCCATGCCCCTCGCGGTCCCCTCCCCCATATGCCCTACGCTGACACCCGCCCCCGGGACCCCTCTGGAGTCCTCGCCTCACCGCCGTCTGCGCCGGTCGCCTGCCGGAGCCGCCGCCTGGATCCGCTCCGCCGCCACCTTAGAAGCCCTGCCGCATCGCCGAGCCGTCGTGCCGACCTACTGCCACCGTCCGACCGTGACGCCGACCCCTGCTCGGCCTCACCCTCACCAACACCTGCTGAAGCCGCCCCGGACCGCCGCTGTGCCAGCTCGCCTGAACCCTCACCATACCACCCTAGTTCACCGGAAAACAGCAAAACCCGCAAGCTTCGGTGGGCGATTGCGGAGTCCTCGGGACTCCAAAATTAAATCCAAGACATGTGTTAGGAAGCTCATAAAAATTAATACGCAATAGTGGCCTTTTTTCAAAGATCAAACAGAAATTTGACACCAAAATTGAACTTGAAAGAAAGGTTCAAAAATTAAAATGCAAAAACGAAACCTCCTACCTGCTGGGGCGTAGCCCGAAGCATCATCGCACGTTCCGCACCTTGCCGCCGCCGCTCCCATCTTGATCGAAGGAGGAGGAGGAGGAATTTGAGAGGGAAGGGTTTAGGGAGGTTTCACCAGGGGAGAACAAGGGAGGGGAAGAGAAGAAGAATGGTTTAAATAAATAAAAAAAGAATTAATTAATGTTTTAATTAATTTAAACCCATAATTTAACCCGCATCCGAAACCTTTGATAGAGTCGAGGTTAAGCCTCCCCTAGGCCAAAAACCACCTCCCAAGCACAACATCAGTCTTGGAATTTTAATCCGAGTCCCCATTCAAAAGCTATCAAATTTAACGTCCGAAGCCGCTAAATTACGAAAACGCCCCCGGGTCCATTTTTCATAGACGGCCCGCGCCTGCAAAACTTATACCCCTCCTAAGGTAAAAGGAACGTTTCGAAATCAAAGGTTCCCTCAGTTTTACAATCCAAGCCACCGTTTAAGAGATAATTGAGTTAAGCCGTTAAAAGAATAAATTAATTATTTAATTTATCCATTCCACGCTCTGATAGCGAGCGAGGGGTCCAAATGTACCACGACGATTTGTTTTATGTCGTTAATAGGGTAAACACCCCATTCCGGACCCATCCGTGCACTCAGATCTTTGATCTGAAACACCGTTTAGGAGTTATACCATTTACTTTTCTTGGCCAGTGTGAACACACTGAAAATTTAATTCCGGCCACTCCGGGGCTCGGAATCACACGCCGTCTGAAGGCGCAGCTCTGGAATAATATAAAGAATATCCCAAAGTCTTTTATTGAAAAAACCAAGTTCTTACATCATTCCCTCCTTCAAGATTTTCTTCCCCGAAAAGAAAAACCAGGGAACAACTCAGGGTACTAAGCCCGCACCTGGATCTCCCGTACCCAGAAGAACTCTTGCACATTCCCGAGTCACTGCACACAGACCAAAGCGTTTGATCTATTCATGCGAGGTCTACCCTTGACGATGAAGTGCATAGGAGCACGCACACATCTTCTCGGGTGAGTCACGTGGGAGACGCTATGCACCAAAACCAGCCTTTGGGGTTAGGACAAGGCGGTAGGGAACCTCGCCACCCCTTTGCATGGTCTCAAACGGCCCGAAGGATCTCGATGGTAGCTCACCTCCCCGACCGAACCTCTACGTCGCACGCCGCGACTAGAATCACCGCTCGCACCTGGAACAAGGCCTAGTGATTCCCTAATTCAGAATATACATATGGTGAAACACCCAAGGATATCTGGTCACACAAGGTTTCACAATCGATGTCCCACAACCAAGACCGTCTTACACGCTTATAAGCGAAGGAGTCAACACGATTGACTTAAGAGAAAAGTTCCATGCCTTTTACCTTTCTGACATAGGGTTACACCGATTCCCTGTATCACCCTAGTAACACCTCAAGCAAGGAGCAGGGAGAAAACAATTCCACACACAGATTCTAACAATTCTACTAAAAAAAGTAGAAGAGCTGTAGAGCGTACCACTTATCTCCTCATGCTCTGCAGGATCGTAGACATCCAAAGCTTGCAGCTATCTGCCATCCCAACTGTCAACTACCGGGGCCTGACGTGGACCGCCTAGTAGTGATGGGAAGACCTCGTAAAGCCGTCTCCCACTACCAAATCCTACCAATCCTCTGCAAGCACCACATCTCTGGGCGCTACTCTGATCATGGCGCTGCCTCTGTCGTGGTGGTGCACCTGCTACCTTCCTGAAGCTCTCTATATGCCTGGTCGGGCAGTCCCGTGCCAAGTGACCTCACCCATCACAAGCATAGCACTGAATCTCTTTGGGATACACTGGTTCCCTCCGGCGCCACTGTGGTGTACGACCACGCCCCTGAGTCCAGTTGTCATAACACAACCTATGTCGAGGTTCTGCTTTCTGACGCCTGCTAGCTGCGGCAGACGTCTCAGCTCCAACATGCCTGTTGCCACCACCAACTCTAGAACGTGATAGGAAGCTCTCTATCACCAGTGCCTGCTCTAGCACCCCGACATATGTGGTAATGACCAAGGGTACTATGACAACACGAATCTCTCGGCAGAGACCCTGCTCAAACTTCAACGATCGGATGTTGTCGTCATGGACCAAGTCCAGATAAAATCGTGCATGGTCTGCGAAACTAGCAGCATACTCGACCACTGTCATCCCTCTCTGTTGAAACTGCAGGAGCTCTTGAATATGAACGGAGCGTAATAAGGAGGGGAAAAACTCATCACAAAACAAAAACAGAAAGTCGCCCCACGAAAGTGACGACTCATCAAGAAACTGAGTCACCAGACTCCACCAACACCAAGCTGCTCCACAGAAAAGGTTGGCGGCCAAAGCCACCATAAGATCTGTCGGTGCCTGCAAAAGCATGAAAAGGTGAACCACTGTCTCAAGACAAACCTCTACTGCCTGAGATTCTGGCTCACAACTGAAGCTCAGCGGTTGCTGCCGCTGGAACTCGTGGAGCACGCTCAACCAGTGCTCAAGCTCAGTCTGCTCTGCTGAAGCTGTCTGCTGCTCAACAGGTGGTGGTGCTGCTACCAGCCCACCCGGAGAAAGGGGCTCCCATGATGGGTCCTGGACTGTGGCCTCGTATCTCACAGGGTCATCATCACGAACCAAATCTGGTATCCTAGCTGACTGTCTTCGTGGAAACATTCTGAATATTATCATGGAGTGTCACAGTCAGATGAGCATATATGTATACCACAACAACAACAACAATGGGGAGCTGACTCAAGAAGGACAGTCAAAGACTCAATCCCATGTGATGCACAAACCAATTTTACCTACAACAAGTGTATCAGCATGCCGAGTCGACAAGCGGGTTATCAAGGTCCTGGTGAATGGATACGTCAGCCGCCACACCATCACTGGACTCCCTGGCCTGAGAGCCGCTCTCGAGACACGTTAACACTGTTGCCCTATATCCCAAACAATTCCTTTTTAGGGATGTCCGAATAATGTCCTAAGTAACGATCCACCTTTGATACCACTTTGTCACGACCCGACCCAACTCGGGCTCGAGCCGCAACTACCCCAATCCCACCTCCATAGGCTAGGTGATGGCGACAAGCGCCGAAGGCTAAACAACTCGGGGAGGCCTTTTCCTGAGTACCTGTACACACACACATGAGGCACACTCAATGAAGAAGTGTAGAGTAAAAGAAAAGACAGGTAAAGTAAAGGGAAACTTCTATATATAAACCAAAAAAGTGCATGGACCTCTAAACAGTACAAAGAAAGTGATGAGGTACACTGAAAAGAAAGGGGAAAAACTCGCGCCCAACCAGAAAAGCTGTCACAACCCGGCAATAGGTAAAACAAAAGAAAACATCTGGAAAGTTCCCACACCTGGAACCTGACTAAGACCACCGCACGCGGTCCAAACTCCCGATCCACTAAGCTCCGTTGAAGTCACGACCAACCTGTATGTCATTTGCAAGGTCACACCATGTGTGGGAAAATCCAAAGAAGGGGTGAGTATAAAAATACTCTGTAGGATACCCCGAAGGATCGAGGGAGAAAAAAAGGAGGTACCGAAGGGTGAGCAGTAGATCGAACAGGGAAAGTAAAGGAGTATAACCAAAAGTGCAGTAAAGAGTACAATAAGGAGTCCAGCTCAACCCAACAAGAGAAAGGAAGTAGACTCGTCCAAACACAAGGAGATGGAAACGGTGAGAGGATGAACTTCTCGTCGAGTCTTCGCTACCTATAGAAGGAGATTAGACTCGTCCAACAATGAGAAACTAGACACGAAAAGCACATGGCATACCCCGCGCGTCTTCTCCTCTCCTAGAAGAAGAGTAACCAAACCCAGGAAGTGGGTACTAGAACAAGGTATATAAATATCCATATGATCAATCAAGTAGCTCGAACAAGATCATAAGGGGATCTCCATCCCATAGCTCAACCCAATAAAGCGAGTCGCCAAAATTCCCAGAAGTAAACACCACCGATGCCCAACATCCCGCATGTCTGCCCCGAACTGCAATTCAAGGGCTCAAATCACCGCACCTCGAAACTATCCGCTTGGGGCGGCACTGAATCGCCCACACGGTTTTAGGTCGCACCACAAGGACGCATCTCGGTGGGGAAAGCACCCCTCGTACTTGAGTGTTCTAGGGGAATGTCAAACCACACCTCATCACTGCCCCAAAGTTGAGAGGTCTCCTCAAAGTCGACATGCGACCCCCTGCCCAACGCCACTAGAGGGTCCCTGGAAGTCAACAGGTTCCCACTAGAGGGAGACCCAACAAGGGTCAATGGGTACTACACTGCCCAGTCTCGTAATAGGGTAATCCACTAGAGGGTGACTCGGCTAAAGTCATTGACGAGTCCCAATTCCCAGTCCCGTAAAAGGGTAGTCCACTGGAGGGAGGCTCGGAACCGTCATCGGGGACCACTTCCCAGCCCCGCTGGAGGTAAACCCGGCATCGGGGACCACTGCCCAGCCCCGCTGGAGGTAAGCCCGGCATCGGCGACCACTGCCCAGCCCCACTGGAGGTAAAACCAGAACTGCTCTGGCCATCCCTGCTGGATGGTACTGCTCGGTGAACACCACTGTACTGGCCATCCCTACTGGATGGTGCAACTGGCGAGCCCTGCTCGAAACAACCTCATCCCTGCTGGTAACAACCTCAGCCCTGCTGGAAAAAACCTCAACCCTACTGAAAACAACCTCATCCCTTCTAGAAACAACATCCTGGGTAGAGGATCGGTCCTCGCGTAAAGTGTTGGTCACACCGATTCCACAAGAACTCTACTAGGGAACACAAAGAACCTCTACCAGCCAAACCATCGAGAACAGAACCAGGGGAAAACCACTCAACCCTGCGGGTTGAAACCATCGTGAACAAGACCAGGGGGAAACTCAACCCTGTCTGTCAATGAATGAGAATGGAACCAGGGGAAAAATCAACCCCGCTGGTCAACAACTAGAATAGAACCAGGGGAAGACTCAACCCTGTTGGTCAATAGTCGAGAACCGAGGAACCCTCTACGCCGCGAGAGGTCAAAAGTACGTAAATCAGAACATGGAAAGCACATGGGTCCCACACGATGTGTGGACCCAAGTCAACCCCGACCAAGCGCACAAACATTCTCAGGTACAACCATCCACATATACCTCCAAGTGTTCCCATATACTCCCAGAGTATACCACGTTCCAGCCCAAAGGATATCATGCACACGACACCCAACATCAACGCGAAGGCGTAATGTAACAACTCAAACTTGCCAGCTCAACGGATGAGGCACGACCAAAAACATCTCTTAAAACATATACTTCACTCTCCCAAGAGTGAACGCGATCACACGCCAAGGTTCTTCTACAAACATGGTAGAATAACCTCCATGTGGCACCTTCACATTTCGACATTTAATAAGATCTTGTAAGAGGCTCTGCTCACCTGAACAGATTACAACATTGCAATCCTTGCAGAAAAAACATGCGAGATCGACTACTTACTCGCCTCCAACGGATATCCGACAGAAAAGTTTCCAACATCGCTTTACGCCCGAACGACGTCCCATGATCCCGAGTCTCGGCCCCGAAAATAGTCGGCCGCATCACACCATTGCGATCCCCTTGGGAAAACACATCAAAACGACTTCTCACTTGAGTGGAACAGATATCCGAAGAAAAAGATGCATTCCGACACAACACACAAGAGCAGTGCTATGTGGGACCCGCATCCCGGTCCTGAAACACAAAGAACGGATCACGCCATTGCGATCCTCTCGAAAAAGTACACAATATTGACTATTCATTTGTCCAAAACAGACACCCGGTGATAATGCTAGAAAAATCACCATCAATGCCCAAACAACCCTCATGGGGCCCGCACAGTCATTCATAATTAAAGCGGGTGGATTGTGCCATTGCAATGCCTTCGAAAAAACACACAGAATTGACTACTCGCACGCCCCAAACGGACGCCTGATGAAAAAGTTAAAAAACGCTACACGCAGCTCAAAAGACGGGCCGTGGGGCCCACGCCTCAACTCTAGTTTCAACACCCGAAGCCTCAATAGAAAACTTAGTCTCGACTCCAGGGTCGCAGCGCCACTGACGACACTCAAAACGGACTCTGGATGTGTTAGTGCCGCCCAAAACAAGAAGTCCCGGAATAACGCCAATCCACTTTACGGGCGTGTCATGCCACTGGGGCCTCCGTCCCAGGATTCGGAAAATACTTGAGACTATCTCAAAAGGTTTTCCTTGACGCGAGGTCCACGCTACAATAGAAGGAATGCGAAACAGACATCCGTAGCAAAAGATACGGGCGTCCGAATTTTTAAGGGGAAAACCCCTTTGGGCCGGACCGGCCTGGTCCGCAGTGCCGGCCCATGGCCTAGACATGCAACTTGGCCCATGACTGCCATGGCCCGTGCCTTGCGTGGCCCGTGGTTCCTGCGGCTCTCCGCGGGCCACGTCGTCTCCCCAGATCGGCCCTCGTGGCCAGTCTTGTTCCCCCACAGCGACCTGCGTTCCTCGAGTCGCGGTCGTGCCGCACAGGACCGTGTGCCTCACAACCCCCTCCCTCTTGTGCCCTACGCTGGCGCCCGCTGCCCGGGACCCCACCGGAGTCCCCGCCTCGCTGCCATCCGTGCCGGCCGCTTGCCAGAGCCGCTTCGCCGCCGCCTTAGGAGCTCTGCCGCGTCGCCGAGCCGCCGTGCCGGCCTGCTGCCACCACCCAACCGCGACGCTGACCCCCGCTCGACCTCACCCTCACTGAGGCCCGCTGAAGCCTCCCTGGACCTCCGCTGTGCCTGCTCCCCTGAACCCTCACCGGACCGCCCTGGTTCACCAAAAAACACCAAAACTCGCAAGCTTCGGCGGACGATTGCAGAGGGCTCGAGACTCCAAAATTAAATCTGAGACATGCATCGGGAAGATCATAAAAAATAATACACAACCATGGGATTTGTTCGAAGATCAAACAGAAATTAGATTCCAAAATTGAACATGAAATAAAGGTTCAAAAATTAAAACGCAAAAACGAAACCTCCTACCTGCTGGGGCATAGCCCGGAGCTTCGTCGTGTGTTCCGTGCCTTGCCGCCACTGCTACAATCTTGATCGGAGGAGTAGGAGGAGGAAGTTGAGAGGGAAGGGTTGAGGGAGGTTTTTCCAGGGGAGAACAGGGGAGGGGAAGGGGAGAAGAAGGGTTTAAATAAATAAAAAAATAATTAATTAAAGTTTTAATTAATTTAAACCCATAATTTAACCCGCATCCGAAACCTTAGACAAAGTCGAGGTTAAGCCTCCCCTAGGCCAAAAACCACCTCCCAAACACAACGACAGTCTCAGAATATTAATATACGACCCTGTTCAAAAGTTATCAAATTTAACCTCAGAAGTCGCTAAATTACGAAAATTCCCCCGAGGCAATTTTTCACAGACGGCCCGTGCCCGCGAAACTTATACCCCTCCTAGGGTAAAAAGAACGTTCAAACTCAAAGGTGCCACAGTTTTCCAATCCGAGCCACCGTTTAAGAGATAATTTAGTTAAGCCGTTAAACGAATAAATTAATTATTTAATTTATCCATTCCATGCTCCGATAGCGAGCGAGGGGTCCAAACGTCCCGCGATGGCATGTTTTATGTCGTTCCTAGGTTAAAAAACCCATTCCGGACCCATCCGTGCACTCAGATGCTTGATCCAAAACACCATTTAGGAGTTATCACATTTATTTGGTGTTCCCAGTGTGAACGCATTGAAAATTTAATTTCAGCCACTCCGGGGCTCAGAATCGCACGCCATCTGAAGGAGTTACTCTGGAATAATATCAAGAATATTTCAAAGTCTTTTATTGAAAAAACTGGGTTCTTACACATCTCTTCCTCCTCCTTTGTGTTTTGGATTAATGACCACCACTGATCCACATCTCCCGATAGATGATATACTACCATGACAACCTTCTCTCTTTCATTACATCCCAAAGTGAGAAATATCTTCTCAAGGAAACATATCCAATGATCTGCTACAAACGGGTTTATAGTCCCATTTAATGATGGAGGTTGTTGTCGCATAAAGCGATTTAGCATGGCTCCTCCACGTGGTGGATCCGGATGCTCCATACTGGTAAGGTTATTATTCATAACATGAGTAAGTTGTCCCAGTATAGTTATGAGTTGCTCAGCACTAGTCACAGCACCAGAGCCAACATCATTATCTTGCGTCAGAGGAAACTCCCTATAGGGGACACGTGCATTCGTGCGATTTCCATTACGTCCATTAGGCTCCATATCTAGATAATGGAATACACTATATTAGGTTATGAATCATAATGTATAATCTTAACTTAAAAATAATCAAAAAAATTGAGATCCTATGCATGGCTAATACCATATTCACAAAAATGGTTTATTTGAGGAATATTTTACATTTCAATACTTCATAGTGGCTTGTAAAGAAAATGTGAATTATCCTAAGCATATCCCCCGAGAGTGTCGTAACCAAGAGTGCAGCAAGGCCCGTTGTCGTGCACTAGTTCCTATTCGAGTCTAGCTCAAAGAGGTGTATTTGGGTTTTACCCCTAGATACATTTGTACCAGAGTCGCCTCAACCTGCTCGTATCCATACAAGAATGTATTGCTTGAAAGATCCAAATAATCTATTCCTTACCAAAATACTAGGACGTTATTGTATGTATTTCCTCAAAGAATAACTTAGGGACTCTTCCCTAATTCTACATTTTCTAAATCTAGTTTCCAAATTTTCTACTAAACTTCCTCTGATACCAACTGCAAGGACCCCACCCCAGTTGCCCGGAGTTGGTGCCTTATTTGATTACGTTGGCATACATACAAGGAATATGAATCTTGAAAGACCAAGTAGTATAGTATTATTGGAAACAAGATACATACATAAGTTCAACTTCACATTTGGAAAGGTAAAACAACACTAATTTATTCCACTAGAGTCATCACGTCTCCTAGACTATTCTTGCATGTCATTCATAAATTACTTCTTCATGTCCTATGAAAATGAAACATAAAAAAGGGGTGATCTCAAATGATCAGTAATTGCAAGAAATATAGCGGAATATAATATAAACATTAGACATGGTGAGTAATTTAAAACACATTCCTTTAATAATAAACTTGAACAGATTATGGAAGGAATATGAGATAAGTAAATAATGCCATAATAATACATAATCATGAGTATTCTACCAGTCGAATAACCAGATGAACTTTCAACTAATAGCTTCATAATGATGGAAGTGCATATTCCAGACATTCTGAAACATTTTTTCATAGCCTCGGCCAAGACATCTAGTGATTAAGGCCTCGCCCAAAATCCATATCACATTGGGAAAGGCCTCGGCCAATTCCACATCTAGTTGTCTCATTAGACCTACCGATGCATCGAGGGGCTATATCAGGACCCACCCATCACATAATAAGTCCAATTCATTCCTCATATGAGTGGGGATAGACATAAACAACAAATACATTCATGTTGAAACTATCATATGAAATGTAACTATCTTTCCCCAATCATTAAACATAAAAAAATAACAGTTCGGAATAATACGGTGAATGGTTTTAGGATAGATCATCCATAATAGAGTTAGTCATAAACCATTAAATAAAATATGGTAGATAACTTCATAAATTATTAAACCCAATAATACCATGTAATCAATAAGAGTGTTGAATTAGATGAAAACACTCTTATAAAATCATTAAGCAATTCTGGAGATAAATACTCTTTTATTTTGAAAATAATAGTTCTTTAGGAAATTTTTTTATAAAACCAGAAGTTAACTAAGATAGTATTTTCATAATAAAATGAGTGATTTTATAAATATAATTGTTTCCAAAAACATATTATAGAGTGCCCTTGAAAATAGGTAAGAATTTGAGAAATTCCCTTGAATTGGGCTTATATTTTTGAAACAATTTTGAAAGTTCCTTTTAAAATGTGTAACTATCCATAAAATAAGGAAGGATTATGGTTTTTAAACACATATATTATACTCACACATAACATATGATGAGTACATAATAATACATAAGAATTAAATTGAGGTAATTAGACAATGAATGTATCCTGAATGAAAGTGGAAGTTCGGGTACAAAAACCCTTACCTTAACTCCAAACGTGTTCCGATCTTGTACTTAAGCTCCTGGAATATGAAATTATACTTTTTAATTACTTATTTCAGAACCTATTAGATATGTATTTAGTTTACCATAATTATGGTTAGTTTATTTATGTCTTTATTGATAAGTTATTGTATCGAATTTCGTCATTCTAGAGTGTTCATTTCCTTTATTTTCATATTTGGTTCACTTGTTTTTGAGTAATGAAGTTCATGTGGAATGGTTGTAAATCTCCAGAATTGGAAATATAAATTATTAATGAACATAAATAATTGATAATGTTAATTTTTATCATTTGGTTACATGGAATGAGGATGAATCATTAGATGACAACCACTTTGATTATTCGGTGGTATTTGGAATATTATGAACTAGTTTTGTCATATAACTTAATTATATGTACATATTCTGGTTCCTGAATATTAATTAGGTTATAAAACATATATTATAGTCTTGTTCAACCATGAATATGGTTTCATGACCAGTAATTAAGATGAAATTGTAGAATGAAACTTCATCGTCCACGAAGGTTATAAATCGGAACCTCATGGATGTCGATTTTGTTTATAAAAATAAAAGGGATGGAGTAAGAATATTTATGACGGTTCTTCCATTAACATGATATAAATCCAGTATATACATTTAAATGGAGTTATCATGGTCATTTTGATAGAGGAGGTGAGGAGAGGATAGGAATAGAAGATAAATTGAAATGAAACCAAATGAAAAAGAAGGGTGCTTTACCTCTTGAAATAACCTCCTTGAAAAACTCCTTAAGGGAAGGGGTTTTGGTATTTTGGGAAGCCTAGAAGCTTCTTGGACGTGGGGGGAGACTAGGAAAGGGTAATTTGGTAGAAATTTGAGGTTCTTCAAGTCTTAGAGGAGTAAATAGAAGAGGGAGTGGTGAGGGATTTTTATAGTGGAGGAGAGGGGTAAATTTTGAATATTTAATTCATTATTTTATTATCTCCCTCAAGACAACCAAAAATGTGGTTTCATGTGACCCCTAATAGTAATAAGTGCATGTGAGTTTGAACCAAGTGGCCTTGCATCACTTGTTATGTCATAAATAGTGTATTTAACTGATAATTTGTATATACGTTATTTTATCGTATTTCACTATTCATAAAAAATTCAAGAATTTCAGAAAAATCCCAAAATATCACCCCTACCATTTTTTGACTTGTAGTATTAAAAGTGAAATAAATTTTTCAAAAATATTTTTTTAATTATTATTAATTTAATTTTTAAATAAGGTGATAGTTAATTCGAAAAATAAAAATCATGAAGTGCAATTAGTTTTAAGTGACATTGAAAAATAAATTAGGATCCCATGATCATATTTCCTTAATAAAATAAAATATTATTATTATTTACTATTCATAAGGGTCATATTACTATTCATATTACTATTCATAAGGGTATGTTACTATTCACCAAAAATCACGTTTGTTCTATCAGACTCCAAATGACTTACTGAATAGAACTGTAGATGACCATTTTTTGAAATTCAAAACATAGAAGAGGCAAAGTTGTGTTTAATGGTTAGATTATAAAATTACATTCTATACTTATTTTCAAAACCTTGGGGTGTTACACGTAGTGATGTGATTCAGTTTTATATTATGATTTAAATGGAAGGTAATAAGGATAAATTTAATGAATAAATTTTATATATATGAAATTATATTGATTCTTGAAAATAAATATTTCATCCAATAACCTTACCCGTTTACCCGTTAAGGAAATGATATCCTCGCTTATGTGTATGTATGACCAACTGTCTCGATAAAGTGGTGTAATTAATTTTCTACAACCAACTTTCATGAATGGTTATAAAAATTAATTTTATGATTAGGTTTTATATTTATAAAATTAATATCATTACATAGATTATGTATATATATCCCATTAAAAATAATTAGAACTTTCATGAAAAACATGCATGAGAAGACAAGAAAATTAACACATGAAACAAGGATAAAAATGAAATATTATTAACGAATAGGTGATAAGATGTTATAAAAGGATCATATATGATATTTTAAATATTAATATGGTTCTTTTATATATTAATAGCATGTTTAAATTCATTATAAATGAGGTTTAATCATTTTTATTTAAAGTTAAGTGTGAGGAAAGGGATTTCATCTCAATTTCTTTTCATTGATTCCTATTGTATTATTATACACCAAATATCATTTATATGGTGTATTTAGCACCAATTTTACATGTAATATAATGAATAATTCACACTTAATGTTATTATAATTTTAAATTCTAATAATTTCATTAAATGGGATTTGGAATGAATGTTACCGAGTGGTAAGGAATTTCATAACTTAATTTCTTTTGATTAGGTTATTTTACTTCTTCAATTACTATGATATTATAAGATTATGTATATAATTAAATTTTATTATTTAATTTTTTATTTACAAGTTTTTATGTTGATTTAATTTTTACACACATAATCACTTCTTTGATTAATTATCACTTCAACATATTATGATGTTTGTAAGGGTTTATTTCATAATTTCATTTTAGTCTATATTTTTTATGATCAAACATAAAATGAAGGAAATTAGCTGATTATTTTATAATAAACCCATTTAATGTTATTATAATCTAGTTTTTCATGATGTTTTAAATGTAATGGTACCATTTTTCTCTCTTTGGTAATTAATATTATTGGGAAAATATTTTTTATAAAATCAGACTTCATTTCTCTTTTCGGTCGAAAATTCATTTCTCACAAAACCATATTTTGAAAAAATGTATTAAAAAATGTTTTTATGTGATTGTTTAATGTCATTTTTACCCATTATTTTTTAAATTTTTTTTAATGGAATCTTCATATCGATTTCCAAATAAGGTATTATTTTTACTTTTCTTATAAAATTGTGAAAGGAATATTTATTTTTAACATACTCGACATGAAAAAAACCTTCCTACCATTATGAACACTCATTAAATTTAATATTAATTTAATAATTTAAATGGAAATTTTTTAAACCAATTTTTTTCAAATTATTTTGGAAATTTCTAGTTTTTAAAATTGATTATCAAAGTGAAAATTGTATTTTCTTCAAAAATGATTTAATGATATTTTCATGGTATTTATATTAATTGATGAAAACAACCATTTATTTTACATATACTCTAATAGAGAAATTTTTTAATTATACTATACTTATTCTTTCTCTATAAGGTTTATGATCGGTTTGACCAGGGAAAGTATTGAAGTTCTATTTCTTTATAAATTTTTGTAATCATTGCATTTACACTTAAAATATTCACTTTCTTATGAACATGGGACATACATTTCCCCTAAATGTACACATTATTTACCATGTATATTATTATTTATTAAACTATATATCATTTATATATATGGTTTTTTACTTTGAATGTTATTTGATTTTATATGGAAATTTTAATATATTATGTTTTTTATTTATTACAAATATTTATTGATGATGAATATTATTCATGAATTTAATCAATCATTTTATATTTAAGAAATTTATTGGAAATTAAGTTAAGAGATGTTCTTATTTATAGATAACCACTTTATGCATCAGTAGTCTCATGAGAAGAATCGTTTGTCAAGCCTTATTTAAATGGGTTTCTAGTCTATACCTACCGATCAATTTTAAACTATCTTGTGAAATGTCATGATGGAATAGGTATCACGATGACTGTGACCATGAAGTCTAACAATTAAGCATTTACTTCATTAAGAATTCAGTTATTATTATTATCTAAAATATTTTTAAATTGATATTACATCTGGATGCATTTCATTCTAAATTAAATGGAGTATCTTTTTAGTTATTTACCATGTCATATTGATTTGGATTTATCTAATCATGATTGTGTAGTTATTGATTAAATGACATGTTTTTTAGTTATTAACCTTTATATTTTTATGTATGATTGATTATGTGTCATTTATTAATGATACCTTCCAATTTACATAAATCTTATTGATCATTTGAGATCACCCTTATTTTGTTTACTATACCCAGGATACGAAGAAATTTTTTTGGAATGTATTCATGGATGCAAAAAAATTATGTTGTTTTCATGTTTCCAACTATAATTTAAATTCAAGTATTTATATAGTTTACCTCGAATACTAAAATATTTAGTACTTTGGGTTATTATCATTTGTATATTATACAAAAGTAGTAATGTAGCCACTAGATCACAGATATTGGGGTTGATGTCTTTACATTAGGAGTCACCAAGAATATTATGGGATCGAGAGTCATGCCACACATAGTTCTAACACATGACATAGTAAAAGACCAATTCCATAAGGGTGTCATCCTCTTTAGAAGGGACCCAAATTATATCACAGTTTCACATCATGTGATAGAGACCTTTGTTTTGGTTTATCTCAAATTTTATATATGAGGCATCCTGTGTTTATCACATTGGATAAGGATATAGTTTAACATCATGTGATAAAAAAAGTTGGTTTTTATTATATCACATTTATCATATGAGTAAACCCATGTTTATCACATAGGGTAAGGCTAAAATTTAATTTCAACTGTTGATAACATAGGTTTTTGAATTGTCAAACATTTATCATATGAGGAATCATGTGTTTATCACATAAGGTAAGGCTACAATTTAATGTCATTTTCTAAGAATGTTTGACTTTGTAGTCTAAAATTATATATCTTATACAATACATTCAATAAAAATATAGATTGAGGAACCTAACATTGGTGGTAGGTGTAATGATCTCTTCATCTATAGTGATCAATGAGTAATCACCATTATATTTGATCTTATTAATGATATAAGTTCCTTCCCATTTAGGTTCTAGTTTTAGAATCTTTTTTCTAGGTATCATGGGCATATTGAGATCTAATGAAATATCTCCCTGAACGAAGAAGTGTAGGTGAACCTATTTATTGAATGTTTTCACCACCTGATTCTGATTTTTTTCTAGGTTATGCAATGCCTAGATACTATTTTCCTTGAGAGCTTCTATCTCTTCTATAAAATATTTTTATCTCCTTTATGGAATTTTCTTATCATAAATGGATTTTTAAGTGAGGTAAAATGAACCTCTATAGGTAGAAATACTATCATCCCATACATTAGGGAGTATGGTTCCCCCTAGGTGGAATTTTGATTCATCATCTATAATGCCCATAGGGTGTTAGAGAAAATATCTGAAAAATACTTATTATTCAAACCTATGATATTCTTCAAGATATTAGAGAGTTTATTATTTAGTTCCTTAATGCTACCATTCACTTACACATGGTATCGAGATGTGTGGTTGAACCAGATGTTTTACTTAGTATAAAAATTCTTTAGCTCAATGGATCAGAAGTTGGTTCTATTTTCTGTGAGAATGATATGAGAATTCCCTAAACTATGGATGATGTGGGAATTCAAAAATATTTTATATACTATTTCATGACCTCTTTAATGGGGTGAACTCCACCAAATTTGAAAAGAAGTATGTGGTAGTTAGAATAAAACTGTACCATCATTCTATTGCTGCAGGATAGGGACCCCAATATCATGTCTCTATATGATAAAGGGCTAAGAGTACATGGTGGTATGGATAAGATTTTATGGTTTATGCATGAAGTTGTCATAGATTTAGCATTAATGACATGTCTTAGTGAATTATATATAGTCGTGGACCATGAGGGGACAAAAGTAACCCAAACTCCAAATATGGTGGGAATGGTTCAATCTTACTTGATGTGCCTCACATGAACCATTGTGGAACTCTTACAGGGCTTCAGGGACCTATTTCTCTTGAATTAAACAGAGGAATATTACATCAAATCTAGACCTATAGAGGGTCTGGTTAAGGGTGGGTTCATCCTAGATTGTAAATTGTGTTACACACTAACATATATTCACATGATCATCTTGTTCTGGTTGGATAGTTCATTTTCAATGATACTTGATGAAGGGAGTAATCTAAACAGGTGTTTCTTTGACCATGAAAGGGTTTGAGGGCCTTGTTACATAATTTTTGGATACCAAATAATTTACATGTCAGTATACATCATCACAAGTGATGTTCTTGATATACCTTAGATGTTCCATATGAATGAATAATTCATCCTCGTTTGGTTCTACAAGGGATCTGTCTAGACCTACAAAAGAATCAGACCAGTCATTTTTTAATCAGGCAACATGAGTAACAACCTATTAGGAAGGTAACTGGACAACAACTCACTTGTCTTCTCTAACAGGGAAAAAAGTTCCTATTTCATGATGACATACTCACCATTGATATTTTTGATCATTGGCTGAAAGTCTCTATTCACTTTCTAGAGAGGGACATCCATCTTGAGGTCTAACTTAAAGCCAGTGATAAGAGCCTGATACTCACACTCATTTTTGGTGAAAACATCCAACAATAGGAATAAATATGAAAAGACATACTACATGGGAATGATGGAGATAATCCTAAGGCCCACCCTATTAAGTTTAGAGTTTTGAGCGTTATTTCAACCATACTATGAGGTACACCATCAAAATAAATCTTCCAACAAGGTTTAGTCTAATATACTGATAGGATTTCCTCATCTAGGAAATCTAGAGAAAATTACTATGGGGTTTGATGTGTAGTTAGGATATATTTCAAATCCAATAC
The DNA here is from genome assembly GCA_963277665.1 of Viscum album. Lineage (NCBI taxonomy): Eukaryota > Viridiplantae > Streptophyta > Magnoliopsida > Santalales > Viscaceae > Viscum > Viscum album. The sequence continues at coordinate 1,406,583,798 of OY728119.1, forward strand.
CTTAGTAGATTTTTGGGGCATGAACCTAATATCAAACTATTTTCAAATTACTACCCAATGTGCTTGTCAAAAATTCAATATGGGGTGGTTGGGGATATACTTTAGCAGATCGATATAGGATAAGAGTCATATCTCATGGTGATAAAATTAGTGTTAAAACTTATGAACCATAAAGAACATGGTGGGGTAGAACTTCTATATGGAAGAATTTCCTCCATGTTGGGGAGAATGCGACAGAGTTAAAAAAGGCTATTTTATATTTAATCATTGTTCTTATGAGAAAGAAGGGTACCCAAGGACCGTTCTAGGGAGGCCACATAAAAGAACTGTGGATTCCCCGGAATGGGTTTCACAAGACTAGAGGATACTATAGATACTGTTTAATGTCATTTAATTTATCCTAGAAGTCTTTATCCCATTAATTGATGGTTCCATTCATCATGATTCTCAAAAAGGGATCACACATTCTATCCATATTCACAATAAATAGGAAGATATGGGTTTTTTTGGCGTTGAATACCTGTCAACTCAAAAATATTTTGTAGAGGAGGCATATTGTTGATATCTTTGATCTTATCTAGATTGATCTCAATGCCACTATACCTAAAAACTAACCTGATAAAATTTCCAGATGTAGTCCAAAATGCACAATTCAAGGGGTTCATTTTCATATGATGGGAGCAGAGAGAGTAAAATACCTTCTCAGTATCCTTGAGATGGTCATAATATTAGTGATATTAAACCAAAAATTCATCAACCTAGTACTAAAACAATGTCCCAATAAGCGGCATAATGATAAAGTTCATGGAATTCATGTAATTAGATCTATATTTAAGTAAAATGAATGGAGTCACCTAGTAGTAGAAGGTTACCTAGGGTGTTTTAAAAGTGATGGCCTCCATATCCGTGGGGCTATCTAAATCTAATTATATTAAGAGTATCTATCAATGAATGAGAGGGCTTGTAAACTATCCATCACATCAATTAAAAAATCCATTATCGGAAGGGGAAAATCATCATTCGAGCAGTGGTTGTTTAGGTCCCAAAAGTCTATAAAAACTCTAATCTACCTATTCTTATCTCTAAATGGGAAAATATTTCCAACCACTTTTGGTAATGAACCTCCCTAATGAAGTTTTCTTTTACAATCTTGTCAACTACGGTATCAAATATATTGTTTTGGGAAGAGTTAATATTACTTTGGGGCTAATTTAACCCACAGTGGATTAGTGGTAGGAAAAGGTGATGCACAAAAACCTATTGATCAAACCCTGGAATGCCCTTATATCTCTAGGAAAACACATCATAGTTTTGTTTCAATAAATTTATATACTATTTTTGTTCTTTTAGATGCATTATTATATTAATCAGTTTTTCCATGTGTCTTCCTATGTATCAAGATTTACCTAGACCATCTCATTAACCATGGTGGATACACCCTCATGAAGTACTGGAGGGGTGTCACCCCCATCATATTCTTTTTATAAAACATGAGTATTATAGGAGGGATGATACCCTATAGGAGTTTATATCTAGTAGCGATACATGAATCATCTCTAGGAGAAGTGTAATCCTCAGTGGGGGGTTCTTATTGTACAAATACTGTGATGTTCAAATATGATAAACCAATCCCATGTGAATTTTAACTGGGATTCCCACCTTTGATATCATGGTTTTGAGTGTTCTACCACTAATTCAACCCTGACTTTTGGAACACATGGTGGTGTTCTAGATTAGTGGAAATGGGGAATATCCCTTAGTATTCCATAAGATTAGGACTTTTTGATACAAATTGATCCTATATCATAGAAAATTATAAGGTAATATATGAGAAATACTTATTCTTAGAGATAATGAATAAACTTTCCATGTTTAGTGTTGTGGGCTCAAACTAAGGGATTTAACGAATGTAGTTTTAATTCAAATCATCCCAAGAATATACTAAAATTGTTGTTAGATCATTGGGATCATTGATATGATTAACTCCATTATTCTGGAGCTATTTTTCCTTCCTTTTGTAATACCCAACATATAGGTAATGAGTATCACAAGAGTTTTAGGGAGACACATCACCCTAGAGCACATCTACTCGACCTTTGAGGGATTATTTAAGGAACTGATGATACAAAGAGGGGTCAACTGCATGTAGATGGATCCAGGTTCTTCACAATAGGGAATTGTATTTTTTTTATACTAGGATACAACTATAAAATCAGTTCTTACTTCCAATCCACTGATCTGATTCTTCAAATGAATCTTAATATTTGGTTTCTTATTGCTCTTATTATACCCCTAAATTATCAGGTTGGAGGGAGTTAGATCAGTCTCTATAAACCCCATCTTTTGGAGTGTATGGATTGGGATGAGATTAATCCCATAACCAATATCCACTAGTTAGATACAAATTTCTATGCCATTAAATTGGAATATGATATATGAAAATCATATATTTTCTTTGAACAATGGAACCCTCATCATCATTGGAGATGGAGATGATGGATTGAAATTCTTTCTACTCATCTTCCTCTCCATGGTAGGCCTTAACAAGATCCACCTCAGTCTCAAACTAAAAAGGTATCTTCAAGGCCTTGCTAAGGGACTCACACATATCTTTTTCTATGAGGAGTGTATTGATGATCATGTGTCTCACTAGAATACTAGAGATGTGTTTTAGAACATCATATTTTTAGGTGAGGGGTATGTTATTTATTCTTAAGGGATTCTATTTAAGTGGGAGTGCAATAGGTTAAACTAGCCGAGGTGCTAGGACTTGAATGGTGCAAGTATTTTTATACTATTGACTGTATAGTTTGATCTAAGCACTATATAGCTAAGGTTGGTCCCTATCTAGCCACATATGAGCATGATACTATTATCTCAGAGTTTCATGATAAAAAAATAAGGTTGGTAAAAGAGTTTTACTCGAAAACATGTTCTATGAAGGTTCTTCTTAATAAAACATAATAAATCTTGATTTCTAGTATCAGTAGAATTAATAGGTTCCTCTAGATAATTAGATCATACATACATCTTATTTCTATGATGCTTTCACATCCTTTGAAAATTTCCTCCAAAATTAATACAGGGGTTGGATGGTGTTCCTCATCACTGAGTATGGTGTAGGGATCAATGATCCTAATAACATTCATAGAATCAGACTCATGTTTATCATCAATCAAATATTCTTGGATTGGATGAACTCTATGGGTATCACCCAATTTGAGAGGCATGAAATCACCAAGATTTAAAGCCAATTTTGGTTGAAATAGAGGACTCTATTTTCTTTAGCATCATCAGTGCCTATTATTCCAAGACTTGGATTGGTATAATACTTAAAAGAGAGTCTGAGAGGATGTGAAAAATGTAAGGGGTGATTTATTGCTCAATTGGGCATGGATGATTCCATGTGTGTGAGAGATGGTATTGTGGCCCATAAAATAATTATACTTATATATACCCCATCTTGGAGAATGTTTCTATTCATCAGAGTATTTTTCACCTCTATTGATGCCTACAGATTCATGCATTACCTATGTCAGTATATCTCCCAATGTCACTAGTCCATTATCCACTTTATCTTAGCATCAATATATGAAGATTAATCACACCTTGATGGTGCTCCCAAAGAGCCTATGGTATGGGAAATTTTTTTCATGGTTAGTGATGTTATATTCCTCATGCCTCTAGCATTATGTTAGATTAAGGATGCTATTTTCCAAGGCACATATGAAATACCATAGGACTTGTGTGTCCTTGAAGGGCAATGTCTTGTTAAAATGATAGAAAAATGGAATACTAGGTACCTGTACCTGATAGGGGGATTTTGAAGCATTATCATAGATATTCTATTCTTGATGAGGTTGTGGATGATGAGGAATGTCCGTCTAAGGAGGCCTATATAGATTATGTAACAAATGGTGGACTGGTTATGGGGATTTATGATGGGAAATTGAGACTATTTATATCTTCCTTAGATTTATCATGAGGGAATAGAAAAGGTAATGGGTGTGTTTGTTGCTTATTTTTCTACAAATATTCTTCTAAATACTGATCTCTTTTGGTGAACTCTCGAAACCCACCCAGATACATTAGGGAGATGAGGGTAGGTACTACCTCATCTTTGACATTTTCAATTCACATTGTTAACAAATTCTATTGATAAATATACATATAAAGGGAGTATGTGATCCCATTTTATTGGGAAATAAAGTCTGTAAATATCTCACTAGGACTCTATTTCCATTTATAGAGATCAATGATACTAGTATTTCTCAAGGTGGAGCTGAACTGGAAGAAGAATTTGTTATAGAGACCCTCATATCCGATGACGAATCCCAATGATAGATAGGTGTAAAAAATAAAGGTAGGTACTTCCACGGTTTAGATGAATCACTATATCTTGGAAACCTCTTACTTATCTGGGTTTCTAATCTTTAGTCCATACCATTAGGTGAAGTGGTATTGGTGTTATAGTGTATATCATGTACCGTTGAATGGGGTAAATCTTAGATTACCAAATTTCATAGGTGGGTGAACGTGGTCCAACCATGTCGAGTATGACTTTCCATCCACAATAATTGAAACCCATTTCATTTAAAGGAAATCAAAATAGAAATTAATGAAATATATTATGCTATTTTAGTGAGGGTTTATGGTCACCAAATCTCTTACCGACCTATTAGTGTGTGAGGCATAGTTATCATGGTTAGAATGAAGGAATTCATGTAGTTTAGGTCGGGTAGGTGTGTCACATCATCACCACTTTCCAACCCCACAAACATCGACCATGATCATATATATAGGATAACCTATCTCAACCCTAGGTTCTTTCCCAATAATAATTGGCTACTTGGTTGGAGGTTGGATAAGGTCCCGTTTGACAATGTCTCATGCTAGAAGTTGTTCGGTGATGAGATTAAAAGTGAGCCTCTTATAAACCTCAAGATCTTGGAGCCAAGCGACTATCCTGGAATCTGAATCAGTATGTAGTGTATCTTATTATGTGATGATAGTGTTGGTGAACCCTTTTATTTTATCAATATTCTAACATGTAGGTGATAGTACCTCATTGGGTGGATTCCTAAAGCCAAACATCTTTCTTTTCCGATGAGTTTGGGAAGCGATTAGAGGATCTTCTTGGTACTACATCTCCCATGGGGTAGATTTTCTTTATATTATCCAATTTTATTGACTGATTACCTTTGACCATACATGGGATTGATCATAACAATGTTCACCATAGAAGTTGTTGGAGAGGTTTTAGTTCTAGTGGGACGATCGTTCTGATGGTTCTATTTTTTTCTTCTATAAAGGTGATTGAAGCGTAGGGTAGCATACTAACCAAATGTTTTGATGTGTTCATGGTGGTATTCCTCATGCATAATTTTTTAGAGAATGGTGAGGTTCTTGATGCACATTCACTAGAAGGTCTAACACTATCCATATCAATTAGGGCATTGAGAAACCATAATCACTATAATGTCAAAACTCTAACACTAATGATGAATATCTTTAGTATTTTAGTGTATTTTTTGGTAGGACATTTTGTGATCCAGAAGGTGGTTATACATTTACTATATATTTTAGTGGAGACATGAGGCTTGGCCTCCAATGATAGATTTTGTGATAGTTAAGTGAATGGTTACGAGCAGCCAAAAAACGATTAGTAGTTGGTCGATGGCTAATATTTACCATAAATATTATTCTATATCTTAATCTAGGAATATATATAGTTACCAATCAACCCAAGATCCAATTGGTTATGGTTAGGAAATATTGGTGTGGTAGTGATGCGTATCTGCTATGCTGTAGATATTTTGGTAGAGGAAGTGCTACATGGGACCACCTTCCCTGGAATGTTAGGATGTATTCCAGAGGTGGGGTTAGTTTGATGACCAATCCATGTAGGATGATGCCATAGTGAACTCCTTCTAATCAGAAGATACAACATCTACATGTGGATCAGGGAAATATTCAACATCATCTAAGGGTACCAACCCTAATACCGACTTCTCTCCAAATTATAAGGTGGGGGTTGTGAGGAGGGAAGATAATGGTGGAAGATATAGTTTCCCAATAAGTCCTTGGAATGAGTCAAGAATATATTCCTCATGCATGTAACTATAAAGGGATATTGGGAACTAATAGAGCTCAGCACGAGGGGAATTTAGTCTCCCCCAATAGGCTTCTTCCCCCATTTTTGGGGTTAGTGGTAGTGTTTCTTTGATTGATTTGTCTTCTTCCTTTGACACTAAGAGGTCAATGGTGACACGACTCTCACCTATTTCATGCATTAAGTGGTGTGGGAGATCACTGAGCATGATACCCTGAGGGTCACGAGGATTCCTTTTGTGTGCACCATGGATGGCGATGTGGTAAAGCGCCCACCATGGTCATTCATCCTCCTACCTTGGAATGAATATTTAGGGTAGTGAAATGATTTGTCTTGGGAAAGATATTCATGTCAATTTTTGTTATTTTATAGAGGACCTCCATGATATGATTATTTTTCATGGGGTGTCCCATGATGGTTGTCAGTGGCTCCCATGATGGGTAGAGTCAACCTGACCCACCTGGTGGGTGGCTAGGGTCTCAATCTTAATTGGTCAAATATGGGGCCTCATGCGGTGGTTATAAGTATGGGGTGATGTGTACTGGTAGTTTTAGGGGCTACTAAAGCCAATGAAGAGGCCTCCTTTCAGGCAAGGTGTGTGATCTACCCCTAGCATTTGTGTTGAGTGTTTTGGATGGGGGTCAGTATAACATGAATAATATCAACCTACTCGATGGTTGGTGAAGCTAGCTAGAACTATCATGATGTTTTGTTGGAGCCCTCCTAGGAAGCTCCCAAGTGGTAGAATCCATAGGAATGACCCAAACATACTTTACCTCCTCATTATAGGGGAGGAATATGTCAGACCATTTTGGGGAGAGGCTCCTATTTTTTTGTGGTGATCTGGGCGTTCTTCTCCCTATGGGGCCCTTGGGTGGGGTGACATCAAAGGGGTGTCAATGCTTCCAAGTCCTATCGATCCATATACCTAACCAGGATGAACCCTTTCTATTCATATATATGAACTAGAATGTTTTTGACCCATCACTGGGTGATCTCTGGGGGGGGGGTGGAGAGATGGGTCGGGAGCACCTGGTAGATGGAGAAGTTTTGGCCATCATAGAAAGTGTTTATGATTTTAAGATTACTTAACTACAGTTCTCCTTCCCCCACAACTACTATAATTGGATCATTTAACATTTTTATTGAATTTTTTCATGTATAGTATATGAAGTTAGCTGTTAGTATAGTTTTGAAAAAGGAAATTACCAACGTTCCCAACATTATCCATTCTCTCCATGGTGGAGGAAAGATCCACATAGATGATGTATCAAACCAGAGATGTGCAACACCCATCATTATCCCCCTATTTTAGATGAATGGTTTTATGTCAGGACAACTATTTCGTATGGTGAGGGTTGAAACTGAATATTTGGATCTAATAGTGCCCAAATCAAGTGGTTTCCAATGTTAGTAATCTATGCATGGTTGAAGGATAGTATTTTAATGTTAGGATCACCTTTTTTCCACAGATTTTTGAGATTGGGTGTGCATTAGGATGATGATGATGTGAATTTTCACCTTCCTTACCTATACTGAAGTGGTTTTCTTCCATGGACTGAACATTCCTCCATCAGGGTTGCTGGTCGATTTCCCCACATCCCCTATTTTCAAAGGTAGAGGACCTATACTATCATGGTTAGTGGTGTTGGATCCATGATCAAAACGGGATAATGGTATTTCAGTTCCTTCTTCCATAGATTCTTCTTTTGATCTTGTTTCCTAGTCTATTCCCCCATAATATATTTTATTCATGAAAGTGATGCTCATTCCTGATACCATCTCAAGGTTTACACCAGTTAATTACAATTATTTTATCATGATAGAGTAGCTATATATGGTTAGAGCATATGGTGGAATTGGATACATATATACACATGATGATGTTAGTTTTTTAGGCATTTGTAAAGTCTTCTTCTTTTGGAGTTGAGGGCATCTCACATATAATAAATATCATGCAAGAGAGCCAGGGAATCCCACTTTGGTCATATGGTAATTTGTGGAAAAGTCCTAAGGAATTTATGGCTAATGAACCTAGGAAACTCATTTTTCACATGAGGTAATAATTATGATGCTTCAAGTGGGGTTCACAGTTTTAAGGTCTTGTGGGGACACAGTCACATATTTAAATTATTGTGGAAAAAATGTTCATAGGTTTAACATCATATGGGGATAGTATGGTCATGGGTTTAAAAAATTATAGGGACATGTTGGTCAAATATTTAATGTCTTGTGGAGATAGGTTTTCCCTCAGTTTGACATATTATTGGGATATGTTGGTTACATGTTTAACATCTTGTGGGGATAGGTCAGTTAGGATGAGTGTGTCCTATTAGGTAAAATGATCACACTTTGGAGTTTCCACCTTCCTGGGGGAATAAATGTATATTAAATGATGTTTTCATGGATTGATATTGGACCTCAGGGAGACATCCTTTGTACCCAATCTAAATAAAAGGATCAAAACTCATGTATTTTGAGTGCATTGTTCAAGCTCATATGATAGGAATTTCTATATAGTTTATCTTCATGTGTAATGAATGCTTTCATCACAGAAGGATCAACGACATGGTATGGTGTAAGGATTACTCATAGAGTTTGACTATTGTAGATATCTCACCCTATATTAGTGAAGGATGTATTATCCTATTATGGTTATATATATGGAATCCTATATTTATCTAACATGGTAAGAGGAGAGATTTCAAACCATTACAGTCATACATAGGTCATTCTCTATTCAGGGTAGGGTTATATCTCAATATTGTGTGTTAAGAATGTTGTTTTTCAATTTAAAATCATAAAAATAGAACATTAGGATATACTGTTTTACATAATGAATCTTGAACATTATGGATCCTACAAGTAGGGAGACCACTTAGAATAAGGATATAAAGTTACAACACTAACTCTCTTTACAAATAATTTTGGGAAGTTTCTTTTAGTGATGCCGCCTTTAGGGAGTACATGTTTGCTGTGCATACATCTCTAGGTGGTGCATGGAAAAAACAATTCAATGGTGAAGTGAAAATGGGTATTCCAAGATCACAGTTCCTACACTTAGGAGTGACAGTAAATGAAATATTCTAGACTATAGTTTAAACAAAGAGTCCAAACACGAGGTTTTAAGATACTAGTCATGTAGAAAACCGGGGAATAGATTAAATAGGTTTCTATGGTAATAGGTCCATTGAGAACTCAAAATTCATGAATTTGGGTCTTCTAAAAGGATTCATAAATTTGGAATCTCCAAGGTGGTTTTTGAAAAGGTTAGGGTTTTAAGAAGATAAGATAATTTCTAAAAATGTTATCCCTATCTAGAGGTAAAGTATTGTCTCCCATTAAGTATGTTTTGTGAAGGATAATTATTTCATGAAACCCTAAGAATATTGAAGGATTTTTCTCTATTTTTAAGTTCAAAAACCTTTGAAAAATTCATCTAAACCATCGCATTTTAGTTTCAAAAACTCATGGGAGGATATTTGAAAAATATGTCTAATTATTGGAATCTCTCTCTTGTATTTATGTTAAAGGTTGATGTTTAATAAATTCAGAGTTTCTAGAAGAATTCCAAAGGTCAATTCCCCATAAATTTCATTTTAAGGGAGGTATTTATAGGTTCCACATATACGAGAAGGTTTTTTATTATAATTACCATTCAATAGGTATGTTTTCAAAAATATTGATTTTGGTGGGGATCTTCACCTGTAGATATATGTTACATAAAAGATACCATAATTTGATGAGTTATCTTTCAAAGATTCCACAAGATGTTCCTGAAGAAATTTTCATTTATAAAGTCTTTGAACTTCACAGATCAAATCCCTTGGTGGATTTTGATCCCATTAAATCTTGAATTATCCTCAGCCTATACATGAATTGCTTAACCTCTCTTGCAAAGAGTGTTTTTCTATATCAACACTCCCCATTCATCATCAACAACCTAGCTGAGATGAATGTGATTAACACTCCCCATAATAAATATGAGTAAATATACTCATAAATTGAAACCATCAATTAATGGATTTCCCTAATTGTGGATCATATTTAAGACTAAATCCTTCCACTTAATTGATTGAAGAAAGAGAAGATTCATTATATTGTGGGAAAATTCACATAGTATGAGGATCCTTATTCCCAGAATTCCCTCTATAAATGATTCATTTATGGATTTATCCTCATATGCATATAGAATATGGAAATCACCATTTAAATTAAATCAGTCCACTCTATCTCATTTAGTGATCACTAATTAGAGTCCAAGTTCTCTCATTATATTATAAAACTTTTTTCACTCCCTTCCATCAATGAACCATTTTTTATGTACTTCAAAAAAAGGTTCCATGATTTCTAGGTTCATTAAAATTTCATCCATTAGACTATGATTTTTTTTCATACCATCAGATATATATATCCATTTTTTATATTGGGAGTTGATATCATGGGTCTATATTATCCAAATATACATAGGTAGTTCATGTTCATTCTCAATTACACTAATATTTTCTCTAAATGGGAAGAGGATAATCCCTATAAGAATTAAATACAATGAAAATAATTAAAATATTGATGTACAACATCATTAATAGATTTAAAAGAGACCCCATATTAATTAATGTATGAGACAAAATAAATTTTACCCGTTGAGGTTAAATTTTCTACTCTATTAGTTTCCATCTAATGTAAGATCATTGAGGGATAACACACATATAAAAGAATTGATAATATGGAGGTACTATTTGAGAAATGGTTTCTCAAGATGAAAAACCTCTAAATATATTATAATCATATTAGCCACACCTTCAACATGAAGATATTATTTCATTCATTTTTTTGAAATAGAACTACCGCTATCTTTGAGAACTCTAATGAAACTAGGGAACAATACTTCAATGGTGGAACCAAATTGGGAGGTACTTTACCATATATATAAGGTCAACTCTCTACAGACCCAAAATTATCATACCTAAATATTACATCTTAATAGATCAATATTCATTAAATTACATAACGATACATGATAAAATCATTTTGGTCTCGTGACTTTAGAAACATGGATACATAAACAAAAATTTCATAAGTGATCTATATCATCTCCTACTAAGTTTTTTATAACTAGAACACTTATTAGACATATCATATATAATACCTTTCTTCATAACCCATAGAAAGGAAACTTAATAAAGTCTGATATCATATTCTCAGTAAAGGTAAACAAGGGAAATATCAATATAACATGATCATAATTGTATGATAATATGAGAATAATATTTGAAAACCATACCTTTTATATAATATATCATAAACGTGAATCATGGAATAAATCTTGGAAGTTCATAAGAATAGAAATAATAATGGAATAAAAGGACATGATCCATAGGAACATAATATATTCATAAGAAATATATTTATATCATCAACACAATATTATAAAACACTGAACATTTATAAATAGAAACGGGTTAACTCATTTCATTAAGGACATGAAACTAGGCCCTTAGATAATCATATAGACATGAAATAAGGCCCACACATATACTTTTGATCATGAAATCAGGCTCACACATAACATATCATTACCCAATGTATTGGAGGTAGAAATATGTCCCACCTATCATTTTTTTATAACGTGACCACCATCCTCAGTTATAAAGTTAATATAATCTTTGGTTATAAAATTACCACTATAATTTTTTATAATGTAACCATAATCAGTGATTAAAATTTTACCACCATCACATAATTGAGACCATACATATGTGTTCTATGAGATCATAAAAAATTCATCACATTGGAACCCATGAAAAGAAATATGTTTCCTAAATATTTCATCATAGTATAACTTGAGGAAAAGTAATGGGCTTCATAAATATATTGTCATCATAAACATAAACCATCCTGAAGAGGAAAAAAGTTGGTATAATTTTATAATTTCCCAATTAAAAAAAAGTAACATTAAAGGATTCCATATTATATGGAAAATTAGTTATGTAAGATCACTTGAAACATTTTAGGATAAAATAAATTTTCTTTAAAAATAACTTTTTTAGACTAAAACATAATAGAATATTTTGGAAATCCTTTTCATTGAAAATAAAATTTCAAACTTATTAAGTAATATTTAAAAAATTTACTGTTAATTACAAAAAATTTATTTTAATGCTGTACATGATAAAAAAAAGATTCCATTCGCATTTTCAGTAAAATCTAAACATGCCTTGTTTGGAAAATGAAATGGAGATTCCTTTTATTTTTTTTGTCAAAATTTCAAACACGAGTAAAATGTATATAAAAAATTATACAAGAATTTTTTTTCAAAACAAATTTATAAAGAATGGTTATTGGAGAAAACTAATTTTTGATCGAACAGATAAATAAAGTCAGTTTTCTATAAAAACATTGTTTTTGAATATTGAGTAAATAAATAGGGTAATATTAAGGGAAAAAAATTAATTCTAAATAAATAAACATAGGATAATAAAATTAAGGAATTTATTGAGGAATATATCATAATATTTCATCATCTAAGGTATAATCATAAATAATGATGATAAACAATGAGATTGTATCATCAAACCCTTACCAATTTGGAAACTTTTCAATTATAAGACCCAGTAAATAATAAAATAAAAAGAAAAATTAAATATAAATAATATAATGAGATTCATTATATAAAATTTCAAAGGTTAATTATATATTACTCATAAAATAATATGGATTCATAACACAATATATGTCTCAAAGAAGGCAAATTGAGACCAAAATATCTTACCTTAAGTCCCGACATTTTTCAAAATGTTTGAAACTACTATATAATAAATATAGGTTTATTAGAAATATATTGTAAAACTATTATCATATTTATCATACCATATATGACCTACTTATGAAATTTTATTAATACTTCCTTTTTAAAATCATGTTTTGGGTAATAAGTGCTTCATTTTTTTGTGTCTATTAGGGCTTGGTATCTTCAATGTTTTCATTTTTATCATTATTACATCATCATAAAATTTTTGAACATGATATAAATATCATATATATTCACTATAAAAGTATTTAGAGTAATACATTAATGTTAGTGATAGAAAATGAATTACACCATTCATGAAGACGGTAGGCCATACATACTCATGAACACTGATTTCATTTTCTCGACGGATGGAACAAGAGAAATATAAATAATATATTAACTTTAAATATTAATTTTTATCTAATATATATCACATATATTAATTAAATTTAACATTATTACCTTCCATGAAAATTGTTAGTGAAAAATGAATCACATTGTTTCATGAGGTGGTAGTCTGCCATAAACATTAACGACTTTATCATATCCCCTATAGAATTTAAATTAAGAAAGTATATATGATATAATAATTAAATAAGTATAATTATGTTAAAATTTTTATATATTTTCATTTAATATATCACTATTTCTATCCAAGTAAAACAAAAAGGAAAAACACATCACATCTGTTCATGCTACAGTAGTCCACCATACACATGAGTGATGTTATTATTTTCTAGTGATTTGGGAGGTAAGAAGGTATGTATAGTTATATAATTCCATAGGTATAATAATTTCATAAATATCATATATAATCATTAAATAAATCATTATATCTATTCGTGAGAGGTAGTGATGAAAAAAAATAACATCGGTTCGTGTGATAGTAGTCCGTCGTACACATGATCAATAGTTTTGTTTCCCATTTTATAGAATAGGAGAGGGATATATGTTATTAAATTAACATAATAATATATAATTATTTGAGATATAATTATGTTATTATATCATCATAATTGTATTATATTTAAAGAAGATGGATACAAAAACAAAACAAAATTCAAGGTTATGAATTTTACTTCTTCTTTGGAGAACCAGTTTAGATTTATACCTAAATCCATCATAGGAGGGTTTCTTAATAAAATATATTAATCTAAAAGGTGTATAGGTAATTATGTAATTTATTTGGGTATTTATAGGATGAACCAGGTGGTTATATAAGTGTGAAGATGAAGCTGGATGGGGTGAGATTTTATAAGTGGAGTAGAGTATACACATGGAATTTTTGAAAAGAATAAAGTGTACCCACTTTTTTCACATTCCACAAGGATACAAAATTGATCAATCTTGAATCTTATAGGTTATAATTTTCAAAATATTTCCATAAAATTGGTTTTTAACAATTATCTATTTCATTTTATCCTACATATTCTTAGTTTAACCCAAAGTAATCTCATTTTAACCTTAACCACGATAATTAATTTTTACAATTTTTACTATTATTTTTAATAAAAAATAAATTTTAACTTATTATATAACACTAATAAATCTGATTCAAAATATGGAATATTTTTTTTAAAAATTCCCTTCATATGAGTGAAAAATGTTAATTTAAAATTAAACCCGCAGACACAATTATTTTCAAAAGTGAAACTTTTCAAATTTTTTTTTAAAACTTTATATAAAAATTACATGGAAAATTGATTATAATGACATATATTTGATTAATTATAATATAATTTAGATAATTTTACTTTTTAAACCATTTTTAAATAAAATTAAACATTAGAAATTCCTTAAATGAAAAGGAAGTTTTAATAAAAACTAGTATTTTTACTATTCATTAAAAAATATTTTAAGAAAAATACCAAAAAAATATACTAAGTTTGTTTTTACATGTTTATTCAAAAAATTAATTTAATTTTTTCAAATAAAATTACTAAAATTTATAAAAAAAAATTTTAATATATTTTCACAAAAAAGAAACATCAATTAGTTTTTGAGAAAAAAATATTTTTTGGAAGATTATAAATACTTTAATGAAAATTAAGTAATTTTTAACAATATGATTTGTTTATATAAAAAAATATAATTAATTTTTAATTTTTTTATTAATATTAATTCCTCCATGTTTAACATCTTGGTATTAAAGGTTGTGGTTTAATAATAATAATAATATTTTTTTGGTTTGTTAAAACTCAATGTTGTGTGTAACACATGCTATCAAAAAAATAAAATTTATTCGATGAAAAAATAAATAATTTATCATGCTGTTACATTATAAAAAAACTAAAATTAATTACCCACTCAAAATTATTCACTATGATACAGAAAAATGCAGATACTTCTACCTCACCATATCCTCAGGTTCACACATAGCATCTTTAAATTGGTGGTTTTGCCACATATTTTTGACCAAGTGAGTAGTATTTTTTCGTATCACTTTCTCTTTATAATAAAAAATATCCAATTTTTATTAAACATAAGAAATATTTGGATCTATTGGTAATAACCTTTAGTTCAATACATATAAGGAATCAGGTATGTACTTCCTCAGGAGAGATACAAAGAACACATCATAGACTTGAGAGAGCTTTGGTGGAAGCATGAATCTATAAACTATTGTCCTGATACGATCAAGAATTTAAAAGGGGCTGATATATATAGGTCTTAGTTTCCCTTCATTACTAAATATCATAACCTTATTCCGTTGATAAATTATTAGAAATACCTTATCACCAATTTCAAATTTTAGATCATGTTGACAATTATCTGCAAATCTTTTTTACTGACTTTGTGCTGCCCTTATGTGTTATTAAATGGATCTAACCTTCTCTTTCATTTATTTTGAAAAATAAAGTCCTAATAAAAATATTTATCAAACTTCATCCTAGTATGTTAGAGTTTTACAATTATTTCCATAATGGGATTAATAAGGATTCATCTAAATGATTGAGTAAAATTTATTGTTATAAGAGAACTCAACTAGAGTAAGGTGCTGATCCAGATCACCATTGAAATATATAGAACAATATCTTATCATATTATCTAAGTTTTGAATTTTTATTTTATAATATACATATGTCTGATGATGATATGAAATAACAAAACTTTTCTACATGTCTAGGGCCTACTAAAGACTTCATGAGAACATTGAGGTGAACCTTTGATCCTGATCAGATATAATAGAATGTTGTACTCCAAACAACATTACCAATTACTTGATGTATATCCTAGAAATATTATCCAAATATACATATTATTTATCAGATTTGAAGTGCTCTAAATTCATATAGTGATTGACTACAACCCATGTAGCATTATGCTCATTATATGTTTTGCAGATTCCGACAATGAAACCCACAGTGATGTTTTCCCATTTACATTATAGTATGGATAATGGTTATAGAATCCCCTTATAAATTTATCTATCCTCCATAAATTGATGAAATTCCAATCACTGAGATACATAATCATCAATATATATCTTCAAGTATTCCCACTAGAAATATTCATTCCCATTGGCTAGTGGTATGTGTTATACACTTGTCACCCTTTGATTGTGCGTTCAAGCCCCATGACCTTTCTGGATACAATAGGATATCACCCATCTTGTAGGTTATAATTTATCCAAAAATACATTAATATAGTTCCTAAAATATTTATGAATTTAAATAACCCATAATTAACTTAATATCAATGATAATATAAACCCTAAAGGTTACCAATAACTGTAATCATATGCCTAAAAAATGTAAAGTCATTCCACTCAAATAATTTTTTTATTAAAACATATATAGAACCAAAGGGTGATATTGAATTAAATGTATAATAAAATATCCTTAACCATAATGAACACTCATCACATAAAACCTCAAAAAGAGTGTCTAAGACTTTGAACTTATGAGAAACCTTAAACTCATAAAACCATGATGGCTTCTATAACTTGTAAGTTATTATTACATGGAGACATATACGCTTCCAAAAGATACATCCTTTATTCCTTAAAAAAAATTTCCATTAGAATATTGGGTTCATCCCTACACTCATATAATATCAAATGTTATTTCAGTATTCAAAAATCCATATAGAGGTAGATAATAAATTATCAAAATCACATAAAACAAAAATAATATTTTTATAGGGATCATTAAAACAAAATCAAATATGTAATTTAAAATTATGGGGTGGAGAATTAGTGTTTCATATTTTTCATGATTTAATTCAACAGTTATGATTGCGTAAGATTTTTCGTTATCCTTTATATTAAAAGTTTGTTGTGGATTATTATCCTCATTAGCCCTTATATTAGGAATTAATTAACATAATTCCCATACTCTATACATTTGAAACACTGGAGTGTGGGTGGTGCATTCTAGAGAGGTTTCTATATATTCGAATCATTAGATAGATTTTACCCATAACATCAGAAATAAATTTCACTATGAAATTTCTTAACACACTTTATACATCTAGTAGTCCCCTTAAGAAAAATTTCTTCATGTTTCATTCTACAGTTCATGAAGGTATGAAATCTCATATTCTTTTCTCCATGGTTTTTTGAATTTTATTTGAATTGAATATTTCTTTTCTTATTAAACCCATGATATTGATGGTTAACTTCAATATCTATTTCCACATTAATAGAAAAATAAATATTTCTTTATATATATTGAAGTTCCTTATGTGTAACTCTATTATAAGACTTGGTTTTAATCCACCAAATAATTTATTATCCTTACTTTCATGTTGCATGATAATACCATAAAATTACCCTAAAAGTCTTGTAAAGGTTTCTTTATAGGTACCAATGGATTCATTATCCTTTTACTTTAACATAAGAATATACTTCTCCATTTTCATATGAATAAGATGAGGAAATTACTTATTTAAAACTATTCCCTTAAACTAGTCCCACTATATGTAGTCAATTTCTTCACATTTAGTTGTATTCTTTATAATATTCCACTATTGATCCAATTCTCCTAGCGAAAAATAGACAACCAAAATGAAATTGTTTGTATTCCTAACACCGGTGAATGGAAAATTTAGAACTCCAAGGTTTTCTAAAATATATATCTTTGAATAAATTTAATTATTTTAATATTTTGTGTTACACAAAAATATAGGTTTAACACGTGTTACACACAAAATTGATTATATCCTATGTTACATGCAACACTAAGTTTCAATGAAATGTGACATACAATTAAAAGAGTTTTATTTAACATGACAATTATAATAATGAAATTATAATGGAGGGTGTGAATATGAT
Organism: Viscum album; assembly: GCA_963277665.1. Taxonomy (NCBI): domain Eukaryota; kingdom Viridiplantae; phylum Streptophyta; class Magnoliopsida; order Santalales; family Viscaceae; genus Viscum; species Viscum album. The sequence goes on from OY728119.1 coordinate 1,406,601,978, forward strand.
TAAATAAAATTTTAAAATATATGGTTTATAAATGTATATATAATTTATTTATTGGTAATAAATTAATTATAAATAAAAATTAAAACCATTTAAAATAAAGGGAATCTTTATATGAAAAACTATTTTTATGCGCACAAACATTTTTATCTCAATAAAATGAATAAATTAATTTTATTGAATTATTATAATGAAATCTATATATTATATATTATTAAATTTTTTAACATTTATCTTATATGTTCACTAGACAAGAGATAAGAATAAATACAATTGTATACTTAAAAATCGAATTTGTTCTAAAAATTTTCTTTTCTCCTTTTGCACACTTATTCTAAAGATAAATTTATCAAATATTATAAAATTTATTTTAGAAAATGAAATTATTTTTTTTAATCATCATGTGAAAATAATCTTAGGATGAATTTTTGATAATTTTCTAAGTAAATAAATATTTTGATGAAAACTGAAAAAACTTGTTTTATTAATAATTGTTATTTCAAAAGAATTTTAAAAAATAAAAACAAAATTAAGATTATTTTAAATATAAAATTATTTAATTTATATACCTATTAATAAAATTTAAATAATTTAATCAATTTAATATTGAATTTTGGAATAAAATATTTTTAAAAGTTTGAACATTTTCACATTGGAAAACAACTTTATCATCACATATTTTGGGTTAATATACAATTATAAATTTCTAATTATATTAAAAGGATTTGGAAAAATTGATTCCACATTTGGATAAGATAAATTTATAATTTTCTAATATGGTTAAATTAATTTTTTACCATAAAGAATAGTTAAAATAATAAAAATTATTTACCACTATTAAGGTAAAAATGGGTTTACTAGGAGTTTAACTGAAACTTTTAGTGTAAAAAATGACTAAAAACATATCCAAAACCTATTTCATGGCTATATTTATACCTTATCTCTTCTCGGTTTTATAATGACCATTTTGGATCCTTTTTTCATATTAGAAATGTGGGTGTACCTTTTTCTTTTCAGAAATTACAAGTATGCCACTCACCTCACTTATAAAAGGCCACCCCTATCATCTCCTCTTAAAACATCCAAAAAATTTGGTTAGGCCAATAAATGACCAAATAAATTAATAAATTCCCTCATATCATCTTAGAAACCATATTTTGGTTATAAATCCAATCTAGTAAGTCTTTCGGTGCAAACCAAAAGAAGTTGTCCAAAAAAGTGGTAACATCCATAACAAAGAATTTTATTTTATTTCTTCTTATAACACCTTAAATTATTATAAAAAATGACTATATAATAACATAAATATCTGACATGTAATAAAATTTTATTATGTTAATGGTATAAATTAAATACCTCTTCTCTTCCATAAAATGGGTTATGAAATCATCATTCATGTGTACGGTATACTATCGCCTCACGAACCGATGTTATTCATTTTACAAAACAAAAATCTCATGGATGGATATAATTATGTATTTATTATTTATATATGATATTTATAATATTATTATTCTTTATGAATCATTATATAACACATTCATTCTTACCTTTAATTCTATGGGAATATGATAACATTTTTTGCATGTATGACAGATTATTGTCTTACGAAGTGATGTGATTTGTTCATTCATTACATTTAAGGTAATAAGGATGTTTTTAATTAAAATATTATATATATATGAAATAAATATTATTATTTAATGGTAATATATTATTTTTATTATGAAAATGGAAACAATGTTCATGAATATGCATGACCTACTATCTCCATGAACAATGTATTTCATTTTTTTATCTCTAACTTATATGGGTCACTATAAATACATATATACCTAATATATATTATATTTATATCATGTTAAAAATTCTATATATTATGTAACTTTAATAAAATTAACATTCTAAAAAATAAAAAATCCAAACAAACATGAAAATCGAATCAGTTATTGCTCGAAACATAACTTTAACCTTGAATTGTTAATAAATGGGTAATAAAATGTCATAATTAAATCATATATGGTATGATATATATAAATACGGTTCTATAATATATTTATAATATATTTTTATTTATTATATAGGAGGTCTCGTGTGTAGGAAAGAAGTTGATACTTATGGTAGAGGATTTCTAGTCTCTCCTTTATTTATAGAAGACATGAAAATTCACCACTCATTTATTTTTTGTGATATATATAATACATATTTGACATGTTATCTCATTAATAGCCTTATGTTAATGATATTTAAATTTTCATTTTATGTTATAATTTATTGGGGCTTATGATCTAAAATATTACTAAATCTATAATGTATCTTCTTCTCACTTTTACTTTCTATAAGACACAATTCATATTCACCACGTGTTTATTTTCAGTGGTTTATATACCACCCATGAGTTTATTTTGTATTTATTATCCTAAAAATTATTTGTATTTACATATCAATATGAGTATCTCTATTTCATTGGGTTTATATTACAAAAGATACAAAAGTTGTAGGGGTTTTATGATACAATCTCATTATTTATTAGGATTGTTTATGTTTATACTTCTTATGATGAAATATTAGGATCCATATCTTAGGAAAGTCATTAAATTTATTCTACTCTATTTCTGTCATGAGAATACTAGATTTCACTTCATTTTTCTTTCTTTATATACTCAATATTTTAAAATAATGTTTTTAAGAAAAATCGTCCTTATTTATATCTTCAGTCAAAAACCACTTTTCTCAAAACCAGGTTTTCTAAAATTGTTTTCAATTTTTTTTAAAATTATTAAAATTAATTATTAATGAATTTTTAATATAATTTTTAATTTTTTAGAATTTTTTTAAGGGAATATTTATGATGCTTTCCAAATAATATATGTTTGTATTTTAACAAAAATTTGAAGGGAAATTTTTTAATCCATTAGAAATGAGTAGAATTTGTCACTATTGTGACCATTATTTTATTTGAATCTACCTTTATAAGTTTTAAATTTTGTTTAAAAAAAGAATTATTTAAAAAAACACATTTCAAAAAAAAATCAAAACAAAAAGGATTATTTATTCATGAAATGTTTTGAATTATTTTTAAATATTCATTTATAAGTTTCTAATGATATTTTTAAAGAAAACAATTTTGAAATTATTTTATTTTTAAAAAAGTTTTTTTTCAAAGTAGAAATGGTATATTCCTCCATAAATGTTCCATGTTAACTTTTAATATAACATACCAATGTGGGTACCACTAAAATGGTTCCTTGAGCCAATGGATCACATGGAAACAAGCACGCCACCCTGTAAACTAGAGGATGCTGCCTTGAAACAATAGTCTAAGGCGGTATAGTGGGGAGACTATAACTTCATATCATAGAATCACAATGGTAATAACAAATAAATAGAAATAATGGAATCCTAGACAACTTGGAAATTGTAATAGTAATCAAAATACAAGGGAGATCCATATATAAAATGATTTCATGGCACGTTTATATAAAAAAGGGGATAAAATGGATACATTGGACAAACATATACAATATTCTAAACAAAAATAAAAAAGACAAAAATGCATTTCCACTTGTATCTCGAGAATACAATCAGTCCTCTACTCCCATGCTATATGAAATATGTAAAGAGATCAAGCATCTTTGATAAGGAGATTTCCCATATCCACACATACATTCATGAATTATACTTGGGAACTAAAGGTAGACCGAGTAGGGTGTGAGATAAAATCATTATTCCCCCACAAAAAATTCTAGAATAATTCAGTTAGTGTGTATATAATAAAAGTGTATGGGATAGTAAATAATAAACAATAATGGAAAAATAAACACTAGTCATCTCAGGTTCCTGTTGCACACCTAGCCGACATTGCCTACTTCGACATAGGCTGGAAATATGACTGACCAATCACCATATATATTTTAATAATACACACAAACATATAAATATAATATACATATATATAAAATATATATGTAAGGAAATATAGGATCATATAAATTAATACTAAGTGATAACTAGACTCTAGGTGTAAATCAAGAATCCATAATATATCTGATGAGATAATGGATCTCGTAAGGTTACATGCCTTGAATATTATATGAGGTAAATAATATATGCTCATCAATCGAGATGGTGGGGTGAGTCTTCATTCCCAAAAACCAATACAAATGAACATGGAATTTCATAACCATCACCTAAATAAATATAAATAGTGTGAGACATCATTTACATCACCCAATGTAAGGGATCACAAAACACCATGCTCAATGGAACCCTAAATAGTTGTTCACCAACCATGATCCATGCGTTAATCATAAAAATCATAGGTATTAACTATAAAGAAATTATTTACATTTTACCCAATACAACCAAGGACTCAACAATTTATATAAGTCACATTTATAAATATAAAACATCTGGCATGGACTTTCAACCCATATTCATTCATTTAAACCAAGTCATTTCATTTATCAAGAATGGAAAATCCATTTTAGAGTTATTCCAAACACATAGATGGTGTTTTTTTCATTTAAACATTTAACTAAAAAATGGAAAATAATTCCACTCACCCAAATGGGTTTTATCAAAGAAGTAAGAAACCTATAACCAATTAATATGGTTTTATGGTAGTTCTATAACATGACACCAATAAATTAAGAGGTAGAACACATTTTAAGAAAAGACATGGATATTTATAGCTTGTGGAACAACATAAAATAATATTAAAACACCTAAAATTTATAGAAAATTGCAATACCACCTACCTTATGTCTTTTGATGGAAAATTCTGTAATATAATCCTTTTATTTGAAGAAGAATATAAGAAAACACCAAAATAGACATATTTCCCAAAAATAGGGAAAATGATCTTGTACTAAAATAGCAAAAGTGATGGAAATATAAACTAATATAGTAAGAAATAAGATTAAATAGACTTTATTTTAAGATCTAAAACTTCCAACGATGGTGAGAATGATGTCTAAATGTTGGATTTATCAAAAACCATGAAAAGGAGGATGGAGAGGTCACATGAGAGGATGTGGGGTTTCTGTCAACTGGAGAGATAGGAGAAAAGAAGAATGAGGATTAAAAACATTTATGGTAAGATTCATAAATTCTACCTTAAAAATGGTTCACTTGATTTAATCACATGTTTGGCCAAACCTTGCAACAATTTTTCTCCCTCCAATGTTCAAGAACCCCACTTGAATGGGCTAGGCACACTGTTTGACTAATAGTTCCCAATCCGTGTGAAATCCATGAAAAATGTATCTATAAATTATATAAATAACCCATACGGGTTTGTGTAATGAATTATATGGTTTCATAAAAACCATGTTACTTTCAACTATTCCAAACATCCCTACATGGTTGAGTCACACAGTTAGCACTAACTGTGTGCTAACCATGTGGCTCAGTCTACCTGTCCAATTTCTAAAACTATGGGATCTAAACAAGCCCCAGAGTATCCCAAGACCTTCCTTAGTCCTTATTTAATGTTTACCAATATAAAACAAGAATCTTAAACCAAACAAACAATGGTCCATACATTCATGAAAAGATGGGTCATTATAACATCTCCTCTATAATGCAACTCATCCCCAAGTTGGCCTTTTGAGGGTAAAGAGGGATCTTCTGAGAAAATATCCTTCCACTAGAATTTTATATTAGATTCTTGCTCATATGTATCATCTTATAATTATATTTACTTCCATAAAACATATAATAAAGTAACATACCTACCTTAGTGAGTCTTCACACTCAAATTCGTGATAAGCACTGGGTACCCCTTAAAGGAAGTATCATAATCCAACTCAACCTCATCAGGATATAAAAAATTCTTTGAGAATGGATAATATTAGAGGAGATGAAACATGTGAAAAAAATCATCCATAAACTAGTATCCCTATGGAAGGTATATTTGGTAATCGCCTGGTTCGATTCTCTTTAAAACCTTAAAGAGTCCAACAAATCGAGGTGAAAATTTACCCTGCCTATTAATATGTTAATGGACCAAACTGGGTGAAAATAAAAATAAAAATCATTCCCCAAAGTCTAAATCAATAGTTCATTGAAAAAAGTCTGTATATGACTACTTCCTATACTAGAACATCAAAATTCTATTCCTGTACATTTGGTCTTTCTCTAAAGACTCCTGAACAAGACATAGACGAATAAAAGATACCTCCCCTACCTCTATCCAGCATAGATGTAGTTGGTAGGGCCTACCATATAAGGCCTTATAAGGATCTATATCTATGGTATCCTCAAAACTGTTATTTTAAAAGAAATCAACTAGGGGTATGAATTTCTCCCATGAAACCCCAAAGTCAAGGACACATCCACAAAGCATGTACTCAAACACCATAATAATATTCTCTTTATGTCCGTTAGTCTGAGGGTGATAGGTCATGCTCATAAGAACCTATGTACTAAAGGTGTTTTGAAACCCTTTACAAAATCGATACATGAAATGATTATCCCTATCAGATATGATAGATCAAGAATCTCCATGAATAAGTAATACCTCCTTGATGTAAATCATCCCTAGATCTTCTATTGAGAAGGTCTCTTGAACAAGTAAGAAATGCGAGACTTTAATCAACCAATCAATGACTACACAAACTATATCATTATTTGATGTGATCTAAGAAAAACTGTAATGAAGTCCATGGTGACATCATCCCATTTCCCCTCGAGAAAGGAAAATATATGTAAAATTCTCACAGGTCACTGATGTTCACCTTCACCTTCGGACACATGGAATAATGAATGAAAAATCTGGATACCTTTTATTTCATAGAAGGTCATCAATACTAGATACATAATTCTTGATTCATCTTTGTGATCACATGATGTGACACCCAAGCTAATTCATGGGATTCCTATATTATCTCCTCTCAGATTTATTTTGGATCCTAGACACTCCCATGTATGCACAAGATCTCATCCTTATCCACGACCAACCTTTGTGATGTATCCCCATCTGATATAATATTCCTTAGGACCAAGCCCTTATGATTTTAGAGTTTCCACATATTTACCCATTTTAGAAGGGTTGAGTTCACTACTATATTTGAGAGGAAAATTATTCCCTAATATTCATAAGCCTCAATATGAATCAATGAAATCAAACCCGTAAGCTTACATTCACCACTGGCCACTTGAAATGCCTGTGTCTAAGTAATGCAGCTCGAAGTTCCAGTGACAGAATTTCCTTCCTCAAGCTTACAGGTAAGATTGAAATCAAACTATTTCTGGTATTCAAACCATATACGCTACCTAATATTGAGATTACACTATATAAATATGTACATGAGGATTTTGTGATCAGTAAATACCACATATTTCTACTCAAGAAAATAATTCCTACAAAAACATAAATCATGAACAAAAACTATTATCTTGAGGCCGTGTATTTGGTAATTATAATGATGAAGCCTCAAATGATGAGACTAATATGCTACAACTCTCTCATCTTTAATCTAAACCGCCCCTACCTTTATACATAATGCTTTATAGTAAATTGTATAACTAGTTTATAGATCCAATAGAAAGTTATCACTAAATTCAATCCTCTATTAAATTCCTAGAAGAATGAATCACAAGCTTATGACCATATGAATTTCACACCCTTCTTTTTCAAGCTAGCAAGAGGCACTTCAAGGTGTGAGAAATCCTAAATAAAGTGTAAGTAATACCCTGTTATCCCCAAAACATATCATATATAAAATACATTATTGGGATTCTCTTAGGAAACTACAAGTCTCATTTTCTTTGGGTTTACTTATACTCTTGACTCTGAGATGATGTGACCCAGAAAGTGAACTTAGTTAATCATAAAGTGGAATTTGGTGAGATTATCATAAATCTAATTCTACCTCATTGTATTCATCCTAATCTCAAGATGGTGGGAATGGTCATTTTGAGTGTGTTAATACACTAAGATTTCATCCAAAAAGACTATCATGAATGGATCTAGATACCAGTGGAAAACCTGATTCATCATGTCTATAAAGACCACTGGAACATTTTTAATACCTAACGACATTACCAGGTATTTATAAATACCATACATGCATAAAAAATCTATAAAATATATGAATGAAGGACTGACATGCACCTTATGGAATCCCAACAAAAAATAAATCATTAAAAATAAATAATCTACTCATAGATGATCAAATATGTCATATATTTGATTTAGTGGATACTGGTTATTTAATGTGAACTAGTTCAATCATAGGTAATCAACACAAATCCTGAGGGTAATGTCTGTCTTCATGGGAAAAAGGACCGATGAACCCCCATGATGAGGTATTAGGTTAGATAAAACAATTAAACTCTAAGTATTTAAACTAATTATTCACCTTCAAATGTTTTTTAGGTTCCATAATATAAAGATTAATAAACACTAGTGTCTCTCTATGCACTACTGTAGTGGTGAATTATACCTCTCTCACTGTAGGTAGCCCAAAAAATTCAGCAGTTAAAACATCCATGAAACGATCCATCACATATTGGAAACTTGTGGTTCATAACCCCTAGTCATCCAAGAAAATACTATCCATCTGAGATATCACTCTACACAACCCTTGATGTTTTAGTGAAACTCGGGATGCATGGAAATCCCATTCTACCATGTGTATATTTCTACCATCCTATGGTTACGTGAACATCACCCTCTGGTAATAACTGTTAATATGGGATTGATAGGGAACTAACTAGTCAATCCTAACAATTACTTCCTACCTTTTCATGTAGAGGATGAAAATATTCCATGTGAAAAGATATCTATCTATATAAAAGGGTATCATCCTTACATCGGTGAACACTCTCTGGTTATATACCCAACGATGTATCAAGTCTCATCATGCCATAGAAGTATTTTATTTTGAGGTTGAGAATCTCAATAATTTTCCCATATATAGAAGATCATGATTCACTATTTCAAATAAATAATCCACTAAAGTATAGTCTAACAAAATAGTACCTAGAATAGTATAAATTCTGTTTCTTGGCTCTTTTGGAAAAGGATTCACTACATGTAATTACCCCGTATCATGACCTTGTGTCACAACCTAACTTTTTTGAGTAGGCCCACTTTTCTGGTGCTGTAAATCCTGGGTTTGATTCCCTCTGCCTCTACCACTAACTCAACTTGAGTGCTTAGGGTTATTTTAGCTTCCTTACTTGTGAGATACTATTGGTCCTTCTCCAAAGCGCGATGTCAGTGTAGACCATCTCTTACTAGGTACTAGTGGAAAATTCATACAGAAGTGTTGGATATGACACATCCTACCGCGACCTATGTACTCAAATGGATCTCACAAACACCAAGGTTTAATGTGTCTCAGCTCCCAACACTGGTGAAATATAGGGAAAAATTGGTACAAGCTTCCAGACTACAATTACCCCATATGAGAAACCTAGAAATGATACTTCCTTCCACTAGAAGAACCACTACTAGGTATGGGTGGTGAACCTCCCTGGATCACAACACAAGATTCCTTCAAATTCCACTCATTAAGTAGGGTCTAGTTGACTATATTATAAATAATAGTCTACTAAAATACATTACCCTATGGTTTAATGGTGTATACCATCCCATCCCTAATTCACCTCACAGTTATGAGATCATCACCAGATAGAGTAGGCGTGGATCACTAAGTCTTGATAAAATGGTTATAATATTCCTTTACTGACATGTATACCTACTATAAGTTCATAAAATATATAGTGTTCAACCCTCAATGTCCTTAGAAAGAAGTAATCATAGAAAACAATCTATAATTCCATTCATACCATATCTTGATGCCGGTCAACCTAGGTAATGAAATCCCACCATCGATTGGCAGAACTATGTATAATATAAGTAGCGAGCTGGACCCTCTCCTCTGAAGGAATCTTTAGATGCTTGAATATAGAAATCATGGACTCTGTCCATGACTCAAAATCATGGGGACCTCCCTCACCTGAGAAGGTGGGAGGATGTTTTTGAGGGAACTCCCAAATAAATTCTTCCATAGTTGAGGCAGATCAATGAACAACGTTCATGGAATACATCATTTGTAGAAAACCCTCTTGAAACTAGGCATCAGTTATCATGTTCAGAATAGCAGGTGATGCCTCAGGTAGAACTGTTGGAGATAATATTTATGTATTAGGGACCACCACCTCTAATTCATGTTCCGCACTGCCTTCCAAGCACCTAACTCGAGGATATCATTGTATAATGATTCTAAAATTCCAAAAGTTTTCTTTAAAAAGGAATTCAACATTTGAAAATATTACATTTGAAAAATTAGGATAAGTTCACAACATTAATATTGAAAAGATCACCCCTCTCTTGTTTCTCCAAAATCCGATTCATGGTGATAAAGAAAAATCCATAACAGGACATAAAAAATGTAAAAGAGACCCCAAATATCCCACTACTAAGGTCGGGGTTGGGTCTAGGTCTCGTGTCACTATAGAGGTTTTGATATATGGAGTTTCAATTGCATGGAATAGGGTAAAAAAACCTTTTACATTGCAATTAAAGTCCTCATTTTGTGGTAACCATTTTATTTAAAAGTTTTAATTTCATTTTATTTGATAATAATTATATATAAATATATATCCATGCCTAGTTAAATCTGTCACAATTTGCAATTTATAAAATCCATAATCTTATAAATTGTAATTGGAATATCATGTTACTACAACTTGGCCTATAAATATGGTATCAAGATGTAATAGGTCATAAGAAATGATTTTGTTACCTAGATTACCTTTATAAATTTATATAAGTAATTGCTTCATAAATTACAATTTGAATTAAAGTAACCAAATCAACTAATATTTCGACCCCTGAAACCAGAGTTTCATGGCTCAAACATGGAATAAATTGGTTAATTAAGGTGTCAGCATCAACATATGTGGGAAAACATCATTTTTATTGATTAAGGGACTCTAATTAATCTAATTATTTTATCCATAAAAGAAATTTTAGCACATTTACACATATAATAATCCAGGAACAAACTATATATAGTAGGAAATGCATGCATAAAATGAACATGGCTTGAAAAACTGAATAGAATATCAATCCTAAAATGCCTATAATGATCCATGAGGTGATTATTCCTTTATTTAATAAGAAATGGTAGAATTTAAATCCATAAGAGTAATATTATCAATAATAATAACATAATAAAACATGTGTATCACCCAGTGGTGAAATCAGTGAAACTCTATTAGCCACAATTCAAAACAACAGGTACCCATCTCAAGTAATTTGAGTTTCCCCTATATATTGCTTAGTTACTCCATGTCATAGGCTTATTACCAAATTCCATTATATCCTAGTCTGCGGTCTAATACCCAAATAGTAATATAGAAGGAACAAACAAGTCCATGATACCACTTTGAAACATCCCAACCTGGGTGCCACTAAAATGGTGCCCTAAGCTGATGGGTCACATTGCCTCAAGCACACCTGCAAGTACTACAGAGGCTACTAACTAGAAGAGTGGGACTAAGGTGGTATGGTGGGGATACTATAACCTGATATTAGAGTATCACATCGGTAATAATAAATAAATAGAAATAATGAATGAATATACAACCAATAAATTGTAATATTAATCAAAATCCAAGGTTTATTCATGTATAAAATCATGTCATGTCATGAAGATATAAAAATATGGGATTTAAGGGATATAGGGTAAATTCATATAAAACATGATAAAAAATAAAAAAAATTAAAAAAGGTAGCTTTACTATAATCAAAAGAATATTATTAATCTTCTAATCCCATGTTTCATTCTATAAGTAAATAGATCAAGTATCCATGCAGGGCTCTTTCCCTTATCCACACCTGTAGTCATGAAGTCTACTTGTGTACCAATGGAGACCCAACTAGAATGTGAGATAAACTCATTAGGGAACAAACAATTGTGTATATAATAATCTATTATTTGTGTTTTTCATAGTAATGAGCATGAAAATGAATAATAAACAATGCTGCAAAAATAAACACTTGTCATGTTAGGTTTCTATTAGACACCTAGATTACTTTACTTGCTTTGTCATAGGCTAAAAATATGTCTGATTAGTCACAATATATATATTAATCATATATATATATATATGAATTTATACATGTATACGCACTATATATGTATTGAAATATAAAAAATAATACATGGATTATAGGTTCTAGATGGACCTAGGGTGTAACTCAGGACTAACGAGCCAATGACTCTAGAAATGGTACAAGCCTAGAATCTCATATGAGAGAAAGATATCATGCTCATCCCTAGATATAGTGATGTGAGTTTTCATGACAAAAAAATGATACATAGGAACAAGGATCATCATACATATCACCCAAATAAATATAAACAGTGTGAGATGTCATGGCCATAACCTAATGTAAGGGAGCCTGAAATGCCATGCTCAATATAACCCTTAAATATTTTTTTTCTTACTAGTATCCATGTTATAAGAATAATAATTATGAGGTGTTACCTCTAAATAATTTATAAACATTTTATCCAGCCCAACCAAGGGTTCCACAATTCATATAAGTCACATTTATAAATATAAAACATGTGGTGTGGCCTTTCCACCCACTTTCATTTATTTAAGCTAATATATTTGATTTATTAAGTAAGGAAAATCTATTTTAGATTTAATCTAAACACTTTGATAGGGTTTTTTTCATTTAAATATTTAGCTCTTAAGTTCCATGGATTGAATAACAACTAGGGGGGTTTAATTAGTTGTTTTCTTTTTATAAGTTTCAAAACTTTTTGAAGCTTAACCCATGAAACCTTTTAATATTTATATCCTTATCAACCTTTAGTAAATACTCATGAATGAAAAGTTAGGAAATTAATAAAAGAACCCTATATTTACAAGTTTTGGCCTCAGTGTGAGAACCTACATCCTTTCCATATCCAATCCCTTAGGTCTATGTAAATTAACTATTATGAAGAATTAAATACAACTGATGCTAAATCCTGTTAGACATATTCTATCTCCCGATAAGAAATATTAGACTGATTCTTATTAGTTTAAAATGTTTTCTTATAAAATAATTGATCCAAAAAAATAATAAAGATTTTTTTAATTTCCCCCACTCTCAACATGCTGGATCTGATTTTTACAGAATAGTGATTCTGATTATCTCAGAATCGTGGTTCTGATTTTCTCAGAAGAGTGGTTCTAATTTTCTCAGAAAATTAGTTCTAATTTTCTCAAAATACTTTTTATTATTTTCTAATAATCTTGGTTTTTATTTTATTAGCATCTTGGTTTGATTTTATAAGAATTTTGGTTCTGATTTTCTCAGAATCATGGTTCTGATTTCCTCAGAAACTTAGTTATGATTTTCTCAGAATCCAAGTTTTGTTTTTCTCAGAATCTTGGTTCTGATTGGATCAAAATCGTGGTTCCTATTTTCTCAAAATCCTTGTTCTAATTTTCTCAGAATCTTGGTTCTAATTTTCTCAGAATAGTGGTTCTGATTCTCTCAAATACTTGGTTCTGATTTTCAGAATATGTTGGATCATTTTTTTCTCAAAATAATCTGAAAAAATCAAAATCTGATAGAATGATCGATATAGTTATTCTTAAATCATATGGTAACTTTAACTATTATTTCTCCAGTGCTCTACCTTTTTCCCATATGGAGAAATTTGAAAATAAAAAAATTATTTGGACAAGTATTTATGGGAAACATGAAAAATAAATACAAGAAACTTTGATAACTTTAACAATTTATTAAATCTCAAAAATCAAAAAATATATCACATTTAAAACTTCAACTTTGACTTCATAAAACCTCCTTATATTTTTTTGAGATTTATAAAAAAATTAATTTCATGTTTGACCACCTCAACTTCTGTAATTTTACTGTTGATTCAATATGATTTTTATATATAATGGATCATATTTTCTGATGATGTTGGATCCAGTTTTTAGAACAATAAGCTGGATCTAATTTTCTGAAGATGTTAGATCTGATTTTCAGAACAATAATGTTGGATTCGATTTTCTAAAGATGTTGGATCTGATTTTCAAAATAGTAAGATGGATCAGTTTTTATGAAGATGTTGGATCCAATTTTTAATACAATAATCTAGATCTGATTTTCTATAGTTGTTGGATCGGATTTTTAAAAAAATAACGTTGGATCTAATTTTTTGAAGTTATTAGATCTGATTTTTTGAATCTTTTTAGTGATTTTGATTTCTTCAAACCTCTCCACCATTTATTAAAAAATTTTAATCATGAAAGTTTTCATGATTTTTGAGAATTTATTTATCATCAAAGAATCATATGATTTAGTTTAGAAATTATTAAAACATTATAACTCCTAAATTCACTTTCTTCAACAAACCTCTTCAATAAAAAAATAAAGTCATTAGCCAACAACTTATGTCGTAACAATCTTATTTATTCTTAACTAAGCAACTTAATTCTTCCTAGATAACAAAAAAATTCTTCAAAAAAATGTAGTTGTCAAAAAATAAAAAAACTTTGTTAAAAAAGTTTATCAAAAATTTACTTCAATCTACCCCTTTGGATTTGTTGAAAATCATGAAACAAAACTTTTACAACTCTCAGAAATTTTTACAACTAATATTTGGTAAACAACTCAAGTTTTTTTTTAACTTTTATCAAAACATATACTTTCTCAAAAGAGAGTGTATTGAAACTACACTACTAGATAAAGTGATATTTTTTAAGGAATTCCATCCCTCAGTGGTAATTTTTTTTGCAGGCATGTAATGATAACTCCCCCTCACTTTGCTTTTTTCTATCTCAGTATTATCTTTTATTTTATCACTTTTATTTTTCTCTCAATATTATTTTTTCCTTTATCAGTTTTAATTTTCTCTCCCCCATTATATGATAACCACATATACATATTCATAAAATAAAGCTAAGTAAAAATTTCTTACAAATTAAAAAGTTGTTACATACTCCCTCCCTTTGTTAACATAATCTAAAGCAAGATCGGTTTACTTCATTAAGAGTTTTAGGAAGTCATTAGAGGAGGATGAATATGAAGTTTCATCCTCAATTACACAATCATTTCTTTTGGCATTACTTTTTTAAATATATCAACAATATGATACTTTGTTGAAATGTATTCTAGCCAAATATCTCCAGAAGAAACTTTCTCTTTTATAAAGTGAAACTTTATATCAATGTGATTTGATATTGAATGTTGGACACGATTCTTAGAAAGGTAAATTGAAATATAATTATAAAAAAGTATCTTCAATGGTTTATAAACTATTAATTTCGAATATTCTATCTAAACATTCATCCACAACATTTGAGTACAAGCCTGTGTAGTTGAAACATATTTAGATTCTGTTGTGCTCAAATTTATTGAGCTTTGTTTCTTACTATACAAACTTATAAAACATTCACATAAGAAAAATTTTCTTTCTGAAATGGATTATCTATTATTATAAAGTCAAATAAGGAAAATAATTCCACATATCCAAAGGTGTAGTATTCAAAACATAAGAAACCTCTAATCATTTAATAGGTGTCTATGAGAGTGTTATTACATGGTAGCAATAATTTAAGAGGTAAAACTAATTTTAAGGAATCATGTCAAAATTTATGACATGTGACACCTCAAAAAATAATATAAAAATACATAAAAATTTATGTAAAATTGAAATACCACCATCCTTAGGTTTTTGGACGACCACTCATCCAGTATCGACCTTTAATTCGAAGGATAATGGAATAAATTCCAAAAAAAAATTCCATAAAAATAGTAAAAATGATCTTACAAAAAAATATCACAAGATATGGGAAGATTAAATAAGAAGTAAAGTAATTGTAATATATATCTTACCCTTTCAGGTCCAATTATTTTAACAATAGTGAAAATGGAGTTTAGATGTAGGAGTTATCAACGATATTAGCAAAGAAGGAGGGAGAGCCCATGGGAGAGGAATTGGGGTTTCTATCCACTGGAAAGAAATGATAAATGAGGGGTGAGTATCCAAAAAATTTTGGGGGAAAATTCATAAATTCCACCATAAAAAATTGTTTGCATGATTTGGACACATGGTTATCCAAACCGTGTGAAAACCATGCTCCCTTCACTATCTAAGAACCCCACTCACATGGGCTAGGCACATGGGTGGACTACATATGTTAAATATGTGAAAAATGACTTGGTTAAAACCTCTCTAGAACTCACCTAAGATTGAAACTAGGCTCGTATGGTTGTAGAAAAATCTTTCTCCCTCCAGATATGAACAAGTACCCTATACGGTTGAGTTGCACAGTTATCACTGACCATGCGCTAATTGTGTAGCTCAGTCTACCTCTCTAATTTCTTGAACTCTAGGATCTTAAAAATCCTCGAATTCTCTAGAGACCATCCTTAGTCCCAAGGAAAGATTTTTCAAAATAAAAAAAGGAATTAAAACCAAAGAAACAATGATATATACCTTTACGAAAATCCTGGTCCTTACATTAAATATCATTTTAAATATAATAAAACATCTTTTGATGTTATTTATTATTTTTTGGGGATAATATTTAATGGTACCATACTTATTCTATATTTGTATGGTTAATTATTTTTTTGATGAAAATTTTATGAAATCCATTTTTTCTTGGTTTATTATATGATGAATGAAGAAATGTTTATAAAACTTGTTTTCATTACATGGGTTATGATGTGTTGATATGAAGAATTTTTTATGATATTGTGGAACACATAATTATTTTTTTCATTATGTGATGGGTTGGACCAATATATACCTACAATTTATTGGGTAGAGATTTATATTTAATGAGATAAAAAGGGGAAACAAGTTGATAGACTTGATCCAATATGGAAAATACGTGCATCTTGATCTACTGTGGGAAAGGGGTGTGTCCTGATCCAAAATGTGAAACATGTGATAAGTCCCAATACAATATGATGATGTTATTGTAATTTAACCTTTTAATGTGGATTTTGTTTCTATATTTTTTATTATTCCACAATTTTATAAAATTAGATTTTGGTTAATGACTAATTTATGATGATTTCTCACACTTATTGGCCATGTTTTTTGAAATGATAAATATTTATAACATGAATCATAATTATTATCTAAGATAGGTTGGTTATTATCATCCTATGTTATGTTCATGATCACATACCCTTATTATTTTCTCATTATTTCATATTATCATAGATTTATATCTCTTATGTTTACCCTTATTGTGCATTTGAGATCAAAATTTCTTATGTTTATTTCCATAGGTTGTGAGTAAAGTTTTAGGTAGGGTATGGCTAAGAGGATTAATATTTGAGAAGATATTTTTGGGAGATTTTTAAGTTCCTTCATGAAATAAAAATATGATGTTCCTAGTCTCTAAATTCACTAAAATATTATGGTCCTTAGATGTGTGTCTATGAAAAGTATTGAATATTCATCTAAAAAGATTTGATATTTATATATAAAATCCTAAGTTTCTATAGTTGGTAATAGAGGATAGGTTTATTCAATATTTTAAGATTAATGTTAGAAAAAATTAGTGATATCCCTAATGATATTCCTAAGTATATGTCTAGGAATATGTCTTGGGATATCTCTAAGGATTATTCTAAGGATAATTATATATATAGGAAAGTATTTGGAATTTTGGTGAAGGATAGAGAAAGGGGATTACAAGTAATTTCATCTCTCTAAAGAAAATAAAAAATGGATTTGGATCTAGAAAAAAGGTACCCAGAGATAATATCTCTGAAAAGTATGTATTGATTTAGACTCGATTGTCCCCTAGTACACGAAAACAGTCCCCACTACACACATGGTTTGACACTCTAAGTGGTGATGCTTTGGAAAATCACAAAATATTTATGAACCATTATGAAAAATTTAAATAATGGCAACTAATGACCTAGTTAAAGCATAATATGTCATAGGTTGAAAGTAAGGTTTTATTATTTAGACATCCTATTAATTATTTTTCATTATTATTGCAATTTCCATTATAATTAGTGTTTCTCAAGCTATTCATTATAGTTTTATTCAAGGGATAGAACCGAGAGGAACCATGTTACTGCTAAGTATAATGGATAATGAAACAATTTTACTCATAATAAACCAAATGATAAGGAAGATAAAATGTAAAATATTGTTGTTATTCTCATACAAACTTTTCAAGATTTGATTCATGACGAACTTAAAAATGATAAACAGGGTAACAATGTTGTGTTGAGTCCTTCATGAGGAAAATTACAACATCATTTAGTTGTTTTATTGATCCACTGGTTTCATAGAAATGGATAGGTACCAATGAAAATTTATTTTTCATTATTCAGTGTTCTTATCATGGAAAATTAATGTTTTGTTATTTATCATATGGAAGGTGAAGAAGATCAGTGGTGGACTCTTATTAATAACAAGAGGAAACAATAAGAAATTAAATCCATGTAATTGGAAGAGTTTAATGGGACATTTCTTAGTAAGTAATTCCTGTGTAATCTATGGAAAATGAAATATAATAAAATCATTAAGTTTAATAAAAATTATGATGAATCTATTACTACCTATGGATATAATTTTACAAGACTCGCAAGGTATGATACTAGTTTAATCATAATCTCTGAAAGAAAAATTTATCAAATATTTTGTGTTATAAAACAAATTATTCAAAAGACCTTGGATATATTAGACTTCATTAGCTATGAAGAAGTAATTTGATGTACACTGAATATAGAAATGTAAATTGGATATTTCTACCAACCCTATGGTTTTGTTATGAAAAGTAAGACATAGTCACATGAAAACTCAAATGGTTGAAATAAATTCCATCCATATTCATACAAAAAATGTGTGAAGAAGATTCAAGGAAATTTTTTAATGGAAATTGCAGGTCATTTAAATGTGTAAAGGTGATTCAAAAGCTAATGAATATCAAAATATGATTAAGGGACAGGTTAATGAAATGGAGGTGAAGAGGAAATCAACTAATAAAACAACTACACTCTAGTGTTTCAAGTTTAAGGAGTTTGGTAATTATGTGAATCAATGCCCAAATCCAAGGGATAATGTAGATGATAAGTCACAATAACCTATAAAGAAAATAGAAAAAGGAAAATATTATACAATCAAAATGGATGAAGTGAATCATAATAATTATTTTGCACTTATCCTCCCCTCCATTAATGGAAAATTTTATGTATTAAATTGTATGAAGGAGACCTCCAAAAATATGATTGATCATCCTTTAGTGAATTTTTTTATAATTATCTCCCTCTACATACATTTTGGAATAATCTTTTATTCTACTATTATAAGGATGAACCTAATATTCCAATGAAACTATTTTTTGTATAAGATAAGAGCTTATATAATTAATAAAGGGTGAATTAACTTTTTTAAGTGTATGTATATCCATGTAAGATTAACTTAAGAGTTATGGATTCCATCAGGAGTTTATTATTTTAAGGTTTATCATAATTTCAAAGTCATTGAGACCCCTTTTGTGTTTTTATGTGATGTGAGTTTATCAAGATTAAGGATATTTTAAGGGAAATTTACTTAAATAAAAAACTTTGGGTTTTTATATGTTTTAGTGACAAAGTTATTTAATGAGGCATTCCTTTACACTTTTTGGATAAATTAATAATGTTACTAGTAACATTTTGGGATTATCTTATATTTGATGTTGAGGTAATTTTGGGTTATGGCCGATCACCTTATGAAGTAAGAACACTTTGTTTCTATGAGACAAGATTTATCTCCAAATATCCTTGCTAGAATATATATTAAAGAAGTTGTAAGGTTGAATAGAGTACCACATTTAATTGTATATAATTAGGATATGAAGTTTACCTATTATTTCTATCGAAGTCTTTAGAAATCTCTTGATACTCAGTTGAGTTTCTATATTGCGTATCATCCTCATAAAGTTGTTTATTCCAAGATAAAAAATCAAAACCTATAGGATATAATAAGATATTGTTCTATGTATTTAAAAGGTGTTTGGGATAACAAAATTACACTAGTTTATTTTTCATTTCAATAATATCTTTAACTCGAGTATTCATATTGATCCTTATGATGCCCTTTATGAAAAAAGTGTAGAACCCCATCATAATGGAATAAAGTTACAGAAAGAAATCTATTGGGACCTATGTATGATAATGAGATGGTATAGAATGTTAGATCCATTTAGAAACACATAAGGATATCACAATGTCAATAGAAATGTTATGTTAATAATCATTGATGTGATTTAGAATTTGATGTTTGTGAGAAGTTATTTCTATGAATTTATCTATAGAAGAAATAAGTGAAAACTAATCTTAAGGAATATTGATCCCTTTGGAATACTTGATCATATCAAGATATTAGCTTATAGTTTGGTTATTCCATAGAACCTCTCTCGGGTTCATGATGTGTTCCATGTACCTCTCTAGAGGAATTAAATTCATAATCCTCAAAATGTGACGAACACAGAGTTTTTACTATTTTATCATGATATTTTATATAATAAATAATTATATGAGATAGTGGGTCATACAAATAAATTACAACAAAATAATAATAACCACCTAGTAAATGTTTTTTGATGAAACCAATAGCTTGAGGAATCTATGTGAGAACCTAAGGATGCAATGAGGAAGAATTATCCTTCTTTATTAGTACCAAACTCAAGAATTTTGAGAGGAGAATTCTTTTTGTAGGGGGTAGAATGTAACACTTAGAGATATTGTGACATATATATTTTTGAAATAAATTTAATCTATTTGATATTTAGTATTACATTAAACACTTATTTTATCTTTAATGACATGAAAAACTAATTTTAACTATAATTACATGCAACACTATGTTTTTCATTAGTTGCATACAACACTGAGTTTAAAGGAAATGTAACATACATTTAAAATATTATTATTTGATATGATAGTTATCACCAAGACATTATAATTGCAAGTATGAATAGGATTAATTAAATTATGAAAATATATGTTTTACATGTATATATATATATAATGAATTCATTTGTAACCAATTAATTAGAAATGAAAATATAAACCATTTAAAAAAATGAAATCTTTTTCAGAAAAAATATTTTCATGCGTACAAACATGATTTATCACAATAAATTAAATAAAAAATCCTAGTAAATGATTTTAATGAAAATTTTAAATTAATTATTATATAAAAATTTAAACATTTATCTTATGTTTTTACTATAAAAAAGATAATAATAAATCCAATTTGATGCTTAAAAACCAATTTATTTCTACAAATAAGTTTTTCTGCATTTTGCGCACTTATTCTAAAATTAAAATTTTCCAATTTTAAAAAATTTATTTGAAAAAACTAGATTTATTTTTTAAATCATAATTTTAAAATTTTGTTATGGTTAAGTTTTTATAATTTTTTAATAAGATACAATTTTTATGGAATAGTGAAAACTATTTGTTTTATTAATAATTTTCATTTCCTTTAAAGAATTTTAAAAAATAAAAATTGTATTAATATTATTTTAAATGTAAAATTATTGAATTATATATCTATTAATCTAATTAAGTTTTTTGGAATCAATTTCATAATGAATTTTTATATTTAAACTTTTTTAAACTTTTGAACATTTTCTCTTTGAAAAACTGCTTTCTCATCGCTTCGATGGTGTTGATTTTAAATTATATTTTTCCACTTATATGAGTGGAATTAGAAAAAATAGATTCCTTATTTTGACTCTAAAACATTTAAACTATATAATAAGGTTAACTTAATTATTTACCATAATGAATTGTAAAAATATTAAAAATTATTTATCATAGATAAGGTTAAATGGATTTAACGGGGGTTGAACAATAAAATAAAGGTTAAAATGTTGGTGTTGATTCCCTAGAACCAACTTATGCATTCTTTATGATGAATTATATTTATAGTTTTGAAAATTAATAAACTTATTATCACATCATGATTGTTCTTTTGCGTAACATAATATGTGATAATGTCATAAGAATAGATGTCATACTAAAAGGTCATAACCGTTCCCCACTATGATGAGAACCCAGAAGTGATATGAAATTATTCATAAATATATGTTCTATAGATAGATGATATAATTTTATAAATACAAATTATAGAGGATATCAGGGGTGGAGACTCATAAAAATTTGAGGAATCTTCTCATGGGGTATTCACTTTGCAATACCCAGTAGGATATTATGATAATGAGACTTGCAAGTAAGAAATCAACATTTATATGTGTCATTGGAAATTCTTATCCGAGGACATGTGTATTGATCCTTAGACTTAAATATTTTTATTAATTATTGTTATGAGTCACATATTGTGATGTATTGATGAACAATGTGGAAACAAATGTCTGTGGCGAGGTAGCATATATTGGGGGCGTCACGATTAATAATACAGTAATGAATAATGCGCTGAAGAATTTTCACCTTAATTTCTTTCACGGAAGTTGATATCTTAGGACCTTTTATGGAAATTATAAAGTCTAAATAAATATAAGTCCATGGTATTCTATACTCAAGTTCAACTTTTATTAATTCAAAGAGAGAGACATCGACCACAAATGTTGATGGCATTGTCATGCAACCTGCTTGACTATAAATATCATGATGAAGGGATTGTATTACATCAAAAGCTACTGTATGAGGTATTATGTCGTTGTAGCATTATATTCTTTCTTTATGAGTGACTTTTCATGTTTCTAGATTCTAACCTTGTGCTTTAGGCTGCATTTCCTAATTCCATAATGAAATTTTCCTTCAAGGTCACACAATAAGTGTATCCATAATCTCAGTTAAATAATAATAATAATATTTAGTATTTAATAAGTTGAATAAATATTATTCATGCTTGTGGTTTAATAATTATTCTTGTTTACTTGATCACATGTATTCCATCACCAGTTATTCAAGAGAATATAATGTGAGAAAAATATTTAATAAATATTTAATTGCAATTTAGTGAATGTAATATTTATTTATTTATTGGAGAATAATAGAATGATATTAATTTAATAAAAAAATAGTAATTATTCAAGGCCTGATAAATGTTATGAACAATGGACTATGTTTAATGGACCGGTGATAAATAATATATATTGAATATTATTTGATTAAATATTATTTAATTTAATTCACAAGTTAAGCGCATGTCAAGAAATAATAATAATAATAATATTTGAAATGGGGATTCATAGGGATTAAATAAATAATAAATGACCCTTGTGAAATTATTTATTTCTAACCCTAGCGATATATAAACCCAATTATATTATTTTCTCAATGAGCCAATTCATTTGTTTGGTTATGCACAACAAATTTGGAGAATCCTATCAAGCCCTTGTGAATCCCCTTATCCAAGAATGGTCCCAAGAACATAGAGCAATATTACTCCACCTACCACTCTCAAGTCAAGAGATATCTATGAGAAGGATTTGGAAGTGGTTATAGAGAAGATCAAAGGCATATAACACAGGTGATAGGATCTTCCATGCTAACACCCATAGATTCCTATAGTGACGTTTAGAGATTTTCCAACATGTGTGGGTCACCACTAGAGGGAATATGCTTTGATTCCTACCAACACAATGACCCTACAATGTAGATCTATTTTGAGATCCATCAATGAAGAATGAATTCCAACAAGGTAATTATTTAATTGATTAAATTAATTATAAATAATATGTGATTATCCTCTATCTGGTTTCAATGATTTATCCCTTTTATATTTTATTTTATTTAATTCCATTGAACATGAGATTTAATGTTGTGTAAATATCGTATTTATCATCGATCATGACAAAAATCAAAGTTGGGAATGACCCATTGCACACATACACTATCCCCATAACCTAAAAGTGGTATCAAGGAAGCCAAATAATTATTTATAATTATTTAACGATCGTTGATTGATTAAAAAATTTGGGATTTAGTTTTCAATTCGATTTTAATCATTCTGTTAACCTGAATTGTGAGATATGTTTATTCATCCTTTGTTTCTCGTAGTTCTAATCAACATGATTAATTTTTTGAATGAAATAAAATTGAAGAACTCATTTTGATGTCCCAATGGTTCTAGTTGGATAATATAGGGGTACATGCCATGTAACCAGATTTACATGTAGTTTACTTGTTTTCAAAGCATCAGGAATTAATTTGGAAATTAAGTCAAACTGTTTACATTGATGACATGTGGTGTATTTATTTCTTACACCATGTGTTGACTAGACTAGGGTGGTGAAAAATCATCTAGATTACAAGCCTTGTAGCCCATATACACAGTGTGTAGTTTTTTTGAGTCACAAATGGGCTATGTATTATCACCATACACAACCTATCTGACTGGTGACCGTGTAAATCGGAGACCACACATTATATAATCACTTGTAAATGCTGTGTACTCTAATTTTCCAAGGAACTATTTACACATTTATTCCCTAGGTGAGTAACTCATATAAATGGTGAGACATGTACCCATCATGTAGCTCGCCTGTACATGTCGTGTACTTATACCAAATTATGAAAATTTAAAATTTATTTATTATACTATGTAAACATTATCAACATGTTACTGCGTGTGTTCATTAAGTAGACATGACTCACTATGTGACATGTTTTAATATATATATATATATAATTAATATTTTCATAAAGTTCATATCATTATATCATGTATGATTCATATTACATTTGTTACTCTACATGTATTAAAGCATGAAATGTTATAGAATAATCATGTAATTTGTGTAATAATTAAGTTGATAATACACATCATGAATATACATGATATGTTATATAAGATATTTGTCTAAAAGGATAAACTGTATATGAGTACAATACATGTTGGGTAGATTTGGATGGGTATTCACCATGTTTCCTCCAAGGAAAATTTATGTACACATTTAATTTTAAATAAATTTATTTAATTTATTTAAAATTATTATGGATGAAAATATCAAGGAAATTTAGATGAGAATTATGATAAAAGTGTTTATTAATTAAATTATATAATTAATTAATTTGATCATGATTTATCTTAAATATGAATGATATAGAATTTAATGGCCGTTGTATTAAATGTGTAATTCATTTAATGGACGTGGATTATCATGAGCATATACCAGGACTTCGTATGTGATCATTTTAATTTAATTTATTATTATATTAAATTGTTGGTCTACATGCCTTATCTCCTCTTATTATGTAAGTACCTACATGCCCAAGGTTTCGTTTTTGCAGACACTTTTCCCTCATTTGTGTGTGAGTAAAATCATATGTAATGCATGGAGCACCCAAGATAGTGTAGGAAGTTCAATTTTGGTGCTGAGGTGAAACTAATCTAAGAGAGATACATAAGTGGATAGGTGAAAAGTTTTAACATGAAGCTTAATTAGTTAAAGGTGTTTTCCCCTAGTTCAATGAAATTAACAAGAATATAAGATAGAACTAAAATAAATTGGATTATGTGTAAATATTATCTAAGACATGGTTAATCACTTAAGTAAATCTACTTAATACTAAAAAAATGTGATAAACATGATAATTCCAAATTATTCATAAACAATAAAATCCCTTAATTATATTTATTAAGTCGGTATATACTTCCACTAATTCATTTAAAATCAGACCATACTTCAAAGTACATTGCAATTCAAAGTTGGGGAAATTTCAATTATTAGGGAATTCTAACTTGAAGTTTTGGGTTGACTTAATTTAGTTCACATCAAGGGTTGAATTCCAAAGTAAGACTTTGTGTAACTAAGAGGCAAAGGTTGAGGAAATAAAATTTAAGGATTTCATGATTGGGAAGTCTACTCAATAGGTCAAGTAACTATGATTTAATGCAGTTGGGATTTTAAATGCCTACCTAAAACCGTACACATTACTTGACCAACCAATGTTGGGGTAATAAGAAGGGGAATATAGATCATTTCTTCTAGAATGGACAAACAAAAGGATATTTTGAAGACAATGGTGAGGGCTATTGGGATTCGATAAAATAGTGGTTGACTAATAAATATAATATTTATTTATTTATTTGTATAAATTTTATTAGATAATGTACTAAAATTATTCACACATTATTTGTAGAAACATCATTAAAATGGATTCAAACATATCACTACGATCCATACTTGAGAGAAATAACCTTATCACTAGAACAATTTTTCAAGAGTGTCAAAGGTACTTACGCATTATCCTTCTACATGAAATAAAATTTTATATACGGAAGAACCTATTCATAATTAGTCTAGAAGTGAGGCAAGTGATGAATAGTCACCTCTCTATGAGAAACATCTAAACGATGCTACAAATGTTTAGTGTTTTATGATATCATCCATGACCAATGATATTTGAATCATTATAAGGACATTGATTCATATATCATGATATATCACCTTCAGGATCTCTATTAAGAGAAGGAGAGACAATAGAGGTATGAGATATCGAATGATTGGTTTGCAACTAATCTTGGAGAGTATTCTCAAAATCAACCTCATATAGTAAAGTCTATTGGATACATTTAATGCTTATACATCTTATGGATTAAATTCCTAGATAAGTTTCATAAAAACATCATGAATTCACCACAACCCAGACCTTCTTTAGTTTTATTTTTATTTAAAACATGTGAAATAATGATAAGATTCTTTATGAAATTCATAATTTGATTTGTAAAATGGATAAAGACATGGGTACTAATAAACCTTCGGTCCTTAGGGTGAAAAAGAAAAAGATGAACAAGAAATAGGGGCCCAAGACTCATAAAAAGTCGAAAGCTTCTGAACATCACCCTTCTAAGAAGAGGGAGATCCAAAGGCAGGGAAAGGAAAATGAGGCAATATGTTTTTCATGCGTAAAACTATGACACAGGAAGAGGAACTTCACCCAGTAGAAAAGGGAAGATAAATTTTTGTTTGTTATCAATTGTAATATTTTAATATCTACACATTCACTTTTAGATACATCATGTGGGTCTCACATATATTTCCAAATGCATGAACCAAGTAGATTTTGAAAGATTGTTAGAGGATAGGTGGATATGAGAGCTGCTAATGGTGAGAGGCATGATGCCCTAACCATTACTGACTACCACCTTTAATTTAAAATATGAATGATTTTGGTGTTAAAATATTTTTAGTATGTACCAATGGTTATCGAGAACATAATTTCTATATCATTCCGGGATATAGATGGTTTTATTTTCAAGTTTGGAAAATGTTTTTTATTTTATAAGGAAAAATTATGTTATGGTATGACACATTTAAATAATGGCCTCTATATATGAAATTATGAAAACCAAGTATTTTAAATTGATAAGGAATCATGTTCACATGAATCATATAACACCCACCAATGGAATAAATATCTAGGTCTTGTAAATGAGATGCATTTGAAAAATATATATCAAGATGTTTATTTAGACTCGTTTGAGCTAAAACCACTTGAAATATATTCTGATTATTTACAAGGAAAAAATGAACAAACCTCCATTCGGTGAACAAGGTGAAAGGGTCATAGATCTTCTAGGATTGGTACACACTAATGTGTGTGGAAAATTTCTAGTAGAACCTAGAGGTAGATATTATTACATCATAACTTTTACTGATGAATTGAGTAGATTTGGATATATCTAATTTATGAGGTACAAGTTTGAGTCCTTTAATAAATTCCAGGAATTCAAGAATGAAGTATAGAATAAATATTGAATAAATATAAAAATTATTTGATCAGATTGAGGTGGTGAATATATTAAACAAGAGTTCATAGACTTTCTACAAGATTTTGAGATTCTATGTCAACTCACTCCACCATACACACCACAATGGAATGGTGTTAATGAAAGAAGGAACTGGACCATATTATACATAGTAAGGTTGATGACGAGTCATATAGTTATTGTGATATCCTTTTGGGGATATGCATTACAAAATGTGGAATACACATTAAACTGAGTTGCAATTAATGTGGAAAATGGAATTCCCTTAAAGTTATGAAGTTGAGAGAAACTCATTTTATCACATACATATATATGGGGTTGTGAGGAATTTGTTAAGGCACTATCAGGATACAAACTAGAACCTTGGGGCACAAAGCTTATATTTATATGGTATCCTAAGGAAAAAAGGGATACCACCTATACAAATACCTAGACAAAAAAGTGACTATCACTAGACATTCCATTTTTCTTGAGAGGGAGAAAATCCCCAAAATGGATAGTGGGATAAAGAATTAATTCAATAACAATGATGGTAAAGATACACAAGAGTTAGTACATGAACATATTACACATTCACCCCTGTAAAAAGTAGTTCTTGAAAAACAAGTACTACGTATGAGCACAAAAAAGGTAAGATAACTAGAGAGATGTGGTTTTCTAGTCATCAAATATGGTGAATCATTATTGGTTGAAAATTATGAACCTCCTTCATATAAATAATATGTATAGAGATAATAAGATTCAATATGGAATAAAACCATAAATTATAAATCTAATTCCATGTATTAGAACCAAGTTTCGCTTCTGGTCGATGCGCCAGTTGATGTAAAGCCTATTTGGTAAAAATGGGTATTTAAGAGAAAGCAAGAAATGAAAGGTAAATTAAATACCCATAAAGAAAGGATATTGGCTAAAGGGTTTAAAAAACATCAAGGAATTTACTATAAGGAAACATTTTCACTAGTTTCCATGTTAAAATTAATCAGAATTATTATTACTATAATAGATTACAGTAACTATGAGATTTGAAAGATGGATGTAAAAACTATATTACTTAATTGGAATCTTCAGGAATATATTTTTATGACATAATAAAAAAGGTTTGTGACTCCATGTGATACCAAAATAACTTTAAAGTTATATAGATCCATTTATCAATTGAATAAAGAATCGAGTTCATGGAACATTCAATTCGATGAATCTATAAAATAATTTTGTTTCATTAATAATGACTGTGATTCATGTGTTTATATGAGGTTCAGTGGGAATGAGGTAATTATATTAGTAGTATATGTTGATGAAATATTACTAATTGGAAATGACATACTGAACTTACATCTTGTTAATAAATGGTTAAACAAATGTTTCTCCCTGAAGTACTTAGGTGAAACAACACATATTATAGGGATCAATATCATCTGTGATTGATCTAAGAGGATACATGAACTAATTCAAAGAACATATATTGACTAGATACTAAGGATATTTAGTATGGAACAATCCAAGAATGGATTGGTTCTAGTTCCACATGGTTTACATCTTTCTAAGATAATGTATCCTCAGGCACAATAAGAGAAAGAAAGAATGAGTAAGATTCCATATGCTTCTATGATATGATTATTCATGTATGTAATTTTATGCACTAGAATTCATATTCCCTATGAATTGAGTATTGTAGTCCGATATCAAGTAGATCTCAGAGAACAACACCATTTTTATATAAAGTCTATCCTTAAGTATCTGAGAAGAACTAAGGATATGTTTCTAGAACATGGTGGAGATGATGATTTGTTCATTAGGGCTTATACTGATTCTATTTTTCTGAAAAATAAATATGATCTGAAGTCTTGGTTAGGATATTTTTTCTGTATAAAAAGAGGATTTGTGAGATGGAAAAGTTAAAAGCAGCCAGTTTTCGTTGATTCTACAGCATAGTCTGATTATATAGTGGCTTCTGATGTATCCATGAAATCTGTTTGGATATGGAACATTATCCAGCAGATTTATGTGGTACGCATAAGTGAATAACCTATCACATTGTAGTGTGATAATACTACATCGGTGGCTCTTACAAAAGAACTAAGGTTACACCAATATACAACAAATACACTCTTTAAGTATCACCTCTTGAGGTATTTTTATCAAAGGGTTAAATTTTAAGTAAGAATATAATCCATAGAAGAGAACATGGTGGAACCCTTGACTAAAGTACTATCTCAGAAGAAGCATGAGTATCAAGTGAGATCTAGCGGATTGAATCTTGTTAGTAGTTGGATCTAGTAAAAGTGTGTTTTGGTTGGATTTGGTGACCTAGAACCAACTTTGATATATGTTACGATAACCTATATTCATAGATTTTAATATTAATAAATTTATTATCACATCTTGATTATTCTTTTTCATAACATTGTATGTGATAATTTCTTAAGAGTAGTTATCACACTGAAAGGTCATATCATTTCCCCACTATGATGAGAACCCAGAATGTCAACACCACTATTCTTAAATATATGTTCTATAACTAGATGATATCATTTGAGGGAAAAAATGATACAATCTATTAGGGGTAGAGACTCATAGGACTTTGAGGTATCTTCTCATGGAGTACACCCTTGGTAATATCAAGTAAGATATTATTATACAGAGACCTTCTAGTAGGAAATTCAAATGTATATGTGTCATTAGATATTCCTATCTGTGGACATGTATATTAATCCTTAGACCTTATGATTATTATTAATGATTATTATGAGTTTCATACTTTGATTTATTGATAAAATCCATGACAAAATATGTTTATGGTGAGGTAGGATATGTTGAGTGCGTTACGAGTAATATTGAATTAATGAATAATGAGAGAAAGGATTTTTCCCTTCTTTTCTTTAATGGAAGTTGATATATTATTCCCTTTTATGGAAATTATATAGCCTAAATAAATCCATATCCATGGCTTTCTATAGGTAAGTTCAATTTCTAGGAAGTCAATGAAAGAGACATCAAGAACATAGGTTGATGGCACTGGCCTAAAACATACTTGATTAGAAATATCATGATAAAGAGATTATATTACACAGAAAGGTTTCCGTATGAGGTATTATGTATTTTCATCATTAACTTATTTCTATATGGGTGCCTTGACGTGTTTATTTATGCTAACCTTCGACTTTAGGATGCTTCTCTTAATGCCACTAAGAAAGAGGCCTACAGGGTCACACACTATGTGTATCCTGAATCTTAGTTAAATAATAATAATATTATTTAATATCTAACAATTGGAATAAATATTATTCCACCATTTTGTTTAATAATTATTCGTGTTTAGTTGATCACATGTATTATGTCACCAGTTATTCGAGAGAATATAATGCGATCACAATATTTAATAAAAATTTATTTGATATTTAGTGAATATAATATTTATTTATTTATAGATGAATAATGTAGTGATATTTATTTAATAAATAAATAGTCATTATTCAAGCCATGATAAATGTTATGGAGGAATGAAGGCCAGAATTTAACGGTCTAGTGAGAAATAATTAAAAATAAATATTATTTGATTAAATAATATTTAATTTAATTCACAAGTTGAGTGATTATTAAGAAATAATAATAATATTATTATTATTTGACATGGGGTTTCTTAAAAATTAAATAAATAATAAATGGCACATGTGCAATTATTTATTTCTAACCCTAGTGATATATAAACCCAATTATATTATTTTCTTAATGAGATAATTAAATTTTTTTGGTTGTGCACAAGAAATTGGATAATCCTATTAATCCCTTAAGATATCCCTTCTCCAAGAAAACTCCCAATAATAGAGTGTGATATTCCTCCACCTCCAACTCTCAATTAAAGAGACATCAAGGATAATTCTTTGGAAGCAGTTCTTGAGGAAATAAAAGGTGGAAGATGCAATCAATAGGATCTGCTGTGATAACACATGAAGATTCTTATGGTGATGTTCAAAGATTTTTGGAACACGTGTGAATCACCTCTAGAGGAAATCTTATTTGATTCCTACAAACGAAATGACTGTAGAACATATATATGTAGTTATATCTATAAATGAGGAAATAATTACAATAAGGTATTTCTTTAATTAATTAAATTAATTATAAATAATATATGTTGAACCTCTAACTAGTTCTGGTGTTCTATCCCTTTTCTATTTTATTTGATTTAATTCGATAGATCATGATGTTATTCATTGTGTAAATCTCCGATTGATCATCGATCATGGAAAAAAGAAAAGTTGGGAATGACCCATCACACTCTCCCACTACACCCAAAACCTACATACAAATGAAAAAAACATATCCAAAACCAATTTTCAGGACATATTTTGACTTTATCAATTCTTTTATCACTAATAGACAATTTTGGATCTTTGTGGAATGTGAAAAATGCTGGTACAACATTCTCTTTTCAAAAATTACAAGTGTGCCACTAACCTCACTTATAAAAGGGAACCCCCTCTCCTCTCCTCTGTACACTTAAGGATTTTTTTTCATACAATACCTAAAAAATCACTTCCTTACTTACCTATTCTCATTATATAATCCTTATTTTATTCATAAATCCAACAATGAAATCCTTTTGTAAAAACTAAAACATGTTTTTAAAGAAGAGGTAACATCCCCAACCAAGGGTTTTATTTTATTTATTCCTCCACCTAATTCAATTTCTATTAAAACATTATTTTATAATAACCTCATTATATTCCATATATTTTGTCGTTATTATGTAAATGTAATAACTTTAACACTTCTCCTATTCCATCAAATTTATTATGAAATCATCATTCATGTGTACTGAAAACTACCACCTCACATACCGATGTTATTATTTTTCCATAACCATCTATCATGGATGGATATAATGATGGATATATTGTTTATATAAGACTTTAGTTATATTATTATATCTTAATAACCATTATATTACATTTTAATTATTACCTTATATTCTGTGATAATACGATAATATTGTTCTTGTGTACAGAAAACTACCACATTACGAAGCAATGTGATTTGTTCATGATTTTAATGGAAGTTAATAAGGATGTTTTTAGTGAAAATATGCGATATATATGACATAAAAATGATTCTATAATGGTAATATATTATTTAATTTCCTTCATTTATTGGCTTCAAGAAAATGGAAACAACTTTCATGTGTATATATGATATACTGGCTCGATGAATGATGTATTTCATTTCTAACACTATCTTTTATAGATCATTATAAATACATATATAATAAATATATATGATATATATATCATGGTTAAAATTCTATATATTATTTAAACGAGATAAAGGTTAGAGGAGCAAGAATAAAAAATCAAAATATACATGACAAACAAATTAGTTATTGCCAGAAACATGACTTTAACATGGAGTTGTTAATAACATTTTAATAAATGTTCAAAAGTAAATGAAATATGGTATGATATATATATGTATGGTTATATAATATATGTATAGTAAACATATATTTATTATAAATATGTTTTTAATGTGTATGATTAAAGTCAATACTTATAGTAGGGGATTTCTAGTCTCTCTTTTATTTTTGGGAGATATATGAAAATTCTTCACTCATTTAGTTTTTGTGGTATATATACTACCCCATAGACATGTTATATCATTAATAACCTTATTTTAATTATATTTGATGTTTTATTTGATGTTTTTATTAATTGGGGATTATGATCTAAAATATTACTAAAGTAGTACAATATTTCTCAACTAACTTTTATTTTATGTGAGACACATGACAAATTCACAACATGTTTTGATTATGTGGTTTATATAATGACAATGAATTTATTTTATGATGCTTCTCTTGAAAATTATTTTAATTTACATATCCATTTTAGGAACAATATTTCATGGGGTTAATGGTACAAAAGTGACCAAAGTGGTAAGGATTTTAAGATACGATCTCATCATTAATTGGGATTTTTTATGTTTATGTTTCCGAGGATGAGATATTATGATCTATCTTTCAAAAAACTCATGATTTTTTTCTTATCTATTTATAAAATAAGAATTATTATTTTCCCTTTATTTTTATATCTTTATCTACTTAGTAGTTTAAAAGAATGTTTTTATGAAAAATCATCTTTATTTCTCTATTTGATTAAAACCCCCCTTTTCCCAAAACCATATGCTGTAAAAAAAATTTAACATTATTCAACTGATTTATTAAATAAATTTTTACCCATGTTTGACTTATATAAAAAATAATTTTAAATTAATCTTCAATATGTTTTACAAAAAATTCCTATTTGGATTTTACTGAAAATGGGAAATAAATATTTGTTTAAATGTGTTCGGAATAAATGTAATTTCACATCATCATGAATATTAATTTCCTCTAATATTATTTGATATGTTTTAAAGTTTATTTTCAACGAAATGGATATAAAAAAATATGATTTAAAAATCACTTTTCAAATAATAAGTTATATTTTCTTCATGAATTGTTTTAAAAGATTTTTAAATATTCCTTTATAGGTTTATAAGTTTATTTTAAACGAAATCAATTTTGAAAATGTCTTATTTTTTAAAAATTGTTTTTCAAAGTAGAAAGGCTATATTCACAAAGAAATGATCTAATTGATCTTTCAAAAATAATCTTCCATCTAAGATGATATTTTTATGTTACTTATGATTTAATAGGGATAATATTGAATGATACCATCCTTATCATTTTATTGTATGGTTAATGATTACAATGATGGAATTTTTATAAAATACATTTATTTTTCAGGGGTTATGATATGGTGAATTGGTTAAATATTTATGAAATTTGTCTTATTTTAATAGGTTTTGATGTGATGAAATTATGAATGATTAATGATATTGTGGCACACATATGGTTTTTTCATTATGAGATGGGTGGGACCTATATCTCACTCTAATGTTTTGTTAAAGATTTATATCTCATGTGATAAAAGGGAAACAAGTCTATGGGCATTATCAACTATAGGAAACAGGTACATCTTGGTCCACTATGGGAAATAGGTGCATCCCGATCCCCAATGAGATACATGTGATAATTCCTAATCCACTATATTGATGGTCTTAGTAGTTAAACATGACATATAAAATGTTTTTTCTATATTTATAATGGTTCCACACTTTTTAGGAAATGAGATTATGGTTAATGATTAACTTATGATGATTTTCTACTCTTATGGGCTATGTTTTTTGAAATTATAAATTAATATGCTAAGACTCATGTTTATGATATTTGGAATGTTAGGTATTAATTTCCTAAGTTATATTCTTGATCACATACCCCTATTATTATATTATTATTTGATATCTCCTATGACTCATGTTTATGGTATTTGACAGGTTGGGTACGATATTTGACCAGTTGGATATTGATATCTCATATGTTTACCCTTATCATTTCGTCCCACCCTTTATTTTATTTCCTTTCCCAGGTTATGAAGAAAGGTCTAGGTAGGGTATTCTTAATATGATTACAATTTGATAATATCTTTGTGATAGATGTTGAAGATCTTTCATGAAATAAGAATATTTTGTTTTTAGTGTCCAAATATACTAAACTATTATGGTCATTGGGCATGTTTTTATAAAGTGTATTGAATATTAAACTAAAAATATGTTATATTTATGTATAAAAGATAATGTTTATAAAAAAATATATTTTTAGTGGTACTAATCCATTTATTAACAACTAATGGGTTTCTAGAACCACTAAATGAGGGTGTATATTGCCTCATGAAGGACTTAATAGAACATTGTTACATCGTTTTCTCATTTAGAAGTTCAGTATGATTTATATCTTAAGAAAGCTGTGTGATCATAGTAATGATATTTTTAGTTCTAGATCACTCAATATTATGTTAATCTGGATGAAAATCATTTTTTTATCCATCACATTTAGTACTAACATGGTTACTTTTGGTTCAAAGCATTAACTATAATTAAAAATCATAGCGTAAGAAATATTAATCATAATAATGAAAAATAATTTTTTGGTTGTCATAATAATGACACCTTCTTTTAAATTTATGAACCATTAGGTTTATCTTAGGTTATTCATGGTCATTGTCTACTCAAATAATTAATGATGGTTTGTAAAGTTTTTATGAATTTATAAATTATATCCTCTAGGAGCGTCTAATGAGGTGCATGGTAAGGCTCAATGTTGTGTACAAGATAATGCTCGTGTCAAGACTAACATGCCTTTTTCAGAGTTATTACCCCAAGGTACATATGTTTTAGAACCATTTACATTTTTAGTATTAGGACAGGGATATTATTTCCTAGAAACAACTCGCTATATCCTTCACCAATATTCCAATATATTTTCATATACTTATAATTATCCTTAGTCATATACCTTAGGATCACACTAAATTTTTCTCATTCTATTTTTTAAAGTTTATTTATCCCTTTATTGGATACCAACTATAAAAACCAAAATATAAAATAATGAAATATTATATATTAATATAACAATATTCAAGATATAACATAATTTTCCACACCAAATTTTTTTAGGTCTACTACCATTGGAAATAAGCATACATAAATAAATAGTTTACAAGTGAGATATATCAACTCCCACTATATTCTTAATAACTAGAACCATTCTTAACATATCTTAAACAATACCATTTATTATAACTTGGGAAAAGAAAACATAATAAACAGTGACATCATATTATTATTAAGGTTAAACAAGGAAGATAACAAAACAACTTGAGAAAAAGCATTTGAGAATATGAGAATATTATTTGAAAAAAATACCATGCATGTCAAAGATTTTAAACTCGAGTCATGGAATAAATATTGGTAGTTAATAAGAAATTAATTATAATGAAATCAAATAACATGATCCATTAAAATAAAACATTGGAATACGATATATATTTGTTGCATACACATAAGCTTATAACATTGTAAACATGTATAAATAAAAACAGGTTCACTCATTTCATTAAGGACATGAAATCATGACCTCACATAATCCTATGGACATGAAATAAGGTCCATGAATAAACTTATGAACATGAAATCAATTTTAAACATAACATGTTATTACCAAATTAATTGGAGGGAGATATAGGTCTCATCAATCCTCAGTTATAATGTGACCACTATACTTTTTAAAACATGGCCATCATCCATGGTTATAATGTGACCACCATCCATGGTTATAATGTAACCACCATAAATGGATATAACATAATCACCATCATATAATTAATACCATTTATATTCATTTAAAAATATCATAAAACATACATCTTATCATAACCAATGAAAATAATAGGGTATCATAAATATTTCACAATAGTATAACTCCTGAAAAAAGAACGAGTTTCATAAAAATATTTTCACCATAATCATATAAAATCCAATGGAATAAAAGATGGTATCATTGGATAATATTATAAGTAAAAATTATGTAACTTAAAAGGATTTCATCTTAGATGAAAAATGATTTTGAAACATCAATTGAAACATTTCTTAAAGAAAATAATCTTTCTTTCAAAATCACTTTTTAAAACTAAAAATTAATAAAAAATTTGTGAAATTAATTTATTTTGAAATAAACATTGAAATATATAAATTAATATTGAAAAAATTTATTTGTAATTATTGTGGAAAATTCCATTCATTTCGAACACGTTAAAACAAATATTCCTTTCACATTTTCGATAAAATCCAAACATGAATTGTTTAAAAAATGACATGAAGATTCCTTAAAAAAAAATTAAAAATCAAATAATAGTTAAAAATGTATTTAAAAAATCTTATAGCAACATTAAAAAAAATTAAAACATTTTTAGAAAAGATGTATAATGAAGGAAGAGGGTTTTCGACTGAAGAGTGAAATAAAGTCGATTTTCTTTAAAAATATTCATTTTGAATATTGAGTATATAAAGAGAGTAAAATGAAGTGAAAAAACATAATATAAATAAATAACCGTAATATAATAAAATTAATTAATTTATTTATAAATATATCATATCATTTAATCATCAAAAGCACAATCATAAAAAATCCTGATAAATAATTACATTGTAACATCAAACCCTTACCAATTTGGTAACTTTGGAATTGTAAGACCCTTTAATGGATAAAATAAAAAGAAACCTTAAAAATAATTAATATAATGATATTTATAATATAAAATTTCAAAGGCGTAGTATATAAACATCATAAAATATGATAGGTGCATAACACAACATATGTCTCAATGAAGGAAAATTGAGACAAAAATTACTTACCTTAAGTATCGACTTCATTCATTCGGATTCAAACCTAATGTATAATAAAAATATGTTTATTATTAATTTTTTAAGGAACCAAAAACATATTTATCATAACATATATTACATAATTATGAAATTTCATTTCTCTTTTATTAATAATTCATTTTTAAATCATTCTTTGGGTAATACCTACTTCATTTTTTCATGTTTTTTTGGTTTTGTATCATCAGTACTGTAATTTTGATCATGATTAAATAATATATATAATTAGAAACATGATATAAATATCA
This sequence comes from Viscum album, assembly GCA_963277665.1. Taxonomy (NCBI): domain Eukaryota; kingdom Viridiplantae; phylum Streptophyta; class Magnoliopsida; order Santalales; family Viscaceae; genus Viscum; species Viscum album. The sequence goes on from OY728119.1 coordinate 1,406,640,286, forward strand.
CATATGTTCACTATATAATTATTTATAGTAATCCATAAATGTTAGAGATAAAAAATGAATTATACCGTTCATGGAGACGGTAGGTCGTGCATATGCAGGAATATTGTTTCCATTTTATCAAAGGATGAAAAGAATGAAATGTAAATAAAATATTACATTTAAATAATATTTTTTTATTTCATATATATCATCTATATTAATTACATTTACCATTATTAAATTCCATGAAAGCATTAGTGAAAAACAAATCACAAGGCTTCATGATGTGGTAGTCCTCCGTACACATGAACTATGTTATCATATCCCCCACATAATGGAAAGTAATAAGGTATGTGTGATATCATAAATCCATAAGTATACTTATTTTATAAATATAAAATATAATAATTTAATATATACTTATTTCTAACCAAGTAAAATATTAATGAAAAAACACATCACATCGATTTGTGGGGTGGTAGTCCTCTATAAAAAAAAGTGACTTTATTGTTGTCCAACGGGTCAAGAGACAAGAAGGTTGATGTGTTATTATAATTATAGAGGTATAATAATATAATAAATATCATATATAGAAATTTAATTCAAAATTATATCAAGCCCTAGGGGTGGTGATGGAAAACAAATAACATCAGTTCATGTGGAGGAAGTTCACTATACACATGATCGACAATTCCGTTTCCCATTTCATGGAAGAGGAGATGTAATTTAATAATATTTTAATGAGGTTGAGGAAGAAATAAAACAAAAATAATTGTTACATTTTTTACCTCTTCTTTGGATAACCACTTTTGTTTTATATCTTAAGTATTATTAGCAGGGGATTCTAATCATACCAAGAGAATATGGGAGGAGTAGAGGTAAGTAGAGAAGATATTTTTAAAAAAATTGGCCAATCCAAATGGATTTCAAAGTGTGTATAGAAGATAAGAGTGTGTGGACTTTTATAATTGGGGGGAGAGGACACACATGGATTTTTTGAAAAGAATAAAGTGGTACCATGTTTTTTACATTCCAAGATGTACAAAAATAGATAATTCAGAAACTTTTTATGTAATAATGACAAAATATGGCCATTAAATAGTTTTGGACATGTATTTAGGTCATTTTACCACTTATCTTTTTAGTTTAACCCTTAATAAACCTGTTTTTACTTTATCCGTGGTAATTAATTTTTATTGTTTTTAGTATTCATTTTGACCCCAAATTAAGTTGAAATTATTATATAATATTAATTTTTATAATTAAAAATATGGATTTTTTTAAAATTCCATTCACATAATTCATAAAATATATTTTAAAATTAAACCCACGGACATGGTGAAATAACGGTTTTCCAAATAGATAAATTTCAAGAGTTTAAAAACTTTTTATATAAATGTTCAATATTAAACTAATTAAAATAAAATATACATATTCATTTTAACAAAATTTAGAGAATTTTATTTTTTAAACAAATTTAAATCAAAATTAATCCTCATAAATTGTTTAAATGAAATAGAATATTTCAATAAAAACTAGTATTTTCACTATTCATTTAAAAATAATATATTTAGAAAAATAAAAAAGATTAACCATATGATAAATTTGAAATATTGATTCAAAAAGTGAAGTTAATTTTTTCAAATAAATTTTATGTAATTTTCAAAAACTAATTTTATTATTTTTTTCCAAAAAATAAATACAAATGTTTTAAAAAACAATTGTAGTATGTGAATAATTTACTAAATATTTCTTACTGATATTGTAAGATATTTCTGAAGATATTTAACCTTAAAAATGGGATACAAGAATAAAACTATAGTGAAACTTATAATTACTAGAAATCATGGATTTTGTTGTTTTTTATAAGTGCTTAGGCATCCAAAATATGTTATATGGATCCGTCCCCTCCCATCTTGGATAATGATATACACAAATGGTGCAGCCTTTGGAGATCCAAGAATTTAAGGATATAATGGTTGCTTAAAAAATTATCAAGGATTTGTTAATGTTTTTTAATAATTTTGTTGGATGTTTTAAGTCCTTTTAAGTGGATATAGTGGTGGTTATTGATGTATTTTATTATTATAAACATCAATATTGAAGAAATCTCTAGATTGAATGCGACTCAATGTGGATAGTAATTATTCTTATAAGAAAAAATCCATGGTTCGCTATAATATATATAGGGAATTGTATGTTGCATTATCATATCTAAAATTTATTCAATAGACTATTTATCATACATATAGAAAATCCAATTCAGTGGAGGGTGAACTTTCAGAAAAGGTGGTAGAGGACCGATACTCTATTTGGTAAATTAGTATCTATGATACATTTCTTCATTTCCATTTATATGATGTGATTTTAGAATTTACATGTGACCTTTTCCAATATTTCTTCCTCTTATTTTCCTTTTTTAATTAAATTTACAGGAATGATCCTTTCAGTTCATTTCCCAAACCTTCTTATAAATTACTTAAAATTAAGGTCTTTTCATTAATATGATTTATTTATATAAAACCATTATAATTAATTTTTCAATTTTTCTTATTAATATTAATTCAACATATTTTAACTACTAGGTAATAGTGGTTGTGTTTAAATAAAAATATTAATAAGTTTTCAAGGTTCTTTAAAATTAAATAATTTATATAATATTCCCATCATCACCATATGGGTGGAACTATATTAAGGTAAACACTAAGTTCCTTCTTCTCACATGAATCAGTTCTATGAAGAAGAGGAATCACAAGAGTGATTAATGAATTGATAAACATGCCTTCTCTATTATGTATGAACCATATATAATTAGATTCATTCATTATGTAATTATATATCTTTTAACCCATGATAATAATCCAAATACCCGACGTATGATCTTGATCTATAAATATGTTCTCTCTCAAACCCTTTTTGATTTAATGTTAAGGATATATCAGACACCCCTTACATCATGGTTCACTTAATATATGATATAAAATGTCCCATTGTATATAATAACTATGTGTGTATTTATTTATATCCTCATGAGATAAATTTTTATTTATGGATCTCTTATCCCATGCATGTCCATAGATTCTATTTAAACAAAAACTTCATCCTTGTATTTAGACACCCCTATTTTCATCGATTTACCCCTAGTGGTTCTACACTGAGTCAAAGCCATAATATTTTGTTCATGGTGAAGATATGTTCAATGATCTCCCATTACATTCCTCATTGTATGAACTTAAATAGCATGGAAACAATGTCTCCATCACCTGATATTAAATAGAATGACATCTGATATACCCTATATGACCATAAACTAATTAGAGTTCTATAATTCAATAGACTAATTTTATAAATGAGAGCTAGATATATGTAAGGGTTCCATATGTCGAGTGATTATATAAGATATTCTTCATGATAAAATACCATTATGGATACCATTTCATTCACTCATGTGTGATCCTAATGACTTACTATTTATCTCTTATTTTTCACATCGACCATGACACATGTGATCTTAGAGGTCTTGGTAGATAACTCATATTGGTTAATTATATATAATATATATATATATATATGAATGTAGGGAAAACATTTATTGTCAAATTATAATGAAATTAGAGATATAGAATCCACCATACAAGACATCACAAACCACATGAGGTAGTTTTTCAATGACTCCCTTTCCATTATACAAGACCTAGATCCATGAATGGACTTTTTTGGGTGTATTGATATACCATTAAATAAAATTTCCCCATATAAAACTATGTATGGAATGATTATTACTCTTATAGGATATGTAGTGATTCCTGGATCCTTTATCCAAGGCCTATCTTCAAATATAATTGAAAAATAATACTCCTTTTCTCCATAATGTTTAGGTATCCCCATGAACATTGATCTTTGGCAATGACCCTGTGTCAAGGTTGATCTTGATTCTTTCTCCATACAAATATATTTTATCTATTTAGAGGCTTCAAAATAACTTTTTGTGTATTGGTTATTATTTGATCAAGATACATATTAGTACCTGGGTATCTAATTCTAGGCTCGACTGTAAATTCTATCTTCCAAATTCTCATATCCTACGTACGAGTTATATCTATGTTTGTGTATTTGATAACATGGATCTACATAAAATACCTAGAAAAATACCCCCTTAGTATTATTCATTGTAATTAGGTATATCACCATTTTTTTTCACATTTCACAAAACCCTATGACACTAAAAAAACCCACACATCCATTTTCTTTTATGAGTTATATAAATCAATGTAATTTATTTACAAAAAATATGTATGTATTGATTAAAACCATTTACTGACACATAATGACACCTATAAACATTATATTAAGCCTATCTAAAACTTAAAAATATTCTTTCACATGTCCCAGTAATTTTTTTGGTGTTTTTACACCTTGTTTGACATTTTGGGCCAAGTTTTCATGTTTGTATAATAGGATAACCAAAGAAAAGGCTCCCATAATATGGTTAGTCACCAAAAGCATATGATAAAGAAAAATATTCTCCCCATATTCATATTTTTCATCCTAGTTACTAGATATCATGGACCTCAAACAAATATGAGGATGTAATTTCTACACAAGATTAAGAACTATATAATGTTTGGTATATTTATATTCATTCAACATGTTGTTATAAATTATGGTGTGAGTCCTTATCACATGTAATTTTACTTCAGTATATTCAAGACCTCATCATATAAAATTTAACCACATGATATATGGTCTATCCTTCATGACCATTAATCTATTTAGATTAGTTTATTTTACATAACCAATTTTTATTACATAAGAGTCAAATCCATCTATGAGGAAAATAGTTTTTAGCCCCATATCTTTAACCCCATGGATATAAGATAATGTCCCACTTCTTTTTTTGACAAAAATCCATTTCCATATCATAATTTCTCCAACGGACCTCGAAAAAAAGGAGGCTATTTTATTTTGTGCAAGAGCTAGATCCGTGTGAGGGTGGGCTACATAATTAAAAACTATGTGTTTCCTGATTCTTTTTATTTCAAGATACATATTTAATCCTAGGCCATATATCATTGACTCATCCATAGACAATAACCCTTACTCATTCCTTTCCAAATGACCATAATAACCTAACTATGGTGAACTTGGGTCTTGAATAACTCCATCACTATTTCTGAACATCCCTTCCTAGAAGTGACACTTTGTATCTTTGTTTTCTTGTTTTACCAAAAACATTTCACTGTTATCATTAATCAGAATATCTAGTTTCAAAGGAAACCAATGTTTGGATATACATACATTCCCCAATATGGATATTAATATACACCCCTAATATATAATACAATTCATATGTATATGTTTGTCCTATGGAAAATGTCCTTTTATCTCCATATGCTCTCAAAAAAAATTATAATAAAACATATCATTTGAATATTATGAGTGGTCCTCCTCATCATAGGTGTCCCATATAATCATTCTTGATCAAAAAAACCTTGATTTGTGATTTATATAATCATAATTTCCTTTTAAAAATGTTTTAGGGTATTCATGGAAATGAAAACCCAACTAGGTCCTTGTGTCACATTTTAACCATAAAATATTTTTCCAAGAATCATGTTCTTTTTTATATTCACTCTCTTTGAGATTTCTTGTACTATAGTTGAGAACTTATTCACATCATGTTTTTCATGGACCTTTCTAGGATTACTACCTCAACCATTTGGTCCACACATTTTTTACTTAATTTATGTGCACCCATCTTCAAGATAATCTATGTAGAAAATGAAAAAATCATTTAAATGAGATATATCTAAATCCTTGCTTCATCAACTATCTTTCTTATTGGTCAAATATGTATGACCTTAAACCCATCTCTTGTTGTTAAAAGATATACAACCTAAAATTATAACCCTTATTCCTCTAAGATACAAAACACAAAACTATAGGTGAAAAAGATATACATATTTCATGGTTTAAAACACATAAAGGGAATACTGATAAGAATTCAAACCTCTACTCACTAACAAAGTTTCTGGCATATGAGAAATTTACAGAAAAAAAAACGAATAAATCAAAAATATGGTGGGTCCCACCATTTAGCCGTAGAAAAATCCAAGCCATACTCATTTGACCCACTGGTCCAACAAAATTTTAGTGATGAAATATAATATATAATCATCCTGATTATGTTTTCCCTATATGGTGGTGGAACCTATAGGGAACCAAAACCCTCCTTTATTACTTCTTTCTGATCAAGATACATGATTTTATAATTGTTTGAATCCCTACAAACCTTTCATGGATATTAGTAACATATGTATCCTACCCCAAGGGAAACCACTATTTGAAAATGATTGCATGCCCCCAATATGGATCTTCATATGTTCCCCCGATATGGACCATCAATCAAAGTCAAATGCATCTTAAGGGATGGATCCTCTATTCTTTGTACACCTATACACCATTATAGTGGAACCCCTATTTCAAATGTGGTTAGAGATCATCCCTAATATTTGTGTCCCAAATCATCACATATAAGCCAAAAGGAATGGAATCACCAGGTTAAAAACCCATAAAGAGTGGGTTTGTAGAAATTTTGAGTCTACACTCACTGGGCACACCACATGAATAATTTTTAGAAAACATAATTTCTTAAAATAAAAAAGGCATGAAAATTGTTAGACAAAACCCCAGAGAGGGTAGCCTAAAGAAAAATCCATGTTCCTACCCACTATGTTTTCATAATATGGTGTTTATGAAAAATTTATCATAAAAAAATAGACTCAAAGCTTGTATAGTCTATAATATTTCCCACTCAAAATTCAAGATATACTCAATATACCCCTTCACCTAATTTTTTTAAGTATTTATCTATTTCTCAAGTTACTATATCCCCTTTTGAAAATTTGAATCCTAATTTTGATTTTCCTTTTGAGATCCTTATCACATAATGTTAAATAATTCATCTAAATAGGCCATCTGTAGTGTTATACTGATGATTTTCAAGCCTATACCCTTTTGTGAGACATTCCTAAGAGTAAATATCATCGAATTATGTGTTTAAGAACCATAATTGAGTTTTATATTCTATTTTTGGGTATATTCATGTTATCTTGTTGTTATCCTTTATTTTTTTTGTAGGCCAACATAAAGTGAAAAATAAATTTGAACAACAATAAAATAAATTAGATAACTAATACAGATAAAAAAGTTTCTTAATTATCTAAAAGGATTAACTTCCATAATTTGAGTACTTTTCCATGATTATAACAAAAAGGGTAAGAGAATGACATAAAAAATAATATACATATTAAAAAATACTCTTAATTATTTTCTTGAATTAGTTGACTTTTATCATTGAGTTCAGCCATCATAACAGTTTTAACCTTTAATTGAGGAGGTGGCTCCTTGGATTTAATGGTATAATCCTTCATAGAATTGTCTAATTACTCAATTAGTCATTTATTCCTCTCATTGTCTTTATTTATGGTGGAAATATTTTTATTAAGACTAAAAAAACTCAGTTAAGTTGTTTAGTTGAATCTCTTTCTTCCATAATTTTTCATTTCTCTATTAATGGATTTTTTTTTCATTTTGAGAGGGTATATTGATTGCATCATCCTTGAGGTTTATAGGGTATGTTAATGACTCTATTATAGATACATTTAAAACTAATTCATATTCACACTCTTATTTTTTTGAATTATATCATTCATTAAATTGTCAATCACTAGAGTATCAAACTCATTATTCCATATAGTTTTGATCATGTGATGAGATTTGGGTAGATTATATATAAATTAACTTAGAGGAGTATAAGATTTGAGATTATGGATACTCTTCCACATGGACTTATGGGTGATTGGTTGATAATTAAGCACCTCCTGATCAGACTCTTAATCACTCAGTGATGGTGGAATGCATTCTGGAATCGAATCAACTAATGGTGGTCTAGTATCAATATTCATTGGTATAACTACCATTAAATCAATATGTTCTCCAACAATCATCAATTTTTGAAGAATTAGGATATCAATTTATTGAAGTTATTTAGTAAGGATGAAATATTCCCAAATGAAATAATAAATCATGTGTGATAGGTATAAACACCTACCATATTATAAGGGGATGTTAGAATCATGTACCTCTATTACTTCACTTTCCATAATAGTTGAGGTGTATTTTATACTAAACACATACTTTGATTAATACACTAATATAGATGGAACTACTTGTATTTGAGAATGATAAATGTTCCCAATATTAGTTACTAGAAAAATGATATTTAGCATGACCCATGGAAAAGATAATGATATCACCGAAACATACCGTCAAACAATAATACATTTAATCCAATAAATTTTATCTAAAATTGATTGTTGTAATTTTAATTTCCATTAAATCATCAACCATATTTGAAGGAACTGGGGAAATATCTAGAGTATCTAGATTAAAATTCATGTCTAAATCCTCCTCATCCTTACCTCATGTTGCTCCCATATGCACGAATTACACATGTTACCCCGCCAAAGGACAAGGGATCACATTCTATTAAGCAGTGGGTTCTTGAGTGTTTTTAATATACACTGTATTTTTATCTTATTTTTTTATTATTAATAATAGTGGTTGGGTATTTTTAAATGTAACCCATTTATCATAGGTCCATGACAACAATGAAAATTATGTCTATATGGGTGATTTACTCTAATTTCACATTGGAATCGATGGTTATCACACCCACATACGTACCTATCATAGGATTGGAGGTGGTATTATTTATAAAACATGATTTTTTTGTGATTGTATGATATTTGATAATAAATAATAAAATAAATTATTTAACACCAAAATATAAGAAGTTGTTTAGAAAGATAAAAGATAATCATGATTTAAAAATACTTACTCATCTAACAAGAAAAAATGTGGGCTACTAATTTAATTTCATGTTTCTTGACCCTAATAGCCTATGTAGATAGATCTATGAGAGGTATCACCATTTTTCACTATATATCTTTTAAAATTTGATTCCAATGGATCAATTATTTTTTGTTTTTTGGGAGAACATTCTTCCTCAATCCGGGTACCTAAATTAGACCCATAACTAATCGATGATCCTCCATCCAAGTAGCCAAGAGAAGGAAAGGGTAATTTTTCAACTTCAATGTCCTAGGAGAGTAATTAATATGATTAATGAATGATAAAATTGGTTTTATGGAATGTATAGGTGAAAATTTTAAAATTTATCTTACATATTCTATAGTATTCTAGTGGGTTCATGCTTCTTCTATCTTACTCTCTTAGGGAATTGATATTGCATACGTTCATATTGAATAATAGATCCTGCATTTGGTAGAATAAATCATAGAATCAACATCCCAAAGATAAGAATTCACTTCATTAAGAAGATATTTAAAGATGATGTTCATGGGTGTAGATATGAAACCATGTATTGTGTGGTTTATCTATTTATTTTAATGAGAGGTTAAAACTTCCTTAGAAGACATGCCACCCCTCTAAGAGTTTTATACCCTCCAAGCCACTAGGAAGGTTTCCCTTATATTAATAGATGGAAGGGGAGTCTCTATTGTACATTAAATCTTCCAACTTGTTGAGGAGGTATTATCAGTATCACTATAATATTTTCTTATCATATTATTAGACTATTTCATAGGAATAAAATCCAAAAAGGGTTTCGTAGAGCAAAAATACTCAAGGACTCTTCATTGTGGTCAACATATCCACTGTTTCAAGCCTCTGTTGTTTCTTGTTCTTGTTATTCTTCTGCATTATTATCCATTGATATTCCTTTCATCAAAGGAAAAAAGTAGATAGTTTCCAATTATGATATACTGTATCTACATATAAGTATAATAAGAAACAATTATGATGTTGGAATTGGAAACAATAGGACTACCCAAAAAAATATATCTTCTTATGTCAACATTAGCCTATATTAGTGGCCAAACATTGGATTTATTTCTTCTCTCACAATGTAGGTTGGAGTAGTGCATCACTTATGGACATATTTTAATTGTTGGATAAATATGTAAGGAAAATATTTTTCAAATATCATATCTAATTCAATTATTGAAACCAAAATTCCATCTATTAGGCATATCATATATTCCCTCTATTTTTGGGTGTTGGTTAAATTTTATATATTATCTCGAAGTGGTTTTATATACATCATGAATGAAAACTTTTCAAGATGATTATTAATAGATTTTATATATTTCTCATCAATATTAGAAGGGTTGAACCCACCTAAACAGTAAATATAGGGTTGAAATCAATAATTTTGGATTAGTTTATTGTTAAGAAATTGATATCCACCTATATGATCTATTATCAAGACCAAGATAATTTAAATGTGGATTAAAATATAGATAGGGGAATCCACATGTGAATATGACATAGAATATAGTATAAAATGGCCAATATTGGTACAACCTAGTCAACCTGAATTTCAATGTCTCATTTGGTTTCCATCAATAGCATTCTAACTCTAAGCCCAACATGAGATTCTCTAACTAGAGGAAGATATGACCTGATGAAAATAGTGAGAAAAGATACCAAATAGATTAGTTGATTGACCTATGTAAAGGATTTTAAATCCTATATTTCATAAATAACTTATTCCAATGTGGTCCAATACATTATCAGAGTACCACAAGAGTTGTCAGATAGAAAACTCCTTGATCTAATTTCTATGGGATCTGGACTAGTTGACATGATGAATTTTCTATCCCATACAAAAAATGGGACTTCCACCTTATGGTGCCACTCTCATTACAATATTTCCGCTTCTATATTGAGTAACTTCTATGTTAATAGTGTATTACTTTACAATTTATTTTCATTGATCGAAAGGAGGGATATATTCTTTACACTTGTCTCTTAAGATTTGGGAACCAAAAATCATTCTCACATCCCATAGGTTCATCCCAACCTATTTGTGCATCATATGGAATGTATATAATTATAGAATCCAAAATCTAGAAAAAGTATAGAACAATGTGGTGTTTTATTGTACAAATTCTATGAAATATCAGCTACTTAATACAATCTAATTGTCTAGAGTTCCTTATCAAATTTAATATAGCTTTATCTCACCCATAAAGGACTACCCCATTTCATGTTGAATGAAACACCAGATTGAATGTCCTGGTTGGATGATCAACCAAACTTTTCACCTTTATTCAACCACTTAATGATCAATGCATAGTTGCGAGTTTCCTAATCTAAAATGTGTCTCTCTCTTTATAAATATATGGTGTAATACCCTTGAGTGTACCAATCAGAGTAGTTTATCCCTTGAATAAAGTAACATTTTGTGGATAGGATTCACTGAAATAACTTCCTTTGGTGAATAATCAACCTGAATTGAAATTTTATAGATCATGGTTCTCAAATTAATGCATCATATAATAATCTAAACCCATAAATATATACCCAATCTGACAATAGATAGGCTTAAAGGGACACCCCCATTGAGTTTGATATAAGATTATGTTCAAGGGTAACAAGCTGATATTCTGAGGCATCAATATCATTAACCATCTTATTCTTATATGAATAAGAAAATAGTGTAATTTTTTCTAGAGTGATCTTATATAAAAGAGAAAAAATGGATTAAAATTCATAGAAATCATGAATAGTAAGTTCAACCAAGTAGTCTGTAAGGTGGTCTAAGCAGTATATATGAATAAACATGAAAGAAACATAAAATCAGTAAAATTGAGTGATGACCTCAAAACTATGAAGTTGACCTCATTATTTTTAAAGATGACTATGGGGTTGAAAATACATTGATGATTACTTATTGAATTAGTAGTGGATCTTAGTTATTAAGGTAGTTTTAAATCTCAAAAGTAGTTTTTGATGTAATATTAGATAAAACGTGAGAATGAATTGGCCCATGTCACATATATATAGGGTCCCACCAGATAGTTGATCATACAGAATCAACATAGACACTCCTATTTTCTTGGAATTTGATATTTACCATCCTAAACTGATCCAAATATGAAGGTGAATTTTCTGAAACTTGAAAATTCTAAATAAACTATAATTAAATCCAAAATAATGAATAATGAATATATAAAATATATTTATAGAGAGGTTTAAATAAAAAATGGGACTATAATTCACCATGAGGTTGATCCTATGATGTTAAACCCATGAGGTTGATCTTTGACGCAATCATAATGTCGAGTCCAAAATCATGACATCGAGGAATATTTTTGTAATTATCAATGAGGTGTCATAGTAGTGAAATTCTACCACATACTCTAGTCCTAGCCTTGACTCACAGTGCAGTTGATCATGCAGTGTTAGAGAGATAGTTTTCACCTCACCACAATGTACTTCTGTGAACCCCCATCCCCATCCCCATTGTGTTTTTTTGGCCACAAATCACTAACCCAAGTCCACCTAATTGGGAAATTTAGTTTATTCCTTACCCCTATAAAAACCCCAATCCTCATTTAAGATATACATGTATAGAGTTACCAATAGAGATGAGATCAAACAATTTATGATAATAAAAATTACTCATATTTAAATTTTCGGTAACCAAGGAGGGGAACCCTCCAAAAATAAAAAATAATATATAAGAAAAGAAACACCATGGCCATTGATCAACCCCACAAGGCCCATTACTCAAGGATGATCTCATAGATGCCTCGATCCCAAGATGATAAATCTCAAAATCTTACTATATTACCTTATATAGGGTGTTATAGTTATAAAAACAAACCATTCTATGCCTATGAGCTGACCACGATGATGATAGGCCCTCAGGGTGACCACGTGAAGCCAAGAAAGTTGGGTGACTATACAATGCCTAGTCTACAAGGTGACCACATATACCCAATATGACCTCAGAAAGTCTGATTCAACCTTGTGGAGGCTGATCATGTTATATATCCATATGATTCTATCCATTGAGGTCCACATGTGAGGCTAACCTTGTAGAGGCCAATTCATGACATTATCCCACCAGGCTGACCTCAAGGTGGTAAGTTGTGAACTTATGATTGCAAACTCCATAAATCGAAAAACTATCTCCCACTTAGGAAATCCTCCTCCTTCAAATGTCATTTAGTTGAAATAAGAATTATGTAACCTATATTCCCCCTCTAAGAAACTCTAAATAAAAAGACATATATAGATTTTTTTTTCAAAATTCAACCCCACGAAAAGGCCAAAGTGAGATCTTATTCAAAAATACTTGATGCATATGATTAGGAAATTCATATTAGATTTTATACCTTTCAATCATACATCCAATTGAAAAATTCATTAATCACTTTTCCTCCATAAATAATAGAACCCCCAATAGATTTTCAATCATACAATTCATTGATAATAAGTCCACTAGTCATAAAGATGATTTTGAAAACTCTCATGGATCAAGATGTTTATCCATTCCTCCAATCCCAACCAATTGGATTACTCTTAGTTTTTTCCCAAATTTAGTCTCAATGATGTATTTATTATACTATTTTATAATGGTTATCATAATTATCATATCTAGGGCCTAATCCCTAAAAAATCTAATTTTATACCCCCATGCAATGTGATTGATCTTCTAATTTTTTTATTATCACAAAAAAAAAATGAATCACATGGGAAAATATATTTAATGTGATCATGCCATTAGTATAATGAAAATTATTTCAATTTGATCCTCCTCTTTAGGTATAAGACAAAAACTAATCTTTCCCTTATTAATGATTTTATCCCAATTGTAACATCCAGATATTTTAAAAGAGGAACATCATGTTCACTAGAATATATGACACCCAACACCAAGAATAAAATAGAATGTAAGACTCGAAGACTTTATGATATATTTTTTTATAAAATTCAATCACTTTTATAGCTTCTGATGCACACAACACCAGGTTCAAATGAAAAACGATACAATCTTAAAATATTATCATTTAAACATGACTATTATAACCTAACCATTATGTATGAACGTACAAATAAGACTAAATGAATTATTAAAATTATATTTCTTTCATATTAATAAAATAAATTTAATGGTTATATATTGATTATAAATTAAATAAGAACCATTTTAAATAAAAATAAATGTTTTTTGAAAAAAAACCATTTTTTTCAGAAATGAGGTTTCGTAACATGCATAATTTAAAATTTATTTCTTACCACTTTTAGAAAACTTGTTTTAAAAAGTAATATTATTTACTAAAATCTAAATATAAAAATTATCTTAGGGTGATTTTTTAGAATTTTTTAAAAATATTAATTTTTATAAATAGTGAAAATATCGATTTTTATTGGAAATTACATTTTCATTAAAATTATTTATAAGGTTAAATTATATTTTAAATTGATTTCAAGGTAAAATTCGTTAAATAATAATAAAATTTTTCTAATTTTGTTCATTTTAATTAATTTTACATTTAATTATCATATAAAATATTATTACACTTTTGAAAGTTTTTATTTGGAAATACTATTTTTTTGACTCATATGCGGGTTTAATTTTAAATTAAATTTTACCAATTCTAAAAAATTAATTTGGAAAAATAGATTCCATATTAGAAATAATAAAAATTTATATTTGAAAATAAGTTCCACTTAATTTTTTACCATAATTAAAAGTGAAAATAGTAAAATTTATTACCATAGTTAAAGTGAAAATGGGTTTACTAGGGGGTTAAACTAAGAAGATAAGAGTCAAAAATGACATATAAAATGTCTAATTATTATTTTATTTCCATATTTAGTAATTATAACCACTATGTTTCTATAATTACCAATTTTGGAGGGTTTTTCATGAACAAAATTGGGTATAACGCATTCTTTTCAAACATTTCAGCTATTCCCAGTCCCCCACTGATAAATGGTCACCCATTATCATCTATTATTCACACCTCTAAAGACATTTTTTTATAAAATACCTACAAAAATTTCTTCATTAATTCCATAAAAACATCCTATAGACATTCATTTTACCGGATATCTATCCTTGGAAATATTTTGGTGAAAACCTAAATAAGTTGTCCGATGAAGAGGCAACGTTCTTAATTGAGTGTTTTTTTATTTCTTATTTCACCTCTTAAAAATATTACAAAATAATTATAATATAATAAAACAAAGATATAACATATAATTATTTGTTATTATGTTAATTTAAAAACCTATATCCATGTCCACTTCCAAAAAAATAGAAAATGAAATTATCGATCATGTGTGTGGCATCCTATCACCTCACGAACAAATGTGATTTTATTTCCACCACCACCATTATAGTATGAATATAGTGATTTATGTAACATTTTTTTATTATATTCATAACATTATTATACTTTTGGAATTATAATATCACATATACCTTCTTACCTTTCATCCCTTTGGAAAACAATAACATCGCTTATGTGTACGACAAACTACCATCTCACGAACCAATGTGAAGTAATTTTCCCAGTCCAATTTTACTTGGATGGTAATAATAATAGAATAATTGAATATATATCATATTTTTTAACCTAATTATACCTCTTTAATTATTATATAACATATAAATTCTTTTTTTCTTTTCATTAGGGATATGATAATGTCTCTTGTGTATACAGAGGACTACCGCCTCACGAATTGTTGTGATTAATTTTTTTCTTATGATTTAAAAGGAAGGTATTAGGGTAAAAATTAATGAATATATGTGATATTTAAGACCTAATAATACTTCATAAAATATAATATTATATATAACTTCTTACCTACCAATCTGTTGTAAAATAATAACATCACTCGTGCATACGTGTGGACTACTGCCTCAATATAGTGATGTGAAATGTTTTTCATTTTATATTTACATGGATTGTAATAAGGATGTATTTTATTAATATAAATTATATATATTTTATAATAACTATTCATTAATTTTTTATTAATATTGATTTTCATTTCATTCCATCATTCGATAAAAAATGGAAATAACGTTCATGCTTACATATGGCCTGCGGTCTCCATGAATTGTGTAATCTATTTACTATATCTAGATTTTATAGATTAATATAAATACATATAAATGAATATATATTATATTTATATCATTTTATAAATTCTGGAGATGATGTAACTATGATCAAAGTAAAAGGACTGAAATTACCAAACCCAAACAAACTTGAAAAATGAAGCAATTATCACTCGTAGCAGCGATTTTAACAAATAATTGTTAATAAATGGGTGATAGAGGACAATTAGTAAATAATATATGGTATACTATATAATAATATTCTTCTATAATATATGTATAATAAATTTATATTTATTATATTGGAGGTTCAAACACATACGATGGAAACCAGACTTGGGGTAAGGGTTTCTTGTCTCACTTTTACTTCTATGATATATATTCCATATTCAGAACTAATTTATATGTGTAGTGTATATAATGACCATTTTTATATTTTATATCATAAATTAATTTATCCTCATGGTATTTTAATTTTTATTTTACGTTATTTATTTCAAGGATCTTAATTTAAAAATATTACCAAAGTGGTAAGGGTGTATTACACAATCTAATCATTATTTGAGATTATTTATATTTTAGTATAATTTATGGAGATTATTTAATATTTATATCTTAAAAATTGCTTATTTTTTATCCTATGGTTAATATTGATTTTTTTAAATTATAGTGCCATTTTTCCTGTCTTTGGTACTTAAAATGATTGAGAAAATGTTTTTAACAAAATATTAAGTTATTTCTCTCTTCGATCAAGAATAATTTTCACCTAAATCTGTTTTTTCTAAAAATGTTTTAAAAATGTTTTTAACACTATACATATGATTTATTAAATATATTTTTACCCATGTTTTAATTTTTTACAATTTTTTTTAATGAATCTTCTTATCTTTTTCCAAAAAAGGCATATTTAACTTTTAATGAAAATGTTGAAAATAAATCTTTTTTTATCTTATACATCATGTTTGGAATTTCACATAGTCATTAACATTTATTTTTATAAATATTATTTTAAAATTTTCCAAATTTACTTTCAAATAAATTTATTTTTAAAGTGTTTTATGAAATTTTACTTTTAAAATATTTATTTTAAAATGAGAAGGATATTTTCCTCAATAATGTTTTTAATAGAATTTTTATGGTATTTATATTCATCAATAACATCTACCTCATTTTAGTTTATTCTATATTAATAATATGTTGTAATGATACCATCCTTAAAATTTCTCTGGAGAGTTTATAATATATTAAATGGAATGTATTATTTTGATACTATTCACCATATTACTCGAAATGGTTTATGATTATGTTTATTGATTAGGGAAATTATTAATATTTCCTATGAAATTTTTTATGATATGAATGTTGAATTTGATTATGTTTCACCCCTGTTGTATGAGTAATTAATTAGACTTATTAAGTTATGGGTATGGACCTTTATAACCCCTCTATGCATTGGTAGGTATGATTAGACAAACTAGCTTGGGTTTTTAGGTGAATCCTTTCCCATTTATGAATGATGTCTTGGTATGAGCCCTTGAAGTTATGGTTATGATGTTTAGAATTATACATTCCCGTATTATGATATTATTTATCGATGTTCCATGTGATTATTTTATTAGTTAGAATATACATGGTTAAGATTTAAGACCATGTGATTATTTATATTCCATTGTTTGATCATTATTTTTTACTACCATATTATGGACATGTAATTGATTGAATGGAATGCGTTTCAATTATTTATATTTATATATTGATTACACTTTTTTATTCATGATAGATTATATTGTATGCATACCCTTACTGAGCATTTTAGATCACCCATTTCTTATGTTTCTTTCCCTAGGATTCCAAGATGTGTATTACAATTGATATACAGGGTTATGGAATAAGAAATAATGATTCACATTAAGAAAATACAATTATATATTTTATGTATTCAATTATAATGTGATATTTATGTATATATCAAGTTTACTAACACTACTAAACAATTAATTCCCTTTGTATATGATATCTTCTATCTTATGAAAATTTGGTTAACCAACCATTGCATCTGAGATACTAGGGTCGAGGAAAATAAATTTGGTATTATATGAAGTTTAGTAGAAACCATGAAAACTAGATTTATGAAAACATTGATTAGAGGATATAAGACTAAGATTGACTTTGAGTATAAGCTAATAGGAAAATCATAAGGTTTACACAAGGAAGATACTATGTGGTTTTCCTTAATGACATATCATAGTCTGGATATTACAAGTGGGATTGTTTTTATAAAATAACCACATAATGGTTAAAAATATGAAAATATTGCATCGATATTGACTCAAGAATTACATGAAACATAAAAACATGCCTTACCACACACCTAGTTTGTCACTCTCAGGGGATATTCATGGGTTCATTAAAATTTTATTTATAAACCATTATGAAGGATTTGTAAATTTTTTTATGATTTGAAAACATTCCCAAAGAAATGATTTTATGATTATGAGATTAGCCATTTATAAATTATTCAATTAATGATAAGTGTCTCAATGGTTTTTGGAATATACATGAGGATTCATATTGTTATGATCTAATCTAGTGTATACCATTGTTTATAAATAGTTTTTGTAATAAGTAATGGGAAACATATCAATGCAAGAAACCCTTGTAGAGATTTCTCCCTAGTTAAGATAATGATGATAGAGTTGGTGATGCATCTAGAATCGATCAAATTATAACCATATTAGGTAAATTGACTCAAGTTATGAGTAAAAAACAATCCCATATGGATCAACCTACTGATTCACCATATGGTGGAACAATGTTAAACCACTTCATATAGAAGGAACCACTACCACTAAATGGGATGGCAAATACTTTTGTAGCTGAGCAATGGAAAAGTTCCTTAGAGAAGATATTTATTAATTTGGGAAGCAATTAAATTGGGAAAGATTATATGGTAGTTTATCTTCTCTATATTTCTGTGGATCAATAGTGGTCATTGATTCAAAACACTAAGGATGAATAAGAAATTGAAAAAAAGTATAGAAGGATTTCAAGGTACACTTATTTGAAAATTATTTTTATCACAAGAAATGATCATATATAGAAATATAATTCCTAAGTCTTACAAAAAACGAAGATGAATTTTTTTCTAAGTATAAATGAAACTTTATAAGGTTAAAAATGAATTTTATAGGCTATATAAATAATCGAAAAAGCAATACTGACAATTTTATTGATAGGATTAAGTAAATACTTCGAAGGTATCTAGTCTCCCAGATATTATCATCATATGAGGATATGATATCAAGTGATATAAAGATAGATAAATAATTATAAAAGAATTATTAATTTGATGGAAAGAGAGAGAAGAAGATGATGATAGTTAAAATATAGATATAGGGAAGAAGGGAATTAAAGATTATACCCCATGTGATAATTATGGAAGGAAACACCCTAGTATGTTCTTAAAGGGAATGTGAGTTTTCTTCAAATGTGGAGAGAAAGGACATCAAGCGTATAAATTGAAGGTTCAAAAATGAGGCCAGTAATTTTTAGTTCTTCATCTATAATGAGATATAGATCTATGAAAATTAATCCCTTAAGTATCAAGGGAATATAACTTAGAATAAGCTAAGGGAAAAAGTTCATGATTATACTACTAATACAAATGAAGTTGAATGATTAAAGTCTTTTCGTAATTAGTATCAAGAATTATTTTATAGAGTCCTTTTTACCAATGATATTTTGGTTATAGGAACCATGAAACATGTAAGGATTTAACTATAGTGGTTTTTCTATATGGATTTGAAAGCATATGATGAATCATACTAAAAAGGTGATTCACCGGAAAGTTGAATTTTATGAAAACACATGATTGAGGTAATATAACCCTTAATATGTTCTTGATTTTGTTATTATAAGGATAAATAGACATTTATGGGATAATATTTGTGACCTTAATGTTAGTTCATTATTTGATGTTTGATTCTAACTTTGTTGAAGTTTAAAGCATGTTTGGATTTATAGAATATACTTATCAACCTGATATATTTTATTTTTGAAGCAAGCATGTTTTCTTTAAGGATTTATGGTGAAAAAGGTATTCACATATTTTTAATGTGACATTAAAAGAAACATTATATTTTATGAGGAATATACTGATGATTTAATTACATTCCTTTTAAATTTTTGGACTTTTTATTTAGTCAGACATATTTTGGATGTGTCATAACATTAACCATTTATGAAAAAGATTAAGTTTAATTTTTATAGTTACGAATGAGGTATTAAATATTAATGTATTATATTGGATAATGTTTTCTCACTATTTTGGTTTTAGTAAATATAAGAGGAATAACTTTTTACTATTTTATAGATATTATGATCTATAAAAATTTTATTTTACTACCTCAGGAATAACAAATTTATCATGGATATTCATATTATGGAGTGAGAAATAATTTCTAAATTAATCAAATAATAACCAAAGGATGAAATTTTTCTTAAAAAGATATTATATAAGTATATTTTTTGGTGTTCTATATCATGATAGTAAAATAATTCCTCAACTTTTGGAAATGGATCTTGAACAAAAAATGTTATCCTATTGACTTTATATTAGATGAATCAATGAAAATTTAACTCATCAGATATTTATGGCTCTGTGTTCATTAAATTTTCTATATCATTCACTTTCTTATGATTAATGATCTCTATTAGTCTTCATAATTTTTTTTTGTTTTTATTCCATGTCCATATATTCACTTTCCACAATTGTTCTCTTAAATGGAAACCTAGTTATGTGTTATTCAAGATGAAATTCATACCTCAATTTCCCTCTTATAAAGAGGCAGTTTTATTAATCCTTTTTATGGTGTGTATTTCTATCAAAGGCATATTAAAATTACAAACCCTTTATTGTTGATAATAAGTTTAAATTACGAGGATGCAATTTACTTAAGGGGTAGAAAGTAACACCTTATGATTTTAAAAGAGAAAAATCATTTTTCATATAATATATGACACTCAACACCGAGTTTATATGATAATGTAACACTTTGATACTTTATGATATATATTGTTCAAATAAATTCAATATGTTTGATAGTTTGGGATGCATGTAACACTGTGTTTAAAATAAATTTTGTACTCAATTAAAATATTATTATGTAAACTTGACGATTATAACCTATCCATTAAGTTGGAAGGTTTGAATATGACTAAATAAATTACGAAAATTATATTTTTTTAAAATTTATAAAATAAATTCAATGAGCATATTTTTATTAGAAATTAAATATGAACTATTTGAAAGAAAATGAAATGTTTTCTGAAAAAATATATTTTTCTAAAAGCTGGTTTAGCCGCATATATAATTTAATTTTTTTTAAAAAAATTAGAAATATTATTAGATAGAATAAAATTAATCTTATAAATCTACATTTCAAAAGCATCATTGTGTGGATTTTTGAGAATGTTTTGAAAAGATTAATTTTTTTATGAATAGTGAAAAATAATGATTTTTATTGAAAATTTCCTTTTCATTAAATTATTTATAGGGTTAATTATATTTTAATTTTTTTTAAAGTAAAATTGTTTAAATTATATTAAAATTTAACTAATTTATGTCTTTTTAATCAATTTCATATTAAATCATGTTATAGAAACTTTTTATACTTTAGAAATATTTCTTTTGAAAAACTATTTTTTTCGACGTGTTAGCAAGTCTAATTTTAAATTGAATTCTACCAATTATATGAATTTAATTTTTAAAAATCGATTAAATATTTGGAATCGGAATAATTAATATTATAAAATAAATTCAACTTCATTTTCTGACAATAATGAATAGTAAAAGTAGTAAAAATTATTTATTGCGGTTAAGGTGAAAACAGGTTTACTGAGGGTTAAACAAATAAGAGAAGGGATAATAATAAAATTAAAATTATAAAATTATTATTTTATGAACATATATAGACCGTATAATATTTATAGATATGTAATTATCAATTTTAGAGGATTTTTCTTGATAACAACCTGGGATTAATTCATTCTTTTCAAAAATTCCATGTGTTCCCACTCCCCCACTTATAAAAGGTCACCCCTATCTTCTCCTCTTTACACCCCCAAAGAACATTGGTTCAGAAAATACATGAAAAAATATCTTATTTTATTCCCTACCAACATCCTAGGGGATTTTTTTGATATAAATCCAACCTAAGAATGCTTTTGGTTCAAACTTGAAGAAGTTTTCCAAAGAAGAGGTAACTCTCTTAAACAAGTGTTTTTATTTTATTTATACTTACACATACTTAAAACATTATTAAATAACAGTAATATAATAAAAAAATTATATACTATATAATGATATTTTATTATGTTAATTTCTTAACCTATATTAATATCAAATTCCATCAAATAGAAAACCAAACCACCGATCATGTGTACGACAGACCACCGCCTCACAAACTGATGTAAATCATTTTCCACCACCACCTTTAAAAGATGGATATAATGATTTATTTGTAATATTTATATGTTATATATTACTTTAATATCCTTTTTAAATTATAATATCACATATTACTTCTTACCTTCCAACCTGTTGTAAAACAATAATGCCGCTCGTGTGTACGGTGAACTACCGCCTCTCGAACCGATGCGATGTGTTTTTCCAATATTTATTTTACTTGGGTGGTAATAAGGATAGATTAAATTAAAATATATAGTATTTTTAACATAATTATACCTATTTAATTTTTATATCACATATAAATTCTTAATTCCCATTCCATGGGTGATACGATAACATTGCTTGTGTGTTCGGCGGACAACCACATCAGGATGTGATGTGATTCGTTTTTTTTCTTATGATTTATATGGATGATAATAAAGTGAAAATTAATTTATATTTGTGATAATTATAAATTATTCATACTTAAATAAATATAATATAAAGTCTAAATTCTTAACTTACAATCCGTTGGAAAAAATAACATCGCTCGTGCGTACGTGTTGACAACCGCCTCCATAGAGAGATGTGAAATGTTTTTCATTTTATTTTTTCATGGATGGCATTTTGGATATAATTTATTAATTTAAATGAGATATATATATATATAATATTAATTATTCTTTAAAGTAAATTAATATTTATTTCTCTTTTGTTCTATCTATCAAGAAAAAATGAAAACAATGTTTATGAATACGTACGACCCACTGTCTCCATGAATGGTGCAATCCATTTTCTATCTCTAACATTTATAGAATACAATAAGTACATATAAAACGAATTTATATTATATTTATATCATTTCATTCATTCTTTAGATAATGGAAATATGATCAATGTTAAAAGAAATAATTATAGAACTAAAACATAAATGAAAAAATGAAGTAATTATCACTAAAAACATTGATTTTAACAAAGAATTTATAATAAATGGGTGATACAAAAATACAAGTAAATCATATAAAATATAATATATATGAGTATGGAATTATAATAGATTTATAACAAACTACTATTTATTATAAAATTCATTCAAACACATCCGAAGGAAATCAGACCTGAGGTAAGGGTTTCTCACATCAATTTTACTTCAATGAGACATATGTTATATTCATCACTTATTCTATTGTATGGTGCATATATTTACCATTTTGATATTTTATAACATGAATATGTTTCTATTAATGGTATTTAATGCTTTATTTGAATTTATTTCTTTCATGGGCTTACGATACAAATGTTTCTAAAGTGGTAGGTCCATATTTCCCAATCTCATCATTATTTAGGATTATTTATGTTTAAATCTCCCTTGAGGGAATTATTTGATATTTTGATCTTAAAAAATATTCCATCATACTCTGTATATTCCTAAACTTTTTGACTAATATTACTTATTTTCTTCTCTTTGTTACTTAAAATTATTTAGAAAATATTTTTTATAAAATCCTACTTTATTTTTTTCTTTGGTCAAAAATATTTTTTCATCCAAATCCATGTTTTCTAAAAAAAATTAATTTTTTAACATTATTTAAATGATTTATTAAATAAATTTTTACCCATTTATGAAATTTTTATAATTTTTTAAAGAATATTCGTTTCATTTTCCAAATAAGGTATGTTTGGATTTTAATGAAAATGTGAAAGGGGTAATTTTTAACTTCTACGACATATAAAGAATTTCCTGATATCATGACCACTAAATGTTTTAAAATTTATTTTAAAAGTTTATAATGTTATATTCAAATAAAATTACTTTCAATCTTTTTTGAAGTATTAGTTTTAAAAGTTTATTTTAAAAAATAAAAAGATATTTTCCTCAAGAATGTTTTTCATGTATTTTTTTATGTTATTTATATTAATCAATGAAAAATACCCTGATTTTACCTTATTATCTATTGGGAATATATTTTAATGATACAATCCTTATTATTTATTTGGATGTTTTATGATCAGTTCATTGTGATGTTTTGTTTTGATACCATTCACCATATTACTCTGAATGATTTATTATTATGTTTACTGATTGAGGAAAGTATTAAAATTTAGTATGCATGGTTTTGTTATATGATTGTTTATATTGATTATGTTTCATAAATTTTATATGAATAATTAATTGGAATTAGTAAGTGATGGGTGGGGCCTTTATATCCCCTCGATGCATTGGTGGGTCTCATGAGGAATACTAGCTTTGATTTTTGGCTAAGGCCTTTATCAGTTATGTAATATGTATTGGAATATGTATTTAACAGAGTGGATGCCCAACATTTTTTATTCCCTACTTATGATATTCTTGAGTGATGTTCCATGTGATTATTCAATTAGTTAGAATATTCACATTTAATTTTCAAGCTCATTTTATTATTTATAGCGATTTGTTTCATCATCATTTATTCCTGCCATATTATGATAATGTAATTGATTTAATGGAATTTAGTTATTTACATTTATATATTTATTATTATTATTTATTCATGATAACTTCTTCTATTTTCATTCCCTTACTGATTATTTAATCTTGTCGATTTCTTATATTTATTTCCCCAAGATTCCAAGTTTCCTATTTTGATTGATATGTAGGGTTTTTCTAGAGGAAATAATGATAAACTTGAGGAAAATAATATATTTTATTTTATATTTTCAATAGTAATATTAGATTCAATTATATATCTAGTTTACCAAGATTACTAAACTATTCATTCTTTTGGGATGAAATTTGATGTATCTTATAAAAATGTAATAAAGTAACCAATGACTTTGGGCTACTAGAGTTAGGATCTTTACACCAATGGTTTGTTAGTAAGTCATATAAGGTAAGATCCAATGAATAAGAATATATCAATACTCTATTTTCAAACCTTCTATGAAATAGTCATTCATTTGGTAGGATGTTAAATAGTGTGGCCAATTCCCTAGTTGCATTATATAAAAATTCACTGAAATGTTCTTACCACATGAAGTTAAATTGCATAATATAGTCTTGTCACACGAACTTAAACCGTGTTATTAGAACATTGTGATAATTTATTACTACTAAATAGGATAGGTAAATAACCACTTCAATAGATAAAACCCATCATTACCAACAATTCACATTTATCCTCATGGTTCATACTACTTATGAAGATGTGTATATCCTTTCTCATCGGGCCACATTCCCATATGAACCTGAATGTCCCTTTTGTATTCAGGATAAGATGATACCCCTAACTAGAGGATACTATTACTTATGGAGTACCAACACAATTTATTTATTATACTATATTTTTGATGAAAAAATACTATTCTTGAGGGTCAATACTCATATTAACCACAGAAACAACTCCTCATTGGTCCATAATCCTTTGAGGTCAACCAAAAAGGGTATATTATAAATAAATACCACACCAACCATTATTATTCATATTTTTAAAAAAATTTCTTACACGTGATGTTAGACATCATGGATCCCTCCTTGTCACAAAACCTTAAACGATATGATGTTTTCTAATTAAGTAAAAAACAAATTAAATAGGTTCTAATCACCTTTAAGGGGATATATTTGAAGCTAATTTAATGGGGAAGATACCAAAAACACAAACACAAATTTCCTTCTTGGATAGTGGAAAACACTAAAGCACATAACAAATTATATTTATTTTTTTCATAAACTAATAAGATAAACATAGGGTATTTTTAATACACATTTGACCACATTTATGCAATCCTAGATCAATCGTTTTCATATGGGTAAATTTACCCTTACTTGGATTTATAAAGGATTAAAAAATTTAAATTAAATCTATAATAGAGACTCATATCAGATAACAATTCCCATATAAAAGGTGTGATGATCCCAACCTCCCATTGTCAGGACTAATACACATTCTGAAGCATCACTCGCAAGAAACTTCAGTTACCACCAACCTTTAGAATGTTGGTGTAACATCCTTAATTTTAACATAAGAATTATTTAGTTTATTAATTTAAACATTAATTCAATATTAGAAATAATAATATTAATAAAACAAAATTATAATGGATATTATATTATCAAATTATAAATTTAATAAATTAATGAATAAATTATAATGATTCTCTTAAATGAAAAAATGATTTATTAAATTCATATAAATTTATTTTAGCAACTAATTTTTAAACAAAATATTTAACTGAAATTTTATAATTATGTGACATATACTAGGTTGATTACATCCTCTACTACGAAACACAATTCAAGGAAGAAAACTACAGTAAATTGCATACTTGGGGACTTGATCCCACAACTTTACCCTCACCCCACCTAAACCCTTACCACCCCACCGCCAACGGTGGGGCCATTATGCAACATATAACATTAAATAAAAATAATAAAGTTTTATGTGTACATAATTTGAAATTTAGGAGAATTACTATAAATAAGTTTTATCATTATAAGATATTTAAAATAGATAAAATATGAATAATCATTTTTTAATTTTAAACATAATATATTATAAAATTTAAGAAATATATTTTAATATAAAATATATAAAGTTATAATAATTGTAAAATAATTAGGTTTATTTATGTTGGATTATGAATTTTTATAATAAAATTTTAAAATTATAGACATATTAGATGAAATTTTGATTATTATAAAATATTAATATGGATAAATTTGTTTATTAAGTATATTATTTAAATAAAAAATGATGGTAAGGGATTCAAAAAAACTGAAATTAGGGTTAGAGAACTGATGGATTCATTTTCAATGAGAGGCGTAGAGGGGTCTTCCTCAAGAGGAACCGAGTATGGAAGAAGGGATATTGAAAGTGTATAAAAGGAATTTGAACCAAAAGGATTTTATTTTGGGTTACTAAGGGTGTATGGACCGATTGTTGAAGAGGGAGATCTAAACGCAGATGAGGTTTCAAGCATGAATGAGAAGGATCAAACACCAGTAATGATTGAACACTAAATATAGAGAGAGATTCATAGTTGGATTGGGAAAATCAATTGATAAATATTGATGGAGATGATTCTATTGTCTTCTACCTCGGGAAAAGTGTTTTTCAGATCTATCAGAGGTTGGTGTTAGTTTATTTTCTAGGTGCTCGAATTTTATTGAAATTCAATTTTTATGATCACTTTCAGTTTATTAAATAATGTTTATCATTTTTTCTCTTTCTCTTGATATCACTATGGTTATATTAAATGATGTTATTAAATTGTAATCACTTTTTTCATTAATTTTGGTCGACGATGGTAGTCCCTTTTATTGATACTATTTTTTTCTTCCCTATAGAAAATAAACATTACTCTATTCAGTGTTGGTCAAAGTATTATTTACAATCCATTAATTATTTATTGTATCTTATGATATTAATTTTTGGATGTGGAGCATGACTTGAATAGAAACAAATTTAATTTATTCTTCATCTTAGCATACACTGAATTTGGTTTTTTTACTATCATCTTCTAAAACCTTCTTCAGTACTCAAGATTTTTGTTTAAAAAGTGATATGAAATATATATATATATATATATATATATAGATATGTGTGTGTGTATATATATATATATATTTTTATCATGATAAAAAACACAAATCCAATTCAGATTCTACTTTTATCTTTTGTCAAATAACTATATAAAAGTTCATCCTGTATAAATACAAAGAACAACTATATATACATGTATCCATCACTTCTTCCATAAAAACGACCCAACAAACATACTCTAAAAACCCCCTTTAATTTTTTTCAAACATCCTGTGAGTACAATAATACATTTTTAGTTTATTTTTTGAGTTAAGGGTTTTTATATCATAAACATCAATTTTTAATAAGAATTCATATTTTTTAGAAAACGTTTCGTAATGGTAAACATATTATTTTCAAAAATACATTATTTCAAATTATGAATTTCTTATATACATGTACTATATTTTAAAAAGTTTTATTAGTAAAGAAAATATTTATTTTCTTATTTTTACATTTAAAACAATTACATTTTAGAAAGAAATATTATTTTTTGAAAACATAATTATATCCAAATTATATTTTCTATTTTTTTCTGTTAATTGTTCAAATTTTAAAATGTTAATAATAATTCATTTTGATGATAAAAGTTATCATTTTATGTATGAAATAGTTTTTTATTTCCATTAATGTAATACATGTTAGTATATATGTCCATATTCTAGAATTTACCATGTCATTTCATTCATTTTTACTACAAGTATTAGTTTTAATTTCAAAGTGATATGTTAATTTTTCTTTTAAATGTATATTTTTATTCTAGAAATATGATTTTTTCGTATAATTTTGTGAAAAGTTATTTATTAAAAATTAATGTTATAAAATTATTTTCATCTATGAAAATAATTTATATAATTATTTTGAATTTTTTTAATGGGTTATGGATGAGAATGGAAGAACCTCTAAAAAATTTCGTAAAATGTGGTACTTAGGTATCGAATGAGATGATATGGTATAGGGTGTGAATCCATGACCTCAAAGAGGAAGATATTAAACAAGTGATACTTCTAGTGGATAGCTAGTTTTATTATGGTCTTCCATTTTTCATAATTAATCCATAAAATTTATTACTTTTAAAAATTTAAAAGGAGAAATCAAAGGATTAATTCATTTTTTTTATTTTAGAAATTAAATTGATTTCATAATCGTAAGTACTTTTAATAGATTTTTAGATAATGATTTCAATGTTTTGAAAACAATGGGAAAATTATTTATTTTATAAAATATTTTTTTGGTAAAATATTTTCAAATAAATTTAAAGTATTTCAATTAAAATTATTTTTTCGTCATTTTAAAAACCCTTACTAGGAAATTGTATGCATAGCCCATTTTTTAAAATATTTTCTACAGATCTTTTAGACGTTATAATATATATAGATTCATTTAAAGGGTTGGTACAAGTGAAGCCAATTTTTTATTTTATAAATTTTTTTTAAACATTATGAATTGTAAGGTTTTTTCTAATTCTCCAAAACATAAACTGGAAATGATCCTTTTTTTTACTAATGTACTAATTATTTTTCAGTTATACGTTATAAAAAAATACTATCAGGTTTTTAATATCGAATTTGGAAATGCGAGTTTGAACTGTTATAATGGTTTTAGGGCACATGGTCAAAACAACTTTTGATATTACTCATAATCATTTTGGGAAAATCTAAGCGATATAATTTGTTCCCTTTCAAAATTCTAGGTTGATAAGTACCCTAAAGAATATAGATGTTAAAAATTTCTAGTGTTTCCAAAATCCAGAATATGAAATTTTAGAATTTTATTAATTACAAATAATGAATTGTGAAGGAATAATGAATTTAAGGGGGGTGGGATAATGTAACATACATTGGTTTGGGAAAATAATTATTTAATATCTTGATTTAAAAATTAATTCAATATTATAAATAATAATATTAATAATTTTTTTAATGAATAATAAATCCCCAATTAATAATTTTAATAAATAAATGAAGAAACTATAATGATACTCTTAAATAAATTATGATTTATTAAATTTATATAAATTAATTTGAGAAACTAATTTTTATTCAAAATTTATAACTAAAATTTTATAATTATGTTACTTATAACATTGAAAAAATGATAAAATTTAATGTGTATATAATTTGAAATTTAAGAGAATAATAATAATTTAAAGTTTATCAATATTTAAAAGAGATAAAATACGATTAATAATTTTTTTAATATTAAATATAATATATAATAAAATAATTGTAATATATTTTAATATAAAATATAATAAATTAAAAAAGTTATAAAATAATTTTGTTTATTTATTCTGTATTATGAATTTATCTTATAATAATTTTAAATTAAAAATATATTAGATGAAATTATGATAATTATAAAATATGAATATTTACATATTTTATTATTAAGAATATGATTTCAATAAAAAAATGATAAAGGATTCTAAAAAACCAAAAATGACCAGAGGAGAACCGAATGCTTAATTTTCAATGAGAGGCATAGTAGGGGGTGGTCTTCTTTAGGAGGAACCAAGAATAGAAAAAGACACATGGTGCATGTAGAAACGGAAACTATAGGTGAATGATTTGATTTTAGAAGACTAATCACATATGGATCAATTTCTGAAGAGGGAGATCCAAACATGGATGAGGGTTCAAGCTTAGAAGAGAGGGATCAACCACTAGGAAGGATGAATATCTAAAGATGGAGAGAAATTTGTTTTCAGATGAGAGAAATTGAGTGTGAGTTATCAAGGGAGTGACTCAATCATCTTGTGCCTCTCGAGAAGCAATTTTCAGATCTATTGGAGGTGGGTTTTTATTTATTTTTTAGGTGTCTATTTTTTTTTGAAATACTATTTCTTGGATATCTTTCTTTTTATTATTTAATTTATATTATTTATTTGGATTTTTTTCTTCCTCCCGATGTCTCTATGGTTATGTTAAATGCTGGTATGAAATTGAAATCATTTTCATCACTAATTTTGGTCGACCCCAGTCTTATTTGTTATCAATCTCTTGTTTTCTCCCTTGAAGTGAAATCATGATTACTATATTTCATGTTAATCTTATTCTTATCTAAAATCCATATATTATTAAATATATCTTCTAATTTTTTGTTTAGGATATGAACCATAGATCAAATGAAAAAAAATAATTTTTTATTCCTCTTCACATACACTTAATTTGGTCTTTTATTTACTGTCATATTTTGAAAGTTTCTTTAGTACTCAAAATTTCAGTTTGAAACATGATAATATATATATATATATATATATATATATATTATCATGATAAAAAGAATAAATCCAATTTGGACTCAACAAGACATTTTTTTCCAAACAAATGTATTTAACTGTAGCTTGTGAAAATACACAAAATGAAAATATATACGTGAAGGCCTCACTTATTCCATCAAAAGGTTCCGACCAACATACTCTAAACACTATATTTCATGTTTATTAAACATCTAGTTATTCCATGTATCATGTAATTAGTTCATTTTTTGAGATAAGGGTGATATTTTTCAAAAATTCTATTTTTAAGAAGCATTACTATTTTTTATAAAAATATTTTACTATAAAACTTATTATTTTTAAAAATAATTTATTTCAAATTATGAATTTATTATATAGATGTACTATATTGTAAATAAGATTTATTAATAAGGAAATTTTTTGTTTTCAAATGTTTATATTTTTAAAAATTAAAATTTTGAATGAAATATTACTATTTTGAAATCCTGATTATATGAAAATTATATTTTCTATCTGAGTCATTTAATAATTAAAATTACACAAGTTTTTAATAATTTATTTTAATGATAGAATTTATCATTGTATATATAAGATAATTTTCTATTTACATTAATTTCATACATGTTAGTTTACAGGGCCATATTCTATAAGTTTCTATGAAATTTCATGCATTTTATTACAAGAATTAGTTTTAATTTCAATGAGTTTATGTTTATATTTATTTTAAATGTAATTAATTATTTTCAAAATATAGTTTTTTCCTATAATTTTCTAGAAATTAATTTTTTACATGGTTAAATATATAATTTTTTTATTTATGAAAATAATTTCTGTATTAATTTTGGATGTGTTTTTAATGAGATGTGAATAAGAAAGCAAGAACATCTGAAACAAATTTTTTAAAATTTGGAACTTGGGTATCAAATGAGATGATTTGGTATGTGAAATGAAACCGTGACCTCAAATGGGATTTTTTATACAAGTGATACTACTAGTGGCCACATGGTTTTATTATGGTCTTACAAGCATCAGAATTAATGACTAAAAGTTATTAAAATCAAAAAATTTAAAAGTATAAATCCAAGGATCAATTCAAAAGTTTATTAATTTTTTAAATTAAATGGTTCTCCAAATATTAAATTCTTTTAAAGTATTTTTAGATAATTATTTTAAGTTTTTCAAATATTTTAGAAAAATTATTTATTTTATAATTTTTTTTTTGTTTGGTAAAATATTTTCAAAAAAATTTCAATATTTCAAATAAAGTTACTTTTTACTTATTTGAAAAACCATTATTGGGATATTTTATTCTCATCCCATATTTTTTTTAAAATCCACATGTTATTTAGAATTTATAATATGTATATCTTTATTTAAGGAGTTAACACAAGTGAATCCAATTCATTATTTTATAATTTTTTTACAACTCCAATGAATTGTGAGGTTTTTTATAATTCTAAAAAACATAGACCTGAGAAGATTCTTAATAGTATAATGTATAGTGTATTTTTTGGTTATCTTTTATAAAAAAATACTTAACATTTTTTAGTACATAATCTGGAAGTGTAGGTTTGGGCTGTTAAACTACGATCAGAGGGATTGTTCTAGACAACATTAGAAATTATTTATTGATGTTTTAGAAAAAATATCAGTGATATAATTTTTTTCCTTTTGAGATTCTAGGTAGATAAGTACCTTTAAGAATATATAAGTTCATCCATTCTAGTTTTTCCAAATCCTGAAGATCGAAATTCATAATTTTTTAGGTTTGATGAATAAATTGCAAGGGCACAATTCATTTGGGGGGGGATGTAACATCCGATGTATTAAGATAATAATAATTTAGTATATTGATTTAAGCATTAATTAAATATTATAAATAATAATATTAATAAAACAAAATTGTTATGAATATTAAATTATCAATTAAAAAAGTAAATAAATAAATGAAGAAATTATAATAACAATCGAAAATAAAAAATGATTTATTAAATTCATATAAATTAATTTTAGCAACCAATTTTTATAAAAACTTTATAACGAAAATGTTATAATTACATTTCATAAAACATTAAAGAAAAATTATTATGTTTTATGTGAATATACTTTGAAATTTAGTATAATAAATATGATTAAAATTTAATGTTTATAAAATATCTAAAATAGATGAGATATGAATAATTAATTTTTTTTAATATTAAATAAAATATATTATAAAACTAAGGTAATATATTTTAATATAAAATATATGAAATTCTGATATTTGTAAAATAATTAGGTTTATTTATTCTTGATTATGAATTCATACTATACAATTTTGGAAATATAAATATATTAGATGAAATTTTGATAACTATTAAATTGAAATATTCATATATTTGGTTACTAAGAATATGATTTAAACCAAAAAATGAAGATAAGAGATTTGGAAAAACTAAAATGATGGGAAAAGAATTGACAACATCATTTTCAAGAAGAGTCATAGTGGGGGTATTCCTCAAGAGGAACTGAGCACAACAGAAGGGGTAGGGAGAGTGTATAAAGGGAAATCAAACCCAAAGGATTTGATTTATGGAGACTAATAATGTGTGGATTAACTATATAAGAGGGAGATCCGAACATAGATGAAGGTTCAATCATGGATGAGTGGGTTCAAACGCCAGTATGTATGAAATGATGAAGATGGAGGTATGTTCACTTTCACATGTGGGAAATCAAGCGTGAGCTATCCATGGAGATGATTCCATTATCGTCTACCTCTAGAAAAGCATTTTTCATATCTATCAGAGTTAGATGTTTGTGTTTCTTTAGGGGTATTAATTTTATTTAACTTATATTTCTTAGACCACTTTCAGTTTATTAATCAATTTTCATTATAAATTTGTTTTTTTTTCTTCCTCCTGATGTCTCCATGGATATTTTAAATATTGGTGTTAAATTGAAATCATTTTTGTTAGTGATTTTGGTCGCTATTGGTAGTCCCTATTATCGATCTGATTTTTTTCTCCCTTCAAGTGAAATAAACATTAATTTATTCAGTGTTGGTTGAATTATTATTTAAAATATGTGGCTTATTAATTTTATATTCTATTTTTTGGATTCATATGTTTACTAAATCTTGAATAGAAACAAAATTCAAATATTTTTCTTTTTTTCATACAATGAATTTGGTTTTTTATAGACCATCATCTTCTGAAAGTTTCTTTGGTACTCAATATTTTAGTTTAAAACATGATATGAAATATATTTTTTGTAACATAATAAAAACCAAATATCCAATTTGGATTATACATTCCAATTTTTTAAAAGAACCGCATTTATATTTATCCCATGTAAATACCTAGAACACACATATATATATACACATGCATCTCTCACTTATTCTATAAAAGGGACCAGACCTACATACTATGAACATTATTTTTCATTTTTTTCAAACATCTAGTGATTCCAAGTATCTGGTGCTTAGTTCATTTATGTAGGTAAGGGTGTTTTTTTCTAAAATTATATTTTTAAGAAGAATTCTTATTTTTTAGAAAACATTTTGTAATTGGAAACTTATTGTTTGCAGGAATCCTCTATTTCAAATTATGAATTTTGTACATACATGTAATATGTTTTAAAAAGTATTACTAGTAAGGAAAATATTTATTTTTAATTATATATATTCTCAAAAATTAAAATATTAAAGAAATATTATTATTTTGACAACCATATTATATCAAAAATATATTTTCTATTTGGGTCATTTAATAGTTCAAATTAGACAAGTTTCTAATAATTTATTTTAATGAAAAATGCTATTGTTTTATGTATAAAATAATTTTATATGTCCATAAATTTTATACATGTTATTAGATATGGCCCACTACAAGAAAACTTCCGTTTAGCGGTGGTTTTTTCGCGGCAGTTTTAAAAACCGCCGCTAAACGCGTTTCGGGACACCATTTAGCAGCGGTTTTTAGACCGCCGCAAAAAAACCACCGCGAAATGCCATAAACTTTTTTATTTTATTTTAATTTATTTTTTAATTTTTTTCGAGGATTAGCAGCGGTTTTTTTAAAAACTGCCGCGAAATAGCGGCGGTTTGGGTAAAACCGCCGTGAAATGAAATGAAAAAATAAAACAAAACGAGAAACCCTGAAATCACTAAAATGACCGTAACTTTTGATCCAGGCGTCCGTTGGAGCACCACAACCAGTCAAATCAAAGCTCATAAAGAGATCTAAAGGCACATATAATCAAAACCATGAGACAATCTAAGGTTTGGAAGATATTAGAGTTATAAGAAAGTTGAAAAAAGTTCTCCAACTTCAAACGGCCATAACTTTCTCTCCGGGTGTCCATTTGGGCTCTACCACATATCAAATCAATTCCAGTGAAGAGAGTTACACACCAGTTCAATACAAGAAAGTTTCTGGTGTGTTTTTCGACCCAAAAACCCCTTCGAAGGCCTCCAAACCGCCATTTCCGCCACCGGTGTCCCGTCAAACTTGTCTTCAAATGGACCTAACTTTCGATCCGCGTGTCAGTTCTGACTCCTCCACCTGCCAAATCATAGATCGTTCCATGAGCTTCAGTTTGACTGGTCGCGGCGCCCACATGCACTCATGGATCATATGTTATGGCCTTTTTATTTGGTATCAGGTTTGTTATGTTTTTCGATGCCTCGTTTCTAGCACCCGTTCCCCGTCGGTTTTTTTAAATGGTCGTAACTTCCGATCCAATTGTCCCTTCGGTCTCTTTCACCTTTCAGGTCGAAGATCGTTTCAGGATCTTTGATTTGACAGGTTGTAGATCTAAAACGGACTGTCGGATAATAAGTTATCTCTGTTAATGTGAGTCCAATGTTTTTGTCTCTTTATGACCGTTTTGACGGGTTTTAATGGTTGGTCCATTTATTACTATTTATTTGGGTTTCCATGACTTCTTATCTTTATCAATGGTTTTTTGTTGGTTATTATGATGATTATGTTGAATTATTAAGGGGTTTTCCGGAGTTGTCATGAGTTTTCATGCGTTCTCATTCTTTCTAATGCCTCATTCTTCATATGCTTCTCCATCTGTTTTCATGTGTTTTCATGATTTTTCATCCCTTATCACGTCTCTTCATACTTTTTCATGTGTTTCCTTTATTATTTATTATTTATTATTTATTATTTATAATATACATTAATTAATTTATTATCTATTATTTGCAACTGGTTATTTATTATTTATTATTTAGTATTTAGTATTTAGTATTTAGTATTTATTATTTATTATTTATTATTTATATTTATTTATTATTTATTATTTACATTTATTTATTATTTATTATTTATATTTATTTATTATTTATTATTTATATTTATTTATTATTTATTATTTATTATATATTATATATTATATATTATATATTTATTATTAATTATTAATTATTACTAATAATAAAATATTGTTATTAGTAATAATATTTGTTACTGGTTAATTATTATTTATTATTTATTATTTATTATTTATTATTTATTATTTATTATTTATATTTATTATATATATTTATTATATATATTTATTATTTAAATTTATTATTTATTATTTATTTATTATTTATTATTTATTATTTATTATTTATATTTATTTATTATTTATTATTTATTATTTATATTTACTTATTATTTATTATTTATATTTATTTATAATTTATAATTTAAAATTTCTTATTTATTATTTATTATTTATTATTTATATTTATTTATTATTTATATTTATTTATTATTTATTATTTATTATTATTATTTATTGTTTATATTTATTTATTATTTATTATTTATATTTACTTATTATTTACTATTTATATTTATTTATTATTTATTATTTATTATTTATTATTTATTATTTATTTATTATTTATATTTATTGATTATTTATTATTGATTATTGATTATTGATTATTTATTATTTATTATTTATTATTTATTATTTATTATTTATTATTTATTATTTATTATTTATTATTTATATCTATAATTTATGTATTATTTATTATTTATATTTATTATTTATTATTTATTATTTATATTAATATTTATTTATTATTTATATTTATTTATTATTTATTATTTATTATTTATTTTATATTTATTATTTATATTTATATATATTAATTATTTATATTTATTTAGTATTTATTATTTATATTTATTTATTATTTATTATTTATTATTTATATTTATATTTATTAATTATTTATATTTATTTAGTATTTATTATTTATATTTATTTATTTATTTATTATTTATTATTTATTATTTATTATCTATTATTTATTATTTATTTATTATTTATTATTTATTATTTATTATTTATATTTATTATTTATTATTTATTATTTATGTTAATATTTATTTATTATTTATATTTATTTATTATTTATTATTTATTATTTATATTTATATATATTAATTATTTATATTTATTTAGTATTTAGTATTTATATTTATTTATTATTTATTTATTTATTATTTATTATTTATTATTTATTATTTATTATTTATATTTATTTATTATTTATTATTTATTATTTATATTTATTTATTATTTATTAATTATTATTTATATTTATATTTATTAATTATTTATATTTATTTAGTATTTATTAATTATATTTATTTATTTATTTATTATTTATTATTTATTATTTATTATTTATTATTTATTATTTATTATTTATTATTTATTATTTATTATTTATTATTTATATTTATTTAATATTTAATATTTAATATTTATTATTTATTATTTATTATTTATTATTTATATTTATTTAATATTTAATATTTATTATTTATATTTATTTATTATTTATATTTATTTATTATTTATTATTTATTATTTATTATTTATATTAATTTATTATTTATTATTTATATTTACTTATTGTTTATTACTTATATTTATTTATTATTTATTATTTATTATTTATTATTTATTATTTATTATTTATATCTATTAATTATTAATTATTAATTATTAATTATTTATTATTTGTTATTTATTATTTATTATTAATTATTAATTATTTATATTTATTAATTATTTATATTTATTAATTATTAATTATTTATATTTATTTATTATTTATTATTTATTATTTATTATTTATTATTTATTATTTATTATTTTTATCTATTATTTATTATTTATTATTTATTATTTATTATTTATTGTTTATTAATTATTAATTATTATTTATTATTTATTATTTATTATTTATATTTATTAATTATTGATATTTATTTATTATTTATTATTTATATTTATTTATTACTTATTATTTATTATTCATTATTCATTATTCATTATTCATTATTTATTATTTATTATTTATTATTATTGAGTTTATATCTATTATTTATGTATTATTTGTTTTTTCAATTAATATATAAATGTATATTAAATTATGTTTATTAACCACATGACGAGCTTGCTGGAGTGGTAAAGTCTTTGGAAAATATGCAAGAGGTTAGGGGTTCAAATCTCACCAAATGTAGTATTTCTTTATATTGCATGGGCATGTGCATGGGATGCGCATGCATGGACAAATAAAGTAAATAAAGTAATACAAGATAAATAAAATAAAAATGAAATAAAAAAAATAAATACGAACTAAATAAAATAAATAAAATAAAAATAAAATAAATAAAATAAAAACGAAATAAATAAAATAAATAAAATAAATAAAATAAACAAAATAAACAAAATAAATAAAATAAACAAAATAAAAAAAACCGCCGCTAAAAAAAAACCCGCCGCTAAATCATTTAGAGGCGGTTTAAACCGCCACTAAAAAACCGCCACGAAACGTTCTACGACGGTTTTAAAAACCGCCGCGAATATTTTCTCGACGCACGATTTCGTGACAGTTTTTGAAAACCGCCCCCAATCTATTTAGCGGCGGTTTAAACAGCTGCGAAACGAAAAAAAACCACCGCTAAATCATGATTTTTCCGTAGTGGCCATATTCTATAATTCCTCATGACATTTCATGCATTTTACTACAAGAATTAGTTTTAATTTTAAAGAGTTTATATTTATGTTTCATATAAATATAATTAATTTTTTCTATAAAAATATATTAACCTTATAAATTTTTGAAAAGTGATGTTATTAATCTTAAACTTATTAAATTACTTTCATCTATAAAAATAATTTACATAATATTTTTGAAATTTTTTTAATGGGTATTGAATGAGAAATTAAAAACCTCTAAAAAATTTCTTAAAATCTTACACTTGGGAATCAAATGATAAGATATAGTATGGGGAGTAAACTATTGAACACAAATGGGATGGTATCCTATAAGTGATACTATTAGTTGACACATAGTTTTCTTAAGTTCTTCCATGTATCATAATTAATACACTAAATTTATTGCTTTTAAAAAAATTAAAAGGAGAAATCCAAGAATTAATTCATAAGTTTATTTATTTTGGAAATTAAATTCTTTTCAAAATCATCAGTAATTTGTAAGGATTTTGAGGTAATGAATTTAATTTTTTTAAACCTTTTGGAAAAGTATTTATTTTATCTAATTTTTTTTGGTAAAAAAATTTCAAAATAAATTTATAGTATATCAAAGACAAGTATTTTTCACTAGTTTTAAAAACCCTTACTGTGAAATTTTATTCTCACCCCATGTTTATTAGAAGTTCTAAGATGGATATATTCATTTCAAGAGTTATCACAAGTGAATTCAATTCATTATTTTATAAATGTTTCAAAACTATGATGAATTTTGAGGTTTTATATAGTTCTCCAAAATAGAGAATAGAAAAGATGCACAATTATATAACGTACTGTGTATTTTCTAGTTATCTTTTATAAAAAAATACATAGTATATTTTTAGTAAAAAATCTAGAAGTGAGGGTTCAGGATGTTCTAGTAGGTCCACAATGAAATATATAATCATGTTTATAAGATACACTGGATGTTTCTTATTCCACAAAAAGACTCATTTAAAACTAAGAAAACACTGTACAATGCCTTTTTTACCTACATAATTTCAATTATCAATATCAAGATTAAATACAATATAATATTTGATATATACCACTTCATTCAAGTCTCCATTAAAAAAATTATCTTTACATCTATTTGGTACGCCTTGAAATTTATTTAGATAACTACTAATGAGAAGATTCTAATAGACTTCATATTAACCTCTGATGTAAAAGCCTCTTCCACATCAATGCTTTTAACCTAATCATGTACCAAATAAACCACCATTGCTTTCATCTTGATAAATTTTCCATTTTTATCAACCTCGGTCTTGAAGAAACATTATTCAAATAAAATTTTGATTTCTAGGTCTATATACAATCTCCAAAGTCTAATTTTTATCATTTAGTTATAATTATTTATTCATGGATTTTATCTGTGATTCCTTATTCAGAACTTATTCAAATGTGTTTGGTTTAACTTGTGATAGTTTAATAGCGTGCTATAATGATCTTAAACTCTGAGATTGTATATTTATAGTTTTAACATGAATAATATTGGTCTTGATGACCTTAGATAGCCTCCTTTCTTATAAAGTCACTAGTTTTCTTTCATCAATAACATTTTCATCTATGAATTCAACTATAGAATCCTTTTTTCCCATGTAGAATTCTGTCAATTATTTAGATTATTGAAGTACCTTCATGCTCATGAGTATTTTCATAAAAAGGGGGATCTTTGGAGAACCCTTTGTTCTTATTAGTAAAGAGCCAATATTCTAAAGTGGGTGGTAGTGAGGTTTTCGTAGGATTATGTTTTTATGATGGATGATCAGATGGTGTTTAGATAAAAAAATCATTTATTTGAATACAAGAATGAGGAATTTTCAATCAATGAGTATTTCTTAGCCTATACTTTTTGTTAAAATAATTAAGTACAGAGAACATTATTTTCTTACAAGTGATAGAAAGTTAGACCGAATAATGTAACTGGGATTAAATAGTTAAATCGTGAAATGAATTGATGCCCACAGTAATCGAAAGATCAATCAATCAGATGACCATGCATGACCCTTTATATGAAGGGAGTGTAACCACTTTACTGAGGTCTGATAGATTTACTCATGTTTTAATTATACATGGATTTTTAGTCATAAAATATATTAACCTTATTTTTTACTTATGATATATTGAAAATTGATGATCTTGGAAATGAATATAGGATAAAATTATAAACCTAGTAAATCTTTCTTATGTCATTCACTTTCATTTATTTAAATTAATTTTATAACTTGAATATTATTTCTAATTTGATGTAAATAGGATTGAGTATGTTCAATTTAGTTTGGTTATTAGGGTAACTATTTTCATCCTTATTATTCTACACTAAAATTACAGGATTACACTTGTAATGATCTATTTATTCCATTGTGATCTTACTATGGAGAACTACCTATGCGCTGAATTCATGTGAGATTCTTAAAAAAATTTCAAATAAAAAGGTTGTTCTCTCAGAGGCTCAGTAGTTTTCATGATAATAAATAATTTAAGATTCTTACTTTATTATATATATATTTTGATTTTATGTGATTCATTTTGTCAAAAGTTAATGATTTTAGATTATAAAAGGCTTGAATTGATATTTTTTATGGAATTTCTTTTAAATTTTAGATGATTTTGATATAAGAAAATGTTGGCCCATAGGATATTATTGGACACTATCTCTAACTAGAATGGTTTTAATTATCACAAATCATGTCATATATTAACATATATATTACCTCATAAAAGATCCTAAATTATGTCAAAGCTTATCTTGTATATAGTATCATTTCAATAATATAACTAATTATGTTTGTTTATGTACAAAAAATATTATTACATATTATGTGTGTGTCATTATGGGTATTAAAACTTTCTGGCTTTTCTAAACTA
Organism: Viscum album; assembly: GCA_963277665.1. Lineage (NCBI taxonomy): Eukaryota > Viridiplantae > Streptophyta > Magnoliopsida > Santalales > Viscaceae > Viscum > Viscum album. The sequence goes on from OY728119.1 coordinate 1,406,682,435, forward strand.
TAAGACATATCGAACATATAAAATTATCTAAGTATGAGTCACTAAAATTTATATAAGAATTGATACATGAATAGAAAAATGACCTAACGATGCATATGACTCACCGACGTAGACAACCTACCAATGAAATCCACCTACCATCAGTCCTAGTGACCTACTATTTCATGGTGCTACCAACGCAAGGACTCAACGACAGTTAAAATGAGTCACTAGTTTAATGAGTCAATGACATATGGAAAGACTGATAGAATGACATATAAATGTGTTGAGTCACCGATAGAAGGAGATACCGACAGAGGAGTCACCAACAGGATGAATCAACAACAGAACAACACACTAATAAACTGACTCACCAATAGAGGAGTCACCAATAACTATTTAAATTGAAATTTATTAATATTATTTCTAATGGTCACATTTGAGTCATTTAATGATACTTAAATATTTAATAATCTTTTGCAGGACCTTTAACAGACAGTATGAGGTAAGATGAACCTATGTATGTGGAAAGAACATGCTCTTGGTTGGACCTCAGGAATAAAAATCATTTTTGAAGAGTGAAGATAAATATATACAATGTGGCATGCCTATGTGAGAGACATACAGAAGAACATTCGCGACTTTGATGTCCCCACTATGAACTCAAGAACAAAAGGAATAACACATTAGGAAATCCCAATCAAGATGTACATCAAACAGAAAAACTACTTAAGCATATCAAAGAAGGAGAAGAATATATCTGCAGATCCATACTTTTACTTCTAAGATAGAATACGACACTCTGTTCTAGTGTCAACATATATAAGAGGACTCAATCCTCATCTCAGCTACATTTTAAGAGTCCAAAGATGTATCTCAGGACACCCATACCCTTCTAAATACTTTCTCTTATTTATTTTCTCTATTGTATGCATTTTTACATACTTTTGAGTAGTGTATGTATCTATATGTAAATAACTCACTGTATCCTGTATCAAATTTAAGGATACAATGTATCCTTACACTCATACCATATAACACATTTTTACTCATACGAATAAGTGTGTAAGAGGTCCTTGTGTGACCTTGTAGTTTGTACCAATGAAAAACTATGGTAGAGGTTTTGTGAACTTGACAACCTGTGTGTTGTTGTGAACCCCGATCCAGGGTGTGGATCAAACTATTTATTAATTTAAACTACTTGGTGGTAGGTGATCACCAAGTGGAGAGGATTAGCTCTCTTCTTGATATTGAACCTCTTGTTTCATTTCCAATGTGTTTTTACATTTAGTTTTACTATATATTATCAAATATTTCACAAAACCAAATTGAACTCTGATAGTTTGTCTTAGAAAGTTTTAATAATGGTATTTAAATATTAGGTTAGTTTCAAATTTTGTTTTAATTATTAAATTGATATAAATGAGAACTAATTACTCTTTTGAGAAATTAATCGAATAGTCAATATCTTATAAATTCATTACTGGCTAACTGGTCAATTAACTTTTAAATTTAGGGGAACTTCAAATAATACCTTTTAACAGAAATTTTTATAGATACTCAATTCAGCCCCCTATTGAGTACTCTACATTGACCAACATTTGGTATCACAGGATTAGAATTTTCAGTTTTTAATGCTTTTTCACAATTTTCAACTGTGATTTTTGTTACATTTGAATGATCTTAAAATTTATGTTATTACTAAATTTTTATCTCTTTAAAATCTATTTCTAAAATTTTATTATAGAAAATAGGTTGGAATTTGATACTACTAACATACCTCAATTATTTAATGGAACCAATAATTCTAAATGGAAAATTAAAATGAATATGTACTTAGAAAGTATGGGTGTTAAAATTTGGTCTTCAATTTTAGATGAATATAAGATTCCTGATACTGCTATAAATACTTGGGATGAACCAAATAAGACTGCTTATAATTATAATTCTGAATCCATGAATGAATTATATTGTTCCTTAGGAGATGAAGATTTTAACGTAATTTCTACATGTAAAACAACCCATGAAATTTGGTACACCATATCTATTTCACATGAAGTAACAACTAATGTCAAGGAAATGAGACTTAACACATTTACTATTAAATATAAAAACTTTAAAATGAAGCTTGATGATCCTATTTCTGACATGTATCTTAGGGTTAATCAAATTGTGAACACTATGATCTCTCTAGGAAGAGATGTTAAAGATAAGGAATAAATTTTGAGTATTCTCAGATGCTTACCTAATAGATAAATATGAACTTCTGTCTCTATTAAAAAATCACATTACATTAACAAACTACCTGTCAAAGAACTCATTAGAAAATGGATGATGTACAAAAAAGAGTTAAAAGTCAACGAGGAAGAAGAGGATGAACCTAAGAGAAAATTTGTAGCCTTCAATACTACTACCTCTTTGAATAAGGAAAAAGAGAAGGTGTTAGAGCCTCTTTTAAAATCACTAGTAATGATGAATCAATATCAGATAGTGATGGAGATATGGCTCAACTAGATTGAAGATTCAAGAAATTCAATAGAAAGAAGAAGTTATTCAAGAATACCAATTATAAAGGAAGATATAATAACAAGGGAAACTGAAAAAAGACTGGAAAAGAAATGGAAAATCAGAGGATATTGAATGCTATGAAAGTAAGAGGAGTGGACATGTCAAAGCTTACTATCCAAAATTAAAATAAAAAAGAAGTATGGAAACAAAAACAAGAAGTATAAGAAAGTTATGAAGGCCACCTGGAGTTCCTATGAGGATATCTACATTGAATTAGAATCATTTTATGATGAGAGAGATGACATGGAAAATATGGGTTTTTTGACAAACACAACTTAGGTAAACATAGATTCTCATGTACACAATTATTACTATTCTAGAGATGAAATTGATTCTCAGAATATGACAAGTGATGAACTATTTGAATAATATAACATGCTGGAAGAGACATGAAATGAATTGAAAGATAAATATAAATCTTTAAAGAAACAACAAGCTCTCACTATAAATATTAAGTATGAACTTACTACTGAAAATGACAAGAATGCTCAACTACTAAAAGAAAATAATGAATTAAAAATGTATAATAAGAAATTGAAGAAAGATCTAGAAAAGTTTACCAATGGGAAAAATACTCTTACTAAAATTATTGGTAAATAGATAGCTCCTTAGTACACTTCTGGTATTGGATATCATCCTGGATAGAGAAACCTATCTAAAAGACACTTTGTAACTAAATCTCAAAAATTTATCTTTCTACAAAAAAATAAAAATTCTATAACTAGTTCCAATTCTAAAAAATCTTTTACTACCTCTAATTTTTCTAGACGAAATAGAGTCTATTTTTCAAATATTTTATATAATGCTTATAGGAAACCCATGAATAAAATGTGGGTACCTAAATCATTGATTATTAATGTCATTGGACCCAAACATGTCTGGGTACCAAAATCTATTTTGTTTTATTATTCTATATGAAAGCTATTTGAAGTGATCCTGCAAGAGTCAGTGGTACCTGAACAGTTGATGTTCAAGACACATGGTAAGATATTAATCAATATTCAAGAACCTAATCAATAGTGATGGTGGATATGTCACTTTTGGTGACAATTATAATGAAAAAAATAATTTTCTTAGGCCAGATTGGTAACTCTAACTCAGTTTTAATTTCTAAAGTAATTTTTTTTGATGGACTAAAATATAATTTTCTTATTATTTTACAATTATGTGATGATGGATTTCATGTTAAATTTTAAAATGATTCTTTTAATGTTTTTAAATCTAAAAATGAATAAGTATTTTATGATATTAGAAATGAAAATGTATATGCTTTTAACTTAGATTCTTTAGTTTCTCAGAATGTTTCTTGTTTATGTGCCTTTCACAAACATTCTTGGCTTTGGCATTGAATATTAGGACACTATAATGTACACTCTATTATAAAGATTACTAGAAAAGGAATATTAAAGGATCTACCCAAACTCGAGTTTTCCAATGAAAAAGTATGTAATCCTTATCAAACGGGTAAACAACACAAGATATCTTTCAAATCAAAGATATAAGTTTCAAATTCTCAACCTTTAGAGTTGGTTCACATGGACTTCTTTGGACCATCTTGAGTTTCTAGTTTAAATGAGAAGCACTATGTCTATATTATTGTAGATGACTATTCTAGGTATACTTAAACTTATTTCTTTGCTTAAAAAATTAAATCATGTAGTTACTTAACCATGTATGCTAAAACAGTGGAAAATCTAAGTGTACTTAGAATAAAATCCTTAAGAAGTGATCATGGTCATGAGTTTGAAGGTCCCAACTTTGATTCTTTTTTATCACACAATGTCTATTTTCATAACTTCTATGCCCCTATAACACCTCAACAAAATGATGGTGCGGAAAGAAGAAATAAAACTTTACAAATGATAGCCCGAACAATTTTTAGCGAATATGATCTACCTATTTAATTTTGGACTGAGGATATGAATACAAATTTCTATATAATTAATAAATTTTTAATTAGACATATCCTCAAGAATAATCCTTATGAGTTATGAAACAATAGAAAACCCAATGTTAGTTAATTCAATGTTTTTGGTTTCAATGTCTATATCCTTAATATAAAGGACAATCTTGAAAAATTTTCATCCAAGAGTGATGCAAGAATATTCCTAGGTTACTCAATATCTAGTAAATATTATTGAGTATTTAATAAAATAACAAAGTGTGTGGAAGAACATGTTCATATCAAATTTGATGAAACATATACACATAAAACTAAGACCTCCCTAAACAACCTTGAAGATGATGTGTAAAATCTAGACATAAATGAAAAAATATATAATCCTCTTGTTAAACAATTTGTTAAATCAAACACTTATCTAAATTCTTCAAAATATGGACATGATGAACCTGAACCTATAGATGAACCTAAAGTTACTAGCCCCTATTTCTCTAGACCAACTAGAACCCTCAAGAACCATCGTTTAGATGTTGTTGTTGGAGACTTAGATAAAGGGACACAAACTAGAGCTTCTCTTAGAAATTAGGTTGAACATCAAGAATTTTTTTCACAACATAAACCTAAAAACATTAATGATGCAATTAAAGATAAATCTTGGGTAATTTCTATGCAAGAAGAAATTAATCAATTTGAAATAAATAAAGTTTGGAAACTTGTGGATAGACCGAAATACACCTTGACCATAGGCACTAAGTGAGTGTTTAGGAACAAAGAATATGAATCAGGTAACGTTTTCATAAAGAAATCCATATTGGTGGAACAAGGTTATAGTCAAGAAGATGAAATTGGCTATGAAGAAACTCTTGTACCTCTTACTAGACTCGAGGCCATTAGAATCCTGCTTTCTTATGCTACCCATATTAATTTCAAACTTTATCAAATGGATATTAAAATTGAATTCCTAAATGGGTATCACTAGAAGAATTCTAATTATTTGCGATGGGTTATTTTCTATGGGATCCCGTCACAAATAATCTTTAGTGAGGGGGTCCCATCGCAAATACCCCGTCGCAGAAAACAGTATCGTAAAAACTATTATTTACGACGGGCTCGTCGCAAATAATAATTTTTTGTGATGGGCAGCTTCACCATAGAAAATAAGTCTCTGATTATATACTTTATATATATAATTTTTTTTGCGATGGGCCCATCACAAAAAAATATTTAGGACTGGCCCGTAATCCCGTCGGAAAAAGTATTTGCGATGGGCCCGTAATCCCGTCACACATACTTTTTTAAAAAAATTATTTAGACTATTTGCGATGGGAACACATCACAACAGATCTTATCGCAAATAATAAATAAATTTTAAAAAATAAATTTAATAAAATTATGATTATTGAAAAATTAATTTTAATATTATTAAAATAAATAAAATAAAAAAATATTTAAAATCTAAATATTCATAAAAAAAAAATCATAAAATATTATTATTATTATTATTATTATTATTAGTAAAATAAACAAACATTGTAAAATATAATACTGAAAAATATATTTAATAAAATTAAGATTAATAAAACAATAATATTAATATTATTAAAATAATAAAAAAATAAAAATTATAAAAATTATTAAAATTCTCAATATTCACAAAAAAAATCATAAAATATTAAAAATTAAGTTACCTAATATTTGCACCAATATAAAAGACAAAAACTGTAAATAGTTCATATTACAAATGTTAAATTCAAATGTTTTTAACATAAAAAAATTACTGCGGGGGGGGGGGGGGGGGGGGTCGTCTTCTGGAGGAGGTGGAGGAGATGAAGAAGATGGTGGAGGAAAATTCATCCCCAAACTACGAGTCAGACAGAGCATGTAATCCATCTGCTCCTGATGCTGCTATTACCATCGACGCATCTCCTCCTCGTGTTGTTGCTGCTGCTCACACATCTCTTCTTGCTACTTTTTCAAACTCTCTATAAGGCCATTCTGACCTCATAACTACTCCTGATACTGTAAGGCAGAAGACGATGCCTCTCCACGAGCTCCTATCGAGCTAGACGCTGACATCTCAACAGTACCATAATAAGTATCAGGAGTCACATGAGAGCCGATACCAACTACTCAGCCCTTCTCAAAGCCATACCGAGTTGCCGACATCCATGCCGCCTCGTCAAAATGGTGTGCACTGGTCTGATCAGTCACCTCGTCCTGACGCTCAACCTGTTTCTAAGAGGTCACAGCTTCATATGACTCCTTCAATTCCAATTTGAAATTAAAATTGTGAAAATATTATATGCATTTATTTTTCAAACTGAAAAAATAATACTAACCACAATCCGATGCTGGCGATCACCTCTAATCTCTCCAGTGGCTGGATCACTATACATCCTCTGATAAACGTCGAACTCTGTAATATCACGATGCTCGACTACGTATAGAAATATAAAATAAAATATTTATATTTAAAGTTATATAATTTTTTAAAAAATATACTTACCAGATGCTCTCTATTTGTACTGAATGTATGACTACCGGCTCGATGTGTCACCTCCTATCTCCCCAGGTTCTACCGACCCAATGAAGACCTCCTCTAGAATCTACCACCCCACTAGTGTGTACATAATCCATCCCAAACCTGAGATGAAATGTACTTTGGTTGGTGGTCTCTACACGACTCATCAAATACTATCTCTCCTGCTTTCTTAATGAACTTCTTTCTCAAATTGTGCAAAAACTGACACAAACGCTCACGCATAGCCAACTCCCATGCTGCATGGATAGCATCATTCATGCTATAATCGATGGGATACCATAAACCCTACACATAATTTATAATATCATGTTACTAATAAAATAAATTTCAAAATAAATATTATTTATTTACGTAACATCCAATGATTGTATATGGCGAGCTGTACATCAACGGTAATCAGTTCCCATGTGATCTATAGCTGAGAAAAATAATTGCGCAAGATATCACTCCCTTATCCAATAGCTACATGCACAAAAATATGAAAAAAGAATAAATAATCAAACAATTAGTATATATATAAATAAATTAATGAAAAAGCTAACTAAAATATATAGGTTCTTTTACCTCTGTGTGTGTGGATCGAAGCCGAGACGTGGATGTTGCTCGGGGATACGGTCAGGAATCATCAGTCGTGCAAGACCGCACCCCCTCTGCGTACCTCTTGAACCACCAATAGGCTGAGGGTCAGATGATCCCACATCCCCCTTATCCAAAGGTAGATCACCCTCCTGCAACTCACGAAATAGATCAAGATCCATCTGAAACACAAAATGATTATTGTTAGCAGATAGTTGAAAATAACTATAATATATAGATATATATTAGTTATGATCATAACTAGCATTTAACATTGTCGATATTCACCTTCATCATCACCTTCATATCTGATGATGTCAATGTCTTCATATTCATCCTCAGAATCATCAATATCTATATGATTTTCACTTTCACCATCCCTTGTCATTTCAAATTAATTTGTAACATCATTAAGATCTTCATCACCATCGACCCTTAATTATAGGGTGTCATCATCGATATTCACATATCTTTTTGAAAAAGATGAATAATGAGTAGTCTCTTGAAAAATTTCAATTCCTTTCACTTCAGCAGAACCACATTCAGTTTGATTAAATTGATTTTTACAAGATTTCATTTTTATTATGATCCACCAATCACTCAGGTCTCTTGGAGTAACACAGTACTTTGCGTGATAAATTTGATGTGCCTGTTGATCCAGTAAAAATGGTTCATTTAATTCAAGTAGACTTTTATATTTAATATCTACAATTCCATGAGTCGGATAAAAACACAAGTCTCTCTCAGTATCCAACCACTGGAATTTAAACATTGTTATGTAATTCTGTCCAAGATAACATAGCTCAACAATTTCATCCAGAATGTCAGAAAAGTCAACTTCAGTTTCTCTATGATGCGATCCTCTCAAACAAACTCCACTATTCACTGTTTTCTTTGATTTTCCATATGCACGTGTAAGAAATTTAAAACCATTCACTACATATGCATTATAATATTTTACCATTTTGGATGGTGGGTTACTCAATATAAATAGTCGTTTATCAATTTTATCAGCATTTTGAGACACATGAAATTTATTAAAACAATTATGAATATAATAAATAATAAACCGAATTGATATTAAACCAACAATAATTTATATTACTAGTTTTTGAAACCATTAAGAATTTTTTTTTGTCTGCGTTCTTCAAGAGCAGCTACAGTAATTTGTGGAAGTTATTTCTTGATATGATTATCATATAACCTACAAATAAAATAAGTTTACATATTGTAATAGAAATTATAAAATAAGTGATAGAATCATTCACAGTACAAATGTTGTCATTTCTTCATAGTTGAGCAGAACATATGTATGAGCTCTGTGATGTTCATCATCTAAAATCCATCGTTCTTGAACTCCATCGAAGCCAAAAAAATTCTGACTGAAAACTGATAATTAATTATCCACTTCATCATTAACATTTCCCTCATTCCATCCCTTGTGGTTTTGTTTTGAGGGATATTCAGATACAAAATAGTGAGAGTAGAAAAAATAAATTTTCTCTTGCAAATAAGCTTCAAAAATTGAGCCTTAAACTAATGCTTTGTTGCGTACTTTTTTCTTCAATTTCTGCATGCATCTCTCGAATGGGTACATCCATCAAAACTGTACGGGACCTCCACATTTATCATCATGTGGAAAATGTAATATTAGATGTTCTATTGTGTCAAATAAAGCAGGCGGAAAGATTTTTTCCAGTATACAAATAATTACGGCAACATCTTCTTCCAATTTGGTTAGCGCATCGTAGTCTATTGACACTACACAAATGTCTCGAAAAAAATATGATATTCCTGTTATCGAATCCCAAATCATAGAATTCAACAAACCTTTGAATCCATTCAGCATATGTATTTCCATTAAAACATGATAATCATGAATTTTTAATCTGGTAATATTACCATTCTTAACACATCTGCCCAAATTGGAAGCATAGACATCTGGAAGTCTCAAATCTGCAATCCACTGAAAAAATAATAAGCGAAACTCTTTGGATAGTGTATAATCTACTTTTGGCTTCTTTAACCTCTGTGATCTGAAATTTTCAAATAGCTCAAGTTTTGGTCGCCTGCAAATTTGGGAAAGATCTAATAGTTCTTTTATAGTATCTTTGGTTTTAACTGGTGTATCCAAAACTGCATGAAATAAATTATCAAAATAGTTCTTATCAATATGCATGACATCCAACATGTGGCAGACCAACAAATCAGACCAATATGGGATATTCCAGAAATGCTTCATTTTATCCAATTATGTTCTTTCCCAAAGCCATAAATTTTCTGTTGGTTTACTGTTGGCCCAAATGTGATGAGAGGTAATGAAAATACAACAGATTTTAACTCTATACCTGAGATCATTTTTGAAGGTTCATCCCTTCCAATTGTGCCTTTTATGAAATGAGATTTGTTCCATCGAAAAGGATGATCGGTTGGAAGAAATCTGCGATGAAAGTCAAAATAGAAAGATTTTTTTCTATTGATGAGCATAATATCTTTGTTGAATTTCATACAGTAAGGACATGATTTCGGACTATGTGTACTCCAGCCAGATAAAATGCCATATGCCAAAAAGTCACTAATCATCCACATCACTGCAGCTTTTAATGTGAAATTTTGTTACACAACAACATCATATGTACTAACACCATTACTCCACAATGAATTTAACTCACCAATCAATGGTTTCAAATAAACATCAATATTCTGTTATGAATGTCCTGGGATAAAGAAGGTAAAAAATATATAGGGATACTTCATCAACATCCATGGAGTTAGATTGTATGGAGTTATAAAGATAGTCCAACATGAATACTGACTACCATAAGAACCTAAAAGACAGAAACCGTCAGTAGAAAGACCCAATCACATGTTTTGGGCTTCTAAAGGAAAAGACGGATGCAGACGATTAAAATGTTTCCATGAATCTCCATCAGATGGATGATTTAATATTTTATCAGTTGAAATATTGGTTTTGTTCCATGACATCATTGAGGCTGTGTTATGATACATAAATAAACATTACAGCCTCGGTGTAAGGGGAAAATATCTCAAATGTTTTACAGGAATCGATCCAGACTTCCCTGGTTGAGCTTCTTTATACCTCAATTGTCCACATGTAGGAAAACTAACAAACGACTCATTTTCACTAGAATATAATATGCAATCATTTTCACATGCATGAATCTTCTGATAACTAATGCCTAGATTACGAACCGACCTCTTTCACACATAGTAATACGCAGGAAACACATTTCCTTCATGTAACAGTGTTTTAAGCAAAGAAAATATCTGATCAAAACAGTTGTTTAACATTGCGTTATCTTATTTAATAGCCATAAATTTTACAACTGCTTCTAATTTTCATATCTTGCAACCAGGATATAATGCATCCTCAACAGACCTCAAGAACTCATAAAATTTAGATGGTGCCAACTCAGGAGTTAAATCGATATCATCATGAGTTTTAGTATGTTGAAGAGATGGACCCGCAACATCATGTACTAAATGTTGTAATTGTGATATATCTAGAATCAAGTTATTAGTATCTTCTCTGGAACTGCGTTCACTGTGTTGATACCAAAAAACATAATCTGGTTGAAGACCAAAATTCAAGAGATGTCCCTCAACCTTGTAAAATGTGTCAAACGTTCTTAGAGCACATTTTTTACAAGGTCACTTAATTGTGCCTTCTGAAACATATTCTAGTTTTGATGAAGAAAATTCTAAGAAAGCTTCAACACCCTCAATATATACAAGATTTAAACCAGAACCATTTGGATTTCTGTGCTGATTTATCCAAGCACGATCATCTAATAATGACTGATGTCGACTTCCTTATTCCATATTTTTCTACAAAATATAAAATCATCACTGTTTTGGAATAATTTAAAATTATAAAAAAGCTATCTAAAAAATATACCTATTTACTAATACTTCTTAATAATTACCATTAATTAAGGGTGACAGAATTTCTAGTGGATTGAGAGCTACTCTTTTGTCGGACGACTCATTTACTTACATCTTTCTCACTCTGAAATCACAATGAAGAATCTGCTCCGAGGTACACATATTCATTCTCGTATGCATGAGAATGAATATGCATATCTCCGACCAGATTCTTCATTATGATTTCAGTGTGAGAAAGATGCAAGTAAATGAGTCATTAGACAAAAGAGCCCCATTTTCATCGACGAATCGTCTTCTTCCAACTTTCACTGCCTGTAAATGTTATAAAAAATGTAATCCTACAAATGCATATCTAATCTCATGCATACAAGATTTAATATGCCTATGTAGCAGCAAATTTTTATAATGTTTTGAGTGAGTGAGAGTTGAAAAGAGAAAAGTCATCGAGCAAAAAGAGTGTCGTCAATCTACTAGAAATTGTGCCAAGATCATAAAATTTATTAAAATTTATTAAAATTTCTTTCTAACTGTTCCTAACTGTTCGTAACTAATTATTACTTTTTATTACTAATTATTCTTATTTATTACTAACTATTCATATTTATTACTAACTATTTCTATTTATTACTAACTATTCATATTTATTACTAACTATTACTATTTCATACTAATTATTCATATTTATTACTAACTATTACTATTTATTACTAACTATTATTATTTATTACTAACCATTACTATTTATTACTAACTATTACTATTTATTACTAATTATTTCTATTTATTACTAACTATTTTTATTTATTAATAACTATTTCTATTTATTACCAACTATTTCTATTTACTCTTAATTATTACTAATTATTACTAATTATTACTAATTATTACTAGTTATTACTAATTATTACAAATTATTACTAATTATTACTAATTATTACTAATTATTTCTAATTATTCCTAATTATTCCTATTTATTCCTAATTTATACTAATTATTACTAATTACTACAAATTATTACAAATTATTACAAATTATTACTAATTATTACTAATTATTCCTAATTATTACTAATTATTCCTAATTATTACTAGTTATTCCTATTTATTTCTAATTATTCCTATTTATTTCTAATTATTGCTAATTATTTCTAAGTATTCATAATTATTAGTATTTATTTGTAATTAATAGTAATTATTAGTAATTATTAGTATTTATTACTAATTATTACAATTTATTACTTATTATTACAATTTATTACTAATTATTACAATTTATTACTAATTAATACAATTTGTTACAAATTAATACAATTTATTACTAATTAATATAATTTATTACAATTTATTACAATTTATTACTAATTATTACAATTTATTACTAATTAATACAATTTATTACTAATTAATACAATTTATTACTAATTAATACAATTTATTACTAATTAATACAATTTATTACTAATTAATACAATTTATTACTAATTATTACAATTTATTACTAATTAATACAATTTATTACAATTTATTACTAATTATTACAATTTATTAATAATTAATAGAATTTATTAAAATTTATTACTAATAATTACTAATTATTAGAATTTATTACTAATTATTAGAATTTGTTACTAATTATTAGAATTTATTACTAATTAGTACAGTTTATTTCCAATTATTACAATTTATTATTAATTATTACAATTTGTTACTAATTATTACAATTTATTACTAATTATTACAATTTATTACTAATTAATTATATTACTAATGAATACAATTTATTACTAATTATTAGAAATTATTACTAATTATTACAATTTATTACTAATTATTGCAATTTACTACTAATTATTACATTTTATTACTAATTATTACAGTTTATTAATAATTATTACAATTTATTCCTAATCATTGCTAATTATTCCTAATTATTGCAATTTATTTCTAATTATTACAATTTATTACTAATTACTACTAATTAATACTAATTATTACTAATTATTACAAATTATTAATAATTATTACAAATTATTACAAATTATTACTAATTAATACTAATTATTTATAATTATTAATAATTATTACTAATTATTACTAATTATTACTAATTATTACTAATTATTACTAATTATTACTAATTATTACTAATTATTACTAATTATTACTAATTATTACTAATTATTACTAATTATTAATAATTTTTACTAATTATTACAATTTATTAATAATTATTACACTTTATTACTAATTATTACTAATTATTACTAATTATTATTAATTATTTCTAATTAATACTAATTATTACTAATTATTAATAATTATTACTAATTATTACGATTTATTACTAATTATTACAATTTATTACTAATTATTAAGAATTATTACTAATTAATACTAATTATTATAATTTATTACTAATTATTACAATTTATTACTAATTATTACAATTTATTACTAATTTTTATAATTTATTACTAATTATTACAATTTATTACTAATTTTTACAATTTATTACTAATTATTACAATTTATTACTAATTATTACAATTTATTACTAATTATTACAATTTATTACAAAATATTACAATTTATTACTAAATATTACAATTTATTACTAGATATTAGAATTTATTACTAAATATTACAATTTTATTCTAAATATTACAATTTATTACTAAATATTACAATTTATTACTAATTATTACAATTTATTACTAAATATTAGAATTTATTACTAATTAATATATTTTATTACTTATTAATACAATATATTACAGTTTATTACAATTTGTGACCAAGTATTACAATTTATTGCTAATTATTACAATTTATTACTAATTATTACAATATTTTGCTAATTATTACAATTTATTACTAATTATTACAATTTATTACTAATTATTACAATTTATTACTAATTACTATAATTCAGTACTATTTATTTCTCATTATTACCATTTATTACTATTTATTAATAATTATTAATATTTATTACTAATTATTAGTATTTATTATTATTTAGTACCGATTATTATTAATTATTTCAAATTAATTATATACATTACTAATTATCATTAATAATTACTAATTACTACTAATTATTAAAAATTAATACTAAAAGTTTTAATTTATTAGTACAAATAAATAGTTATGACAAAACAATTTAAATCCAATTTAATTACAACTAATCAACAATAATAAAAATTAACATAAATAATTGAAATAAATAATAAATTAAATAAAACATAAATACCTTTAAACTTGATTTGCTATTGATATAGACGTCTTCACAACTTCTTCGTGACCAAAAAATTAACTTAGAAAAATTTTCCTTCTGAAATCAGAGTTCAGAGAGAAACAAGATCTAGAAATTGAGAGGAATAGGAAGAAAAATGGATGAGGGGTATATATAGGTTAGATTATTTGTGATGGGTTACCCATCGAAAATAGTATCTTTTGCGACGGGACCCATAGCAAATACCTACGCCTGCATTAATTACTATTGATGGTTAGAGAGTTATTTGCGACGGGACCCGTCGCAAATAGTCCCTACCGACACACCTTTTGCGACGGGAGAACATCCCGTCGCAAAAAGCTATTAACCACCGCTTGGTATTTGCGACGGCCCCCATCGCAAATACTTCACTATTTGCGACAGGGGGATCCCCCTGTCACAAATAACTTTCGCGTGGTTTGGCGCGGTACCCACGCCAATCCTTTTGCGATGGGACATGAAATCTCATCGCAAATAGTCAGTTATTTGTGACAGGTTGTAAACCCCGTCGCAAATAACCTCTTGGACTAACTTTTTGCGACGGGATTTATTCCCGTCGCAAAAAGCTCGTCGCAAAAAAGTCCTTTTTCCCGTACAGTATATATTTGAGGATGTTTTTTTGAACAACCCCTAGTTTTACAAACCCACATTTTTGAAATCATGTTTTCAAATTAACTAAGGATTTATAAGGTTTAAAACAAGCTCCAAAAGCTTGGTATGATAAACTAAGTACTTTTCTCATTACAAAATGTTTTACAAAAGGAATCGTTGATCCTAATCATTTTATAAAACGAATTTGTAAAGATGTTTTATTAGTTCAAATTTATGTAGATGATATTATTTTTTGGATCTTACATAAATTATTTATGTATTGTTTTTTCTAAAATGATGCAAGTGAGTTTGAAATGGGTTTGATGGGTGAACTCAAATTCTTTCTTGGATTTCATATTTTTCAAAATAAAGAAGGTATTATTTTAAATCAAAGTAAATATAAAAAATAACATTTAAAAAGATTTTGATTCGATAGCATTGAAAGTAATGACACTCCAATGAGTAATACTTGTAAGTTGGACCTTGATGAAGATGATAAATCTGTTGATCAAACCATTTATAGAGGAATGATTGGATGTTTTTCTACTTTACTGCTAGTAGTCCATATATAATGCTTACTGTGTGTATGTGTGCCAGTTTTCTAGATAACCCCTAATAATATCAATTAAATTATGTTAAAATAATTTTCAAATACCTCAAACATACTATTAATTTAGGTTTGTTTTACCCTAAAGGATAATCATTTGATATAGTGAGTTATTTTGATACTGATTTTGGTGGATGAAAGTTAGATAGAAAGAGAACCTCCAGAACATGTCACTTTTTGGGAAAGTCTTTGGTTTCATGTTGTAGTAAGAAATAAAATTTTGTTGCATTATCTTCTGTTGAAACTAAATACATAGCTGCGTGTAGCTGCTGTGCTTAGATTTTGTGGATGAAACACACTCTGCTAGACTATAGATTTCAATTTAGACATGTTCCAAAAAATTGTGACAATACAAATTATATTAACATATCTAAGAACCCAATTTCTCATTTTAGAAAAAAACATATTGATGTAAGACATTACTTTTTAAGAGATCATTATCAAAAGGGTGATATCACTTTAGAATTTATTTGCACTGAATATCATCTTGCTGACATATTCATTAAGCTATTGAACACTAAAAGAATGAATTACATCATACATGTGTTAGGAATGATCAATCTATATGACCTTGTGTTTATATTCCTTTGATCTTTTAAGTGAATTTGTCATACCGACACCGACGCTATGTCATGACGACATAATTGTCATGATGATACCGACACTATGTCATGTTGACATAGTTGTCATGTCGACAACGACACTATGTCATGCTCACATAGTTGTCATGCCGACACCGACACTATGTCAAGTCAACACCAACACTATGTCATGCCGACACCATTGGTGTTATGAAAAATCTATCATACTAACACCGATGACTCACTGGTTTTATATGTTTTATGTTTTTATCAAAATTCAATTGTTTCATTAATTCTTTTGAACCCAGTTCCCAATTTCGTGATTGTGTAATTTTAAAATCACTAAATGATATGAATTCGAATCGATCCACTCTACTCCTTTACCTCTACACTCTCTCAGACGTTTCCCTCTCTCTACCCCTGACCTTTCACCTTCTAACCTTCAGACTAAATGGATTGGAATTCTGCATGTGAAGTGAGCTCTTGATGATGGGGAGTCTCGTTATTCTAAGAAATAGAATGGTGAATCGAGAAAATCTTCAGCACCCATAAGTCCGGCTCTGGAAAATCATGTTCTAACTCCAAAAAAAGAAGTTCTTGTGGAATGGATGTTAGAAAGGAAGTCTTTGCTACTCAAGGTACTTCAAGATCAAGGTTTTCTTGAGTGGTTCTCAAATAATGAATGAAACTTTGACTCAAAACTAGTTCATGAATTTTACATGAATATGGAGTTTCTGTTGGAAGTGATGTCGCCTAGATAAAATCCATTGTAAAATGGAAGATAATACCTTTCTCTTCAAGATATTGGGATGAATGTATTAAATTTCATCATGAAGGTGTATTTGATTATTATCAAGGTACCTCTCCACCTAAAAGTGATATGTTTTTATTTGAGAAAACATTAAAGGAACTCACTAATAATGATGATAATAGAAGACCCATTACTATAGAGTTAAGTGGACAATGTAGAATTTTGTTTAAGTTTATCTAGAATCAAATATGTCCCAAGAAAAGGGACTTTTCTTATTGAAAATATTATGATTTATACTTGGTTTATCTAATGAGGAAAGGGATCGAGGTAAATTTGTGTAGATATCTTGATGTGTACATGAGTGAGATGATCAAACCTTCCTGTAAAACTAATTCCATGTTCTATCGAAGTATGATCTCAGATAAGATGAAAGGAAAAGGTTATGTAGATGATGGTGAAGAAGCTATTTCTGAGTGTAGTGGGATCTACCTTAGTAAAGAGATTTGTAAAAGGATGAAAAATAAACTGGAACACAGGGAAAAGAGAATGGGATGGAGACAAGGATAAGATGTATGACAAGTTCAATCTAGTGGATTATCCAACTAGACCTAAGAATATAGAAGATCCTGGTCTGGGACAAAATAAGGAAGTTGTTTACTCTTAATGATAATGGGGATGAGGAGACAAAAGTATCCAATAATGTTTAATATATAAGTTGATCTAATGGCTCTGAAGAAGAATAATAAAGTGAAAACGGTGAAAGTGGTAGTGGTAGTGAAGAGGAAGAAGGTGAATAAGATAGTGATAAAAATAAAAATGAAGAA
Organism: Viscum album; assembly: GCA_963277665.1. Taxonomy (NCBI): domain Eukaryota; kingdom Viridiplantae; phylum Streptophyta; class Magnoliopsida; order Santalales; family Viscaceae; genus Viscum; species Viscum album. The sequence goes on from OY728119.1 coordinate 1,406,700,533, forward strand.
CATGTCTCTAGACGTGATGATGATGAATGAAATTTATGTGTTAATGAAAATCATAATTATGACCAAGGTACATATATTGAAATGATTGAAGCTGTGAATCAGGCTCGGTTGGAAGAACCTCCTGAAGTTGTTGTTGAAGTGAGATAAAATGATAAAGTTTCTACTGAAGTGGAAGCTTAAGAAATTCCTGTACCTAATTTGGTTTATGAAAGAAAAAAACCCCATGCTGAATATGATAAACCAGTAACGAAAGCTCAGATTTAGGGGGAAACTCAAGAAATAGAAAATTAAGGGGAAGAAGAAAATAAACTTGGAAGAGTAAGGATTGAAACTCTCACTCCTATGGATGATGATGTAATGGTTGAATGAGTGATGAATCCTGGTTATGTGGAACTGGGATTAGATTATGATGATTCAAATGATGAAGTCTTTGCACCTACTACAAGAGAACCAGTGGATGAGACCCTTTTTAATGACTATGTCACTAAGAATGTTTTGAAAAAATTTAAGGAAGGTATATATTCATTAGTAAGACATTCAGTAAAATCTCAGATGAGATATGAGATTGATGAAGCTAGGAAAGAAAGCGTAGAGTTGACTGATAACTTGAAAGATATCCATTCTATGGTTGAAGGTGTATGAAAAATTGGGACTTCTAGTTCTACTACAGCCTCAACCAGTGTATCTCAAGCTGATGATGTTTCAGTCTCATAGATGGTGATAAAGGAATCTCAGCCCAACTTGATTACAACTTCTAAAACCATTGTGGTTAGAAAAACCAATATTGTGAATGAGATGAATAAGTTAACTACTGACATCAAGGATTTAACCACTTACTACATGAATACAAGGAAAGTGTCATGAAAGGGCTTGTAGGTATTGTTTCTCATCTTAAAGTTCATGATTTTTCTAAACTGTGAAAGGAAGTAAAGGACATTGTGCAATCATCTTCAACATCAACTCCTACAGCTATTCCTTCCACATCTGGTCAGACCTCTCATACTTTGGATACTGAGGCAATTTGAACTATTGAAAAAGGGGATCTTAAATCTCTATTTGATAACTATGTCTTGGTAAGCCTAGAAAATATTGATAATAATAGTGATTGTGTGCATGATATGGTCAGATTATATAACAAGGAAGAATATTCCACTCAGGAAGAGCATCCAAAGAGGATAAATTCATATTTCTCCAAGATTTACTCTAATCAATAGTTTAAAAGTAATTTTAAGTATTTGATAGAGAATTTAACTTTAATCCCATTTACAAAAATCAATCAAAGAACAAGTCAATAAAATGAAGGACTTCACTCCTCTATTAGATAAATTTATGAAGAATAAGGATGACTTTGGGAAAACAATGAATTATGGTGGTGAGATTATTGAGGATTTCATCAAACTGTGAAATCCATATCTCCTTTTTTAGAGTGAAGCCATTGTTGTTCCAGCTGCTACTTCTATTCACTCTACTCCACTAATGAATTCCTCTCCAATGTCGGTTTCTCAATACTTGACCCAAATCCGGCCTGTTATCACATAACAACCTCCACCTCTTGTGTTACCCCAGCACAAACCCAACCTGACAGCAACTGTTCGAATATGTATTCCTTTACCTTCATTGAAGATCTATTCAGATGGTCATATTTTGTAGCTACCACACACCGGACCTCCCATTGATCCATCTAATAAGGGTAAGGAACCCCTTGATCCTAAGTAGTAGTATGGAGTGACTCTTTTTCATAAGGATGAGTGCTTGTAATTTTTGTCTTCCAATGTAATTTGAGTATGACTTCCATTTCAATGTTTCTACATTTCTGTTTTATTTTTTAACCTTCCACGTTTTGATAATCCCAAAAGGGGGAGAAAATTATTATGCATTATTATTTGAATATGGTTCTCTGGTACATTGCACTTCCCATACATTTTGTGCCTATTAATATTTATGGGAGCTAATAATCAAATTGTTTACTTCAATAATTCTTTAATGGTACTTAATAATTCCATGATTTGTGATCATCAAAAGGGGGAGATTATTGGACCATAGGATATTGTTGTCCACTATCTCTGAATATAATGGTTTTAATTATCAAAAATCATGTCATATATTAACATATATCTTACCTCATGACAGATCCTAAATTATGTCAAAACTTATCCTGTATATCAGATCATTTCAATCATATAAATAATTATGTTTGTTTAAGTCTAAAAAAGCTTATAAATTATTATCGATGTCTCATTATGGGTATTAACACTTTCTAACTGTACTGTACTATAAGAATGATAGAAAATCTAAAATTATCTAAGTACGATTAACTAAAACCAATAGAAGAACTGAGACACTGACAGAAAAATGACTTACTAATGAATATGAATCACCAACACAGATGACCTACCGATGCAATCGACCTACCAGAAGTACAGTTGACCTACCAATGCATGGTAATACCGACACAAGGACTCACCAATAGTTAAAATGAGACACTGCTGTAATGATTCACCGAAATATGAAAAGACTAACAAAATGACATAATGATGGGTTAAGTCACTGACATATCGATATACCGACAGACAAGTCACTGACAGATGTCTCACTGATAGGACGACTCAATGATAAAATGACTCAATGACAAAGGAGTCACTGATAAACTGTTTAAATTACCATTTGTTAATATTATTTCAAATGGGTCATATTTGAGTCATTTAAATATATTAACATATTTAATAATATTTTGTAGGACTTTTAGAAGACAGTATGATACGATGAACCTATAAACGTGCTAAGAACATGCTCTTTGTTGGACCTCAAGAATAAAAATCAGTTTTGAAGAGAGAAGAAAAATATATAGAATGTGGTGTGCCCATGTGAGAGTCATATAGAAGAACATACGTGACTCTCATGCACCCACTATGAACTCAAGAACAAAAAAACACACAAGGAAATCTGAATCAAGATGAACATTGCATTGACAAACTACTTCCACATATCAAAGAAGGAGAAGAATATATCTGTAGAACCGTACTTGTACATGGAAGCCAGAATTCAATAGTTTGTTTTAGTGTCAACTTCCAGAAGAGGACTCAAACCTCATCTCAGCTACATCTGAAGAGTCCAGAGTTGCATCTCAAGACAGAAAAAGCCTTTTAAATCCTATATCAAATTTTTTTCTTGGTTGTGTGAATTTTTACATACTTTTAGGTAGTGTGTGTATCTATGTGTAAAGAACACATTGTCTCCTATATCAAACTGAAGGATAAAATATATCCTCCACTCATACCCTCTTACACCTTTTTACTCCCACAGATAAGTGTGGAAGAGGTCCTTGTGTGACCTGACAGTTTGTACCCACAATGAAATGTGGTATAGGTCTTGTGACCTGGATTTCCTGTGTGCTGTTGTGAACCCTGATCTAGGGTTTGGATCAAACTACTTATTAATTTAAACTACTTGGTGGTAGGTGATCAACAAGTGGAGAGGATTAGGTATCTTTATGAGACTGAACCTCTTGTTTCATTTTTTCTATATTTTTTACTTTTAGTTTTACTTTGTTTTATCATAAATATTTCATAAAACTAAATTGAACTATGATAGTTAGTCTTATCAAGTGTTTTTAACAGTATTGAATTATTAGGTTAGTTCCAAAAGTTTTATTAATTATCAAATTGATATAACTATGAAATAATAACTCTTTTGAGAAATTAATCGAACAGTTATGATCTTATAAATTAAATATAGGCTAACTGGGAAATTGAATTTTAAATTTGTGGGAACTTCAAATAATACACTTTAACAGAAATTATTATAGATAATCAATTCACCCTACTCTTGAGTACTCTACTCCGACCAACATAAAATCCCATCTATAATGATATAGAAGTTCCATTTAATGATGATAATATAGAGGTACTAGAGAAAGGATATTTTGAAAATTTTTATTGAAATACTTATGTCTTGGTGAGGATATCATAGGAACATAATGCAGACTTTAATATCTAATAGAAAAATACAAAAACATTATCAATTAAAAAATTAGTAGATATGTATAATAATCATACAAAACTCAACATGGTGTGCTTAGTGTGATGGTTTTTTGGCATGAGGATACAAAAAATGAGGACTACTTCTGATCATGTAAATAATTTCAACATGATTCAATATAACACGAGTACATAATGGTGATTTTTTTAGTTTTTGTATGGTTTATATTTTTCTTATATTCATTATAGAAATATTGGGATTAAATGGTGATAGAATCTTATAGCTGTACTACCCATATCTGAACCACCAGGTCTGATCCTAAGTGCCACAATACCCCAAATGTGTCTCCCTGTATACAAGAGACCATTGATTAGCAATGAGCATCTAAACACCATCAGTGGGGATAATATACCCTCAGTATCATATCCTTACACCTATAAAATAAATAAAATATAAAATAAATCATATTAATCAAATAATAATATAATTCATTAAATGAAATAACATATTTCACACAAGTCTTATAATAAATAAATAGGATCCTAGTGAGGCTTTCCAAATAATAGTATTGTAAAAAAAGATAAATAAATAAAACATCATGGAATCCCTTATAGCATGCCCCATTCTTTCCACTATCTCTATGTTCCTTGACTAAAATGTCTACCATAGGACCCATTCCCTTGTGTGGATTCATATACATGAATCCTGTAAGTGCCTCAAGATGTTTGTATAGGGTGTGAGTAATAAAACACAATAATAATCCACAAATGTGTCTATAAATACTGTTCATATGTATAAAATTTATATTCCATGATAAAAATAAATGTTCAAGAAATCATAAACATTCATATTTTGAGCCCCCATGTGATAACCAAGACACCATAATACCCTATTGTACCTACTTAGGCCTCGTTCCATAATGATGATTAAGATGTTAGAAGTGATTAAGAACTAGCCATAAGGTTAGTGACATTCTACTTAGTATACTCAAGGCATCGAGTCTCATGTCAATACACTCGGTAGAAAGGTGAACATGTACTCATTATTCATAAGGCATCGAGTTCTCAAACATTACTGGATATCCGCAGGTCACTATGTTTTGGATCATTACTCAGTATCCTAAACTCATAGAGTTCCATCCCATGCAATAAGTTTTTCATGATACCACACTATGTACGAGTCCACTATCAACTTCATTGCATTTCATGCACCCCCCTTTGGGGTAATCATACCATGATGGTCCACCTATTATGAATACCAAGTCATTACCTTCAATGAATGGTAACAAACATAACAGGGTAGATAATAAAAAAATCATAGTACATCATCCTAAAAATATATTAGTAACATATAAAAAGATCCGATCAACATAAAACACGGTAATATACTACTCTAGAAATACTCATGGAATCAAGGATCATATATGGGTATCACATGCAACACAGACTCACAAGACAATACCAGCAATCATGTACCACATGCTATTTCAACTCATCATGAATCAAGGAAACAAGAACATAAAAGGGCCATAAAAGGTAAGTAAATTACTAAATCAAGGTTTTAGACATCAACATCAAGGGGTTTCAAGGATATAATCACTTAAACTATATTTGTACACTAACTAAAGCATGCTTATATGTAGATAAATACTAGAACCAATTCTATATAAAATAAAATGGGTTATAGATATAGGATCATGAATGAATAATGTAAGGGTAGAACAATAAGATACCCTATAACAATCATCATCAACAGTGGAATTCCGTTATAGTTAAATAAAAGAAAATGTCACTATTGGGTTATGAGAAAAGAAGAAATTCACCAAGAGAAGCACCATAATGAAGTCATAGACCACCAAAGTTCCTCAAGAAAGGATGTTTCTATACCAAAGATGAAATAACCACCTTAAACAACACTAATAAACAATGTCTAAATCATAATAGTGTTATTCCATGATAAAATAAGAAGTAATAGAAGAAATTTGTTAAAATAAGAAATAAATACCAAGTTTCTTCACCGAATCACCCAAAATGGAAGAACAAAAAGGGGTATTAAGTGAGGAATTATATTGACAAATGTAAATGCATGATTTAGCCCAAAAAATAAAGGAAACCAAACTTGGATGAATGTATCACAACTCTAGAAAAAAGTTCTTTCATGCATCTAGAAGTTCATCTAAAAAATCAGAAATCACAAAGGATGATGAACCAATAAATTAATAGATGAAAATAAATTATTTAAAATATATTTAAGACCTATATTAATGTACCACGTGTTTTCCACTTGGACACATTCATTATTTAAAAAGAATATTAGAAATTATTTCCATTTAAAAATGAACCATGATCTTGTCCATGACCTATACCATGACTTTTCCTTGACTGTGGTGTCCTTAAACATATAAGAAAAAGTAGTCCGCCTAAAAAATTTCCCTAAAAATTAAGTTGTTTTATCCTACTAATTCCCTCTAAAACATGTTCAGTCAGGTCACCCAAGACATAGAAAATATCATCCCTTATCATGATCCATGTCTTACTCATGGATTGTCCAAGTTGTTTACCCTTTTCCCGTTTTCCATAGAGATAATCTGGGGACTAAAACATCTTTCTCCATGGATGTTTTTTGTCCATTATGGATAGTGATATATTTTAAACCCCAAAAATATTATTAAAGCTTAAAAATACTTACCTGAACATTCGGAGCCTAATATTCAACTATCACATGGTTTAAAACACCCCATAAGACAAGTTGTATATTACAAAACCAGAACCACATAAAACAATATTGTCACAATTATCCCTCTATATAGAATTATTTTCCTGAAGAAGTATCTCCAGAGTTAACCTCGATCTATGTAGGAAATTATGCATGAACATAACACTCCCATTCCCAAGTCTCCTCATGGATACATTCATAACACCACAACATCTAGAAATGAGATACAATATTCCCTAATAGTATTTTCTTACTCCTGTCAGTAGTATGTACTAGGTACTCCATGTATGATGTGTTAGGATACAACTTAACATCCTTATAGTTGATGAAGTGTGTGTTATTAAACATGTACTTATGAAGTTGGGAAACATGAAACAAATCATGCGTACCTCTGTAGAAATAATTAAAATCAAAAAATTATGTCACTTTCCCAATATACACAGTGATAAAAAATGTTCCGTAATAACCTAAGGTTAGATTCCCTTAATTCCTTAACTATTGGAGGAATAATATTGGATTAACTATTATTAAAACTTGGTCACCAAAAATAGACTCAAATGATCTCTTCCTATGGTTTCCATAAGTATTATTCTAGATTTAATCTATGATTATCCTCTCCTAAATCAGCTACACACTCTCAAAGGTATTTTGTACCATACTCATCCCCATATTTGTTACCTCACCAGCCTCATTACAACAAAGTGGTGAATGAAATAGACTACCAAATAGTGACATGTAATTTTTCATTTAAATATAATCCTAGTAAATATTATTGAATTTGAAATCAACTAAGTATAGATGATAATTCCAAGAACCATGGAAGTATTATTATCCATCCCAAAACATATCATACAATATGTGAATCGTTAACTCCTACTGTCTATATTTTTGAGAAGGCCATGCTATACTCAACCTCATTTGAGTCCCTAAGGACTTTTGTAATCCCTAACAAAATTATGATGTAAAATTTTTGTCACTATTAGATACACTACACAATGAAACTCCATGCAAGCATAATATCTCAAAAACCTATACCTTTCCCATCCCATATAATGAGCGAGTCTAACATATATGTAAGAAATGAGAAAAATTTATTAGCCTAATGAAAATCACCCAAAAAGTGTCTCGAATGCTCAGGGTCATAGGTAACACCATGAAAAATTCCTTCATAACTTCCTCTAGCTTTCGCATTGGTATAGTAAGTGGCTGGAGAAAACCACCCAAATTTTGGTTCTCAAATTTAATCCTATGATAGGTAAGGTATCTAGAAAAAAAATCAAAAAATGACTGTCCACAATCCAAGAAACTATAAAGACTACCTAAAGTCGAGGTATATATTTTTTGATCTAGGATTCAACACACACTTATAGTTATGGAATACTATCATCAACTCCTTCGTGATTTAAGTAGGGACTAAAATCTCCATTGTATAAGGATCACATCATCTTCATCCAATGACCACCCGGGTATCGTTTCACCTCCTTCAAGTTGTTCCATCATCCCAGAAAACTTTAGATCATTATCTTTTCTTTCCTTTGCCAGTTTTACCAAATAATAGTTTACCATAAGTGGAGAACACATAATAAATCCTCATTCCTTGATAGTATCAAACCTACAGTCATCCAACAATCTCATCCTGATCCATTATTCATATGAAGGTCGTTCACAAAGATTATAAGTTACTTGCATCTTACATCTTTGAGAATCTATAATAAAGTAACCTTTAGTTTTCTATAGGCCATCTCAAAGTAAAATGCCTATAGGTACTCCACCTAGATCCTCTTTCTCAAATTTAAGTCTAATTGTGTGAATATATAGAGAAGTATATTATGGTTCATGCTGAAAAAACATCTTGTCTAAGAGAAAATATTTCTAACACATCAAGGTTAAGACCGTGAATATTATCTCCAAATCATCAGTAGGGTAGTTGTAATGACCCTAACTTCAGTATCACAGAGTTGGTGGTTAGTTTATAATACTAGAATAAGATATAAAGAATATCATCCCAAAGGACTGAATAGTTTATTAGTCATAGAAAACTAGATACATACTTGAAATAATTGTCCTAGTAAATTAGATACAAATTTGGAATAGTAGTCTTGGTAAACTAGATAAATGCTTGAAATTCATTTTATATTTTAAAATAAAAAATACACAAATAATTTTCTCTTTGAATTAAATTATTCCCCATAGTGTATACTTACATATCAAACACAAAACACATTCTTGTATCTTGGGGGAAATAAAACATAAGGAAGGGGTGAGATTCGTTGCTCAATAAAGGTAAAATTACGACATAAGCTATGAATAAACAAGGTATAATCAATATGTAAATGTAAATAACTAAAACCAATTCTTTTTAATCAATAATTTTAGCATAATATGTTAGGAATAAATTATTATCAAAAAATTAAATATAAATAATCACATTAGCATAAACATTGTCAGGGATATTCTAACTAATCAAATATCACATGGAATATAAAAAACTGAATTTATAAAATTGGAATGAATAATTTTGGAAATCTAAATAACACAATCAATGCTTTGTTACAAGACATCTAACACCATCAATACCTTATTCTAATATATCTACATAAATGGTTAAGGCCTTAATCAAAACCAAATATAGTTTGTCTTATGAGATCTACCAATGAATATAGGATATATAGAGGGCCCCTTCCATCACATAATAAGTCCATTTCATTCCTCATATGAATAAAAAATAAAACTAAATCAATATTTCTTAACAAAATCAATAACTTTCTCTATTGGAAGATCTAGTCATACAGAATATTAATACTTTTCTTAGTTAGGAACTGGTCATAAACATACAAAGAAATATGATGAATGGTATCATTAGAGTACATTCTCAATATAAGATTCAATAAAATATTTTTACAAAGATTAAAATACTTTAAAGATATTACATAAATATTTCTTGATAAAAATACCCTTTTTAACTTGAAAATATTATTTGAAATATAAAAAATGTGCACGTAATAAAGAAATAATTTTATTTTAGAAGAACACTGTGTACTTTTAAAGGAATCTTCATATCATTGAGTTATAATTATGGAATTAAATTTTATTCATTTCTTATAAGTTAAAAAACATTCCTTAAACACTTTTGTAAGAAAAATAAAAGAGTCCCTTATTTGGAACTGGATTGTAATATTCCTTTTAAAACATTTTTTTTTAAAATTAAGACTTGTGTAAAAATGAATTTTAAATGTAATTAGAAGTTAGAAAATAAAATTTTGAAAATGTTTTTAGAAAACATGGAAATGGGAGAGAAATTTTAACTAGTTAAGGATTAAATATAAATAATCCCGAATAATTATGAGATTGTGAAATAAAACCTTACCACTTCAGTTACTTTGGAATTGTAATCCCTATGAAAGAAATTAATTTAAATGAAATTTAAATATAATGAATAAAAATATATTGATGATATAATATATCTAAGAGTATGTGTATACAAAAAAAGAAATAATTGGTGAATATGACATATGTCTCACAGAAGTAAAAGCGAGATGAGAAACTATTACCTTTCACTTTTCATTAGTTGAACATGATTTAAAATGATTTATAATAGTTTAAATAATGTTATTAATTTATACCATGACCATATTAATATTTATAATATCATATAGGTTACTATTATATAATATTATCACATGTTTGTTAATATTATTTTCATATTACCCTCGTTTTGGGTGTTCACTACTTCATTTTTCAGGTATGTTTTGATTTGGTAGTTAGGAACCTTATACATTTATCGTAGGTCAATAATATCAAGAATATTTTTTATGGTCTAACTATAATATATATTATATATATATTTATATTCATCCATATATATAGATATATAAAAATTAATTACACCATTTATGGAGATGGTAGGTCGTACGTATGCATGAACAATTTAAATTTTTCGATGGATGGAAAAGAGAAAGATAAAGAGTAATTAAACATTAAAGAATAATAATAATTATTTATTTATATAAATCCATGTAATCTGTTGATGAAAATAGAATTACACCGCTAGGTGGAGACGGTAAGCCACAATTACACAAGCGTGGTGATTTGATTTTTCATACGATGGATAAAAGGCATAATATGGTTTCATAATAGTAATAATAACATAATAGTATATATATAATATTGAATTTACAAATTTAGGATGAAAACAACACATGAAGAGGAATTTGAAGAAGAAATAAATTCAAAAGAGTCTGTAAAGATGATTACCTCTTATATGAAGGAGCTCCGTTATAAATTCTATTAAGAAACCCAAGAAATGTCCTTTATAAGGACCAAAGCCATAATAAATTAAATAATGATATTTTTAGGAGACATTTTAAGAGTTTTATTAATATATATTTCTCATAGTGGTGTAAATAAGTGAAGGAATAGTCCCTTTTATAATTTTGGGGAGGGGCACTTGGAATTTTCTAACTAATTAAATTATATTAAGACTATTCTAGATCCAAATACTTTAAAATGGTTTATAAATGAACATGTGATGAATATTTATAACATATATTATCTCCTTTTTTTCTTATTGAATATTTTTATGATATTTAAATAATTTAATAAAATACTAATCCTATAAAATATCATAATTTTTTATTTTGATACTATTTATTAATTTGATTTTAAAAACATTAAGAAAAAAGTAAAATCAGAACTAAATATTATATTATATACTAAAAATGTCATGGTAGTCTATAAAATTTGTGGATCACCTTAAATACCTTAAATTATTTAACTGTTAAATTTTTTAATTTCATTAATTTAATTATTACATTAAATAAATCATTACTACATTAGCATTGTGTAAGAATTTAAGTTAAATATTTCTTCACTAAAAATTAAAAATATATTACTATGATGAATTTAATTATTTTATATTTTAAAATAATATTTATACTCAAACATATCAATTGGATAAACCCATATTAAAATATTATAATTATTAAGACGTGAGTGTGACATGTTTGGATTTTCTTGAATTAAAATATTATAATGGTCAAAATCTCATCAAAATGGATATAAAATTCCATATAACAAAATATTGGATGAGCATGGATTAAATAGAATCATCCAATAAGTTTTAAGAAAGTTTTAGGGTTATTTTCTAGATTTTATCATATTATTTTTATCTTTACTTACCTGATTTACCCTTTATTATTGTAACAAAAATTACTAAGTTAATTATTCATATTAACCCAAAATAAAAGGGACTTGTTTAATAAAATTTAGACTCATGAATATAAGTATGGATTCCATTTTTCAAAAATTCAGAACACAAAAGTTTCATTATTTAATTTAAAATTAAATTAATAAAACGTAATGAAAAATAATTTTCGTAAAATTTCCCTTCTAAGTATAAAAATGATTTTATTAAAAATTCAACCATGAAACAGATTAAAATGAAAATAATTGTATTATTAATAACATAATATAAATAATTTTAAATTTAAATCATTTTAAAATAAAATTAAACTTTTCAAATGGTTAAAATAAAAATATTGTTTTCAATAAAAATATGTATTTTTCAATATTCAATAGAAAATTAATCTTTTTAGGACAATCAAAAAATTCCCCCCTAAGATAATTTTTTTATGAAATTTTTAAAAATGGTATTATTTTTAAAAAATAAAATTTATACAATATTCATATACTAATTAAAATATTTACTCACAAAAAGAAATAAAAATAATTTTTGAAGAAAAAGTATTTATGAAGAATAAAACGATCATACCAAAAATTGAGTACTTCTTTTCAAAGTATTAAATAATAAATTATAAATGAGTAGGACCGTTATATAATATATTTAATACTTTTAATTCTCTCAAATAAAATATCTTGTTTATAATGGTCATATTTAAAAAATATTATTTTGTGGTTTGTTTATGCTAAGTGTTTCATTTCACATACACTATCGTGCATAATGTTATTCTTTTAAAAATCCAGGGGGTACATTATCACCCCAAACTAAATAAATTTCATCCCCATAATTGAAACTTGGATTCTATAGTAAAAGGTTTGATATTTTAAAATACCTTTTTTGACATCACACATCATAAAAAAGGTTCAATAAAAATTCAACTTGAAAAGAGAGAAACAGAAGTATAAAGTTCTTTTAGATTAAAACGTATTAAGTTACATATAGGAAAAATTTTGTGGTATGTGAAAAAATGGATATAAAAGATAAAAATAACTCCAATTTAATAATAGATAGTGATATAAAACATAGTCATGAGAAATCTAACAACCACAAAACCATCAATATGTGATGCATTAAAAAGTCCATTGGTTCCTCAACAAGAAAATTAAATAGATAATTTTATTGTTTAAAAATAATTTTCCTAGAGTTTTGGAATTATTTTTCTTCCTAGAGTAAGAATATAAGGAAATATACTTACTTTATAAGTATAGTTTCATCATTTAATCAATTTCTACCACGAACACATATATTTCTCCAAATGATGAGTATGCATATTTTCAAGTCTGAAGTACTAGAATCGACTTATACAGAAAACAATATTAAAAGAAGAAAAAAAATATTCCTACAAAAGATGATTCAACCTTTATTACTAAAATAAAAAATTATTAATATTCTATTTAACTTAATCATATAGGATCTCTAAAATCGTGAGCATCATTCGAAATAACAAAAATCCCTTAACACTAAATCAATTTCTAATCTGATTGTTATCTATATGACAAAAAATATATTCTCAAAATGTACTTATCCTTTATCTTTCATGTCATCTAAATAAAGAAAAACTACTTCATAATAACAAGGACTTAATATATGCCAATGTTATGCGATACACCATTTTCACCCTTCGCTTGTGGGTTGAAGCCTCATGGCCTTTCCAGATGCTATGAGTTTTCACCAGAGATGTGAGTTATCCTTAATAAAATCCTTACAACATTCCAAAAAATGTGATAAACATACTCAAAAATATCATAGATATATTAAGCATTAAATAAATTCTTTAACCTCAATGATTATCTCATAATTTTCATTTTTCATTCCCAAAAATATAATAAAACATAATTACATTAAAATCAAATATCATATAAACACTTAAATTTATACTTACCTTAAAATTATGTACACAAATTTAAAGGCATTATTCCTTAAATAAAATTTTCAATAATCATATACTAAAAAAATGTTTTTTATTTCCACATATGTCTCTGAAAATATCCTTAATCTTGATTAACTCCCATAACATAAAACCTCTAAAGGGTGTTTAAGAATTTAAACTTATGATAAGAACTAAAATCATAAACCCATGATGGTGCCTATAAATCTTAATTAAAGACATATGAGGTTCCAAAATCAACACATCCCTTTAATGTTTTATAATTATTATAACCAAAATACCATTGGTAAAATATATTTACAACATAATTGTTGAATCCAAATACACATTCACATTAGTCATTCCACTTCATTCCTAAAATATTAACATCATATTAATCCTTGATACCTACTTCCTTTTATATTTCATATGTTGTATCTTAATCATCAGTAATATAAATATTACTTATACAGCCTTACCAATTCTATTCATGGGATTTTCCCCTTGGACATTGATTTTCATAATTCCCATATATACCATATGTGAAACATTGAATTTTAGTTAATAACTTAAGGAGAACATTATTATCATCCAATATATTAAAAAATAATTTCATTTTTACATGGAATTTTTTTCTTTATGTCCTGATGTTTATCCTTGGTTATTCGTGGTCATTATCAAATTAGTAGGATGGTGTCTTGTACATATAATAATCCTAAAATTCAGTCATATAGTCATATTCCATTATCCAAATCTTTCTAAATCTAGTTCCCAAGGTTTCTATTAAACATCCTCTTATACCAAATGTGATGGCCCCAATTCCTATATCCTATAGCTGATGGTTACTTCGTTGCATTAACATAAGATACAATGAATAACATCCAAATGGATCAAATAGTTTAGTAGTCTTGGTAAACTAGATACAAACATGAAATAGTAGTCTTGATAAATTAGATATATAATTTAAATATTAGTCTTAGTAAACTAGATACATACTTTAAATTGAAGTTACATTTAAAAATATAAAATAAACAAATAATATTCTTTGAGAACTTCATTATTACACTTAGGGTATCCAGGAATAAAAAATTTAAAACACTTACTTTTATCCTTGTAATATTAAAACATAATGATGGGGTGACCTTAGTTTTTCTATAAGGGTAATAATATAGAATAATCTATTACTAAATAAGGAATAATCAATATGGAGAGGAAAATAACTAAAAAAATTCCATTTAATGAATACCTTGAGCATAATATGGGAGGAATAAATGATGGTCAAATAATTACATATAAATAGTCATATGACCATTAAATTTAACCATGGATATTATAATTAATTTAATAATAACATGTAATATCAATAAATTTATTTATATTTATGTAATGTACAATGTTAGAAATCTAAAACATACCGTCGAGGCTTTCTTCCATGAAATATAATACTGTTAAGTCCTTATGCCAAGAAATAAATATAAATGGGCAAGGGATTAAAGAAAACCCAATATAGTTTTCTTCATGAGACCTAATGTTGAATTTGGGGGCTATAGTGGGCCCCTCCCATCATATATTATTTTCAATTTATTCATCATGTGAATAAATAATACAACTGAATCAATATGACTTAACCAAATCAATAAATGTTTCAATTGGAAGAACTAGTCCTAATGAATATCATTCCCCTATAAAAAACTAATCATAACCAAAAAAACAAATATATATTTTATCATTAGATAAATTCCTCAATATAAGATTCAATAATGGATGTTGAAATAGATGAAAATACTTTAAAGATATTACTAGAATATTTCTTGATGAAAACACCCTTTTTGACTTTGAAACAAATTTTAAAAATCAGAAAAAATACCCACACCATAAAAAATAATTTTATTTGAAATGAACCTTTTAAACATATAAAGAGATATTCAAACAATTAAGGAATCATGTGGGAGGTAAATCTTGTTATACGTTATAATATGGAAAAAAATACGTTCAAACTTTTGTAAGAAAAATGAAAAATGCATTGTTTGGAAAATGAACGAAATATTTTTTTAAAGAAAATTTTGTAAAAATTAAAAAAAGGATATAAATGAATTCAAAAAATCATTGGATATTTGTAAAAACATTGAAAACATTATTATAAAACATGGACCTGGGAGAGAAATATTCTCCACAGAGACTTAAACATAAACAATCCTAAATAATGTCGAGACTATGATGTAAAACCTTACCACTATAGTAACATTGGAATTATAAGCCACATGAAAGAAATAACATCAAATGAAAATTTAAATAACATAAATAAAAAATTATTCACGATATAATATATCAAAGGGGTAGTATATACACCAAACAAAATAAATAAGTGGTGAATATTTCATATGTCTTATAGAATTAAAGTGAGACGTGAAACCCTTAACTTAAACTTTAACTTAGTTTAACATGCTCTAAACTCCTTCATAACAATTTATATCCTATAATTAGTTTATAACACAACCATATTCATGTTTATAATATCATATATATTCTTCTTATATCATCTTATTATCCAATTATTAATAATATTGCCTTATTACCCCTGTCCCAGGTGTTAACTGCTTCATTTTTCATATATGTTTTCATTTGGTAGTTTAGGTCCTTATAATTTTATCATAGTTCAATAATATTCAGAATATTATTTATAATATAAATATAATATATATATATATATTCATCCATAAATATATATATAATAAAATGAAGTTCATCATTCATGGAGATGGTTGGTTATACGTGCACATGAACGCTGTTTTCATTTTTTGATGGATTTTAAAAAATAAAGGTAAAGAATAATTAAACATTATATAATAATTATATGTAATATATATCATATATATTAATTATTTCCATATTTATAACCATCTATGTAAATTGGTGATGAAAATGAATAACACCGCTATATGGAGACATCAAGTCGTATGTATGCATGTGCGTTTATTTTATTTTTCATTTGATAGATAAAGGGTGGAATATGGTTGTATATTAATCATAATAAAATATCAGTATATTTATTATACTAGAGTTATTAATAAATTATGGAAACAAAAAATTAAGATGAAGTTTAAAAAGAATGAAATTTGAATGAGTCTGTAAAGACGACTAAACCTTCTAGGAAGATTCTACTTTATAACTTCTCCTAATGGACTTTGGATTAGTCTTCTGGAAGGACTAGAGAATCATGATCTTAAAAAATGACTTCTATAAGATAAATTTCTAGGTTTTGGTCAATATATATGACTCATGGTAGTGTAATGAAGTGAAATAAGGGGTGATCTTTTATAATTGAGGTGAGGGGCACTTTTGAAATTTCTTAAATGATTAAAATATATTAAGACTATTTTATAGACAAAGTATTACATATTTAATATAAATTAATATAGGATTACTATTTAGACCATATATTATACCGTTTGTTATAATTTAATATTTTAATGATTTTTAGATATTTTAATAAGATATTAATCCCATAAAAAATAATTATTATCAATTTTGATATTATTTGTTACTTTGAACTTTAAAAAACAAAGACAAAAATTAAAATTCAAACCAAATATATTTTTATCCTCTAAAAAATCATGAAGATCTATATAATTCTTTTATAACCTGAAATATACCATATTCTGTCACTCTTAATATTTATAATATCATTTATTTGATTATCCCATTAATTAAATCATTTCTTCATTAGTGTTGTGTAAGAATTTATGTTAATTATTTCCCCACTAATAATAAAATAAATAAATTACCATGATGAATATAAATATTTAATATTTCAAAAATAATATTGATAGTTGAATATATCCTTTTTATAACCACATATTTAAATATTATTGTTATTAAAACAGGAGTGTGACATGTTTGACTTTTCTTGAAATAAAATACTATTAAGGTCATAATCGGAATAAAATGGACTTAAAATGACATATAACCAAATATTGGAATGTTATGGACAAACTTTAATCATAATATAAGAGTTATTCAAGATTTATGGTCATCTTCAAGTCATTATCATTTTATTTTTACCTTTACTTACCCATTTACCCATTACCGTGGTAAAAAATATTACTATGTCACTGTTCATATTAAAAAAAATAAAAGTGAACTACTTTATAAATTTGGACCTCATGAATCCAAATATGGATTCCATTTTTTAAAATTCAATTCAAATAAGTGGTGTAATTTAATTTAAAATTAATCCAGCAAAACGTAACGAAAAAAAGTTTTCAAAAAATAACCTTTTAAAGTATAAGAATGATTTTATTCCAAATTCAACCATGTAATTGATTACAATGAACTTAATTGGATTATAAATAATATAAAAAAATAATTTTACTTTTAAAACAATTAAGAAAAATGGTTCTTTGGAAATTATTAAAATAAAAATACATTTTTGAAACAAAAACTTGTTTTTCACAATTTGTAGGAAAATCAATATTTTCTGAAAAATATAAAAATTTACTCATAAGATAATTTTTTTATATTGATTTGAAAAATAATTTTTAAAAAAAAAATTAATTTATATAACATCTAGAAATAAATTATAATATCCACTCGCAATATGCATTAAAAATAATTTTTAAAGAAATGATATTTCTAAATAATAAAATGATCTTACTAAAAACATTGTTCTTATTTTAAAAGATTTAATTCACATACTAAAAAGGAGTAAGACCATTATATAATATGGTTTGTACTATTCAATACCCTTAATTTAATATCTAGGTCATAATAGGCATATTTAAATAATAAGATTTTGTGGTTTGATTGAGCCCGGTGTCTCTTATCACATACGATATCGTAAATAATTTTATACTTTTAAAAACTTGGGGTGTTAAAATGGTTCCACTTATGGGGTAATTATTCATGTGACCCATAATATACTACCCACTCTCTCTGAATTAGTACTTAACCAAATAAAACTATTGATGAAACTTTGTATATGAAATAGCCTATCCCAAGCTCAAAAAATAACCTACACCAAAGATGTAGTCAACCTTCTCCTTAGCTTAAGAAAAAAACTCCCACACTGATATAACCACCAATACTCCATCCATTTCTTAGTCTGTGTTGTCTAGGATTATTATAAAAGGTAGAAGTTCTGAAAAAATATTTGATAGTATCCTTCTAAACCCAAAAATATATGGATCTCAAAGACATTCAGTGGATGTGTACTTGAAATTAAAGCCTCAAATTTCTATGGGCCAATGGATATACAAGTCTCATAAGCCACACTTCATAAGGATTTTAACTTCTAAATCCAAAAGTGAAAATTTAATATCTTGGCATAAAGTTAATGTTCTCAAAGAATAATCAGTATTATCTCAAGAGGTATAGCTTGATTATCTAGTGTTAGTGAGTAAATAATGACAGATCAACAAACACCATGATGAATGAGTCAAGGTATGGTGGAAGATCAAGTTAATGAGATACATAAACACTTCCAGCACATTATCCAGTCCAAACAATACCACTATGTACTCTTATTGCCCATACCTTCTTTAAAACACTATCTTTAGGATTTCATACTCTCTAACCTATAACTATTGATAAATTAATCGAATATCAATCATGGATAAACACTAATCTCCCTAAAAATATCTAAAGAGATAATTAATAATGGGAAGAGAATATTTATTTTTACCATCATCTGATCCAACTTTTAATAATCTATATTCCGTTGGAGACTACCGCACACCTTCTTAGTGAAAAATAGGTGCACACCAAGGTGATATACTTGTCTGGATGAATCTATTATTTTCTATGTTGTTGGGATATACTTTGTGTTCCTGAAACCCAGTCGGAACCATAGAATGAGGGGGTATAAAAATGGGATACACACTAGGGATGAACTCTATCTCAAAGAAAACTTGTCTATTAATGGGACACCCTATGAGGCCACCTGGAACGATATCCTAATAGAGATCCACATCTAGAATAAAATCTATGGGTGTTTCCACAAACCTAACTGAAAATACAAGTTTTCAATCAGTTTCATGATCATCCAAAGATACATCAAATTTGGACCCACTCTACCTTCTCCCAACTCCCATTCTCTAGTCATAATGAAATTCACTCCCTAAAGGTATGTAAATGATACTCATCTTAAATAGAAATCGATGTGGGATTCAAATCTA
This sequence comes from Viscum album, assembly GCA_963277665.1. NCBI lineage: Eukaryota > Viridiplantae > Streptophyta > Magnoliopsida > Santalales > Viscaceae > Viscum > Viscum album. The sequence goes on from OY728119.1 coordinate 1,406,720,505, forward strand.
GCCAGACAGTCCATGCTAAGAATCACATTGAAGCTCATCATCTCTAAAATCAAGAAGCACCCTAGATTTAATTAACAAGAAATGAATATTAGACACTCTATTCATAACTGAAGCTTCATTACCTTTATGACCAATAGTGTTTTAGGTAAATAAAATTAGAATAAAACTTCACTGATAATTCATGTTTGAAAATAACTTGTGTATATATAAAGTAACAAGAGAAATTAGTGTCAAACAACGAAATAAACCATGTAGAAGTGACCAAGACCATACCTCAAATTGTAAATGGTCCCTCAGTACCATTTATTGAGTTCTGATCCCCTTCATATAATCATCTACCACAACTTCTTGACCCTATCTCTAATATTCATGAACCATATGATTATTCATCATTTGATTTTATCGCTGATGACCACAAAGAGATCTATAGGTAAATGATTAGAGTTTTCCTTCAACAATGTGGAACCTCAAACTTGAATATTTAGGGAATAAATTTTAGAAATTCCCTATATTTCACAACTATAACATTTGGTTTTAGGTTCTATAAATATATTTTGATTGTTTTTGAACTTCCAAAATTTAAAGCACTTTGGAACTCATCATGATGGGGATGATGAATCCATACTCCCCACCAATTATACAAAACTTACCTATCTCATATCCCTAGTCTTCCTCTTCCTTTTACTAGAAGGGGAACTCATTGCAGGAGTATGAGGTCCACCCACCAGAGCACTAAATTCTAAAACAACACCAATATCTCGATCCACTTATAGGACCTTCTCGATAGTGATGGACCCACAAAAAACCTTATGTTATGTCGCAAATTCAAAGGTCCAAAACTTTAATCTAATGTTCAGATCAAGATATATCAATAACATCCATGGATTCTATGACTCAATCCATTCCCAGGGAGGATTAAATAAAATTAGTTAGGTGAAATGATCATAGTATTCAGATACTATCATGGACCTCTATTATAGCTCTATGAACTTATATATTAATTCTAGTGTTAGCATATCAAGAAATAATTCTCTAAAAATATATCCTTGAAGGACTCCCAGTTAAGACCATCATGTCTACCAAGCTACGCCATCATGATACACTATATCCTAGAGGTTCCTTTTTATGTGAATGATGCTAGCTTCACCTTCCCATTCTTAGGTATATCAGTTAGTTCAATGAAACCCTCAATTATTACTATTTACTCATTTGCATCATGTCTCCCCCAGTGCCCAGAAATGTTGGTGGATATTGGAGTTGGAATACTCTAGTATACTCAACCATGTATCTAGGTGCCCATCCCCCCTAGGAATAATGAAATGGAAGGACTTCTAGCTGATGTGTTCTCATAGATTTCATAATAATAATAGGTGAATGTTCATTCTCTAATATACCTTGCTTCAGAAAAGGTGGTGGAATATGGGCTTCCTCCCTAGTAGGGAAATCATGACCCATGTCTGTTAGTTGTCCCATCACACTCTTTTAGGGTGGTATCTTCTAAATCATAAAAGTAACATTTAGAAAATATTAAATCATTATTATAGATACTAATTATTCTATGGGATCACAAAAGGTTATTCTATGATTCTACCCATAACCCTAGGTATATCCCTCCAAAGACTAACCACGGTCTCCATCCCTTGATGTTAGTCATAATCAAACACAGATATATATATATATATATATATATAACATAATAGTATAATAAAGTTCAACTAATTAATTCTAGTACAGATATATCTCAATATAAAGAAATTTTTTTTTATCCCTAATAGATATTACACATCAATTTATTAAATTAAATTACTAGTATGCATCACACAATAGGTATATATATGGCATGCGATCCTATGTGCCTATTAATGATGCATGAATGGACCAATATTCCATAAAAGAATAAAAAAAATACCATCAATGGTAACTGGAAGGTATGTTACACATGCGTTTTCTAGGAACATGGAAACCCCCCTACCCATGTCCCACACAATCTATCTACTTCCTATCGTGTCCCAGGTTGGTCATATAACAACCCATATTTTAATAAACTTTATTTAATGATTTATTACATAAAGATAAACCTAAGAAAACCCCAAAATATTTTGAGGAATAGTTTGTTTGTCTAATTAGGTACAAATAAAAATAACTTGAAACATGGGTACTTCAACATTATCTAAAAACTCCATAACATGCTCTTAATTTCAATTGATCTTTTAAAACAACACGAGATAATATGGGGATATACATAAGAAAGGGGTGAGATATAAATTCCAAATCGGTAATAATAAAATAATTTCATATTATAATGTATTTCATGTGATCTAGGCAGTATATCAAGGAAACATATGATGGGTAAAAATTATAAAGTTGAATATTTAATAATGATATAACATGATAACTTAAAGGAAACATGGGAATGTTAAAACAACATAAAACATGACATAATAATCATATGTCAAGGATAACCTCCAAAAAATCATAACATAGTTTTCTTAGGAAAATATATTGTGCACCATACATGGTATACAATGAGATAAAAACATTACCCAATGGATTGGAGGGCCATATAATTTCAATCCCACCTATAATATTCATATCATGTACATGTATAAGTGTTTCACGAAGATCATAAAACATATGGATGTATTTTGTCACTTTAAATCCCACAGTTATGGATTGTGGGTTTCATACATGGAATTACACATTCAATTAAGGATAAGTTAATCTAGAAAAAATACACATTACTTGAAATGGGTATGGGTATTCACTAAATAAATGTTTGGAATTGAAAATCAAAGGATAATTTCCGTAGCATAACTGGGGTACATAAAGATCCATGTAAGGGTTTAATGAGTGTTAAATGGGTATCACATAACCTATAAATCATAAAAATATTATGAGGTATGTGTAAAAAAAAATCCCAATAAAAAAACTATAAATCAAAATTCATAATTTAAATAAGGTTCTTGAATAAAGAGGGCAAGGATAAGATCTATTACATTGATAGGGTGATTCTAAAATCTTGGTATGAGATTATTAAGATATTTGAAACACCATAGGAGGTATAAAGAGATATATTTATAGTTTAAATTCATGATAAAATGGTTTTGAGTGAAGAGGAATGAGCGGTTGGGTAGGTTTTTTATAGAAAAAGGGAGCATATTTTTTTAATTTTTTCTAAACTATGGTTTTGAAATCTATATGGAAAATTAATCTAAACCACAAACCATACAATTATTTTATTCCCATGGTTTATAATAAATAGTAGTGTATATAATTATTTATAGTATTTATTACATCACTTTTGATCTTTTATGATTGCATAATACATACCATATAATAATACTGTATTTAATTTTGTCCCAAAAATTTGACAATCTCAGAAAATTTTGAAAAAAGTCACTATTAGATAATTTTGACATGTTGATTTCAAAAATTAAATTTATTTTATCCAATTATTTCTCTTAATAAGATAATTTACACTTTTAATTCAGAAATCACTATTTAACAAAAAATACTAGTTTTTAAGAAATAGTTTTTAAACTACTATAAAAATTACATTTCACTTCCAAAATTATATTATAATTTATATTTAATAAATATTATTTAATAATAATATTTTATTTAAAAATAATTTACTTTAAAAAGTCATTAATTCATCAAAAAATAGTATATTGATTAAAACAACATATTTCACAAAAATAAAATTTTTGTTTCAACGTATCAAAATAATTTTTTTTATCAAATATTATTATTTTAAAATTATAAAGTAATAAAAGATAAAAATAATCATTATTTTATTAAAAATAAAAAATAAAAATTCATGCTTTTTTGGGTCTAGATATATAGCCTTTTATTACACCGGCTAATTGCATAAGGGTAAGGTGTGAAACAGTGAGATTCTCTTGGGTGGATTAGTGAACATTGTTTGAGACATGATCTTAATGTTCTTGAACTTATAACATAAGTAGTTTTTCTCAGGATTTATTTATTGAATCTTAGCTTGGGCTTGGCCAAGGAAAAATCCTAATGATGTTATCTCCCCTGGATTATTCAATAAATGGAATTTATAGGATATGATCCTGTTAGTCGAGGCCATACCTTACTTTATATATATAAATTAGATTTATCATAACACTATATATATATTAATCATAAAATCACTATATAGTAGTTTTATTATCAATATTTATGATTTTTAATTTAATTTTAAATCCAAAAGTATACAACTTATAACGATATAAAAATTAAAGAAGTGCTTGTGTTTTTTATAATTTAATTTCTTAATATGGGATTTACACAAAATGAAATTTAATTTATAAATGTTTGTGTCATTAAATTATTACCCATTCATAAATTTCATCATTGTAATTTTATTCTTACACTAAAATAGATGAGGGTACTTCTGTTTCATCACCTCTTCTGGTTCCCAAGTCGATTACTCAAACTTTTGGTTCTACCACATCACTTTGACCAGGTGAGTTATATTATTTATTAGAACCTTGTCTTTGTGATATAATATCTTCAATTGATAATACTCATATAAACAATCATTATCCAATGGTACCACTTAAAAATTTAGTTCATGTGAGTGGTCTGGTATATACTACCTCAAAAGGGATAAATGGAATACATCATGAACATGAGGTAGGTTTGGAGATATTTCTACTCGATAGTACACCACTTAGATGAGATTAAATAACTCAAATGGGATTATGTACATTGGAATAATATTTACATAATTCCCAAAACTCTTTAATTTTTTAAATAGTTATATATGAAGGAAAGTTTTATCTCCGACCACAAACATTGGATATGGTTGATGATTTTCTACATAGATTTTCTATCAAATTTGTTAAAATTTAATATAACGATGAATGGTTTGAACCTTCTCTATCATATCTTGTATAAGATAAAGTCCCATAAGCTTATACTCTACATCTTCAGCCCATCATATTTTATATGGACACCTCTTCCCACATATAGCCTCATAATGTACCATTTGAATGCTAGAAAAGAAATTATTGTTATATGAGAGCTTCACTAAGGGGGATGTGTTGATATAAAAATCCTTGGAAATACATTGGAAATTATATCATCATATCCTCTATAGTTGGAATGGTTATTCAAACTGACCATCTATATGAGGGTGATAAACAACACTAAATATCGGTTTTGTATCCAATGTTTATTAATGGATTCTCCAAAACCTTTAGTTGAACCTCAGATCTTGATTAGATATAATAGAGAGTAGAAATCCATGTAGTCTTACCACTTCCCCTATTTATATCTTATCATATTGGTCAGTAAATAAATATTCCTTAATATAAAGGAAATGTACTGACTTGTTAAGGTGATCGACTACCACCCTAAAGGAATTATTTTCTGTAGGGGTCCTAAGGATTCCTATGAAAAAATGCATGGTTATTTTTTCCGTTACCATACATGTATGTTAAATGGTTTCATCATTACTTTATACTTCTATCATTTTTCCATGACTTATTGGCATACCAAGAATCATGATAAAGTTTTTTTAATCTCTCCCTTAGTTTTATCCCACATGATTTTTTTGCTTCAAATGTCTATATATTTTAGTGATTCCAAGATTAATAGATAAGGATGACCTAGGAACACCATATATAAGCTCCCTCTTCTATTCTAGTTTTCATAGTACACATATATGGGTTCCAAACCTTATAAATCCGTTTTTATAAATGCTGAACTCCGAAATATTAGCTACCTTTTTCCATATCACCTCATCATCTTTCTAATCCTCTAAAATCCTCTTCATAGAAAATTTTCAAGAATTAATTTGAGAAAGGTTGGTTAAATATCCTTTTATTATTCCCAATTTCATCCAATATATGTCCAAGAATAGTGGATTCATAGAAATTATCATTATGAATAGGGCTACAATATCCTATCTATATATATAATTTTCCACCTTTTCACCTTCCCAGGATGATAAAAGATTGAAAAATAATAATCCTTAATCAAATCTAAGAACCGTCATTGGACTATATTGATATACTTTTGTGTGAATCTATACTTGAGGCTTTTATGATCTGTATATATGTCACACTTCTTCCTATATAGATAATTTCACTAAGTCATAAATGTGAAGATCAATATAGTCAATTATAGATCATGTTTTGGATAGTTATAATCATTTATATTTAATTGGTGGGAGGCATAAGCTATCACTTTTTTATCTTTCATGAGTACACAATCCAATCCCCTTTTACCTTCATCATTATAGATCGCAAATACTTCCCAACTTGTGTGTAATCTGATCATTTTTGTTGTGAAAATTTTCTAATTTATCTTTATAAATCTTTATTAAAATTCATTATTCCATATACAATTTACCCCATTATATGTTAGATTAGTTATTGGGATTTAAAATTAAGATATGTTTCTCAAAAATTTATGATAGAACCTTATTAGTCTAAGGGAACTATATATTTCCATCACAATTGTTTTCTAGGATATCCTTAAATTGCCCTTGTTTTTTTGGAGGATCCACAAATATACCATTTATAGTGATAAAATTCCAACGTAATTTTAATTGCACCATACAAAAATCAAATTTTATATAAATTTGATATATATTTTCTTTCCTTAAGGTCATTAGCGAAACGTCCAATTTCACCTCATGATCCTCCTATATTTTGGTGTAGATGAGAATATCATCTATTAATACTACCACAAATCTGGTGAGGTAACCCCTAAAGACACTATTAATTAATTAAATGAATATTTATGGTGAATTAATGAGTCAAAATAGTATCAATATGAACTCATAGTTCTCACACCTTATACGAAAAATAGTTTTTGGGATATCCTCTTTCTGCACCGTTACTTGATAAATCTCAACCTTAGATATGTATTGGGATCCATGTAGTTGACTGAAAAATTCATCAATATGAGGAAGATGATACTATTTTATTTATCATCATTTTGATGAGTTAATGACAAAAAATTCATAGGATCATTGGAAAATTTATTTTCATAAAAAAGAGGAGAAGTGGACCCCATAGTGAAGCACTTGGGCATATAAACCCATTATCTAGATTCCCTTATAGTTACTTTTTTAGACCCTAAAGTTCAAAAATGGTGTTTATTTATGGATTAATAGATATTGGAAAATCAATAGGTATAATTTTTATTGAGAACTAAAGATATTAACTAAGAGAAAGAATAGACAATTCTTCATGAAACACAATGGTAGATTCTTTTACAATGGGCTTATATCAAGGATTATATTTTCCTTAGACTCAATAATTTAAGATAGTTCTATTTATTGTTAGGAAAAAATATATATTCTAGATATGATGATACCAAATTTGAATCACACTCCTCATTTCACTTGTATAGAATTAAAGGGAAAGTTTCAATACTGAGACTAATTTAATTCTCTCAAAAATGTATGTTGGATATATATAAGGAATGTAAATAAATGCCTAGAATTTCATTTCATTATACAAAATGGAGTATCATAAGATTTCATAGGAAATTCATCCAGAAAATCTTTAGAGGGGAGGGGTTATATTCATGGGATGAAATAATTGACCCATTTTTTATTTAAACTAATAGATCTACTTCCATTTTTTTATAGTGGTGTTTGTATATTTATACTAAAATTGCACGATATTAAGGAATGCATATAAATAAAATAAAATAGTTTCACAAAAATTTTCTGATATGACCATCTCTTTATTAGATAATTTAAGGATGGAGAATATCATTTCAATGAATTTGATCCATTTTTCTATTATTAAGGAATCAAAATATCCATATAATGTTGTAGGCCTTTATTGTTTAAAATTATCTTTTGTAACTTTCACTTTATTTGGAGGATGTGGGTTTTCCAACTGATTAATTTTTCTATTCAAAAATTGAGATAATTGATAATGTATTAAAATATACTTTCTAACATCTAATCTTATTGTGTTGGGAATATCATTAGGCCAGTCAACACACTTCACATTACGCAAATTGTTAACTTGGTTGCTCCAATTTATACCCATTCACTAAAACTAAGAGAAAATAAGGAATGATTTTTTTTGACTGATTAAAACCTAAATAGTAAACCATGACCATTAAAGGGATAACTCATAAATGACATATATTACTTAAATTATGTATTATTATGTTTCAATCTATGTAATCCATGCTCAATTCCCTAAAATTTAATATTTTGATAATTGTTTCCTTTATAATGGTTCGTAAAGTGATTTTGAATTTACCAAAGAATATCCCTTGGGAGTGTCAAACCAATTGTGTAGTAATGCATATTTTCCATGAACTAGATTATGATTTATTACATCTCAAAGCACCCTTTTGGGGGTTATTACCCTTAGGTATAACTATGACAAATCCATATCCACTTATAGTATCTAGAAATGGATGTATTTTTATTGATACCACATAATCAATAAACAACAAAAAATTAGGTATGTTTTATTATCCTTAATTATTTTCCTAGGGTTTTCTAATCCTAATCCCCAAAAATAAAAAAACATTCCTCTGATAACACCTATAACAACCAATATTGTTATGAACTTTATTTCATGATTTATGACATAAAAATACACATGATTAAACACAATAATATCATGAGACCTAGTTCATTTGGGTAATTAGGTATATATAATAATAACATAAAACATTGGTACATCACCATTACCCAAAAACTCCATAACATGCCCTTAATTTCCCTTGATTTTCTAAAACTATATAGGATAACCTGGGGTTGTACATAAGAAAGGGATGAGCTATAATTCCTAGTAAGGGAATAATAAAACCATATCACATGTTCAAGTAGTACATGGGAGTCCCGAGGCATATCACTGAAAAATAATATGGGTGATAATCAAAAACTCGAACATCATAACGTGATATAAGATGATAACATAAAGGTAACATGGGAATGTGAAAACAACATAAAACATGAAATCATATGAATAAGTTAAGGATAACCTACAAGACATCATAAAATAGTGTTCCTAGGATAAGCTCTCATGAAAAATACAAGGTATATCATGGGATAAAAACAATACACAATGCATTGTATGAATTTATAATTATGGTCTCACCCATCACATTCATATCATGAACAAGCATAAGTGTGCCACATAGATCATAAAACATAAGTATTTCTTTAATTACTTTTAATATTGTCATTAAAGAGTGTGTCTTATAGAAATGGAATTAAAAATTAAATTAATTATAGTTAAATCTATGTTGTTACCCTTGATTGTAAATGTGTATGGGTATTCACTATACATATATTTGGCATAGAAAATCACATGATTATTTCAGCAGCGTAACAGGGGAACTTAATGATTCCTAAAAGCATTTAATGTGATTTAAAGGGGTTCATATCACTTTGAAATAATATATATATATCAATATGTATGTCTAAAAACATACCGCAACCAAAAAAATTGGAAATAAAAAATACAAAGTATATAGATGGTTTTTTGATATAGAGGAGAGGATCCCTTGCCTTGAGAGGGCGCTTCTAATAGCATATGAGGAGTTTCTTATGTTATTTAGAATACCTTGGGTGGGATATAGAGAGACAATGGTAGATTAAAATTGTTTTATAAGGGTTTTTAGAAAAGAGGAATGGGAGTTTGGGTGCATTTTATTGAAAAATAGAGGGTAATTATTTATTAGTTTCTAAAATTAGGTTTTGGACTCTATATGATAAATTAATAAAAAAACCATATAATGGGTTTTTATCATGTTTTCTACCAAAGAGTATTTGATTTAATTATTTTATAAGTAAAATAATATAGACCCATAAAAAACACCCTCCGAGATGGGGAAGGGAGTCATGTTTATAAATAATTGATTTTAAAACTGTAAAATATAATATTGGTTTTGTGGGATTCATTATGGGATTATAAAATTAATAAAATAACATTAAAAAAATTATTTTAATGGGGAAAAATAATTTTGGACGTGGATACTCTTTATAGTATTTAATACATCTCTCTTGGAATTTTATGATGTTATAATGCATACTGTATAATTATATTGTATTTAATTTATATGAAAAAATTCAACTATCTCCGAAAATTATGATAAATTACCAATTAGATAACATCAATGTGATGATTTCAAAAATAATATTTAATTTATAAAAGTAAGTCTCTAAATATACTAATTTATAATTTTAAACCAAAAATCCTCATTTAATAAAAAATACTGCTTTTTCTATCAATAATAGTTTTTAGGCCCTTATAACAATTACATTTGACATCATTAAACTATATTACCCTTTAAATTTAATAAATATTATGTGATAATAATATTTTATTATAATATCATTTATTTCAAAAAATTCATGAATTCATCAAAAAGTATATCTTGATTGAAACTCTATATTTCCCAAGAATACCAATTGTGGTTCAACATATCAATATGTAATATTTATCAATATTTATTACTTAACCAGAATAAAGTAATAAAATATAAATATAATCACTAATTTATTAAAAATAGAAATATAAAAATTGAAAATATTATGGGCTAGACACATATCCCTTTATTACACAAGGGAATTCCCTAATGGTATGGTGCGCTATTGTGAAATTTTCTTAGGGCGATTTGGAGAGCATAGTTTGGGTCAAGATCTTGATGAGCTTGAACATATCCTATAAGTGGTTTCTTCCAAAATTTAGTTATTGAATATTATTTTTGGAATGTTCAATGTAAAATCATAAGGATGTTATCTCCCTTGAAATATTTAATAAATGAGATTCATAGTGTACAATCATAGTCTTCGAGGCCATTATTTCCTTTGTCTGTATCAATTGGATTTATCATAAATATATATATATATATATATACTAATCATGATAACTATATAAAAGCTATACTATCGGTGGTTATGATGTTTAATGGGATTTTAAATATGAGATTATATAACTTATAACTGTATAAAAACCAAAGTAGTGCATGTGTTTTATATAATTTCATTTCTTAATAAGTCATTTACTCAAAAAGGAATTTCATTTATAAATATACAGTTTATTTTAGGCCAATAAGAAAAGAATAAAACTATGGTCTAAAACTAATTTGTAATTCCATGACTCAAACAATTGAGTTAAGATAGATATCCACACAACCTCATGCATGCCTCCATGTATGCAAGATTTTGCTAACTAGTGAAGAAGGTTTGAATTCAATCAGTGGGGAGACTACATCCACACTATCATATACTTTAACCAATAATATAATTAAAATATAAAACCCCTCAGAGTAATCAAACAAGAATATAAGACATAAAGTGAAATAATGGTTTTTATAATATGGGCCTTAATATTAATTTTAGGACTTGTGTGACACCCTTTATGAATTTTATATCTTATCATCCTATTTAATTACACTAACTATTTTATATTTTGTTTATATTATTGGTGAAAGTATGTGATATTGAGTTTATAGTGTCTCCACTGACATTTTTTATACCCCCACTGCTAGCCAATAGTCTCTTGCATACATGGAGGCTCACAAGAGGTCTTTTGGATCTTTGTATTGGACCCTCTGGTTTAGGTTAGGGTGTTACTATAACTCTATAAGAAATAATGACTTAATATTTTGAGGATCCCAGATAATTAATTATAAATTAAATTATCTAAAATAGAGATATGTGGATATTTAATTTTTGATTGAATATAAATAGAAGTGGTCACTCATCTCATAGAAGAAGTCAAAGGTGGTCTGAAGGAAATCAAAGAGAGTGGAGTTGTGGTAATTTTATTAATCTCCAGCCATCATGTTGAAACTATAGAAAAAGTTACATTTCAAGAATAATTTTAGACAGTGAAAAGAATATTTATGATGATCAAATCCTGGAGATTGAACTCTATGGTCCTAGTAGGTGAAAGTAATACCAACATACTCATTAGTGTCAATACACTGGTAGAATCTTGGGTGATATATTATCGTGCTTCATTTCAATCCCCTAGTGAAAATGTAAACATAATCAGTTATGCGTATAAAGGTTTTTGGAGAGTCCATCTAGAAAATAATGAAGCATTTCACATCATGGGGGTGGGAGATGTGAAAATGCGTTCATTAAGTGAAACTTTCATTGACTTTAAAGGATTTAGATACATTATTGGTATTTGGGTGAATCTAAATTCATTAGTAATGTTTTATTAATATGTATATGTAATTAATTTTTCTAAGGTAGTGGAAATAACTCCAGGTTCTTTGGTTATATTAAGAGGAGTAAAGGATTTTACATTGTGTATGATTGGAAGGACAATGGTATCTACACTCTCCAGAACAATAACTTTTTGATGTATAGATTTGTGGAACTAATCACTAGGGTAGCTCAATAATAAAGGTGTGAAAATTCAATTAGAAAAATGAATTATTAATATGGATTATTCATACTTGGGAAGCCACAAATTTTTTATACATGGAAATTAATGGATTGTGATATTTAACCTGAGAAATATAATACAAAAAAAATCTAAAGATAGATCTTGTCCATATATATGTACGGGGACTTACCCTAATGAAAACTCTTAGAAGGTCACAGTACTCTATGAAATTAATTTTGACTCCACAATGATTGTATGGGTATACTTATTAAAAAATATATCTTAATTATTCATAGTGTTCACATAATGGAAAGATATGGTTGAAGGGGAAAGAGGAAAAAATATAAAATACTTTATATAAAATAATAGTAGTGAGTACATCATAAAATGTTTCTAAAAATTTAATAGACAAAGAGGAATTATGCATGGTAAAACTCCACCTAGGAAAACTAAAAAAATGGTGTAGATAAATGAATCAATCATACATTGATGGAAATAAAATGTAGTATAAAGCTACATTGTTTAATGGAAATGGTCTTTTAGGTTTAATAAGATAGAAATATGACAAACATAATCAAATAAATCCCCAAAATGCTAGTGGGAAAATAATTTCATGATGTTTTTTAGATTGTAAAGATAATAGATTTATATCACATAACGGTCTTTATAAGTTTATCCTATGAAATGTTTATTTCGAAAGAGAGATATAATATAAAATCAAAATAATGAACATGTTTCTTTATTTGCTAGGTGGAAGAAAACCACATATTTTTAATTTTTGAAGCTGAGAAAAAAATTCATTAGAAGTAGAAACATGATATTTAATTATCAAGTCCTATTGATGTACTCGAATTTGAAGGTTATGGAATTTGAAGGAAGATAACCAATTTCAATTCAATTTTATTTTGGAATGGTGACACTCAAAGTATAATTTTTTTAGATAATTCAAATGGCTATGATTCTATTATAGCCAAAACAATTAAAGTAGTATTTTCATTTAGAGGCACATAAGGTTTAAGGATAGACCAATATATTATATCCCTAAATGCATGATAAATTTTGATGGTTGTTCTAGAGTTATGGAGGTGACTTACTGAAGATTTATATTTGGGAAAGGGAAGAACCATATGAAAATTAGTGGCGATCTATGTGATTCAGACGAGAAATACAAAGGTATAAATTTAACTATAAATTTATAATTTTAACATTTTTGAGAGAAATATAATTCTATGAAGAAGTTGATAACCTCATAGATTCTTAAAAATGGGAGTCATATATGAATGATGAGTTGTATTCAATTCATATATAAAACACATGAGAGATATTGGAATAAAAACCTTATAATAGGGCACTTAAGAACATGTGGGTATTTTGATTAAAAGATGAAGTTTATGAACACAAATGGTATAAGGTAAGGTTGGCGTCCAAGTGATTTTAGTAGGAGGGAATCAACTTTTAAAATATCTTTTCTATGGTAGTAAAACATACTACTATATGAGATGTTTTTAAAATATTTATTCTATAGGATTAAATATTGAAAGTACATATGTGAATATGTTTTTTCTTAATAGGGATCTTGAAGAATAAATATATATGAAGTAGCCTATCGGTTTTTGGGATTAATAAAATTAGGTCTAGTTCTGTAATCATAAGAAAAATATCTATTAGTTGAAACATGCGACAAGGTAGTGGAACCATATTTTTAACTCATTCATTATGGAGAAAGATTTAAATCAAAGAAACTTATACCATTTTTATAACCTAAATTTGTATAGTAATGTGTAAGTTATCATTATTCATTTTTTGTGGATTACATGTTTATGGTAGCTAGTTAATTTAATAGATTCTGAATCTAAGGAAGAAAATGTTTATGATGTTTGAAATGATTTTTTTTAAGAAAATGAGATCTTTAGAGTTAGTATTGAAAAGATAATAAGACTTGAAATTTGTTTTTATCTTAGAAAGTCTATGTCCCTAAGATCATAGAACAAATTTTGATGACCAAATGCAAAGCTGTTACAACTCCTATTGTTGGCCATTTTGAACTGTCAAAGGAGAATACACCATAAATTAAATAAGTGGCTAAGAACATTGTAAAAATACCTTATAAATTTGTGTTATAAAGTATTGTATTTTCTATGATGTGTACTAGATTAAATATTTACCATGTAGTGTGAGTTTTCAGTATATTTATGTCAAATATAAGGAATAAACATTAGGAAGTAGTGAAGATTATTCTAATATATCTTAAAACAATAGAATATAAAGTTATTTTATTTATAGATGACGATCCGTTGATAGGACAAGTTGATGTAGATTTTTAGGGATATTCAACTTCATAAATTAGAATTATGGTTTTTTTCTTTACCTTTGGTAGAACCGTAGTCATCTAGATGTCTATCCACAATGGAAGATTTCTATTTAGTTGAAATGAAAGTAATAAAGGAAGTATTGAGATTGAAACACCTACTTAATGATATTGGAAGTAGACATGAAATTTCATTACTCTACTGTTATAGTCAAAGTTCAATACATTTGGAACAAAATATTGTGTTATATGAAACTATGAAGTGAATTTACCTAAAGAACCATTACATACAAAAGATGCTAAAATATAGAGAGTTATTTCTATAGAAGATTTCTGGGAAGTATAACCAGATGGTTATGTTCACCAAAGATTTGATTTAATAGAGTTTAAGGATTTATGGTTCCTTAGTTATATATGGGTTAATGGAAAAGGAATAGATAATTATTATATATATTTAAAGTATAGAGGTTGATGTTTTTCAAAGGGTTGGAGGGTTCTATAAAATCCATGAAGTAGTCTTAAATTGGGAGAGTGTTGTGATTATTTAAAGTCTCTTTAGGTTATATAGTAATATCATTGTAAGGTGAAATTTAAGAGGACCACTCAATTTTATCGGAGTAGTGGAAATAGTGTTCCGTATGTGGAAGTGTGATTGTTAGGATATGATGTTTTTTAAAGCATTCTCATCTAGTGGTTGGGTCATCATAAGTTAAATAATTTTGTGATTACTAGAAGGAGTTTTATTTTATGTATTAATCATTCTTGTTATATACTTCTAAAAAAATGATGGGGTGTAGGGAACAATGTTGTTATAAAAGTGATAAGTTGTCTGGTTATGGAATGAAATAAAGAGTTAGGAATTTCATAATGAAATCGATGGTTGCACATAGTTTTAAAATGTTTATGAAATCAAATAACTGGGAGGTCCCCCTATATGAATGGTATGGAAGAAATTTCTATGGTGTCTTACATTTATAAGTGGTAGTGGTTTTCATAACTTCCTAGTCACAAGATATTGTAATGTTTTTTTATAATTTAGATATTATGAAAATTGATGTTTTTATCCATGGATATAATATGGAATTATGAACCATGTAAAACTAATATTGTGTCTATTACAAAGAGTTATTTACTTTTATTTATTATGATTTATATTTTTTTGAGTTAGAATAAATAGGTCTGACTATGTGAAATTTAGTATAGATATTAGTGTCATGGTTTTTTTAATAGTTTTGATACACTAAAATTGTTAGATTTCACTTCAAGAGATAAATTTCTTACTTTATGATCATCTAGTGATATACATTCACTGTGAAGAATTAATGTTGATTTCTAAACAAGCACAACTATGATTCAAAACTTATTATTATTTTTCTTCATTACAGACATCATTCAAATCTATAATTTCATAACTATTTCATGATTTTTATTTAATAATCTTGACATCAATACTATCAATTTCTTATTAAGTACATTTGGTAAAGAGTTTTATTTTTTATATAGGCTAAGTAAATGTCTATTCTATGTGAAAACTAAAACTTTCTAATCTTCCTTCTAAAATTATCATCACAAACCACTTTCTATCGTTGAGGATATTTCCATATTTTTTACATTAATATATCTCATTTATACCACACCACTCTATTATTTTTTCCTCATGGATGAGGCTTCATTCTTAATTCTGTGTTTTTCAAGAAATTATCAACCACATATGAAGTATATTTTTCTCCATTATCAGAACTGAGAAACTTAATTGTTATCCTAGTTGTTATCTTGAATCTTCTATTAAACATCTTAAATACTGTATTACTTTAGTTTTCCTTACAAATGATATAGCCCGGTCTACTACAATCATCCACAACCAAATTAGTACTTCTCATCATTTTTTGGTATCTTTCATAAGTCCACACAAATCTATGTGAATCAAATCTAGTAGATTGTTTTATTTTTTGTTCTTTAGTTAATATATATTTATCATAATAAATCATTTTACTCATACATCATATGTATTCTCAAGATTTCTTCTCATATTTTCCATTGCAATTATAGATTTCAATTTTCAATCATTTTCCATGCATTTATAATGAATATGATTGGGCCTCTAATTGCAATTTCTTTTGCTTCTCCAACTAAAATAATATTGTTTTTTTAATTTATATCAACTTAATATATGTTTTGATTTTTTTTATAACATACAATGAGAGATTTTATATATTTTATTTTGATGTATCATCCCTTTTAAATTAAAATAACCCTAAAAAATGCGTATAAAATTTTAATAATTATCAATAAATCGGGATAATTTATATCAAAATAAAGAACATTGGTATTTTTTACTTCATCATCAATGATTTTGGACTTTACAATAATTTTAATTTTCAATAATAAATCATTTTCAAAAATTCCAACTGTTATTTACTATTCCTTTACCGTTCTTCCACAATTTCATATTTTTGGTCATATAAATGAACACCCAAAGTAAAAAATCTAGGTTTTAAAATCCTTTTATTATTTTAAGGAAATTTATACAAAATTTATAATCACAATCCTCATTTTTTACTTTGATGAAATTATTCAATGATTTAAGTCATTTGTGGATCTCTTCACATGATTTTTAGTACAACCCATTAAGTAAAATTATTCATTTCCAAGACAATAAAACCTTTTATTAAAAGGAATTGAATTTGAATACCTTGAAATCAGATTATTTTCAAATCCATAAAATGATCTTACTCTACTGTTCTTAAATTCTAATGATTTATATTGGATGTTTGAGTTGTCGAAATAATAACTGTATAAAGAATTTTTGCCATAATATGAAGTGTTTTTTCCATTTCTCCTTTTAAACTTTAAAGAATTTTTTTACTAAAATAACTTTCATATTCATTAGAAAATGACATAGTGTAATCAAGAATGAATCAACACTATCAATTTATCAATGGAAATTACATATTTTTCACAACTCTCTACACATCTCTAATATTTTAATAACTACTTTGTTATTGAAAAGTTCTCATTGGTTAATAATTTTAAAAATTATTCCACTTCAATATGTTTTTATTTATAAACATTGTTTTATATACTATAACATTATTATAAAAACCAATTTTACCCATGGAATTATATCTTTGGAACTAATCTTTTTCGAAAATTATCTTATAACTCATTCATCCCTCTATTTAAAAAATCATCTTAAAACACTGCAAACTAATGATTTTTCTTTGATTAATCTATTTTGATTTCAATTTCGTTGTCCATTCACAAAGATATAATTTATTATCCAATAGTTTAAATCTTCTTGGATTTCTCTTTAACAAATAAGTTATGATAATCAAAGACTTCAATCCATTATTTAATATTCGATCTATAACTCATAAAATCTTTTGATTTCACATGATTCATTTCACAATCATCCATATATTTCTCAAGATGATAAACCTCAGATTCAAGTTCATTAAAATTACTTGATGTTTA
Source organism: Viscum album (assembly GCA_963277665.1). NCBI lineage: Eukaryota > Viridiplantae > Streptophyta > Magnoliopsida > Santalales > Viscaceae > Viscum > Viscum album. Next base: position 1,406,738,631 of record OY728119.1, read on the forward strand.
TTTTAACTAATCTATAATTTTTCTATTCATCTTTTAATGATGGTAAATCTCGTCAAGAGTTCTTACATCTCCACTTGAAGATCTAACACACCATTATGTAGATAATTTACTTATATTTGTTTATAATTCTCCATGAAATTTATTATTACATCATCTTCATCAGAGATAAAATCAATTTCAATAACCTCGACCGAGTCTTCCTCTTCACCCTCTTCTTCTATCCTCCCACAAAACTTCCTCTGAAGATTCTTCTAAAATGAATTTCTATAAATGAAGTTCATTATATATATAAATTTATTATTTTTTTATTGAGAAATCAAACTCATAACCATATTCATAAAACAAATTCATAAACCTATCAGTGATGTGTCCAACCTTGCTATAATGGTAGTAAGAAAGAGGAAATTATCCCTCAAATATAATTTGGCCTCTTCTAATCATCCTTGAAATACATAATAGGAAATAATTGTTAGTATCATCTTAGTTTTTAGACTCCTATAATACCTTATTCTTGGTATATTTGAACATTATTATTTAGATGAATGTTTTAGATATATTTCTGACTTCACCCCAATTTCAAAATAAACCAGTTAGTTATGAAATTCATCGATAGATAAATAATTGAGATTTATTTTCACAAGATTTGTTTCTTCTATATTATAAATAAGAATTAATATTAAAGTGATCATATTAAAATTATTAGAATCATTGATGTCCTGATTAATTCTAGTATTATAAAAAACAACATCAATAATATGATTAAAGAAAACATCAATATTCTTACTTGTGTTCATCTTAAAATCATCAATAATGATCTATAAAACATGAAAATTTCCTTATTCAAATTGGTTTCACCATTAATGATATTAGTTGATTATCCCAAATAACATTATCCATTTATAAGTCTATCAGATTCATATATATATTAATGGAAAATGATCCTTATAATTAATAATGAGCCTTTAATAGTCATTTAGATACATTTTGTTTTCTTATATCATTGATCATCCTGATATATGTATCTTGTATACTATAGTAAAATATTCATCCATCTCCGAAGACGTTAGATGATATCTCATCATATTATTCCATATTTTATAATTGGATCTATAAAATAAGGTAACTCCCTATTTGTTACAATTGAGTTCCATGAAAAAATATTTCTCTCAAATCATTCAAGAAAAACCAAATAGATTTGATACCAATTTTTTTACCCTAGTCCAATAGTGTTTCCTAAGATGTTTTGGGGTGAATTATAGAGATTTACTTTATTATTATATTTAGATCAAATTAGATCTTGTCTTCATGTTTGAAAAGACAACTTGAGTCGTATTTTTAATATCAATCAAATGAAAATGTATAAAGAGAATAATCAAATTGATTTTAAATGATTCACCATTAAAAGGGTAATCTAAGGAGAACATGTCAAGGATGTGTTGGTATGTCAATTAATTACTACTTCACTTGTATATGATTTCAACTTTAGGAAGATATTACAGTTTCAGCTTGGTCTACGATGTATTCCTATATTCCACTCACTACTTTAAAGAGGGATACAATGATTAAATTGACTTGAAAGTAGATCATACAATATTTACTCTAAAGATAACAACATAAAACAACAAGGGTTTTATTTCATGATATTATAGTCTTTACTACTAGATTTATTAATGTAATCATGACCGAATATTCATTCTTTCCTAGTCTTTATAGAACTTCAGTCTGAAAAACTTCTCTTCTTTAATATATAAATTTCATGATATTTATTTCTCTATAATCATACATTTTATTCTATTCTATTATATTTTTGTTTTTATATATATAAATTTGGAACATAAACTATATTTATATTCAAATAATGTTTTATTTTCAATTTTCAAATTCAAACTCTAATTAAATTCATGATTAACACTAGTCTCTACATTAATTCCTAGATATATATAAAATAATGAATTAAATTTGACGGTTTCAGTAATTTAACTAAACATGAAACCTCTATGATAAATCCACCTCATAATTCTTGTTTGGATTTTATATAATCCATATATTAGCGTGTACCATACCAATTTATAACATGATAAGTCAATTTTAACTTATCCATTCCTTAACTACAATAAAATCTACATCATAAAACATCCCTTCATGATGCCACTACTTATGGTCTTGCTAAGAACCCTAACTAGTGCACTTCTAAATACATACCCTCAATGATGAAATATTATTCTATAGAATAAATGAATTTTGATCCATTATGTTAGTGGTATTGTATTTCCTCTATGATTTTTAGATCTATAGGCTCTGAAAAAATTATAAAATATTTCACACAAAAAATATACACCCTTTAAATTAATAGGGAATATATTGTGGAATAGTCTTCATCTCTTCATTTTTTTAATTGAATCTCTGTACTCAAATATATTGTCATAAATCTTGAAATTTATCCCACTTCTAATGATAAGTAATAATAAATAAATAATTTCAAAAATCCCAACTTTATATAAGTATAATTTGAGTATTCAAGTGTGTATTCAATTGAAATGTATAAATTAGTATATTTAGAATGTTGGAATTAATATGAAATCTATTATTTAAATAAGATGTGATAAATTTATTTTTATTATCCTAAGAAAAAGGCACATTCATCACTCAAGGATAATGATAATATAGATAATTTATAATTTCATTAAGGATATGGTTGAGAAATGGCTGGTGAAGTTAGATTATGTGTTAATATAAGATCAAGTTGTGAAGATCACAACAAAGGAACTAACCAATATATTTTTAAGAGGCATCAGTTGGCTTTTAGAATCCTACCATCTTTATGAAACTTGGGGTTTTAGTAAATGGATTCCCACTCCCATATAAATTTTTTTATTTATATAATGGTATGGTGATTTTCTTAAAGTAAATGTTTAAATTTATAATCCTCTCTTATGAATATTTATATAATTTCTCATTGGGTTTCTTTAATAAAGGGTAGATGTTATCCATGATTTTATTGTAAAAAGTGGTCCATGATTTGAGATGAATATAATTAAGAGTTTTTATTCCTATTAACAGTGGTGGATTTATCCTATGATGATATTATGGAATGTGTGAGAGTAATTGAATGTTTATTTGTGGGTAGAAACTTTGTGGAGAAGTGTTAAATTGAATGATGATCATGGAAGTGTTTTTATGGGACACATTTCATTTAAATCTTATTTCAGTCAATGATTTTGACTCTTATGGGATTAATTTTGGTGACTAGTAAACCATTGATACACTATTTAAAGGAAAGAGTTTTCTTGTTTTGTTTCTTGTCATGTTTGTATTTTGAGTTTCAATATAGTTTTAATGTGGTGTGAAGGATTTGTTAACAAATCCAAAGGCAAATATTATAATAAAAATGTCATATTGAATTTTTTTCACATTTTTTTCAATGTTAATGATGGAACTTCCAAATTAGTATAAAAATCATAATTAATTTCTAACATGAAGGCTATAAGTGTTTGTGAAGGGTTTTGTAGGTTTTTAACATTGATCAAAACTTAGACTGATAAATTAGTAATGTATCATGCATAAGAGTATCCAACAACCCATATATAAATGTAATTATTCATGTGAAGGTTGGGATAATAATTCTTAAAATTAATGCAATTGATATGGGTTGATGCATACAAAAAATGTTTAAAAGTTCTAAAAACTCCCTATATATGTAAATTCGACTAGAAGAATTTATAAGGGTAACCAGGATGATACATAAAATTTATTTTCTAGATTTACCTAAATCCACATTGGTATCCCTGTACATGTAAAAAAACCAGGTCACATGATCATGATATTATGAAGCATCAAATTTATTAGGTTTTTAAGATTGTTTTATATTATAGATAATTCCAAAGGTCATGTCTCTATAATATCTTTTGGTTTATAACGTGTATTTATAATAATCTTTTTAAAAAAGATAAACAAAAAACAAGGAGGTTGAATAGTGATTTAAAATAAAGATACATTGTTTAAAGAGTTTAAGAGTTTATAAAATTGATATTTATGAATTATGAGAAAATAAATACATTTCATTTTTACCACACATCCTATAATGTTCTTAGTTTTAATTATTCATTATTTTTAGAGTAACTATTTAGTTTAGATTAATTAGAATCCTGATTACTCTTCAAGACTTTATATCAATGAAAGTAAAACCAACCAATTACATTAGAGCACTATATAAAAGGTATAAACCTTATTCATGGTATAAGAGATTTAAAAGTTTGTTTAAATCAAATAACATGAGAATGAAAATTGTTGTTTATTTTTCCAATCATAATTACACAAGTCACACACTCAAAACCTCACACTAATCAATTAGAAATAAAGAGAATACCAATCATATCCAGAAAGCATGAATTAAAATATGAAAGAATTTAACTTACATGGAATTAAATGATTTTAAGAAAAAATTTCACCAACCATTATCATGTTTATGCTTCTAAACTCCATTTACAAGAGTGTATCTCCCTCTTACTTATTTCCCACCATTTAGCTCACCATTGAGAGGAGGAGAAAGCTCATATGGAACTATACTTTTATATTTGATATCCATAGGAGAATAAGGGTCTCTAGAAATTATATAATGAATATAGAAATTTAATATAACTCTAAATTGAAATAACCTTTCTCCATGGTTGATCTTACAAATTATGTTCCCAATGTTTATCGGCAAAGTGGAAAGAGGTTTTGGGAACAAGGATTTGAAAATAAAACATATGGATCATATTAGGATAATTAAAAGGATCCATCATAACATTAAAAAAATATAATAGTGGTTTTCTAGAATCTAAAATGTCTCCCTATAAAATATGGTAGTTTTTGGATCTCTATAATGGGATATATTTTAAAAATACCAAACAATACTCTTGATTGTGAGCTGTTTTAGTTTGATAGATAGATTACTTTAGTTTGGCCACCAAATGGATAAATTGGGTTTCATTATATTCTTAATAGTGTATACTATATTTTTTTTGAATCCTCAATCCAAATTTCATCCTAATTTTATGGATATTTTTTTTGTAATATGGAAACCCATGGATACGTTTTCTTGGCATTCAATGCAGTTTGGCCCATTTTTCTTTAACTTCATTCTAGGATCTCCAAATCACCTCCACCATAAATGAAAATTTAAAAACAAATGATATTACCTATTTTTACATTGTTTTACCTTAACTTATTAGAACAAAGGAGAAATAAAATTTATTATTAAATTAATATTCTCAATATAAAAAATGAGTTTAACATGGTGGTATAAGGGTGAAAAATAATAGTGAATCATGGTGTTATCACACCCCCATGCTTGAACATTTTCACTCCTGGACAAAATAAAATTTCATAAAATTATATATATGGATATTATCTAGTTTATGGTGATTTTAAATTCATTGTAAATTTAATTAATTATAGAAAGTTGAGTAATGATAGAACCACACCAAAGAGTTAATCTATATATGTAATGAAATGGGTGCCTCATAAATTGTATGAGAATTAAATTTATTGAGATGTATGAATATTCTTATAAAATAAATGAATGATTCAAACATTTAACTAAATCAAAATGTGATCATTTTTAAACAACTTCATGTATATATATACACATATTATTTAGTAAAGATAATTCATTTTAACATTTTTTGTCTTTCATAATTATTTCTACTAAACCTGGACTATATGTTTTGCAATAAAATTTTAAAAACCCACTCAATTAATATTTTATAGATTTAAAACAATTTTACTTTCATCATATATGTTGTGTTTTATTATTTGTTTTATTTTATAATATTTTTATATTTTTATATTTTATTATATTTTATAATTTTTTACAAAATAAATATAAAAATCATACATAGGTCAAACAGTTATAATAATGAAACTGATTAGATAAGGAAGGAACATGAAAAAACTTCATTTTGTAAAGCTTGATAACATTAATTTAAACTTTTATATACCATAAATTATACAGGAAATGATCGCATTTATTTATTGTGTGCAATGATGGGTGGAGATATTAAATGACATAATTAACCCATAATCTGCTCACACAGAGTATAAATATATCTGAAAAGTTTTTTAAAGAGTAAATCACTTATATCACTAAAAATAAACAATTTTACTTAAAATCACCCTCAAATGTTAATTCAATGCTCAAAATCACATTCCATCAGTGAAATAATTTTTTATTAAATGTTAAAATAACTTGAAAAGGGGAAATTTGGTATAGATTTTCAATAAATTCCATGATTATATGTACTTTTTATATGATTATTATACTGAAATATTGATAAATAATAAAATAGATATAGGGATATAAAGATAAAAACAAAATACAATATCAAAATAAAAAAATATAAAAAAAGAAGAAAGACAATATAAACGTAATAAAATAGAGAATGTATCTAGTCCCCACACCTAAAGTGAGAAGTATCCTTATTTTAATTATAGAGATGGTAGGTAAGAAGGATAAAACCTTGTCAATGTTATTGATAGGTCACGTTTTGAAGGTAGATTTCCTCCACTAGAGAATCTAGATGGTTTTCATGGAAGTTCTTTATCTTCTAGCCATTAGAAGTGAATGCTTGTTAACTTTTTTAATTTTTAATCTACATAACCCTAAAAAGATATAATTTGGCGAGATTATAGGGGAATAACTAGTGATAATGAAGCTTAATTTGTTTAAACTTTATACTATCATTGTAAAGGATTACCTTCTTCCCAATATAGAACTAGCGATGAAAGATGAGGTGCTCATGGGTAGCCTTGGTTCTCTTTTTATGGATTCAGAGGTAATCAGATAAGTATCTTAATATAACATGTAACTCATAAATATAAAATTTCCTATGTTCACATATATCTAAGATATTCAAATTAAATTATTTTACAATCCAATTTATAGGACGATCTTCCTTTAGTGGGATGTGATAAGATTTTTCAAAGATGGTCTTAGAGGGTGACATTTTGATGGTAATTTTAAAATCTATATGGTACTACAATAATGATTCATATAAGCTCGTAATCCAATATTTCATATTTTGTTGTATAGTTTTTCCATGATTTTCGTAACATTTTGATTTGAAATCACAGATTGTATATTAGTTTGGGGTTGATATTCAGTATATCCTTTATGAACTACCCCATACTTATAGAGTAAGGTTTTTATATAAATATTATAGAAATGAGAACCCTAATCACTAATGATAAACCTCATCAACCAAACTTGAAAAAATTCAGGATATCAGGAATTCAACCACCACTCTAGAATCCAAAATATATGTTGTTTTACTTCCTCAAATTTTGAGTCATAATTTACTATAAGAAGTATATACACAAATCAAAAATAAATGGGTAAGGTTTCAATTAATTCAATTCCCAAAACATCAAATATTTCACAAAAGGTCGTGGGTTTTTGGGGGATCTCATTCCTCTTAGACACATTTATAGTAAATTATCATCATGCAAATGACTTACCAAATTTATGATAATTTTTAAATAATATTGACAAAAAAATACAATATTTATGGAATTTATATGAATTTATTTAGGAACCAAAGTGACCCCAACATGAAAGAGTATTGTAAAATATTAATAAAAATGTGAAATCATGGTTGGGATTTTTTTTTGATTTTTTATTGCATATTTTAAAACAATATGGTTCAGTCCAAGTGTAAAACCTTGAATAAATCCTAAGACTCTCTAGTTTTAGTTGATAATATTAAGAAGGTTCCTTTGATAAAACCAAAAAGATCACCAAGTCAATAAACCATATGATGGTATCATGAACAATGTAAAATTTCTCAGTATAGATTCTTTTCATAAATTTAGGTTTATTAGTGGAAAATATATTGATTTCCATGAGGATTCAACAAACATGGTTAGTAATTAAATTTTCCAGTCACATTTTGTCTTGAATTTTGGTATCAAACTTATAATTTAGGATCATCCATCAAATAATATGTGGTTTAGTATTGGTATTATTCACCAAATATTTAACATCATTATTGTCAAAAAAGATCACCACATAAGACCAAATTAGATATGAATTAATTTTGAACAATGAAAATAATATAGAAATGAAATATTTTATTAATTTCTGTATAGTTTTCTTATTATGGGTCTAGAGTACCATATGCATATGCAATTACATGAGTGGTGTGGATTACCAATTATGAAAGGAAATCATTAACAAAATAGTTAGAGGAATCACACATGATTTTAAAGGGTGGATACCAACTTTGGGGTTAGAGTAGTGGTGATCAATTGAGAAAACATTTCAATACAAAAAATTCCATTTTACAATTTTCACCAAAAACAAAGTTTATATCTTTTTTCAAATATTCATCCAATGGGATTGTTGTTTTACTAAAGTAATTAATAAATTTATAATAAAAACTAGAATTTTCCATAAATAAATTCACATAAAAAAATTTTGGGTAGGGTAGTGAATATATAACACTAATTTTTAACTTATCGACCTTGAAAACCTCCCTAAAAACAACAAGATAAAAAATAATTCTGTTTTCAACCAAAAGATTACATTTTTTAATAATTTAAAACATGATTTTTTTCAAATGAAATGATGATTCAAAAAATGAATATTATAAGGTGGAAATTTATATATAGTGTAATGACCCATAAATATCTCCATGAAATATTATAGGTAACCTAAGAAAATAATAACCAATGTTAGAAAGTACCCATAGAATTACATATGAAAAATTGAGTCCCCCAATATGAAAATATACCAAATGGGCTTGTAAATTCCCTCTTATCCTGTTCCTCAGAGGCTATATGTATTTAGATGTTTTTTGAAGAATCCATCAATGAAATAGTAATTAGACTTACACCTACACCTTTCCAATATTTTTTTGATAAAAGGTAAAGTAAAGTGGTCCATTTAACTAAAATAGTAATGCTTCTAGTAGTCAATGAAAACTACCCATCTATTTTTCACTCTTATGGGAACCAATTATTTATTCCGATTATAAACAACTATAAGACCACACTTTTTTTAACAATTTTTATCTGGATAACCAATTTACTATCAGAGATTGGATATATGATCCTAGCTAATAATAGTTTTCTTAACTCCTTTTTGACAATGTTAAGGAGGTCGGGGTTTATTCGAAATTGTTGTTTCCTAAATGGTATATCCTTATCCTTATGTATGATTCTATACATGCATATAAATGGAAACATTCAAGGGATATAATCCAATGCCTATCCAATTTCATTTTTACACTCTATTAAAATTTCATGTAGTTTTATTTCATACATTGGATAGAGGTTATTAAGAATAATTATTGATACTTGGTTGGAACCATAAGGAATGACTATTTTATGTTCTTTAGAAGTGGTTTTAATTAATTAGACCACTGGTTGAGATTAAAAGGAAATTATTTTGTGTAAATAATTTCATTTACACCATATATTTTCTCATTTTTTATGTCCTTGGTGGGAGAGTAAATATCAATATTCATTTTAGAATAACCAGTGGTTTCAAAATTGATTTAATCTTCAATAAAATACTCATATCCAATTCCTCCCTCATGGAAGCCTTCAAGCCAAATAATCATTCTTGCAAAATATCCTACTTCACTAGAAGACTGGGTGAATGTGATTATATCCATGTTGGTCCTCAAAACAAACACATATGTTTATTTTTTAAATCCAATATAAAAGTTGAAATGGTGATGGATTCTGATCAGTATATTTTAACCAAGAAAATTTTAGGATTAAATTGTTTCTTATTTGCCTTAATTTATGCCAAATATGATGCCAATGAAAGAGATAAAATGTGGTTGATCTATTTAATTTGATTCTAGATGATACTCCATGGTTTGTTGTTGGCGATATTAATGTTATTTTGGATGACAGAGATAAGAAGTGTTTTGGTTCCTATTCTCATATGGTCAGCTAAGACTTTGTATCATTCTTATATGGTAATGGGCTATATGACTTGTGATATATAGGTGACTAATTCCTTTAGTTTAATACTCAAAAGGGAATTAAATGCACATGGTGTATCCTTGATTATTGTATTGAAAACATTAATATAATTTCTTTTTTATGGATTTCATGGTAACTATTTATGACACATTCGATGAGGCACACACATTCTTCTATGGAGGAAGATGATGATGCGCTGAAAATTTCCCCACATTCCTTCTTTCCAAAGGCGGGAAACATAAAATCCTTATTCAGGGACGTTTGCTTCTTGATCTAAATGGGATGATGGGATGTTGGTTCTTCCTTCCGTGGATTCCTCCTCGTAGCTCATCACCTACTTTGGGTCTCCCTTTTAGACTAAGACGTTGTACATGAAAATCTTCCTAGTGCCATGTCTTCATGGACGCCGGTTAATTACACTCCTTATGTCAGGACATTCCAAGTGGTCTAATCAGGGCAGCAACCTTCAGTCAAGGGAGTAATCACATTGGACATCACTGGCGTGTCTGGACGCTGAAAAACTAGCGCATCTGGGTTTCTTATCTTTACTATAGGGCTTCTTGAGGGAACAGAAACCCAAGTCATACCACGTATAATGTAGGGAATTATATTTCATAGGAATGTATCATAGGTTTTCCTCAGCTTCCCATGTTTAACATAGGGTATTCCACAGGTTTAACGTATAAAGAAAACATATCATACTGATCGGAACACTGACTAGAGTGGATCAAATGGATGAAACCCTTGGAGGGAACACTGATGTCGGGGCTAATGCATGGATTGCTACGCTGTTACTTCTAGGGGTAGTAAAGAGGTGAATTTGAATGATCTCATCAAGATGTGATAGCCCGAGTAAGAATCAAGATAGATAATGCATGGTCAAGTGAAGTGGATGGAGAATGATATAGAGTTGACTCGTGTTCAATGGTGATGTTGGGATTGAGCCTCGAAGTTACCTTCTACGTACCCCTGTGGTAGGGAATCAAAGTACACATAGTTCAGGATGGGGGTATAAAATCAGGGTGTGCGCAGAGGACAATGACCCGATGATATTCTGGGGCTTATGCGTGGTTAGCAGCCCGAGATTGGTCTTATTCCACTAGGATGGACCAGCGATATGGGTCCTAATGAAAGGGATGACAATCTCTTACCATTGGATTGGGGTTGAAAACATCTTACCACTGAATGGGGATCACAATGCCTTACCACTACGTGAGGTTCACAATGGCTTATTTCTGGATAGGGTACAGTTTAGTGTCATGCGGGACAAAAGGGACGTACAATTTAATGTCATGGAGGATGGGTAAACCGACGTGAAGTGGTTGGGACCAATGGATAGTGGTCTTAAACCTCTGGCAGTCTTCCTACGTACCTTTCCTTTGCAAGGATCAATATCCCTGTAGTACAGGATGTTGTGGGTGAACTGACATGAGGTGGTCGGGACGAAGGGTTATTGAGATTGAGCCTCGGGGATGCTTTCTACATACCTTTCCTTGTAAAGGATCAAAGTCCACGTAGTTTAGAACGGTGAGAACCGACATGAAGGGGGTCAAAACCAATGGTTTTTGGGCTTGAACCTCATGGAGGCTTCCTACATACCTTTCCATGGAAAGGATTAATGTTCATATAGTTGAGAATGGGGGATGCAGTTTAACGTCATGTAGGATGAAAAGGGGCATGCGGTTTATCATCATACATGACGAAGGTGGTCGGACTTGAAGGGTTTCAGAACTAGTGGTTGTTGGGATTGAACATAATGGAGGCTTTCTGTGTACCTTTCCTTGGGAAGGATCAAAGTCCATGTAGTTCGGAAGAGGTGTTGGTGAACTGCTGTAATGTGGTCGAGTCCAATGGGTGTTGAGATTGAACCTCATGGAGGCTTCCTACGTACCTTTCCTTTGAAAGGATCAATGTCCATGTATTTCAGAATGGGGTTGGTGAACTAAAGTGAACAGATTCAGGACCAATAGATGGTGGTATTGAACCTGAGGGAGGCTTCATACATTCCTTGAATTGGCAAGGATCGAAGACCATGTAGTTTAGAAGGGGTGTGGGACTTACACTCTAGGCGGTCTGGGGAGGATTTCATGGTCGATGCTTACTCTAAGCCCACGTGATTCATGATCGGTGTGAGAAATAATAGGCATCAAATACCTAATGATCACGTCACAAAAGGTGCATCTACGGGAAGTGAAGTGGGGCATACACGTGTTTAGTGACCCAAAATAGAAATAGTGGCTTACGCATGGTTAGCATCCCAAAGAGGAAATAGGGGCTTACGCGTGGTCCAAAGCCCAGGGAGATGGATATTGGGACCTACTTCAGGGTGGAGACCCAGTGGCGAAAAATACCAAAGGGAGAGGGATTTGGCATTGAATAAAGGAGGGATTCATTGCCCATCCCCCCTATGGTCTTCATCCAAGAAAAATATTGGAGGAGTAGGGATGCTACCTCCCGCAAGAAAGGCTAGGGGATTAAACCTAGGTGGTTTCCCTTTCCCCACAGATAGACGCCGCTTCAATAAAGAGGATCTCATTCTATGTGAGTTATGATCTCACTCCCGTGGAGACCAGTGGGAATGCATAATGTCCAAGGTGGGGAACCCCACGTATGATGCACGGGACGAGGTTACAGTATAACTTCATGTGTTGAGGACGAAGGTGCTTGGTAGTTTAATGTGCTTCATCTTAGATGAGGTAGGTTTACTCCGCACCCCTAGGACTTACATAATTGATACCCACCCACCCTTGAAAAAGGGAAGGTATCAACAATTCCATTGCAAGGGGGTGTTCTGGAGTGATCCCTTGAGGGGTCCATGTTAGCGTGGCTATACGAAGAAGCAATAGTCATTAGCGTGCCTATGCGAAGAAGCATGAGGCGAAGCAACACAACATGAAGCACCGCCCAAGGGACCTTGAAATCGCTTCCTGTAAACATAAAGGAACACATGGGAAGAGAGAACAAGATGTAGGTGTGTTGCGCATAGGAGGGGATCGTACATGGTTCCTTAAGGTGATGATTACACACGAAGCACACAGGGGGGGGGGGGGGTTGTGTGCAAGAGGATAGGTTGCACACAAAATGGAAGGGTTTCACATAAGATGGACCAGATGATCATAAAACAAGTCCGATACAGAGGAAAATTGCACGGATAAGGGAACACTTGCGCACAAATGACTTTGGGTAAAAGGAAATGGATGAGGATCATGCCCAAGAGGGCCTACCCGAAGGAGGACCCTTGGGGGTTCCATCGCGCAAGATCCAATATCTAAAGGACGTGGATTTTTTGCATGGTTTCAAAAGAGGTTTCTTTTGCACAATAGAGTGTTGGTTCATCTTCTATTACCATCCCCCAAGGGAGAGGGTACGCTTTGTTTTATAGCCTAAGTCCTCAGGGGTGTCACGCAAAGGGGCGTTGCGCGCAACCGGTTGGTTGACATCACATTGGGAGCACAAAGGGGTGTTGCGCACAAAGGATTGATTGATGTTGAATTGGGAAATCAAAGGGGAACTATTTGAAAATGATCAGTTGACGTCGAATTAGGCATGAAAAGGGGTGTTACACGCAAATGATCGGTTGACATAACATTGGGTGAGAAAAGGGGTGCGACGCGCAAAGGATCGGTCGATGTCACATTGGGCTGGAAAACATGGTGTGTCGAGGACCGCTTGTGCTCAACCCAGGTTCCCTTGCACGTCATTGACTTAGGTGGTTTCAGAGGGGTTGTTGTGGAATCTTTTTATGATGGCACCTTGGGCGCACAAGGTTTTTCATGCCGGAGGGCCGCTTGTGCGCATACCCTGTATCTTGAGCGTGCCTGCCTCCTGGGTCTCATAATATTCATTTTCCCACCTGGATTCATTAATTTCATTTTTATCCTCTAGATGTGAACAATCTCTTAATTTCAGCATCAATAAATGCCCCCCCTAGAATCGGAGCTGAAAGGGAACCCAAAGGTCGGATTCTGAGGGTACGCCAAAAAGTAGGGAAACTTATTTTGGTGCATGAGAAAACACATTTTGCATACGTGAACCTATTTCGCACACGTGGAATGCATGTCAACACCTATAAATAGGCTGAGGTCCCCCACCTAGGCCCTACTTTGACTTTTTCTACATGGAAGGGGATTTTCTTTTGTGCACGAAAATGGTCTCGATCCGTGTGTATGTTTCCCTGGTCGACTCCGGGTTTTGCGTGTTGTCCCCACATTTTCATGAAAGTCTCCATTATTTCATACCACTGTATATTTTTTACACCGAGCTTCATTATTTCACACCAATTCCTTAGGATTTCCAAAATGGTCACTCAACAGACAGATGCTGAGAGGGAGAATGTTGCTGTTGTAAGAAGGACTCAAATGATCACAAACCCTCAGATTCTTCATGCAAGGAGGGTTGTGTCTGATAAAAAAATGATTTTCATCATGCTTACGCAAGCTCAAAAAGATTATGTCCTGAGCGATAGCCTGCCGCAATATAACTTCAGCCGTCTGTAGGAGGTGTTGATGCCCGATTTTGAGAAGGACACACCATGGTTGTGAGTGATGTGCAAAGATAGTCTTCCAAAGTTCCATATTACAAACAATGACCATCTGACTTGGGAAATGTAGAACTCAACCATCTATATTCTAAATCCGAAGACCAAGACGGTTGTGGGAAGCGATCCAGTTCCTGGGGAATCTTCTACTATTTATGCAAGTACTTTTAGAAGAAGCATTATTGACGAGATGAAGGGTTGGAAGAAATGGGATTTCTGATCCGGGGGAAACTTCACCAATTAATGGGCATGGGAGTACTGGGTACGTCAGACATGCGAGGAATTTGGGCCAGAGCTATGGTTTATCAGGATTTTTGAGGCCGTATGGATGTCCCAATTTCACTTATACCAATAGTTATATTTGGTAGTAGAGCTATTTAGTCATTGGTCCCCTGATACCAACACCTTCCACATCCACCATGGGGAGGTGGGCATCAATCAATAGAACATCCATTGTATCAGGGGAATCCCCCTGGAGGGGTACTAGTACGATGAGTTCCTCCCGACAGGGAATGTCAGGGGGTATAGGACATGCACCCCAATCCTGTTATGGCACCTTCTAGAGCTAGCTAAAAGGAGATAAAAATTAAATATATCCTGAAGGACATATCCTATTGGGGGTAGTTTATTCTTTTCCTAATGCAGGACACAACTATGAAGATTCCAGACTGAGGGAAGCAATGCCTGAACACATCCTAGAGGGGAAAAGTTGGATCATACTAGAGGGTTTTGGAGACAAGAGAGTACCCGTCATGGGGATTTCGCATTAATGAAAGCTGAGACCCAAATGTAAAATATGATGGCTTTATTGCTGGATTCTTGAGTGGGTGGCTATTTCCAGCGGGGGAAACAAGGATGGGGGTCCACCCCGGGATGCTAGTGATGGACGAGATTATGGAGGTGAAGAACATGGTTAACTTGGCGGTGCCGGTGTTGGCCAGGTTGTACAGTATTTTGGGTCGTATCTCGTGGGGAATTACACCCAGGAGGATATACAGACTGTTCCAGATTATTCATGGATGGGTCATTGCTCACTGTGGTGGGTATGAATTCCTGAATTCAATTCTCCCCCTAGTAATGGTATGTGGCTATCCCTCTTGAACATTGTCGGAATATGTCCACTGATGCTCAGAGAAGTGGGGATGAAGCTTAAGATCAGCAGCCTCTCCCACTTCTAATTCCACCCATTTCGAACCCTGGTTGGTCAAATGGTATATGATGGGTGGGGGACATTAGAGTAGATGGAGTACCTACAAAGCATATAAGGTGGTGTACTGGTAGCCCAGATTGACAGAAAAATCTTTTGCAAACAGTACATGCCGAACAGGTCCACCAGGCTGTTTGGGTGCATGCAACGGATGCCAAAGAAAGTATATACATTGGTTCATGAAGAAAAACATCCTTGTATTCTCTACCAAATACGGCTTATGTTCACGATGACAAGCTTGGGAGAAATCATCACTATTACTCCCACTGAAGTCAGTGCAGGACTGTCAACAGAGTATGCCGAACAATGTACATAAATATATCCTAAGGCAATTCATTGGAAACAAATCTGAAAAATTAAGGCAGCCAGTGCAGAGCCAGAAGAGTAGGTAGGTAGAAGACATTCCACGGGGGAAGAGAGTAAAATAATGGGCTAGACATATATCATGGCATAGGTTGGTACGTCATCAGTTGGATCATCGCAAGCTGAGAATGTGCCTCACCCTTCTCGGGATGAGTGGTCTCGTATGCAGCCTCGTGGGACAGCTATGGTACTTCTGGGGAAGAAACTCAGGTACCTCCTAAAGTTGTATGATGATGACACCTTCCCTTCTCTATAGTCTGATTGGATAATACTGTGATAGTCCATGTCCACTGAAGAGATGTGGTAGAAGTTAGTATGCATTGGGCATGATCTTCCAGATGTAGGGCACATCAAAATGACAGATAGAGTAAACTTTAATTGCGGGCATGCATACCTGACAGCCATGGATATGTACGCATTCCAGTGGGGGCGGTATGAAGAACCACATCTCCTAGTGAAAGTTATTCTTGTCTAAGAGCATGACCTAGAGAAGCTTCCATCTGAGGATGAAAGCATAGAGAAGGAAGAATAGGAAGAGGAAGAAGATTAAGAAGAGGATGAAGGGAAAGAAGGTGGAGATGAAGAAGAGGAGCGTAGGGTGGAAGCTCTTAGAGGTGAGGGAACCTTAGAAGCTCCTGCTTTCCGGAATAATGCTCGAGAGAGAAGCGAGATTTTATGATCAGACATAGAACTGTCTGAGCAGTTTGAGGTAAGTTTAGCTCTTAACTCCACCGAACCTTATTTTTTACAATACCAATTCATCAACCAAACTCTATCCTATTTAGGAACACATGGGAATGGGTTCCCAAGAAGCCTTTTCCATAAGGGACGAAGATGTGCCTATGGAGGCCGGGGAGCATTCTCCAGAACCTATCGTCGGGGCCAAGCATGGTAGGGTGCCGACTAAGGCTGTAGTTGACGATGATGAGCTAGAAGGTAGAGATGGACGGTGGCCTCTGAGTCCCCCGCCATTCCCACCATTCAGAAGGATTCAACGCTGTTAATCAAGTTGAAATGTGCCGAAGGCTCTCTTATGATGGTTCCACCACCATAACACAAACATTGTACACCTCTGCACTAGGATCCCATAAGTCCATCTTCATCGACTCTCATCTTTTGTAGAAAATTCAGCTAATCAAGATGCTAATTCTAGATACAACGATCGCAAGGTTGGAGGCCCAACAGACCATCAAGTCTGGGACATGTGCAGGAGCCCTGCCAGTTTCTACATCGGACTTTACAAAATCATTCATTCAAGGTGGCCCTACCCCAACACTTGACGAGCTAGATATTGCAATGATGGGTGTCAATGATACCGGGTTGGAGTTACAGCCCAATGAGGGTGAAGTCACTAATGAAGAAGGAGTTCCAGAATAAGTCCCTTCCACCGAGCTCCTTGCTGCTTTCCCCAAATATATTCCCACAAAACCCAAAGAAATTGATGATTATGACTCAGATTCTGCTGAGGAGAGCAATATGACACGATGCAAGGCATATAAGTTCCTTAAATGCTTTGTCAGCCAGTCATGGGAAGAATGGATAAGCCGCATGGGGTTACTCTTCACGTGGCTACGCTTTATCTATGCTAGAGGGGTAGATGCTCTCCATTATCATGTAATGATCAGCAATTACATGGAAGAGAAGATACGAGAGGATAGCCGACATTCATATGTGGACTGGTGCAAAAAATATTCAGAGAATAATCAAGACTTAATAGAGGCGGAGCAGGAGGTTTAACTCCTTGAAGAACAAGTGAAAGAAAGGGAGGTATTCATTGAAAAACAATCTGAGATCATTGAGCGATTGAAGGCCTAGCTCACAGATGCTCAGAAGCAGATAGAGCAAGTGAATCTCTTGATGATTGAGCTCCGAGCTGAACAATCATGGGTACAGACCAAGGCTGGTGACTTATGCCCTACCGCTACTACAGAAGAGAAGGATCTGAGGGGATGAGCAACAATTCTAGAGGACACAAGTCAGAAGGTAGTGGTATTGGAACAATCTATTAAAAACGTTCATCTTTAAGGGCCTTTTTTTGACCAAACCCCCAAAATCATCATTCTTTACTATTTACAATTCTAAATTTTATGCATCATCTGACTATTTTCTTGTTTATTTTAATGAACTCTGACCAAAATCTAGAAATAAATAGCAACCCATTCCTAAGCTCATCTGGGTCATGCCATGTTTGAGAAACAGGGGATGCTCATACTATTACTTCATTTGAATGTGGGAGTTCCAACCATACTTCTGAAATCCAAGGTAGAAATGACCTATTTGGGATTTCGAAGAGAGAAGGGTGGACAAGACTGGAAAACAAAGTCCTCGGGACCGTCAAACTATCACTTCTCCAATATGCTCTAGTGCACGAGTGGGGTAACTCTAGGTGCGTTGGAATTAATCCAAACACGGGGGAGTGGAAAACTTGAATCATGATATCCAAGATTCAGAACATTTTAGGGATTGAATGACAGTAAAGGATAATTGTAAACAGTGTTCAAAACACAGTATCCTTAATGTGTTATCCTGAAATAGAGATAAAAAATTAGGGCCGACCGTTTACCATGTTCGAAACGTAGGGCCTGATTCAAAATGATACCTATTTGTCTTCCAGAACGTTGACCCAGGATAGTAGGCGAGCCAATGGCCAAGCATCCATACTGTTAAGGGGTTCTTTTAGATATGAAAGGGGAAGAGGGTCAGAATAAAAGGCATGAAAAGAGTGGATTATGGAGTGATGGGTTGTTCAAATGGATTCCAACCCTCTTGAAATCATGAAACTGTGATGAAAACACATTAGGTGGGTGCATCAGTCTGATTAGGGATCATACTTAATTCTAAAAAAGACCTCTGGTAAGTACCTGGAATGCTCTATAGTTTTACATCTTGCCAATAAGGATGATGGACGTGCAGTTTAAACGTCGTACAGTGAGGAAAATGACCATAGTTTAAAGGTCATACTGCCTGGACCAGGATCAAGCCCGAGGGGCCAAAAGGGTCAATGAACCTGAGGTTGGGCCCATGGAAAAATGCCTTGGTGTCACTACGTATCCCATAAGGGTGGGAATCAAGCCAAATGTAGTTCTAAGAGCGTAGTTTAATGTCATGTGGGATGATGAAAGGCATGTGTGCCATGGTTGTTCCAGTACACGTCCTACCAGAACTACTAAGCCCACATGAGTCGTGCTCGATGTGGGAAACAAGGAGTAGTGATGGGACTTTCCTAGAGTAGGAAGGTACATGATGGAGATGATGTGAAACTAAGTGAATGACGTCTGAATAATGTTGACCTACCTACCTGATGCACCTTAATTCACAAAGGGGTAAAGCTGAGTATGTTGGAATTCCACTTGAAGATAGGGAAGTGGAAATATGGGAATCATGATGCTCGAGATTTGGACCACAATGATGGTGGTGTGATGATAGGGGATAACTGTTGACCATGTTTGAAATAGAGTATCTGCTTCACGTTATCCTAGAATGGGGGAAAACAAATGAGGGTTGACCGCTGACCATGTTCGAAACACGGGACCTGTCACAAATGTTGTCTAGGGTCCTTAGAGATGTTGGCCCAAGATGGTAGGTATGCCAATGAGACTAGGTTGTAAAGGGGGTACCTTTAGACATGTAATAGTATGAGGATCCAAATAAAAGGCTCACGAAGCATGGGCGTAGAACGAGGGAATGTCCCCATAAAAATTCCACACTTCGGGATTTTTGTCACAACGCATCTGAGTATGAAAATAAGACATATCAGATAGAGGGAGTCGAGTCCCTTTCCAAGGAAAAGGGTACCTAGGTTGTGTGCTTCCAACATAATGGTCATAGAGTGGGTCATTAATGGGAGATCATAGTTGAGGGTAATAGAACTCAGGCCCGATTGGGAAACGACAAGGGAGGCACATGGAACAACTGTTGAAAAACCCGACGTGAATGAGGACCCAAGAGGTACTCGACACACCACATGATCTCAAAAGTGTTTAGGACAAGGGGATAAAGAGATAGGTAGGATTTAAGATTCCTGGGGTTGAACCCAAAGAAAAGATGCTTGTGCACTTTTTTGTATCCCATGAGGATGGAAATCAAGCCATACGTAGTTCTGAAAGTGGCATGGTAAGATACCAATGCTAGAGATAATAAGGTCATGAAGGTCTGGCCCTCGCACCAAAAGAAGTAGCATTTGATATATCTTGTTTGTCCTTTAGGATGAACCTTTGTTTTTTTGTGAAGAGATGAATATAGAATAGAAATTCCAAGCACCACCACAAGAATGAATCTGTATGTAGACATTGAAAAATAGTATGATGGGTGACCGACACCAAACACGATGTACCCTTGAGTGAGGACACCACGATGCTGTGTCGTTTTTCATCGTGTGACCAAGATGATAATGTCACAGTTTAGGGACATGTGATGGAACAAACGAAGCAGTTTAATGTCGTGCAATATAGACATAATAATTTAATTTCATGTGAGACTAGGTGGCATAGTTTAACGTCATATGACTTAGACATTAGGAGTAATGTGCATGATGTGATAAATCATACCTGGAGTGAATGAGGATGAGGTCCACATCACACCATATGCAATTTCGGGGAAGGAACCTCGAGCCTAGGGTTCAGAAATGTTTAGAGAATAGGATGCTGGACCAGTGGATGAGGTGTCCAGGTGTTCGTACGTATCCCTTAAGAATGGGAATCAAGCTATACATAGTTCTAAAGGTGTCATGTAGTTTAAGGTCTTTTAGGACAACACACACTTTAATTTCATGTGGGATAGGAGGTAGGAGGTACTATCTCCTAGAAGTGGAGTACGTGTTGTAGATATTGTAAACCTGATGTGAACTAAGGAATAAGCCCACACACGCCACACTATGAGGTCCTACAAAATTCCAGGTCTAAAAGAAAGAGTAGAAGATATAAATTAGTAGAACTCAAGCTAGACGAAAAAATGAGATGTTTGGGCATTCCTACGTATCCCATGAGCATGGGAATCAAGATAGATGTAGTTCTTAAAGATGTTGTGCTGTTTTAACATCTTGCAGCAAGGATGTAGAGTGGTCTTAGTTTATGGTAAAAGAGCTTGGACTAATAAAGAAGTGGAACTCTTCCAAGTGAGCGTAGACCTCGATTGGATCCCTAAGCCCACGTGAGTAAAACTCGGAGTGGGAAATAATGGAGGAAGAGTTCTTTGCAATGCATGTGGTACACGTAAAAGTGGAAGTCGACGCGGTTCCCTGAATGAAACCTTATCATGACTTTGTCCTCCTAACGTGCCAATGAACACTGAGGGATAGTACCAAGAGTGTCAAAATTCCACTTAGACATGATAGAGTGGAAAAATATGTGAATCATGTATCCAAATTTTAAAGCTTGATGGGGTTGGCGTGGAAAAGGAGGATAACTACTTACCGTGTTCAAAACACAACATCCATATCGTGTGACCTGAAATGAGAACAACAAATGAGCATCGACCACTGACCGTATTCACAATGTTGGACTTGTATCAACCTGTTGTTTGAATCCCTCGAGGATGTTGGATTTTAATGTTAGTAGATCCCTTGGGCCGAGTATCCATGCCATCTGGGGGTCCCTTCAGATTTGAAAGATAATGGAATCCCAAATGAAGGGGAACACGAAGCCTGAAAAATGGTTGAAAGAATGTCCAGGTAGAATCTGACACTCCAGGTTTTGAACCAGAGTACTCTAGGGAAAATTGGTGAATCACTGAAGAGGGTCTAGGGACCCAACTTAAGAGTAGACAACTCGAAGAGACGAGTGTAGGGAAAGGGAGTGAGGGGAACTCTGGAGAGAGAGGTATGTGGGGTGGTTGTTACAAACCCAATGTGAATGGGTACATAAGCCCATACCACACTATATACCCCTCTCTTATAAGAAAGCAGGCAAAGGAGCCAAGATGATAGGGAGGTCACTATGATATGGGGCTGGACCCGAAGACCAGACGTTTAGGCAGTCCTACATATCCCATAAGGATGGGAATCAAGCCACATGTAATTCTAGAGAAGGATGACCTGAAGTTTATCATCATGAAGCAAGGATGCAAATAAGGGTGAGATACCCCAATGAGGTAAATGTAAAGAATGAAAAGTAACTTGATGTGAATGAGGAAATAATCCTATACCACACTGTACAATCCTATGTGAGTACGTGGGCCAGGGGCCTGAGAAGGCCGAGGTACCTGAGGCTGGTGCACCGACATAATTTCATAGCCAGCTCGTAGTTTAATGTTTTGTAGTGAGGACAATGGTGATATTAGTTTAAGGTCATAGATATCAGACTGTAGATTCCTAGTTTAATGTCATATTCATGGGATATCTGAGTAGAGAGGGAAAATCATCATGCCTATGGAAGACCACAAAGTGGAAATGATGATAGAGGACAACTGTTGACCAGGATCATAACATAGTATCTTCCCTTGTGTGACCAGAGTTCGGGGGCATACAATTTAGCATTGACCATTGACCATATTCGCAACAATTTAATTTTATAAAATTTTACTCGAAATCCTCGAGGACATTGGCCCATCATTGTAGGAGAGCCCTTGAGCTGAGCATCCATGCCACTTGGGGGTCCTTTTGGATTTGGAAGATGATGGAAATAAAAATGATAGGGCGTGTGCTGCATAGTGGGGACTGTGCATGCGGAAAAGATGATAAATGACAGAATTTCTGAAAGGGGGTATGTTTGGTGTGGAAAAATATCCTGACGTGAATAAGGACGTGAGTCCATACCACACCGCACACTCCTAGATGAGAACTCGGGCTATGGGGCTAAAAAGGTCGAGGGACCTAAGGATGGGTATCCCATCCAATTTTAACAAGATGACCTCTCATGTGGGTATTGCCTTACCTCAGCTCCTAATCCCACGTGAGTCATGATCAGTGTGGAAAAAAAGGAGTAGTACTAAGCTCTTCCCATCATATAAGGGTCCAATAACTGGAATCACACTCTTGCCCGAGGCAGGCTGAAGCTTGAAGAGACAGTGGGAAAAAATGTGCCACTACACTCCGTTTTGGGACAAATGGGGGTGATAACAATGAAAAAGGATAGATGTTGATCGAATTTGAAACACAACATCCACACTATGTAACCTAAAATGGGAACAACAAATGAGCATCGACCGCTGACCATATTCACAACGTGGGACTTGTATCAATTTGTTATTTGAAATTCTTGAGGGCGTTGGCCCAAAACAATAGGAGATCCATTAGGCTAAGTATCCATATCATTCAGGGGCCTGTTCAGATGTGAAAGATAATGGAAACCCAAATGATGGGGTGGGTGGAGCATAAATCTTCCCATGAAATTTCAAATCAAGCTATATTGTAGGATAAGTGAAGATATTCAGGGGAGAGGGATAAATGGTATGATCATGATGAACTAAATGTGAATGAGGTAAAAAACCTACACCACACCATGTGATTCGACCCAATGGGAGGTCCTGAAGTTTGGGTATGGGCCTACAGACGAAATTTCCAGGTGGTCCTACGTATCCAATGAGGATGGGAATCAAGCCATATGTTGTTTTGAAAGGGCTATGCAGTTTTACATCATACGGTATGGACGTGGGAGGATTAGAAGAATGTGGTGAGGCATGTGGCACGACCTTCGCAATCTTTCCATGAGTGGGGCCAAAGAAGCTTAGGCTGTGTAACATGAGATCCTCCAAGCGAACTACACATAGTAGGGGTATCTAAACGGGAAGATCATGTGGATGGAATCCGGATGAGGCATCCGAGTGTTCCTATGTATCTCATGTGGGTGGGAATCAAGCCATACGTAGTTCTTGATATGTAGTTTAAAATCTTGCAGGATGACACGCAATTTAATTTCATGTGGGAAATTTCATAGGTTACAGTTATGTAGGACCATAGGGACTCAAGAAATGTATTTCTTGAGGAACATGGAATTTGTGGGAGGAGTTATATGCTCACAATCCATGGTAACTAGTGATTATGTGCCATTGGAGTAAACCTTTTGAATGATGTATGGTCCTTACCATTTGGGCTCTAACTTGGGTGGTTTCCTTCCCGGTATCATTGGTGTTCTCATGGCCAACATCAACTCACCATGAAAAAAGGAGTGGAGGTGAACTTTCTTGTTGAAAGATCTTGCTATCTTGTTCTGATGCCTCTCCAGATTGTGCAGGGCATGAAGCCTGTTCTCGTCGAGCACTTCTAACTCAGCCAGATGGATTTAAGCTAATTTATTTGGTTCCTGATAATAATAGACAGTTGGGAACAATGAGGGAAATTGAATATCGATGGGGAGGATGGCCTCCGTTCTGTACACCAGGGAATATGGGGTCACCTGGGTGGAATTATGAGTTGTTGTTCGATAATCCCAGAGGGTGTTGGGGATCTTGTTCGACCAAATCTTCTTATTCTGACCAACCATTTTCTACAGAATGTTAGAGAGGGTATTGTTGAATGCCCCGATTTTTTCATTTTCTTGTGCATGATTGAGGGAGGTATGGTTAGAACGGGTGTTTTACTTAGCGTACAATTTCTTCAGTTCATCTACTCGGAAGTTCATGTCGTTATCATTGAGGATGGCGTGAGGGAATCCAAATCAGTAGATGATGTTGGAGCTCACAAAGTCAACGATGGAAAGGTCCTTGAACACCATGAGTGGAACTAACTTTTCCCACTTGGAGAAGAAATATATAGTATTTAGGATGATTTTTCACTGGTGAGATGTCGCTAGTGGATATGGTCCCATGACATCGAGTACCCATACCACAAAATGGCCAACAGTACTTGGTGGAGTAGAGAGGTTCTAGTGGGTGATGCATGAAGTTAGCATTAATTTGACATGCATGGTTCTGTTTGGAAAACTCGATGCTGTCATGGATCATGGAGGGCCAAAAGTACCTCAGTCTCTAGATCTGATGAGATAGTTTCAGCCTAGTATTATGAGCCCCATAGAAACTAGCATGAACCTCCTGCATGACTTGGGAAATCTCAGCTCTTTTAATGCAATGGAGGAGGACCCCATAAAAGCCATGCTTGTAGAGGATCTGCTCATGAACAGGGTTGTCCAGGAGGGTGAACTATAACTCACAGAGTCAGATTCTCTTGTTCTCTGCCCGATCTACTGGGAGATTACCACTCTGGAGATACTCAACAAAGAAGGTTCTCCAGTTAGGATTCACTTCAATCACTATATCCAGGGTACCTGGTGGTCCTAACATAAAGGTTTCAGTGGTAAGGTGGCTTACCTGCAGGCTGTCATCATTATTTGGAGTGACAGGAGTAATGAATCTTTGGTGTGCCATGTGGATAATCAGATCATCCTATTTTGTCTCCAGAAGTGATGAAACTAGGCTGGTCAGGGAATCATCTTGACCGTTTTTAGAACGAGGGACATTAGTAACTTTTGGCTGAGATTGTAATATTGTGCCATTAGATGGAGATTTCATTCCAACAGTGGAATGGTATTTGGATTTCAGATGACAAAATCACCATTTATATGCTTGATGACTAGTTCAGAGTCCCCTTTCACATGCCAATGGAGAACGTCTATCTTGAGGGCCAGCTCAAGGCTAGTAATGAGAGCCTGATATACTGCCTCATTGTTGGTGAAACCTTCTGAAAAAAGGAATGAATATGGCAGAACAACATGTGATGGGTTAATGAAGATGATACCCAGGCCTACTCTGTTGAGCCTGGGGTCATTGATCCTTCTTTTAGTGGGGCTCTGGGATGAACCATCGAAGTGCATTTTCTAACACGGGATGGATTGATCTCCTGAGTGGATTGCCTCATTAGGAAAATTAGGGTCCATAGACTGGTCTGTGGGGGCTAGATGAGTAGAAAGGAAGTCTGCCAATGCTTACCTTTTATTAGCCTTCTGGGGGAAAAACCTGATGGAGAACTACCGGAGAATCACCACCCACCGATCTAGACAACCTGTCAACATGTGGCAGTTCAGGATGTACTTCATCAGATCTACTTGGAACACCGACTGTACCTCATGTTGTTTCATGTAATGTCGCAATTTCTATACTGAAAAAACTAGTGCAATGTATCTTTTCTCTATAGGGGAGTATCTAGTCTCCGTATTGAGGAGAATGAGGCTAAGGTAGTAGAGGTTATTCTTTGTTCCCTCGTTGTTCTTCTGGGAAAGAAGGGAACTGAGAGATCACTCTAGGGTCGTCACATAAAGGAACAGTGGATTTTCGAAGATGGGTGGAATTAAGACCAGAGGTTGGAGCAGATAATGCTGGATTTTCTCGAAAGCAGTTTAACACTCTTCATCCCACTCATAGACAGTGCCTTTCTTAATTAGCCAAGAAAAGGGCTTACAGTTTCCAGCCAAATTTCTAATGAATCAGTGTATGTAGGTTATGTGGCCTTCGAAACCTCGAAGCTCCAAAATATAGACTTGAGGAGACATCTGGATAATGGCACTAATCTTATCTGGGTCGATCTCAATGCCCCTGTATCTAACAACGAAGCTGATAAACCTTCCATAGGTGACCCCGAAGGCACACTTCAATGGGTTCATCTTTAGGTGAAGGGAATAGAGGAAGCCGAAAACATTATTAAGGCCTTCAAGGTGGTCCTGATGCGGGAAATACTTGAACACCAGATCAACCATGTAACATTCCATCAACATTCTGAGGATCATCTTAAATATGCGATGCATAGCCTACTAATAGGTGGCACCTGCATTCTTTAAACTGAAGGTCATGACTTGGTAATAAAAAGTACCTTGTGGGTCCCTGAAGACTATAGAATCCTCATCCTTATGGTCCATTAAGATCTGGTTATACCCAAAGTACCCATCCATGAAGGAGAGGTCTTGGAACCTAGCTGTAGCGTCGATCGACAATTCTGTCATATGAAGGGGAAAATCATCATTCAGACAGTGAGAGTTGAGATCTTAGAAGTCGATGAAGACTTTGATATGTATGTTCTTCTACTTTACTAGCACAATGTTGGCCAACCACTTGGGGTACTAAACCTCATTAAAGAAATTAGATCTGATGATCTTATCAACTTATACCTCAACCATGGCACCGTGAGAAGGGTGCATCTTTCTTGGAGGTTGCTCGAACCCACGATGATTTTCTGGGAGACCGAAGAAGTGGATGACTCTACCTAATGATATAGTCCTGGAATCTTGGCATAAAACTAGGAGAATACATCATGGTTTTTTTAAGGAATTATATGTAATTTTATTTCTCCTCGAGGGACATGGAGACACTGATCAATGTTGGCTTCGGGTCTACCTCGCTACCGAGGTTCACCTGTACCAGTTCATCAACCGTGGTGGATTTTTCCTCTTCAAAAGTGGGGGGAGAATCCTCTAAATCCTTTTTTTCAATTATGGAGGAGGGATCCTTGGAAGGAGGAGTTTCCTTTGAGTCGACATCTTTTGATGGGAGGTTGGTACCACCCTGACAGGCAGTGGGAACTGCATCAGGGAACTCTTGTGATGTTGCAACCATTGCGATGAAGGTTGTTGATCTGATCCCATCTAGTATTCATCCCAAGAGTCAATTCTTGATGATATTAAACCAATAGTGGTTTTTTGGCTTTAGAAAATTAATTCTGGCCTAAAAAAAAGCATGTATGACATATTACCATTGCCATGAGTTGGATATCCTGACACCTTATGGGAGTAGGAGGCTCCGGGATCACCTGAGCATGGTTTGTGTAGGAATATGAGGTGATCTTCCAGCGTCTCTTAAACTTGAGAATGTGTTCCCCCCTCATTCCAGAAAAAACATAGCATTTTACCATGTCTAGAGTTGTAGCCTCAAATTGATGGATTGGAAAGATGTAGGCATCATCTAGATCTATCCATGGGCCGGTCGCATCCATGGTATGCACAACCTCATTAGCCTGAATCTACTTTTCATTTCTTCTATAATAGTTTACATCTAGATAGAGGGATTCACAAGAAGAAAATGGAGATTCATCAGCTTTAAGCACACCCAATGGACCATTAAGGGAGTATATAAGGCACTGGTGATATTATGAAGGAACCGCCACATGCAAGTAGAGCTATGGCCTACCCATAAACACATTGTAGGCGGTGTCCAGGGAGACAACCATAAACTCAGTGCTGGTAATTAGACCACCAAAATAGATCTTCAAACAGATCTTTCCAACCAGTGTCTGCTTCGTCCTATCCTAACCTTGGAATCTTAGGTAAGAGGGATTGAGATCATCCTCAGAAAATCCCAATTTTCACAGAGTACGAGTCGGGATTACGTTGATTCCAGAGACTATGTTGATAAGATAGTGACAAACTTACCTTCCATTGAACTGGATGGTGATGTAAAATGGGTGAATCTACCCCTATATGGGAGATTCTTCATCTTATCTAGAGAACTAGATGATGGGCTGACAATTAGCATTCTCCACTATCTCAGCATGAAAGGCTTCTACAGCTGCTAACTCCATCTCAAACTGGAGGGGGCTTCTTAAAGCCTCGGCGAGGGCCTCACACATATCTGATGATAGGAAAAGGTACTCAAGGATGGGGAGATTTTATGGAATGCTGGAAAGATGTTTGAGAACATCATACTTCCATTCCAGGTGTGAACTTATTCTTATAGGAGGTCTCTCTATCACAGGAGGTATGGTGGGCCTTGCCGACTGGGCCGATGGCTGACTGGTGCTCTGAATATCCCACTACACACTAGTCAAAGCCTATGGAGTGACTACCTAATAAGGGATAGATGACTGAAACTGGCCTATAGCCAAGTGTGGCTAGTCACAGTGCGGTCGAGGTGGCTCTGCCTGATCCAACAACATAAATGGAGGTGAAGGCGGACCTGATGTCACCAGATGAGAAGGCTGCATATACTGAACTCTGCACTGGGCATACCACCTGGTTTCAGTTTCATGTACAGCCTATCTAGAATTACTGACCGAGGAACTCCTATGGCCCATATTGTTGTGGATTCGTCGATGCTAATGATGGCTAGGGACATTGGGAGGATCTTCTTTCCACTACTTATCGTCAGAAATCATGTATGAATTTACTAGCTCTACGGTATTAATCGAGATGTAACCTTGACCATCACTCAAAGAGTTGTCCACTACAGGATGGATTCTGGGAGGGATCTCCATCTCCAGGGGTATGAAGTCACCGAAAGTATAGGATGATGATGGAATTGTCCGGGGACATTGCTTTTCCTTACATCGCTGATGTTTTCTCTTCTAGGAAGAGGATGGATGAGACAACGATGAAAAAGCAGTAGTTGCAGCTTATGAAGGCTCTATCCAATTCAGACATGAACAGATAACACCATGGGCATGAGAGACCATTTTACGATCCATCCAGTCATCATACTTCAGGGACCTGCAGTTAGAAACATGATTCCACTCACCTTTGCTGTCACTGCTATTGTATGGCCTCACGAAGACAGATGCCACCCATACTGGAGCTGGGCATAACCGGGCTACGTTGTTATCCACATGGTCTTGAATCCAGTCTTAAAACACATATCACTATTTGAGGGTGTTCTCTGGGATCTGGTGATATGGGCAGTAATTAGGGTGATCAGTGAGGTTTGCCTCTTCTGGCCTCTTGCACTCAGGCAGACGTACAATCCCCTACTCCAAGGCACAACCGAACTAACCAGGGACCTGGGCGTCGTTGACCTAATATGTTCGGTTCATCTTGTCCGGAAAGGGGCCCCTTG
Organism: Viscum album; assembly: GCA_963277665.1. Taxonomy (NCBI): domain Eukaryota; kingdom Viridiplantae; phylum Streptophyta; class Magnoliopsida; order Santalales; family Viscaceae; genus Viscum; species Viscum album. The sequence continues at coordinate 1,406,768,396 of OY728119.1, forward strand.
GAGCTTGACCCTAAAGAGGGGCCAGAGGAGCCTATTGAGTAGGTGGAGCCTGGTTATCTCGCATGGGCAGTGGCGGCACATTGCACGGGGGAACTTGCTAATTCTGAGGTGGGCACTGCTGGGCTGGAAGCTATGCCTGAGGTGGTGGGACTCTATGAGGGTATGGAATTAGCTCCATTGGTAATAGCTCTAGTTGCCTAGGGGCCTCTATTTGATCCACTATGGTGGGCTCGGTCCTGGCAGTCCTTCTCATGGGGATTTCATAAGTCAATGAACATGCTTGCTTAGCCAAGGGTAAGGCTTCTGATAAATGCTAGGCCTTATCAGATAAGTCTCAGAATCCCCTGGATAGTTCTGGGTGATCAGAGAGGGGACTAATTCCATCATGACATTCCCTACTCACATCATCAGTAATTTGTACTTAGTCAGCGTCATGTCAAGAGAGTATGTGAGTCCTTTCCACCGGGCGACAAAGTCGGCAACTTGCTCACCATGCCTCTCCTTTCACTTGAAGTGGTTTTCTATACTCGTCTTCTGAGTGGTGGAATGTAACTGGTAGAGTAATTTCCTACAAAGTTCCTTCCAGCTAGATACTAATCCGATGGAGAGATGGTTGTACCAGATAAATGTCAGCCCCTCCAACATCTGTATAAAACACAAGAGTTTGGTGGCTTCCCGCAGCGCTAGAGTTCCCAACATGGGTCCACACCTTGAGATAAAGTGGGAAAAGTTCTACAATGGGTCCCCTGTTCCATTTAAGGGAGAAATGGTGGGATTTCTGAAACCTGGTGGTGCTGGAAAATCATCAACCCGTATCAGGTATTGCATGCCATCAGGTGGGATTTCCACTTGTCGAGTCTCTAAAGCATCGAGGTGGGTGATGAGTGCCACCATTGGATCATCTGGGTGGGGATTCTTGTCTTAACAGAAATACCTGACCACCAGTGAATTGGCGGGTTCTTCAACACAATAAATAGGCTTAGCGGCTTGTTGAGTGGCTGGTGGAATGACCTGTGGAGAAGCTAGGGGAACCTCAGCTGGTTCCCGGGGATTGTCATGCTATTCAGAAGGATTTGGCAACCCATTCCACACCCTCTATCCATAAGTTCCCACCTCAACTCTGTTTACATGGGCAGGATGGTTAGGGTCACCTGGGGGCATTTCACCAAGGGGAAGTTGTGCCTACCCCTTCTTCCCCACTCGAGGATCACAATATTCAATCCATCGCTCCACAAAGCATTCCGCAAGGAGGTCGTCAACCGTCTTCTTGTGTTTGGTGAGTTGACAACGCATCACAGATTTTTTGGGATCATATTTCTCCTTCAGCACTGAACTAGATGGGTGAGAGGGTTTGATGACTCTGAGAAGTTCCTTTACCTTGTTGGGATTCCATCTGAGAACTAGCGTCTCAATGGGCATGGGAAGACCCAGTAGATTTCTCTGCTATCGAGATACCCTTCCCAATAGATCATGTAATTGTGGAACTACCTCATGGGGTAAGTAACCATCAAGGATATCCTTCTCATTATCTCCCTCTGATTGGTTATGCATGTTAACCGTGACCCTGTGCCTAAAGGCATATCCTCTATGTCGCCAAGAAAATCGTGCTGGCGCCATATGGAATTGAAATGGAACGCCGCGTACTGCCCCCAGCCACAAATTTTCACATGGGGAGAAGCCTAATTTATTATACTATGTAGTACTTTAAAGATCTGGATGCATCATTGTTGGAGGGTCATATGGTGTCTTGGTGACTCAGGATGTTGTGCCATGGAGAGTGTGACAAAATTGACTGAACGACATTGTTGGCCGATATCACCAAAATGAGCTTGACTCTTAGGGTAGGCCACTCGTCGATGTCGAAGGTGGAAATGAGTTTCCCAGTGGGTCTGAAAAAAGTATCCAACCTCCTACTAGGTGAGTGCTTCTAGTGCGCTAAAATTTGGCGCTACAACTTGCCATAACATCTTTAAGAAATGGTCCTCCACGAGAATATCCCACAAGATCCTTTTTCCTGATTTAGGGTCTGGCCCTTCATTTCCCCACTCATCTATTGAAGGTAGCTGGGGAACCAATAGTGGTACTAATGAAGATCACTGATATGGCAGGCTGGCTGGCGGAGAATACGGCGAGCGAGCTGACAAGCCGATGCATCTTGGGCTATCCTCTGAAGAGTGTAGTGAATTAGCCACCAAAATTGCGGTAAGATGGGATGGAAACTGTAGTTTCTAGTGCAGGGACTATGAATACTACTGATGGACCATGCTACTGTCCATCCGCCATTGGCCCTAGAATAGCTCTCTGTGATCTCTAATCGAGGTAGAGAGTACTTCTGGTGATGATGGTGGTGATTTCATGGCCCGGACCTGTGTAGTTGTAAAATTTCCATCCTTCTTTATATACCTATAGAGGGAGGTGGGAATCTGATAGAACTAAAATTCTATAAGTATGATTCTGATACTCCTTGTTCCTACCTCATCCCTTGACAAAGAGGATCTAGGTGACGGTTCCATCGCTGAGTTGTATTCCACCTCTGAATCTGAGAAGCAGACTGTTTTAACATTGGTCTGTATCTTCTCGATGTTCTTTTTATGGCGGTGACGACCCTCCATCATACCTCGGTATGGTTCTTCAGGATAGGGTAGATTTCTGAAACGAGAAGGTCCTTCTACCGTACTAGTGTTGGGGTGGAGAGGAGTTCTTCTTGAGTTAGATGGGGTGCGAGGAGCACCTGGATAGATATCAAATGGAATATAGTGATGACCTCCGCGTCCACTGACATATGTGTGGAGGGGACCTCCACCAGAAATTCTGAAGCAGGAAGGACCTCTACCAGAGCTGATAAGAGCATGGTTGGGACCTCCATGCTTGCTTCCCCTAGCAGAGTCAGTGTGAGGTGGGTCCTCGTATTGGTCAAGCCGAACATGGGTAGGACCTCCATGCTGGATGCCAATGAAGCAAAACTGACCTTCACCCCTTTGATTTTTGAGGTGAGGGGGACCTTCTCTGGATACTGTAAAAACACAGGGAAGGCCCCCATACTGAAGATTGACCGGATGCATAACATCTCCATATCGGCGGTCCGTGGTAGGAGGAATAACACCATACCTGATGTAATGAGCGCGTGAGAGGCTTCTGTAATGAGTATCACTCCTGTGGGGAGGAACCTCATTCATATTGAATGTAGCACGGGGCAGACCTCCATGATGAGCTTCAAATTGTGGAGGACCCGCATTCTCTAGTGTGGCGGTACTGGGAGGACCTCTGTACTGGGTGTTACTGCCATGGTTCGGTCCGCAGTGGGTGATCCCTGCGCCAACAGCCAAGAGAGTCGACCCAACCTACCTGTGGGGCAGTTGGGGCCTTGATATAGGTCAGGTATATAAGTTCCCCTACTCAGTGTACATAGGGGGATGATGATACATGCTAGAACTGACCCATGACACATTAGTTGCTGACGTCGATTCCCCTTGGTGGGTGTCCTCCTCGGCCTGTTCTTGACGCTAGCATTGGGTTAGCTAGATCGGGACCAGTGGTGTAGGTACTTAGCTTACCTACTCTTCAGGCCGTAAGAATTGGTGGTGGTGCTGGCGTGTCCTTAGGGGGCCCTCCTTAGGGGCCCCTAGAATGGGATCCCAGCCGGGCTGGCCCAGATATCCCCTATCTCGTTAGCGTATGGGAGAGAGTTGTTGAGACATTCTTGGGAGAGGCTCCCAAAACGACTGTTTGTTGGGTTAGGGAGTAGTGGATCCCTTCGTGTCCCTTAGGGGAGATGGTGTCAATGAGGCACATATGCCTCTAAATCCTAGCAAGCCATATCCCGATTCGGGATAATACCCTCCTCGTATCGGCGTACGAGCTTGCTTATCACCCTTATTTATACGAATTTAGAAGGGGAGATGGGGCATGGTGACCAATAGTTTTGGGTGTGTAATCTGTCGCAGAAGCAGGTGGGCCATGCGGGATTGCCACATTGGCGTTGCCCCTGACCATGTGTCGGTGGGTGGGTGGTGATCGGATTCCTGATGCAGCAACTTGGTTCTTGAAAGTAGGGAGATTAAACCATTAGTGTTGGAACAAAAAAAATCAACTTCCAGTGCCCCAAAAATCTTCCATCTACCATGGATGGTTAGAAGGATCCATGCTGACAATGTCACAGACCAGGATGTCCATCATTTTTACTGCCCTAACTTCTGGTGAGTTTCACGCCAGGCCTACTATTTACTTGGCGGGACCCGACGCCAGATAACTGGATCCGGTGACATGCTAATCCACTGATGTCTCAAACTCTACTAATATTAACATTGAAAATAATACCTTCACATAGGGTTCACCATTTTTGTTTTTGACACTTTCACCAGCGTGCGTACATCCGTCTATGGAGGACGATGAGGACGCGCTGACTGTTTCCCCAAATTCCCGCATTACAAAGATGGGTGGCATCTATTCCTTATTCGGGGAAGTTTTCTCCATGATCAAAATGAGATGATGGGATTTAGGTTCTTCCTTCCGTGGATTCCTATTTAGAACTATTCACCTAGTCCAGGCCTTCCTTATAGACTAAGAAGTTGTTCGTTAAAATATTCCTTGTGTCATGTCTTCATGGATGTCAGTTAATTACACTGCTTCTGTCGGAACATTCCAAAGGGTTCGACCAGGGCCCCAACCTTCAGTCAGGTCAGTAGCCATGTGGGACTTCACTGGCGTGTTTGGATGCTGGAACACTAGCACGTCTGGGTTTCTTTCCCTTACTATAGGGCTTCTCGAGGGAGCAGAAGCCTAAGGAATCCCACATTGAATGCAGAGAATTATATTCCATAAGCATGTATATGAGGTTTTCCTCATCTTCCCATGTTTGACACAGGGTATGCCATAGGTTTAACGTCTAGTGGAGACGAATCAGACTGATCATAACACTGACTAGAGTGGATCAGATAGATGCAATCCCTGGAGGGAACACTGATTTTGGGGATAACATGTTTTTAGCTACCCGGTTACTGCTAGGGGCAGTGAAGAGGTAAACTTTCATGATCTCACCGAGATATGGTGGCCTAGGTAAGAATCCAAATGGATAATGGATGGTCAAGTGAAGTGGATGGAGAATGAGATGGAGTCAACTCATGGGCGATGGTGATGTTGGGATTGAGCGTCAATGAGACCTCCAACATACCCCCGTGGTAGGGAATCAAAGTTGACTTAGTTCAGGATGGGGGTATAGAATCTGGATGTGTGCATAGGATAGAGACCCGATGAAATACTAGGGCTTATGCGTGGTTAGCATTCTGATGGTGGTCTTATGCCACTAGGGTGGACTAGCGATATGGGTCCCAATAAAAGGGACAATAATGGCTTACCAGTAGGTTGACAATGGCTTACCGCTGAATGGGGATCACAACGTCTTACAATAGTGTGAGGTTCACAACGGCTTACCGCTGGATAGGGGACCTTTTAGTGTCATGCGAGAAAAAGGGGCATACAATTTAATGTCATGGGGTATGGGGTAAACCGACATGAAGTGTTCGGGACCAATGGATGGTGGGATTGAATCTCTGGGAGGCTTCTTATGTACCTTTCTGTGGGAAGTATCAAAGACCGTATAGTTCAGAATGTTATGGGTGAACCGACGTGAGGTGGTTGGGACCAATGGTTGTTGGGGTTGAACCTCAGGGAGGCTTCTTATGTACCTTACCTTGGCAAGGATCAAATTCCACATAGTTTGGAATGGTGGGAACCAACGTGAAGGGGTTCGGAACCAATGGTTGTTGGGATTAAACCTTAGGGAGTCTTCCTATGTACCTTACCTTGGCAAGGATCAATGTTTATGTAGTTTGGAATGGTGGATTCAGTTTAACATCATGGAGGAAAAAAATGGAATGCAATTTAACATCATGCGGGACAAAGGTTGTCCAATGTGAAGGGGGTCAGAACCAGTGGTTGTTGGGCTTGAACCTCAGGGAGGCTTCCTACGTACCTTGCTTGGTAAGGATCAAAGTCCAAATAGTTTAAAAGAGGTGTTGGTGAACTTCCGTGAAGTGGTCGGGACCATTGGGTGTTGAGCATGGACCTCAGTGAGGTTTCCTACGTACCTTTCCTTGACAAGGATCTAAGTACACATAGTTCTGAATGGGGTTGTTGAACTGACGTGAAGGGAGTCGGGACCAATAGATGGTGGATTAAACCTCAGGGAGGCTTCCTACATACCCTTCCTTGACAGGGATTAAATACCTCGTAGTTCAGAAGGGGTGTGGGATATACACTCTTGGTGGCCTGGAGAGGATTTCATGGTTTATTCTTACTCTAAGCCCACGTGAGTCATGATCGGTGTGAGAAACAAGAGGCACCAACGAACTGAAGATCATGTCGCAAAAGGTGCGTCTATGGGAAGTGGAGTGGGGCTTACAAGTGGTTAGCGGCCCAAAATAGAAACAGTGGCTTATGTGTGGTTAGCATCCCAAAGAGGAAACAGGGGCTTACACATGGTTTTTATCCCAAGGAGATGGAGATTGGGACTCACTCTATGGTTGAGCCCGAGTGGCGACAAAGCCCAAAGGGAGAGGGATTTGGAACCAAAGAAAGGAGGGCTTCATTGCCCACCCCTCTAGTCTTCGGCCATGAAGAAGATAGGAGGAGTAGAGATGCTACCTCCGGCAAGAAAGGCCAGGGCCTTACACCAAGGTGGTTTCCCTTTCCCTGCGGACAGATGCTACTCCAATAAAGAGGATCTCATTCAATGTGAGGAATGATCTCACTCCCATGGAGACCAGTGGGCATGCAGAATTTACAAGGTGGGGAACCCTATGTATGAATCATGGGGTGAGGTCACAATTTATCGTCATGTGCTGAGAATGAAGTATCTTGGCAGTTTAACATCCTGTAGCTCAGACGAGGTGGGTTCACTTCGCACCCCTAGGACTTACATAACTGATACCTACCCACCCTTGAGGTAGGGAAGGCATCAGAAATACCATTTCAAGGGGGTGTTCTCGAGTGATCCATTGAGGGGTCCATGATAGCGTAGCTATGCCAAGAAGAAATAGACGTTATCCTGCTTGTGTGAAGAAGCATGAGGTGAAGAAACCCAATGTAAAGCACCGCCCAAGGGACCATGAAATCGCTTCGTGAAAACCTGAAGGGCCACACGGGAAGAGAGTGCGTGATGCAGGTGTGTTGTGTATAGGAGGGGATTAGATATGGTGCCTTAAGGTGAGGCTGAAACATGAAGCGCATATGAGGGATGCACAAAAGAGTAGAGGCTTCACAAAAAATTGAAGGGTTGCGCACAAGATAGACCAGATGCGCGTAAAAGAAATCTGAGTTAAAGGAAACTTGCACACAAAAGGGAATTATTACGTGCAAATGAATTTGGGTAAAAGGAAATGAAAGAGGATCATTCCCAAGAGGGCCCACCCAAAGAAGGACCCTTGGGGGCTCATTTCCTAAGATCCAACATTTGAAGGCCTTGGCATTTTCATGCTATTGAGGAAGAGGTGTCTCTCACGCAAAAGGGTGTCGGTTCATCTTCTATTACCATCCCCCAATGGGGGAGGGTACTCTTTGTTTTATTTCCAAAGTCCTTGGGGGTGGCACACAAAGGGGCGCTATACACAATTGATAGGTTGACGTTGCAATGGGCACACAAAGGGGGGATGCGCGCAATGGATCGGTTGACGTCGCATTGGGAGCACAAAGGGGCATTGTACCCAAATGATCGGTTGACGTCGCATTGGGAACGCAAAGGGGAACAACGCGCAAACTATCGGTTGACGGCGCATTTGGAGCACAAATTTTTTGCGTCGAGGACTACTTGCGCTCAACCCGGACGCCCTTGAATGTTGGTTCCTTTAGTGGTTTTAGAGGGGCTGTCGTAGAAGCTTTCCCTTGATGGTGCTTGGGGTGAGCAATATTTTGCGCGCCGGAGGACCGCTTGTGAACATACCCTATATCTTCCACACACCTACCTCCCAGAACCCAGAATCTTATCTTTCCCTCCCAGATTCATTCATTTCTCTTTTATCCTCCCGATGCGGACCTTCTCTAAATCTCGTCATCAACAGTTACTCACCTCATGAGAGCTCTTTTAGTCCAATCTCCCATTGTTGGGGAAATTATTCTAAATCTGAAAGAGTGTAAATTTTATATTCTATAATTAGTGGACCACTACCATAGAATATGATCATGTTCTAAGATATTAATGGTCAATACCAATGTAAGGATGTTGGTGGACCATTTGTTTCAAATAGATTCAATGTACCAAGGGAAGCCTCCAAGCCTAGATCAGTAACCAACCCCCCCCCATTTTCAGGACTAGGGATCAATGAAATCTGAAATAGAAAATTTGGAATCTATGTAGGAGAATATAAGGAATAAAAATACCTTTAATTACCTTGTTCTCAAGAAAAAAACCCTATATGACCTCATCCTCGAATTGGATTGGATGTTTCTCGAATAAGACAAGATCAAGTGGTTGGATGAGGGAGATAGAAAAATGACATCTTTCATTTTTTGGTTAAACAAAGGAAGTGGTACATTATGCCAACAATTATCCTAGAGTATGGATCATACAATGAAGATTGTGAGGTTGTGAAAGGTATGGTTTCTCTTCATTTCATGTCTTTACTTGTACGTTTGAATCAACATATGCAAGGAAGTCATCCTGGTGGGAGATCCAAGTTGTTTGATGCAATACCATGAAAGGTGTTAAATCAGGGTGATTAATACATTCATTATTTTCCAGATGAGTTGGAGATATTATAGGATAAACATATCCTCAACCTTGATAGTATGGTTGGTCCAGATGGATTCCCATGATCATTATATATAGATTCATGGGACCAGAATAAGAAATATCTGGTTGGTACAATATGATACATTTTCTTAGGTGGTTATTTACCACATGTGGAAACCACTACTACTATAGTGATTGTTTCAAAGATCAAAGATCCATCCTCCCTCCATCACTATCACCGCACTAGTATGTTAGAATTCCCTTAAAAGCTTCTATACTGTTTTATTAACAATCATTTATCGAAGCATTTATCTTTCTGGGTCTCATATGAACAACATGAGTTCATATATAGTGATCCATCCAAGGTTCTATCTAGATGGTGCAGAAGTTGATCAAGGACATCAATTCAATGTCAACTGGTTATAATGTCATTATTAAACTCTATATGGACAAGGATTATGATACAATCAAGTCTAACTTCATACATAATGTATTTTCATGCATGGTATTTCCCTCTAGGTTTTCTAATCTTTTTTAAAGGTGAATTAGATCTTATTGGATTTCCACATCCTTCATAGGGAAGAGTTGTGGATTTTTTAAATTGGTTCATGGGCTCAAGAAGAGAAGACCATTATCTCTCAACATCTTTATAAATATAAAATACTTTAATACCTCAGAATTCCATGTATTTTTTTAAAAAAAATTAAAGGGGACTATTTTAAGAGCAGGCGCTGAGGCGACATGCGATTATGAGGCCCGAAGTTCCTGGAATGATCCATCAAAAAATGTTAATATTTAAATAGGGTGCGTGAGAGGTTTTATTGAAAAATTATAATAACTCTTAAATGGGTTCCTATATCAGAAATATGAGGCCACCATTACATTTAGGATGGTGGTTTTACCCTTGGAGTGACTTAAGTTTGGTTGGTGCGGGCCTCCAATGAGAAAAACTAAAAATTCCATAACCGTAAATAAAATAATTAAATACAATTATTTTTTTAATCCTTATAACTCATGAATGGTGACTTGTATTGAAAATCCAAGACCACCATTGAACTCATGATGGTGTGGATTCTTTAGGCAGAGCCTAACATTGGACGGCACAGGTCAACAATGGAAAGTAGTTTTTGTCCATAAATAAAATAATGGGGTAAATTTATTTTATTTTCAAATCCACATAACTCTTAAATGGTAACTCGTACTGGAAATATTAGATTACCATTTAGTTTTTGAGGGTATGATTCCCTTGGGTGGAGCATAACATCAGTTGATGTGGGCCAACTATGAAAGTTGTTCTTTGGGACGAAATCATAAATAAAATAATATAAATAAAATTTATTTTATTTTTGAATCCTCATTACTCACAAATGGTAACTCTGATGAAAAATCCAAGTCCACTTTTGAGTTTGTAATAATATGTTCTTTTTAAGCAAGACATAACTTTGAAAAGTGTGGGTCAAAGGAAAAAGTTATTTTTTAGGCTTTTCAGAAGAAATATAGTATAACTTAAAAAGTTATTTTATTTGTTTTCTTCATCGTTGAGCAGTGGCACGTCAGCACTGCGGGGCAGCGACGAAGCAATGAAGAATATATTTAATGAACCTCATTAATGAGTCAGCGTAATGAAACTTCAAGGTAGGGTATGAGAATTACTAATTCACATTTTTCTATTAATATCCAAACAAGAATTGTAGGATTGTTGGAACAATCCTGAAATTGCTCTGATACTTTGGTGGGTGGTGACAACAAATGATGAAGGACGAACACACCTTATTACACCCTTAGAAGAATCACTAGAGACAGTGGGATGAAAATAAATAATGAAGAAAGTATATTGGATTGGAGATCGACAAATGCCAATGGATTTGAATGGATTGTGAATCCTCACAGACGGATCACCGCCGGTAATGATCCTTCCCTCGACCGAAGCTTTTCTAGGGATGGTTTTAAATTATTAATGAATTCCCCCCCCCTCTCCTACTCTAAACAAAGATCACTAATCACCTCTCTAATATGTTGATACATAGATGGATTTTATTTGTGGGGTTGGGAAATATAATTGAGGGTTGATATCAGGATTAAATCTTAGTGATTTTTAATTTATAGTCCGTGATCCCGCTAACACAAACAAATCCAGAACAACATGAATAAAGTTCGTTTGTTTATTTGGGTGTTCATTGTGATCCCCACCATCTCTCTCTTCTCATTATTCTTAGTGTGATGGATGATGACACATTGATTTTAGAGTCACTAAGTGGGAGGACTGCGACTAGGAAGGCCGTAGAACAAGGTCGCAGTGGAAACACTAGGTAGAGGTGGTGGAAACAGGCCATGGAACCCCGTCAACGATGGGAGCTGGGAGGCAGAGCACTGGCAGTGTGCCACGATGGTAGCACGAGATGCCAGCATGGAGGATGGTAGTTGGTGGTAGGCAGAAGCAACCATACAGATTCGTTGGAGTTTCACCTAGTGCAAAGTCACCATTCGCAGACCACGGTGGCGGGCTAGACCCCAAGGAAGAGATTTGGGTCACATCGATGGAAAAATCCACATGAGAAGACCAAGACTGGAAGGCAACCTCACTTGGGTTCCACATTGGAGGAGTGGCCTACATTAGAGGGCCACATCATCTGAAAAGGGCGAGGCTGACTTCTGTCATCCTCATGCTAAACAAACCGAATGCCCAACGGGCGTCCTGGAAGGGGAAGGACCAGACCACCATTCAGGCTGAGTCGGTGGCACAAATCAGACCGCTTGATGGCCCAGGTTGGAGAAGATCTGGCCTGAAGATGCGGATCAGGCTGATAGAACAAACTGGGCTGCTGGGACTCCCGGGTTGGGAAAGAACTAGCCTTCTAGTTGCAGGACAGTTTGGATGAAACCAGGTTGGTGGGAGACCTGGTGGGCAGGCCCCACAGCTGAACTAGGCCGATTCAAGCAAGGTCAAATGGGCCTGGCCCAGCGGTCAGGCCGGACTGGGCCAGCCTAGACTCCACTAGGTCGGTTCGGGATGACCAAATTGGGTCGGGTCATGCGGGATCCCGCGAGCTAAGTTTGTCGGGTTGATCCGTCCAGGTCGGACCGGGCCTAGACACAACATAGATCTGTTTACTAAAACACCAATATCATTCAGACTGGGTGTCTGATTGATGTTCGTTTGTGGCATTGGGACACTTGGGAATATACAGTCCTTTAAAAATGATCTAAGTAAGATTTTGTGGTAGTTAAGATGCGACAGATGTATTCAGGAGTAGATTATCTCGAAATCAAGTGTGTCATGAGCAGGAAACCTGCGGCTAGCTGAGACCCAGAGATTGCTGACAAGAAGTTTGAAATGTGTAGATGATTTTCATCTATCTCCCAATCAATGTTCCGATGCTCTTCTAATGTGTATAGGAGCACTCAGGTCAAATACTCGGTGATGATACTTTTTAAATAGTCGATTGTTTTTAGTTGATTGAATTTTGATTAGGTTTTTTTTGCAGATCATAATTGAAATTATTGATTGATTATGATTGATTAAACAAATTTATAAATATTGGGGTGAGTTCATCATTAGGTAGTTAATCTTGTGAAATCATTAAGCCTTGCTTTATATTGCATTAAATTAACACCCACTTCACAAGATAACGTTGATTTGAATTCCTAAGTGTTAAGGCTTTAATCCGAGCCTTAAATTAACTTAAGGTTCTAATATGAATTATATCTTGTTGATGGTGTTGTATTTATGGTTCCAATAATCCATGGAAACCACAAGTTAAACAAAATAAGGCATTAATCCATGACATGTTAAGTCCAACGTACACAATGTTAATTCGAAGAATATTCCCTGAGAAAATACTCTCAATCACTTAACATACCTAAATTTTGAATCAACCCATTAATATATGTACTCATCCATTTGGGTGTTTAATATTCTGGTTATAATTATTATGATGATAAATTAAGAAGAGAAGAAAAATAAAGGGATAAGAAAAGAGTGGTGCATCGAACACACACACACAGACAATGATGATAATTAAAAACGGGCTTTCGATTGAATGAGGAAGCAAAAAGGGGAAGGGGATTCAACTATATATAAAATATTTTAAAAACATTAACATTAAACTACATAAGTTGGATGATAATAAGATATATTGAAGAATAAATTTTCATTAAAACAGAATTACAAAGAAAGACACTTACAAGATTACAAAAATGAAGAACACAAAAGTAAATGAAAAAAATAGATGAGGAATGGTCTATCAAGTGAAAAATTTAGTATGGAAGGTCCCCCCATGTCTTTGTAAAGTAATTGGTCATGGAAATGTGTGATCCTATCTTCTGAAATTCCAACTCCTTTGAAGGGGAGGAGGGGGATTTATTTATAGCCCAATAAAGTGGACCATTTGCTTTCCCAATCTGTCCCTCAAATTTTCTCGACGATTTGGACATGCAGACATCTGAATATAGAGATATTTTCTTCTTAAAAGTTGTAGATAATAATGTTTTCTGACTACTCTAAAAATTTGGAGGCATTTGGACATATGGATCCAGTGTTATGTTGGTTTTATTAAACAAAGTTAAACTTCCCATTTCAATACATGATTTTTCAATGTCCAAAATGTGAATGGATTTTTGAATAAGAATATGATTTCAAATATGAATGCTTTCTTCAACAGAGTCTTCCAACTATATATCCTATTTCACATTGTAAAATCTCAGATTTATTTGATGACTATATTAGGAGACATGTCATGAATACTATACTAATTTTAATTACCATCCAGAATGATGGTCTGAGTTTAAATGAATCATTTAGGCCTCTTGATTTGGATTTGGGACATGAAATTTTTATCCATGATTCCTTTGGATAATTTAGAACATATGGTGGTACTTTATAAAATTTGGGATTCAATATTTAGACCAGTAACTCAATCATCATGGATAGTCCAGTTTCATCACAAATTATTTGGGTCTCCTTGTGTGGTCCATATGATCCTTCAAATGGGAGAATTGGCCAATGATTACTTCTATTTATATGTGGGAAATTTCATAAGGAATCCTAAAAAACAAGAACCATACAATCTGAATTAGTAGGGCGAGAATTATAAAATATAGAAAACTGACTCAATTGGACTACTTCTAAAAATGCTCAAAAATTATACTCAGTATTAAAATATTAATATTTCACACACATTAGGAAAATTTCATATAAAATAAGTAAAGTGAGTATATAATAAGTCATGAAAATATTAATAACATAAAAGGTATAAGTGACATTGCATTCCTATATGATAAGCGGACCTGTGTAGACTAGATACAAGTGAGTCTGTGTGGACCAGATATAAGTGGTTTTGTGTGAACTAGATATAAGCGGCCTTCTTTGGACCAGCTATAAGCATCCCTATGTGGAAAAGCTATAAGAATCCCTATGTGGACTAGCTATTATGGCCTATGTAGGGATCAACTCTGTGTGACTCGGTATACCCATGATGGGGAGCGGCTCTGCGTGACCCAGAAGACCCTTGATACTCATCAGGGATGTGTTCCTTAGTAGTTTGAGGTGTTAAGTGTTACGACTGATATTTTTTATTTCCATACTTTTTATTATACATGTGTGAGATGATAGTACCTTGTGAATATCATCTTTTGTGTTTCTTTCCATGTATTTTTGGGTTCTTAGTGAGTATTGTGTTACACACCCATGCACGGGATTCACCTACACGTGTTTTGTCCCATGCAGGTGATCGACGTTTCGACGGAGACCTTGGTGGTCTGGGACCAAGTGGTTATTAGTGGGATAAGACAAAGAGATGCTTTTGACAGAGACCTTGGTGTTATAGGACCTGATGGTTCTCAGTGAGGCGGGATGGATGGGCGTACTTCTACGGTTACAGGAAGCTACCCTTCACCTACCCTTCATGTGGGGTCTCGAGTAGACAAACCATGGTAGTTTTACTTTCCTTTGTGGTTTTGAGCTTGTATTTTGTCCCCTTTTACTTTTCAGTTGTATTGTACTTTCAGCAGTTGTCTTTTGACCTTTTTGTTTTACATAGTGTTTACCTTTCTGCAGTTTGTGTTTTGTGCATGTGTATAGGCTTAAAGAAAAATGCCTTAAATTTATAGAATATTCCCATTTGGTTATAGTCCCCAGCCCCTAGCCTATGGGAGGTAGGCTTGGGGTAGTCCCAACATGGTCCCTAGGGGATGAGTCGGGGAAAAGTGTTATCAGAGGATGTTAGTTATACCAGTAGAACTAAGAGTGTAAATTTTGATTGGGGCACTAGTGGTAAGTGTTTCGAGTTTGGATTTCAGGCTTGGGAGTCCAGTGTTGGTGCAACAACCAATGTATCCATACACCAGAACCCTGAATTCTGCTTTCTGAACTGGTACATGAAAAAACTAGATTCATGCATCTTTGAGTGTTTTCCCATGATCTTTTTGAGTCATAGTCAGCTCACCAGGTATAATAAATTGATTTGGGTTCATCTTAATTCTATTTCAAGATGCCTGAACACAAACAACTAGCCATGATTTTAGTGGGTAACCATGAGGATGGTCCATAGAGGGATAAACTATTGCCTGAGATGGCACCTCCGGGTGGTGTCTCTGTGATACCACTACCCGTTGGTCAGTAGTTACTACCAGTTCTATCGGTAGAGGACGCACGTAGGCTCAGTGCTTTACATGAGTTCCAACAACATGGACTTCCCAGGTTTAGGGGATAGATAGATCCTTAGGTCGATGAGGATTGGGGAAGGCGGTGACATGAGTCTTTCTCTTAGGGAGGATTCCACTTGACCAGATGGCTGTTCTCGCCTCAAGCCTTATGCAGGGTGAAAGATGTGGCAAAGTAGC
Source organism: Viscum album (assembly GCA_963277665.1). NCBI lineage: Eukaryota > Viridiplantae > Streptophyta > Magnoliopsida > Santalales > Viscaceae > Viscum > Viscum album. The sequence goes on from OY728119.1 coordinate 1,406,783,961, forward strand.
TAGGAGAGTAGTAGGAGGTGGTATAAATATCAACATATTATAACCCCCCAATGTGGTCCACACCATGCTCAAGGAGCTGGAGGACTGGGGATGGGGGTAGCAGCATGCAATCGTCCTTACCTCTGTAGTAGTAGATGTTTTGATTTTCAGTTCTTTATAGTGGTGGATGAGTACGAGGACATATTTCTAGTGGGTTCCCAGAACTTCCTCATCAAAGAGGGGTAGAATTATCCATTAATATTTACCCTGGGATGACACTGATATCTAAACCTAAATATTGAATGCTCTCATTGAGCTTCGGCAGATGAGGGTACAGTTGGAGAATTTGTAGAGGAAGGGGTTCATAAGGCCCAGCATTTCACCATGGGTATCCCTAGTGTCATTTTTCAAGAAGGCAGATAGAAGCTTGAGGCTATGCACAGACTTCCGACAGCTAAACCAGGTGACTGTGAAGAACAATTATCGTCTACTGAGGATTGATTACCCTTTCGTTCTGCTGATGGGAGCGAGATGGTACTCGAAGATATACCTCAAATCAGGATATCACCAGCTTCAAGTACGAGATGTGGAATTCTTTAAGACAGATTTTAGATATCGCTATGGCCACTACTAGTACTTAGTGATGTTGTTTGGTGTGACGATATCACCATTAGTGTTCATGGTATTCATGAACATGATCTTCCATCCATACATAAACCATATTATAGTGGTCTTCATTGATAAAATCTTGGTGTATTTAACATCCGAGGAGGACCACACAATACACCTGATCATGGTTCTAGAATGACTCTGAGAGCACCTGTTTTATGGAAATATCTTGAAGAGTGAATTATGGATACAGAAGGTCCATTTCCTGGGACATGTCATCTCAAATTCTAGAGTTACAGTGGATCCATTGAAGATTGATCTGTTTCTTTCTTAGGAACCACCCAAGATAATTACTAAGGTGTGGAGTTTCTTTGGGTTGGTTGGGTACTATAAGAGGTTTGTAACCAACTTCTCTAGAGTGGAAGCACCCATGATGGCATTGAAGAATAAGGGAATACCCTTATTGTGGACAGAAAGATTCCATAAGATCTTTCAGCAGCTGAGGTAGAGCTTGATGAGTGCTCTTATCTTGAGGTTTCTTGAGGAGGGTGCTGACTACATAGTGTACTATGGCACATTAGAAACTATGATTGGTTGTGTTATGATGTATGGTAAATCAATGATTACTTATGGATCCTGATATTTGAGATTGTATGAGAAAAACTATGTGACTCATGACCTTGAGTTGGCAGCGGTAGCCATCACACTGAAGATGTAGCCACACTACCTTTTGGGTGAACTATTCATCATATACTTTGAAATCAAGAGTATCATGTTTATCTTTTATCATAAGGATCTGAATCTGAGATAGTGACATTGGATAGAGTTCCTCTAAGACCATGACACCGAGATAGTATATAATTTTTGGTAGGGGAACTTTTTGGAAGATGCTCTTAGTAAACGATCGAGTTCACAGCTATTGAACGAGGACTTAGAGTAGTTGGAATATCTTTAGATATCCTTTATGGATAGATATGAGGAAAATTTTATTTAGTCGATGATATTTTCCCCTCCAATATTATAGCGAGCTAGGGAGGCACAACTCATAGATGCCAGCTGTGAGGCTATACGTTCCCAGATTTCTATAGTACATGCCCCTAATAGATATTTTAAAGGTTGATAGCACACTATCCTTTTCAGAGAACACACTATTGTACTTGTGGCATTGTAGGAGGAGGTGTTGAGGGAGTTCCATACATTCCCTTTAGTGGTACATCCAGGTGTGTAGAAGATGTACCAGGACCTACGACATCAGTACTGGTAGCCATGGATGAGGAAGGTAGTGGTAGAGGTTATCTTGAGATGCCTCACTTGTCAGTAAGTGAAAGCTGAGCACCAGGTTATAGTAGGTTTGACACAACCCTTTAAGGTACCAGAGTGGAAGTGGGAGGGAATATCGATGGACTTCATGATGGGCTTACCATGTACGTCCAAGGGGCATGATACCATCTGGGTGATCAAAGACCGACTCACCAAGTCAGCCCACTTCCTACCCATTTGAGAGATGGGTTTATTAGAGAACTTGGGACGAATCTACGTGAAGGAGATAGTTCGACTCCATGGAGTCCCATCTATGATAGTATTATATCGTGAGAAATTATTTAAATCCTAATTATGGAAGGTATTGAAAGAGGCTTTTTGGACTCAGCTGCGCTGGAGCACAACCTTTCACCCACAAAATGATGGTCAGATGGAGTAGACCATACATACCTTGGAGGACATGCTCCGTTCTTGCGTTGTTGATTTTGGTCGTAGTTGGGAGGACCACCTACCACTGGTGGAGTTTTCAAACAACAACAAATACCACTCAAATATCAATATGGCACTATTTGAGGTACTGTACGGATGACCATGCAGGTCATCAGTATGCTAGAAAGACCTAGGGGAGTCAGCACTCATGGGTCTTAAGATGGTACAAGATACTATTGAGAAGGTGCAGGTCATTTGAGAGCAGATGAGGACTACACAAATCCAGAAAAAGTCCTATGATGATATATGACATATATCCTTAATGTTTAAAGAGGGGGACCACATATTCCTATGGGTATCTCCTTGATGAGGGATACTATGATTCAGATGTGGTAGCAAGTTATCTTCGAGGTTCATCAGACATTTCCTAATACTATGTAGAGTGGGAGAGGTGGAGTACCGCTTGACCCTACCACCATTGTTAGAGATGGTGGATTCCATATTCCATGTATCCCAAATGATAGGATAAGTGCATGAACCTTCTCACAAAACTGACCACGACGAGATGGAGATTGATGGCGGGGCGACATTCGTGGAGTACCCGGTGTAGATAGAGGATCGACATGAGAGGATCCTTCATAGATTGTAGATTCCTCTGGCGTATGTTCATTGGTGGCATGAGTATCTCTAGGAGAGAACATGGGGGCGGGAGGTTTCAGATTCGTTCTCAGTACCCCCTTTTTATTGATTATCCCTTGTTTGGGATTATGAAGAAGTAAATCCCTAAAGGGGGAGTAATGTAATTCATCAGAATTCAATGAATTTTTTTTTAATTAAATACTATTATTTTGAGACAAGGAGCTAAGACCTCATGTGATTTTGAGGCTCGAAGTTCCTGAAATGATCCGTTGAAAAATGTTAAGCATTAAGTAGCATGCATGAGAATTTTTTCTGAAAAAGTGGAGTTACTATTAAACAGTTTCTCAGATAAGAAATATAAGGGAATCGTTTCATTCAGGATGGTGGGTTTACCCTTGGCGTGTCTTATGTTTAGTCGGCATGGGACTCGATTGATTAAACCAGAAAATCGCATAACTATAAATAAAATAATTAAATAAAATTATTTTATTCTTTGAAGTATTATAACTCATGAATGGTGAATCAGGTATGAAAACTGAGACCACCATTGAACTCATGAGGGTATGATTACCTTAGACAGAGCAGAAAATTTGGTCAGCACTAATCAATAGTATAAAGTAGTTTTTGCCTGTTCAAATCCTTATAACTCATAAATGGTAACTTGAATTGAAAATCAAAGAGTACCATTGAGTTGGTGAGGGTATGATTCCCTTAGATGGAGCCTAACATTGGCCGATGCGGGGCAGCTGTGAAGGTTGGTTTTTTGGACGTAATAGTATAAAGAATAATTTAAATAAAAGTTATTTTATTTTTGAATCCTCATAACTCACAAATGGTAACTCAGATTAAAAATATGATAAAACCATTGTGCTCGTAATGATATGTTCTCCTCAAGAAGGACTTAACCTCGACCGAAATGGGTCAAGAGAAAAGTTATTTTTTGGACTTTTTGGAAGAAAAATATAATAACTTAAAAAGCTATTTTATTTTTTTTCTTCACCGTTGAGCGGTGGCACGTCAGGGATGTGGGGAAGTGACGAAGAGACGATGAATCTCATTAATGAACCTCATTAATGAGCCAACGTAACGATCTGGAAAACATCATAATAGCAATGCTAATTCACATTCTTCATTTAATATCCTAACAAGAAATACAAGATTTTTGGCACAATCCAAGAATTGCTCTGATACTTTGGTGGGTGGTGACGACGAACGACGAACACACCTTCTTCCACCCTTCAAAGAATCACTAGAGATGGTGGGATGTAAATAAAGAATCAATAACAGATCTAGGACTATAGAGTAATGAATTCCAGCAAATTTGAATGGATCATGAATCCCTGTAGACAAATCACCCCCAGCAATGAGCCTTCTCTCCAATCAAAGCTTGTATAGGTAGGGGTTTAAATTTTTAATTAATTGTTTCCACGATCTCCCCATCTAAAGAAAGAATGTGGATTAGCTCTCTAAAAAGTTGACCAGTAGAAGGATATTCCTTACGGGGTTGGGAAATATAAATGCCGATTGATATTAGGATTAAATCTTTGTGATTTAAAATTTATACATCGTGATCCCGCTAACACGAACAAATCCAGACCAGACCGAACAAAGGCTGGTTGTTCGGTTAGGTATTATTTTTGATCCCCTATATATCTCTCTCCACATTATTTATGGAGTAACATATGGTGGCATATCTTCCGTAGAGGCACCATGCAGAAGGGCTATGACCAAGCAGGCCACGACACTGACAAGAGACTGTGACACAAGGAAACTGTGGTGACACCAAGACACGATGGTAGAAACCGGCCACAGCGACAGGCGGGAGGCCACCAACCGACCAAACTGTAGGTGCAAATAGTGAAAAGCAGTGGTCCACAGACCGCAATGGCAAGATAGACCCGCAGAAGGACCAGTTTTATGAGCCGACCAACGCTGGAGGGAGGCATCACTCAGGCGCCACATTGGAGGAGAGACAAACGTCGACTGGCCGTGGAGAGTAGAAAGGTAGAGACCAGCTTCTTCTGGCCATGTACGGAACACATAGGACACCCAGTGTTCATCTGGGCAGGAGGGGGACCGTCCCACCATGCGGATTGGGCCGGTGGCGCGAACTGGGCCCCTGGGCGGCCCAATCTTGAGGAGATCTAACTCACTGATGCAAACCAGTCCAACGGGACAAACCGGTCTGATGGGAGGCCCGTGCTAGGAAATAACCATCAAGCTAGTTGCGGGTAGGGCTGAATGGAACTTGGTCATTGGGAGACCCAGTGGGCTGGACCCATGGACGAACTGGGTCGGGTCCGGTAAGGCCCAATGGGCCTTGCTATATGGTAAAGCTGGATAGGGCTGGCCAAGACCCCACCAGGTTGGGTTGGGCTAGCCGAACTGGGTCAGTTCATGTGGGACCCCCAAGTTGGGTTGGTCGGGTGGGTCTGACCAGGTCAGATCGGACCTAGACAAAACTAGTCCCTATTTACTAAAACACTAATATCTTTCAGACTGGGCATCCGATTGACACACCGTCTATAGCATTGGGACCCTTGCAAAAAGTAGCTCTTTTGAGAATACACTAAGTGAGATTTTTTGAATTTTAGATGCAAACAATGTCTTTAGGAGTAGATTCTATCAAAATAAAGCATGATTGAAACGCACGGCCTATTTTCGCCTATCGACCAGTCAAAGTTTCGGTGCTTTTCTAATGTGTATAGCAGCACTCGGGTTGAATCCTCGACGATGATACTTTGTAATAGTCGTTTTTTAGTTGATTGTATTTTGATTAGGGGGTTTGTTTGCAGAGCTTAATTGAAATGATTGATTGAGTATAATTGATTTAACAAATTTATAATGATTTGGGTGAGTTCATTATTAGGTAGTTAAGCTTGTGATATCCTTGAGTTTTGCTTTATATTGCATTTAAATTAACACCCACTTCAAAAGATAACGTTGATTGGAATTCCTAACTGTTATGGCTTTAATCCAAGCCTTAACACAACATAGGGTTATAATCATTACCATTAATTGTTTATGGTAGTGTATTTATGGTTCCAATAATCCATGTAAACCACATGTTAAACAAAATATTTCATTAATACAAGACAAGTTAAGTCCAATATAAACAATGTTAAATTAACGAATACTCATCGAGAAAATACTCTCAATCACTTAACATCCCTAAACTTTGACTCACCCCAATGAGATATTTACTCATCCATTTTGTTGTATAATATTCTGGTTATAATAATTATGAAGATAAATTAAGAATAGAAGAAAAATAAAGGGATAAGAAAAAGAGTGGTGCGTCGAACACACACAGACGAACATTGATGAGAATTAAAAAAAACAGACTTTCAATTGAATGAGGAAGCAAAAGAAGGGAAGGGTATTCAACTTAATTTAAACTATTTTAAGAACATTAATATTAAAATACAGAAGGTGGATTAAAATAAGAGATATTGATGAAGAAATTTTCATTAAAACAGAATTAGAAAACACAAACATACAAGTTTACAAACGAAGAACAACACAAAAGTGGAAGGAAACAAAGAGAGGAGGAAGGATATCTCAAATGAAAACTTGAGTATGGAAGTTCCTCCCAAGTCCATGGAAAGGTTTTTTTCATTCCAATATGTGATACTCTATTATGAAATGCCAACCCCTTTCATGGAGAGGAGGGGGATGTATTTATATCCCAAGGAAGTGGATTGTTTGCATTCCCAATCTGTCCCTCCACTTGGCTCGACGATTTGGACATCCAGATAGCCGAATCTAGAGATATAACTTTCTTTAAAGTTGAAGATAATAATGTTGTCATAACTCCCTCAAAATTCAGAGTCTTTTGTACTTAAGGAGACGAAGTTATTTCTGGTTGATTAAACAAAGTTAAACTATCCATATCAATCCATGCTTTTTCGATGGCCAAAATGTGAAAGGATTTTGGAATAGAAAGATGCCTTACAATACGAATTATTTCTTCCACAAAGTTGGCCACCTATATCTCCTATTTAACACTACAAAATATAAGCTTTATTTGATGACTATATCATACTATACTACTTTTAATTTCTGGCTAGAATGGTGGGATGGACTTCAAAGCTTCATTTGGGCCCCTTGTTCTTAGAGTTGGGCCCTGAAATTTTTACCCTTGATTATTTTGGATAATCCAGAACACAGGGTGGAGTGTCACAAAATATGGGATTTGGGAGTCATACCAGTAACTCAATCATCATGGATGGTCCAGTTTCTTCACAAATTCTTTGGGTCATCTTGTGTGGTCCTATGAGCCTTTAAATGGTCGAATGGGCCCATGATTCCTTCTAATGATATGTGAGAAATAGAATAAGGAATCCTAAAAAATATGAACCACACAATTTGAATCAGTAGGGTGAGTGTTATAAATAAAATAGTAAACTAACTCAATTGGCCTACTTCTAAAAATGCTCAAAAATTATACTTAGTGTTAAAACATTAATATTTCACACAAATTATGCACATTTCATATAAAATAAGTAAAGGGAGTATATAATAAGTCATGGAAATATTAATAACATCAACTCCTACACACTTAGTTTTGTGAATGTCCTCATGTGCAATAAATATAAAAACATGAGAAAATCATTTTCACTCACCAAAAAATATTAAAATTTTGTTTTCTCTAATCAGGGGGGGTTTAGACTATTTTACTCATCCATTTTGAATTCCACAACAAGTTGTTATAGAAAAAAGTTTCCAAAACTAATTCATTTTTTCATGCTCAAATTTAGAAATGGAAAATGTGGACACTCAAAACTCACACCTATTAAGATGAAAAAAATTCATTTGTGGAGGTTCACTCTTTCACTAACCAAAAGTGAGAATCATAGATTTTGAAAGAGCTCTCAACTTCAAATACCTATCCAAAGTGCACAAGAATCATGAGGTCTTTTTAAGGGGTTTTTCTGTGGCTATGGGACAGTTGGAATATAATGTCCAAGAGAGATAAGAAGAGGGTTAAACCACCAACATAGAAAAACCAATGCACATTGTTTTTAAATAAAACATGGAAGGAAATGAAAAAAAATATTTACAAGAGAATGATTATGTGAAGAAAGACACAATAGAGGAAGAAAATATGAAGGTAATGAGAATATGGAATATTTACAAAACAAAAAACTTCTCCTAATAAGAATATAATGCAAGTGTTATTTTTTTTCTTTTCCTTTTTTTTCTTTGTTTTTTCGAAAGATGACCTTGAAACAGATCTCACACTCAGATCCCAACCCATGTTAGATATCCTCATGACACTAATTTTAATAGTTAAAAAAAGATCAAAGGTTGAGGAAGAGTGATTTTTGACCTACCCAAGACACACCCCATTTTTCGTTTTTTTTTAATTTTTTGTCATCATTTTTTATTTTTTATGAACACTTGTCAATAAAATTTAAAAAATTACATAAATGGAAGTACATTACATTCCCCAAAACACACTGAATGAAAACCTATCCCCTACACTAAAATAGATTCTTTCCCTCAATCATATGACAACTCATTAAAAATCAATAATAGGGTACCCAAACAATGAAATCCATTCCCCCATACTTAAATTTCAAAAAATTATGCAACGAAAATCTACGTTGATATTGGGTGGGAAACAGTATTGGGATTTTAATGTGGCTATCAAAGAAAAGGTCTTCATAGGCTCCAATGGGCTTTCAAAAGGAAGATTAATGTAAGGGAAATGGGAGGCAATTTTTCTATTGTGATTCTCATGTAGTTCAGAAAATGCCTCTATCATATTAATGCAGACTAAGGTAGGAAATTCAGTTCGAAGGTCCAAAAACTCTAGACTCACAATTGGGGGTGAAAACACACATTTTGAAAAGATGTCCATAGGTGTCCTTGGCATGAAAGAAAATGTTGTTCCTCATGGTTTTAGAGAATCATTTTCCAAATCAAAAATTGATCATTCAAAATTTGTTAATTTTGACACAAAATTGTTTATCCAAAGTCATGATGAAAATAAAAAAATTTGGGATGCAAATATGCCTGTTAACTCCCCAAAATGGTTGGACAAACTTTCAAAACTCTATGGTGAGTAAGCATGACTCTTGATTTTTTTGTATTTTCTCTAAGTGATTGTTTTTTTTAGGTTTTTATTTTTTTTATAAAGATACACCCACACAAAAGAGAAAGTGAAAAAGAAAGGTTTTGTTAAAGAAAGTGGTAAAAAATGAAAGAGAGAGGAAGAAGAAGAAATAGGTAGAGAGAGGAAAATATAGAGAGATAGTTAAAGGGAAAGAGGTGCCCCCTGGTTTGGATTTGGCGAGTCGCCATCTCCATCTAATGGTTGGTCGACTAGAGAAGTTTGGGATTCAGTGGAAGTTGATGATGATCCCAGATTGTGTGTCCTCTCATGGTGATTCTTTAACCTATGTCCGTTAACTATGAATGTCCTTTTGCCAGAGGGGTATTAGACTTGCACTACACCAAATGGGTAAACATTAGTAATAACAAGAGGACCTTAACAACGAGAATTAAGCTTACCTGAGTGAAGTTGAAATCGAGAATTGAAGAGAAATACCTTTTCACCTTCATGGAATACCTTTCTCAAGATGTTTTCTTCATGGAGTACCTTAACCTTTTGTTTGTACAGATTGAAATTCTCATAGGATTCAAGTCGAAGTTCCTCCAGTTTATCCAACTGCAACAATCTTTTATCACCAGATTTTTCACAACCAAAATTATAGGTTTTCACAACCTAAAAAGACTTATGTTGGATTTCAACTGGTAGATGAAATGATTTACCAAAAACAATCCTAAAAGGAGACATCCCAGTGGGTGATTTATAGGCAGTTCGATAATCCCAAAGTGCTTCACCAAGTCTTTTAGGCCAGTCTTTTCTGGTGGCTTTTACAATTCTCTCAAGAAGTCTTTCCACTTCCCTATTAGAGTGTTCAGCCATTCCATTTGTTTGGGGGTGATATGAAGTTGAATTTTTATGTACAACCCCATTCTTTTTTAAAAGAGATTCTATGGTTTTATTACAAAAAATGGGTTCCTAAGTCACTTATCAAGGAACGTGGTGTGCCAAATCTACGGAAGATGTGTGTCTTTAAGAACTCACTAATGGTATGTGAATCATCCTTTATAGTGGGTTTGGCCTCAAACCACCTAGAAACAGAATCAATTGCAAGAAGGATGTATAATAATCCATTGGAAAGGGGAAATGGTCCTATGAAATCTATGACCCAAACATCGAAAATCTCACAAAAAAAATTAAAGGCTTTTGTGTCATTTCATTTCTATTTGAAAATTTTCCAAACTTTTGGCAAGTGGAACATGATTGACAGAACTCATGTGTGTCCTTGAAGAGTGAAGGCTAGAAGAATCTAGAGTCTAGGACCTTTCGGGAGGTCCTTTGTGGTCCAAAGTGGCCACCACCAGGCATTGAGTGACAGAATTCTAAGATTGAGGAATGTTCATATTTATCAACACATATCCTAATTACCATGTCAGCCCCAGTTTTCCAATGTTTATTTTCTTCCCAAAAATAGTATTTTGAATCACTTTTCAACTTCATTTGTTGTTCTTTTGAAAACATTTCAGGAAAAACACCAGAAACCAAGTAATTTACAATTGGGGAATACCATGAAATTTTTGGAGTGAGAGATGAAAGGTGCTCAGTGGGGAATTCAGGATCACTGATTTCAAAATGAGAAGAATTATAAATTCTACACAAGTGATCAGCCACAGGGTTTTATTTTTCTAGTCTATCATTTATTTCAAGTTCAAACTCTTGGAACTTTATGATCCACCTTATTATCCTCGGTTTGGAATCACTTTTCTTGAGTAAGAACTTTATAGCAGAATGGTCTGTGAAGATGATGATTTTGGCACCTAATAGATAGGGCTGAAATTTATCTAAGGAAAAAACCAAGGCTAAAAGTTCCTTTTCATTGACAGTGTAGTGAGATTGAGTTTCATATAATGTTTTTGAGGCATAATAGATGACATGAGGACGTTTTTCTCTTCTTTGACCTAGAACATCCCCAACAACTCTATCAAAAGCATCACACATCAACTCAAAGGGTAAGGACCAATCTGGGGGTTGGATTATCGGGGCAGATATAAGAGCAGTTTTGAGTTCAATGAAGGCTCTCTTTAAAACCTCATCAAAATGGAAAGTGACGTCATTTTGGAGAAACTGAGTGAGTGGGAGGGAAATTTTACTAATATTATGGATGAATCTCTGATAAAAACCAGCATGACTGAGAAATGAACATATGTCTCGAACAAATTTGGGTTGAGTAAGTGATTGGATAACTTCAATTTTGGAAGGATTGACTTCAATACCATCTTTTGAAACTATGTTCCCCTGAAAAATCACATTTGCAACCATAAAGTGACATTTTTCAAAATTTAACACAAGGTTACACTTGACACACTTTTGGAGGACTAGAGAGAGTTAATTCAAACAATATTCAAATGAATCACCACAAATGGTGAAGTCATCCATGAATACTTCCATGCAATGTTCAATGAATTCAGAAAAGATACTCATCATAAACCTCTGGAATGTTGCAGGAGCATTGCAATGTCCAAAAAGAATTCTTCTATATGCATATGTTCCAAAGGGGCATGTGAAAGTAGTCTTTTGTTGGTCTTGAGGTGCAATTGGGATTTGGAAGTAGCTGGTGTATCCATCAAGAAAGCAATAGTGTGACTTTCTAGCTAATAGTTCCATCATTTGATCAAGGAATGGAAGAGGGTAGTGATATTTTCTTGTTTCAACATTCAATTTCCTATAGTCAATGCACACACGCCATTTGTTTTTCACTCGAGTTGTTACTAAATCTCCATGATTATTTGTGACAACAGTTATCCCACTCTTATTAGGTACAAATTGAATTGGACTAACCCATTCAATATGAGAAATTGGGTAGATAATACCAGCTTGAAGAAGCATGGTGATCTCTTCCCTAACTACCTCAACGATGAGTGGATTGAGTCTTCTTTGTGATTGTCTAATTGGTATAGATGATTCATCAAGATTGATGTGATTCATGTAAAGAGTAGGGTTGATTCCTGGTATGTTATCTAGGGTCCAACATAGGGCCTTTTTTGTTTTCCTCTAACACCTGAACAAGTTTGGACTCCTCAATTTTGGTAAGTGGAGAAGAGATAATGACAGGATAAGAGTGATCATGGAAAATGAATGCATATTTCAGGTGTTCAAGAAGAGGTTTCATATCAGTTTAATCTTTTATTTGTGGGTTAGAAAACTCAAGAATAGAGGGAGGGACTTCAGTTGCTTCAGATTCATTCTCCTTAGTACTTTCCAAGGTGGAGCAGTATAGATCAGAGTTGATGTAGGATTCAAGAGAGTTTTCAAGTTCCTCTAGATTCATGGAGTCTATGAATGAGAGGCCCACATAAACATCATGATTTATGACTTGGTTAATCATGGTGCAGATTTAACAAGATCCTTTGTCATTAGAACATGAAGAACATGGTGGATTTGGGTTCGAATGACACTTAGAAGTGTCCTTAGAATCATGGATTGAGAATGCAGAGTGATCCTTAGATGGGTATTGCATGTCTTGGAAAATGTTGAAATTGATCAGTTGGTCACTGAATTCCAGGGATAAGATGCTTGAATGGACATCAATCTTGGTTCTCGCAGTCATGAGGAATGGGTTTCATAGAATTAGGGGAGATCAAGAAGAGTTCGTCTCACCTTCCATGTCAAGGACATAGAAATTAGCCGGAAAGATAAGATCATTGACCCGGATAAGGACATCCTCAATTATTCCCTTAGGAATGGCTATGCTTTGATTGGCCAATTTACTGACAACACCTATTGGATATAAGGGACCTAGACCAAGGTTTGAGAATATGGAGTTGGGAATGCATTAATTGAGGCTCATAGGTTTATTAGTGTGTCATCAAAGTTAGAACTTCCAATTTGGCATGGAACCATAAAGGTCCCTAGATCCTTGAACTTTATGGGAATAGATTGCTGGGTGGAAACATTTTCGAAGGTTTTAAGTTTCCACTTGTGGGTACACAAATCCTCGAGAAACATAGCATACTCAGGAATTTGTTTTATGGAATCTAAGAGGGGAATGTTGACTTCAACACGTCTAAACATGTAGAGCATTTCAGGATCGGGCTCAAAGGACTTATTTGGCTTAGAAACGTCTTGAGGGAAAGGAATTGGGTTCCTAAGTGGAATTGAAGGAGATGAGGAAATTATTTCAGGTTCCTTTTCAAGTTTCTTTTTCTTTTCATTTTCTAGGTCAACATTCAAAGGAAGTTTGGAGGACTTATCTTGAGGCATAACAATTTGCTTTCCTGATCTAAGTGCAATTGCAATTACACTAACCTTGGGGTTGGGTAATAGTTGAGCTGGGAGTTGGGAAGAATTGGATGCTTGCTGATGACTAGTGTGGGATGCAAGTTTACCGATTTGGGTTTCAATGTTCTTGAGGCTTGAACGGGTGAAGGAGGAAAGATATTCCACTACAATTTCCCATTGTTTCTTGGAAGAAGAGGCCTGTCCAGTATTGGGATTACCTAGATTTTGGTTCTTGTGAAAGAGATTGTATTGGTTTTGGAATTGGGAAGGCTCAATAGGATAATGGAATCCAGGAGGAGGATTGTTCCTTTGAGGTTGAGGAATAAAAGGATAAGGTTGTTGGAAGTTACAAACACCTTGACCATATTGAAACTGGTTTGGGTTTTGAAGAGGGAATTGAGGGGGATGTGATATGGGATTACCATACCTAGGGACTTTGTTATAGAAAGAAGAGAAGGGCTCAGAGTGAGGTTGGTTGAAGTTTCTAACAAACTGACTTGATAGTTGAGGTTTTATATTACACTGAGCATACGCAGCATTGAGCTCCATTAGTCCAGATGAATCAGATTGATCCTCTTGAAGTTGTCGACATGTGTTAGTTGGATGAGATGAAGAGTTGCAGATTACACAATTTTTGACAGGTCCAGGAAACATTGATTGCGAAGAATATGAGGTTGGGGATTTGGTAGCCACAACTAGTTATCTCATAAGACCTATAAGTTCACTCATTCTCTTGGTCATCTTGTTAGGCTCAATTGATTGATTATCTTGGTCTTTTTTGAGTTGAACATGTGCTTGAGTATGGAATTGTTGTGTGTTTTTAGCCATGTTACTTATGAGATCTCTTGCTGCTGCAGGAGTTTTATCAACAAGAGCACCACCACTTGAAGCATCAATGAGAGTTCTCTGCATTGCCAATAACCCCTCATCAAAGTATTGGATCAAGATTTGATCACGAATTTGGTGGTGTGGGTAGGTTACAATACGATTTTTGAACCTCTCCCAGTATTCATGAAGTGATTTACTTGGGAAATGATGGATACCACTTATTTCCTTTCGGATAGAAGCAGTACGAGAAGTAGGAAAGAATTTCTCTAAGAAGAGTCGCTTCATGTCATTCCATGTGGTTATGAAACCCGGAGGAAGGTAGTAGAGCCATGACATAGCAGTGTCATCTAGGGATAAAGGGAATGCTCGGAGTTTTAGTTATTTCTCAGAAACCCCTTGAGTCTTCATGGTAGAGCACACTACTTGGAACTCTTTAAGGCGGAGATGTGGATCCTCATCGGCTAGCCCATGTAAATGAGGGAGAATATGAATCAAACTTGATTTGAGATCGAAGTCAGCTTCTATGTTTGAATATTGAATACCAAGATGTTGGTAATTAATATCAGGGGAGGAAAGTTCTTTAAGTTTTTGTTTCCTAGGATTGACCATATCTAATTCAATTAGTTGGACAAGGACTGATTCTTGAATTATTTTATTATCTCTTATGTTCCTCCTAAGTTGGTGAAGTGTTCGCTCAATTTCAGGGTCAAAAAATCTGAGGGATTGTTTGGGAGGCCACAGGGAATTCAGAATGATGTTGGAATAAAAAGGAAGATAGGTTTTTCTTTGTTTGTTTTCTGCTTATGATTTTTCTGAAAAGACGTGTTTTACTTTGTTTTTTTTAAAAAAATTTAAACATTGTTTCTTTGGGGTTTTTTACAATAAATAGAAACTAATGACTACATAAATCACCATCCCCAGCAATGACACCTTTTTAAATGCACGGCTACTTCTCACCTATCGACCAGTCAAAGTTTCGCTGCTCTGCTAATTTGTATAGCAGCACTCGGGTCGAATCCTCGGTGATGAAAGTTTGTAATAGTCATTTGTTTTTAGTTGATTGTATTTTGATTAGGGGGGTTTGTTTTTAGAGATTAATTGAAATTATTTATTGACTATAATTTATTTAACAAATTTATAATATTGGGGTGAGTTCATTATTAGGGAGTTAAGCTTGTGATATCTATGATTTTTGCTTTATATTGCATTTAAATTAACACCCACTTCACAAGATAATGTTGATTGGAATTCCTAAGTGTTAAGGCTTTAATACAAGCCTTAACTTAACATAGGGTTATAATCATTACCATTACTTGTTTATGGTAGTTCACTTATGGTTCCAATAATCCATGGAAACCACATGTTAAACAAAATATGTCATTAATCCCTGACATGTTAAGTCCAACATAAACAATGTTAAATTAACGAATACTCATCGAGAAAATACTCTCAATCACTTAACATACCTAAATTTTGACTCACCCCAATGAGATATTTACTCACCCATTTGGGTGTTTAATAGTCTGGTTATAATTATTATGATGATAAATTAATAATAGAAGGAAAATAAAGGGATAAGAAAAAGAGTGGTGCGTCGAACACACACACACACAAACAATGATGAGAATTAAAAAAACGGACTTTCGATTGAATGATGAATCAAAATAAGGGAAGGGGATTCAACTGAATTTAAACTATTTTAAGAACATTAATATTAAAATACAGAATTAGGATTAGAGTAAGAGATATTGAAGAAGAAATTTTCATTAAAACAGAATTACAAAACACAAACTTACAAGTTTACAAACGAAGAACAACACAAAAGTGAAAGGAAAAAAAGAGAGGAGGAAGGGTATATCAAGTGAAAAATTGAGTATGGAAGGTCTTCCCAAGCCCTTTGAAAGGTTTTGGTTGTGCCAATATGTACTCCTCTCTATTAAATTTCCAACCCCTTTCAAGGATAAGAGGGGGATGCATTTATAGCCCAAGAAAGTATACTGTTTGCATTCCCAATCTGTCCCTCTACTTGGCTCAACGATTTGGACATCCAGACAGCCGAATCTCGAAATATATCCTTCTTAGAAGTTGAAGATAATAATTTTGTACGACCTATTGAAAAGCTTTGTGTCATTTGGACTTAAGAAGCCAAAGTTATGGCCGGTTGATTAAACAAAGTTAAACTGTCCATTTCAATCCATGATTTTTCAATGGAAAAAATGTGAATGGATTTTGGAATAGTAATATGGCTTCAAATCCGAATTATTTCTTCAAAAAAGTCTGCCTCCTATATCTCCTCTTTCACACTGAAAAATTTCATCTATATTTTTTGAATAGATCAGGATATATTTCATTAATACTATACTAAGTTAAATTCCCAGCCAGAATGGTATGCTGGACTTGAAAGCTTCATTTTGGACCCTTTTTCTTGGAGTTGGGCCCTGAATGTTTTACCCATGATTCTCCTGAATAATCAAGAACACATGGTTGAGTTTCATAAAATATGGGCTTCAGGAGTGGGACCAGTAACTCAATCATCTTGGATGGTCCAGTTTCTTCTCAAATTCTTTGGGTCATATTGTGTGGTCCATATGAGCCTTAAAATGACTGAATGGGCCCATTATTACTTCTAATGATATGTGAGAACTTTAATAAATAATCCGAAAAAATAAGAACCACCGAATATGAATCATTAGGGTGGGATTTATAAATAAAATAGAAAACTGAATCAATTGGATTACTTCTAAAAATGCTCAAAAATTATACTTAGTATTAAAACATTAATATTTACCAAAAATTATGCACATTTAATATAAAATAAGTAAAGGGAGTATATAATAAGTCATGAAAATATTAATAACATCAATGCTACAAGAAGGAATCCTATGGCTGGCTGGGAACCAAAGACTGCCAACATGTAGGTATAAGTGACTCTGTAGGCCTAGATGATAAGCGACCCTGTGTGGACAAGCTACAGGTGACTCTATGTGAATCAGCTACAAGTGGCTCTGTGTGGACTTTCTATAAGTGGACCTATATAGACAAGCTATAAGTGGCCCTATGTGGACCAACTATAAGGGGCCATGTGTGAACCAACTACGATGGCCTAAGTGGGGAGCGACTCTGTGTGACCCAACAGGCCCATGGAGGGTAGCAGATCTGTGTGACCCAGTAGTCCCACGATACTCATCCGGGATTAGTACCTTAGTATTCCAAGGTGTTCAGCGTTACGACTGATAATATTACTTTTTATACTATAGATTATAACTTCCTGAGATGATTTAACCTTGTTCATATCTTTTTTTGTGGTCTTTTCCTTATGTTTCAGGGTCCCTACTGAGTATTGTATTACTCAACCCTACACGGGCTTCATCCGCGCATGTCATGTCCCATGTAGGGGATCGACACTTTGATGGAGATATTGGTGGTCCAGGACTAGGTGGTGCTTAGTGATATTAGATGGAAGATCGTACTACTACAACTACAAGGAATTACCCTTCACCTACCCTTCAGGCGGGGTCTCGATCATATGGACTATGATAGTTGTACATTTTTTTTGGTTTTGGGCTTGTATTCTAGCCCCTTGTACTTTTTAGTTGTTCTATACTTTTAGAAGTTTTTTTGTGATAGTTTCTGTTTACTTAGTGTTTACCTTTACTCAGTTTGTACTGTGTGCATGTGTAAAGGTATAAAGTCAAATGCCTTCCCTTTTTGGGATATGCCTATTAAGTGCTAGTCTCCATCCCCTAGCCTATGGAAGGAAAGCTTGGGGTAGCCACAACATGGGCCTTGGGGGATGGGTGATGAAAAAGACTCCCTTAGTTTCCTTATCAATAGGAGCCTTTTGGAAAGAAGCATCCCACCCCATCACTTCGGGCATAAAGTTAGTGGAATATCTCACCTCTTGTATACCAATGATATAGCTATTTTTCTAAATGGAAGTACATGAAACATTCCTGGTTTTAATAATATTCTCAAGGAATACTTCCATTGGAGTCGAAGAATTGTTAATTGAGAGAAGAGTATATTTTATCTCCCAATGTGGTGTTCAGATATGAGGGTAAGATCCATTGGTTGATACAAAGGTTTTAGCAGAAAAATCACCCATATGGATTACCGTGGCCCCCCAATATCCTCAAAAAGGGTTCAAATCCACCACTTAAATAGGGTGGCTAACTGGATCACTATTCATATCTATAATTGAAAAAACCAATATTTATGCTTAGGTGGCCACATTATGCTCATTAATAGAAGCCTCGTGTCAATACCCATGAATATATTAGCAACCCTCAAGGTCCAAAAATGGTTATCAATGGCATTGATAATATCCTAGTCCCTTTAATATGGGATGCTCACTCAGCTGGGAAAAAACCCTGGGCATCATGGTCAAAGATAGTGCGGAAAATGGAGGAATGAGGCATCAATTATAGGAGCCTTTAGGGTGAAATTCGTGTCCTGTATACAAATATATCATGGGAAGTGATTTAAGGTCAGAAAATATGGAGAAGTATCATTTCACAAAAGTATGTGATCTACCTAAACTCTCCAAGAATAATATCTTCCCCTTTATGGGTCACTATTCACCCACACATCTCAACCCTTCACTTTCATAATTGGTGGATCATCGGATGGGGTCACATCAACTATTGGTATCAGTATTGGGATGGTTCCACCATCAGTTTTCTAGGATACCCTTTACCAGACATGACTTTCAGTTATGTGAAAGAGTATCCAGACTTCTCCCAAGCCTTCCTATACGAGGAACAACATATTTTCTTTGATCTCATTGAGATATCATCTAAACTAGAAAAATGTGTTTTCAACTACATCAATGAGTTTCTTCTTTGGGAATGTGTATCAACAGCTATAGATATCCAAAACTGAGTTGGATATACCAGGTGACGTGATCTAGTGCAATGAAAACCCTACAAAGTATAAATTTCTAGTTTGGAAGATTTTTAATAAGGATTAACCAACCAATGATATTATTAAGTGGACATGAATTTGTCTTGTGTCCAGGTGAATGTTTTTTGGGATCTCCTAGGAAGATTCCACCATTCATTTTTTTAAAGCGGCCAGGTGTACGTAGGTTGTATTGGGTTAAAAGGGTTCACTAGTCTGTCATCCTAGGAGTTATATGGGTATCTATTTTTCTACCTCTAGTTTCAAGTATCGGATTCAAACATCCTCAAGGGGGATTTAAGATCCTTTATACTTGCAGTAGGATGTTGGTGCATTTAGTAGTCTAGTAATAGGGCCTGGTATGAAGTCCTCTCCGACTGAAGGTTGGATCTCATATCCAAAACCCGGAGTTTGATGATTGATTATTATCATCTCATAAAAAACATGAATTTGTACCCCTCCCTCTGAAACATCTTGAATACCAGACCCCCATTAACCTTAAAATGGATCCTTGGGATAAGGGATTTATTGGTACCCCCACCAGAATGGAAACAAACTCAATATAGATGATTTATGCAGCTTGATAATTATGTGGGGAAGTGGCCTTCTTTAGGATACTAAGGGGTTCAAGATCCTTATGTTCACATACTTCTTTATGAGTGATGACTCTCTTCAGGCTGAAGTCATGACAATTATTAAAAGTCTTAAACTATTTATTGAGAGGAACATTAAACAAGAAGTGGAAGAAAAAAATACAAAATACTTTATACCTCTTTGCATGGCACTTGTGTCAATCCTTGGGATATATCCTATTGTATCTATAAGTGTTGAAGGCTCATCAAAAACCACATATAGTTCCGTCACATGTGAGACTAGGGTAATAGATATAGGGGATTTCTGGAATCCAAGTCTTTTTAGGTTTCATTATTCATCCACCTCTCCAGTTTGGGTTCTTTTCCACTAGATAGTGTACACATATTTCATGGGGATGAAATTGGTATTCATTATTTTCATCTCCCATAGCTCTTCCTTTTTGAATCTTATCCTATAGCCCATAATTTAGTGATAATAAAATCAATGATGATGATGATAGAACAATGCACCTCATATACACCACATATGGGTATATTGGATCATGAACTAAACTATTAAGTAACCTATACAATTTTTTCAATGTTATCCCATGTAGCATTTGAAGCCATGTCTATAAGAGAACCACCTATAGTATCATCAATGATATCATGGTCGATATGAGTGAAACATTCATTAAAACATTATATTAAAAGTTTCTATATTATTTAGTGATGTAAAAAACGTGATTGATGTTTTTTAAATGGTTCCTTATATTCAAGAAGTTAATCCTTGTTAAATTGTCTTATTCTATAAATTTGATTTATTATTGTTAATTTTTGTGATGTTGGGGAAATTTTATTCAATAAAAAGGAATTTCATGTCCTACTATCATCAAATTAAGAAGTAAATATTATGAAACCATTATCCTACAGTGTCATCTAATGAGAATGGAAAAGACGTAGGTTTTCATAGTTTCTAATATAAATTTATAGGAATTAATTTGTAACATAAATAATGAAATTAATTTAAATTATTATTTGGAACTTATCTATAATTCCCAATAAGTTTAGGATGTAATTAAATTAGAACTAATATTATTTCAATGTTTAGTTATTTTCCTTGTATTTGAATATATATATATGTTGAATATCAATATTAGGTGATGTAAGTTATTTTAATATCTGAATATTTTTTGTCACATTATTCAAATTTATTTTAGTCTTGACTTTTGTTTTATAATATAATGAATAACAAGGATTGAGATTATTTTCAATGTTCTATGTTTTATCTTTTAATGAATCACTTTGTACTTTTCAGTGCTGATGACCTAAGAACCTCTCTAGTTCATGTTCAAAAGAAATTTGTTCTCACAATGAAGAATGTTTCATGAATAAGGACTATAAAAATAGTATTTAATATTAAATATTATATAAAAAATATGAAATAATAAAATAAATATAAAAATATTTATAATGTACACTATTTGCTTATAAAAACACATACTAAAAACCGAAGCACACCCCCACAGTAGTGCCAAAATTTAATCACTGTATCATGATGCATCAAATTTGATTAGACTTTTAAGATGATATTAGAGTGTAAAAAAAACCCTAGGTACTCTCTCAATGATATTTTTTTTGTATTTTATAGTTTTTATTTTCAATATATTTTAAAAAATAACCACAAAAAACAATGGGGTTTTGACGAAACTTATAGAGTTTAATAGTGGAAAAAATGAAGTAGGATTTATGAATTATGAGTGAAGTAAATAATCTCATGTTTAATATATAACTTTTTATTTTTATATTTATAAATCATTATTTTGTTTATAGTAACTCTCTATATGAGATTAATTAGAATCTTGATTACTCTCCAATCCTTGATATCAATGCAAGTATAACTAAACCTTGACATTAAAATTGTGCATCCAAGGTCCAACCCTTATGAATAGTATAAGAGCATCCAAATTAGATTTACATATTAAATATTTATGGACGAAAAGGATTTGTGTGTTTCTAATCAGAAAAAAATATGTCACACACTAATAACCTCATACTGATTAGTTATAAATAAATTGAATTCCAATCACAAACATAAAAAATAGAACTAAAATAAGAAATAATGTAAGATATATTGAATTAAATGTTTTTAAACAAAAATTAAACAAAACCAGTAGATAATATATATTCCAAAACTCCCTCAACATGTGTGTAATCCTTCATAATGATTTCCCACCATTTAGATCACCACTAAGAGGATAAGACTTGTATATAACTCCACCTTAATATTTTATCTCCATATAAGGATAGGCGACATCAAGAGTTATAGTATGAAGAGATGAATCCTCTAGAACATAAATATATCCAAAACTTTCCCCCTATTCAAGCTTAAAAATAATTTTACAAAGGTTCACTTTTATAGGGATGTGGAAGGGGGTTTGGGGAACACATATTTTGAAATATAACATTTGGCTCAAATTTAGAGTGGTGAATATACTTTTTTGGACTTTGAAAAAGGTTATGACTTTTTTCTCTAGCCTCCTGATTATCTTCCTATAAAAGTTTGAAAACATTAAATGTATATAATGGAAGATACTGACTAAATACACAAAAGTACTATTGAGTTTGAGAATTTTTAGTTTTATTGACATGTCACTTTAACTGTGATACCAGATATATGAAGTGGGAATCATTGTATTCTTTATAGTTATATCCCACATTGTTGGAAATTCATCCAAGAAACTTCAACATAATTTTGTAGTTAAATGTTTTTAGAATATGGAAATTATTGGACATGGGTTCTTGGTCTTCCATGTAGTTCAACCTGTTTTTCTTCAACAATATCATAATATATCCAAATAACCTCCACTTATAAAGAAAATATCAAAATAAAAAAAAATCCGTTTAAAATGTTATTTTAAGTTAACTAATTGAACCAAATTTGAAGTTCTATTTATTATTAAATATTTATTTTCAATATGAAAGTGGTTTGAAATAGTGGTGCATAAAAGAATAGTGAATCATAGTGTGATCAACCTAGAATTAAAGAAATGATACATTATAGGAGAAACACATAGTCTTATGTAATTTTAACTCGTACCAGTATATAAAGGTAAATAATACCAATACATAAAGGTCACCGGTCACTATATCTAAGGGTAATGACTTTTGATGTAGAAGATAAATTTTAAAAGTGTGAAAGAAAATATAATACATAAGTATCATTTATCTGAAAAATAAGTAATATGTACAATTCATTTCTATGAAAAAGAGGTGATGCATAATTGGCATTTCGAGGATAAAGGGGTGATATATAAGAGTAATTTTCATTATGTATGGTGATATTTAATGGTCGCCTCATCATAAACCCATTTTTTATGATAGAAAATATCAATCATAGAATATGACTGATAATGTGACCAGTCATCAATGATCCACACTGTAAATAAGAATTCCCTTCTAGGAATTTGCTTATAAAGATTCCAATAGTTTTATCAATTTAGAGATGTACATGACATGGTTAGTAGTTATTCCTTATACAATTAAAGTGTGTAAGAATAGAAAATATCTAGTTTGGTAAAGGATCTTGGGATTCATTTTGTGAAAGATGTTCACACCACAATTGGTGACCATGTAATGATTATTTAGAAAGGTCAAGAGGAAGAAAAATTAATAGTTTCAGAAATTTATTTAGAGTTGAAGGATCCATATAAAATTAGGGAGAAATTCAAGTTATTTGGTTTATAATTTAATATGTAAAAAAATTAGGCGATGACTATTATAGAAATTATATTCACATTATTTTTTGAATATTAAAATGACGATAAAATAAGAACATAAGAATTCAACATAACTGATTTATAGAAAAAGTATATGCTAAATAAAGGGGTATAAGAATTCTAGAAGATTATTGGAAATTATTAAAATAATTATAGATCTCTACCAAAAATTAAAATAATAAAATACGGGTGATATATGAGTTAGTCTTCTATTAAGATAAAAGAGTTTCATCAGGTGAATGGAAACAAAGTTGATTATTACACAATCACTAAAGAATGTAAAATTTACTATTCTATTTCTATATGTTGATAAGTGGCTTATACATTTTTTCCCAAATTTTAAAACTAGGATGGTCTATTTTTAAATTCTTAATTGAAAAACAATAAGTTCTCTTAGTGATTCCGATACATCATCACATCGCTGTTGTATTTTCCTTTGATTAGCTTAGATTGGGTAAACCAAACAAACTTGCTTGTTTCTCTATTTTTTATCATATATTTATATATTATATGAGGGGAGAGTATTTAAAATAAAAATTAGAACAATTTTTTTATGTATTGGGTCATTTTATATATTTTTATGTACCCTAATTCACCCCCTCATGATATATACCTTTCTTTAGAATACAAAATTACATATATTGAATGACATTCATTCTTCATAAAACATATAGTTCATAAGATTATAATAATATATCCTCTATTATTCCATGTTATCTAAGAAAATTATTCTCAATATCATACATTTATATCTCTATATATCTCTTTGTCCTTCCATTTTCAATCCACATTTAAACATTTCTCTAAAACCAACACTATCAATGTTAAAAAATCACAATTAATTGTCAATAAATCAAAAAACCTATTCTTTTCTTTCAAAATTCTCCCCAATTTGGTTTTTTGAAATTTATTTATTAATCCATGTATCATGACTTGTTATTAAAAGGTTATTCTATATCTCCCTGTGGCCTATAAATTCATGGGCAGATTATCTCCCCCTTTCGCAATAAAATTAATTTTTTTTATTTTCTATGTATTCAAATATAGAATCATCTCCAAATTAATTTTAACTATTCTAACTCTTTATCAAGAGAGATAATTGAGCATTTTTTGTGTGAAGCATCAGACTGTCAGTTCCGAGTTCAACACCTAAAAATGTTATGTACGTTTTCTAAATAAAAGACAACTGAAAATCACACAGAGCATTTTACATTCTAGGAACTTTTCGGGTCTACATTTTGGAGAATTGGACACATAAATTACAATTTATCAAAACTAAAAAAAATAAATTAAAATAAATAAAAACGCCTCCATGTGCACTATATTCTCAAAAAATATTGATCACAAAGAACTTCTACTAAACCTATGAAAAATAAATTTTAAAAATAGGGTGAGAATTTATTTTTACCATTAAGGGGGTTTAAGTTAATTTGTAAGTACTTTAAAAATATATTGATAAATTGAATACATATAATTAGGTTTTAAAAATAATGAATTAAAATAAATTCATGATATTTTTAAAACCATCAATTTCTAAAGTAATAATATTTTGAAATAATTCTTTGGAATTCTCCATTCAAAAATAATAGTTATATAGTATTAATCATAATAATCAGTATGCTATGAGAAAACCATAAGGCATGTTAGCTATATCACATATGGGACAACATCCCCTATAGGTCATGGGTTCACTCCCCATACCACCTTAAATCATCCAGTAATCAAGTACCAAAATTTTAGAAAAAAATTTAATAGACTTACTTTTCTCACTCATAACCCAAAAATCATTTCAAAATAATACGTAAATTATTTTTATAGGAGAAAATAATCTTACCAATTTATTTACTTGGGGTATAAATATTTTTAAATAAATTAGAAAAACATATTAGGATAAATCCATACATTAAAGAATAACTCTTAATAAAGGACATAAATATAAATTCTAAACCAATTAAATGAATACTAGAATAAAAATGCATGGTATGTTACTTACAACTTATATGATGTCCATATATATTGCTATGAATGAAATTTAGGTACTTACAAAAACAAGTCTCACATAAAATGATAGCTTTATCATTTACAACTTGATGCAAAATGAATAGTTCACATAAAATCTTAGAATTTATCTTTTTAAAATAATATACCAAAAATGATAATCTTTATATAGTAAGATCAATTCTCTCCTAAAGATTTCACTTAAAAAAGAAATAAAATTAAAATTTAACAATACCCAAACAATGTTTTGTTATTACATAAAAATATCTTATCATATAAATCTTTAAAACATTGATTATTTTCATGATTTTCAATTATAGATAAAAGGATTTTCTTTTAATTCAATGTTTTATAAAAAAATATAAATTTAATTTTCTAAAACATAATATTATGAAATTTTACATGCTTTTATTATATAATTTGAAAGTATAAATACTCTTATATATATATACATAATTATGTAAAATAGAAATAACCCTTAAAAGAACCATAAATTTTTAGGTATTTATAATAAAATAAATCCTCTATATATAAACATAATAAATATATTATATACTTTAATAAATAAATAAATAACTTTATCCCTTACAAACCATAAATTAAAACAAAAAAATAAAATTAAAATAAATATCTTATATTGTAAATTCTGAAAAAATAAAGATATATAGATAGATATATGTATATATATATATATATCTTTATAGAACAAACATAAATTGATAGATTAAAAATAAAATCAAAACATTACCTTGATTTGAAAAAGGAAGATCAATGATGCTATTTCATGAACATAAAAGAGTTTTAAGGAAGAGGAACTTGGGAAAAGAAGAATCAAGACTTTTTGGGAGTGAATATATATAAATATATAAAGGTTATATTTTAAAATAACAACCACTCTCTCAAACTAGTTGTAGTGGAGCAACTGTGCATTTTGGGAAAAAAATCACATGGGGATTCGATTCACTCAACCAGTTTTTTGAGTCATCCCATTAATTATAATATTTAAATATTTTATATTCCAAGTTGTTGTTATTTGAAAAACAAATGAAGGGATTCAAAAAATTGACCTATAAAAAATGGAAAAGGGTGTTAATAAAGATTGTATGAAACTTCTTTTAGAAGTTGAGGATGGATAGTAATTATGAAAGGGTTTGGTTTAATTTAATACACCATTTATGTCATTTTAAGAGAATTTAGATCTGAGATGGGCCATTAATTTAGGGAGAAAACAATGGAGCATGGAATTTGGATAACATGACTTACAGGTTTAAGGTCATGATGAGGGGAAAATGAAAGAGATTAATAGTAGAGGAGGAAGTGATATTGAGATGGATTGAAGAACTCCTATGAGCCCGATTAGATCGGATGATTGAGATTGCACCCTGATTCATCCCATATCGAAATGAGGGGAAATTGGGTGATTATTTATAAGATAAGATATAGCTACAGTCTCTTGATGACACTAAAACACACACAAACACACACATACACACACACACAAACACTGGGAGACCTATACACAGGCTCCCACAGGGTGATCGACCCACCCGATACATGAATCAAAACTTAAAGGCCTACCCATAGGATTTCCCTTACTGATCATCTTGGTATTTCATGGGGTGATGCACCTTAGTTCCTCCATGAACCATGGGCTTGGACTTGGTGACCACCTAAGCAGTGGTGCATGGGCTTCCCTTTGTTTTTGGTTAGTACTTACAAATTCTTTTTTGTAAGAAAAAATTTTATAAATAGGAAAATTAGAAAAATATAAAAAATAATATATATATATATATATATATATTATAACTTCTATTTAGATTATTTACATGTTTTTAAAATTTAATCTATTATTATTTGAAACCACTTTAGTGGGACTATCTTTTAAATATAACAAAATTATAATTTTAAAGGTTTTTCTTATTAAAACATCAAATATTATAAAATATATGAAAATTTTCCAATTATAATTTTAAATCCATTTTAAACTTTAAAAAAACCTAACGACTATAAAAAGCATCAATGGTTACATATTTCTCCAAATGGTCACAAAAACAAGTCTTTATAAATACCCATGTTTAATGGAATATAGAGAAACACATCAAAATTCATCAATGTTCAATTATTTATTTAAATAATTGTGCCCTATATGCCACTAGATAATAGTTTTATTTATATTCTTATTGATATTTTTTTAATTATGGTAGATTTTCAGGAAGTAGGATACACATTCGACATTATGGTTTTACTCGGTGGTGATCCTATTACATTGATAGGGATTGTAATGAGTTTTCTGGATTAGCTGTGATATTTGGTTTAATAAAGAAGTAATGTAATCAATGTTTTATCAGTAACATAATTCCTTATTTTATTCATAAGTTTTAAATTATATATTTTAAAGAATATTTTAATAATAATTGTAATAATAATAATACCCATACATCATAGATTTAGGGTGTTACATTTTGTTTTGTTAAATTAATCTTTAGAAACCCCATGCCCCCCTGTTCTAAAAACACCTAGCCAAATTTCATGCATATTATATTATCCATATTTATTTCAGAAAGGGTTAAATTTAAATTTTCTTATAGGAGACCCTTATTTTAAAAAATATTTTTCCCTATCACCACTTTGTTAAGAAAAATTATTGATTTCTTTGAGATTATTATCATAAACAAATAGGCTACAGTTTCATAGGAATTTTCAATGACTGGACAAAAAAATATAATAGTTATGTTAATATATTCTATTAACCTATGTGAGTCAATAATCATCATTGTAAACAAGATAAAATGTAAAAAATTACAACATTCTTTGACGCACCCATTTATTTTTCATAAGTGTATATATCGTGAAGATTGAATTACTCTTGTAATGATCTTGTAATCACAATAAAAATCTCACATAGAATGTTACATAATATTTAATCAACCATATTTTTTGTGAGTTATACCACTTTTCAATATACCTTCACACTCTATAATTGATTAATGGATTTTTTTAATTATATAAGTCTCCTTTTAGCAGCATTTGGTATCCTGAAAATCCATCAAATGATAATACATTATGAGAACAAAATATATAATTTATAAATTCTTCCAATAGAGATAATAAATTTTATTTATGTTTTCTTTGAATTTATTATGGGTTAGATATTGGTAGATATTTTATTATAAACCATATTGTTAATGTTTGTATTGACACTCTTTAAAAATAAAGATAGATATTTCACACCACTTGGATATTTATTTAGAACTGATAAAATTGAAATTTCACGATCATGGAATATATCACTATAATTTCATCATGATTTTATATGTCATAATATTTATCAATTTTATCCATTAATATCTCTAACCACACTTTATTTCATATATATTTTTTTGGCATACATTTTTACTACTTCTAACAACACCATTTGTGTTTCATCTCCTATCATTACAATCAATATATCTCATTATATTAATCCTTTTACTAAGAATACATCTCAATATAATAAATACTTCCCATGTATTTTATCTATCCTTAGTCATTTACCAATTCATAAATAATTATAAATAATAATGTACATTGGGAGATGGTTCATTTCTAACATCCACATGTAAAAGAATCTGATTGGCGTTTTTAAACCAACCCATTTATTCAATCTTTCATTGAATCTTAATTATTTGAATTTTATTCAATAATACCAATGATATACTATTTATCATGAGTTTTTTTCCTCACCCCTCATATCCCATGGATTCATTTAAAATTATGAATTGGTGAACTTTCCAATGATCTCACTTATGCATGCTTCCTTCTTACTATCCAAGAGAAAAAATAACATTTCTTCATAGTTTTTTATAATTTATTTTTTCTCCTTACATGAAGCTTTCTCTAATATAATATACTTTTATTCCTAATATAAATACATCAGATATTATACCTCAACTATGTTCAAGTACATGATACTATTCATTAACATAGTAGATTTTGTTTCTATACATTTTTGATTTTAACTAGTCGTAGAAGTGGTGTTCATTCACAAAATTCCTTCTCTTATTCTAATATTACATTAACATGTAATATATATTATGTAACCACAAGAATAAAATATTATTATGTAATTATACTTTATTCATCTAATTATCTACTAATTCAATCTTACAAATTTCATTCTTTACCTATTCATCAAGTGACATTGCTCTCCAAAACAAAAACAAATCCTCTAAATGTGATGTTTGAATGATTATTTTTGAAATAAAATTTATTTCTTATTTTAATATATTATTAATGTTATAATTAGAAAAATTAAATTAATGATAATAATAATTATAGGTGTTATACCTTCTCTTTTATGGAATGTATCAAATTTATAATATTTTTCTTTCACAATTTAAAATCAACACAATAAAATCCTCACAAAAAATTACTATTTGGTAAAAAATTACACACTAGTAAGAATTTTTTTAATATTTATCCTTTTGACACCACATAATTTATTAAAACACTTTCTTCACTTTTTGAAATTAATTTTGTGATTGAATGTTCCTCTTATAATTAACTATAGGTTTTCTTATTTTTATAGTTGAGTTGATCTATTTAATCTAATATTGATTTTACTTTTCCTTCATATTCCATTTTTATATGCTTCCCTTGAATTTCATTTCCCAAATTTAAAGAGATAAAATAACTTTCCATATCTATAATCCTTTCTACCTTTACAATAATTTATTATTATTAACTGTTATGCCTAATTTAATATTCCTTACACTTCTTTTAGTATTTCTTCCATAATACTGATCTAACATTTAACTCAAAATCTATTATTATTAGTTATTAAATAATAAATAAGACATATTAATTTTATTTATTTATCAATAAAATCCTTATATAACCTCAACATATTTTTATTTAATTATTTCCTTTAACTTATTTATCAATAGATTCTACAGAGATTCATTTTCCTTAATATTTTCCTCACAACCCTTCATTGAAACCTTTTACAACCCTTCTTCATTTGTACTATTATCATATATATGTGATTCATTATCTTTACTAAAGTCCCCAAAAAAAATTCCTTTGGATAAATCATCTTATAATATATCCTTGAAAATTCTTCTTTTGAAAATCAAAACTTATTCCTTGTGAGAATATATTTTATCATTTAATTATTCAATAGAACAATTCTTGTTTTCAATCTCATTTTATTATTCATCATCATTTTAATTCAAATTAATACCTACTTATAATTCTTTATGAGTTGCATCATGATATTTGACTACCTAATCAAGCTAGGAATGTTTAGCCTCACGTTATTCAACACACACTAATAAGAGTATTTTAACAGTAACAAAGTCTTATATTTCATCTTCTATTGAATATATTATACTTAGAGAGAACCCTAAACATATAATTAAAATTAAAAAAATATCTCTATCTCATTCTCATATTGAACGATAATCCTAGAATTTTGATATATAGGATCCATAAAAGAATGATTTTAAATATTCATTATTTAACTCCAAAAACTATACCATCCATCATTGATACCACTTGTTGTAACCTAAGACATCCTAAGAGGGGGTGTGAATCCGAATGATACAAAATTTAAATCTTTCATCATTTCATTTACCTTCATATCTTGTTCTCTAGTTAGAAGTAGAATTATTCAATCTATCCCTTTCTCAATTTATCCTACAACAAAGATCAAGAACATGTTATGAAAAATAATACAAGAAAGGAAAAAAATTTTAAAATGCATCTCCTAAACTAGATATATTCAATGCGAATACTCTTATAATTGTGTTGGTGTACCAAAAAACCACTATAAAATAACAATTATTTTCAAATATAAGTTTTTCATGGTCACTCTATTCCTATGATCACTTACTTTAAAAAATATCTTGGATAGTGCACTGCCACCCATGGGTCACTCCATTCTCCTCATTTTTTCACTACTCTAAAAGATATTAATTTATATACTATAAGGTCTCCTGTTGTTTTATCTACATGAAAGTATATCAATGATTAGTGTTTATAAAATATGTAAACTATATCATAATTCTGTATATTATGAAATGTTAATTTCCATGTGTATCATACACTATCCAAATCGAATTATATCAACTTTGTATAAGAAGTGTTAAATTTTTTTATTATAAAATAAACTATCCATAGTAGGAAAAATTATTCTTTAGATATAATAATTCTAGTATAGGAATCATCTTCAATATATTCATTCCTTATTAATCCATTTTGATGAATATTTCAATGATGATCTACAAGACTCATGTCTTCTTCTCCACTCAAAACTGGATATCAAGATAACGACTTATCTTCTGCAGTCACCCTCTCATTTAAACCTAATATTCTACATGTTCTTTTATTATTCATTAAGGAATACAATATAAATAATATTAAATTATAAATTATGATCCCTTCCTTTATGAAATATTCTTATATTTCAATTATTATCTATAGAGGGATCCCTTATATGTTCCTCCAAAACATCCTCTTAACAATTGTTCTATCTCTTTATTTCATGTAGTACATTATATCAATAATTATATCCTTTTCACTATTCAATACTTCTCCCACTATTTTTACATCAAACAATTTCAAATTTTTATTAAAATTTAACAAATTAACCACCTTTGAATTCATCCACTTCAATCACATCCTTATTCAATTAAATTATCACTAGTGAACTCTACCTAAGTTAATGAGATTAATTTTATAACATCCAAATAGTTAAAAATGTGGTAATTCATTAAATCTACTTGTAATATCAATTTTTCAAACTCCAAAACATTTAATCTAATAAAAAATATAATTCTAGGCTCCACTATAGATTATTCAAGGTTTGGTATATCAACAACCATTTCTTAGAACTTATTTATGACAAACGACCTCCAAAATAGATTCCTTTATGCTCAACATCATATTTAATCCATGGATTTACAAACCTAATAAACTAAATTCCTTTTCTCTATGGAATTTAACTCCTCCAATTATTCATTTTTATGATCCTTATATAAGTCTTCGACCATTTTGTATTCATAAATACATACCAGTTAATCTCAGATAAGGTCCAAAATTGATTCTATAACACCTCTTATGGATCTCCCTAATTTGAAAAGATATTTTTCAATGCAAAAAACCATGTGAAATGACATGTTAAGAATGAATTCACTATTATAGTTTAACCTTCGACTACTGCGAACACAAAAATTCCTTATAGAATAATCAACAAGGAAATTCCATATATTTAGTACTTAAGAATCTTCTAACTTAACAAGATGAATTATTACATTGAAATGATTATATTATTAGCATTACACTTCAATAAAATGGATTCAAACATGGACTATATATCCTAAATACTTCTAACCAAAATTATTTTATAAATAAATGGTATTATAAATTCTATAAACTCCTCTATAATTATTATTTACTGATCCACCATGGGATAACTAGAATCATTATAGCATAGTGAGTTCTTCCCTCACCAAAAGTCTTCTATTCATCTCTTTATAATTCCTTGAAACCTCCAAATATTTTAAAAAACTCAAATATGGACAAATAGGATCATTAATGACAATAAAACATACATTATAACCATATTTCACATTACACTTTAAACTCCTCATGTTATTTTCAATTTTTGATTATCTAAAGCCATGTGAATCAATATAACCCATATTTATACCTCCAAAACATATAGAATTATAATTATAGTATTCTAAGTTAATCTTTAGACATTAATTCCATATATTGAAACAAATTTTATTCTTTATCAAATATATGGTTTCTATGATGATAACCACATATCCTCCAAACCCCATGTTTGTCACGATTATTCACCTTAGCTTCATACAACAACATATCTATGTATCCTTATTACATACAATATTTTTTATACCACCATACTTTTCTTATAAATTATAAAAATAAATCATAAAATTATATAGAAAAAATAATTGACTAAAAATCCATAAATAAATGCATTATGTTCAACATATAGAAATAAATACTTGAAAGAAGCATGTTAACTAGTGTCTAGACTTAATTGAAATCAAAATTTATTGGTGGTAGAAATATAAATATGGTTTAATTTCTATAAAATGGATTTGATAAAAACATTATTGAAAAGAGTGTTTAATGAGGATGTTTATATTGAAAAACCCAAAAAATATCAAAATGGAGATGATGAAGTAAAGGTGTGTCTATAGAAAAAAATATAAATATGGATTAAAATAATAACTACATGCTTAAAATATTTTATTGGTCTCTTTTGTAAGGAATAAATAATTCTTGATTGATTATGTTGATAAGAAACCCTATGTGACATAACTCTCAAAGGAAAAATTCATGTTAATTGTCTAATATTATGATATAATATTTTCTAAAAGAAAACTACAATATATGGAAGAATTCATTATCTTTATGTGACTAGATTTTTGTGATATCCATGATGGAAGATTTTACTTAATTTCATGGGAAGTAAGTTAATCAAATAAAGTAGTACATGTAGTGACCTAGAATTTTCATACATAGATATCACATCTTAATAAATAAATGTTCATGACATAGCATAATGATTCATTACAGAACCAAATAGGTCAAGTGACATTGTATACATATACATATAATAAGCTAGTTCATAAAATATCTACATCATCTCCCACTAAGTTCTTCATAAATATAACTATTCCTAGATATATAATAATTAATAACTTTCTTCATAAACTAGGGAAAGAAATCTTATTAAACGGTGAAAGTATATGCTTAGTAAGGGAAAATAAGGGAGAAATCAATGATCACTTGAGAAAAACATGAACATAAGGGTATCTGAATATAAGAATAACATTTAAAAATCTTACCCTGCATATCATAAATCATAAACATGAGTCATAGATTAGATCTTGGCTGTTCATAAGACATGAATCATAAAATAATAAAATAACATAATCTATATAAGTATAAAATTAGCATAAAAAATAGAATTTTTATATACACATAAGTATAGAAAATTATATACATAGTAGTAAAGGCTTTCATACAAGAATATCCTAATGGATTGGATTCTCTCACCAAACCATCATAGTAGTCAAAGTTCACTCCAAAGAATATCATAGTGGAAAAAGTCCCTTAATGATTTGGGTTCACTCCCCATTCAAGTACTTTTTATATCATAATACAT
The DNA here is from genome assembly GCA_963277665.1 of Viscum album. Taxonomy (NCBI): domain Eukaryota; kingdom Viridiplantae; phylum Streptophyta; class Magnoliopsida; order Santalales; family Viscaceae; genus Viscum; species Viscum album. The sequence continues at coordinate 1,406,818,470 of OY728119.1, forward strand.
CAGTCTTTACCCAATTCATTGGAGAAAATATAGGTACCACACATCCATGGTTATAATTTTACCACCGTCTTCAGTTATAATGTAACCACCATCCATGGTTATAATATAACCATCATAATTGGTTATAATATAACCATCATAAAATAATGAAAACTTTAGATATGTGTTCTAAAAGACCATAAAAAATTCATTATATAAGAATCGAAGAAAATAATGAAGTTTTGTAAACATTTCATCAAAGAATTACCCATGGAAACTAATTGTTTTTCATAATAATTCAATCATTTCATTATAGTATAAATCATTTAAAATAAACCAGTTTCATATAAACAATTTTATCATAATAATATAAAATCAATAGAAAAAATAAGGATGTTATCTGAAAATTATATCCCCATTAAATAATAATTTAGACTATTGATTGATCTCTTTGATGAATAAATATATCATTAAAAGATCATTAAAAACAAACATAAGGAAAATAACCTATACATTTTGAAATCAATTCATTAAAATATAAAAAATTACAAAATATTATGGAAAACAATTTCTTCAAAAAAAATCAGGCATGATTATAAGTGAATCTTCAAAGCATTGAGTTTCCATGGATGTGATAAATTCCGTTCATGTCGTATACGTTAAATGAAAAACATTCCTTTTACACTATTATAAATATAACACATTCATCGAATGAAAAAAATATTCATATTAAACCATTTTTTAAAAATGTAAAACATTTTTAAAACTGAAATAAAAAATAATATTAGAATATTTAAAACCATCATTAAAATATGTTTAGAAAATATGGATATGTAGTAAAAGAAATTCAACCGAAGAGAGAAATAAATTCAATTTTCCTTAAAAAGACAATTTTTATAACTTGAGTAATTAATGTGAGGAAAATGAATGTAAATAAAGTATTTTTAAAAAATAACTATAGGATAATAAATTTAATTAGTTTATTTAGTGTTAGATCATAAAATTTCATCATCACAAACTTAATTATAAACAATATCAATAAACAGATAGATTGTTGTATAAAACATTTAAAACATTGGTAACATTTGAATCATAAACCTCATGAAAAAAATATCCTCATATGGATATTTAAATCAACATAAATGTAATAATAATAATAGTAAAATAAATTCATGAGAATTATATACACCAAATGAAAGAATAAAGTTGTAAATATGGCATGTGTCCCATACAAATAATAATGAGATGAAAATATCTTACCTTAGGTCTGACTTCCTTCGTAAAAGTTGGAACATACTGTATAATAAAAATAGATTTACTATAAATTAATTACCAAACCATAATCAGATATATATCAAACCATATATTATTTATTTATAACCTTTTATAAACAATTTATTAACACTTCTTTATTGAAATTGTTATTTCATGTGGTATTTCCTTCTTTTTCCATATTTTTTTGATAGTTTGGATCCTTGAATTTTTATCATGGTTACATAATGTATATAATTTAAACCATGATATAAATATATAATAAATTCATTATATATGTATTGATATATTTTTCATAAAATAGAGAGATTGAAAAATGAATTACATCATTCATGGAGATGGTAGGCCGGACGTATGGATGAATATTGTTTTTATTTTATTTCTATTGATGGAATTAAATAAAGGTAAATAACAAATAACCTTTAATTAATCATTATTATATCATATATATCATATATATTCATAAAATTCAACTTTATTATCATCCAAGTAAAAAAAATTAAAAACAAATCACATCACTTTGTGTAAGTGGTAGTCCACACGTATGCATGATCAACGTTATCATTTTCCAAAGGTTTTGAAGGTAAGAAGATAGGTATTATATTATAGATATTGAAGTATAATTATTTCATAAGAATAATAAATATAAACTAAATCCATCATAATAACAATCCATAAAACATGGTGATGAAAAATGAATCGTATCGCTACATGGATACGGTAAGTCAAACTTATGCACGAGCTATATTTTCACTTCCCATTTGATAGAAAGAGGGTTAGTAAAGGTGGTTTTATGATAATACTTAAATTTAATTATATTTATTATAAAGAATTTTTTATTTTATATAAAATATAATAGACTCATAGGGGGTAAAATAAAAATTAAAAAAATTGATCATTTAAAATTATTACCTCTTTGAAATAACTCCATTAGATTTCCTCTTAAGAGATGTAGGGTTGATCTTTTGGGAATAATATCACCTATAAAATGTGTATATGTTAGTATTGAAGGAAAATTGGTAGAGTTTGTTCTTTATAGAATTTTCAAAGTGGTGTGAATAAGATAATGGTTGTGTGCCCATTTATAATTGAGAGTAGGGGAACTCTTGGAATGTCTTAAAATATTAAATTAATACAACTAAATTTTAATGTAAAAAATGAATAAAAATTTATAATATTAAAATATAGTTTGATTATGATTAGAAATAATATCATACAATAAATATTTGGAAAGTGTGTATCCTATTTTCACCCTTATCATTTTGATTTAACCCTTCATTAACCCTGTTGAAAATTATCGTACTATTAATGTTTTATACACTTTAAGGGTAGAGACTATTATTATAAAATGGAAAAGACCCATAAATGGTCCATAAATTATTTTTATAACCATATCACATCCATTTGGCCAAATAAATTATTTTTATAAATTTTATATCACTTAAAAATATTATGTATTATAAAATATCAATAATGTCATCTTTAACACTATTTATTTAATTTGATTTAAATAAAATAAGACAAATGGGGGATTTGAATATAAATCGTTAAAAAATAATTTTATTCCATATGAATCTAAAATAATCATGCATTAACTTAATAAAATTATATTACTCGTAATATTTTTAATATCATTATATATATATATTTAATAATTAGTGAAATATTTCATCAGTGTTTTATAAGAATTTTAGGTCATTATATAATTTCTAAAAATTATAAATTAATTTATATCATTGAAACTAATTTCATTAATATATAAATAAGGATTTATTTTTTGTCATAAATTTCTTATGTACCTATGGGGATACATCATCGATATTTAAAAATAAGAGAGTAACATTTTGTAACTTTCTTTTATTTAAATATTATATTGGTAACTTTCATGAAAAATTAAATATTAAACAAATAAAATTAGATCATAATGTGATGATGGTATAATTAACTCAATCCAATAATAATTAGGATGAAATATTATGGCCTTATGATTTATTTTTAACCATGATTTACCTGATTTACCCTTCACTAAGGTGGTAATTTTACCCCAGTTACTATTCATATTGATAAAAAATAAAATAGAACTATTAACTAAATTTGATCCTCCTCTTTAGAAATACGGAAAATATTTTTATCAAATTTAATTCTATAAGTGGAAGAATTTTTTTTCATAAATATGAGTAAAACACATGAAAAAGGCCACCTTTTAGAAAAATAAAATTTTAAGCATAAAAATTAATGCCTATAAAAAAATATTAAATGAATGTTATAAGATTTTATTTAATAGTTAGTTTTTAAATTTTATTTAAATCATACACCAATATTGATTATATTAATTTTTTAAGATAAAAAATAAATTATACAATTAAAAATAGTTTTTCTTAGTATCTATTTTACTTTTAAATGGTTTTTATTTTTATTTATAATTAATCGATACCCAAAGAATAAATTTATACATATGTAACCATAATTTTTTTAATAATTTAGTTATTCATATTCATAACTACCAATATAGATGCTAGGATATAACTATAATTTAATAGTATATGACAGTTTGTTTAAACAATGTGTTTTTGTGTAATGCAGACTTTCAAAGAAATTAAATTTAATTGAAAAAAATATTTCATAAAATCTTGGGGTGTCACATTATACCCCCAAAAAATAAATATTTTACTTTAAATTAATCAATTAGATAAAAAAAAATTGAGAATATTTTTTTTTCATTACATCTTTGGGTTTCCTTATAGCTTCTTGAAATTTGTGATTTCTTTAAAGAACTTCCACCCGGTGAGTAGTCTTGTTCCATAGTACTTTATCTCAATGATCCAATATTTCTATTGGTTGTTAATCATAAGAAAAATCATGTTCCACTGGTATGAAATTTTATTTTAGTACATGTAATATATATTTTATGTACTTTCTCATGAAATATACATGGACCACATCATAAACTTGAGTGAGGTTTGGTGGATGCACCAAGCGATAAGCTACCATACCTTATTGATCAAGGATCTCAAAAGAGAAAATATACATACATATTGTGTTTCAATTATTTATAAATATAATAACCTTGTTCCATAGAAAGATTCATAGAAAAACATTCCTACCAACTTCAAATTCCAATTCACATTGGCAATTTTCATTATAACTTCTCTTTTGACTCTGAGCTTCCATGATGCACAACTTAATTGTCCTAACTTTTTATTCCATTTAGTCAAGTAGATTAGGTGAAAATATATTTACTTCTTTAACCTCATACTATCATATCGTATTTATACACTTCCTTCTATAGGGGGCTTCATAAGGATCCTTCTGAATACTTGAAAGGAATCTATTATTATAATAAAGATAGATTAGGGGAAGTTATTGATCCCAGCCACCATTGATATTCATTGAAAATGATCTCACCATATCTTCTAGGGTTTGAATTGTTATCTCATATTGACTATATATATATAAGGATGATATTATTTATTGAAGATAAACATTATATCCAGAGCTAACCGAAGACTTCTTGAAAACTTCGATGTAGACCTCAAATCCCAATCAGATAAAATAAAATGTGGTACTCTAGGAAACCTTACAACTTATTTAATATAAATTCTATAATACTGATATATAAAGAAATATTCTCTAATTTAAATTAAGTATGATGAATTTATAAGGATATCTACTATAACCTATATAGAATTATTCCCTTCTAATGTTTTGGGGAGTCCAAGTACAATATCCATGGTGATATTTTCCCATTTCCATTTTGGTAGGGGTAATAGTTGTAACATCTACTTTTAATTTTGGATCACATCATTACCTTTCTAACATACAAAGAATTGAGATACAAAATCAAATATACCTTTCATCATATTTTCCCACTATAAATACAATTTTAAATGTCTATACATATTTTTAACGCAATGAATAAGATATATTGGTGACATTTTATCTTTATCCAAAAGATCCTTCATAAAATATGGTTAGGACCTAAAACATACATGATTCGGAAACCTCATCATCCCATCACAATCAAGTTTAATATCAGGAACATTTGTCTCATTCTTTATCATTCCTTCTGTGCCTCTTTAATCTTCACTTGGATAAATGGTTGAACACTCATTTGAGAAAGATGTGATTTATCCCCTTACTTCAAGATTTAAAAATCCATAATATGAAAATCCATAAATATCGGATCTTTTGTGATCATTATCATAGATAATATAGCATGATTATTTCGAGTCAAAGAATCTTACACCTTATTTTCACTCACATGGTGGTAATGTATTGAGAATTTATTATATTTAATAAGATCTAGTCATATTATTTGGCACATATTCAACTCTTTATCTATGAAGATATGCTTTAATATTTTATGATCAGTATATATATCATAAATTTATCCATAATTATAATTCATATATATCTTTAATGTTAAAATTAACATAGCTAAATCTAAATCACAAGTTGATTAATTTTTTTATGAACCCTCAATTAGTGTGAGACATAATTTTTCACCATATCATTATTCATTAGAATGCATCCCAATCCTTTATTTGATGCATCACTATAAATTGAAAACCCTTCTCCATTGTAGGGTAAAGTAATCATAGGTGCACCAAATAACCTTTTATTTATTTCTGATGTGCCCAGTGGATTATACAGGTACACTGAGGGGGTGGGGGAATCAGTTTACATAAATTTTTACCATTTTATTATCTTTTCTATTACCCATTTTTAATTTGAACCTCTACACTAATTAGATTTAATGGATCTTCCATTTTTAGAGACACAATTGTACCATTTTCAAGACAAAAAGTAAATATAGACAAGCACACATTATTTTTATAAGGTTTACCCCTAATGTGGTTGACAACGTCCTTATTGTGTTTGAGATAATCCAATATATAAATTCTCTGTTAATAATGAATCAAAAATTACAAGTGGGTTGGTTGGGTATCACCCTTAAAACATTTTGGGTTGGTATGAACCTGTTCTCTAATTATATTGGCATCCTAACAGTGTTCTTTATACTAAAATCCCACCAATGTTTCCCAAATACAACAGATAACACAATGAGAAAGATCACATGATCATCAAGATACTTCTACAAAAAAAAGTGATTCTTTTCTTCAATACACTAAGAATAAATTTAATTTATACTTTCTCATTTCTATTGAAACTCTACGACTACCACTGAATATAATCAAAAAACATGTATGTAAGGTGGCTCAATATACTCTTCTGAATTAGTAGAAGATATCACTTTTACCTCAACTCCCTATAATATCATAATAAACAACTAAAAATTCCTCAATACTTTTCATGTTGACTTCTAATATATCGATCTGCATTAAAATTCAAAAACTTATTGCAGATTTATCATTCAATTTGTACTGCATTTGCCTTATTCATGAACAAAATTCAATGCATGGTATTCTTTATTTTTTAATTCATTATTTCTTGTGCATAAGAATACACATTGTGCATATACTAATATTAATTTTATTTTTTCTATTCACATGAAAAAACACTATTCTTTTACAAATTATAACACCTCATGAGTATTTCACTTTATATTAACACTATCTTTATACATGAATACATCATGCATATAATTCTCTATGAATTTCCTTCAATATTTTTCTACTATTTAATGTATCGTACAAATCCTACTCACTTCATATATGAGTATTATAAAATTACAATTTAAAAAAATATTCACACAAATATCCTCCAAAATACAATACACAATGTCTCTTTTCACTTCGAAAAATATAGTATGCGGTGTCTCTATATAATTCTAAAAAACTAAAGGAGTTGTGTACTGTGATATCCAATTTTCTATGTGAAATAGATCTTCATGAAGGAAATGCTTCGTGGAACCTCTCCTTCTCTCTTATGGTGCTTTTGTCTACTTCATGAAAAAAATTTGTGGGAGCTCAAATTTTCATCATTTCCATGAATATTATTAATATTTTCATAACCAGTATGCATAAATATTTCCTTTAACATTTCATATAAGTTATTATCTCACCATTTTAAATATGAATAAAATAACTCAAACCTCATGCTATCTCTAATGTGAATGAATGGAATAAATATATTAAACTTCATTCTAAAATTTTGAGCACAAGACCAACATTATTTATCTCTAAAAATTGTTCTTGGATCTCAATTGATAGATAAGCTACCGAATGAGAGATAATATTTCAAAAAGAAAATGAATCCAATTTGAGTATTTATTGGAAAATTTCAAGACTTAATGAGTGAGAACTTCCTTACTTCAAATGATAGGTCTTAGGTTCGATTTTCATGAAATCACCTTTATGAGTAATACTATATTTTGATAATTTATTTTTTTCAATGATTTGATCTTCATTTTATCATGATAACTAAATTTCATAAGATTTCAATCATGTTGGAGTCATCAGAATGAAGTATTGATGATCATAAGTCTTGAAAGGATCCTCAGACGACGTCACTACATAGAGATCCCGCTGAATAAGAAGTGCTCTTAGACAAATGTAGAAAATGATCTTGGATAAAAATGATAACATAGAATACTGATGGGATAGATCATAAAAAAATATCAAAAAGATCAAATGATCATAGTTATTTCCATAAAAATAGTAACCCGCTAAAAATGACCCCGCGTCAAAATAGATTCGAGTATTTCACTCCCTTATAATACAATCTACTTCTTAAGATGGATAAAAATGGTTACCATAGAAATATATATAGAGATATAACTTCCCCATTCCTACACCCCCATTCATTTTCCTTCCACCCCGTATAGAAACTTTCCACCTCTATGCACTTCATGAGTAGTTTCTCCAATAAAAATCCCCTTCGCTCTGCACTGCTGGCCAATAATAGGGTCTTTACCTTGGTTTCACAGATTTGTGCTTCTCCCCAAGTCTAGATGGTGTGGTGGTCCATATTTTTTGGGTATACTTACAAAATATATTTTCACTTAAGACATAACAATCAAATCCAAAATACGAAAACTTATCAAAATATTAATCATGTAAAATAAATATTTTTCATGAAAATAATATTTCTTCTTTATTTTAACTCCACAATTCATCAATCATTTGATAATCAAACATACAAGATCATCAAAAAATTATAAATATCCAATTTGTTCTATTACCTCAATATAGTTATTGATAATTAGTATCATCAGGTCTTTGTCAAATGTAAAAAAATATGAAAACTCCTAATACAATTTACACATGTTTTGAACATTAAGAACAACTCTACAATCATTAAAATTCATTTTTTATTTATTTGAAACAAGTTCTTCAATTAAAAGAAACCTTTATATAACATGATTCTCAATAATAATTCAATGTAAGAACCCTAACATCTAGTTAATTTAACATTTAATTTTTTATCAAACATCTGTATTGACAACAATTACAACACAAATATTACTTTTAATAAAATTGGGTTATTTAATCTCCCCCTTTGGATTTGTTGTCAATACCTTGTTTACTTTCAAAGTCAATGTTTTCTTCTCCCCCTTACATTATAATAAAACTAAAGATATATGTATGAGAAATAATTTAACTCATCTCATTCTACAACTACTAAGCTTTTCTTCTTCTCTCATTCAATATTCTTATTTAATAAGAGATTACACTTATCAGAAATTAAAATTGATCTTCTTGAAAGGAGTAATGCATCACCTTTCTTAAGGAATCGACTCATCAATTAATAATCTATAAGTATACGTGGGTTAAATTAGTGTATAAGACAATTATGATCAATTTAGACAACAAATCATATTAATAAAATTTTTAGAATATGATTTCAATACTAAAACCTTATTTATGGGGTTGTTCAAATTCTATTCAATTAATTTACTATATTAATCTTGGAAAAAAGATTAAAACTATTCAATTTTAAAAATTTACATCCCCTTTGTCAATGAATTTTAGTTTTTTCTATCAAATTATTAGTTTCTCCCCGTAAAATTCAGAATTTTCATTCATAAATAAACAGCAGAACATACCTTTTTAATGAAAAGCTTGAATCTTAAAAAATTTAAAATATTAGATAAATTCCTTACCAGAACATCAAATATTCAATGATACTAGTTGAGATATTCAACTCAGGTAGTTGTTCTACTTTTCTCTCCCTAGAGAGATGAGCTTCATTCATCTTATCCATCATGATTAGGTTTATTCAATAATTAATTCCAAGATTTTTTTTAATAATAATTGAAATAAATAACTCCGTGGTAGATATCCTTTCAGATACTGTATAAAATTTTCACATCACTCATATCTTTAAGACTCACACAGAATATAGGAATCACCTTAAATTCCCTACATAAAAGAGACAAACATAATATATATATATATGGAAAAAGGAGTTTATTAAAGGATTTTTAGTTAGAGAAATAAGGATGATATTTAATTCTCAACCCAGAAAACCCTTTCAATTCAACTCAAAATTTATGAAAACTCATCACGCTCAATCGTTTTTTTGAATTTATAAATTTTATCATTTAAGGATAACAAGGAATTATAGATTTATTCAACTTTAAACTTAGATGGAATAGACTTATTTATATTAACAAGTTGTTCACTTTCATTCTTTTATTCCTGCTATAACTTTTTTATCCAATTCAAACTGTTTCGAAAAAATGATTAAGAATTATTTTGGTATATTATCATACTTATTCTTGTGTGTATACTTATTCTTTAAATTGGTATTTTTATAACAGTAATATACTATTGATTTTCCTTTGTTCTTCATTAGTTTTATTTTTTTAGGAAACCATGCCATTAATTTTTTAACAATATGCCCTGATATTTTCACCTTCTACACAAATATATAGAAATCCTAGGATTATCCATTTTATACAACCTCTCATGAAATTCATGTTTTTCATTTTTATTTTCATCACCTAATCATCTATTTTATTTGATTCTAAAATTAATTTCCTTTTCAACTTCAAATTTCTTCCACTAGCATTGGTTTTTATTACATATTATCAAAGGTCCATGATATGACCTTTTTCTTCTAAAATAGAAACATCATTTTAGTGGTGTGACATTCATATCATCATTATTATTGAGTGTATATTGCTTTATAATTATCTTAACTTCCTTATCCTTGTAACACCATACAGAATACTTTTCTACTTAAGTTATTTTCCTCTACATTTGTTGTGGTTTGGTCTTGATATTATCATTTTCATACTGTATATTTGGTACATACCAACACACATTATAATTGTAACCACTAATATTTCAATAATAAAATAAGTCTTTTAGGCAGCCAAATCTATTCTTGATAGATATATTCTTCTTAATCTATAAATTATGATTCAATTATGTAGAATTTATTTTCAAATCTAATCTACTACCCCTTAATAATGACTTTCTATAATTATCATGTATTAAAAAATTATACCAACTGTCAATAGCCCGATGCCCAAATTTCCAATAAAACCAAAAATAGCAAATAAATATTTATTTCTTAATCTATTATACCACATGGATAGATTTAAATCTTATTGTTTTTAGATAATATGATTCTTTATCTGATATTTCTATATGGAACAAGAGTTCACACATTTCATAATATCCACCCTTGATGATATGGTAGGTTTATTATCAATCGTCTTCACCCATGTTTGACCACAACTCATTTTGGAACCTATAATTGTAGAAGAAAAGTGTTAGTATAAATAGAATCATATGGATTTTGAGTTACCTGACTCAGTGAGCTTGAAACATATTTTTATTTAGATAATCTCAAACTATTCTTAACACTTGAATGAGTATTTTCAAAAGTAATAATCTTTTTATAATTACTTTTGATAACTTTTATAATATTAGTAATTTGTGAAGATTAATATTGAATGTTCTCAATATTTATGAACTTACATATGAATCAAGATATTTAAGATCTATAGATTTCTTCTAGTATAAATTTTTTTCACCAAATCATCACATTATTTTTTAGAAGTATTTAATTTCGTTTCTTTCCAATTTTTAAAATTGTCATTCATTTGAAGACACTTCATGTTGAGGAAACATTTCTGATCCTAATTTTTTTAATATTGTCTTCCCATTGACTCTTCATTGTCTAAACATGATCATCATGTATTTGATTTGACTCAAGTATATATTTTTTCTACTCTTTAAAAGTCTTTTTCTTAACATATAATCAAGATTATTTAACATTAATAGAGGTCCATTTTTTTTTCTCCAATTCATAGATCACTTCTATATGAACTATATTAGTCACATCCTTCACAAAAAAATTCCTTTATAATTTATCTTTAATTAAAGTGAATATTTCAATTCAATAAAATACTAATTGTTCATTTTATTCATCAGATGGGATGAATGTCTCATACTTGTATTTGATTTTAATCAGATTTTCCAAGATCTTCATGATAAAATTATGAGATTCTTTATGGTTTTGAATCATCTTAGTAAGGACCTCCTTAGTTACTTATTTCTCATACACATTTCATTACAATTATTCTTTAACATAGGATAAATTTTCATTGTAAAGTGACACAATTTCTTATTTGGCATCAATAATTTGTTAGAGAACTCTACATCTTTAAAACATATTTACCAATGCTTTCTTCATAGAATTTTCATCCTTTTAAAGCTGTGAGTTTTCATCATATAGTCCCTTGATAGGATAAAATATCTAAGTGAAAACTTTTGTAAGAACATTCTTTATATATTCATTTATTTATCAATAAAATTCACTGAGTGATTAAAAAATTTTTCCTTTATCACTGCTTGAATAATATTCATAAAAAGGATCACTATCAACTGATTTAATAGATATTGTTGATAAAATATCATTCTAACTACATATATATTATTTTGTATCATCTTTCATCTTCAAATTAAATCTCATATTTCTCACCACTTTCATATTTATTTTCTTAAAGGTTTATTAAAAGCCTTCTTGTTGACATTTATTGAGATAAGAACAATACTTTCAATCTCAAACAACTCTATTACTTATTCAAATTCAAATATTCACTTCATATAAGTTAGATAAAAATAACTAGGATAATAAGATAGATCTAGTAAGAGGTGTAACCAACCCTATGATACCAATTGTAGTCCTCGATGGATCATGAAAGTTCATTGAGAGGGGGAGTGAATTAGCACACATAGGTTTTTACAAATTTTATTTTATTTTCTATGACCCTTTTTAATTAGATCCTCTTCACTTGTTATAGTGAATGGATCTTACCTATTTACAAACACAATTGTACAATTTGAAAAAGATAAAGTAAATGAAGCACAACACATAGAGTTTTTACATGGTTCACCCTTGATGTGGGTGACTATGTCCTTACTGTGTTCATGATGATCCAAGCCCCCGATTCTCTAATAAAAATGAATCACCAATTATAAGTGGGTTGGTCATGTATCACCCTTAAACCATTATAGGTAGGTATGAAAGTTTTCTCAAACTATAATAGCTTCCCACCAGTGTAATTTATACTAGAATCCCACAATTTTTTCACAAATAAAACACTTAACACAATGAAAGATTACAAGAACATCACTATGCCACTGCAACAAAAAACTACTCATTCTTTTCAATACATTGAGAATAAAAAAATTCTTCACTTTATCACTTAAAAAAAATTCTATGAATAACATTAAATATAATTAACAACACTGTATGAAAGTCTACTCAGTATACTCTTCTGAATTAGTAGAAGTTATCACTTCTTCTTTAACTCACTACAAAATAAAAATGAACAAAACAAGATTCCTTAATACTATTTAAGTTGACTTATATTATATTTCCCCATCTTAAAACTTTAAAACTCTTAGAAAACATATCATGCAACATATAATTCTTGTTACTTATGCATGTAAAAAATAAATTAATGATCTTATTTATTTTGGAATGCATTATTTCATGTGCATGAGAATACACACAACACATAAAATACTCTTTATTATATTGTCTCTATTCACATATAAAAACACTATTATTTTACAAATTAGAACACCTCATGAGTGTTTCAATTTATATGCACATCATCTTTATGCATGCATAAATCATGCATATCATTCTATGTGTACCGCCTTCAACATTTTACTACTAGTTAAGGTATCATGAAAATCCTAAAAACTTCAAACATGAGTATTATGTAATTCCACTTTCAAAAACATTTCTCACAAGTATCCTTTAAACACACTACCTTATATACCCACACGGAATATTTGCATAAACTTTTTGAAAATCACATGCTTTTGGAGCATGCAAAAAACTTATGTCATCACGTAATATAAATGACCTTCTCACATAGATTGCACAAACAATATATCAGTCCAATATATGGTTTTTATCTCTTCTTCATACATGTGAATACAACCACTATCAATGCCTTCATGTGATTATATTAATGCAAAGGTTCTCTTTTTCCTCCACATAACATCATATTCAAGAATCGTCTTCTGAAATTATTCTTCTCATAACAGTATGTGATGTATCCTTTCAATAAGAAAAACATAGTACATGGTGTCTCATTATAATTATCAGATGCTGAAGGAGACCCATACTTCACTATCTAGTTTTCATTACAGAAGAGATATCTGTGAAGGAAATGATTCGTGGAAACTCTCCTTCTCTCTTGCGGTGCTTCTATCTACCTCATGACACAAATTCTTAGGAGCTCAATTTCTCAAAATCATAATGAATATTTGTATTCTTTGCATAACCAATATGCATAAGTCATGCCTTCAACTTCACATATGAGTTACTAAATCACATTCAAAAATAGGAATATGAAAACTCAAACATCATTCTATCTAAAATGTGAATGAACATTAAAAATTCATGGAACCTCCATTATAAATATTGATTGTAGGATTGTCTCTATTTCTCACAGAAAATTGATCTCAACTCTTGAATAAGACATAATCTACCATATGAGAGATAAGATACTAGATGAAAGATAACCTACTAGATGAAAATGAGTCAAATTCAAGTATTTATAGGCAAATTTCACAAATCAATGTGTGCACACTTCCTTACTTCAAATACATAGTCTCTAGTTCTATTCGAATGATGTCACTAGCATGGGTAAAACACTTTTTTTTCTCATTTCTATTTTCCAGGGGTTTGATCTTCATTTTTTCTTGAATAAATAATTTCATAATATTTTTATCATGTTGGACTCATTCAAATGAATTAATGATTATCACAAGTCTTGAAACGATCCTTGGATGACGTTTCTACATTGAGATCCTGGTGAACATGAGGAGCACTCAATTAATGGTAAAAGATGAGATCAAATGAATATGATAAAAAAAAATGTAGATCAGATGTCTTATAAAAAATAGATCAATCATATTAGATGGTCATTGTTATTTATAGAGCAGTAGTAACCCACTAAAACTGATCCCACATAAAAATGTCATCGATTGTTTCACTCCCTTATAATATTGGACACTTCCCAACACCAGCAGAAATGGTTAATAGATAAAAAATATAGCATTAGAACCTCCCCATGTTGGTACCTGATTCGCTGTCATGCCTCTCCTCATGAAGTCATTCCACATCTATGTGCGTCATGAATAGACACTCTAATGTAATGCCCCTTCACTCAGCACTGCTGGCCTAACAAAGGGTCTTGATCTTTTTGACCATGGTGGTGCTGCTCCCCTAGTCAGCAAGCGTGTTGAACATTATTTTTTGGGTATACTTACAAATATATTCTCATATAAGACATAAGAATCAAGGACAAAATCGTTGAAATTTTCAAAATATTCATCAGGAAAAATAAATATTTTTCATGATCATAATCTTTACTATTTATTTTAACTCCTCAATTCATCATTCATTTGATAATTAAACATCCCTGATCATCAAAACATTATACATATCAACATTTCTACATTAACTCAATAAAATGACTAATAATCAGTATCACAAGGTATTTTTATGATGTAGTAAAAAATGTTTAAACTCCTAATACAATTTACATATGTTTTAGACACTAAGATCAACTCTAGAATTTTGATAATTAAATATTTATTTATTTATTTAAAGAGACTTATTCCAATAAAAACATAATTTCCAAAACATGATTCTCAACATTAATTCAAAGGAATAAAATCAATCTCCAATTAATTTCACATTTACGTTTTATCAAAGAACTATATTGACAAAAATTACAATGCAAATATTACTTTCAATAAACTTATGTTATTTACGTTCCTTGAAATTTTCTTCCCATTCTTCTTTACAAAGTAACATTGTTCCCTTCCAAGTTATCTTGGTGAGAGGATTAAACAATTGTTAGAAATTCTCCATAATTTAATAATAATATACATCAATACTAAGAGAACTACAGATCTTGGTTATAATGGTTAGTCTAGGCCAATGTTTAATAACTTTTATCTTTGAAGGATCTATTGATATACCCTAACTTGAGATTATATAACCCAAGAATGAAACTTTATAGATTCAAAATTCCTAGTTGGTAAAATTTGAATAAAAAATATCCTTCCCCATGGTCTTTAGTATAAGTATCAAGTGATCTTCATGATCTTTATTACTCTTTGAATATATAAGAATATCATCTATAAAGACTACCCCAAACTGATCAAGGTAATCTATAAATACTATATTCATTAAATCCATGAAGATAATATGGGAATTAGTAATACCAATGACATCACTATAAATTCATATCATTCAAACATTGTACATAATGTTGTATTGTGTATATCCTCTTTCTTTACCCTCAATTGATGAGATCTATAATTAACATCAATATTTGAAATGTATTGATCTCCAAAAATTTGATCAATGAAGTCATTAATACAGGATAGAGGATAATTTTTAAAGATAGTGATTTTTTATGTGCTTGATAATCAATGAGTAGTAAAATGGATCAATATGTCTTCTTAAAAAAAGAACTAGTATTGCTCATGATGATGCACTTGGTGAATGAATACCTTGTTAATATTTTATTGGATTTTATTCTTTAGTTCTGGTAATTCAATCGAAGCCATTATATATGGATACTTTAAAATTAGTGTAGAACTAGGTATGAGTTTTATCATGAACTCAACTTCACAGCTCAGGGGATGACCAAAAAATTCATTCATAATGACATCAATAAGCTCCTGCATAATAAGAATTTATTTGATGTTGAAATTCTCCACAACCATATGAGATAAACACCCATTTTGAATATGAATAATGACCTATACAATGGATGTTACTTCTAATGGATGTTTATATTTATCATCACACTAATAGACGATCATAGGTTGGTTCAGAATATTAAATGTGACTTCCCTCCCACAAAAATTGATGTGGTATTTAGGTAAAGAAATACAATCAATGCCTAAGATAACATAAAACATAACCAAATAGAGAATAAAAACATTTTTAGGAACCATAATCTCATAAATATCAACCAAATAAGAATCAATGACCTGATATGTGATCATCATACCATTAGAGGGTTTTACTGAAAACTCCTCATCTAATCATTGTGGTGATACAATGATACTCTTATAAGACTATTTGGATATAAAAGAGTGGGTAGATCTATAATCAAATAAGACAATAGTATCTCTAAAGTGGAAGGTAAGTGTACCTATCACCATGTCGTTATCATACCCCTCATCAGAAATAAATATCACATGATATTTTCCTTCATCTCTAGGATTAAGAGGCTATTAACATTGATAATCATCATTATACGTTATATTTGGGAATTGGTGGGCATAATTTTCATAATCATTTCATTCAAAACACTTAAGTGAGGGTGCTTCATGCTACGGTTTTTATCTATTCATTTTATTAGATAACTTCTTTCCATTACTTAAACATTATATTTATTGATGACATTCATTTATATACATGAAACAATTATAATTTCCCTTATGATAATTTCTTCCATGTTTCCTTCCACACATTGAACATAAAGGAAATTTAATCTTGTACTATCCATGGATTTTATAATTTCCATTGAAGTACCAATTTCTTTTCTTATCAAAACCATGAGACTTATTAGTAATTACAATCTTCATATCTAATTTTATGGCACATTGAAAGATTTATTCATAGATACTCAAGTAACTTATGGTTAATTACCTTCACAAACTTGGTTTTAAGATACTAAAGAACTAGTCAACCATAAATCCATGTTGGATGGGAATTCTAGAATCATACCTCACATGTCTTGTAAAAGTTTCCTCATATGTAACAATAAATTCATCATCCTTTTGTTTAAGATCAATGAAATCCTTAAATTATTTTCAAAGAATAGTGGGAAAGTACTTATTGGAAAAAAATTCTTAAATTTATCCTAATACATGTAGTTATGTTCTTCATAATTCCTCATGTTCTTAATAATAGTCCAACATTGATATGATTTTTCTTCTGAATGATAAATTGTCAGAATAAAATTTTCATGATCAAGACACTATAGAATGGTAAATATCTATTTAATTGTACCGATCCATTTCTCAATAACTTGTGGATCAGAAGACAAAGGTAAATAAGGTGGATGTTACATCATGAAGGTCCCAATAAAATGTTTTCCCTCCTTTTCTCATTTGGAAGCTCGGTTTGATTCCTAGATTGAGAAGGTTTTGTGAGCATAGAAATAGGATTTTTATGTCCATCTCATATAATATTTGGTTGATTGAGATGAAAATAATTTCATTATCTATCGCATTCAGCGTTAACATGATTTCTTCAGGTTCTAGACATTGACTAAAACCAAAAGCATAGTGTAAACAATAATAATCACTATAGAAACCCACATAATCATAAAAAACATTAATAGAATGTCTATTCAATGAAACCCTATTATATGGAACCTTAGGTTTATCCTAGGTCATTTATATTCATTAACAAAAAATTTTGATTTTATCTCATACTTAAACTGATACCCAAGGTTCTCACTCAAGTTATATCATCCTATTTTCAAAATGATAACTAAACCTTTCTCTGATAATAACTATAGTGACCTATACTTTTCATATATATATATATATATATATATGTATATCAAATCTTAATAAATTAATATTCATTACGTAATGTAATTATATTTTCCATCATCATATTGTTCTAGTTCCTTTGGAAACATGGACATATAATAAAATTTTTCAAAAAATATCTACATAATATTCCACTAAATTCTTTATAACTAGAATTATTCTTAGACATATCATATTTAGTACATTTATTCATAACATGGGGAAAGTAAACATAATAAATGGAGAGCTAAAATTCATAGTATGGTAAAAAAAGGGAGATATTAATGATCACTAGAACATAACATGAACATAAGGGTATGAAAACATGAGAATAAAATTTTAAAATCATACCCTGTATATCATAAATCATAAACATGATTCATGGAAAAAATCTTGGTTGTTTATAAGACATGAATCATAAATTAAATGAAGAACATAAGTCATGGAAGCATAAAATTGGCACAAGACATGGAATTATTGCACACACATAAGTATAAAAAATAATTCCATTAGTAGTGAAGTCACATTTCCAGGTCTATCATAGTGAATTGGTTTCACTCCCTAAACAATCCTAGTGATCAAATTTCACTCCCAAGACTGTCATAGTGGATTGGTTTCACTCCCAAAAACATCTTAGTATTCAGGGTTCACTCCCAAAACTATCATTGTGGAAAAATTCCCTTACTAAACTAGGTTCACTGCCCATTCTAGTATGGTTTATCTCATGAGATATTAATCTCTACCTAATACATTGGAGGAAAATATAGGTCCTACCCATCCATGGTTATAACATGACAGTCATCCTTGGTTATAATGTAACCACTTTCCTTAGTTATAACAAGACCATGCTACTTGGTTATAATGTAACCACTATCATATAATTAAAACAATGCATATATGTTCCACAAGAGCATAAAACATCCATCACATAAACACCCATGAAATGAAATGAGTTTCATAAACATTTCATCCTAGCATAACCCATGAAAAATAAATGGGTTTATAAACATTCCATTATTTAATTATATTATAAAATATAGAAAATGAATGGGTTTCATAAAAATATTATCATTATAAACATAAACAATAACACCCCAAGATTTCATAGTACATTATCTCTTCAAAGAAATTCAATAACTTGGGTTACACGCAACATTGAGTTCGAGTGCACTACAACTTACCAAACTAGTTGTTCAAAAAGATGTTATGAAAAGTATTGAATAAATTTTAAATTTTATATACTCCATATAATTTTAAAATCCATATTATGTGTTTATTAGACATAATATAAGAACAAATTAATTTTTATCAGATAAAAGAAGTATTTTTCAAAAAATGAAATTTTACCGCCTTTTAATGGGGAAACTTTTTTTAAACCAATATTTGAAACTTTTATAAATTCAATTTAATGAAATTATTTTTTTTTAGAATCAGGAAATAAAAATTTTGTTTGGATAAATTTTTGGTACTTTTCTGATAACTTTCATATTTTGATGAATAGTGAAAATACTAAATTTTAATTAAAAACAACATTTTAATCGAAATAATTTATAGTGTTAAGTTATAAATTTGAGTAATTATAAAGTATAATTAGATTATATTTTTATCATTTATATAATTTAGGTCATTTTATGTAATTTGACATTTAAACTGAACATAAACAAGTGTTAATCTTTTGGTAGTTATTATTTCTTAAAAACACTCGTTTTGTTTTGACAACAAGAATTAATTTTAAATTAATTTCTTCCACTTATGTGTTTTGAATTTTTAAAAATAGATTCTATATTTTGAATTAGGAGGTCTAAATTGTGTAAATAGTTAACTTTTATTTTTATACATTATGAATATTTACTTCAGTAGATATTTTATTTATCATGGTTAAAGGGCAAATCTGGTAAATAAGGCTAAAAAAATATTATTATAATAACATTAAATTACAGTAACTTGTGTCCTATTACTATTTTTCGATACCTGTCTAAACATGGGCATCCTTGGTTTGATTTTGGGACAACTTAGAGCCACTTGAGAGTGATAATGACACTTTATATTAATTAAATTTAAAGTAAAGACAAAAATGTCAAAAATATATATCATTTAGTAATACAATTTTTACAAGGTGTTATATAAGTTATAATTTAAAATATAAATATTAATTAGAAATATAAAAATGCTTCCTACATAATTTTTTTTAATTTATAATTTTTATACATTATATAATTAAATTTATTTATGACACAATGATGATGCAGTAATTACCTTATTAATGAAAGAATCAAATAAATGGTATTATAAATATGAAAATAAATATAATTTCAATGTTTTTATGACATATACTATTTTTTAGGTGAATATGACATGTTAGGATTGATTCAATATATTTTTCTCTATGTAATCAATTTGTGATGATTTTCCCAAAAACCAAATACTAAATAGTGTCAAAATTGAAATAATGAGTTTTTAAAACAAGTATTATATTATTAAATTATATAATAGTCCTAAAAATATAAGGTTCTGAAAAAGAACATATATAATGATAGGTATATCATTAATGAACCACTTGAGTTTTTATTGGCATTTTATATTAAGTTTATTAACCAATTATTATAATAATACAAGAATACATGGTAAAAGTTAAACTATATAACTAAGCGTTAAATCTAAATGACAAGGTTAATATGGTGACTCAAACCTTTCAAAACATATTGGCTGAGAGGTTTTAGATCCATCCACACCTTATAATATAAATAAATCATTTTTGAGCCATTATAAACCGAAAATTATTTTATTATAAAATAATATTTTAATCTTTTCCTAAGGTGACCCTCACCTCTCTTATAAAAGGGCACTTTTCCTTCTATTAGACTCACACCTCCAAAGCCATTTGGATTGGAAAAAACCTATGAAAATATCTTACCAAATTCCCTCAGATCTACCTAGAGTTGTTACTTTGAACAAAAAGCCATCCTAAGAACCCCTTTTGATCAACTCAAAAAGAAACACTAGAAGAAGAGGTAATAATTTCACCACTCTCTTTCAAGTTCTTTTCTTCTCCCAATTCCACTTTCTTCGTTGTTTCCATACATAAATAATAAATAAAATACCTCCTACATATTGTGATGTTACTATAAATATGGTACAACCATATTCGTTATTATATCCGTCCTATAAATGAAAAAGTCACCATACGTGCGTATGCACGGCTTACCATCTCCACGTCGTGGTGTAGTTTGTTATTCAAACACTTCATTATTTTCATGGGTATAATAATGATTATAACTAATGTAAATAATAAATATAACATACTAATGATTCTATATATATAATATACCATCCAATTACATACTATTTCACTATCAATATAATGATATTGTCGCTCGTGCGTACGTATGATTACCGTCTCCACGACGCGATGAGATTCATTCCCACATTCACCATTCAATGATGATTATAAAAATATATATTATTAATAAGTATGTAATATATGACATAATGGTGAAATTGGATATATATATATATATATGTTTGTATGTATGTATGTATGTATTTACATATATCTTATTCACTTACTTCCATTCAATACGATATCGAAATGGAAACAACGTTTATGCGTACGTACGACCAACTGTCTCCAAAAATTCCGCCTTCCATTTCAATATCCATATATGATAAATATTTAAAATTTAAATATATATGATATATAAATCAATTTTTATATTCTGGAAGTATTTAAATCATGATCTAAATGATATGATCAAGAATAAAAAGTTAAAACATGTACGATAAAGAAAGTGATTATCACCCAAAATGTTAATTTAACAAGGAAATAATTATTAAATGGGTAGCATAATGTCATAAATTAATCATGTATGGTATAATAAATATGAATATGGTTCCATTATAATTTAATAACATACTATGGTATTTATACATATGGCTAAACGTACCCTCAACCAGAGGAAAGTGCAAGGTAAGGGTTATTTCCTCAATCTCATTATTATCCGAGATTTTTTATGTGTAAGTATTTACTGGGACATATATATCATTGATACCCATATTTCATATAAATGTTTTCAAAATGAAATATTTTAATGTTTTATGGGAGGGTCTATTTAACTATATCATCATTTTAAATGTTTTAAAGATTTATCTTTCTAAATCCTTTTAATTAATGCCCATGTTTTCAAAATTATTTTAAGGATTTATTTATATAGACTTGAATGTTTTGAAATGATAATTATTTTCAAAATTTTCATAGTGGTATGGAACAATTTGATTCAAAAATCATTTTTGAATTAATTCCTTTAAAAATTTGTGACTTTTAAATGATTTCACAAAAAGGGATATTTATCTCAAAAAGTTTTACTGATCATTTTCAACTATATAATCATCCTTTACTGGATATTATTCATGATTGAGGTAGATTTATTATAATATAATATTCCATATTGTATTGAATGAGTTATGATATGTGTTACTATGAATGTTTTATTTTTATACCATTCGTGTTTTTTGGTAAATGTATTGATATTTCATATGCTAGTTTTAATACGAATGTTTATGTTATATTTCATCTTTTTCATATGAGAAATGCAAGGGACATAATAAGTGATGAATGGAGCCTTCTATAGCTCCTCGATGCATTAGTAGCTATCATGAGACAAACTAGTGTCTTAGAATAAGGCCTTGAAAAAATTTTTATTTTTAGTCTTGGCACAAGGCCTTGACTATGTGGTAATGATGTATGACATTAGGCATTCCATCATTATGAAATTAGTTATTACCTATGATTATTTTACAAGTAGAATATCCATGTTCATGTTTATATGGTGATGTTTGATTTAATTTTTCTATATTATGTTCAATATTATGTTTAAAAGGGATGTTATTCTTATTACACATATTACCTTAAAAGTTTATAGCTTCTGCTAAATTATTTACCCTTACTGAGCATCTGAGCTCACCCATTTCTTATGTTTTATTTTCACAGGATTACAAGATGTGTATTATGATTTATATGTAGGGTTAATATAGACGGAATAATTTCATTATAAAAGAACTATATATGATGTGTTTTATGTTTGAAATTAAAATGTAACTTTCATGTATGTAATCTATTTTCTAAGACTTATAAACTGATCAGTCCTTCAGGACATGATTCCTTGTAATCATGCCAATGTATTAAAATAATGCGCCAAATCAGGGATTTTGGGGTTGGGGAGTTACATAATACTTCAACAAAAATAATACATAAGACACAATTAGATCATATAACTAGTAAATAATAATTTAAATCACTGGTTTTTGTCTTTGATGAATAAAAATACCATTAAAACACCATTAAAACATTATTAAGGAAGATAAGATTTCCATTTTAAAATCACTTCATTAAAATATAAAAATTTCTAATAAAATAGAAAAAAAATTATAGTAAAATAACCATGTAATGACGTAATTAAATATTCAAATCATTTAGTGTTCAAGACACCTGTAAATTTTGTTCATGTCATAAATATAGGTTTTGGGCGCAACAGAAGCATGTGATTGGTGGTGTCCAACATTTAATTTTTCATGATTGATGATCAATAAAAGATCTAAAAAATAATAAACATTGAGATCTATATAATTGAATCAAAGAAAATAGAAAATAGAAATCACATCAGAACTAGAGGGAGGATCATCACATATTATTCAAAATTAATTTAATTAAATAAAGAATTTCCTTTTAGGAATTCACCATTAATTGATGAATATAGTGACAGATATGTAGTCCATCCATGTTTCATTATAGAAACCAATTGTATATTTACTATATCGGTGATCCACATGTGTTCCATGAATTTATAGATATCACTGAATGAATCTTCAGGTGTGAGCATGGTAGATCCTTTCACTTGCATCAACCGTATTTGATCACTTTGAGAACCACTTCCAAAGAGTTCTCTTTGATCAAGTGGAGGAGGATTTCTCTCTATTCATTGGAGTGTTCATGCAGAAGGGAGATCTCTTGAAATGAGAGGTTTCTCCAAATCTATTCTATGCACCCAATAACAATGAATTTGCTTAATGATAAAATAACATAACTGGGTTTATATATTTCTAGGGTTAAAATAAAATAATTTCATAAGTTCCATTAATTATTTATTTCATCCTAATGAAACCCCATGTCAAATAGAAATAATATCATTATTTATCAATATACACTTAATTTTCAAATTATAATTAAATATTATTTAATCAAATAATATTCAATATTTTTTATTTCTCACCGGACATAAAAACTTAGTTTTCCATTCCTCTAAAATATTTATCCAACATTAAATAATGATTATTTATTTAATAAATACATATCACTACATTATTCTCCAATAAATAAATAAATATTATATTTACTAAATAGAAAATTTATATTTATATACGATCAAGAATACATGAATAATTATGAAACCACATATGAGAATAATATTTATTCAAATAGTTAAATAATAATTAATAATATATTTTATTTAACAAAGATTTTGAATACACTTAGTGTGTTCCCCTCCAAACCTCTTTCTCAGTGGCGTTTGGTGAAGTAGCTAAATTCCAAGGTTAGTTCCTAGCAACATACCAAGGTACCCATAGATAAAGAATTTAATTCCACTACGACATGGCAACTCCTACAGATTCTTATTGTGAAATATAATCCATTTATCTCGATATATCTAATCAAGCAGGTTGCATGCTTGTGCTATAAACCTATGTTCTCGATACCTCTTTCATTGACTTCCTATAAAATGACCTTTCTTTTACAACACTATGGCCATGGATTTATTTAAGATATATCATTTCCATCAGAGGGACGGAGATATAAACTTCTGTTAACAAACATAAGGGAAAATTATTTCTATCATTATTCATTAATGCAATATTACTTATGATGCACCCAACATATTCTACTTCACAGAGAACAGCTATCATCATAGTTTCTGTCAATAAATTTAAGTGAATGACTAATAATACTCATTAATAAAAATTATAATGTCTAAGGACCAAAAAACACATCCATTGATAGGAACATCCAATGACACATCTAAATGTGGATTTCCTACTGGCGGGTCTCATTATCATAATAACCTATTTGATATTACCAAGAGTGTACACCATGCTAAGGTACTTAAAAGTAAAATGAGTCTACACCCCTTATAGCTAGTATCATTTTTGTCGCTCAGGTTATATCATTCGGATATATTAAATTTATTCAATAATAGTGTCGTATCACTTCTGAGTTCTCATCATAGCAGGGAACTACTATGACATTTTAGTACGAAATCTAATCCTAGGCCATTATCACATACCATGTCACGTAAAATAATAATCATGATGTGATAATAATTTTATTAATATTAAAAAAAATGAATACATATTTATCCAAATGTACACAGAAGTTAGTTTTAGGGAGCCAAATCCAAAAGTCTTCCACTTACTCTAGAGCCAACTGCTAACAACCTTTAGTCTGCTAGATCTCACATGATACTCATTATTATTTTGAGATAGGCCTTTAGTCATGGGTTCCTCTATATTCTCTTCCTTGGGAAATCATCTTTCAAAA
This sequence comes from Viscum album, assembly GCA_963277665.1. NCBI lineage: Eukaryota > Viridiplantae > Streptophyta > Magnoliopsida > Santalales > Viscaceae > Viscum > Viscum album. The sequence goes on from OY728119.1 coordinate 1,406,844,318, forward strand.
ACTTCACTGCTCTGATAGAAATCCCTCATGGGGTGATACTTCCAGAGTAAGTGCTTTGTCCATTGGTAGGACCTTGACTCTTTTAATATCAACCACTGAAGTATTATCATAATAAAATGTGATAGGGTATTTACTAATAGGTACCACATCATGTTCTTGGAAAAATTTCTAAATCCAAACGGCTTCCTTTGATGCATAAAAAGCCACTATATACTCAAACTCCTCTATAGAATCAGAAAAAACTGGATTCATTGAACTCTTCCATCTCATAGCTCCTCCGTTTAGACAGAAAAAATATCTTGATTGTGACATCAATTCAATCATATTTTCTTTTGAAAAATAGCATTAGTATAACCCCTACTAACCAACTCCTCATCTACACCACACATCAGGAACATATCATTAGTTCTTCTCAAATAATTTATGGAATCCTTAACAGGAGTCCAATGATATTATCCTAGATATGCTTGTTATATTCCTACCATGATCAATATATAGGAAACACTAAGTTTAGTACATAACATGACATACATTATTGGTCCTATCACTGAATCATATATGATCTCACTCATTATCTCTTTCTGTTATGGTGTATGAGAAAAAATTTTCTTATAAATATATAAATCATGGGATACTAGAACCAATCCCCTCTAGAATTATTCCATACTAAACCTCTTTAGTATCTGGTCAATATATGTACTTTTACTTATTCCAATAAACCTCTTCGATCTATCATAAATGATTTTGATCCCTAGAATGTATGATGCTTCACCTAAGTCTTTCATAGAGAAAAAACTTGTTTAACAAGTCCTTAACTGGGTAATGAGTAGTATTCCACTTCTAATAAGTAATATGTAGTCAACATATACTATAAGGATAATGACCACCTTTCCACTAAACCTCTTTTAAACACATGTATAATATTCATTCTTATTGAAACCAAATTATTTTACAGCTTCATCAAATTTAATGTTACATTACCTAGATTATTTATTCAATCCATAAATGGATTTCTTCTACTTGAAAATATTTTTGGAATCACCTAGAGTACCAAACCCTTCTGGTTGTGTCATATAAATATATTACTAAAGGTTCCAATTAAGGAATGATGTTCTGACATCCATATTTCAAACAACATAGTCATGGTAATATATTATAACAAGTATAATTCTAATGGATTTAAACATGTAAATTGGAGAAAATGTTTAATCATAGTAAATCCTTGATGTTATTTAAAACCTTTATCCACTATAATTTCATTATAGGTATTTACTTTACCTTCCATTTCCAGTTTCCTCTTGAATTCCTTTTTGCATCTAACAAGATTTACATCAACTCATAGATCGACCAGAACATAAAATTGGTTCTGATACATGGAATCCATTTCAGAATTCATGGTTTATTTCCATCATTTAGATTTTGATTTTTCAACTACCTCCTTGTAGGATAGAGTTTCATAATTTTCAACCAATAATGTGTCACCATCATTTATTACTAGAAAATAATATATTTTAAGTTCTATTACCTCTATCATACTCATACGTAGTACTTGTGTTACAGAAAATACTTTTTTCCACGGGGACATGTGGAATCAGTTCCTATTCCAAATTTTGTGTATCTTATGCATTAATTTCATCGATGTCAATCTTGATCCCACTATCCTTTTTTAGGATTTTCACTCTCTCAATAATGATGACTTGTATGGTGACATTCACTTTGTTGTATGAAGGTTTGTACAGGTATTATCCCCCTATTTCCTTGGGATACCTTATAAAGATACTCCTCATTCCCTAGGTGCTAGTTTTTTTTCTTGATACAACCTTAACAATGTTCTGGAAACCCTATAAACATGTATGTAATAACATATGTTTATTTCAACTTCATATCTCGAAGGTAATTACATTTTATAGTTTTTTTGGAACATGGTTTAATGTGTATGTCGTAGTTTTTAATGTATATCCCGAAAAGAATAATGTAAGATCTATAGGAATCTTCATAGAACTTACCATATCTAACATGGTACACTTCCTCCTTTCATTAACACCATTATATGGGGGTGTATAAGGTGGATTGAGTAGAGATTGAATCCCAAACTCCCGTAAAAAGTCGATGAACACTTGGTTAAGATATTCACCACCTTGATCTGATCAAAGCCTATTTATCTTTTTACCATTTTTATTCTCTACTTCATTCGGTAATCACTTGAATTTTTCAAAGGACTCAGACTTATACATCAATAATTAGATATATCAATATCTAATGAAGTCAACATTAAAAGTTATTATGTAATAATATCCACCTATATCTTCTACTCAAAACTATCCATAAACATCAGTGTGTACCAATCCTAGAAGCTCTATATACCTTTAACCCTATACAAAAAATTGTAGTTTGGTCAATTTTCCTTACAAAAAATGATGAAATATTTCATGTGATTTTAGCTCTGAAGAGTATGAAAATCCATCTTGATAGATATTTTTCAAATGTTTATTTTTTACATGACCAAGATGAAGATGCCAAAAATGGTTGTTGTATGAGATGTGTGAACATGATTAATTTTCAATTTCATACATTTTGTTTTCATAATTTAATAAAAAAAGACCATTATTTAAATGATCCATACCCAAACATATGTTTTACTTATAAGAGAATCAACTTTTATCTAAAAGTTTGAAAATAAACCCATATATATCTAAACATGATACAAAAATTATGTTTTTTGTAACTATAGGTACATAATAACCATCATTCAAAACCAAAATCTTTCTCATTGGTGATGAGATTTGGTAGTCACTAATGGCTAGATCAGCGAGCCTCATACCATTAGAAGCTCTCAGATCCACATCTCCTCAGGAAATCATTCGAAATATTCTTGGTTCCTTAATTTGGATGCAGATGTGAGCCCGAAAATCTATATCTAATACCCAATGTATAGATATTGAAATACTACACTCGATAAAAAATGAAACTTTAGCTTCCCCTAGATTCTGTATGTAGTTCCTCTTCATGTGGCTGAACTTTCCACAAGTAAAACATATTACCTCATTTTCCTTTCGCTTCCTCTATATCTTCTTTTTTTAAGAAGGATGGATCTCATGAGCTTTAGATTGTGTATAATTATTGGGACCCCATTCCCTATTCTAAATTTTCTTATGAACTGTAAAGACTCTGGGTTTTTCATTCCCCATGTCCTTATCCACTTTAAGAATCAAATTAATATGTTTTTAAATACACTTCTCATTATGGATCATATTATAATTAACAAGAAAGATGTAGAAGGTCTTGGGTAGTGATGAAAGTATGAGATCTGTATGCAACTCATTTGGTTATTTAATCCCTAATAGGTATATAAATTCAATGTAGCCAATAAGATTGACTACATGATGCCCAGCTGGAACATACACTCTAATATTAGTTGTAAAAAAAGCATTGGAGATATCATACCTCTATTATCTCGCCTTCTCTTGATAGATATCCCAATGTTGAGACATCATGCTATAGGAATCTATATCCTCATGTTTCTTCAAAATAGCATTGGAATTTGATGATTGCATGAAACACTAAATTTTTTTAGCTTCATTCAGATGTTTGTCATAGATAGCTAATTCTTCCCCACTTTTCTCATTTCTGTGTGCAATTGGAAATGGTTCTTCAAGAACATGCAATTTTATTTCATGGTGAAGGATGACACATACGAACCTTCTCCATTAATAGAAATTTTTGCTGATGATAATGTTGTCCTTCTCATGTATGGATTATAATTATATGTTTTCTTTAATTTGATTATTGTTTCTATAGAATATGATAATCATAATTTTAGTACATTATCTAATAAAATTTATACAAATAAATAAATATTATATTTATTAGTCGCCCACTATTTCTTCAAACACAATAGACCTCACTATTGGATTTATAATATGCTATTGTTTGGAAATTCTAGTGTTAAGGATCTATGTTCCCCTTCTCATTACCCTAACTTGGGTTGGTCAAGAAACCAAAATAGTTTTAGGTAGTAATTCTAAATTCCAACAGCATTAAATCATAATTCCTTGATCTGCTAAGTAGACTCCCCAATCTAGAAATCGTTAATTGGATTTCCTCAACCACTGCCTATCAGTCACACCAAGTCCTACTTGGGAAGCCAAATATTTATGTGAACTATGTTAAGTTAACCAAAAACATCAATTTAAAATTCCCTAATAATTGAAATCACCCCAACTTGGGTTGCTCAAGAACATTGAACTATGGTTCAATTTCAAATGAAGTAATGGAAGGCTATACTGACTTAATATATTTAATGGAAGGATTTTATCCTTTTATGTGTAAATTTCCGATTATTATCTTTTTCACATGCTTTTTAATATTATGTAAATTTATATAAGTGATTAAACTTGTCTAAGAAAATATTTATGTATATGGTGATTTATTTTAGTTTTATCTTGAATTATTGTTAATTCATTATTTATGTGATTGTGATGAGACATCCATAATGAAATAACCATGAAACTAACATAGATAAAATAATGAAGTGTTATGATCATTATCTCTTATGAGTGGTAAGTTTTTCTATAGTTTGAAAAACTAACTGTTTACCTATAAGAAAAAACCATGGACCAATTAAGTTTCATGTTTTAGAGTTCCACCTGCCCACTAATTTACCTCCTCATATTGGTTTCACCTAGGCTTCAAACTTGATCAATCTCCAATAACTTAAGAGCTCCATCCATTATATAATAATTTTATTCAAACATAGGTGTGGGAAAAAGGTGTTTATATAAAAGAAACCATGGGCACATAGGCCCTACATAATGGAAATAGAGAAGGTATGCAAGCCAAAAATATTATTTAATAATAAATTAAATGAAACCAATTACACAAAAAAGGTTTAGTCTAGCTCATGAATATGCACATTCATGCAATGAATTATGAATTTTATAAAAATCGCATTGCATTATTATCTTTTTTATTTAATATTACTTGTGCTCTAATAAATTAATTTATATATTTAATTAATTAGTAATTTTATCTTAATTATCATATGAATTTCCTTGATATTATCATCCATTAAAATTTTAATCAAATTAAATAATTTCATTTAAAAATAACTTTTACATAAATGTACCTTAGAGGCAACATGGTGAATACTCATCTGATTCTTCCCAAAATGTATTATATATATATATATATACTATTTTACACTTTTGAAAAATGTCATACACGACTTATCAAAAACTTTCAAAATGTTCACTTCACTAATGATTACACGAACTATATGATTTTCCAGTCACATGTTATTCTTAAATGCACGCAGAGTAACAAAGATTAATATAACTCATACATGATATGTAGTTATGAGCATTACAAAAGATATTAATTAAACATTTAAATATAAATGTATATTAAAAACTATCACATGGAATTTCCAATGTTTGTGACCACACTCATGTACACGTCTCACGGTTTACATAGTAAAATAAATAAATTTTAAATATGTGTAACTTGGAATAAGTACATAGAGTATAAACCTCTTACTATCTATATGAGAAACATACCTATGGACTCAACATGTATTCTATGCTGTATAAAATTTGGAGTACACGATATGTCAAATGGCTCAAACACCATGTGAACTCTGAGTATAATAGTCACTAGTTAGGTAATTCAAGTATGGAATACATTACACCTCTGTGAATCAAAGGGACTACACATTGTGTAAGTGGGATATACAGTGAGTAGTCCAGATGACTGTGTTCCATTAAATTATAGTCAACAAATGGTTCATTAAGTATGTAATTAATTCTATAATCAATTCATAATATTTAATTGATTTAAAAATTGGTTCTGATGCATTAAATGTGACTACACTGCGTGTAAATCCCATTACACGATTTGCAGTATTGTGTTGTCCAGCTAGAAAACATATAAAATTTAGATGAGTTCCTTGATTTTATTTTAATCATAAAATTAATCATCTCAATTATATCTACAAGAAATAAAGGAGGGATAAGCCTCTCTTATGATTCATTTTAAAATATCCATCAAACATTAATTTAAAAACAAAATTAAAATGCGTAGATCACTAATGATCTATAAATATTTATGTGACTATTCTGATACAACCTTTAAGTTATGATCACATTGGAATAATGCAATGGGTGGTTCCCAATATTTCTTTTTTTTATAATTGATGATCAATTTGAGATCTAAACGATGATAAACATCAAGATCAATATGAGATATATCTAATATCTAAATGACGATGGGTTCTAGCATGACAGATCATTACACTTGCATCATCCTCTTTTGATCGCTTTGAGAACCACTTCCAAAGTGTTCTCCTTGATTTGGTGGAGGAGGATTTCTCTCCATTATGGGGAGTATTCTTAGAGAAGGAAACTCTATTGGCTAGAGAGGTTTCTCCAAATCCATTTTTCAAAACCAAGACAAATGAGTTGGATTAATGGGAAAATAACATAATTGGGTTTATATATCACTAGTATTAAAATAAAATAATTTTATAAGTTACCTTACTTATTTGTTTAATCCTATTGAAACCCCAGGTTACATAATAATAATAATATCATTATTTATCGACATGCGATTAACATGGAAATTATAATTAAATATTATTTAATCAAATAATAATCAATATTTATTATTTATCATCGAACCTAAAAACTTAGTCGACTATTTCTTTATAATATTTATCGAACCTTGAATAATGAACATTTATTTGTTAAATAAATATCACTGAATTATTCACAAATAAAGAAATAAATATTATATTTACTAAATAGAAAATAAATATTTATATGAAATCAAGAATACATGAATAATTATTAAAAAAGGTAAGAGAATAATATTTATTCAACGTGTAAAAAAATAAATAATAATATATATTATTTAATTGATATTTTGGATACACTTAAAGTGTGACCCTCTAGGCCACTTTCTAAGTGGCATTAAGTGAAGCAGCCTAAAGTCCAAGGTTAGTGTCTAGAAACATGCCAATGATCCCATAGAGAAATAAGTTAATGTCTCAATGAAATGTCACCTCATATGGATGCTTACAGTGTAATATAATCCCTTTATCATGATATCTCTAATCAAGCTGGTTGCATATTGGTGCCATCAACCTATGTGCTCGATGTCTCTTTATTTGAATTCCAAGAACATGAACTTTCCTTCAGAACACCATGGATGTCGATTTATTTAGGCTACATCATTTCCATAAAAGATATTGAGATATAAACTTCCATTAATAAATAGAATGAAAAAATCCTTTCTCGCATTATTTATTAATGCAATATTACTCATTACGCACCCAATATATCCTACTTCACCATGAACATCTGTCTTCATAGCATTCATCAATAAATCTAATTGTGTGTCTCATGATAATTATTAATAATAATATTAAGTTCTAAGTATCAATACACACATCCGTAGAATGAAAAATCCAATGACACATATAAATGTTGATTTTTTACTGGTGGTTCTCATTCTCATATTTTCCAACTAGATATTACCAACGGCATACACCATGAGAAGTTTCCTCCATGTCCTATGAGTCTCCACCCATGATATCATATATAATTTGTGTCTTTCAAATGATACCATCTATCTATAGAACATTTATTCAAGGATAGTGTCATAGCACTTTTAGGTTCTCATAATAGTAGGAAACTAATATAACCTTTTTGGGAGACAACTACTCTTAAGAAGTTATCAAATACTATGTCATGCAGAATAAAAATCATGATGTGATTTTTTTTATTGATATTAAAAAATAGATAAATTTTTATCATAAAGTACATAAAATTTGGTTATACGACACCAACTTCAATAGTAAAAGTAAAAAAGTAAAACATTTCTTTTAGAATTTTGTAAAAAGTACCACATTTAGAAAATGAAAAGAAGATTAATTTTAATGTATTATTTGAAAATTGATATATATATATATATATAAATGAATTGAAAAACAATAGGAAAAATTTATAAACCTTATTTAAAACATTTTAAAAAACATGGATATGGGAAAAAAAGTTACTGAACAGATAAATAAAGTCGATTGTCCTTAAAACATATTTTTGGTCTCTAGAATACTTCATGTGAGGGTAATGAATGAAACATAGTTATTTTAAACAAATAACATGGGTATAAAATATTTCATGAGTTCATTGAAAGTTATATCATAATATTTCATCTTCATAAACTTAATGAAATGGGATCCAGATAAACAATGAGATTGTGACATGAAACTATTATTACTTTGGTAACAATTGAATAGTAATCCCCGTGAAAGAAAGAACCTTAGATTGAAATTTAAATCATTATAAAATTTATAATAATTATCATAATATACATTCATGGTAATTATATACACCCCATAAAAATGTGGTGAAAATGGTATGTGTCCAATGGAAATAAAAGTGAGACTAAAATCCCTTACCTTAGGTCCGACTTCCTTCATACGCATTGGAACATCCTATATAATAAATATAGATTTATTATAAATATATTATAAAAAAAACTTATATATGTATATATTACAATATATTATTTACTTATAACCTTTTATGAACCATTTTTTAAAACTTATTTATTAAAATCACTCTTTAGAGCGATATTTCCTTCGTTTTTCATGTATGTTTTGGTTCGATAGTTTTATTCCTTATATTTTTATCATGGTTATATCAAATATATAATTTTAATCATGATTTAATTATAATATATATTCACTATATACATGAATATATTCATTAATAAAATATAGATATATAAAAATGAATTTCACAATTCATAGATATGGTAGGCTTTATGTACACATGAACGTTGTTTTAATTTTTTTTTAAAAATGGATCGAATGAAAGGTGAATAATAAATCAAATTAAAAGAATAATTATTATATAATATAAAAAATATCTATTTATTAAATCCATATTTATTACCATCCATGTAAAAAAATGAAAAATGAATCACATTTCTTTGTGGAGTCGGTAGCCCACATATACGCACGATGGATGTAATCATTTGACATTGGTTTTGAAGGTATGAAGGTTGATATTAAATTATCATTATGGAAGTATAATTATTCTTTAAGTATCATATATAAAAAATAAACCCATAAAAACACTTATCCATAGAATATGGTCATGAAAAGTTTATTGTATCGCTATATGGAGATGATAAGGCATATGCATGCATAAGCGATAGTTTAACTTTACATTTGATATAAATAGATTTAATGAAGGTGGTTTCATAATAATAATAACTTTTAAGTATATTTAGGGTAATAAATATCTCATTTTTTCAATAATATCATTTATTTATAGGTGGTAAAATAATAATTAAAAAGATAGTGATCGATTAAGGCAGATACCTATTCTTTGAAATAACTCATTTAGATCTTCTAATAAGGGCTATAGGTTTGGTCTGTTGGGAAGACCATCACCTCTATAATCTAGATATGAGATTGGAGAAGATAACTCAGAAGAGTTTGTTTATAAGAACCCGTCCTTAAAAAATTACATAATCTTGAATTAATTGAATAATTCACATTAAGGATCTTTTCAGGCTTAGAGTATTAGAGAATTAGGACATAACTATTACATCTCAAAAGATTATAAAGTAGACACTTCTACTCAGTTTCCATTTTTTGAAAAAATAAAAACCCTTTAAAAATAAACATGACTAGTTCCATGTTTTAGACAACATATCTTCCCTTGATCCCATCCTTGACCCTATTCATAATTAAGTCCTTAGGAAAACATTTCAAAAACATGGGATGTGCATAAAAATATCAGTAAGGGATATAAAAATACGGAAAGAAAACATTAGTCCATGTATACATAAAAATTAATGAAATCATACTTTACTCAAAAAACATAAGAACTTTAACATACCTCATAAAATCATAAGATTTATTAATAACTCATAGAAATCATAATACATAAAGGTAACTTGAGGCATTCATAACAATTTTTACGTAGGGAGTAACCCTCATGGTTACATTTGGAATACCCATCACAGTATATTCCCTAAATATCCTCAGAGAAACCTTAGAGTTTAACTCCTTCGCATTACCCAATGCATTGGAGAGATAACTGGGGCATAACCGCCCTTAGTTTATCACTGAACCAACTGACTTCATAAACAATTCCCAGGAACCATAACATAATCGTATCACATAAAACATACATACAGGAAATATAAAATTTCCACATTTCAATCACAAGATATCAATACAACACATGGATATAATCCAAACATTATCAGAACAATTTTCAATACTAAAAGAAAAGAAATGTAAAATATGGTATTTATTTTTCATTTAAAAAAATTATGGCTTGTAGAGGAATATGAAACTCAAATAATGCTCACAGCGGTGGAGAAGTCAATGTCGCAGCATATGTAAGACAAAAACATTCCTTTTGTCGTTTGGTAAAATGCTTCATGTAAAAAGATTCCTTTTGAATTAAATTAAAAGTAAAAAGTTTTTTATAAACCGTATAAAATAAATTCGTGTTGAAATCAAAATATTACTCAATGAAAGAAGATTGAGATGAAGTCCCATACAAACACGACATCCTTAGATTAAGGATAAATCAATTACATAATTATCTGGGAAAAATATAAATACACTCAATATAAGTGGATATTAAGTGTAAAACAATCAGTGGTCATCCACACATATTCATAGCACGACATAAACAAGGAGTATAGGTTTAACCCAATGAATAAAAATTTGGTTATGAAGTTCAGTTACAAGAAATTTGATAGCCTATCGGCATCACTTTAAAATTAAAAAATGAGTTGATGAGAGATAAAAAGGGTATCTCATAAATTGGACATAAAATTTAAATTAATAAGGATATATAAGAACATATCCCAACATAAGAAGATATAAATTAAAATATCTAACAAAAAGAAGTCTTTTAAAAAGAGGAGGGTGAAAGGTTCCGTTACCGATTTGGGTAACTTTCGAAAAGTACATCCCATCAAAGAAGGATCATAAAATAAAGATGTAGATACCCATAAATTAAATTATATTACACAAATATTACAATAATGGGCTTTACATACACCGCACAAAAGTAAATAGTTGAAAATGTAACATGAATCTCACGGGAATAAAAAGTGAGATAAGAACCCCTTACCTCGATGTAATCAATTGAGTCGTTTGACCAAAAGATAATAAACACCAAATGAATCACAAAATTCCATGATAATATATATGAAATGGCAGTGCACAATACACCATATGAAACAAATAATTGGTGAACAATGGAAATCTCACGGAATTAAAAGTGAGATAAGAAATCCTCTTACCTCAAGTCTGACTTGTCTTGTTCATTTCATTATATTCATAAATAATAAACCTTGGTCAATTTATAATTGTTTAAGGACTTAATTTAATTTTTATTATTCAATTCACATCTCATATTATCATGTTATAATAATTAGTTAATTATGTGAGTTCATATTATACGTTTTGTCGATGTTCGGTACGTGAGTCAAAAATGAACTTGTTTGAAAAGAATTGCCCATGTAGTTATAAGTACATCATCTCTAGAATGGTGTTACTGATTTAAATATCATATATATCCAGTATATATTTATTTATTAATATTCCATAATGTTTGGAGATAAGAAATGAAATTTACCATTCATGGAGACGGTAGGCCGTACATACGCATGAACGCTATTTTCATTTTTTGTCAAATTAATGGAATTTAAAACTGAATGAGACATAGATATATTATAATTACAGTATAATATATATGTTATATAGGTATCATAAGTTCATTAATTACATTCTTTGTAGATTCCATGTTTGGCATGAATGAGTCACATCACTTGAGGGGGCGGTAGTCCACACTTCCTCAGATGAAATTATCATATTTGCACAACAAGAAAAGCATAAAGGTATGTTTTAAATATAAAATAAAGAAGCATAGAGAGAACATAAATATAATATATATCATATAAAAATATAGTTCTATCATAATGGCCACCATGAGAGGTTTTAAAAGAAGATTGAGCAGTCATCGTTTCGTGAGGCAGTAATTCACCACCCACAGAAATAATATGTTCTTTAACCATTAGACAAAGGTGTGTGTAAGTGTAGGTGTAATACTTATCATAAAAACATCCTAGTATGTTGAGGATACGAATTTTATTATGGGATAAAATAATAATAAGATAGTGGTGAGTGAATAAGGAAAATAAAAGAAAGAAACTCGAGAGAAGACATTACCTCTAAATCGGGTAACTCTTTTTGATTTGATACAAAGGCTTCCTTGGAAAGACTTTTGCCCAAAGTGAGGATTCTTGGAGTAATAGAGGGATGTGGAGAGATAATATGAGCAGAGTTTGGACGTGCCAAGGGCTTGATAGGTTGGGGTAAGGGGGTATAGGTTGGGGCCTTTTATGAGAGGGGGGAGGGTCACTTTTGGAATGTCTTGAAACATTACTTTATTATAAAGTAATTTTCAGACATTAAAGGTCCCACAATGATATATTTTGAGGATAAGGTGATAAGGGTTATAAATCCACCCATCCAATCGGTTTTCTATAAGTTTATGTCTTATATTTTACCTTATCTGTTCATTTTATTTAAATCATTCATTAATGAGGTAATCACTGCATCATCATGGTGTCATAAATAAATTTATTTATTTAATGTCTAAAAAATATAAAAAAATACCATGATGTAGGAAATAGTTTTAGATTTCCAATGAAAATTTATATTCTAAGAGATCATTTATTTAAAAAAATTAAAATTGTTTTACTTATGATATATAATCCTTTGTTATATTTCTCTTCTTTTTTTAAAATAATGTCATAAATGTCACTATCAAACCCATGTGACTCCATGGGAACTCAAGGTTTGTATAAATCTTAACATGGGATTCCATGACTCAAAAAAGAGGATTTTGACACATTATGGGGTAATTTTATATTATTATGAAAATATTTTATTACCCTTAACTACCCGATTACTAATTAATCACGATAATTAAAGAAAATTGTCGTCGTTACTATTCATAATGTCTACAAACAAAAGAGTATTAATTACATAATTTGGACCTTATGATTCCAAATATGGAATCCATTTTACCAAATTACAAATACAGAAAATTTAGTAATTAATTTAAAAATAATTCCCGTTTTCCAAACCAAAGATGGGTTTTTAAGATGTAAAATTTATCAAAATATTGATTTGTTTTTACTTCCAATTTAAAAGTGAAATTACATAAAATGTACAAAATTTAATTAAAAGGTAAAAACATAATTAAACTACACCTTAAAACAAATTAAAATGACAATCTAACTATATAAATAAAATGGATGAAAAGGCAATTTTGAATTAAAATGCTGTATTTTTTCACTATTCATTTAAAAATGAACAGTGTCATAAAAATACCAAAAATTCAACCTAAGATATATTTGATATTCCAAATTCAAAAATGATGTTCATTTTACCAAATAAAGAAACATATAAGTTTCATTAATAAATTATATAGTTAATTCCCACTATCAAAACAAATAGCGTGTTTTTAAGAAACAATATCTATCAAAATATTGATACTTGTTTATGTCCATTTTCAAAGTGAAATTAATTATAATGACCCCAATTGGATTAAATGGTAAAAATATATTCTCATTAAACTTTAAAACAAATTAAAAAGATAATATAACCATATAAATAAATTATATAAAAATGTAGTTTTGAAGTAAAATGCGGTATTTTTCACTATTAATTAAAAAATGAACATTGTCAGAAAAATATAAAAAATTTATCCGAAGTAAATTTCAATGTACCAATTCTAAAAATAATTTTATTTTGACAAATAGAGATTATAAAATTGTCAAAAGTTCGATTTAAAAATGGTTTTCCATCAAAAGGCGGTAAAACAATCTTTTAAAAATATTAGAGTATTCTACGCTTAAGATTGTATTTATTCTCATTTTTAAGCCTCTAAAACACTATATAATTCATAAATAGACATAGATATGAAAATATTTTATTCTTTACTTACTTGGTATGTTAAATTTTTAAATATATAAGGCTTTAGTTCATGTGAAGAATTGAAAGGATGGGTACCCTTTTATAATTGAAGGGAGGGGTACTCTAGGATTTTTTAAAATAATAAATTAATAAAAAATATTTTGGACATCCAGATGTTATTAAATTGATGATATTTGATTCTAATATGAGTATGATTTGAAATTATTTTAACCAATATAATTTGGACAAGTATGTATCTCATTTTAACCTTATTTTTTTTGTTTTAATCCTTCAATAACCCTTTCAACATATGTCATAATTTAAGGTTTTCTACCCAATTAGGGTAAATAATATTTCTATAAATTGATAAAAAATATATAAATGGACCGTGGTTGATGTTTAAAAACATATACCATTAATTGTCCAAATATATTATTTTTATGAATTTAATATCCTTTAATAAACATTATGTATTATTAAATATCATTAATGATATTTTTAACACTATTAATTTAATTTGAATTTAATAAATCAAGAAAAAGTGTGAATTTGAATATAATTCTTTAACATAACACAAATATATAACATTAATCTATAAAAATCATGGTACATATTAACTCACTCAAATTATATTACTTTTAATATTTTTAATATCATTTTATATATTTTTTTATTAATTGGTGAAATATTGTATCTATGTTGTATACGAATTAAATATTATTATATAATTACTAAAAATTAGAAATAATTTTCTATCATGAAAATAATTTCATTAATCTCAAATTATACACATATATACATTCATAATTTTCTTTATCCATTATGTGGAAACATCATACATTTTTAAAAATTAGAGAGCGACATTTTGTATCATTATTAGCTTTAAATATTATATATGTCATTTTTATGGAAAAGTGTCCATTAAACAACTCAATTTCGAGCCTAAGGTGATAAGGGTCAAATTACCTTCATCCAATAAGTGATATAAACTTATTTATATTAGATGTAAAATAATTATACATATACAACTAATCCATAATCATACTAATAATATAATACATGGTTTACTTAATACAACTTATCACTCATTCATTAACAATATTTCATTTTCATTATTATTACATCTGGAAACTGCTTTATTCATCATATATGTTTAGGTTCGGGGGTTATGGTACATGAACATAAATCATGGTTATATAATCTATTTAATTTAAAAATTCATGTAAATATAATATATACTCATTATAAACATAATTATAACCACACATATATAGTGGTGGTGAAAAATTAATCGTATCACTACGAGGAGACGATAGTTCGTATATACACATGAGTAATGTTTCCATTTTTGATGGATCAAATGAAAAAAAATATAAATATTAATTCACACATGAATAATAATTATTATAAAATAAATATTATATATAAAAATTAAATCTATCACAATAACTGATCATGAATGATGATGGTGGAAAATTAATCACATTGGTTTGTGTAGGTGGTAGTCCACTTGTGCGCATGATAGATACTTTTATATCCCATTTGAAAGAGAAAAAGTGGTAAATGGTTGTTACATAACCCTAATAACATCTCAGTATATTTATGATACCAAATTTATCATTTTTTATGGATAAAACATGTTTAGATAAAGTAAGAGAATGAATAAAATTGAAACACCTTGGTAAAGATCTATACCTATTTTTTGAGAGACCTACTTTGTATTACACTTTCAACCTTGAAGTATTGATCTTAAGTGGATAATAGAAGATCTAGAATGATTATAAGGATTATATTATGGTTATGTATTTGTTTTTTCAGATATATAAGGACCAAATGGTATGAATAAGGGGAATAAGAGGTGTCCTTTTATAAGTGAGGGGAGGGACACACATGGAATTTCAAAAAAAAATCAATGATATAAGTTCATTTTTGTGGAAATTTGGACATAAATAGATAGATATTTTATGTTATGATAATATAATATTGAAATCTATTCAATTAATAATAATTATATTGGTGCGAGTAAAAATCTTACCCTCATCTATTGTCTTAACACCCCCTGTAAACTCGTTTTAACCTTAATTGTGGTAATAAAATTTTACAATTTTTACAATTCACAATTACCAAAAATTATGTTGGACCTATTATATTATAATAATTATTATGAATCCAAATAAATAATATTTTTTTTGGATTCAATTTTTATAAGTGGTGTAATTTAATTTTAAATAAGTGTGCAACCCGCAATGAAGCCCCATCATAGAAGAATAAATCACTAAGAAATAAACATAAATAACACACATTCATTCCAATGTAAAAGCCATAAAATTACTGTTAAAATATATAATTTAATATATAAACAATTAATTTGGTTACAATAATTAATAAATATATATTAATTTCTTTCTTTAAGATAAAAACACATTGCGTGTATATAAAAAGGTTTGTAAAAGTGTGTTTTTTGAAAAAAAAACGAACTTATATCAAAATAAAGTATAATTATTATTCTTAATTAATTAATAAAATTATTTATAATTATAGGATACATATGTTAATTTATAGTAAAATTCAATATATAATGGTTCTTCTACTTTAAAAAATATAGTATTTTAGAAAAATCAGTATTTTCTCAATTTACTGAAAAATTAATTTTCAATAAAATCCAAACAAATTACCCTAAAATAATATTGAAATAATTATTTAATAAAGTGTATTAATTTACTCAAATTAAATTTCTAAAAAATATATAAATTAACGATATTTGTTTATGAGAAATTATGATAAAAACCATTAATGAATAAAAATTACTTTTAAGTGTAAATTGACTTTTTTAGAATTTATTTATTTATTTATTATGAATTTATAAATAAATTTGAAATATTAAAAATTTTATACATGATTTCCATAGAGCGCTTATTACTATTCATAAAATCCAATTAAAGAGCTAGGTTATTATTATTTACTATGTAAAAAATCGTCATGGGCCGTCCATATAAAATATGTTTGAATTGACCCATAACTTTTATAAAGGGAATTCCCAATCCCCACATATTGGAAACTAGTGTGTTGGAATCATAATAACACACTTTGGAAAAAAACTTCAATAATAAAACAAAACATGAAATCATGAATCTAACAAAAAACCAACATGACCCATCCATACATCAAACATCCATGATGGATAAAAAATTCAAAAATTAACAAAATAGCTAATAGGGAAAGTAGTAAGTATTGAAAGAATAAAAAAACTCTCCAACCCAGATATCTATCTCTTAAAAAGAAAATAATCCCACCGTATGCCAATCCTAAACCACTATAATATCACTACACCTATAATAGTAGAATGCAATAAAATCCTAATTAGCCAATGTAAATCATATTCAGAAAAATATTATAGGAATTATATTAAGTAAAATGTAGGTCCTAGAAAAAATATATTATAGGAACACTATATAAGTTAAATAAAACAAATAATTCACATAAAAATCCCCAGATAAATCAATTTTGAAAGAGTGGTCTGAATGAGATACAAGAACCTAAAACCAAGATAATCTATAAGTGAACACATAAGCACTTAGTATTACACCACTACCCTATGAATCTATTGAAATACCTCATTAAAATAGTTTATAAATTTTTATTTTGAACATAAGGTATTAAAATTTGTTGTTACATGCTTCCTAAAACTAAGATAGAAGCCCAATTTCTAACAACTACCCTTTTATAAAACAAAAATGGGGATAATGATACATTTTAAATGATACACTTAAAACTAATAAAAATAAACCGAAACACTTTTAACATTTTTCATCCTCTCATAAAAAAATCTTTTTCATAAATAATTTTAGGAAAAAACTATTCATTAAGGTCCTAAATAAATACCCAAACCATTTTCCCTTTTTTTGAAACCACACATTCACACCATTAGAAATGAAATCATCTAAAACTAATAAAAAAACACATAAGGTTATATCATACAATTAATAAAAAAGAAATAATACCATCACATGGAAAACCACATAATGGAATGCTGAATCATAAAAAAACCAACATTTCAATGCATGCATAACACAACAAGTAATCAAATAAACTTATAAATATACAATAAAGAAAGAATAAAATACCACACATGTCATGATGTAACACCTACATTAATAATAGGACAAGTACTAGACAATGTTGGAAGGCTTAATTGTGCACCAAGAAATTTTCCATTAGAAGTGTGAATCCCACAAAAATAATATATATATTTTGTATATAGGACTTAAAATGAGGTGTGGAAGTGTCATTCTTGAATAAAGGAAGGATTTATTTTATTAGGGCATATATTATGGAACTTATTTCACTATTTTAATTAGATAATTATTTTAAGTATATTATGTATTCCCTTACCCAAAACAAATTGGCCAGTCAGGCTTGCTATCCAGCCAAGCTCGTTATCGAGCCAGCTCAATAGAGGACACATGTGGGAGTTACCTCAATTATGCCTCGAAGCAAGGACAACAAACTAGCTTAGTGGCAAGGGGAGGGTGAACATAGAACCTTCTAGGTGAGCATAGTTCACACTAAAGATGTCTATGTGGGTTATGTAGTGGTGTAGAATATATTTTAAGGATGTTGTTGTAGGTATGTCTAGGTGTCGACCCCTATGTCATGGCTTGAAGGGTGAGTGGCATGATGAATATAATTAAGTGCTCGACAACAAATAACAAAGTCATTGTGGAATACTGACTAAGTGGATACTATTCCCCAATCATTAATTCATAAATATATAGTTTATTACATTTAATCTAATTAATCTAAGTCATCTAATTATTCTCCCATGCTGGCTTAAACATCTTTCTTGTCCACCACACTCCACAACGCTGTTGGTTCACTACCATGAGCTACACCTAACTTATGCATGACTTATATTCTTGATGAACATCATACCAAACATATTATATGATCAAATAAAGATATAAGACCACTATTTACATCCTAAATCCATTCATTCAACTATATTTCACATGAATTCCATATTTGAAGGACCAAGCTATCGCATGAATCCAATGATGTGAACCACATGAATCCATCACAAGAGGTTTTATGGGTTATGTGACTAAATGGAGATGGTCACCACTTATCATGAGAAAATACAGTTTTTTATAAATTAATACTAACGATTATAATGGCATCAAGTGATGTCTTCATGTTATAAAGTGACTAATCACACGAATCACATGTTCAAAAATCCACCACGTGTTCAAAAGGGCCATCACCTTTGAACTTTGGCCTTCAAAGATATTATTACACATTAAATTGAGATTCCATGTGATAATATAAAGGATTTGATACTTCCAAGAAATTATTAGATGAAATCAATCTCATGATCATGACAATACATCATGATAATATTAAGGTTTCACACAATCGAGCAATTAAGATCATAAAAGGCCATGATGACATCACAAGGTTAGAAAGAAAAATAGTGTATCTTTTCATCATGAGAGACTTCTATCATTAAATTCTCCCACAAGTTCATGAGAAATCAATTGATGACCATATTTTGAAGCTATAAAGTGTCACATTATCATTCAAGTGATCCCATGATCTTGTATTTTCCCCATCATTATGTGAGTATGATGATTAATGAGATCTTCAATGCCTTAATGTTTCACCCCACACTACCATAAGTCAATGCACGCAACACCTTCACTTTGAAACTTGGAAACAAATTTGGATACCCTTTTCCTATATATACCCCTACCATACTATTTCAGAAAAAACAAATGTATGAGAGGGGATTAAGGGGATATTAATATAGAAAAATAAGGGAAATATGGGTAGAGAAGGAATAAGTGGAGATAGATGAGAGAAATGCCTTCAGAAAAACTATCTAGGTAATCATGAAATATAATACCAATATCCTATAACATGGTCCATTTGATTTCAGTTGATCACATGATTCTATAAACATCATGTGATTCCATCTTGTGAGAACTCTTTTATGTGGTGAATACATGCTGATGTATTCATAGGAACCAGTCTTTCGAAATCAATGTGTTGGACCTAAAATCAAAATCCTCAATCTTATGATTCCTACATGTATCCTTGAATATATGATCATGAAAACCCTTGGCCATGAAACTTCTACATGTGGCTTTGAACAAGTCTTACTTGATATTCATTCCCGTCATGGAATCTCATCCATGAAATGTGAAAATCCATGCACATGAACCCTTGTCAAATAAACACCCATTGACATGTGGTCTCCCCATGTATGCGAATCTAAAGACATAAAATATTCTCCCTATACATACCCTTATTGTTGTGTCCTTTACATTAACCCTCAGTCATGAAACCCTCTTGTCATACTAGAAATTGTCCATGTGACCTTATCATGATACCCTTAGACATGAAACTTAGACCCTCGGATGTGCTCCCTTTATCATGAGAAAGATCCTAGACATGTAACCAAGACCTCATCATGCGACTCTCTTAGGGTACGACATTCTCATAAATCCTCACTATTCTCATGATGCCCTCATGAGACCATGGACATGTCATCCTTGATCTTGTGAAAGACCCTAAAAATTTTATCCTTGATAATGAAAAAGGCCCTTGATATTTCTTGTTCAATGAAATTAACCTTGTACATGTCAGTTTTGATCATGAAAAGCACTCTAGATATGTTATATTTGATCATACTATGTAGCTTGTAATTATCTTCTTTGATCATGTGAATCACCTTTACATTTTTGTGAGGTGATCATGTGATGAGTATGGGACATGTATGATTTGATCATGAAAAGCACCATGGACATGTCATCTTTGATCATTAGAAGCACCTTATAAATGTTAGTTTTGATCATGAAAATCCTCCTAGACACATCATCTTCAATTATAAAAATTTCCATGTACATGTTAAATTTGATCACGTGAATCACCCTGGACATGTATGCTTCAATCATATAAATCCCTCTAGACTCGTTAGCCTCAATCACAAAATAGACTTTGAAATTTCAGCTTCTATCACATGAAGGACCCTGGACATGGAAGCTTCAATCATATGAATCACCTTGTACATGTGTTCTTTGATCATCAAAAGTACCTTGGAGATGTCAGATTCGATAAAGTGAAGCACCTTGGACATTTTAGCTTCAATCATATGGATCTCCTTATACATGTTTGATTCGATCAAATGAATATCCATAGACATGTCACTATTGTAATGTGACATCCCTCTAAAATGTCATCTTTGATCATGTGAAGGATCTTGGATGTGTTAGTGTTGATCATTTGAAGGTACCTTAGTTTATGTTAACCTCTTTTAGTAGGAATTCTTGATCATGTCCATGTGAAACCCTGGAAATGATGCTTTGGCCTAGTACCCCCTTTATAATGGGAGTAACCTTAATGGTCTAGGGTTATGCTCTATTAAAACCCAATTCATTCTATTCCCTCAAAAAATCTTATAAATCATGTCAAATATATTTTATAGACCATTCATGGTCACTAACTATCTTAATCTAACATAGGATAAATAATGAATATGTGTCTCTTCATCTATTAAAGGATAAATAGTGAATTTGTTTTGGGAATCCAATTTTGTGTGTGTAACTAATCCATCCCAATATTTTCAAACTGTGTGGTAATAATATTAATTTCTATTAATAATCTCACCTCACCCACCAACAGTTTAGGAACACTATAAAAACTATGAGGGTTGTGATTCCTGTTACAATTAAGATATATAGGATGTCTTCCTAAGTCCCAAGCACCAAACCATGTTTACTATGAGACTCGTAATCATTTTTTATAGGGAAACCTCTATGTATGATCTCATAAATATTCAATTTTGTATTTATGTGGTATGTTTGGTCATATATTTTCTCTAATTTACCACATGACTCATAACTCATGTGGGCTTAGGGATTTATAGATGTCATGTAAAAAATTTATACAAATGCCTCCAAATACGGGCCTCCATCCTGTTATAAGTCCCTAATTTATTTAAAATATGAGAAGAATAATATTTCCTTCTAGTGTAATCACCTATCCCAACCCATTAGTGGTTTGGGATTTAACTAAACTATGGGGACATGGATTTCTGTCTAAACAAGATATCTAGGAAAAATTCCTAAGGAATGATATACAAGGGGAATCCACCTTGTTATAAGTCCATCTATATTACAAATGATCTAGATTATAAGACACAAATTATCCTTGGATTATATCATAATTCCTTTTCTATTAGTATATGAGAAATGGGTTTCTACATTAGCATCCTCATAAGTTTAAGCCTTAGCCATGCCTTCAAGCAACTTAAACCTATTAGTGGGTTGGTGATGAACTAAAATATTATGAATTTTATTTTTTTATAAGAATGATATGAAAGGGAACCTTCTTAATTCCTTATATCCATAATAGACTCTCCATAATACTAGTTATAATATATTAGAGCAACCTAATTGTTTGGGTCCTGTATAGATTTTCTCTCATGTGATGTGTCCACTATTTCTATATCTCTTGTTTCTCACATCGAGTAGGGCTCACATGGTCTTAAGGAGAAACAATTATTATACCAATAACATGATTTTGATCCCCCAATATATACCTCCTTTTTTATAAAAGGCTTTTTATATCACATCTTCACCCAACGGTACATACTATCAATGAGGAAGTTTGTGGTAGCCTTACATGCATATGTCCCACTCAAGGCCTCAGTTGTGACACCTTTTAAGAATAATATGCTTGTGACATGAACTATGTGGACTCTAATTATTATCTTCATAAGATATGTAGGATACCTAACCAAGGTTTGATCCTAATACTCAATAATAAAATTACCTCAATTATTTCTAAGCCTCATAATTCTAAACTATGCAGTGAATTTCTATTATATAACATTAAACAATATGAAACTAACTATTTGGGATTTGATTCCTATTCTCACATGATATATAGGATGCCTTGTGGTGGTTCAATACTATCTCCAAGACATTGACCACCTCCCTAGATGGCACTAAACTTCAAATAGCTAAAACATGGCTAGAAACTAGAGAATCATAAATAGATAAGAGAATAATAGGGAACCTATAATAATCATAGTTATTCCTGTCGGCACATGGTTTTGAACATATTATTAGCACAAGAAAAAATGGTCCTTTATTGAGACATGGGAAATATTCATGAACATATATTAAATATATAATATAGTATCACTGTAGGAAACAATTACTCCAAAAAGGGTGAGATGAGCCTAACCTACCATCATCTCGACCAATGTTAGGTCCTAAGAGTCATTTTGTTTTAAACCACAAAGGACCACCAACCTTTGTAAAGTAAGAACATGTATTGTTATTAATGTGGAAACTTTTTGGAGTTTTCATTAGAGAAACAAAATTGTAGAAAATATTTAAAAACATTATAAAAATACACTTAAACCCCCACATTAAAAAATTGTGTGCAGATTTCATCAGAAAAAATGCTGAACCCGATGTGAATTCTTCAACTATGTTGAACCTTTCCAAAATAGAAAATGGAAAATGAAACATAATTTAATTGTCAAAGAATTTATATATTACTTACAAACTAAATAGAACCATCATATGAGTAAAATGATTCAAAGATCATTGGATAAGAATTTAATACCCACAAAACACCTCAAACTACTATGAGAAAACAACTGACACAACTATTATGTGAATCATCTTACAAGGAAGCCTTGGACCGAGACCCCAACCTACAATGTCTGCAAACAAACACTTCTAGTACCATTTGGTGAACATATTAGTCCAGCTATTCCACCTCAACATCTCCATCCCAACATTGGTGGTAGATTATGAAATCCTCTAGAGGTTAAATCACCACATTTCATCTTTCACACTATATGCTAAATAAGAGGAGGTGACCCTTGTTTCCAAAGTAATCCTCTTTGGGGGCTTATCCCTAGAGCATAAAAACACGAACCTTCCCAATAAAAGGGAGTTAGATGATTAAAATAATTACATAAACTCAGACACTCAATATCTTCTTAGGAGGGCCCTTATCTACTCTGTTCATTAGCATCAAAAAGTTAGCCCACTTCCATAAGGAGATCGAGAGGGATTTCTTTCTACCCTAGCCATAAAAGTAGGAGAATCCAACATGAATACCATATGGGGTATCCAAATAGTGAAACTTCATAGAATACCCATATCCCTTATACTACGAATTTATCTAAGGCCCATCGACATATACTAATAGTGGCCTCTAATTAGTCCTAGATCATCACTATCCAACAACATCAGACCGCATCACAACTAGACTTGGTGAATTTGGATCCAAAGAAGAACCCCAACTTATGGGTATAGGGTAATTTTTTTATCAATTTAAACTTTGGGATCATGTTCAATATGGTAACTGACCCGCAAAATGGTACAATGGAAACCAGCCCACCAAACATAACATTGGGAACTGACCCACCAAACAAGATACTCTGTTGGAGAGGAGTACCAACCTACCATGTCTGCATAAATATGATATCTAACAAATATAAGGACTTATTATCAGATCTGAATGATCACACTCCTGATGATTATAATTCCACCCTTCTACAATCATCTAATTTATAGCAAGTTGTACTTCCTTCTACCCATGGAAATAGAAAAGAAGGGCCCAACAATATCTTTCATGCATCCACAAATAGTATTATCAATGTTGTTGGTGTTTTAAGTGAAATAACAATAGACAATATAAATAATAAAAATAGAAGATTCATTCTATGGGATACATGATGAGACTCCCACAATTATCAACCACCCTACCATTTACATAGGAAAGGGTTTTTTCCTGACTTCTTCTAGCCACCCCCTTAAGGATTGAAAGAAAATTTATACAGAAGAATAGATCATTCAATTAAAACAATAAAATTGGGATATCTGGGAAATTATTGTGGGAATTCTTCAAGGATCACTTCCCAACAATGATGTACCAACACCTTCCTATAGAGGCCCTTATTGTAGTGAAGTATCCCACCCCATAATGATGGGTGGTTTTTTATATTCTTCACCCTATCATTGAGTGAAATCTAGAAATTTTTCCACCTCACACATACACATATAGATGGGGGAATTTTAATATTTTTTACCCCCTCATTAGGTGAAATCCAAACACCATTTGATCTCATCAGTTTTTACAAATCCTCCAGATGAGTCATTTTTATCCAATTAGTGGGAAGAATCTTTATCATCTAAGGCCCCCTATAACGTCCCCTGATGTGAAACGCTCTCACATGTACAAGAAGGGTTGGTTATGAGACCTCAAGCATGCCTCCCCATACACCAGAGTCTACTTACTAATAGTGTGGGTGTGAAATGTAAAGTGTGGAGAGTATACCTCTTGGTATGAAGTGTCATAGAAGTAGAAACAAACCATTTAAATGAAAGAAATCAATGTATAGACATAGAGGAAAGCAATAATAAGGGTCAAATGAAGAATTTAATAAATAATAAGGGGATAATGTAATGATGTGATGGAATGTAATGGAATTTCATGCTAGAAATAATAGAAGTAAAAATCTAGTGAAATTAAATAAAGACACAAAAGTTCCTAGTCTCAAACCCCACATCGTTCCCACCTCCCAAGTCGAGCCCATATTGCAAGAAATAAATAAAAACAAGTTCCTTTTACCTTGTAAAAACCTAAATCCATGTAATATTATCATGTACCAAACGGAGTTTGAAGAGGGTGTGAGTATAACATAGTAGATCAACACCACCATATCTGAAAAAACCAGCATGATAAGCAATGTATGCAATAAAATGATAAAAATGTGTATTAATTAATTCAAAAATTAATAAAATAAAACAAAAACCTTCTTTGGATCCATGTTGGAATATCTATGATCTTGTATGACAACCATGACAACCCCAACCATATAGCAATGGTAAAATAACCTCATCCATGTCATGCCTGAATATCTATGAGCACATATTTTGAACATGAAAACAACAACCATATAATCATGTTATAATCACAATAATCTGGTTCAAATCCCTATATGAATTACAACATCTGGTTCAAATCCCTATAATCATTACATCATGAAACTAGGAACAACATGCTCTCTATAAGCATTACGACATGGGACTAGGCCGAGCCGACTCAATATTATCATTACAACATTTAAGTGTGCATATTCCAGGTCCAAGCATGATATATAAGTATTTCAGTATGGAACACAAGTCTTATGATACAACATGGATATCACAATTTAACATCATAAATCTCAATGGTATATTATGTGAAATACCATTTATCATTCATAAACGACTTTCAATTTAATCACAATTTATTAACATTCAAAAAATAAGCAATAATACATAACAAAGGGATTCTATATATTGAAATCACCTAAGGTATCAAGTCCTGATAAATATGCTTTAATCCATTAACCAATTCAATCATATTCATGGTTCGCTCACCTCACTAGAAACCATAATCATGTTCATAAGCCAATTGAATCCAAAGTACATCAATAAATAATTACATTCATTACTTAATTTGTGTGGGTGAACACTATATTTGAACAATCATAATATTGTATAAAATTGGAAATTATCAAACCGTAGAGTTATGATTTAGAACATGTACCTTTAATAGATGATTCAACAAGGATTCTAATGGAAAAATCCCATGAGGAAGATAGTGTGGATGATCGAAAAGATAATCGAAGATCAAAACTGGTCAAGATAAAAATCAACAATGCACACAACCAAATTATTTCACTACAATGATTTGAGAACCAAGGAAGATATGGGGAAAAAATAACTAAAAAGACATGCTAGGTATTGATCACATTAATGGGATTTTCAAATGGAGGGTTGTCACACAAAATTCACCTAGGAGAAGCCCAATGGTCAAGAGGAGAAAGATACAGTGATATGAAATCAAAAATCAACCACACATCATTATTTAAAACAATAGGTTGAAGAATCACATGGTGTGTAATTTAGTTACATGTCATGTAAATATTTTTAATGGGATACACAATAAAACGCATCACCTCTTTTTATTTTATAAAAACATCCAAAAAACTAAATGATTTGTAATCTATTTACACAACATGTAAATGTTATGCCTATGGGTTTTCATCCCATTCAACTTTAAACAAGACAAACCCAATTTAAAGCTTCTCAAATTATGAATAAACCATTAAACACAAAACCATTTATACCAAAAATTCATTAATTCAAACAAAAATACATCCATGAACTTTAGGTCATTTCCCCATTAAAGGATCTTCATAAGGATTCACTTTGGTTTTCTCATGATTCATCACCACCTAATAATGTGTTTACTCAAAATACATACATCCATGATGAAATAAAAACCAAATGGGAAGTTAAAGAAAAACTCGGAGAGAGAGATTCCTAGAAAAATTCTGGATATTACAACCTCCCAACCATATAATAGCTCTTCCCCAAACTACTCCAAGTGTCATTGTGAGGTCTTAGTACACAATTCTTTCCATTGTGCTAGCATATTAGACTCCCTCTTCAAGGTCTCCTCCTAAAATCTCCCTTGTTTCCACTGCACTCAACCCAATGGTATGGTCCTACCAAGAATATATTTATCATTATGGCCAAAAAATTATATCGAATTCTCCTAAAGGGTTCATAATAACAAATCTTGATGTTTTATACATATAACATATGATAATGATCTATATGATATATTTTTAGGTATGAAACATGGAAAATTGTGTTCCTGGAACTGTATCATTATGGAAGGGATAAACAGTTTTCCACTGGACTGACCATTAATACTATCTCAGATGGATTAGCAAACCTGTATTCTAGATTGTCCTATTTCATGATACAGTATTACCCCAACCTAGGTAACACTCGATGGAAAACATTATGTAAAACATTATATTATACATGCCATCTATAATGGTTAGAATACAACTTCTTCCTTCTCTGTTTGGTCACAATCCATTGTCTAATCATCTAAAATTTCTTAGATGTCTCCTACATGAGACTAAGAATAACAAGTACTGACTCAGTTACCTCCATAAAAAAAAGAGGTGAATGGAATAACCTTCCATACAAAGGCTCAAAATATTCCATTTGGATCGATGCATGGGAGCTATTATTATATGAAAACTCACCAATTTCCACATTTTTCTCCCATGAAGCACCAAAATACATAACATAGGATCATAAAATATCCTCCAAAACCTGAATTATCCATATTGATTGACCATCAGTCCGTGGATGATATGTTGTGCTCAAAAGAGCCCATGATACCATACCCTTATGGGGACACTTATATAAATGATATGTTAAATGAGGATCTATATCTAAAATGATACTCCCCATAACTCCATGAAACCAAACCACCTCACACATATAAATACTTCATACATCATCAACTATAAAGGTTTCACTAATATAAAATAAGTGGGATGAATTCATTAATCGATCCAAAATCACCCATAAAAAATCATTCTTATGTGTTTTCCTTGGTAATCCTGTCACAAAATCCATTGTGACATCATCCCATGTCCACTGAAGAATGGGAAAAGGATGAAAAATCCTAGTTTGCCTCTAAGGATTTCCTTTCACATGATAAAAAGGGAAGCATCTATCCATGAAACTTCCACATACTTCTTGATTATTAACCACCAGTACTACCTATAGAGATCATGATACATATTTGTCAAACCAGGATGCACTTCCCATTTAGAAGCTTAAAACTCCCTCATCATCTCCTCACATAAGCTCGTGGGAACCCATACTCAACATTGGAAAAGAAGAGAATTTCCAATACTGAGAGACAATATTGATAGTCTATCCCCACAAAACAATCTATCTCTCAGAATTGATTCCTCTAGACCAAAAAACTACCTGGTCTTAATCTGTCCAAAACAATGGGTATAATAGATGTATAAGTCAGAGATACCCGTCCCAAAGACTCCTGAACATCTAGATGCATGTCTTTAAAGAAGTATATTTTCTACCACTCATCACAAGACTCCCGTATTTCCTCTATCTATTTATTTTGTCTCAATGTGTCAGTAATGAAGTTTTATTTTCCAAGAATATAAGCCAATTCAAATTTGAAAGACTATAGACATTTGAACCACCTCCTCTGTTAAAGGGTTACGTCTCACAAAGAAAATATGTACCTAGGGATCTTGTGATCCACACATACCACCAAACTCTCTCACATGAGATAGTTTATCCAACATATCATGGAATATACCACTACTACTGACTCTAGATCACTAGTAGGTTAATTACCCTGAGGATATATCATTTTCTTAAAGCCATAAGAAACCACTTGATCCTTCTACATTAGAATTACTTTGAGTCCAAATATGGATGCATCATAGTACAAGGTAAATGATTTTAATGACATAGGTAAAGTGGGGATAGGTGATGAGGTCATCCTTCTATTAAACTCTTGAAAATCAATCTCACAAGAATTAGACTAAATAAACATATTCCTTTTATTGGTTAGCTCATACATTTGTGCAACCAAATAGGAGAAATCACGGATAAAGCGATGATAATAACCTACTAAAACCCAAAATACCTAAATCTTGAAGATGCTATTAGGTTTTTCACAATATACCATAATTGTGAATTTATCTAGGTCCACTTAAAATCTTACATCTGATATGACATGGCCCAATAAGTGCACTTCAATAATCCAGAAACTGGATTTGGTTATCTTAGCATAATGTCGATTCTCTCTCAATATACTCAGGATGATATCAATATGTTTGTAATGATATTATACAAACTGATAGTACACTAAAATATCATCAACACAAACCACCAAAAACTTTTCCATAAAAGGAATAAATATCCTATTCATTAAGGCCATGAATAACATTAGTGTATTAGTCAACACAAACAACATTACTACAAACTCATAAAATCCATCCTTGCACCTAAAAGCTTTCCAAGATATGTCTGATGGTATCACCCTTAAATAGTGGTAACTTGATATCAAATCAATCTTGCCGAAGATCTTAGAACCTCTCAACTAAATAAAAAGATCATCAATGCATGGAAGAGGATATTGATTCTTGACCATCATCTGGTTCAACCTCTGATAATCGACACATAAGTGCAAAGAACCATTAGACTTCATGGAAACGATAATTGGAGAAACCAAAGTAGTTGAACTCTACTATATAAATCCTTTAGATTCAAGATCTTCCAACTGAACATTCAACTCCTGAACCTCTACTAGTTCCATTCTGTAAGAATGGATAAAAATAGGCTCTTCTCCCACACTAGCTTGATCATGGAATGGATCTCTCACTAGGGTGGTAAGCTGTAGAACTCGTTAGGAAAAACATGTTGGAATAAGAAAACAACTAGAGGAAAAAATTCTATTGTATTCCACTATCATATAGAGGAAGACCAGATATCATATCTATGAAATGATCAATTATTCACTAAATTGGTATTGTACGGCCAGCCTGAAGATCCTACTCATCTTGGGGAAAATAACCACCTCCTTCTAGAGATATTAAGGTTACTCTCCACCCATAATAGTCAATATGATCCTGTTATATAACTTAGCAATCCATAAAAAGAATTAAGTTGAATCCTATCATTTCAATCATGAATGGTTCTGAAAATAAATGTAACCACCAATTTATAGAGAACACGCCTTGGAACATTTGACATTCTCTGATAGAACTCCAAATGGTGTATCAGAATTCAAAGAACCATCCAAGATTTAAACATAAAATCCAAAACCATTTTAAAAAAGATCTAATAAGAAATAATGTAATGATCCAGTATAAATGAAACACAAGATAAGGTAGATGATATAAGAATAGTACCTCTGACAGAAGACAGTATGACATTCACGATAGTCAGAGTAGTATGTATATTGTGAAAATGAATTTTCTCGCTACCCTATGCTCGGGTATCACTACCCTGAGCTATTTACATTTCTTAGTTTGGTTTCTCATGCTATGGACAACTAAGTCCCCTACCATGGCCTGAATAGCCAGTGAAACTCTAGCTACCAGCCTGCTAAGGGGGAGTTGAGCCCCTTCCCAACTCAGGTGCCTCTTCTGATTCACTACTACTAGTCTATTGAATAAATTTTACACATAACTTCTGAATATAACCTAGTCTACAATAGATATGATAATCAGTTATGGGTTTAAGACACTTTCGGCATTTGTGACCAAATTTTCAACACAAATAGCACTAAAATGAAACATAGTCCTGAGATGGATTTCCACTATCCTAACTGCTCTTCCAACTACTTCCTTGGTAAAAATTGTCACAAGGGCGCTTCTTTCCACTCGAAGAAGAGCTCCTAGATCACCATATTAAAATAGCCTCACCAATTCTTGAGGCCTCTGTTAAATTCAATTCCATGATGAATGTCTGGTTTATCAGATCCTTAAATATTCTCAAAATGAAAATGTTTACCAGTGACTTGATCTTATAGAGAAGACCATCCTGAAAATGCATCGCCCTAGAGATCTCATCAGCTACCAAAGATGATGAAACATGATCCAGGTTAGTGAAACACCCAATATAGTCCATCATTGACATACCCTCATGTGTCAGATGCATGGGAGAATGATCTTTCTCATCCCTCAATGTATCATAATAGAAATGGATCAGAAGATCCTCTTGAAATCCTTCCAAGATAGCTCATTAGGCTATCCAGCTTCCTCCAGAATAGCACACCAATGCTTGGTAGGTCCATGAATAATATTTAAAGAAAGATTCACCCTCCTGTATGATAGTGTATCTTGATTTTTGGGGATCATCTGGACCGAATCAATCCAGAACTCAAATTTTTATGTTCTCTTTTCCCCAATAAACATTGGCAGATTCTGTATCTAAAACTCTCTTGTCTTCTCATACATTAAAGGAACGGTGTGAAGAGTCTCCATTTCCATGGATAAGATGACCCTAAGGAATTTTTCATGAATATAAAAATCCATTTAATCCTCAACAACAACAAGAATTTATGGTTCAGTAGTGTTAGGATCATGCTCATTTTTACTCACTTGAAACTGAATTAAAAGATTATGAGTATTCATTTTCCCTAAAAGAAAAATGAACACCTTAGATAACTTTCTATCAAAAAGGTTAACCTCAACATGTGACTAAAACATAGAAACAATGAAAATTGGTCTCCCTAAAAAATCCTACAAGTGTTTTAGAATGACATGACAACTCATTTCATTTATCCAGTGAAACATATATATAGAATATCAAAGTTCAACATGAAAATATACATCACACGAAAAATAGATATATCCCAACCATAAAAAAATGCATATCAATATATCCCTATGTGACTACTATTATTCATGAATTTTTATTTTGATTTGTACCAGGACATGAGTACAAACCTCAAGAAATAGTAACATCATAAAAAAATAAACTCACACAACATGTGAATAATTCAAGGTGAAATAAAATCATCTATAACAAGCACACAACACAAACATCAATACCATCCCTAGGACCTCATATTTTACCCACACATGGTTTAGATACTCCTGTGCACAATATCATTATGAATTCCAAACACATCCTAGTATCCTTTATACATTTCCCAAACAGTAAATCAGAAGAAAATAAAAACTTCTCCTTTGATACTACTTTGTAACATCCCCTGATCTGAATCTCTCTCACATGGATAAAAAGGGTTTGTTACAAGACCTAAAGCAAACCTCCCCCTATGCCAAAGGCTGCCGACTAGTAGCAGGGGTGTAAAATGTATAGATGGGATACTATACCTTATAGTCTCAAGTTTTATAGAAGTATAAATGGACCATATAAATGAAAGTAATCCTAGTATAGACATCATATAAAACAACAATTAAGTTCCAACCGAATAATCTAGTAAATAATAAAGTAATAATGTAATGACTTGATGAAATGTAGCTAAATCTCATTCTAGAAACAATACAAGTAAAATAATAGTAGACTCAAAATTCCCCAATCCTGAACCCCACATTGGTCCCACCACCAAACTCCATCCCATCTAAAAAGAAGGAAATCAACAACAATGTCATTTTCTCTTATCCAATCCTATATCCACATAATCTGTTCAAGTACCAAATGGTAACCCAAGTAGGGTTTGAGTATAACTTAGTAGGTAAACACCATCATGTCTAAAAACCCAGTCTAATAAGAAGTGTATACAATAAAGAGATAAAAACTTGTATTAATTAATTAAACAGTTAATAAAGTACAATGAAAACTTTTTTTGGCTTTGTGTCGGGATATCATTGGGCATGTATTACAACCATTCCAACCAAAACCATATAACCATAGTAAAATAACCTTCTTAAGATCCATAAAATAATATCTCTGAGCACATATTACGACTATGAAAACCACAACCATATAATCATAGTATAGTCATAGTAATCCATGTTAAATCCTTATAATAATTATAACATCTAAGATTAAGATTTATATTCATTACAACATTGGACTAGGAAAATCTCACTCTCTATAATAATTACAGCATGGAACTACACTGATCCCACTCAATATCAGCATTATACCATATAACTGTTAATGTTCCAAGACTAATCTTGATATATAATCATTTCATCAAGGAACAAAAATACTTTCATAAAAAATGGATATCACAATATCATGTCATAAATCTCAATTGTTAATTATGATAATTAAAATTTATCTTTCATACACCACTTTAAATTTAATCACAATTGATTAATAGTAATAACAATAATTAATAATCCATAACTTATATATTCTATATCAAGAATCACCTAACATCTCATGTCATAAAAACAAACTCTAAACTATTATACAATTCAATTATATTGACAGTTCACTCACCTCATGGTTAACCATAAGAAATTTTAGAATAAAGTGAAACCAACAGACATCAAGGAATAATACCATTCATTACTTAATTTATTTAGGAACACACTATGTTTTCACAATAAAAATACTGCATAAACTTGGAAATTATCAAACCATAGGGTTATGATTTAGACACTATACCTTTAACTAACAATACAATAACGATTATGATGGAAAATTCCCATGATAAAGAAGGTGGGGATGATCAAAAAAAGAATAATAGATCAAAACTAATCAATACCAAAACCAACAATGCACATGGTCAAATTATTTCACCACAACGGTTAGAGAACCAAGTAAGATAAGGGAAAACCTAACTGAAAATATATACTAGGGATTGATCATGTAAACATGACTTCTAAAAGAATGGTTGGAACTCCAAATTCTATTAGGAGAATCCCGAAGGTTGATAGTGGAAGGATGTAATGAGATTAAATGAATAATCAATTCCATAACATACATTAAAATAGATGGTTGGGGCGTTTTATGGTGTTTAATGTAGTTACAAATTTTTAAAATATTTTTAATATGATATAGAAAGAAACTCATCACCATGGACTATTTTTCTAAAACACCCAAACAATTACATGATATGTAATCCATTAACAACGTGGGTAAATGTTATTCATATGTGTTTTCAGCCCATATTCCCTTTAAATAACTCAAACCCCCTTTAAGGATTCTCCACTTTACATGAACCCATGAAACACTTAGCCCATTTATAACTGGACTCCCTTAATTCATAGAAATATACATCCCAGAAGATTAAGTCTTTTCCCAAAAACAAAATCTCTCCACATGGATCCTCTATGGTTTTCTCAAGTTTCATCACAACCCAAGACTGTGGTTATTCAAACAAAATACATCCATGATGAAAAAAACCAAAAGAAAATTTAACAAAAAAATATAGAGAGAAAAACCTAGAAAAATATGAGATTTTACACCCATAATGCTTCATCACCTACCCCTAAATCAATAAGGAATTGGTAATTACATCCTAAGATCCAAATTCATCCATATTCCCATGATAACAAAGTTATTGTTAACATATAGGGGAAGTGGAAAAATATACCATATCTTGATGACTAATATGAAAAGGTATATTCCTTCCAACCAAAGCATTCCCACATGTATTTTGACTATTCTGTGGAGAATGATTTGATAGAACTTACAATAATAAGGAATCTGAAGGAGGTATATTTGATAGTCCATAAAAATCACTACCCCTTCTATAGATGTCTCATTCATAAAATAGAGAGATTTTTTAACTTTAAAGAATGTATACATAATTATATAGAAGAGGGGATATTGGAGCCAGTGAAACATGAATCACTACTCCAATCACATGAGCACTCTAAATAGAATACACATGTATTATGGAATAATATGGGTGTATATTACCATCTCTCTGTACCAGAAAAAGGAACATAAACTCAATTAAGACTAAGCATAAAATTTTATAGTTCACATGTTTAGTAGAATATGGCCTTATCAGGCTCTAGTGGTCCATGAGACTATAGGAGTACTCCCTGAATTACAACATCCACTACCGGAAATATAGACAATACCAATGGTTCAAAACCATTGGTATAGGCTGGAAAACCGTTGGTATAAGATATACCAACAGCTTCCCAAACCGTAGGAAATTAAGGCGTTGGGAAAGACCTTTACCAACGGTTTAAGGAAAACCGTTGGTATAAGGTGGTAAAAGTTTTAATTTACAAATGGTTCGTGTAAACCATTGGAAAAATGATTTACCAATGGTTTAAAACCGTTGAGAAATTCATATTTTTGAGCTTATACCAATGGTTCAAAACCGTTGGTATAGATTTTTACCAAAGGTTTAGATAAACCATTTGTATATATTCATATATGCTCAAAGTATACCAACGGTTCTAAACCGTTAGTATTGGGTATTTTCAAAAAAAACCAGCAGCCTGCATACAGCTGCCTCTACTTGATAGACCTGCATAAAAAACATCACAAATAACATCTATAAATAGACTTCAAACACCACAAAAAACATTGGAAATAACAAAAAAAAAACACATAAAAACATCACTCTTCCAACCATGCCATGTACTACAATTCCCCATTTCAATCTTCATATGACAAAAACTCTTCCAATTAACCTATTTCAATTTATTGGGTTCACACATATCAATTTTTTCTTACTCAAAAAGGTGATGATTATGATAGAAATTGGTGCATGAGGGGTATGTGTGATAAAGTGAATTAAAAATTTGGTTATTATTTGTGCATAATCTAGAGTGATGCATGACTTGCATTAAATGTGATGTGGGGGGATGTCTAGAGAGGGGTGGGGGTTATCCAGGAAGAGGGGAGGGGAGATTTTCAGGGAGTGAGTATGGGTGTCATGGAGAATGTGCAACAAGGATTTGTATTCAAATTATATCATATCATCCCATGCATTTGATGAGAATGAGCTAATAAGCTTACCAAGTCATTCATATAGTTCAAGACATACAAAAATGGAATAATCCCAAATAACATTGCATGATCAATGAAATAAAAAAAGGCATGTGAAATAAACATGCCTATATTTACATATCATCCATGAGGTATAACATTTAATCAAATTGTAATAGAATTATACATAAGGAATACGAGTCTCATTTACTTGCATACACAGTGGTACAAAAGGAAAATGTTATTCATGTCCGGGGGGCTGTCCGGGGTCAAAGGAGGAGGGTGGGGGATGTCTAGGTTCCATGAAGGGGGCTGGGGGGGCTGTCCGGGGTTGTCTATTAACGTCACATTTGACTCATGGATCGTTGTCCTTAAGTTTCAACAAAATTAAATGCTTTTGGTCAGTTTGTCGTATGTCAGTTTTTGATTTCACTTAAAATTAAGTCCATTTTTAACAAAACAGAGGCACTTTGAGTGGTGTCGGCCACACCGGGCCTCATATTGAGGCAAGGTTGACTCGAACATGTCACATATGAGACATGGATCATTGTGCAAAAGTATCAACACAATAAGAAGCCGTTTGATCGGTTTGGCATATGTACGTAAAATATCGTCCATTTTAAACAAAATACATACACATGGAGTGATACCGGCCACACTGTGCTTCAGATTGAGCCAGGGTTGACACGTACTCATCACATATAACCCATGTACCTTTTTCCTAAAGTTTCAACAAAATTCGAAGGCGTTTGGTCAGTTTCCCGTCTGTTAGTTGTTGATTTCACTTAAAAATAAGTCCATTTTGAACAAAAGAGAGGAAGTTTGAGTGGTTCCGGCCACACCACGCCTCGGATAGAGGTGAAGTTAACTCTTACACGTCACATTTGACCCATGGATCGTTTTCCTTAAGTTTCAACAGAATCCGAATGTGTTTGGTCAGTTTTCCATATGTCAGTTGTTGATTTCACTTATAATTAAGTCCATTTTTAACAAAACAGAGGCACTTTGAGTGGTGTTGGCCACACAAGGCCTCAGATTGAGGCGGAGTTGACTCTTACACATCACATATGAGTCATGGATTGTTTTTCAAAAGTATCAACACAATCAGAAGTCGTTTGATTGGTTTGGCGTATGTACGTAAAATATTGTCCATTATAAATAAAATACATACACTTGGAGTGATACAGCTTTAGATTGAGCCATAGTTGACTCTTACACATCAAATATAACCCATGGATCGTTTTCGTAAAGTGTCAATACAATCCAAAGGCGTTTGGTCAGTTTCCCGTATGTCAGTTGTTGATTTCAGTTAAAAATAAGTCCATTTTGAACAAAAGAGATGGAGTTTGAGTGGTCCCGGCCACACCGTGCCTCAGTTTGAGGCAAATTTTACTCGTACACGTCACATTCGATGCATGGATCGTTTTCCTTATGTTTCAATAGAATCTGAATGCGTTAGGTCAGTTTTTCGTATGCCATTTGTT
Organism: Viscum album; assembly: GCA_963277665.1. NCBI lineage: Eukaryota > Viridiplantae > Streptophyta > Magnoliopsida > Santalales > Viscaceae > Viscum > Viscum album. Next base: position 1,406,882,120 of record OY728119.1, read on the forward strand.
GATTTCACTTAAAATTAAGTCCATTTTTAACAAAACAGAGGCACTTTGAGTGGTGTCGGCCACACCGGGTCTCAGATTGAGCCGGGGTTGACTTGTACACATCATATATGAGTCATGGATCGTTGTACAAAAGTATCAACACAATCAGAAGACATTTGATCAGTTTGACGTATGTACGTAAAATATTGTCCATTTTAAACAAAAGAGGGACAGTTTGGGTGGTTCTGGGCACACCACACCTCGGATTGAGGTGGGGTTGACTTTTACACGTCACATATGATCCATGGATGATTTTTCTAAAGTTTCAACAGATTCAGAACGCATTTTTTTGGTTTTTCGTATTCCAGTTATTGTTTTCACTTAAAAAAAAGTCATTTTGAACAAAAGAGAGACATTTTGAATGGTACCGTCCACACCGCACCTCAGATTAATTCGAGGTTGACTCTTACACGTCACATATGACCCATTGATCGTTGTCCTGTAGTATCAATAGAATCCAATTGTGTTTGGTCGGTTTACAGTATGTCAGTTGTTGATTTCACTTAAAATTAAGTCCATTTTTAACAAAACAGAGGCATTTTGAGTGGTGTCGGTCACACCGAGCCTTGTATTGAGGCGGGGTTTACTCTTACACGTCAAATTTGACTCATGGATCATTTTACTGAAGTTTCAATATAACCCGAATGCGTTTGGTCGGTTTGTCGTATGTCAGTTATTGATTTCACTTAAAATTATGTCAATTTTTAACAAAACAGAGGCACTTTGAGTAGTTTCGGCCACACCGGGCCTCAAATTGAGGCAGGGTTGACTCGTACACATCACATATGAGTCATGGATCGTTTTTCAAAAGTATCAACACAACCGGAAGCCATTTGATTGGTTTGACGTATGTACGTAAAATATTGTCCATTTTAAACAAAAGAGGGACAGTTTGGGCGGTTCCAGCCACACCGCACCTCGGATTGATGCGGGTTTGACTCTTACACATCACATATGACTCATGGATCGTTTTCCTAAAGTTTCAACTGATTCGGAATGCATTTGGTCAGTTTTTCGTATGCCAGTTGTTGTTTTCACTAAAAATTAAAGTCATTTTGAACAAAAGAGAGAAATTTTGAATGGTACCATCCACACCGTGCCTCGGATTAATGCGTGGTTGACTCTTATACATCAAATATGACCCATGGATCGCTTTCCTATAGTATAAACAGAATCTGAATGCGTTTGGTCGATTTACCGTATGTCAGTTATTGATTTCACTTAAAATTAAGTCCTTTTTAACAAAACAGAGGCATTTTGAGTGGTGTCGGCCACACCGAGCCTCGTATTGAGGCGAGGTTTACTCGTAAAAATCAAATTTGACTCATGTATTGTTTTCCTTGTGTTTTAATATAATCCAAATGCGTTTGGTCAGTTTTCTGTATGTCACTTGTTGATTTCACTTAAAATTAAGTCCATTTTTAACAAAACTGGGGCACTTTGAGTGGTGTCGGCCACACCGGGCCTCGAATTGAGGTGGGGTTGACTCGTAAACATCACATATGAGTCATGGATAGTTGTGAAAAAGTATCAACACAATCAGAATCCGTTTGATCCGTTTGACGTATGTACGTAAAATATTGTCCATTTTAAACAAAAGAGGGACAATTTGGGTGGTTTCAGCCACACCGTTCCTTGGATTGAGGCGGGGTTGACTTGTACATATCACATATGACCCATGTATCATTTTACTAAAGTTTAAACAGATTTGGAATGCATTGGGTTGGTTTTCCGTATGCCAGTTGTTGTTTTGACATAAAATTAAAGTCATTTTGAACAAAAAAGATACATTTTGAATGGTATCATCCACACCGCACCTTGGATTGAGGCGGGGTTAACTCTTACACGTCACATATGACCAATGGATCATTGTCATATAGTATCAATAGAATCCGAATGCGTTTGGTCGGTTTACCATATGTCAGTTGTTGATTTCACTTAAAATTAAGTCCATTTTTAACAAAACAGAGGCATTTTGAGTAGTGTCGGCCACACCGGGCTTCGTATTGAGGCGGAGTTGAATCATACACATAAAATTCGACTCATGGATCGTTTTACATAAGTTTTAACAGAATAGGAATGCGTTTGGTCGGTTTGCCGTATGTCAGTTGTTGATTTCACTTAAAATTAAGTCCATTTTTAACAAAACAGAGGCACTTTGAGTGGTATCGGCCACACCGGGCCTCGAATTGAGGCGGGGTTGACTTGTACACGTCAAAAATGAGTCGTGGATCATTGTGAAAAAGTATCAACACAATAAAAAGTTGTTTGATTGGATTGGTGCATGTACGTAAAATATTGTCCATTTTAAACAAAATACATACACTTGGAGTGATACCAGCCACACTACACATCGGATTGAGGCGTAGCTGACTTTTACATGTAACATATGACCCATGGATAGTTTTTCTAATGTTTCAACACAATCCGAAGGCGTTTGGTCGGTTTCCCATATGTCAGTTGTTGATTTCACTAAAAAATAAGTCAATTTTGAACAAAAGAGAGGCAGTTTGAGTGATTCTGGACACACCATGCCTTTTATTAAGGAGGGGTTGACTTATACACATCACATTTGACCCATGGATCGTTTCCCTTAAGTTTCAACAGAATCCGAATGCGTTTTGTTGGAGGGGAAGGGTCTAGTTGGGTACGCGGAGATGCTCGTCTCCCTCTGGTACGAACCTCCCTCGTACCATCGGCCTAAGCACTGAAAGAATGGAATAATAAAAAGTTCACATACTTATGTACCTGTAAAATCTACACATAGACAGTACATATCCGCATAATTTCATAAAAAATAACCCCAAGGATCAGACAAAATAGAAGCAGTCATGCAGAGTAATGACAAGTGCACATACAGATCAAAAGCAGCTAATAAATTGTTGCATACATTCCATGTTTATTTACTAAAACAAAGTAAAAAAAGAAAAATGATGAAACTCTAGAATATGGGTTGCCTCCCAGGAAGCGCTAAGTTTTACTTCTTCAGCCAGATGGATGGACACTGGTCAATCGTCTTGGTCCATCAGCTCAGAACTTCTTTGGCTCTTACAAGAACTGGTGGTCGTGTCGTCAAGATCACAGGGACTCTTAGGGGGATGGATCACTTCAGGAGCGTATTGGGCGTGAATCTGGTGTGGAAGTAAGAGAATCTAGAGCTTGTCATCGGCCGGACACTGAGTCACCCTCCGTGCGAGGTCAGATGGAGACGGTACATGCACATCGATGATCATGGAAGAGGCAGAAAAGCTAGACATTGTTGGTTAAGATGCATCCACAAATAGATTCATTTTTATATATTAGAACCTTTATAAATGTTTGTCCCATTTTTACAAACAATTAATGTGTGAAAATTGTGAAAAATAACTTATTGGATATATAAAAATGGATTTACTCATTGACATGATGCATAATATCTCAAATATTCCTCATTAGATCCCAATTTGAAATTCTAATCCATTATCAAATGACTTATATCAATTTATTTTTATTTGGATCCTTAAGGTTGAATGATTTTTGTAAAATCTAGCCAAGGGATGATAGACTAGTGACTTGGAATACAATTGTATGCTATGTGGTGAAAACCACATTATAAGCATTGTTTAGAATATTATTGAGGTTGTTTGAGGATAAATATATATTTTTTGAGAAAATCCAGCATGTCCAAGTTTGGTGGTCAATGTTTTGAAGTGGGGGGGTATTTGATGAGTGAGGAGGGGGGTGGGAGGATGTTCAAGGTCTAGGAGGAGGGGTGGGGGGCTGTCCAGGGTCCAGGAAGGGGGGTGGGGGGCTGTCCAGGGTCAGGGAGAAGGGGAGAAGGGGATGTCCATGGTCTAGGAAGGAGGGGGGCTTCCAGGGTCCATCGAGGAGTGGGGCTATCCAGGGTCCAGGGTGGAGGGTGGGGGGATTCCTAGGGTCCAGGAAGGAGGGGGGACTATACAAGGTCCTAGGAGGAGGGTGGAGGGGGGTTGTCTGGGGTCCAGGAGGGGGGATGTCCAAGTTTCAGGAAAGAGGGGGGCCAGGCTATCCAAGTTCCAGGAGGGGGGGACTGTCCATGGTCCAAGAGGGGGGGTGTCCAGGGTCCATGGGGAGTGGGGGCTCTGTTAAAGGGAGGAAATCCCCAAATAATTCATTTAAAATTAACTAAACTTAATCTAAAAAACATCACAATTCCAATACATCACCCAACCAACATCCAATTCATCCTCAATATCACTAACCTTCGCATGCCATAAACAACACAACCTAGTTTATACCAAATTAAAACAGAAAACAAAAATAATAGATGGAAAACATTAAAACTAAGGTAGTACTTACATATTTATAGTGTAGAACTAAAAAATTGTTTGATTTAAGATGGATATATGAGTGGAACGAGTTTCTGAGTCCTTGTATAGAGAGATCCCATACGTTTAGGTCAAATCAAAATACCAATTAAAAAAATAGATGAAGAACATTAGAACTTATAGATTTGAAGTGTAGAACAGAAAAATTGTTTGATTCAAGAGGATGGATGGAGTTTCGGAGACTGGGTAACGAGAGTGCGTCGGGAGAGCTTCAATTTAGGGCTGTAGTCGAGCGGAGGGGGACTACAATCGAGCGGAGGGGATACTGGACACTCGAACTGGATTTAGGGGAAAACTATCCTAATGGTTTTTAAAAACCGTTGGGAATGTATGTTTACGTAATGCCTATACCAAAAGTTTGTGTAAACCATTGGTATAGATTCCAACATATACCAAAAGTTAGTGTATAACCGTTGGTAAAAGTGTCTTAATTGAGGCCTATACCAATGGTTTTATAAACCGTTGGTAAAATTATTCATAAAATCCTCTATACCAATGGTTTTCTTAAAAATGTTGGTATACATAACCATTCCCAATGGATTATCAAACCATTGGGATATAAGTGCTGGTAAAAATGGGATTTCTAGTAGTGATCTATAATTGTATTTACCATATAATATTAAAGAATATGATTAAGGATGTTTTTCTTTAAAAATTGGATATAAAAGTATGAAAATAATGACTTGATACTGTCAAATAATCCCAAAACAAATGAAACATGAATAAGAGTCATTAGATATCATTCATAAATCCTACCTACTGATAGGTTGTGTCATGACCATGTCTTAGACACATGACATTAAACTTCATGACCACATCTTAGTTGCATGATGTGAAACTGCACGACCACGTCCCAATCATAATATGTTTAACAACATGACAACATCCTTGTTAAACAACAGTAAACTCCATAAGAAAATCCTAGTAATATGATGATAAACTACATGACAATGTCCTAGTAGTGTGATGTTAAACTTTATGACAACATCCTAGTCGCACGTTGTTAAAAAACGTGATGATGTTCAATCTCTATTACATTAAACTGCATGGAACATGTCTTGGTCATAGGATGGTAAAATATGTGACATCTCAATATTTTGGATATATCTTCATTATCAGTTGTAAAATGTAATTTTCAATAAATATAATTGATATATTATAATATAAACCCCAACAATATTACAAAACTATTTATTCCCCTCAGTTTACTATTAAGGGAATTACCTAATAAGACACCTCCCTGGATAATCATATATTCCCACCAAGGAGATCATGTAGGTTGCAGAAAGCTACAGAATATAGGGAGAAGGGTCATATATCTACCTCCACTAAAAAATACCTCTAGTACATTCCAATAGTAACTAGTCAATGGTCCCATATCCCTATGCACTCAAACCAATACTGATATCATATCCCAATAGCTAGCATTAGGTAGAACTATATCCATTTCCTAGTGCATAAATCCCATCATCATATTATGATTTCATGAGAGGACAAGGGTGGACATAAATACCCTCTTAAATTAGTGAAATCAAACCAAATATCTTGGAAACAGAGAAAATGTAGGCATATATCCCCATACATGACCTTTTGAAGTTCCAATTCCATTCAACTGTGATAGGGGAGTATCACTGGTATTATAACGACCCTTCTATTTATTTCATATTTAAACATGATTTATTACATAAAAATGCAATGGAACTAAGATTATTGAGAGTTCAAGTGTCTTTGGGGATTAAGAACATAATATAAAAACATAAAACATGAAATACATTTCTTTATTGAAAACTTATTTTACAAGACCACAACAATCCTTCATACTTAGCATTTAATGGGATAACCCAAGGACATACATAAAAAAAGGGTGAGATATAAATCCTAGTAAGGGAGTAAAAAAGGAATAACATTAAGAATGAAATAAATTTTATAAAATAGGTATATTAATGGATCATAAGAGAAACATGAACATAAAGGCATGATATTGCATGATTATCATAACATGGTAATGTGGAAACAACTTAGATATTGCATCATTAACATAAATGGATTAGGTAAACCCATGTCCCAACATGATGGACAAAAGTCCTATAAAGGAATTAGGTTAAACCTTGTCCCAACATGATGTATCATGATACTAAACATTACCCAATGAATTGGAGTGCTATCAGGGTGCACCCTTAATAATTATTTCAATATCATGCTTAAGAGTTCCACATAGATCATATAACATGGATTAATTTAACATCATCATTTATTCCAAGAAAAAAGAATGTATAATACATACATTTATGTCCCAAATCAATAAGTATATGTGCATAATGGTGAATACACTTGATGTAGGAATTGGTATGATATTCACTACATGATGATTTTTTCATGGAAAATCATGGTGCAATTTTAAAAGCATAACGACATCATATGTAAATTCATAAAATGGGTAGATGAGAGAGAAAGGGGTATATCAAATTTTTTTCATGAAATGGATTGTGAGTGGATCATGGAACATATTATCCCAAAATATGATATGGAACTTAAGATGCATAATACAAATGAAGTGCTTGAAATGGAAATTAGAAGAGAGAAATCTCTTACTGAATTTAGGCATAGTAACGACTTAGGTAAGGGTATAAATAGGGGAAGGATAAATGATCCCTCATTGAAATTACTTCAAATATACAGTAGTGAATTGATTAAAAAATGATGAAAATACAAACAATTTAAATTAAAATGACTAATTTCAAACAAGGTTCTTGAATTGAAAGGAAGATAGAAAGGTGAGGATGCCTTACAAGGATGTGTGATCCCAAAGGCTTGGGTGAGGCTTCTTGGGAGCTTAGGGGAACCATGGACAGACTCTAGGGAGTAGGGGCATAGGTTAGTTGATATTAAAATATATTTAGTGAATAATAATGGGTTCTTGGGTGGGATTGAATAAGAAAGGTGGGGGAATTGTTTAAATTTTTTTTTTTGAACCTTACACACTAAAATATACAAAACCAAAAACCATCCCATGGTTTTTCCCATGTTTTCCAGAAAATTTGAGTGGTATAAATAATTTTAAATGGATAAGGGATGAATATATTAAAATATTTCCACATCTTATGTGGAGGTGAGTTACACTTTCAAGGAAATGATTTTAAAATCGTAAAATATTTTATATGTCTTGGAGGATTTAGTATGGATTTATCAAATAAATAAAATAAACCTAAAATTATGTTATTTTAAAGTAAAATTTATAATTGGATGAATATACCTTTTATAGTATTTTATTACATCACTATTTTGTCACTATGATGTCATAAAACACATTATATATTCATTTGGTAATTAATGTTTTTCCAAAAAATCGATTGTCTCTGAAAATTATGAATAAAAACCGTTGGATAATTTCAAAATCATGATTAAAAAAATAATATTCATTTTATATAACTAATTTTCTCAATATTTGAATTTTCACATTTAAAATAAAAACTGACATTTATGGAAAATTGATGGGTTTTCATAAGAAAAATTTCCAAACCTTAATAAAAATTACAATTGACTTCCTAAAAATTAAACGATTATTTATATTTAATAAATGTAATATAATAATAATATTTTATTAAAGTATTATTTAATTCAAAGAACCATTGATTCATCAAAATATATTTCTTAAATAAATTCTAATATTAACCAAAAATACTATTTATCCTTTAAAAAATTTTTCAAAGCAACAATAATAGAATGAATGTGTTTTTATTATTATATAAAAATAATAATGCACATAATCATAATGTTATGGTATTTTTACATATCTATTTATTACACCAACATATTCTCTAAGAGTAAAGTGTGGGATGGTGGGGCTTTGATGCACTGCTATGCATAAGGGATTTCCACCTGGTTTAACATCTATAAATTTGTTTTGTGGATAGTTTCTAGGTGATTTTCACATTGATAATGTATATTGATAGGTTCTTCAGTCATTAAAGGATAAATCATGGATTATTTGAAGTTTGGAGATTCAGAAGGGAATTGGAGGCATAAGGACCCTTTTCCCCTGATGATGCTGGACGAGAGCTTTACGGATCAACCACTTGACGTGAAGGATAGAAAACAAAGGGTTTTCAAAGGCCAAAATGACTCGTACAATTGCCACACAGTTTATACAAAACTGTGTGCAAACTGTGTGGGAGGAGATTCCCCTTACAGAAGGGTCTGCACGGTTATCAAACGGTTTACCAAACCGTGCGGGACCTACAGAGAAAAGCCTTGTGGATCAAAGATTCAAGGAAGAAGCTCACGCATGGTTGGTGCATGGTTTACCAAACTGTGTGCCCAAAATGTGCGGCTAGAGGATTTGAGACAGAAGCTCTCGCACGTTTTTCCAAACCGTGTGCCTAAACCGTGCGTGCCACTACAGATTCCTTATTTTTTCTTTTCCACTTTCCACCAGTTACTTGACCTAGGATTTCCTTTGAGTGTTTCTTTTGGACAATTGAAAAAATCTCCTTTTTGACCTAGGAGACCCTATGGAGTGAAAGGAAGAGTAAGGGGGATAGGAAGGTATCGAAGGATGGATGGAGATTTTTGTTGGGCAACTGGTTCTAGTTCTTGTATGATTGGTATTGCTAATTTTTCTTTCTCTTTTATTGTAATGATTTCTCTGATGAATTTTAGTAAGGTTTTGAATCTTTCATTCATGAGTAGCTAAACCCTTCCCTTGTGCTGGGGCTGGGATAAATGTGGGTTCATTAGAACCATTTTATTTATTATTTTATTTTTTCGTACTCTCTCATCTAATTATCCCATTAATTCTATATTCTATTTAATTGGAAACATCCATGTCGGACGAAGAATGTATTTTCTAGGGAAATTTGGGAGAATTACAACGAGAATATCCATGACCATTGGATATCCTTGTTGTTTCTAGAGGGTAGTTATTAATTTAAAAGTCAGTAGAAATCAATTTCCGGACCAAAGAATTGATATCTACCGACTTGATCGGAACTTTTCAGACCAAGGGAGTTTCGACACATATAAAACCCAAAAATGTGGGTTATTATAAAAAATACAACACAATAAGAAAAATAGTTATAGTGTCCCACATGAATGCCCATCCCCAGTACATTCTCATTATTAATAATAAAAAATTTGGTTTTAAGAAATATTTAGTTTTAAGTAATCTGTAGTAAAATTAGGTAAGATCTAGCAACAAGTCATCTTTTAATATCTAAATCATGAACCAACCAAAATGTATTTAAATTCAGAATCTTCACCAAGTGACTTAAATTCATGAAAGATAAAACGCCAACATCAATTCCCTATGGACCGACCCCGTACATGCCGACTATACTAGTCCAAGTTAGGGAATTTGATTTGGATGAAAAACAAGATAAACACAAACGACCAGTCAAATTTTGGCGCTGTTGCCGGGGTATCACGGATGGTTGTTTTAGTTAATTGAATTGGAATTATTTCATGAAAATAAAAATTAAAAATTTCATATAAATTATTTTCTTAATCTCATTTCTGTTTTTCAACTTTTGTTTTTTGTTTTTTTTCCTTTTACACTGGGTGTGTTGTCTGTGTGTTCAGGCCTATAGTATATGAGTGGCCGAGTCACTCGTTCCCAGATTACCAAGTCATCAGAATTACAACCGATCGACCCCGAAATCGAAAGAACGTTGTCTAGGTGACGTCGTGCACTTATGGGTGATCACAACGCAGATGATCCCTTGGCGTATCAGGAGGATGAACATGGGGCTGTCCAAGCCGTTGGGAAGCCATTTGTTATCAAAGGTAATCCAACAAGGGGTGGTGATGAAGAGAAGCATTTGAATCCAACTGGGGTTTATATGGAGTATCTGCCAAGGAACCAACAGTGGCCACCAGCTCAATTTGTTCCGGGATTCGGTCAGCCACCACAGAGACAATACATTTAACGAGACGAACCTACCTTTTTGCCTTAGAACCAGCAGTCCTATTATCATCAAGGAAAACAAAAATTTATTCCTTAGGCACCTCAAGAACTGGTGCGGCATCGCCAGACTCATATAGAATATGGTCTACCGTCCATTCTGGGATCGGATACAAGAATAGTCAAGCCACCAGTGCAGGCCCAACATTTTGAAATTAAGCCAGCCATCATACAGTTGATTCAGAATAATGTTCAATTTGGTTCTTTACCTAGTAAAGACCCCAATGCTCACCTCTCTAACTTTTTGGAGATCTGTGATACTTTCTGGTACCACGGTGTTTCAAAGGATTCCATCCACCGAAGGTTGTTTCCCTTATCCTTAAGGTACAAGGCGAAGGATTGGATTAAGGTATTTCCTCAGTGATCCATTCTAAATTGGGTGGCATTGTCTCAGGACTTCTTAACCAAATATTTCCCTCTATTGAAGACGGTCACATTAAGAAACGAAATTCACAACTTCTAGCAGCATGACCTAGAATCCTTGTATGAATCATGAGAATGATTTAAGAAGATGCTTCAGAAGTGACCACACCACAGAATTCCATTATGGATGCAAGTCCAGAATTTTTATGGTGGTCTCACCCCAAACACAAAGTCCGTGGTTGACATAGTGGATGGAGGGACAATTATGAGAAAGTATCCTGAAGAGTTGTTTGAATTGTTAGAAGACATGTCTGCCAATAGTTTTTAGTGGCATTCGGAAAGAGGTACTCAGAAAAGGGGCATGCACAATATTGATTCCACCACCATTCTTGCGGATCAACTATATGCCGTATCAAAGAAGATTGACGTTTTGAATCTAAAGCATTCACCTCAAGTTGAAGCTATCAATTCACCAGCGTGTGGTGATTGTGGTGACAACCATGCCATGGGAACGTGCCTAGAAGATAATGAAGTAGCCTCAACCAGTGAGGTCAATTATGTTTCTCAGAACAGAGCACCAAATAGCTACCCTAAATATTAGAACTAGGGGTGGAAGGAACATCAAAATCAAGGCTGGGGGAAGAAACAAAAAAATCCTCAGCCCCGACCATAAATACCACCTGCTTATGGGCAACTGCAGTTTCAAAATCAGTACCCGAGGCAGCAGTAGATTAACCAATTCCAGCAGAGAACATATCAGAAACAAGGGTATCAAAACCCTTGTCCTGCCCAACCATTGAGAATTCCACCTCCCCCAAAAGTCACCCAACAAACTCAGCAAAAACCTCCCAAAAGGTTGGAGGAAATGATGTCCAAATTCATAACAACCGCAGAGACACGATTTTAAAATCAGGAGGTGTCGATCTGAAGCCTCGAGAACTAGATTGGGCAGTTTACCAATCAGTTGTTACATTGACTTCCCGGGACACTACCATGCAACACAGAGAAAAATCCACAGGATGAGGCAATTTCAGTTACTCTACGTAGTGGGATGGAGTTGACGCCAAAGGTCACTATGAGTCAGGGTGACACAACATCAAAGCAGCCCACTTCCTCGGGTGGGGCAGTCGAAGCTGCGGAATCTTCATGAAGACATGATAAGGATAAAGAAATGGCAGTCCCATAGGATAAGGGAAAAAAGTGATCAAAGCATATGACCCTCCATTTCCATTTCCCGCATGGATGAAACAAAGGAAGCTGGACCATCAATTTTCTAAATTCATGGAGATCTTCTGAAAGCATCATATCAATATCCCCTTTGCCGAGGCATTATCTCAAATGCTCACCTACACGGAGTTCATGAAAGAAATTCTGTCAAGAAAAAGGAAAATGGATGATTTAGGAACCATTCCCCTGACCAAGGAATGTTCAGAAATTGTCCAACATACTCTCCCTCCAAAGATCCAGGACCCGGGAAGCTTTAATATCCCTTTTACTATCGGGCCTTTTGAGTTTGGAAAACTCTTTGCGATTTGAAAGAAAGTGTTAATATAATTCCCTTTGGGGTGTTCAAAAAGTTAGGGTTGAACGATCTTAAGCTGACCCGAGTGGCACTCCAACTCACCAATCGTTCTATTAAATACCCCAGGGGGTTGTTGGAAGATGTGTTAGTCAAAGTGGGGAACTTGATTTTACCAGCATATTTTATCATCCTTGATATGGAAGAAGGACAAAAGGCATCACTAATTCTTGGAAGACCCTTTTTGGCTACTGGAAAGGTTTTAATTGATGTTCACCAAGGAGAGCTTATTTTTCGTGTTGGTGATGAAAAGGTTTCTTACAATGTCTTAAAGGTTGTAAAACAAGTTTCTTTAATGGAACATGAAGATTGTTGTGCTTTGAGAACAATGGTTGAGCACTTTGGCCTAGAAGACATTGATATGAAATATTATCCTTTCAGTAAAGAATGTGTTCTGGAGGATGACAACCTTGAAGAAGATCGGGAGGAATTAAGCTTTATTGAAGGCCAAGGCGGCCACTATTGGAAAAGGGCAATTGTCCCAGATTTGTTAGAGCGAGAAAAGGTTGAGTCTATTGTACCATCCATTCTCAAAGATCCCCAGATCGAGTTAAAACCTCTACCTTCCTCACTTAAGTATGGTTACTTTGGAGAGGAACATACATTGTACTTTATCCTCAATGCATCACTCTCACATGATCAAGAGGAGGCTCTTCTGCAAGACCTCTGAAGGCGAAAACAGGCCATCAGCTGGACGATTGCTGATATCAAGGGTATAAGCCCCACTATCTACACTCACAAAGTACTTATGGAGGAAGGGGAAAAAGCATCTCTCCAACCACAACGGAGACTAAACCACCCTATTAAATAAGTGGTAAAAAAGGAAGTGATCAAATTGGTTAATGCTGGTATTATTTACCCCATCTCCCACAGCCCGTGGGTGAGTCCCTTCCAGGTGGTGCCTAAGAAAGGTGGTATCACAGTAGTCACAAATGAAAAGAACGAGCTAATCCCTACCCGAACAATGACGAGATGGTGGGTATGTGTCGACTATCAGAAGTTAAATGATGCCATAAGGAAAGATCATTTCCCCCTCCCATTTATGGATAAGATGCTTCAAATATTGGCGGGACATGAATTCTATTGTTTCTTGGATGGTTATTCCGGCTCTAACCAGATTTCTATCACCCTGAAAGATCAAGAAAAGAGCACATTCACTTGTCCACATGGAACATTCTTCTACCGCCGCATGTCATTTGGAATGTGCAATTCTCTAGCCACCTTTCAGAGGTTCATGCTTTCAATATTCCATGATATGGTAGAATAGATTCTGGAGGGTTTCATGGATGACTTCTTGGTATACAGGAAGTCATTTACCACTTGTCTGATGAATCTGGAGCGGGTGCTTGAGCGGTGTGAGAACACAAATTTAGTTTTAAATGGAGAGAAGTCCCATTTTATGGTAAAACATGGAATTTTTCTAGGAAAACATATCTCATTGCATGAAATTCAAGTGGATTCGGAAAAAATTGAAGTTATCTCACAATTTCCCATTCCAACATCAATCCGAGAAATTCAAGGCTTTTGGGGTACACGGGTTTCTACCGAAGATTTGTCCGGGATTTTTCCAAGATTTATCATCCTTTGAACAATATACTATCTAAAGATAAAATATGTGAATTTGATGATAAATTCATTGAGGCCTTCCAAATTTTGAAGGAGAAATTGGTCACTGCACCCATTTTGATAGCTCCGAATTCGGAGGATAAGTTTGCACTGATGTGTGATGCGAGCAATTATGCTGTGGGGGAAGTTCTTGGCCAGCGACTGGATCATATTTTCAGACCAATCTACTATGCCATCTGTGCATTAAATAAATCAAAATTGAATTATACCACCATGGAGAAGGAAATTCTAGCTATGGTTTTTTTTTCATTTGATAGATTCTGCACCTATTTGGTGATTTCTAGAGTAGTGGTTTACACGGACCATACCGTGTTGAAGTATATGTTGAATAAAAAGGACACTAAAACATGGCTCATCCATTCGGTGCTTCTCTTGTAGGAATTTGATTTGGAAATTAAAGACAAGAAGGGCAGTAAAAATGTAGTAGCTGATCACCTCTCCCGGATGAAGCCACCACACTTAGAAAGAGAAGAAGACTGGGAAATCAAGGCAGATTTTCCCGATGAGTAGTTATTTTATGTTGGAGCCCCACCTCAGCCATGGTTCACCAATATTTCCAACTACTTACCAACAGGATTCGTCCACCCAAACATCTCATTTCAAAAGAAGAAGCGGTTTTTATCCGAGGTGAAGCGATAATTCTGGGAGGACCCCCTCCTTTTCCGCTCATGCGGAGATGGGATCATCTGTCGTTGCATCCCAGATGAAGAAATTCAAAGTGTTTTAGAGTTCTGTCACTCTTCTCCTATGGGAGGGAATCATGGACTAGATTGCACAGTTTACAAGATCTTACAATCCGGTTTCTTATGTCCGACCATGCATAAGGACACACGTCATTTTATTTCATGTTGTGATCGATTCCAGCAGACAGGAAATGTCGGTTGTCGTGCTGAGATTCCGCAACACCCGATACTCGAAGTGGAAATTTTGTTATGTATGGGGAATCGGCTTCATGGGTCTGTTTCCCCCATCCTTTGGGCACACCTATATCCTGGTATGTGTTGATTATGTATCTATCTGGGTGGAAGCAGTGGAAATGACTCAAAATACATCTCAGGTGGTTGTATCTTTTCATAAGAAGAATATATTCAGTCGGTTTGGGACACCACAGGTGTTGATTAGTGACTGCAGCTCTCATTTCGACAATACACTTATGAGAAATGTGCTTCCAAAGTATGGAGTCAAGTACAATCAAGGGACACCCTACCACCCACAATCTAGTGGTCGGGTGGAAGTGTCCAATCGTGAGCTGAAAAAAATACTTGAGAAAATGGTAAGTGCATCCAGAAAGGATTGGTCAAAGAAATTGGATGATGCGTTATAGGCTTACTGGACAGCTTTCAAGACACCCATGGGCATGTCAACTTTCTGATTGGTCTATGTAAAACCCTAACACTTACTGGTATAGATGGAATATAAAGCCTACTAGGCCGTCAAGGCCCTCAACTATGATCTCAAGGAAGGAGAGGCAAAGAGAAAATTCCAATTGACAGAGTTTGACGAGATTAGGCAGGAGGCATATGAGAGTGTAGCATTATATAAGGAGAATACAAAGGCGGTCCATGACCGCATGATCTCTCAGAAGTCTTTATAGCTAGGTGATAATGTTTTACTCTTTAACTCTCACCTTATGTTTTTCCTAGGGAAGTTAAAGTCCCGATGTTCGGGACCCTTCACGATGATTACAGTCTTCCACCTTGGAGCGATGGAAGTGGCTAATGCCAATGGGAAAACGTTCAAATTCAATGGTAATCTCCTTAAAAGATACTATATCATGGATGACATGGTGGAAACATTTTCCACCATGAAATTGGAATGGCTCAAGGCCCAGGTAAGTTGAACTTGAGACTTAAAACGTAGGAATGACCGGGAGGTAACCTGGCATTTTGAAAAAAAATTCTATTTAAATGCGTTGTTTGATTGAGTGTACTTAGGACTGCATGCTAGTTTTATTTTCTATTATTGCGTGTTATAGTTAGGATTCTCACTCCAAGTAGGGGTGTCGTATGTAATTTCATGAATGCAAGTCTCACACATTCAATGGAAAATTTCAAAATTTCTTTAATAATCAAAAAGGGGAACAAAGATTTTACTGAAAAGGGTGTCTTTTCATTCCAAAGGGGGGAATTTTTCAGAATTTTTTCACAAGGAACCAATTGCACAGTTGGTGCATGGTTTACCAAATAGTGCACTAACCATGCCACATTGTATCTCACAGGTAGTGGCTTTCGCACGGTTTTCCAAACTGTACACCCAAATCGTGCGGCCGCTTAAAACCTGAAAAGTTTTATAAAATTTGGATTTCTCCCCCCCTCTCCCATCCATGTGGCGCCCTCCCTTCCCCGATCTAGACCGTGGGGACCGACCCTCCTCTTCCTCCTCTATTCCAGCTAAGTTCCTTGAAAGGAACACCCTCCAAGGATCTTCTTCTTTCTTTCTTTCTTCTTCCTTCCTCCATTTATCATGGTTTTCCTCCATTTCTCTATCTCTTTCCTTAGGGTTTGGCCAAGAAACTCTCCATATTCCATTTTTCTTTTCTTTTATTCTTCTTTGTTCTTTTCTATTCATTCCTTCTCTTCTCTCTTATTTTTCCAATGATTTATCAGCACACACACATGCCGAACTAATTTTCAATGAATTTTTGTTTTCAAAACCTCAGTTTCCAAAAGGCGATTTCTCTTAGAATTTGTATGCATTGTATTCTAGAATTTCATATTTCTCTCTCTACTTGTTGTGATTATGTTCATATTTTATTTCTGTTCCTTACTGCAAGTGCCCCATAACCAAAACCTCAACCCTACCCTACAATGTCCACATACAAAAGAGCCCGGGCCTCCGGCTCACGATCTGCCCATGGTCCTCAGCTTATGTTTCACAACAAGGGGGAAGCTATGAGATTTCATACCCTATCAAACCATGAGGTCAGTCTTCACCATGAGTTTAGTCTTGACCATCTTGAAGACCTGGGAATTAATGAGAAGCTTCAAATGTATATTTCCCAGGGCAATCTCACTAGCACTTTAGGTGTGCACCAACCCATTTACAAGGAAATGGTTTTCGAATTTGGTGCCACCTTTAATTGCCAAGAATACTTCACCGAAACTAATGAGGGTCTTACCATTGAGACTATAAAAGACATCACCTTCCGGATAATGAACCAGCGACACAACTTCATGTTGGGTGAGTTTTCAGTCCTCATAGGCATAGATGACCCAAACTACGTCCAGAGTGACGAGTACTTCCTAGACCCATTAGAATGGGATCCTGCACCAGCTAGGGTCTTCTGGTTCACTGTTGCCGTAGGAGACCCTTATGTTCCACAGACTGCCAAGGCCTCCAAATTCAAAAACCCTATCCACAGGGTCCTCCATCAGATCATTACTACTTGTTTTATTTCCCGGTCAGATAGGTAGGGCACGGTAAGCACAAGGGGTCTGTTGCTTGTGGAATCAATGGTGACAGGAAACTCCATCATCCTTTCCTATGTATTTTTTCAATACGTGCAACAGATGTTCACCATGCTGAAGGGAATCATTTTTGGTGGCCCCTACATTACACTTTTGGCAGACAAGTTGCGTCTTCGGTATGATGCGGCGAAGTTCGTGGAACTACCACCTGTGCCTTATTTTGATATTACCCTGATCCACCAGATGAGGATGATGGACCCTGATAGTGTGCAACTCCACCTACGTGTAGGTCCCAAGGCTGCCCCAGATGCACCACTGCATGATGGCCAGGCTGCAGAGGAGGACCCAGCTGAGCCTACGGCTTCCCACTAGTCCCCATCCCAGGAGCCTCATTATTCTCATGCAGTCGCCTCTCACCCATCTGAGCCGCCACCAATTTACCCACCATATCCATTCTACCAAGTCCTACAAGGAACCCCATATAATGTCCCAGACATCTTCTGGAAGTGGAAGCAAGATCAATATTCCATGTTCCAATGGTAGCTAGAGCACACTAGGATGGAGGTAGCGGGCGTTAATCTTGCAGATCTTCAGCCTCCCGCCCTATTTGAAGTTGTTACCCACCAACAACAATCGTACTAAATTTCGAGAGCCGGTGGTCCGATGGGTGGTCCATCTACTACCTCAGCTGTCACCGACCCTGTGGACCTTCCCCCTCCTGCCGCTGATCAGACTTGGGATGCCGCTGCACATGATTTCTTTTATGCTCCCCCTGCCCGCTGACCAGCTATTATTGCATGTTCTTATTTTGTTTTGTGATGTTTGTTTTGACCTATCTTGAACTTTCTTATACTATCTTTTCATTGGTGTACTATTTTTACCAGTTTTGGTGTGATTCTGTGCTGAGATTTCTTTTCCAACTGCTGGTACTTCTTTTTCTTGCTTCACATGTATGGTACTTTTTTCCAGTAGCTGTTTCATCTGTTCCACGCCAGCCATTTTTTCATTTATTGGGCTCTCTCACACCATCTGATTGTTCCACATACCTGATTTAGGGGAGTTTTTCACTTTTCAACTTTTTCCATTTTTCTTTCACCCTCCCTTGCCATGCTCCATTGCCCACCCTTATCTCCATTATTACCTTCACGGGGGACCATGCTCGGTTTTAAGTGTGGGGGAGGGCACTTTCAATTGGTACCCCATTTTGGTTGACTGATTTTCCAATTACATAGGGTAGAATATTTTCTTTGGTGTGTCTAATGGGATGTTATATATTTCATGGGTTTATACCACTTAGCTAAAACTGAATTTTGAAAGTTATCTCTGAAAATGGATCATATGTTCAGATTGTTAAGCCTAGTTTTTGATGTGAATAAACTCTATAATACTTCAAAAGGAAAATTTATCCAATAATTTAGAAAAACAATCTGTATACAAATGATTTTTGTTATGGATTAATTCCAATTGAGAAACCCCTTAAATTGAATGTTGAATTGTTCATAAAGAGAGGTGAGGTTTTGGGAATTGTTGTTTCCGCACTAGTGGCTATTGCATGGTCTTAATTTCATGAAATCTTGACTTTCTCAAACAATTTCATCATGTATTGACATGAGAATATTGGAAAACTTTTTAATCTAGTATCTCACACCACTACAAATAAAAATATACATTTTGAGATATGTAAAGGCATGCCCAATACTTTTGATGACCTTTCATCATGTACCAAGCAATGCAAGTCAATGAGGGTGTGTAACCTATAAAAGTGATAGCCCACCAATTGGAGATGATGAAACATGGGATTAGCCAATATTAGTGTATAAAGAGATGAAAATGGAAGTAGGCACTCCTTTTGAATGAAGAATGGAAAATTAAATTTTAAGCACAAATTGATTTACGAATGAACGGTTAACTGTTTTGGATTAAGTATACTTTGTTGGATAACTTCATAGACTTGGGAAGCATGAAGTATGATTGGTGTAATTTTTAACGCTAATTAGTTCAAAATTCATATTCACCTAAATGGTATAATCTATGATATTTCTACCTGTCTCTTTAGTGACACCTTGGTCATGACTGTCTATGATTTTGTTTGGGGAAAAACAACTGATCAAGTGTGGGAGACTTTGATGCACTGCTGTGCATAAGGAATTTCCACCTGGTTTAACATCTATAAATTGGTTTTGTGGATAGTTTCTACATGATTTTCACATTGATAATGTATCTTGATAGGTTCTTTGGTAATTAAAGGATAAAGCATGGATTCTTTGAAGTTTGGAGATTCAAAAGGGAATTGGAGGCGTAAAAACCCTGTTCCCCCTGATGATGCTGGATGAGAGATTTTCGGATCAACCAATTGACGTGAAGGATAGAATACAAAGGTATTTCAAAGTACAAAATGACCGGAATGATTGTTGAATATTTTATACCAAACTGTGTGCAAACCGTGTGGGAGTAGATTCCCCTTACAGAAGGGTCCGCAAGGTTATCAGACGGTTTACCAAACCGTGCAGGCCCTGCACAGAAAAACCGTGTGGCTCAAAGATTCAAGGAAGAATCTCATACATGGTTGGCACACGGTTTACCAAACCGTAAGCCCAAACCTTATAGCTGAAGGATTTGAGACAGAAGCTCTCGCATGGTTAGTGCACGATTTTCCAAACCATGCACCTAAACCATGCGTGCCACTACAGATTCCTTCTTTTTTCTTTTCCACTTTCCACCAAATCCTTGACCAGGGATTTCCTTTGAGGATTGCTTTTGGATAACTAGAAAAATCCCCTTTTTGACCTGGTTGACCCTGGGGAGTGAAAGGAAGAGGAAGGGGGAGAGGAAGGTATCGAAAGAGGAGGGAGATTTTGGCTGGGAAACTGGTTTTGGTTCTTGTATTATTGGTATTACTAATTTTTCTTTATGTTCTATTGTAATGAATTCTCTAATGCATTTTAGTAAGGTTTTGAATATTTCATTCATGAGTAGTTAAAACCATCAATTGTGCTGGGGTTGGGAGAAATGTCGGTTTGTTAGAACTATTTCTGTATTATTGTATGTTTTCATACTCTCTCATTTAATTCTCCCATTAATTCTATATTCTATTTCACTGGAAACATCCATGTCGAACCAAGAATGGATTTTCCCGGGATCATTGGGATAATTAATATGAGAATATCATTGACCATTCGATATCCTTGTCATTTCTAGAGGGTATTTCTTAACATAAAAGTTACTAGAAATCAATTGACGAACCAAGGAATTGATTTCTATCGACTTTATCGGAACTTTCCAGACCAAGGGAGTTCCGACACATATAAATCCAATAAATGTGGGTTATTAGGAACAATAAAACACAATAAGGAAAATAGTTTTAGTGTCCTACATGAATGCCCATCCCCAGCACATTCTCATTATTAATCATTACAAATTTGGTTTTAAGCAATAATCAATTTTAAGTAATCGGTATTGAATTAGGCAAGATCTAGAAACAAGTCATCTTTTAATATCTGAATCATGAACCAACCAAAATGAATTTAAATTTATCATCTTCACCAAGTGACTTCAATTCAAGAAACATAAAACGCTAACATCGTTTCCCTGTGGACCAACCCCTCACATGCCGACTATACTAGTCCAAGTTAGAGAAATTAATTTGGCTGAAAAACAAGATAAACACAAACGACCGGTCAGGATTTCATAGGGCCATTCGATGAACATGGTTTGGTCCATGGTCTTGATGAGCTTGAACTTCTCCCGTAAACAGTTTCGTTCATGCTTAAGTAGTTGGATCTCAGATTGGGATTGGTCTAGGGAAAATCCTAGAAATTCAATCTCCCTCAGAAGCTCCATTAAATGGTCTTCATAGGTATAGTCCTACTGGTTGAGGCCATCACATTATTTTTCTGTGTCAAAATGATTTTTAATAACCCTATATTTATACTATTAATGTGATCACTATTAAATGGATATATTATCAATGGTAAGGATACTTAATGGTCATTAAAATACAATTGGATATAATAAAACAAAAGGATTTCATGTGTTTTCTATATCTATAATACATTTAATTAAAATAAATGAAATTTTATTCTTAACAAGTTTGGTCATTATAACCTTCCTCTCTTAATAAATTTCACCCTCAAACTTTCCATTTCCCAAACTAATACAAATGAGGGTAATTGTGCTTCATCACATTATCCGATTCCCACACCACTTCTTTAGACATGTATTTTCTCCACAATACATTGATGAGGGTCATTATCTCATTTTGTAGAACTTTTCTTCTATGATCTAAGATCTTCACTGGCTTCTCCTCATTGGAGAGTTCATTATCCAATAGTACCACCTCTAGATTGAGTATATGTGATGGGTTTGGTATCTACTTCCTTAATATTTATATATGAAATACATCAAATACATGAGAAAGGATTAGTGGAACTGTTAGTCGATAGGACAATACTCTGATACAACTAAGGATCTCAAAATGGCCAATGTAACTTGGACTAAGCTTTACCTTCTTCCCAAATCTCATAACACTATTCTATAGAGATATGAAGAGGAATATTATGTCTCCAACATCAAACTCTAGTTCTTATCAACATTTTTCAGTTGATTATCCACTGAATGAGGATAATATTAATTGTTAATATATATAATATTCATGTAATTTATTATTCATAAACACCATTTTAGTGCATTTTACATTTTTAACATCATTTCACATTATGATTGTAATTACTTCTTAAAATACACTATTATGTGGTCCATTTTTTAACATCATTTAAAGTAACCAATGATCTTAATTTTATTTTCATATTTCATTTTAAGTTTTCTATTTATATTTGGAACAATTCATACTTGTGGAGTGTTGGGAGATTCACATTGGATGACCACAAAAATGGGATTTCTTGCAAAAAATTCAAAAGAAGGCAGATTGGACACCAACCCACTGATGAGAATGTGGGGCCCAACATACAAGCCTAATGAATCCCATATTTAGTGGGATTATAGAAGAAATATTGAGGAAAAAATAATTATTCTATATCCACTGATAATTAAGCCTCCATGGTGGTTATTAAGGCGGCACAATTTAGAAATAAAATTCTGGGCCAGATTCTACGGCCCAGAAAAATAGCCCAACAATTTAATCCTATCTCAGAAACCACAAATCCATTTGGGATGAAATTTTACAGAGATACAAGAGATATCTGGATATTAATATTTTTATTATATGGCCCACTCAAATTAGGCCATCTATAAGGCCATTCAGATGCTTATGTTTGGTGTATGAAAGATGGATGCCACCTCGGGTCAAGGATAAAGAATTCCACTCTCCTTTACTTTCCACCACCCTAGCCCTACCATAATCAAGTGGTATGCTTTTTACTATTGTGAGTTATACCCATGCCACTTGAGATTCTTATTTAAGGCAGTGTTGGTGAAGTATTTGAGGATATTTGGAGCTTTTTTTTCATTGTAATGTTATTATGTCGATTTGTCTTTGTAACGTTCTTCTTTCTCATGTAAGTTGTTCGAATCACCTTAGTTCTTATTAAAATGTCTTCCTTTCCTCTTATTATTTTTTCTTCTTATCACTTTGATATCATTACCTTAAGTTGTGAGTTTATTTACACCATAACTTGTGATATTACTCACATAATGGTGGAGTGATTGCTTTCTTTTTATTGTTTTTTACTTCTCTAATTCCTCCATGATGAGTCTACTTTCCACTTCTGTTGAAACCATAGAATCA
This sequence comes from Viscum album, assembly GCA_963277665.1. Classification (NCBI taxonomy): domain Eukaryota; kingdom Viridiplantae; phylum Streptophyta; class Magnoliopsida; order Santalales; family Viscaceae; genus Viscum; species Viscum album. Next base: position 1,406,905,182 of record OY728119.1, read on the forward strand.
ATGGAGGGATAACTATTTTATGGGTTGATCTAATGGAATAGAAAGGGGCTGATTTGAATGTTATTTCTCACTCCATTAATTTTTAATCACTTCTTTTAATTGAGAATTCAGTTTGAAGATCTTTAAACTCCTTTATCCTTGTTGAATTTAATGCCACACAATTCAAGTGCTAATACGAACCTTTACCTTGAAGTGCTCACAAATTTGACCCTTCAAGTGTATAGGTGATTAGTACTAAAGGGTGTAGGTATGAAACTAGTAAGTGATGATGTTGATTGATCTTCTTAAATGAACCCATATCAAATATAAGAAATTGAAATCATTAAAAAAGGAATTCATCCAGTCCCCCCAAGCGATAACCTAGGATCAACTCATTATCTTAATTTGAATTAACATAAAACTTTTAGTGATACCTTAAACCCATATAAAATCAACCCAATATGGCAAATTAATTTCCAAAAAAATCCATATATTGTATATGTCTATAGGTTACTTATTCGGTCTCTGAGGATTCGACAACCCAAGCTAAACTACAAGGACCATTCTACCTTCATCTATTGGGTAAATTTGAGTGTGAATCAAATTTTGGAACCATTTCTAGGGTCCCAAGTAAGTCATCTCAACACAATTATATTCTCCCCCATTTGTTCTATTCTCACCCAAGATCTCTTATCATTTCCCTTTCTCGTTTTTTTTCTTTTGGCGCATGTCCGCCTACACTCGTAATCAATAAAACCCTCTAGTTAGGGTGGATAGTCCTAGGGTTGGGGAGTCAAGTACACCTAAATAACTCTTTCCATTAGATACTAATCTTACTAATACTCTAGAGTCAAAAATTTAGCCCATTTCAGTGGACAATATTCAAAGAAACCAACTCATAAACCTGGGTGGGAACCAAAAAGGAAACCCAAATGAGGCAGCCCCAAACTTGGGGAATGCAGTTGACCAAACCATAAATAACTACCTCACACCTGACTCGAACAATTCCCCCTCATACATTAGACAAAAGTCACTAGAAGATTTCAAATACATCCTTAAACCCCATTTCCTAAACCATCTTCCCATATTCCATGGAATGGAGTCTGAGATGCCCTACCTTCACATTAAAGAGTTAAATGACATTGATGAAACCCCGTGTACCCCACATCAACTAGAATCAACTAATATGAGGGTATTTCCTTTTTCTTTAAATTATTGAGATAAAAATTGGCTAAACAATTTGAGACCATAATCCATAAACTCTTGGGACCAATTACAAAGATAATTCTACAAAAAATACTTTCCCCACATTAAAACAATTGCACTTAAAAAGTGCATCCAAAACATTCTTTAAAAATAGGGAGATTCATTCTATGAAACATGGGAGATGTTCAAGGACACTCTAAACATAGTTCCACACCATGGTTTTTCTATTCCTAAACATGTGAGAATTTTCAATGAAGGTTTGGGTCTGGGGAACAAACAATTCATTAACATGATGTGTAATGGAACCTTTAAAAACAAAGCCCCAAATGATGCTTATGAGTATCTGGAAAGCCTTGCTGAACAAAATTAAACATGGGGAACTTCACCTTATTATGAAAAGCTACAAAGAACTACTGGAATTCATTCACTTAGATAAGAGGAAATCCTTAGGGATAAAATCAAAACACTCTCCAGGAATTTTAAAGAGATATACCTTAGGATAGTCCATGAAATCTAATCTGTAGACCCTGTTTGCGCAATTTGTGACAAAAATGACCATAAGAAAGAAAACATCCCAACCATTCCATCCATAAAGGATGTTATTTTAGGAGGACCCCCAATAGAAGTAAATTCTTTTAACTTTGAAAATCCTCAATACCAAAACACCTTCAACCTAAGGAATAATGACCACCCAGGCTTCCAATGGAAAGATAACCAACAACCTTGCCAACCACAAGGGAAAAATCCTTACCCCAATTAGAACTACCAAACCCATAACCAATTCTAAACCAACCTATCCAATACCAATAGCCACCTGTCCATTTTTAAAAAACCATACCACCTCCAAAATATCCCATGGGATAAACCAATCTTCTCAAGCACCAACCCAAACCATTCCACAAAGCCCACTAGAACAACTATACAAAAAAATGGAAAGGATGAACTTGGAAGTATCTTCCCTTAAACAAGAACTTCAAACCATCAAAACTATAAAGGCACCCATGCCTAGTCAAGCGGTACCATCCTCAACTTCAAGGAGAGATTAAAGTTGTTCTCAAACAACTCATGAACAACAAAAGGCTGTGACTATTTTAGGAAGTGAAAAATCAATTAGGAAACTGAACAAATAAGTCAGAAACAATCTGAAACTTAAATCTCTAATGAAAATTAAAATGAACCACAATATCAAATTGAGGACACTGATAACAATGTGAAAGAAACAACTCTTCAACAAACAACCCCAAAATCTGCACCATTTTTGTAACACATTAGGGGGAAAACCAAGCCTAAATTGAGTGAAACATTGAGGGAAATCTTCTCGCAAGTCAAGTTGAACATTCCCCTTCATGATGAAATCCAAAACACACCTGCCTACTCAAAGTACCTTAAGGACATGTGAACTTTTTTTAAAAAGAAATCACATAAAAACCAAGTCCTTTTGGCAACTAATGTGAGTACCACCATTCAAGGGACCATTCCTTATAAGTTGAAAGACCCAGGTTTCCCTTACATCAATGTTGAACTAGGAGAGAACAATGTTTTCAAGGCCTTGTGTGACCTAGGTGTTAGTGTCAATCACAGACCCTATGATGTGTACTTCCAGTTAGTCTCAGAAGATCTCTAACCAACATCCGTCACACTTCAACTTGAGGATCATAGCATTAGGGTTCCAAAGGGGATTTTAAAGGAAAATATGGTAAAGGTTGAAAACTTTATCTACGCTACTATGTTCATTGTCCTTGACAACTATACAAACTTAATAAATAAGTAACAAACCCCAATCATCCTTGGTCATCATTTCTTTTCAATAATCAACTCTATTATCTGAGTCCAAAATATGAACTTAACCATCGCCTTTGGACACATGAGTCTAGACTTGAACATCTATAATGCAAGCTCACAAATAGAGGATGACGAGGATATTCATGAAGTAAACACTATAGGAAGCATTGATAATGAATCCATAGAACATCAAGGAATATTTTATTGATGTTTAAGTCAGGATGAGATTGATTGCCTTTGTTCACATGAGGAAATTTTATCTCCTTGGGTTAAATCATTTTCAAATTGATCTTATGATGAAGTCTTAGGTCCAAAAATCAGTGAAACCTTTCAGGGAAACACATTCATGGAGACCACTCCGACTTCCTTCCATAAATCTGATCAAGCCAATATAGTAGCTGAACCTTCTACATGTGGGGAATAAATCCTATCTTAAACTCTAGGAAATTTTTTTGATCTTTATCCAATGTCCCATTATTCCGCTGAAATTATGAACCAACCTGACCTTGAATTAAAGGAACTTCTTGCTAAACTCAAGTATGGATTCCTAGGGGATAATCAAACACATCCAGTTGTCATTTATTCTTCTATTTAAGCCAATAATGAGAGGATTCTTCTAGATGTCCTTAAGAAACATAAGAAATCCATTGGTTGGACCCTTTCTGATATTACTGGGATTATCCAACTTATTCGGACTCATAGGGTTGTTCTGGAATCTGATTCAAAGCCATGTCGTCAAACTCAATGGTGACTCAATCCAAATCTCATGAATGTAGTGAGAAAAAAAAAATTCAAATCGTTAAAAGCTAGTATCATATATCCCATAGCTGAGAGTGAGTGGGTCATCCCAATCCCAGTGGTTTCCAAGAAGGAAGGAATCATAGTGATAACCAATAAGGATAGATAGATTCTTCCAACTATAGTGATCAGTGGATGGCGTGTCTGCATTGAATATAGGAATCTAAACTCATTCACTGAGAAGGATCATTTCCCCTTACCATTAATTGACCAACTCCTTGAGAGAGTGGCAGGTCATGCCTTATGCTGTTTCCTAGATGGGTACTCAGTGTATAATCAAATTGAGGTCTCCCTAGAGGATCAAGGGAATACTACATTAACATGTCCATTCAGAACCTTTTCCTTCAAACGCATGACCTTCGGGTTATGCAATGCCCCTGGAACCTTCCAGCGGTGCATGAAGGGAATATTCTCACACATGGTAGAGGATTTTCTTTAGGTCTTCGTATATTACTTCTCTGTGTTTTGGGATACATTTGAGGGATGTATGAGGAACATGGAGAGAGTCTTGTCAAGATGTGAAGAAAAGAATCTAGTCCTAAACAAGAAAAATTGCCATTTCATGGTTAAATAGGGACTAGTTCTATTCCATATGGTCTCAGGTAAGGGGATTGAAGTTGATAAATACAAGGTTGACATCATCTGTCACCTCCCATAACCCAAAACTATCAAGTAAGTTAGGTCATTCTTAGGACATGCTGGTTTCTATATAAGATTCATCACGGCATTTAGTTCAATCTCTCATCCCCTTTGTTCTCTCCTAGTAAAGGATGCTCAATTTGTTTTGACAGAATGTTGTGAGGGTTCTTTATCAACCCACAAATCCTCTCTCACCTCTCATACCACTTTGAAATCTCCAAATTAGAACCTCCCTTTCGAATTTATATGTGATTCCAGTGTCTTTGCTGTAGGAGCTTTATTAGGACAACATTACAATAAAACTCTTTATGTCATTTCTTATGTAAGAAAATCCTTAAATGATGCCCAAATAAACTACACCACCACTAAAAAATAGTTTCCTGCTCTTGTCTTTGAGTTAGAGAAATTCAGGTCCTATCACTTAGGATCATCCATCATTGTCTTCACTGACCATTCATCCCTAAAATACATTTTCCAAAAACAAGATACCAAGGCTAGACTAATTTGGTGGGTCCTTATCTTACAAGAATTTGACCTCATAATCAAGGACAAAAAAGGTGGTGAAAATGTTGTAGCTGATTACCTCTCTTTGATGTAATTCAAAGAAAACTCAAATCACCTTTCTGTGTCTGATCCATTTCCTGTTGAACACCTACACTCTGTGAGTGACTACCCTTGGTATGCTGATATATCCAACTTTTTATTTACAGGAGTAATTTCAAAATTCTTAGGGACTCAAGATCAAAAGAAATTCTTTTAAGATGTTAGGCACTATGTGTTTTATAATCCATACCTCTATAAGTTCTGCCCTGACCATGTAATTAGAAGGTGTGTCCCAGAATCTGAACAAGAGTCCATCCATAAATTCTATCATAGTGAGGCATGTAGAGGTCTATTTTCCTCTAATAAAACATCTTCTAAGGTTCATTAGTTTGGTCTCTTCTGTCCCACCCTTTCAAGGGACTCCTAATTTTTTTTTCAAAGTTGTCTTAAGTGTCAACAAGTAGGTTCAATCACAAAAAGAATCAAATTCCACTCACTCTCATCTTAGTGATTGAAATCTTTGACTATAGGGGAATCGATTTCATGGGTCCCTTCCCAAACTCTAGTGGATACCTCTAAATTCTCTTAGCTTATGATTATGTCTCAAAATGGGTTGAAGCCATTCCCACTAAGTCTAATGATTATCATGTTGTGATCCAATTTATGAAAGAGCGCATATTTTCTTGATTTGGAAATTTCAGGGCTATAATCACTGACTAAGGAACCCATTTCTGCAACCGTCCATTCTCTTAACTCATGTCTAAGTATGGGATTTCTCACAAGGTTTTCACTACGTACCATCCCCAAACCAATGGTCAAGATGAGTTAGAAAATAGTGAGATTAAGAATATTCTTGAAAAAGCTATCAATCCTTTTAGGAATGATTGGTTTGAGAAACTCTCAGATGCTCTCTAAGCATATCGTACAACATAAAAAACCATCTTAGTAATGTCACCATATAGTTTGGTTTATGGAAAATCATGCCATTTACCTTTTGAAATTGAGCATAAGGATTTTTGGGAAATTAAGAAAATAAATTATGACCTCTCATTGGTCGAAACAAAAAGGAAATTTGATCTCAACGAACTTGAGGAACTAAAGATGGAGGCTTATGAAAATTCAAGGATTAATGAAGTTAGAGTTCAAGCCTACCAAACTAGAAATATCAAAGTCAAAAATTTTGAACCAGGAAAATTTGTGCTCTTGTATAGTTCAAAACATAATTTAAACCTATGAATGTTAAGTTCTAGATGGTCATGTCCTTTAATAGTGCATCATGTGTACCCCCATGGGGAAGTAGAGGTTCAAGATCCCACAAGTGGTTACATTTTCAAGGTTAATGGTCAAAGGTTAAAACCATTCATTGAATCATTAAATAAACAAGAAGAAGAGGTTTGAGTTAACTAAGACAACCTATGAACCAGGAAAAAATTGATAGATTTAGGATTCATGTCGAGCTAGAAATGTTAAACAAAGCGCTGCATGGGAGGAAACACATGGTTTCCATGTTTCCAATCATTTTGTTGTTTTAATCAACTTTATATTTTAAATAATATTAATGAATCATTTTGATATTTAAAAATAATGAAAAAATAGACTTTTGACTAGTTATTCTATTAAGATTATGGATGGGTATGAAAGAGGAGCGCCATATTCATCCGTGTCACGTTGTGTGATCCTGGAGTAATACCTTACCCAGTAATTTAAAAAGAATACAATGTATCATCAATTGAATTTATTTTTATGTTTTTGTAGGTTAAAATTAATAATAATAATAATAATAATAAAATTAAAAGTCCACATCGTAGGTCATGGGGAAAACCCTGTCACAACCGGCAAAGTCGTGGTGACTCAAACCCAAGACCGAATTGAGATAGGGGCACGTGCTTACCACTAACCTACGGCTTAGTGTGCTTCCTTATTCTATAATTTTTATATATATTCTTATATTTTACATTATTTATTATATATATATATATATTTTAGTTTTTTGTTCCTTTTCTTTTTCTACTAGGGAATTCTTAGAGTGACATAGAGATAAAGGGATTAAAAGGGAGAAACAAGAATTTCAACTTCAACAACTAGGTGACTTCATTCCATAATCCTAATTTTCAATTTCATTTTTGAACTCCCATTCTCTACCCCAACCCCCTTATAAATTTTATTTTCTTTAAACACTGGGGACAATTTTATTTTAAGTTGGGGGAAGATAAAATAAAATTTCTTTTGTGTCAAAAAAATTAATGATTTGAAAAAAAAGTGTTCCTTAATGGAAGGAAAGTTTTATTTAACCTTGTACATGATAATAGAGATTTTACACTTTAAAACTGAATATCAAATAATTTAGCATGACCTGATTTTTATTTTAATCCACGTATGATTTCAAGATCATATATTTCGAAAAGTGTTGCTGTCTATTGTGATATTTCATGTTTTATATTTTCATCCAAATAAAAAAAAGATCACAATGCATGTCTTTTGGATAGTGGGGTATTTGTTTGAGTTCATGGGGTACCCAAAAATAAATAACATAGGTTTTTTGATCATTTTAGTTTTAATATGAGTATTCAAAAAAATATTAAAACACCATAAATTTTCAGGTAGAGCAATGAAATGACCTAATGCGTGGATTTCGACACTTGGGGATCATGACTCCATAGTTGTCTGGCCCAGAGATAGAAATTTTATATCTCATTTTGGTAACTTGAATTTTTGTTTACTGAGTTAATTCAAGATGATTCCTAATTATGTGGGATTAACTTGGTTCCCTAAGGTATTTGAGCCTGGGAGTCATCGACAAAGTCTCGGTACATGGGTTGACTCTTTTGAGTGCAATTTCAATTACCATGGAAAAATTGAAAAAACAAAAAAAAAACCAATACAATATTTTTTTTGAATAATCATCTTAATATTGAAATGTTATTCCACCTAGTTCTTCCATCATTTTCCTCTTCAATAAATATGAACCCCCATGTCTAATGCAATGCACAACACATCATCATTCTTAATTGATATTAGATAAACAATAGTGATGAATTTGAACAAAGAAATGGGTTTGGGATTGAGATATTCTTATGAAACTATCATGTTTTAAAATATTTTGATGGGTTTCAAGATTTTTTGGTATAAGGGTTTTTGGTGATCATTTTGTATTAACATGTTTTTGGAAAAGGGAATTCGAATTTCATATTGTTGAGATAAAGAAGTCCACTCTCCCTTACTTTCCACCACCCTAGGCCTACCATATTCAAGTGGGATTCTTTGTACTGTTGGGAGTTTGACCCATGGCTCTTGAGATGCCCATTTAAGGTAGTGTCGGTGAAGGAGTTGAGGATCTCTGGAGCTTTGTTTTCATTGTAATGTTATTATTTCGATTTGAATTTGTAACATTCTTCTTTCTCATGTAAGTTGTTCGAATCACCTTAGTTATTAATAAAATTTATTCCTTTCCTCTTATTCTATTTTTCATCTAATCACTTTGATATCATTGCCTTAAGGTGTGCATTTCTTGACACCATACCTTCTGATATTCCTCATACAACGGTGGAGTGACAGTTTTCTTTTTATTGTTTTTTTACTTCTCCAATTACTCCCTCATGAGTCTACTTTCCACTTACATTGAAACCATAGAATCAATGGAGGGCTAACTCTTTTATGGGTTGATCCAAGGGAGTAGAAAAGGGCTAGTTTGGATGTTATTTCCCACTTTATTATTTTCTAATAACTTCTTTATTTTATAATTTTCTTTGAATATATTTAAACTCCTTTATCCTTGTTGAATTTAACTCCACACACTTCAAGTGATAATATGAACCTTTACCTTGAAGTTCTCAAAACATTGATCCTTCAAGTGTATAAGTTATTAGTACTGAAGGGTATAGGTATTAAACCAGAAAGTGATGATGTTTTTTGATCTTGTTAAATAAACCCATCTCAAATATAAGAAATGGAAATCATTAAAAAATTAATTCATCCAATCCACTCCAAGAGATAACATAAGATCAACTCATTATCGTAATTTGAATTAAATTAAATCTATTAGTGATAACTTAAACCCATATAAAATAAACCCAAGTTGGCCACTTCATAGCCAAAAAAAATCTGTAGAATGTATGTGTCTTTAGGTTACTTCTTAGGTCTCTGAGGATTCGACAACCCAAGATAAACTACATGGACCGTTCTACCTTCATCTCTTGGGTAAATTTGAGCGTGAATCATCAGCATAGCTCTTTTGTCAACTCTAAGTAGCTTTGACATTTTACTAGACCATATTAACCTCCTCCACAATTTCATCGACCATTTATGGACCAAGAAGTTTTCATTCCCCAAATTCATCCCAATATGCTGGTATTATGTACCTCTTCCCATAAAGGGATTAATATGGATCCATTTGGATGCTTGAGTGGAAACTGTGTTGTAAGAGAACTCCACCAAAGGAAGACGTTGGTCCCATTTTCCTTTAAAGTTCATTGAGAAAGCTCTCAAAATGCCCTCAAGTGTCTGGATAGTCTGCTCAGATTGGCCATCAGTTTGACTGTGATAGACCATGCTAAAGTTCAACTCAGTATTAAGAGCATATTGGAAACTCTTCCAAAACATAATGTGAATCTTGGATCTTGATCAGACTCAATATATAGTGGTACTCCATGCAGCCTTACCGCTTCTCTAATTTATATCTGTGCTAGTTAATCAAATGAGAAGTGATCCTTAATTGAAATGAAGTGTGGAATGCTTTTAAGATGATCCAGAACAACCCAGATAGTATTGTTTCCTTTTTATGTCTTCGGATGTCCGGTGACAATGTCCAGGGTGATGTTTTCCGATTTCCATGTTGTTATGGGTCATGGTTTCATCATCCCCTTAGACTTCTACCTATCACCCTTTATTTGATGACATACTTGTCTCTTTGATGTATATTTAGTGATCTTCTTCTTCATGTTATCCCACCAAAGTACAACTGGAGATCTCCATAAATCTGCATGTTTCCTAGGTGAATGGAAAAATTAGAACAATGTGCATCATCCAAAAGTTAATTCATTAACTCCATATTTGAGGGAACACATAGTCTCTACCCAAATCTAACAATTACTTCTTCATTAACATTTAACTCCGAAGATTTACCTTTTCTGAAAGTTTCCACTTTCTTATGAAATCCAACATCATCTTCTGATCATTCTTTAACCTTTCCAAAATAAACGATTGATCAAAAATTTTTGAATGAATTTATAATATTCCATTCCTTATGATTCCCATGTCAATAATCATCAAACCTAAGAAGATTGGATCCTTTTCAATTCTCATTAATAAGATAATTTGTAGGTAATTTCTACTTTGATCATCTGCCACCTTGTTCACTTTCCCAGGTTGGTAATGGATTGAACAGTCGTAATGATTGATGATCTCTAACCATCTTCATTGTAGCATATTCAAATCTTTCTGTGTGAATATATATTTGATAATTTTGTGATCCGTATATATTTCACACTTATCCCAAAATAGATAATACTGTTGGATTTTCAATCCAAATATCCCCACTGACAACTCTAGATCATGTGTGGGGTAGTATTTGTCATTAATTTTCATCTTCCTTGAGGAATAAGCAATTAAGTTTTCATTATTAATCAACACACAACACATTCCCTTCTTGGAAGCATCACTGAATATTATGAAAAGATCCCCACTTGTGGGTAGTGTGAGCGTAGGGGTAGTATTGTGATCTACATAGTTGATCGAACAATTAATCAATTCATGAAAAAAGATACTTTTTCTTTATCATGATTTTGTTAAGATCACGATAATCAATGTAAAGGCACATTATCCTATCCTTCTTCTTAATGAAGAGGACTGGTTCACCCCATGGTGAATCACTTGGGCATATAAACCCTTTATCAAGATTCTACTTTAGTTGTTTATTTATCTTCTCAAGCTCCACCACATCCATTATATATGGAGTCTTGGGTATTGGAAACACCCTAGGTATAATATCAATCGATAATTCAACATCTCTTCTAGGAGGAAGACTAGGCAATTCCTTAGAAAAAACATCTGTTAATTCCCTCATAATAGGCATGTCCTTATGGATGGTTCCTTCCTTATAATCAATAATTTGAGAATGATATGCATGATCATATAGAATTAATATCCATTCTAGAGATGATGGTGACAAAGAATATTCACCCCCCTCCTTGAACTTATATAGAACCTAGGGTTGATTATCCATATAGAGAGTGATTTCCCTCTTGCAACTATTTATATTGTATTTATATAGGGAAATCCAATCCATGAAAAGAATTGCTTCAAATTCTACCAAGGGAAGTATGATGAGGTTTTCCTGGAATTTCAATCCAAAAATTGTGGTAGTGAAAGAGTTATATTCATGGGATGCAATAATTTCCCCATATTCTATTTTCACGGAAATCTCTACTTCAATTTTTTTGGTGATGTTTGGATTGTTCGACTAAACCTTTAGGATATAAAATAATGCATAGAACTAGTATCAAAAATTACATTCACTATTATTGAATGAATAACCATCATATCTATCACCACTTTATTGTTAGAATTATCTTCAGTAGTAGTGATGGAAAATGCTCACCCTTTTTACCTTGGAGGTTGTTGGTTGCCTAAAAAAATTAGGGCACTAGTTCGCAAAGTGCTCTGGTTCTTTTCTGTTTTAGAAATGAACAATGCATTGAGGGTCGAACATATAATTCCTTTCCTCTATTGCAATAACGAGTTTTTTCTTTCCAGAAATCACTGGCTAGTTTCCCTTCCTTCCCGTAATTAAAGAATTTCTTCATCCCCTTCAGGAAATTTCTAGGGATCTTCTTTCTGCAGTTTTGACAAGCAGGGTGCTGGATGTTTTTTAACATTGTTTTATTTATAAATCAGACTGCTAGAATTATTGTCCACTTTCTTATTCTTATTCCCACAATACCCCTGAGATTCTCCAATCCCCATATCGATTTTGAGGGAACGTTAGATAATCTACTCATTGCAATCAAAGTCACAGATCTCTAGGTAATTTTTTAGGATAGGTTTTATCCTACCAAAGAATTGGTCAACCTTTCATTTGGGGGTACTGAAAAAACCAGAAGTATACAGTGCATGTCTGGGGAAGTTTTCCTTGTATTCCCCAAAATATTTTTCATCCTTTTTCTTGAGTTCATGGTAATATATTTCCATCTTAAGAAAGAGGGTGCGGAGAAAATATTTATCAATTTTTTTATGAAAATCCTTCCATCCCATAACCCTGGTCTCTTCCTCAAGCTTTGTTTTTTTATTATCAAGGTCCACTATTTATAATATTTACCCTCCATACGATATGAATCCTTAAGAACCTTCTCTTTTTTATAACATTGAATGATGGAGAACATCTTATCAATGAAGTTGATAAATGTTTTAACCATTGAGGGATCATATAATCTATTGAAATTAGGAGTCCTTTGTCTCATAAATCTCTCGATTGTGACTTGTTATTTTTTATAGGGGAGGGGGGTTGGACATTCCCTTGATCCATGATTCTATTCAAAACTTGATTTAACTAATAGAGTTTTGGGAAAAAAAATTTGATTCCTGCTCCAATCAAATTGGGCATCTCATTAGAGTAGTCATCACATTGATCTTCACACCGGTTGTTTGCATGATTCCTCCTATTATCGGCTATTGGATAGAATAAAAGGAAATATAGGGGTAAATATTCTAAAATATTAAACAAATAAATGGGAAGATAATGATGAAAAAGGATAACTTATAAATTACATTAATCTCCTCAACTTATGAATTTCTATTCTTCGATATAAGTTATCCTTTATCTACTTCCCAACATATTTTCTTAGGGGAAATTTTTTTGTTTACTTAAAATTGGTTCGTAAAAAAATTTTTAATTTACCAAATCATATCCCCCATGACTGTTGAACTGAGAGTGCAATGAAGCCCATTTTCGTGCACTAGTTCTCATTTGAGTCTAGCTCAAATTGGTGTTTTAAGGTTTTTCCCCTAGATACTTCTATTCCAGATCCACCTCTACTTGTTCATATCCAGAAAGGGATGCATTTTCTTCATAAACCAATTACTCTATACTAACAAAAATTTAGGGATTATGTTCTTATACTCAGTCTTATCTCTAAGTATTTCACTAGAGTTTTCTGATCCTAATCCCCAAAATAACTAAACCAATCCTTTGATTCCAACTATAATGACCAATTTCTTTATTTCATTTTTAAACATGATTTATTACATAAAATTTCACTAAATAAAACACAAAAGTAAAAGATTTATAGGATATTTGTGGAATAGTAACATTACATAACAACATAAAACATGAAATACACGCCTTTATTGAAAACTTCTTTTAAATGACAACAACATTCCTTCATAATTAGCATTGCATGAGATAACCTGAGGACATACATAAGAAATGGTGAGACATAAATACCGGTAAGGGAGTAAACAAGAAATAACATGACGAATATAATACATGTTAGTAAATAGGAATATCAATAGATCATAATAGAAACATGACCATAAAGACATGATATACCATGATTATCATAACATGGAAGTGTGGCAACAACTTAAAACACTACATCATTAACATAAAAGAATTAGGTAAACCCCTATCCAAACATGACATAAAAAATTCCTATAAAAGAATCAGGTAAAACTCTATCCTAACATGATGTATCATGATACTAAACATTACCCAATGCATTAGAGCACTATCAGGATGCACCCTTCATAATCATTTCAAAATCATGCTTAAGTTTTCCACATGGATCATATAACATGGATTCATTTAACATAATAATTTATTCCGAGATTAAAGAATATAGAATGCATACATGTGTGTACCCAATCAATATGTATATTTTCATAAAGGTGAATACCCTTGATATAGGAATGAGTATGGTATTCACTACATGATGATTTTTACATGGAAAATTGTGGTGCAATTTCAGCAACATAACAGCGTCATATAGAAATTCATAAAATGGGTAGATGAGAGAGAAAGGGGTATCTCATAATTTATATTGAAAATTTATAGTGATTGGATCATGTAATATAATATCTCAATATATGGGATGGAATTTAAGATTCATTGTACAAGTGAAGTTCTTGAAATGGAAATGAGAAGAAAGAAATCACTTATAGAATTTCAGCATAGTAACGACATAGGTAACGTTCTAAATGGGGAAAGGTTAAATGATCCATCATTGAAATAAAATAAAATGGAAAATATTTAATTGATTATAAAATTTTGAATATACAAATAATTTAAATTAAAATGACTGATTTCAAATAAGGTTCTTGAATTGAAAGGAAGAGAGAAAGGTGAGGAACCCTTACTTGGATGTGTGATCCCAAAGGCTTGGGAGAGGCTTCTTTGGAGATTAAGTGAACCTTGGGAGGATTATAGGGTTTAGAGGAAAGTGGTTAGTTGAGAATCAAATATCTTGATTGAATAGTAATTGGTTCTTGGGCGGGTTTATATAGGAAAGGTGGGGGAATTCTTTATTTTCTTTGGGATTGGACCCTACACACTAAAATATTCAAAAACACAAACCATTCTAAGGTTTCCGCCCATGGTTTTGGGAAAAGGGGAGTATTATGCATTATTTTAAAAGGATAAGGTCCAAATATATTAAAATATTTTTCTTTTTTATGTGTATGTGATTCACACTTTCACAGAAATGATTTTAAAATCTTAAAATATTTTATATGTCTTGGAGGATTCACTACGGCTTTATAAAATAAATAAAATAAACCTAAAATTATATTATTTTAAAAGAAGAAATATATTTGTACAAATATAAATTTTATTTTATTTTATTATATCACTATTGGTTCATTATGAGGTCATAAAACACATTATATGTTTATTCAGTATTTAATTTTTACCCAAAACATTGACTGTCTCATATTATTATGAGAAATTCACCATTGGATAATTTTGACATCTTGATTCCAAAACTAATATTACATTTATCTAAATAATTTTCTAAATATGTTAATTTTCTCTATTAAAATAAAAATTGATATTTATTGAAAATTTAAGGATTTTGATAAAAAAAAAATTCATACTTTAAAAAAATTACAATTGACTTCATAAAAATCATACGACCATTTATATTTAATAATTTTAATTTTATAATAATAATTTATTAAAATATTATTTAATTCAAAAATCCATTAATTCATCAAAATGTATTTCTTAATTAAATTTTAATATCAACCAAAAATACTTTTTTTCTTTAAAAATAATTTACAAATTAACAATAATAGAGTGAAAGTATGTTAATTATTCTATAAAAAACTAATTAACATAATCATAATGATATAGTCTTTTTACATATCTCTTAATCACACCAGTATATTCCCTAAGAGTAATGTGTGTGATGGTGGGGATTTTGTGGGGTCGTTCATTGAACATGGTTTGGGTCGTGATCTCGAAGTGCTTGATCTTCTCCCGTAAATGGTTTCGGTCATGCATAAGTTGTGGGATATCGACTTGGTCTTGGTCTTGGGAAAATCCCAAAAATTATATCTACCTCATAAGCTCTGATAAAAGGAATTCATAGGGTATGATCTTACTGGTTGAAGCTTTCACATCCTTCGACTCTATCAAAAGGATTTGTTAAAACCCTCTATTTATACTAGTCATGTGATCAATATTCAACGACTATATTATCAACAGTAAGGATAATCAATGGTAATTAAAGTCCAATTGGGTATAATAATAAAAAGTAGTGTATGTGTTTTTTATATCCATAATACATTTAATTAAAAGAAAGGGAATTTTATTCATAATAGTTTGGGTTGTTACAAGCATATTCCGGTGATGAAATAGGTATAAGAACACATTCCTATTCCAATATCCAAAGAATAATGTCAACATGGTCAACAAGACTAAGTATCCACTCCAGAGGAAGTGCACATTCTTTATCCTAGTTAGGAGTATTATCAGCAAGCCTTGATAAAGGATGAGGCATAGGATTGAGATCATAGACCCATTCAGACTAGAGTGAAAAAATTAGTTTGGAAATCACCTCAATACATGAACACATTCATATTAAACAAATATGGAGCCATACTCCAAAGGTGAAACATAACCAAGTGCATACCCCATTATAATCAAGGTCTGTCGGTATAGTTTTGAAATCACCTCAGGATAGCTAAACATTCCTATATAAAAATCTAGTGGCATAAAATAAAGGTAAAATAGTACTAGACTCACATCCCTATTTCTGTTGAAAAAATACAACATTATAAATCTAAAAAGGCTATAAATGAGGAGTCGCATACCCCATCTTCCATTTTGAAGATCTGTTAGCATATAATAATGGGGAATAAAAATTTTAGCTGGGCTCACATCCCTATTTCAACAATGTTTGACTGACATAAACCTAGAAACAACCCGATAGAAGGATCAAATTCATAAAAAAAATATAGAATATCAATATAATACTCTAGAATATTTTTTATTGTGATATAATATCCCATAAGCAACAGACGATACTCATCATAATCTAGATACATCCATGTAATATGATCACATTCTTTCTCAACCCCAAATGATAGGTCCACGAATTCTATACATGACATAGGATGAGGATCATATCCCTAATCTATTGAATTATAGTTTCTATGAGGATTTACAAATAATTTATGAAAATCTTCTAGTGTATGTCAACTATTTAACAAAATAAGAAGTTGAAAACTACCATGACAGTCACCCTATTGATTGTATTGATATGGATTATAGGATCCCTATCCTGGAATCCATTTTGAAGAATCTCCTCATGGTGATATCATACCATGATATGAAAATCCTTCCCTTTTCAAAAAACTAATGTTTAGAGATGTTCTCTAAACAATGGGGTTAACTGTATGTAGTTCCACATCAAACATTGTCAACACTGCACCACAGTTAGTAAGAAACCTAGAGAAATGACTTCTATGGTCAAACCATATAGAAGAGTACACCCAAACATATCCTGGTTTCATGATGTACAACTTCATGAAAAAGTCTTGGTCACAAGACCTTAAACTCTACAACATGTGTTTTCCATTTTGGTCCAACCTCCTCTATTACATGTGAGCTAGATCTACAAAAAAGGTTTCTCTTGTAGGATTTTACTAGCTCACATTAATTTGATTCCCATATCCCCATACAAGGGTAAGTGAGTCCCACCTTGAACCTAGTAGTAAAACCTCATCTGTAATAAGTTTATGTTTACATAAATCTAGGACATAACTTCATTAGCAATTCACTTTAAATGATCAATATTTTAGAAGAATAAAAAAAATCCACCCCATCCCTATATGTTAATTAGACTCACATAACTGATTATATATGAGAGTTTCATGTGGCTTGATTCATTTTACCACTGGATACTTTGTGATGCTAGGGTCCCCAATCATCAGTCAAGCTGCAATATAAATATACAATTACCCTCCAAGACTATGATTCACAACTTCCTTGTGAATTTTCAATATGATAAGTATGTGTATATTGATTCACGGTATCCTAGAATATGTAGTTACATTAGAATCTCCAATACAAGGGTTATTAGAAATAAATAAAAAGAAAAAAGACCCCCCCCCCTCATTTCATATGGTCTGACCTACAAAGAAAATATTTTATCTAAAAACTACTTGTGGATTGATTCTGATTACCACAAGATACACCGTGACACCCAGATCTCAAACATTGGGCCTAATCACCAAAAATATAAAAATTCACCCTCTCTAAATACAAGCCATACCTATGTAAGGAGCCTTCATTAGAACTATGTTTGGATTGATTCCTAATTCCAAAAGATATGTAGTGATACCAAAATCTCAAAACCAATGCCCATATGAAATATAAAAATAAAATGAGGGAAGAAATTCCACCTCCTTAAAAATAAATCCAACCTGTACGTGGATGATTCTACAAAACTACATATGGATTGATTATTATTTCTATAAGATACATAGTAATGATGGTATTTTCTATTTCAGGCCCAACCATGATTTTGTTTCACTCACAACCATGTCCTACCATGTAAATAAGATCCATTTAGAGTCTCTGGTACATATTAATATTTTAACACCCCCACATTTTACGTATCATTCACTCCTTCACAATTTAATAGAATAACTATATGTACCTTGTTTCTCATGATATTAATTACTAATGTGGGTTTAGGGAAACTAGAAATCTGCAATAACCAGTGCAATCGAGTGTGTTCTATTCAAAGATAGAGAACCACATCCTAGGTTCAAGATGTTAAACTATATGAAAATTTCTAGTCACATGATGTTAAACAGAATGACATGGGACCTTTATTCTAAACAAATAATATCATTGATGACTATATATTCTTGAATTTCAGGTTTTGTCTCTTCTCCCAAAAAATGTGTTCAATACACATTGGCATAGACATTAGGGTGTTTAAATCCTACTTGAATATTACATTCCCCATGAAACAACTTCATATCTTTAATATTTTAGTTAATACCAACCAATTACTTGATTTGATATCCTTATCTTAAAGCCCCATGGACTTTTAACCCTTATGATATTGGTTCATCCCTATATAAAATTGGTAATAGTTACTTGTTAATCCAAAGGGAACCTACTACGATTCATTGGTGAATAACAGAATTCATAAGATCTTTTTCTTAAGGAATGTTTTTATCCCATAGTAGAGGCCCCACTTAAGTCCAGGATCTATTTTTTCAGCTACATATGATATGGGATCTCCACCATTACAAATGGTTGACCCTTTCCCACTAATCATCATGTCCCATTGGCCTATATATTCTTGTCTTATGATTTACACTCCTCATAATGAAACTATTTAATCATATTCAGATACCCTTGATATTAGTCATCTATGAATTGTTTTTATTGTCAAATCTATATTACATCATTTTATTCTTATACCCATTCATTTCATAGTGTATATCTTATAAAAGGACCCAACTTCTTGATCTTAAAAAACCTCTTTGGACATTTCCCTCTTCCACTAGGAAAACATCATGACCCCTCTTCATATCTTAATTTCAAGATACCTTGAGCACATATTCTGTTATTCCATATTGGTAATAGGGATTTACCAATCCTAAAGGACCCCCACTAGGATTCATTGGTGAATAACACAATTCATAAGAGCTTGTGTCTAGGGGGTGTTTTTGTTCCTAAAGGGGCCTCGCTAGGATTCAAATGTGAATAAAAAATTCCTAATAGCATGTTCCTAGGAGATTTTTTTGTTCCTAGAGGGATCCCAGAAGGATTTTTGGTGTATAACAAAACTCTTAATAGATTTTTAATAAGGGATATTTTGGTCCTAGAAGAAAGGTCCCCCTTAATCCCATGAGTTTTTTATCTAATAGTGTGAAATTAATCCCATCAATAATCAAACAATCTTCCTTGACATTGGCCTTTAAAGATATGATTTATTTCATCTATTTTTCTTATGTTCAAGAGGGATAAAGAATGACTAAATAGTGTATACCTTCATATTTCAAGTCCATACATCAAGAATCAAAACTGAATAGAATGATGGTTCATCTTATGTGACCTTAAACTACATAGAGTAGGCCACCCCATGGGGCTAGTGACTAGAATGGGGACTAGGTCTAGGCCAATGAATTGAAAAATTCCCTCTCCCTACATGTGGATCATACTTATGTACAAATATTTCTCCAATATAACTATGTGTGACTTGATTCCTATTATTATAGGACACATATTAATGTTTTGATTCTATAATCCTGGGCTACACATAATCCTAATAAAATAAAAAAAGTGTATACAAAAGAAAATTTTCTCATTCCGATGTAAGAATCAGATATACATAGAGAATATATATTAAAACTATGTTTGGACTGATTCTCCTTACCTTGAAATATGTTGTGATTCCTAGATATCACTTTCAGGATCATCCAATAAGTATTCCCTACATGAGAACTAGATCAGTTTAGAAGCCTTTTCCAAATGAGCAGTCTACACCTGAGAGTAATAGTTCCTCCATTCCTTACACACGAGCTCGATTTGTGTAGCAAATCATCAGTCTAAGAAATACGTATGGATTCATTAGTATTATGATATGATACGTAGTGAAACCTGAAACGTATATCCCATCCCAACCATGATATAATAAAAAACCCCTCTCCCCACACAGGAAGTCAAGTAGTATAGTGAATTATCTTCTTATGAAGTTGGTGTGTCTTAATTCATGTCACCACATGATATGTAGTGACACCCTCCAATCTTGGGTATATCTATTATTCAATGATAAAACACCCATTCCCCATGTACAAGTTCATTATATGTGGGAATCCAATTGAATAACTATGTGTGCCTTGATTCTTATCATCATAGGATACATACTGATGCTCAGATCTCAAATCCTCGGACTATCCACAATATAAATAGAAAAAAATTTCCCCTCTATGATTAGGGGTTAGACCTATGCAAGGAATGTTTCATCCAATAAAAATGTGTAGATCGATTCTTACTCTCACATGATATGTAGTGATGCATAGAACCACCATTTTAGATTTATTATGCAATTATCATTACTCCCAACTATGCCCTTAGAAGAGAACCAAATTTTATGGGGATTATTACACATATAAATTTCATAATAACCCACATATTACTTATCATTCACCCTTTCATAGCGTAATCCACTGCCTAGTTGTGTCTTATTTCTCACACTAAGCATAAATCATGTAAGCATATAGAACCTAGAAAGTCACTCTAACCAGCATTATCATGGTGCTTTCTATCAAAAGATATGGATCCTTTTCACGTGACATTAAATTTCATGATAATTAGTATTCATGTTTAATAGTTAATCCCCTCTAATAAATTTTTACGTAAGAATCACATGTTTTATCCCATCACCTTGAAATGTAATCAATAAAAACCAGAATATATTTTTGTTATTGAAACCCTACTTAAATATTATTTTCTATTTGAAAAAAATTCGTATCATCAATATATGTGTTAATACTAGACAATTTCTTGATTTTATATCCTTCTTTTAGAACCCCATTGACCTTGATCTCCCCAACTCTTGGTTCTCCCATCCAATAAATCTATAATAGAGAATAAATAGAAAAGTGGGACCTCGATAGGATTCCCTAGTGAATAACATATTTTTTAAGAACTTGTGGCTTGTGGATGTTTTGGTCCTAGAGGAGAGGGACCACAAAAATCTAGGAGATATTATCCTGATTGTGTAGAATATGGGCTTCCACTATTATTAATGGTTTAACTATACCTATTGGTCTCCACCACCTATTGACCCAGATATTCTTGGGTTATTATTTACACTTCATATATCCCAACCATTAAAAAAAATTGTATTCCCTTGATGTTAAACATTTTTTCATTGTACCTATTTTCAAAGTAATTTTATAGAAGAGTATTCTTGTAGGCTTCCACTATGCGATGTTTATCTTCCAATACCCAAATTTTCAAAGTTGGTCATTCTTCTTGGTGATATGTTTTAGTCACATTATGTTATAATACATGAAATATGGTATGTCCTAAAAAGCCTAAAATTTATTATAGCGGGTAGTACTATCCATAAATATGTGCTAGAGATGAATGTTTCATATTCATAAAAGAATTAAATATGGAAAACTTATTAGCCTACATATGATCCTAGTCAATGTAGAGGATCCATTAGTTGATTGTGATGTTGTGGATCACCAAAGGAATATAAAAAATACCCTTACCATTCATATGTGATAGATCTATATGGGATTTTTTTCATATAAAAACTACATATTTATTGATTCTCATTCCTTGAAGATGTGTTGTGACTTCGGTGTCTTCTTCTCTAGTCCAATTCAGGAAATTTTAAAATAATATATCATTAAGTGGATCTATATTTACACAAAAGTAAAAATTATTTCAAGACACTCCTTATGTGGAGGGATTTCCATACATATCCTTCCCCCAGTGGTGGTATAAAGGAAATGAATCAACTTGAAAATTCACTTGTCCCTATGAATGATCCTGATCTATGCAGGGAGTCTCCTTTTGTAAGAACTAAATGTGTCCTAATTCCCAACCTATCAGGATACATAGTGATGCCTGGGTATATTGGCCTAGGACTATCCATGGGCTATACTACTATAAAAACATTCCTAGTTGATTGATATAAATTAAGTGTTTTAAACCTTTTTTGGTCATGAGACTATAGAAATTATCCCACCTATGAAAGCCTCTCTCAACATGAGATACATTTTCAAAAATAGTAAAGTAAATACAAAGAGATATTGCACTCAAATGATTGTTTTTTCCTACCCTTTAGTGGTAACATTACCCTCTACCATTAATATTAATCACATATATGTAAGGGGACCCTTATATTATCTATAACTAGGTGTGGCTGGATTCCTATACCTATATGATATGTAGTGACTCTCACACAACTTTTGATGAATATAATCTATGAATTTCAGACCCCCACCTAAGTGTATGAACCATAATAGTTAATCATCACATTCATAACATCCTTACACTAAGGTAAGGCTTAATTCTCTTCTCATACACAAGAATTAGATATGTTCATAAGAAGCCTATCACATATTGTGCATGTCTTAAAAAAAATACACCCTACCCACACACGAGTTTTATCATGTGGGGATCCATCAGAGAACCATGTGTCACTTGATTCCTATTGTTATAGGATATTTAGTGATTCCTAGGGCCCTCAAACCTTATCCCAACAGAAAAATAAAAACAATGTGTGTTCTATTCCCCCTTTCATGTATGATTCAGATATATGATGATGTATCTTCTTAAAATAATTGATTTGGGAATAGTTCATACCCTTTAAAAATACATAGTAATGCCCAGGGAAGCCCAACCATAGAAATTTTATATTCCTCTAAGATATAGCCCACCTTGAAGAACCCAAAAATTCTTAAGGATAGATGAGTCATAAAGACTAGATTTTCATAGTTATGAATAAGATCTATATATATATTTCTTTTTATGAGATAGATATTCATAAGATGGTCTCCCTCATATAGATACCCACCAGTAATCCAATTAAAATGAAAGAATTCCTCCTGAATTTGAAAACCCCTGACCAATGTATCGTTTCATTAAGGATATCTTGAATAATTTCATGTCGTTTCCCATGTCCTTAATGTATGAAATTAAATTAAAATAAATATATTTGAGTCACCAGATGTTAAACTATATAAAAATTTATCCTTCATCACAATACACTAAAATGTATGGTAGGAGTTCCCGTATTGCACAATGTTAAACCATGTAGACCATCTTCCATCATCACTCATTTTCAAAAGACCATAAGAGCAAAACCTTGTTCAACCATAGTTTTGGGTGCTTTCATCATCTTTTAATCACTATAATCTATAAATCATACTTCAAACCTTGATTACCATAGGATTTTGTGATCATTCCAAATCCCTTTTAAAGAAGAAAATATCCCTCTATTTTACCATGTATGAGATAGATCTGCATAAGGTCCTTAGAACCATCAACTAATGGAATCTCAACCATATAGGAAGGGAATTCTAATCCTTGTAAACCCTAACATCAACATAGTGGTTCTAATAACCATAGGGTAATTTGATATCATCTTTAGATGACTCTCTCATACCATTACAAATTACTTGAGAACCATGATCCTTGATTTACAACATTTTCATCTCCTTCTAAAAAATATTTTTGAGTACTCTCAATAGTGGAAATCCAAATTAGGTTATTATATAACACTCCCCTAATACATGATCAACATTAATCACGACCATAAACCATATTTTCTTTGGTCAATGTTGTATTAACTTGAAAATTTTCATTTCATGGTCCAAATTGAAATACCCTAAACTACTGGCGCAAGAGAAAAAAAACGTTTTAATTTAAATACCCACAAAGAGATATCTAATAAAAATTAATGTCTATACCCACTATGATATGTATCTATAAGGGTTAATAAAAGTTATAGTGTAAATAAAAAAGTCACAATTATCATAGGAACCATGATGTGGCCTTGGTAATATCTGATCTATTCTCACTATATCCCTAGTCCAGATAAATGTTGGTGTGATGGTTTATCACATCCCCTTGCTATGATAACAGGTTCAGTGTGTGGAGATACAACCATTATCTTTATAAAACTCTTCTTGAATATTACATTATCTATAAACCAAATTCACGTCTTTGAAGTCAGAGATGATACCCACAAATTCTTTGATTTGATACACTTCTCCTAGAACCGCATAAAATCAAGTCATTTGTACTATTTTTTCCCTTTAATGTATTAGTAACTAGAACTAACTGATTTTAATGGACCTCTCTAGGATTTTCTGGTGAATAACGCAGTTCCTCAAAGCTTCATCTTAGTGGATGTTTTGGTCCCGAAGAATGTTTCCCCCTTAAATCCATGAGAAATTTCACAAACTACTGGTGATACTAGTTTCCACCATTACTAATGGTCAAACAATACACACTAACCTCCATTTTTGGTTGACTTGGATATTCCTTGATCATGGTTTACAATTTTCATGACCAAACTATTCAAGTGGATTCATCATCCTTGATGTTACGTCACCATGTATTGTACCCTTGATTAAAGAATAAACGTAGAACTTCATTATAGAACCTTTTGAAAAACATCATCACAAAACTTGAAACCATAGGATGTAGGTCCCAAGATTTACAACCATAAATAGAACCACCATTAAGTTTAAAAACACTTTTCGTATATCCTTTTCTCCATGAACAAAATTTATACCTTTTATTTCAGAATTAACAAAAACTACTTCCTTGAGTTGATATACTTATCATGGAACCCCATTGATCTTGTGCTCAAATTCTCTTCATTCCCACTGGGTGAAAACTAGTAATAAGGACTAGAAAATCCTAAAGGGACCCCAGTATCATTCACTAGTGTGTAAGATAATCTTACGATCTTGTTCCTAAGGGATGTAACAGTATGAGAAGGGACCCTTCTAGGATTCACTAGTGAAAAACAAAACATGTAAGAGCTTTTACCTATGGGATGTTTGAATCTGATAGGAGAGGTCCCCCTTAAATCCATGATCTTTCATGCTTATTGTGTGGGATATGGGATTATTCCATTACTAAATGTTTACCTATACCGACCGGCCTCCACTTCTTGTTGACTCAGAAATTCGTAGGTTATTATTTAAACATGCCATAAAATAACCATCCAGGTTGGTATGAAATCATTGATATTACGTTACCATACACCAAACAAAATCTTAGTAAGGATATAGGGTTTTTGAACCCTTCATGAATACCCATCCTTCATTTTCATAGTAACAATGTAGTGAATTCAAAACCTTCATGAATACCCATATTCCATCATCACAATAATGATGAAGGGTGTCCAAGCCCATATTGAATACCCATACTTCATCATCGCAATATGTATATAGAGAATTAGAAACCTTCATGAATACCCATCCATCATCACCTCAATAAATATACAGGGTGTCTGAACACTTCCTAAATACCCATCCTTCATCATCTCAATAGGGATGAAAGGTGTCTAAACCCTTCATAAAAACCCACCCTTAATCATCTTCGTAAGGATACACGGTGACCAATCCCTTCATGAATACATATCCTTCTTATATAAGTAAGGATGTAGGGTATTTGAATATTACATGAATACCCAACCATTATCATCGAATAGAGGACACATGTTTTCCGAATACTTCATGAATACCCATCCTTCATCATCTAAGAAAGGATGCAGGGTTTACCAAACCATGGGCTTGGGATTCATTAAATACGGACACGTATTATGGACCTTGTTTCACTTATTTTACTTCGATAATTATTCTATGTATTTTAATTTTCCCCTTATCCAAAAAGGCCATCAAATCTAGCTATCCAGCAAGATCATCCACGGTCACATGTGGGAGTCTCCTCAACCATTGCTGGGAGCCATCACAGCTAGTCAGTCGAGTGGAAAGGTTTGGGAAAGTATATCACCCAATAAGAGTTCCTTTCATACACAGAAGTTTATAAGTTGGTATATTCAAGGGTTTAGATTCCCTAGTGAGGTTGTGGGTGTAGGTGTGTCTGGGTGTTGAACCTAATTTCATGGATCAAAGGGTGAGTGGCACGCAGAATATTAATATGTTCTCACCAACCAATTGGAATGTCAATGTGGGACAATGACTAAGTGGGTATTCTACAAATATATTTTAAACATGAATATATAACATATGGAATTCAATATAATAAATCATGACAATCTAATCATGACACTATGTCATCTTCAACCTCTTCCTCATCTTCCACACTCCTCGATACTGCTAGTTCACAGTTAGGAGACACACCCAACGTCTTCTTGACCCCAGCCCTCAATTGGGAATCATAATGACCTAATCTTATGATCAAAACAATAGCGATTATAATAATTTACATCCCTAATCCATGCATATGAATTCATGTAAAATACATTCCATATTCAAAGGATCAAGCTATCATATGAATCCTGTCATGTGAACTACCTGAATCTGTCATCAGAGGTTCTATGGGTTATGAGATAGAATGAAGATAGTCACCAGGATACCAAAAACTTATTAGGAATCACATAAAGTCATGTTTATTATTATCATCACATCATGTGATTTTTTCACATGATCAATCAGTTGATCATGTGAATTTAATGTTCACCGGTCCATTGTTTTTTAAAAGTATCATCACCTTTGATCCTTTTACATAAAAGGGATTTTGCATTTAAACATAAGAGGCAATGTGTTCATCTGAAGGATTTAATAATACCATAGGATTATTGGTTGAAGCTATTCAAATGATTAAAATAATCTATCACAAGAAGAATAATAGTTCATATCGAGGAATGATGACCATGAGAATCCATGATGACTTCACATGGTTTTCATGAAAAATAAGGTATATTCCCATAACAAGAGACATCAACCATTTATAGGTCCTACAAGTTCTTGTGATGCCAACTGACCAATAATGTGAATCCATCAACCCTCACATGATCAATAAATTTATCATGTTATCATTTATTTCCCTCAATATCATGTGATCATGACATCTATTGATATCTATGCTACCTCGAAGATACACCAGCCACCAACTTAAGAAAGTTCTTATAGAAATTTACCATACAAAGAAGCACCATATTCACCCAGCCTTTTCATATATATACTCCTACCCAAAAATCTGAAAATAATAGATATGATATAGGGGTTTAATTAGAGATTAGTATAGAAAAATAGGGGAAAGATGAGTGTAGGAGGAGAAAGAGGAGATATAGGGGATAAATTCCTTCAGATAAATTCTATAGGTAATCATGAAAACCCATAATGAGATCCCATTACATAATTCATTAGAGTTATTGTTGTATCATAATGCTATGAACACCATGTAATTAGATCATTGAATCCCTCTATTATGTGGTTCATTCTTATAACTTTATTCACACAAAAAATTCTCACAACGTCAATGTGTTGGCCCTAACATGAAAATCCCAGATCTCATGGTGCCTTCATGTAGTTGTGAACATATGATCAAGAAAACCCTCTGTCTCAATAATTCTTTATATTTTCCAATACAAGTCTTCCTTGATATGAAATTTCATTATAGACCTTCTTCCATGCAATGTGAGTGTTCGTGGACATGCACCCTTACCATGAAAACACCCCTTGACATGTGGCTTCCACATGCATATGAATCTATGGGCATGCACTCCTCTCTCCATGAAAACTATAAGAGGTGCAACAATGATATAAACCCTTTTATATGCACCTATCCTATTTTATAAACCATTTTCCTATGTCCTTAGCAAGATACCCTTGTACATGAAACTTAAACCCTTGGAAGTTCACCCTTTGTCATGGTTGTAATCCTAGACATGTTTGTAAGACCCCATAATATGAATCTCTTAAGATCTCATGACCTCATGAGCCCCCATTGGTCTCTCGATTTCCTCAAGTGGCCCTAGACATGTCATCCACAATCACTCAAAAAGGACATATGAATTTCTTGATCA
This sequence comes from Viscum album, assembly GCA_963277665.1. NCBI lineage: Eukaryota > Viridiplantae > Streptophyta > Magnoliopsida > Santalales > Viscaceae > Viscum > Viscum album. The sequence goes on from OY728119.1 coordinate 1,406,933,174, forward strand.
TACGAATCACCTTGGACATGTCAGCTTCTATCAAACTAAGAACCTTGTACATGCTAGCTTCAATAATAAGAAGAAACTTGGACGTATCTTCCATGAACATTAAAACCCACCTTGGATATTTCAGTGTCAATCATGCGAGGAAAACTATACATGTCTTCTTTGATCATGAAAATCGCCTAGGACAGGTCAACTTTGATTATGCGGATCACCATGAACATGTTGTCTTTGATCACATGAACCCACTTGACATGTCATCTTTGATTACATAAATCATTGTAAAAGTATCATTTTAAATCATGTGAATCACCCTATACATGTATAATTTGATCTTGTGAATACCCTATACATATTATCTTTGATCACATTAAATTAATTTGACACGTATGTTTTGATAATGTGAAGAACCCTGTAAATGTCAGCTTCGATCATATGAATCACCTTGGGAGTGTCTTCATTGATCATGGGTAGAATCCAAGGCATTCAATCTTTGATCATGTGACGCACCTTATAAATTTCATCTTCAATCACACAGATCCTCCAAGACATATTGTGTTCAATAATGTGAAGACCCCTAGAAATGTCACCATTTTTATTGAAATATCAATATTTCATGTTATCTTCGATCATTGGAAGTCCCTTGGATGCGTTAGAACTAATCATGTGAAGACACCCCAAGACATTTCAACCTTTTCTGACAGACACACTTTGGCATGTACAATGTGAACCCCCGGCCCTAGACCTTCAACCTAGAATACCATTTATAAGGGAAGTATCCTAAAAAATATAGGGTTTTTCACTCATAAAACCCTATTCGTGCCATGCCATCAAGTGTCCCTTTGTTTAATTTAAAACATATTGTATAGACCATTCATTTTCATTATATCTCTTCATATAATAAAGGATAATTAATGAATATGTACATCTTCATCCATCAGAGGATAAAGAGGGAATGTGTTTATGGGAATCCACTTCGGTGTGAGTCCCTAATCTATACCAATATTTCCAAATCATGGGGTACTAATCCTCATGAGTATTGATCATATTTCCTCACCCATCAGTGGGTTAGGAAAACTATAAACTTTGAGGAATTTGACTCATGTTACAAGAAAGATATGAATGTCACCTTCCTAAGTCCCATGATCCAAAACATGTTTACAATGATACTGGTAATCAATTTGTTTAGAGAAAACATAGTCTGTGGACCCCATAAAAATTTCATTTAGTATTAAAGTGGAATGTTTGGTCGCATTTTGTCTCTTGTTTCCCACACCAATCATGATTCATGTGGGATTAGGGATTTATAGTGATAATGTAAACAAAATTACAAAAATGAAACAAAAGATGGGCTTCCAACCTATTATAGATAACTTGTTTTCTTATACCCTATGGATAATAATAATCTCTTTCACTGTAATCACTAATACCAACCCAAAAAATCGGATGGGAGTCAATTGAACTATGATGACTATAATTACTCTCCAAATAAGATACGTAGGATACAATCCTATGGTTTGAGCTCCATGGAAAATCCACCATGGTATAAGTCCCTCTATATTCAATATATTATAGCTTATAACACCAAAATTTTATTAAGAGTATATCATCATTCCTTGTATATTAGTGAATGAGAAATGGGCTTATACACAGGCATCCTCTTAAGTGTAATCCCCATCCATTCCCTCAAGCACCTTAAACCTATCTAAAGGTTAGGAATGAATTTAACTATGAGGTATCTGATTTTTTTTATAATTAGAATATGTAGGACTCCTTCCTAAGGTTATAGATCCATACCAAATTCCCCAAAATACTAGTAAAAAAATATTATGTAAACCTCAGTGTGTGGGCATCTTGCAAATTGTTTCTCATCTGATGTGTCCAATATTATGTTATCTTTTGTTTCTAACCTCAAGCATGACTCATGTGGTCTTAGGAAAAGGTAATGACTATAACAGAAACATGATGTGGATCCATCCATATATGGTCCTCCTTTGAGATGTAAGCCTGATTACATCTCATCTTCACCCAAAGAATCTTTCTCTTGATGAAGTTGTTCTGGGAATCATTAAATGAATATAACCCACTCAAACCGTCTATTGTAGCACCTTTTGTGATGAATATACTCATATCATGAACTAAATGGAATTTGATTTATGTCTTTATAGGACACATATGATTTCTTACCAAGGATAAATATTAATACTCAATATTCAAATTCTCTCATTTACATAATTTTCTTATGATGCTAAACTGCATGGTGTATTCTTATCAGAAAACCTTAAACTATGTCAAATAAGCTATACTGATTTTGATTCCAATTCTTATAAGATACACAGGACACCACATAGAGATTCAACACAATATCTAAGACACCAAAAACTTTATTGGATGATGATAAACTCTAGATATCACAAAAATGGATAGAATCTATAGTATTATATATTGATAAGATAGTATTAAATATTATGTGGTTCAAATATTTGTTCCCATTAATTCATGGTTTTTATCAAGTTATTCGCACAGGGGTAACCAGTCCAATTTAAGGTCTTGGGAAGGATCCATGAAAATATATAAATCTATAACAGAGTATCATCATAGTAAGTAATTCCCCCCCAAACTGGTGTGATGAGGTCAACCTCACATTCTCTCATCCAATGTGAGTTCTTAAGCGTCATTGGGTTTGAAATCCCAAATGACTATCGGCCATTGGAAAGAATGTATGTTCCTTGTAAAGAATGTTGTAAGAATTTGTAATTTCCATTAGATACAAAATGGTATAAACTAATGAAAAAATTGTAATCACACTCAAACATCCAAAATCGTGTGTTAGGTCCATAATTAATCAAAAAACACACTCAAATGTGGACTAACTTCCAGTATGTTAGTAGTCACATATCCCATAAATCGAATCAATCTATAACCAGTCTTATCAATGATCCACAATTATCTAGAAATACATATAACCAGGGGTGTCTAGTGGGCCCGTAATCTCAACTAGCCAAAAATTATCCCATAACTTCCTACTTAGTAGTCAAGGGTTCCTGATGGAAATACTAAAGTAGGTGGTCCGTGAACAAAACCAATGTAATTTCATGATAATAAAAAATCCAAAATTTTACCATCATAATCACATCCTTCTCACCTCACACTTCTCTCAAAGTGATCTCCAAATCATAATCAAATCAAGAATCAAAAACAAGCATCAATCACATGGATATACATAGTCATCATCACAAATAAAAAGGGTCTCAATAAGGTTACAATAAAACAAATAAATCAACCACCACTTCCAAAAGTACCAAAAAGGATTTATAGTTATCAATTATAGAATATTCATTTGTAAATAATATTACAAAACTATTTGGAAACCAAATATAAATCCAACAAAAATCATGATCAACACAAAAACCAAATAATAAAAACATAGTATAAATATCCATTTCAATATATCAAATAACACTATAACTTTTTTAAACATGAAAACCCTTTAAAATAAATCATACCCATTTATAAAAAAACAAAAATATTCAAAAATATTTTTAAAATGATAAAATACCTCTATAAAACACATATAGGAACTAAAACCCACTTGGAATATGACCATAGTCCATGCCACGTCTTTAAATATATTTCAAATCAATTACAGAAAAACTTGGTTATGTTGGAAAATTATAAATCTAATAAAAACATTACATGTTTCATTAAACTATTTTAGAGGTCCATAATGGAATTTGAATAATTGCTTGGTATGTATCCAAGGACCATGCTATGATTAAAAGACATTCAAAAATTAACATGAACCTACTGCAACATCCAAAATGATTATTAATTTACAAGAAATGATTTTAAAAAATCTAAAAAATTTATAAAATATATTTCAAAGTGGTCCCATAGAATCACATACCTCAATAGGTGGTGGGAATGTCGAAATGGTCTGAAACACATTTCTTCTAGAGAAGGATGTCAAAATGAACAAGTAGTAAACCCAAAATACCCATCACACACCCTACCAATGAATAAATCAAAAAATAAGGTCAACCCCTTTGACATAGGGTTATACCAAATGTAATGGTTGATGGGGAGAAGAGAAAAATGATATAAAGAGGAAGGATAAGTAAGAGGATACCTAACCTTCATGATTCAACAATGAATTTAGTAGAAATATGATGGAATAATTTAATGGAAGGTGGTAATAAGGAGAGAGAGGTGCATGTGAAAGGGGCCTCGAATAGGGGATGGTCACACAATAGAGAGGAGGGGTGAGGGTGAGGGTATTTTATTTGTAGAGTTTTTAAAATAAATAGAAGGAAAAAAAGAAAAATCAATTTTCTTAAAATTAGGGAAAAAAGTATTTAGGCCGCATGGTTTACCTAAACATTTTACAAACATGTTCTGGCCTCTACATAGCCATTAAAAACTAACATAGTTTCTCCTGGGCACTATATGGTTGCAAAACCCATTTTCTAACCATGAAAATTGGAACTTCAAAAACACAATGATGATATGCACACTTGCTACATGATTTACCTAACCAAGTTAAATTTAAAAACACCTTAGTCCAGACTCATTTAGGACCTATATTGTTTCCCCTGTGGATCACATATTTTGGTACTTAATAGTATGATTCCCATGAATAGAGGGAAAACCCCCAAAAAGCATGTTTTAGGCCCAAAATATATGAAATCTTAAAAAACCTTGATCCTATAAAATATTATAAAATAAAAATCATAGTAACACAGGGTTTAATAAACCGCCCACAATACCACTTTTTTCCACATGAAATTCCTTGGTCCAATTAGAGGTCAAAAAGGGAAAAAAATTTCAAAACAAATACCTAAGAAAAATAGAATCCTAAAACCAAACTCAATCACAAACCAATAAGTTGGGACTCAAATAGGATCTCCAGTGGAACAAATTCCAAGAATCTGTATCCCCAACATTTAAAATCTTTATCAAATGGTGGAATAACTAAAAACTACTTCTCACACTATAATAGAATTTCATCAAGTAACCATATTCCTATAATAACTAAAGGGAATTTAAAAAACATCATCATCTAAAGACAATAATAAGAAAAAAGTTCAAAATCGCATGGATAATACTAATCCTAGAAATATCCAATAGAAAAAACAAAACATATCACCAATCCTAGTAACCCAAAAACATATATCAGAAACAAAAAATGTTCCTGGATAAGAAATGATATGGCTCCAACCTAAGGGTCCAAACCTTTATACAAATTATTTAAAATCCAACTCCTTGGAATATCATCCCAAGGAAATTATGATGGAAAAAATATCACAGTGGTCTCCAAAAGATAACCAAAAACAAAATTGCACCCCATGAATCTAATAATACACCCTATTTTATACGCACATCTAAGAAAACAAGCACCAGTCAATACATGGCCTACACGACACAAGGGAAATTGAAAAAACAAGAAATGAGGAATGAACAAACCCACAAAGGGAACACCACCCAAAATGGAAAACTAAAAAAGAACCCAATAATCACTAGTCCACAACTCCCTCAAACCCACAAAGGGAACACCACCTAAAATGTAAAACTAAAGAGGAACACAATAATCACTAGTCCACAACTCCCTCAATCCAAAGATTATAAAATCTTGAGGTTGATAAATCCCAAAATGAACCGTAGTCTAATTAATACACAACCAATACATAAATATTACCCCAAATGATGACAACTCAACTATCAAGCCCTAAACCTCTCAAATACAAAATGAGAAAAAAAACCACAATTAGATCTCATATGAGTTAATATAAAAGAATAGATCTTTTCTAATATAATCATCAAACCAAAACACATAGGTTTAAAATATTAGACTTAACACTCTATAAATGTTTCACTTGAAAATAACAACCTCAGATAAACCCAAAGAACAACACTGTGAAAAAGAAATAATACATGTCAATGCATTCGGAAACTAGGTAGTGTTAAACTAAAGGATGAAGAACCCCTAATATGAACACTCTACATTCACACTATAAATTTTTTGGAGGGGGATCACATAAAACCTCATGAGATAATATTACAAAAATCACACAAAGATATTATAAAAACACATGGAAAAACCAAACCTAATATTTATTAAAACAGTCAAGGATTTGTTTTCCAAAATTCTGTTTTATATCCCAAGAAACCAATAAAATTGGACCATATTTCATTAAAAACCAAATAGAAAAAAATTTTAAAATTCAAACCTCAATCCCTTACTCAACTTGATTTATTTTAAAATGTTACATAAAATGATTCTATTTAAAACACCACTTTCTTTAAAACCAAAATACATTCCATACATCAAAATAAATAAAACACTTTCCTTTTTAAAATAATTTTTACATCAATTAATATTTTAAAATATAACCACTCAGGGTAAAATAAAAAACATTCCACCAAAATCCATTTGGAAATAACCACTTTTTTTTTAAATAGGAAACCCATATTTTAAAAATTAGAGTTAAATTTATTAGAAAAATTACTCACACATAAAATCATTCCAAAATATAAATTAAATAGACTATTTCAAAACATTTCATGAAACTAGACTCTTCATAAAAACAATCCTCATGGACATTCTTTAAAAAAATATTTATCTTGTAAAATCTATTATTCACATACATAATATAGACTTCAAAACACAGGTACAAAATTTATAAAAAAGGCATAACAAAATTCTCAATCAAAACCCTAATCCAAATATTCCAACATATCTCCAGATAGAACATGGCCCTATCCCATTTCATAAACACACAATGAGAAATCCAAAGGTCAAGAGGTATAAATAAAAAGATACCCAGGCTATGGAACCCTTACCGACATGGATATATGGTTTAAATCCACATTCTAATCATAAATTGGTCTCTAAATAATTTTTTAATGAATAATTTGTTTATTGAAAAGTTTTTCAGGCCCTACAAACCAACTGTATTTCTTGACTTCCTTCTTCATCTCCATCCCAAAATATTACATACAACCCCAATGAATGTTTATCCACGTAATTTAGGATAGAACACCACCTCTATTGTAATAAAAAAATAATCTAAAGAAACTCTATAAAATGGAAAGACTAAATCAAATAGAAAACCCCAACTATCTATAGAAACATGAGCCTCAAGGTGAGAAAAAGATCATGAAACTCTCCCTGAACCTTCCTCTAGAGTCCACAAACCATTATCCCAAAACTATGAACACAAAAAATAATCGAGATTATTCCCTATATTATACTTATATGGAAAATTAGAACTCAATTCTATGATACCATTTATAAAAAAACTATCCAGGTCCATCCAACTGATGATATCCCAAACATGCGCACTATTATCTCGAAGCGCATCTCGATCCCCATGGGATGAAGACTAGTGCGTGGGAGTCAAAGGAACACACTTGGGAGTGGTTTTTCCAGATATCCATAGTTAATGTGATAACAGGAATAAAAAAATATGACATGAATTTTCTCTATATCAGATGTCCTCTACAAATTAAATAGGTATAAGTAACCAAAACTGATAATAATTAAAGAAATAAATAGGAGGGGAACCAAAAATGTTCCATGCCACCCTAATCTTCCTATCTAGTAATGAGAAATATGACTACCATATATCTATACTCATCCACAATAATATCACTACACCTCTAACCATATGATGTAATAAAATCCTAATTTCCCAAATTAAAACATATATAGGTAATCTTTCTAGAAATTATAAGAAAGTAATGGTAGGTCCTAAAAAATTGAGATAATAGGAACATCAGCCAAATTAAAAAAAAATCATTTCATATTGGAAGATAAATAAATGCACAAAGAGCAGTCCAATGGAGATCTAAGAACCTGCAACTAAAATAATATAGGTGTGATCACATAAGAACTCATTAGAACATCACTACTCCCTCAATATATGTTAATCCACTATTATAACATTTCTAAATTTCTTGTTTATTCACAAGGTAAATAAATATGGTTTCCATGATTTATAAAACTAAACCAAAATCCCGCTTTTATATAAATATCCTTTTATAAAATAAATATGGAGATAGTTATACAATTTAAATAAAACCCTTAAAACCAGGAAAAAAAATCCAAAACACTTTCTCACTTTTTCAATATCTCATTAAAATCCCATTTTCATAAACAATTATTTGGGTAAAAATTTAATTTAATATCATAATGAAATTACCAATACATTTTCTCTTTTTCAAAACCACACTTTCAAACCATTATAAAACAACTATAAGAAACTAAGTTGAAATAATGCATGGTGATTCCATACAAGTCATAAGGAGAAAAAATAATATCATAAGGAAATCCACATAATGTCAATATCAATCATAAAAGAACCAACATTTCAACACATGCATAACATAAAAATTAATTAACTCACATGCTCAATATTCAATACAGAATGCATAACATACAATACCTATCATTAGGAAACACCTGAATGACTAATGGGACAAGTATAAGACACAAAAAGGTGGACCAACTACTAGAAAGTTAACAATCACACATCCCTTCAACCAAATCACTATATAACCCATCTCATTGGTGGACCTCCCACAAGCCATGAAAACATACAACTAGGGGACAAAAATTAGTTCATAATATCAAATCGCCTAGAAATTTCACAAAACTTCCCACTGAGTAGCATAGGGTTCCTCATAGAATTACTAAAGGAGGTGGTCCATAATCAAAACAAAATCCATCCCATGAAAATTAAAAATCTGAAAGGATAATGTCACAATCACATCCTTCCCACCTCACACTACACTCATAAAGATTACCAACTCATAATAACTTCAAGAATCATAATAATGAATCCATCACCTGGATATACATAAACATTATCACAAATAAAAAGGGCCTCAAAAATGGCACAATCAAGCAATTCAAACAACCAACACTTCACAAAGTGACACATATACCTTTCATTTATAAATTATAGTATATAAATTTTAAAACAAAATTTAAAAACTATATTTAAACCAGATATAAATAATATGGAAATCATGATCATCACTAAACATAAATCATACCAACTCAAAGGAAATATCAATTTCAGTTAATAAAAAAACCACCATCTTTTAAAACATGTCACCCCATTTAAAATAAATCATACCCATTTCCAAAAAAAAATACTTGAAATGTATTTTTAAAATAGGGAAATCCCTCTCGAAAATCCAAGTAAAAAATAAAAACTACTTTCCATGGGATCTAAGTCCATTAAAAGTCTTTAAAAATATTTTATATCCATTACAAAACCAACTTGGTTATATTGTAAAATTATTAAGCTATGAAAAACAATAGAAGTTGTTTTAAATAATTTTAAAGGGCCACATGTGAATTTAAAAAATTGCTTATTATGAATTTAGGGCCTATTCCAAATTAAATGATAATCAAACAATAACATGAGCCTTCAATGACATACAAAATTCATATAAAAAAACATGAAATAATTATGAACAAGAAAATAAATTCATAACATGTAATGCAAGTGGGTTATATAGAAACACCTACCTCAAATCAGTTTCTGATGAGATGACGTTGTCCAAAACACTTTAACATTGGTGGTGGATATAGAAATACACTTGAAGGAAACCCAGAAGACCCATAGCATGCCCTAATAATGAATAAATGATAAAAATATGGTGAACCACTTTGACCTAGGGTATGATCCAATGAGTGGGGTGATGTGGAGAAGATTAAAAATCCCTAGAAAAAGGAGGAAGAAGTAAGAGGAGAACTCACCTTGGTGATTCAACCAACAATCCCGAAAAAATCAGGTAGAATTTTTCAAAGGAATGTGGCTGAAAGGATGGAGGGGTGTGAATTCAAGGGGACACATATAAGGGATCGTCATGTGATGGGGGGATGAGTGAGGTTGAAAAAATTATAGTTTATGGGTTTTTAAAATAAATAAAATAAAAAAAAAATTATAAATCAATTTTTTTAAAAACATGCGTGGAATGCATGGTTAGGACACACCATTTACCTAACCATGTTCCAATTATGTGCTGGAATCTACCTATCCATAAACAACAAGCATTGTTTCTCCTAGTCTCAGCCTAGTTTGAAAAACCATGCTCTAACCATGCCAATCGATATCGTAAAAATATAAATATGATCTAAAAACTTGATACATATATTACCTATCTACGTGTAATCCATGAATACCTTAGGGTAGAACCATTGAGGACCTATATCGTTTCCCTAATACTATCACAGGTTGTCACTTAACCATGTGCAATATGTGCACATAAAGAAATGTTCAAAAAATAAAAGTTGCATTCCAAAACTCCATCTAAACATAAAAAAACCTTCAACCCTATAAAATAATATTAAATAAATATTAGAGTTACACATGAGTTTTCACATACTATATCTAGATTCATATTGGCTTGAGGTTTCATGTAAATAAAGATATCAAATAAATCTAGTTTTATAGATACAGAATCTTGGGGTGTTACATTCTACACCGCCTAAAATTAATTTAACCCTATAAATTCTATCACTCCAGTATACAAAAGTGAATATATATCTACTTTATTACATCCTCATGTTCTCATGTAACTTCCTCAAATTAATGATTCCTCCAAATAAATTAGTTGATTTGTCTTATTCTGTAGAACATTATCTCTATAATACAATATTTATACCAGCTATTATTTATAATAAATATCATACTCTAGTGGTATCACCTATGATTTCAGTACATGTGATGGATCATGTATGTAATTACTAAATAGAGACACATAGAACACATCAAGAACTTGATGAAAGTTTGATGGGAGTGCCAATAAATAAGCTAAAGTAACTACTCAATCAAAAATCCTTAAGGAACCAATATACCTAAGGATCATCTTTCCATTACTTCTAAATCTAAAAACATTATTCCGTGGATAAATTCCCATAAAAACCTTACCACTAACATCAAATTTAACATCTCATCAATTATTGTTGGAAAAACTCTTCTATAAACTCTAATATTCCTTGAGATAATGTTAAATTGTTCAAAAATTATCTAACATTTCCTTAGTTATCTCATACCCAATATCATTATTTTTACAATTTTATCCCAACATATTAGGGTTCTATAATTCCTTTTATAGAGGAATTTATGATTATCCATTTGAATGCTTGAGTGAAATATTTTTTTTAGAAATGTCTACTAGATGAAGGTGTTATTCCCAAGAACCTTTAAAATATAGAGAATAAGATATCAACATATACACTAGGGTTTCATTACCCCTCTCATATTAAACAACTTTATAAGGATGATAATCTATAAATTAACATACATCTATATCTAGATCTTTCTAAACACTTCTCCAAAACATCAAGTTAAACCTCATATCACATTCATATATAATAAAATGTGGTTCACAATGTATCCTTAACACATCCTTAATGTATAGCTTATCAAGATGAACAAGATATAAATATTCTATGATAGCATTGAATTGCTCTATATTAATAGGTAGATCAACTACAAATCAAATCAAATTATGACCTTCAGATGTTTAGGGGAGTGAGAGAATTAAATTGATGGTGATGTTTTCCAATTTCTATTTTTTTGGGTAATTTTTATAATATCTCATTATAATTCAATATCTCAACCATAATTTACTAAAATAATAAGACTCCAAAATATCCCTCTTCATGTTTTTTCCACCAAAATTGATCTTTCAGATCTCTTTACGTCTTTTTAATTCTAGAATGAATTGGGAATTATAATCTATGAGCTACTTCCAATAGCTCCTTATTAAGTTCTGGTATTGATAGGACACATAACCAGTTCTTAAACATTATAATTCCTTCATAATCATATTTGAACTTTGGAATATTTATCACCCTATTTTTTAACTCCACATCCTCCTTAAATAAATCTTTAATCTTTTGATCAATGGATGGTTGGAAACTCATTTCATAAAAATAACATTTCTCACCTTCTTTCAATATTTCAATGTCCATAAATTGAAAATCTCAAAAATAAATCTTTTTTATCCTCATCGTAAATAAGCTTGCATGATACTTTCAACTCAAACTATTGACCCCCTTGTTTTCTTTCTTGATGTTGTAATGTATTGAGCATTCATAGTTATTAATCAACTCAAACCATATGGGTTGTAACTAATTTAACTCATTATGGGTGAATATATACTTTATAATTATATGATTAGTTTTTATGTCACACATTTCTCTATTAAGATAATGCCTCCATATATTAAATTAAATGATTACCAATATTAAATCCCAATCATATTTCAGGTAATTTTATTCATGAAACTTCAATTGGAGTGAGGAATTAGCTATCACCACATCATTTTTCTTGAGAAAAAAAAAATCAATTCCCTTAATTTGATACATTAAGGTAAAGATTAAAAACTTGTCCAATTAAGGTTAGTTTGAGTGTATATTAACTGAACAACCTTTTCTTTAGATCTATGAAAATTCCTTCACACTCACCAGTCCAAAATAAATTAACTCCCCTTTGAGTTAAATTGATGATTTGATTATATATACAAGAGAAATACTTAAAGAAGTGTCCATAATGCATCTATAGAAAAATACAACTACCAATATTAATCAATGTGGCTAGTCTAATCCAATGTTAAAAAACATATTTATTTTATGGATCCACAAATATACCCTCTCTTGAGATTTTATGAAAAACATGAATGTTTATATAGATAAAATTCACAATTGGTAAATTTTTTTATACAACTTGTTATTCCTCAGGGTCTTCAGTATAACCCTCAATTTATCTTCATGATCATACATTATCTTAGAATATATAATAATTTCATTAATAAATACTACTAAAAACTGATCAAGGTAATCTCTAAAGAATCTATTCATTGAATCCATGATGATAGTGGTAGAATTAGTAAGGAAAATAGAATCACTATAAACACATAATGTTAATAACATTAATAGCAAGATATCTTGGGTATGTATTAAATTTTATCTCTAAAAATATATTATCCATATCGAAGATCTATCTTTTAATCATATTGATCTGTTCAAAATGGATCTAACAAATTATCAATGAAGGGAATAGTATAGTTATTATTGATCGTGATATTGTTAATCTCTTGATAATAAATGGAGAGTTTAATTAATCCATATTTATTCTCAATAGAAAGGGTAGGTGACCCCAGGGAGATTCACTTTCCTAAAAAAGTCCCTTATCAAGATTCTCCTAGAGTTTCTTCATTAATTATTATAATTAAATCAAGGCCATTATTTATGAATTCCTTGAAATAGGTGTGTCATGAGGTTTGAGTTCTATTGGAAACTCAACTTCCGGATTCCATTGAATACTAGGTAACTCTTACGAAAAATAAAACAAAAAACTCTTGTACAATAAGAATATATTCTATTTTTATTTTCTCACAAACCATCATAAATAAATACCCCCTTGGATTTGAAATCATTGCTCATGAAAAAGATGTATTTTCCTTTTGAAGTATATATTTATCCTCATAGTACTAAATAATCATATGTTTTTTTGTAATATTAAATGTTACTTCACTTCCTCCAAAATATATGTGTGAAATTTATAAATAAATCCAATCTATGCCCAAAATCACATAAAATTAAAATAGATAAAGAATAACATTATTTTCAAGGTGAACATTTCAATATACATTAATAAACAAAGACTCATAGAATTAAGATAAAATCATCACACAATTGTGAATTTTACTTATAATTAAATATATATTAATTTATGTAGTAATGTAATACCCTTAAAAATTTATTAACACATAAAACAATAGGTTTAACCAAAATCAAATTATACATTGGTAGTTCTAGTGTGGAATGTAATTGTACCTATCACCACTTCATTCTTTCACCCCACATTTTCAGTAGTGTTCATATGATATTTATCTTTATCTCTCATATTAATAGTTTATTAACTTCGATCATTATATTTTAACCCCCAGTTTTGAGCACTTGTTAGCAAAATTTCTACCCTCCTTTCAATTATATCATAGGAGTTGGTTTGTGTATTCTATGGAGGTTTATCTTTTTATAATTAGCTATATTATTCCCATTAGTTCAGTATTAGATTTATTGATGGAATTATATTAAAAAAATTAAATATTTACCTATCCCCTTAAGAAAATTCCATCTGTGCTTCTTTCCAAAGTTTTGGAAAAAGGAAAACATATCATCTTTCCTCTGTAGCTTTTGTTAATACAATTTAATTTCTATTATAGATTTTTTTCTTATCAAAACCAAGATATTGGTCAGTGAATTCAATCTCAATTACAACTTGATAGCACATTGAATGATTAATTCATATCTACAAAATCAACTTATATATAATTCTCTTTGAAGACAAGGTTGTAATTCATTGAAGAATCAATCAATCCTACTTTATGATTAAATAATTATAATGTAACCATGCCTCACATGTTTTGTAAAATTTTACTCATTGGTACCAATTGATTCATCATCCATATTATTAATATCAATGAATTCCTTCTACATCATTGTATCAATAATACAAGGAAAATACCTATTGAAAAATTATCACCTAAACTCATCCAACTCAATAGAGTAAATTTTATCTTATTGCCTTATATTATTGATAATATTACACCATTGATCCACTTCACCTCCCAAACAATAAGTAACAGTGATAATTGTTTCATTTTTCATACAGTAGAGAATAGAAAATATCATATTAGTGGTACTGATTCGTTACTCAGAAATTAGTGGATTAGTGGGCCCACTAAAATAAGGTGGACAAATCCTCATAAAGGACTCGATAGTACATTTTTATGTTTTTTTTTTCTCATTTTTATTATCATAATGATTCATTACATGAGAATGTTGACTAAGTATATAAATAATAGTTTTTATTTCAAGTCTTATAATATTCAGTTTCTCAGTGGTAAAATCATTTAATTCTCCATCACATTCAACATTAATCGAGTTCCTTCTGGTTTAATCGATTGAATAAAACTAAAAAATGTATGAGTAATAATAATAATCATAGTGGGAAGTCATATCATCATTAAAAAGATATATATGATGTCTAAATAATGACTCCATATTTTTAATCTATGCACCTTAGGTTTAACCTAGGACATCCATGATTATTATTTATTAAAATTATTCATAATGGATCCGAAATTAAATGTGAGTTGACTAAATTATATCTCCCAGGAGTCTCAACCCAAGTGTAAATTAAGGTCACATTCACCATGCACTAAAATTATGGATGATGTATAATTAACCAACTCTTTTCTTTATCACATATAGATACATCTATTCTAAAACCCCATCAACTTATAGTATCCAAATAGGTATGTATTCTCTTAGTAAAATAAAACTCCTTTCATTACTATAAATTAGGTTGTTCACGTATTCTTAGGCTTTTCCTACGGGTCATCACTAAATTTTAGTTTTCATTGTTTTCAAAATTTACTAAACCTTTAATTTATTACATCAATAGATACCCATACTCTTCAGACATAAATACTATATCTTATTAGAATAAATATCCATTATGTATCAATATAGTCAATTCCAGAACAATGTAAGTTTAGTTTATTTGTAAACATGGATTCATAAATAGTTAGAAGATAAAAGATCTACATCATCTCCATTTTATTTCATCACAATAGCACCACACTAATATATAACAAAATGAAAAACCTTCTCTATAACCTGGGGACAAAAACATAATAAAGAGTGAGTTTAGATGACCATTAAGGGTAAATATAAGAGATATAAATAAATGGTCATAATTGAGCAGAATATAATCATAACAGTATGAGTACATGAGATAAACATTACTAAATCATCCCCATCTATTCCCTATATAATAATCATGAAACATGGGGAAAAGTTTTATCAATTGAGAGTCATAAGAAATAAGAGTGTAGAAAAATCAAAAATCAATAATGATCTATGACATATCATAAGCATAAGAAATAAGTTTTTGGAAAACACATAATCATAGAAAATCATTTCCTTAGTCTCAGATAACTAACAATGCTATCATAGTGGACTAGGTTCACTCCCCATTCCATCATTCTATAGTCATAGTTCAGTCATAAGACTATCTTATTGGAAAAATTCCCTTACTAAATTGATCTAACTCCCTATTCAGTTCTTATTATCTGATGAGATATTCATCTTTACCCAATGAATTTAGAGGCTACATAATTCCAGGACCACACATCACATAATGAGATCCATACTTATGTGTGACATAATATCATAAATAATTCATTATATCATTACATCATAACACTTGGAAAGTAAAATAGTTTCATAAAAATTTCATCATCGTAATCATAAATCATCTAGAGAAAGAATAAGGATAGTAAATATGGTTTCATGTTCCCATTAGATCATAGGAAACATTAATGGATGTTTTATGGATGCAAAATACCATTAAAATATCATTAAAATAATTCTTGAATAAAATACTGTTTTCATTTTGAAATCACTTATTAAATATTTATAACGTATAAATATTATAGAAATCATTTTATTTGGAAAGAAAAAATGAAAATTATAATGAAAGTTTTAATAACAAGATTATTCATTGTAAAACCCTTAGATTTAATGATATAGTTATCTATAAAAAATTTGATTTCTTGGACAGATGTTTTAACAAGCAACAATAACTTTAAATAAACCATGATATATTGTTGAATTATTATTATTTAATGAGATAGTTATCATCTAGGAATTAGATTGGAGTGTATGAATAAGAATAACTAAATAATAATACTTTTTTTAAATACCTATAAAATGAATTCATTGGTAATAAATTTTTTAGAAATTAAAATAAAAATCCTTAAAAACTAAAAGAGATACTTTTAGAAAAACTTTTTTTCACACAATGTGTTTTTATCTTAATAAATTAAATTAATCATCAATGGTGAATTATTATAATAAAATTTATATATTATATATTAAATAAAATGATTAAAAATTAAACTAATTTTTTATAGGCATGTTATGAGATTAAATCCCGTATTATGCTTAAAATGTATTTTTCTAAAAAAGTTTTCATCACATTTTCAGAACTTATTTTAAAATGAATTTATATTAATTGTAATAATTTAATCTTTAAAAATGGATAAAATGTTTAGAAATAAGAGATTCAAATTTTTTTAAATAGTTCCCTTTTATTTTTTGCATTATGAATAGTACCCTTGGTAAATATTTGTCACCTCAAAATGGATAAAATTTGTAAAATAGGGTTAATACCTAGGATAAATTTTTTATTTTTTTTATTAAACTTTAGTTTATCCTATTTGATAAATTGAGTTTTTACATGTCAATAAAAGTCTCTATTATTTGTCCAATTAGTTCATTTTGTCTTTGATAAAGACCTTTATATAAATTTTAAAAAATAAAAAATATCTCTTTATAGACATTAATAGCACCAAATTGTTTTATATAATGATAGAATAAGCATAATTTTATTTATAATTGTTTATTTGAAATATAAATTAATTGGTTTTATCATGGGAATTTATTTTTAGTTTTTAGTGATTGAATAATTTCATTAAATTCTTACGCAACATCGACACAATATTTATTCAATTAATAGAAAAATAAAATAAATTATTTTAAAAATTTTATAGTAATATAATCTGGTTTAATTATAAATATCCAATAACTATTTAGGTAAATATAACATATTATAGACGTTTTCATGGTTTCTATGTGAATTACTTTTCTATCAATATGCTTTTAAAGTCAAAGTAAATGAATCCCTCCAAAAATGAAATTAATGATATTTTATAATAATGTATTAATTGATTAAAAATTTATATATCAATTTATATTAATTTTTCAATGAAAATTAATTTATATTAATTTAATAATTTGATTAATTCCAAGAGTGTCCCTCCCCTCACTTAAAAAGGGAACTCCTTCTCCTCTCATCCTTATAAATTTTGAACATTCTAGATAAGAAAATATTTTCCAAGATTCGTTCCTATATTCTGTAACCACATAATGGATATTATTTTCTTTCAAAAATATGATCTCTTCAAGGATTATGATGTAATACAAAATAGAATTCTCAATGAAGAGTTATAAATCTTAACTGGGAATTTTCAAATTTCTTTCTTATTCTACCTCTTCAAAATATATGGTATAAATTAAAAAACAATTAATTCAGTATCTTCAATTTTTATAATTTTTATAATTAAAATATAATGACCACTATCTAACTTATTAACATCCATTGGAAAACTATAACATTGCTTGTACATAAATCTGGAATACCACCTCCAAAAACCAATATGATTCATTTATTATTAATTTCATATTACATGGATAGTAACAAAGATAGAATTAATGAATATATAAGATAAATATGATATAATAATTATTATATAATGTAAAATTATTATTTAACTTTATTTCATTCCATCCTTAAAAAATTCAAAATAGTGTTCATGCGTACGAGTGGTTTATCATCTCTATGAATGGTGTAATTCTTTTTTCTATCTCTATATTTTATAGATGAATCTATCTATATATACAATGAATATATAATCTATTAAAATTTTTATTAAAATTTTGTCTTTGATAGAACCACTGCCAAATTACAAGGCCTGAATCTACCGAATCAAAATTTTCATGAAATAACAAAAATGTTAACACGTGGAAATGACCATTTTAATAAGACAATTTTTTAATAAATGGGTGTTGGAATTTAATAAGAGGATCATATATGATATTATAATAATTCAGTTTAATCTATTATAAAAGTATAATAAAATTAAATTTATGATACATGAGTTTAAAGTGATTTTAAAAAAATCCAAACATGAGGTAAGGGTGCCAGCTTATAATAATTTTATTTGCTGGGATTATTTATGATTAAATTTATGATGAGGAAATTTTATTATGTAACTATCAAGAAAATAATGATTTTTCTTCTCCTATATTTATGTATATAGGTTACATTTTTTATTTTTATTTTTCAAACATTATATACTCAAGATACCAAATACACGTTTTTAATGAAAACTGACTATATTTCTCTCTTCGCTTTAAAATATTTTCTTCGAGGTCCATATTTTTTAAAAATGTTTTTAATATTTTTTTAGTATTATCCAATGATTTTTAAAGTAATTTTTTTACCAATTTTAATTTTAATTTTTTTTAAAATGAATCTTATTATTATTTTATAAATGAGTAACTTTTGACTTTTTTACTGAAATTGTGAAAAGAATCGTTGTTTTAACAACCTAGCATGAATGAAATTTTTTGCCATCAAGACTACTCAATTTTTTTGAATCTACAATTTAAATTTTCCTTGGTTATTTTCAAATAAAAATTTCCCATATTATTTTGTAAATTTAAAATTTAAAATAAATGATTTTAAAATGAAAAGGGTATTTTCGTAAATAAATATTCTAATGGATTTTTCAAAGGAATTTTCCTCTTGGTTGAAATCCTTCAATATTACATATGATTTACTGGGGATGGGATCTAATGATACAATCTTTTTTTCTCTGGGTGGTTTATGTTTATGATATTGAAATATTTATGAAACCCATTTATTTTCCATGGGATATTCTTTGATGAATTGTTTGAATGTTTATAAAACCCATTTATTTTTCATGGGTTATGATATATAATGAATGCTTTATGATCTTGTGGAAACCATATGAATTAATTATGATTATATGATGGGTGGTATTGGAATCATACTTCCCCCCAATGATTTGGGTAAATATGGATATCTCAAGAGATAGCAAGTATTGGAATATGGAGTAAACCTATTTTAGTATGGGACTATATCCACTATGATAGTATTGGGAGTGAACCTAGACTAATATAAATGAATGGGGAGTGAAATAAATCCACAATGATTTTCTTGAAATTGATCCATAACAAATAAAAAATTTGATTTTATATTCTTATGTTTATACCATAAACTTATTTCTTATAATAATGTTATGTGCTCATGGATCATGTTTTTTTATTCCTTTATCAGTCATGCCTAATGAACTTCTAAGATTTATTCCATTACTAAATATTATGATATTTTATATGTATGGTACGTTTATCATATGTTAATATAATGTTCTCATTCTTTTATTCTCGTGTTATATTACAGTGATCATCATTATCGACCTTATTTACCCTTACTATGTATCTAAGATTACCCTTGATTATGTTTGATTTCCCCAAGTTATGAATAAAGGTTTTAAGTATGATAATATTATTAATGGTTCTTGTTTTGAATATCTAACTGGTAGATGTGATGGATATCTTATAAAATAGTTTTTTATGTATCTGAGTTTCTAAACACACTAATTCTATAAAATTATAGAATAGATCATATTTTTTTGTATTGAATATTAATCTAATAAGATGTAATATTTTTGTACAAAAAGTAAGAGTTTATATAGTTATTATTAGAGTAATTTTTAGTTACCTTTAAATACTAAGATGAGAAAACTTTTGTGAGAACCCTTAGGATAATCATATGTGTAGAGGAATATCCTAACTTATAGTAAAGAGGGAAGTTTCGTTTTCATAAAAAATGTTTGTATGGATATTATAAGTTTATGTGGGTTTTAAAATAGATATATCTTGGTGTAATAACCCTAAAAAGGTTTTGTTAAGTATATATTAGTTATCATTCTGGTGCATGGTGAGTGGGCCCTTACTGAACACCTAGTTTGACACTTCCAAGGTATATTCTTAGATTAATTAAATTTTACTTTTTGAACCATCAAGAATTATTTTAATATATAATGATAATGGACTTCCTAGGTAGATCCTAAAGTTTCATAGTAGATGGTGTAATTATTTTTTCATCTTATAAATTGTTTTTCAATATTATGTGGTTTCACAATATGCTTATTTTTTAACTTTTATTTTTGTTTTTTATAAATGGGTATAACCCAAATAGACCATGTTAGTGATGAAAGTAATGGAAAATTCAATGATTGTATTTCTAAGAAACCAAATATTATAGGATATGGAAATAAAAATATTTTTTCTATGCTTATATAACTTTCTTAAGACATGAATCATTTTGTACTTTAAAACAATAAATGGAGGGAACAATCATCTGTTGAGTCCTTAATGTTGAAAAACACACCTTATTTTAGTGAATCTAATAATATAATAGGTGTCGAGAAATGGATTAGTACCATTGAAAAGATATTTTCCATTATCCAGTGTTCAGAGTTAGAAAAAAATCATTTTTTTGTTTTTTGTTTGGAAGGATAAAAAGATTAATAGTGGACTCTCATCAGGAACTTGAGGAAATTTGAAGAAATTAATGCTATAGAGTGGGATGAGTTTAATAGGTTATTTTTTAACATGTAATTTCTTTGTATTATTAATTTTAAAATGGATAAAGAGTTCCTTGAGATAAATTGGAAGGATGATGAATGTATTTATACCAATAAGGAAAATTTATCAATACTTACAAGGTACACTTTTGGTATTATAATTGATCCTGAAAGTAAGATTGATTGATTTTTTAGTGAAATAATACCAAGTCGTTTCAGGGTGGTATCCATAAGGTAATTTGGTATTTATGGAGAAATAGTTTGATCTTAATCCAAGAAATGGATAAAAAGTCAAGTTATCATCAATATAATGATTTTGAAAAGAAAATAAATATGTAATTCAAAAAGAAAATCTAAAAATAATGGTGAGAAGAATACAAGTTTTCCTTTGTGTTCATGTGTGGAAGAAATAATGGAGGAAATTTTCATGGAAGGACTAGAAAATATTTTATGTATAGAAAAGAAAGTCATAAAAAAATCAAATGGTGAAGTGATGAGAATATGATCATAACCGATGATGGAGGAAAGGCACCACAAAAGTGCACCAACCACCCTCCAATGTTTCAAATGCATAGAGTATGGGTATTATGATAACCATTTCTCAAACCCAAATTTTAATGATTATTATAGATGTTTGAAACCAATTTAGAGTATATAAAAAGTCAAATCTCATGTGATCAATATTAATGAGGGGTAAAACCAGGTGACATATATATATAACTTCCACTCTAGAATTTATAATATATAATTTTATTCTAGATCTACCCACTATTTTATATTTGAATAATTTTTAAAGGGTATCAAATTACTAGCTCAATTATTAGATATTGAATTATCATTGAAACCCCCTGATGGTACAATGATCACATCTCACGTCTATTATCCTACTCTAGTTGATATTTGTGGGAACTTTCTTCATGTAAATATCATTATTCTCCCTCTAGTTGAATTTGATGTTATCTTAAGCATGTATTTAATTTATTAACATAAATCTAACATCAATTTCTAATGAAGGATAGTCATGATTTAAATTCTAAAGTAAAATATCATCATCTATTATTTTGATGATAAATATGAACATATGATAAAAATAACATCAATTATATGGGTTGTGATTCTTATTCAAAATGTGTGTTTATCTCTAATGGTTGGGGAGAAAATCAACTTCAAAGATATTCGTATTGTGTGGGATTTTTTGATGTTTTTTCTGGAATATTTTCCTAATATTCCACTAAATTATGAAGTTGAGTTTTCAATAATACACATACCTAGTGTTACACCTATTTCAAAGACTCAAAAAACAATGGACCTAATTGAATCGTAATACTCAAATAATTAACTCTGGGAGAATATTTACAAGGGATTCACTTGGCTATATGAATCACCCTAACGTTCACTAACTATTTTTGTTAGGACGAAATATGGATAAATGTTACTCCAAATTTATTATAAAGAATTTTAAAAGATAAATATCAAGAATAATTATCCTCTACCCCAAACTGATGACATGTATGATAAAAAATTTAGATCTCAATACTTTTCTAAGAATTACCTTCATTCTGTATATCATTAATTTAGGGCCAAGAAAGATGATATACCTAGGATATAATTCCATATAATGTATAGACATGATGAATTTTTAGTGATGTTATATTCAAACTAATTCCCCTGTTATCTTCATAGATTTAATGAATAGTGCCTTTAGATATTACCTTGATCAGTTTGTCGAAGTATTTATAAATTATATTTTTATATTATTAAAGTGTAAGGAAGAGAATTAAAATCAATTGAGTATTATAATAAATAATATAAAGAAAATATAATTTTTATACAAAATTTCCCACGTTTGAATTTTGGATATAAAATATTTAATTTGTGGTACGTATAATATGATATGAGATAATATTGTGAATCCATAAAATGTAGAGGTTATTTAATGTTATCCTATACCAACCAATATGATTTATATCTATAGTTTTATTTGTTTTTATGGATATAATTGATTATTTATAGAGTTATTCTCATGTATTTGTAATCCACTCACCAATTTAACTTAGAAGGGCTTCAAGTTCATTTGGACAAATTAATGTGACAAAAATTTTAAGGAATGAAATAAAAGGTTAGTTAGAAAACTTATTCTTACACTAATCTATATTGGGGAAGGGTTTTTTATATTTAGTGATGCATCTAATAAGGTAATGGGGTGCTTTATCATGCATAATGATATAGTGGTAGCTTAATACATATAAAAATTAAAGGTTTATGAGATAAATTTCCATAATCATGATTTGGAGTTAACTATTGTAATTTTATACATTAAATATACAAAGGATTTGTCTTTACGGATAAAGGTGTGATGTATATGAAAATAATAAAATTTTAAAGTATATATTTACTCAAAAAGATATGAATATTTTTTGGAGGAGAGGGTTGGAATTGATTAAATATTATGACTACTGAATACATTACCACCATGGGAAATCAAACAAGGTCGCCAATGATTTGAGTTAAAAGAATCATGTTATATTATATATGATGAGGACCAAAAAATTTACATATTTTCAATTTATAGATTTAGGAATCATGAAGGATGGGGATAAATATCATCCTGCTCAAATGAGTGTTCAACCATCTATCCATGTGAAAATGAAAGAGGTGCATAAGGAAGTTGTGGAACTGAAAAACGAGGTGAAAACTTTTCCTAAGTTTAACCTTTACTATAATTGATTGATAATTCTTATGAACCATATATTTATTACATACATACCATAGTTGAATATGGACCTATTGGATGATGCTCATAGTTCACAGTTATCTATTCATCTTGGAAGCACAATGATGTATAAATATAAAAAAGAGTATATAGTAGGGCAACGTGAAAAGAGATATTGTAGAGTGTATATATCAGTGATTTTTATGAAATAATGATATGGATTGTAGAAATAATTATAAGATGTTGTTACAACCATTACCTATACTAGAATGGAAATGGAAAAACATCACCCTAGATTTTTTCATTTGAATCCCAAAGACATCTAAATCCTCTGATATTATTTGGGTTCTAGTCAATCACTTAATGATGTTAACACAATTAATTGATATTATAGTAAATTTATCTCTATATAATATTGTCATAATATACATTAAATAATTGGTAAGGTTGTATGGAGTACCACATTATATTACATCTCATCAGGATATGAGGTTTACTTAGAAGTTCTGGTAATATATTTAGTTGGCTTTGCACATAGAGTTTAGTTTCAGTATTAATTTTCACCCTCAGAAAGATGGTCAATATTAGAGAACCATTCAAACATTTGAAGATATGATTATAAATTTTTCTATTTATTTTAATTGTGTTTGATATGAGAACCTTCCTCTGCTCTAATTTTCATACAATAATGTCTTTCCCTTAAGAATTCAGATTCCACCACATGAATACCCCTTTGTTAAAAAAAGTGTATAAATCTATCATTATATAATGAAATTAGAAAAATAAATCTATTTTTACCTAAACTAGATTAATAAATGACATATAATTCTAGAGGCATTCATTAACACATTAAGGTAGCTCGTAATCGGGAAAAAAAGTTATATTGATAATCATCAGTGAAATATAAAGTTTAAAGTTAGTCAGAACATATTCCAATGAATTTCTACAAGGAATAAGGTTATCAAATTCATAAATAAGGGAATTTATATACTTAGGTATTTTATCCCCTTTGATATTCTCTATCATGTAGGGATTTTATAATATCATTTATTTCCTCCACCAAACCTCTATCATGTTCACGATGTGTTCTATTTTTCTCTCCCAAGGAAGTATAATCTCAATCCTTTAAATGTACTAAACTAAGGGGTAGTATTGCAAGATAATAATATTTATTATAATGAAAAACTAGTATAAATATTGGATCATATAAATAAGGTCCAATGGAATAATTCTTCTCACCTAGTTAAAATTATCTGGAGGAATCAAAAATTTGAAGAAGCTACATGGGAACTTGAGGATGCGATGAAATAGAGATATCATCATTTGTTGTATTAGAGTTATGGAATTCCATGGAAAAATTAATTATAATTTGATTAGAATGTAACACCTAGATGTTTCATTATATATCTCTCTATAAACAAATTTTATTTCTTTTATAGCTTGTTTTACACACAACACAGAGTTTAAATGAACCTCGATATACTGTTAAAATATCATTATTTAATGTGATAGTTACCATCAAGATGATGTACTCATTTTTAAAAATAGTAATAAATAAATTATGAAAAAATATTATTTTACAAATTTATAAAATGAATTCATTGGTTATAAATTGATAGGAAATGAAAATAAAAATAATATGAAAGTAAAAGTGATGTTTTTTCTGAAAAAATATTTTTATACACACAATGTTTTTTATCATAATAAATTAAATTAATTATTATTTTTCAATGATTTTAATTAATTTTATATATTGTATATTCCATAAAAAAATTAGCACTCATCAGTTTTTTTTAAGCATGGAATAATAAAAAATCTAGTTTATTGCTAAAAAATTGGTTTTTATAACAAATGGTTCTCATTGTGTTTTTTGAAATTATTTAAAAATAGAAATTCAAACACATAAAAAGTTAATCTTAAAAAATATATCACATCGATGGACTCATGAGATTAAAATTGTGTAAAAAGATTCCTTTTGTTTTTTTCACTATTAAAAGTAATCATGGGAAATGTTTGTCACCTTGATAATGGTAAAATAGGTAAAATAGAGCTAAAACATTGGGACATGGATTTAAAATGTGTACAACACCTACCTTTATCTTATTGGGTGAGTATAGTTCATCCATCCATTTCGAGGTATTGAATATAATTCCACTTGGTCCAATTTATCCCAGATTATGGCATTTATATAAATTTAATAAAAGAATAAATAATAAATGTCACTCTATTGACATTAATATCTTTATAATTTTGTAAATAATGAGAAAAGGTGGATAATTTTGTCTATAAATATCTATTCTAAATATAAATTTATTTTTTATCATATAAATTTATTTTTTATTTTCAGTTATTTAATAATTACCTTAAATATTTACGCAACGCTTGCGCAATATTTATTCAATTAATAGAAAAATATAATAAATGATTTTAAAAGCATTAAAGTAAAAAAATTTGGATTAATTATTATGATCATATAATTATTTAAATAAATATAAAATATTAGATATGTGTGAACGGATTATATTTTAATTCAATTTATTTTATGATGTTTTCAATGTCAATGTAAATAAACAGTTCCAAGAATGACATTAATGATATTTTATAATAAATAATATTTTATTAATTTATTTAAAATTCATAAAAATAATATATTCATCCAATTGAATGGGAATTGGTTGAAAAAATAATTCATGTTCCATTTATGGTAACATTATTGTCTATTAAAGAATAAAAAATATTGACATCACGATAAATATTAAAAGGATTAATGGAGGTTAAAACAAAATGATATGGATTAAAACATGAACAAAAGATTTAAAAATTTAATTGGATAAGATAATTTAGACTCATAATCATATTATATTCAAATTATATTAATTTAGATTTATTTTTAATCAAAATTATTTTTTATTAATTTAATACCTCAAGTAATTCCAAGAGTTTCACTCACCTCACTTATAAAAGGGAACTTCATATTATATCTTACTAAAATTTGTTTAAAATTATATATCATCTAATATCATACATAATTACTCCCTAAATTATTCCAAAAAATATTATATCTTAATTTAATTACAAAATACTATTCATTCAAGGCTTATGGTGTAATCTAAAAGAGGATTCTCAATGAAGATGTATAACTCTTTACTGCAGATTTTCATATTTATTTTCTGTAATATCTTGATTTTTTATGAATTATCTTTTTTAATAAATTTAAATTATTTTATATATTTCATTTCACGCAACTCCATGTTAACCTTTCTCTATATGAAACATTAGGTTAAGCTTTCATTACACGTGACATTGAATGTAAACGAAACATAACATATTATTAAAACATTATAATAGTTATCACCTATCTTTTGGGAGATTTTTCCATGAATTTGATGGTTATAATAAGTTAAGTAATGAAAAATATAAAAAAATTACCTTTCTTCCTTTTAATTTTTACAAAGCATTTAAATAAGGAAAAACTACATAAGTTCAGATAAAAATATTATTTTCCAAGATAAGTGAAATTTTTTTATCATGATTATTTATTTTAAATTTTTATTTTTGATTTAATTACATTAAAATATTAAGAAACAACAATGAAGGAATTATTTATTTAATAATTAAATAAATATAATGATACTAAAATCATTAGAAGAAAATTAAATTGAATGGATTAATGCATTAAATTTTTTTTGTAGATGAATATATCATGTAACATTGTTTTTAACATAATTTATTGTATTTCCATTACTTTCATCATATTTTTTGATTTCAAATTAAATGAAAGATGTTAAAATAGGCATTAATGTCATTTTATAATAAATGAAATTTAATTAATTTATTTAAAATTACTAAAATAATACATAATGTAATGTTATTTTAAAATATTAATTAATATAAACTAAGGTCTATTCATGGACCATTTTTTATTTTATAATGAATATATTGACCATCAAATAGAAATAACTTTATTAGCATTATTATGGTTAAAGATGTGTTTTAATCATTACATGCATTTGTATTAAAGTTAATCTTCAACACAAATAGGATTTATAATTTATAAATTGGTTATAATATTTATAATCAGTGATTCCAAATTCTCTTTTAAGTATCACCATAACTTAGTATTATAGAATAAATTACTTTGGATAGAATACTAGTAACCTTAATGAAAAAGAAGAAATGGTAAAATGATGAAACATAACATTTAAATAACCAAATGTCTAAAAATGTGTATAAATGTGAAGTAGAGGTTTTTATGACCATAGATGTAAGATCCTGGATCATGGAAAGGCATGATATTGTTTAACTTTTGGGTTTAATCTCTTATTTTGGTTAATTAAATGTGTACCCAAGTCCTTAAGGAGTCTCGAGGGTGTTTTGAGGGTTCAAAACAGGGAAAATAAAGAAAAGGGGTTTTTTGAGATGGCCACATGGTCTGCACATGGTTAGTGATAACTATGCAGACAAGCTAGGAAACCGTGTAGGAGGTGTGATTTTGGATAGTGGCCTCTGCACGGTTTTCGCACAGTTTGGAAAACTGTAAAGCCCAAAAACCTTTAAAAAATTACAATTTTTCCACTACAGGATTTTTAACCCCAACTCAGGATTTCCTCCCCATTCACCCCTCTTCACCCTAGGAATGAACCAAATCTCCTAAGGGATCAAAGATGTTAGGTCCACAAGGCTGAATACCCTGAGAGGGGGGGTGAATCAGGGTATGACTAATTTAAAATTAAAGCTTGTTCTAATCTTGTTTCACTGTTAATCAAAACACTCTTCTCTATCTTTCCCGTTGCAAAATATAAACAGAAATTAAAGCATGAACATGACACCACAATTTTTACTTGGTTCACCATCACTGGACTACATCCATGGAGCATACACCAGAAATGTGCTGATGTAAGAAATTCACTATAAGAATATTGTTGTTTACAAAGTTCGGGATAGATCACTTCTATTCCCAGGCTCACAACCTTTACAATGTTTAGGGTCAGCTCACTGCTTTCCCAAGGGTCAATACCTATTTTTCTCTCTCTGGATCACTGTCGGTGGAGAGGATCACCTTCTTCCTCTTCCTTTTCTTACTTTTCTAGAAATGATCCACTCACAGTTTATAGTCATGTAGGTCTTTTCATTATCACTAATTAATACATACTCTATTGTATGTGGATGCTCTGTTGAAGTCTAACTTTCACCCGTAGATGAATCTCACTTTTCACTAAAGGCATCGAGCAATCTTCCACCTTTCACACAGCCCTGAATCACTACCTTGCTTCGACCATACCTGGCACCCTTCTCCAAGTCGGCATGTAATTCTTAGTGCACAAGTTAAAACTAGCACACAAGTTCACCTCAACCACTTGCACGACACTCCCTTCTTCAAATCCAATCTTGCGCGACTCACACCCTTTTACGCCCAAACAAATTTTGGCACTCAAACACCAAATGTCGCACTTCTTCAAAACATGGCGCACAAGTTTCACCAAACCAGTTGCGCGACACTCGCTTTTTCAACTCCAAAATTGGGAGACTCCCTTCTTTTCTCGCACAAACCACTGTGGACGCGCAACAATCAACGGGCGCACAACTTCTACGTGCACGACCACACCACCACTTGCGCGACCACTACACCTGCGCTATGGGAGATCTGATTTTTTATAAGTGTTGAACTCATACTGAATGAGTAGGGTTTGACTTCTATTTATAGGCATTTGAAAACCCTACGCGATGGTGCGCCAGTCTCCCCTCAGCGTGAAAGTCTCAGCGCCCAAGCCTCTACCACGCAAGTCACCTGCACGACCAACCCTAAAACGTGGGCTCCCCTTTTCCCATTTCCATATTTTTATGTTCTGATCTTGAATAACATATGGCGCGCAAGTTTCAAATTCTTCAAGACAACGGAGCGCAATTCCCATTGCCAAAAACCACTTTTCTCCATTCGCCAAAATCCACCTTGTACTTCACTTTTTAAACCACCTCCAGATCGACCATTCATTTGACGATGTTCTTGAATCAATCATTGATCGTTAACAACATCACCTTGAACTTGAAATGACACTATGAAATTTTCTTTTTTCAACAAATTTGTATGTCATGGTTTGCTTTTTCAATAATCACAACATAGATGTCTACTTTGTCAACAAACACAAACACCTAAAAAATGCATCAATGATTCCTTGAGGTATTTTTTCCCAAAAAAGAGATCAATCTACTTCATTTATAAGTTGTTTTTGTGCCATTGGTTGTGGATCGAAGCTCTGGGTAAGGCTAATCTCATCCTTGATTCTCTTTTGTGTTTAGGGTTTGTATATTCTTCTCCCCTTTTTTTAAATCTATAAAAACCTACTCTTTTTTGAGATTTAGGTTGAAGATTAAAAGGTTGGTTGAAGCTTCAAAGGTTGGTTGAAGTATAATCTAAGGACTCTATTATGAGTGCGTTCACCTACAGAATCGAGGTAGGTGGTCCACAAGTGGTATCCTATTTTTTAATTGTGGAATTGGGCTTTTGTGGTTTGGTTCTTCAGTGTCTCTTGGTCTATTTTTTCACACTTGGATTGATTAGTAAAAATGATTACTAAAAAGGTAAATAGAAACCCTCATGGTCCCCATGGGATGTGTCATTGGTGATGATGCTAATCTAGGGCCACCCATGGGGTGTGCCGACTTTCTCGAACCTTGGGATTTATGAATAACAAGTGATATTGTTGAGTATTTATGTAGAGACCTTGATAAAAATGTTGATGCGATTGATTCTGTTGCAATTTAAGATAGCTGATTCACCTAGGATTAACCAAAGGGATATTGTGTTAATATGTAGAAATGATTAAAGATCATAATGTAATGGATTGTGAGCATGGTAATAAAACCTAGTGAGTTAGGAATAATGAAAAAAGCCCGGTGAGATGGGAACAATGATTTAATTCTTAGTGAGATAAGCATAATGAAAGGGATTTTGGATAAATGGATAAATGATGGGAAATGTGGTAATTGTGTTATTGGGTTAAGGCATGGTATTAACCTTCATTTTATTGTTATAGTTTATGTTTCCTTGGGAAATGGTTGTGTTGTTGTGAAAATGGTTTATGGATACATATATGTATATCATGTGCACATGGATTGGGAGAGTGGGGTATTGACATGAGGATATGTGCCCATCAGTTGAGTTGGACTAGGGCTCTAAACTCCACCACTAATGCATGGGTTAGGGAAGGGGACTGAGCCTCTATTCCCCTAATGGTTTCATCCACCCGGACTGAGGGTTTTAGGTGAGGATATAGTTGTCATAAGAAATTTAGTCCCAGTGAGATAGGATAACAGTATCTTTTCCTCATGCTTGTGATTATGTACTTTAATATGGTGTATATTATTGTGTTTGATGAACCAAGGAAAAATGTGTTGGAAATGGTATGTGATGGGAAATGGGATGAAATGGTAAAATATGGAATGCAAAATAAATGTTTGTAATATACGTCAACCGGTTAAGGGAACTTAATCTTTTCTTATCATTTATTATTCAATTCCCTTTTTCATTCAGAATTATTTATATCGGATATTTTATTGACACTGTTGGTAGTGGCATACTGAGTTGTACTAACACCCTGCTTGGGTCGTCGTTGGGTACCCGAGCAGACTTCATGTTTGTAGTTCAGGATAAGGGAAAATTCCCTTGCTAGGAAGTTTGGTTGGAATGAGTGTACGTGGAGGAGGACCCAAACTTGGTTTTGGGACCATTTTGGGTATTTTTCAGTTGTCTTTAGTTTGGTGTTTTTTCACTTTTTCACTTGTTTCATGACATGGCATATTTACTGTTGGAGAAATTTATACCCCGTTTGGGGAATGGTTGTTTATGCATACTCTTGTATTATTGGTTGGTATTCTACTATTTTTTTAATCTTATTTTTGGATTACTCTGATAAGAAGGGGGTATAGTCATCCCAATTGACTATTTGGACCCCTACTACTAGTCAGAAACCTTTGGCATATGGGGAGACCTTCTTAAGGCCATGTAACCACCCATCTTAAAGCACCGATTTAGTGGCTTCTAGGTTGGGGAAGATGAAATGTGGTATTATAGTAGGTTTTTCTTCTCCTTCTATTGAATCTAGATATTTGGGATGGTAGATGGGAGTTAAGATATGTTGGGTCTCGGTTATGATCTCATACTTTAGTGTAGATAACCTATGTATTAGGGAAAACCCATGTTACCCAGGGTGGAAATTGTTGTTCTGTATTTTCCAATGTTACAGTGGATTATATTTCACCATTGGGTAATGCACATGTTGTGTGATGTGATTGTTTTATGATATTTGGGTCGTGGACTCAATAGAACGAGGTTGTACATTCATGCATCATTGTAGGAATCTATACAGAGATAAAAGACATGCATCATGGTTGGCACACATAGGTTGGGTTTTTGAGGCATGAAAGATTGAATTCACCTTGAATATTGGTAATTGAAAAAGGAAAATGTCATAAATTAAACAATGTAAATGGTTAAAGATAAAATATGTATAAGTGATGATTCATGAAATAAGTGTAATTATGTTTTTTATTGAATTAAATTTTTTTAACATTCTGTATGAGCCTTGTGGTGGTGTATGGTTTTTCCCCTTGGGGACCAAGGCCCACGGTAGGGATGGGTGGGTGGTGTTTTTGAAATGTTAAGGTTTTTTGGGATGGTTCATGTATGGTGCTTTATTATAGCTAGTGAGGAGGCTTCTTGTTATGAATTTGTGAATATTTTATGGTATGTGTTAAAAACCTCATGTTGGGAAATGTAGAGAAATTTAACCTTGAAGTCGAGCGCCAGTTGGGAAACAAGAGTATGTTACTGAGAACACTCCTCCAGAATAGGATCAACATAATGTGGTGATCTAGGAAAGTAGAGAAGTGATATTCTAAAGTAACTTGGCTCGTTTTATGTAGATGATGGATTGATACCCAGGGTGGGTTTCACCGAGTATGTTTGAGCTGACCAAAGAGTTTCTGCTGCAGCACCCTCCAACCATTATAGGATTGGGTGGGCTAGAGGTAGCAATGTTCTAGTTAGAGTATGTTCAGACAATAATAGATCATATAGATACTTCTGATGGGAATCAAGTCAAGTTGGTAGCATATATGTTGTAGGGCCAGGAAAATCATTTGTGGGATATCCTGTCTCAGACTGAGAAAGCTGAAGGGATGTTGTGGAAATATTTCTAGGAAATGTTTCTGGAGCATTTTTACCCAGAGACTTTGAGGAAAGAGTGGGATTTTGGGTTCATGAGCGTGACCTAGGGATCGATTTCGGTGATGGAGTATGGTGGAAACTTCACTAACCAGAGACAGTTTATTCCAGCATTGGAGGGGGATGATTCAATAGTTATGAGGTGTTTCTAGGACGGAATGAGATATGAGATCTGGTCATATGTGAATATCTTTCACTTGAACAGGTTTACAGAGGTAGTGGTTCAATTGTTTATCTTAGAAGGGAACCTGAAGGGAGCTTCAGGTAGTGGGATTGTAGTGCCTGCTGGGAAGACAAGTAGTGTAGCCTCAAGGGCCGGAAGAGTCATTTTGAATGTTTTCATTAGGGAGGAAGAGTGAAAGGTGGTCAGAAGAGAGGTTCATCATCTCAGGGTGGTGATCAGGTGTTCTGCTATTAGTGTGGTAGGTTGGGGCCCATGCATGGCTAGTGTCCTCATCCTCTAGTCAGGTGCCTATCTTGTGGCATATTGGGACATTTGTAAAGATTTTTTAGGATCCCTCAGCAGGTGAGCATGAAAGTTGGTGATAGAAAGATGCCAAGAAGAGGCAGGGGATCGGTTTCTCCTTAAAAGGAGGGCAGTAGGAGCTCCATGGGCTGTACTAGCAGGGGTGGTGGACATGGAACTCTGTGGCAGGATCGCCCTTATCAGCAATGTAGTGTAGTGTAGGGAACAAAAGTTTGAGCCTATGGTAGTGTGCAATGTCAGCTTCATGTAGTTTAGTTGGAACATGGTGATGAAGAGGTTGGGCCATCGACTATTCAAGGTATGATCCTTGTATATTATATGCTTTCTAGTGCGCTTTTTGATTCTTATGCCACAGACTCTTTTATTTCTGCTCAGTTTGTGGTAGCATTGGGTTTTTTCATGGAGGGTGTGTGTGGGGTTATGTCGATTGACAGTCCATTGGGGGTTCAAAATGAATATATCAGGCTTTTTAAGGGATTTTCTCTAGAATTCAGTGGGTATTGTTTCCTATGGTACTTTTTTGTTCTCAAGATGTTGGAATTTGACCACATCTTGGGTATGGACTGGTTGGTGTTGTATCAGGTCCACATAAATTGTTACCATCGTAGGTTATCATTTAGGTCACTTGAGGGTAACTCTTAGGTCCATCGTGGAGAGTGTGGTGTTTGAGCATGTCGTACGAGACCATTTTGTCAGCTACTAGATAGGCTCCTACTCTAGTATCTTTTCTTGTGCTCGATCATGAAAGGGGGAAACAGTTTTTCATTCCTTCGGTAGTAGAACAGTTTCAAGATGTGTTTCCTGATTATTTTTTTTGGTTTTCCACCTAACAGGGATGTTGATTTCATGATTGAGTTGCTACCGAGAGCAGTGCCAGTTTCTATTCCACCATACCGATTGGCACAGGAAGAACTCTTGGATTTAACAGTTCAACATGGGAAGTTGGAGTGAAAGGGGTTTATACGTCCTAGTATGTCTCATTGGGGATCTCTTGTGAATTTGGAAAAGAATTATAACAAGTAGTTAATGCTATGATTTGATATGTAATGTTAAATCAGATGAACATGAAAAATTGGTACCTTCTTCCTATAATTGATGACCTATTTGACCAGTTGAGGGTGAGACCTTCTGATGTACTGCTGACAACTTTCATGAGTCGGTATGGGTTGTTTGACTTTGTGGTGATGCATTTCAGCTTGGAAAATTCACCATAGATATTCATGGATTTGATTAACCGAATATTTCATCCTTACATGGATCAGTTTGTTGTTGTCTTTGTCGATGACATCTTTGTGTACGTGAAAACTCATAACAATCATTTCCAACATATTTACATCATTCTCAGTACACTAAGAGAGCATCATCTTTACACCAAGATATCAAAGATTCAATTTTAGATTGGATATGTGCATTTTCTTGGCCACACCATCTCCGAGGAAGGTGTTTCGGTGGATCTAGAGAAAGTGCATGGTGTTGTGTCTTGGTAGCATCCCAAGAGTTTTTCAGATGTTCGGAGTTTCATGGGTTTAGCTGGATATTACATGTGGATCATTCCAAATTTCTCTCGCTTGGAAGCACCATTTTCAGGATTAAATAATAAGGTAATTTGGTTTCAGTGGTCTCAGGATTGTGATAATTCCTTTCAAGAGTTGAAAAATAGAATGACGACCTCACCGATGATAATCTTACCTAAGGAAGGTAAGAAGTATTTTCTATTTTTTGATGCGTTCGGTACCGGGATTGGGGATATTTTGATGCAAGATGAATGAGTGGTGGCTTATAATTCAAGTAAATGGAGACCCTATGAGCATAATTATCCCACTCATGATCTTTATTTGGTTTTATTAGTGTATTCCCTAAAGTGCTAGAGGCACTAATTTTGGGGGAATGGTTCAATTTGTATACCAATCACAATAGTCTAAAGTATATCATTTCACAACAGGATTTGAATCTTCAACTGTGAAGATGGGTTGAGTATCTCTAGTATTTTCAAATTGAGATGGTATATACACCAATGAAAGGGAACAATGTTTCTAATTCTTTGAGCAAGAAGGCTTAGAATTAGGTGGTTCAAGAATCCAACACTGAGTGAAATGTGATATATTTTTTTGTGGAGATACACCAAGAGGTGTGGGGGAAATTTTCAGGTGACTCTTGCTTCTATAAAGGTAGAGTCAAAACTTTTGAGTTGAGTTAAGTAATGTTAGCTTGATGATCCGTAATGTTTAGAAATGAAGGAAATATTTAAATGTGGGGAGCTACCTTCAGGTTTTTTCGTCAGTGTGGACGGGGTTTTTTGTGTTCACGGTTACATGGTTGTGTTGGTATGCATGCAGGAAGAGTTGGTACAGAAGTTACATGCATCGAAATTGGAAGTGAATCATGGTTTTACCAAGATGTAGCGTGATCTATGTAGATAGTTTTGGTGGCCAAGAATGAAAAAAGAAGTTGTGTGCTTTGTGGCATGGTGTCTTACCCGTCAGTAGGTGAAGGCCGAGCATCAATGCCCTGGTGGTTTGTTACATCCATTCCCCTTTCCAGAATGGAAGTGGGATGTTGTGATGATGGATTTTTTGTTGGGTCTTCTAAGGATGCCTCATAATAATGATGAAATATGGGTGGTTTTTGAGCATCCAGAGAAATTGGATAATTTCTTTTTGATTTAGGAGACATACACAGTTGAACAGTTGGGTGATTTGTATGTTCAGAAAATTGCATGGTTGCATGGTGTACCACAGACTATTGTTTCAAATCATGATCCTCATTTCACATCATGCTTCTAGAAGGGGTTGCAGAAGGATCTTGGAACATAGGTTCTTTTGTGTATGGATTTCCACCCACAGACGGATAAGAATTCAGAGGGTATAATCCAAGTGTTGGATGACATGTTCATGGATTGTGTGTTGGATTTTGGTGGTTCCTGGGATAAGCACATATTTCTTGTCGAATTTTCCTACAATAATATTTTTCAGGCTATTGTTTAGATGGAACCATTTGAGGTTCTCTAGGGGAGACTCTATAGATCACCGTTGTGTTGGTTGGAGGCTGGTGAGTCTGAGTTGTTGGGACCGAGTATTATGAAGGAGACTTTAGAGAAAGTTTAGTTGATTTTGAAATGGATGGAAACAGCTTAGAGTAAGAAGAATTAATATGTGAATCAGAGACGTAGACCTCTTACGTTTGAGGTCGGTGATAGTGTGTTCCTTTGGTCATTGCCAAGGTTGGGTCACCAACGAATTCAGAAGTAGGGATTGTTAGCACCCAGGTATGTGGGATAGTTTGAGATTCTGGAGAGGATCAGGCCAGTGGAATACCAATAGTATCATCCATAGTAATATAGCATTATTCATGAAGTTTTTCATGTGTCTCAACTTCAACATTATCACCCTAACCCAACTCATGTGGTGGGTGTTGATGATGTTGAGCTTGAGGCTAATGCGTCCTTTGAGGAGCAATCAGTTTATATGGTGGATAGTAGTGAGAATTTCTTATAGTTCAAGGTTGTTCCATTAGTGAGATTACTCTATCAGCATGGGAAGGTTTTGGAAGAAACTTGGGAGTGAGAATCATATGTGTGGCCTTAGTGGCCTGATTTATTTTCCTTGGAACTACAATGAAGCTCGGAAGCTTGGCTTGACGACAAGTTGTTATAAGGTGCGAAGGTTGTAAGATCTATGATCTTGGAAAGGTATTCTCTCATTTATGTTTTGGTTTTAATCTCTTGTTTTGTTTAATTAATTTCATACCCAAGTCTTTAAGGAGGCTCGGGGGTGTTTTGAGGGTACAAGACATGAAAAATGAAGAAAAGGGATTTTCTTGGTAGTTCACACGGCCTGCGCATGGTTAGTGATAACTGTGCTTAAAATTCAGGAAACCATGTAGGAAGTGGGATTTTGGATAGTGGCCTTAGCACATTTTGTGAACTGTTTAGAAATCTGTGCCGGTAAATTGTGTGTCTAAAAAACTTTTAAATAAATTACAATTTTTTCACTCTGGTATTTTTAACCCCAACACATGATTTCCTACCCATTCACCCCTCTTCACCCTAGGAACGAACCAAATATCCTAAGGGCTCCAAGAGATCAATCTCCTTCATTTATAAGGCATTTTTCGGGTTGTTGGTTGCATATCAAATCATCTGGTAAGGCTATTATCATCCTTGCTTCTCTTTTGATTTTAGGATTTATATCTTCTTCTCCCCTCATTTTGAAGCTCTAAAACCATACTATATGGGTAATATTTTTGTTGATGCTACAAAGGTTTGTTGAAGAGAAATATAAAGGCTCTATTAATAGTGTGTTCACATGTGAAATCTAGGTAGGTGGTCCACAAGTTATATCTCATGGTTTAATTATGGATTTTTTCATGTTTGTTTTTGTTCTTGGGTGTCTCTTGGAAAGTTTTGAACACCCTTGGCAGGTTTAGGTAAAATGGTTAATAAGAAGGTAAAATAAAACCCTCACAATCCCCATGGGATGTGTGGTCGGTCATGAGACTAATCTAGGGCCACCCATGGGGCGTGCCGACTTTTCAAAACCTAGGTATTTGTGAAGAAAAAGTGAGATTATTGATTATTTATGTATATACATTGATAAACATGTTGATGTGATTTCTTGTGTTGGAATAGATGATAGGTGATGAACCTAGGCTTAGTAATAATTTAATGGATATTTGGTTAATATTTGGAAATGATTAAAGACCATAATGTAATGAATTATGGGCATGGTAATGAACCCTAGTGATTTAGGCATAATGAACAAAGCCTAGTGAGATGGGAAAAATGAATCAATTCTTAATGATATAAGTGTAATGGAAGGGATTTGGGCTATATGGATAAATGATGTGAAATTTTGTAATTAGGTTAAAGGGTTAAGGCATGGTATTAACTCTGATATTATTATTATGGTTTATGTTGCCTTCCAAAATGTTTGTGAAATTGTGTGAAGGGTTGATGGATACAAATATGTATAACATGTGCACATCGCTTGGTAGAGTGGGGTATTGACTTGAGGATCTATGTCCACGGGTTGAGTTAGACTGAGGCTCTAAACTCCACCCCTAATGCACATGTTAGGGAAGGAGACTAAGGATATATTTCCCTAAAAGTCAAATCCACCCGGACTAAGTCTTCTAGGTGAGGATATGGTTTTCATGAGGAAGTTAGTAATAGTGAGATAGATAACTGTGTATTTTCCTCATGCTTGTGATTGTGTACTTTAAGCCTGTGTAGCTTGTTGTGTTTTATGAACACAGGACAATTGTGTTGGAAATGGTAGGTGATGGGAAATAGGATGAAATGTTAAAATATGGAAAGGGTAATAAAGGTTGGTAATGTACCTCAACTAATTAAGGGAACTTAATCGTTTCTTTTCATTTATTATTCATTTCCATTTTTCTTTCACAATTTTATATAATAGATATTTTGTAGGAACAGTTGGTGGTGGCCTATTAAGTTGTACTCACACCATGCTCGGGCTGCCGTTGGGAACCCATGCAGACTTCACGTTTGTAGGTCATGAGAAGGCAAAATTCCCTTTCTAGGAAGTTGGGTTGGAATGGGTGTACGTGGACAAGAACCCTGACTTGGTTTCAGGAACATTTTGGGGATTTTGTAGTTGTATTCATTTTGGATTTTGTTCACTTTTTCACTTGTATCATGGCATGACATATTTACTGTTGTACATGGTTGTTCCCTATTTTGGGAATGGTTTTTTATGTATACTCTGGTATTATTGGATGTCATTCCACATTTTGTTTTATCTTATATTGAATCTTACTCTAATAATAAGGGGGTTTAGTCTCCCAAAATGACTATTTGGACCCCGGGTACTAGTCGGCAACCTTTGGTGTACGGGGAGGCGCGCGTAAGGTCATCTAACCACCCAGCTTAGAGCACCAGTTCAGTGGATTTTGGGTTGGGTAAGTTACAAAAGAATCCCTCTAAACCTTTAATTTTTAGTTTTTTTTATATAAGTTAATTGTTTCCTCCCAATAGTGAATACTTTTGACTATTTACAAGAATATCACCCCTCATCTATAAAATGGTGCCCCCCCCCTCTTCACAACAATAAATCCATTTTTATCAACCAAAACCTTTCCAAATGACTTAACAATTTCCATCCCCTCATCCTAGAATCCATACTATGGTCATAAATCCAACAATGGATTTTATTTGGTTCAAACCAAAAGGAGATACTCATAGAATATGTAATGTTCATCAATGAAATTTTTTTTATTTCTTCCTAAAACCCCTTAAATTATTTTTATATCATGATTATATAATAATATATGTATATTAAATATACTTATATTTTGTTATGTTAAGTATAATACCTACAAACAAACAAACTTCCATCAAATTTGTTACAAAATCATTGTTCGTGTGTACGGCGTACTACCGTCTCACGAAACGATGTAATTCATTTTTCCATTACCAATATTAAAAGTGGGGAATAATGAAGTAAATTTTGTTTATATTTGATATATATGATATATAAGATATTTATTATATTTATTATATTTATTATGTATTTATTAATATTTTATTTTACATACCTTCATTCTTTCTATTTTTTCATAATTTGATAATGTCGTTCATGTGTACGATAGTCTATCACCTTATGAAGTGATGTGATTCATTCAGGTCTTATATAGAATGTATTAAGAATATATTTGAAATTTATTTTTGGTTTATATTAAGCAAAAAACATACTATAATTATAATATATATATATATATATATATCATTTTCTTTTCTTTATTTCAATATGACAAGGAAATAGAAAAAATATTAATGCGTATGTATGACCTACCGTCTCCATGAACGATGTATTTCATTTCTTCTAAATGAATTTTCAGGATTAATATAAATACATAAATCCTTAATATATATGATATTAATATCATTTTAATTATTCTAGATATTTTTTAATAATAAACCGAGTAATAAGACCATGAATAACAAGTTAAAACATTTATGAAAAATAAAGTGGCTATTACCTGAAACATTACTTTGACATGGAATTTTCAATAAACGAGTAATATAAAGTCATAAGTAAATCATATATGGTATTATATATATTAAAAGAGTTCTATTATAAATTTATAATAAACTTATATTTGTTATAAAAGAGTTTTTAACATGTTTTATGAGAGTGAAGACTTAATGTAAGATATTTCGGTCTCACTTTTTTAATTTGTGAGACACATGTAATATTCCCACCTATTTTTAATATGTGGTGTAAATACTAAACATTAAATAAAAATTTTATTCTTATACTGAATTTTTTTATTTACATGTTCATTTGAGTATCTCTCTTTCATGGGGTTATTGTTTCAAATATATCAAAGTGGTAAGAGAATTTTGTCTCAAGTTTCCTTCTTTGAGACACATGTTATGTTATGCACTTATATTATTTTATGAGATGTATATACTACCCATTTGGCATGTTATATCAAGAATATAATTATTTTAATTATATTTTAATCTTAATTTAATGTTAAACTTCCATGATTATTTTGATTTAAATATACCCAAGTTGTTAGAGTGTATTGTTTTAATCCCATTGTTTATCAGTATTGTTTATGAATATACATGCATTGATGAAATTTTGTGATCTATATCTCAATAATTATCATTAATTTTATTCCCCTATATTTATTAATTATATATTCACATAATGGTACACTAGTTTCACTCATTTGTACCTATGATAATTAAGGATGGGTTTTTTAAAAAAACTACACTTTATTCCTCTCTCTGGTTAGAAAAATATTTTCTCCCAAAACCATGTTTTCTAAAAAAAATTCCAAAATGTTCTAATATTATCCTATCATTTTTTAACAACACTTTTACCCATGTTTTACCTTTTAAATTTTTTTTAAAGAGAATCTACTTGTCATTTTCCGATCAATCAACTTTTGACTTCAACCAATAATGTGAAAGGAATTTTTTTTTACGTATACATAATGTACGGAACTCTCCACCATCATTCATTGAAGATTATTTTATATTTTTTAAAGAATATTTTCTAAAAAAATATTTATTTAATATTTTGGAAATTTTTTAATTGAATTTTTTTTAAATAATGTAATTTTGAAAATGTTTTATGTTTTAAAAAGTGTTTAAAATAGTTTTCAAAGATTAATTTATATGTTTTCAAGGTAATTTTCAAAGAAAAATATTTTCAAAAAATTTATGATTTAAAGAGATTTTTTCCAATAAAAATGATATTTTCCTTAAGAAATGTTTTAATTATTTTTAAATATTACTTCACAACTTTTAAAAGTGGTTATTAAAGAAAAGGATTTCAATAATGTTTTATTTCTTAAAAAATTATTTTCAAAGAAATGTTATTTTCCTTAAGAAATGCTCCAGTTTATCTTTCAAAATCCTTCTCCATTTAAGATTAAATACTTTTATATAGTTTATTCTTTACTTGGGATATAATTCAAGGAAATCATTTTTATTATTTATATGAATGGTTTGTGTTTAAGATGACATGTTTTTTAGGAAACATGTTTTTAGTCAATGGGTAATACCATGATAAAACACTCATGAAACCCACTTCCATTCTTGGGTTATTGGAGAGTCGTTTCACTGAAGGTATGTTTTTAGTGTCCCAAATTATATTTACATTAACAAGTATACCACTAGTAAGGGGTCGATCCACAGGGAACTAAGAGGTTATTTATCTTGCTTAACATAGTTTGTATTTTTGTTTTAAGTGATGTTTGCTGAATATAGAGTCGATTTCTGTTGGTTGTTTGGGTACAAAAATAACAATTTTTTTATAAGTTTCTTTTAACATATTAATTTCTGGAATTAAAGTGAATACGGAAAAATATGATTTTGATGAAAATAAAGATAGAAATGTGTTGGGGTTGTGGATTTGTGACAACTTGATTATTAAATAAAATTGCTTATAAGGTTTTTTTATTCACAATAACCCAACTCTCTAGGATTAATTTTTATTAA
The DNA here is from genome assembly GCA_963277665.1 of Viscum album. Lineage (NCBI taxonomy): Eukaryota > Viridiplantae > Streptophyta > Magnoliopsida > Santalales > Viscaceae > Viscum > Viscum album. The sequence goes on from OY728119.1 coordinate 1,406,975,895, forward strand.
AGTTTCCTTAGTCTGGTAAACATTATATTTAGAGCTATGGAAACTAACTCCTTGGTCAGGTTGTTAGTGTTTAACAAATATTTATTTGTCTTTGTCCATTTTGAGCCGATAGACACTTCCAATGGTCATGAAGTTATTTTTCGTTATTCTTCTTTTGAATCCCTGAAAATTCTTCACTTGGTCTGGTACAAAATTTCCAGAGATAATGTGAAGTGATTTAATAAGAATAAGAATAGATTATTAACGAAAACACATTTAGAGAAACTTAATTCAAATTACAACTCATCAACTTCCACAACCCCAACACACTGGGTGTTTAGTTACACATATTGAAAATGATGAACACAAAACTATTGATACCTGATGAAATCATGATTGTAACATTGAAAAAGGAATGATTCTTCAGTAGACGGAAGAACGGTGGTAGTACGATGGCAGAGCGTCAATCCTTCAGGCCTTCAAACGTTTCTCTATAATTTATCTCCGCACTACCCTTTTAAGTCCATAGGCCAAGGCCTACTTTAATATAAAAAATAAGTACATGGAGTGTGTAAAATTACACGCCATGTATTTTTTTCAACGTGCTTTTTCCTCCGTTTTATCCGCTGGTAAGAGGCCTAACATGGCGTCTTTGACTTGGAACATGGTGCTTCCTAGTAGGTTAATGTACATGGTGTGTACCGCCGCCATACATGATGTGTAGTCTCAAAATTCAGCCTCCGACTGCTTCTAGAATATATTACACAATGTGTATATTGTGAACATGGTGTGTCTCCTTCAGCCGGCCACATGGGAGTTTAGAATCTTCTTAGCCACCAACTGCTTATGGAATTTCTTACATGGCATGTATATTGCGAACATGGCATGTACCTTCTTCTGGTTACTTGGGATTGTATTTTTTCTGGTCAACTCGTGTCTGAACATGAATGTACACAGCGTGTATATAAGTACACGCCGTGTAGTTGGAATTTTTTTCTCGATTCTCCTCTGTTTTGTGCATTTATCTATAAATATTTTTAAAAAGAACAAGATCACGAAAATCAATGTTTTTTTTCCAATAAGCAGTTGGTAATTTCTTAATACTTTTTCTTATTTTTCAATAGAGTATATGAAATTCTATACACAAATCGGGTGCATCAATCTCCCTCATACTTAGTCATTTTTTTGCCCTCAAGAAAATATCAACATATAATTTAAAGAGTATATATTATAAGGAAGACATTTAGTTAATCATAAATGTAAATAATAAGTTACAGGAAATTTTTTTAAAAAGAATACAAAGAAAATTCAATTCAAGAAATATTCTAATCATTCCTCATATATAATTCAATTAACAACTTTCATCATATTTTAACACATGTTTCAACCTTTCAAAAATAATCAAGCCACTTGATGATGTACCTCAACAATAAAATACTCAACACTCAAGATAATTTTATTCAAAGTTATGCTCATTTGATGATATATATACTCTATCCGTAGGTTTGAAAGAAATATAGTTCTCCACTTTAGAAAATTTTGATTTACAAAAATCATGATGGCTTTTCAATAAGGATCAAATGTTTCTATGGAAAAATTTTGGTAGGTAAAGATGTGAAAATAACTTCGAGGCTTGAAAGAGGAGGATAAATTTATTAAATAATAATGCATGATATTCAAAAATTAATCTCATTGAAAAAAAACGTCCTCCACAAGCTTTATCATATAATCTCATCGCCAACATTCCCTTAGTTGAGTAGGTAGGGTTCACAAACCAACAAGTGAGTATAAGGTCCTTTTATTTGTACCATTTTTTCCAAACAAAGCGGACTGCTCAGAATGTCCATGAATAAAGGTTTCAAACACTTTTTTTTCACGAATGATCAAGAGGCTTTCCCACATACTTAACTTCTTGAAAATTCATGAAATTATGCCATGTGTTTCCAATCCTATATTTTGAACTCAAATGAATAATCAAGAAAAATAATAAATGAATTAGGGTAGGAAGGGAAATAGTCTTGTATTATGGCTTCTTATAAAGGCTATTCATGGTCTGTAAGGGCTTCATGAAGATAAAATTTCGGCTAGGTCTCAAGATAAAGGGGTTTAAACAATCTAATGCCTCAATCATTTTATTTTAACTCAAAAATTCCACATGTTTTGAAAAGAAAATTTCAAATTCTGGTATTTATGTATATTCTAAGAATCTCTCAGGAAAGAGGGTATTAGAAAGAATATGACAAAGGGTTTAGAATACCTATCAGGAGAGGAAAAATAAATAAAGAGGCAATCAGGTCATGACTTGAAAATAATTGATTAGTCCAATTGATGTATTTATCCAAGGATTACAAGTTGAAATTTAAATTATATCACCAATCATTTTAAAACACTTAATAAATAAAATGAACATACAATTTTTTAAAATTTCTCACTTTCAATTTACTATTTAAAAATACGATTAACAAAAATTGTCCTCACATATTAAAATATATCTTCTAATAATGATGTCTCTTAGAATCTGAAAAGCACAAAGACTAAAGAGGTTGAGATATGCCCCCCCACACCCTACTTAAAATCGCACGTGGTCCACCAAGTGCCCAAAAAGAGGAACAAGGGAAGGTGGGGACACAATAGTGGACCAGACCGAGGGGAAGTAATTAAATAAGTAAACATAAGAAAGAAAAGTAAATAAAGGAAAATGAATAACCCCTTTTGTCTAGGCATAGGAAAACAGAATGTGATGTAAAAGTGCAGCCCAAAACGTGCCAGAGTACCTTTGATGGGGGAAGAAAGAGAACACTGCAATAATGCATAAAAAACACAGGCACAAGATATCACAAAAATATATATAAAATGAAAATAATGTGTCCCAAAACAAGTCAGGGGGTCACCTTAGAAGGGGCATCATCTAGTACAGAAATAACCAGTAGAGAGGGCTCATGAGCTGTGGAATGAGGAGGATCAGACTCTACATCTGGATGCGAAGCTGAAGAAGTAGGATCTGTGGGTAATGGAATAGAATATGAGGCTCTGTATCACTCCATGGACTGACAACATCGGTGGAAGCATCAGTAGTAGCAGCTAGGCCCACAGTAGATAGCAGAACGAAATCTATGGCTAATATAGTCGAAAGCATTCGATCAGCAGTAGAAGGGCCAGGAGCCGAGGCAGAGGTAGGTGGCTGGGGCAGTGGAATACCAAGATACTGAAGAATAAGCCCCAACATTAACTCTAGCCTGTCCTGGAGGCTGTCGATATGAACCAAATGCTGCTTCATCGAGGCTAGGTGGAGGGAAAGGGTGAGATTGACTGAGGGTGTGGGGGTAGGGGGTAGGTGGTTGTATAGAAGAATGAAGTCTAGAAGATGTGGGGTTTTTAGAATGGGATGTGGTGAAGAAGGTGGTGGGGGTGGGGAAAGAGGAGGTGGGGCATCAGTGGGTGGTGTAGGAGGGTCAGTAGGTGGGCGGGTTGGAGCTTGGCCAAGGACGTAGGCACCCCTGCTTCCGGACCAATCCCATGCGAATAACCATGAGATATTCCATCCACCAGGGTAAACCTAATAGGTCATGTGGTAGGGAAGGCTCAAATACCCCCAAGGTGGTGGGAAAGGTGAGTGGCATAAAACCCACCATTCTGGTTTCCCTGACAGCCGGTAAACATAGCTGGAAATAGGAGAAGGCTATACAAGGGAGGTCTAGGTAGTCCTGCTAAATGAAACAGGTAAGGAGATCCATGTAACAATGGGTCACGACCCCCATATCCTCATGGCGGGGGAAAATAATGTCACTAAAGATCCGATGGATGAAATAAAGGATGGGGTCAGTGTTGAGGGTACTCATCTGTGAGGTAGGGGTGTAGAAATGGTCATGCCCAACAATCTCCTTCCACATAGCCATGATCTCAGAGTGCTCGAGCCTGGTTAAGGTAGAAACATGGGGTGGGTGATAGGATGGGGTAAAAACCGCACCCTCAGCCAAACATGGTCTTGGTGAGGGAAAAGTGTCAGCCGCCCAGCCGGAACCAAACCACGGGTACCGCATCACCAGGTGCCTCCCAATACTCAGCTCCGTTGAACTCAAAAAAGGTAGAAAACTCCAAAAATAAATCCTAGAATATAAGAGTGCTGACCTGCAATATAACGACCCACACTTTACATACATTGTTAATACTTCAAAATTGAAGCACACTTATTACAACATATGACAAAACCACAAAGGACCGTATAGGTATAGTGTCTTTAGAAACTGGGAAACATAAACAACTGGTTCATAAATCTTCTACAGTGTCTTCCATTTATTTCATCATATCTAGGGTCCCTTTTAGCATATTCTACTTAATATCCATCTTCCTGACCTGGGGAAAAGAAAACATAAAAGGGTGAGCTCAAATGCTCAGCAAGGGAAAATAAAGGAAATAAAAATCATATCATATCTTTATGAAAATCAAAACCTGCAAAAGAGATCATAATATCTTAACATGGAATAAATCATAGAAGTGAAAATGAGATCCCCATAATCATAACATAAAACTTGAAACTTTGTGGCATTCACACATAATCATGGAAAATCATTTCTTGTTAGTCATGACTCATTTCCAAGACTATCTTAGTGGACAAAGTCCCTTTCTGAACCGAGTTCACTCCTCGTTTCAGTCCTGTATCACTGAACCGAAATAACCTTCCGTTCCAGCCATGTCTATCTTATGAGATATAAAATCTTTACCCAATGCATTGGAGGGAGATATAGGTCCCACCCATCTTATAATGAATCATTTCTTATGTGTTCCACATAATCATAAAACATACATCATCGCATAACACATGTAACAAAAATGGGATTCTTGAAACATCATGACATCATAAATCAATTCATATAAGATAATGGAATTACTAAAAATAATTCCATCACAACATGATCAAATCAATGTAATAATAGGGATAAAAACAGAACCCTTTATTATCTTAGATGGAAAATAATTTTGATAAAACACTTGAACTTCATTCTTGAGGAAAATATCCTTTCTTCTTCAAAAACATTTTTCCTTTAATAACATGTCATACAACTTTAAAATAAAAGAATTTGATTAAAAATAAACTTGAAAACTTGTAAAGGAAGCTTCTTGGAAATAATGTTTTAAAAATCCATTCAAGCCATATAAGTTAAAAAAAACATTCTTCGTACTTTTGTCGGAAAAGTCAAAAAGTACCTCGTACGACAAAAGATTCCTTTCATACCTATTACTAAAAACTCACCGAAGTGTATAAATGGATTTAAACAATTGTAGGTGGATGGAAATAATATTACATATTGATGAAACATGTATGTGGATGATAAAATACACCCCAGTAAATACTTACGAATAAACAATCTCGGATAAAAATGAGATTGTGATATTTCCCTTACCTTAGGTCCGATTTGCTTTGTTCGTGTCCGAAGCTCCTGTATAATGGTTTAAATAATGTTATTGACTTATTCTAGAATCATAAATATTGATATGAGATCATATATGGTCATATTATTAGCTTCTTGTTAGTAATATTTCATTGTTACTTGTTACTCGGGTCTTTATAACTTTTTGTTCTTATGCGTGTTGTGTCGAATAAATTCTTATTCTTATCTTTAGGTTATAGATAATTCATTTCCAGAATGGTATTAGTGTAGTATATACCATATTCATTCATTCAATTCATTTATATAATCATTATGAAATGAAGATCATGTAGAACGAGTCGCATCACATCGTGGAGACGGTATTCCGTACGTACGCACGAGTGATGATATCGTTCCTATGATCGTGGAATTGTATTGGAGTATATATATATATTATTTCAGTATCAATATTACTTAATAATAATCATATATAGTTACTCATTACACCATTATACCCATCCTTGTAAGGTGATGGTGGAAAATAGATTACACCACGGCGTGGAGACGGTATTCCGTACGTACGCACGCGCGGTGATTTCATTTTTCCGTAGGATGGATAGAAGGTGAATTAGGGTTGTTTCATATTTATAATAACATGTCAGTATGTAAGTAATACTTATGTTATTACTTTATCATGAAACAACTAAAGAAGAAGAAGTTGAAGAAGAAAGAAATTGAAAAGATCGGTAATGGATATTACCTCTTCTTTAGAACGCCTCTTTGAATCCTCCACTTAAGGAACTAAGATTGGTCTTTGGAGAAGACCAGGACCTCTAGGATTATTCTAGGGAAGTGGAGAGGAGAAAATGGCAGGGTTTGGCCGAGCTTGAGTGCTCAAATTGGTGTGAGGAGGAGGGGGAGGAGGTGCCCTTTTATAAGGGAGGAGAGGGGCACCTTAGGAATATCTCAAAATATTATTTTATATTAAAGTCAAAATCGGTTTATAATGGTTCCAAAGGGTATTATTTCGAAGATAAAGTGGGGATGGGTCTAAATCCTATCAACCAATAGGATTTAGACAAGTTTAGGGTATTATTTTAACCTTATCAATTAGATTTAACTCTAAGTTAATTAATTTAACTTTTACCGTGTCTTTTTGTTTTCTTTCACTATATGGTTAATAAACTTACTATAACATGCCAAAAGAACCCCAAATTGTTTATTATTAATATATATATCCTTATCTAAGTCATTTGGCCGAACCTTAGATTTTTAGGAATAAAATAACAATTAATAATATAATATTTTATTTGAAAACTATTTTGTGTCAATTTTGACACTATTTGATATATGATTTTTGTGAAAGTCATAACAGAATTATATGTTCGAACCAAGTTGATTAAATCAACATTAATATATCATAGTAACCTAGAAAATTAGATTAATTAATAAAAAGTCTCAAATTACATTTATTTTTGTGTTTATAACATCAATTATGTCAATATTTCATTAATAAGATAATTACTGCATCATCTTTGTGTCATATATAAATTAAATTATTTGATGTCTAAAAATTACAAATAAAATTCCATCTTGTAGGAAATCTTTTTATCTTGCTAATGAATATTTACAATCGAATTTATCTTATGTATAACCCCATATTAAAAATAATTTACTTATTAAACTTTGATTTTAACTATTTTATCCCTTCTTTAAATAAATTAATAATAAATGTCCTAATCTAATCCAAGTGGGCCTAAATGGTCATATTTTATTCCTAAGTTTGTTTTTGGTCGAATTACACTTTTCCAATAGAATTAGGACATGTGTTAGGGTAATATTAATATCATATTTACCCTTAGTTACCCTATTTACTATTAACCGCGGTAAAAATCGTAAAAAGTTACTATTCACCAAAAAATTATTTTTATCTCATTGAACCACATTTTACTTACTGATATCAACCGTGTCTGTCGGATTTTCGAAATTCCATTCACAGAAGCGGTAAAATTAAGTTTTATGCAAAATTCAGTTTTTAACCTACCACTTAGTGGTTTCACTATTCATCAAAAATTGAAAGTTTTCAGAAAAATACCAAAATTTCACCCTAGGCTAATTTCGATATTCTGAGTCCAAAAATGAAGTCCATTTTGAAAAATAGAATTTATAAAATTTTAAAAAGTGGTTATTACTATTCATAACGGCTAGTTTTATTAGCATATTGTTGTTTAGTGAAACTCAGTATTGCGTACGACGCAAGCTATCGAGGAAGGTCGCGATTGCGTGTAAAGCAAGCCAAGAAAGTGTTGTGTAGAAAAAGATTCCTTTGATGGTTTATATAACATAAAAGTCTCGGGTGTTACATTCTACCCCCCTTCAAAAGAATTTCGCCCTCGAAATTCGTCACTTTGTAACAAACAAATGAGGATACTTCTCCCTCATCATATCCTCAAGCTCCCATGTAGCTTCTTCAAGTTGGTGGTTCCTCCATAAAACTTTCACCAAGCGAGTGGTCTTGTTTCGTAGGACTTTTTCGCTACGATCCAGAATCTCTATCGGCTGTTCTTCATAAGAAAGATCTTGCTCCAGCGGTACAACTTCTGAGCTGAGTACATGTGAAGGATCTGGTATGTACTTTCTCAGGAGAGATACGTGGAACACATCGTGAACATGAGAGAGATTCGGTGGAAGTGACAATCGGTAAGCTACCTTCCCAACACGATCCAGTATTTCAAAAGGACCGATATATCTAGGGCTCAACTTCCCCTTCTTTCCAAATCTCATAACCCTCTTCCAGGGAGATATTCGTAAGAACACTTTATCGCCCACTTCAAACTCTAGGTCTTTTCTTCGGTTGTCGGCATAACTTTTCTGTCGACTCTGAGCTGCTCTTATGTGTTGTTGAATAGATCTAACCTTTTCTGCCATTTCATCAACGAGATCAGGTCCTAATAGATTTCTTTCCCCAACTTCATCCCAGCATGTTGGAGTCCTGCATTTCTTTCCATAGAGAGCTTCATAAGGAGCCATCTGAATACTGGAGTGAAAGCTATTATTATAAGAAAATTCCACCAAAGGTAGGTGTTGATCCCAACCTCCTTTGAAATCCATAGAGCAAGCTCTCAACATATCCTCTAGGGTTTGAATTGTTCTCTCAGACTGACCGTCTGTCTGGGGATGATAAGCAGTGCTGAAACTCAACTCTGTATCCAGAGTATACTGAAGACTTCGCCAGAACATCGAGGTAAATCTCGGATCTCGATCAGATATAATAGAAAGTGGTACTCCATGCAATCTTACCACTTCCTTTATATATATCCTGGCAAGCTGATCTAGAGAGAAATCCTCTCTAATAGCAATGAAGTGTGCAGACTTTGTAAGACGATCAACTATGACCCAGATAGCATTATTGCCTTTGGATGTTTTAGGAAGTCCTATGACAAAGTCCATAGTGATGTTTTCCCATTTCCATTCGGGTATGGGTAATGGTTGTAACATCCCCTTAGACTTCTGTCTCTCAGCTTTAACTTGTTGACAAACCAAGCATCGAGATACATATTCAGCAACATCCCTTTTTCATGCCATCCCACCAGAAGTACTCTTTCAGGTCCCTATACATCTTCGTGCTTCCAGGATGAATAGAGAATGAAGAACTATGAGCCTCATCCAGCAGCTCTTTCTTTAATTCAGGGATGGGAGGAACACAAACCCGATTCCTGAACTTTATTATCCCATCACAATCAAGGTTGAATTCAGGAACATTTCTCACCTTCTTTTGTAACTCGACATCTTCTTTCTGTGCCTCTTTAATCTTCGCATGTAGAGATGGCTGAACATTCATTTGAGAAAGATAAGATTTTTCCCCTTCCATTATAATTCCAAGATCCATCCTTTGTAAATCCATAAATATTGGATCTTTTGTGATCCTCATCATGGATAAACTAGCATGGTCTTGTCGACTTAATGCATCTGCCACCTTGTTTGCTTTCCCAGGGTGGTAATGGATTGAGCAGTCATAATCCTTAATCAGCTCCAACCATCTTCTTTGACGCATATTCAACTCCTTTTGTGTGAAAATATACTTTAAACTTTTATGATCAGTATAAATATCACACCTTTCACCATAAAGGTAATTCTTCCAAATCTTTAATGCAAAGATTACCGCAGCCAACTCCAAATCATGTGTTGGGTAATTTTGCTCATGGATTTTCAACTGTCGTGAGGCATAAGCTATCACCATATCATTTTGCATAAGAACACACCCCAATCCCTTCTTGGATGCATCACTGTAGATCACAAACCTTTCTCCACTACAAGGCAGTGTGAGCACAGGTGCACTGGATAACCTTCTTTTCAACTCCTTGAAATTCTCTTCACATTCCTCTGTCCAGACAAACTTAACTCCTTTCCGAGTCAACTTGGTGAGTGGATTAGATAATCGTGAAAAATCTTTTACAAAACGTCGATAATATCCATCCAAACCAAGAAAACTTCGGATCTCAGTTACTGTTGTTGGTCTTGACCATCTTTCGATAACCTCTGTTTTTGCTGGATCCACAGATATCCCCTCTTTTGAGATTATGTGACCCAAAAATGCAACTTTTTGAAGCCAAAATTCACACTTGGTAAATTTGGCATAAAGCTTCTCCTTTCTCAGGGTCTTCAATATAATTCTCAAGTGATCTTCATGCTCTTCCTTGCTCTTTGAATAGACAAGAATATCGTCTATAAAGACTACCACAAATTGATCAAGATAGTCTCTAAAGACTCTATTCATTAGATCCATGAAGATAGAAGGGGCATTAGTAAGACCAAATGGCATCACTATAAATTCATAGTGTCCATACCTTGTACGGAAAGACGTCTTTGGTATATCCTCCCTTTTGACCCTTAATTGATGATACCCTGAACGAAGATCAATCTTGGAAAAGTATTGAGCTCCGCGTAGTTGGTCAAATAAGTCATCAATGCGTGGGATAGGATATTTGTCCTTGATAGTGATCTTGTTAAGTTCTCGATAATCAATGCAGAGTCTCATTGATCCATCTTTCTTCTTAACAAATAGAACAGGTGCTCCCCAAGGTGACACACTAGGGCGTATTAATCCCTTATCAAGATTCTCTTGGAGTTGCTTCTTAAATTCCTGCAACTCAATTGGGGCCATTCTATAAGGTGTCTTTGAAATAGGCAAAGCACCTGGTACGAGTTCTATTGAAAACTCAACTTCACGATTTGGTGGAAGACCCGGCAATTCCTCCAGAAAGACATCATCAAACTCCCATACAATGGGCATATTCTTAATCGTGAGTTTCTCACCAACCATTTGAGATAAATAACCTTCATTTAGTGGAATCAATACCCATAAGATGGAAGAAATTTCCACTGGAAGGTTATGTTCATCCTTGCATTGATAGACGATCGTAGATTGATCTGGAATATGAAATGTGACTTCCCTTCTTTGGCAATTGATATGATCTCCATGTAGAGAAAGCCAATCCATGCCAAGAATCACATCAAATTCCACTAAAGGAAGGATCACAAGATTTGCAGGAAGCACTTTCCCACAAACTTCGATCGGAGATGAATTATAAACTTTTGATGCGATTGATGTGCCATTAGGTGTTGTCACAGCTAACTCAACATCTAATTGTTGAGGTAATACGGTGATACCCTTAGAAAAGTCTTCAGAAATAAAATAGTGGGTGGATCCAGAATCAAATAAAACATTTGCTACTTTAGAGTGGATGGTAAGTGTACCTTTCACCACTTCGTTATCGTACTCCACATCGCTGATAGAAATTTCATGTGACTTTCCTTTGTCTTTAGCCTTAAGATTTTGTTGACGTCGACCATCATCATCAACCCTTGGATTTGGGCATTGATTGGCATAATGCCCCATCTCCTTGCACTTGAAACATTGAGGTGTAGTAGGTTCATTCTGTGTATCCCTTCCTTTTTTTGCGTCATTAGACATCTTCTTCCCATTATCACGGCATTCAAATGCCCGATGACCTTCCTTTCCACATTTAAAACATTTACTTGTCCCTTTAAGACAACTCCCTCCATGTTTCCTTCCACACTTTGAGCATAAGGAAAAGCTCATCTTCTTTTCCGTGTGCTCTTTAGATTTTTCTTTGAATTCCATCTTCCTCTTCTTATCAAACCCATGTGACTGATGGGTTACTCCAATCTCCATCTCGACTTTGAGAGCACATCGAACGATTTCCTCATAGCTATTGAAGTCCCTTATGGCTAACGCCCTTCGAAGACTTGGTTTTAAGCCACTAAAGAATCGATCGATCTTACTCTCAGGTTGGATAATAATACCAGAAGCGTACCTTGCAGGTCTGGTAAAATTTGCTTCATAGGTACCAACAGATTCATCATCCCTTTGCTTCAGTTCAAGGAACTCTTTCTCCATCTTTGTTCGGAGAATACGAGGGAAGTACTTATTGAAAATTAAGTTCTTGAACTCGTCCCATTCCATAGACTCAATTTCATCCCTTTGCCTCGTATTCTTAACAAGATTCCACCATTGATCCGCATCTCCTTCCAAACGATACACTGCTAGGATGACTTTATCATGCTCAGAACATTGAAGAACTGAAAATATCTTTTCAGTAGTACTAATCCATTGTTCAGCAACAAATGGATCAGTAGACCCGCTGAAAGATGGTGGACGCTGCCTCATGAAGGATTCAACAGAATGTTGCTCCCTCCTTTGTTCGTTTGGAAATCCTGCATGATTCATAGCTTGAGAAAGTTGTGTGAGCATGGCTACAAGATTTTGCATTCCAGCTCCCATATCGTTTGGTTGCTCAGGGGGACAATCATTGCATTGCCCATCGCATTCCGCATTAACACGGTTCCTTCGGGTTCCAGCCATTGACTAAAACCAAGAAGAATAGTGTGAGCAACACTAATTATAATAGGAAACCACATAATTCAAAAAAAAAAATTCATGCTTATGGTCTTATCCTAGGTTATTCATGGCCATTTCTAAGATTGTGTTCTATGCTTAGACTTATCCTTAGGGTTCTTACTAAGGCTTTCACATCCTAGTTTCCAAAGGTTGACTATACCTTTCCTCTGATACCAACTATAACGACCCACACTTTACATACATTGTTAATACTTCAAAATCGAAGCACACTTATTACAACATATGACAAAACCACAAAGGACCATATAGGTATAGTGTCTTTAGAAACTGGGAAACATAAACAACTGGTTCATAAATCTTCTACAGTGTCTCCCATTTATTTCATCATATCTAGGGTCCCTTTTAGCATATTCTACTTAATATCCATCTTCCTGACCTGGGGAAAAGAAAACATAAAAGGGTGAGGTCAAATGCTCAGCAAGGGAAAATAAAGGAAATAAAAATCATATCATATCTTTATGAAAATCAAAACCTGCAAAAGAGATCATAATATCTTAACATGGAATAAATCATAGAAGTGAAAATGAGATCCCCATAATCATAACATAAAACTTGAAACTTTGTGGCATGCACACATAATCATGGAAAATCATTTCTTGTTAGTCATGACTCATTGCCAAGACTATCTTAGTGGACAAAGTCCCTTTCTGAACCGAGTTCACTCCTCGTTTCAGTCCTGTATCACTGAACCGAAATAACCTTCCGTTCCAGCCATGTCTATCTCATGAGATATAAAATCTTTACCCAATGCATTGGAGGGAGATATAGGTCCCACCCATCTTATAATGAATCCTTTCTTATGTGTGCCACATAATCATAAAACATACATCATCGCATAACACATGTAACAAAAATGGGATTCTTGAAACATCATGACATAATAAATCAATTCATATAAGATAATGGAATTCCTAAAAATAATTCCATCACAACATGATCAAATCAATGTAATAATAGGGATAAAAACAGAACCCTTTATTTTCTTAGATGGAAAATAATTTTGATAAAACACTTGAACTTCATTCTTGAGGAAAATATCCTTTCTTCTTCAAAAACATTTTTCCTTTCATAACATGTCATACAACTTTAAAATAAAAGAAGTTGATTAAAAATAAACTTGAAAACTTGTAAAGGAAGCTTCTTGGAAATAATGTTTTAAAAATCCATTCAAGCCATATAAGTTAAAAAAAACATTCTTCGTACTTTTGTCGGAAAAGTCAAGAAGTACCTCGTACGACAAAAGATTCCTTTCATACCTATTACTAAAAACTCACCGAAGTGTAAAAATGGATTTAAACAATTGTAGGTGGATGGAAATAATATTAAATATTTATGAAACATGGATGTGGATGATAAAATACACCCCAGTAAATACTTACGAATAAACAATCTCGGATAAAAATGAGATTGTGATATTTCCCTTACCTTAGGTCCGATTTGCTTTGTTCGTGTCCGAAGCTCCTGTATAATGGTTTAAATAATGTTATTGACTTATTCCAGAATCATAAATATTGATATGAGATCATATATGGTCATATTATTAGCTTCTTGTTAGTAATATTTCATTGTTACTTGTTACTCGGGTCTTTATAACTTTTTGTTCTTATGCGTGTTTTGTCGAATAAATTCTTATTCTTATCTTTAGGTTATAGATAATTCATTTCCAAAATGGTATTAGTGTAGTATATACCATATTCATTCATTCAATTCATTTATATAATCATTATGAAATGAAGATCATGTAGAACGAGTCGCATCACATCGTGGAGACGGTATTCCGTACGTACGCACGAGTGATGATATCGTTCCTATGATCGTGGAATTGTATTGGAGTATATATATATATTATTTCAGTATCAATATTACTTAATAATAATCATATATAGTTACTCATTACACCATTATACCCATCCTTGTAAGGTGATGGTGGAAAATAGATTACACCACGGCGTGGAGACGGTATTCCGTACGTACGCACGCGCGATGATTTCATTTTTCCGTAGGATGGATAGAAGGTGAATTAGGGTTGTTTCATATTTATAATAACATGTCAGTATGTAAGTAATACTGATGTTATTACTTTATCATGAAACAACTAAAGAAGAAGAAGTTTAAGAAGAAAGAAATTGAAAAGATCGGTAATGGATATTACCTCTTCTTTGGAACGCCTCTTCGAATCCTCCACTTAAGGAACTAAGATTGGTCTTTGGAGAAGACCAGGACCTCTAGGATTATTCTAGGGAAGTGGAGAGGAGAAAATGGCAGGGGTTGGCCGAGCTTGAGTGCTCAAATTGGTGTGAGGAGGAGGGGGAGGAGGTGCCCTTTTATAAGGGAGGAGAGGGGCACCTTAGGAATTTCTCAAAATATTATTTTATATTAAAGTCAAAATCGGTTTATAATGGTTCCAAAGGGTCTTATTTCGAAGCTAAAGTGGGGATGGGTCGAAATACTATCAACCAATAGGATTTAGACAAGTTTAGGGTATTATTTTAACCTTATCAATTAGATTTAACTCTAAGTTAATTAATTTAACTTTTACCGTGTCTTTTTGTTTTCTTTCACTATATGGTTAATACACTTACCATAACATGCCAAATGAACCCCAAATTGTTTATTATTAATATATATATCTTTATCTAAGTCATTTGGCCGAACCGTAGATTTTTTAGGAATAAAATAACAATTAATAATATAATATTTGATTTAAAAACTATTTTGTGTCAATTTTGACACTATTTGATATATGATTTTTGTGAAAGTCATAACAGAATTATATGTTCAAACCAAGTTGATTAACTCAACATTAATATATCATAGTAACCTAGAAAATTAGTGTAATTCATAAAAAGTCTCAAATTACATTTATTTTTGTGTTTATAACATCAATTATGTCAATATTTCATTAATAAGATAATTACTGCATCATCTTTGTGTCATATATAAATTAAATTATTTGATGTCTAAAAATTACAAATAAAATACCATCATGTAGGAAATCTTTTTAGCTATCTAATGAATATTTACAATCGAATTTATCTTATGTATAACCCCATATTAAAAATTATTTACTTATTAAACTTTGATTTTAACTATTTTAACCCTTCTTTAAATAAATTAATAATAAATGTCCTAATCTAATCCAAGTGGGCCTAAATGGTCATATTTTATTCCTAACTTTGTTTTTGGTCGAATTACACTTGTCCAATAGAATTAGGACATGTGTTAGGGTAATATTAATATCATATTTACCCTTAGTTACCCTATTTACTATTAACCGCGGTAAAAATCGTAAAAAGATACTATTCACCAAAAAATTATTTTTATCTCATTGAACCACATTTTACTTACTGATATCAACCGTGTCTGTCGGATTTTCAAAATTCCATTCACAGAAGAAGTAAAATTAAGTTTTATGCAAAATTCAGTTTTTAACCTACCACTTAGTGGTTTCACTATTCATCAAAAATTGAAAGTTTTCAGAAAAATACCAAAATTTCACCCTAGGCTAATTTCGATATTCTGAGTCCAAAAATGAAGTCCATTTTGAAAAATAAAATTTATAAAATTTTAAAAAGTGGTTATTACTATTCATAACGGCTAGTTTTAATAGCATATTGTTGTTTAGTGAAACTCGGTATTGCGTACGACGCAAGCTATCGAGGAAGGTCGCGATTGCGTGTAAAGCAAGACAAGCAAGTGTTGTGTAGAAAAAGATTCCTTTGATGGTTTATATAACATAAAAGTCTCGGGTGTTACATGCAAAATAGCAAGTAGTGGCGTGTGTCAAAGGATATCCTCTAACTCTCTCCATATGCCTAGCTGCTGAGGAACGTAGCTATCGAGGTAGTGATCACTGAACAGAATCAGACGGTTAGAGAAGCATCAAATCCTATCATGTGCTAGATCGGTGACCAGGAATACCATGCAGGGGTAGGGAACAGCTACAGGTCCTAGCCTAGGTGGAGGTTAAGCAGCAGAAGCTGGCACTGGGGGTGGATCAACTGAAGTATATAGAGGCCCACTGGATGAATCGGTCGATGTGGGGACAACAGTTACCGAAGGGGGAACATGAAGTGCGGTATGTGATAGAGAAGAAACTTTGGTGCTCAGAATCTCGGTATGGGGTGGTGGAGTCACAATGCTACTAGAACCAGCCTCCGCTGAGGCAGTGGGTGGTGGGAGGATGGCCAACAAAGGGATCTCGCATATCGGAGCGGCTAGGTCTGGTTGCGTCGCAGGCCGGAGTCGAATCCGATGATAAATGGGCCTCTCACCCTCAGTGGTGGAGGCCGGCCACTTCCCACCGGAAGGATCTCAGTATCCTATAACCTGAAAGAGAAAGAAAATCCAAACAAAAGAAAACTAAAAGAAACAAAAACAAATAAAATATGAGAAAACAGAAAAAAAAGTACACGGTGTGTACATCCAGTGTACACGGCGTGTAGTGGAAGCTGGGTATAATCTTGTGTTCTCTAGGTAAACACGCTGAGGGAGGAGATGATATACCATGTTTGGGTACACGGCGTGTACCAAACATACACGTCGTGTTTATGCAAAGTGGTCATGGTTGTATAGGTGTAAATACACGACCACATTTTTAACAATTCTAATAATAAAGGACACGCCGTGTATGGATCAGACACGACGTGTTCATCATCAGAGGAACATGGCCATGTGGGGGGCTAGGCATGGGATGGCTGAAGGAAAGGGTATACACGACATTTATCGAACACACACAGCGTGTATATGAACATGGTATGTGAGGTCGTGTTCAATGCTACACACGGAGGTTCCAAAAGAAATGACATACATGGTGTGTACCAAAAACACACGTCATGTATATGAAAATTGTGTGTGAGGCTGTGTGCGAAAGAACTGGGGCACGATCGAGGATAGTAAATGGTGTGTACTGAACATACACACCGTGTATATTCAAATTGCGAAGCATTCCATGTGTGGCCATGTACAAAGTTACACAGCGTGTGTTCTTCATTTCGTGGCCATGTATCGCAGAATCTTAAAGGTTGGAAGATACAAAAACACCCATAATGCTTCTAATAATTTGAAATAGTGAGTGTATAAGGGCATACCTTGACCTATGATCACAATTCTAGAGAAATAAAATCCCGAAACGAACCAAATCGATGGATCTATAAGTGGGGAGGTCAGGTGGAATTCGAGAGAAAAAACGGTAAGAGGGGAAGCGCCACACAACACGGCATGAATCTAAGTGGCCTCAACTTATATAGCGGAGGCACACAGTGTGTACATCTGGACTACACGCCGTGTATCATTAATTTTTTTAATTTATTTATTTTTTTATTATAAATTATACATATTTATATTTATTAGAGTAAACTATATAATAATTAATATTAATAAAAATAATAAAAATGGATATATATATATTTATATAATTAATTAAAAAAAATAAAACTATACACGTAATTTAGTGGGAAAATACAAGGCGTGTATTTAAAAATTTGAAAAAGATAAGTACAACCTTTGGTCCAGTGCTTTGGGCGAGGTTTGAAATGGTGATCGGCCATTCCGAACAGAATCCCTCAACCACTGGAGCGAAGGTTGTAATGCTGCCCATATTTAGCATTTATATACTTTTAATCTATACATCCTGTACACATGGGGAGAAAGAAAATTCCCGACATGTAGTTTTAAATTATACAAGAAGGGAATGAATCAAGGAGATTAGCCGAGATCGATCCTAGGTCTTTTGGATCAAGGGCAGAGACTTTTACAATCTGTCATCTTCATCCGCATGAATTACTTTATATGGAAAAGTTTTAAATTTAGTATGTAAAAATATGGAACACATGACGTATATCTAAAGACACATCGTGTGGTTTTATTAAAAGGGTAAATGATGGAAATGGGGTGGTTTTGATGATTCGAACCCGGGTATTTTGGAGCCGAGTTTTGACCTTGGACAACTGACCCATCCCTATCATGGGTTTTCTTATAAGAAAATATTTACATGAAATTACTACACACACCGTGTAAGAAAATATAAAAATGAGGGACCTCGTGCCGAAGTTAGGTCAGGAGGATTCGAACCGGGGTCAGATCAGATAAACTCCAGTGACCTTACCATCAGCACCGACATCATCTCTGTTTATACTTAGCTACTTTATATATTTGTAATAGTTAGAAAATAAATGAAAAGGAAAAGTACATGCTGTGTATAGAGAGGAGACACAACATGTATTCTATTGGTTGTCTCCTAGGAAGCGCCTTTGTTTTAGATCATTGGGTCGACCTACTTACGTTTTCATACCTAAGCCATATGGTGGACAATGTTCCGACTGTGTCATCTATGTGATATTAGGCCTTAAACCGTTTCCTGTTCACTTTGAATGGTTGACCCTCCTATCTAGAAATTTCCACTTCTCTATGATGGAATATGCTTATGACTTGGAATGGTCTCGACCATTGTGACTTTAACTTTCCTGAAAATAAGAGGAGATGAGAGACAAAGAGAAGCACCCGATCACTAGGTTAGAAATATTTTTGTGAAATCATTAGGTCATGAATAGATCTTGTCTTCTCCTTGTAAAGCTTGGTGTTTTCATACGCCTCTAATCTAATTTCATCATGTTTTGATAGTTGGAACTTTCTCTACTCTTCAACTTCCTTCAGATCAAAATTCAGGGCATTGATGGCCCAGTAGGCTTTGTGTTCCAATTCCACTGGCATATGGCATGGCTTGCCATAGATGAGGCAGAATGGGGACATTCCCAGTGATGTTTTGAAAGCAGTCTGATATGACCACAAAGCATAATCTAACTTCTTGGACCAGTCTTTCCTTGAAGTGTTTACTATTTTATCCATGATCTTCTTGAGCTCACGGTTTGAGAGCTCCACTTGTCCACTGAACTGGGGATGATATGTTGTCCTCATCTGATTCTTTACTCCATACTTTAACAGTATTCCTCTCATCAGTGTGTTGTCGAAGTGGGTCCCTCTCTCGCTGATCAATACTTGTGGAACTCCAAACCTGCTAAAAATATTTTTCTTCAAAAAAATCAGGACTACCTTGGTTGTGTCGTGTGCTGTAGCAGTGGATTCCACCCATTTGGAGATGTAGTAGATGCAGACTAGGATGTAAGTGTTCCCAAAAGATGGGGGAAAGGGACCCATGAAATCTATTCCCCATACATCTAAAATATCAACCTCCAGGATTGGGTGTTGGGGCATCTCAGCACTACGTCCCGCATTACCAGTCCTCTGGCACTGATCGCAATAGGAAACAAAGGCCCGAACGCCTTTATGCATGGTGGGCTAGAAAAACCCAGACTGTAGGATCTTCGCTATCATACGGTCAGGCCCATGATCTTTTCTAACTAGTGAAGCATGACAGAACTCTAGGAAATCGTGAAATTCATTCTCCAAGATGAAATTTCGGATCACTCTATCAGCACAAGATCCGAATTGCAGAGGATCCTCCCAGAAGTGCCTTTTCACATCAGAGAAAAATATCTTCCTTTTCTGGAAAGAGAGGTCAGGGTGAATGACACATGT
Organism: Viscum album; assembly: GCA_963277665.1. NCBI lineage: Eukaryota > Viridiplantae > Streptophyta > Magnoliopsida > Santalales > Viscaceae > Viscum > Viscum album. The sequence continues at coordinate 1,406,995,722 of OY728119.1, forward strand.
AACTAGAAAATTAGTGATATCAGCGTACCATGGTCTAGGTGTTTCTTTAACTAAAAAGTGGTGCTCATCATGGAAATCCTCCCTGATCTCCCGATCCTCCTCCTTCTCCAAATGAGGTAGATCTAGGCATGAGAGATGGTTAGTAAAAAAATTATCACTCCTCTTCTTATCTCGGATCTCCAGATCAAATTCTTGTATAGTAGTACCCCGCAGATCAATCGGGGCTTCAAATATTTCTTGTTCAGTAGGTACTTTAGTGCTGCATGGTTAGTATAAACAATAAATTTAGACAACACTAAGTAAGAACAGAACCTTTCAAATGAAAAAACCACTACAAGTATCTCTTTCTATGTATTAGTGTAGTTTATCTGAGCCTTATTGAGTGTTCTTATTGCATAATATATAGGTATGAAAATATGATCAAGCCATTGTCCCAAGCCTACACCCACTGCATAGTCACTGGCATCGCACATCACCTCAAAGTGTTCCTCCTAGTTGGGAGAAATCATCACCAGAGCTTCCACCAGATGCTGCTTCAGATTCTCAAAAGCCATGTATCATGTATCATCAAACTAAAATATGGATCATTGGTTAGAGGATTGCTGACGGGATGGGCTATTTTGGAGAAGTCACAGACAAACCCCTTGTAGAAACTGGCATGACCCAAGATGCTACGGATGAATTTGACAGATGTGGGTTGTGAAATGACTTATATCTTTGTCGGATCCACCTCTATCCCCTTTGCTGAAATTCTGTGGCCAAGGATGATTCCACTTTGCACCATGAAATGACACTTTTCCTAGTTCAAAACTAGGTTAGTGTTCTCACAACGTTCCAAAACTAGCTCCAGGTATCGTAAATAAGTGGCGAATGATTTCCTGTAAACGGAAAAATCATCCATAAATAACTCTAGGATTTTTTCTTCCATGCCATTGAAGATAGCCACCATACAACATTGGAAGGTGGAATGGGTATTGAATATGCCACAAGACATCCTCTGGTAAGAAAATGTACCATAAAGAAAGTGAATGTGATCTTCTCTTGATCCTCTAGAGAAATAGAAATATGGTTATAACTTGACTAACCATCAAGGAAGCAATAAATGTTGTGCCCTAATAGTCTCTCAGGCATTTGAAGCATTAATGTTGGGGAGAAATGATTCTTCCTTATGGAATCGTTTAGCTTTCAGTAATACAAACAGACTCGCCAGCCCGTGATAGTTCGGGTAGGGATGATCTCATTCTTATCATTTGAAATTATAGTGATACCCCTTTTGGGTACCACTTAGAGGGGGATCACCCATAGACTATTCGAGATGGGATAGATGATGCTATCATCCAAAAATTTAATCACCTCTTTTTTTACAACGTCCTTCATGGGGGGATTCAGGCGCAGCTGTTGTTGCCATAATTTCATGGCACCTTCTTCAAGTAGCACCTTGTGGGTAAAAATGATAGGGATGATTCCCTTTAAATCAGTGACTGTCCACCAAATAGTGTGCTTCTGTTGTTTTAAAACCTGTAGAAGTGCATCTTCCTTCTCCTGTGACAGTTCTTCATTACGTATGATAGGAAAAGTTTGATTAGGCACCAAATACCCATACTTTTGAGAAGATGGAAGAGGTTTCAGTTTATGTTCAGGTGCCTTCAAAATCAAAGGTACAAGTGGCTGCACCTTTTTCCCTTCCATACTATCAAGAATAACCATACATTGCCAACAGTGGCCACCCTATACTTCTAGGAATTGCAAGTCCTGTATTGCTTCTTCATCTGGAATTTCTAGAAAAATAAAGGTATCTGAAAAGGAACATACTATATCATTCCCTTTTTCGCTCAAACGTTCATCTATGGTGGTTATAGCATAACAGTCTTCATTCTTAGGAAATTATGCATGTTTAACAGCCTTATAAACATTGTAGGAGACTCTCTCATCTCCTTCCCGGAAAATCATCTCTTCTTGGTTCACATCAATCAGTACATTTCCAGTGGCTAGGAAAGGTCTTCCAAGTATGAGAGGTGCCTCCTGGTAATCCTCCATGTCGAGGATGATAAAATAAGCTGGAAGGATCAACCGAACCACCATGAAAAGCACGTCCTCAAGTAGTCCCTTCGTATGTTTGATGGATTGATCATTATGTTGAAGGGATACTTGGGTAGGCTTCAAATCATGGAGCCTGAGCTTCTTGAAAACTCCAAGGGGATTGAGGTTCACACTGGCCCCTAAGTCACAAAGAGCCTTCCCAAACTGACATGGTCCAATGGTACAGGGAATAGTGAAACTACTTGGATTCTGGAGTTTGGGAGGAATTGAGTGTTGGATGACTACATAACACTCCTTGGTTAGGGAAATGGTGCCCAGATCCTCCATATTTCATATATTGGAGAGTATGTCCGTCCTGAATTTGGCGTAAGCAGTCATCTACATCAGTGCCTCTGCAAATGAGATGTTTATGTGCCGCTTCTTGAACACGTCCATGAATTTCCAGAACTGGTGGTCCAGCTATCTTTGTTTCAATCTCTCTGGGATGGGTAATTCAGGTACACAAGGTTTCACAACCTCCTTCCCTCTATTCTAGGATGTCTCCTTCTATGGGATTTTGGATGAGGAGGGGCTGGTATTGGTACCTCCTTCATCATTAGGGGGTGTGGATACACTTGGATGTGTTGGTTGGTTCTGTTGGAGATCTTTTCCACTCAAGAGTATGACATCATGGGCTTCCTCCCTCAGGTTCTTCTCTGTATTGCCCAGTATATTACCGGGTTGCCTTCCTGAGAGTTGGTTTGAAAATTGGATAATTTGGTTCTACAGGACTCTAATTGAAAAATTCTGATTTTGGAACCTGGTCTCAGCAATAGATATGAATTTGGTCATAAGATCCTCTAACCATGAGGTGTTCTCCTGCTAAGGAGGTTGTTGAGCTAGTGGAAGTGGTGGGTGCTGCGGCTGCTGTGGGTGAGGGTTCTGATACCCTTGCTGCTAATAAAATCCCTATTGGGCATGTTGTTTCCTTTGGTACTGGTTCAGATAGGGAGGCTGGTAATAGCCGAGTGGTCACTGGGGTGGAGGATTTTTCTATTGTCGGCCCAACCTGTGTTTTGGTGATCACGCCATGCTGGGTTCTAGTACTGCTGGTACTGGTTGTTCCCTCGGTATTGTGAAATATAACTTACCTCGTTGTCGATGGGCCTCCAGAGTAACCACCCAAAAATTCTCCCATTATGTGTTTATCACCACATTCACTGAATACTGGATGGTTCGCCACATGTACTTGGGGTGTGCCCTTCAGATTGAGCACGTCGATCTTCTTGGACACAACATCCAACTGGGCAGTAAGCATGGTAGTTGCATCTATATTATTCATACCTCATTTCTGTGTTCCCCATTCAGAATTCCACTGGAAGTTCTTGGCAGACATATCATCTAGTAGTTCGAATAGTTCTTCAGGGGACTTCCTCATTACTGTACCTCTAGGAGCAGCATCCACCACAGGCTTGGTATTAGTTTTCAACCCTCTGTAGAAGGCTTGGACTTGTATCCAAAGTGGAGTTCTGTGGTGTGGGAACCTGTTCAACATCTACTTGAAGTGCTCCCAAGATTCCTACAATGATTCAACATCATGTTGTTGGAAATTTTGGATCTCGTTTCGTAGTGTCACCATCTTTGAGGGTGGGAAGTATTTTGACACAAATGCTTGGGCTAGCCCCTCCTAGGTGAGGATGGATCATTGCGGCAATCCTTTAATCTATTATTTCACCTTATCCCTTAGAGATAATGGGAATATGAGAATATAGATGGTGTTGGTGGACACTCCGTGGTAACGAAACGTGTTGCAGACCTCCAGAAAATTAGAGAGATGAGCATTGGGATCCTCGCTGGGCAGGAAGCTAAATTGAACAGTGTTTTGGATCAGCTTCATGATAGCAGGCTTGATCTCGAACGATGCCCATATCAGCTACGTGGATTGACGGAAAACCATACTCTATGAGAGTACGGCGTGGAGATGGCTGCTGAGAAAAGGGAAATAGTATGAATTGTTGGTCTTGAGGGGAGTAGTATGGCCCCTAACCTTGGTTGAAATATGGCATCCATTCTGACTGGAATTGTTGGAGCTGCTGCGGGCCTATCCTAGAGGAAGAGGAACTTACTGGTTCCAGTATTCATCTGGTCCTATCTGCTATCTAGTTCCTGGGACAACAGCTGGATTGCCTTCCTCATTCTATTCCGGTGGAGTGGTTTGTTTGTGTTCATCCATGAGTGCTCGTTGGTTCCACAAAAATGACCATTTGATCTCCGGGATAGTTGCGAAAAACCTTGATGACTCAGTGTTCTTAGAACGCATGAGGTGGCCGCTCATACACCTAAAGACCTACACCAAACAAAACAAAACACCAAGGGAAAACGAGGAAAATGAAAGATAAAAAGAAATATGAATATAAAAGAGATTTTTGTAAATTTTTGATTTTTATTTTCACTATAATTTAATACAAATTTAATTAAAACAAAAATAAAATTAACTCTAAGGATTCTGCGACAATTACACCAAAAATTGGGGAGTCATTTCACTGAAGGTATGTTTTCGGTGTCCCAAATTATATTTACTCTAACAAGTATAACACCAGTAAGGGGTCGATCCATAGGAAACTAAGATGTTATTTTGTCTTGCTTAATGTAGTTTGTATTTTTGTTTTAAGTGAAGTTTTCGGAATATAGAGTCGATTTTTTTATGGTTTTTTTGGTACAAAAAGAACAATTGTTTTTAAGCTTCTTTTAACAAATTAATTTTTGGAATGAAAGTGAATACGGAAAAATATGATTTTGATGCAAATAAAGATAAAAATGTGTTGGGGTTGTGGATTTGTGATAAATTGATTATTAAATCAAATTCCTTATGAGGATTTATTGTTCACAATAACCCAAATCTCAGGGCTTAAGTTTTAGTAAAGATTTCTTGGTCCACTAAAATTTATATTTAGAGCTGAAGAAACTAACTCTTTGTTCGGGTAGATAGTGTTTAATAGATCTTTATTTGGCTTAGTCCATTTTGAGCCAATGGAAAATTCCAATGGTCATGGAGTTATTTTTCATTATTCTTCTTTTGAATCCCTAAAAATTATACCCTTGGTTCGGTACAGAACTTCCAGTGATAATTTGAAGTGATTTAAGAAGAATAAGAAGATAGTATTAAAACAAACACATTCAGAGAAACTTAATTCAAATTATAACTCATCAACTTCCACAACCCCAACACCCTGGGTGTTTAGTTACACATATTGAAAATGATGAATACTGAACTATTGATACCTGCTAAAATAATTCTTGGAACTTTGAAAAATGAATGATTCTTCAGTACATGGAAGAACGATGGTAGTACTATGGCAGAGAATCAATACTCTTGGCCTTAAACCATTCCTCTATAATTTCTCTCCACACCACCCTCTTATGTCCAGAGGCCAAGGCCTCCTTTTATAGAAAAAAAGTACACAGTGTGTGGAAAAAGTACACACTGTGTATTTTTTTCAACGCACTTCACCCTCCGTTTTCTCCGCTGGTAGGATATCTAACACGCCATCTTTGACTTGGAACACAAAACATACTAGTATGTGAATGTACATGGCGTGTAGAGCTTCCATACAAGGCTTGTAGTCTCAAAATTCGACCACCAACTGCTTATAGAATGTCTTAAACGACGTGTATATTGTGAACACGGCGTGTCTCCTTTAGCCAGCCACATGGGCGTGTAGACTCTTCTCAGCCACCAACAGCTTCTGGAATGTCTTACATGGCGTGTATATTGTGAACACGGTGTGTACCGTCTTCTGGTTTCTTGGGCATGTATTTTTCTTGGTCAACCCATGTCTGAACTGGAATGTACATGGAATGTATATAAGTAGACATTGTGTTGTTGGAAAATTTTTCTCTGTTCTCCTCTGTTTCTTGAATTTATCCATAAATCTTTTGAAAATGAAGAAGATCACCAAAATCAATGTTATTGTCCACTAAGTAGATAGTAATTGCTTAAAAATTGTTCTTATCTTTCAATAGATTATATGAAAATGTATACACAAATCGGGTGCATCAAACTCCCCCATACTTAGTCATTTGCTTGCCCTCAAGCAAATCTCAACATATAATTAAAAGTGTCTATATTATAAGGAAGAAATTCAGTTAATCATAAATGTAAATAATAAGTTACAGGAGAACATTTTAAAAAGAATACAAAATAGTTTCAATTCAATAAATATTCTAATCATGCCTCGTATATAATTCAATTAACTACTTTCATCCCCTTTTAACACATGTTTCAACCTATCAAAAATAAGAAAGCAACTTGATGATGTACCTCACCAATAAAATACTCAACACTAAAGATAATTTTAATCAAAGTTATTCTCATTCAAAGATATAAACACTTTATCCATAGGTTTGCAAGAAATCTAGTTCTCCACTTTAGAAAATTTTGATTTACAAAAATCATGTGGGCTTTTCAATAAGGATCAAATGTTTCTGTGGATAAAGGTTGGTAGGTGATGATGTGAAAATAACTATGAGGATTAAAAGAGGAGGCTAAGTTCTTTAAATAATAATGCATGATATTCAAAAATTAAACTTATTGAAAAAAAAACGTCATCCATAAGTTTTATCTTAGAATCTCATCACCACCATTCCCTTAGTTGAGTAGGTAGGGTTCAAAAACCAACAAGTGATTATAAGGTCCCTTTATTTGTACCATTTTTTAAAACAAATGGGACCACTCATAATGTCCATGAATAAAGTTTTGGAACCCTTTTTTTCTGAATCATCAAGAATCTTTTTCGCATACTTAACTTCTTGACAATTCATGAAATTATGCCATGTGTTTCTAATCCCTTCCTTTGAGTTCAAATGAATAATCATGAAAAATCATAAACTAATTAGTGTAGGAAGGGAAATAGGATTGTATTATGGATTTTTATAAAGGTTATTCATGGTCTCTAAGGGATTCACGAAGATAAAATTTAGGGTAGGTCTCAAGATAAAGGGGTTTAAACAATATAATGCCTCAATCATTTTATTATAACTAAAATATTCCACATGTTTTGAAAAGAAAACATGAAAATTATGGTATTTATGTATATTCTAAGAATATCTCAAGAAATATGGTATTAGAATGAATATGACAAAGTCTTTAGAATACCTCTCAGGAGTGGAAAATAAATAAAGAGACAATCAGGTCATGAATTTCAAATAATTGATTAGTTTAATTGATGTATTTATTCTAGTATTACAAGTTGAAATTTAAATTATATCACCAATCATTTTAAAACACTTAAGAACCAAAATGAACATACAATTTTCTAAATTTTCCCACATTCAACTTATTATTTAAAATATTGATTAACAAAAATTGTCCTCACATATTAAAATATATCTTCTAATAATGATGTCTCCTAGAATCTAAAAAGGGCAAAGACTAAATAGGTTGAGAGATGCCCCCATATGTAAAATTGCACATGGTCCACCATGTTCCCTAAAAGAGGAACAAGGGAAGGTGGAGACACAATAGTGGACAAGACTGAGGGGAATTAAGGAAAAAAGTAAACCTAAGAAAGGAAAGTAAATAAAGGAAAAAAGAATACTCCCCTTGTGTCTAGGCATAGGAAAATGGAATGTGATGTAAAAGTGCAGCCCAAAACGTGCCAGAGTACCTGTGAGGGGGGGAGAAAGAGAACACTGCAATCATTCATAGAAAACACAGGCATAAGATATCACAAAAATATATATGCAATGAAAATAATGTGTCCCAAAACCAGTCAGGGGGTCACCTCAGAAGAGGCATCATCCAGTACAGAACTAGCACGTAGAGAGGGTTCGTGAGATGTGGAAGCGGGAGGCATGGACTCTACATCTGGATGGGAAGCTGAAGATGTAGGATCCGTGGGTGATGGAATCAGAATATGAGGCTCTGTAGCACTCCATGGACAGGCAACATCGGTGGCAGCATCAGTAGTAGCAGTCATCCCCACAATAGATAGTAGAACAGAATCTATGGCCAGTGCCGTAGAAAGCGGTGGAGCAGCAGTAGAAGGGCCTGGATCCGAGGCAAAGGAAGGTGGTCGAGGAAGTGGAATACCATGATACTGAATAATAAGCCTCAACATCTACTCTAGACAATCCTGTCGGCTATCGATACAAACCAAATGTTGCTCCATCGAGGCTAGGCGGAGGGAAATGGCGAGATCGACGGAGGGTGCGGGGGAAGGGGTAGGTGGTGGTATAGAAGAAGGAAGTATAGAATATGTGGTGTCAGTATATGGGGGTGTGGTGAAGAAGGTGGTGGGGGTGGGTCAAGAGAATGTGGTGGGGGTGGGGAAAGAGGAGGTGGTGCATCGGCAGGTGGTGCAGGAGGGTCAGAAGGTGGGCGAGCTGGAGCTTGGGCAAGGATGTAGGCACACCCTTCTTCCGGACAAATCCCATGTGAATAAGCATGAGATAGTCCATCCAATGGGGTGAACCAAACAGATCATGTGGTAGGGAAGGCTCAAAGACCCCAAGGTGGTGGGCAAGGCGAGAGGCATAAAACCCGCTATTCAGGTTGCCCTAAAGGCCGGTAAACATAGCATGGAAATAAGAGGCGACTAGATAAGGGAGGTCTGGGCAGTCCTGCCGAATGACACTGGTAAGGAGATCCATGTCACGACTGGTCACGACCCCTATATCCTCATGGCATAGGAAAATAATGGCACAAAAGCACCGGTGGGTGAAACGAAGGATATGTTCATTGATGAGGATACTTTTCTGTGAGGTAGGGGTGTAGTGGTGGTCAGGCCCAGCAATATCCCACCATATAGTCATGTGTTCAAAGCGCTCAGGCCTGGTCAAGGTAGAAACTTGGGGTGGGGTGATAGGATGGGGGTAGAAACCACACCGTCGTCCAAACTCGGTCATGGTGAAAGAAAAGCATCGGCCACCCAGCCGGAACCAACCCACGGGTACTGCATCACCAGGTGTCTCCTAGTACTCACCACCGTTGAACTCAAACAAAGCAGTGAACTCCAAAAATAAATTAAAGAGTATAAGAGTGCTGACCTGGAAAATAGAAAGTAGTGGACTATGTATGAGGAGATCCTCTAACTCTCCCCCAATGCCTAGCTGTTGAGGAACACTGCTATCAAGGTAGTGAACACTCAACAGAATCAAACGGAGAGAGAAGCATCAAACCCTATCAGGTGCCACATCGGTGACCAGGAACACCATGCAGTGGTAGGGAACACCTGCAGGTCCTGACATAGGTGGAGGTGCAGCAGCTGGAGCTGGCTCTAGGTTGGATCAACTGAAGTAGACGAAGGCCCGCTGGATGAATCGGTCGATGTGGGGCCAGCAGCTACCGTAGGGGGCATAGGAACTGCGGCAGGTGATGGAGAAGAAATGCGGGAGCTCGAAATCTCGGTATGGGGTGGTGGAGTCACAAATATACTAGAACCATCCTCCGCTGAGGTAGTGGGTGGTGGAAGGATTGCCAACGGAGGGATATCGCATACCAGAGTTGCTAGGTCTGGCTACGTCATAGGCTGGAGTCGAATCCGATGATAAATGGGCCTCTCACCCTTAGTGGCAAAGGCTAGCCGCTTCCCACAAGAAGGATCTAGGTATTCTATAACCTGAAAGAGAAAGAAAAACCAAACAAAATACAAATAAAAGAAACGAAAAAAAAGAAAATATGAGAAAAAGGGAAAAAAATTACATGGCATGTACATCCAGAGTACACAGCGTGTAGTAGAAGTTGGGTATCATCCTGTATTCTCTGGATAAACATGCCGAGGGAGAAGAATATATACCATTTTTGGGTGCACGGCGTGTTCCAAACATACATGTTGTGTTTATGAAAAGTGGTCATGGTTGTGTTGGTGTAAAGATACAGCCACGTTTTTAACAATTCTAATAATAAAGGACACGCCGTGTTTGGATCAGTCACGGCATGTTCATCATCATATGAACATGGCCATGTGGGGGGCTAGGCATGGGCTGGATGAAGGAAAGGGTATACACGGTATGTATCGAAAACACATTTCATGTATATGAACATGGTATGTGAGGTCTTGTTTAGTGCTACAAATGGAGAGTCCAAAAGAAATGACATACACAACGTGTACCGAACTCACACATCGTGTATATGAAAATGGTGTGTGAGGCCATGTCCAAAGGAACTGGGGCATGATCAGGGATAGTAAATGGTGTGTACTGAACATAAACACCATGTATATTCAAATTGTGAAGCATTCCATGTGTGTCCATGTACAAAGGTACACGATTTGTGTTCTTCGTTTCATGGTCGGGTATTGCAGAAGCTAAACGGTTGGAAGATCCCAAAACACCCTAAACGCTTCTAAAAATTTGAAATAGTGAGTGTAGAAGGGCGTACCTTGACCTATGATCGCAATGCAAGAGAAATCAAAAACCAAAATGAACCAAATCGATGGATCTAGAAGTGGGGAGGTCGGGTGGAGTTCAAGAGAAAAAACGGGAAGAGGGGAAGCACCAGGCGACACGGTGTGAAGCCGGGTGGCCGCAACTTATATAGCTGAGGCACACGACATGTACATCTGGACAACACACTGTGTATCTTGTATTTTTTTTATTTTTTTATTATAGATTATACATATGTATAATTATTATAATAAACTATATAATAATTACTATTAATTAAAAATAATAAAAATGGATATATATATATATAATTAAAAAAATAAAACTATACACGTAATGTAGTGGAAACATACACAGAGTGTATTTAAAAATTAGAAAAAGAGAAGAACAACCTTTGGTCCAGTGCTTGGGGAGAGGTTCGAACCGACTATCGGCTATTCTGAACGGAAGCCCTCAACCATTGGAGCGAAGGTTGTACTACTGCCCATATTTATCATTTATATACCTTTAATCTATACATCCTATACACATGGGGAGAATGAAAATGCACGATGTGTAGTTTTTCATTATACAAGAAGAGAATGAATCCGGTAGATTAGCCAAGATCGAACCTGGGTCTTTTGGATCTAGGGCTGAGACTTTTCCAATCATCCAACTTCATCTGCATGAATTACTTTAGATGTAAAAGTTTTAAATTTAGTAAAGAACATTATGGAACACAAGACATATATCGAATGACACGACATGTGGTTTTATAAAAAGGGAAAATGATGGAAATGGGGTGGTTGTCATGATTTGAACCCGGGTATTTTGGAGTCAGGTTTCAATCTTGGCCAACTGACCCGCCCCCATCTTGTGTTTTCTTATAAGAAAATATATATATGAGATTTTCTACAAACTCCATGTAAGAAAATATAAAAAGGGGGAACCTCGTGCTGAAGGTAGGTCAGGAGGATTCGAACTGGGGCCGGCTCAGATAAACTCCAGTGACCTTACCATCAGCACCGACATCATCTCTGTTTATACTTAGCTTCTTTATATATTTGTAATAGTTAGAAAATAAATGAAAAGAAAAAGTACATGTCGTGTGTAGAGAGGGGAAACATCATGTATTCTTTGGGTTTCCTCCCAGGAAGTGCCTTTGTTTTAGTTCGTTGTCTCGACCTACTTACGTTTGCATACCTGAGATGTATGGTGGACAATGTTCCCACTGTGTTGTTTATGTGATGGCAAGCCTTTAACCGTTTCCTGTTCAATTTGAATGGTTGACCATCCTGTCCAGTAATTTCCACTTCGCTATGATGGAATACACGTATGACTTGGAATGGTCATGACCATCGTGACTTTAACTTTCCTAAAAATAAGTGGAGATGAGAGATAAAGAGAAGTACCTGATCACTGGGTTGGAATGATTTTCGTGAAATCATCAGGTCGTGAATAGCTCTTGTCTTCTCCTTATAAAGCTTGGTGTTTTCATATGCCTCTAATCGGATTTCATCATGTTCCGATAGTTAGAACTTTCTATTCTCTTCAACTACCTTTAGATAAAAATTTAGGGCCTTGATGGCCTAGTAGGCTTTTTGTTCTAATTCCACTAGCAGATGGCATGTCTTTCCATAGATGAGGCGGAATGGGGAAATTCCCAGCGGGGTTTTGAAAGTAGTCTGATATTCCCACAAATCATCATCTAACTTCTTGGACTAGTCTTTCCTTGAAGTTTTTACTATTTTCTCCAGGATTTGCATGAGGTGACGGTTAGAGAGATCCACTTGTCCACCGAACTGGGGATGATATGTTGTCCCCATCTGATGATTTACTCCATACTTTGACAATATTTCTCTCATCAATGTCTTGTAAAAGTGGGTCCCTCTATCACTGATCAATACTCATGGAACTCCAAACCTGCTAAAAACATTTTTCTTTAAAAAAATCACGACTACCTTGGTTGTGTCGTGTGCTGTAGGAGTGGATTCCACCCATTTGGAGACGAAGTCGATGCAGACTAAGATGTAAGTGTTACCAAAAGATGGGGGAAAGGGACCCATGGAATCTATGCCCCTACGTCTAAAATATCAACCTCCCGGATTGTGTGTTGGGGAATCTCAACTCCACATCCCACATTACTAGTCCTCTGCACTGATAACAATAGGAAACAAAGGTCCAAACATCTTTATGCATGGTGGGATAGAAAAACCCAGACTGCAGGATCTTTACTGTCGTACGGTCAGGCCCATGATCTCCTCCAATTGGTGAGGCATGAAAGAACTATAGGACATTGTGAACTTCATTCTCTGGGATGAAATGGCGGATCACTCCATCTGCAGAGGATCGGAATAGCAGAGGATCCTCCCAAATGTACCTTTTCACATCAGAGAAAAATCACTTCCTTTTCTAGAAAGAGAGGTCAGGGCGAATGATACTTGTAACCATAAAATTAGCGATATCAGTGTACCATGGTCTAACTATTTCGTTAACTGAAAAGTGGCATTCATCAGGTAAATCCTCCCTGGTCTCTCGATCCTCCTCCTTCTCTAAATGAGGCAGCTCTTGGCAAGAGAGATGGTTAGTAACAACATTCTCAATCCCCTTCTTATATCAGATCTCTAGATCAAATTCATGTAAAAGGAGTACCCCACGGATCAAATGGGGATTCACATATTTCTTATTTAGTAGGTACTTTAGTGTAGCATGGTGAGTATAAACAATAACATTAGACAACAATAAGTAGGAACAGAACCTGTCAAATGCGAAAACCACTATAATTATCTCTTTCTCTGTGGTAATTTAGTTGATATGAGTCTCATTGAGTGTCCTTATGGCATAATATATAGATCTGAAAATATGATCAAGCCACTGTCCCAAGACTACACCCACTGCATAGTCATTGGGATCGCACATCACCACAAATTGTTTCTCCTAGTTCGGAGAAATCATCACCGGATCTTCCACCGGATGATGCTTTAGATTCTCAAAATCCATGGAGCATGTCTCATCAAACTCAAACATGGAATCCTTGGTTAGAATATTGGTTACGGGCTAGGCTATTTTGGAGAAGTCATGGACAAACTGCCTATAGAAACTAGCATGTCCCAGGAAGTTGTAGATGGCTTGGACAGAAATGGGTTGTTAAATGACTTCTATCTTTTCCGAATCCACCTCTATCCCCTTTTCTGAGATTCTGTGGCCAAGGAAGATTCCACTTTACACCATGAAATGGCACTTTTCCCAGTTCATAACTAGTTTAGTGTTCTCACAACATTCCAATACTAGATCTAGGTGCCGTAAAGAAGTGGGAAATGATTTCCCATAAATGGAAAAATAATCCATAAATACCTCCAGGATTTGTTTTGCCATGCTGTGGAAGATATCCAACATGCTCATCTAGAAGGTGGTAGGGGAATTTCATATGCCAAAAGACATCCTCCGGTAAGAAAATGTACCATAGGGGCTAGTGATTGTGCTCTTCTCCTGATCCTCTAGAGTAATGGAAATATGGTTATAACTTGAATAAAAGTCAAGGAAGCAATAAAATTTGTTCCCTACTAGTCTCTCCAGCATTTGATCTATTAATGGTAGAGAGAAATGATCCTTCCTTGTGGCATCGTTTAGCTTTCGGTAATCCACACAGACTCGCTAGCCCATGACAGTTCGTGTAGGGATGAGCTCATTCTTTTCATTTGAAATTACAGTGATACCCCCTTTTTGGGTACCACTTTGAGGGGGCTCACCCACGGACTGTTTGATATAGGATAGATGATGCTACAATCCAAAAATTTAATCACCACTTTTTTTAAAACTTCCTTCATGGGGGGATTTAGGCGCCGCTGTGGTTGACTTGATTGCTTGGAACCTTCTTCAAGTACCACCTTGTGGGTACAAATTGATGGGATGATTCCCTTTAAATCAGTGACATTCCACAAAATAGTTTGTGTCCATTGTATTAAAACCTATAGAAGTGAATCTTCTTGGTCTTGTGATAGTTCTGCATTAAGAATGATAGGAAAAGTTTTATTGGGTACCAAATACCCTTACATTAGAGAATATGGAAGAGGTTTCAGTTCAAGTTCAGGTGCCTTCAAAATTGAAGGTACAAGTGGTTGCACCTTTTCCCCTTCCATACTATCAGGAATAACCATATGTTTCCAATAGTGGCCACCCTGTACTTCTAGGAATTTCAAGTCCTCTGGTGCTTCTTCATCTTGAACGTCTAGAAAAATAAAGGTATCTAAAAATAACAAACCATATCATTCCCTTTTTCGCTCAAACGATTATCCATGGTGGTTATAGTGTAACATTCTTTATGCCTAGGAAATGATGCATGTTTAACACCCTTAAGGGAATTGTAGGAGACTCTCTTGTTTCCTTCCCAGAAAATCATCTCTCCTTGGTACACGTCAATCAGTACATTTCCAGTGTCTAGGAAAGGTCTTCCAAGTATGAGAGGTGCCTCCTGGTCATCCTCCATGTTGAAGATGATGAAATCAGCTGGAAGGATCAGCTGACCCACCTTGATGAGCACGTCCTCAAGTAGTCCCTTAGGATGTTTCATTGATTGATCAGTACGTTGAAGGGCTACTTGGGTAGGCTTCAAATCATGGAGCCCAAGCTTCTTGAAAACTTCAAGGGGCATGAGGTTCACGCTAGCCCCAAAGTCATAGAGAGCCTTCCCAAACTGACATAGTCCAATGGTACAGGGAATAGTGAAACTACCTGGATTCTGGAGTTTGGTAGGAATTGAGGGTTGGACGACTGAAAAACACTCCTTGGTTAGGGAAATGGTTCCCAAATCCTTCATCATTCTTCTATTGCAGAGTATGTCCTTCATGAATTTGGCGTAAGTAGGCATCTGAATCAATGCATCTACAAATGATATTTTTATGTTCCAATTCTTGAACACATCCATGAATTTCATGAACCGGTGGTCCAACATTCTTTGTTTCAATATCTCTGGGAAGGGTAAGGAAGGTACAAATGGTTTGACAACCTCCTTCCCTCTATTCTAGGAAGCCTCCTTATGTGGGATTTTGGATATGGAGGGGCTGGTATTGGTACCTTGTTCATCATCAGGGGGTGTGGATACACTTGGTTGTGCTGGTTGGTTCTGTTAGAGCTCTTTTCCACTCCAGAGTATGAAATCATGGGCTTACTTCCTTGGGTTCTTTTTTGTATTTCCCAGTAGAGTACTCGGTTTCCTTCCTGAGAGTTGGTTCTCCAATTAGACAATTTGGTTCTGTAGGACTCGAATTGACACCTTATTATTTTTGAACTTTTTCTCAACAGTAGATATGAATTTGGTAATAAGATCCTATAACCTTGAGGTGTTCTCCTGCTGAGGAGGTTATTGAGCTAGTGGAAGTGGTGGCTGCTGCAGCTGCTGTGGGTGAGGGTTCTGATACCCTTGCTGCTAATAAGATCCCTATTTGGGCTATTGTTTCCTCTGGTACTGGTTCATATAGGGAGGATGGTTATAGACAGGTAGTCACTGGGGCGGAGGATTTTGTTGTTGTAGGCCCCAACCTGTGTTTTACTGATCACGCCATACCGGGTTCTGGCACTACTGGTACTGGTTGGTCTCATGTTTTTTTTCAACATAACATACCTCTTTGTCGATGGGCCTCCAGCAGGACCACCCAGAAATTATCCCATTATGTGGTTATCACCACATTCACTACATGACAGGTGGTTTTCCGCATGTACTTGGGACATGCCCTTCAGATTGAGCACGTCGATCTTCTTGCACACAACATCTAATTGGGCAGTAAGCATAGTAGTTGCATCAGTATTATTCATACCTCGTTTCTGTGTTTCCCACTCAGAATGCCACTGGAAGCTATTGGCAGACATATCTTCTAATAGTTCGAATAGTTCTTCGGGGGACTTCCTCATTACCGTACCTCCATCAGCAGCATCCACCATGTGCTTGGTATTAGTTTTCAACCCTTCGTGGAAGGCTTAGACTTGTATCCAAAGTTGAATTCTATGGTGTGGTCACATGTACAACATTTCCTTGAAGTGATCCCACGATTCATACAATGATTCAGCGTCATGCTGCTGAAAATTGTGGAACTCGTTCTGTAGTGTCATCGTATTTGAGGGTGGGATGTATTTTGATACAAATGCTTGGGATAGATCCTCTTAGATGAGTATGGATAATTGTGGCAATACCTTAATATAGTCTTTCACCTTATCCCTTTGAGAGAAGGGGAAGAGGCGAATATAGATGGCATCAGTGGACACTCCGTGGTAATGAAATGTGTTGCAGACCTCCAGAAAATTGGAGAGATGAGGATTGGGATCCTCACTAGGAAGGCAAATAAATTGAACAGTGTTCTGAATCATCTGAATGATAGCATACTTGATCTCAAAATTTTGGGCTTGCACTGGTGGACGAATGATTCCTGTATTATCTTCGTGGATTGACGGAAAACCATAATCTACGAGAGTACGACGTGGAGGTGGCTGCTGAGGAAAGGGAACTGGCATGAATTGTTGGTCCTAAGGGGAGTAGTATATCCCCTGAACTTGGTTGAAATATGGCATCCATTCTGGTTGGAATTGTTGGAGCTGCTACGGGCCATATCCTGGAGCATGTGGAACTTCCTGGTTCCAGTTGTCATCTGGTCCAAACTACTATCCATCTCCTTAGAAAACAGCTGAATTTCCTTCCTCATTCTGTGGCAGTGGAGTGGTTTGGTTGTGTTCAACCATGAGTGCTCGTTGGAGCCTCAAAAATGATCTTTCGATCTCCGGGTCTGTTGGAAAAAACCCTGATGACTCGGTGTTCTTAGAACTCATGAGGTGGCCACTCATACGCCTATTGACCTTCACAAAACAAAACAAAACACCAAGCGTTAATGGGAAAAAATAAAGATAAAAAGAAATATGATTAGAAAAGATATTTTTGTAATTTTGTGATTTTTATTTTCACTATAATTTAATACAAATTTAATTAAAACAAGAATAAAATTAACGCTATGGATTCCCCAACAACGACACCAAAATTTGGCGATTCATTTCACCGAAGTTATGTTCGCAGTGTCCAGAATTATATTTACCCGAACAAGTATAACACCAGTAAGGGGTCGATCCACAGGGAACTAAGAGGTTATTTTATCTTCTTAACGTAGTTTGTATTTTTTTTAAGTGATGTTTGCTGAATTTAGAGTCGATTTATGTTGGTTGTTTGGGTACAAAAATAAGAATTGGGTTTTAAGCTTATTTTAAAAAATTAATTTCTGGAATGAAAGTGAATACGAGAAAATCTGATTTTGATGAAAATAAAAATAGAAATGTGCTGGGGTTTTGTATTTTTGATAAGTTGATTGTTAAATAAAATTTCTTTTGAGGATGTGTCATTCAAAATAACCCAAATCTCTAGGTTTAATTTTTAGAAAATATTCCTTGGTCCCGTAAACATTATATTTATAGTTGAAGAAACTAACTCCTTGGTCTGGTAGTTAGTGTTTAACACATATTTATTTGGATTAGTCCATTTTGAGACGATGGACAATTCCAATGGTCATGGAGTTATTCGTCATTATTCTTTTTTTGAATCCCTAAAAATTCTACCCTTGTTCTGGTACAAATGTTTTTGTGGTAAAGTGAAGTGATTTAAGAAGAATAAGAAGAGATTATTAAAACAAACACATTCAAAGCAACTTAATTCAAATTACAACTCATCGACTTCCACAAGACCAACACCCTAGGTTTATAGTTACACATATTGAAAATTATGAATAAAAAAGTATTGATACCTGATGAAATAATTCTTGGAACTTTTAAAAAGGAATTATTATTCAATAGATGGAAGAACGGTGGTAGTACGATGGTAGTGCACCAATCCTTCAGGCCTTCAACCATTCCTCTATAATTTCTCTCCACACCACCCTCTTATGTCTGGAGGCGAAGACCTCCTTTTATAGAAAAAATAAGTACACGGCGTGTGGAAAATATACACACTGTGTATTTCTTTTAATGCGCTTTTTCCGCTGTTTTCTCCGCTGGTAGGCAGTATAACACGCCGTCTTTGACTTGCAACATGGAGCTTCCTGGTAGGTGAATGTACACAGCGTGTAGTGCTTCCATACATAGCTTGTAGTCTCAAAATTCGGCCACCAAATACTTTTAGAATGTCTTACATAGTGTGTATATTGTAAACATGGTGTGTCTCCTTCAGCCAGCCACATGGGCATGTAGACTCTTCATTTTTACCAACTACTTATAAAATTTCTTACACAGTGTGTATATTGTAAACACGGAACGTACCGTCTTCTGGTTACTTGGGCATGTATTTTTCTTGGTCAACCCATGTTGGAACTTGAATGTACACGACGTGTATATAAGTACAGTCCATGTAGTTGGAAATTTGTTCTCGGTTCTCCTATGTTTTGGTCATTTAGCCATAAATCTTCTAAAAATGAACAAGATCACCAAAATCAACGTTTTTGTCCACTAAACATTAGGTAATTTCTGAAAACATGTTCTTATTTTTCAATAGAGTATATGAAAATGTATACAAAAATCGGGTGCATCAGTTATTATATGATGAAATTATTATTAAACCTTTCTATTTTACATAGGTCATTAAATGATTATATTTTTATGATACCCATTTCAATTCATGGGTTTTTATATGGTGTTTATAAAACCCATATCTTTTTATGGGTCATAACATGATGAATGTTTTATTATATTTTGTCACACATTTTTATGATTTCATTATGTTACGGGTGGGACTTATATCTCCATCCAATGCGTTAGGTAAATATTTATATCACATGAGATAGACATGGATGGAATTGGGAGTGAACTCAGTTTAGTAAGGGACATTATTAGTTAATATGGCCTTGGGTGTGAACCTTGACTACTAAGATGGTCTTTGGAGTGAACCATAACTACTAAGATAGTTTGGGGAGTAAACCCATTACACTAAGATAGCCATTTACAGTAAACTATAACTACTATGGAAATCATTTCATTTATTTATTTATCTTCCACAATTCCATGTCTTATTCCTATGTTATGATCATATGGATTATACACTTGAATTCACTATGATTCATTTCATATGTTCTTCCAATATTTATTGCTGAATCATGTGTATTATTTTTTTATGTAAAAGTATGATCGTAAAATATTATTATCATGTTTTCACACCCTTATGTTCATTTTATTCATACATATCACCTTTATTTACCCTTAATAAGAATTTGAGATCACCTTTCTTGTGTTTCCTTTCCCCATGTTACAAAGAAAGATTTTAAGTAAGAATTCTAAAGGGGGAGATATTTTTGGGAAATATTCAACATCTTTCCACAGACTAAATATTTGGTTCCAAATTTACAAAGGTACGAAACTATTATGGTCCTCGAGCATGTGATTGTGTAATGTATTAAATATTCATCTCAAAAGATATAATATCTATGCATGTTAAGACTAGTTCTCTATTGTTGGTATCAAATGAAAGGTTTATTTAACATTTGTATACTAGGATGATAAAACATTATTGAGATTCCTAGTTATGTTTCTAAGAATATGTATAGGGATGTCTCTATGGATAATTCTAAGGATTAGTCAAAGTGTAAGAAAATGTATTATAATTTTGGTAAAGCATAGAGAAAGTGGTTTCTAAGATATTACATCCATTTCTGGATACTACAAGTGGATGTGGCTCTAGTATATATATATCAAGGGGTAACAACCCTGAAAACACCGTATTGACCTAGACTCGATCAGAAACTGATGCACAACAACAAGACTCTCTCCACACCTAGTTTTTAACTCCATGGAGATATTCTTTGGAAATTAATAAACTCTTTAGAAACCATCATGAATGATATAAATGGATGATAATAGTGGATGAACATGGTTATGACTAATGTGTAATATATTTAAAAGAAGAGGGTTTTTTGATTTAGACATCCTATAAAATATTTTCTTGATCATGTGGTTTTTCACTATGATAATTGTTTCTCATGGAAATCATCTGGGTTTTAGTCAATGGAAAAAACTATAAGAAACTGGGGTAAAATTTAATGTGAAGGAAACTTATCTCATGAGAGGTCAAAAGGGATATTGGTTGGGGTGAAATAATTTTTGATTATTCCTAAAAAGTTCTAAGGGAACATGATTAACTATATTTACCTTAACCAACTCTTAGACTCACCAAAGAAGAGAACTCAAGAGCTCACTAAGAGTATGGGTAGTGGAAACCATAGAGGAAAGAATATTAAATTTCATATTTGTCAATAATGTGGTAAGAAACACCCAAATGACTGTATTATAGGAACATGAAGACATTTAGACTGTGGAAAAAGACACAAAAAATAAACTGCATAGGGAAAATGAAATGTTTAATTAACATAATAGATGAGAATATTGTTCTCCTTAAGTTGTTATCAATGGATGAAGAATTTAAATGTGTTATGTATGGGCATTATGAAAATAGAATTCCCAAAGGGAGATCTTGTGAATGTAATCACCGAGGATATATGATTAATAGTTATATTACTAATGATGAAGATACTTGATGAAATGTGATAGGAACAAATTGTTAAAGAATAAGACAATTGGACTTTGTTATGTTTTTGAAAATAAAGTGATATTGATGAAGTTTTTATGTATAGGAATTCAAAGATTTGATTATCGATATTATGAAATATATAAGGATTTTTAAGTATATGTTTTTCATTTAGTATTTAAAAGAATATGTTTAATGTCACTCATAACCTAGAAAATTGATTTAATTTAAATGTTATATTTTTTAGAAAACTTATGATTAAGGAAAGGTAACCCTTAATTTGATCCTGATGTTTATAAAATAGTTCTTGGTTTTAATATAACTAGAAAGTATTGATGACCTCATAACTGATAAATGATTTTTTTGACAATGTTTTTTATGCTATCATGGATAGAGTTTGGAATTTATTTGGATTTAAGTAGTATATCAAATAATTTTTGATCTATGTAAGAAAAGAAGTATCATTTATTTTTTTCATATGGTTTTATGGTAATTCAATTTATCACTATTGTTGGTCGGAGTAGATGACACAAGTGGGGGGTGAATTTTGTATCTATAAAAATTTCTGTTAAAAAGGGTTCTTTATAAAATAATATCCTCCTATGAAAATAAACACAAAGTCATTTTGTAGTGAATTTATAAATGTCTTGAAGGAATAATTAAGTTCTCTAAATATTGATTAGTTCTCAAATTTCCCAATATAAATATTTGTAAACCTTTTGAAAAAAACCTAATGATTCAAAATAAATATAAACACTTGTTAAACTAACTATAAATGTTGAGTTTATCTTAATTCCAAAAATACATAACATATAAGAATAACGGAACAACAGATAAAACAAGAGGTATAGTCTCAAGAAGAGACTTAGTCCTCTCCACTTGGTGATCACCTACCACTGAGTAGTTTATATTAATAAAATTTTTATCCACACCCTAGATCGGGGTTCACAACAGCACACAGATGGTCTAGGTCACACATGACCTCTACCATAGTTATTTGTGGGAGAAACAAATAAACAGATCACACAGGATCTCTTCCACAGTTCTACGTGGGATACAAGTGTAAAAAATTATTGAGAGCAAGGAGATTTCGTTATCCTCTAGTGTAGCTCAGGAGACAGTTTTTAATGTTCAAAAAAATATAAACACTTATCAATATAGTAATGATTAAACCCAATGGAGTTGTGAAAGAAAATAGTGTAAAGAATTTTCTATGTGTTGTGAAGAAATGATCTTGACTCAATTAGTGTTAAGAAAATGATATGTGATCCCTCTTTTGAAAGTAGACTTCAGAAAAGTGTATTGCAGTTTCTGTAATCCAGCTTCGAGGTATGAAAAGGTTCAGCTCTTCAATGTCTCGATGTGTAATGAGATTCTGCAGAATGTTTCTTGTTAGAAACTTTTTCCAATCTCAAGATGTTAGTTTATCTTCTTTGGGTATTTTCAGTCAATATTTTTTCATGTTCTTAACGGTATATATTTGTTTATCTATGTTAGTTTTTAGAGCTCTGATTGAAGTCCTCTTATAATTCAGGGTCCACTAGGAATTAAGATCTCTGCACGTGTATGTACCTTGTACTACATACGGATATTTTTATAGACAACATTAAATAATGTCAGAAACATTTATTTTTATAAATATGACTGTTAGAATAAATTTGAATTAATAAAAAGGAAATAGTTATTTATGACTATCGATTAGTCATCTTCGGTCTATTGTCTCCAGTTTGGTAACATCGGTATGTCAACATTGGGTTTTCAAATTTGGTTTTTCATATTTGTTGTGTTGAGTTCAATCTATCAAGTTTGGTGTGTCATCTTTGGTGTGTCAAGTTCTTTGTGTCATGTTTGGTTTGTCATCTTCGGTGTGTCGAACATCGGTGTGTCAAATTTGGTGTGTGGACTTTAGTGTGTCGACTTCGGTGAATCGATTTCAGTCTATCAATCTTCGGTGTGTCAATCTTCGATGTGTCTAACATTGATGTGTCAACTTTGGTATGTCGACTATGGTGTGTTGACTTTGGTCTGTCAATCTTCTGTCATCCAATCTATAGTGTGTCGAACATCAGTGTGTCAACTTCGGTGTGTCAACTTCGGTGTGTCGACTATGGCATGTCGACTTCGGTCAGTCAATCTTCGGTTTGTCAATCTTCAGTGTCAGGGGATCTAAAAAGGTTACGATGTGTCTGTCTTGCACAAATCATTACAATACTATGTGTTATCCAAAAATACATGTATAAATAAACTGGTAAACATATTGATTCATGAATATTGGTTATTGACATATAAAGAAATATTTTTATCAATGACATAATTTATTTACCTAGAGATATTAAATGGAAGAGTAATCTTTTTATTGACATTATATGTCATTATAAAAACTAAAATATCATAGAGGGTCCAAAAATCTCCCCCGTTTTGATAATAAAAAATTATGGCATACATGAAAAAATATAAAATAAATATATCATGACATAGAATACAACACTGAATGTAAATATTCAATATAACTAGAGTCTCCTTTTGTTTGAATTTCAAAAACAAGGTTCCCCCTCAACAAATGAATTAAGGTGAGTGGATGCCATGTGCCCAAAACCAGAAAAACTTTCCCTTAGATAAATAGTGTATGCCGTATTTTCTCCCCCTTTTGGGATTAGAAAAAGAAAAGGATAAAAGATAAATAACACTAAATAAAGACACCATGAATATTTTCATTAATAGGAATAAAAGTACAAGACAAAAAAAAAGACCAAATCCCAATCAAAAAGAAACAATTCATTTATAAGGGTTTGGATGATGATGAGGTTTTCCTGTTTCAAAAGGATCAGAGGGAGAAAGATAAGGTTTGGGAGAGGCAGAGGGAAGAGGTGGTCTGAATATAACACCAGGCAGGGCAACACATGTATGAATAGTAGCTATAAGGGTAGGCCACCATTCTAACAACACTCGACTTGACGTTTGTTCTATGATGATTAGTCGAATCTGGGAAAGGGACTAAGAGACAGACATTGGAGTATGAGTCCGAGATGCAGTATCAATTGAATTAGCTAAAGGGACCACAATATCCTTGGCCTAAACATGCCGATAAGTCTTAAGGAGAAAGGTGCAATCATTAATGATTTCACCACCATATTTCATATCTTTCTCGAAGCCATCCTTATTTTCCATAAATTTACTTAGAAAAGGTGTAAAATCCTTAAATTGAAGGACTTTATTTGTGAATGATTCTATGACTGGAGGAATTTAATGATTTTCTGTGAGAAACCTGAAGCAATTTATGAGATCATGCTTGATATAAATCTTAGTGAAATACTTATCCACCTTTTCCTGAATTTCTTTTTGAGCTGCATAGGCTTCATTTGTGCACTGTCTAGCCATATTGTATAGAAAACCTATATTTTGATGTAAATTTTCAATGGTTTATTTTTTTTAAACACTCTAATTTTTTTTAAATTTCCTCTCTCATCAAAACCTTGAGAGACTCCAAATCAACAACAACACTTTTCCCACTCCTGGAACTAGATGGCCCTGTCAACATTTTTCCAAGATATTTTTTTTAACTTTTTCATGTCCACACTAAGTAGATGAGCCAAGAAATTTCTAAGAACTAGTAGAACACCACTAAAAGAGGTCTTGAAGTCTGAGGGTAAATAATTTAACTCATTTATCATCTTTCTTACTTCTTCTCTCAACATGGTTTTGTGTCTAATAATGGTTTCTACTGTAGTAATGAGATTCAGTTAAATCTCCTGGATCACTATTCTTGCAATATTTGCAGCATCAGCATCTGAAATACCTATGGAGGTTGAGGATTCACTTCTGGATCCTACTGAGGCTATCAAAAAAGCACATATATTATTTTTGAATTTCTCCAAATCAACCTTAGTAACAGAGTCACTGGGCACTGACTGAGCTGCAGGGTCATCTGGTGGAGGTGTAATTGGTGGAACAGATGAAATATCTTCTGGTTCAGCCTGGACTTGTAGAGTAGGAAGAGAAGGCACCTTATCCTCATTCGAGACATATTCTAAACCAAAAAGAATATATCCAGGATCATTATTAGACTCTCTAGTATAGGTCCTGTCCCTTGGATCAATAGTATCAATTCTAATCCTTCTTTCCTGAGGCTTAAGAACAACATCGTCATCATCGACTTCTTCATCCTGATTTCTAGACATAACAACTTGTCTAGGAACAAGAACCAACCAAACATCAGGTTCTTCTTGGGCTTCATCCACTTTAACATCAGTAGGTACTTCCTTAATATGAGGCATTGGAACCTCATTTTCTTCGTCTTGGCCAACAGCCATAAGATCATTCAATTCCAGAATGTTTTCTTGGCTTTCAGCATCAGGATGGGGAGGTCTATCCTCATGTTCAGCCTATCTATAACCAACAACCTATTGTTCATCATGCTCAATAACATCACCAACCCCATGTACAGATTCTTCACTGGATATGTCAACCACTTATTGTCCAAATTTAATAGATTCAATCACTTTCTCATCACTTCCTCCATCATCACCATCATCATCAACATCATCATCATCTGATTCATCATCAGATTTACTACCATTTCCTTCAACTCCAGTAACTTATATTTCTTCCTCATCCTCATCACCTAATAAATATTCTGTTGAGGGAAATTTCAAAGGTGGAATAGTACGTCCCTAAGACATATTTTTGTGACATTCAATAATATCAGGATCACTACTACCATCAAAAGGAGATCCTTCTTCACTTGGAACTTCAGGCTCATCTTCTTCATCAGAATAAACTAGAACTTATCCAGGTTTGGGAACTTAATTAACTTGGTCCTTTGGTCTAAAAGGGTTATCAACTACATTGAAATACTCATACAACCTTTCCTTATATCCAACTTAACATCTCTTCCATGGGTTCCAAAAGAGTTTCATCCTTTTACAAATGTCTTTTTTAAGACAAAACCCACTATAAACACTTAACACACTTCTTCTCCATCATCCACACAACCTAATATTTTTAACAAAGTAGAAATCATCCTCAGATGTTATAAGCAGATTGCCTTCTTGGATGGCTTTTTCAAATATTAGATATGCACCATTAGATACCTACACAGATTAACTTTTATCCCATGTTTCAACAAAAAGATCAAGAAAATATCCTAATATTTCAAAACAGATAAATATCACTTCCTAGGGGAAGATTTAATGATGTATAAACTTAAAAAGCAGCCTTACTTATCCTTCAAATTCATTTTCAATAGTCCTTTTGGATTCTCCATTTCCAGCCAGCTTCTTCGGAGCATCCTCATAAAAGAAAAAATTTGTGGAAGGTAGAATATTTCCAGGATAGTCAGAATAGACACCTTAATGAGACATTTCTAAGAATACAACCCATTCCTTGGATGACGAATCTATCTTTATTCGCTTTACCAAATAATTCATCTTTTCTGCCTCAGCTTTATCCAAGGATATACTCAAATGTTGATAGAATTCATGAAATAGCTGAGGATAATAAGAAATTTCATTGTTGGTGAACTAACTGAGCCATCCTTGAGATTACAACGCTTTTAACAAAAAAATATTTTCTTGAGAAAAGCCACTTAGTAGACACCTCTTTTTCAGCATTAACCACTCGACTTTCTAAGCTCGGTTTCACAGTCCCACTGAACTCACCTTTCTGATGCTTACCATAAAGATATTTTCTATTTTATTCCATTGCGTGCTTAGTTATTTCCATGAAAAAGATTTGGATTCCAACTATGTTGAGAGGAAGATATTTGAGAGGAAGAGTGAAAAAATGTTGAAAGATTTTTGGTAGAGGAGAAGGTGAAAGGTCAGGATGGATTGGAAATAATATATCATTTAGGGATTATAAATCGTAAAACATAAGAATTTAAATTTGATAAAAAGAAGAATAAAAAAAGTGCTATTTTATTTAAAATAAATATAATTTAAAAAACAATCCTTTAAATAAAATAGTGTCAATGAATCGGTATTAGGTATTGGTTTCATAAAAAAAGTTTCAAGATGATCGGTTTCAAAAAGACCAGTTTCAAGAAGATCGGTTTCAAGAAGATTAGTTTCAAGAAGATCAGTTTCAAGAAGATCGGTTTCAAGATCGGTTTAACAAGATCGATTTCAAGGATCAGTTTAAAAAGATCAGTTTCAAGGATCAGTTTGACAAGATTGGTTTCATGGATCGATTTAATACGATTAGTTTCAAGGATTGGTTTAATCAGATCGGTTTCAAAGATCATTTTAACAAGATCAGTTTCAAGGATTGGTTTAACAAGATCAGTTTCAAGGATATCCTACTGATTTATCATTCCTATTTCATGTATGATGTAATTCATTCTCTCAAAATTTATGTCTTTAGTGAATATATCATCAAGCTGATGTTCAGTCCCCATAAAATCAAAAGTTATATCACCTTTTTGATAGTGATCTCCTTAAAAGTGTTGTCTTACATAAATATGATTTGTTCTAGAATGAGAAATTGCATTCTTATAAATGTTAATAACACTTGTGTTGTTATAGTTTATGGGGATATGTCTGAATTGAAATCCATAGTCTAATAAGGTGTGTTTTAACCACAAAATTTGTGCCCAACTACTACCTACAACAATGTATTCTTCTTCAGTAGTTGATAATGCAACTACATTTTTCTTTTTACTACACCATGATATTAGTTACTTTCCCAAAACGTGACATGTTCCATAGGTACTCTTTCTATCTAACTTAAATCCACCAAAATCTGCATCTCAATAGCTAACTATCAAAAGGTTTTCCTTTAGGATAGAACAATCCTAAATTAGTTATATATTTTAGGTATTTCAAAATTCTTTTAACATCATTTAAATGTGACTCTTTTGGGTTTTCTTGAAATCTCACACACATACACACATTGAACATATTATCTGGCCTACTAGCAGTTAAGTACAGAAAACTCCCAATCATTCCTCTGTAAGTAGTTTGATCAACCGATTTTCCATTTTCATCAAGATCTAACTTACATGTAGAACTCATATGGGTTTCACTACACTTAATGCTATCAAAGACATATATTTCCAAAAGATATTTTGTGTACTTACTTTTATTTAAGATAATACCTTCTTTATTTTGAAATATTTGAAATCCAAGAAAATATTAAAGTTCAACCATTAAACTTATTTCAAACTCGCTTTACATTATGTTTGAAAAATCATTACATAAAGAATTTTTAGAGGATCCAAAAATAATATCATCTACATATATTTGGGCTCTTATAACTTCTTTAGAGACTCTTTTTATAAATAAAGTAGCATCTGCAATTCCTTTTGTAAAACCTCAATAAATAATAAAGTTACTTAATCTTTCATACCAAGATCCTAGAGGTTGTTTCAAACCATATAAATATTTCGATAATTTGAACACAAGATTTGGAAAATGTGGATTTGGAAAACCGTGGGGTTGTTCAACAAAAACATCCTCAATTATATAACCATTCACGAATGCACTTTTGACATCCATTTTATAAAGTTTAAAATCCAGGTGTGCCATATAGGAAAATAAGATCCTAATTACCTGATTTCTAGATAATGGTGCAAAATTATCTTCAAAATCAATTACCTCTTTTTGATTATATCCTTGTTCAACTAGTCTAGATTTGTTTCTAACTAAATTTCCAACTTCATCAACCTTATTTCTAAACACCCATTTGGTTCCTATGGTCAAAGTATTCTTAGGTCTATCTACATGTTTCCAAACGTTATTTCATTCAAACTGATAAAGTTCAAATTTCATGCACATTACCCAAAATTCATCATTGATTTCATCATTGATATTTCTATGTTCAAATTGTGGCAAAAAGGCTTGTTGTTTAACCCAGTTTCTCAAGGAAGATCTAGTTTGTGATCCTCTATCTGAATCTCCAACAACAAAATCTATGGGATGATCCTTTAGGGTTCTAGTTATTCAAGAGAAAGTAGGACTTGATATTTCAGGTTGGTCAGGTTGATCTAGTTCACTACTATTAAGATGTGGATAATTTATAGAACATAATGTTTTCACATATATATTCACATGATGATTTGAGGTTGTATGATTAATGTATAGATTGGACATATCCTCTTCAACATTTTTTAGTGAAGTGTTCGGCTCATGTGGATCTTCTTTATCAAACATGATGTGTACAGATTCCTCCACACATTTGGTCTTCATATTAAAGACTTCATAGGATTTACTTGATGAAGAATATCCAAGAAATATTCCTTTATCACTTTTAGAAGAAAATTTATCTAAATTATCCTTAGTGTTCAGACTATAGACTTTACATCCAAACACTTTAAAATAGCCTACTTTGGGTTTCCAATTATTCCACAACTCGTAAGGTGTTTTCATAATAATGGGTCTAATTAAGACTCTATTTATTATGTAGAATGTTTTATTAATATATTCATCCTAAAAATAGATGGGTAAATCATATTCATTAAGCATAGTCTGAGCAATTTACTGTAAGGTTCTATTTCTTCTTTGTACCACACGATTCTGTTGAGGTGTTCTAGGTGGAGAGAAGTTATGATTATAGTCATTTTGTGAGTATAATGCTTCAAAATCTTGGTTTTAAAAATCATATCCATGATCACTTCTTAAGGATTTAATCTTGAACACACTGAGATTTTCTACAGTCCTATCATACTTAGTAAAGTGAGAACATGCTTCACTTTTATGAGCTAGGAAAAAGTTCTAGGTTCACCTCGAAAAGTTATCTAAAATAACATAAATATAGTTATTCCCATTGAGACTTGAAACTCTAGATGATCCAAACAGGTCCATCTGAGCCAACTCGAGATATTGAGAAGTCATTACTTCTTTATTTGGTTTGAAAGTGATTTTATGTTGCTTTCCTTTTTGACAAGGATTGCATAATTTATTATCTGGAAACTCTAATTTGGGTAAGCCTCTAACTAATACTTTTCTGGTTAACTTCCTAAGAGAGTGTAAATTACAATGTCCTACTCTTCTATGCCACAACCATGACGCTTTGTGAAAGGCATTTAGACAATAGACATTTTGTGAGGCTTGTGTGTCTAGATTTATAGTATATACATTATCATTTATAAAAGTAGTAAACACTAAACTATTCTTGGAATAAAAAACATGGAATGAATAATTTTTGAATTTTACATTAAATTCATCATCATAAAGTTGAGATATGCTGAGTAGGTTATACTTTAGTCCATTAACATACAATACTTTATAAATTAAAATAGAGTTAGGGTTACCAATCTAGCCTAGGATGATGATTTTTTCTTTACCATTGTCACCACATATGACATGTCCTCCATAAATCTTGATAAGAATATTAAATATTGATAAATCCACAGTCATATTTCTTGAGCACCCACTGTCCAAGTACCACAACTTTTTATAGGAACTCATTAAGCAGTTTTCCTAAAAAATAGTTTAACCAAGAAACCACTTTGGTACCCATATCTTTCTAGGTCTACATACATTATTAATATAAGCCTTAGGAACCCAAAACTGTATTATGGGTTTCCTATATGAAGAATATAGAGTATTTAAAAAATAAACACTGTTTGGTTCTGAATAATTGGATATAGTAAATGAATTTGAAGAACTGGAACTTGCAGTAGAATTATAGTTTTTGAAAAAGGTAGCAGATTTTCTAGATTTGGGTACAAAATGTGATTTGGATAAATTCCTTTGACCTGGTTGATATCCTATCCCAGAAGTATACTTTAGAGCTAATTTTTACCAAGAATATGAGTAAGATTATTTTTCCCATTAGTAATCATTTTAAAGTCTTTCTTCAATTGTTCATTAGACTTTTTTAACTCATTGTTCTCTTTGGACAGTTAAGCATTTTTCTCCTTTTCTATTTTAAGTTCAGATTTAGCGGTCACAGGAAGAGCATGTTGTTTCTTCAAGGATTTATACTAATCTTTCAACTCATTATAGGTTTCCCCTAACATGTTTCAATATTCTAATAGTTCATCATTTGTCATATTTTCATAATCACTTTCAGAATAATAATAATTATGTGCTAGAGAGTCTAAGGTTACCTTAGTTGTGTTTTTCATGAAACACATATTAGCCATATAATCTTTCTCATTTTGAGAAGATCCAGATTCACATAAGCTATCATCGGAGGCACTCCAAGTGTCCTTCATTTCATTCTTATACCTTCTATCCTTGTTTTCATACTTTTTATGGTATTTCATCTTTTGGAAGTTAGCCTTGAAATGTACTTTACTTTAACATTCATAGTAGATAATCTCTTCTAATTTATCATTTTTCTTCCACACCTTTTTCCAATTTCCCTTATTATCATACTTTCCTTTGTAACTGGGTTTTTTGAAGAACTTATTTTTCTTATAGAATTTCTTGAATCGTCTAGCCAGCTGGGCCATTTCTTCATCACTATCTGAAGTAACTTCATCATTTCTCGAGATTTTGATAACAGCTTGAATTGTCTCTTTATCTTTACTTTTCGATGCGGTTGTCTTGAAAGTTACAAAATTTCAATTGGGTTCTTCCTCCACTTGATTTACCTTTAATTCTTCTTCACACAACATTAATTTTCCAATAAATTCCTTCACTGGAATTTTATCAATGTCGCACGATTCTCTGATAGACACAAGTTATCCACACCATCTTTCTGGTAGGCATCGTAGAATCCCCATGATCTACTCTTTGGCAGTCACATCACATCCAAAAGAAATCATGGTATTCAATATTTTATTGAACTTCGGATACATACCAGAAATTGAATCATCATGATTCATTCTAAAGTTATGATATTTGATAGTATAAGTATTCAATCCCATTTATTTAACATTATATGCTACTTCATGAGAAACCAAGAGAGTATCCCAAATTTCATGTGCAGTTTTACAAGAAGAGATACGGTTAAACTCTTCATCTCTTAGGGAATAGTAAATAACATTAATTGCTTTATAATTATTGTTATAATCGGATTTGGTAGGTTCATCCCATGTGCTTCCAGCAGTTTCAGGTATTGAATATTTACTTTCAATAGCAGTCCAGATTTCAAATCCCATACTTTCTAGATGTATTTTCATTTTAATTTTCCACTGAGTATAGTTTGTTCCATTAAAGAAAGGTGGTCGATTAGTTGGAGCCCCTTCCAAACTATTTTCAATGATAATGTTTGTAAAATAATATCTCAGAGATAAAAAGTAAGAAATATTTTTTTTGAAGATCTTTCAAATACAACTATAATCACAGTTGACATGATTTAAAAAACAAACAACAACTTTCAAAACTCCTCTGATACCAAATGTTGGTTGGAGTAGATGACACAAGAGGGGGGTGAATTGAGTATCTATATAAATTTCTATTAAAAAGGGTTGTTTACCAAATAATATCCCTCTATGAATATAATCCCAAATTCAGTTTGTAGTGAATTGATAAAAGTCTTGAAGGTTCAATTTTTTCTATGAAGATTGATTAGTTCACAGCTTTCCCAATCGTAAGATTAGTAAATGTTTTGAAACAAACCTAATGATTCAAAACAAATATAAACACTTGCTAAACTGACTATCAAAGTTCAGTTTATCTTTATTCCAGAAATACATAATAGATTAAGAATAACTGCATAACGGATAAAAAAAGTGGCTCAGTCTCAAGTAGAGACATAGTCCTCTCCACTTGGTGATCACCTGCCACCAAGAAGTTTATATAAATAAAATTTTTATTCACACCCTGGATCGGGGTTCACAACATCCCATGGGTTTTCTAGGTCACAATTGTACTCTACCACGGTTATTCGTGGGAGAAACAAATAAATAGATTACACATGATCTCTTCCACAGTTCTACATGGGATACCAGTGTAACAAAAGATTGAGAGTGATAATATTTTGTTATCCTACAGTTTAGTTCATGAGAAAGTTTTTGATATTCAAATAGATATACACACAGCTCAATATAGTAGTGATTAAGCACGATAGAGTTATGAAATAAAATAGAGTTAATAATTCTCTGTGTGTTGTGTAGAAATGTTGTGGACTTAGTGGATGTTGAGAAAATGATATCTGAGCCCTTTTCTGAATGTAGACTTCAGAAAAGAGTATCTCGGTTTATGTAATCTAGCTTCGAGGTGTAAATAGGTTCAGCTCTTTAATGTATTGATGTACAGTGAACTTCAGTAGAATGTTTAGTTACACATATTGAAAATTATGAATACAAAACTATTGATACCTGATGAAATAATTCTTGGAACTTTTAAAAAGTAATTATTATTCAGTAGATGGAAGAACGGTGGTAGTACGATGGTAGTGCATCAATCCTTCAGGCCTTCAACCATTCCTCTATAATTTCTCTCTACACCACCCTCTTATGTCTGGAGGCAAAGGCCTCCTTTTATAGAAAAAATAAGTACACGGCGTGTGGAAAATATACACACTGTGTATTTTTTTCAATGCGCTTTTTCCGCTGTTTTCTCCGCTGGTAGGCAGTATAACACGCCGTCTTTGACTTGGAACATGGCGCATCCTGGTAGGTGAATGTACACGGCGTGTAGCGCTTCCATACACAGCTTTTAGTCTCAAAATTCAGATACCAACTACTTTTAGAATGTCTTACACTTTGTGTATATTGTAAACATGGCGTGTCTCCTTCAGCCGGCCACATGGGCATGTAGACTCTTCATTTTTACCAACTACTTATAAAATTTCTTACACAGTGTGTATATTGTGAACACGGAACGTACCGTCTTCTGGTTACTTGGGAATGTATTTATCTTAGTCAACCCCTGTTGGAACTTGAATGTAAACGACGTGTATATAAGTACAGTCCATTTAGTTGGAAATTTGTTCTCGATTCTCCTATGTTTTGGTCATTTAGTCATAAATCTTCTAAAAATGAACAAGATCACCAAAATCAAAGTTTTTGTCCACTAAACAGTAGGTAATTTCTGAAAACATGTTCTTATTTTTCAGTAGAGTATATGAAAATGTATACAAAAATCGGGTGCATCAGTTATTATATGATGAAATTGTTATTAAACCTTTCTGTTTTACATAGGTCATTAAATGATTATATTTTTATGATACCCATTTCAATTCATGGGTTTTTGTATGGTGTTTATAAAACCCATATCTTTTTATGGGTCATGATATGATGAATGTTTTATTATATTTTGTCACACATTTTTATGATTTCATTATGTTACGGGTGGGACTTATATCTCCATCCAATGCGTTAGGTAAATATTTATATCACATGAGATATACATGGATGGAATTGGGAGTGAACTCAGTTCAGTAAGGGACTTTCTTAGTTAATATGGCCTTGGGTGTGAACCTTGACTACTAAGATGGTCTTTGGAGTGAACCATCACTACTTAAATAGTTTGGGGAGTAAACCCATTACACTAAGATAGCCATTTACAGTGAACTATAACTACTATGGAAATCATTTCATTTATTTATTTATCTTCCACTATTCCATGTCTTATTCCTATGTTATGATCATATGGATTATACAATTTAATTCTCTATGATTAATTTCATATGTTCATCCAATATTTATTGCTGAATCATGTGTATTATTTTTTTATGTAAAAGTTATGATCGTAAAATATTATTCTCATGTTTTCACACCCTTATGTTTATGTTATTCGTACATATCACCTTTATTTACCCTTAATACGAATTTGAGATCACCTTTCTTGTGTTTCCTTTCCCCATGTTACAAAGAAATATTTTAAGTAAGAATTCTAAAGGGGGAGATATTTTTGGTAAATATTCAACATCTTTCCACAGACTACATATTTGGTTCCAAATTTACAAAGGTACGAAACTATTATGGTCCTCGATCATGTGATTGTGTAATGTATTAAATATTCATCTCAAAAGATATAATATCTATGCATGTTAAGACTAGTTCTCTATTTTTGGTATCAAATGAATGTTTTATTTAA
This sequence comes from Viscum album, assembly GCA_963277665.1. Taxonomy (NCBI): domain Eukaryota; kingdom Viridiplantae; phylum Streptophyta; class Magnoliopsida; order Santalales; family Viscaceae; genus Viscum; species Viscum album. The sequence goes on from OY728119.1 coordinate 1,407,030,576, forward strand.
CCTTTGTATACTAGGATGATAAAACATTATTGAGATTCCTAGTTATGTTTCTAAGAATATGTATAGGGATGTCTCTATGGATAATTCTAAGGATTAGTCAAAGTATAAGAAAATGTCTTAGAATTTTGGTAAAGCATAGAGAAAGTGGATTCTAAGATATTACATCCATTTCTGGATACTACAAGTGGATGTGGCTCTAGTATATATATATATATCAAGGGGTAACAACCCTGAAAACACCATATTGACCTAGACTCGATCAGAAACTGATGAACAACAACAAGACTTTCTCCACAGCTAGTTTTTAACTCCATGGAGATATTCATTGGAAATTAATAAACTCATTAGAAACCATCATGAATGATATAAATGGATGAACATGGTTAAGACTAATGTGTAACATATTTAAAAGAAGAAGGTTTTTTGATTTAGACATCCTATAAAAGATTTTCCTGATCATGTGGTTTTTCACTATGATAATTGTTTCTCATGGAAAGCTTCTGCATTATAGTCAATGGAAAAAACTATAAGAAACAGGGGTAAAATTTAATGTGAAGGAAACTTATCTCATGAGTAGTCAAAAGGGATAATGGTTGGAGTGAAATACTTTTTGATTATTCCTAAGAAGTTCTCAGGGAACATGATTAACTATATTTACCTTAACCAACTCTTAGACTCACCAAAGAAGAGAACTCAAGAGCTCACTAAGAGTATGGGCAGTGGAAACCATAGAGGAAAGAATATTAAATTTCCTATTTTTCTATAATGTGGTAAGAAACACCCAAATGACTGTATTATAGGAACATGAAGACATTTAGACTGTGGAAAAAGACACAAAAAATAAACTGCATAGGGAAAATGAAAAGTTTAATTATCATAATAGATGAGAATATTGTTCTCTTTAAGGTGTTATCAATGGATGAAGATTTTAAATGTGTTATGTATGGGCATTATGAAAATAAAATTCCCAAAGGGATATCTTGATATTGTAATCACCGAGGATATATGATTAATAGTTATATTACTAATGATGAAGAGACTTGATGACATGTGATATGAACAAATTGTTAAAGAATAAGACAATTGAACTTTGTTATGTTTTTGAAAATAAAGTGATATTGATGAAGTTTTTATGTATAGGAATTCAAAGATTTCATTATCGATATTATGAAATATATAAGGATTTTTAAGTATAAGTTTTTCATTTAGTATTTAAAGGAATATGTTTAATGTCACTCATAACCTAGAAATTTGATTTAATTGAAATGTTATATTTTTTAGAAAACTTATGATTAAGGAAAGGTAACCCTTAATTTGATCCCGATGTTTATAAAATAGTTCTTGGTTTTAATATAACTAGATAGTATTGATGACATCATAACTGATAAATGATTTTTTTGACAATGTTTTTTATGCTATCATGGATAGAGTGTGCAATTTATTTGGATTGAAGTAGTATATCAAATAATTTTTGATCTATGTAAGAAAAGAAGTAGCATTTATTTTTTTCATATGGTTTTATGGTAATTCAATTTATCACTATTGTTGGTCGGATTAGATGAATCAAGTGGGGGGTGAATTTTGTATCTATAAAAATTTCTGCTAAAAAAGGGTTCGTTACAAAATAACATCCTCTATGAAAATAAACACAGAGTCATTTTGTAGTGAATTTATAAATGTCTTGAAGGATCAATTAGGTTCTCTAAATATTTATTAGTTCTCAGATTTCCCAATATAAATATTTGTAATCCTTTTGAAAAAAAACCTAATGATTCAAAATAAATATAAAAACTTGTTAAACTAACTATCAATGTTGAGTTTATCTTAATGCCAAAAATACATAACATATAAGAATAACGGAACAACAGATAAAACAAGAGGTAGAGTCTCAAGAAGAGACTTAGTCCTCTCCACTTGGTGATCACCTACCACCGAGTAGTTTATATTAATAAAATTTTGATCCACACCCTAGATCGGGGTTCACAACAGCACACAGACTGTCTAGGTCACACATGACCTCTACCACAGTTATTTGTGGGAGAAACAAATAAACAAATCACACATGATATCTTCCACAGTTCTACGTGGGATACAAGTGTAAAAAAATATTGAGAGCGAGGATATTTTGTTATCCTCTAGTGTATCTTAGGAGACAGTTTTTTATGTTCAAACAAATATAAACACCTCTCAATATAGTAATGATTAAACCCAATGGAGTTGTGAAAGAAAATAGTGTAAATAATTCTCTATGTGTTGTGAAGAAATGATCTTGACTCAATTAGTGTTAAGAAAATGATATGTGAGCCCTCTTCTGAAAGTAGACTTCAGAAAAGTGTGTTACAGTTTCTGTAATCCAGCTTCAAGGAATGAAAAGGTTCATCTCTTCAATGTCTTGAGGTATAATGAGCTTCTGTAGAATGTTTCTTGTTAGAAACTTTTTGCGATCTCAAGATGTTAGTTTCTCTTCTTTGGGTATTTGCAGTCAATATTTTTTCATGTTCTTAACGGTATATATTTGTTTATCCATGCTAGTTTTTAGAGCTCTGATTGAAGTCCTATTATAATCCAGGGTCCACTAGGAATTAAGATCTCTGCACGTGTATGTACCTTGTACTATATACGGATAGTTCTATAGACAACATTAAATAATGTCAGAAACATTTATTTGTCTAAATATGACTGTTAGAATAAATTTGAATTAATAAAAAGGAAACAGTTATTTATGACTATCGATTAGTCATCTTTGGTCTATTGTCTCCGGTTTGGTAACATCGGTATGTCAACATTGGTTTTTCAAATTTGGTTTTTCATCTTTTTTGTGTTGAGTTCGGTCTGTCAAGTTCGGTGTGTCATCTACGGTGTGTCAAGTTCTGTGTGTCAAGTTTGGTTTCTCATCTTCGGTTTGTCGAACATCGGTGTGTCAACTTTGCTGTGTGGACTTCAGTGTGTCGACTTCAGTGAGTCGATTTCAGTCTTTCAATCTTTGGTGTGTCAATCTTAGATGTGTCGAACATCGATGTGTCAACTTCGGTGTGTCGACTATGGTGTGTCGACTTTGGTCTGTCAATCTTCAGTCTGCCAATCTTCAGTGTGTCGAACATCAGTGTGTCAACTTTGGTGTGTCAACATTGGTGTGTCGACTATGGCGTGTCGACTTCAGTTAGTCAATCTTCAGTTTGTCAATCTTCAGTGTCAGGGGATCTAAAAAGGTTACGATGTGTCTGTCTTGCACAAATCATTACAAGACTATGTGTTATCCAAAAATACATGTATAAATAAACTGGTAAACATATTGATTCATGAATATTGTTTATTGACATATAAAGAAATATTTTTATGTATGACATAATTTATTTACTTAGAGATATTAAATGGAAGAGTAATCTTTTTATTGAAATTATATGTCATTATAAAAACTAAAATATCATCGAGGGTCCAAAAATATCCCCCATTTTGATATTCACATATTATGGCATACATGAAAAAATATAAAATAAATATATCATGACATAGAATACAACACTAAATATAAATATTCAATATAACAAGAGTCTCCTTTTGTTTGAATTTCAAAAACTAGGCTGCCCCTCAACAAATGAATTAAGGTGAGTGGATTCCATGTGCCGAAAACCATAAAAACTTTCCCATAGATAAATAGTGTATGCCTTATTTTCTCCCACTTTTGGGATTAGCAAAAGAAAAGTATAAAGGATAAATAACACTAAATAAAGACACCATAAATATTTTCATTAATAGGAATAAAAGTAAAAGACAAACAAAAAGACCAAATCCCAATAAAAAAGAAACAATTCATCTCTAAGGGTTTGGATGATGATGAGGTTTTCCTATTTCAGAAGGATCAGAGGGAGAAAGATAAGGTTTGGGAGAGGTAGAGGGAAGAGGTGGTGTGAAGATAACACTAGGCAGGGCAACACATGTATGAATAGTAGCTATAAGGTTAGGCCACCTTTCTAACAACACTCGACTTGATGTTTGTTCTATGATGATCAGTCGAATCTGGGAAAGGGACTAAGAGACAATCATTGGAGTATGAGTCCGAGATGCAGTATCAATTGAATTAGCTTGAGGGACCACAATATCCTTGGCCTAAACATGCCGATAAGTCTTACGGAGATTGGTGAAATCATTAAGGATTTCACCACCATATTGCATATCTTTCTTGAATTCATCCTTATTTTCCATAAATTTAATTAGCAAAGGTGTAAAATCCTTAAATTGAAGGACTTTATTCTTGAATGATTTTGTGACTGGAGGAATTTAATGATTTTCTGTGAGAAACCTGAAGCAATTGTTGAGATCATGCTTGATATAAATCATAGTGAAATACTTATCCACCTTTTCCTGAATTTCTTTCTGCGCTGCATAGGCTTCATTTGTGCACTGTCTGGCCATATTGTATAGAAATACTATATTTTGGTGTACTTTTTCAATGGTTTCTTTTTTTTAAACACTCTAATATTTTTAAATTTCCTCTCTCATCACAACCTTGAGAGACTCCAAATCAAAAACAACACTTTTCCCACTCCTGGAACTAGATGGCTCAGTCAACATTTTTCCATGATATTCTTTTAACTTTTTCAGGTCCACACTAAGTAGATGGGCCAAGAAATTTCTAAGAACATGCAGAACAACACTAAAGGAGGTCTTGAAGTCTGAGGGTAAATAATTTAACTCATTTATCATCTTTCTTACTTCTTCTCTCAACATGGTTTTGTGTCTAATAATGGTTTCTTCTGTAGTAGTGAGATTTAGTTGAATCTCCCAGATCACTATTATTGCAATATTTTCAGCATCAGCATCTGGAATACCTATGGAGGTTGAGGATTCACTTCTGAATCCTACTGAGGTTTTCAAAAAATCACATATATTATTTTTGAATTTCTCCAAATCAACCTTAGTGACAGAGTCACTGGGCACTGACTGAGCTGCAGGGTATTTTGGTGGAGGTGTAATTGGTGGAATAGATGCAATATCTTCTGGTTCAGCCAGGACATGCAGAGTAGGAAGAGAAGGCACCCTATCCTCATCCGAGACATATTCTAAACCAAAAAGAATTTATCCAGGATCATTATTAGACTCTCTAGTATAGGTCCAGTCCCTTGGATCAATAGTATCAATTCTGATCCTTCTTCCCTGAGGCTTAAGAACAACATCGTCATCATCGACTTCTTCATCCTGATCTCTAGACATAACAACTTCTCTAGGAACAAGAACCAACCAAACATCAGGTTCTTCTTGGGCTTCATCCACTTTAACTTCAGTAGGTACTTCCTCAATATGAGGCACTGGAACCTCATTTTCTTCCTCTTGGCCAACATCCATAAGATCATTCAATTCCAGAATGTTTTCTTGGCTTTCAGCATCAGGATGGGGAGGTCTATCCTCATGTTCAGCCTATCTATAACCAACAACCTATTGTTCATCATGCTCAATAACATCACCAACCCCATGTACAGATTCCTCACTGGATATGTCAACCACTCACTGTCCCACTTTTATAGATTCACTCACTTTCTCATCACTTCCTCCATCATCACCATCATCATCAACATCATCATCATCTGATTCCTCATCAGATTTACTACCATTTCCTTCAACTCTAGTAACTTATATTTATTACTCATCCTCATCACCTAATAAATATTCTGTTGAGGGAAATTCCAAAGGTGGACTAGTAGGTCCCTAAGACATATTTTTGCGACATTCAATAATATCAGGATCACTACTACCATCAAAAGGATACCCTTCTTCACTTGGAACTTCAGGCTCAGCTTCTTCATCAGAATAAACTAGAACTTATCCAGGTTTGGGATCTGAATCAACTTGGTCCTTTGGTCTAAAAGGGTGATCAACTACATTGAAATACTCATACAACCTTTCCTTATATCCAACTTAACATCTCTTCCATGGGTTCCAAAATAGTTTCATCCTTTTACAAATGTCTTTTTTAAGACAAAACCCACTATAAACACTTAACACACTTTTTCTCCATCTTCCACACAACCTAATCTTTTTAACAAATTAGAAATCATCCTCATATATTATAAGCAGTTTGCCTTCTTGGATGGCTTTATCAAATATTAGATATCCACCAATAGATACCTACACAGATTAACGTTTATCCCATGTTTCAACAAAAAGATCAAGAAAATATCCTAATATTTCAAAACAGATAAATCTCCCTTCCTAGGGGAAGATTTAATGATGTATAAACTTAAAAAGTAGCCTTACTTATCCTCCAAATTCATTTTCAATAGTCCTTTTGGATTCTCCATTTCCAGTAAGCTTCTTCAGAGCATCCTCATAAAAGAAAAAATTTGTTGAAGGTAAAATATTTCCAGGATAGTCAGAATAGACACCTTAATGAGACATTTCTAAGAATCCAACCCATTCCTTAGATGAAGAATCTATCTTTATTCCCTTTACCAAATAATTCATCTTTTCTGCCTCAGCTTTATCCAAGGATATACTCAAATGTTGATATAATTCATTAAATAACTGAGGATAATAAGAAACTTCATTGTTGGAGAACCAACTGATCCATCCTTGAGATTACAGCACTTTTAACAAAAAATATTTTCTTGACAGAAGCCACTCAGTAGTCACCTCTTTTTAAGCATTAACCACTCGAATTTCTAAGCTCGGTTTTGCAGTCCCATTGAACTCACCTTTCTGATTCTTACCATAATAATATTGTCTATTTTCTTCCATTGCGTGCTTAGTTATTTCCATGAAAAAGATCTGGATTCCAACTATGTTGAGAGGTAGAGATTTGAGAGGAAGAGTGAAAAAATGTTGAAAGATTTTTGGTAGAGGAGAAGGTGAAAGGTCAGGAAGGATTTGAAATAATATATCATTTAGGGATTGTAAATCGTAAAACATAAGAATTTAAATGTGATAAAAAGAAGAATAAAAAAAGCGTCATTTTATTTAAAATAGATAGAATTTAAAAAACAATCCTTTAAATAAAATAGTGTTAATGAATCGGTATTAGGTATTGGTTTCATAAAAAAAGTATCAAGATGATCGGTTTCAAAAAGACCGGTTTCAAGAAGATCGGTTTCAAGAAGATTAGTTTCAAGAAGATCAGTTTCAAGAAGATCAGTTTCAAGAAGATCGGTTTAACAAGATCGATTTCAAGGATCAGTTTAAAAAGATCAGTTTCAAGGATCAGTTTGACAAGATTGGTTTCATGGATCGATTTAATAAGATCAGTTTCAAGGATTGGTTTAATAAGACCGGTTTCAAAGATCATTTTAACAAGATCAGTTTCAAGGATTGGTTTAACATGATCAGTTTCAAGGATTTCCTACTGATTTATCATTCCTATTTCATGTATGATGTATTTTATTCTCTCAAAATTTAAGGATTTAGTGAATATATCATCAAGCTGATGTTCAGTCCCCATAAAATCAAAAGTTATATCACCTTTTTGATAATGATCTCCTTAAAATTGTTGTCTTACATAAATATGATTTGTTCTAGAATGAGAAATTTCATTCTTAGAAATGTTAATAACACTTGTGTTGTTATAGTTTATGGGGATATGTCTGAATTGAAATCCATAGTATAATAAGGTGTGTTTCAACCACAAAATTTGTGCCCAACTACTACCTACAACAATGTATTCTTCTTCAGTAGTTGATAATGCAACTACATTTTTCTTTTTACTACATCATGATATTAGTTACTTTCCCAAAACGTGACATGTTCTATAGGTACTCTTTCTACCTAACTTAAATCCACCAAAATCAGCGTCTCAATAGCTAACTTTCAAAAGGTTGTCCTTTAGGATAGAACAATCCTAACTTACTTATATATTTAAGGTATTTCAAAATTATTTTAACATCATTTAAATGTGACTCTTTTGGGTTTTCTTGAAATCTCTCACACATACACACATTGAACATATTATCTGGCCTACTAGCAGTTATGTACAGAAAACTCCCAATCATTCCTCTGTAAGTAGTTTGATCAACCAATTTTCCATTTTCATCACGATCTAACTTACATGTAGAACTCATAGGGGTTTCACTACACTTAATGCTATCAAAGCCATATATTTCCAAAAGATATTTTGTGTACATACTTTTATTTAAGATAATACCTTTTTTATTTTGAAATATTTGAAATCAAAGAAAATATTAAAGTTCACCCATTAAACTTATTTCAAACTCGCTTTGCATTATGTTTGAAAAATCATTACATAAATAATTTTTAGAGGATCCAATGATAATATCATCTACATATATTTAAGCTCTTAGAACTTCTTTAGAGACTCTTTTTATAAATAAAGTAGTATATGCAATTCATTTTGTAAAACCTATATAAATAATAAAGTTACTTAATCTTTCATACCAAGCTCCTAGAGCTTGTTTCAAACCTTATAAATATTTCTATAATTTGAACACAAGATTTGGAAAATGTGGATTTGTAAAACCGTGGGGTTGTTCAACAAAAACATACTCAATTATATAACCATTCAAGAATGAAATTTTGACATCCATTTGATAAAGTTTAAAATCCAGGTGTGCCATATAGGAAAATAAGATCCTAATTACCTGATTTCTAGATAATGGTGCAAAATTATCTTCAAAATCGATTACCTCTTTTTGATTATATCCTTGTTCAAATAGTCTAGATTTGTTTCTAACTAAATTTCCAACTTCATCAACCTTATTTCTAAACACCCATTTGGTTCTTATGGTCAAAGTATTCTTAGGTCTATCTACATGTTTCCAAACGTTATTTCATTCAAACTGATAAAGTTCAACTTTCATGGACATTACCCAAAATTCATCATTGATTTCATCATTGATATTTCTATGTTCAAGTTGTGGAAAAAAAGCTTTTTTGTTTAACCTGGTTTCTCAAGGAAGATCTTGGTTGTGATCCTCTATCTAAATCTCCAACAACAACATCTATGGGATGATCCTTGAGGGTTCTAGTTAGTCAAGAGAAAGTAGGACTTGATATTTCAGGTTGGTCAGGTTGATCTGGTTCACTACTGTTAGGATGTGGATAATTTATAGAACATGAAGTTTTCACATATAGATTCACATGATGATTTGAGGTTGTATGATTAATGTACAGATTGGACATATCCTCTTCAACATTTTTTAGTGAAGCCTTCGGCTCATGTGGATCTTCTTTATGAAACATGATGTGTACATATTCCTCCACACATTTGGTCTTCATATTAAAGACTCCATAGGATTTACTTGATGAAGAATGTCAAAGATATATTCCTTCATCACTTTTAGTAGAAAATTTATCTAAATTATATTTAGTGTTCAGACTATAGACTTTACATCCAAACACTTTAAAATAGCCTACTTTGGGTTTCCTATTATTCCACAACTCGTAAGGTGTTTTCATAATAATGGGTCTAATTAAGACTCTATTTATTATGTAGAATGTTTTATTAATATATTCATCCTAAAAACAGATGGGTAAATCATATTCATTAAGCATATTCTGAGCAATTTACTGTAAGGTTCTATTTCTTCTTTGTACCACATGATTCTGTTGAGGTGTTCTAGGTGCAGAGAAGTTATGATTATAGTCATTTTGTGAGTATAATGCTTCAAAATCTTGATTCTAAAGATCGTAGCCATGATCACTTCTTAAGGATTTAATCTTGAACACACTGAGATTTTCTACAGTCCTATCATACTTAGTAAAGTGAGAACATGCTTCACTTTTATGAGCTAGGAAAAAGTTTCAGGTGAACCTCGAGAAGTTATATAAAAGAACATAAACATAGTTCTTCCAATTGAGACTTGAAACTCTAGATGATCCAAACAAGTCCATCTGAGTCAACTCGATTTATTTAGAATTCATTACTTCTTTATTTGGTATGAAAGTGATTTTATGTTGCTTTCCTTTTTGACAAGGATTGCATAATTTATTATCTGGAAACTCTAATTTGGGTAAGTCTCTAACTAATAGTTTTATAGTTAACTTCCTAAGAGAGTGTAAATTACAATGTCCCAGTATTCTATGCCACAGCCATGACTCTTTTTGAAAGGCATTTAGACAATAGACATTCTGTGAGGCTTGTGTGTCTAGATTTATAGCATATACATTATCATTTATAAAAGTAGTAAACACTAAACTATTCTTGGAATAAAAAACATGGAATGAATATTTTTTTAATTTAACATTAAATTCATCATCACAAAGTTGAGGTATGTTGAGTAGGTTATACTTTAGTCAATCAACATACAATACTTTATAAATTAAAATAGAGCTAGGGTTACCAATCTAGCCTAGGATGATGATTTTTTTTTACCATTGTCACCACATATGAAATGTCCTCCATAAATCTTGATAAGAATATTAAATATTGATAAATCCCAAGTCATATTTCTTTAGCACCCACTGTCCAAGTACCAAAACTTTTTACAGGAACTCATTAAGAAGTTTTCCTAAAAAATAGTTTAACCAAGAAACGACTTTGGTACCCATATCTTTCTGGGTCTACATACATTAGTAATATAAGCCTTAGGAACCCAAAACTGTATTATGGGTTTCCTATATGAAGAATATAGAGTATTTAAAAAATAAACACTGTTTGGTTCTGAATAATTGGATATAGTAAACGAATTTGAAGAACTGGAACTTGTAGTAGAATTCTAGTTTTTGACAAAGGTAGCAGATTTTCTAGATTTGGGTACAAAATGTGATTTGGATAAATTCATTTGACCTGGTTGATATCCTATCCCAGAAGTATAATTTGGAGATAATTTCTACAAATAATAGGAGTATGATTATTTTTCCCGTTAGTAAACATTTTGAAGTCTTTCTTCAATTGTTCATTAGACTTTTTTAACTCATTGTTCTCTTTGGACAGTTAAGCATTTTTCTCCTTTTCTGTTTTATGTTCAGATTTAGCAGTCACAGTAAGAGCATGTTGTTTCTTCAAGGATTTATACTAATCTTTCAACTCAATATAGGTTTCCCCTAACATGTTTCAATATTCGAATAGTTCATCATTTGTCATATTTTCATAATCACTTTCAGAATAATAAGAATTATGTGCTGGAGAGTCTAAGGTTACCTCAGTTTTGTTTTTCATGAATCACATATTAGCCATATAATCTTTCTCATTTTGAGAAGATCTAGATTCACATAAGCTATCCTCGGAGTCACTCTAAGTGTCCTTCATTTCATTCTTATACCTTCTATCCTTATTTTCATACTTTTTATGGTATTTCATGTTTTGGAGGTTAGCCTTGAAATGTACTCTACTTTAACATTTGTAGTAGATAATCTCTTCTAATTTATCATTTTTCTTCCACACCTTTTTCCAATTTCCCTTATTATCATACTTTCCTTTGTAACTGGGTTTTTTGAAGAACTTATTTTTCTTATAGAATTTCTTGAATCGTCTAGCCAACTGGTCCATTTCTTCATCACTATCTGAAGCAACTTCATCATTGCTCGAGCTTTCAATAACAACTTGAATTGTCTCTTTATCATTACTTTTCAATGCGGTTTTCTTGAAAGCTACAAAATTTCATTTGGGTTCTTCCTCCACTTGATTTACCTTTAATTCTTCTTCACAAATCATTAATTTTCCAATCAATTCCTTCACTGGAATTTTATCAATGTCACACGGTTCTCTGATAGACACAAGTGATCCACACCATATTTCTGGTAGGCATCGCAGAATCCCCATGATCTGCTCTTTGGCAGTCACATCACGTCCAAAAGAAATCATGGTATTCACAATTTTATTGAACTTCGGATACATATCCGAAATTGAATCATCATGATTCATTCTAAAGTTATCATATTTGATAGTATAAGTATTCAATCCCACTTCTTTAACATTATATGTTACTTCATGAGAAACCAAGAGAGTATCCCAAATTTCATGTACAGTTTTACAAGCAGAGATACGGTTAAACTCTTCATCTCTTAGGGAATAGTACATAACATTCATTTCTTTATAATTATTGTTATAATCGGATTTGGTAGGTTCATCCCATGTGCTTCCAGCAGTTTTAGGTATTGAATATTTACTTTGAATAGCAGTCCATATTTCAAATCTCATACTTTCTAGATGTATTTTCATTTTAATTTTCCACTGAGCATAGTTTGTTCCATTAAAGAAAGGTGGTAGATTAGTTGGATCCCCTTCCAATCTATTTTCAATGATAATGTTTTTAAAAAAATATCTCAGAGATAAAAAGTAAGAAATAATTTTTTTTGAAGATCTTTGAAACACAAATATATTCACAGTTGTCACGATTTAGAAAACAAACAACAACTTTAAAAACTCCTCTGATACCAAATGTTGGTCGGAGTAGATGACACAAGAGGGGGGTGAATTGAGTATCTATAAAAATTTCTATTAAAAATGTTTCTTTACCAAATAATATCCCTCTATGAATATAAGCCCAAATTCAGTTTGTAGTGAATTGATAAAAGTCTTGAAGGTTCAATTTTTTTCTATGAAGATTGATTAGTTCACATCTTTCCCAATCATAAGATTAGTAATGTTTTGAAACAAACCTAATGATTCAAAACAAATATAAACACGTGCTAAACTAACTATCAAAGTTCAGTTTATCTTTATTCCAGAAATACATAATAGATAAAGAATAACTGCATAATGGATAAAAAAAGAGGCTCAGTCTCAAGTAGAGACTTAGTCCTCTCCACTTAGTGATCAGCTACCACCAAGCAGTTTATATAAATAAAATTTTGATTCACACCCTGGATCGGGGTTCACAACATCCCACAGGTTGTCTAGGTCACAATTGAACTCTTCCATGGTTATTTTTGGGAGAAACAAATAAATATATTACACATGATCTCTTCCACAGTTCTACATGGGATACCATTGTAAAAAAATATTGAGAGTGACAATATTTTTTTATCCTACAGTTTAGTTCATGAGATAGTTTTTGATATTCAAATAGATATACACACTGCTCAATATAGTAGTGATTAAGCACGATAGAGTTATGAAATAAAATAGAGTTAATAATTCTATGTGTGTTGTGTAGAAATGCTCTGGACTTAGTGGATGTTGAGAAAATGATATTTGAGCCCTCTTCTGAATGTAGACTTCAGAAAAGAGTATCTCAGTTTATGTAATCTATCTTCTAGGTGTAACTAGGTTCAACTCTTTAATGTATTGATGTACAGTGAACTTCAGTAGAATGTTGCTTGTTATAAACTTCTTGTGATCTCAAGCTTTTAGTTCCTCTTATTTGCATATTCGTAGTCAGTATTTTTGCTTGTTCTATGTGGTATATCTTTGTGTATCCACGCTTGTTTTTAGAGCTCTGAATGAAGTCATTTTATACTTCAGGGTCCACTAGGCATTATGATCTCTGCACATTCATGTACCTTGTACTGTCTATGGATAGTCCTACAGAAAATATTAAATAATTTTAGAAACATTAATTTTTCTAAACATGACCGTTAGAATAAATTTGAAATAATAAAAATGAAATAGTTATTTATGACTATCAGTGACTCATCTTCGGTCTGTTTTCTTTGGTTTGGTAGCATCGCTCGGTCAACATTGGTGTGTTGAGTTCAGTTTTTCATCTTGGGTGTGTCGACTTCGGTGTGTCATCTTCGGTGTGTCATCTTCGGTGTGTCTAACATTGGTGTGTGATCTTCGGTGTGTCGACTTCGGTCTATCAATATTTAGTCTTTCAATCATTGGTGTGTCGAACATCAGTGTGTCAACATCGGTGTGTCAACTTTGGTCTACCGACTTCGGTCTGTCAATCTTCAGTCTGTCAATCTTTGGTGTGTCGAACATCAATGTGCCAACATCGGTATGTCGACGTCGGTGTATCGACATTAGTGTGTCAACATCGGTCAGTCAATCTTCAGTCTGTCAATATTTGATTTGTTGATCATCAGTGTGTCAACATCGGTGTATCGACTTCAGTTTGTTGACTTAGGTCTATCAATCTTTGGTCTGTCAATATTCATTGTGTCGAACATCGGTGTTCCAACTTCGGTGTGTCGAATTTGGTGTGTCGATTACGGTGTGTCGACTTTGGTGTGTTGACTTCGGTCTATCAATCTTCGATGTCCGGGAATCTAAAAAGGTTATGATGTGTATGTCTTACAGAAATCATTACAAGACTAAGTGTTATCCAAAAATACATGTATAAATACACTGGTAAACATATTGATTCATGAATGTAGGTTATTGACTTACTTAAGTATATTTTTATATATGATATAATTGATTTACTTAGAGATATTAAATGGAACGGTAATATTTATATTGACATTATTTGTGATTTTAAAACTTAAATATCATGGAGGGTCCAACAACTTTGTTTCGAAAGGATACATGAAAAAGGTATTCAAATATGACAATAAACAATTACTTTATAGTAATAGGGGATCAATGTAAAGTGGATTCAGATAAATTTAGTAACTTTATTTATAAAGTATTTGATTTTCATCATTTTAAAGGTTCAAAAGTATAAAAATTTGTTAAAATGTTTATGCTATGATTTGAATGATGTTTTCGGTATTAATGATTCTCAATATGAATATTTATATATATTGGATAACATCTGCAAACCATTTTGTTGGAATGATAACTAAAGATGGATGAGATGACATATCATTCTATTTAGGGATCTTATGATCCATTAGTTATTTAGATGAAAAACATTCACCATTATTTCTTATAGTAAGAGATAAAGTAAAAATTGATCAAGGGACAACGGATATAGGTGATTGTTCTTATAAAATGAAATCAAATCAAGTATATCTTCTTGTAAAAATTCTTCAAATTTAAGAAAATAGAACTGAAATAAAATAATTTCATGTTATCATCATTTTGATGATATTAATTTCCTTTTTCAAGAAACTTTGTTTTATGGATTTACCATTTTTAACTTTCTCCTGACCATGTTCACTTTCACACTTCACCAGTATTTGGGTTTTCATTTTCTCTTCTATGTCCATGTTTTCACTTCCCACATCTGTTATCCTATGTGGAAACAAAGTTATAAGTTGATTATGGTATTATTTATTTTTCTAACATTCTCTTTTTAAGATATGTTTTAATATTCATTTGTATTATGTGGTTTTCTATGAATGTAACATTCATGTATTAAGACATTGATGATCGAGAAAAATTTTGAGTGGAAAATTCATTTTAGGGGGGGTAGAATACAACGACCTAAGTTTTTATGAATTATTATTTTGTAATAAATTATAAATATTTGATTTATTACATTGAATGATGTACCAATTTAATCTTATGCAACACCAAGTTAATCTTTCATTACACATGACACTCAGTTTAAATGAAATGTAAATATTATTAAAATATTATTTTAGTTATCACCTTGCCATTGGAATGGAGGGTATGAAAAGGAATAACTAAAATATGAAAATATGGTTTATATATGTTTATAAATGAATTATTTGGTATCTAATTAATTTTCAACGAATGTAATTACTATTTGAAAATAAAGAAATTCATTTTCTAAAAAACAATTTTTCTTTGAATAAACACGTTTTATCTCAACAAATTAAATAAAAAAAATTCATAAATTAATTTACATATATTTATAGATTATATATTCAATAAAATATTTTATTTTCATCATATTTGTTTTATAGTCACTAGATTATAATAAATCCAATTTTATGCATAAAAAGATGTATTTTTTAAAAGGCAGTTTTACAACCTATTAATGAAACATTTATTTTAAAAAAAAAAATTTTGAAACATTAATAAATTTTATATGAGAAAATAAAATTAATTTTTTAAATTTTAAATTCAAAATTATCTTTGGGTGTATTTTTTTTATTTTTCAAAAAAGTTTCATTTTTGATGAATAGTGAAAAATACAGAATTTGAATTCAAAAATACCTTTTCTGTTCAAATTATTTATTGATAAAATTTATGTATTAAATTATTTTTAAAATTATATTTAGATAAATTATATATATATATATATATATATATTAATACATTGGGTTAATGGAATCAATTTATTATTGAAATTGGATATTAAAACTTTGTAAACTTTTGAATATTTTCACTTTGAAAACTCGCTTTCTCATCACGCATGTGGTATTAATTCTATATTAAATTACAAGAATTAAATAAAAATAATTTATAAATATGTATTAATTATTTACAATAATCATAATATATAATTTATAATGGTTCCAACTTAATTTTATACCGAAGTGATTAGTGAAAATAGTTAAAATTAATTACAGTGATTAATGTAAAAGCTAGTTTACATAGTGGTTAAACTTAAAATATAATTTGTAGTAATGACTTAATAATTTTCAGTAACACATTTTATAGATATATTTAATACACTTTTAAAATTAATCTATAAATTTATGAGTTTTTAGGAAAATTTCCCATGAAATCGACCCATATAATAAGTTAAGTAATAAAAAAGACAAAAAATGTACCTTTCTTTATCTTAATTTCTATAATGCTTTGTAATAAGAAGAAAAATACATAATTAAGATTATAAATATTATTTTTAAAGAAAATTTAATTATTTTTATCATGATAAATTTTTCAAAATTTTTATAGATGATATAATTACATTAAATTCATAAGAAATGCCAACATGAGAATTATTTAGTTAATAATGAAATAAACCAAATGATAATAAAAACATTAAAAGGTAAGTAAGTTGACTGAATTATTTCATAAAACTATTTTTATATATGAATATATAATTTTACTTTGGTGTTAGAAAAATTAATTAAATTTCCATTATTATATGGATATTTATATTAAATTTAAATTTAATGAATAATTTCAAAATACAAATTAACTGCCATTTTATAATAAATGAAATTTTATTAATTGATTTAAAATTACTAAAAATATTATTTTATTTGATGTTATTTTTAAATATTAATTAATATAAACTATGTTTCATTCATGTAATAGTTTTCTATTATAATGACTTTATTGACTGTTAAATCGAAAAAACTCAGTTAGTATAGTTATGGTGAGGCGGTGTTTTTTGTGTTACATGCACTTGGGTTAAATTTAATTTACAAGACTCATAGGATTTCGAATTTATAAATTAGATATCATATTTATAATTTTTTAGGCCAATTTATCTAAAATTTATCACTCTAACGTAGTCTTAAATAACAAATTACAGAGGATAGAAAATTAATTATCCTAGTGAAAAACAAAAAATGTAACATAGGGAAACATAAGAGTTAAGAAATAATATGTTTAAAACACATGTATAAATTTTTTGGTGGAGGTTTTTATAAAACATATAATCCATATAATCATTTAATTATAAGTTTTTTTATCAACTTGAGATAATCATGACTTCCCAATCGTGAATACTTTTGAGTATTTAAAAGAATGTCACACCTTATCAACTATGAAAGGGAACTCACTCTCTCCCCTTTTAACACCAATAAATCCTTTTTTATCAATAAAAACCTAACAAATTAACTTCCCAAATTCCATAACATCATCCTAGAATCCTTACATTGGTAAAAAAAATCCTACCAAGGAAGTCCTTTGGGGAAAATGAAAAGGAGATTCCCAAAGAAGAGATAATGTTCCTCACTGAACATTTTGGTTTTATTTATTCCTCAAACCCATTAAATTACATTTATATCATGATTATATAATAAAATTAGTATATTATATATAATTAAATGTTTTTATGTTAAATTTATGAACAAAAAAACACACTTCCATCAAATCGGTTATGAAATCATTATCCTTGTGTATGGCGGACTACTGCCTCGCAAACCGATGTCATTAATTTTTCCATTACCACCTTTCAAAGATTTATATAATTATGTAAATTATATTTATATATAATTTATATGATTTTTATTATGTATTTATTCTTTTTTAATTATTATATAACACATACGTTCATGATTTTCATTTTGTATGAATATGATAACGTTGTTCATGTGCACGACATACTACCACCTTGCGAAGCGATGTGATTCATTCACTAATTACATAGAATATATTAATTATGGGTTAAATAAATATTTTTGATATATATAAGATAATAATTATACTATAATTAATATATATATATATATATCATTTACTTTTCTTTCTTTTATTGTGATAAGAAAATGGAAATAGTGTTTATGCGTATGTACGAAATACTGTCTCCATGAACATCGTATTTCATTTTATATCACTAAATTTTATAGATTAATATAAATACATATATACTGAATTTATATTATATTAATATAATTTCTATGATTCTTTAAATTACCAATTAATGATCTAAGCAATAGGATAATGAATAACAGGTGAAAAACCAAGCGATTATTACTTGAAACCTAACTTTAACATGGAATTTTTAATAAATAGGTTACATAAATTCATATGTAAAAAATATATGGTATTATATATATATACATATACGAATATGGTTTTTTATATATTAATAAAAAATATATTTATTATACAATTTTTTTAAAAAAGTATGATGAGAGTTAAGACATAAGTTAAGGGATTTTCTTCTCACTTTTTTTTCTAAGACACATTCTATTTCCTCCACCTATTTCTTATATGTGGTATATATAATTACAATTAATGTTATTTATGATTTTTATAATTAAATTTTTTGGTATTGAAACCACCAATTTAGGATATAGTTTTCATGGGGTTATGGTATCAATGACACCAAAGCTGTAAGAAATGTTTTTCTGAATTTTTCTTCTTGGAGACATATCTTATTATATGCACTTATATTCTTTTATGAGGTATATATACAACCAATTTGAAATTTTATATCATTAATATCCTTATTTTCATGCTATTTTATTCTTTATGTGATTTTATTATTTCATTTGGGTTTTGATTCAATGTTACCAAATTGGTAATAGTATGTTATGGTAATCTCATCATATACCAAGATCATTTATGAATATGATTCCATTTGTGAAATCATATGATTCATATCTCCATAATTATCTTTAATTTTATTATCATATTATTATTCAAGATATATTCATGTAATCGTACCATTTTCCACTCATTTGAACTTAATATAATTAATGATCTATTTTTAATAAAATCTGGCTTTATTTCTCTCTTCTGTCAAAAATTTATTTTCTCCAAAAACCATGATTTTGAAAAATGTTCTTAAAAAATCTTTTACTATTATCCTATTATTTTTAATGAAATTTTTATTGATGTATTACCTTTTTACATAATTTTTTGAAGGAAATATTCTTGATGTTTTCTGATCAAGTGTATTTTGAAATATACAGATAATGTGAAATGAATATTTGGTTTTATCATAAACATCATATATGGAATTATCTGCCAACATTCATTGAAGATTCCATTATATGTTTTAAATAATATTTTCAAAATAAAATATTTTCTTAAATATTTTTTTAAATATTTTTAATTAAAATTTAATTTCAAATATAGTAATTTTGGTAATGTTTTATGTTTTAAAAAGTATTTAGAATGGGTTTTGAATATTTTTTTTATCAATTTTCAATGTTATTTTTCAAGAAAAATGTTTTCAAAATGTTTTATTATTTAAAAATAATTTTTCAAATAAAGAATGATATTTTCATCAATAAATGTTTAAAATTGTTTTAGAATCTCAATTCATATGTTTTTAATGTTTTTTTAAGGAAAAGGATTTCAAAAATGCTTTATGTCGTTACAATGATTTTCAAGGAAAGGTTATTTTCCATAAGAAATAATCCAAGTGATCTTTCAAAATAATTCTCCATATATGATTAAATAATTTTTTATAGTTTATGATTTAATAGCGATATGATCCAAAGACCCCATTTTTATTCTTTCTTTCAACGTTTTATGTTTAAAATGAAAAGCTATTAATGAAACCCATTTTCCCTTCGACGGGTTATATGATGATAAAAAACTTATGAAAACCACTTCCTTTCATGGGTTATTCTATGATGAAAGGATTATGAAACATATCTCTTTGAAAAATTTTAATATATGATGAAGTTTTATGATACCCATTTCATTTCATGGGTAATGATATGATGTTAATGAAACCCACCTCCTTTTATGGGTAATGATACGATGAGTGTTTTATAATTTTACGGAACACGCATGTATGATTTCATAATGTGATGGGTGGGACCTAAATATCACTCTAAATAATTGGTTAAATTTTTTTATACCATGTGATATACATGGATGGAAGGGGGAGTGAGACTAGTTTGGTAAGGGACATTGTCCACTAAGATGGTCTTGGGAGTGAATCTTCACTACTAAGATGGTCGTGGGAGTGAAATTGACTACTAAGATTGTTTGGGGAGTAGAACCATTCCACTAAGATGTCATTAGAATTTATCCTTGACTACTATGGAAATCATTTAATTTGTTATGTGTCTGCCTCAATTCCATTTCTTATTTCTATGTTATGCTCACATGGATTATGCTTGTGATTTATTTATGATTAATTTATTATGATATTATAAAAATTATTTCTATATTCATGTGTATTATTTTTGATATTCAGGGTATGTTATTAGAATTTCATGCTCATTTATCAATATATTTTGTTTATGTTACTTAAATAACTTATTTATTTACCCTTATTAAGCATATGATCTCACCATTTGTTATGTTTCCTTTCCCTAGATTATTAAGAATGATTTTAAGTAGGAGTAATAAAGTGGAAGATATTTGTGGGAAAAATGTATGATCTTTCACCATATTATAAAATTTTGTCCCATGTTTCCAAATTTTCTAAACTATTAAGATCCTTTGTTATGTGATTGGTTAATGTAATTAATATTCATATAAAAAGATGTAATATCCATGTATGTTGAGCCTAGTTTTCTATATTTATTCTTCTGCCTCTTCTAAATCCATGGTATCCATTCAAAAAATTCATTAAGTATACCCCATATGCTGAATTGATATTATTTGAATATAACTATCACTTTATACCATTTTTACCTCTATTGGAAAATGATAACATCGATCATGCATATGTGTGGACTACCACCTTCAAGAAGTGATGTGATTCGTTTTTCATTTCTATCTTAATTGGATGGTAAAAAATATATAAATAGTGAATGTATAAGAGAAATATGATATAATACTGATTCTTTGAAGCATAATTATTTTTTACCTTTATTTTGTTGTATCTATCAAAAAGTCAAAACAATGTTAATGAGTATTATCTGCCATCTCAACGAACAGAATAATTCATTTTTCAATCCCTATTTTCTATAAATTACTATATATATATATAATAAATATATATTATATTTATATCAATAATAACTTTTTTTATATGATGGATCTGTGATCAATTTATAAGTATCAGAACTACTGAACATAAATCCTCATTAATAATAAAACAATTAACACCCTAAAATAACTATTATAATAAGAAATTATTAATGAATGTGGGTTTAAATGTTATAAATTGACCATATACAATATCATAAGTATGCACATGAATTTTTTATATAATTATAATAAATTTAAATTTGTTATACATGACTAAAATGTCCTTTTTTAACAAGTCCAACTTGTGGTAAGGGTTTCATTTAACAATACCATTATTTACCGAGATTATTTATGATTAACTTTCTAATGAAGAAATTTCATGGTCTATATTCAAGAATATCATGTTTTTTATTCTAATATGGTTATTTCTATAGATTTCATGTTTTCCATTAATTCTTATCCATTTAATTACTCAAAAAAACAAACATAATGTTTTTATGGAAAATAGGCTTTATTTTCCTCTTCAGTTGAAAATATTTTTTCTTCTGTGTCTATGTTTTCTAAAAATATTTTTAAGAATTTTTTTACTATTATTAGATTATTTTTTAAAGTCCTTTTTACCCAATTTTTAATTTTTTTAAAAATATTTTGAAGGATCTTCTTTTCATTTTATGAAAGAGTTACTTTTAAATTTTTACCAAAAAATTTGAAAAGAATATTTTTTTAATGAACATGGAATAAATAAAATATACCACCATCATGACTAATAAATATTTTTAATATTCTTTACATGTTTTCCAAGATCCCTTAAATGAAAAAAAATCCATAATATTTTTGAAATTTTTAGATTTTAAATAATTTATTTCAAAATGAAAAGGGTATTTTTCACAAGAAATATCCTAAGTGATCTTTTAAAAGAATTTTCTTCTAATATGAAACACATTTATTTTACTTATAATTTACAAGGGATATTACCCAATGACATCATCCTTATTATTTCTCTTTACTTTTTATGATTATTATATTGATATATATATCAAATATGTTTATCTTCCTCTGGATATTCTAGGATGTCTTTTACAATGTTTATTAAAACATGTTTCCATTACATTGGTTATTATGTATGATGAATGATTTATGGTCTTATGGAATATATATTAATGGATTATGAATTTGTGATTGGATGGAAAACAATTATATATCCCTCCAATGAATTTATTAAACATGGATATATCATGGTATAATAAAGACCATAAAGGGAGTGAACCCATTTAGTAAGATACATTGTCCACTATGATAGTATTGGGAGTGAACCTTGAATAACATAAAGTAATTGGTAGTGGGATCAATCCAATTTGATATTTTTGGATGTGATACCTGACTACAAAAGAAATGATTTACTACATTTAAGTTTATACAAAAAATTTATTTTCTTTTTTCAATGTTATGCTCTCATGGATCCTGTACTTTAATTATTTTAGGATTTATGTCTTATAAACCTCAAAAATTAATTCCATGACTCCAGATTATGATTTTTTTATATAGTGTATAGTTTTCAAATGTTAATCTCATGTTCTCTTACCCATATTCTAATCATATATTTAAGTGATCATAATTATCTATCTTTTTTAACCTCATTGAGCATCATAGCTCACCCATTATTATTTTTTACTTTACTAGTGTTATGTATAAATTTTTTAAATGAAATATTTATGATATGGTAGATAGTTATGAAGAGCTTAGTGGGAGATGATGTAGATCTCTTATGAAATAGTTTTTTATGTCTCTATGTTTCTAAAGACATTAAAACTAAATGATTATAGAATGCATTATAATGTTTTTTATTCAATATTCATCTAATATGATGTAATATTTATATATGAAAATTATTGGTTATTATATTTATCATGTAAGGGATAGGTGTTCGTTTGTTAAAACAATAAAAGAAAAACCCCTTTCACATTTTTGATGAAAATTCAAAAGTATGTCATTTAGAAAATGGTAAAAACATTATTTTAAAAAATATTATAGAAGATAAAACATGGATAACAATTTATTTAATTAATCTTTGGTTAATATTAAAAAATTTCTTTAAAATATTTTAAACAAAATATTTATATTTAAGAAAGTATTCACATGCGAAGATAGAAATGGAGCGAGTTTTTCCTTAAAAACATTCGTTCATACTATGGAGAACATAAATAGAGTAAAATGAAATTAAAACATGTAATCTTTGTAAATAATCATAGGATATTAATATATATTTTTTTGGAAAGATACGCCATATAATTTCATCATTAAAAAATTGTAGCATGAACAGTCCCGGTAAAAATTACATTATGATATAAAACCCTTATTATAAATTTTTCTTTCATCTTAATCACTCTAACCTACTAACAAGTAAATTTAAATTAATTTTAATTATGTAAAATACTTATAATAATAACTATAATTTTCATATTTTTTTACATATAACATATTATCACTTATTCATTGACAATATAACATTGTCATTATCATTTATGGTTTTAACTACTTTGTTTTTCAAGATTGTTTGGGTTTAGAGGATATGGTATGTGCACTTAGATCATGGTAACTTTATCTCAAGAAAGATAATTTTTATATAAATATCACATATATTTATTATTTTCAAAATTATAAACATTAGTATAAATTTTTTATGAAAAATTAATTACATCACTAAGTGGAGACGGTTGTTCGTACGTACGCATGATTGATGTTTCAATTTGTCGATGGTTGAAAAAACTATTAATATTAATTCACCATTCTATAATAATTATTATAACATAAATATAATATATAAATATTAGATATGTTATAATTACCTACCATTAATTATAGCGATGGAAAACTTTTCACATCACTATGTGGAGGCAGTAGTCTACACATATACATGAGAGAAACATTCATCTCCCATTTGATTGAGATGAGGTGTTAAATGGACAATTCATCACCATAATAAAATCTAAATATATTCATCATAAAGTATTAATCATGATTATATAGATGAAACAAGTTTATGTAAAGTATAATAAAAAATAAAATTGAAATAGATTTGTTTAGATATATACATATTCATTGAGAGACCTCCATTTTATTACACCTTAATCCTTGAATGTTTTGTCATAAGAGAAGACCGTAATCTCTAGGATGAAGATAAGGAATATAGGAATTTTTTCTATAGGGTATTTTATAATAAAAAGGCTCAAATTTTGTAAATAATGGAGGATAAGATGATTCTCTTTGATAAGTTAGGGGAGGGACACACAAATAATTTCATAAAATATTTCAAGGATATAAGGTTAATTTCATGTGAATTTGAATCAAAATGGATAAAAAAATTATGTTAGGATAATATAAGTTTTAAATATATTTATAAAATAATAATTAAATTGGTTTGTGTGGAAATACATTCTTTATCAATTGGTCATACCCTCTTGGGAAACCCATTTTAATCTTAACTATGGTAACAAAATTTTACTGTTTTTACAATTAAAAATGACACAGAAAATTATATTAACAAATTAAATAATTTTAATTATTATTATTATAATTTTAAATCCATTTTACCGTATAAAATTTCAATAATTATCATAATTTAATTTTAAATAAGTGTGAAACCTCTAATGAAAACCCTTTTTAGAATAACGAATCATTAAGCATAAAACACTATTTACTGATATCACATTCCTTGTAAAACCCATAAAATTATTGTTAAAATATATTATTGAATACATAATATAAAAGTTTTATTAAAATAATTAATTAAAATATATTAATTTTATTTTTTAAGATAAAAATAAATTGCAAAGATAAACAAATATTTTCGAAAAATGCAATTTTTAGCCTCAAAATGAAATTATATCAAAATAAATTATATTTTTTATTCCTATATAATTAATTATATTATTCATATCTAATTTATAATTATGTTAATTTGAGATAAAAATAGAAACATAATGGAACGTTTGAAGGACCCTGGGACACCCTGAGAGAGGAGGGGTGAATCAGGGTGACCACTTTTTCTTTTAATGTGATGGATCTTGTTCCCACGTTGGTAGGAACTTGTTGAACCTGTATGAAGATTATGATCATAATGAAAACATTCACAAGCACAGAGAAGGCACGACCATTTTTACTTGGTTCACCACTAAGGGCTACGTCCAAGGAGCATACGCCGACAGGTTGTCGGTCGTACCAAAATCCACTCTACTTCACTAGCTGTAGATTACAAAAGTTCGGGTACAGTCGCTCTGTCCCAGGCTCACTGCCTTTACAAAGGTTCAGGGATAGCTCACTACTTCCCTCGGGTCACTCCCGTTGACTCCCCCTGGCTCACTGCCGTTGGTGAAGTCCCACTCAGTTTATAGACGTGAGGGTCTCTTCAATAGATTTTCATTGAAGTCTTTGCCTCTACTCAGCATGAGACTCTGCTTGCATCGAAGTCCGAAATAGATGCACTAGAATGCACAGAACCACTGAACCGGATAACCAGAACATGCAGACAAACTTTACTAACAATTGCGCGCAACACCAACCCTTTGCGCGCAAAAGCTTCCTATTGCGCGCAAAATTTACTTTTCGCGCGGAAAAATATTTCGCGCAAAAATCCCCTTTTCCGCGCAACTCCGAATATATCGCGCAAGCCCCTTTACGCTATCCTTTTTCGCGCATCAGACCTCGGATCTTCTCTAAGTCATCCACACACCTGAATGAAGGGGGTCACCTCATATTTATAGGCGACTGAGACCCCTGCGCGCAAAAACCCCTTCGGCGCGGAAAACCTCTCATCTGGCGCGTAATATTTCGCACAGGTATCGTTTTCCGCGCACCTCTCCAGATATTGCGCGCAATCCATGTCTTTGCCATTTTTCGACGGTGTGATTCCGAAACACTATTTGCGTGAAAAACTTCGCTCCGCTATTTCGCGCACCATGCTATTTTTCGCGCCCAGCTCAAGTATTTCGCGCACAACCCTTATTTTCCGCGCAGCCCATGCCTTTGCCGTTTTTCACCAATCTGATTTCGAAACACTATTTGTGAGAAAAACCTTGATCCACTATTTCGCGCATCCCACTGTATTTCGCGCCTAACTTGAGTATTTCACGCAAGCCTCTTATATTTCGCGCCACCTTCAATACTGTTGTCTGCTTGAACTGTATGATCACTTTGCTGGAACACATTTGGAACTTCCACTGAGGATTTACAACAAACACAAACCAAACTACAATTCCTGCATAGAACAACCATGGGTCCAACAACGTTTACATGAAAACAAATGATATCTCTTACACAAATCGGTATTTTTCAGTTTGTATTGGAAAATCTTTTTTTGAAAAAATACTAAATATTAACACTAATATAATATTAAAATGTTGATTAAAAAATGAAATTTATTTCCTTAAATGTAATTTCTTAAATTTTGGGAAGCTAATTTTATTTTTAATGTGAAAATTTTTGATAAAACACATTTTTGAAGAAGGCATATTTTTTAAAGCATAAAATGACTACTAAAAATTGAGTAATTATTTATTATGAATTAATAAAAAAAATTATTTATTAAAAAATTTATTCATATTTTTCGTAATATGGTTTTTAATATTACTAGGTACCAATTTAATAGTTTGTTTATAATAATTTACTACATTAGAATTATTATAGAATCGTGGATGTGTGTATGGAAATCTATATAATACTTTATGTTTTACAAATATAAAATCTAGGGGTGTTATATTGAGGCTACCATGATGGTATTATTATGTCATGAAAGGGTTGAAATAAATATGTTTGAGTGTGTATTATGCCTCGATAATACCCTTTGAGGTTGTGTCGGAGCTTACACCTTATAGGTGGTCTTTGTGAGATTAATCCAAGAGGAGCCTCTAATCTTAACTCATGATGAAAAAAGGATGAATATTTACTTAAATAATTTAATAGAATGTATATGGGGAAGTCTTGACATAAATAAAAAAGGTGGAAATGATATAATAATTTTAAGTCAAGGTTTTTTTAGAAGTTATGAGGTTTATCTAAAATCAATGTAAAATCATGGATGAAAGTTATGGTTGTAGGTAGTAAAATAGAAAATATGTATACCCTACTCCAAAAAGTTCATTGTATGAGTATTTGTTTCCATGGGGGTCAATAAAGAAATAGAAGGGACTAAGCCAAAGGCATGGGACCACATATCATCATTGATCATGACCTACGGTGTTATCCTTTATGAAATGTTGTTTATTAGGGTTTTATTCATAGATAAGTAGAGTTATGTGACCATGTGAGAGAATTGAGTGATATGGTTATGTTTTATTTTGAGGTTTAGTCAGTCACACAACCAAAGGGTTCTCATGAGATCATAATTTGGGGTCGTCACATGTCATGGATTCTATATTTGAGTTGTGTGACTCGGGTTCCTTGTGTGAGGGGAATTAAGTTTGAAACCATCTACAATCAACATCAAACCTTGGATCTATATCATGAATAGGGGAATGACTAAGGGTGAATTATTCTAGTAACATGACTAACATTTAATGACCTATAGTGATTTAGGAGATCAAATAATTGAGTAGAGTTCATACAATCATGTGGCACATATGAGGTCAAATGATCATGTGACTAGGGCATGTGGATGATGCTTGTGTAAGAATAATTAATGAGGGGGCTCATGGATTTGTTTTTTGGTTAACTCTAATTCAATTTTTAGGTGATTTAATATTGTTTCACCATATGATGTTTTGATCAATTCACCCCCTAGAGTTACCTATTGGTTTTTTGAGTGTGAGTCTTTGTATCTCACCCCATTAGTTTTCCCACTTCTTCCTTTTCTTATCCTCTTTTTAGAAGAAGATTTTAATTATTTTATATCCATATGGACCTAGTATCTATGCCTCATCATAATGAAAATTTTCCACATAAATGGTGAAATAGTGGTGGATATCAACCTCCTAAGCCATTTCCCACACATGGTTTGGATCAAGAACCTAATATAGGTTATGTGACTCGAATCCATCAGTTATCATATATCGTTTATTTTTCACATGAATAATTGTGATTATGGGTTAGGTCCATTATTTACAACCTATTCAGGATGAGTCATGTGGTCAGATGGTTACCTTATGATCATGTGACTGGAAAAGGGTCAAAAAAATGCATGACTGAGGCAATGGGTTTCATAATTCTCTCAATATCATTAGATTAGGAAACTCTACCACATAACCTATTTAGAATCATGTAACTCTCCTGAAACACTTATATGGAACACTTCCATTATATAACCCAAAACATAAAATGGCCATATATTTTGATTTGTAACTCTATTTGAGCTTTGCGGCCAGTCAAATCGAGGCCTATGAAGTGATATACGAACTTGTACCAGGTGTAAACACCATAGAAATATGTTTTATGAGGGAAAATGGTTCTTTTAATTCACACACAAAATGTTTTTAAGGATTTAATTTCCATTTCCATAAATTTTTATAATTTGTGTCCCACACATTGTGGGAGCATCTCACTACCAAAAAATGAGATTGGGTAATGTTTTTTCTAGAAACTTTATCCTTTTTTGTGTGATATTTCATGTGGAACATGGAAATCACATTTTTTCCACTTTTGGTGTGAATATATAATCCTCTCAAACTTGAATTTTGTTTTTTGATTGAGGAATATGTCATGGGATCTGCAACAAAGTTCATGTCTTGGATTCATCAATTCTAATAGTCCCAATTAGAGAGGATGGTAGATCCAATAATATTAATTGAGTATAATGTTGAAACAAAATTTATTCATGTTAAATTTTTCTTAAAAAAACTAATCTGGTTGTGTTTGTTATAAATGAACAGTATTTTTTATAATATAACAATTTTTTAGTTTGATAAATTCGATAAAGTCTTGAGGTGATTTCATCATTTCATGGATAGATATTAATAGAAATATTTCACATCATAATTAAAGGGATTACACTACAGCATGTAGAAATATTTCACAATAACTAGATAATATATTTTGGAGTTACCTATATATTCTAGCATCAAGTTATAGGGAAATATGTTACACCATAGTGGATGAAAAGGTTTTAACCAAGTTTGGATTAAAACATTATAGAAGGATATAGAATATTTATTTTGTTTCTGTAATTTGTTGTTAAACCATAATATAATTAATCACGCTACATTGTGGTCAATTTGGTTTTGTGGATTTTGATGATCATTTCAATATTTGTTAGGTTTAAATAATAATATTTGATCTAGGATTTGTAGATCTAGTATCCATATGTATCACAAGACAATATCATTTGTTATTATATAATATGGAAGTAAATTAATACATAATATGGTACCTTAAAACATGATTGAATTAATTATGTACAAATGTTGAAGATTAAATATTTTTCAATAATAATAAGGTTAAAATGTAATTTAGTGGTTTTAATTTTTCCATGTTGTATAGTTTTGACGGAAAATAAGGTGTCTACATGTAGCATTAAAAAGGGGTAATCTTTTATAATCAATTTGAATAATTTATAAGAGGATGGTTCAATTAATTAAGTGTAAGAATCATATAAGAGATATAGGTGAATATATCAACATTTATAATTCATAGAGAAGAGATATTTTTATTCAAACCATTATTAATGATATGGATTTGTTAAATAAGGATGGGGACTAATGGAAGAACATACTCAATAAATGATTTCTGAATATTTATTTAGTATTCTATGTATCAAACCTATGCATATTATATTATTTTTATCTATTTCATAATGTGATGAAAGGAGAGATAAGATTAAGTACTAACCCTTGGATTAGAAGTGATCCCTTCAATAAAATATTCAATAAATATGTGGATATTTATTCCCCTAGTGCATCAACATATTATCTGTGTATTCTCATTGGTTTAACTCTTAGTGGTGAACCAAGTAAAATTATTATTAGATAAAATTTATGTAATTTATTTTGGATATTTTAAATGTGTTACTGAGATTTACTGGTAAAATTTGTTCTTGCAAAAATAAAAATATGTTTACTTGGTGTTAGGGAAACAAATGAATATCGTAATCCACCCCTAGGTTGTTTGGGATGATGTGCTTACAACATAGCTCATGAAAAAGTATTGGGGGAGTATATTCCTTCAATGTATAACTCAAACACCAATATAAAAAGGAAACATATTTATGAAATGTATACATGAATCAAAAAAATTAGTATATCAAACATGAATATGAAATATATAATAAAACATTCACTTTCAATAAATAAAGGATTTGTAATATGAAAATGGTATTTTTATAAAAATAAAAAATCTTTTATCAATATATTGGCATCTATAAAAGTATTCACCATGACCCATAATATCTTTCCTAGAGTTATCACCTAAACCTGCATACACAATAATTAAATAAGGATTGCTGATGCATACTAAATATAATACTATATACATATATATAAGTGATTCCACCAAAGTATTATGATATCACCTATAAATAATAGATTATTTCCAAACATCGTAGTGTGAAAAACAAGATAATAAACTCATTATAATATAGTATTTATTATTATTAAACCAATATCCATAATGAAGAATGTAAACTAACTACGTATACCTTACGTATAGTGAGATTTAAATCAATGGGGTGTGCTTGATAAATACTTCTAAAATGTCACACTCATATTATTTTCTATAAGTTTATTATATTGTCCACTATAATTTCATTACACTATGTGAGGGCCAATAAAGATAGAAACCCAAAACTTTTATACATAAATATCACATCCCAAACCAAATGGCCTGAATGACTTCCTTTTTTATTATTTTTTATAATCCACCTTTCAAGGGGTAAGGTGGAACCCTTTCAAGGCTCGAAATCTTAGAGACAATTATAAGGCATGTAGGTCTTAGAATGAATCACCGAGACCAGACAACTTAGAACTGCTCCTCTCTAGCACATTTCATGGTGTCATCACTCCTCCTTCACAGGGATGGTTGGCTAGAAATCCTGTGCAGAGCTGCATAGGCCCGGTACTGATGGCAATGTCATACCCTCTCGTTCATCCAATTCTGGTTAGCTCTGCTCTGGTGAATGTTCTTGCCTTAAATCCTCATCTTGATCCTTTTTCCTTGTAGTCTAACTGGTACATATATATAATAATGTGGCCAGAAGGCCTTGGGGTAGTCCTAAGACCTTGAGGTTGCCCGAAGACCTTGATAGATAATAAGCCTGAAGGCATTGGGTGTCCCGAAAGCCTTACAGGACCCAAGGACCAAATTGGTGGCCCAGAGGACTAGATGGATGAATAGTTCTAGATGGATTAGTACCGAATAGTGTCTGCTACATTATATACTACAATTCCTATGATAGTGTCTGCTATAGAAACCCATAAATATTTCTCCACGTGGATTTTATCTCGGGTCTCTTGGATGCACATGACGATTCCTCACCAACAGAGTAGAGGATCATGTGCAATGTCACATCTTATTAGATTATTATTCAATACAAACCATTATTATATACTCTAGAATCATATTTTTCTATTGTATTTGGAAACATGGATACCTAAAAAACTTGTTCATACGATATATACATCATATTCCACTAAGTTATTTATAATTGGAAACCTTCTTAGAAGTACTATAATTAAAACCTTTCTTCATAACATAAGGAAATGAATCATAAGAAAAAATGAGATTTGAATCTCAATAGTGGAAAAAGGGAGATATCAGGGATCACAAAAACAGTACCTGATCAAAATCATACAATAACATGAACATTACATTTGAAGACCATACAATGAATATTGTATCTTATAAACATGTGTAATAGAATAAATCTTGGCAGTTCATATGAAAAGAATCATAAAAGAATCAAAGAACATGATCCATGAAGGCATAACATTTTCACAATATATAACTTTTATGAATATTAATAAGAATAGAAAATAATTTCATTCGTTAATAATCACATACAATAATATTATAGTGGATTGGGTTCACTCCTCAGTCTATCATATCCTTAGTTGAGGTTCACTACCAAGACTCTCATAGTGGATTAGGTCCCTTACTAAATTGTGTTAACTCCCAATTACAGTCTTTATTGTCTCAAAATATTTTCATCTTTTCCCAATGCATTAAAGAGATATATTATTCTTGTCCCACCCAAAACATATTTAAAATATAACATATATATTCCAAAATACCACAAAACATTCATCATATCATTACATGTGGAAAAGAAATGGGTTTAATTAAAATTTTAACATTTCAGTATAGCTTAACCCATGGAAAAGAAATGGTTATCATAAAAATCAAGTCATAATAATCATAAAACGTCTGTATAAATATTAAGGATGGTATGACTGGATAATATCCCTAGTAAATCATAAATAAAGTCAAATATTCCATCTTAGATGTAAATTACATCAAAAGATCACTTGGAATATTTATTGAGGAAAATACACATTTCACAATGAAATAAATTATTTAAAATGTAATAATTTAAAAATATTATGGAAAAAATATTTTGAAGGAAACTTGGAAATTGTTAAATTATTCTTCAAATCATTTAATGATCATAAGGGTGGATAATTATGTTCATTCCATGTAGGTTAAAATAGGTATTCCTTTCACATTTTCAATAAAAGTAAAAAGTTCCTTGTTCATAAAATGATAAGATGATTCAATTTAATACATTTTTTTAAATATTTATTCATAAGGAAAATAACATCAAAAAATCATAGTAAAATATAAAAATAGTCTTGATTTTTTTTTGGAAAACTTGGATATTAATGAAAAATTATAGTTTCATGAGGAGAGAAATAATGCTTATTTTACTTAAAACATTCTTTCAATATCATAAGATGGTAAAAAGCGGAAAATTAAATTAAAAAATGTAATATATATATATAAATTATTATGTTATAAGAATATTTATGCATTCTTGAGAGATATATTATAAAATTTCATCATCTAAAACGTGATCATTAACAATCCTAATAAACAATGAGATTTTAACCTAAACCCCTTAACTCAAGTTAAACTTGCTTGAAAATCACTTTAACCTCCTGTATAAAAAAATTAATTTTTTTATGATTCTATACTACAACAATTAACATACTTATAATATCATATCAAATCCAATTATAAAATTTGATTACCAATTAATTAATAATTCCTTATTAAAATTTCTTTTTCAGTGTGTTAACCTTTTCCTTTTTTTCTTAATAAATATGGTTTGGTAGTTCTGGTCCTTGTACATTTATCATGGATCCATATTATCGATAATTTTAATCAGGATACATATATATATCATGAATATTTATTATTATTATTTTGAGTCATCCATAAATAATATAGATAGAAAAATTAATTACATC
Source organism: Viscum album (assembly GCA_963277665.1). NCBI lineage: Eukaryota > Viridiplantae > Streptophyta > Magnoliopsida > Santalales > Viscaceae > Viscum > Viscum album. The sequence continues at coordinate 1,407,064,206 of OY728119.1, forward strand.
ATTCAGGGTGACAGTAAGTTGTATATATGTAAGAAATCAATTGTCATTTTTTAACCGATGGAACAAAATGAAGGTAAATAACAATTAACCTTTAAATAATAATTATTATATCATATATATCATATATATTCATTAAATATATCCTCTTTACCATCCATATAAATCATAAATGAAAAATGAATCACATCCCTTTGAGAAAGTGGTAGTCCACACATACATATGAGTGACGTTGTCGTTTCCCAGTGGATTTAAAGGTAGGAAGGTATATATGATATTATAATTAAAAAATTATAATTAAATAATAAATATAATATTTAAATATTAAACTCAAACTTTTAACCATCCATGAAATATCGTGATGAAAAATGAAGTGGATCGCTATGTGGAGGCGGGAGTCCACACGTACGCATAAGCAATACTTTCACTTTCCATTTGATGGAATAGAAGGTTTATATTAGTGGTTTAATAATGATAATAAAATTTAATTATATTTAATTTATTATTTTATTATGTGTACTATAAATTTATAGAAGTTAGGAGAAGAATGAAATTAAAATATTTTAAGTAAGATAATTAACTCTCCTTTGGTTGGACTCATTTTGATCCTTTATTAAAGGACCTTCAAAAGGTATTTTATGAATATCATCACATATAATACATTTAAAGGTATGTTTAAAATTAATTTTGGAAGGTTTTTGTTGATCTAGAATCCTAAAAGTTTTGTAATGAAGAGAAAAAAGGGGTGTCCATTTATAAGTGGCAAAGAGGACACATTTGGAATTTATTAAAAGTTGAAAATATAATAAAGAAATGTTCAATAAAAATTCATCCAAATGGAAAAAAATATAATATTTTAGGTATTAGGTCTTACTATAGCCATAAAATATTATTTGGATAATTTTATGGGGGAAATTTATTCTTATATCTTGGTTTAACCCCTCGATAAACACATTATAAGCTTAACTGAGGTGAATTTTTTTATTGATTTTAAAATTAATTATGAACAAAAATAAAAGTGGAAAAATTTAAAAAATTTAAAATTTTTATTTAAAATATCAAAAATATTTTTTGAAATTAAATCTCTAAAATTAGTCGAAATTATTTTTAAAATAAACTCACAAAACATGATAAAAATGATTTTCAAGATAAAAATGTTTTGCTTAGTATAAATTTTTTTATAGAAAAATCCACATAAAATTAATTACAATAATTATAGATGGATTATTAATAATATAAATTAACAAATTTTACTTTCAAAACAATTTAAAAATAAATTTGAGCTTTTTAATTTCTTTACATAAAAATATCATTTCAATTAAACTCAGTACTTTTTAATATTCATTGAAAATTTAATCTTGATAAAAAATTATAAAAAAATCAATATTTTTTAATTTTAAAATGTTTATTTTAAAATTGAAGTTCATTTTTTAAAAAACTATTTTATAAAAGTGGAAAAAGTATTATAATATTTTTTCACAACAAAATAATTTGTGAGGAAAAATTATTTTTAATTATATGAAGAATTTACATAAAATATATTTGATTTATCTATAAAATATATAAAAATTTTCTTTAATTATTGTTATTATTATTCTATAATCCTTTAATGTCTTGTGTTTTTTAATGGCTTTAATATTTTTAGTAAATTTTAACATCTAGGTTTGGTGTTCACGAGAATATTTGAATTGGGATTCAGAGGTATATTTTGAGAATTACAACACGTTAGTATATTGTTTTTTGGATGGGGTTTAATGATCAGTGAAGTCTTTTAGGGTTTCAGTTTGGTTGTTGAAGCATCAAGATTCAAAAACAAAGATCCATGAGGTGTATTACTAGGTGAATAGTTTGCACACAGTTAGTTTTAACCATGGGGCCTAAACTGCACAACCCATTTTAAATAGAGAACAATTAGTACAAACCATGAGAGGTGCCCAGAAAATATTATAAGGAACCCATAGAAAAATTCATAGTGGTTCATGGTTTATGCATAGTTTTATAAACCATGCGCCTAGAAATGCAAGGTGAGGTTCTCTTTAGATATCGGCATTGCACAGTTAACACAGAGTTAGGTAAACCATGTGGATAGTTAAAGAGGGTTAATTTACCAATTTTCCCTTAGTTCATTTGATATTAATTTCTCCCATTTCTTCCCCCATTCAACTATACCTTTATCAGCCAAGAGATTTCAATCCCTTCTACCTTATGATTTTATATAACTTCTCTACCCAATATCTGATTTGAGGTTTGATCATCTCGTTGGATAGTTAGCAGTAAAGCCATGAATCCTCTTGATTCTATTCATATTTTCCCTTTCTATTTGGGACGTTACTTCCATGTGAGCTCATTTTCCCTATTTCTATGGTGTTTATAAGATTCTTCATTTTATTTTGATAAAGATTGAATTACAGGTCAGTCTTCAACAAATGCGCTCGTACAAGCATAAGAAATGTGGTTCCTAGATTTTTCCTTATTTATACAAATGCTATGGAATGAGAATTTAAATACACATGAGTTGGGTTATCTAAGTGAGACCTTAAATTTAATTCTTTTTTTATAATTAATATTGTATGATTATTATGGAAAATCCTTGTCTATTTAATTAAGTTGAAAATATGAAATGGTATGATTGAAACAGTGTTTCTGGTTTAGTTTTTAGGGTATTCTAGTTATGTAATCTATAGAAATTATTTAAATGTTCTGATGATTGAGTTGGTTCTGTGGGAATGTGTTAGTCCTTTCTTAGTGATTGATGGTGATGAAAACCACTAAGATTGAGGGAATTATCTTCACTAGAATGAGTTGGAAGATGATGAGCCTTACCATGTTTGGGTGATGAGGTCCGCACATATAAATGGGGTTATACCGGATAGTGTGTTTTAGGTATTGTTGTTGATTTCCACTCAATGTGATTTCAATATAGTGTATTTGGTATCATATTAACATAGTTAAATACTCATTGAGTTTGTCCTGACTACTCAATATGGGTGAAGGCCTATGTATATATTCATCTTAGAGGATGGTTATGACCACCAGTTATAGAGGAGGTTCTCACCATAAAAAGACATGGTTGATGGTGTGAGTCCATCAGATGGGGGATTATGATTACTATGATTCTATGGCCAAAGCTTTGGGTTTATGGAATGATTGGTATCATCTTCCATTTGGATGTTGGGATGTTAAGTCGACTATGATTTAAGGAATGGAAATCTATGGGACTTGTGACATATGTTTTTTGTGTTTCATTGGGAAAAAATGTGTACATGATGTGAGGCTACATATGGTATTGGTTGGCATAAGGTTTGGCTGACGTTGTATGGATAAGAGACCACGAGTTCACTAGGTAGGACTGAACATGGATAAATCGTTCCTTTTCTAGTATTGCCTGAAGCATGTAAAAACTTCCTCAAGGTTGTTTAGCATGAGTGAAGTTGCTCGTGTATTTTTTGTATAAGTGTAGTTAAAATTTATTTATGTGCGCATACATTGGTATAAATTTGGATTTACAATACCCACACATTGGTGGTTTCCTGCTAAGTTTATATTCCCACCCATCGCAGTCCCCTTGGGATGTATTTAGACATTATAGATAGGAGATCAAGTAAGGGATCAGAATCCTATGTTTGACCTTAGTGATTTGTCACACACCGTGAGTGCATGTGATGGATAAAAGATGGACCATAGTTTTATTTTGTATTCAATTTGAGTTATTTTGGGATTTTTGTGTACATTCCAATATGATCACACCATGGGAAATTCTGTAAGTTTTATTTTATTATCTAACATATATACACTTCCTAATACATATGGTTGTTTGTTTTTCATATTTTTATTATCATTGATATATATTCATCCACTGAGTATTAATTCATGCTTCTATAGTGCTTTAATTATTATTACATCTTTTATTACTATTGTACTGTCACCAGAGGGTATAGTATATCCACTATCATCTAGTTAGAACCTCACCGAAATTCAGCAACCTTTGTCATATAAGGAGGAATGTCAAATGCCTAGTGGTCCTCCATCCTAGAGAAGAGTTTCAATGGCTCCTAGATTAGGGTGATACAAATGGTATCAAATGTGGATAGTAATTGAGAACTGAGGATAATTAAAACTAGAAACAATATTCATCTAGCTTCAAAGTGGTACAAAAGGATTTTTTTTTAAATATGGTTTGATATTTGGGTTGTTATAGACCAATGATTAGGGCTTACTTTATTGAGATCCAATACTTTTACACCTATTATTATATTATATTTAACCAAAATTGACCCTGAAATAGAAACCAAGGATTAAAAATTATAGTGTCTTTGGAAGACTAGGTACATAATTAAAAACATGAAACTATTGTAAAACAAATTTTTATTGATCTTCATAATGAGTTCCTACCACCCTTTGAGCTCCTAAAACTACATAAGATAACATGGGTAATACGCAGAGAAAAGGGATGAGCTAAAACTACTTATAAGGGAATAATTATAATATTTAAGCATAGAACATGAGTTAGAATGAATATCAAGATAACATAAAATTCATAGATCATGAATAAAAATTTGAAATAATAACATATAAAACATGGATTCATATGATAATCAAAAAATAGGAAATAGGAAAAAATATATATTATGACATAAACATGATTCAAGGATAACTTCCAAGACAACATAACATGGTGGACATAGTCCCATATTATATAAGGTTTACACCCCTACCCCATACATAATGTTTTATGAGACAAAAACATTACTCAATGAATTAGAGAACTATCTGGGCACACCCATCATAACATGTTCATGCATATTTGCATCATATAAATAATAATCCATGATGAATAAACACAAGTGCCACCCATGGAATTAAATGTGTATCACAATCTTGTCACAAGGAATAACCAAAGTGTGTACAATAATGATATACATGAAAAAAGGATATAAATAATTATTGTACATTCATAAAGAAAAAATAAGTATATATCAAGAATAATTATTTCCAACTAAATTGAAAACATAAAAATGAGTGGTTAGGTAACATTAGAAATGTTCCACTTAAGCACGGTTTAAGGAAAAGAATAAAGTGTGTAAAATAAGATTAAGGTAAAAATAATCCATAAAACTAAAAATGTAAAAAATGTTATTTTATGATAAATTGAGTAAATTTATAAAAAAATTGATTCTTAAAACATTATATAAAGTGTACTTGAAAATGGGAAATAAACAAAGTAATTCCCTTCAATTGGGTTAGAATATCAAGAGAAATTGAGAAGGGAACCTTATAAAATATGTATTTCCCAATAAAATAAAGATGAACTGACATAAATAAATATTCTTAGTACATATACATAGAATATAGTATAATTATATAATAATAATTTATAGATAAATTGAGGAAAATAAATAGATAGTGTAACCTAAAGGAAATATGAAGGTTTGAAGAGATCCCATACATTATATCTGAATGTGTTTTTCACCTGCACTTAATGTCCTATATAATCTAATTACATTCATTATTTGATTAATTAAATACCTCTTCCACATGTATTTTATTTATTATATTTCTATTAAGTTAATTTATGGACATATCGATTATTTATAATGTTCAATCTCATCATTCCGAGAGTGTTTGTTTCATGGTTTCATGGTTAGTTCACTTGTGTATAATTATGGAAGTTTTTTGTCGAATGGGAATACTATTATAGATCTTAAATGTAATGGTATTTATATACATAAAATGTTTAAATGGTCCCACATATCATTTTCCTGACTTTAGGTTTTTTTTATAAAATGTTAATGATAAACTTTAGTTTATTTTGGCAGTTTTTCTTACCATTAAGCATTAGTTTTAATTTATTTAATATTATGTCTATATATATTTATTAAATACATTAAATAAGTTATAATAAAATTATTATAATATTATTAAACTATAATAATATTTTTATGACCATCATAGATGGCGATAATGGAAAATGAAAACTCATTATCCATAGAGATGGTTAACTGCCATAATTTGAACAAGAGTTTCCTTTATTTGAATAAGAAGAGATGAGAAAAAAGAGATAGATAGAAAATATTACATTATAAATATAAAAATTATAGTATATACATAATACTATATTTATTATTATTAGATGGATGAAATATGTGAGGATACATTAGAAGAAAAAATAAATTAAAAGTGGAAGTTTGAGAAATATCACATCCTTGATGGACCCCTTGAAGAACCTGGAATCGACATTTTGGTGAGACCAGAAGCACTTGTATATCGGTCGAGTGGGGAGAATATTATTTGGAAGAGATTTTTAAAGCTTAAAGGAATCGAATTTTTTAGGATATGGGTGGTGATGGTGGGATTTATAAGGGGAGGAGAGGGCTATTTTTTGGATTTTGTAAAATATTAAAATATAATAAGATTATTCTAGATAAAAATTATTCCAAATGGCCTATAAATTCATAATGGGTTACATTGTTGACCAGATATTATCTAATTTTTTTTATGTAATATTTTTATGATTTTTATATAATTTATTGAAATAATATATTCATGAAATATCATTATTGTGAAATTTGAAACTATTCATTACTTTGACTATAAAAACAAAAAAACACTGAGTAAAATTAGAAAAAACTATTTTATTGTATATTAAACATGTAATGATAATATATATAATTATTGTATCACCTTAAATACCTCAAATTTTATTTATTTTAATATTTTTAATATCATTTACTTGATTCTTCCATTTATTTAATAATTACAACATCATTATTGTGTAAGAATTTAAGGTAATTATTTATTCCCAAAAGATTAAAAATCAATTAACATGATGAAGATAAATATTTTATATTTAAAAATAATTTTATGTTTGAACATATATTCTGAATAACCACATATTAATAATGCAATACATATTAAGAAAATAGTGTCACATGTTTGACTTTTCTTTATATAAAATACTATAAGGGATTAAATGTCAACCAAGTGGATTCAAAAAGTAATAAATTTAACCCATGGATGATTATTTTAAAAAAAATAATCATCCTATAGTATTCAGTAAATTTTTAGGGTTATTATATAATCCTTTTCATATTATTTTGACCCTTAATTACCCGATTTACCCATAACCGTGGTAATAAGAATTACTAAGGTTACTATTCATCTAGAACAAAAAGTAAAAGGTATATATTTACAAAATTTTGGAATCATGATTCAACATATTGAATCCATTTTTCAAAATTAGAAACACAATAGTATCAAAAGTTAATTTAATATTAAACTAAAAAAACACAATGAAATTCAATTTCTTCAAAAGAATCCCTTTCTAAGTATGAAATATTTTTATACAAAATTCTCGCATAAAATTCATTTTAAAGACTAAAATTATATTATTTATAATAAAAAGTAACAAATTATAGTTTAAAACAAATCAAAAATAGAATTTTACTTTATAAATTCTTTAAATAAATATACAATTTTCAATTTAAATCGGTATTTTTTACGATTCATTAAAATTATAAAAATTTTAGAAAGTTCCCAAAAAGTCATTATAATATAATTTTGACATGATAAATTAAAAAATAAATATTATTTTTCACATAAATTTTCTTAAATTGAAAAAAAAATAATTATTTTAATTTTATCAAAGAAAGCAATAAAATCATTTTATAAAAAACAAATTTTTGAAGAAAAATGAATTTACTCAAAATTAAGTGTTTCTTTCCTATGAATTATTAAATATATATATTTTATAATGGTGATGTAATAATAATAATATTTTAATTGTATATCATGTTTTGTTAAAACTTGTTGTTTCGTGCATCACAAGATACTAAAGAGATAAATTTATTTAAAGACAAATATTCCCTAAAAATATCAGGGTGTTACATTCTTCCCCAAACATATGAAATTTTTCATTTTAAATTTCATTTTAAATACTAAGGTTTAAATAGGTGATGGTACTTCTCCATCGTCACTTCCTCTTGTTACCATATTGCCTCTTCGTATTTGCGGTACCTCTATTGTACTTAAACTGTATGAGTGGTCTTGTTGTACAGAACTTTAACTCTATAGTACGTGAACTTCACTAGATACACATTGCAAGAGATATCATTTTCTAACTATACCACATTTAAATTTATCACATGTGAGGGATCTAGTATGTACTTCCGCATTTGTGATATGTGTAATATATCATGTACTTAATTCATCATTGGTCAAAGTGATAGTCGATATTGTTTATCTATGATGTGATTAAGAATATCAAAGGGGATGATGTACCAAGGACATAACTTTCCCTTATTCTCAAATTTCATGACTTTCTTCATTCAACTTATGAATAAAAATACATTATCTCCAACCTCAAACTCTATGTCTCATTGACAATGGTATGCATATATCTTCTATCAACATTGGGAGTACCAAATTTGTGGATGAATGACCTTCACTGTTTCTACTATTTAATTAATAATTTTATGTTTAATTAGCTTACGTTCTCAAACTTAATCCTACAATGAAGTTGTTACACATCTCTTACCATAAATGGATTCATATGGGTCTATTTGGATAATTGAGTGGAAACTATTATTGTAATATAACTCTACCAATGTAATATACCAATCCTATCTACCATTGAAGTCCATTGAGCATGCTCTCAACGTGTATTATAGTGTCTAAATGGTTCACTTAGACTGGATATCAGTTTGAGGGTGATAAGTAATACTTAATTTTAGCTCAATGTTTAGAGCATGTTAGATATTTTTCTAGAACATGGATGTAAATCATGAATCTAGATATGATATAATTGATAAAGGTACTCCATTTTACCTCACCACTTCTTTGGTGTATATCCATGAATGGTGATCGAGTTATAAGTCCCCTTGAGTTGCAATAAAGTGAGTTTCTTCATAATATGATCCATAACAAACCAAAGATCACTATTTCCTATAGATTACTTCATAATTCTAGTGAAAATGTTTATGTTGTTGTTTTTTCATTTCCATCAACAGTTAATGGTTTCATCGTACTATTAGACATTTCCCTTATAGAATTACTTTTTAAAACACTTGTCACTTTGATGTATATTCAGTGATCTCCTAATTCATATTGTCCCACCAGTAATTATTTTAGAGATCTTGATACATATTTTTGATTTCTGGGTGGATGGACATGTTTTTTTATGTGCATAATTCAAAATATCCCATTTTATCTCAGAATTTGATTGTAAATATAATCTTGGCCAAAATATTATGAATCCTTCCTCCTCAATTTTGAAATATAAGGATTTTGCATTTCTGAAATATTCCACTCTCTTATGAATTTACACATCATTTCATTAAGAATACTTTATCCTATCCATAAGGGATGGTTGATAAATAATTTTAGAAATGAAATATGATTTTTCTTCCATTATGATTCCCTTTTCCATCCTTTCTACATATAAGAAGATTGGATCCTTCTCAATTATCATTAATGATAATGTTGCAATATCATTTCATCCTAGAAAATCTACCTCTTTATTTTCTTTACCGGAACATATTATGCTCCTTATATGTGAATGTATATTTTAGGGTCTTTTGATTAGTGTATATATCACAATTATCCCCATATTGTTAATGACACTATATTTTCAACATAATGATCACAAACACAAACACTTGATCATGTGTGGGATAGTTTAACACATAAACGTTTAGATACCTTGATACATAGGCTATTACTTTGTCACATTTCATTATTATATATCCCAATCCCTTCTTTGATACATCATTGTATACAATAAATAGTTTCTCTCTTGTGGGAAGTGTAAGTACTAGTGCAGTGATAAGCCCATTTTCAACTCTTTAAAGCGGTATTCACATTCACTAGACAAAAAACATTACACCATTCTAATATGGGTTGGTTAGTGATTTTAAAAATCATGATAATTTCTTAAAAAATAATTAGTATTACCCAGCAATACTGAGGAAATTATGGATTTTTATTGTAGATGTTGGTCAAATCCACTCTTCAATTGCCTTTATCTTATAAGGGTCCATATATATCCCTTTATTAATGATACAATTACCAAAAATGATACTTACTCCATCCATAAATTATACTTACTATACCTTTCATATAGTTTCTCCCTTCGCAAAGTCCTTAGCACAATATTCAAACGCTCTTCATTCTCCTCCTTTCTCTAAGAGTATATCAGAATATCATCCATAAATACTACCAAAAATTTGTCAAGGTAAACTATAAATACACTATTCATTAATTAAATAAAAAATTTAGTAGAATTGGTGAGTCTGAAGAGAATCAATATGTATTCATATTGTCCATACCTCATTTGAAAGGAAATCTTGGTAAAATATTCTTTATTCACCTTTAATTGGTGATATCACGACCGAAGTTCCACCTTAGAGAAATAATTATCCTCGCACTGTTGATTGAACAAGTCATTTATCCATAGATGGGGATAATTTTTCTTTATCATGATTTTGTTAATATCATGATAATAAATGCAAAGGCTAATTGATCCATCCTTCTTCTTGATGAAGAGGGCTAAATCACCCCCATGGTGAAGCATGTAGGAATATAAAACCATTGGCCAAATTAGATTGTAATTTCTTTTCTAGTTCTTCAAAATCAATGGTTCCCATTAGATAAGGAGTCTATGATAAGGTCAAATAACCAGGTATTAGTTCAACTGTGAACTCAAACACTCAGTAAGGAGGAATATTAGGTAATTATTCATGGAATACATCTGTGTAGTCTCAAATAATGGTCATGTATTCAAGCTTGATCATCTCCTTTTTTCTAAATATTTTTACCAAGATATTCTTGCTTATAAAAAATAGAAACCATTATTGAGAATAATATTAAAAATTATAGACATAATATTCCTTTAATTTTTATAGAATTAGAGTATGCTTGGGGAAGTGAAGAGTGATATCCCTCTCTCAACAGTTAAAATTATCTTTGTATAAAGAGATCCAATCCATTCTCAATATAGTATAAAACTACACCAAAGGAAGTAGTATGATATTTTGAGGGAGGTTCTGTCCATAAAAAATTACTGGGGAGGAGTTATATACTTTATATTCAATAGTTTCCCCATTCATTGTTCTCAATGATAGACCAACGTCAATATTTTGAGAAGGTGTTTGAATAATTTTACTAAACTTGAAATATATAAAAGAATACATTGAACCATAATCAAAAGTACATTTTTTATTCTTGAATGAATACCCAGTGTACCTATCACCACATAATTTTTTGGGATCCACCTCAACATAAGTGATAGTTTATTCCCTTATTTTCAGCCTTAGAGTTTGTTGTCATTGATTATCTCTGACAACCCTTAGTTTAGTGCACTATCTCATATAATTCCCATGTTCCATGAAGTTGAAACATTGTAATATAGGTTGAGTGTTGATATGAAATTTCTTTTATTCTTCCACATTGGTGTAATTATTTAAATCAATTTGGAAATTATTATCTTGATTCCTCTCTCTTCCACATTGATGTGTCTCACAAATCCCTTAAGATAGTTTCCAATATTATTATTCCCATACTATTGAAATCTGGAATGTTGGGTATTATTTCCTTCATGGGATTTATCTATTGATCCTACTATATTAAATTCCATATTCCTATTTTTATCTCTGAGCCCATGACACCATTGAGAGTCTCTAGTATCCATGTCATCCTTAATGGAATAATGGATAATATCTTAATATCTATCAAATTTTTAAATATCCAAGTCTTTTTGTAGACTCAACATTAATCTTCATAATAATTTATCCACCTTTATTTCAGTTTTCATGAAAAATCTAAAATCTTATCATGTAGTCCTTGTAAATATTTCCCCATATGCTCAGATAGAATCATTTTCCTTTTTCTCCAGTTTGAGGAACTTACTCTCCAAATTTAGAGGGAGTGTTCATGGAAATTATTTATTGAAAAATATTTTCATGAATGATTCTCAATCCATGGAATCAATTTCCTATTTATACTTCATGTTCTCGATCAGCATCCACCATCGACCACCTTCCCCGTCTAATTGATATACTGCCAGAATGACATTCTCTTATTCTGATCATTGGAGGATAGAGAATATATTCTCAATGGAGTTAATCCATTGTTCTGTGGTGAGAGGATTATAAGATCCACTAAATAGAGGAGGCATTTATCACATAATGGATTCAAAAGAAAATTTATTTTTCTTAAGATAAGAAAGGTGTTCAACATGATTAAAGTTATTATTCAAAACTTAATCCAGTATATCCATTACCATCAGCAAGATATGAGCTCTCGTTACCATCAAGTATGGAATCTCATTTGGTAAATAATCACATTACCTATCACATTGGTTATTAGAACGGGATCTACTATTTCCATCCATTAACTAACAAAAAGAAAATAAAATAATGGGGATTGAATAGTTGACTAATGAGCATGTAAAAAGGAAACTATGAAAATAAAATGATAAACTTATAAATGAAAATTATACCCTAACTTATGATTCCCTAAGTCTCAATATCGGTTATCCATGGTGATATAATTATCATCAGGGTTTCGACTATATTTTTCCAGTCCTAATCCAAAAAAATAACTAGATCATGATTTGATTTCAACTATAGTGAGAAAAATCCTTTTATACATATTATTACATGATTTTAAGAATAATTATCTATTACATATAAACCAAATATCAAAAAGTATAATGTCTTTGGAGGACTAGATACATAATTAGAATACATAAAACTAGAATAAAACTTTTTTTATTAATATCTATAATTATATTCTAACCACATTTGGCTCCTACGACTACAATGGATAACCACAGTCATATATTGATAGAAGGGCTGAGCAAAAAATCCCAGAAAGGGAATAAAAATGGTACTGAAGAATAGCACTTGTGTTATAAGAGAAAACATGATTACATAAAAGGCATGGCTCATGAATAAACATATGGAAGCAAAACACACAAAACATGGATTCATTTGATCATGGATGTATAGACAAGAGGAAGAAACAGATATCATGACGTAAACATGAGTCAAGGATAACTGCTAAGACTCTCTCACATGATGGATTGAGTCCCCTAATAGATTTGGTTTACTCCCTAATCACATACATAACATCTCATGAGACTAAAACATTACACAAAGCATTTAAGTAATATCTGGGCACACCCAACATAACATGTTCATGCATATGGGTGCCAAATATGGAACCAAACATATTAAATAAAAAAAGGATTACGCATTCAAAGGAATGGGTATCATAATCATGTCATGAGGAATAACCAATGGGTGTATAATAATGGTATCCATGAAATAAGATTTTTAAATCATTATTGATCATTAATGAATAAAAAAATAGAATAGATCAATAATAATGATGTATAAATGAATTGAAAATATGAAAAATAGTGGCTAGGTAGCATAATAAATATTCAACTTAAGCACAGTTTAAAGGAAAATAAAGGAGTCTTAAAGAGGATAAAGGTATAATTATTCCTATAAAACCAAAAATGGACTAAAATTTTATTTCATGAAAAATTTAGGGATTTTAGATAAAAAATTGGAGGCTTAAAATATTTTATGGAGTTTACTTTAGAATGTCTAATAAAAAGATATGTTCCCTTTAATCTAGTTTTCTTATTGAGAGGAATTGAGAAGGGACCCTCTTTAAATATGTATTTCCCCGTCAAAGAAAGAATAATTGAGATATATAAATATTTTTGGTGAATATAAAAATAATATATTAGAATTATATAATAATATTTAAGAGATAAAAAGATAAAAGTTAAGATAAATCATATCCCAAAGGAAATATGATGGTTCGAAGAGATCCCAAACCTTATGTCTGAATGTGTTTTTCACATGCACTTAATATCCTGGTTAATAAAATTAGATTCATTAATTTATTATTAATAACCACTTACACCCATATTTTATTTATTTTAATTTTATTAATTTCATTTATGGATATTTTGATGAATATAAGGTACAATTTTGTCGTTCTAGGAGTATTCATTTCATCATTTCATGGTCAGTTTACATATAAATAATGATGAAAGTTCTTATTCAATGGGAATAATATTCAAAATGTTAAATTAAATTGTATTATTAAACATAAAACATTTAAATTGTCTCATGTATAATTTTTTGACCTGATGATGATTAATTGGATTAAATGTTAATGATAAATGTTTATTTTATTTTGGCGGTTTTTCCAACCATCATGCATGAGTTTCTTTTTATTTAATATTATGGAAATATATAAGTTAAAAAATGAAATAAGTTATATTATAAATATTTCAATTTAATTTAACCATAATAATAGTTTATGACCATCCTTAAAGGTGGTAATGGAAAACAAAAAAACTCATTATCCATGGAGACAGTTAACCGCCATAATTTGGACAATGGTTTCCTTTCTTTGAATAAGAGGAGATCATAGAAAGGGTTGGATAAAAAATATGCCATTATAAATATAGAATTCTGTTATATACATGATACTTTATTTATCATTCTTTGATGGATTAAGGTTGTGAGGATAAGTTATAAGAATAAAATAAATTAAAAGATGTTGTCTGAGAATGTTACCTCTAAAATATCACCTCCTTGAAGGATCCCTTGAGGTACTTGGAATTGGTCCTTTGGTGAGACTAGAAGCACTTGGATATGGGGAGAGTGGGGAGGATATAGTTTTTCAGATATATTTAAATCTTAAGTGCTTGTAAGGTGTTAGGGGAATGGGTGGTATTTATAAGGGGAAGAGAGGGGTGTTTTTTCAATTTCTAGAAATATTAAAATATAATAAGATTATTCTACATCCAAATTCCTATAAATGACTTCTAAATTAATAATGTATGAAATTTTAGACCATATATTATACCATTTTTGTTTAAATAATATTTTTCTTATTTTGAAATAATTTATTGAAATATTATATTCATGGAATATAATTACTCTCAAATTTCATATTATTTGTTACTTTGACTATAAAAACATCAAAATGATGATTTAAATTTAAAAGCAGATAATTTATTATATCATAAAAATTTCATTATATTATATATAATTCATGTATCACTTTAAATATCGTAAATTATATTTATTTTAATATTTTTAATATCAATTATTTTATTTATTTCTTTTATTTAATAATTACTACATCAATATTGTGTAAACATTTAAGGTAATTATCTCTTCACAAAAAATTAAAAATAAATTACAATGATTAAGATAAATATTTTTTACATTAAATTTATATTTATAATAAAAAATATCTTTTAGATAACCACATATTAAACATGTTATACTTATTAAAAAATAGTGTGAAATGTTTCACTTTTTTAAAATAAAATAATATAAGGGTCTTCGGGTCACCCAAGTGGCATCAAAAGGCCATATATTATACATGTGGATGATTATTGTAAAAACATAATCATCCTATAAAATTTTCCAAGTGCTATTGTCATTTTCTAATCCTTTTCATATTATTTTTACCATTAATTACCTGATTGGCCCCTGATTATGGTAACAAAAATTATTAAGGTTACTATTCATATTGACCAAAAAATAAAAGGTGTATATTTATTAAATTTAAAACTCATAATTCTAAATATAAGAAAAAATTATAATTTAAAATCACATAAGTGGTAAAATTTAATTTTATATTAAATAGGAAAAATGCAAGGAAACACAATATTTATAAAAAATCCCTTTTAAGTTTAAATTTTTTTTATAATAAATTAATGTATAAAGTTAATTTTAAAGACCCAAATTATATTATCTATAATAAAAAAACTAATTGAATTTTCAAACTAATCCCAAATAGAATTTTAATTTTTAAATTCTTTATACTAAAATACTGATATCAATGTAAATTAGTATTTTCTTACTATTCATTAAAAAATTTAGCATTTTAAAAAAGCCCCAAAAAATCATCCTAAGATAATATTGGAATTATGAAATTAAAAATTAATTTTATTTTTTTCTAATTAATTTATAAAGGAATCTAAATTAATTATATTTTTTCTCATAGAATGTAACAAAAGCAATTTTTGAAAAAAAAACTTTTTTAATAAATCAAATGATTTTTCTAAAACTTAAGTGTTTATTTCCTAATAATTATTATATATATATATATATATATTTATTTATTTATATCATAATATGGTTATTACTATTCATATCTACCAATTAAATGGCTATGATATAAATTTAGTGTTATAATAATAATATTTTAATAGTATATTGTGGTTCATTCAAACTCAGTGTTGTGTGAGACACATGCTACTGAACAGATCAAATTATTTCATGAGGAACATTTCATAAAAATCATGAGGAATTACATAGTTGGAACTTGTAAAATATCTCTTGTTTGGATCCCTGCAACTCTATACAAGGGTGATATATTTAGTTTCCATGGGTGAGAATTTATATCCTACTTTTTCTCTTTTACAGTTGTTTGATTTTCCACCTCTTGTGGTGCACTTAGATGTGATGTTATTGGACTATGAG
The DNA here is from genome assembly GCA_963277665.1 of Viscum album. Lineage (NCBI taxonomy): Eukaryota > Viridiplantae > Streptophyta > Magnoliopsida > Santalales > Viscaceae > Viscum > Viscum album. The sequence goes on from OY728119.1 coordinate 1,407,080,723, forward strand.
ATTTTGACCCTTGTCCTAGTATAGAAAGGTATGGGTATCTATGAATCATGATATGAACTTAAGTTCACTTGATATGTGTATGTTCATGTGACCATCGTTTACAACCCAAAATGCATGAAAAGGGGTTTTGTTGTTTAAAGTGTCAAAAAAATCATAAACAGTGTTTTCGTACATATATTTTTTGCTACATTATACTCATCCAGCCAAGGTATGTGGTTCCTAATGAGATGATATGTGATCCAAAGTATTGATGGTATTTATGGTCTTAACTTTGATATGGGTAGGCAGGTATAAAGGAACAAGGTGAGTTGTTTAAAGTGTCAAAAAAGGCTAAATAGTGTTTTCCTGTAAATCTTCTTAGTGGCATACTACTCAGCCATTTTGGGCTTCTGATTTTTGGTATTACTAATATATGATTTTTAACTCTGCTTTTGGAAGTCATGGGTCCATGAGGCCTGATGATATGTGATGTTGGTGTAGTATGGAATTGTAAGGGTGGTGGGATGTTCTTCTTGTTACATAATTCTTTATTTGTGATATATCTTTCGATATTATTGTCATGAAGCATGAATTTTATTTCTTTAGAATGATTATAATTCGATGAATTCTGGTAGAGCTTCAATATGGAGAATATGTGGTGCCACTATGGAAAGCATAAGATAGGGCCCCTAAGGGTGGGAATGAGTATGATCCACAGGTAAAGGATCTAAGGTAGGTTGTTCAACCATATTAGATGGAGGATTTTGGGACATGGCTAGATGAGAAGGTTAGAGTGACCTTGGTACACACCATACAAATCATTGATATGGTAGATCAGGGATCTGAGTTTTTCATTTCGTATATGATGTGTGAGTTCCATTCAATGCACCCACCATTTTTTCAGGGTGAGGGTGGACTATAGGATGAATAAAACTAGATCGAATCTATGCAGAGCATATTCAATCAGATAGAGACACACACAGGGTAGAAGGTGATGTTGGCCACATATATGATTAGTAGACTAGAAAAGTGCTAGTGATATGTATACGTGCATGTAGGTAGGTATGATGGAATCATGTGGAAGGATTTTGAGATAATGTTCTTTGGACATTTTTTTCTAGATATGTTGAGGTTGGATCAAGATAAAGAGTTAATGAACCTAAAGTCATAGGCACATCCATCATCGATTAAGCATCCACATTCATAAACATGTCTTGTTTCACACCCTTTATGGAAGGAGATGACATTGATAACATAAGGAATTTTGAATATGGCATGAGGATTGTGAACAAGGTGTTGGTAAACATCTCCATGTTGACCTCATTATCAGAGGAAATGAACTTGACTTTGATATCCTTGGGAAATCTGATAGATATGAATTACTAGTTTTGGGTAACAGTGTCATGTGAGCTAATAAGTGATGCTTTGGGTAACTGGAAGTGAGGTCATGAGGAACCTCACTAGGGAAGTGTGGATAAATATTTCGGAATACTACCGAGGAGTGTGTCCTCAACAATATGATTCTAGTGTGGGAAGTAAGTTCATTTTTGGAACCACTGTGATCAACCACCAATGGAGTTACAAGTATGTGGGATGATGGAGTTATTGGATAGGTTATGCAGGAAGACTTATCAGAGAGCTGGGAGTCATGGACTAGGTCAGGATCAGGGATATGAGGTAGGACCGATAGTAGTGCTAGGAGCAGGTAGCCAAAATTCTGATCATGTTTAGATCATGGTAGGGATAGAGAGACCGAGTAGTGGGGTAAGTGGCCAGTAGCCGGTGAAGCTCTTCTGAGAGGAAAGTGTTCATAAATTCATGCTTTAGGGAAGTTATATGCAGTTTATTTGTAAGGTTCATAGTAGATCAAGGGGCTAATAATTTTTTGATGTATGCTGTGATCATAATTGTGTTTTCTATTTTTTGGATACACACAATTTTAATGCACAAGTTGCATGTGTGTTTCGTAAATTAACTAGGTATGGGTTAATATGTAGCCATAATTTGTGATGCTGGAACATTCAAGATTCAGTTGTGATGTAGAACCATGTGGGAATCACGCATGATGTGGGAAAGAATTGAGCATTTCATGAGATGTGGGACTGATGATATGTGTTAATTGGTACTGTCACGGCCCAACCCTACCCAGGTTCGACCTGAAACTACCCAAAGCCCGCCTCCATAGGCCAGGGGCTGGTGAGCAGTGCCAAAGGCACAGCAACATGGGGAGGCCTTTGCCTAAGTACCTATACACGCACACGTAGCACAGTCAATGAAAAAGTGAATAGTAAAAAGAAAAGAAAAGTACCAACTGCTATAAATAAACCACAAAGGTGCATCAACCTCTAATCAGTACAAAGTAAAAGCTGAAGGTAAACTAAAAAGAAAAGTTCAAAACACGCGCCCAACCAGAAAAGGTGCCTCAACCCGGAAACAGGTAAACAAAAGAATAAAAGCTGGAAGGGTCCCCCACCTGGAACCTGACTCCGACCACCGTACACGGTCCAAGATCCTAAACTTTTAATCTCCACTGAACCCATGCTCCACCTGTCTGTTGTCTGCAAGGGCACACCAAGTGCGGGAAAATCCCAAGCATGGGTGAGTATAAAAATACTCAGTAGCATACCTCGAAGGCTCGAGGGAGCAACAAAGGAGGTACCAAAGGGTGAGAAGTAGATCAAATAGGGAAAAGTAAAGGAGTACAACCGAGCGTGCAGTAAAGAGTACAGTAAAGAGTCCAGCTCAACACAACAAAACAAAGGAAGTAGAATTTTCCAAACATAAAGAGCTAGGAATGGTGAGAAGATGAACTTCTTGTCGAGATTTTTCTACCTATAGCAGGAGAGTGGACTCGTCCAACAATGAGAAGCTAGACACGGAAAGCACGTGGCATACCTCGCGCGTCTTTGCCTCTCCTGGAGGGAGAGTAACAAAGCCCAAGAAGCGGGTACTAGAACAAGGTATACATATATATATATGATCTGTTAAGAAACTCAAACAAGATCGTAAGGGGATCTCCGTCACGTAGCTCATCCCAGGAAAGTGAGTAGCCAACAGTCCCAGAAGTAAACACCATCGATGCCCAGCATCCCGCACGTCTGCCCCAAACTGCAAGTCAAGGGGCTCAAATCACCGCATATTGACACTATCTTCTTTGGGCATCACTGATTCTCCCACACGGTTTTTGGTCGCGTCACAGGGACGCGTCTCGGTGGGGAAAGCACCCATTGTACTTGAGAGTTCTGGGGAAAGTCAAACCACACCTCGTCACAGCCCTGCAGTTGAGAGGTCTTCTCAAAGTCAAAGCTGTCACATCGCTAAACCATACAGTCTAAGGGTCCCATTCATGTAGTCACGGAGGAAAGCCACAAACTAGCCTAGTAGAAAGGACTATGTCTGAAATGCCAAAAAGTAACCCACGGCCCAGCCCTGCTGGAGGGTAAAGCATAATAAGATATCGAGTGACCCACTTCCCAGCCCTGCTGAAGGGTAAAACCTAATAAGATATCGAGTGAGCCACTTCACATCCCTACTGGAGGGTAAACCCTAATACATCATCGGGTGACCCACTGCCTAGCCCTGCTGGAGGGTAAACCCTAATACATCATCCGGCGACCCACTGCCCAGCCCTGCTGGAGGGTAGACCTAGAACAAGATGATGGGAGACCCACCGCCCATCCCTCCTAGAGGGTAGAACCTCAAGAGTCTTCGGGTGACCCACTGCCCAGTCTCCACTGGAGGGTAAACCCTAAGAGGTCATCGGGTGACCCACTTCCCAGTCTCTACTGGAGGGTAGACCCTAAGAGGTCGTCGAGTGACCCACTACCCAATCTCTGCTGGAGGTTAAACCCAGAACTACTCTGGTCATCCCTACTGGATGGTACAACACTGGACAACATAACTCGATGTGGGTATCGCGCAACCACCCAACTCCAGAACAAAACCAGGGGAACCACTCAACCCTGCTAGTCTAAACCATCGAGAATAAAGGGACTCTCTACATCACGAGAGGTCAAAGGTATGTAAAGTATAACACAACACGCACATTGGGACCACACGACATGTGGCCCCATGTTAATCCCAAACAAGTGCACAAACGTTATCGGGTACAAACAACCACATGTACCTCCAAACATTCCCATATACTCCCAGAGTATACCACATTTCCAGCCTAAAGGCTAACGTGCACATGACACCCAATGTCAACGCGAAGGTGTAAATGTAACAACTCCAACTTGCCGCCTCATCGGCCGAGGTACAACCAACCACATCACTTCAAACATTTACTTCACTCACACGGGAGTGCACGTGATCACACGCCAGGGGTTTGCTTCCGAACACAGCAAGAAGAACTGCCACCAGACCACCCTTCATATTTCCACATTTAATAACATTGCGTAAGAGGCCATTCTTGCCTGAACAGATTACACCATTGTAATTCTCATGGAAAAACATGCGACATTGACTACTTGCTCGCCCTAAACGATCAACTGGTAAATGTGGTACTATTCACCATATCCAACCCGTGTGGGTCCCGCACCCCGACTCCGATACTCCTCAGACAAACTGTGCCATCGCGATGCTCTCGGAAAAACACGCGGAAATGACTACTCGAACGCCCCAAAAAGACGTCTTCTGAAAAAGGAGCGAAAACACTGCACATAGCTCAAGAGACGGCATGTGGGGCCCACACCTCAACTCCATCTTCGACGCCTGAAACCACCCCGGTCAATTTTTCCTTAATGCCAGGGTCACAATGCTATTGACGGTGCCTAAAACGGATCCCAAATGCAGAAGCTGCAACTCCCCACGTTATATGCAAACGGGACCCCGTGGGGACCACACCTCAGGCCCGAATTTAAGAGGGCAGATTGCACCATTGCAATCTCCTCAGAAAAACACTCAGAAACGAATAATCAAACACCTCAAAAGGATGTCGGGTGAAAAAGTGGTGTTCCACCGTAAAACGTGTGAACTAGGCCACATGTGGCCCGCACCTCGTCTCCAACCTGAACGCTTTGGAAGTCCTTTCAAAAAGTCCACACGAGGACTGGGATCACGCTGCTGTTGACGGCGCGTCAATCGGACATCCCAAGAAGGAGTTAGGTCTGACGCAACCATTAATTAATTAATTAATTAGTTAATTAATTACTCACATTTCATGTTTCGTGCCACCGAGCAACGAGACCAGCCCGCAAAGGTTCCAAACCAACTCGGAGGGAAAGTCTCATCTCCGAGGTCACCTCTCCTCTGGCGGCACATCAAACGGACGTCCGGATGGCGAGCCACATCTGTCGCAACTTTAATAATAAATTTAATATTATTAAATTAAAGCCCCTCAGGTCACCCGTCCTCGGGTGCGCAACCGAAAAACCCGTAAACATACTTTAATAGGGCCTCCACATTGATACGGTCCCCCTGTTGTAGACGACATGTCAAACGTACGCACCGTTTAGGAGTTACGGCCCCTGAACGCAAGAGGGCCCAAAATGGGCCTGTCCGGTCCAACCTGCCGCGGCCAGACTCAAACTGCTGGACCCACATCGGGTCTGGTTCTCCAAAGAACACTGAACAAAAGGCTGGTCTTGGTCGCGTTGCCTAGAAGGAGACCCGCAGTGCATGGGTCTTGCTCCCCCGTGGTCGCCACCTCGCCGAAGACCCATCGCGCGCCTGCTATCGACCGCTCTCCCGCTCGCCAGGAGGAGCCCCCCGTCCCTACCACCTTCTGCTGTAGCCAGTCACACCGGCCTCCACTACCGAGGGACCCCGCTGCCCAGAGCCTCCGCCTCGCACTGATCGCCCGTGCCGCCATACGCCTTAGCCCGCGCCACTTGCTGCTCTCCAGACCACCCTGGAACCCAAATCACCTCCAAAACCCGCAAATTTCAACCAATACCCTCGGACTCGTCAGAACTCGGATTTTCGATCTGAAAAGACCGTTGAGAATCTCAAAACCAGTACTACTCATTTATGGGATTTTTTCGGATTTGATAGAATGTTTTGATGCTATAATTTGGGCTCAAAATATGCTGGAAATTAAAATGGAAACGAAGAACTCCTACCTCGCAGGGCATCGACTGACGCTTCCCGCACGATCTGCACCTTGCCGTTGCCACTCCCTTCTTGATCGGAGGAGGAAGAGGAGGAGGAGGAGATGAAGTTGAGGGTGAGGGGGGTTTTGCGAGGGGAGAATAAGGGAGAGGAATGGTAGAATAGGGGTTTAAATAATAAAGAGGAATTAATGAAAATTTTAATTAATTTAAACCCCTAATTTAACCCGCATCCGAAACTCTCGACGGGTTCGAGGGTAAGCCTCCCCTAGGGGAAACAACACCTCCCGAGAACAACGGCGGTCTTGGAATTTTAATCTGTGACCCCGTTCAAAAGTTAATAAGCTCTACACCTGAGGCCTCCAAATTATTCAAATGCAACTTGCGGCATTTTTCACAGAAGGCTCGCGCCCGCGAAAGTTACGCCCCTCCTAGGGTAAACGGCATGGTCCGAACTCAACGGTGCCCTCAGTTTCCCAATCTGAGCCACCATATAATAGATACTTGAGTTAATCCATCAAACGAATAAACTAATTATTTAATTTATCTGTTTAATGTTTCGAAAGCGAGCGAGGAGTCCAAACGCCCCGCGCCGACATGTTTTATGTCATTCCTAGGGTAAACACCTCATTCCGGACGCATCCATACTCTCAAATTTATGATCTAAATCACCATTTAGAAGTTATCCCATTTATTTGGAATGTCCAGTGTGAACGCACTGAAAATTTAATTCCGGCCACACCGGGACTCAGAATCGCATGCCGTCTGATGGCGCTGCTCTGGAATATCAACAGGATTATTCCAAAGTCATTCATAGAAAAACCCAGGTTCTTACATAATTCCTTACTTCAAGATATTCATCCCTGAAAAGAAAAACTAGGGAACAACTCAGGGTACTAATCCCACACCTGACTCTTCCGTACCCAGAAGAACTCTTGCACTGTTCTGGGCAACCGCGCACAGACAAAGGATTGATCTTTTTCACGCGAGGTCTGCCCTTGCTGATGACGTGCATAAGAGAAAGCACACATCTCCTCAGGTAAACCACACGGGATACATCATGCACCCACTCCCGACCTTGGGGTTAGGGAAAGGCGGTAGGGAACATCTCCATCCCTTCGCACGTTCTCAAACGGTCCAAAGGACCTCAGGGGTAGCTCACCTCTCTGACCGAACCTCTATGTCATATGTCGTGACTGGAATCACCACACGCACCTGGAATAAAGCCCGGTGATTCCCTCCTTTAGAACATCCATATGGTGAAACACCCAAGTATATCTAGTCACGCAAGATTTCACAGTCGATGTCCCACAACCAAGACCCTCTTACATGCTAGAAAGTGAAGGAGTCAACACCATCGACTAAAGAGAAAGGTCCTACGCCTTTTACCTCACTAACACAGGGTTACACCGACGCCCCACGCCACACTGGTGATAACTCAAAAAAGGAGCAAGGAGAAAATAATTTCACACCCAGAGTCTAACAATTCTACTTCAAAAAGTAGAAGAGTTGTAGAGCGTACCTCTTACCACCTCATGCTCCACAGGATCATAGACATCCAAAGCTCGCGGCTGTCCGCGGTCCCAACTATCAGCTCCCGAAGCCTGACGTGGACCGCCTAGTAGTGATGGGAAGACCTCGTAAGGTCGTCCCCCACTACCAGCTCCTCCCACTCCTCTTCTAGCACCACCTATCTGGGTGATACTCCGATCATTGCGCTGCCTCTGCCGCGGTGGTGCACCTACTGCCTGCCCGGTGCTCTCAGCGTGCCTGGTGGGGCAGTCTCGTGCCAAGCAACCCCGCCCATTGCAGGCATAACACCGACTCTCTCCAGGCTACACAGGTGCCCTCCGGCACCACTGTGGAGGACGCCCACCCCCTTGAGTATAGTTATCTGAAATCCACCTGCGTCGAGGTTCTATCACCTGACACCCACTAGATGTGGAAGATGTATCGGCTCTATCGAGCCTGCTGCCACCACCAACTATAGAGTGTGACTGTATGCTCTCTATTACCAATGCCTGATTTAGCACCCCGACATAAGTGGGAATTCCCAAGGGTACTATGGTAGCACGAATCTCTCGGCGGAGACCCTGATCAAACTCCTGCACTTGGGAGTTTTCGTCATGGACCAGGCCCGAATAAAAGCATGCACGGTTTGTGAAACTATTCACATACTTGTCCACCATCATCCCTCCATGCTAAAACTGTAGGATCTCCGGAATCCAAACGAAGCCCAAGCAAGAGGGGAAAAACTACTCACGAAATGACAACTGAAAGTATCCCCATGAAAGCAATGACTCGTCATGAAACTGAGTCACCAGACTCCAACAACTCCAAGCTGGTCCGCAGAAAAGGTTAGCGGACAAAGCCACCATAAGATGTAAGGGCTTCTGCACAAACCTGAAGAGGTAAACCACTATCTCTTTCCAAATCTTTGATACATGAGGTTATAGCTCACCACTGAACCTCAGCGGTCTCTATCGCTAGAACTCACGGAGCGCGCTCAACCTGCGCTCATGCTCAGTCTACTTTGCTAAAGCTGTTTGCTCCTCAACAAGTGGGCGTGCTACTACCGGCCCACCCAGATAAAGGGGCTCGCATGATGAGTCCTAGAATATGGCCTCGTAGCTCACAGGGTCATCATCATGAACCAAAACTAGTATCCTTGTTGGCTATCTTCGTGGAGGTATCATGAATATTATCAAGTAGTGTTGCGATCAGATGATCATAAATGTATATAATAGTATCAAAAATGGGGATCTGACTCAAGAAGGATAGTCAAAGACTCAATCCTATTTGATGCACAAACCAATTTTCCCTGCAACGAGTGTATCAGCATGCCGAGTTGACAAGCGGTTTATCAGGGTCCTGGTGAATGGATACGTTGGCTGCCGCACCATCACTGGACTCCCTAGCCTGAGAGCCACTCTCGAGACATGTTAACATTGTTTCCCTAAATCCCAACCAATTCCTTTTATTTTAGGGACGTCCGAACAGCGTCCAAAGGAACAAACCACCTGTGATACCACTTTATCACGACCCGACCCTACCCAGGCTCGAGCTGCAACCACCCCAAGCCTGCCTCCATAGGCTAGGGGCTGGCGACCAGTGCCGAAGGCACAACAACTTGGGGAGGACTTTTCCTAAGTACCTGTACACACACATGCAACACACTCAATGAAAAAGTGCATAGTAAAAAAGAAAAGCAACGTACCAACTGCTATAAATAAACCACAAATGTGCATCGACCTCAAATCAGTATAATGTAAAAGATGAAGGTAAAATAAAATGAAAAGGGAAAAACACGCACCCAACCAAAAAAGGTGCCACAACCCGGCAACAGGTAAAAAAAATAAAAACAACTAGAAGGGTCCCCCACCTGGAACCTGACTCCGACCACCGTATGCAGTCAAAGCTTCTAAACTCCTAAGCTCCACTGAAGTCACGCTCCACCTGTCTGTCGTCTGCAAGGGCACACCAAGTGCGGGAAAAGCCCAAGTAGGGGTGTGTATAAAAATACTCAGTAGGATACCCCGAAGGCTCGAGGGAGTAACAAAGGAGGTACCAAAGGGTGAGCAGTAGATTGAACAGGGAAAAGTAAAGGAGTACAACCAAGAGTGCAGTAAAGAGTATAGTAAAGAGTCCAGCTCAACCCAATAAGAGAAAGGAAGTAGACTCATCCTTACACAAGGATCTAGGAAATTTGAGAAGATGAACTTCCTGTCGAGCATTCGCTGCCTATAGCAGGAGAGTAGACTCGTCCAACCACGAGAATCTAGACACGGAAAGAACGTGGAATACCCCGCGCGTCTTCGCCACTATTGGAGGAAGAGTAACCAAGCCCAAGAAGTGAGTACTGGAACAATGTATACATATATATATTCTCTGTTAGGAAACCCGAAAAAGATCGTAAGGGGATCCTTGTCCCGTAGCTCAGCCCATGAAAGTGAGTTTCCAACAGTCCCAGAAGTAAACACCATCGATGCCCAACATCCCGCACGTCTGCCCTGAACTGCAAGTCAAGGGGCTCAAATCACCGCACCATGATGCTATCCGCTTTGGGTGGCACTGACTCGCCCACATGGTTTTAGGTCGCGTCATAGGGACATGTCTTCGTGGGGAAATCTCCCCTCGTACTTGAGAGTACTAGGGAAATTCAAACCACACCTTTTCATTACCCTGCAGTCGAGAGGTCTTCTCAAAGTCAAAGTTGTCACATCACTGACCCATACAATCTAAGGGTCCCATTCTTGTAGTCATGGAGGAAAGCCACAGAACAGCCTAGTAGAAAGGACTGAGTCTGAAATTCCAACAGGTGACCCACTGCCCAACCCTGTTGGAAGGTAAATCATAATAAGATATCGAGTGACCCACTTCCCAGCCCTGTTGGAGGGTAAACCATAATTAGATATCGAGTGACCCACTCCCCAGCCCTGTTGGAGGGTAAACCCTAATACATCATCAGGCGACCAACTGCCCAGCCCTGCTGGAGGGTAGACCTGGAATAAGTCGACAGGTGAACCACTGCCCAGCCCTGTTGGAGGGTAGACCTGGAACAAGATGACGTGCGACCCACTGCCCATCCCCGTTGGACGGTAGACCCTAAAGAGTCGTCTGGTGACCCACTGCCCAGTCTCTGCTGGAGGGTAAACCCTAAGAGGTCGTCGGGTGACCCAATGCCCAGTCTCTGCTGGAGGGTAGACCCTAAGAGGTTATCGGGTGACACACTGCCCGGTCTCTACTGGAGGGTAAACCCAGAACTGCTCTGTCCATCCCTACTGGATGGTACAACACTGGCCAACAGAACTCGGAGTGGGTATCGCACAACCACCCAACTCCAGAACAAAACCAAGGTAACCACTCAACCCTAATGGTTTAAAAAATCGAGAGTAGAGGGACCCTCTATGTCAAGAGAGGTCAAAAGTACATAAATCAGAACACTGCACGCACATGGGGCCCACACGACGTGTGGCCCCAAACATCCCCAACCAAGAACACACATGTTCTCGGGTATAAACAACCACATGTACCTTCGAGAGTTCCCATATACTCCCAGAGTATACCACATTTCCAACTCAAATGCTAACGTGCACACAACACCCAACGTCAACACGAAGGCGTAAACGTAACAACTCCAAATTGCCGCCTCATCGGCTGAGGTACGGCTAACCACATCACATAAAAAATTTACTTCATTCACACGGGAGTTCACGCGATCGCACGCTAAGGGTTCTCTTCTGAACACAGCAAGAAGAACTGTCATCGAAGCACCCTTCATATTTCCACATTTAATAAGATCGTGTAAGAGGCCCCGCTCGCCTGAACAGATTACACCATTGTAATTCTCATGGAAAAACACGTGAGATAGACTACTTACTCACCCTAAAAGATCAACCAGTGAATGTGGTACTGTTCACCATATCCATGAGGCCCACACCCCGACTCTAATACTCGTCGGACGAACTGTGCCATCGTGATGCTCTTAGAAAAAACATGCGAAAACTACTACTCGAACGCCCCAAACGGCCGTCTGGTGAAAAAGGCGCGAAAACACTACACACATCTCAAGAGACGGCATGTGGGGACAATTCCTCAACTCTGGATTCAACACCTGAAACCACTATGGTCAATTTTTCCTCGATGCCAGGGTCACAACACCGTTGCCGGCACCTAAAACGGATTCTGAATGCAGAAGTTGCAACTCCCCGCATTATACAGAAACAGGACCTCGTGGGGCCCACACCTCGGGCCCGAATTTAAGCGGGATGATTTCACTATTTCAATCCCCTCGGAAAAACACTCTGAAACGAGTACTCAAACACCCCAAACGGATGTCGGGTGAAAAAGTTGCATTTCACTGTAAAACGTGCGAACTAGGCCCCATGGGTCCCGCACTTCATCTCCAACCCAAACTCTTAAGAAAGCTTCTCAAAAATTCCGCACTGGGACTGGGATCACACTACCGCTAACAGTGCGTCAATCGGACATCCCAAGAAGGAGTTAGGTCCGACAAAACAATTAACTAATTAATTAATTAGTTAATTAATTAATCATATTTTTCGTTTCGTGCCACCAAGCAATGAAACCAACCCAAAAAGGTTCCTTAACAACTCGGGGGGACCGTCTCAGCTCCGGGGCCACCACGCCTCTGACGTCACGTCAAACGGACGTCCGGCTCGCGAGCCACGTATGTCACAACTTTAATAATAAATTTAATATTATTAAATTAAAGCCCCTCAGGTCACCCATTCTCGGGGGAGCAACCGAAAAAACCCCTAAAACTACTTTAATAGGGACTCCATGTCGATACAGTCCCCCATCCGCAGACGGAACATCAAATGGACGCTCCGTTTAGGTGTTACAGCCCCCGAACGCAAGGGGGCCCAAAATGGGCAGGTTCGGACCGGCCGGCCCAGTAGGGACCGCCAGTCCGATCCAACCCACCGCGGCCCGCTGGCCGCGGCCCACCTCAAACCTCCAGATGTGCATTGGGTCCGGTTCTCCAAAGAATACTGGCCAAAAGGCCGGTCTTGGTCACGTCTCCCACCAGGAGACCCGCAGCGCGCAGGTCTTGATCCTCGTGGTCGCCGCCTCGCCGAAGACCTGATGCGCGCCTGCTGCCGACTGTGCTCCCGCTCACCCGGAGGCACCCCCCACCCCTACCGCCTGTCGCTGAAGCTCGCTGCACTAGCCTCTGCGGTCGAGGGGCCCCGCCGCCTGGAGCCTATGCCTCGCGCCGATCGCCCGCACCACCCTGTGCCTTAGCCCGCGCCGCCTACTGCTCTCCAGACCGCCGTCGAAACCCAAACCACCTCCAAAACCCGCAAATTTCAACCAACGCCCACAGACTCGTCAGAACTCGGAATTTCGATCCGAAAAGACTGTCGGGAATCTCAAAACTAGTACTACGCATTTATGGGTTTTTTAGAAGATCAAAGAATTCTTTGATGCTATAATTTGGGCTCAAAATATGCAGGAAATTAAAATGGAAACGAAGAACTCTTACCTCGCAGGGCATCGCCCGACGCTTCCTGCACGATCTGCACCTTGCCGTTGCCGCTCCCTTCTTGATCGAAGGAGGAAGAGGAGGAGGAAGAGAAGAGGATTTTGAGGGTGAGGGGGGGTTTTACCAGGAGATAAGAAGGGAGGGGAAGGGGAGAATAGGGGTTTAAATAATAAAAAGTCATTAATTAATATTTTTATTAATTTAAACCCCTAATTTAACCCGCATCCGAAACTCTCGACGGGGTCGAGGGTAAGCCTCCAATAGGGTAAAAACCACCTCTCGAGAACAACAGAGGTATCAGAATTTTAATCTGAGGCCCCGTTAAAAAGTTAATAAGCTCCATACCTGAGGCTGCAAAATTATGAAAATGCCCCTGGCGTCATTTTTCACAAAGGGCCCGTGCCCGCGAAAGTTACACCGCTCCTAGGGTAAAAGACACGATCCGAACTCAATGGTGCCCTCGATTTCCCAATCCGAGCCACCATTTAAGTGATACTTGTGTTAAGATGTTAAACGAATAAATTAATTATTTAATTTATCCGTTTAACATTCTGGAAGTGAGTGAGGGGTCCAAACGCCCCACGCCGACATGTTTTATGTCGTTCCTAGGGTAAACACCTCATTCTGGACCCATCCGTACTCTCATATTTCTGATCCAAAGAACCATTTAGGAGTTATCCCATTTATTTGGCATGTCCAGTGTGAACGAACTAAAAATCTAATTCTGGCCACACCGGTGCTCGGAATTGCACGTCGTCTGAAGGCTCTGCTCTGGAATATCATCAGGATTATTCCAAAGTATTTCATAGAAAAAAAACGGGTTCTTACATGTACATTAATGTCTAGAGTGTGATATATGCAGCAATTAAAGAATTTATAAATTATTTTAGGAAGCTAATGGGGTGATTAATTCCCAAATTGGGGATCCATGATATTAATTGACCTGTAACTAAGTGACTAAGGTAGTCTTATGTGATGTTAATAGATTGGTATGTTCAGTACCACCTTAGAGTGAGACAAAATAGCTTAGGTATTAGCTATCAGGATTTTTGGTGTTCACAAAATCTTGGTTTTTTAGTGGTATGAATTTTCTAGGTAAATTTGAACTTATAATTTTGGTTCTTGGGATATCTTTTAAATTTTCCATCGTAGTTAAATTTCATGAATTACAATGCATTATTATTTTTTATGGAGGAAAATTATCATTGAAATGTCTTGTAGGTTTAGTTTTGTTTTGAAAGTATCATGATTTGAGGACCAAAATCAATGATGCAAACCACAAATTGCATGGTTAGTTCCTAGTTAATGCTATCCATGCATCCCAAACCATGCGTCCCATTTACACTAGAGAATAGTTAGTAAAAACGTCCAAGATGGCCCAAAAATCATATAATACACCTATCGAAAAATGTAGATGGGGTATACAGGATATGCAAGGTTTAACAAACCATGATCCATTCTATGTGAGGTGGAGTTCACTTTGGATGGTTTCACTGCATGGTGAGCACTTTATTTCTGAAACTGTGTAGCCTAACTGTGCGGGTCATTAAAGAGGATGAATTTATCGATATTCCCTCACTTTATTTAACCTATATTTCTCCAATTTCTTCCCCCATTCGATCAGCCCTCCTGCAGCTATGGGTTCTTTTTTCCCATATACCTTATACCTTTATAGAAATTCCTTGTTCAAGATCTAATTCGAGCATTGATAGTCTCATTTGATAGATAGAGGTAAGGCTATAAATCCATTTTATTATGTTATTATATTATCTTTTTGTTTGGAATGTTATTTAATTGGAAGATCATTTACCTATTTATAGGTGTTTTTTTCAAATTTTTCTTTTTCTTCTAAAATAAATTAAATTAGAGGTTGTCTTTTGGATGACTGAGCACCTACAAGAATATGGAAAGTGGTTACTAAATTTCTCTTTGTTTACACACATGATATGAAATGTTAATTTGAATAGATATGAGTGGGGTGGTTCCTGTGAGATCTTTAATTTAATTTTTGAATTTTTAAATGATAATTGGAGGATTATATTATGAAACTCAAAAATCTGTTTAAGTATTCCGATCCTCGAATGTCGTGGTATGATTTAAATGGGGTTTCCGATATAGTTTTGAAGGGTTTGACACTTGTTTAATTATTTGAAACTAATAAAATTGTGTAATGAATAAGTTGGTTTAACGGGAACTTATTAGGATTGTCCTGAGTGATTTTAGTTGATGATGATCACTAGTATTGAGGCGACAAGGTTCATCGGGATGAGGTTAATGGTGATTACCCTTACCATGTATGGTAGATGAGATTAACATATGGAGATGGAGTTCAATCGGATGGTGTGGCTTTGGTATGGTTGTTTATTTCCACTCACTATGATTGGATGGTAGCATTACTAGAGTCATGTTAACATATTAATGGTCTTAGTGTGGTGGTCTTGACCAATCGATGTGGGTGGAGGCCCATATTGTATATGTGACGTTGGGGGTGGTTATAACCATCCATTGTGGAGGATGTGATCACCGTAAAAATCAATGATTGATGGTATGATTACATCAAATGGGGGTGGGGATCATCATTATTTCAAGGATTATGATATAAGTTTATGGAAGTATGGGTATCATCATGCCTTGGAACATCAATTTATTGAGATGATAGTGATTTGATGAATATAAGTTTGAGGGACTTGTAGCATATTCTTTTGGTCATGCCTTTGAGATGTCAGTTATACTACACATGAGGATACATGTGGTATTGATTGGAATGAGGTGGTGGGTGACTTGTTGTTGCTAGAATACTAAGGGTTATCAGGGTATGATTGACTAGGGACACATCATTCGTTTTCTAGAATTGGTCTAAATAGGTAAGATATTACTCATGGATGTTGAGAACGAGTAAAGTGGTTCATCTATTTTATGCATGAGTTAGGTTTATATTTATTTGAATATGCGAGAAATTGTAAAAATATGGATTTAATATAGGAACATGTTGGTGTTTTCCTACTAAGTTCATACTCACACTCGCATGGGCCCCATGGGATGCATGAAATCATTATGGGTATGAGATCGAATATGGGATCAGACTCCTGGGATGGACCTTAGTGAGTGGGTATGCACTGTGATTGCTTGTTATGGATGGAGGATAGACTGAAGGGTTATTTTTCATTGATTTGGATTTATTTTTTTGGAATTTCGATTATGTTTTTATATAATCGGCCCATGTGTGATCCTTCATGATTTATATGGCTATTTTACATGTATACACTACCTTCTACGTATGATTTTTTTCTTTTAGGCTTTTTATTATCGCTGATATATATCCTTTCATAGAGTCTTTTTATATGTTTCTACACTATATTAATTATTATAACCACTTCTATTATTATTATATAATCACCATAGTCTATAGGTTCCCATGTATAACCTAGATAGACCCTCATTGTAGTTGGTAGCCATTAGAATACATGGAGGTGTGCCTAAGGCCTAGGAGTATTCTTCCATAGAGCACAGGTTTAGTAGATCCTAGGCTAGGGCACTACACATCCTATTTAACATAGTTTTTGTAATTGCATATTATATTATAGTTAATTTTGGTTTCGGATTGCGTGTATCACTTTCTATCAGAAAAATTTAATTTATATCAAAAATATGTATCATAAATTCATAGGGTGTTTAATTATACTCACCACCCCCCCCCCCCCCATGAAATGAATTTCCTCCATGAAATTCTATCACTTTAATACAAACAATTAAGTATATATATGTTTCAACGAATCCTTGGGTTCCTATGTAACTTCTTTTAATTTCATATTCCCCTAAAAAACTTTAATCAACTGAGTATGATTCTTCTATAAAAAATTATCTCTATGATCCAAAATTTATACTAGGTTTTCTTCATAGAAAAGATCATCCTCCATTAGTAAAATCTCTGAGTTCATTATATGTGAATGATCAGGTTTGTACTTCCCGATAAAATATACATGGAACACCTTATAAATGTGATAGAGGTTCAGTGGAAGTAACAAGTGATAAGATAACATCCCTAGTAAATCAAGAATATTTAAGGGGATAATATAACTAGGTATTATAATTCCCTTATTTCCAAATAACATAACCTTATTCCATGGATAAATTAGTAGAAATAACTTCTCACCGACTTTAAACTCATGATTTCACTAACAATTATCATCATAACTTTTCCATTGACTCTATGATTCCATAATGTGATGTATAATGATGTTGACTTTTTATATAATTTTCTTAGCTATCTAACGTCCTAATAGATTTATTTCTCCAAATTCATCCGAGCACATTGGATTTCAACACAAATTTTGATAGAGGGATTTATAAGGAGAAAAACGAATGCTTGATTAAAATATATTATTAAAATAAAAATCGATCATAGGAAGGTGTTGATACTAACTACCTTTAAAATCCATATAGCATGACCTTATAATATTCTCTAGGGTTTTAATAGTCATATCATACTAACCATCTATATAAGAATGATACATAGAACTAAAACAAATCATTAAACCAAGATCTTTCGGAATACTTTACCAGAACTTCAAGGTAAACCTCCAATCCTGGTCATATATAATAGAATGTGGCACTCCATGCAGGCATACCACTTCTTTAATGTATATTCTGGAAAACTAATCAATTGAAAAATGTTCTCTAATGGTAATAAAGTATTCTGAATTCATAAGGCGATCAACAATAACCCAAATGTAATTATGTCCTTTAGAATTTTTGGGGAGTCTGGTGAAAAAATTTATGGTGATGTTTTCCTATTTCCATTTCACTAAGGGTAATAGTTATAAAATAACATTATATATTTATCTCTCAACCATAACATGAAGATATAACATGAACCAAGACACATACTCTTCAATATATCTCTTCATGTTGTCCCACTAGAAATACTCTTTCTAATCCTTATACATCTTTATACTTCTATGATGAATAGAGAATTATGAACTATGATCATCATCCAATAGAACCTTCTCCACATCATGTATTGATGGGACACAAATACAGTTCTTGGAACTTATTATTACACCATGATAAAGGTTAATCATAGGATCATTTTTCACCTTCACTTTTTGTTTGTAATAAATATTCCTTTTCTTCTAATTTAATCTTTAACTAGATATATGGTTGAACATTCATTTGAGAAATATAATATTTTTCCTCTTCCTTCAATATTTCTAGATATATCATTTAGAAATACATAAATTTTATATCATTTGTGATTCTCATTATAGATAAGTTATCATGATCCTTTCGACTCAAAGCATCATCCAAATTTTTCTCTTTCCCAGGGTAATAATGTATTGAGCAGTCATAATATTTAATCACCACTACAAAAATAACCTATAAGAATGGTTTGAAACTGTTGTTATAGGCCTCCAAACCGTTGGTATACCTTATACCAAGGGTTTAGAGAACCATTGGCTAGTAAGCCGTGGGGATAGGTCTATACCAATGGTTTTCAAAATCGTTGGTATAAGTAATATGAAAAATCTATACCAACAGTTCGATAAATCCGTTGGTATTTGTACTTTAAAAAAAATCATTCTGTTGGTTTTGATACCAGTATCTCTGGTTTATGATTGAATGACCTAACCACTATCCTAAATTGACTTTTGTGAACATAATTTCATAAATATATATATTTATTATCATAAATATTTTAAATTTTGATTTATTTAATGTTATCTATAAGAATATTCCATAAAAATACATGTAACTATACCAATGGTTCTCAAAACTGTTGGTATAGATTCTTTGATTTTGGAACCTATACCAACTGTTTGTCCAAAACCGTTGGTATAGGGTCTCTATTATGGACATATACCATCGGTTTGGCCAAAACCCTTGGCATAGGTCCATATAAGTTACATATGCCAACAGTTTGGCCAAAACCATTGGTAGATTTCCAAATTAGTGACCTATACCAATGGTTTTGTCCAAACCGTTGGAATAGGTCCATATAAGTGAACTATACCAATGGTTTTCCCAAAACCGTTGGTATAAATTTTATATCTAGTAGTGAATCAAATACAACTATTTTCTATATAACATAATCTTCTCTTTTTGAGTGAATATATACTTAAAAATTTTATGATAATTATATATATCACAACTTTTTCATATAGATAATGCCTCTATACCATTAATTCAAAAATAACCAAAGCTAACTCTAAAGCATGATTTAGATAATTATTCTCATGAACCATCAATTATAAAGAGCCATAATATATCACTATATTATTCTATATGAGGACACACCCCAGTACCTTCTTTGATTCATAACAATATTTCACAAACCATTCTTAGCTAGAGGGTAATATAATCATAGGTTTTTTGACCAACATTCTGTTAAATTCCTTCAAATTTTCCTCAAATTAAACTATCTACAAGAACTTGGCTAACTTCAGAGTTAGCCTAGTGATTGTATTATATATCCCTGACAATTTTTCTAAGAAGTGTCAATAATGTCAATATAAATTATGAAAATTATTTATCTCAACTACCATGGTTGGTATAGGATTACATTAAATAATTTCTTTCTTTGATGGATCTAGATATATACCCCTGAATGAGATTATATGACCCAAAAATTTAAATTGTATATCCAAAATTCACACTTTTTAAAATTTTCACACAACTTCTCCTCCCTTATCAAGATTATTCTAGAGTTTATTCTTCAATTTTTGAAACTGAATCAGTGTAACCCTATATTACGTCGTTGAAATAGGTGTAACACTATGTATGAATTCTATTTAAAACTCAACATCGAAATTCATAGGAAGACTAGGCAACTCTTTCAAAAACAAATCAATAAACTCCCCCAAAATAGGAAAATCCTTAATGTTGATTTTTTTCCAACTATTTGATATAAAAACCCATTTTGAATAAGAATCAATAGCCATATAGTGGATGTGATTTCCATTGGATGTTCATGTTTATCATCACAAAGATTGATGATTATAGGCTGGTTCGAAATATCCACCTGACTTACCATCCTCATCAAATAATGTGGGATATATGTAGAAAAATTTAATCTATTCCTATGATAACACCAAATTCAACTAGAGGGAGAATACAAATATATTTAGTAATCACATTCCCACAAAATTAAATTAGAGAATAATTATATAATGGTGATACAATCATCATAAAAATAGGGGCTTTCAATAATAATTCAACCTTTAATCACTGAGGTTGTATTGTGATACTCATAGAAAATTATTCAGATATAAAATTATTGATAACCCCAAAATTAAATAAGGAATTAGTATTTCTAGAGTGGATGGTAAGTGTACCTTTCACCACTTAGTTATCGACATCAATAACAATTTTCATATAAGATTTCTATTTTTCTATGGGATTAATAGTTTTCTAACACCAATAATTATCATTAACCTTCATATTTGAGCATTGTTTATCATAATTCCTATAATCCTTACACTTTAAAAATTAATATGTGGTTGGTAAATTCAATAGTTATTTATCCCCATCATTATCTAAATTATTCTTCCCATCACCTCAAAATTTTATTTCTTGATGGCCTTCATTTCCACCCATAAAACATTTACCAGTCCCCTTGAGGAAATTGTTTCTTTGCTTCCTTCAACATTTTGACCAAGAAGGAATGATAATCCTTTTGTATCCATGGATTTTATAATCTTCTTTTAATTACATATTTATTTTCTTAGGAAAATAATGATATCTTTGGGTAACTCTAATTTATATTTCCACCTTAGTAGCACATAAAACAATTTATATATTCCTACTACATTCTTATATAGAAAACACCATTTTAGGGATTTTTTATGACCATAAATAATTGAGCAACCATACATTCAAGATAGATGATAATACCAAAGGAATAACTCCTAAGTCTAGTAAAATTTGACTCATAGTTTCTAATGGATTCATTATCATTCTTTTTTAGCTTAAGGAATTACTTATCCATTTTTATAACAATAATACAGTTAATGTACTTATTAAAAAATTAGCTCCTAAAATCATCCCACTACAAGGAGGCAATTTAGTCCAATTTCTATATATTCTTAATAAGAGTCTGAAATTGAAATTTTCTCCTTCCAAAGAAATATAAAACAAAAAATCTTTCCCCTATGAAAAAATTAAGATAATAGAAAAAATATTTTCAGAATTACTAATACATTTCTCAACAACTAGTAGATCAGAAGAACCTCTAAAATAAGGTGGATGTCACCTCATAAAGGACTCAAGGAAATGTTGTTCCCTCTTTTTCTCAATTGTAATCTCATCATGATTGTTTTCTTGATAAATTTATATAAGTATAACAACAAGATTTTTCATTCCATATACCATAACATTTGGTTTCTCAGAAGGATAGTCATATCTTTTTCTATTACATTCAGTATCAACATGATTCCTTCAAGTTCCATCCATTCACTAAAACCAAAAATCATAGTGTGAGAAATAATAATCATATAGGGAGACCACATAATCATGAAAAATAATTTATAGTATATCTATATCAAGTGACCTTTACCTAAACTTATGAATCCTTAGTTTTAACCTACGTCATTCACGACCATCGTCTATTCAGATCCTTTATAATATTTTATAAATAAAATTTTGTTTATACAAGAATATCTCATGAGAATGTCATAATAGGTGTGTAGTAGGGGAAAAGTCACTTTTAAACCAAATGGTGGCTGATATATACTTGACCAAATCATTTTGGTGGGATTTTCTCATTATTCATCTATACTAAAACCATTCCCACTTGTAGGTTCCAGACATAGATCTTTTTCTTATAAAACAAAACTCTTATATTTACATTAACTTGGGAAATTCTCTTATAATTATGATTACTATAAGGGTTATCACTAATTTTTTATCATCTTATTTTCTAAAGAGAAATAAATATTCTTTGTATACTAACTATTGTGACCCATATATTTCATACATATATATCACATCTTATTATATGAATATTCAACACATTACATTGAGATCTATTACAGAATCATATATGTCTAGTGTCTTTAAAAACATTGATACATAAATAAATTGTTCATAAGATATCTAAATCATATCCCACTAAGTTATTTTCAAATATCACCATTCTTATACATATTATACTTAAAATATTTTCCCATAACCTAGGAAAATGAAATATAATAATGGATGTTCTATGATGCTCAATATGGATAAATGAGGGAGATATCCATGTTCACTTAAAAATAATATGCACATAAGGGTATTAGAACATGAACATAAAATTCTAAAATCATACCTTGTATATCATACATCATAAACATGAATCATGGTAAAACTATTGGGTTTCATAAGACATAAATCATAAAGGGATCAAGGAACATGATTCATGAATTCATAACATTATCATAAGACATAAGTTTGGTGCATACACAAAAGAATGCAAAATAACGTTCTTATTCAAGTACCATATCCAACACTATCATAGTGTGTTGTTTTCACACCCCATTTTATAATATCTATTATCATGGTTCACTCCCAATACTATCATGTTGTACGCAGTCCCTTACTGATCTAGGTTCACTCCCCATTCTAATCCGTATTATCACATGATATATCCATATTTACCCAATTCATTGGAGGTATATGTAATTATAGTCTCACACATAAAATAGTTAAAAACATCCATATATTGGCCTTAATATTATAGAACATTCATTTTAACATAACCCATGGAAAATAAAAGAGTTTCAAAAACACTTCAACATTTCATGAAAGCATAACCTATAAAAAATAAACAACTTTCACAAAAATAATTTCTCTATAATAATAAACCATAATGATAAATGAAAAGTATGGTAAAAGTATATCAAATATCCAATTAATCATAAGTAAAATCAATGTATTTCATTTTAGATTAAAATTACATTAAATGATAACTTGGAATATTTCTTAATAAAAATACCCTTATCACTTTGAAATCACTTCTCAAAAAATGTAAAAAATTTCAAAAATATTATGAAAAATATTTTATTTGAAAAGAACTAGGGAAACTTATAAACGAATATTTAAATAGATGAGTGGTTATTATGGTAGGAAATTTCATTCATTTTATATATATTAAAACAAATATTCTCTTCACATTCTTGGTATAAGTTAGAAGTGCCTCATTCCGAAAATGAAAAAAAAAAATCCTTCTTAATTTTTTTGTAAAATTTCTATCATGGGAAAAAATAACTTTAAACAATAATATGAGAATATAAAAACATTATCAAATACATTTTTATAAAACATGTATATGATAGGGAAATTAATATTGATCAAAGAGAGAAATTATGTATATCATCTTTAAAAACATTCTTTAGGTATCTTGCATTATTAAAGTGAGAAAAATGAAATGAAAAAATTTAATATCCATAAATTACCACAGTAGAAGAAAATTCATAGTATTATTTATAGATCTATCTTATAATTTCATCATTAAAAACTTGATCAAAACAATCTGAATAAATAATGAAGATTGTAACATGAACCCCTTACCACAAGTACAACTTTCTTTGAAAAAAAATCAAACTCATGTACTGAAAATAGAAATTTATTATAATTTTATACACTAACAATTTACATACTTATAATATCATATATTATCCACTTATATAATTTTAACACCCATTTATGAATAATTCCTTACTAAAATAAATTATTCAGTGTATTAACTGTTTTGTTTTGTCAAAATAATTTTGTTTCGGTAGTTCTAGAACTAATACTTTGATATAGATTCCATCATCTATATTATTTAAATAATGATATAAACATCATATATATTAATTATATATATATTCATACATAAATAATAGATATAGAAAAATTAATTACACTTTTCATGGAGGTGGAAAGCCGTAAGTACGCATGAGCATTGTATTAATTTTAAATGAATGGAAAGAAAGAAA
The DNA here is from genome assembly GCA_963277665.1 of Viscum album. Taxonomy (NCBI): domain Eukaryota; kingdom Viridiplantae; phylum Streptophyta; class Magnoliopsida; order Santalales; family Viscaceae; genus Viscum; species Viscum album. Next base: position 1,407,104,713 of record OY728119.1, read on the forward strand.
GGTAAATAATAAATCAATTTTAAAGAATCATTATTATATCACACACACACACATATATATATATATATATTAATTATATCCTTATTACCATCCATATAAATCGAAAATGAAATACCGATCACCTCGCTTCATAAAGGTGGTAGCCCACACATATGCACGAGCGACGTTATTCTTTTATAAAGGAAAGTAATGTAAAAAATAAAGATATGATATTATAATTAAATAATTATAATAATGCAATAAATATCATATATAACAATTTAATCCATCTCATTAACCATCAACGAAATATAGTGGTGGAAAATTAATTGAATCATTGTGTGGAGGTAGTATTCCACACATAAGCATGAGTGATACTTTCACATTCCAATTAGAGAATAGAGGATGGATATTGGTGGTTTAATAATCCTAATAAAATTTAGTTATATTAATGATACTGACTTTTTTATTTTATAATGAATACGACATATATAGTGTAGGTATATGAAGAATGAAATTCAAATATATCGGGTATGATGATTACCTTGATTTCATTTGGAATCCTTTAGTTCATTTATTAGGGATCCTTGGAATGATATTTTAAGAATAAAAGAACCACTCATACATGGATAAAAAGGTTTATAAGATATTTCTTAAGGTTTTGGTCAAGATAGATGGCTCAATGTGGTGTAAATAGAAGAAAACTAGGTTTCCTTTTATAAGTGGGTGAGAGGACACATTTAGAAATTATTAAAATATTAAAATATAATAAATTAATTCTTAAGAAAAATGATTACAAATTTCAAAATAATCAAATTTGAGAAATTATTAGGTATAAATATAGAAATAAAATAGTATGTATTCAAGTATACTAGAAAAAATTTCCTGTATATGTTGGTTTAACCCCTCATAAACTCGTTTAAACCTTAACAGTAGTGACAAATTTCTACTATTTTTACTATTAATTATGACCAAAAATGAAACTGGATGCATAAAAATAGTTGTTGATTAAAAATATATAACCTATTTTATAAAATTAAATATCTAAATTTTTACAAATTGGTTTTAAAATAAACTCAAATAATTTGATGAAAAAAAGTTCTCATGAAAAAACTGTTTTCCAAAGTATGCTGAGTATTTATACGAAAATTAACATAAAATTAATTTCAATGACCATTTAATATAAATTAACTAATTTTAAATTTTAAATCATTTTAAAATGACATATAACTTTGTAAATTATTCAAAAAATATATATTTTACAATTAAATCTATATTTTCACTCTTCATTGAAAAATTAATATATTCATAAAATTATAAAAAATCATTCTAATATTATTTTAAAATGTTGATTTCAAAAATTATGTTCAAATTTTCAAATAATATTTTTAAAATGGAAAAAATTAATTATATTATTTTCTCACAAAAATCAATAATATCTATTTTGATTGAAAAGATTTTTTTTAAAGAAAATAAAGACTTTAGTAAAAATATATTTTATTTATATAAAACCATTATAAATTTTTTAAAATGTTTTTATTCATATTCATAAAGAAAATTTAACATATATTTTATAATTTTATATTATAATATGGTTTATTTAGACTCAGGGTTGCATGTATCATAAGCTATCGAAGAAATTAATTTTTTTTTTAAAATATATATCATAAAATCCGATGGTGTTATAATAATTTTAGAATTGGTTTTCATGAACCCCTTCCTCAAAAATGAATATAGAATAGGGAAGAAAAGGGATATATCATGACTCTAAGTTCTATCACACTCAAACATGAAGGATCACATACTTTATATAGCCTCACGTTAATCAATAAAGGAGGTCTAGCTCCACTTCAACTGCTCGACACCCTCCATATGTTAAATACAATGTATTTCTATTTTTATTTTCATAATCACTAAATATTTAAATTGTCTTATAATATTTATTATGACCTAACGGAATCATCAAAAAGATATATAAATAAAAATAAACCATTTTTAAAAGAGTAATGCAATGTGATATCATATATCACATGTCACTGCTTTATCATGTTCTATGATATAAGCATCTCATGCCCATCACAACATATAATCTAGAAATATATTCTAACTAGTGATATGCATAAAATAAATATCATCTAATACGATATAGATAAATTATAAAATATTATTCATACCAATTTATATCACGTCCATCATCTCCCACTTGCACTAAATTCTTATAAGGACTTTATAAAAATATTCACCACACTTTTTGAATTTATCCCAACCCATTTAGATATAAATTATTAATGTTCATTATTTTTTAACAAAAAAATAATCTATATATTAGTCCTTATTCTAAGTCTTGGATATGTTACCCTGCGATACTTTATATAATTCAAAAAGAATCTATATTCTATTTTTTATAAAGGTATGAATTTGAGTGGCCGATGGAAAATGTCTTCACTACTCATGCTATAAATTATTCTAGAATGTTCATGTTTAGAAATACTCATATATATGTATATGAACTTTAAAACCATATAGTGTATCTGATATAATTTACATATACTAATACCATACCTTTTTCCATGATGTCATGTGAACACTATTCCTTGATCATCTCGATTTAGTATAGTCAAACAACTCATTCAATTTTTATTCTCTAAGTAGATTGATCATATAGAATTATATCACCACATGTAAATAATTATGAGAGATAAAAACATCACATATCACTTATATAATCATGGACATACACATCATCAATTACTATGTAAAACCCCTTTTTTCTATAAAATAATTTGGAATATTCTTGATATTATTCCAAAGCAGGGCGTTCAGACGGCGTATAATTCCATGGCACGGTGTACCCGGAATTAATTATTAAAAAAATGTTAAGTGGTTTTTATAGTACGCCCGCATGGTTAACTAAATAAAATGTTATATCTCTTAGATGGTTTATTGGATCAGAAATCTGAGACCACGGTTGGGTCTAGAACGCGGTGTTTACCCTAGGCGCGACATAAAATGAGTCGGTCTGGGATGTTCAGACCCCTCGCTCATTGGCAGTGTGTTAAATGGATAATTAAATTATAAAATCATTCATTTAATAGATAAAACCTTAATAACTCATAAATGGTAGCTCAAATTGGAAATCTGAGGGCACAGTTGCGTCTGGAGCATGCCAATTACCCTCAGAGGGGTGTAAAAGTTGTGGGCGTGGGCCTTCTATGAGAGAAGTCACCCAAGGGAAAAATTGTCATTTTAAAATAATGTCTTAGTGATTTTTATCACTGGAGTTCAATTCTAATATCTTTAGAATGAATCATCAGAATGGAAATCTGAGACTTTCGTTGAGTTCAAAATGGGGTGTTTTGCCTAGGTGTGATATAAAATGAGAGGGCGCAGTGATTTCGGAATCTGTGCATGTTGAGAGAGTTTCAGCGAATTTTTAAAAATTCACTCAAGTGTGGAGAAGGGACAACCCATTTCCTCTTTCCTCTCCTCTCTCTCTCTCTCATCTTTTTTTCAGCGTTCTTCGTCGTTCTTCACCGGATCAAGGAGCGATCTTCGCTAAAACCTCGGCGGATCGAAGGTGGAGTGCAACAAAGGCATCGCCAACGACGAACGGATCCAACGAGGTAGGAGTTTCACTAAATTTCCACACCTTCATCAATTTCTGGTGTTTATTTCAATTTTTTAATTTTAAATTATTAAATTTTAGAGTTTGGGGTGTTGGTCAAACAAACACGGCCAATGCCCGAGCCCCGTTTTATCTATTGTTCTTGGGCGTTCTTCGTCCAAATTTTCGGACGCGCCAAAACTGGTCGGATCGTTGATCGGGGGAATGCGCTGCGAAGGCCTCACCTCGAGGATTCTGAAACCCCCTTCAGATTTAGAATCGGGCCACTAGAGTGATGGTGGCGGCCATCAGAATCCCCAACACCAGCAAGGGTGGTGGCCAGAGGTCGGGCGTCAGGCAGCGGGTGTGGGCCGGAGGTGGGTTCGGATGAGTCGCTGGCGTCGGGTGTCGCCGGTGCGGCCGGGGTAGTTCCGGGAGGAGCCAATGTGGTTCGGCCGAGGTTTGGAGGTGCCAAAAATGATGGTAGCTTGCACGGATGGCGGAGAGGCGCGCAGAGCGGGTGTAGGCTTACGGCCGGTGCACGAGGCTTCGAGCGGGACAAGGTCAAAGCGGGCGGCTGAGGCGTGCGGCGGTGCCCGGGCGAGCAGCGGCATCTGAAGGAGGAGCCGAGGAGGCCACAACGGGAGGTGGCCTTGGGTTGTTTCGGTCGAAGGGGAAGCAGGCAGAGGAGGGGTGAGCCTAGGTGGAGGTGCCGAGGGCGCCGGGTTGTCGCGGTCGAGAGGACCCTGAGGCACTGTCCTCGGGGTGTTCGGCAAAATAAGGACCCGCATACTACGGGTGCTGCTGGCGCGACGCAGAGACCGGCTTCGGCCGGTCTGCTGGGAAGAAAACTGGACCCGAGGTGGGTCTAGTTCAGCGAGAATGGGCTACGGCCAGCGGGGCGTGACAGTTCGGACCGGGCCGGCCGGGGTGAACCGACACGGTTGGCCCCCCTTGCGTTCGGGGGGTCGTAACTCCTAAACGGCCCGTCTGTTTGATGCGCCATCTGCGGCTTCAGGACCGTGTTAGTGAGACGGACTTTTGTAGTGTGTTTCTGGATTTTGGAGTTCTGCTCCGGAAGACGGGTGACCCAAAACAGTTTAATTTAATAAAATTAAATTATTATTAAAGTTGCGACGGAAGTGGCTCACGAGCCGGACATCCGTTTGACGTGCCGTCAGAGGCGCAATGGCCCCAGAGCTGAGACAGTCCTTCCAAGGTTGGTTCGGAACCCTTATGGGTTGGTTTCCTTACTCAGTTGCACGAAACGCTAAATAAGAAAAATTAATTGTTGCGTCAGACCTAACTCATGTTTGGAATGTCCGATTGATGCGCTGTCAGTGGCAGCATGACCCCACTCCACATGTGGGCCTTTTGAGACACTTTTCGAATCATTCGGGTTGGAGGCAAGGTGTTGTCCCTACAGGCCTTGTTCACATGTTTTACGGTGAATCACCACATTTTCACCCGACACCAGTTTGGGGTGTTTGAGTACTCGTTTCTGAGTGTTTTTTCTAGGGGATTGAAACAGTGCAAACTGCCCACCAAAATTCAGGCTCGAGGCATGGGTCCCACGAGGCAGCTTTCAGACGTATGCTGCGTTTTTATGACTTATGCTACATATGTCTGTTCCAGAAATTTGAATACCCTACACCATGTGGTTATTGGTAAGGAACATGATGGTATGATCTGTGTGACAAGATTCAGGGTCGAGGTGTGGGCCCCGCAGGGCCCCGCTTGCGTGTAACACGGGGAGTTGCAGTTTCTGCATTCAGAGTCCGTTTTAAGCGCCGTCAGCGACATTGTCACCCTGGCATCGAGATGGAGTTAACCAGGGTGGTTTCAGGTGTTGAATCCGGACATGAGGCATGGCCCCCATGGGTCGTCTTTTGAGCTATGTGCAACATACAATGACTTTTTCTCTGGGCGTCCGTTTGGGGTGTATGAATAGTCGATTCAGCGTGTTTTTCTAAGAGCATCGTGATGGCGCAGTTAGCTCGACATATTTTGGGACCGAGGTGTGAACCCCCACGAGACATCGTATGGGCTTGAAGCGGTGTTGAATAACCTTTCCCCTAAGAGCCGTTTTCAGCGTGAAAGTAGTCTATCTCACTTGTTTTTTCGTGAGGATTACAATGGGGTAATCTGTTCACGCAAGAAGATCCTCTTACGTGATCTTATTAAATGTGAAAATATGAAAGGTCATTGGTTGGAGGCTTTTTTGGACGTACTCTGAAGCTACGTACGGTCGTGATGTTAGCGACACCCAGTGATAGCACGATCAGTGTAGAGCTATCAGACCATCTGAGTTTACCCTCCAGTCGGGCTGGGCAGTGGGTTACCTGTTCACTAACTAGGGTTTACCCTCCTGCTGAGACTGGGTAGTGGGTTACCCGAAAACCTCTCAGGGTTTACCCTCTAGTAGAGATTGGGCAGTGGGTTACCTGACGACCTCTTAGGGTCTACCCTTCATTAGAGACTGAGCAGTGGGTTACCCGATGACCTCTCTCGGTCTACCCTCCAGCAGAGACTGGGCAGTGGGTTACCCGATGACATCTTAGGGTTTACCTTCCAGAAGAGACTAGGCAGTGGGTTACCCGATGACCTCTTAGGGTTTACCCTCCGGCGGGGCTGGGAAGTGGGTTACCCGAGGACTTCTTTCAGACTCAGTCCTTTCTACTAGGCTAGTCTGCGGATTTTCTCTATGGCTACCGGAGCAGACCCTTGGTTTTACGGGTCAGTGATGTGATAGCTTTGACTTTGAGAAGACCTCTCGACTGTGGGGCAGTGACATGGTATGGTTTGACTTACCCTCGAACCCTCAAGGATGCAGGGCGCTTTCCCCACCGAGACGCATCCTTGTGATGAGACCAAAAACCGTGAGGGTGAGTTAGTGCCTCCCAAAGTGGATAATATCAAGGTGTGGTGATTTGAGTCCCTTGACTTGTAGTTCAGGGAAGATTTGTGGGATGCTGGGCATCAATGGTGTTTACTTCTAGGATTGTTGGCGACTCACTTCTTTGGGCTGAGCTACGAGATGGATATCTCCTTATGATCTTTTTTGGGTTTCTTGACAGAGCATATATGTATGTATACCTTGTTCCAGTAGCCACTCCTTGGGTTTGGTTACTCTTCTTCCAGTAGAAGTGAATATGCACGGGGATTCCACATGCATTCCGTGTCAAAATTATCGTGGTTGGATGAGTCTACTATCCTACTATAGGTAGCGAAGACTCGATAAGAAGTTTCATCTTCACACTATTTTCTAGCTCCTTGTGTTTGGACGAGTCTACTTCCTTCCTCTTATTGGGTTAAGCTGTTACTCTACTACACTCTCTGTCGTCCTCCTTTATTATTCCCTATTCTTTCTACTACTCACCTCTTCAATACCTCCTTTGTTACTCCCTAGAGCCTTTGGGGTATCCTATTGAGTATTGTTTTTATACTCACACCGTCCTGGGCTTTGCCCACACTTGGTGTACCCATGCAGAAGATAGACAGGTTGGTCATGACTACCAAGGAGCTTTTGAGTTCAGGGGCTTAGACTGCTTACAGTGGTCGGAGAGGGGTTTCCAGGTGGGAGACTCACTATTTATTTACTTTTTATTACCTGTTTCTAGGTTGTGGCAGTTTTCTGGTTGGGCATGTGTTTTTTCCCTTTTCTTTTTAGTTTACCTTCAACTCTTTCATTGTACTGTTTAGAGGTCGATGAACTTTGTGGTTTATTCATAGCAGTTTTTACTTTAATTTTCTTTTTTACTCTGCACTCATGCATTGATTGGGCTGCATGTGTGTGTACAGGTACTCAGGAAAATTTCTCCCCAAGTTTTTTAGCCTTCGGTGCTTGTCACCACCACTGTCCTATGGAGGTGGGCTAGGGGTAGTTGCGGCTCAAGCCCGGGTAGGGTAGGGTCATGAAAAAGTGGTATCAAAGGTGGTTCGTTCCTTGGGACATTGTTTGGATGTCCCTAAAAATGAATTGGTTGGTATTTTGGAAAAAAAATTCAACGTGTCTCGGGAGCGGCTCTCAGACTATGGAGTCCAGTGATGGTGCGGCGACCAACAAATCCATTAACCAGGACCCTGATAACCAGCTTGTCGACTCAGCATACCGAGACACTCGTTGCAGAGAAATTGTTTTGTGCATCACATAGGATCGAGTCCTTGACTATCCTTATTGAGTCAGCACCCCATTGTTGTGACTGTTATATATACATATATGCTCATCTGATCGCGACACTCCTTGATACCATTCAGGATGTCTCCGCGAAGACATCCAGCAAGGATAATTGCTTTGGTTTGTGATGAAGACCCTGTGATCTATGAGGACTTGGTACATGACCCATAATGCGAGTCCCTCTCTCTAGGTGGTCCGGTAGCAGCACCCCCACTTGGTGAGAAACAAACAGCTCCAGCAGAGCAGACGGAGCTTGAGTACAGGTTGAGCGTGCTCCATGAGTTCCACTGACAGAGACCGCTGAGGTTCAGTGGTGAGCTAGACCCTCAGGCAGCAGAGGTTTGGCTCTAAATAGTGGTTTGCCTCTTCAAGCTTGTGCAGACACTGGTAGATCTGATGGTGGCTTTGGCTGCCAGCCTTTTCCAGAGAGCATCTGGGCGTTGGTGGAGTATGGTGACTCAGTTACTCAATGAGTCGTCACTTTCATGGGATGACTTTTTCATGCTATTTTGTGAGGAGTTTTACCCCTCCTTCTTACACTTCGTTTGGATCCAGGAGATCCTGCAATTTCAGCAGGGAGGGATAATGGTGACTGAGTATGCTACTAGGTTCATGGACCGTGCACGTTTTTACCCAGACATGGTCCATGACGGAAACATCCAAGCGCGGATGTTCGAGAAGGGTCTCTGTAGAGAGATTTGTGCCATCATAGTGCCCTTTGGAATTTCCACTTATGTCAAAATATTAGAGAAGGAATTGGTGATAGAGAGATTCCTGTCATGCTTTACAGTTGGTGGTGGCGGTAGGCACGATGGAGTCGAGACGTCTGCCGCAGCTAGCGGGTGTCGGCTGACAGAACCTCGACGCAGGTGGCTTTCCGATAATCGGACTCAGGGGCGTGGTCATACACCACAGTGGCACTGGAAGGCACCAGTGAAACCCAGAGAGAGTCAGTGTTATACTTTTGATGAGAAAGGTCACCTGGATTGAGACTTCCTAACCAGGAACGATGAGAATATAAGGCAAGCAGCGGGTGCACCACCGTGATAGAGGCAGCGCCGTGATCGGAGTGGTACCTAGAGAGGTGTTGCCAGCAGAGGAGTGGGAGCAATTGGAAGTAGGGGATGACATTACGAGGTCTTCCCATCACCACTAGGAAGTCCACGTCAGGCTCGGAGAGCTGATACTTGGGACCGTGGGCAATCGAGAGCTTTTGATTTCTACGATACTACAGAGCATGAGGTGATAAGAGGTACACTCTACAACTCTTCTACTTTTTCAGTAGAATTGTTAGACTTTGTGTGTGAAATTATTTCTCCCTGCTCCTTGCTTGAGTTGTTACAAGGGTGACACATGGCATCGTTGTAACCCTTTTTTGGTGGAATAGAAGGCATGGAACCTTTCTCTTTAGTCGATGGTGTCGACTCCATCGCTTTCCGAGCGTGTAAGAGAGTCGTGGTTGAAATACATCGACTATGAAACCTTGCATGACCAGATGTCCTTGGGTGTTTCACCATATGGATATTATGAAGGAGGTAGTCACTGGGACTTATCCTAGGTCCAAGCGGTGATTCCAATCGCGTTGTGTGATGTGGGGTTTCGATTGGGGATGTGAGCTATCTCGGAGGGCCTTTGGGCCGTTTGAGACCGTGCGAAGGGATGGCAAGGTTGTCTACCGCCTTTCCCTAACCCCCCCCCCCAAATCCTGGAGAGGGTGCACGATTCATCCCACATGACATACCTAAGGAGATGTGTGAGTTCACATATGCATGTCATCAGTGAGGGAAGACCTCACGTGAATGGATTAAATCCATTGTGTGCGGTGATGTAGAACTGTGCAAGAGTTATTCGGGGTACGGAAGAGCCAAGTGCAGGCTAAGTACCCTGAGTTGTTCCCTATTTTTTCTTTTTGGGACAAAAATATTTAAGGAGGGAATGATATAAGAACTCGGTTTTTTCTATAAAATACTTTGGAATATTCTTGATGTTATTCCAAAGAAAGGTGTTCAGAAGGCGTGCAATTCTGAGGCCTGGTGTGCCCGGAATTAATTATATAAAAAGGTGTGATCAGAATTAATTATATAATAAAATGTTAAGTGTTTTTATTATATAACGTACGCATATTTAACCAAAGAATTTGTGATATCTCCTAAACAGTTGATCAGATAAAAAATCAGAGACCACGGTTGGGTCTGGAACGAGGTTTCTACCCTAGGTGTGACATAAAATGAGTCGGCATGGGACGTTTGAACCCCTCGATCGTTGGCGGTGTGTTAAATGGATAATTAAATTATAAAATTATTCATTTAATATCTCAAACCTTAATAAATCTTAAATGTTGACTCAGATCGAATATCCAAGGGTGCGGTTGCGTCTGGGTCGTGTCGTTTACCCTAGGAGGAGTGTAAAAGTTTCAGGCGTGGGCCTGCAATGAGTGACGTCACCCATGGGAAAAATCATCATTTTAAAATAATGACTTAGTGATTTTTATCACTGGTGTTCTTTTTGAATAACTCTTGAATGAAGCCTCGGAATGGAAATCTGAGACTTCTTTTGAGTTCAAAATGGGGTGTTTTTCCTATGTGTGATATAAAATGAGAGGGCGCGGTGATTTCTGAATCTGCACCCGTTGAGAGAGTGTCGGCGAATTTTAATAAATTCACTTATGTGTTGGGAGGGGAAAACCCATTTCCTCTTTCCTCTCTCCTATCTCTCTCTCTCTCATCCATTCTTCAGCGTTCCTCACCGTTATTCACCGGATCATGGAGCGATCTTTGCTGAAACCTCAGCGGATCGAAGGTGGGGGACAAAGAAGGCATCGCCAATGACGAACGGATCCAACGAGGTAGGATTTATGCTAAATTTCAACACCTTCATCAATTTCTGGTGGTTCGTTCAATTTTTTCATTTTAAATTCTAAAATTTTAGGGTATGGGGTGTTGTCCGAACAAACACAGCCAACGCCCGATCCCCATTTTATTTGTTGTTCTTCGGCGTTCTTCGTCAAAAATTTTGGATGCGCCAAAACTGTTCGGATCGTTGATCGGGGGCAGGCGCTGCGAAGGCCTCACCCAGAGGATTCTGAAACCCCCTTCGGATTTAGAATCAGGTCGCTGGAGTGGTGGCGGCGGCCGTTAGAATCCCTGGCTCTGGCAAAGGTGGTGGTCGGAGGTCAGGTGTTAGGCAGCGGGTGTGGACCGGAGGTGGGTTCGGACGATTCGCCGGCGTCGAGTTTCGCAGGCGCGGTTGGGGTAGCTCCGGGAGGAGCCAAGGTGGTTCGGCCAGGGTTTGGAGGTGTCGTTGATGATGGAGGCCTGCACGGACGATGGAGAGGCGCACGGAGCGGGTGTAGGCTTGCAGCCGGTGTGCGGGGCTTTGAGCGGGATGCGGCCGAAGCGGGAGGCCGAGGCGAGTGGTGGTGCGTGGGTGAGCAGTGGCGTCCAGAGGAGGAGCCGAGGAGGCCACGACATGAGGTGGCCCTTGGATGTCGCGGTTGAAGGGGAAGCCGGCGGAAGAGCGGAGAGCCCAGGCGCAGGCGTCGAGGATGCCAGGTTGTCGTGGTCGGGAGGACCCTGAGGCGCTGACCTCAGGGTGTGTAGCGAAACAAAGACCCGCATAACGCGGGTCCTGCTGGCGCGACGCGGAGACCGGCTTCGGCCAGTCTGCTACGAAGAAATCAAAACATGAGGAGAGTCCGGTGCGGCTGGAACGGGCCATGGCCAGGGGGCCGTGAGGATTCGGACCGGACCAGCCGGGGTAAACCAACCCGGTTGGCCCCCCTTGCGTTCGGGGGGGGGGGGGGGGGGCGTAACTCCTAAAAGGCATGTTCGTTTGACGTGCCGTCTGCGGCTGTAGGACCGTGTTAGCGATATGGAATTTTGAAATGTGTTTTTGGGTTTTCTGGTTCTGTGACCGAAGACGGGTGAACCAAAAAACTTTAGTTTAATAATATTAAATTATTATTAAAGTTGTGATGGACGTGGCTCGGGATTCGGATGTCTGTTTGACATGCCGTCAGAGGCGCGGTGGCCCTAGAGCTGAGACGGTCCTTCCAAGGTTGGTTCGGAACCCTTGCGGGTTGGTTTCATTTTTCGGTAGCACGAAACACTAAATTTAAAAATTAATTAATTAATTAATTAATTAATTAATTGTTGCGTCGGACCTAACTCCTGCTTGGGATGTCCAATTGGCGCGCTGTCAGCGGCAGTGTGACATGAGTCCTCGTGCGGACTTTTTGAGATGCTTTCTGAAGAATTAAGGTTAGAGGCAAGGTGTGGGCCCCATAGGGCCTCGTTTGCACATTTTACGGTGAAATGCCACTTTTTTCAACAGACACATGTTTGTGGTGTTTGAGTACTTGTTTCTGAGTGTTTTCCCGAGGGGATTTCAATGGTGCAATCTGCCTGCCAAAATTCGGGCAAGAGGAGTGGGTCCCTTGAGGAGGCTTTCGGACGTATGTTGTGTTTTTACAACATATGATACATAAGTCTGTTCAGGGCAAATGAATAGACTAAACCATGTGGTTATCAGCAAGGAACGCAATGGTACGATCTGCATGACGTGTTTCGGGGTCGAGGTGTGGGCCCCGTAGTGCCCCGCTTGCGTGTAACGCGGGGAGTTGCAGTTTCTGCATCCGTAGTCAATTTTAAGCATCATCAGTGGCATTGTGACCCTGGAATTGAGATGGAGTTGACCAGGGTGGTTTCAGGCATTGAAGCCAGACTTGAGGCGTGGGCCCCACATGCCGTCTTTTGAGTTGTGTGTAGCGTACGATGACTTTTTTTCAAGCATCCATTTGGGGTTTATGAGAAGTCAGTTCGGAATGTTTTTTCAACAGCATCGTGATGGCACAGTTCGTCCGACCTCTTTTAGGACCGAGGTGTGGGCCCCATGAGATGTTGTATGGGATTGAAGCGGTGTTGAATATCTTTTCCACTGGGAACCGTTTCCAGCGTGTAAGTAGTCTATGTCGTGTGTTTTTCTATGAGGATTATAATGGGGTAATCTGTTCACGCAAGAGGAACCCCTTACGTGATCTTATTAAATGTGGAAATATGAAAGGGCGTTGGTCGGAGGCTTCTTTGGATGTACTCCGAACGTACGCACAGTCGCGATGTTAGCGACACCCAGTGATAGCACAGGCAGTGCAGAGATATCAGACCATCAGGGTTTACCCTCCAGCAGGATTGGGCAGTGGGTTACCCGTTAACTTACTAGGGTTTACCCTCCAGTCGAGACTGGGCAGTGGGATACCCGACGACCTCTCGGGGTGTAACCTCCAGGAGTTATTGGGCAGTGGGTTACCCGAAAACCTCTCAAGGTCTATCCTCCAGCAGATATTGGGAAGTGGGTTACTCGAATACCTCTCAGGGTCTACCCTCTAGGAGAGACTATGCAGTGGGTTATCTGATGACCTCTTAGGGTTTACCCTCTAGTAGAGACTGGCCAGTGGGTTACCCGACGACCTCTTAGGGTTTACCCTCCGTCGGGGCTGGGTAGTGGGTTCCCCGACGACTTCTTTCAGACTCAATCCTTTCTATTAGGCTAGTCTATGGATTTTATCTGTGTCTACCAGAGTGGGACCCTTGGTTGTACGGGTCAGTGATGTGACAGCTTTGACTTTGAGAAGACCTCTCTACTGTGGGGCAGTTAAGTGGTGTGGTTTGACTTACCCTCAAACTCTCAAGGATGAGGGGAGATTTCCCCACCGAGACGCATCCTTGGGATGTGACCTAAAACCGCGAGGGTGAGTCAGTGCCACCCAATGCGGATAATATCATGGTGTGGTGATTTGAGCCCCTTGACTTGCAATTCCGGGCAGACTTGTGGGATGTTGGGCATCGATGGTGTTTACATCTGGGAATATTGGCGACTCACTTTCTTGTGCTGAGCTTTAGGTTAGAGATCCCCTTACGATCTTGTTCGGGTTTCTTGACAGAGCATATATAGTTGTATACCTTGTTCCAATGCCCACTCCTTGGGTTTGGGTATTATTCTTCTAGGAGAGGTGAAGATGCGAGGGGTATGCCACGTTCTTTCTGTGTCAAACTTCTCATGGTTGGATGAGTCTACCCTCCTACTATTGGTAGCAAAGACTCAATGAGAAGTTTCATCTTCTCACCGTTTTCTAACTCCTTATGTTTGGATGAGTCTACTTCTTTTATCTTATTGGGTTGAGCTATTAATCTACTACACTCTCTATTGTCCTCCTTTACTATTCCATGTTCAATATTCTACTCACCTCTTCAGTACCACCTATTTTGCTCCCTCGATCCTTCGGGGTATCCTACTGAGTATTTTTTTTATACTCACCCCCGCTTGGGCTTTGCCCGCACTTGGTGTTCCCTTGAAAATGACAGACAGGTTGGTCGTGACTACCAAGGAGCATAGGAGTTTAGGATCTTGGACCGCGTATGGTGATTTCAGAGGGGTTTCCAGGTGGGAGAATCTCCTGTTGTTTACTTTTGTTTACCAGTTTCCCGGTTGTGGCACTTTTTTTGTTGGGCGCGTGTTTTGCTCCTTTTCTTTTTAGTTTACCTTCTGCACTTTCTTTGTACTGTTTAGAGGTCGATACACTTTGTGGTGTATTTATAGTAGTTGGTAAATTACATTTATTTTTACTCTGCACTCTTGTATTGAGTGGGATGTGTGTGTGTACAGGTACTCATAAAAAGTCCTCCCTGAGTTGTTTAGCCTTCGGCGCTTGTCGTCAGCCCCTGCCCTATGGAGGCGGGATTGGGGTAGTTGCGGCTCGAGCCTGGGTAGGGTCTGGTCGTGACATACTCAATCAAATATATAGATTAATTTTATATTTATATTAGTCGAAAAATCTCATCATAATTAATCTCAACTTATAACATGATCAGAAACATACAAAACCACAACAAGATTACCCCAACCTCAAGGCCAGTTTACTAAAAGAGACACTATATTATGGTTCAAAAAATTTGTATCTTTAGAACTTATGGTAGTGGGGATTAATATTTAGTATATCTCCCTATTTATAATAATGAACATTTTTCATTCCATGTGATATACTTTCTCGAGCTAGTTCAGATTAAAATTATCGACTTATTATCTCAAAATTCTATTATGTATCATATATGAAAACTCTACTCACAACAATCTTTACATATCATCACAGATGATAGTTCTCTATGATGATATATGATTTGAAAAAACTCAATGTTGTATATTAAGGGTTTTTATCATTATATTATTCATGTTTAATATAAGAAACAACTAATATTGAATTATAAAAGGATATTTTCAATATTATAAAACCATCATAAATTTTATAACCATTAAATCCAATATATCATGTATATAATAACTTGATATTTTAAATGGTCTGCATGTATTTCATGGAAATGATTTATCTAATGGATATTACATAATTTATTTTATACGTACCCAATAGATCTATATATCACCCCTCTCAATGATTCCTTGCAAGAGATTTTATTTTAAAAGGATTTGGTAGATTTTTTGGTGAGTATAAGGTTACTTGGTCCAATAAATATCTCTATTTATTTTATATTAATTCTCAATTTGTCCCTCAATTCTTGGAATCACACTATGTTTAATAATGAACTTCTTATCTGAACATCTTCATTCACATAATTTGATACAGTGATATCCTCTACCTTTATTTTAGATTCTTTCATAGTAACTTATTTGAAACTATTCCAACTAAAAGATCTAACATATAGGTAATAAATGAACCAAAATTTATATTTCTTATCATATCTATTGGTATGGAAACTAGCATAATTTTAACACCATATAATGATCTCATCTACACATACAAGGATCATAAATATATTTTATTTCTTCTCAAGTACATCAAGATATTATTCACATCAATATAATTACTCTCATAAGTATTATATTGGTATCTATATGTTATTATTATATAATAAGTGTCATTTTATTGATTATATAACTATTCATGGATGATATATCATATGATAGAAACAAAAAGAATAGTATATGTCCTTTCCAACTTTTTATTTGAATATTGAATTTTCTTATGATTAATTTCTTGAAACACTAGTAATGACCGCTTTTGTAGTTCTCTATGATTAAAATATTTATTAATTAATCAATATATGTGTTCAAACTTGGTCCATGTATCCTCTTTGATATATATTTAAAAGTATTCACACCTAATATGAAGACTGCTTCAACCACTTATTTCATTGAATGTACATTCCAAATAATGCCATTAATGAATCTAATATTAGAAAATCAATTTTTATAAGAATTATTTAATCCATATACAATAACATAAATATAAACAACCCTACTAACATACTTTTATATGCAAGAATCATTAACATGTTAGATTTTTTACCCTAAATTTAGTCAAGTGCTATTATATTGTGGATAAGTTGTTTTATGTAATATTTATTCATGGAAATACTTTATCATTTTTTATGATTTTTTGTATAAAACATGTGATGGGATATTTAGGGTAGAGTTTTTTCATGAACAACTATTCAATTAGATTCCTATTCTCCTAAGAGTGTACCATAATGGCACAACCTAGGGTCAATCACAAGGAGGTCGCTCACGACACACTGGATTTATAATCTCATTGTTTATAACATAACTAATATAAAAAAATTAAATAATATTATAGATGGAGATTTATAAATAAATTAAATAATATATATATATATTAATTAAAATATTAAAAAAAATAAAATAAATTAAAGAAAAAAAGATGTTAATAGAAGAAAGCTATTGTTCTTGGGGTTTCATGGTGGTATTATAATTTAACTCTAATAAGATAAAATTAGAGTGGTTTTATATGATAAGGAACTAAAGTCCCACTAAATATATAAATATATTATTCAATTATATCATAAAAATATTGTGATAATTTATAGATGTTGTATTGATATGTGTCGTGTTTCTATTGAGTATAACTTTTCAAATCCCCTGAAAGTAACCATTAAACATTGAAATCATAAAAGTAACACATGTTCCATTAATATTAGATACAAGGTTGACTAGATTTAGTTTAAGTGATATATTTTCAGTGTTTGTGACCTAAATTCAATCATGTTTTGTTGTCTGGGGGGAATTTTGTATCTTATAATATTTTTTAATTAGAATATTTTATCATTAATTCATTTCTATTTCATAGATAATATGATATTATGTGATAAAACTCCATGGAATATACGTTTTATCAGGATATACTTGATTTATTATAATCATATTGGGTTGAGATGATATGTTGAGTTCAGTATGAGTAGAATAACCTTTATAAAGATATAACTAATGACTCCTGGGATATAAGTCAGGGTACTTGTATTCATGTTGACCCTCTTAAATTTCACCCTTTTGATAGTAATATATTGGTCCTTTTTGTTAATAAAGTGATCATTGGTTATGTTTCCATTAAATTGAGTTCATCAAATAGGGTCCCAACTTATGAGGTTTCATACCCTAATACCTATCTAAATTATTTGGAGATTTTGGCTTAATAAAAATACATTTGGTATGATATTAATCAAATTGATGTATTTTATTATCCAAAATAAGATGTTCCTAGCCATAAGATGGGATATGACATCATTTCCCTCAATTTAGTTTTTCACTAAGTGCATAGTCATGTCATGATAATTACATATTATGTTATTATATAATATTTACTTATCTTGGGAATTGAGAAAATATATAATCTATATGGTATTAACATTATACATTTTTCATGCCTAATATTGATGTCAAAATAAAAGAACTTTTCTAATAGACATGTGGTGGAATATATCACACCAAACAACTTTTGTAATTTGAGAAACTATATTGTGTTTCTATATAACACTCTTAGTTTAAGATTAGGAATGGGATTCCTAATTATTTACAACTTTACAATGTTTTTTGGGGTCACACATAAGATCATTGTATTTCATTTTTTAGACAAATATGATAAATTGATGTGTAAATATATTAATTTTTATTATAAACAGATATAAGATTGGGGTTTTTTATATTTGAAATATTAAATTAAATAATAGTTATTTAATTAAATAATTCATATGGAAATAAAATATAAATAATGAGTTATTTATATTATTAATACATAAACATAAAAAAATTAGAAATCTCATATGGCGTTTAGGCTTTGGTTTTCAGTAATAGGATTTCAATGACCATTATATGCTAAAAATTAATAATCTCACCAATAGAGGCTATTTAAACTCTTATTTTTCTATATTTTACATGTTTTTAGAATCATTAATGTACCTATAAATATTGTTTAGGAATTTAGCCACATTTAAAGGAAATTTAGTGCTTTTAATGACCGTTGGAGGATATTTATTACATTTTTTATGAGTTTAGCATCCTTAGAGCGTATTGAATTCCCATCTTGGTATGAATTTAAAGGAGGGAGGGTAGACATTATTCCATTGAGAGAATGAAAAGGTGGTGTTTAGTGTTCCCATGTGTTCCTCTTCTGAGTGAGTTCGCTATTTTTCCTCTTTTGAAGGGTTCTCTAGTTTTAGTTTTTTCTTAATTATATACCTTAACATAGATGAAAGACTATAATCAACTATATAGGAACAGAATCCCACCATGTTTTTGGTCACTAGAATTATAGGTGGATATGAAGGAAGACTTGAATTCATCAGTTCAAGTTTGAAATAAATATTCAAAACCTATTTGAAAGATATTTTGATTTTTATTCTTTTAATTTACTTTTTATGATCATGGATTAGTGTTATAATTTACTCAAATTTTATATATGTTCTGTTAATGTCATTAAAACTTATCAAAAAAAATATTCATGAAACCAAAATTTTTTATTAAATCATTTAACAAAATGTTACAAATCTATGAACCTTACTTAAATCCATAAATGTATATTTAAAAATTGAGAATCTTAACATGCTTATTTAAAACTTTAAAACCATTGGTCCACACCATATACACAACACGGACTAAATTCATGTTAAGGAAGTTATTTTTGACACTCCTTTTATATAACTCATAATCATTATGACTTTTTAGTGAAATTAATTTCCAAATGAGATTTATTATCACAACTATAGAAATGGACTCTTCATGGTCTGAACTATGATTTTTTTATAAAATTTGGCTTCTAGAAAATAATTACAGGTAGAAACTCTACCACCCATGTCATTTTTAAAGTGGAAAACCAAATCGAACCGAAATGGTCTCGCTACTTCTAGTGCATACAGCAAGTTAAAAACTAAGCTACTCTACATAGAGTCCATCTCTTCTTTTATTTCCTATAACCATTTCTTATAATTAAAAAAAATTATTGACCACTTGGTACGTAGTATTTTCATCATCTGTAAACATTACACTGTCACTATTTACTATAAGAAATACATATCTCTCAAGATCTAAACAAATATTAATAAACCATTGATGTTTTTTGTAACATGAGTCTTTTCTATTCCTAGAACCTCTTGGGGAACCATTTGACTTTGTATCTATCAAAAAATCATATTGGTTGGTTTTTTACTTCGTAAATTTCAACATCCCTCAAACTAAATCCCTAATTCATGTGATCCTTACCAATGAAAATATTATATAAATTAATAAAAACATATTTTTTATTAGGATTATAGAATTAATATAATATAGTTTCCTTGAAATTAAAAAAATATTTCATTAAATTTAGGGTCAATTTTATCAAAAACAAAATAGCATATGTTTGCTTCACATCCAAAAATTCCAATAAAAAATTGGGTCGTTTATTAGTTCACATCTAATGTTTCTCCTTTATGGATTATTTAGATAGAGTGTGGTAAATAAAAAAAGTAAAAAATTATAAGGAATATATCTATAATGGTATAAAAAGTTCTCACTGGTTCATTATAGATGCAAAAATGTCACACAATGTATGGTTCCTCCCCTTGGAAACACTATTCCATTGTGGTGTTTTAAGAGTGATATGATTCCCTAAACTGAATTCCACTAAAATAGTTCCCTTTCCTGGTGTGCCATAAACCCTTGAGTGTGCCTTCCCATACACAAGAGGGTTCCAACTAGCAGAGAGTGCTTGAGAGCTTACTATGGGAAACTATTCCCCTGTTCTCAGTGTGGGAAATGTAATGGTAAATCAAATAAATTAGATACAACATCCAAATAAAAATCACAATAAATAAATTGTTAACTAATAATTTTGACACCATACAGAATAAATGAATTATATTTCATATATAAAAAATAGATCCATTATAGGAGGATCATACACAAGTAGTAAAAAATACATAAGATAAAAGTAGGGTAAACAACCCATGCCCCTAAACTAGTCCAAAACATTTTTTGGTCCCAATATCAAACTCCAATATATGTATCATATTTACATACATCTACATCAATCCTTACCCTAAAAATATTCCTACACTCAAGAAAATTTTCTTCTTAGGTATCCAAGTTCCATGGTGTCCTGTATAGGGTGTGAATATAACTTTGTAGGATTCCACCAATAATATCCCAAAATTAGTGAGTCTGATAATCAATTTTATATGAGGTGTAATGAAATAAATAAACATATTATTATATTAAAATAATTTATATAAAATAATTTAACAATTTAAATGATACAAAATTAGTAAATAAACCACAATTTTGATTTTTGAGACTCTATAGTGATGCCCAAGGTCGGTCTTACCTTCTTTTTCCAGTGTCATGTGTCCCCAAGCATGTCATGATGACTACACCTATCTAAGTAACCACACACTATTTTAGTGATAATCCTTAAATTACTCCATTTCATAATGTATCACATGGAATCTGAGTTCTCATCCCATTATTCCACTAGAATCGAATTCCCATGTCATAATTCCCTAGAAATCATATATGATGCAAAGTCTAACTACCTATCCCAATAGTCCTAAGAATCTAGTCATCCTATAAATCCTAAAAATTTATTTCATATAATCAAATTTTATCATCCTTGTACTCCCATGCATCACACCTCAAATGGAATCCAATATCCCATCTTAGTATTCTCCAAATATCATGCATCAAATAGAATCTATGAAATTATCCTCACATTTCTAAAAATTAAGTATCATTTTAATCATTTTATTAGTTAAACATTAAATATCCTTAAATATCATTATTCTCATAGGAAAAACTTTCCACAATCATGGTTTCACGTCTCAAGTTATATTTTAAAATTCCAAAAACTTAATTTATCACTCTTAAAAAACCCATAAATTTAATAAATCAAAAGTCCCAAACATGATTGTTACCTTAATTGTGAAGGCACGAAGTAACAATCTACTTAAAATGATTAAATTACAATTTTACCGAGTCAATAAATATTAATATTTCAATAAATAGAGATCAATACACTATATAATTACAATTCCACATTCATAAAGTCTTAATTACATTTCCCAATACAATGGTGCTATTAATTTTATGGGTCTAGCCCATTCCCAATTTACTAGTAGTTTTGAAATTCTATTTCATAACCATAAAATAAAATAAATAATCCTATTAAAAAATTTAAAACATAATTAGTCTTTTGATATCATAGTTCATTTCAAGGTTATATTTCCCACCAACAATTATACAAAAAGTTACCATTTTTTATGGTCTAAGGAAAATTAAAAAGGAAATTAAACTAAGGTAAAATCAAACTAATTTTTATTAAAATTAATTTGGTCATATCATAGCGAAACAAGAATTACCACACCACACACATTCTTGAAAAAGAATATAGAAAAAGGTTAAATTAGAGCCATATTTTCATAGAATCCTACCCATATGATATCAACCTTCAACTCGACCTAAAATGGAAGACATAGAGAAACAATAAAAACACTGAAAATATGTTGCAATGCACATAAAAGTAGTGAGAGAACTTAAGAGTGAAATAAAATAAGAAGATATACAAGATGAATCAAAGACTCGACTATATATTTCCAACACCACATATGGAAATTGATTCAAATAAGAACTTTTGGAGATCTAGGATGAAGGAGGAGAGGGGAATAGGGGTACTTTTTGGGAGATAAAAGCTGAATGAGAGAAGAAAATGGGTTAATAATTTTCTAATAAAAGAATTGAAAATGATTTTTTTTACCCTTTTAAAGGGTGTATTCTTTGGTTATACGGTTTCATAAATCCTACACCTAACATGCTACCTCCACTGCCCAGGGAAAACCCCTTCCCATGGTTACAGATAGAGCATCTAGGCACCAATTTTTCAACATTCCTATAATTTAATGAAGACATTACCATATAATTAATGGAAATAATGTAGGATTTTATAATCATTGAACCCATGCATTTTTTGTCACATGGTTGGGATTCATAGTTAGAACTAACCATTCTATAACTATGCACCCCATCTATAACTCCAAAAACCAAACATTCAAGATCCTAAATCTCAGGGAACTCCTAAGACCCCTGAACTCCCTAGAGAATTTAATTATAAGACAAAAAAGGCCCTTTTAAGGGGTTATATCCCTCAAAATTTTGTTCTACTGGCCAATTAGAAATCCAACTTGTATACTAGTTTATAAAAAGAGGCATTTCTCAAAATTATGAGAAAACTCATATAACTGAATCCTTATAAACTCCCCACCAGAAAACTTATTATCCCCTAGAAGTCTCAGTGGTCATACAACCACATATCCAGACCAACATTAGTCACTGATTTTAATCCAAACTATTTCATTCTATCCCCACACACCAAAAACATTCATAAAAGGAAAGATTAAACTCAATGTGCTCGGACCTCCCAAACCCAAGCCAACACATGTCTCCAAAACCGAAACACCAATATGGGACTTACTTGAGAACATTAATCTTGAGCACTAATGGTGTTGGTATCCACACACCAGATACTCACAAGGTGCTTCTCACCGTAAGCTTTATCTTACCACCACCAAATTCTGATTCTTAGAAATTTTTCCATCCAAAAAACCCATTTAATCATAAAACCTACGCTCTAATAACATACCCTACATAGTTTCCAACCCACCACATCATTTTATACATGTAAATTATTGTTCAATATCATCACCCATAGTATTTACTAAATTCAAATCAAAATAGATGAATAACCACCATCCATGCACAATGCAGGAATAAACCTAAATTCTCTCAAAATCCTAGTTTCATTTTTGAAATATGACTACTACTTAAAAAATGAAATTTTAGGTGTGTTCTTCAACTTACAACGTCCACCTCCATTCAAAAACACAAGTTGGCTCATCCTTTTCTTACATGACCCCAAACTCTCGCCTTCAATAGTCGGAAAACTAGCAGATCATCTGATCATGCCTAAAAGAATAATGTGATTACTCAAAAAATCTCACTAATGTCCATAGCTAACAATTTTTTATATTTCTCACTTGGATCCTCAATTATCCAAAACTATCACGGGCCTTTCTGACAACATCAATGTACCTAAAATCTAAGAATCCTTATATCACTTTAATTCCTCCCTAAGGATGAATCCAATGCTTGGTCTCAATCCACCACCATGTCTAATATTTCATTTTTCATTCCATGAGGAATCCAAAGGCACATATCCTTTTCGTACACACCGGACTCCCAATTCCACTGTGACCATTATATGTTCTGTTCTACACACCCACAACCCTTCTAGTATAAGGGTCATAAAAACATGACTAATATGTCATTACCCACCATAAGAATGTATTTACCATATCTTCACTCAAGAAACTCACAACCATTATGACCCATGATATCTTCATTGTAAAAATAAGAGGTCAGACATGGCCATTTATCTCTCACCTATGAGATAAAATAAATGATAGCAACCACATATTACCAACTTTTGATAATAGCACTTAAATTATTAAACAATATTCATTATATAATGAGAACCTCACTCATCGATGGTTGATGGTTCCCTCCCCACATTAAATCTTCTATTACATAACTCCTTGAGTGTGAAATCAAAGGTTGTAGTGGGAAAAAAGTGTTCTTCTCTTTTGATCCATGCTTGATGAGTCTAGTAATCTCCAATGCCTCCATTAGGAGAAAACCT
The DNA here is from genome assembly GCA_963277665.1 of Viscum album. Classification (NCBI taxonomy): domain Eukaryota; kingdom Viridiplantae; phylum Streptophyta; class Magnoliopsida; order Santalales; family Viscaceae; genus Viscum; species Viscum album. The sequence continues at coordinate 1,407,128,497 of OY728119.1, forward strand.
AATAATATGCTCCATGTAATTCGATCCATACATGATATCACCTCTTGCTAAAAGGGAACCTTAAACCCCATTCATGTCCTTAGGCCTCCCTACCAACAGAATCTCATTAAATCCTGACCACCTCGCCCAAAGAGGGTCCCATCGACATAGGCTCTTTAGAGCCTCATGACGTTGTTCCAAGAAGCACAAGCTAACACTTATCAAGGAACTACTGGCACTACATCACTCAAGCTTCATAAGAGCCTAAATTATTTCCCATGGAACAAAAATGGTCCATTTTACCATCCATAAACTAAATGACTCCATGCATAGCCTGTACACATCACCTCAATCTCACTGAAAAATAATGGGTGCTTACTCTCAAGCCACCTGATCACATTACCCAAATATTATTGTACATTTCAAGCATATTACCACCACAATGGCCTCATAAAAATTCCAAGGTAGTGGACTAGCCTATAAACATTCTAAAAAGATGACTAAATTTTCCATGATTCATGCATTATTAGAACTATAACCAATGACCCACTCATGTATCTGACCATTTCTTCTAGCTAATAATCCCTATAGAGATATAGAATCCCCTAATGCTTCCATCTAATAAGCTATAAATTTCTCATGATTCAAACCTAACTACATGGACACCCATCTCCACATACATCATTTCATTACTGAAAGCATCAACCCATGATCTAATGTCTCTAGATCCATCTACCTAGGTTCAATGCCTTTTATCATAATAAGATAGTCTCAAAACAGTAGTTTTAGGAATATAAAGGATCATTCCCTTTAAACTCGGCCATAAAATAAAAAAAATCACTTAGGGTGCCTAAATTATGAGAAGATCCAATTCATAACCATTACCTTACTAGAAACTGTATAGAATCAATCCTGCGTCAATTACACACAATAAAGCATTAATCCCTTATTCAAACTTCTAAAATATCCATAACACTAGGATAACCCATCTTTTGGTTACCCACAACTGCTAAACATGCTAACTTAACACTAATCTGAGAAACATTCTGAACGATATTAGCTCTCATACATTAACAATTAGGTCAAATATTATATTTTAACTACTCAAAATGGTTCTCCTACCCAATTCCAAAACATACTTCATCAAATTTTCTAAATAAAAATGCTTAATCTTGGTCCCATGCATCCATAGATACACACCTAGTACAATGTAACTATAAGAAAAAAACACGTGTTTGGTGGTCAAAAACAACTCGCAAGGGTCCCAACCAACAAGGCTCATAAGAAACCACGATATGAAGGGATATATCAAAACTTCAAGGCCACAACCTAATAAAATTAAGAACAGGAAACATCTCACTATCAGTTACCCCAAACCAAGAAAGGTATCACAACCCATATCAAGGGTCACAAAACATTGTCACTATCACAATCCAAAAGACCAATAGATATGGTCCAACCACAAACAGAAAAAATAATCGTCATTAAATCTCTTAAGAGACTCATTATTCTTATTTCAATTTATTTAAAAGATCTATAATTCAACTCAAAATATTCATATTTTAGAAAACTTAATTGTCGAAAACCTTAAAATTATCAATATTTATTAAATTTTACATCCCATAGTTTTGGATAGATAGAATATCATTCACAATTTATGTGGGAAAACACATTATATGTTTTTTACTATCACTTTATTTAACTAAAACCCTCTTTTTTATAACACATTTATACCTTTTTATTAACTAGAATTCACTTGAGGAGTTAGTAAAGTATAATTAAGTCATACACTTACATGTGAAACATATAAACGGATGAATACACTTTAAATTCCAACCACTATAAATTATATAAAACCATAAGTATATATAAATGAATAAAAAAATAAGTTATAGAAAATAAATAAAACCATCACATGTTAATTACAAGGAACTATCAATCACAAGAAATATTTATATGAAATATCAATCATATGTGCCTAGAATGATGAATGAAAACAAACACCCTATTACTATAAAATACAAGAGAAGAACAACATAAATAAATAACATCCCATCCATGTAAGAAAATCAAGGTAGAAATTAGTCAATGATCAAAATTAAAATCAAGAACAAAAATTCTCACACCTAGAAACTTAGATTTTCGCTCACGTGTGGGGATGTAGGAACCCAATAACAATATCATTACTAAGATCTAACAATATACCAATCTCCTATTTGTGATTCCCAAATATTAATATTGAATAATAAAATATATGATACCATTTTGTAACACTCAGACCCAGATGATACTGAACTGGTTCCCTAGGATGGAGTTCCTTAATCACTCATGTATGCAACACCATATGCCATAGGGTGGTGACTTGTGACACGAGCCTAATAGGTTATCAAGGGAAGTCTATTAAATATTTATCAGAGTGTGAAATGTAATGGTAAATTAAAAAAATTGGATATATCATCTGGATAAAAATCACAATAGGTAAAATTACAACTAATAAATATGACATCATTTTCAGTAATATAATTAAATATCATACATACCAATTAGATCCTATATGGTTGGATCAAATATAATTAGTATAAAAGAAATGAAATAATAATAGGGATAATAGTCCATTCCCCTAACTAGTCTCAAGACCTTATTGGTCCCAACATCCAAATCCAACCTTCGCATCCAAGAAGCATGCATCAACAATAGTAATTACCCAGAAACTGGACCTATGATCCACAATAGTGAATTATTGGGTACCCAAATGACAGGGTTTTCATATCAGGGTGTGATTATAACTCATTAGGCCACCAATAATAGTGTCCCCAAACTAAAAAAGACTGATAATCAAGTTCTTGTGATATGTAATGAAATAAATAAACAACTAATATTTTAAAACAATTTATATTAAAAATTTCAATATTTTTTCGGTATTAAATAAATAAACAAACAAAAATCACAATTTTTGGGAATCCAAACTGATGCTCGGGGTTGTTCGTACATTCTTCCGCCAGTTCCAAGTATCTCTGGGCATGTCATGATGACCGCACCTCCATAAATAGACACATGGAATCTAAGTTCCCATCATGTTGTTACCCCATATCATAATGTATCTTACAAAATCTAAGTGCTCATTATAGCATTCCCATGGAATCTGACACACATATTTGCATTCCATAGATATCACAAGTCATCTGAAGTCTAAGTACCAATCCCAATAGTCCCAATAATTTGGTCGTATGAACAATCCATATAGATCATCTTGGTATTCCAAATAATATAATATAAGTAGTATAAGGAACTCATCCTAGCTTTCCCACTCATCATGCATCACATGAAATCCAAGCACCCATCCTATAGCTTCCCAAATATGATACATCAAATGGAATCCAATAATGCATCTTGATATTATTTATAATTATAAATAATATATTTATTTTATTATTTAATCACTCATTTCCATTAAATATCATTAGTCCAATGGACACCCTTTTCCATAATCATTATTTCACGTCTTAAGTTCAATTTAAAAATTCAAATACCATAATTTATCAATTTTAAAAACCATAACCATATTATAAAATATAATTCCTAATCATTATTCCAATTAATATTAATAATGTATATATTACCAATTTAGATGAAATAATTGATTTTCCATTTTACCTCATCAATAACTATTAATATTTCCATCAATAGATCCCAAGCCACCATATAATTATAATTCCCCTTTTATAATGGCTTAATTATATTTCCAACACACTGAGTTTAATTCATTTTAAGAGTCAATCCCATTCCCAATTTATTAATATTTTTGAAATTCCATTTCACAACCATCAAATCAAACAAACATTCTTCATGAAACATTTAAAACATAACTATTTGTTTAATAACATAATTCATTTCAAGGTTTATATTTCCCCATAAATAATTCCACTTGAAGTTACCACATTTTAAAGTCTATAGTTGATAAAAGAGGGTATTTAAATTAGTAAAACTCAAACTAAAGTGTTTTAAATTAAACAAGTCATGGAATGCAAAAGATGTAAATACCACACTACACATGAACTTAGAAAGAAATCTAAACTACATGTTGAATTAGAGGGACCACCTACCATAGCCTTATAGGTGCCTAACCATATAGTATTAGAAACCATTTTGAGATTAAATTATAGATATAGTGAAACAACAAAAACACCATCAAAATAGGTTATAATGCACATAATAGGCATGAAAACACTTGATAATAAAAGTAAATAAGAAAAGATACATGAGGGATCTTATACTCACCTATATCTTTCTAACACCATAGTCAGAAATCGATTATGATAAGAACTGGGGGGATATACAAGAAGAAGGAAGAGAGGGTAAGTAGGGGAGGTGTATAGTAGATTCTAGCTAAATGGCAGAAATATATTTGGTAAATAATTTTTAGTAAACAAAGGAAAAAATTATTTTACATCCTTTCTAAAGGGTGTATTGTTTGGTCATACGGTTGGCCAAACCATGCACCCACCATGAGAACTCCACTGCCTAGGGAAAAACACATCACACGATGATGAAAAATGGTTTCAAAATCCATGTGCCATTTTTGAAACATTTATAAAATTTACTACTGACATTATTCATATTTGTAGGGACCTATCACACATTTTTAAAAAATGTGATCCAATGCATTTCAGGCTACGTGATTGTGGTACAAGATTATAAAAAACCATGTGTCAATCGTGTATCCCAATATACCACTCTAAAAAATAAACACTAATCCCCAAACCCCTAGGACACTCTTGAGAACCCAAAACACACAATATAACTTCATTCCAAACCAAAAATTGATGTTTTTAGGGGTTCTAACCTTCAGAATTCCATAATAGTGATTTGATTAAAAATTATCCCATCCAATAGATTGAAAACACCAAAAATACTCAAAATTACATGAATGTACATAGAACTGAGGCCTTAAAAGTGAAATATGAAATAATTCTATAATCTATTATATGACAAGTAAACTCTGAGCACATTTATTCACCACCCCAATCTGGTTGGTGAATCATAATACTTTTTCCCATATGATTTTATACTTCACTTATGAGCACCATAAACTTTTCAATCATTCTAAATATGAATCTCATAATAAAAACATAACCATACATATATAAATCATTTGTAAGGTTTGGAAGTACTTATATCAACCACTTTCTTGAGTAATCATTGGTCCACATATATTACTTTTTATAATATCCAATAGTGCACATTCCCTTTCACTATTTATATTAAAATTTTATTTGGTAATTTTTCATAATAGATAATATTAACATGTGTTAAAATATTTATAATTTATTTAATCCAAAAATCTATCTCTGTGGAGTCTTTTTATTCATTTCTCAATTATATTTATAATGAAAAATTTCAATGATAAGTGGTGTTAGTATCATCCTTTACTTTCTTATCTTGAATTTTATACGCAGTATGTTCCATGTTCATATTATATAAACCATTCAATATATTTATAATTTCATAAAATATTTCATTAATATATCTATTACAACCCATATTATTATGAGTTAATGAAAATAATTTGTTATTCAAACAATTTATATGAATGCAATTTCTATTTTTGGTCAAAAAATAGTAATAGATTTCCAATTATAGAACTAATAAAAAATGTATACTTCTATTATAACCACCAAACTATAATTCATAAAATATTTTCCAATTTAAAATATTTGGATATCCTTTTCCTTTTATAAATTCTCTCAAATTGTTTTACTCTTATTTTATCACCAAAAATGTGTTATGAACACCCAGTAACAAATACCTAAGAGTTAGAATTAGAGAAATTGATTTCTATAGTATTAAACTCAAAATTCTCAAAACGATTCTTATTGAAAACATATATAAACATCAGATACTAATCTATAATTTTATTATATTTCATATTTATAAGATATCTCAAAATTATAATCATTAATCCTAAAAAATATTACAAAGACATTTCTATGGGTAAGTTTCATTCATTATATCTTTTCATTAAGGGAATTTAATGAATATATCTTACTAAAATGAAGACCCCATACATTATTTCCTTTAATAGGAAAAGATATATATTTCACTATGATTTAAGTCCATTTAGAGTTCCACTCAAAAAAGTAACTATTTAAATAGGTCATAATTCCAATTATATCAAATATGATTCATGGATAGTTGTGTGGACAACACTTTGTCCTAATTCATCACACAAATAATATTAGATCTCTATCCCCATAATCGTTTCTCATTATGTTTCTCAACTATATTTAACCCAAATTATAAAAAATGATTTGGTTACATAACCCTTTGAGTAATTCATATCTACCATGCCTTATACAAGATAATATATGGGTGACTAGATTTTTCATGAACGAACCCAGTTGGAAGATCGAGGTCTTAACTTGTGATATCATTAAAAGTAATATCACACTAATTATTATATGGTTTTTATTTTTCTCTCTATTTTTATATGAATCCTATGTATATTAAACTCATTACTATTTCATATCAAAATATCATTATTATCTAATAGTTAATTATAATGTATATACATTATTAATACAATTTAGTTTGGTGGGTGAATAATGAATATTTTTTTTATTTACTTCACTAAATAAATTTCTTCATATATTATAAATAATTAATTTTATATTATTATTATTTTTATACACCATAATGAATCATGAAATCAATAGGAATGGTTACTTTATAAGGTTAGTTATTTAAAATGAATGGATACATAATTGGAATGATCTCAAAAATATGAGATTACATGATTCACTAATCCTTATGGATATAAATAACTATGGATTATCCTTAAAATTTTCTTATATATAATATTCCATGTGACTGATTTAATCCTCTTAACAATAATCAAATAATCAAAATAAAAAAGTTAACGTAAGAATAATACTCAACCTACAAAAAGAAACTTTTCCTTCTTATAGTTGAGTAATTACTATTCTTCTTCTCTTCACACACTAAATTTATTTTTAAATAGTGTGTGGACACTATCTGTGACACCCCAACAATATTTTACTCTCTTAATTAAGTAAATTTGATAGAGGATCCACCTATAAACCTTAATCACAAACAATGAACCCATAACATCATTGCATATAATAAATTTGTCCAATTCCTCTTCACAAGTATTCTCAATATTTACTAATAAGTATGAAAACTTCAAGACATGAGATAATAAATGATCTATTATCGTTATCTTCTATATTGGACATATTCATCCTCCTCTTACACTTTTAAACTTCCAAATTCATGCAACTTGTTTTAACTTTTTATTCCCTGCATAATCCCTCCTACCCTTTTTAACATAAACTCTACTTCCTTCGATAAAAACATAAATTTCAAATCTAAAAACCAAATATAAATTCCATTATCAATATCTCTTACTCTAATTAGATCCTTTGTTTTAATTAATTCCATTTATCCAATAATTGTCTGTTTTAGGGAATTGAAAAAAAAATTTAATTATCTTATGATTCATCCATGAAGCTACACCATCAAAACACTCAAAACTAGACCTTTGAAAGATCCATAACATGACCATATATTTTTTATCCTGGACATGTTGGACTAATAATTTTTTTTCATGTATTCCATTTAATTTAGTTTTTTATGATCTCAAATACCCTTCATATGTTATTTTTTTGTCTTTAAGTGTTTTATTCATGTTTTTCATTAATTAAAGTAATTATTTTGTTAAAAATTTCAAGTCAATAGTTCTTGAAATTTTGGAGGAAATTGTCCTATGTCTGAAAAATCCACTATCTAAGGAATTTTTCTACATGGGGAAACAGATACATTAATCACCTACATGTATAATTTATATAATTGAAATTGTTATGTCACAAAAATAGCTATGTGGAAATCTCTTATGTAGTTGAATCACCTATGTAGATGAATCACCTATGTGAGTAATCATCTTTATAAATAAATCATCTATTTAGATCAACTAGATATATTAATTGGTTATGTAGAGTAATAGGCTATGTAATTTGGATATGTATTGAATTTTTTAACATGGTCCCAAATGTATATATAATTATTTTAGCTACATCAAAATAGGATACATAAAGAAAATACGCTTTGTGAAGAAGTCCTATGAAAATTCATATATGTAAATAATTAAATATGTGAAGATAGGATTTGTGGATCAATTTGGATACTTGAATTCAAATATCTGGAATTCATCTAGGTGGTGATTTGTAATAATCTAGGGCATTCTGCAACTGGGTATGTATTGAGGTCTGATTACTTTCATTGGGATTTACTACTTTCTTGCATTCATTTATTTATGGATTACATCTTCATGGTCAAAATTATTATAATAAGAAAAAAGTATTGATAAAGGAATAAAGTACAAATATAATTCATTGGTTATTATTATTTTAGAGGTATTTCAAAGAAAAGGATGTGTTTAATTTAAGTTCTAATCTCAGTTTTTATAAATTTGGTTCTATGCAATTAATATAGAAGTCATTCATGAATTTCATGTGTGTTCTGTGAGTGAAAAAAATATTGAGAAAAAAATAAGTGACTACTCAATCATCCAAGAACCCACTCTTGAAGCTCTCTATGAACTCTTATCTGAAAATAATATGAAGCTTCAACAACTACAATGTTCTATCTTGATCAACTTTTCTTCTATTTCAAAAGACTCTCCTCAAGTTACCTTTTATTCTTATAATCTCTTATGGAGATTTATTCTCTTCTATCAGTTTTATTTTACAATTGTGATATCAACCAATAAACACTATTTTTATTATCTCTTTCATTATAAAGGATCCTGGTAAAAAACTACTTTGAAGGTTATTTTTTGTAATTCCTTTTTGGGTTCTGGTTGAATGATCATGCCGCTATTGTAGCAAGTATAAAATACATTCAAACAGTTGTGAATTCCTTGAAAAAAGGACTAGTAATCCCAGATAGAAGGACTGGTCTAGCAAAAATCATCAATCTCTTGGAGTTGAATGATGGTTGAGTATACTCTGGGATTTATCTTCCCTAAACCACTATAAATCATTGTGTTTGATCTTTTTTCTTTTTGATTTTATTTACAATGTATGATTATGTTAAGAAAATATCAAAATTTGGTCATATCTCATAAAAAGGGGGGTTTTATAGGTAAATAAAACTTCAATACTCAATCCCCCCCTCTTGATTCATAGTGCAATCAGTCTCTGGATGACAATTGATATTAGAGATTTTAACTTTTGAGTTCCCATCTATCAAAGGTTAAATAATAAAGTTCATATTTAGTATGGTTGATATCACTGATAATATATAAGTTATGCCTATTTTAACATCATCATACTTTAATAGTAATAAATTTGGTGGTTGTAATGCGTAGATTATAATATTATAGAAGAACCATGGCCAGACAGTTTATCTTAAATCTTTGAATCCTTATAAGATTCAAATGACACAACTAAAAACATGGGATGCTGGCACTGAATCTAGTTGTGATCTGAGAACTAAATATATAAATACTATATCATGTAGACTATGTATAGATTATTTCAACCAATTTTTACAATGTGAAATAATTCATGAAACATAAACAACTATTTCGGGAACATATGAAGGTACAGTCAATGTACGAGCTCTTATATGTAATATTATCAAGATTAAGTTTGATACTTTCAGAATGATGGTTGGAGAAATATTCACACGGCCTAATAGAATACTTAATAAAGTTGTAAATAATTTTTCTTCTTTATAAACACCAATTCTAGAACCATATCAGGCTTTTAAATTCCTCAAAATTCATCCACCTATATGGAGTGGAATCACATAAGCTATTTGTAAATATATAGAGGTAAAAAAATTAAAATAAAAGATCTTAGTAGAAATAATATGATGTACAAGTATGATACGAAAGATGAAGCTATTGATCGTAAACTTTTTAACAATAATAATGTTACTCTAAAAGTTTCAACATTGATTGATGAAATGAAAGGTAAAGATATACAATTGTTTGAGTCATCAGATAAAGACATCTCAAACAGTTCAACCTCAAATAGAGAGTTTTATCACCTTTCTAAAATGTTAAAAAAATTCTTTTAAAATAGAATAAATATTAATAAACCCTTAAATATGATCAAGAAAAATTATGAAAACTCTAAATAGGGTAGATTATATGGATACAATAAGGTTGTACACATAAACCTATATTTCCCATAGATTAATGAAAACAAAATTTCTATGAAAAAGTTTTTCAAAACGTTTGGCTGTAATAAGTAATACAAGAAGAAAATCAAGGCCAAATGGTGTGATTAAATAGATTGTATTTATATCACATATTTAAAATAAGAAGATGAAATTTCCAATTATAAATCCAACTTCTGTTTTATAGAACACTCATATAAGGGGAAACGTTCCAAGAGGACTAATGAAAATTGGTATATGTATAGTTGATGTTCATGGAATTTGAGTTTTTATCTCTCTAATTTACAATCCTTATTAAGAACTGATAGATCCTATGCCATTTTTGGTGATAATTACAAAGGAAAATTTCCGGGATTTGGATTGGTTGGTAATTTAAAATGAATCCTTATCAACAAAGCCCTATATATGGAAGGATTAATGTATTATCTGGTAAGTATTTTGAAACTATTTGATAAAGGTTATATTATTGATTTTTCTAACAGTTTATGTTCTATTTTTAGAGTTAAAAATATTAAATTTAAATTACCTATAATATAGAATGTTTATACTTTATATATTATGTCTTTGGGTAGACAAAAGTTGAACTATTTACATGTAGAAACCGTTGAATATTAGGTTTGGTAGAGAATACTATGATACTAAAACATCTATTATTTAAGAAAATTTTCCGAAATAACTTGTTTCATATTTAACTCAACATAAAATTAATAAAAATAATCTATGTGAAACAAGTCAAATGTGTAAGCCTCACAAGTCATCTTTCAAAACAAATAAAGAGGTTTCTACTTCTAGACCCCATGAATTAATTTTTATGGATTTGTTTGGGCCATATAAAACTATAATCCTAAGAGGAAAACATTTTTTATGTATTAGTTGATGATTTTAATATATTTAAATGGGTGTCATTTTTGAGTTTTAAGTGTGAGGTTTATTTTATTTTTATTAGTATTTGTAAAAATTTTCAAATAGAGAAGGATTCCAAATTACTTCTTTAAAAAGTAACCATAGAGAAGAATTTGAATACAATAAGTTCATTTCCAATTCATCAAAACATAGTATCAAACATACTTTTTCCTACCTCTGGATCCCTCAACATAATGGTGTTATTAAAATGAGGAATAGAATATTATAATAAATTACCAAAACAATGTTATATGAATATAACTTGACTTCTCATTTTTTTTTTGGATAAATTTGTAAATACCGCATGCTATTTCATAAATAGATTTCTAATTATAACTATATTAAATAAAACACCCTATGATATATAGAATAATATATCACTAAAAGTTGGATACTTTAAAGTACTTGGATTCAAGGTTTATATTCTAAACACTAAGGATAATCTTATTAATTTTGATTCGATGGATTTTTAAGGGATCATCTCTGGAAACACTACTACTTATAGGGAATAGAGAGTTTTAGAAAAAAGTTCAAATACATTTGAAGAATCAAATATGGTGAAATTTGATGAAAGTGATCCTTATGATTACAAAATGACTCAAGATGATGAGAAAATTGATTCATTTGAAAGCATTACACTGAAACCTATCCTTGTTAATAAAAAGGATGATGATTTAGAACTTGATTTCGTATAAAAAAATCCTAGAATGATGGAATCCAATGAACCATAGATTTTACTCCATAAATATCATATAACCCTTAAAATCCATCCCTTAGAAATAATTATAGGAATCTTAGAGGATATTATCTAGAGTAGAAGGGTTGTAGGAAATCTTATAGATTATTATGCCTTTCAATCTCAACTATAATATAATACTATAGAGAAATACATAGATAAGGAGAGTAGGGTTTTATAAATGAAAGAGGAATTAAATTAGTTCATGATAAACAAGGTATAGGAATTAGTTTATATACCATTTAACTTTCATGTTATTGGAGGAAAATGGGTTTTTGGGGATAAAAAATATGATCATGGTGTGAGCACTATAAATAAGGTTGTATTGGTTTTCAAATGGTTCAATAAAGAATATGGTATAGATTATGAAGATACATTTCACTTGTAGGTAGATTCCAATCTATTAATATTATCCTAGCATATGCATCACAATTAAATAATATCATATGTATTTTAAATCTTCTTTATAAACTAGTTATCTTATATATGAAGTCTATGTTGAACAAAATTTTAGTTTTTAAAATCATCATTTTCCAAATAAGTTTTTCAAACATAACAAATCTCATTGTGGCCTTGAACAAGCACCTAGATCTTGGTGTGTACTCTTAATTTATTTTCTTTCATAAAATTCTTTTTTAGCTGGAAAGGTAGAACCTTTTTTATTTATGAAAAAATCATTTTTATATGTTTTTTTGTTTATATATATTGTGTTGATGTGGTTTTTGATTCTATAAATAACATTTTGTATAATGAACTTTCAAAACTCATGTAAAAAATAATTTTAAATGAGCATGATGGGTGAGTTAAATTATTTTGTTGGATTTCTGATTTATAAAAAAGAAGTTTGAAATTTTCTAAATCAATGAAAATACATACATGACTTTCTTAAATAGTTTATACTAGAAAGTGGTAAATTATATAAACATACTATGAGTTCTAATGAAAATATTTACTTGGATTAATATGAGAAACTAATTAAAAACTAGATATATAATTGAATAATTGGGAGTCTATTATATTTGATTGCTAATAGACTAGATATTATGTTTTTAGTATGTTTATGTTATAAATCTCAAGAAAATACTAAGTAATCTAATTTAAATTTAGCTAAAATAATTTTAATATATTTAAAAGTAATAATTTACCTTTCATAACTTTTTCTAAAAACTAATGATTTTAATTTGTCTTCATATTATAATGTTGACTTTGGTGGTTATGAACTAGATAGGAAGATTATTTTAGGAACCTTCCCTTTATTAGAAAAATACTTAGTATCCTAGTCTAGTAAAAATCAACACTCAGATGCATTATCTACTGCTAAATCATAAAATATAGTTGTGGGTAGTTTTTGGGAACATGTTTTGTGTATTAAACATAACATAATGTATTTTTGATTCAATTACAGGAAATTATCAATCAAGTGTTATAACACTAGTTCTATAAATATTTTAAATAATCTAATATATAATTTTAGAATGAATCATATAGATTATATTAATCATTTCTTTAGAGATCGTGCTTAAAATAGTGATATTACTCATGAATTTATCTCTACTGAGAATCATTTAGAAAATATTTTTACTAAGCCTCTTGCAAGTGATTTTTTTTTATTTTATGAAATGATAATTGGGAATTTTTGAATTCAAATGAGTGTAATTCATCTAATTTTGTTAAATTTTAATTTTTTCCATTATTTTTTAATTATTTATTTTAATGATTTTATAAAAGAATACTAGTCCCTTTTATTTATTTATAAAATTTGTTCAATGTTATTATTTAATTTTTTTTAAATTAAATTTGTTTTAAAATATTTATTTTATTTTATTTATTATGGAGTAAAATTTGACCCAAAACTCTAAATCACCTACACAAACCTATTTTAAATCAATTTCGTAACCAAAATACTAATCGAACCTCAATGACATCTTCTTTCTCATACGTTTTATCCTCCATAAGCTGAACCATCACCCTTTACCTATCAATCATTTCTCAAACTACAACTAACTGTCCTTACATGGGGAAATACATGAATGTATATAATGGAATATATGGTTCTTCCAATAAAGTGTATCTAGGTGGTGAGTTATATAGGGAGCTTATTGGATATGTTGTCAAAATGTGTTAGTTCAAGTTGATAGAGATGTTTCTGAACATGTTCATTTAGTTTCAAGGTTGAGAGTTTTATTTTTTAGAAAGAATTATCATTTATTATTTGAAGAAAAAGTTAATGAGTTTATGAGAAATGTTGAGTTCCAGTTTGATGGAACAAAGGATGTTGTTTATTCCAATGTAAATCAAAATTAAAATCATGTTTCGTGAGTGCATTTTGATGAAACCTTTCATTGTCCCAATAAGGGGGAGCATTATGTTCACCTAACTATGTTTTCTATGGTTTTTTAAGGACAAACTGATGTTCTTAAGTTCCTATTATGAACCTATTATTTAGAGGATAAACTAATGAAGGATTTAGAGCCTCAAAGGAAGGTCAATTACAAGTTCATCCAGTCTGGGATTTCCTAGAGAGATGGAGATATGGATAAATTGTTGTTTCTGAATAAATATGTATTATGAAAAATATGAAGATAAACCTACCAAGATATAAGATCTCATTTATAATTCACTATTGAAAATGAAAATAAAAGTTAAATTACTACACTTATTGTAGGATTATCTCACCAGTTAAGAAGAATAAGGAAGTGGATCTAAATAAGGAATATTCCATAAAATTCCATAATAGTAATACTCACTATACTATTATTTTTACAATTATTGGATACTATTGGGAAACAAGTTTCAATTAATTGAAGCTTGTTGGTTAAGAAGGTATAACTTGGGAGGATCTGTCTTAAACCTCACCACTTAGGGATGCAGCACCTGATGAGTTGGTGTCTTCTAGAAAGGTGTAGAAGTTAAAAGTAACTAGAGAAGATACATGGTTTCCAATGATAAACCATGGATTCTAATAGACTATTCAAAGCCAAGGGTCTAAATTTTTTAAAGCTACTGAAGTAGTTCAGTAAGTTGATTTATTTGTTGGGAGAACAATTGTAGTTCATAAGGAAAGTCCAGTAGAAATTGTACCCATTATTTCAGTTGTTGAAGGAAGAGCTGAAGCTAAATTCTTGCATCAAACAATGAATCCAATTATTCTAGGATCACCAGTTGGGATTTATTGGTCTGGTGGTGCATTTATGGAAAATTTTGACCATTCCCATACACCACCTATTCCATCACCTCCTCTAGTTCATGAGGATGTAACCTCAATAAGTAAGATATCAGATAGTACTAAAATGGAATCTTTTCCTTTCTTTTTTTATAATTGAGTTTGATAATCTCATAGGAGATTACAATGAGTTGAAACTGGAGCTGATATACTTGAAGGATGGAATCAGATAACTAAATTATAATTCTATTTTAAAATATTACTTTGAAACATTGGTTGGTATAATGGAAATACAACAATATTTGATTAATAACCTTATATTAGCACCACATTTGAATATGGTTTCCACTAAAATAATTTCAAAAGCTTTTGAGGATATGAAATGTCAAGTGATATGTATGAGAAATATATATGCTACAAAGTCTGAGTTCAATGAATTTTGTGTCCTAGTTCCATCTCAATGCTATATAATCCAAAATCATACATTGATTCAATTATATATGTCTCAAGATGTTGTGAATAAAAATAAATTTTTTTGTTTAAGACGATGTAAATATTTCATAACTTGTAGAGTGTTGTAGTTAGCCAGTTTTAATACCTCAACAGGTTTCAATCGACCCCCACTTTTATTTCATAACCTTCTAAGCTTCGAAATCTCAAGGATCGATTTGGTCAGGTATTTCTAGATCTTAATTTTGTGTCCTCTTAGAATCAATATTTTCATTTTTACTTGTTCATGCATTATCAAAAGTATTATTTTATGAGGTGTATTATGGATGAGTTCCAAGACACTAGATAAGTATTTATAAAGCATGGTGTTGGAACATATGTGTCCTTTAATGATACAATGGTTTATCTTGAAGAATCTCTTGGTGGAAAGAAAAATGATATTTTTCAAGTATCTCAAGATCTCCAGGGCTGATTTTTAGGTTAATTTTTCCCATGACCGTAAATCATCATAGAATAATATAATTATTATTTAATATCTATGGTGAAGTTGAATATTTTTACTCTTAATAGGATTCTAGTTCTTCATAGTCTAAGGGAACTTCATCTGTTCAAATTACTACTATAGAGAAAGAGATTATTGTTTGAAAGCTTCTCGGTATCATCTCTACTATGAAACCCATTATTGTACCTTCCCTGTTATAACATATTTTAGTTTCACCTAAGCCTACATTTACACTACCAGTACTATAAAGGGATAAGTTTTATTTTTCCAACTCTTCTAGATACCTATTGAGGTATAAAATAGATGTTTGATATTTTTGATGATCTAGCAAACATCTATAAGAAAGATAAAATGATGGATGCATCTTTTTATACAAAGTGATCTTTTCAAGGACACTCATCCTCAACCCCTCAAAAGAAATTGGAATTTTTTTATACAGGGACTTATAATTTTAGTATAACTGAATGGGAATCTTGAAACAAATATCTGCACTTCTACTTAGAGGAAAAAAGAAATATCTTTTGTTATAGTGAATAGTGTTTTTTGGTATATATTTTGAATCTTGTGTTTCCAACTGTGATAGACACTCCTAATACCTTTAAAACCTCTCCTTATTTCAAACTACATCCACCCAAACAACCTTATTAGTTTTACCCTATCCATAACTCCAGTTGTTCTAACTAATCAATTGTATAAGTATCTTTATTTTTTTGAGTGGATGTAATTCTTTAGAAATTATTTAAATTTAATGAAATAATTATTTTTCCATTTCTTTTCTTTTTATTATAAATTTTTTTATTTAATGTTTTAATATCATTATTTTGATTACTAAATTCCATTCTCTAAATAATTTAAAATTCAGTTGTTTCACTATACTTTAAAAATTCATTACTCAATGTGTTACATAAACTACTTTATATCATATCCACACCCTTATATTTTAATGACATAGAAAGGAGGATAATATTCTATATGTTTAATAAAATTTGGAGAAGTTTTTTTTGTAAAAAACATTTAGAAGCATCTAATTAATGGGGGGGAAAGATAACAAAAAAAATTTGATAATAAAATATATGATATTCACAATTTTTCTGAATCTATAAAACCTTTTTAAATTTTCGTACATAATGTATTGAAGGTTCTGTGAGTATCAGAGGAGATATTATTGGAATAATAATATTATTATAAAATATTCCATGTACATTAGGTTTTGATGATCTCAATAACCATCATATCTTACTAATGTTTTTCTTTTAATGATTGTTCATTAGGTTTTGATTTTATTTTAATTCATTCAAATATTCAAATCATTAAGTCTATAGTTCAGAATATTTTGGATGAAATTTACCTTAATTTTGGAAATTTGGATATGTGAGGCATTTAGCTGCATGGAGAAATGGAAATGTCAAGAAATTGGATACATTAATCACCTATGTGAATTATTATCCTATATGAAATGGAAATGTCCTACAAATAGATACCTAGAAATCACATACGTCGATGAATCCCCAATGTTATAAATCAACTATATAGATCAATTGGTAATATATTTCAATTAGTTACATAGATTAATCAAATATGTAATTCAGATACATAGTAAATTAAGCTATAATGTAGAAAATGGATACATAATTTTTTTAGCTATAAATAAAGATACTATTTGGAGAAAATCATCTATTTGAAGAAGGCCTATGAAAATTAATATATTTAAATAAATTATCTAGGTGAAGATCCAACCCGGATACCGTAGTTAACTTATTCCTGAGTTGGCCCTGACATATCCCAAATGGAATTTACAATCCCTACAAGTTAGAAACTGGCACCGGGAATCATGTCAAGCGTCAAAGGAATTTTTTTTCAACAGCACAGTGGAACATAAAACATAAAACAGTCAGTAATCAGAAGACATATCAAGGAGAAAACTATTACAAGTAGGTGGATAAACCACAAAAAAAAGCATTATCCATTATATGAAAACATCCATCAAGACTAAGTTTCACAAAACCTATGAAAAAAGTACATCATATCTCCATTGGTTACCAGTATCACTACATGCCCCACAAATCGCGCATTCTTGCCTCCTCTAAGAGGCACTTTCCCTTTACCTAGACCTACCACAAAAAATATACACTTATGAAGGAAAAGGTAGTAGATTTGTCTTAAACATCCAATTTGGGTCTTACCACATGTTTCAATAATCAATTCAAAAACAATTATACCATTAATTATTTCAGTTTAAATAAAATAAGATAGGAAATGGAATTTAAATATTATATATAAAAACATTATTTTAAATAAACTATATATATGGTATATCAAAATAGTCTTAAATATAAATTTTATATAAAAATTTATATAAAAATTATATAAAATAGTGGGAATGAAAGAAACATTTCTATAAATATTTTCATGTATAATCAAGTCAAATAAATCAATAAACCATGTTTATACTCCCTGAGTCATCTTAGTTCTAGGATCTTAGATCATCAATCTACTCAATAATTAGTCATGAATCATGTATTTGTGAACATATCCCTTGGTTTAGGCCAAGAGGACTAATAAATCAACATCCCATCTGGGTAAATCATGTCGATCTAGGTTTAGTAAGATTTGTTAATTCCAATCCATTCCTTATTATTCAGAGTCCTAGAATGTTTGTCTTAATCACAAATATACTAATAAAGATCCCACATACTTCAATCAATAATTAATTCATTCATTCATTCACAAGAAAATAATTTCTTTCAAATAAATTCATAATGGATTTCCCAATTTCAAGTTCAACATGGAATTTTCTATTTCAAAACCAAATCAAATGTTTTTATAAAATTCATTTATTTTCAAATCACATTTCATTGTAATAAAATTTCCTCAATAATAAATATAAAATCATTTTAACAAATCAAATTTAAATTCAATCCCTCCTTTTTCTCAAAATCCACCCAATAATTTAAATTCCATTGAAATTTGAGTGTTTTCACAATTTTTATTCCCTTTTAAAATAAAACATAAAATTATCAAAAATATGGTTTTTAGAATCAATTAAAAACAAATTTAAAATCAATCATGAAATTAGGGTCTCAATTAAAGGGAAAATCTTTATTGAACTACCTATATTTAATCACATGATCAAACAAATCAATACATATAATGGGGAACACCGACAGAGATATGAAGGTGAAAGATATCAAGGAATCAAACTAGAAGGAGATCAAACTAAATCACCACAACTTTTAAAAGAAAAGATAAGAGGTTAGAGGAGTCAATTTCACCTTATAAGGACCTCTAAAGACCAAGGAATTGTGTTGGGGATAATAGAAGGGTATTATGAATCTTAAATGGGGATCCCATTATTTTAATTTGAGTTTCAAAATATTAGAAACCAGTGTGCATGGTTTCCCAGTTGGTTCACATTGTTAGTAGTATCTATACCACCTAAACATGCACCCTTATAAGGATTCTAAATGGGGTGAATGGTTTGAATACATGATTATTTTAGTAGTGAACCAACCCACTACACTTACACTATCTATGTGTGTATGGCTTGGAAAAACCAACCACACCTTTCCAGTGTCTCATCACAAGGAGAATGGTTTTCTAGTCCAAGATGTATGGTTTTCCCTAACCATGCGTATACTTTGCAGAGCCCCAAAAACCTCCAATATTTTCAAAACATCATGAGAAATAACCAAATATAATCCCTAAAACAATGAGATCAAACAAATTGTGAGAAGTTCCTAAAAGAAAATAACAATATGTTACAATCTCCCCACCATAGAGAATTTCTATCCTTAGAAATACTTTTAGGAAGATTACACATAAAAGAGATGAGGAAAGTTCTATCTCATAAGTGTCACATTCTCCCAAGTCTCATGAAAATCCAAACCTTCCTTCCATATCACATCGGTAAATGGTAAATTATTCCCATGATGAACCTTTGTCCCAGAATTAACAATCCAAACTAAATACATAGTCATAGATAAATCAGTCTCAACATTAAGATCTTCTCAGATCATGACATGAGAAGGGTTAGAAAAAAAATTCATAAGCTATGATATATGAAAAACTTTTTGGATCAAATTCATCTAAGTTTAAAGTGATAAATGGTAGTCCACCTTCCCAACCTTCTCAAAAATCTCAAAAGACCCCCAAACCATGGAACAATATTTTCTTGCATTCCAATATTTCAGTGACCTAACTAAGGTGAAATATCAAAAAATAACTTTCTAAAAATAAAAAGTTCTATTTCGATGATCAACATAGTATTTATACTAGTTCTATGTAATTACCATTCTCTAATGGATCAATTAAATTATCAGCATCATCTGTTGTCCCAAACTCGGTCCAATCATGGAAGATTTTTCAATCTACAACCAACAAAGAAGAGATCTATAAGCCTAGACATACAAGTCCTCAAAAGGTACATTCATATTTTGGACCACTATATATTGTTGTAGGAAAACTCAACCAATCCCAAATAGACATACCAAGTTCAGAAAAAGTCGATAAGTCAAACAATAATCATTTCTTCAAGAATCTATATATCTTGTTCTATCTATACATCCATATGTGGATAATATTTCATTCTCAATCTAACCTAGGATATCATCTCCACCAAGTTTCCTATTCAAAAATGATAAGTAAAATGCTGATACCTATAATAAACAATATAAAATGGAACTCTGTTTAATCTAACAATCTCTTTAACATTGATACTTCTCATGTCCTCAAATTTGGTTGTATCATGAATAGGAATGACTTGAGCCGATTTGGTTAACTAGTTGATCACTACCTATATCAAATTATTCCTTATAAGGTTATATGGTAACCCAAACATGAAATATATAAAAATTTCAACATGCTACCATGTCTTCACTGGAAGGGGATGAAGAAACCCCAAAGGTTTCTGGTGCTCGGCCTTAACCTTCAATATAATATTACAATGAGAAACAAATTCAGTGATGTCTCATATCATACTTGGTCACTATAATAATCATCATATATCATGAAACATCTTCATGATACCATGGCTAACCTCTCATTTGGAGTTATATAAATCCATCATCACAATGTTTCTCACTTGATAAGGTATAACGTACCAGTTCTGGAAACATAGAACACCCTTAAAGGAGAAAAACAACTCACCAATGGTCTCTCTAATATAATGAGAGTCCATAATTCTGTATAAATTTTTCATCACTTTTTTTCTCTTTTAGTATCAACTTAGATAGAGAAAATGTCAAATGAATGTTAGCCATAGCAATATTAGTTACATCATCCAACACCCCCAAATATAACTAAGCAAATAGATCCATCATATTATCCTCTTCTAATTATTCCTCCATAGCCTGGGTCGTAATCTTCTTACTAAAATCATAATTAATGGCATCAAATTTACCAAGGTTGTAGGAAATTTTGAAATAAAAACATTATAGGTACTCAAACCCTCATTTTTGCTAATATATTCAAATTCATTTGTGAGAATATATAACTCAAATTTTTTTTGTTAGAATAAATTGTAATAATTACTCTTAAAAGGTAATTTATCTAACACTTAAGAGAATGGATCACTACCCTGAGTTAGAGATCATGATTAGGATAGTTCTTCTTGTGTTAACTAATATTTATAGAACCATAGGCTACCATATGATCAACCTGTATAATAATTCATCCCAAACCCAAACCTGATGTGTAACAAAAGACCACATATCACTTACTAACCTCTAAAACATCCAACGATAGCATAAAAATCAAAATGAACTTAAAATCATCAAAATAACTCTGTAATTTTGAATACCAAAATAACATGACTCATTTTTTGAGGGAGAGTGGTCATTGGAGAATCCATATTTAAGAAATATTTAACATATCGATGGAAATACTCTTCCAAACACAAGAAGCTCTGAGTCTCAAAAACATTAAATGGTTGATACCTTATCATAAATTCCATTAACTTATCACGAATAAAATAAATTCTATGTTATAAGACCATGTGTCCCTATACTTTCCCTACCCAGATTCAAAAATTACATTTTGAAAGATTCGTGTAAGTTAGTGATCTCTCAAGATTTTAAGAAGTGTTATCAAATAATGAACATGGTATTCTTTGGTTTTGCAGAAAACCAAAATATTATCCAAAAAAACTACCATGAATTAGTTAAGGAACTCATGAAATATTATTTTACATTCCATAGAAACTATAGTATCACAAGTCAGAAAAATGGAATAATGGTATATTCATAATGGACATACCTACTCTAGAACAGAGTCATTGGGATGTCTAGTTTTTTAATTCTCAATAGTTAATAACAAGATCAAACTATTGAGGATTCCAAATCAATAATCTCAAAAGGACCCAAATACCTTGGCATAATATTTCCCTATTTCATAATATGTTGGTGACCAAATCGAGATGGAACTCTCAAAAACACCTAGTCACCAACAAAAAACTCTAAAGTTCTACGTCAATAATCAACATAAGATTTATAACAACACTAAGATATTAACATTATCTGATGGATCAACTGAATTATTACCCTTGTATCTTGGATCAAACTCAGTCCAACCAAGGAAGCTTCACCAATATCCAACCAATAAAGAGTTGATCTACAAGGCTAGAAATACTATACCTCAAAATAATCCATTCAAATTTTGGACTAGTAGTTATTTTTTGTAGGAAAACTCAACCGGTACCAAATAGACATCCCCAACTACACTAATGTCTAGAACAAAAACATGTAGTGTATCCTCAACAATTTTTATAGCTCATTATATCTGGACATATTTATATGGTTGATATGTTAATCTCATTCTAACATGGGATTCCATCACCTCCTCAAGGCCTCACAAAAATTAATAACTGGAACAGGGATCCCTATAAGAAACTATAGCTGATGTAACTTAGTTCAATGTAATGATATCTTTCATAAAGAGACTTCCCAAGTCCTAAAATTTCGTTATATCAAAAATAGAAATTATGTGAGCCAATTTTTTCATTTGGATAATCACTACCCATATCGTATTATTCCCTAAAAGGGTATGCAGCCAACCACCCCCAAAATTTATAGATTTCATATCCCATATTTAAGTTAGTACTATAATAGGCTGAAGAAAACATGAAGGTTTTTTGTGCTCATCCTTGACCTAATGATTAATATAAAAATAAGAAGAAAATTTAGTGATGTATCATATTATAATAGGCCACCAAAATCATTGTCACATATTATATAGCATCTTCATGGTAATAGGGTGAACCATCCCTAGGAATTATTTAAATCCCCCATCATAGCTTTTTCCCTATCAAATGCAGAATGTAAAGGTTCAGAAAACATAGGACACCCTCATACGAGAAATATCACTCACCAATGGTTTACCCACCATAAATAGTGTTCCTAAGGCTATAGAATTCATCATAAATTTTCTTCATCCGAAGGATCATATCGAGAGGAGAAGAGGTCAAATAAAAACTTGTCCAAATAATCTCAATCATGTCCTCCCAGACTCATTAATGCAACTGAGAAAAGAGAAACATCAGATTCCACTATTCTGTTAACTTCATCATTTCCTAGGTCTGAAGTTTCCTACTCAAATAATCACTGACAATATTCCTCTTCACATGGGAGTTGGATATATCAAAATAAAAATATTACAGGTACTCTGCCCATCTTCACTATTAAAGGTTTAAATCTTTTTGTGAGAAGATATTACTTATACTCTTATGATTAGAATAAATGGTAAACCTTTCTTTGAAAAGGAAATTTTGTCAACACTTAAGATCATGAATCCCTAATAATTTTTTGAGATTATGAGTAGGATAGTTATTATCATGTGGCCTAAGATATCAATATCCATATTATTCCATGTGATCACCCCTCATTATAATGCATCCCAATCCCAAACTTGATTCACCAAAAAAGACAACATAGCACTACCTAGCCTCTATAAGAGTCAAAAAAATGAAGAAGCAACAAAAATGAGACAACCCAACAAAATAACTCTTATATTTCAAATCCCAAATTAACTTCACTCATTTCCGAGAGAGAGAGGTAACCAAAGAAGCCAACTTTGAGAAATTTTTGATACAACGGTGGTAATACTCCACCAAACCTAATATGATATGAATCTAAAAAACATTACATGTTTTATACCATGTCAAATAATCCTTTACCTTCTCATGATCAACTGAAATACTATATTTTGTGGACATATGTCCCAATAATTTCACTTCTCAAATCTATAAATTACATTTTGAAATCTTCATGTAATGTCAATGATCTCTCAATATTTCTATAACTACTCTCAAATGATGCACATGACATTCTTTAATTTTTGATAAAACCAAAATTTCACCCACAAAGAATATCATGAATGGGTTTAGGTACTCATGGAATATCTATTTCATCAATTCCATAAAAATTCTATGATCATTGATTATACCTTATGACATAACAAGATATTCATGATTGTCATGCCTAATTCAAAAGGTCGTCTTCTAGATGCCATATTATTTAATTCTCAACTATTAATAACTAGATCCAATATCAATCTTTGATAACAACTTCACTCATTTTAGTTGGTCAAATAAATCATATATCTGAGGCAATATATAAATTTTATTTTCCATAACTCTATTAGGGTTTTGGTAATCAACACAATGTGGAAGTGTTCCAATAGTATTAATTAAAAAAATATTGGTGTCACCTAAGCTGACACACACAAGAATATATATCATTTTCAATCATATCATCTTGCTATGTTTTTAACTCTATCAATTTAGCTAGTTTCATACGGTAATAAAGAATATAGATGGGATGGGTACCCAGTCTCAATTCAATAGGGATCTCCACTTACCTTATCGGTATAAACCTATAAAATTAATATAGAAACACATAATTAAACTCAATTAAAACTGTAGGTAGATCACCACTCAAATATTCCCACTCTATAGAAAAATAAAACATTGATATTACCCTACCCAACTTTGGAAAAGGTAGTATGGATCTACTCAACCTTAGGCCCCATTATACTAGAAAAATATTGTACACCCCATTAGGAATAATAAGGCAGACCCAATAATGAAAATGATCAATTTGGGCCTCATAATAAATCATCAAATCCATCCCAAGAATGAATTAAAGTGGTTTTATTTTGAGAACTATAAAAATATAAGTGAGCTCAATCTCTAATAGAGAGGAAATGAAATGGTGATACTGAAAACCCTGATCTATCTTTTTTATGAGGGGAATAATAATATTCATCACATAATACATAAGCTGAATTTTAAAATTTAGTAAATTAATATATAAATGATTGAGATCCACTAGTATCAAATAATGTCATTACTAAAGAATATTTTATAGTGATGGTACATCTCACTGACAATGGACGAGATCATCTTCCTCTGGAGACTCTTCCATTATGTGAAGAAACCGAGTTCTAGATGCATATGGTTAGAACTCCTTATATATTGATGAATATGATTGAAACATAGTACTTTTATGAGTTGATGATATTTTTCCATTTTGTGGGGTAGAGAAGATGTGAATAACTTTTATAGGATTCCTAAATGAATATAATAACTATAGATCATCAGTGCCCAAGAAAAATCCTATTTTTATTCCCAACCTTTCCACATTTAAGGAAAGTAAAAGGGCTTATTCTAGGAATTATGGTTGTAAAACCCCAAGGTTTTAAAAATAATATAAAATTCATGAAACATTGTTTTAAGTAGATATTTATAACTAGCATTTAATCAAAATTTTACTGCTTCTATGTTTTAAATTTTGAAAAAAAGGTCATCTACAATTGTGTTAAGAATGTTATTTAGAGTCTGATAAAACCAACTTGTTTTTTAGTGAATAGTAACATACCCAAATGAATAGTAACATACCCTTATGATATAAATATAGTTATAGATTTAGAATTGTTAATTTTTTAATAAAGTATGATTTTGTTTAAAAATTAAATTATTAATATTTAGAAAATTGTTTTCAAAAAATGGAGTTCATTTTTTAATTCTACAAATCGATAAATAGTTAGGGTGAAATTTTGCGAATTTTCTGAAATTCTAGAATTTTTTATGAATCGTAAAATACGATAAAATATGAAAAATGATAAATAGTTGATTTAATGCATCATAGGTGATCAAAGGATGATTTAAGACCACTTGTTTCAAACTCACATGTAATTATTAATCTTTGGGTTCACATGAATTAATACTATTCAAATTCTTGAGAAAAAATATTATAATAATGATTAAAATAATGTAAAATACCTTATCTCCTTCACTATAAATACCACCCTCATTTCACTCTTCCTACCACACCTTTCAAGCCTTGATCATTACCTAAGTTCTGCCTAATACTCCTCACAAGGCTCTTCTCCACTTCCTAGATCATCTGGTCTTACCAAAAGGCCAAAACCAAAGGTCTTAAGAATGATTTCAAGGAGAAGATATCAAGAGGTAAACATCCTCTTTTGTTTTCTTTTCTTTCATTTTATGTTATTCTTTTTAATTTCCTTTGGAATATGTTGGGATATGTCATTAAATATCCCCCCTAATTTCCATATTATGTATGAATGATGATATATCCCTTTCCACTCTTCAAAATATTTTATGGAATTTAATGTGATGCTGTTTGGATGCCAAATTTCCATGAGTGATTTCTCAATTTTTGTTTTATTTTGAGTTCCCTTAATCTTTTATCCCCACCTAATCTTAACCAAAAGTCTTGAAAGATCCTGAATCAAGTATATTCGGGATTTTATCATGTTCATGGAAAATTCCTCATTAATATTCTTCTCCTTTCTTAGTTATTCATGGAATTAAAACATCGACCATGATGTGTCGATTTACCAACATCATGGATGATGTGATTTATAATTCTTTTACTTCCTTAAATATTTGTACAAAAACCATTTTAATATTTGAAACATATTATAACGTATGTATTATAACTTATATAAGGTTCTAGAATCATTTTTTCACACAAGTTATTAATTTATTAAACCAAATGAGATCTTTATGATCGAAGAATTTCCAAAATAACCTAAAAAAATTACAATAATATTTAAACTCATGAATCATCTTCAAGTCAGAATAAAAAATGATAAATGGTATAATTTATAGTAATATAAATATTTAAATACCATTCCATTAAAATTTATTAGTTTCACTTCCAATTTACAGGCACGCCCATCATGAACCAATCTTCGAAATCATGTAAAGACCTCACCCAAAACAGTGCAAGAAACAAAATACTAACAATTAAAGGGTGAAATGATGTAATGAAATGATCATATAAGGTTTTATAAATATGGATATGTTTACTTAAGATATTAATAACACTATTTTTTATCATTATACAGGAGGTTTAAATGAGTTGGAAGTAAGGAAAACCCGAGGTAAGGGAATTCTTAACTCGGTTTCCATTCTTTGGGTTACCCTTCTACTTCGTAATTTATGTGGTATTAAAAGTGTTTTTGTGATGTGTTTTGTTTATATTATTGTGAATTGTGAGTAATTATAGTGTATATACATATTCTATCCACTCTTTTATGTCTCTTATCAATTTTATGATATTTATAAGTGGCTTTTCTTTTTAAATCCTCTTTTAAAATTCTGTTTTAACAAATTCAAATGCTATGATTTTTATGAAATTATTCATGTTGTGTGATTGTGTTGTGGTTCTTGGGAATTGTTTAAGATTAAGGGTGGGACCTATATCTCTTTAAAATTCACTAGGTATGTGTAAGTTGGATGTGAGCCATATGGTAACTCCAAGTGTAACTGTGATGGTTACACAAATTGTAAGGTAGCTGTGAGGGTTAAAATTTATAAGGTAGTAGAGACGGTTACAAGATTATGTAAGTAATGCCCCAATATTATTTTATGGTTATATTAATGGTGTATGTCTTGTGGGAATATTTTTTAAACACCAAGTTTCACAAAGTAAGTATATATATATATGGGTGACAAGTACGTCTTTCGAAAATGTTTTCATACATGACAAGTATTCATGGACTAATGTGTTATTTCCTTCTTTTTATATCCCTTAGTGAGTTTTTTGTGATCATCCCAAGTTTTTATATCATTTTCACAGGTTATAAGGGTGTGTATGAAATAGAAGGAATCTAAGTTACATATTTGAAGTGTTGTCAAAGAAATCAAGTTTTATTTGAAAAGTTTTATATTTTGTAATAAATGAGTATTGTTTGTATAGTATTCACTCTATAATAATGTGTAATTTTATGAATGTAATATGTCCCATTATCTAAATTTCTAAAATTGAAAATATAATAAATCTAAAAGGATGTGATTTCTTGACTAAAACCATGATTATGTAACATAATAATGGCGGGTCCTTATAGTACTAGGTATAGATGAAACCTACTATCGAGATCCACAATGAGACTCATCACAAATCCTATTTAATTTAATGTAACTAACAGAACATACAACATGAGAAAAGATAACTCCTATCAACACTAACATACTATCCAGATCATGATCAGGCATTAATTCTCTATCTAGAACATCCTCATAAAAGGTGATTTTATCATGAAAACTTGTTATTATATTTCAAGTAATAGACATACCTCAAATATTCAGGACATAAATTTCTCATTCATCATTACCTTAGGAGAAAACTGAATAAGTTCAGAAAAATTAGTTTACATACTAAGTCACGGTAATGTCACCATACTAAAGGCTAAGAAACTTCATTTAATTTCTTATGTCAATAGATTCTTGATATTACTACTCTGTAAAAATTTCTATAAAGTCATTCAACTCTAAACCCTCATGCTTATTCATTATAACCAATGAATCCCTCTATCCTAAGCTAGGCCCTTTAATCTTAAGGGTAACACACTTTACATTTATAGACTTTGGAATTTCCAAGAACATAAAATGTATCACAATATTTCCCAACCAATACTCTCTCACTTGAGGAGCCTTTGAGCCTTGGTTAGTATGTGGTTTCTAGTGAAGAAACTCATGAGTATGATCTCTAACAGAATCCCTTCATGGTTCCACTACTAGATCTTTAATGGGAATAGGTGCGAAAACTAGTCCTAGATCTTTTATAGCTTACACCAATATATAAAAATGATTCTAGTCAACATGATGATTCTCTTGCTATGGTTTTCCAATATATTCATCTTATTTCCTATTCAAACATCTTCTCAAAGGAATGATTCTATGAAACATCAATATGAAACACTAAAAACGTCTATAAGGAAACATAGATCATCAAATCAATCAAGATATATAGGAATATAAACTCCATAAAAAAGGAAAATCTAAATTATAAGATTTTAAAATACTCAGATAAAAATGGGAATAGACTAGAATTAGATCAAATGATCCCTTAAATAAATTTTTCTAACACCCAAGGTGTCTTAATGCTCACTACGATGAGATATGTCCATGAACTGACTCTCAACTACCACTTGATTCTCGATAATCCTACCTCTTTCCAACTAGAACATACCAGACGATATACTAACATAAATAAAAGACACTCATCCTCACCTTTGATACCATTTTTTATGAATGAACCCACATACCCTGGTACATTGACACCCAATCCAGCCATGACATAGACTGAAGTTATTCTCAATCCCCACCAGCTAGCAGCCAACACCTTGAATCATATCAAATAATGAGGGGAATATATTTTTTCAAAAGATAGTGGAAGATAAAAAACAACAACATGTATTCCAAGAACTCCATAAGGAGAAAAGTACCACATGTGGGTAGGTAAAAATCAAAGTAAAGCATCACCCAAAATATGATAATATATATAATGAAAAATTATCACAAACCATATGAAAAAATTGGATCAGAGCTCCACTAGTCACTATCTTCACTCTAGGTCCCATGAATCAAGAACACCCACCATCTTCAAGAGTTTTTTTCCCTTACTTGGACCAAACTCTACAAAATCTAAAAAATTATGAAGGAAAAGGTTGGGTATGATCTAAATATTCCAATAGGGTATCTCTAAGTGTTAAATAATCAATTCCATAACAATTAAAAAAATTATTTTTTTAATTTAAATTAAACAATACAAGTCATGGAATTTAAACATTCTCAATAAAACATGACTTCAAATAAAGTAGATGACAGGTATATCAAAGAAATTCTTAAATGAAAATTTTATATAAAATATCCAGTATGAATGAAATAGTTCTATAAATAAGGGAAATTATAATTATGTTAAATAAGTAAAAGCACCATAGTAATATTCCATATGTTACATTACTTTTAGGATGTTGGATCCTCACACTACTCAGTCATCAATCACAACTCAAGTATGTGTGCACACATCCCTTGGATCGGGCCAACAAGACTAATAAATAAATGTCCCATTGGAGATAATCATTATTGAAAAGGTTTAGCTATATTTTTCATCATCAATACATTTCTATATAGTTATATTCCTAGCGTTCTTTTCTTATTCACCCACTAACTAGTCAGAATCACATGTTTTTCAATCAATCATTTATTCTTGGGAAAATCATTTATTTAAAATCAATTCACAATTCAATTTCCCAATTTCAAGTTCAACATGTATTTTTCAATTTCAAAACCAAATCATTGGTTTTCATCAAATTCATTCTTTTTTAAATAGTCATTCAGTTTAAGCTAATTTCCACAAGAATCAGCATCAAATCTTTACATCAAAATAAAATATTATTTTAAGACATCATTTTTCTCAAAATTTTCCTAATAATTTCAATTTTATTGAAATTGGGGGTTTTCAAAAAAATTTTGTCCTTTTAAATTAAAATGTAAAATTACGAAAAATCTGGAATTTTAAATCCACTAAAAACTCATTTCATATCAATCAAAAAATTAGGGTTTCAATTTTAGGTAAAATTTTATGGAACCGCCAACCTTTAATCACAAAATCAAACAAATAAATACACATAATGGGAAATGAAAACTGAGAGATTAAGGCAATGGATTTTGAGGAATAAAACTAGAAGTAAATAAAATGAAATCATTAGTTCTTTGATCCAAAACTAGAAGAGTTTGGAATCATAAATTTCACCTCTTGAGTGCCTCCAAGTAAGAATAAATCATGTTAGGGTCGAAAGGGGGTGTTAGGAACCCTAAACTGGGGTCCCTAGATTTTTATGTAAAATTCCATGTGATTAACAAACTATGTGCATGGTTTGTTAGTTAGGTTTCATGGTTAGTAGTAAATGTGTTCCCAAACCATATTCCCTTATAGGGATTCTGGATGGGGGAAGTTTGGCTACATGGTAAGTTTAACCATGTTCCAATCGTGTTAAATCTTACTCTATAAGGTTGAAAAGTTTGTACGGGTGGTCTTATAGTTTGGATAAATCATGTTCACCCTTATATTGGCTTATCACAATGCACACAGTTTTCTAGTACAAACCACATAGCTTTCCATAACCACGTGCCAAACATGTATAGGACCCAAAACATTTAAGAATATTCAAAATACACTCAAAATAGCCCAATAAAATCCCTAAATACAAGGAGATAAAAACAAGGGTCTATAATTACCTAAATTAAGTTAATGGAATGATAAAAGCTAAGTGAAGAATATCTACATGGATAAATTTGACTATTTGAATTAAATTATATGGATCTCTACCACATTCTGTTCAATAATTAGCTACATTATTCTAAAACGTAGTATTTATTATCATTTGTTTTATTTTAATGGGATTTAATGCTATAATCCATTAATTAATTGTTAGATTACCTATTTATAGTAAAAAAATATTAAAATAATATGAATTTACTGATAAAGGAAACAACTTCAAGGATAATTTAATTGTCAGATTTATTGTTGAAGTAGTTATAAGACAAGAACATGTGGAATTTAAGTTCCAACCATATTTTTTAGGGATTTGGTTTTTTAATTTAAAGGTAATTATTTAATCATTTGATGTGTTTTTTTGTGTGAAAAAGATATTTAGAAGAATAAAAGTTCTTACTCTATCATCAAAGAACCCAAAATTGAATATTTGTATGTGATTCTATATTGTACTTTAAAATAAGAAAAATAATCAAGATATATAGTGTTCTATATAGATCATCTCTATTGTTATTTAATAAGACTATCCTTAAGCTGATTCTTATTCCAACAATATCTTCTAGAGATTTATTCAATTCTATCAGTTTTATTTTATAACATTGAGATCAAATTATAAACACTATTTTCATTCTCTCTTTATTTAAAAAGGTTCCTGGAAAAAGAAGCTCGAATTCTGTTTTTTAAAATCATTTTTTGGTTCTATTTGAAAACACTTGATGTTATTTTATAAACTGTCAAATGATTTCCCTAAATCATTTAGTCCTTTGAAAAAGGACTAAAATACCCAATAAAAAGGACTAGTCGGGTGAAAATCAACAAGATATTGGAGTTAAGAATGTGTGGAGTGTTCTAGAGGATTTTTTCCCCAAACCACTATATATATATATTTGATCTTTTTTAGTTTTTTCAATTATTTTCATTTTATTCTTGTGTTAAAAAAATATTAGAACTTAATCACATCCCTAAAGAAGATTTTTTCTAAGTCAATAAAATTTCAAGGAATAAATTCACCCCCAACCCCACCACTATTGAGTCATGATGAAGTCAGTTTCTAGAAAATTGATCATGTCTATTATGGTGTGATAGTATCCTTACTGACATATTTTTTATATTTTTATACATATTCTCCAAAAACCATTATCAACCGCAAGTAGCATTGTGGAATATCCTATCACCATTGGGTGTGATCTCTTAGAGATCCAAATTCAGATAAATACCAATTTTTCATATCCATATGAATTATGGTGTGATTAGAATCTCTACAGTGAAACATTCTCCCTCACAACTCAATCATGTTACCTACACCAAATAGCGTGAATATGAAAAATATTTGATCACCCATTATTGAGTTATATTCATGTAGTGAAGGATTGGCTCAAACATTATCTCATTTCAAAACTAAATTATGATTTCAAACATTGAATTGTAGAATTATGCTTTCTAAATTAACCATACTTTAATCAAATAAATAAACATTACTGCATGAACTAGACCCTTGAGGCGTGATTACCCCTTTAACAAAAAAACACTTCCAAAACATCAAACTTCAAGCCAATTCAAAACACCTTCATAATTATAAACGGTCTTCACCTTATTTGAATTTATCTAATTTTAATTTTATTAAATAAATGAAAATTATTTAGATTTGTTAACTATAAAAAACTCCATAAAAAACATCACATCCACTTCATTTCACTTCACTTTGATAATCTCCCCTTTGACATAAACACATTAATGGGAGCCTTCACCATACAAAACCTCTTTATCAAAATATTCTCTACCTTTATTTTTTTGGTCACCCATAAAACATAAATAACTCTCTAACATATAATTAAATAACTATTCAATAATTCCATAGACTCTGTGAGATAAAATTGTGTAATTAAAAAATACTATGAAGTATAATCTCAATGTTTTCCATTAGAATGAATTTCATCCACATCCAAAAAGCCTAAAATAGCCTTTTTTTACTTATCTTTACAACTCTCATCACAAAAAAAACAACTATTAATAATGTATCAAAAAATAATTATAAAAATAATCAAGAAATAGATAAGAAAATTTTACACCGAATCAACACAAGTACACTAACATCACGAATTTCTCCTTTTAAAAAACAAACTTAAATATATTCTCTCCCATAAGGAATAAAATATTTCTTGAATTTTTGTTGTTTTATCCCCCTTTAATAATGAAAACCCAAATATGATAATTAATAAGATGGGTCTCCATAAATTATACTTGTGAAAAATTAAGCTGGACTTCAATTAACTTCCTCAAACATAAAAATTGAAACTTTTTACAATGGATTGGTAAATATATTCTCCACGTGACCCATGGTAGAAATAATTTCTACCATTAAAACTCATTTATCAACCATTTATTTTTTTAAGTGGTAATTTTTTCCAATGTTATTTGATTGATAATTTTGAATATTTATCCTAAAAATATTTATTGCACATAGAATATTATATCCCACAAGTAGTGTAAAAAACACTTCCAATTTTAGATCTTTAGTATATCTTCATATACACATAAATTTATTTTTTTTCTTTAGTTAAATAAATATAGTTCTTCAACTGTATTGAATATAGTGAAACATTTCTTCTTTACGTTCCTTGATACAAATCTATCTATTATATAGAATACCCCACTAGATGTAGACTTCTAGTCATCAAAATTTCAGTCCTAATTTACACTAGAAAATTTTTATAGATACACATTTTCATTCATGTGATATGTAAGTCCAAATTTTTGAGTACCTTATATATAACATAGAATCCAAAAAACTAGTTTTTAGTGAGATAAATATAGTGAACTATGATACATTACACACAATATCATAGTATATATAAAATACAACCTTTAATCAATAAAATATTGAAAACTCATACTGAGTTTTCTAAACATTGTTGAATTAACCGCATTACCTTCATCGTCTTTATAAATTTTTGTTCCCATTACTATTATAGTATAAATTATTTTGTGTCTTAAATACCAAATTTTTTTAACAATTCCTGGTAATATTTCTCTTGAGATATGAAAATATAATCCATATATCAAGAAATTTGAGGTCCCAAAAAAATATAATCTATCCCAAACTCATATTGTCAAATTTACTATTCATTTTAGAGGAAAACATGAGGAAAAACACATTCTTTATTTGAAAAAATATTATATAAAAAAAAATTATTATAATAATTGTATATAACTATTAATTTTTATATATAAAGAGGATATTTTATATTTATTCTCAAACACAACATCTTCATGCATGATTCAATCTTTGTATATTGTCCCCCTGATTCATTTTTTAACACATACAACACCTTATCAAATATAAAAAATCTCAATTTATCATCTCTTAGAATGAAACCTTTTAGTCACCCTATGTACACCTCTTATTAATTCTCACCATTAAATAAGTCTAGTTTCACTACAATTTTGAAGATCGTATCTCACCTTTAAAAAGAAATAGCAAAAAAAATCTCAAGACATAAAATTGGAGTAGATTTCATTTTAGTGTCAGTTTATTCAACATGAGAATATTATATATAGATTAACCTTGCTTTATTAACTATCACATCACCATTTTTATTATACATGTACTGAAACACTAACATTTTTTTGAATGTCTTAAAGGCCATCATTTTTTATTCATTTTTGACAATCCCCCATTTAAGGTTTTAAGGGGAACCCTTAAATTACATTTCTCGTAGGCTTCATGACATGACCGGACCTAAAGGTATGAATGGAATACATCATATACTATGACTACTTGAAATTTCCCCTCCCCATCATATGTATTGTGATCAAATCCCCACCTTTTCATGGTTTTCCAGCTTACTGTCATGTACAAGGCCACATAGGCCTAGTACCAATGTCAAATTTCAAACCCTCTCATTCTTCCATATATGATAGCTTTTCTCTGGTTAATGTTCCTTTCTCTGAATCCTCCTATTGAGTATGTTACTTATAGAATTTTTTGGGTTTTCATTAGCACATCAGGTATCACGAAGGCCTAGAGGTGGCCTAAAGGTGGCCCAAAATCCTTACTGACTAGAAGGCCTGGGTGGCCCAGAGGCATTAAGGACTTGAGGCCCAAACCAGTGGCCTGAAGGTGAATAGTTCTAGCTGCAACAATACCGAATTGTAGCTACTAAAAACCTGCTATAGTAACCCAAAAATATTCCTCACCTCAGATTTGAACTTGGGTCTTGTGGATTTACTTGAAAAGTCCTCACCAACTGGGTTGAGGCTTATTTTCACTGAAACAATAAAATTATTCTAATAACATTATTATCC
This sequence comes from Viscum album, assembly GCA_963277665.1. Lineage (NCBI taxonomy): Eukaryota > Viridiplantae > Streptophyta > Magnoliopsida > Santalales > Viscaceae > Viscum > Viscum album. The sequence continues at coordinate 1,407,164,319 of OY728119.1, forward strand.
AAAAAAGTAGTCACCAAATCCCAAGTATTGTTCTTATATATCTATTCCAATTATTAATTCATTGTTTACTTATATTCTTAATTCTATAATTCATCATTCATACTTCTTGGCTATGCATTAGAAACTAATATGGTATGTGATGTTGTTATTAAATTTCTCCTTGTTTGAATTGATAATTCAAGATCACCAATTATATTATTGATCTCTACGTGATTTATTAACCTTGAATAAACTAAATTTGGATATTATTTATCACCTAATAAGGTTTAATGATTATCTTCTTTATAAAAAAACATTTGAATCGTATCTATTTACAAAATATTTAGTTTCATTTTAAATAAAATTTCCATCATATTTATCATAATAAAAACTTTATCTTCATTGTACAAACTTGTTTAATGAGTTCTAAAAAACTTTCACATTTTTCCTATTAAATAAAATACTTTTTTACTTAATAATGTAATGATATCCCCTTATATTAAAAGTATTACCAAAGAAAAATTAAATTAATAACTCATTTCAAAATATTCTAAAATTTTATATATTCACTTTGAAAACATATGGGATACTAAACACCATTATGTGATTCAAGTTTAGAGTGTTATAGTAGTATAATTAAAATGAATACATATCTGATTTTGAATATTATAAATAATAATTTTGGATATTCATTGTTGTCCTAATCAATTTTCTCTAAAGTAATCATAAAGTATTATGCTTGATCGACATTATTTGAGTTGTCTCTTATAAAATATTATTAATTTATTCCCCAACACCTTTTTTGGGGTTTATGGTGTACTCAAATTATTTTGGATACCATTATTGAAAAAAAAGTCATCCATCATTCTACTTGTGTATTAAACTCTACTATCATTTTTAACTATCCTCAAAGAGAAATTTCACTCCTTTTCTACACTTCTCTTGAAACTATTAAACATATTAAAGGCCCATTATTTATGATGTATAAACATAATACATGTAAAATAAGTAAATTACTCTATAAAATACATAAATTTATTATCCATATTTTTTGGGTTCTTCCTCATATGATTGCAAACATCTAAATTAATAAGATCTAGTGATTGAGAATTTTGAATCTCTGCCTTTTTTTGTGATGAATTAACAATCATCCTCATTTATAAGGTGGAAAAATAAAATCTATTTCCCTATTAAATATAGTTATATCATGAAAAGTTTCTATAAAATTAATATTTTTCATATTCCTTTGGCCAACCATGTAAAGTCTTCAATGCCATAGCTTATTCTCCTCCTTAAAGATTAAAAGGCATAAATTTTACATCTCATTAACATGAAACAAGTTACCTATTTTTCTATATCATATAGCCAAAAAAGAACCATAATTTAACTTATTAACTATGAATTCGTTTTTTCTCACTATGTTATGAAATACTAATTATATTATAATTTTACCCATCAAAATAATGTGAGTTATTCTATTTCTATATGTTCTCAATAATCTTAAATGATCCAATTGCTTGGATTCTGAGAAACCCATATTTTTGATTATATATTTAAACATCCTTATGAGTTTAAAAATATTTGAGAATATTCACATCACTTATCTTTTTTTATAAACACTCAATATCTAGAATCCACAAACACTCCTTTTATAACGCTATTAATGACACTTATTTAGTAAGATATTTATCATTTTCATTATCTTTATTATTTAAATATTTTCAGGCACCATAATTAGTTATAAACTATGGAAAAAATATAATATATTTATTTTTATCTTTAGGACTAAGTTTGTTACTCCTTCCATAGAGTTATTTCAACATATGAAACTGATTCGATTTTTTCACTATAATAAATTCTCATTTTCTATAAAATTATCTCCACATAGAGGGGTGATTATCCCTCATCTCTCACTTACCAAATATTTTAGGTTAAATAAAATACCCTTAATAAAACAAAAATATCTTTAATAAATGTCCAAAACCACCATAACACATGTCGTAGACATAAAATATGAACATTTTTATATAAATAGTTCATTGTCTATATTATTTTTCCTACTATTATTCATTCTTTTGACCTCTAATTCTGAATTATTTTAATAAAATTAATTTATTAGGCTTTCTAATAATACTCATATTCCTATAAAATATATTACATAAAATTTTTACCTTCCATCTATAGCATATTTTTCATTTAATTTAGCATTTCTAGAATTTTGAAATTTATGGATCTTCTTTTCTTTAACAATATTACCACTTATTTTCCCTTCATAATTATATCATCCATTTATTTCACACATTTGAAACCTTTAATTTTATATTGTTTTAACTATTTTCTAAATAACATAACAAATGAACTTGACACTTCCCTTCGATCATTCTTTAACATCGTGAAAGGACTTATCAATATTAACCATGAATTTGTTCACTTGATTTTTCTACATCCAATAGAACTTTTTAATCATCATAAAGTTTAATTTCATTCTCGTTAAAATTTTCTTCTAAACCTTATTTTATCGTTTTATCTTGAGTAAAAAAATATAAAAGTGATAAATTTCTTTCTACAACAGCGATTATTTTTTAATTTCATTAACATCAAAAAATTAATTGTAAAATAAATTTTATTAGTTTGGTGGGAACACTTGGTAAAAATTAACCTAAAACATCAAAGAAAAATATAACAAACCAAATCACCAACACCCATACCTCATAAAAATTAGTATATCCAAGACAAGGCTTTGATATCATATTTGGGTTTTAACCACAAATATTTCTCTAAATATCCAAATAATAAATTGATGAGTTCAAAAAATAATTAACTAAAAAAGATATCAGACCAAATTACAAAAAAAATTAAATTGGGAAAACTATAAGACCACATAAATATCTTTATTTTAAGGCTCTAAAGAATATGAATCTTATCCAAACAATTTTTCCTTTTAGAGATAGTTGTAATTGGGTTAGAATAACTTCAGAACATTCCTCCAAAAAGGCTGTCCCAAACTTTTCTGTTGAAAACTCTATATTTTTTATTTATTGTGAGGGTTAAGAAAAATATCTATTAATAGGATAATCAGTGACTATAGAATACTCCTCTTTAATAAATTTTATATCAGTCCAGTCCTCAATAGAAACTGAACCAACATGATTGGGGAGATCATTACTATTCTAAAAATTCATGGAGGATTCCATATCACATTAATGTTTTGGTTCATGAGCCTCCACAACCCTTTATGTGATCTTTAGTTCATCGAAATTTCGTTATAATTTCTTATTTACCCCATTTTTCTATATCTTTCTTGATTATATTATTGATTTTGTCAACATAGGTTTAGGAAAATTTTAATAAGTCTTGTTCTATCTTTTCTTCTTTCCTTGGAGTAGATATTGGCCCCAAAAATTCATAAGCCCATTATTACCTTTATTCATGCATGATCCAAAGTACTCCAATGTGAATTTACTCATTTTCATAACTTTCAGGAGAAGCATGGGAAAAACCTTTCTCCTCCTCTTTATCCTCCCTAAACTACCGGTCCATCTTCTTATACACAATTAACTTCCAGTATTTATTCAATATTTTATACTTTTTCTCTAGGTATGAAATCATTAAAAGGAACTCCTTTAAATCACACTTAATTATAAAATTCATCTTAGATTCTATTTAAATTTTATGTATAAAATATTCATCATAAGAAAACACATAATAATTCACAATAATGTTTTCAAACTTTTCATTATCCTCATTTAAAGAGTCAACTTCAAATTTGTACACTCTACTCTCTTCATCATCCAGTTTAGATAATAAATTTTCTTATTTTTTGAATTTGGAGAAAGTATAACCTTTTACCTATTTGAAAATGTTATTCTTGTTGATTTTTTAAGATTTTTTTCCATTAGAAACTCCTTGACAACCCAAATTATTCATCATTTTATTATCCTTTATGTTTTAGAAAATTAACTACAAAATTTCAAATAGATCCACATGAAAACAAATTCAGTAGTGTATTTCCTCTACATTTTCATTTATCTTTCCAAACACTTATTAAAGTTAACAATATTATTATTTTAAACTTTATATCCCTATCATTAATATTATTTGAATTTTGTTCTTTGTACTTCAATTATTTAGGGATCCTATCTTAATTCACAACATTAAAAGATATTTTCTTTTTATATTATCCATTCTTATTGAATACGATTCCTTTATTTACATCACATGAAATAAAAATGATATTAATACCATTAAATAGATGTTTTATGAATCTAGATCATCGTGTATTAAAACATTTTCATCATATTTATTGGTAAAGAGACAAATTAAATATTTGATTACCATATAATATTCCAGATTCTAATCAAAACATATAATGGTGATCCCCACTTAATTAACACTCATGAATAATTAATCAGTATATTAATATTTAATCATTAAAATACATTAAAACTTTAAACATCAAAATTTTAATTTACCCTTTTTACTATTATATTTCTATCATGGATTATTTATAGATTTTCCCAATTACATTATGTAATCATAATCAACATTAGTATGATATATTCCATTTTTCATAGAGATTAAAAAATAAATTCTGAGCACTATCATCATTCTCAATGTTTATTTGATAAACCAATATCGTCATGTTATTTTCTTCAAGAGGAATATATCAATATGGTGTCACTTTAAAAACATATTAAAATAATAATTTGTATTAATTCATCTTAACCACAAGATCCAAACATTACAACCAAAAAAACATGAAATAAGATAACCCTGATCAAGACTATAGGATCTTCCCCTCCTCAAAAACTACATCATGATGACAAGCCCTCACTATCACGTGACTTCTCAGCTAGTTTTCCCATGCAGGGTTGCACGAGCCTAGTACCGATGGAAAATCAATACACTATTGAACATCCAAATCCAAATGGCATGCTTAGGTGAAGTATTCCTGCTCTAAATCTCATCTGAAGTAGATCCATGTAGCGTGTTGGTAGTAAACACACTAAAATGAACAAGAAATTAGTAGCCTCAAACTCGACCAAAAAGAATACAACAACCGTCACTGAAAATTTTAAATGGAACAACCAAAATAATCACATGTTCGCACAATAGATAATTTCATCAACCCATGAGTCCCCTCCTAGATCATCCCACTTTTCCTCTTCACTTCAACCCTCCTCACGAGAAATCAGAATTAGTCTAAGAAATTCCCTAGAAATTATCATGTAGGACCTTCCTGTGATACTTTTCTCCACCATCTCCCAGTCCCTTTCCTCCTATACCACGTACATAAATTAAAGAACATATAGTGGAAATAAAAACAATCACTGAAGCTGAAGAGGGTACTTCCCTACATCTTTAAATCATAGATAACATCTATGGTCATCACCATCTCCCTGTTATGATGATCCTTATAGGAAAAAATAGATATATCCAAAATTAAAACATGAACATAACACATCCAAAGCAAGAAAAAACACCCAAAAATGAACAGAAGATTCACACACGAACAACATAGCCATATCAAATTCTAATATATGAAATCAAGAGACAAAATTGAGGGACGAACGACCCCACCCACTCTCATCACCTCTAAAACCATAGAACCAATCAAAACCACATGACACTACAAACCATGCCAAATCAGAACGAACCAAAAATGACAAACCTGTATCCAAAAAACTTATATGAGGTTATACTTAAACATGTGTTACATAAAACTGTATCCAGATAGAAGTAATGTGTTATTATATAAGAAAAAAATCACCAATGTAACAATATGGGTAATATTTATTCTTCATTAAGTGACATTGCAATAGTTTTGTACCAACCACACTACCTTTACTCACACATTAATTTTATCATCAAATAGTGAGTGAAAAAAACATCAATAACCCAACATTTCCTTCTCTTATTATCTAATTAATCATAATAAAGAATCCACATTTGAAATTTAGTCACTAAGAATGATCTTATAACTTCAATTAATATATAGAATTATTTCACTTAGTCTTTAAGAGTATCTTAAATCTTCACATATAAGAATTTTATCTTTAAGACATGAGAAGATAAAAGATCATTTGAACATCTCATCACTATTTGGTGTCTACTTATTCATCTTCCTCTTTTACACATATATATTCAAAAAAGTCACTTTCAATTTTCCATTATTACATAAATCCTCTACTTTCATAGTATAAAATCTTATTATTTTAATTAAAATTCAAATTTTAAATTAAAAAAAAATATAACTTGAAATATAAAATTAATCTACTTTAATTTTAGCCTTTTGATCGACCAATAAAATTTATTCATCATTGATGTGGTATAGGTATTTGAAAAATGATGTGGATATAGCCAATGAGTCAAGCATAAAGAAACATCATCAAAACACTGAAAACATAAATTTTATAAGATTCACAATCTAACACCCAAAATATCGTTAAGTTGTGAATTTGATATGTTTGTTACCAAACCATGTGTAATTTGAAATTTTTTGATTATTGGATGTTTTAGTGGGCACCTAGTAGTTATTTACATTGAGCTAGACCCACTTTTTTGGTTGAAAACCGACTAAAGGGGCCTCTTAACGTCACAACAGAGGGGGATTTCACTATTATGATAACCATATAAAGAAATTACATGCTAAAATTCTATGGGTTACATCAAGAAAACCTAATCAATGGGACAGATCATGCCACAATGGATGAGGGTTCACCTAGGGGCACTAGATCATGTTGTAATGAGGTTTTTACTGTTTTTGGGTGCCACTATGGTTCATGTTATTACATAGTGAAGGGGGTATTCGCATTGTGAGTAACCCAAGGATTGAGTTGATTTTTTTCCTATATGAGAATATTATTTTTGTACTATTAAGGTCATTAAAAAATTTAACATTGTTAAGGAAATTGTGATATTTTCTCTATGGTCACTCCACAATGCAACCCCATAGTATTCTTTTTTTATTTTGATCAATTGATTAATTAATTTTAATGATTAAATATTGATCATTAATAAGGAATCCTCCATTTCTCAAGTAGAATTAATTTAATCCCTCCCTCTCTCTATTTATTTCTAAAAAACTAGTGGAGGTTTGATGTTCATGACTGAATTAGAGAGCTGATCATTAATTTGAATCCATGGGGGTAATACTAGTTGTCATTTAACCTTTAATATTTCATTTTCTTATTTTTTTCACAATTTATCATTATTTTCCCCCTAATTTTTGGATTTAGTCATGTTTTTTCATTCCCCCGATTTGAGGTCGTATTAGTTAGTATTATGTAATGAGAAGGAGCCTATTGGTCTAAGGTAATTATTTTTTATCTATCCTATTGGTTTTTATAATCTTTTCATGTGTTGTTTAAAATTTTGGAAGTGATAGTTATTTATGAAATCCCTAATTTAAAGTTTAAATATTATTTTTGGCCTCTTGTCGAACGATTGAGATCTATTAAGGCTATAAGGGGTCCAAAAATATGTGTGTGTCGACACCTTGGTCATCTATGGTCATTTTTCAAAGGTGGTGTGTTGTGGAGTTGTGGCCCAAAATCTAGGAGGGGTTATTTAGGTTGATTTATGACCTTAAGAGCCTTTTTTGGTGTCAAAGGATTTACCATGATAGGGATTATCAGGGTATAGTGATTTCATAGGGTTGGATTATCTTAGACATGATACATTAAGTAGGTTACTTGATTTCCAAGCATTACCATTCACATTATATGATTTTGAATGCTATGTGTTAATTACAAGTGTTGAATCATTAACATTAATGGATACTTAGTCATATCTCTTCCACTTGATTTGATTCAACAATCCATTTTCCACCATGTGGTCCTTTTATTGGTTATAACTCACCCATATAGAGGTGGTCAGTGTTGGAAAATCGTCAATAGTTGATTTGTTTCTGGTATATATTCCACCCAAGTATTAAAAAATGTGGTGAATCATCCACCTAGTAAATAGGTATTAATGGTTCATTATCAAAAAAACACTTGTATTTGTGGTATATTTTCCACCTATGGTTATTGTATCAGTTGTGTTTATTCTACATAGATACTTATATCGGTGGTATATCATCCACTTATGGAATTTTTATTAGTGGTGAATCATCTATTTAGAGGTTTTTATTAATGGCATATCATCCATATAAAGAGTGATATTCATGGTACAACATTAACATAGAGATTAATGTTAGAGATTCATCGTCTACATAAATATTATTAGAGGTGGTATATCATCCACCCAAGTGGTTGATATTGTTGGAGTTTCATCCACACATGGAGTGTTATATTGGTAGTGTATTATTCAACTAAAATATGTGTTAGTGGTATATTATCCTCCTATGTATGTGTACTGATGGTATATTATCTGCCTAAATTTAGCGATGCCTTGTTCATCTGGTGATGCTTCATTTAGCCTGGATATTAGATTGGTTGTAGATCATTCACCTGGATGGGTTATGATGGAAATAAATCATTCACCTAGTTTATTTGATTATGATGAAGCATTCACCATATTTTTATATGAGTAGTGATATATCAGTCATCCTTGTGGTTTGTTTTGATTAAGAGTATTACATCCCATTCTTATGCTGGATAAAGTAGGTTTTGTTATATATAGTTTAACTATTAGGAATTCCATAATATGAGAATTTATTTTCTTATTTCATTATTATCATTACATATCAAGAAAGAATATATTTTTAATGTATTTTTTAGGGACATCATTGTTATTTTCCTACCGAGTTTTACTCAAATCCTACATGAGTGCCCTAGTACCCAAGAAAATTTTATGTTTTTTCACCCATGTAATGGAACTGAATTTACTTTTATGGATCACTTAGCTGATGAAGCTTGGACAGAGTTAGGATATGAGACCAAGCTAGGGCTTGGGATCAGTTCTGAAGATATCACCATATTTTGTTTATTTTTTTGACCTTATTATATATAATTAACAATGAGAGATCACGTTATGATTATGTGACTTGTATGATATTATAATATCTATTTTTTTAACTATGTATATTTTTACTTTATTTTTTATGGAACTTCCTTTTTATGTGTATCATTATATTTCTATTATATTGTAAAAAATATTATTGATAATTCTTTGTCTCTGTTATATGGTTGTCTATAAAAAAATACGGTATGGTCTCCCTCTAATATAACTAGACCATTGCCATTATTTAGTAGGATCTTTCAATAAAGTAATCATTCCTAACAAATGTGGAAATTTGATTTGATTATAGTTAAGTTGAACCAAATCAGGGATATTATAAAGAGGAAATATATCCAAAAAAATTCCTTTCTATTTATGATAGAGTAGAAAATAGATAGGTATTTCATGAGATTAGTATGTATCTTGTTCCTAGAAGTATATAAAACATGTTTTTGAAAATAATGTGTTACTAGGGATGGGATTGATGTTTTAAATTATACTTTTATTATTGTGTTTGTTTTTATAAATATGACGGCCTTCTTTATCGATTTATTATTTATGGTTTTACACTTGTCTCTAGGTAGTAAGAGGGAATAAATTAATGAATCATTTTCTAGCATGTAGGGATCGCATGACATTTGTATTCTTTCTTGTTATTGGTATTATAATTATAATATAGGGTTTGGTAATTTAAAGTTTCAACAGTAATATATATATAATTTTATTAAATAACTTATCGGTCAATATTAATTAACTAACGTATGATTACCAAATACTATTTTTTATATAATCTGACTCTTATATGAGCATATATGAGATTTATAAATGGACTAAGAGTTGTTAGGTTGGTCTTGACTTGAGATAAGATATGTGAAACCCTTAAATCATAGGGTATAATTTCTGAATTATTTGTTAACTATTTATGAGTTTCAAAACTTTTAGAAACTTAACCCATTAAACCTGTTAAGATTTATTTTCTTATCCAATTTAGTAAACACACATGCATGAAAAAGTATGAAAGCAAGTAAATCACACAATATTTAAAAGGTTCGAACTCAGTGTGAGAACCCACATCCATTCCATACCCACTCTTGTGGACCTATAGAAATTCACTTTTATGAATATGTGAATACAACTTGTGCTAAATCCCTTAGATGCATTTTATACCTTGATATAAAAGATTATACTGAATCTTGTCAGTTTATAGAGTTTTCTTATAAAAAATGATCTAAATAAAAGAATAATTACTTTGTTGAAACTGATCCACAATTTCTCTGTCTTAATCATCAGTTTGATTTGGATAGATCTGATTTTCTCAATCTAATGATGAAAGATCTGATTTACTTAATAAGATGATGTTGAATCTTATGAACTCAATCTGATTAATTCATTCTCAATCCTCATTACTAAAAAACTTGTCAAATGATCAATAAGAACTTTTTTAGTCTAATCAGCACAGTATTATTTTCTTCAATATGATCTTTCTCAATATGTTAAACAAAATATCAGCTGTCTGATCCACCTCATGAGATCTTTATCTAGAAATAACATTCAATTAATTTATTTAGCACTCTTCCTTTTCTACTTATGTGAAATAATATTAATTAATTAATGATCTGAGAAATTATTTATAGGTGACTCATAAAATAAAAGTGTTAAACATGAAAACATTCCACACTTCCTCAGATTTAATAACCTCTAAAAATACTCAAATTTAATCTTTAACTTCAGCTTCTTCAATATTCCCTCAGATTTATCCAACATTTATGAAAAATTTAATTTCAATTTTTCCCTGTTCAACTCTTTATAAAAATCTTTGGGAATGTTCTTTATAATTATTCTTCATTATCAGATCATTAAGAATCTATTTCCTTATAATATAATTAATAATATGTTTCCTTATTAGCCTATTACAATCTATTTCTTTCTTAGCTAATTATGATTTTTGTTTCTTTCTCAGCTCATTATAATTTCTGCTTTTTTCTTGGCTCATTAGAATTTCTATTTCTTTCTATTATCATTACGATTTCTGTTTCTTTCTCATGTCATTATGATGGAATCCTCATAATGATGGAGTTTTCTTTATGATGGAATTTTCATTAAAATGGAATTCTCATTAATATAGAATTCCCATGATGATTGGATTTCATTACAATGGAATTATCCACTCTATAACCTTGAAATTATTCATACTTCACCATTATTCTTCTTTCTTAAAGATTCTGCCTCTGATGGATATTTCATAATGATATAATCCACATTAAAATGGATTTATCATTATGATCAAGTGTATCTAATGATAACTTCACTCAACAATATTGAAAAACATCAAACGTCCTCAGCTATAACTTATTGGAAAACTTTGTCTTTATTTTTGGAACTGATACATCCATTACAATCCCTTTATTTCTTTAAAAGCATTCATCATGATAGTTTTCATGATTCTTGAGAACTATATTATCAATAAATAATCATATGATTTATTTTATAAGTTTTTAGATCTTTCTAACTCGTGACTTCACTTTCTTCAACAAACCACTTCAGCATCATTTGGACCTCCATTCTTAGAAACCTGAAAACCAGCATCTGGAAACCAATGTCTATAAAAAAAATATCCCCCTTTATGTTTGGTTTTGAACAATCAAAAATTATGAAAATTATTAAAATATACTCAATACGATGTATTGGTTCTGATTCCTAAATAAAAAAAACATTCTTATATAAAAAGGTTACTTGTCAACAAATACAAATACATTATTGAAACAATTTATCCCAAATTTTATTCAATATCCCCCATTGTATTTGTTGAAAACCTTTGTTAACTACTTTTCCATCTCTCAAAAAAAATTACAACTCAACATTTATAAACAATTCATGTTTTGAATTTTTTTTTTAAAAAGCCTTTCTCAAAAGAGAGTGTCCTAAAACCGCACTACTAGATAAAGTAATGTTTTTGAATTAATTTTATCCCATGGTTGCAATCAAATTTTTCAAAAATGTAAAGATAATTTCAACCTAACTTTTCCATGTAAAGATAAATTCTCCCTCACATTTCCTTTTCTCTCACTTCTATTTTTCCCTTCCCCATTTTATGATAACCACGACTTCATATGTTGGATTTGGTGGCCTAGAACCAACTACTTTGTACTTTATTCATTAATAAAAACCTTATCACATCTTCATTATTTTTCTGCATGAAAAATCATGTGATAATTTCCTAATGATAGTTGTTTCATTAAAGGTTCATAGAAGATCCGTGCTATGATGAGAACCTGGAAGTGTCATAACACCGTTCTTGAATATATGTTCTATGACTTGATGATTTTATTTAACGGACACAAATAATACATTCCATTAGCGGTGAGGACTCATAAAACATTGAGGAACCTTCTCATGGTGTGTGCACCAGATAATATCCAAGGGGATATTATGATAATGAGACCCACCATTAGGAAATCCACATTTCATAGTGTCATTAGATGTTTCTATCTACGGACATGTGTGTTGGTCATTAGACTTTTAGATTATTATTAATGGGTATTATAACTCACATACTTAGATGTATTGATTAAAACTATGAGGAAACACTATTTTTATTGAGGTAGGATATGTTGGGTGCGTCACAAGTAATACAACATTAATATATAATTTGCGAAAGGATTTTTCCCTTACATTTTTATAACGTAAGTCTATATCTCAGGCCCTTTGATATAATTGATATAGCCTAAAGAAATCCATGTCCATGGAAAGTAATATGAATGTTCAATTCTGTAATTTCAAAGAAAGAATAATCGATAACGTGGGTTGATGGCACTAGCATGAAACCTGCTTGATTTTAGATATTGAGACAAAGGGATTACATTATATTCTAAGCGTCCATAGGAGGGGACACTTCATTGTGGCGTTAACTTAAATCTATATGGGTGACATGGCATGTTGATATATGGTAAACTTGGTCTCTAGGTAGGATCCACCTAATTCCACTGAGAAAGAGGCCTAGATGATCACACACTAAGTGTATCCAAGTATCTCAGTTAAATATTAATTTAACAAGTTGAATAAATATTATTTCTGATTGTGGTTTAAAAACTATTCAAGGATTCCTGATCGCATTTATTTCGACACTAGTTATTCTAGAGAAAATATTGTGGGTGAAATAATATATTTAGGAGCGAGTAATGTAGTGATATTTATTTGAGAAATAAATATCCATTATTGAAGGTCTAATAAATACGGTGGAGGAAATAAATAAAATAGAAAAAGTACACGCCATGTATATTAATATACACACCATGTAGTTTTTCTTAGGATTTGTGGGATATAATATTATTTATTTCATTAAATAATATTAGGTGTAATTTTTTGGGAACATGTCAATTAATAACAACAGTAAAATATTATTATTAGACATGGGGTCTTACTAAGAATTAAATCAAATGAATACATGCTTTCGGGTAATTAATTCATTTTATTATTATAAGTAATTAAAATCCCAATTATATAATTCTCATTAGCCTAGCCATTTTTGGAGGTTGTTCAAAACGGATCTAGCGAATGATATCAAGACAAGATAGAAATATTTTCTTCCAGGAATGCTCTCGAGCTATGGGAGATTTCCTCCTCAACCAGATCATGGAGTGCACTTTCCAAGCGGACCTCAAGGAGATTGAAGGCGGACATCATAAGCAAAGACCTTTCCATTCTAGCACCTAGAGATCCCTTTAGTGAAATCCATAGGTACATGGAACATGTGTGTATAACCTCTAGAAAAATATTACACTTGGATTATATGATGCAATGACGGATCACATCAGATCGTGACCAGAAACATCAACAAAGAGATAATACCATCAAGGTAATTCTTGTCTTTTAATTAAATTAATTATAACCAACATATGATGATCCTATCTATGGTTCCAGGACTCCATTACATTCTTTCATTCTTCATTCTATTCCAAATATTAGACATTTTATTATCATGACATCTTTTGGATTGGTCATTGTTAACAAAAAAATAAAGGTGGGTACACCCACCAACGCGCTTCTACTATGCTCAGAACCAACAAGTGGTATCAAGGCTAGGTTTTGATTCTAGGACTTGTGGGTTATATCATTTATTATAATTATTAAGTTTTCCACTGATGATTTACGAATTTAATAAATTATTTTTTTAAATTAAATTTTATCGTTCAGAATATATGAATATCGAGATTTTTTCCTCTTATCTCGTTTTTGTTAAGATGGTATGGAGTATGATATAATATATAATACCAAATGTAGGATTGAAATAATAAACTAGACACTCAATATATAAGAAGGAGGTGAATTTTATTCTTTAAAAATTCTTTGGGAACTTTTAAATTTGGTAAGAAACGTTTCTATTGTTTAACAAGGTTAAACAAGGTAAATTCACAAAACTTCTAAGTTCTACTATCTTGCTTGATTCTAAAAATATGATTCCGAGAATGTAATTCTGGAAAAGTAGTTATAGAAATGAAACTTAACAGAAGTTTACAAAGATAAATATTCTACCTTAAAGTGTATATAATCTTACAAAATCAGAGTGTATAAGTATAGGGAAGTATAAGATGGTTATAATTTCCTCAATAATAAAAATGCAGCAAAAAACATGAAACAAATCAAGTAACAAGTAATAAATCATTTCACCAAAAGAGAAGGGTATCCAAGAACCATGAATAAAGTTCCCTTGATTCATGCTTTCAAGAAAGTTTGTCTTACCCACACTAGGTTAAGTCCTCGATACAAATATTGGAGTCTATCTTTCTATCCCCACAGGCCCTCAACTTCAAGGTAGTCGGCACCTCTGTCTTCCTATCCTCGGAAGCCCTTAACTTCAAGGTATTCGACACCTCTGTCTTCATATCCCCGGAAGCCCACGAATGTACCCATCAAAATTCGAAGTCACACAAAGAAATTCAGAACAAGATGTTCAGTATGCACTAAGAATGCGAGTATCTCTCTATAGAAATCACCTTAACAGCGTGTAATCTCTAGAGTGATAGAACCACACAAAAGTTATGAGCTCTTTCAAATGCGCTCTTATTTATAGGCACACCATCAATGGTCGGATCCCTCCTCCAATGGTCATATTTTTCCTTGAATTTATGAGGGACCTATACATGTGTCACTCAAACAACGGTAGGTTAGTAACTGAAAGCACGACATCGTTTTATAAGCAAAACATGAGTAAGAAAAGATAGGGTTACTTAACCAAATTAATTTTTTGGAATGTAAGAAAAAATTAAACTTCAGAGTATACCCAAAAACTATTCAGAGTCTATAATACATGGATATTTGAATTCTGTTTATTCGAAGAATTTGTAGTTAGAATTCTATAGAATTTAGTGTCTGAATTTTAAATAAATTCAGAGTCTGAATTTATAAGAATTTGAAACCTGAACTCATAAGAGTTCAGAGTCTGAATTTAGAGAACTCAGAACCTGAACTCATAAAAGTTTGGTGTCTAAATTCATAGAACTCGGAGTCAGAACTAAGAAGAGTTCAAAGTCTGAATTTAGAGAAATCAGAGTTAGAACTTAGAAGAGTTCAGAGTTTGAATTCAGAGAACTGGGAGTAAGAATTCAGAAGAGTACGAAGTCTGAATTCAAAGAACATGGAGTTGATACTCAAAATAGTTCAGAGTCTAAATTCAGAGAACTCAGAGTCAGAACTTAGAAGATTTTAGAGTCTAAATTCAGAGAACTCAGAGTCAGAACTCATAAAAGTTCAGTGTCTAAATTATGGGAGTTCGGAACCTGAATTCGTACCCTAAAAACAAAATTCTTTATATCTAAGTATATATATGATTCGGAGGTTTTGGATACGGAACCAATTTTTATACATAAACAAAATGAACAATGAAAAACATTGTAAGGATAAATTTCATTGGGGAAGAAATATTTTCCTTATGAAAGTAAAACAAAGGGTAAATGAAATTTTCCTTAAGATAAGGTGTTTGTGATTTTCAAAACATGAAGAAATGGTAAAGTCATAAATAAACCTTATTGACTCAACAATCTCCCCAAACCTGAAGGAATGGAAAATTCATAAGGAAACCTTATGGACTCAACAATATCCCCCTTTTAGAAAGCACAAACATCCTTTCAAAAAATAATATAAGGACTTAGAAAATATTTTCCTATACTTTCAATACAAAACATATTTCCCTTATCAAATGGGGAATGATGAATATGAATAACATCCTCAAAGGATTTGGAACACTAAGGATCATATTCTAGATTTTCAAAATGAGACTTATCATTTTATTGCATACAAAAAACTTCTTGTATAAGAAATCCCCCTTAAATGAACACTCCCCATTACTTAGGGAAATTTATTGTTTTCTTATAATTATTTTTTCCTTTCTCCCCCTTTGTGATTTTCAAAAATAAATACAGGGAATGGAAAAGTAAATATGGTACATGAAATATTAGTACAAATAACAAAATATACGAAGAGAAACCAACAATTTCATTACGGTTGGAAAAATTTATACAAGGAAAATACAAAAAAAGATCATATTTTATCTATAATCCTTCCTTCTCCTTGGGAATCAACTTCTTCACAATGGTTTTCATCTTTTTGAGCTCTTTGTGATCTTCCTCTGCTCGCTTTAGAAGCTGATTCATCTCTTTTGACTTCTTCTCTAAGGATTTTATTTTTCCTTCCAAAGCCTTGAGAGCCTCTTCCTGAGCCTCCAACAGCTCATCTTTCTTAGAAAGATTTTATTCAATCTCAATCTAAAGATCCCTTTCCCTCTTTGAAATTTGGGCAACTGAGTATAGCTATCTATTTAGATCTTTCACTTCTTGCATCCGAGTATTCTTTTTAAGAGTTAGATTTTCCTCAAAGCTATTCGTGAGATCCTTGATCTTCCCATCTTCGGTGTCAAAATCATCCTTGACAATTTCTTGAAATTCATCAAGGATTCCCATCTCTTGAATAGTTTTTTTGACCAACTAGTTATCTTCTTTCAAGATCTCTTGTGAGCCTCGTAGCCTACGAGAAACATCTTGAAATCTACCTTCAGTTTCACACACTTATCCATCACCATGGACATTGAATCTAACTTTTGATTTAGGCTGTGTTGGATAATATGGCATCTCGAGTCAATACCTGTAAATATCAGAATAGTCCCAACAATCTTCTTCAAATATTGGACTAAAAAATCATGTCCTAGGGAGGATGACTCCAAATATGAAACTTTTCTTGGTGAGGCCTCTTTCTCTAGTTCATCTGCCTTCCATTTTGATGAATCACCTACATATTTCTTTTTCACAACAGCTTTACTAAGTTTATCAACAACCACCTGTTTTCCCTTATTAGGTTTCGGAATGGATTCCTCTGGGTTAGGAGATTCGTGCTCACTATCAGACAACTGAATGATTTTTGTCTTCATTACCTATTCCTTCTCAGATCCTGCCTTAGAATCTTCGAGATGAATGAAATCTGTATTATAACTTTCTTCATCAGACAGTTTATTTACTTCTTCTTCATCCTTCTCTTCATCCTTTCCAGGAGTAGCAATATTTGATGATTCGGCTTGAGAAGTTCAGATTGATAATTTTTCTGAAGGGATTTAATTCTCATGAAAATCCTCAACTTTCTAAATGAGATCTTCAGTTTCACCACTACTTTCTTCTTCTTCAACTTCTTTGATAGCTTCTTTTTCTTCAACAAGTTTTAATTAGACTTTTTTTGTAGTGACGAATTTCTTACCCGGAGTCTCAGGTAATTATTCTACCAATAAGGATTTTGGTATAGGGATACTCTCAGATGCTTTCTCACCATCCTTCAGAAGTGATTACACTATATCATCTTCAGTTATCTTTTTCTTTTGTTTCATTTCTTTATCTTACTTGTCAAGCTCTTCTGTAGTCTTCTCATTTTAAGCTTTAGCTTCAGCAGGATCCAAACCAAAACTTTGATGCCCTGCTTTCTTATTGTTTTTATCTTCCATAAATTTTTCTATTACCTCATCCGTATATTCCTTTTTCTTCATGGGCTTTGGAGGCGCAGATTTGATTTCTTTTGGCTTTGGGGTTTTTACTTCCTCTTCTACTTCCTTCAACTTCCCCATCCATCCATCCTTTTTCGATGGTTAAGACACCTCTAGTTTCTTCAGTATGGCTTCATCTTCTTCTTCTGGCAACTCATAAAATTCTATAGATTCTTTGGAAAATCCAACATTCATCCTTCTCAATGTATCATCACTAACCAACATGACTTTGCAAATCCTTGGTTTTGAACTGCAAGGAATTTTGAAAGATTTCAAGCAACGAATAATCAGATTTGAAAAAATGGCTGGATACATAATGATCTGAGCCTTTATATTTCCATTATTTATATTCTTGATCATAATCAGAATATTCTTAACTAAATTAATCATCCTCATATTAAACAATAAATCCAGGATATACATGTCACCCCTCTTCAAAGTTTCCTTGTCCCCTTTTCTTGGAATTATGAAACCTTGAACCCACAACTCAAGAATATGAAAGTTAGTAGACAATTGGAAATTTTTGGAGTCTTAAAATCTGCAAGTCTGAGGCAATCCATAGCCATCACCTTAACAACATTTCCATGGACATCTGGAAACTTATGGGAACAAAATTCTCCTTCACCCTCATAGGGAAGTCCAGTCATACTAGTAGACTTGGTGTATGAAAGAGAATAATTATTTCCATAGATATTGAAGGAAAACTTATCTCTACCTTCTTTCTTAAAATAACATACTATTTTATAAAATTCAACTAGAAAATCCGGATAAACAAAATCTTGAGCTCGTGGATTTGATATGGAAACATTTTCTCATCTGTTCAGTTTGATGTTCTTTGAAATGATGGAATCATACTTGGAGAAGAAGTTTGGACGCACCAAACTTTCTCTATAAACCTACCACTCCGAGATTGGCTTGATAGTTGTCATTTCTTTCTGAGAAGATTCTTCGACAGAAATTTGGATTTAAGGAAGATTTAAGAAGTCTGGAATGGGCTTAAGTAGAAGGGAATAACTTCAGCATGTGAGATCTTGAGTTTTGATCTGGGATAACCATCGGGGGGTCCTTTATATAGGCATTTGATGTGACATTTCATCTTCCAAACTCCTTCCAATGGCTGAAAATCCTTCTGATTAGATCTGACGGTTGGTATTATAGATGCAAGGAAAACTTGGTAGAATCCTATCTTTTGAGGTTTTTGTGATAAAAACATTCGGATTTAATGAAAAGGGAATCTAAAAATGTGTAATTGGGAAGATTATTTATAATTGGTAAAATTATTCTTCAAAAACATTAGATTCTGAAAATTTTGATTACAAATAAATTTGCAAAACTGATTACTAATTTTTAGAAAATCTTCATTACGAAAAATTAAAAAATCTTTATTACGAAAACATAGAAAATCTTCATTATGAAAACATAGAAAATCTTTATTACGAAAACTTAGAAAATATTCATTACAAAAACTTATAAAATCTTCATTGTGAAAACATAGAAAATCATCATTAAGAAAACTTAAAAAATCTTCATTACAAAAACATAGAAAATATTTATTATGAAAACTTAGAAAATCTTCATTACGAAAACATAGAAAATATTCATTATGAAAAAATTTGTTCTAACTAAAAAGAAAATGTACTCCCCCTATGTAAAGGAGTTAATTACTGTGTGGTGATTTATTGGAATAAGAAGTTAATAAGGAAGATTACCATACGGTTATCATTCCTAACTTCT
Source organism: Viscum album (assembly GCA_963277665.1). Taxonomy (NCBI): domain Eukaryota; kingdom Viridiplantae; phylum Streptophyta; class Magnoliopsida; order Santalales; family Viscaceae; genus Viscum; species Viscum album. The sequence goes on from OY728119.1 coordinate 1,407,183,994, forward strand.
ATTTAATGTATTCAAATCTATTGTAGGGTAAATATTTTGTGAAAATATTAGCAAGTTGATCTTGTGTTCTAATATATTGAAGAATGATATCTCCTTTTTGTGTGTGATCCCTAAGGAAGTGATGTATAATATATATATGTTTTGTATGAGAGTGATGTGTAGGGTTTTTATCTAGGGAAATGACACTAGTATTATCACATAGAATTTGTGTTTTGGTAAAACTCATATCATAGTTTGTGAGTGTGTGTTGCATCAACAACACTTGAGCACATCAACTTCCAACTGCTACATATTCAGCATCAGTAGTGGAAAGTGCTACTGAGTTTTTCTTTTTTCATGAACAAGAAACTAATGAATCTCTTAAGATATGACACATTCCAGATGTACTTTTTATATCCATTATACATCCACCGAATTCAGCATCTGAAAAACTTTTTAGAACATAATCTTTTCCATAAGTATAACTGAGTCCTAAATCCATGGTTCCCTTGAAGTAGCGAAAAATTATTTTCACTACCTTTAAATGAGATTCTTTAGGATTGGATTGATATCTTCTAGATAATAATACAGAAAACATTATGTCTGGATGAATAGTTGTCAAGTAAACTAAACTTCTTATCATACCTCTAAAAGATGTTTGATCTACTGGTTTCCCAGCTTCATCAAGATCAAGTGTGTGTGAGGTACCAATGGGATTACTAATACTCTTAGTGTTGTCATATCAATAATTTTTAAGAAGATATCTAATATACTTATGTTGGGATATATAGATTCCTTATGGGTTTTTGAGAAATTTGAAAACCAAGGAAAAATATTAACTCAACCATCATACTCATTTCAAACTCATATTTCATTAGATCCAAAAAGGAATCAGTTAAAGATCGCTGAGTTGAACTAAATATAATGTCATCAATATAATTTTGAACAATCAAAATATTTTTATTATCTTTATTTACAAAAAGTTTTGGATCTTCATTTCCTTTAACATAATTATTTTAAAGCAAAAATCATGTAAGTCTATCACACCAAGCTCGAGGGGACTCCTTGAGTCCATACAAAGATTTGGTAAGTTTGTAAACATGATTAGGATGTTTTAGACCATTAAAAACCGGAGGTTTTTGAACAAAAAATTCCACTTGAATATAACCATTAAGGAAATAAAATTTCATATCCATTTGAAAATGTTTGAAATTGAAAAATGTTGCAAAGGCAAGTAGAATATGAATAGATTCAAGTCCAGCTACTGGATCATAGGTTTCCTCATAGACTATATCTTCTTGTTGATTATATCATTTTGCAACCAATCTAGATTTATTTCTTACTATGATTCCATTTTCATCACACTTATTTCTAAAGACCCATTTGACTCTAATAACAAAATTTTCCTTAGTTCTTTCAACCGAGGTCCAGACTTTATTCCTTTTGAATTCATTTAGCTCATATTACATAGATTTTATCGAATCATCATCACCTAAACCTTCATCAGTTCTCTTTGGTTCTAGTTGGGAAAGAAATACTAGATGTTATACTTAATTTCTTAAGGAACTTCTATTCCTTATAGGTTGATTCACATCACAAATGATACTATCACTAGTATGATTCTTATGAAACAACTAATTTGGGTTTTGTAAAACCTATTCATCAATGTAGGGTAATAAATCTTCTAGGGTAAATGTTTCAGAATTATCTTCTTGGAAATTTTTCTTATAATAAGGATCTTATAACAAATGTTGATAATTGGTTTTTGAAAACACATTCAAAGATGTAGGTTGAGGTTGTTTAAAAATAAATGGGTCAGTTTCATCAAATTTAACATGTACTGTTTCTTCAACAATGCAAGTATTTTTATTAAAAACTATATAGGATTTAGAATTTGTGGAGTAGCCTAAGAAAATTACTTCATAATATTTTTGTGCGAATTTATGTAAATTATCTTTAGTATTCAGAATGAAAACTTTGCAACCAAATACCTTGAAGTAGGAAAGTGTCACGAACCGAATCTGGTCGCCTTCAAAATCGACACCGGACCCGGTCCATGGCAAGACCCGAAGGGTGTTCCCGATCCCCACGGTCTGTCACAAGTACCTAGGTCTCTTAAAATGATGTTTGGGAACGGTTTACCTGAATTTTTAAACATAAAACAACAAACGAAACCAAGAAACCAAAACTAGATTTTTCAAACAAAAACATCTTTTACTAAAATTCAGAACTGAATTACACGAATTTAAACAATGTATGAAGACCATTACAAAGGTACAAAACCATGAAAATATATCCCAAGAACCTCCACATGGAAAGAGTAACCTCCCTCAAGCCATCCCCACAAGACTTCACCACCCAGGACCTTCTAGAAACCCGAACCAATGGTACTAAAAACTGTACACAACCTGCGACAACAAAAATAACCAAGTCTACTTACACCCAAGGGTGTAAGTAGGGTGTGAGATAATTCCTAGTAGAATACCACCACTAAGAGATTCTATGTGATAAACATTTAAAGATGAAAAGATTGAAAGTTTTCAAAAACATGAAAAGCTGGTTACAATTTCTAAAAGATGCGACTTTGAATAAAAATAGTTTTCAAGTTGGCTATTTTAACGAGTTAAAACTTCTAAAATAAACACCAAAGCTACTATATTTTCCATCCAAATTTACTGTATGCCGACGGTAAGTATAATGTAACTAATGAGCACAAGCAATAGGAAATAACCCATAGGCACTAGCTAGCTGTGGGTCCCAGGTACCTCGTATCTCAGTGAGAGTAACCATCACAAATATCCATTCTCATGCACGAGCCACTAGTATGGAACATACCCATAACCTAGTGCTCCCCAATCATCATAATCATAGTTTAGATAGAGTTGTAAGCGTAAATATTGCTATGTGAAACTGAGGCCAAACACCATGGATTCACTAACATACTAGTACACGTCCACGCACCTAGATACCCAGGTTTTCCCCTTGTGCTCAAAGAAGTTCAACAAGTCAAGAAATATACATTGAACATAAAAATATCATTTACACATCACAAATTCACCAAAAAAACCCATATGTATACCACACAAGTCACAAAAATCCATTTTTCATTCAAAATGATTTTGAAATCCGAATCACACCAAAATAGCCCACAACACATTTCACATTTCTTCAACACTTCCACAAAACCATTTAACAATTTTATAAAACAATTATAAGAAATTTCAACTCATATAACAGCCCACACACATGGAAAATAACACTTCTTTCATAATCAAAAATTCAATTTTTCACATCACACTCACACAAAACACTCCACATCACTTTCACTTCCCAATATCTCCTTCAAACAATTTAATAAAATATTTCCAAGATGATAAATATCACATAAAAGACTTTTCACAAATGAAATGGACTTTTTAAAAATATACTCCTACCAAAACAGTTTGATGATATAGTTTCACCTATTACACAACCCAATAAACCATTCAAAACTTTTATAAAACAATTATAAAGATTATACCCAAACTTTGAACATAAAACCCATTTTAAAAACCTCTTATTAAGACAAAAGAACACCAAGACCCTACCAAAACATAATTGGCAGCCCAATAAACATGTAATAATCCACTTTCAAATGTTATATAATCACCTTGAATAATATCACAAAAGATACCCATGAGAACACACAAATCCATAAAACACTTTCAATGAGTATAACAAGGTTATAAACATAAAACCATTAAAATACACCCCCTTTTTAGGACTACATGGAACTATATCATTACCCAACCATAATTTCCAGCCCCTTTCAACAACAAATAAATCACTTCCACATTTTACAAAAGTACCACAAGAGATAACACATGAAATACATTTGAAAAATACACTCTTCAAGAAAAAATGTATCTTTAAAAACAAATGATTTACTTTTGCTACCAAAAATAGTTTTTTCATAATAAAAAACACATAAGGAACATTTAAAATTATTTAATCAAGCAAACCAACTCATCATTAAATGGTTACCCACGGAATCACCTACCGAAATTGTCGAATCCCTCAAAACATGGTGTGAAACATCAACCGCAATACCCCGACACCACAAGGATGATAAATCCAGCCCTAGACCACAAATGTTCACCAAAACAACCCATGTTTAAACCCTAGGTACGAACCCTAGGTTCTAGATACTTTGGAACATCAAGAAATAGGGATGAAACCCTAAGGAAATGGAAGAAGTGGAAGGGAGGAACACTCACCTTGAATAATCTTGAAGAAATTACCCTTAATTAACCAAATGTTGAAACTCAAAGTGGCAAAACCTGATAGTTAGTCTCTACTGATGAGTAGGAGGTTATGTGGGGACTGAAATGGAGGAAAAAGAGTAAATATTGAAGGAGATATGAAGGAATGAATTTACCTCTTCAAATCTGCACGAGTTTTGAAACTCTAATAAGTTCAGCATTCAACCGCGATGAATAAGAGCTCCAAATACGGTAGAGATAGCTTGTGCCTGCAACTGGGTTCAAGGGGCGCATTTGAGGCTTGGAATCACCGAAAAATCCTTAAAAATGAATAAGTTATTAATTCATCAATTTTTTTTTAAAAAATGGAATTGGGATTTCGGGCAGGCCCAATCCCTTAAATAAAAACCCATATAAACCTTGGTTATGGATTTATAAAGGCTCAAAACTATAATGGTGGTGCTAATATGTCAGGGTAGACCATTTATGAATTGTAATGGGTGAAAAATATTAAAAAATTAAAAAGTTATAAAAGAAACAAAAGTTATTTTTAAATCTGGAATTGGGCTCACGGTTTAGCTGAATTCACGAAAACTCACCCATTCCACCATAAAAGCTTGAGAAACCCAAAAAAAACAAAAGATAAATGAAAATTAAATTAAATTTAACTTTAAAATAAGTCATGTATGTGACAATTCTCCACACCATGAAAACTTTCCACCCTGGAAAGTCACATCAAGGCCAAAGGAATAACCAAACCCAACTGAGAAACCAAGAGGTACTCTCTTGTCAGGTTTCACCCCCAAATGCCAAAACACCTCCAGTGATAAATTAATGAAGGATTACTCTCACAAAAAAAACTTACACCACTTTCCTGAAATGACCAATCACCATCATAATTGATCCCAAAATAAAACTCATTAAACACTATCCGAACAAGACTCAAGCATTTCACCCAAATGAACAACAACATCGAAGAAGGTTACACTTACCTTACTTTAACTAGACCATTGGGTACTCCCCAATCCCAATGTTTACTAGAAGAAGATGTTGGTATCTTGATAGCTCTGAATGAGACTACCTACCGCCAAGCCACGACTATGGATAAGTCTGAGTTACTGGTATGGGGGAACAAAAATAACCTCCCCACCATAAGAGACAACCTATATTTTTTCCTCGAGAAAGAATCAGGACACTAACAGGGGGAGGCCTGAATGGACTCCCCAGTACAAAGGGTATAATTCCATCAGAAATTTAAAAAATAACTTATATAAGACTCATAGTGTGTCTCCCCACTATAAGAACCAACCATATTAACCGACCAGCATGGTACGGTACAGAAAGCCCCCAGAATTTAAAGAGTTGGGACGACCACATGGTTAGTCTACAGGGTTTGGGAAACCATGCACTAACAGTGGGGATCCTTCTATCTACAAGGTTTTCTAGGGCATGGTCACTACTAACCAAGTGAAAATCGTGTGCCCAACCTGTCTAGCCAAACATCAAACCTTTCTCCAAAGACTCAATAGAAACCAAAGGGGGGTGGAATAACATTGGGCGATGACATGGGTACAAGGCCCTTTACCTATTTCCACTGAACATGGGCAAGAGAAGAAAGATAATGAGACTATAGGTTTAAACTCTTCTTATCTTTCATACTAAGGATAGGACTTTGTACAAGGGTTTAAACGACCCTATGATTTCCCTTGTCTACGAGCCAGCTTCTCTCCGAGACCTATGGCTGGAGCTCAAATGATTGAAGCATCTTTGGCCTCGCAGTTAGGCTTTGGAAACCCCCTGAACGAGAGTTCTTCTTTCGGTGAAACCAATAACTACACTGCAATCTTCGATAAGTTTTCCAAGACATAACACATTCCAAACTCACTTTGCCCTAACCTGATATTTAACTGAGACAAGGGCTTATAATATGCACACACATCACACCTTGTTTGTTCGGGTGAGAAACAATACAAGTAAAGAACACATATACTCAACTTCCTCTAAAATGGAATATTTTATTTATGTTTTTTCAAAGGGAGACATTCGTCCAACATAACAGAGACTCTCATATGATTTCCCAACTTTCACATTTACGGTCAATTGATCACATGACATCATAAGGCATCACCGAACATGACCATTGCGACTGATATAAATAATTCATGGAGAGGGTCCTTATACAACATCCCCAAAAAACACACAATTCTACATAGTGGCCACAATATCCTATCGTGACCATATTTTCCACACTGGTGGTTTAACATATACTCATACTTCAAAAAAACTGTGAATAACCCAAAGGCCCTCTTAGACGACATCGAGACACTCATCCCCACTAATAACCCTAGACCACTTCCAGCTTCGATGAATTAGGAAACTTAAGAAACTAAGGTCTCTTTCAACCTTCCACGAGCACTCTTCCGCTACAAGAGGATATAAAAATTAAAGAAAGGAATGGGTGTAGACTCAATCCACAAAGATCGATAAAATATTCTTTATATTGATCAACTGGAGGATTTTCCAATGGAGAAACAATCTGGATTTTAGTTCAGTTATACATTAACCCTTAATGGGGGTGTACCTTATCCAATGAGAGAACACAAGGACCCAACCAATCTGGTCCATTTTTCAAAACAATCCATAAACCAGATCGAAACACATGATGGGAACTACCATAAATGTGTCCCGAAATATATCTCAGAGGAGACTATTAATCGGTCCTTCTACCCAGCTTACTGACCAAACATAAACCCAAAACACAGTTCAAACAGGATGGGTTCTTAGATTCAAAACCTCCCACAACATCAACATTTTCCAAAAACACCTAATATAATCCATCACAAACAATTTATCAAGACATCATGTTTTTATTTAAAAAATATTTCTTAAAAACAAACGGTTCAGCGGTTAGCGTATCTACCAATGGTACCACATGTGCCTTACACATGCATGTTTCTGTGCCACACTGGGCACCCTCCTCATATCCATCCTGACACTCATCCAGTTGTGACATCAATCATCCATCATCCTATATAACCCCATGTATGTGGTTTCCCATGGAAATACCAAAGGTTAAAACAAAACATTCTTTCCACATTTGAAAACTAAAAAAGTCAACCAACACATCCTTTTTCTCAAAACTGCTAACCACGAGATCAAAATCCCAACTCACATCTTACAAAACCTTTCATAAAGACACAACCATTTAGAAAATAGCTCACTTTCAAGATATTCACATCAATTTCAAAACATCTCATCCCATTAAAACACCCTTTGATTGTTTAGAAAACTCTATTGGAAACACTTTTCAAAACCAACTTCAATATAGTTACTTCTTTCAAAAGAGGTGTAAGCACACCATTTTCCATTTCAAAACAATTCTAAAAATAAACATCCACCATTTCATAAATCAAACAATTCCCACTTTATTTGAAAAGAATTTCACAAAAACATTACACTTCTTAAAACCAAAGTTCCAAGATTTCAAAACCTAAGCACAAAACAATGCGAGAGGAAACTAGTTTCAGTGGGTGACTTGGAAATATGGTTGGAGGCCATATTATAATCACTTCACTCTAACAGAGAGTGTTCGAGGGAATATCATTGGCTCCACATGGCTTTCCAGGCCCTGCGAGCTCACTAGGACCATTAACCCAACTCTCTTTTCATTTCCCTTAATCATCATCGAACCAAGAAAACCAAAGGACTTAGATAAATCCCGAATTCTCTTGGAAACTTGAATCCAATTATGAGGTGTGGTGATCAGGCACACTACCCATAACTGAAATACCATGTCCCAACAATCCTAACTCCAGAATATCCTGACTCTTCCCCAAATAACATGACCTAAAGAGTTAACCTGAACCTCCTCTGATACCATTTTGTCACTAACCGAATCCGGTCGCCTTCAAAATCAGCACCCTACCCGGTCCATGGAAAGACCCGAATGGCGTTCCAAATCCCCACGGGCTGGCACAAGTTCCCAGGTATCTTAAAATGATGTTTGGGAATGATTTACCTTAATTTTTAAACATAAAACAACAAACGAAACCAAGAAACCAAAACTGTATTTTTCAAACAAAAACATCTTTTACTAAAATTCAGAACTTAATAACACGAATTTAAACAAAGTATGAAGACCATTACAAAGGTACAAAACCAATACAAGATATCCCAAGAACCTCCACATAGAAATAGGAAACTCCCTCAAGACATCCCCACAAGACTTCACCACACAGGACCTGCTAGAAACCCGAACCAATGGTACTAAAAACTGTACACAACCTGCGTCAACAAATATAACCAAGTATACTTACACCCAAGGGTGTAAGTAGGGTGTGAGACAATGCCCAGTAGGATACTACCACTAAGAGATTCCATGTGATAAACATTCAAAGACAAAAAGCCTGCAAGTTTTCAAAAACCTAAAAAGCTAGTTACAATTTCTTAAACATGCGACTTTGAATAAAAACAGTTTTCAAGTAGGCTATTTTAACGAGTTAAAACTTTTAAAATAGACACCAAAGATACGGAATTTTCCAGAAAAATATACCGTATGCTGACGGTAATTAATTAAGTAACTAATGAGCACAAGATATAGGAAATAACCCCTAGGCACTAGCTAGCTGTGGGTTCCAGGTACCTAGTATCTCGGTGAGAGTAACCATCACAAATATCCATTCTCGTGCACGAGCCCCTAGTAGGGAACATACCCATAACCTAGTGGTCCCCAATCATCATCATCATAGTTTAGTTAGAGTTGTAAGCGTAAATCTTCCTATGTGAAGGTGAGGTCAAACCCCATGGATTCACTAGCATACTAGTACACGTCCACCCACCTAGATACCCAGGTTTTCCCCTTGTTCTGAAACAAGTTCAACAAGTCAAGAAATATACATTGAACATAAAAATATCATTTCCACATCAAAAATTCAAAAAACAGACCATATGTATAACACACAAGTCACAAAAATCCATTTTTCATTCAAAATGATTTTGAAATCCGAATCACACCAAAATAGCCCACAACACATTTCACATTTCTTCAACACTTCCACAAAACCATTAAACAATTTTATAAAACAATTATAGGATATTTCAACTCATATAACAGCCCACACACATGGAAAATAACACTTATTTCATAATCAAAAATTCAATTTTTTACATCACACTCACACAAAACACTCCACATCACTTTCACTCCTCAATATCTCCTTTAAACAATTTAATAAAATATTTCCAAGATGATACATATCACATAAAGAACTTTTCACAAATGAAATGGACCTTTTAAAAATAAACTCCTACCAAAACAGTTTTCTGATATAGTTTCACCTATTACACAACCCAATAAACCATTCAAAACATTCATAAAACAATTATAAAGAGTATACCCAAACTTTTCACATAAAACCCATTTCAAAAACCTATTTTTAAGCAAAAATCACACCAAGACCCTACCAAAACAGAATTATCATCCCAATAAACATGTAATAATCCACTTTCAAAAGTTATATAATCACCTTGAATAATATCACAAAAGATACCCATGAGAACACACAAATCCATAAAACACTTTCAAGGAGTGTAACAAGGTTATACACATAAAACCATACAAATACACCTCCTTTTTAGGCCCACATGGAACTATACCATTACCCATCCATAATTGGTAGCCCCTTTCAACAACTACTAAATCACTTCCACATTTTACAAAAATACCACAAGAGATAACACATGAAATACATTTGAAATATACACACTTCAAGCAAAAATGTAACATTAAAAACAAATGATTTACTTTTTCTACCAAAAATGGTTTTCTCATAATGCACAGAACCTAAGGATGATGTAAAATTATTTAATCAAGCAAACTAACTCATCATTAAATGGTTACCCACGGAATCACCTACCGAAATTGTCGAATCCCTCAAAACATGGTGTGAAACATCAACCACACCACCCTGGCACCACAAGGATGATAAATCCAGCCCTAGACCACAAATTTTCACCAAAAAGAACCATGGTTAAACCCTAGGTACGAACCCTAGGTTATGGACACTTTGGAACATCAAGAAAGAGGGATGAAACCCTAAGGAAATGGAAGAAGTGGAAGGGAGGAACACTCACCTTGAAAAATCTTGAAGCAATTACCCCTAATTAACCAAATGTTGAAACTCAAACCGGAAAAACCTAATAGTTAGGCTCTAATGATGAGGAGGAGGTCATGTGGGGACTTAAATGGGAGAAAAGAGTAAACATTGAATGAGATATGATGGAATGAATTTACCTCTTCAAATCTTCCTGATTTTTGAAACCCTAATAAGTTCAGCATTAAATCGCGGTGAAGAAGAGCTCCAAATAGGGGAGAGAGAGCTTGGGAGAGCGATTGGGTTCAAGGGGTGCGTTTGAGGCTTGGAATCACTGAAAAATCCTTAACAATGAATATGTTATTAATTCATCAAATTTTATTTTTAAAACTGGAATTTTGCTTTCGGGTAGGCCCAATCCCTTAAATAATAACCCATATAAACCTTGTTTATGGATCTATAATTGATCCAAACTAAAATATTGGTGTTAATATGTTAGGGTAGACCATTTAGGAATTGGAATGGGTGAAAAATATTAAAAAATGAAAAAGTTATAAAATAAACATAATTTATTTTTAAATATGGAATTGGGCTCACGGTTTGGCCCAATTCACGAAAACTCACTCATTCCACCATAAAAGCATGAGAAACCCAAAAAAACAAAGGATAAATGAAAATTAAATTTAATTTAACTTTAAAATAAGTCATTTTTGTGACAAAAAGTATATATTTTCTACCATTCCTTAACTCATAAGGATTTTATTAAGAAAAGGTCTAATCAAAACTCGATTTATAGTATAACAAGCATTACTTATCGCTTCAACCCAAAAATTTTTGGCTACAGAATACTCACTCAACATGGTGATAGTTATCTCTTGAATAATTTTATTCATTATTTCAACAACACCATTTTTTTAAGGTGTTTTGGGTGTAGAGATGTTATGAGTAATGCCTTTTCTACTACAAAAAGTTTCAAAATCAGAATTTTGAAATTCTCCTCCATGATCACTATGAATATTTATCAAAGGAAGGTTTTTCTCATTTTTTAACTTGGGCTCTAAAACTTTTGAAATAAGAGAGAGCATCATATTTATTTTCTAGAAAATAAACCCACGTAAATGTATTTAAATCATCAACTAAGACAAACAAATAATATTTTCCTCATATGCTTCTAGTTTGTGTTGGAACAAAAAGATCCATATTAACTAACTGTAATGAATCAGTAGTTGAGACTTCAATGACTGATTTAAAACATGGCTTATGTTTTTGGCCAAATTGAGAAGGATCATAAACTTTTTAAGAATCAAATCTAAGCTCTAGTTGTAACATCCCATGTAATTAATGAATAATAGATATTTTATCTATGTCTATTAATGAATTAGATAGTGTTTTAGAGGATTAAAATGAAAATAAATCCAATCTTAAGCATGGAATACACTAACATTTTTAAAAGATTGATTTACTGCCTTATAATGGAAAACCATTTTTAAATCTATCTTTTGAAAATTTTATAAGCTATGTTTTCCAAAATAAACTGATTTTTTATGATTGGGACATCAAAATTTACTTTGTGTGAATTTTTGGTATTTTTCCGATAAAGTTCATTTTTTAATGAAAAGTGAAAAATGTTGTATTTTAATTCAAAACCTATTTTTAATATAATTTATTTATATGATTATATTATCTTTTGAATTGGTTTTAAATTAAAATAAGAATATATTTTTACCATTTAATCCAATGGTGGTCATTGGAATCAATTTCACTTTTAAATTGGAATTAAACTAGTGTCAATCTTTTGATACTTATTGTTTCATAAAAACACGCTATTTGTCATGACAGCGGGAATTAATTATTAAATTAATTAATGTAATTTATATGATTTGAATTTTTTAAAATAGACATCATTTTTTAATTCAGAAAATAAAATATATCTTAGGGTGATGTTTTGGTATTTTTCTAAAAAACTTCAATTTTTGATGAATAGTGAAACCACTAAGTGGTAGTTAAAGAAACTAATTTTTCGTTTAAATGAAACTTTGCCACTTCTGTGATTTGATTTTTAAAAATCTGACATACATGGTTGTCATTAAGAAGTAAAATTTGGTTCAGTGAGATTAAAATAATTTTTTGGTGAATAGTAACTTTTAAGTTCTTAATCGTGATTAGAGGTAATTAGTGTAGTTTAAGGTAAAAGTAATGTTTTAATAATATGAGATGAGCTTGAAACATTTCCTACCCTTATTGGATGTGTCAAGGCCGACCAAGAAAATCCATGGGTCAACTTGGGGACCCCATGGGGCCACTTTGGAAGGAAAATGACATTAATATCTTTTAATTCAATGTTAAAGTAGAAATGTCACAAGCATGAGTTATTTTACTAAAACAATTGTTACATGGGGTTATACAAGTCAGAATTTTTACTATAAATAGTAATTGGAAATATAAAAAGATTTCCTACATCATAGTATTTTATTTATAATTTCTATACATTAAATAAATTAAATTATTTATGAAATCAGGATGATGCATCGATTACCTCATTATTTAACGATTTAAATAAAATGAAAAGATAATGCAAAATCTAAGACCTAAACTTGTCAAAAACCTATTGGTTGGGTATATTTAGAACCCTTATCACCTTATACTAGAATTATATCAATTTGGGACCTTTTAAATCCGAAACTCATTTTAAAATAATGTAACATTTCTTTATATTCCAAGAGTGCCCCTCCTCTCCTTTTATAAAAGGCCCCCACCTCTACCTCCTTACCCACACTTCCGAAGCTTTTGGCTCAGCCAACCCCTGCCCATTTTGTCTCACCACATCCCTATATAACTCTTAGAAGCCCCACTTTGGGTATAAGTCTTCCCAAGGAAGCCTTTGAGCTCAAACCAAAGGGAGTTATCTGATTTTAAGGTAATGTCTTCACTTGAGTCCTTTTGTTTATTTTGCTTCTCCAACCCCCCAAACTCTTTTTATTCATTTCTTTTGTAACAACTCTAGTATCTTAAATATACTATTATGTTGTTATAAAAATATCTGTGCTACAATTACACACATCTACATATAATTGTTAAAGAACATACTGTTTCCGTGGATGGTGAATTTCTGCCTCCCGAAACGATGATTCTTCAACATTCTTTTAACACCTTAAAAGGTGGACATTAAGATGTCACTATATTTATATATGATATATAATATGTTTATTGTTTCCTTAAACTTCTGTATTTTTCATTTTGGGCATACTTTTATGGTTTCCATTATGGGTAAACGCGATATCTTCATTTAATGAAGTGCATACTACCGCCCCCTCAATGTGATTTGATTCGTTAATGCCATATGTGCGACGTATAAAGGATGTAATTAATGATTTTATATATGATATTATACTGAAATTATAATATACCATTATATCATTATGATTCCATTTCATAAAATACGAAATAGAAATGAAAGTAGCGTTCATGCGTACGTACGGCTTACCGTCTCCATGAACGGTGCATTTAATTTCTTACCTATAAACGTTATGTAATATTATAAATGCATGTATATAATGGATATATATGATATATATGATATCTACATCATGAGTATAACTCTGTATATAATGTATACATGAACAACTTGTAATTATAAAGAGTTTATTTTTGACTCAAGTACCAATGATCATTAAAACGACCTTTAATAACTTAAATAATTACATAGTGTTCATGAAATGGTAATAAGTTATATAAAAGGAATAATTAACTTGAAAAAAGTTCTTAAGCAAGTAGAAATTAAATCAAGTTTATTATTCAGGAGGTTAAAGAACGATCGAGTAAAGTCAGACCCGAGGTATGGGACTTCGTCTCAATCTCCTTTCATTGAGGTATATTTTGTTTTATACAAAACCTTCTTTTATACGGTGTATAAACCCCTTTGACTTTTATGTTTATTCAAAAGGAATATTTTTTATACAAAGTGTTTACTAAACGACAAAAGGGAATGTTTTTGTTGTACGTATGCGGCGAAAATGACTTCTCCGCCGCCATGACCATTATTTGAGTTTCAGCTTCCTCTACAATCCATACAAATTTTTTAAAGAAAAATAAATACCCTATTTTAATTTTCTTTTATTTTGGTATTGAAAATGGTTATCATAATTTTTTTATTATATGAATGTGTTTTATTGATATCTTGTGATTGAAATGTGGAAATGATATGTTTCTTTTATGTATGTTTTATGTGATACGATTATGTTATGGTTCGTGGGCATTATTATAAAGACGGGTGGTTTCGTGATAAACTAAGGGCGGGTGAGCCTGATACATCTCTCCAATGCATTGGGTAACACGAAGGAGTGAAACTTTGAGGTTTCTCCGAAGAGATTTAGAGAATATACTGTGATGGGTCTTCCAAACATAACCAAGAGGGTTAATCCCTACGTAAGAATGTTATGAATGCCTCAAGTTACCTTTATCTCTTATGATTTCTATGATTTATTCATGATTTGAAGAGGTATGTTAAAGTTATTATGTCTTATGGGTAAAGTATTATTTCATTCTTATGTATATATGTACCCATGTTTCCTTTCCTTATTTTTATATCCCTTACTGATATTTTTATGCTCATCCCATGTTTTTGAAATGTTTTTCACAGGTCAAGGGAAATGTACATGATATGATGATAGTTTCAAGTAAGTTTCAAGAAAGAATCCTTGTTTTATTTTAAATATGTTTCCATTGATTGAAAAAATGAATACTATCTTTTATGTAACCACTTTGTTTAAATGTGGAATGTAATTCATGGTTTATGATCTAATTCTCTAAAACTCTAAACCTGAAAATATCATCAAGTTGTAATCTTGTAATAACTCAAGATTAAGTAATGTTTAAGGTTGGAGCCTTATATTTGGTATCAGAGGTCGGTTTAGATAACTTTAGGAGTTATAATTCTATTAAATGATTATCCAAAAATATTTTTTTATGGTCAAATTGAAATGATATAGCATTTGAAGATTACAATGTCACTTCATCTAAGACATGTTTGTTCAGAATGGTTTTCCACAGAGGAAACAGGGAAGCAGTGCTAAAAGGCATACAGAAGGAAATAACCTTCCGAATCACCATCTTGAGATGGTCGGAATTGGAACTGAACAGTTTGTTGCAGTAATGGCGTAGTTGACTCAAGCAATAAATGGTGGTGGTATCCATGCACGAGATCAGCCAGATCAACCACAGAGGAACATGTCAGTGGTGGAACATTTCATGAGGAAACATCCCCCATCATTCAGAGGATCATCTGACCCTGTGCTTGCTGAAGGGTGGATTAATGCACTAGAGAAGATTTTCGATGTCATGGGGTGTTCAGACAATCAAAAGGTTAGTCTTGCTATTTACCATTTGGAGGGTGAAGCAGATCAGTGGTGGTCAATGGTTAAAAATATCAGGGATGCTGATGAGATTGATGCACTTGACTGGGATGAATTCAAAGGTATGTTTCTTGAGAAGTATTTTCCTAAGGCTGTTCGACTTAGGATGGAAAAGCAATTCATGGAATTGAGGAAAGAGGAGGACTCAGTGGCTGCCTATGAAGAAAGTTTCACTCGATTGGCAAGGTATTCTCCAAATTTTATCTGAGACCTTGATAGTAAAATCAATCATTTTTACTCAGGATTAAAGCCAAAATATCGAAGGGCTTTAGCTTCTCGTGAGTTCAAAAGTTATGAAAAGATTTTTCGATGTGCTGAGAAGGTGGAAATGGAGTTTGCTGATGATCAAGTGTTCTATAACAACCAACAGAAGAAGAGACCGAGGTGGAAGGAGAAAAGAAATAATTCTTCATAAAAGTCTGATGGTAAGAAAACTAAGCTTCCAATTGGGGATAAATGTAGTAAAAGGCATGCTGTAGAATGTCTTCTGAATTCTGTAAAGTGCTACCGATGTGGTAAGATGGGACATAAGGCTTGTGATTGCACTGAAAAAGATCAAGGTGAAGGTAAGACCAAATTTGATTTACAGTTAGTGAAATGTTTTAAGTGCAATGAGATGGGCCACTATGAAAATGAGTGTTCGACAAAGAGCTCGAGTGATGGGAAGCAGTTATACTACAAGCAGAAAGGGGTGGTGAAATCCTTTGCAAATACTTCAGTAGATGTCAGGCCATCAAATGATGTTGTATCAGGTACTTTGTTTGTTTTTTCAGATTATGCCAGTGTGTTGTTTGATTCGGGGTCTACACATTCTTTCATCTCTGAAAACGTTTCTAGTAAAATTGGAATACCATCTCAAGAAATGAATCCTGAACTTTTGGTAAAAACACCTGGGGGGAATGTTGAGGCGAAAATAATTTATAAGAATCTTCCTATCCTTATCCGTGGAAAGAACCTACTTGAGAACCTTATTGTTTTACCTCTAGTAGAATTTGATGTTATCCTGGGTATGGATTGGCTCCCTATTTACCATGCTAAGATTGACTGTAGAGCTAAAAAAGTTTATTTTCAGAAAGAATTTCAGTTTGTGTACAACAATGAACCCTTAATGTTGATAACATATCAAGAGGCCGAGAAACTTGTAAAAGATGGAAATGAATGTTACCTTGCACACATCGTTGAAAAAAATGGAACTGTTCAAATTAATGATGTTCCAGTGGTAAATGAGTATCCTGATGTTTTTCCTGATGAGTTGCCTGGAATAATACCAGATCGGGAAGTTGAGTTTACTGTTGACTTAATTCGTGATGCTAATCCAATTTCAAACCCCCCCTTATCGAATGGCTCAAATTGAAATTTAAGAGTTGAAGGAGAAATTGTAAGATTTATTAGATAAAGGTTTCATTCGACCTAGAACATCACCATGGGGTGATCCTGTTTTATTTGTTAAAAAGAAAGATGGTTCAATGAGACTATGCATTGATTATAGAGCCTTGAATAACATCACTGTTAAGAACAAATATCCTTTTCCTCATATCGATGATTTGCTTGATCAGCTCTAGGGAGCTCAGAATTGTTCAAAGATTGACCTGAGATCAGGGTACCATCAGCTGAAGGTAAAGGAAGAAGATATTCTGAAGACCGCGTTTCGTACAAGATATGGCCATTATGAATTTTTAGTAATGCCTTTTGGGATAACCAATGCACCTTCTGTATTCATGGACATAATGAATAGAATTTTCCATGAGTTATGGGATAAGTTTGTGGTGGTTTTCATTGATGATATTTTGGTGTTTTCTAAATGTAAAGAGGAGCATGAAATACATTTAAGGTTTATTTTGTAAACCTTATTAGAAAAAAAATTGTATGGTAAATTCAGCAAGTGTGAGTTTTGGTTGCAACAAATTTCTTTCCTTCGTCACATTGTTTCTAAAGATGGGATAACTGGTGATCCTACAAAAACAAAGGTTTTTGAAGAATGGCCAAGAACCACAAATGTAACTAAGATTCGTAGCTTCCTTGGTTTGGCAGGATATTACAGAAGTTTTGTTAGAAATGTTTCACGGTTCTCTAGTCCAATGACGAAGCTAACTCGGAAGAGTGTTAAGTTTATCTAGACAAAAGAATGTGATGATTGTTTTCAGGAACTGAAAAGAAGATTGGTGAATGCTCTAGTTTTGGAACTACCTTCCAGGAATGGGGAGTTTGTTATCTATAGTGATGCTTCATTGAAAGGACTTGGTTGTTTCCTAATGCAGAATGATCAGGTAATTGCTCATGCTTCACGACAATTGAAAACTCATGAGGTAAATTACCCTACACATGATTTGGAATTAGCAGCTGTAGTTTTCTCTCTAAAAATTTGGAGGCATCATTTGTATGGAGTAAAGTGTGAAAAATATATCGATCACAAAAGTTTAAAGTATATATTTACTCAGAAAGAATTGAACATGAGATAGGGGAGATGTCTAGAATTAATCAAGAATTATGATAGTACAATTCATTACCATCCGGGAAAAGCAAATAAAGTGGCTGATGCTTTGAGTCGAAAAAGTAATGCTTCATTAACAATGTTGCATTTGGAACGTGGTCCTTGGGTTAAGGATTTTATGAACTTTGGAATAGAAGTTGTTGGTGCAGGATGTCCTTCTATATTGTTTCAGGTATCAGTGAAATATTCTCTATCAGACAGAATCAAGCAAGCACATAAGCAAGACAGTGAGTTGCAGAAAAAGGTAGAGCTGGTTCAGAAAGGTAAGTTTCCTGAATTCAACATTGATAATGTTTGTGTTTTGAGATTTGGGAAGAGATTGTGTGTGCCTCTTGATTCACAGTTGAAGAGAGATTTGTTATGTGAAGCTCATGATTCTCCGTTTTCAGTTCATCTTGGCAGTACTAAGATGTACAGAGATCTGCGGGAGTATTACTAGTGGGATGGAATGAAAAGAGATATTGTTGATTTTACAGTGAAGTGTTTAACTTGTCAACAGGTTAAAGCAGAGTGGTAGTTACCGAAAGGAATTCTTCAACCTTTACTAGTACTAGAATGGAAATCGGAAAATATATCCATGTACTTCATTGTGGGATTGTCGAAGACACCTCGAGGTAATAATGCAATATGGGTTATTGTTGATCGCTTGACTAAATCTGCTCATTTCCTTGCTATAAGAGATACTTTTTACCTAGATCAACTTTCCCGTTTGTATCTTAAAGAGATAGTCAGGTTACATGGAGTTCCTCTCTCCATTGTATCTGACCGTGATCCCAGGTTTACTTCTAACTTTGGAAAGGCCTTCAGAAGTCGTTGGAACTGAATTAAATTTTAGTATAGCTTTTCATCCTCAATCAGATGGGAAGTCAGAACAAACAATTCAGACTTTGGAAGATATGCTACGTGCTTGTTCGATGGATTATCAGGGAAGTTGGGACCAACATCTTTCTTTGGTTCAGTTTTCTTATAATAACAGTTTTCATTCCAGTATACAGATGGAATCATTTGAGGCGTTATATGGGAAGCGGAGTCGAACTCCAGATTTTTGGGATGAAGTGGGTGAAAGGAAGCTTATGGGACCAGAATTGGTAGAAGAGATGGCAGAAAAAGTTCAGCTGATACAGAAACACATGAGAACAGCTCAGAGTAGGCATAAGAATTATGCGAACAATAGGAGGAAGGATCTCTCTTTTGAGGTAGGTGATCATGTTTTTTTCAAAGTATCACCATGGAAAAGTGTGATGCGATTTGTTAAGAAAGGAAAGCTGAGTCCAAGGTTCATTGGACCATATGAAATTCTGGAGAGAGTTGGATCAGTTGCATACTGAGTGGCTTTACCTCCAAGTTTATCTCAGATACACACTGTTTTTCATGTTTCGATGCTGAGAAAGTACATGCCAGATCCATATCATGTTTTGAGTCCAGAGGTAGTTCAGCTAGAGGATAACCTATCTTATGAGGAACAACTGGTCCAGATTCTTGACCACAGGGAGAAAGTGTTACGGAATAAGGTGATTCATCAGGTAAAGGTTTTGTGGAAAACCACATGATTGAAGAGGCAACATGGGAATCTGAAAATGCAATGAGGGATAAATACCCCCACTTATTCGATAAGAAAATAAATTGCGGGGACGCAATTTTATAAAGGGGGGAAAGATGTAACATCCCAATTAAGTAATGAATAATAGATATTTTTATCTATGTCTATTAACGAATTAGATAGTGTTTTAGAGGCTTAAAATGAAAATAAATCCAATCTTAAGCATGGAATACACTAATATTTTTAAAAGATTGTTTTACTGCCTTTTAATGGAAAACCACTATTAAATATATCTTTTGAAAATTTTATAAGCTATGTTTTTCAAAATAAACTTATTCTTTATTATTGGGAAATCAAAATTTACTTTCTATTAATTTTTGGTATTTTTTCGATAAAGTTCATTTTTAATGAATAGTGAAAATGTTGTATTTTAATTCAAAACCTTTTTTAATATAATTTATTTATATGATTATATTATCTTTTGAATTGGTTTTAAAGTGAAATTAGAATATATTTTTACCATTTAATCCAATGGTGGTCATTGGAATCGATTTCACTTTGAAATTGGACTTAAACTAGTGTCAATCTTTTGATACTTATTGTTTCATAAAAACACGTTATTTGTCATGAAAGCGGGAATTAATTGCTAAATTAATTAATGTAACTTATATGATTTTAATTTTTTAAAATAGACATCATTTTTTAATTCATAATATCACATATAGCTTACGGTGAAGTTTTGGTATTTTTTTGAAAAACTTCAATTTTTGATGAATAGTGAAACCACTAAGTGGTAGTTAAAGAAACTGATTTTTCGTTTAAATGAAACATTGCCACTTCTGTGATTTGATTTTCAAAAATCCAACATACATGGTTGTCATTAAGAAGTAAAATGTGGTTCAATGAGATTAAAATAATTTTTTTGTGAATAGTAACGTTTAAGTTCTTAATCGCGATTAGAGGTAATTAGTGTAGTTTAATGAAAAAATAATGTTTTAATAATATGAGATGAGCTTGACGCATGTCCTATGCTTATTGGATGTTTCATGGCCGACCACGAAAATCCATGGGTCAACTTGGGGACCCCATGGAGCCACTTTGGAAGGAAAATGACATTAATATCTTTTAATTCAATGTTAAAGTAAAAATGTCACAAGCATGAGTTATTTTACTAAAACAATTTTTACATGGGGTTATACAAGTCAGATTTTATATTATAAATAGTCATTGGAAAGATAAAAATATTTACTACATCATATTAGTTTTTTTATAATTTTTAGACATTAAATAAATTAAATTATTTATGACATCATGATGATGCATTGATTACCTCATTATTTAATGATTTAAATAAAATGAAACGATAATGTAAAATCTAATACCTACACTTTTCAAAAACATATTGGTTTGGTATATTTATAACCCTTATCACCTTATCCTATAATTATATCAATGTGGGACCTTTTAAATCCGAAACTAATTTTAAAATAAAATAACATTTCTTTACTTTCCAAGAGTGCCCCTCCTCTCCTCTTATAAAAGGACCCCACCTCTACCTCCTTACCCACATTTCAAAAGCCTTTGGCTCGGCCAAACCCTGCCCATTTTGTCTCTCCACATCCCTCTATAACTCTTAGAGGCCTCACTTTGGGCAGAAGTCCTCCCAAGGAAGCCTTTGAGCTCAAACCAAAGGGAGTTACCCGATTTTAAGGTAATGTCTTAACTTGAGTCATTTTGTTTTATTTTGCTTCTCCAACCCCCTGAACACTTTTTATTCATTTCTTTTGTAACAACTCCAGTATATTAAATATAATAGGATGTTGTTATAAGAAAGATTCGAGCTATACTTACACACACCTACATCTAATGGTTAAAGAACATACTATTTCGGTGGATGGCAGATTTCTGCCTCCCGAAACGATGATTGTTCAACATTATTTTAACACCTTCAAAGGTGGCCATTAAGATGTCACTATATTTATATATGATATATAATATGTTTATGTTTTCCTTAATCTTCTGTATTTTTCATTTTTGGAATAACTTTATGGTTTCCATTATGGGTAAACGCGATATCTTCATTTAAGGAAGTGCGGACTACCGCCCCCTCAAAGTGATTTGATTCGTTAATGACATATGTGGGACGTATAAAGGATGTAATTAATGATTTTATATATGATATTATACTTAAATTATAATATACCATTATATAATTATGATTCCATTTCATAAAATACTAAATAGAAATGAAAGTAGCGTTCATGCGTACGCACAGCTTACCGTCTCCATGAACGGTGCATTTCATTTCTTACCTCTAAAAGTTATGTAATATTATAAATGCATGTATATACTGGATATATATGATATATATGATATCTACATCATGAGTATAACTCTGGATATAATTGATACATGAACAACTTGTAATTATAAAGATTTTATTTTTGACTCAAGTACCAATGATCGTTAAAACGACCATTAATAACTTAAATAATTACATAGTATTCATGAAATGGTAATAAGTGATATAAAAGGAATAACAAACTTGAAAAAGGTTCTTAATAAAGTAGAAATTAACTCATGTTTATTATTCAGGAGGTTAAAGAACGATCAAGTCAAGTCGGACCCGAGGTATGGGACTTCGTCTCAATCTCCTTTCATTGAGGCGTATTTTGTTTTATACACAACCTTCTTTTATACGGTGTATCAACCCCTTTGACTTTTATGTTTATGAAAAAGGAATCTTTTTTATACTAAGCATTTACTAAAAGACAAAAGGTAATGTTTTTGTCGGACGTATGCGGCGACAACGACTTCTCTGCCGCCGTGACCATTATTTGAGTTTCGGCATCCTCTACAAGCCAACCCGTTTTTTTAAAGAAAAATAAATACCCTGTTTTACTTTTCTTTTATTTTGGTATTGAAAATTGTTTTCATAATGTTTTTATTATATCATTGTGTTTTATTGATATCTTGTGATTGAAATGTGGAAATTTTATGTTTCTTTAATGTATGTTTTATGTGATACGATTATGTTATGGTTCTTGGGCATTATTATGAAGACGGGTGGTTCTGTGATAAACTAAGGGCGGGTGAGCCCGATATAGCTCTCCAATGAATTGGGTAACGCGGTTGAGTGAAACATTAAGGTTTCTCCAAAGATATTTAGGGAATATACTGTGATGGGTATTTCAAACGTAACCCAGAGGGTTACTCCCTACGAAAGAATGTTATGAATGCCTCAAGTTACCTTTATGTCTTATGATTTCTATGATTTATTCATTATTTGAAGAGGTATGTTAATGTGCTTATGTTTTATGGGTAAAGTATTATTTCATTCTTATGTATATATGTACCCATGTTTCCTTTCCATATTTTTATATCCCTTACTGAGCTTTTTATGCTCATCCCATGATTTTGAAATGTTTTTCACAGGTCAAGGGAAAGGTACATGATATGATGATAGTGTCAATGAAGTGTCAAGAAAGAATCCATGTTTTATTTTAAATATGTTTCCATTGATGGGAAAAATGAATACTATCTTTTATGTAACCACTTTGTTTAAATGTGGAATGTAATTAATGTTTTATGATCTAATTCTCTAAAACTATAAACCAGAAAAGATCCTCAAGGTGTAATCTTGTAATAACTCAAGATTAAGTAATGTTTAAGGCTGGGGCCTTGTACTAGTAGATCCTTAACTAATCTTTTCATAGAGTGTTTTCATAGGTTCGTAAGTTTACAGTGTCCAAACCTTCTATTCCATGGACAAGTATGATCTTCTATTGCACTAAGTCATGGGAATTCTGGGCTCCTAAGGTCTTCTAAGTTTAGTGTATATACATTCTCTTGACTATGGGAAGAAAGAATAAACTCTTCCTTTGAATTGTGTACTAAGAACTTTTCATTCCTAAAATTTACAAGGTAACCTTCATCACATAATTTACTAATGTTAATGATTTTTTTCTTAAGACCCTTAACAAATAAAACATTTTAAATCAATGTTTTTTCAAGAAGAAAAATGTTACCTATACCAATAATTTCTCCCTGAGCATTATCTCCGAAAGTTACTTTTCCTCATTTTGTCTGGATAATCTTTTCAAAGTAGTTTTTGTTACTAGTCATGTGCCAGGAACATCCACTATCCATATACCATGTATATTTGTTTGTTTGTTCTTTACATTCATGAGAATAAGAGTGTTAGACTTTTGGAACCCAAATATTCATGGATCCGGAAACATCAGAAAGAAAAATATTAGGCACCGACATTTTCCTAGAAAAATAAGCTTTATGAAATCCTAAGGAATGCGTTTTGTATAAGTAACAATTTCTTTCCCAATGCCTACTGCACTGACACTTAGTACAGAAAGGATCACTTTGAGGAACAAAATAATGTTTATTAAAAATCAGTTTTAAACTAGTATAACCAAATCTAGAATTATTCCTTAGAGGTTGGATTTGAAAATACATCATATCATAATATTCCTTAACTAAGGTAATGTTTGAAAAACACTTATTTAAGGAAAATATCTCTGACTTTAGTTTAATAACTAAGTTCTTATCTTCCAAAACATTATATTTAGCACTAGAGTTAGGCTTGAAAACATTTTTCATAGACATTACTTTTTCTAGATCCTTATAAATTGTATCCTTCCACGAATTTAATTCCTCAATGTTTTTTGAAATACATTCAAAATAAATGGTTTTCTTATCAAGACCTTTAGAAAGATATGATATTTATTTAGTAAGAATAGTGTTTCTAGAATTTTCTTTATCCAGGTTTTTCTTGATTTTTGAATTATTATTCTCAAGAAGCTTAGCAAACCTAAAAACATCTTCATAATTAGGAAAAGTGTTATCTTCATCAGAAGAAGATTATTCATCAGAAGAGTTATAATATTTATCATTAATATTATTAGAATTTAAAGATAAATTGGTCATGGATTCAACATTGTGTACCTTATCCATTAGAAAATGATTTTCAATAGGTATTCTAGCTATTAAACAAAGATTCTTCTGTCCAGAAGATTCGTAATTTAATGATTCATCTGAAGAGCCTCCACCACCGGTACTCCAGGTGTCATTAGCTTTCAAAACTTTTTCATATTTATCTTTTTAGTACTTCATTATATTTATTTCATAATGCTTTTCCTTTTTTTCTTTTCTCATAATAATAGGACAATCAGGCCTTATATGTCTAGCTCTCTTGCATTCATAACATCTGACTTCTGAGTATTTATTATCATTCCTTTCTTTCTTCTTGTATCTAGACTAAAAGTTCTTCTGTACAAAAATCTTATTCATCCTTCGATCAAGATTAGATAATTCATTTTCTAAAGATTCACTTCCACTATATTTGGATTGAATAACAACCTTCTTAGATTTAGTCTTGTAACTATCTAAGGAGTCTTGGTTTTCATATGATTTGAAGTTATAGTAAAAGAAACACTCCCATTTATATTCTTCTTCTTAATATTTTCAGCATCTCTCTTCCTTATAGTCTCCTGTTGCAGGAGAGTTAGAAAAGTTTCTTCAAGAGAAATCTGTGAAACCTTTCTATTCTCATCTATAGCTGTCGTCTTATATTCCCACTCATTCGGCATGATGTCTATGATTTTATCTAAAAGGGCTTCATCATCTAATACTTTCTCAGCCATGGATTGTAAACTATTAAAAATAGTAATGAATCTTTGTTGCACCTTACATATGGGTTCTCTATAAGGAATTAAAAAACCATGATATTCAGCTCTGAGCCTGGATCTTCTAGTTTCAATAACTTTGGAAGTTCCAAAGTGAGTATCTTCAAGCTTCTTCCATATAAAATTTTCTGCTTCACAAGATGAAATTTGTCTATATATATTTCTAGTCATGGAACAAAGAAATGTATTATGTACCTTAAAATTCAGTTGATTTTCATGCTTTTCTTAGTTGGTTAAAGTTTTAACTTTTGTTAGGGATTTTATATCCTCCAGTAAGCGTAACAAAATTATCTACTCTAGTATAGATAATGAATGTATTCATGCGGTCTCTCCAATATTCATAGTTATTCTCATAAAAAACAGGTGGTCTAGTTGGATTTAGGTTGTATATGGAACCAACATTGATTCATGCCATCTTAATACAAAAAAACTCTCCACACAAGCTTGTTAGAAATAAAAGTTTGTAAACAAGGAAAATATTCCTCAGCAAAGAAAAAGTAGAACAATGAAAAACTTGAGAAAAGAAAACTTATGTGTGAATATAAGTATTTCAGAGACCTCCTCTGATTCCAATTGATAGAATGGTTCAGAGTATGAGGTAGCCAACCTTTGATACCAATTTTAAAGATGGTATGGAGTATGATATACTCTATAATACCAAATGTAGGATCGAAATAATAAAGTATATTCTCGATAAACAAGATGGGGGGGTGAATTGTATACTTTAAAAATTTGTTGGGAACTTTTAAAGTTGGTAAGAAACCTTTATATTGTTTAAAAATGTTAAACAAGGTAAATTCAAAAAACCTCTAAGTTCTAATATCTTTCATGATTCTGAAAATATGATTCCGAGAATGTAATTCTGGAAAAGTTGTTTCTGAAATGAAACTTAACAGAATTTTACAAAGATAAAGATTCTACCATAAAGCGTATATAATCTTACTAAATTATAGTGTACAAGTATAAAGAAGTATAAGATAGTTATACTTTCCTCAACAATCAAAATGCAGCAGAAAACTTGAAACAAAACAAGTAACATCTAATAAATCTTTTAACCCAAAGGGAAGAGTATCCAACAACCTTGGATAAAGTTCCCTTGATTTATACTTTCAAGAAAGTCTATCATACCCACACCAGGGTAAGTCCTCGATACGAAGATAGGATTCTGTCTTGTTATCCCTGCATGCCCTCAACTTCAGGGTAGTTGGCACCTCTTTCTTCCTATCCTCGGAAGCCCACAACTTCAAGGTAGTCAGCACCTCTATCTTCCTATCCCCAGAATCCCTCGAATGTACTCAGAAACATTCGGAGTCGCATAAAGAAATTCTGAACAAGATGGTCAGTACACACTAAGAATGACAATATCACTCTATTGAAATCACTTGAACATCGTGTAATCTCTTGAGTGATAGAACCACAAAAAAATTATCATCTCTTTCAAATGAGATCTTATTTATAGGCACACCTTCAATGGTCGGTGTAACACCATGAGATTTTATGAGAAGAACTATTTTTAATTTATTTGATGTCTTGTGTTGTATGCTACACCAGGATTATCTTGTGCTATACGCAACATAATATTAGCTTGCAGTATACGCAACACTATTCTTGGATCATGTTACACACAATTTCAAGTTCGTTTGATAGTAGTAATTCTACGCAACATTGAGTGTATATATATATATATATAAATTCAACGAATAAATTAAATATGGTTGGATTCTATTATACACATCAAAAAAGGAGTCTTGCCCTACACGCAATCGCGACCTTCCACGATAGCGTATGTTGTACGCAATACCGAGTTTCACTAAACATCGATATGTTATAAAAATATTATATAAACTAGCCATTATGAATCGTAATAACCACTTTTTGGAATTTTATAAATTCTATCCTTCAAAATGGACTTCATTTTTGGATTCAGAATATCAAAATTATCCTAGGGTGAATTTTTGGTATTTTTCTGAAAACATTCAATTTTTGATGAATAGTGAAAACACTGGGTTACTATTTAAAAACCAACTTTTTATTTAAATAATTATTTATTTTATTTAAATATATTTTAGGTAAAAATTGATACATAATACCTATATAAGTTCAATGTAATTAATTGGAGTCATTTTATAATAATTTTAGATATATAAAAATTTTATTGAACTTTTCACCGTTTTTTATCTGCCTCCTATGAGCTTTTTGGAAACTTAGATAATACTTAATTTTACCGCTTCTGTGAGTGGAATTTCTAAAATTCAAGAGACACGGTTAATATCAAGGAGTAAAATGTTGTTCAATAAGATAAAAATAATTTTTGGTGAATAGTAACTTTTTACTTTTATTTACCACGGTTAAAATTAAATAGGGTAATTAAGGGTAAAAATGATATTATTATTACCCTAAAACATGTCCTAATTCTATTGTATAAGTTTAATTTGACCAAAAAAAACCCTAGGAATAAAATATTACCCTTTAGGTCCACTTATATTAGATTAGGAAATTTAATATTATTTTTTAAAAAAAAGAGTTAAAATAGTTAAAATTAAAGTTTAATAACTAAAAAAATTTTAATATAGGGTTATACATAAGATAAATTAGACTATAAATATTCATTATAAAGATAAGACAAATTCATACCTAATGGTATTTTATTTATAATTTTTAGACATTAAATAATTTAATTTATTTATGACACAATGATGATGCAGTAGTTACCTTACTGATGGAATATTAACATAATTGATGTTATAAATACCTAAATAAATGTAATTTGAGACTTTTTATGAATTACACTAATTTTCTAGGTTAATATGATATGTTATTATTTATTTAAGTAACTCTTTTTGAACTAATCATACTTATAGGATTATCACAAAAATCAATTACCAAATAGTGTCAAAATTGACATAAAATAGTTTTTTAAAAAAATATTATATTATTATTTGTTATTTTATTCCTAAAAATCTATATTTTAGAAAAATTACTTATATAAGGATATATATATATTAATAATGAACCACTTGGGGTTCTTTTGTCTTGTTATTGTATGTTTATTAACCATATAGTGTAATAAATCAATAAGACCCGGTAAAAGTTAAATTATTTAACTTAGTGTTAAATCTAAATGATAAGGTTAAAATAGTAATGTAAACTTGTTTAAAACCTATTGGTTGAGATTATTTTTACACAACACCACTTTATCTTAGAAATAAATCAATTTGGATCTATTATAAACCGATTATGTCTTTATTATAAAATAATATTTTAAGTTTTTCCAAAGGTGCCCCTCTCCTCCCTTATAAAAAGGGCACCCCTTCCACTTCTCTTCACTCCCTTTTGAGCCTTGAAGCTCGTCCAAACCCTTAAAATTCCTCTTATCAACATCTCTAGTTATATCATAGAGGTTATGGTATTCTCCAAATACCAACTCTAGTGCCCTAAGAAGATGTTTAAAGGAGGTGCATCGAGGAAGAGGTAATCTCTTCTACCGACTCTTTCAAGTTTCTTTCTTCTTCTACATCCTCTTATTTATTTGTTTCATTATAAAATAATAACATAAGTATTACTTATATACAAATTTGTTATTATAAACATGAAACAACCCTATTTCACCTTCTATCCATCCTAAAGAAAACGAAATCACCGCGTGTGCGTACGTACGGAATACTGTCTTCACGCCGTGGTGTAATCTGTTTTTCCACCACCACCTTACTTGGATGGGTATAATGGTGAGTATAATAACTATATATGGATATTATATCATCATACTGATTATGATATATTATATCATCCACTCCAATTCCATTCAATAATTGTGGGAATGATATCATCGCTCGTGTGTACGTACGAATTACTGTCTCCACGACGCGATGGGATTCAATCTTCATGTTAACCATTAAAGAATGATTATAAAGTATATATAATGAATAATAATGGTATATATAACATAATAACGCTACTGGATTTATGTATATGTTATTTACTTACTTCCATTCAAGTCAATAAGGAAAAAAAACAGCGTTCATGCCTACGTACGGCCTACCATCTCCAAGAACGGTGTGTTTAATTTCGTTTATCTATCTGTTATATATATATATATACATAATATATATGATATATAATCCATGTTTTACATTTTGGAAGTTAGTAAATCATGATATAATTAATAATAATATTAATAACAACAAGTCCAAACACGTACGATAAATGAAACAATTTTACCGAAAACACTACTTTAACATGGAATTTACTAAAGAACGGGTAATATAAAGTCCTAAGTTAACCATATATGATATCATAAAAATGAATACGATTATTTAATAAGTAAATGAAATTATATAAATCAATATACAGGAGGTTCAGATATGTATGAAGCATATCGGACCTAAGGTAAGGGATAACTATTCCAATCTCGTTCTTATCTGAGATTGTTATTCATAAATATTTACTGGGGTTATGGTTATCATCCATGTCCATTTTTTATAAAACAAATTCATATATTTTTAATTTCCTTTTTACCCATTTTAACTTTTACCACATTTTATGGAATGAATGTTTCTTTTTTTTACCATACGAGGAACTTTTTTGACTTTTTCGGCAAAAGTTCGAGGAGAATGATTCAATTAACTTATACGACATGAACGGATTTATACGGTTTCATAATGCCTTATTTACATAAATATTCCTATAAATTATTTCATGATTATTTTGAACAAAATTATTTTATTTTAAAATTGAATGGAATTTTGTGAAAACAAAATGATTTTAAAGAAGAAAGGATATTTTTCTAAAAAAATTATTTCAAGTATTTTATCAAAACCATTTTCCATCTAAGATGACATTATTTCATATGTGTATGTTTCAAGTATAATGTCCCTATGATTTACATGGTTTCACTTTTCTTATGATGAAATGATATCCATTTTTTGTATGGATTATGTTATGATGGGATGATGTTTATGAAACCCATTTTATACTTTGGGTAATAATGAATGATTTATGTTCATGTTGTGGCACAAGTATGAATGATTTAATTATGAGATGGGTGGGATATATATCTCCCTCCAATGAATTGGGTAAAGATTTATATCTCATGATATAGACATGGCTGGAATGGTAAGTTAATCTGGTTCAGTGTTACAGGACTGGAACGAGGAGTGAACTTGATTCAGAAAGGGACTTTGTCCACTAAGATGCTCTTCACAGCAATTCCTTGACTACTATGGAAATCATATCATGTGATTAATTTTTTTCCACAGTTACATGTTTTATTCCCATGCTATTTTATAATTATTAATGTTCCATTATGATATATGCCTTACGTACTTCCAAGATTTTTGTCTTTGCTCATGATTTTGATGTTTAGATTTTATGTTCTAGTTTTTGCATTCAAATGTTTATGGATTGTTTTATGTTCTCTATGTTTACCCATACTTAGAATTTGAGCTCACCCTTTATATTTTTTCTTTTCCCTAGGATTTATAGAATAGTTTTAGGTAAGAAAACAAAAGGGGAAGATCATTATGGGAGATGTTGAAGATCTTTCACCAGGATTAGAAGATTATATTTCGAGTTTCCAAAGACATTAAACTATTACGGTAATTGTGTGTCTGTTTTTGTTGTGTATTAAGTATTCTGAAATAGTAATTTAATGTCTATATACATCAGGATTTGGGTCTCTATAGTTGGTATGAGACAAAAGGTTTAGTTAACCTTTGGAAACTAGGATGTGAAAACTTTAGTGAGATCCCTAGAGATATTTCTAAAGTATGTCTAGGGATGTCCCTAAGGTTAAGTATAATTATAGGTTACAGTTCTAGAATTACAGTAAGGATATTAGAATTAAGCCTAAGATATTGGATATTGAAGGTACTCCCCCTTTATTATGTTGTTTTCCCTAGCATGATTTTTTCCTCTCACACTTTTCTTTTTGGGTTTTATAAAATGGCTGGAAACAAGAAGATTCATGATAATGGAGGATATGATGGACAATGGAATGATATTCTTCATGAGAAACCAAATTAAACGGTATTTAGAAATCCAAACATCGTTATTATGCCTAATCAAAAATATCATAATATGATCAATAATATCAACTTTGGTAAGTTTTCTGACTCGACTAATAAGAGAAAGATGGAGTTTCATGATGATCATAGAGTAAATAAAGTTCAATTTCCCTTATGTAAATCATGTAGGAAGAGGCATCAATTAGAATGTTTAAAAGGAACTGGAAGATGCTTTGGGTGTGGAAAAGAATGATAGAAAGCCAGTAAGTGTAAATGAAAAGGTTCAGTTAACACCATGGACAAGGATAATGGTATTTCTATGACATCAACAACGATTAAATATTTTAAATGTGGAATGTATTGGAATTATGAAAACCAATGACCTAAGGTAAAGTCTCATTAAGAGAATCAGTATGGTCATATAGGTAGTATTTATGTTGATGATGATGAAGAGACTACAAATGATATGTGAGATGAAAGAATTGTTCAAGCTCGTTCAGTTTTTTAGAAGGTAGTGGAATGATTTATGTTTACTAAGAGTTATGTTGTATACACTACTGGAAAATAGGTCTATACCAATCGTTTTGCAAAAAAACATGGGTATAGGGATAGTATGTGAACCTATACCCACAGTTGTGCCAAAAACCATGGGTATAGTTTTATTTTAAGACCTATACCCATGGTTTTGGAGAAAACGGTGGGTATAGGGTATTTTCCGAAGACCAATACTGACGGTTCATCAAAACCATGGGTATTGGGCTTTTTTTTGAAGACCTATACCCACGGTTCTCCAGAACCCTGGGTATAGTTTTCCCGTGTTATGGCGGGGAAAAATATTAGGTGGGAAAAGAAAAAAAATTCCCGGGAAGGCATTTATTCATGGTTTAGATTAATAAATTTATGTAAATGTAAATATATAATATAAAAAACACATTTTCTCGGTTGGTAAACTATTCTCCGCATTTTCTGTAGCTTGCTGGTTCAAATCCCACTGGCTGTGGTTTTTGAATTTCAATACCCACGTGGATTATATTTATATATATACACAAATGTATTTATATATAATAAACATAAATCACTACTCGGTTGGTTGGTTTTTGGGGTGCGGCCATGAGACTCTGCGTGAGGTACAAGTTTGAAACACGCCAAGCATTTTTTGGAATTTTAATATCATATATTAATATATATAAGCAGATACAAGTATATATAACAGATTGAAGTCATGGATCGGGTGGTCTGTTGGTTGGACGCGTTCGCCAGGCGTAGTGTGAGGCCCGGGTTCGAAACCCACTAGCAGTAATTTTTTGAAGATTAAATCCACAAGGTTCTCAAACCGTGGGTTCAACGTTTTGCCAGTGTGGCCATGCACCTTCCACTCTGTCGCAATCCTATCCCCACAGTTTCTCCAAACCGTGGGTATAGGAAGACCCCCTATCCCGACGTCGTTCCATCCCATGGTTCCCAAAACCGTGGGTATAGCCTATACCCACCGTTTTGGGGTCTATACCCACGGTTTTGAACCATGGGTATAGGGAAGTTTTCCAGTAGTGATAGATAATGGTACTATGGAATAAAGACACATCTAAGGATGGTTACACTGTTGTTTTTCCTAAAGTATTTGAAAGGATATGTTAAATGGTACCGGTAACCATGAATGGTTATTTAGATATTTTTGTAAAGTAGATGATATGCATATAATGAATGTATAAGGAGAAAATAATATGTTTGATAGTATTCATGAGCTCATGATTGATGTAAGGACTAAGTGATATCATGGTTTGAGTATATAAAATTTTGGGATTTTGGTATGTGGAAAGAGTTAACTTTAGATAGCATTCTTGTTTTCACTAAGGTTCAATGGGTATTCATTTTTCAAGAGATTACATGATTAAGAAATTCAAATGTTTGGAATGTGACCAACAACATATATCTTATGATATATGGGGGATAGATGATGGTATTCACATGCTTGGTAGATGACCTTTCTAGTAGTCATTTTCTGTATACTATGATATTGGATAGAAGTATTTCCGAAAAGCCTAAAGGTTGGAATGCATTAAGTTGGACATCATATAGTATTGTTTAAGGCTAGAACTTTTTGATATTATTGGAATGTTATAATCGTATAGTTTTAGAAAAAGGAAAACATGTATGATGGGACACAACCCATCGCGTCGGACATGGTTGCAGGAATTAAGCCCACAACTGAAGTATGACAGGCCTTTATTTCCTACCACTGGCCTACAGGAAGTCCCTGGTTAGTAGAAACAAGTTTTATTTTATTAAGCGGTATGATAGATGAAGTATAAGTCCATTTTTGGAACCATATACGATTAATCTCACCATAGATGGACTTATGTATATAACTTTTTCTAACATTATGTTTGAGACAGATGGAATGACCTATCATTCTATCGCATGATTGGCTAACACTTTTCAAAAGACAAATTCAACTTCATTTCTTTAAGAGGTGATGTGGAAATTGTTCAAGGCACAAGCAACGGTAAGATTTTACCAAAATCAAGTAAGTATTTATTTTAATTCAAAAATTCTTCAACATTTGGGAAATGATCTTGAAAACCAAAAATGCTTTCCTAGTGCCCTCATATCTGATGAATTGGATGGTAACTTAGATCATCACAAATTTATGGATTTGTGATTGTTGGATTTTTCATTGCCATGTCCTCTACCACTCTTCATCAGAAGCTGATGGTTATATTTCTCTTCTATATCCATATTTTCACCTATGTTCTCTTATGTGGAAATGTAGTGATGAGTTAATTTGGGTAACCATTACGTTTCATACATTAGTTTTTAAAATTAAGTTTTAGTATTCCTTTTTATGATGTGGGTTTATATGAAAGAAACTTTCAAGTAGTAAACCATTTATAACCCCGACGAATTTCGAGGTAAAAATTCATTTTAAGGGGGGTAGAATGTAACACCCCGAGATTTTATGAGAAGTATTATTTTTAATTTATTTTATGTCTTGTTTTGTATGATACACTAAGATTATCTTGCACTATACGCAACACCGTATTATCTTGTAGTATACACAACATTATTCTTGGATCGTGTTGCACACAATTTCAAGTTCGTTTGATAGTAGTAATTCTACATAACATTGAGTGTATATATATATATAAATTCAATTAATAAATGAAATATGATAGGATTCTGTTATACGCAACCACAAAAAAGTCTTTCACTACACGCAACCCTGAATTGGTTTTCTTTACACACAATCGTGACCTTCCATGACAGCGTATGTTGTACGCAATACCAAGTTTCACTAAACATCAATATGTTATAAAAATATTATATAAACTAGCCGTTATGAATTGTAGTACCCACTTTTTGAAATTTTATAAATTTTATCATTCAAAATGGACTTCATTTTTGAATTCAGAATATCGAAATTAGCCTAGGGTGAAGTTTTGGTATTTTTCTGGAAACTTTCAATTTTTTATGAATAGTGAAAACACTAGGTTTCTATTTAAAAACCGGCTTTTTATTTAAATAATAATTTATTTTATTTAAATTTATTTTAGGTAAAAATTTATACATAATACCTATATAAGTTCAATGTAATTCATTGGATTCATTTTAAAATAATTTTAGATATATAAAAATTTTATTGAACTTTTCACCGTCTTTTACCTACCTCCTAGGAGCTTTTTGCAAACATTCATAAAACATAATTTTACCGCTTCTGTGAGTGGAAATACTAAAATCCAAGAGACATTATTAATATGAAGGAGTAAAATGTGATTCAATAAGATAAAAATAATTTTTGGTGAATAGTAACTTATTACTTTTATTTACCACAGTTAAAAGTAAATAGGGTAATTAAGGGTAAAAATGATATTATTATTATTACCCTAACACATGTCCTAATTCTATTTTATAAGTGTAATTCAACCAAAAACAACCTTAGGAATAAAATATTACCCTTTAGGTTTACATGGATTAGATTAGGACATTTATTATTATTTTATTTAAAAAAGAGTTAAAATAGTTAAAATCAAAGTTTAATAACTAAAACATTTTTAATATAGGGTTATAAATAAGATGAATTTTACTATAAATATTCATTAAAAATATAAAACTATTTCCTACCTAATGGTATTTTATTTATAATTTTTAGACATTAAATAATTTAATTTATTTATGACAAAATGATGATGAAGTAATTACCTTATTAATGGAATATTAACATAATTGATGTTATAAATACCAAAATAAATGTAATTTAAAACTTTTTATGAATTACACTAATTTTTTAGGTTAATATGATATGTTAGTATTGATTTAAGTAACTTGTTTTGAACTAATCATGCTGTTATGATTTTTACAAAAATCAATTACCAAATAGTGTCAAAATTGACATAAAATAGTTTTTAAAAAAATATTATATTATTAATTGTTATTTTATTTTTAAAAATTTATGGTTCGGAAAAATGACTTAGATAAGGATATATATATTTATAATTAACCACTTGGGGTTCTTTTTGCTTGTTATAGTATGTTTATTAACCATATAGTGTAAGAAAACAAGAAGACACGGTAAAAGTTAAATTATTTAACTTAGTGTTAAATCTAAATGATAAGGTTAAAATAGTTATCTAAACTTGTCTAAAACCGATTGGTTGAGAGGATTTAGACCCATACCCACATTAGATTCTAAATAAATAAATTTGGAGCTATTATAAACCGAATATGACTTTATTATAAAATAATATTTTCTGTTTTTCCAAAGGTGCCCCTCTCCTCCCTTATAAAAATGGCACCCCATCTCTCTTTAATTCACACCCTTTTGAGCCATGAAGATCAGAAAAACCCTACCAATTACTCTTATAAATCTCTCTAGTTATATCATATAGGTTCTGGTATTCTCAAAAGACCAACCCTAGTGCCCTAAGAAGAAGTTTAAAGGAGGTGCATCGAGGAAGAGGTAATCTCTTCTACCGACTCTTTCAAGTTTATTTTTTCGTATACTTCCTCTTATTTAGTTGTTTCATTATAAAGTAATAACATAAGTATTACTTATATTCTTATATGTTATTATAAATATTAAACAACCCTATTTCACCTTCTATCCATCCTACGGAAAACGAAATCATCGCGCGTGCGTACGTACGGAATACTGTCTCCATGCCGTGGTGTAATCTGTTTTTCCACCACCACCGTACTTGGATGGGTATAATGGTGTAAAGAATAACTAAATATGGATATTATAACATCATACTGATTATGAGATATTATATCATCCACTCCAATTCCATTCAATAATTATGGGAATGATATCATCACTCGTGTGTACGTACAGATTACCGTCTCCACGACGCGATGAGATTCAATCACCATGTTAACAATTAAAGAATGATTACAAAGTATATATAATGAATAATAATGGTATATATAACATAATAATGCTACTGGATTTTTTGTATATGTTATTTACTTACTTCCATTAAAGTCAATAAGGAAAGGAAAACAGCGTTCATGCATACGTACGGCCTACCGCCCCATGAACGGTGTGTTTCATTTCATTTATCTCTCTATTATATATATATATAATGAATATATATGATATATAAGTCATGTTTTAGTTTCTAGAAGTTAGTAAATCATGATATAACTAATATTAATATTAAGAACAACAAGTCCAAACACGTACGAAAAATGAGATGATTTTACCGAAAACGCTGCTTTAACATGGAATGTACTAAAGAACAGATAATATAAAGTCATAATTGAACCATATATGATATCATAAAAATGAATATGATTCTGTAATAAGTCAATGAAATTATTTGAATCTTTATACAAGAGGTTCTTATATGTACGAAGCATATCAGACCTATGGTAAGGGATAACTATTCCAATCTCGTTCTTATATAAGATTGTTATTCGTAAGTATTTACTTGGGTTATTGTTATCATCCATGTCCATGTTTTATAAAAATGTTTTCATGTATTTTTAATGTCCTTTTACCCGTTTTGAATTTTACCACATGTTATGGAAGGAATGTTTCTTTTGTTTACCATACGAGGAACTTTTTTGACTTTTCTAGAAAAAGTATGAGGAGAATGATTCTTTTAACTTATACAGCATGAATGGATTTTTACGGTTTCATAACGCCTTATTTACATAAAGATTCCTACAAATTATTTCATGATTATTTTCGACAAAATATTTTTCTTTTAAAATTGGATGGCATTTTGGGAAAAGAAAATGATTTTGAAGAAGAAAGAATATTTTCCTCAAAAATTTATTTCAAGTGTTTTATCAAAACCATTTTCCGTCTAATATGACATTATTTCATATGTGTATGTTTCATGTATAATGTCTCTATGATTTACATGGTTTTACTTTTCTTATGATGAAATGATATCCATTTTTTTTATGGATTATGTTATGATGGGATGATGTTTATCAAACCCATTTTATACTTTGGGTAATAATGAATGATTTATGTTCATGTTGTGGCACAAGTAAGAATGATTTTATTATGAGATGAGTGGGACCTATATCTCCCTCCAATGCATTGGGTAAAGATTTATATCTCATGATATAGACATGGCTGGAATGGTAAGTTAATCCGGTTCAGTGTTACAGGACTAGAACGAGGAGTGAACTCGATTCAGAAAGGGACATTGTCCACTACGATGGTCTTGGCAGCAATGCCTTGACAACTATAGAAATCATATCATGTGCTTAATGTTTTTCCACAATTACATGTTTTCTTCCCATTCTATTTAATCATGATTGATGTTCCATTATGATATATTCCTTACGTACTTCCAAGATTTATGTCTTTGCTCAAGATTTTGATGTTTAGATTTTATGTTCACGTTTTTTCATTCAAATGTTTATGGATTATTTTATGTTCTCTATGTTTACCCTTACTGAGCATTTGAGCTCACCATTTATATGTTTTCTTTTCCCCAGGATTTAAAGAAAGGTTTTAGGTATGAAAACACAAGGGGAAGATCTTTATGGGATATGTTGAAGATCTTTCACCACGATTAGAAAATTATATTCCGAGTATCCAAAGACACTAAACTATTACGGTCCTTGTGTGTCTGTTTTTGTTATGTATTAAGTATGCCACAAAAGTAATGTAATTTCTATGTACGTCAAGCTTTGGGTCTCTACAGTCGGCTCCCTCCTCCAACGATCATATTTTTCCTTCAATTTCAGAGGGACCTGTACATGTGTCACTGAAACAAAGGTGGTTAGTAATTGAAAGCATGACATCATTTTATAAGAAAAACATGAGTAAGTAAATATAGGGTTACTTAACCAAATTTATTTTTTGTAATGTAAGTAGAAATGAGAGTTCGGTGTCTACCCAAAATCTATTCGGAGTCTATAATACATGGATATTCAGATTCTTTTTATCAGAAGAATTCATAGTTAGAATTATATAGAATTCAGAGTTTGAATTTTAAGGAAATTCGGAGTCTGAATTCATAATAATTTAAAACGTCAACTCATAAGAGTTCGGAGTCTGAATTCAGAGAAATTGGAACCTGAACTCAAAATGTTTGGTTTCTAAATTCAGAGAACTCAGAGTTAGAAATTAGAAGAGTTGGGTGTCTGAATTTAGAGAACTCGGAGTCAGAACTGAGAAGAGTTCGGAGTCTGAATTCAGAGAACTCGGAGTCAGAACTTAGAAGAGTTTGGAGTATGAATTCAGAGAAATAAGAGTCATAACTTAGAAGAGTTTGGAGTCTGAATTCATAGAACTCGGAGTCTTAAATCAGAATATTTCAGAGTCTATATTTCGAGAACTCAGAGTCATAACTCATAAAATTTCAGTGTCTGAATTCAGAGAGTTCGGAACCTAAATTTGTATCCTGAAAATAGAATGATTTATATCTAAGTATATATATGATTCTGAGGTTTTGGATACAAAACTGATTTTTATATTTAGACAAAATGAACAATGAAAAACATGGTATGGATAAATTTCCAAGGGGAAGGAAAATTCTCCTTATGAAATTAAAAAAAATGGTAAATTAAATTTGCCTTAAGATAAGGATTTTGTTATTTTTAAAACATGAAGAAATATTAAAGTCATAAGGAAGCCTTATTGACTCAGAAATCTCCCCAAACATGAAGGAATGGAAAAGTCACAAGGAAACCTTATTGGCTAAACAATTTCTCGTTCACTTTACAAAAATAATTTTTTATTTTAAATTTCATTAAAATAAAACATATTATCTCATCCGGAGGTTCCAAACGTTCCTGGTCATACAACACCAGAACATACAGCATGTATTTGGAAATACACATCGTGTATTCTAGGTTCAGTGCATCATATTTTTCTACCAAACCAAGATGTGTCAATGGATCGTATCTGTGTCTTTAAGACTCTGTGTGTTGATAAGGAACGGATGGTTCACGGTTTCTGAATTACACCCCATCTGGACCACGGAACACGGCGTGTTGTCCCTTTGGTTTTGGGTAGTACCGTTTACCACATACATAGCTTTCCCGACAAGAAATCGTGTAACGTGGATACTACACGATGTGTGTCCCACTGAACACGTCATCTACTCTGAAGATTTCAGAAGTACATATACATGCCATGTCCACAGTCATGTACTTCGGATGGACGGTGACCAAAAGTACACGCCGTGTAGTTAGAACTACTTGACATATACTCATGAAAATTATGCAGATTTATTAAAATTTATTATTATATTATAGAAACCCTTGAGACGTCTACCATATTTATGTCCTAAAACTGAGGCACAACATGTGATAGGTGTTTTATATATATGTGTTTAATTTAAAATCTTCTTAATGTTCATTTCTACTCATTGGGTAGTTATGAATGGGAATTCACCAGGTTCCTCCAAGGTACAAGTTATGTACAAAGATAATATTAAATGAATTTATCTGTTTAAAATTATTATGTATGATAATTTCAAGGAAATTCAGAAAAAGGGTTCAAGTTAGAAATATTTATTAACTAAATATTATAAATTGATTCGAGTATGATTTATGTTAAATAATAAAAATGAAATAATTTAATGCTAGTTTTATTTTCGCATAAATATCATTGCATATATGGATGATCATGAGCTAGACCATGACCATTTTATGTGAATGGTTTCTTTTAATTTATTTATTTAAATTAAATTTGTTGGCATACGATCCTTCTCCTCATTAATATGTTGGGCATGCGTTCCCAAGGATTATTTTATGTAAAGCATTTTTTTCCCCTAATCTATGAGTGAGATAAAAGCATATGTAATGGATGGATCTACCAAGCTAGTGGATGTGGATCAAGTTAGGAGACAAGGTGAAACCAATCCAATGAGATACCAAGGTGAACAAGTGGAAATCTATAAACATGAACCCAAAAGGTTCAAGGTGTTTCTCCACTGATTCTTGGGTTAGTTTATCAACCACTAGATAAACTAACCAATATAACAATCTCATGATCAAACCATTTATTTTATTTATCTCGGTGTCATGGTTTATTTATTGTGGGTGTATTGTCACGATCACACAATTAAGGAATTAAACAAACATACAAGATGGAACTAAAATAAATCCATCTTATGCATAAATATTATCTTAGACATGGTTAATCACTTGATTATATCCCACTTAATATAAACAAGTATCTAATAAATGATAATAAAAAGAAAATTTCTATATAAGGATAAAATATATCAAAGGAAATTGTAAGTCGGTATAGCCTTCCATAATCTTGGTTAGAATAGAAACATAGTTCAAAGTGCTTAACCAACCCTAGTTGGGATGCTTTAAATTATCATGGAATTATAATTGAAAGTTTTTGGTTGACATTAATTGGTTCACATCAAGGGTTGATTTCCATAGCAGGACTTGGTATGACCAAGAGGAAAAGGTTGAAGAAATCCAAAATAAATGGATTTCAGGATTGGGGAGTCTACTCAATAGATCAAGGAGCTACGGGATAATGCAGTTGGTATTTGGAATTCCTACCCAAAACTCTTTAATTTTCTTTACCAAACCTAGTTGGGGTAATGAGAAGGGAAATATGGATCCTAGAAACTAGAATATTCAGGAAACCTAATATTTTGAAGTCAATGGTGAGGGATATTGGATTT
Source organism: Viscum album (assembly GCA_963277665.1). Taxonomy (NCBI): domain Eukaryota; kingdom Viridiplantae; phylum Streptophyta; class Magnoliopsida; order Santalales; family Viscaceae; genus Viscum; species Viscum album. The sequence goes on from OY728119.1 coordinate 1,407,225,564, forward strand.
TGATAAAATAGTGGGATACTAATAAGTATTAAATTATTTATTTATCTTAGTTTTATCATGATAAAGTACTAAAACTTTTCTCATCTTAATTTGTATAAAAGGAAAGAAAATGACTTAAAACATATCATTGTGAACCATACTTGAGAGGGAAAACCTTCTCACCAACAACAATTTATAGGAATGGTAAAGGCATTTACGCATCATCTTTTTCCATGGGAAGAAATTGTATGTACTGGAACATCTTGTTCCATTTTCACCTAGAAAAGAAGCCAATGTCGAGGAACTATCTCTCTATATGAAACATATAGAAGATTACACATATGTCCAATGTTTCTTGTTATTGTCAATTTCTAATGAGCTCTTGAAGAAACATGAAAACATGGACGTGTATAGCATGATGTCTCATCTTAAGTATCTTTATCAAGAGAAGGTAAGACAGGAGATATATGAGATCTCCAATTCTTTGTTGACAACTATTCTTAGAGAGTTTTCTCCATCTGGGCCACATGTAGTCAAGCTTATTTCCTACATTGAATGCTTGGACATCTTAGTGATTAAGTTCCCAGATGATTTGCGTACAGATCTCATCCTGTCATCACTTTCCAATACCTTTTTTAGATTTATTTTCAAATAGAGCCAGAGAAACAATGGGAAGAGTTTTTCAGAACTTCTAACGTTAATTCTCCAGGTAGAAAAGGACACGAGTAATGACAAACCCATAGACCTTATGATGAATAAAAAAGGTAGGACAAGGAAAAGGGGCCAAGGATTCAGAAACAATATGAATCCCCTGAGCATTGTCCGCCTGATAAGGGGAAGATACAAAGGTAGGGAAAGAAATAAGAGGCAGTTTGTTTATCACGTGTCAAGCAAGGGAACTGGAAGAGGAACTGTACATATAAGCGTGGGAATGCTAAAGGTGCATTCGTTATCAAGTGTAATCTTTCAATTTATACACATTGGGAATTAGATACAGCTTGTGGGGATCACATTTATATTCAAATTCTAGAACCAAGTAGATTTAGAAAGATTTTATGAGGAGAGGTGGATCATTGAGCTATCAATGGAGCGCAGCTGGCTACACTGGCCATTGGTGATTACCTATAGAGACCCGAGCCTTTTACATATAACATTTCATGATTTTAATCATAATTAATCATTATAGTACAAGCCAAGGATCATTAAGTCTAGTGTCTTGGAAGACTAGGTACATATACCATAAAACATGGGGCTAAAAAACACTTATTTATTTAATCTCCATAAAGAGCTTTTAACTTCCTTTGAGCCCTTAAATCAACATGGGGTACCCTGGGGAACACATGAATAAAGGGTTGAGCTGAAAATCCCAGTAAGGGAATGAACATAAGGATACATCTTAAGAACATGAGTTAAAAGGCATGACATACTAATATAAAAAACATAGAACATATGAAATAATATCATATAATAATGGGATCATATAAATATGGAATCATATAAATGTGGCAGAATCATTAAACATTTCTTTAGTACAGTTCAAGTCTAACCGCCAATCCCGTTTCCCATTTCATTACGGGTCAAGGCTAACCGCCAATCCCATTTCACATCACATCTCATGAGACTTAACCATACCCAATGCATTGGAGCACTATATGGGAGCACCCATCTCAAAATTTTCATGAATATTCTTGCCACATAAATATTATTTCCACATAAATATTATTTCCACATAAATAATCATACATAATCAACCATACGTAAACATAAGGTTACCCATGGAGAGAATTGGGTACCACAATCATGACATAAAACATAGCCAATCAGTGTATCATGAAAGTGTCCATGAAATAAAGGGATTATAATATACATGTATATTCATAAGGTAATATATGAATATAACATGGTAGGTGGTAACAAATATAAGTGACATCATATAACAAATTTATTTGAGAAATACTAGCATTAAAACATTTTTTTTCGGTTTTAATGAAATACTATAGAGCTTTTAAAATAGTAAAGAGGAAACTATTTTATATAAAAGCAGAATTAAAACAAGAAGTATTTCATAATAAAAATACTAGTTTTATAAATAAAATGGTTTCATAAAATAGAAGATAGATTGCACTTGAAATTGGGTAAAATTTCAGGAAGTTCCGTTATAACGAGTGTGCTTATTGGGAAGTATCGAAGAGGGATTCACTTAAATGCATGTATATCCCTAAAAGAGATTGAGAGATGGATTTTGGAACATGATTTTGGATCATATAAATAGAATTTATAAGTTTTACATAAAAATAAAATACAACTACAATTTGGTAAAAAGAAAGATAGAGAAACCCGAAGGAAAAAAGGATGTTCGGGTAGAATCCATTATAGTTTATCGGCATGGTATCGAGTGTAACTAAGAGAGATTGATGAGAGAGATAAGGGGTTTCTTGTAACTTATAAAACATTAGAGAAGTTTGGGGGAGGTGAAAAAATATACCCCATCATAGGTATTACACAAAAAGGAATAGCATAGAGAATAATCTTGACTAAGAGTGAAAATGAGATGATCCCTTACCATCAATCTGTTGGTGTTCTCCACTTATTATTAAAGACATGAATAATAAATTTTAGGCTTATTAATTAAAAAAATCCTGAACCACTTCTATATTTAATTTATTTATTATAACCCTTTTTAGTTCATTAAAATCCTTTTTGATTAGTTATAAGGTTCAATTTCATTTTTCTGGCTCGTTTGTTTACTTGGCTTTAAAAGATCGGTTCACTTATATTCGTGTTTTGATTATATGTAAGATGAATGTGGTTGTCCATAATTGAAGTTATATTATTTATTTCAAATCCAGGAGATTACATGGTTTTAATTTTAATTAGGTTACTTAGAGTGATGTCAAATTATTATATATATATATATATATAACCATAGTGATAACTTTTTTTGTTAATCGGTGGATTTGATTACAAAGAACATTTTTTTCTTTTTAACTTAATACCATTTGTACAAAATTATTATAGAACCAAAAATATGATATATTACATATATAATAATCTGGTACAATCATAACTCAAATGGTTTCATGAACAGAATTAAAGATAATAATATAAATTGATAAATCGTTGTCCTTGAATGTGCTAAATTAGCACATCTCAAATTGTGCTTTCATTTCTTTCAAATAATGGGTGGGGAAAGGAGAGAAGATAATGAAATATACCATTATCATGAAAACATTCTAGTAAATTTATGTTATAGGATTTATCATACTATTATGTTTAAGGGAGGTGAGGAAATAAACAAAAAGAAAGAGAACTTAAAAGAAATGAAGGAATTGGAAAGAGGAATTTACCTCTTGAGACTTCCTCCTTTGAGAACCTCTTAAGGGGAGAGGTTTTGGTATTTTGAAGAGGCTAGGAGATTTTGGACGTGGGGTAGTATCTTGAAGAGATATTTGGACAGAATAATGTCAAGGAACAGGGCTTGAGAGGAGTGAAGAGAAGAGGGAGTGAAGGGGGGTTATTGTGGAGGAGAGGAGGAATTTCATAATATTATAACCATTAATTTATTATATCATCACAAGACAAGTAATAGTAAGTATTCCATGACCAAGGATTGTAATTGTTTCATGTTATTTGGAACCAATTAGGATTACATTAGTAGAACATCATCAATGACTCAATAAATCCCTTATTTAGCATTTATTGTAAATTATCTTATTTTACTATTCATAAAAATTAAAATATTTCAAAAAAATACCAAAAATTCACCCTTACCATTCTTCAAAATGTAGAATCCAAAAATGAAGTCCATTTTTCAAAAATAACTTTTTAAATATGATTATTTTAATATTTAATTAAAATAATAATTTATAATCAAAACCAGTTTTAAAACATTCATTAAATTATTCTAAAATATAGATATATTATACTTCCAACTTGAATATTATTTTTATACTATCATAGGTGAGGTTTCTATTAATTATGGTATATCATTATTCATAAAGGTATGTTACTATTTATTAGGGTAGGTTACTATTAACCAAAAATTATGTTTTTCTTATCGGACTCCAAATAACTTACTGATTACAATGGTGTATGCCGGATTTTCAAAATTCCAAACACAAAAGTTTCAAACTTATGTTTAAAGGTCACTTATCACTTATTAACTCATTATTTTTTGTTTTCATGTGATTTTCTGACATACTTATGAGAAGGTAATTTCTATTGAAAAACATTGGGTCGTTACATTCTTCCCCCCTTATGAAATTTCTCCCACAAAATTGTGTTTTACATTCTAAGACAAAAACAGTTGTGGGTACTTTTCCTTCATTACTTCCTCCAGTTCCCATATTTCCCCTTCATACTTATAGTCTCTCTATAGTACCTTGACCAGATGATTAGTCTTGTTGCGTAGAACTTTGTCTCTACGATCCAAGATCTTCACTGGCTGCTCCTCATAAGAGAGATCATCCTCTAACTATACCACCTCTAAAGAGAGTACATGTGTAGGGTCTAGTATGTACTTCCTTAAGAGGGATACATGAAAGACATCATGTACATTCTACATGGAAGTTGGAAGTGCCAGTCTATAGGCCATAACATCGATTCGATCAAGGATCACGAAGGGGCTGATGTACCTGGGACTTAACTTCCCTCTCTTCCCAAACCTCGTGACCTTCTTCCATGGGGATATGCATAGAAATACAATATCTCAAACTTTGAAATCAAGGGCTTTTCAAAGGTAATATGTATAACTCTTCTGTCTAATTTGGTCTTCCTTGACATGTTGTTGAATAGTTTTCACCTTCTCCACCATTTCTTCGACCATTTCAGGTCCTAGAAGCTTACGATCACTGACTTCATCCCAACATGTCGGTGTTCTGTACCTTTTCCCATAAATGGGTTCATATGGTGCCATTTGGATGCTCGAGTGGAAACAACTATTTAAGGAGAATTCATCCAGTGGAAGATATTGGTCCCATCCTCTTTTGAATTCCATTGAACATGCTCTCAACATGTCTTCCAATGTTTGAATAGTTTGCTTAGAATGGCCATCAGTTTGAGGATGTCAGGTTGTACTGATGTTCAGTTCAGTGCTTAGAGCATATTTGAGACATTTCCAGATCTTCTAAGTGAACCTCTAATCATGATAGGATACAATAGATATTTGTACTCCATGCAACATTACCACTTCTTTTATGTAAATCCATGCAAGTTGATCTAATGAGAAGACCTCTCGAACCGTGATAAGTGATATGTCTTCATAAGACGACCCACAATGACCCATATAGCACTATTTTCTATAGATGTCTTTTCAATTCTAGTGAAAAAGTCCATGGTAATGTTCTCCCACTTCCATGATGGTATGGGTAGTGGTTCCATCATCCCCTTTGGATTTTTTACATATACTTCACTTGTTGACATACGATTCACTTTAATGTATATTCGGTAATTTCCTTTTCATATTGTCCCACCAAAAGTTTTCTCGGAGATCTCGATACATCTTTATGATCCCTGGGTGGATAGAGAAGGTCGAGCTATTTGCATCATTAAATAGCTCTTTCTTTATATTTGGATCAGATGGTACACATAATGGTGTCCCAAATCTTACAAATCCTTCATCATCAATTTTGAAATGATAGGATTTCCCATTTTTAAAATCTTCCACCATTTTCTGAATTTCCACATCTTTTCTTTGATCATCCTTTATTTCCTCGAATAGGGATGGTTGAGGAATAATTTGAGAAAGGATTGATGATGTTCCTCCCTTAATGATTCTCATGTCCATACTTTGCAAATCTAAGAAGATTAGGTCCTTTTCAATTCTCGTCATTGATAAAGATGCAGGATCCTTTATACTTAGAGCATCTTCCAACTTGTTTGCCTTACCAGGATGGTAGTCGATTGTGCAGTCATAATCCTTAATGAGCTATATCCATCTTCACTGGCTCATGTTAAGATTTTTCTATGTGAATATATATTTGAGACTCTGGTGGTCAATATATATCTCACATTTCTTCCCATAGAGATAATGCCTCCCGACATTCAATGCAAAGATCACAGCTGCTAACTCCATATCATGCATAGGATAGTTTTTCTCATGGATTTCAGCTACCTTGAGGCATAGTCTATCACTTTATCATTTTTCATTAGCACATAGCCTAATCCTTTCTTAGAATCATCACTATACACAAAAAAAATTCTACACTTGAAGAGAGTGTGAGTCTTGGCATAGTAATAAGCCTCTTTTTCAACTCCTTGAAACTGTCTTAACATTCCTGTGTCCAGATAAACTTTACTCCCTTTCATGTCAACTTGGTCATTGGGTTTGATAGTCATGAAAATTTCTTCACGAATCGTCGATAATACCCAGATAGACCAAAAAAGCAGTGGATCTTCATTACAGAAGTTGGCCTCGACCACTCTTCAATGGCCTTCGTCTTTGAAGGGTACACGGATATCCCTTTCTTGGGGATAACATGCCCTAAGAATTTTACTTCCTCTATCCAGAACTCACATTTTCTATACTTTTCATACAACTTCTCCCTTCACAAAGTCTTTAACATAGTTTTCAAATGCTCCACATGTTTCTCCTTACTCTTGGAGTATATCAGAATATCATCAATAAAGGCCACCAAAAATTTGTCAAGGTAATCTTTAAAGACTTTATTCATTATATCCATGAAAATTACTGGAGCATTAGTGAGTTTGAAGGGCATCACTATGAACTCATAGTGTCCATACCTTGTTTGAAAGGCAGTCTTTGGAATATCTTCCTTCCTCACTTTTATTTGGTGATATCCCGACTGAAGGACCACCTTAGAGAAATAACTGGTCCCACAAAGCTGATCAGACAATTCATCTATCCATTGGAGGGGATACTTGTTCTTTATCATGATTTTATTGAGATCACAATAATCAATACAGAGGCGCATTGATCTATCCTTCTTCTTGAAGAAGAGGACTGGCACACCCCATAGTGAAGCACGCGGGCATATAAAACCCTTCTCCATATTCTCCTGTAACAGCTTCTTCAGCTCTTCCAGCTCTATGGTTTTCATTCGGTAAGGTTTCTTTGAGATTGGAAGAGATCCAGGGATAGGTTCAATTGATAACTCAACCTCTCAGTCATGAGTAATACTACGAAACTCTTCAGGGAATACATCAGTGTAATCCCTCACGATGGGCATGTCTTCAAGAATGATTCTATCCTTTTTCCCGATCATTTGAGTTAGATATGCTTTCTCACAAGGAAGCAGCATCCAAACATGAGATGAATATTCTAACAGAGGCTTATCTTCCTCCTTAAACTTGTAAAGAATCAGAGGATGCTTCGGGATGTGAAAATTGATCTCCCTTTCCTGAGAATTGACGTTGGCCTTGTAAAAAGATAGCCAATCCATGCCCAAGATAGTGTTAAACTCCACTAAAGGATGTATGACGAGATTTTCTGGGAGGTTCAGTCCCCAAACGTTAACCGGGGAGGATTTATAAACCATGGAAACAATAATTTCCCCATTATTTGTTCTCACATATCACTTTTCCTCAAAATTTTGAGGTTGTGTTTGAATAGTTATACTAAACTTGCAACATATGAAAGAATGCATAGAAACAGAATCAAATAGTACGTTCACTATTCTTGAAAGAATAACAAGAGTACCTATCATCACATCATTTTATGACTCCACCTCAGGAGTAGTGATAGCATAATCCCTTCCTTGTTTCCTTTGATGTTGTTGTTGATTGCCTCCGACAACCCTCAGCTTAGGAAAATTGTTTACATAATGCCCAAGCTCCTTTCAGTTGTAACATTGCACTACAGGCTGAGTGTTGATATGAACCTTCCTTTATTCTTCAACATTAGTGGGATTTTTCATATCCCTTTAGTAGTTCTTGTCTAGATGACCAAAATTTCCAAATTTGAAGCAATTCATGGTTCCCTTGAGATAGTCTTCTTCCCACAATTTTTGTAATGAGGAAAGTGAGGCTTCTTTCCATCACTGGATTTGTTTGATGAACCACCCATGATGTTCTCTATTTTAAGCTTCTTGTCACTAGGCCCACGAGACCACTGGGAGTCTTCAATATCCATTTCAACCTTGATGGCACAATATACAATCTCCCCATAACTGTCAAAGTCTTGGATTTCCAACACTTTTCATAGACTCAACTTTAGTCCGCTAAAGAAGTGATCCACCTTTCTTTTGGTGTTCATGACAAAACCGGAGGCGTACCTTGAAAGCCTTTTAAAGTTCTCTTCATACACCCTAATGGTCTCATCTTCCTTCTTCTTGAGTCCAAGGAACTCTCTTTCCATCTTGAGACAGAGGGTTCACGGAAAATATTTTATGAAAAACATCTTCTTGAATTCCTCCCAATCTATAGAATCAATTTCCTCTTAGGACTTTGTATTCTTTATTAGTGTCCACCACCAATTAGATTCCCCATCAAAACGATAGACCTCCAGTACAAATTTCTCTTCTTTCGAGCACTATAGGATGGAGAAATTCTTTTCAATGGAGATAATCCATTGTTCTGCAAGGAGGGGATCAGAAGACCCGGTAAACATGGGAGGCCTTTACCTCATGAAGGATTCTACGAATTGCTCTTTCCTTATAGGAGGAGGACGTTCCACCTGATTCAAGTTATTATTCATAACTCGAGCCAGCTGAGCAAGTACTACCATGATGTTTTGATAACCCACTTCCATCACATTAGCCATATCATTAGGGAAATCATCACATTGCCTATCACATTGGTCATTGGAACGTGTTCCTCTATTTCCCACCATTAACTAAGAAAAAGAACGTATAATTATTGGTCTTGAATACTTAGCTATTGAGCATAAAAAGGAAACTTTTAATGTAAATGTATAAACTTATAAAGAAGAAGTATATCCTGACTTGTGATTCCTTAGGTTTATATCCAGGTTATCCTCTGTCTATTTCATGACTTATATTCTTATGCAATTATTATTGTCCCTTAATAACGGTTTGTACTAAACTCGTTAATCTACCAAAGCATATCCCTCGGGAGTTTCGTAACTAAGAGTGCAGCAAGGCCCATTGTTGTGCACCATTTCCCGTTCGAGTCTAGATCAAAGTGGTGTTTTTGGGTTTTACCCCTAGATACATCTATGCCAGAGCCACCTCTATCTGCTCATATCCAGATAGGGATGTATTTTCTTGATAAACAACTTACTCAATACTAACCAAGATTCTATAATTTTTTCTTATACTTAGTTTCATCCTTCAGGTTCTCACTAAGGTTCTCTATTAATAATCTTCAAAAAAACTAAACATACATCTGATACCAACTATAGTGACCCGATCCTTTTACATATAACATTTCATGATTTTAATAATAATTAATCATCAGAGTACAAGCCAATGATTGTTAAGTCTAGTGTCTTATAAGACTAGGTATATATAACATAAAACATGGGGCTAAAAAACACTTCTTTATTTAATTTTCATAAAGATCTTATAACTTACTTTGAGCGCTTACATATGCATAGGGTACACTGGGGAACACATAAACAAAGGGATTAGCTAAAAATCCCAGTACGGGAATGAGCATAAGGGTACATCTTAAGCACATGAGTTAGGAGGCATGACATACTGATATCCAAATCATGGAACATATGAAATAATATCATATAATCATGGGATCTTATAAACATGGAATCATATAAATGTGGAAGAATCATAAAACATTTCTTTAGTACGGGTCAAGGCTAACTGCCAATCTCGTTTCCCATTTCAGTACGGGTCAAGGCTAACTGCCAATCCCGTATCACATCGCATCTCATGAGACTTAACCTTACCCAATGCATTGGAGTGCTATATGGGCACACCTATCTCAACATTTTCATGAATATTCTTGCCACATAAATATTATTTCCACATAAATAATCATACATAATCAATAGTACATAGATATAAGGTTACCCATGGAGAGAATTGGGTAGTACAATTATGACATAAAGCATAACCAATGAGTGTATCATGAAAGTGTCCATGAAAGAAATGGATTATAACATAAATGAACATTCATGAGGTAATATAGGTATATAACATGGTAGTTGGTAACAAGTAATAGTTATTTCATATAATAAGTGTATTTTAGAAACACTAGCATTAAAACTTTTTTGTGCGGTTTTAAGGAAAATACTATAGAGCTTTTAAAATAGTAAAGAAGACATTATTTTATATAAAACAATAATTTAAACAAAAAAGTTTTTATAATAAAAATAATTATTTTATAAATACAATGGTGTCTTAAAAGAGAAGATAGTGTGAACTTGAAATTGAGTAAAAGTTTGGGAAGTTCCTTTAAAATGAGTGTGCTTATTGGGAAGTATCAAGGAGGGATTCACTTAAAAGCATGTATATCCCTGAAAGATAATTAGATATGGATCTTGGAACATGATTTTTAAGAATATAAATAGAATGTAGAAGTTTTAAATAAAAATAAAATACAACTACATTTTGGTAAAAAGAAATATAGAGAAACCTGAAGGAAAAAAAGGAAGTTCGGGAAGAATTTATTACGGTTTATCGGCATGGTATCCGGTGTATCTAAGAGATCCTGATGAGAGATATAAGAGGTTTCTCATCACTTATAAAACATTAGGGAAATATCGGGGAGGTGAGAAAATATACCCCATCACTTGGTATTACACAAAAATTCATAGCATAGAGAACAATCTTGACTAAGAGTGAAAAGGAGAGGATCCCTTACCTTAAATCTGTTGGTCTTCTAAACATGTTATTAAAGACCTGAATAAACAAATTTAGGATTATTAATTAATAATAAAATAACATCTTCTATATGTAATATATTTATTATAATCCTTTTTAATTAATTAAAAACCCTTCTGATTATTTATAAGGTTCAATTTCATTGTTCGGGCTCATTTGTTTACTTGGCTTTAAAAGATCGGCTCACTTATATTCAAGTTTGGATTATATGTAAGATGAAATTGTTTGTCTATAATTGAAGATTTATTTTTTATTGCACATAAATCAGATTACATGATTTTAATTTTAATTAGTTTACTTAGATTGAAGTCGAATTATTATATATATAACCTTAGTGATAACCATTTTTTGTTAATCAGTGGATTTGATTAAAAGAACATGTTTTTATTTATAACCTAGTACCATTTGTACAAAAGAATTAAAGAACAAAAAATAGGATATATTAAATATATAATAATATGGTTAAACCATAACACAAATTATTTCCTAACCATAATTAAAGATAATAATATAAATTGATAAACCATTGTCCTTGAAAGTGCTAAATTACCACATCTCAAACGGTGCTTTCATTTCATTCAAATAAATGGGTGGGGAATGGAGAGAAGATAATGAAATATACCATTAGCATGAAAAAATTATAGTGAATTTATGTAACAAGATTTATTGTACTATTATGGTGAAGGTATGTGAGGAAAGAAACAAAAATAAAGAGAACTTAAAAGAAATGATGAAATTGGAAAGAGGAATTTACCTCTTGAGACTCCCTCCTTTAAAACAATTTTAAGGGAAAAGGTTTTGTTTCTTTCAGAAGGATATGAGCTTTTGGATGTTGGGGAGGATCTTGGGGAGATATTTGGACATAATAATGGAAAGTCACAAGGCTTGAGAGGAGTCAATAGAAGCGGGGGTTTATAGTGGTGGAGAGGAGGAATTTCAGAATATTATAATCATTAATTTATTATATCTTCAAAAGATAAGGAATAGTAAGTATTCCATGACCAAGAATTTTAATTTTATCATGTGATCCCGAACCAAGTGGGATTACATCCTCATAACATCATTAATGACTCAATAAATCCTTTATTTCTCATTTATTGTAAATTATCGTATTTTACTATTCATAAAAAAATAAAGTATTTCAGAAAAATCCCAAAAATTCACCCTAACCATTTTTCAATGTGTAGAATCCAAAAAAGAAGTCCATTTTTTAAAATAATTTTCTAAATATGATTATTTTAATATATAATTAAAATAATAATTTATTATCCAAACCAGTTTTAAAACATTCATTAACTTATTCTAAAATATAGGTATATCGTACTTCCAACTTGAATATAATTTTTATACTATCATAGGTGAGGTTATTATTCATTAGGTTATATCACTATTCATAAGGGTATGATATTATCCATTAGGGTAGGTTACTATTCACCAGGAATTATGTTTTTCTTATCAGAATCCAAATAACTTACTAATTACAACTGTGTATTCCATATTTTCGAAATTACAAACACAAAAGTGTCAAAATTATATTTAAATTTCACTTAGAACTTAGTAGTTCAATATTTTGTGCTTTCATGTTATTTTAGGACATACTTATGAGAAGATAATTTCCATTGAAAAACATTGGGTCATTACATTGCCATCTTTCATTGCCAACTTGAATGCTTTCGATTTTACGTAACCGTTATTATGTGCCTAGTGTTACCAAGAATATAATTTCGGTATCTTGTTTGGATATGGATGGATTTATTTTCATGTTTGGAAATAAGGTTTGTTTATTTTATAAGAACAATGAATATCATGGTATGGATCATTTAAATAATGGTTTGTATGTATTAAATTATGAAAACCAAGTGTTGGTAATCGATAGCAAAAAAACTCACATAACTCATACATAACCAAGTTGTGGAATCGCCGTCTCGGTCATGTAAAAGAAAAGTGATTGAAAAAGATTTTCCAAGACTGTTATTTAGACTCTACTGAGTTAAAACCACTTGATAGATTTCATTCTTGCTTACAATGTAAAATGACCGAGCTACCTTCCGGTAGACTGGGTGAATGGGCCATAGAGCTTCTAGGATTAGTGTACACGGATGTGTGTGGACCATTTCTAGTAGAATATAGAGGTAGATATTCAAACTTCAAGACTTTTACTGATGATTTGAGTAGATATGTCTATATCTACTAAATGAGGTATAAGTGAGAAGCATTAGAGAAATTTAATAAATTAAAGAATGAAGTAGAGAATCAGCTTGGAAAGAAGAAAAATAAGCTTTAATCAGATCAAGGTGGAGAATATTTTACCTAAGAGTTCATCGATATTCTACAGGAGTCTGGGATTCTATCTCAACTCATTCTTCCTTATACACCATAGTGGAATAGTTTTAGTGAAAGGAGAAACCGCACACTGTTGGACATGGTGAGGTTTCTGATGAGTCATGAAGATCTTCCATTATCCTTTTGGGGATATGCATTAAAAACTGCAGCATACACTTTAAACTGAGTACCAACTAAGGTGGAAAATGGAATTCCATCTGAGAAATAGAATGGAAAGAAACTCATTTTATCGTACACAAGTGCATGGGGATGAGAGGCATTTTCTAAGGACTTCTCGGGTAACAAACTAGTATCTCGAGGCCAGAGGTGTATCTTTATAGGATATCATAAGAAAACGAAAGTATATTACATATATAAACATTAAAACAAGAAATTGATTGTCTCTAGACAAGATATCTTTCTTGAGAGGGAGCACATCTTTGAAAGGATAGTGGGATCAAGATTGACTTTGATGAAGTTGATGTCCAGGATACACAGGAGTTGGTACAGAAACAAGTTCCACACGTCCCTATGGAAGAGATTCTTGAAACACAATAATATGTAGGAGCTCAAGAGAGGTAAGGGAATGAGATAAATTTTGTTTCCTAGTCACTGAGGATGGTGAATCATTATTGTTGGACAGTGATGTACCTCTCTCCTACAAGGAAGCCGTAGAAAGATCAGAATTTTCATGATGCCTAGAAGCTATGAATTCCGAGATGGATTCTATATCAGAACCAAGTATGGGTTTTGGTTTATGAGCCAATTGATGTAAATATTGTTGGATGAAAATTGGTATTCAATAGAAAGATGGACATGGAAGGTAAAGTTAGAACCTATAAATAAAGGATACTAGCTAAAATATTTAGATAGCATCAAGGAATTGATTATGATGAAATCTTCTCTCCAGTTTCCATGTTTAAATCCATAAGAGTCACACATGCCATAGTAGATTACCATGACTACGAGATTTGGAAAATGGATGTCAAAATAGCATTCCTTAATGGGAACCTTCAAGAAGATGTCTGTATGAAACAACCAGAAGGGTTTGTGACACAAGGTGAATCCAAACGGGTTTGCAAGTATAAAAAAATCCATTTATGGATTAAGGAAAGCTTCTAAGTCATGGAACAATTTATTTGATGAAGCCATAAAGGAATTTGGTGTCCTTAAGAATGAATGTGAGCCATGTATTTATAATAAGTTTAATGGGAATGTAGTCATTATCCTAGTATTATATTTTTATGACATATTACATGTTGTAAACGATGTACTAGTCTTACATTTAGTTAAAGACTGGTTGAACTAGTGCTTCTCCATGAAGGACTTGGGGGAACAGTCTACATTCTAGGGATCAATATCATTCAAGATATATACAAGAGGCTACATGGACTAAGTCATGGTACATACATTGACTATATACTAAAGAGATATAGTATGGAACAATAAAATATGGTTTGGTTCTAATGTCACATGGCCTATATCTTTTTAAGAAAATGAGTCCTCAAACAGAATAGGAGAAAGAAAGAATGAGTAAGATCCCATATGCTTCAATGATTGGATCTATCTTGTATGCCATGTTATGTACCAGGCTTGATGTTTCATATGCACTGATCATGGTAGGAAGATATCAAGAAGATCTAGGTGAACAACATTGTATTGTTGTTAAGACTATCTTTAAGTATCTTAGGAGAAATAAGGAAATGTTTCTAGTGTTTGGAGGAGACAAGGAGCTTGTCATCATAGGGTATGCTGATGGTGGTTTTCGAACAGATCAAAATGATTTGAATTCACAATCTAGATATGTTTGTTTTCTCAATAGAGGAGATGTCAGCTGGGAGAGTTCAATGAAACCAGTTTTCGCCAATTCTACAGGGGAGTCTAAATATATAGAGTCTTTTGATGTAGCCAATGAATCCATATGGATTTGCAACTTTTTCCAGGAGCTTGATGTGGTGCCTAGAATTAAAGATCATATCACATTGTTTTATGATAATACTACAGTAGTGGATCTTTCGAAATAAACAAGGTCACATCAATGGACAAAGAACATACTCCAGAAGTATCACCTCTTTAAGGATTTATATCAAAGGGGTGAAGTTGTAGGGAGAAGAGTGTCCGCAGAATAGAACATGGAAGACCCCATGAATAAAGGCCTATATCAGCAGAAGCATGAATATCATGTAATATCTAGCAGGTTAAAGGTTATTAGAAGTTGTCTCTAGTCCAAGTGGGATATTCTTGGAGTTGGTGGTCTAGAACCAGCTACTTTTTAAATTTTTCTTTAATAAATACCTTATCACATCTTGATTATTCTTTTGTGTGACAGTGCATGTGATAATTTCCTAGGGATAGTTGTTACATTAATGGGTCATAGCAGATCCCTACTATGATGAGAACTTGGAAGTGCCATAACACTGTTCTTGAATATATGTTTTATGGTCAGATGAAGTTATTTGGGGGACATAAATAATATAGGCCATTATGGATGAGGACTCATAAAACTTTGAGGCACCTTCTCATGGTGTGTGACTTTGGTACTATCTAGGAGGATATTATGAGAACGAGACCCTCTATGAGGAAATCGACATTTCATAGTGTCATTGGATTTTCCTATCTACGGGCATGTGTATTGATACTTAGACTTTAATATTATTATTAATTTGTATTACAACTCACAACCTTCGATGTATTGATGAAAACCATGAAGACACACTATTCATAGTGAGGTAGGATGTGATTGGTGTGTCACGAGTAATACAACATTAATAGATAATGTGAGAAAATATTTGTCCCTTCCATTTTTATAATGGAAGTAGATATCTTACGCACTTTGATGGAATTTATATAGCCTTAATAAATCCATGGCATGATAAGTAATGTAAATGTTCAATTCCAAAAATTCAAAGAAAGAATAATCAAGAACGTGGGTTTGTGTAACTAGCATACAACCCTCTTGATTCGAGATATCAAGACAAAGGGATTACATTACATAGTAAGCATTCATAGGAGGTGACACATCATTGCGGCTTTCACTTCTTTCTCTATGAGTTCCTTGTCATGTTGCAAGATGCTATCCTTGGAATTTATGAAGGCTCTACCTAATGCCACTAAGAAAGAGGCCTAGAGCGTCACACACTAAGTGAATCTAAGTATCTCAGTAAAATATTAAATTAACAAGTTGAATAAAGATTATTCCCGATTATGGTTTAATTATTATTCAAGGATACATGATTGAATTTATTTTAACACTAGTTATTCAAGAGAAAATATTTTGGCTGAAATAATATATTTATTAGCAAATAATGCAGTGATATTTATTAGAGAAATAAATATCCATTATTCAAGGTCTAATAAATATGGTGGAAAAAAATAAAGAAAATTGAAAAAGTATTTGTCGTGTATATTAATATACACGCCGTGTAGTTTTTCTAGGGATTTGTGAGAAATAATATTATTTATTTCATTAAATAATATTAGGTGTAATTCATTGGGATCATGTTAAGTAATAATAATAGTCAACTGTTATTATTAGACACGGGGTATTACTAAGAATTAAATGAAATGAATAAATGCTTTCAGGTAATTAATTCATTTTATTATTCTATGTAATTAAAATCCAAATTATATAATTCTAATTAACCTACCATTTTTGGGTGTCGTGTATAATAGATCTAGAGAAATATCTCGAGATAAGAGAGAATTATTTCCTTCTAAGAATGATCTCAAGCTACAAGAGAGATCCTCCTCCACCAGATCAAGGAGAGCACTTTGCAAACAGTTCTCAAGGCGATCGAAGGCGAACATCACAAGAGATGTTTTGTTGGATCTTGCACCATAAGATCACTTCGGAAACCTCTAGATATACATAGAACATGTGTGGATCACCATTAGAGAAATCATACACTTGGACTCTACAACGCAATGATGGATCACATCAGATCCTGACTAGAACCATCAACGAAGAAATAATTCCATCGAGGTAATTCTTATCTTTTAATTAAATTAATAATAACCAACATATAATGATCCTCTATATGGTTATGGGACTCCCTTACTTTCTTTCATTCTTCATTCTCTTCTAAAGATCCTCCGTTTTATTATCTTGATGGATCTTAGATTGATTATTGTTAATGGAAAAATTAAAGTTGGTCACACCCACCAACGTTCTTCCGCTACACCCAAAACTTATATCATATTTATTTAAGAAAGATAGGAAAAAATTCTTAGAAAGTAAAAAGTTGGTAATTTTTCTCTTCCCCTTTTTCAATATAATCCTAATCAAAATGGTGTATTCCTTATGATATTTTGAAATCCGTTGGAGGAGAATGATCTTGAATTTTCAGCCTCAATTCCACAAACATTTCTTTTGGAATTGATTTTGTAACGATATCATCAACATGATAATTTAGTGCAATGTATTCTATAAAATAATCTCTAGTAGCAAATTACACTTTCATAAATTAAAATTTTATGTCCATTTGTTTTGATCTTGAATATTGGATAGGATTTTTAAAAATACCAAATTCACTTTGATTATCAAAAAGTATCTTCAATGGTTTAGAAACTTTTTTTCAAATATTCTAGATGAAATTTCATTCACAACATTTGAGTACAATATTGAGTAGTTACAACATATTTGAATTCATATGTTCTTAAAGTTACTGAACTTTGTTTCATACTATGATAACTCACAAAAAATTCAACCTAGAAAAATGTTTCTCCTGAGGTTTATTTTCTATCATTAAAATCTTCATCCCAATTGGCATCAGTATAACCATGTAACTTCATCTCATAATTTATATTATATAAAAACCCATGTTAATTTGTTCCTTTGAAATATATCATAATCCTTTTTTACTTCCATTATATGTGATTCTTTCAGATTACATTTATACCTAGAACATAAAGTTATAGAATAAAAAATATCATGCTTTGGGATAATTAGAAATATAATACTTTCTATCAGCTTTTGAAAATATTTCTGATTCACACTTAATTCAAATTCATCTTTACTCAATTTTTTTCTCACATGAATATGAGTAAAAACTTATTTGGATTCTTTCATCATAAACCTCTTTAACAAATACCTATCATACTTTTCTTGGGATAAGAAAATGTATTTTTCCTTTTGTTAAACTTGTAATAAAAAAATTAATACTCAAAACATAGACATTTCAAAATTCTTCTGCATTTCTTCAGAAAATGTTTTAAAAAATATATTATTTATCCCCATCCTAAACTATATCATCCATATAAACAATTACAATTAGAGTTTTGTATTTAACGTCTTTCACATATATGTCCCTATCAAATTTTCCTTTAAAAAATTTCAACATTCTCAAACAATTTTCAAGTTTATAATACCACACATGTAGAGATTATTTCATCCCATACAAATATTTATTTAGTTTTAAATTTTTTTTTCATCCTCATTAAGTACAAACCCACATGTTTTTTAATGTAAACATCCTATTCAATCTCACCATTTCAGAAAGATGAGTTTACATCCATCTGATAAACATTGTAATTCTGATGTGAGAACACTAAAAGAAACATTCTAATTTTTTCTAATCTTTCAACTCGGGAATATTTTTATTCAAAATCAACACCTTCCGCTTATGTATAGCCTTTACAAATAATTCAATCTTTGTTTCTTGAAACTTATCCAAGTTCATTTAAATTTTTTCAGTAAACCCACTTGGTTTCGATAACATTTTTATTTGATGGTCCTAAAAAAATTCCCATGTTTCATTATTCTCAATATTATACAACTCTTAATTCCTAGAATCTGACCATTATTTATATTTAATATCATTTGAAACTGATTTTACTTCAACTTTTAATATCGGTTAATTCTGATTTTAAAATCTCAACTTTCTTCTTGTCTAAACTAGAGCCTTTTGATTTATAATAATGTTTTTGGACTCAACAGGCTTTTGTAAAGAAGTAATTTTAAAAGATTATTTCCCAATAGAACTTTTCTCATTACATGAATTTATTTTATCTTGATAATAATTTTTTGACTTACATTCACTATTGTTGGAAATATTTATTTTATCCTCCTCAGCATTCTCAACAACTTTTGTAAAGTAATTTTGATATTTAGTTACTTTCACATCATATGAGTCCACCAACTTTTTTAAACATTTCTTCCAACATTTTTAACTTCTTCCATTTGGTGAATAACCCATAAAATTTCATTCCTCAGCTTTCTCATCAAACTTTACTAAACCCAAATTTCTGATTTTGAGAAAATAGTGACTTTCAAAAACATTGAAGTATTTCAATGAGTATTTTTTGTTTTACCAAATTTCATAAATATACATGTTGTTTTATAGTCTCAATAATCATCTATTTTTAACATGTAAAAAAATACTAACATCTTATTTATAATATAATTTTGAAATTTTATATTCTTCTAACATACTTCTCTCTATTTCCACTGAACATATTTTATTTCTTTCTAATACTCCATTTTTCATGGAGTATAGGGAGAACTTTACTGATGGATGATACCATGATTTCTTAGATAAGTTTACAAATTATTGGTTGGGAATTCAGTACCATTACTTTTTCTTACCCTTTTAATGAAAACCCTCATTTCTTTCTCAACATCTTTTCAGAAAAATTTGAACATTTCAATATCCTCTGACTTGTACTTCATAAATATGATTTTTTTCATCAGATTTAAATCTTCATTAAAAGTGATAAAATATAAATATCCTTTTATTTAATTACGTATCATTGACCCACATAAATCAGAATGAATAAGCTCAATTGTTCTGGTAGATTGAATCTCAACTCTTTTGTGTCTTTTGTTAGTCATCATCTCTTTTTGAAAAGTAACGAAAATATATTATTCTCATATTTTAAATAATATAAAGTTTATAATGGAGTCATATTTAGAAAAAAAATTCATAATTTTCTATATAAGGTTACCAAGTCTTTAGTTCCATAATTTATTTTCTTCTTCATCACATAAGTAACAAGAGTAGTTGGATTCTCTTATTTGGAAGAGATTCTCATTGGTTCTTTCTCAGATTCTAATAACTTATCCATATTTCACAATTTTTATGATACAAAGAACCTTCTAAAAACAAAATATTTTTCAGCATCACAAATTTGACTTACAATATGTAGGTTATGTTTTAGTTCATTAATAAATAAATATTATTTAGATTTCAACTTTTCCACTTCAATCTCAGTTGTTTAGATTCCTCTTATTTTTAATTAATTATCATTACCAAAGGTAACTGCTCCTCCATCATGAATTTCAACATATTTTGTTATTTTTGTATTACCTTACATATGGGAAGAAAAACTACTATCATGTATCTATGGTTTTTTCTTTTTTACTTAATTTCAAACCAATCTAAAAAACAAAAGTTATTTTGTCAACTTTATTCTTTTTAGCTTCTTTTTACTTTCTATCATAAGAAACATGTTTCATAAGGACTGTCATGTGTATTTTGGATTGATTACCATCCTAATCAGATATTCCAAAAAATTATTCCAAACATTGAAATTGATGTTTTATTGGAAGGTTTCTAATAACATGAGAATTCACCTTTTCACCTTTTAATAAGTTATTAAGGTTACTCATTCTACTTTCACTATTTCTTCCAATTTTCTAAAAAAATATTTCAGGTAGAGAAAAGTTGTGCCAAAAATTACAAGCTCTATGGCTATCGATTCCACAATACCAGAAATAGGCATAAAATCTTTATTTTCTATTAAAGAAATATCTTTCTTTATAGAAACTTATTTGAGGTTGGGGACTTTGTTCAACTCTAACATACTAAGGACATGTAGCGAATTTCCTGCTGAGTTAGTTTTCAACTTTTGTAGATATGATAGGTTTATAACAATCTTTCTCCACCCATAGTTTATCAACACTTTTCTTATCACATGAAATGTTCAAAAAAATAGATGAAATATTTTTTTTAGTGGGTGAGGATTTCACCTAATTCTTGATTTGATTCTTCTCAACAACATTAAAAGTATCAAATTTTACTTCCAAGGATTTGTTGAAGTTTTCAATCATCTTTATCAAGATATTTTCAAACTTAAGAAGTTTTTATTCAAACATATTAACTTCTAATAACTTAACTACCATATTCTTACTAAGATATTCTACCAACTTTCCATATTGAACAATTATATGTTTGTAGATTAAGATATCCTGAATGTATTCATCCTCCTACTTGATGGATTATTTTATTCCTTTAATAAATTTTTCCCAATATTTCTTTATAATTCTAATTTCTTTATTGAAAGACTTTTTTCTCAATATATGCAACAAATTATTTTTTGAGATGATACTCTCTATACGATTCCTCACCACCATATTCATTATTTGAGGATTCTTTTGTTTTCTCAAATTTTGCAATAAATGTTCTAAATTTTTCTAAATATTCAACTTCATAAGAATTTTATTTGATTGATTTTGATTTGACTTTCTTACTCAACATAATTATTTTGGTTCTAGTAAACTTTTTCATATATTAGTCAGGTGAGTTTTCTTATTTATCATTTTTGTTCCACCACTTCCATCGAGGTTTTTCATCTGAATCATCTCGATATTATTCAACTTTATTCTTGGGTAAATTCATAGAAAATTGTCTGATTCCACCACACTGTAGAGACCCGAAGCTTGACATACATGAATATTACATTACTTTTGCGGAATACTTAATACATAAGAAAAACAAACACACAATGACCGTAATAGTTTTGTGTCTTTTGAAACTTGGAATAAAATCTTCTAATCGTGGTGAAAGATCTTCAACATCTCCCAATAAAGATCTTCCCTTTTTTTTCTTACCTAAAACCTTTCTTTATATCCTGGGGAAAAGAAAACAAAAAAGGGTGAGCTCAAATGCTCAGTGAGGGTAAACAAAAGAAATATCAATCCCATCATATTCATAAGAACATATCTTTTGGAAACATTAACCTGCAAAAGAGATCATGATTTCATAACATGGGATAAATCATAGTAGTGAAATGTAATCCCAATAGTCATAACATAAAACATGAAACTTTGTGGCATACACACATAATCATAGATAATCATTTCTTATTAGTCAAGACTCATTTCCAAGACTATCTTAGTGGAAAAAGTCCATTTCTGAACCGAGTTACCCTCATTTCAGTCCTGCTTCACTGAACCGGTATAACCTACCGTTCCATCCATGTCTATCTCATGAGATATAAAATATTTATCCAATGCATTGGAGGGAGATATAGGTCCCACCTATCTCAAAATGATACCATTCTTATGTGTGCCACAAATTCATAAATCATACATCATTGCATAACCCATGTAATAAAAATGGGATTCTTAAACAACATGAAATCATAAAACAATTCATATAAGATAAAGGAATTCATAAAAATAATTCCATAACAACATAATCAAATCAATGTAATAAAAGGGATAGAAACAGAACCCTATATTATCTTAGATGGAAAATAATTTTGATAAAACACTTGAACTCCATTCTTGAGGAAAATATCCTTTCAACTTCAAAAACACTTTTCCTTTCTTAACATGTCATAAAATTCTAACTAAAAGAATTTGATTAAAAATAAACTTGAAAACTTATAAGGGAAGCTTCTTGGAAATAATTTTTTAAAAATTCATGTCGAATAAGTTAAAATAAAACATTCTTCTCGTACTTTTGTCGGAAAAGTCAAAAAGTACCTCATATGAAAAACGACAAATGATTCATTTCATATCTTTTACTAAAAACCCACCGAAGGGTAAAATTAGATATAAACCATTTTATAAGGATATAAATATTACATATTGGGGAAACATAGATGTGGATGATAAAATACACCCTTGTAAATACCAAAGTATAAACAATCTCGGATAAAAATGAGATTGTGATATTTCCCTTACCTTACGTCCGATATGCTTTGTAAGTGTCTGAACCTCCTGTATAATGATTTAAATAATGTTACTGACTTATTACAGAATCATACTTATTTTTATGATATCATGTTTGGTCATATTCTTAGCTTCTTAGTAGTAATATTTCATTGCTACTTGTTATTCGGGTGTTTATAACTTTTTGTTCTTATGCGTGTTTTGTCGAATAAATTCATATTCTTCTCTTTAGGCTATAGATAACTAATTTCAAGAATGGTATTAGTGTAATATATATCATATTAATTCATCCAATTCATTTATATAATCATTATGAAATGAAGATCATGTAGAACGAGTCGCATCACATCGTGGAGACGGTATTCCGTACGTACGCACGAGTGATGATATCATTCCTATGATCATGGAATTGTATTGGAGTGTATGTATACTACTTAAGAATTATTATTACTTTATAATAGTCATATATAGTCATTATTTACACCATTATACCCATCCAAGTAAGGTGGTGGTCGAAAATAGATTACACCACGGCGTGGAGACGGTATTCCGTACGTACGCACGCGCGGTGATTTCTTTTTCCGTAAGATGGATAGATGGTGAAATAGGGTTGTTTCATACTTATAATAACATATCAGTATATGACTGATACTGATGTTATTACTTCATAATGAAACAACTAAAGAAGAAGAATTGGAAGAAGAAATAAAGATGAAAGAATCGGTAACGGACATTACTTCTTCTTTGAAGCGCCTCTTTGAGATCTCCTTTTAGGGCACTAAAATTGGTCTCTGAGGAATACCAGAACATCTAGGATGCTTCTAGGGAAGTGGAGAAGGGAAATTGGCAGGGTTTGGCCGTTCATGAAGGCTCAAAGTGGTGTGAGGAAGAGAGGGAGGATGTGCCCTTTTATAAGGGAGGAGAGGGGTACCTTTGGAATAACTATAACTATTATTTTATTATAAAGTAAAATTCGGTTTTAAATATCTCCAAATAGATTTATTTAGAAGCTCAGGTGGGGATGGGTCGAAATCCTCTCATAAAATATAATTTATACAAGTTTAGGTTCCTATTTTAACCTTATCATTTAGATTTAACATTAAGTGAAATAATTTTACTTTTACCGTGTCTTCTTGTGTTCTTATACTATAAGGTTAATAAACTTACTATAAGCAGAAAAAAGAACCCCAAGTTGTTTATTATTAATATATATAACCTTATCTAAGTCATTTGTCCGCACCTTATATTTTTAGGATTAAAATAAAAATTAATAATATAATATTTTTTTAACAACTATTTTATGTCAATTTTGACATTATTCAATAGTTGATTTTTGTGAAACTTATATAAGAGTGATTACTTCGACCAAAGTTAATTAAATCAATCCTAACATTCTAAATTAACCTATAAAATTAGTTTAATTCATAAAAAGTATGAAATTTTATTTATTTGGGTATTTATAACATCAATTATGTCAATATTTCATTAATAAGATAATTATTGCATCATCATTGTGTCATAAATATATTAAATTATTTAATGTCTAAAAATTACAAATAAAATACCATTATGTAGAAAATCGTTTTAGCGTTCTAAGGAATATTTATAGTCGAATTTATCTTATTTATAACCCTATATTAAAAATGTTTTAGTAAATAAACTTTGATTTTAACTCTTTTAACTTTTCTTTGAATTAAATAATAATAAATGTCCTAATCTAATCCAAGTGGGCCTAAATGGTCATATTTTATTCCTAAGGTTGTTTTGGGTCGAATTACACTTATCCAATAGAATTAGGACATGTTTTAGGGTAATAATAATATCATTTTTACCCTTAATTACCCTATTTACTTTTAACCGTGGTAAAAAAAAGTAAAAAGTTACTATTCACCAAAAATTATTTTCTTCTCATTGAACCACATTTTACTTGCTTAAATCAACCGTGTCTCTCAGATTTTTGAAATTCCACTCACATAAGCGGTAAAATTAAGTTTTATGAAAAATTCATTTTTTTAACTACCACTTAGTGGTTTCACTATTCATCAAAAAATGAAAGTTTCTAGAAAAATACCAAAAATTAGGCCTAAGCTATATTCGATATTATGAACTCAAAAATGATGTCTATTTTACCAAATTAAAAACATATCAGTTCCATTAATTAATTTAAAAATTAATTCCCATCGTCAAAACAAATAGCGTGTTCTTAAGAGATAATAACTATCAAAAGATTGACACTTGTTTATGTCTGGTTTAAATATAGAATTACATCCAATGACCAACATTGTATTAAATTGTAAAAATATATTCTAAATATACTTTAAAATCACTCAAAATAATTTATCACTATTAATTATTTCTATTAAAAAAGTTGTTTTTAATTAAAATTTAGTAATTTTAACTATTCATCAGAATATGTTATCCGAAAAGTACCAAAATTTCACCTTAGGCTAAATTCAATACTCCGAATCCAAAAATGAAGCCCATTTTGAGAGATAAAATTTCTAAAATTTTAAAATGTGGTTATTACTATTCATATCAGCTAGTTTTAATAATATTTTAATAGCATATCGTTGTTTAGTGAAACTCGGTATTAAGTACTACACACGCTATTGAGGAAGGTCATGATTGCGTGTAATGCAAGGCAAGTCAAGGATGCATGTTGTGCAAGCTTCTATTGGTGTAGAGTACAACACAAGACATTAATGAAATTAAAAAAATATTTTTCATAAAATCTCGGGGTGTTATATTCTACCCCCCTTAAAATGAATTTCGCCCTCCAAATTCGTCATGGTTATAAATGGTTTACTAATCGAAAGTTTCTTTAATAGAAACCCACATCATAAAAAGGAATACCAAAACCAATCTTTAAAAACAGAAGTATGAAACGTAACGGTTACCAAAATAAACTAATCAATGGGTTTCCACATAGGAGAACATAGGTGAAAATATGGATATGGAAGAAAAATCTAACCATCAAGTTCTGATGGAGAGTGTTAGAGAACATGGCTATGGAAAAGCCAACAATCACAAAGCCATAAATTTGTGACAATCTACGGTACCATCTGATTCATCAGATATAAGAGCACTAGGACAACATTTTTGGTTTTCAAGATCATTTCCCTAAAGTTGATGAAATTGGAATTAGAATAAATGCTTTCGTGATTTTGGTATAGTCTCACCGTTTGTCGTTCTTTGGACAATTTCCACTTCATATCTTAAAGAAATGAAGTTGAATTTGTCATTCGTGATGTGTTAGCAGATCATGTGATAGAATGATGGGTCATTCCATCTGTCTCAAACAAAAGGTTAGAAAAGTTATCAAAAATACATAAGACCATCTATAGTGAGATTAATGATATATGGTTCCTAAAATGGACTTATATTTCATATATCATACTGCTTAATATAATAAAACTAGTTTCTACTAAACAGGGACTTCTTGTTGGCCAGTGGTAGGCGATAAAGGCCAGTCGCACTTCGTTTGTGGGTTCGATTCCCATGGCCTTGTCCGACGCGATGGGCTGTCGCCCATCCTGCGGGTTGTCCTTTTTCTAAAACTATATAATATCAAAAGTTCTATCCTTAAATAATACTAACTTATGTCCAACATAATCCACTCCAATCTTGAGGCTTATCTAAAATACTTCGGTCCAAGATCATAATATAAAGAAAATGATTACTTGAAATGTCATCAACTAAGCATGTGAATACCATCATTTATCCCCCCTATATCTTGTTGGTCACATTCCAATCATGTGAATACCTTAATCATGTAAAAAATCAATACCCATTAAACCTTAGTGAAAACATGAATGCTGTCAAAAGTTAACTCTTTCCACATACCAAAATCCAAAAATTCTATATACCCAATCCATTACATAACCTTCTCCTTATATCAGTCATGAGCTCATGAATACTATCAAACATTTAATTTTCTCCTTATCCCTTCATTATGCGCATATCATCTACATTCCAAAAATATCTGAATAACCTTTCATGGATACTGGTACCATTAATCATACACTTTCAAAACTAAAGGAAAGACAACAGTGTAACAATCCTTAGATGTCTCTTCAACAATTACACATGATAAACATGTAATCATTCCACTACATTCTTAAACCATTGACCGATCTTCAACAATTATTTCATCTCACATATCATTTGTAGTCTCATCATCATCATCAACATAAATACTACTCATACGA
Source organism: Viscum album (assembly GCA_963277665.1). Taxonomy (NCBI): domain Eukaryota; kingdom Viridiplantae; phylum Streptophyta; class Magnoliopsida; order Santalales; family Viscaceae; genus Viscum; species Viscum album. The sequence continues at coordinate 1,407,252,728 of OY728119.1, forward strand.
CTATACTGATTCTCTTCATGAGACTTTACCTTAGGGAATTGGTTTGCATAATGCCCGTACATTCCACATTTAAAACATTTAACCATTGTTGATGTCGTAGCAATACCATTATCCTCATCCCTGGTGTTAACTGAACCTTTCCCTTTGCACTTACTAGCTTTGTTTCCTTCTTTTCCACACCCAAAGCATCTTCCAGTTCCTTTGAAACATTCTCCTTGATGCCTCTTCCCACATGATTTACGTAGGGGAAATTGAACTTTCTTTTCTCTATGATCATCATGAAACTCCATCTTTCTCTTATTAGCCGAGTTAGGAAACTTACCAAATTTTACTTTATTGATCATATTATGAGATTGCTGATTCGGCATAATAACGATGTTTGGACTTCCAAATCCCATTTCATTTGGTTTCTCATGAAGAATATCATTCCATTGTCCATTATATCCTCCATTATCCTGAATCATCTTGTTTCCAGCCATTTTCTAAAACCTAAAAAGAATAGTGTGGGAGGAAAAAATCATAATAAAGGGGGAGTAACTTCAATATCTAACATCTTTGGTTTAATCTAATATCGTTACCATAGTTCTAGGACTATATCCTATACGTATACTTATCTTTAGAGACATCCCTAGACATACCTCAGAAATATCTCTAGGGATCTTACTAATGTCTTCACATCCTAGTTTCCAAAGGTTGACTAAACTTTTCCTCTGATACCAACTGTAGAGACCCAAATCTTGACGTACATGAATATTACATTACTTTTGCGGAATACTTAATACATAATAAAAACAAACACACAAGGACCGTAATAGTTTAGTGTCTTTGGAAACTCGGAATAAAATCTTCTAATCGTGGTGAAAGATCTTCAACATCTCCCAATAAAGATCTTCTATTTTTTTTCTTACCTAAAACATTTTTTTATATCCTAGGGAAAAGAAAACATAAAAGGGTGAGCTCAAATTCTCAGTAAGGGTAAACAAAAGAAATATCAATCCCATCATATTCATAAGAACATATCTTTTGGAAATCTTAACCTGCAAAATAGATCAAGATTTCATAACATGAGATAAATCATAGTAGTGAAATTTAATCTCAATAATCATAACTTAAAACATGAAACTTTTTGGCATACACACATAATCATAGAGAATCATTTCTTATTAGTCAAGACTCATTGCCAAGACTATCTTAGTGGACATAGTCCATTTCTGAACCGAGTTACCCTCGTTTCAGTCCTGCTTCACTGAACCTGTATAACCTACCATTACAGTCATGTCTATCTCATGAGATATAAAATCATTACCCAATGAATTGGAGGGAGATATAGGTCCCACCCATCTCATAATGATACCATTCTTATGTGTGCCACAAATTCATAAATCATACATCATTGCATAACCCATGTAATAAAAATTGGATTCTTAAACAACATGACATCATAAAGAAATTCATATAAGATAAGGAATTCATAAAAATAATTCCATCACAACATAATAAAATAAATGTAATAATAGGGATAGAAACAGAACCCTATATTATCTTAGATGGAAAATAATTTTGATAAAACACTTGAACTCCATTCTTGAGGAAAATATCCTTTCAACTTCAAAAACACTTTTTCTTTCTTAACATGTCATAAAATTCTAACTAAAAGAAGTTGATTAAAAATAAACTTGAAAACTTATAAGGGAAGATTATTGGAAATAATTTTTTAAAAATTCATTTCGTATAAGTTAAAAGAAAACATTCTTCTCGTACTTTTGTCGGAAAAGTCAAAAAGAACCTCGTATGAAAAACGACAAAAGATTAATTTCATATCTTTTACTAAAAACTCACCGAAGGGTAAAATTTGATATAAACTATTGTATAAGGATATAAATATTAAATATTGTGGAAACATGGATGTGGATGATAAAATACACCCTAGTAAATACCAAAGTATAAACAATCTCGGATAAAAATAAGATTGTGATATTTCCCTTACCATAGGTTCGATATGCTTTGTATGTGTCCGAACCTCCTGTATAATGATTTAAATAATTTTATTGACTTATTCCAGAATCATACTTATTTTTATGATATCATGTTTGGTCATATTCTTAGCTTCTTAGTAGTAATATTTCATTGCTACTTGTTATTCGGGTGTTTATAACTTTTTGTTCTTATGCATGTTTTGTCGAATAAATTCTTATTCTTCTCTTTAGGTTACAGATATCTCATTTCCAGAATGGTATTAGTGTAATATATATCATATTCATTTATTCAATTCATTTATATAATAATTATGAAATGAAGATCATGTAGAACGAGTCGCATCACATCGTGGAGACGGTATTCCGTACGTACGCACGAGTGATGATATTGTTCCTATGATCGTGGAATTGTATTGGAGTGTATGTATACTATTTCAGAATTATTATCACTTTATAATAGTCATATATAGTCATTATTTACACCATTATACCCATCCAAGTAAGGTCGTGGTGGAAAATAGATTACACCACGACGTGGAGACGGTATTCCGTACGTACGCACGTGCAGTGATTTCTTTTTCTGTAAGATGGATAGATGGTGAAATAGGGTTGTTTCATACTTATAATAACATATCATTATATGATTGATATTGATTTTATTACTTCATAATGAAACAACTAAATAATAAGAATTGGAAGAAGAAATAAAGATGAAAGAATCGGTAATAGACATTACCTCTTCTTTGAAGCGCCTCCTTGAGATCTCCTTTTAGGGCACTAAAATTGGTCTTCGAGGAAGACCAGAACCTCTAGGATGTTTCTAGGGAATTGGAGAAGGAAAATTGGTAGGTTTTGGCCGATCTTGAAGTCTCAAAGTGGAGTGAGGAAGAGAGGGAGGAGGTGCCCTTTAATAAGGGAGGAGAGGGGTACCTTTGGAATAACTAAAACTATTATTTTATTATAAAGTCAAATTCGGTTTTAAATAGATCCAAATTGATTTATTTCGAAGCTAAGGTGGGGATGGGTCGAAAGCCTCTCATCCAATAGAATTTAGACAAGTTTAGGTTCCTATTTTAACCTTATCATTTAGATTTAACATTAAGTTAAATAATTTTACTTTTACCGTGTCTTCTTGTGTTCTTATATTATAAGGTTAATAAACTTACTTTAAGCAGACAAACGAACCCCAAGTTGTTTATTATTAATATATATAACCTTATCTAATTCATTTGGCTGAACCTTAGATTTTTAGGATTAAAATAACAATTAATAATATAATAATTTTTTTTAAAACTATTTTATGTCAATTTTGACACTATTCAATAGTTGATTTTTGTGAAACTTATAACAGAGTGATTACTTCGACCAAAGTTAATTAAATCAATCCTAACATTCCATATTAACCTATAAAATTAGTTTAATTCATAAAAAGTCTGAAATTATATTTATTTGGGTATTTATAACATCAATTATGTCAATATTTCATTAATAAGATAATTACTGCATCATCGTTGTGTCATAAATAAATTAAATTATTTAATGTCTAAAAATTACAAATAAAATACGATTATGTAGGAAATATTTTTAGATTTCTAATGAATATTTATAGTCGAATTTATCTTATGTATAACCCTATATTAAAAATGTTTTAGTAAATAAACTTTGATTTTAACTCTTTTAACTCTTCTTTGAATTAAATAATAATAAATGTCCTAATCTAAACCAAGTGGGCCTAAATGGTCATATTTTATTCCTAAAGATGTTTTTGGTCGAATTACAGTTATCCAATAGAATTAGGACATGTTTTAGTGTAATAATAATATCATTTTTACCCTTAATTACCCTATTTACTTTTAACTGTGGTAAAAAAAAGTAAAAAGTTACTATTCACCAAAAATTATTTTCATCTCATTGAACCACATTTTACTTACTGACATCAACCGTGTCTCTCGGATTTTTGAAATTCCACTCACAGAAGCGGTAAAATTAAGTTTTATGAAAAATTCATTTTTTTTAACTACCACTTAGTGGTTTCACTATTCATCAAAAAATGAAAGTTTCCAGAAAAATACCAAAAATTAGGCCTAAGCTATATTCGATATTATGAACTCAAAAATGATGTCTATTTTACCAAATTCAAAACATATCAGTTGCATTAATTAATTTAAAAATTAATTCCCATCGTCAAAACAAATAGTGTGTTCTTAAGAGATAATAACTGTCAAAAGATTGACACTTGTTTATGTCTGGTTTAAATGTAGAATTACATCCAATGACCAAAATTGTATTAAATTGTAAAAATATATTCTAAATATACTTTAAACCCACTCAAATTAATTTATCACTATTAATTATTTCTATTAAAAAAGTTGTTTTTAATTAAAATTTAGTAATTTTAACTATTCATCAGAATATAAAAGTTATCCGAAAAGTACCAAAATTTCACCTTAGGCTAAATTTGATACTCCGAATCCAAAAATGAAGTCCATTTTGAGAGATAAAATTTCTAAAATTTTAAAAGGTGGTCATTACTATTCATATCGGCTAGTTTTAATAATATTTTAATAGCATATCGTTGATTAGTGAAACTCGGTATTGCGTACTACACATGCTATCGAGGAAGGTTGTGATTGCGTGTAATGCAAGGCAATTCAAGGATGCGTGTTGTGCAAGCTTCATTTGGTGTAGCGTAAAACACAAGACATTAATGAAATTAAAAATAATATTTTTCATAAAATCTCGGGGTGTTACACACACTCAGAAAATTTGAGAGGAATTTTACCTATATACTTTCATCTTCCTCTTCGATATTTCTTTGATATAAGAGACATAATTTTCTCATTCAACTCATCAAACTATTTATAATTAGAGTCACTAGGATCAACATCTACAACATCTTGTATTTTCATTTTTATCATGGCATAGAAACCCAATTTATCTGTTATATTATTTTTAAACATTAATGTTATACTCATTTCATAAGTAATAATAAAGTCATACAATTCATCAATAGATAAATCATCTTTATCTTCTAAAGAGGAAATTTTAGAATCAACCCTATAAGAGAAGTTTCTTATAAGTTTCTTCATGATTTTATAATATTGCCGTACATATTCAAATCCTATCATGTTGCAAAAAAATTCACTTATTCTGGTGATGTATTCATCAATAGTTTATTCATCTCTCATTATGATGTCTTAATACTTACTATGCTAGATTGGTATATTTTCCTCCTTCACATTGTTATTCCCATTGAAAATACTCTCCATCTTGTCCGAAATAATTTTTTAAGTATTGAGACCCATAAAAATATGATAAAAATCATATGATAAGGAAAAAAGGATTGAATTTTTAGGCTTTCATCCAACTTCTATATTTATCTTATCAGCAAATTTCATATGAGTATATTACTCAATGGGTGGAAAAACAATTTTAGTAGCATCAACAACTTCCAGGCCAAGAGATAAGAGATAAGGAATCATCCTTTTTTCCATCCATAATAATTTTTCTCATCAATTATTTGAAGTCTTATACTGTTGATAGAGCTGATATTATACATGATAAGGATTAAACAAGGAAACCTCCCTTTGATACCAATTAAAATTCAAAAGTATTGAATAAAAATTGATAAGGGGGTTGAATAAGTTGTTATCTTTTTATGAGTATCAAAACATTAAAAAACTTAACCCCTAACCCCTATTAATATTTATTTCCTTATCATATTTTAGTAAATAATCAAGCATAAAGAAGTAGGAAATCAAGTAAAACACTCAATATTTATAAGGTTCATACTCAGTGTGAGAACCAACATCCTTACCATAGCCACTATTGTGGGACTATAGAAATTCACTGTTAATAAGTAGTGAATAAAACTTCTTCTAACTCCCATTAGACACCTTATATCTCTCGATAGTAAAGATTATTCTGAATCCCATCAGTTTTTAATTATTTCTTATAAAACAGTTGGGAAAAATAAAATAATAAATACTTTGTTAAAACTACTCCACAATTGCCCAGTCTGAATACTCAATCTGATTTGGATGGATTTGATTTTCTCAATCTTATGATCCTAGATATGATTCAGTCAATATGATGATACTAGATCAGATTAAATGGTATGAAGAATTCATTCTTAATATGAATTACTCAAATTATTCTTAAAGGGTCAATATGATCTTTCTCAGTCCGATCAACTAAATTTTATTTTCATTGATATTATCATTCTCAATACAGTAAATAAAATTTTATTTGTTTTATTCTCCTTATGATATCTCAATATAAAAATAAAATTCACTTGATTTCTTTAGTGCTCTTCCTTTTCTTCTTATGTAAAAAAATTAAATTGAATAAATTATCTGAGAGAGTACTTATAGGTGACTCGAGAAAAAAATAGGAAACATGAAAACTTTCCCTGCTTCCTCAAATTTAAAAAACTCCAAAAAACACTAAAATTTAAACATAATCTTTGACTTATTCAATTATCCTCTAATTTCTCTGATATTTATGCATAATTGAATTTAAAATTTGACCTCTTAAACTCTTTATATAAAACTCATGGAATCTTTTTTTGAGTCTTCTTCATAATCATCTCATTATGAATCTGTTTCCTTCTCAGTTCATTATGAATTATTTTCCTTCTCAGTTCATTATGATCTAATTTCTTCTTATCTAATTATGATTTCTACTTCTTTCATAGCTCATTAAAATTTCATTTTATTTCTTAGCTCATTTCTTTTTTTGTTTCTTTCTCAGATCATTACAATTTATGAATCTTTCTTACCTCATTACGATGGAATCCTCATAAAAATGGAATTATCTTTACAAAGTAATTCTCATAATGATAGAATTATCATTATGATGGAATTCCCATTATGGTGGAATCTCGTTATAATGGAATTCTCTACTCTTCTTCTTTGAAATTATTTATACTTCACTATTCTTATTCTTTATTAAATATTCTACCTCTGATTAATATTTCATAATGATTTAATCCCCATTAATATGGATTCCACGTTATGATCAAGTGTATCTAATGATCACTCCAATTAGAAACATTAACAATCATCAAACCAACTCATAAATTACTCATTAGAAAACCTTGTATAGATTTATAGAACTGATACAACCATTACGATTACTATATTTCCTGAAAATATTTTATCATTATGGTTTTCATGTTTTTTGAGAACTCTCTGATCAAAAAATCATCTTATAATTTTGTTTAAAAAGTTTGAGAACTTTCTAACCCCTAAATTCAATTTAGTCAACAATCCTCTTCAGCATCATTATGACTTCTATTCTTAGAAACTTCAAAATCTGCACCCAGAAACATGTGTTTAGAAAACAAAACACTTTGTTCAATTTTTATTTTTGGGTTGGAAAAATCAGTAACTTTTAAATTTATTACAGAACTCATTACGATGGAACAGGTCTAATTCTTGAATAATAAAAACATTCTTATACAAAAAGTTTACTTGTAAAAAAATACAAAAAATTTGTTGAAAAAATTTATCACAAAGGTTCTTCAGTGATGTGTGCTTGTTATTTCTTACCCCAAACTATGATATTTCGACATCTAATAGAATTGTGATCTAAGACATCTCCTTATAATTTTATTAATATGATACTATAGTGACCCCACATTGAGTACCACAAGGGTGGGAAGAAGAAAACACATCTCTCTGTAGAACTGAATCCTCCAATTATTCATATACCTGTTATGGATTTGTATCTCCAAGATATTCTTCTCTAGGTTCGGTAATATATGGGCCACCAGGCATCGAGGATTGGGATAACCATGTCAAACCCGAATCAAGATTTATAATTGACACATTCAAAACTCATTGTGGGTGAGGGTATATCATTGGATACTAATTTCTAGATAGAGTCTATATATACTATTTCTTATTATCTTGAGAAACCTCCTCATAGGTGGATGAACCTTTCAGAAAACATTCTCTGAGAACTATTCAAAAACATGTGGTAAGTGATGGTCCAGAAATATTAGTATATATAGATTAATTGGATTAATTCCCAAAATCAACCATTCAATAATTTATTCCCAGTGAAATTTAGGGTTGATAGAGTGATGGGTTTTATAGATATTATTTGGGAAACATGATAGCTAATGATAATTCCACTCATTTTAATGATCTAGTGTGGTTTTCACCTATAATGGTATGTAAAGATACATCCAGGTTTAGGAATTTGAGAAAATATTGAAGCATTCAATACTGTAATTAGTGAATATATTTAACATGACATCATTACCAGAGATCATAAAATATGTTCTTATTGTGTAATTGATTAAAATTCTGGATAAAATATTTGGGAATTATTATTCATTTATTTATGTTAGTATTTTATCATATAGAAAAGATAAGTAGAGGGTTGAAGATTCTCATCAATGTATAGTCTAAAGACCTATAATTTTTCAAATTTTTAAATTTGAGTAAAAATTTATATATTTTTTTTGGGTGACTGTGAGGGGTACAATAGTCATTTTACCCTCGAATATGGTCTTTGATAATTTTTATGAAATTTTCGTTGGTACTGGAATATGGTTTTTACACTATTATATTAGTTCGGTGGAATTCGAAGCAGTTTTAATTTTGGTGAAATATTTAATATTTAATTGAATAAATATTAAATAATTTGTGTGAGTTTGGGGGAAATATCTTTTGAACAATGTTTTTGATTGATATTATAAATCCTTGGTTTACTCTAGAATGTGGGGTTTTTTTTTATTATTTGAGGTATAAACCCACTACAAGTTCCGAGACTTGAGAAAATTATTTTAAATGGGAATTTAATTGATTAATAAAGAAATTAAAATAAATAAAACACTCCCCACCCTCTATTCCTTCCTAAGAATGAAAAAAGGGGAGGGTTCCACCCTTATGTGAAATAGGTATACCTAAAGGGATGTGGGGAGGGTGTGCCTTCAGACATCATCCATGATAGTGATTGAGACTGGATATAGGTATAACAGCTTCTAAGAGCATATTTAGATCCAAATCTTCGGCATTTTCACCACAAGGTACTCTGATTTCTAATTTTTATAGATTTATCCAAATTTTTATGTTTTTTAAAAGTTTTAAATACCTTTTATGACTTTTAAAGACCCCCTATGGTTGATTTTTAACTAATCAGTAAAAACGTGGGTTTTAGGAGGTTTTGGGGGGTTTCCCATTTGGAAATGAAGAGCACACGATGTGTGATTCAAGAACACACGTCATGTTTTATTATTATTTGTGGAAGAATTAAATTTTTTGAATTATGGACTATGTACTTAATTTTCACTCTATGTAGTAGTACATATCAATGTGTCCATGTAGCTAGGAAGATGCAATTTTGGAACTTCACTTCATGTACTTAAAGTACACGTCGTGTTGTGGTGCATAGCCATGTGCTTGAGTACAAGGGAAGACAACCCATATAAGGGGAAAATCCACATGTAAATGATATGGACAAGACTAATGTATACCTTGTCTATGTAGTAGTATATGGCCAGACCCATGTCTATCAGGCCATGTAGAAGTACATGGCTAGGAAAAAGGTTTTGGAGTACTTGTTTTGTATTGGGGTACAGGCTATATACTACCCCTCAGTTTCCCTTTTGAGGGTTTTGGGTCATTTTGCGCTCCAAAGTTATAATTTGAAATCAGAGGAGTCCATTTTGCATATTTTTTCATATAGAATGAAATTTTGGATCCCTTGTGGAATTATAAGGGATTTTTATTTAAAATTTGGTATTATTACTTTAAAATTTTTATTTGTTTTGAAAAATTACTATTTCATTACATTTATTAAAATTAAAATTTTTTCTTAAAAAATAATCCTTTTATAATTACATAAGTTTTTCTTTTAAACTTTGAAATGGAGTGATTATGAATATGTTTTAATAAAAATTATTGTTTATTAATAATTGTGTTTCTAATTTTTACTTAGTGTTTTATTAATATTTTTAGTTTCCATATCCAAAAAATATGGGTCATCCTTTTGATCCACCTAGGCTTTCCTTTAATAACATTAAGGGGGTCCAATGGGTAAACCCCATGTGATAACCTACTATAAGCAGCCCACTAGGAGTTAGTAGTGTCTGGCCATGCATAGTGCATGCTGTTTTTTGGCAAGCCTCTGTATAACGCCCACATAGCGTGCATGGGTTGGGATGGTAAGCTCATTGGGCCATTATATAAGGGTAGTTAAATTGAATGGTGGGTGGAGGTGTTGAACCCCACTAACAGATTGGTTGATGGAGCAACATGGACTGATTATTATACCACAACTATGCTGCATCGCGGAACCGATGTAGGATAGTAACCTGGTTTCACTATTCATCTGTTTAAAATATCTCAAAGTCCTTTTATATTTTGGGGTCAATTAAAATTGAATTTTCATGTCTCCTTATAATCTCCCACATCCTTATTTATTTTCCAACAATTCTCCTATTCAGTTTTTTAGTCATCTTCTTCCTTCTATAGCTTGATGAAGTCACTATTCTCTAGAGTTTATCGAGGTTTCTTTGGTCAAATTGTGTGTACTCATACTAAAGTATCGAGTCAAGTTTCTTTATCAACTTCAACACTAGTTCAGTATCTTCTTTACATAATCATTCGTTAAATGGGTTTTTTCAATTTGTAGTTTTGTGACTCAACTTTTGTTCATCTTGATCAACTGGTATCTCTCTTTTTCAGTTGTCAGTTTTTATGATGGAATTTCTCTCCGTCTCTATGGCATCACAAGATAGCTTTGGTAGGCCTTTCTACTGTTTGTTAGTACTTCATCCTTAATTATAAGCATCATTGGATATGTACACTCATTGATTATTGGACCATAATGGAAGCACTATTTCTCAATAGTGGGTTAGAGTTTACTAGTATGTCGATAACATTATTTCTCAATAGTAGATCATTTTTTACCAGTAGAATATTTCATGCTACCGCTCTCTATTTTTCCATCATTGGACATCCAATAGTCGATCATTATTTCATCCAATGCTCTCTATTTTTCTAATATTGTACATCCATAAGTATCACCTTCAAGTTTCCTCAAAAGCGATTTTTTATAGCCTTATTAAATGTTTCATATGTTTTTATTGGAACTTGTTTTTTTAATCTCACTAGGTGTGTGGGTAATAAAATCACCATTGGGCGTATTCACTGGTAGATCATATTCCACCACTGGACATTAAAAATAGAATAACTTATTCTTAGTTACACAATGGCATGGAAATAGTTTTTTCTTCAGGTTGTCTATAGAAATATCTCATTGCTTTGATTTTGAGTTGTAATCTAATTTTAATAGTAGTTTTATTTTCTATTTTACAGTGCTATTTATTTTCTATGTGTGCAGGTAGATATATTTATTTTTCTTCACTTGGAAAAACAACAATGGAAAAAATTTCTAGCTATAGCAGAATCATTCCACCACTCTCTGTTTCACTAGTAGAAAAATTAATCTATCGCTCTGTGTTTCAACAGTGGATATGTTCCAATGGTAGCAATATTAATCTACTTTCAATAATTTTTAATGCAGCATTAGTTCAAAAGTTTTTATTTCTATGTTCTTTATTCATTTTTTTTTTAATTTTTATAATTAAAATAATTAATTTATTATATTCTGTTGAAATATAATTTTATTATTGTGTAAAAAATTAATTGTAATCATTATTTTATGTACATGTTTACATAAAGATTTAAATTCTTGTGATGCTCTATTTTTAAAACATTGCATTGTCTTTATAATCTAAATATTAATATTTTTTATTTCAACTATTTTATAAATATAATTGTATGGATTTTTTATTCTTATTTTTTTAAATTGTTTTATTTAATTTTTTCATGAATAAATATAAATTTTGTTATTTATATGTTATTTAACATGGCTTTAAAAAATTAACGTAAAAATAAAATCAATTTATTATTATATTCTAACTAGTGTTGTGAAGCTATTGGATATGTAAACACTGCTATGGAATCTTTATTTTAATGATCTAGGAGTTATCTTCAAGGATGTAAATAATTTTATAGAAGATCATATGAGAGATTGGTGTGATAAAACTTTGAAAATACCTACTACTCTAATTTTTTCAAGAAACTTCTACAACTTCTATTCCATGATTGTGATCAAAGAAGAAATTCCACATTCTACCTTGTTCTACTAAAGTGATTGAAAATCATCAAGCTTCATCATCTTCATCATCATATGATCATTTTCTAAGTTTAATTTTATTCACAATTTCTTTGTTGGACAATATTTATTCATCTATCTATACATTTATTCATGTTCAGTTTATGATTTTTCTTATTAAAAGTAGATCTTTCATTGTCAGATTATTCCTCCACCAAAAAGGATGTATGGGTTGTGACTCCCAATCAAAAGTTAGGGTACAGAATAGGTTGAGTCACCTATAAAAATATTATGTTTTACCCTCAGGTATTTTTTCAAGGAAATGTATGTAATAGGTTCTCACACATTTAAAAGTGAGGTTCTTAGTAGGTACCAATCTTCTCTAAAAGTAGAGAAGGTTAAGGAGTGTACTAGGATCTTTTTAATTTGAACCACTAAAAATCTTGGTTTGGTTTTATTTTACTTCCCTTTTATTTCATTTCAAGAACACTGCACTCTCTGAGGATCTTATATTATATAAACTCTATTTTTTTGTTATTTAAATTTAAAAAAATCACTATTCACACCCCCCTCTTGTCATAATCTAAATCACCATCAATACAACAATTGGTATCAAATGGAATTTGTTCCTTGTAGGATTTTTAGATTGTTTGTTTGTTTTAATCTCATGCAAAATAATCGGTATTATAACTGGGTCTTTGACGGATTGTATCTTCTAGTTACTTTGTGGTTTTTATATCAAACAATTGGTATCAGATCATTATATCCGATAAGGGAGCCTCTTTTATTATTTTGGTTATTTTTCTAAATTTGTGTAATCCAAAAATCCTAGACTTAATAGTCTAAAGAAAAAAATAGAAAAAAGGTCTTCTTTTAAAGATGGAATATTTTTATGTGAATTAGGGGTAGATTCTATAAAAAACATTGTTATTTGATAGAAGCGACTATAGTTAATGGAAAGACAGAATATATCCTTACCTAAAGCACTTAATTGTGTATAATGGGACTATCATGGATAATCCAAATGAGTTACCCAAAGTGGATCCATATAAACTTGCAGTTAATGACTTGGTAAAATATGTTTTGAATTATAAATTTAAAAAATATCTTGGATCATGATATAAGTAGAAGTGTATGTATTAATGTCTCATCTTGTAAGACAGACCATGATGTATGGAGTATAATTCAAGTAACTCATTACGGGGATGATAATCTTAAGAGATCCAAGCTAGGAATTCTCTTAGAAGAATGCCAAGAATTCAATATGGGAGGTGAAAAAATTTTAAACCAGATGATCCATCGGTATACCAATATTACCAATGATATGATTTCTCTTGGATAAGTTTTTTAAAACATAGATTATGTTGAAATATTACTGAGATCTATTCCAAAAATATGCATTCAAAGAATGTGGAAATCAATTAGAGTAATAATTTTAAGTATTATACTTTAGATGAACAAATGAGATCATTGTTGGAGTATGAGTTAGAGATGAAAAAAACTGTTGATGAAGAGTCTAAAAGGATAAAATTTATTTCATTTAAATCTATTATTATTAATACCTCTAATTCCTATAAATATAAGTTTAAGTAAAGTGACTAGGATATGGTTCAATTTAGCAATAATCTTTTAAAATTTATGAAAAAAAATGGTTGGATGATACAAATCATAAAGAATAATGAACAAGATTACAAGAAATTTAATTCAAGTAATAATAATTATGTTTCAGATCTAACATTCTATGTGTGAAGGAATAAAGGTCACATCAAAAATAATTTCCAAAAATTCAAGCATTAAAATAAGTAAAAATACAAAAAGAGGAATGAAAAACAATATATGTTGGAAGGATAGGACTTACTAAATAGTTATGACTCTAGTAGTGTCTCTTGAAGTCAAAAGGAAATTGGTAACCTTGGCCTAATTGGTATACAGTGTGAGGTAAATTATTCAATTTTTACTCATCTAATAACTCTTAAAAATATTTATCAAAATGTTATATATGAAAATAAAAAAACATAATAATTTTCATTATAGTTGTGATTCTGATTCTAATAATTATATATCTAAGTAATTTATAAAAGATAATGAAGAATTCTGGAATGGTAGTTTCAAAATGATTCAAAAAATAGATAATTTAAATGTAAAAATAGAAAGCTGGTCAAATAAAATGAAAAACAAAACAGGGGATCTGAAAATTTGAATATCATTATTTCCCAAAATAATGAGTTTAAATGGAATTGTAATTTTGATATTTTTAAACTAAAAGATAAAAATTAAATACTGAAAGACTTTATGGATGTAAATAATAAAGATAAAGATATATGATTTAATTTACTTGTGGATAATCTTACTAAAGTAGAAAATGAGTGTAATAAACATAAGAAAGGAAATAAAAAATTAATAAACAAAAATATAATGAAAAAGTTTATTTTGATTTAGAATCTATTCAAAAAGAGAATATGGTTTTGAAAAATAAAGTTTACAATCATAAAGATAATTTATCAACATTTTTTAAAGGTAAATAAGAATATGATAAAATTATTTATATGGTAAAACCAAATAGTAACAATAAAGGATTTTGTTATAACTACATTTCATGATACTTGAATAATAATACATTTTTTTTTAATTTCAAATGGAAGTATTTCTACTATAACATTCATTAAATGTGGAATGAAAGGGAATTATTCCAATAAATGCTCAATAAGATTCACTCACTATTTTGGGCATACTAAAACTATTTTAACTAAAAATTTATATTTAAAGTTACCTAGGAATAAATATTTGAAATATTTTTGGGTGGATAAAATACCTTCTATGAATGATTCTAAATTTATGATTACATTGGTACCAAAAGGATGTTACTCAAATCCTATTGTACCTAATCTAGTCAACATGCCCAGATAATTATATTCTATCAACAAGCATGCATATTTTCTATTATTATATTATCTAAAGTACAATAATACAAGATATATAATTTCGTTTTTATAATAATATCACTTATCATTTGAAATAATGTGCACTAATTTTTATTTATTTTTGTTTTGGAAAGTAAAATGCTTCAGTTTACATAGTTAAAATTTATGTTCTGGTTTGTTGAGTATGTGTTTACTTTTCTATAAAGAGTTGTAACAATTTGTCTATTTTTATTTTTAACGTAGCATGAATTTAGGTGGATTTTCCCCTTTTTTGTTAATTGAAATAATATAATTCTATTTAAGTTTAAATTTAGTGTTTAAAAATTTAACTTATGAAAACTTAATATTTTTTTGGTTTGTTTGAAATAAATTTTCAACAAATGTTTTAAGTTTTTAAGAAATAAATAGTGTTATATTTAATTTTTTTTAATTTATTTACTTTATTTTTAGTGTTTACACTTTTTCAATCAACCTCCAACTCTTTTAATGGATTTTTTAATATATTGGTTATTTCACATTCATGTTTGAACATGTCTATGAATAATAAAATTAAAAAAATTAATCCGTTTTTTATATAATTTTCTTAAGATTCTTAAACTCAGGGCGGTTTGTTTTTAAAACTCTTAAAGAAGTATTTTTTTGTAAAATATATTTTTATCTATATTCTCATAGAAAATAGTTTTGTTTATTCATTGAATGTAATAATATTTTGTAATATCATTGTGTTTTAACTTAACATGTAAAAATATCAAAATTTTGTTTTGTGTAAATGTTCTGTTTTGATAATATTTTTCACTCTATTAATATTTCTTAATTAATTAATTACATACTCTAACTATTTGAGTATCTTTTATATAAATTTAGTAATATTTTAATTTAATGTATTTAATTTTTTTTTAAATGTAGATTGTTTTAAATTTTAAATTATTATATATTTTTTTATAAATTTCAAAAAAGTGGGAGGTTTTTTTGAAATTTTAATAAATGTTATGATTTGTAATTTAGAAAAAAGGTATTTTACTGGTATTTTTAGTTATTTTTATTAATCTAATGTTTTATTTGTTTTGATAAATTTATATTTCATTACATTTATTAAAATTAAAAATTGTTCTTAAAAAATAATATTTTTATATTTACAAAAGTGTCTTATTGAATATTTGAAATGGAGTGATTATGAATATTTTTTCAATAATGTGTATTGTTTATTACTAATTATGTTTTGGACTTTTACTTAATGTTTGTTAAATATTTTTTGTTTCCTTATCCATAAAATATGGGCTATCCTTTTAAGCCACCTAGGCTATCCCTCAACCACATTATGGGGACCCAATGGGTCAACCCGATGGGAGAACCTGCCATAGGAAGACCTCTATGAGGTACTAGTGTTAATTCCTTCATTTTATAGTCCATTTGTGGGAGGGATCCTGTATAAGGCTTGTATAGCGCACATGGGTTGGGATGGTAAGCCCGTTGGGCCCATGTATAAGGCACATGCAAGTGAATGGTGGGTGGATGGGCTGAACCCCACTAATATCTCAAATGATGGAGTGACACAGATTGATTATTATACCCCAAATATTCCACAATGTGGAATCGTTGTCAGCTGGTGACCTAGTTTCATTGTTCATCCTTTTAAAATATTTTTACTTCTTGGTGGTCATCAAATCAGTTCAAATTGAATCATTTGATCTCCTTCTAATATCTTTTTTTTTATTTTCCTTCCTTCCCTTTTCTTATTCAATTTTCCAGTTGTCTTATTCCCTCTATACATTGATGGCATCACAATTCACCAGAGTTCACCAAGGTTTCCTTATTCGAATAGTGTGTATTCATTCTGAAGGATTGATTAAACTTATTCTATACACTAAACACTAGTTCCAACCCTTATTTCCTTCTTTGTTAGATTAATGGGTTTTTTTTCAACAGGTAGTTCTATGAGTCAACTTTTATTCATATAGATCCACTGATATATCTCTATTTTGATTGTTAGTTCTTGTGATGGAAGCCCTCTTCTTCTATGTGCCATTGCCATGCAGCTTTGGTAGACCTATCTATTATTGAACATTAGTTTAGACTTATATTAAAGCAATACTGGATATTTACACCTGTAGAGCATTAGAACCTAATGGAAGCACCATTTCTCAATGGTGGGTCATGAATAACTGGTATATTAATAGCACTATTTCTCAATGGGGGATCATTTTTTCATCAGTATCATATTTTATTCTACCACTCATTATTTTTCCACCATTTAACATCTAATGTTGGGTCATATCCACTATTATATATTTTTCTACCATTGGACATCTGATGGTATAACCTTCAAGTTTCCTTGGAAGGTATTTGCAGTATCCATCTTCAATGTTACTTAGGTTTTTATTAGAACCAATTTATTCGTTCTCACTGGTTGTTTTTGTAATAGAAGTACCATTGGAATTATTCACTGGTAGATTATCTACCATCATTAGACATAAATAAAAATAGAACTTCTTCTCAATTCCAAATTGGAATTACAATAGTTTTTTCATCTTTTTTGTTGTACCAGTATATCTTTACTTTGTTTTTTAGTTTTTATCTTGTTTTAATAGTAGGTTGTTGTTTTTTAACAGTGGTATTTCTTTTCTAAGTGCACAAGTATATCTCTCAATTTTTCTACCATTGTACATCAAATAGTAAATCAATTTTCTATTGGTATTAGAATCTTTCCACTACTATGTATTTCACATGTATAAAAATTAATCTACCACTCTCTTTTTAATGGTGTATTTACAACAACAGTAGCAGGATAAATCTTCTCCCATCAATTTATAATCCATCATTAGTTTAAAGAAATTTAAAAGTTTTATTCATTAGTTTTTGTTTTTTTAAATAAATGTTTTATTATATTCTTCAGAAATATAATTATAACATTGTGTATAAAATAATTATAAGCATTATTTTTTTTACATATTTACTTAAAGATTGAAGTTTTTATGATACTATATTTTTAAAACATTTTATTGTCCTTATAATTTAGAAGATTGTATTTTTTTATCTCAACTACTTTATAAATATAAATTGTATACATTTTTTATTCTTATTCATTTAATTATTTTTTATTATTTTTTCATGATTAAATAAAAATCATGTTTGTTATCTATTATTCAGTGTAGCATTAAAAAATTAAGGTAAAGATAACATCATTTTATTATTATATTATAACAAGTTCCATGCTGTTATTTCACATGGACACACTCCTATGGGATCTTTTTTTAATGATCTGGGATATATCTTCAATGATAAAAATAATTCCATGGTATATTATTCAAGATATTGGTGTGATACTAATTTAACAATGCTTATTTCTCACATTTTTTAAAGAAACTTCTACAACATATGTTCATTAACTATGATCTTATAATAACTTCAACATTCAACCTCCATACCCTGAATTGAACAACAATCATCAATATTCATCATCTTCATTATCATATGATCATTATGTTTGGTCTAATTGTATTTTGGTTTTCTCTGTTTTACCTTTTTTATTCATTTTTTGTGTCTATTTTATTCTTTTCCCCCTCAAAAGTAGGTCTATCATTGTCTGGTTATTTCAGCACCAAAAAATAATTATAGGTTATGAATCCAAATCAAAATTCAAGGTACACACTAGGTTGAGTCTCCTATAAAAATATTGGGTTGTGCCTATGGGTATTTGTAAAATGTAGGGTCTGTAATAGGTTCTCACACATTTAAAAGTGAGTTTCGTAGTGGGTACCAATCTTCTCAATGACTACAGAAGGTTGAGGAGTGGACTAGGATCTTTGTGATCTGAACCACTATAAATATTTGAGTTATTTCATTTATTTTTTCTACATATCTCTTCAATTACACTACACTCACTACAGATCTTTTATTTTATAAACTCTATTTTTTGCCTTTAAATTTTTAAAATGACTATTTACCCCCACCCCATTCATAATTTCTATCACTATGGATTCAACAAAGACTTATTGGTAGTGGTTTGGGGAATGTAACAAAGAAGTTTTACTCTAATAATTTATTCCATCTATCTACTAATAGTGATATATGTGATGATTCCTGAGTTAGGGTTATGATAATGATTGGAGGATATGGTGTTGGTTTGTTGGATACCTCGATTAGTGTTAAAAAGGGACTTTCCCTAGTGTGTGGGACTCGATTGTGACTCAAATTGTTTTGTTAAGGTGATGGGATGGAGTTTATCATCCTTATAATGTTACCCATTTTGACCTATGAATCCAAGATATATTATATATTGATTTATGGTATGTGTGGCCCCCAAGATATGGGCATTTCCCCATGTGGTTATTTTTGACTGAGGATCCCAAGAGAGATGTATATGCCTAAATACTATTTTTGAGGATCCAAAGAGGGATACCTCTGCTTATGGGTTGAACTAGAGGTATAAGTGTGTGTTTTATTAATAGACCAACATTAAGGGGTTGTGTGTGTGTTTGAGTATTAATGGTTGCAGGTGTTCCCTTGGGACCTAAAATGACATATAAATCGATGGGGTTTAGATATTAATAATGGGCATGGGTGTTCAGCCAGCCCTCAATCTGTTTTATCTTTTTTTCTTTAATTGATACATTGTTTACACCCATGGGGATATTGTGATATGGTTGGTTGGCCTCACTTTGGGACCTAGACTACATATATGTGTTTCCATCATTGAGATATTAGGACATGATGCTATACATGTTTGATTCCAAATGTTATACATGATGCTCCACATCTTCAGTTGATAGACTTGTACATGATTCTCCAGAGTTATAGTTCCATATATTTAACATGGAGTTCCACATATGAGTCTTATAAAGTTTTATATGACATTCCACACCCATAGGTTATGATATTGGGTATAATGTTGGGTATCGATACTAATATATCTAGAGGAAATCACAATCCATAGATGTGGATGAGATTGGAAGATATAGAATTCCACAAGTATATTTGATAATAGTGTACATGTTGATCCACATATGTGGTTTACATGTCAAATTCAGGCTCTAGGAATGAGAAACAATGGAATAAAATTTGGAATAGGAAAAATGAATGATAATCCTCATCTTTGGTTTGGTGTCAGACTGATGATATAGGAACAATCAGTTTTGATGCATAGTAAGATACTAGATTGATGCTTCATGAACTTTTTTTATACATGGGTTAGATTTCATACTAACACTCCAATTACTAGTTATACTCTAGAATAGTATGAGTACTATGACTAATGCGTCTAGGTACCAAGAATTAAATAATGAATGGAGTCATGAGTTCATGGTAGGGGATGTCTTAGATTAGGAACCCGGATGGTAGGTCTACCATGGGAATAACCTCAATGATTGAGAGGATTAGTTGGGGCTTCCATGGATGCAGATCCCATAGGTTACATGGGATTCATGGTCACTAAGACATGCTCAAAGACACCCTGACACAAGATGAAGAAATTATTGTCGATAAAATTCATTGAACTAAGGATATACTTTGGTTTTTTTGTCTTTATATTAGTTGTGTTTTGGCCAAGACAAGCATATGGAATTATCGTGCACTAATGATAGTATATTATAGGTTTACCATTGGAAGTGGACTACATATATTTATTTCTCACCCCTATAAATTCACCTTAGTGTGTGAGAAGACCTTATGTATTATTTTATGTTGATCATAGATACCTGAATGATAGCATGGTGGCCCATGGTTTCATGATATATTGGAACATCATGTGTGGAGTCTAATGATCGGGCTGGTTCATCCTGATCAGGTTCTATAAATTGGATATGTAGTGTGGGATAGAGTTGGTAGTAGAGAATAATGGATTTATTTTTTGTTTTTTATTTTATATATGTGAATATCCTAGTGTTAAATCAATTTTTTAGGCTTGGGATGGTTATTTAATCCTTTATATTATTTCATCTTACTATATTACACTACTGATTTAGTTTATTTATTCTTTAAGTGAACTATGATGTGTATAATTCTTGGTTATTTTCTTATGTTTGTACATTATGATATGGGAGTATAGTATTCTCATAGTATAATATTAGACACATTCTACTAGTCAGTACCCTCTGGCATATGAGGTGGCATGCCTATAGTCTTGTAGCGAACTAGCTCAGGGAATCAGTTCAGTGGAATCCAAACCAGTAAACTAGAAAGTGGTATCATAGGTGTTACTTTCCTTTTATTATACTATTTTTTATTTCTTATTCTAGATATTTAAAAATGTTTTGAAGCCTATGATAGATATTGGGCCAATGTGTAGAGAACACCTATTTCGGTTGGATGTTCGGGTTACCATGACCTGGGATTAATGTTCTTGGTTTTTGATGTTATGGTTATATATGAATTTTTCTTTGAGTGATGCACATGGGAGTTGGATTTTATGAGTTTTTATGTTTATGTATATTATCCTTTTAGAAAGATTCCATTGATTTATTTTGACTCCTAGATTATGGTGGTAAGAGGTATATCATGTATCATGATAGACATGTAGGATCCACATGTTACAGGATTTCTAGTGCATGATTTACTAATGATAGAGAATCAGCTATTTAAAGTGTCCAAAAAAATATTATATAGTATTTTAAAATATTATTAATTGGTTTCATTCTACTTGGCCGAGCCGAATATCAAATAGAACTCATTTTAATGGAAGGTCATGTGAATTTATGGGGTGATGATCAATGAAGAGGATGATGATATGATCATCATGAACAGTAGGTGTAGTGACCCTGGTAGGTTATCATGGTATAATTATATGACCATTCAACAATTGTGGGTAGTTTTTGGTGAAGGGTGGTTTTTTTTTTCTATATCAGTATTAGTGGAATATTCCACTTGGGAGTGGTATGATGTGTAGATGATTGGAGAGGACGGGTCCCCTAGTTGTTGATGGTTGGTTTTTCATATGACATCATTTGTATATAAGACCCTAGAGATGGATATTTTGACACCATTCTATCATGTGATGTTGGGAAGGTAGTGTGCTTAACACCCCATGGGAAGTGGCCTTTTATGAGTTGTTCTAGACCTAGGTGGATGGACTGAGTAACTTGATATGAGAATTTATTGGTGGGTCTTGGTTAGAGATCCCAGTAGCCTTCTTGACATGGCTCTATTTTAGGTAGTTTGTGTCATTTGACATTTGAGGGTGATTCGTTAGAGGGGCCAGCTGAGTTGTAAGTTTCCTTAGGTGCTTGAGGCATTGGTGGATTATTAGAACTTTAGAAAATGGTGCATAAAGGGTGCTGCCTAGTACGTGGATTAGGTGCAATGGATAAATTTTTATTTTGAGAGATATCACTTGAGTGACAGTGCTTCATCCTTGTGTTGGTTTCAATCGGGGTAGGTTCACTTGAGTACCTAGCCCAAGTAATAGTTGTGTAAGTGGGTTGTTCCTTGTGGTTATGAGATGGGTCAGGAGTATAACATGTTCTAGAGGGTACGTGTTTATGTCACATGAGTCATGTTTTTGTGATATGTGACTCACTAGAATCATATAATGGTTCTATGATTGGGTTACATATGCACGTGTAACACTTAAGTGTTAATGGGATTATAGAGATAAAAGAGTTGGTAACATGTTGTATTGTTTGGCTTGTAGGTCAGAAGTTATGAGAGAGTATACCTGTGTGAATTTAGTTTATAAGGTATCCATGAGTAGGCTGAGAATTGATGTGACAATGATGAGTGGATTGAGCGCATAGTGGATCAATATCCTCTGGATAAAATCATGATGTTTTGGAAATAGATGGGTTTTTTGTGTTTTTCAATGACATCATCTTAGTGTACTACCAGTCTAGGGATGACCATGACCAATATCACGGCATTATTCTATGTACATAGAGAGAACATTGGGTGTACGCCAAGTTATATAAAATCCACTTCTAGTTTCATAAAGGTCCTCATGGGAGGTTATGCTCATTGATCGGTGTATCTAAAGTTGTATGGTGGAGGATGTTCACCATAATCTATATATTAGTGTGGTCCTTATAATGGATTGGATATTATAAAATATTTTTTTTGTAGTTATCGGAAGCTGGGAAAGGGAGATAGTTTACATTTCATTTAGTCACTTGAGTGAGAGTGAGAAGACCATGTCCATTTTTGAGGTTTTACCATGATGAGAGTATGGGTCGTGTAGTTGTTGTTTGATTATGGGGTGACCATAAGGATGCTTTTATGGTGGGGAGTATGATACCAATCATGTTGATGTGACCCTAAGAGGGTCGGGTAGAGGATGTAGTGGCAACCACATCAAGTGGGTTGGTGGACTATAAAGGATGTTTCTTGATAGGTGAATATGATGGTGAGAGGACCAATTTGGGATATACCTTACATTGATAGGGGACTGAATAAGTGTTGGGCCTTTTGAAATAAATTACAACATAATATCCCTGTACCACTTGACTAGTTAGAATCATGATTCTCTTATTCTCTTTTCCCTATCACATGAAATAATTGAAAGCAGTAAAATATGAACAAGATATTTTTACAGGGCTCACCACTTAATAAGAGAATCTAGGTCCTTTCAATGCATGGGAATGACTAGTGCATGTATTCTCCACTATAATGTGATATGATTTTATAGTGGATCAACTAGGAAAACAATCCTCTAGTCTGTGTGACTCCCTACACATGGAGGGGGAAGGGAAATAATCTTTCTTCCTCAACTAGTGATGACCAAATCCAACATACAGCACCTTTCTGGTTCATTATAATTCCTTTTAAGACAGTATTCTTCCTTATTAAATAATTTAGGTTTATTCTATTGATCTTCTTCAATGCTATTCACTTGGTTTATTGCAAAGAAGTATGCAAGAAACTCTTCTCTTCTTCCCTCTTCTTCACTGGTGCAAAACCAACTGCACTAAAACCCACTCTTCTTCCCACTTTCTCCTTAAGTGAAAAACCAACTTCACTAAGATCACTTCTCTTCTTCTTTTCCAGAATCATGAACTCCCATTGTGATTTTCATATTAATGAAGTCCATCTCAGCTTAGAATCATCAAACTATTCTACCCTGAGTAAAAATCAGTCTCTATATGGGCACACTGGATTTTTCTTGGACACATAGTGATATGAAATAGCATAGTGGTGTCTTATAACGAACTGGTTCACCTAAACCAGATATTCAAAACTTCTATTTGAAAAGATCCTTTAAAAAGCTCCTTCATTATGCTCCTTTGTGAAGCTCCATCATAAATCTCCTTCATAGAGCACATTGCTTCGCAGAGCTCACTACTTCTCAGATCTCTAACCTTCACAGAGAAAACACCTTCGTGGAGCTCTCTTCCTTCGTAGAACATATAGCCTTTGTGAAACCCACAGTCACCCCAAATAAAACTACCTTCATAGATCTCATGACTTCACAATGCTCATTAAGCCTTTGTATTACAACTTATCTTCGCGAAGCAGATTTCCTTCACAGAAAAACATTATTCGCAAAGCTTCTTCACAATTCAAGAGCTTGAAAATTATCATGAAGTCTTACTACTTCTCTCAATGGGGTAAGGGCCTATTTATAGGATTTTCCCACTGACTTTAGAACCTTCCATACACCTCAGTGCCACTTCAGCATCAAATCACAAAGCTCCAAATTTTCTACCAAAATTTACTCTGTTTCGCAAAGCACTATGGTTATTTTCCAGATTCGCAAAGCTCATCATAATCATGAATCATTTCATAAAATCCTTTGTGCCTCCATGATTCTTTTTATTCATTTTCACCACTATGATGCTCTTTCTTCCTTCGCACTTCCACGATGCTCCTTCTTCCCTTGTGAATCTCTCCACCTCTGCCATTCGTGAAACTCATCGTAATCGCAAAGAACACCATCAACTTTCATTATGTCTTCATGAAATACACTACATAAAACCCATATTCACAAAATTCATGTATTTTATTTTTTTTATATACTCTTCATGAAAATAAACTTTTCACAATTCTAGCCCAACTCCAAATTTTGGACCCCAAAAATTTAGAAAACACTGGGAAACGACGTCACCTTAGACACTTGCTTCTACAACACAAACCATGTTGATTGGATACATATTTTCTCACCATTTCCTTCATAATTATTTCATCATAAGTTCTCCAACCAACTTATGATCTTTGTGAAATACAGACCAGCAAAGCATCATCAGATTTGTCAAGGAAAGTATTGTAACTTTCTTATCTTCCAGCAGCATCTTTCATTCCAATATCATACACGGCCACTTAGAATGTCAATTACATGCATAGAAACTTCTCTCTTCTTAAACCATCAATCCCTACTTCATGAAAATAATAATATTCAATTCTTCATGTAATCTATTGTATGGTTCACATGCAATTGTGAAGCATTGCGTGACCTTCTTCAAATTATCATAAACCATTTTGTTTTGGAACTTGAATTCCAAATAACTTCTCTAATCATCCTCAAATATTTGATACTTCACCATTTGTCACCAATCAACCTCATATGGATGGTACTTCACCATTCTTTATTTTTGTAAACAATGTGTCACATTTGACACAAGTTCTTTGAACATTAAGATCAGTGCATCAATTATTTGAATTGAACTTCATGGAGAATTTCCCAAGCATGAAATCGAATTCTATGATTTCATAACAATTCTATATGCATCCTCACTTCAGCTGATATCCATTAACTTTGGATTCCTTCTATATATCCTACTTCATTTTGACCGGTATTGACAACTGTTGACAACATATACAATCTTCATACACAAAGTGGTCCCAACAGATGGTGGGAAGTTCCATGGATTAGAATAATCCATTATAGGATTAATTATATAGTGGGGATAACCTTGAGATAAGTGATGAATTATGGATCATGTTATGACTTCTTGAGATGGATGGGTTTGTCTAGGAACCATAATGGTAGTCTGCTAATGGAGGAATGTGATGGCTTGGCCATTGATGTCATGACCCGACCCTACCCGGGCTCGAGCCGCAACTACCACAATCCTGCCTCCATAGACCAGGGGCTGGCGACAAGCGCCGAAGGCTAAACAACTCGGGGAGGCCTTTTCTTAAGTACCTTTACACACAAACGTAGACCACTCAATGCAGAGGTGTAGAGTAAAATAAAAAGTAAAGTACCAACTGCTATAAACAAACCACAAAGGTGCATCGACCTCTAAATAGTACAAAGTGAGTGCTAAAGGTAAACTGAAAAGAAAGGGGAAAAACACGCGCCCAACTAGAAAAGTTCCACAACCCAACAACAGGTAAAAAAAAGTAAAACAGCTAGAAGAGTACCCCACCTGGAACCCGACTACGACCACTGCACGCGGTCTAAGCTCCCGAACTCCTAAGATCCTCTGTACTCACGATAAACCTGTCCTTCATCTGAAAATTCACATCAAGTGCAGGCATAGCCCAAGCATGGGGGAGTATAAAAATACTCAGTAGAATACTTTGAAGGCTCGAGGGAGTAACAAAGGAGGTACCGAAGAGTGATCAGTAGATCGAAAAGGGAATAGTAAAGGAGTACAATAGAGAGTGCAGTAAAAAGTACATCTCAACCCAACAAGAGGAAGGAAGTAGACTCGTCCTAACATAAGGAGATAGAAACGGCAAGAAGATAAACATCCCATAGAGCCTTTTCTACCTATAGTAGGAGAGTAGACTCGTCCAACCATGAGAAGCTAGAAATAGAAATCACATGGCATACCCCACGCGTCTTCACCTCTCCTGAAAGGAGAGTAACCAAAACCGAAGAAGTGGGTACTGAAACAAGGTATATAAATATCCATATGCTCAAATAAGAATCCCAACCAAGATCGTAAGGGGATCCCTATCTCATAGCTCAGCTCAATAAATTCAATCGCCAACAGTCCCAGAAGTAAACACCATTGATGCCAAGTATCCCGCACATTTTCCCTGAACTGCAAGTCAAGGGGCACAAATCACCGAACCTCGACACTATCCACTTTGGGTGATGCTGACTCACCAACACAGTTTTAGTTCACGTCACAAGGACGCTTCTCGATGGGTAATGTGCCACTCGTTCTTGAGAGTTCTAGGGAAAGTCCAACCACACCTCTCCCTATCACACAATCGAGAGGTCTTCTCAAATTCAAAGTTGTCACATCACTGACCCATACAACAAAGGGTCTCGCTCCGGTAGTCACAGAGAAAATCCATAGACTAGCCTAGTAGAAAGGACTGAGTCTGAGAGAGGTTGTCAGGTAACCCACTACCCCGTCCAGCTGGAGGGTAAACCGTAAGATGTTATCGGGTAACCCACTGCCCAACCCAGCTGGAGGGTAAACCATAAGAGGTTGTTGTGTAACCCACTTCCCATACCAGCTAGAGGGTAAACCCTAAGAGGTCATCGGGTAACCCACTGCCCAGTCCTGCTAGAGGGTAAACCCTAAGAGGTCGTCGGCTAACCCACTGCCCAGTCCCACTGGAGGGTAAACCCTAAGAGGTTGTCGGGTAACCCAATGCCCAGTCCCGCTAGAGGGTAAACCCTAAGAGGTCATCGGGTAAACCACTGCCCAGCCCTACTAGGGGGTAAACCCTAAAAATTCAATGGTCAACCCACTGCCCAGCCCCGCTGGAGGGTAAAACTAGAACTACTCTGGCCATCCCTACCGGATGGTACAACACTGACCAACGGAACACGGAGTGGGTATCGCAGAACAACTCACCTAGAAGAGGGTCAGTGCCCGTGTAGTGTGGGTCACGCCGATACCTGAAACTCTGCCTACGGAAACACGTCACGGTAGATTGTGGAAGGAGGATATGATCTCGATACTCGGCTAGGGATTCTGCGCCCAGGGCACACTGGGCTCCACACCCTACTAGAAACAACCTCCTGGGTAGAGGATCGATGTCCGCGTAAAGTATTGGTCACACCAAATCCACAATAACCCTACTAGGGAACACGATGGGATTTGATACTGAAAGCCCAGATGGCTAAAGGAACAGGGAATCCCAAACAACTCTGCCGATCAAACCGTTGAGAACAGAACCAGGGGAAACCACTCAACTTTGTTGGTCTAAACCATCATTAACAGAAGGACCCTCTGCATCACGAGAGCTCAAAGGTACGTAAAGTAAAACATGGTATGCACATGGGTCCCCCATGACGTGTGTCCCTATCTCATCTCCAAACCACATACACAAAAATTCATGGGTACAAACTACAACCTGTACCCCTAGGCAAACCCGTATACTCCTAGATTATACCCCATTTCCAGCCTAAAGGATATCATGCACACGATGTCCAACATCAACACAAAATGGCGAAAACATAAGTTCTCCAACATGATTCCACCACAGCCCTAGCACGGCTAACCACACCTCCTCAAACATTTACTTCACTCCCACAGGAGTGCTCACAATCACACGCCAAGGGTTCTTTGCAAACACTGCGGGAAAAACCACCACCCATACACCTTTCATGCCTCCATATTTACTGAGATCCTAAATGAGGCTCTGAACATCCAAATGGATTGCACCGTTGTAATAATCACGGAAAAACACGCAAGATAGAATATCTACTCACCTCAAACAGATATCCAACGAAAAAGTTACCCTACACTGCTTTACGCCCGAACGGCGTCCCGTGGTCCCAAGCCTCAGTCCCGAAAATAGTCGGGCGCATCAAACCATTATGATCCCCTCATAAAAACATGTAAAATTGTATACTTACAAATGTGGAACGGATATCTGGAGAAACTGATGCATTTCGTCATACCGCACAAGAGCGGTGCTATGTGGTACCCACATCACAGTCCCGAAGCGCTGCCAACGGATCGCACCGTTGTGATCCTCTAAAAAAAGTACCCAATATTGACTATTCACGTGTCTGAAACGGACACCCGGTGAAGAGGATAGAATTCACCGCCAACACCCAAAACGACCCCCGTGGGGCCCGCTTCACCGTGCTGATTTAAAGTGGGCATATTAAGATACTGCAATGCCCTCATAAAAACACCAAGAATCGACTACTCGCGTGCCCTGAACAGACGTCCGATGAAAAAGTTGTTAAACGCTGCTTGCAGCTTAAAAGACGGGTCATGGGGCCCATGCCTCAACTCTGGTTTCAATGCCTGAAACCACCCTGGAAATTGCCACCTCGACACCAGGGTCCCAACACCGTTGATGGCGCTCAAAAAGGACTCTAGATGTGTCTGTGCCGCCCAAAAAAAGAACCCCCGGAATAACACCAATCCACTTAACAGGCGTGTCGTGTCACCGAGGCCTCCGTCTCGAGAATTAAAAACCCAGAAACCATCACAAAATGTTCGTCTCAATTCCAGGAATGAGTCACCGTAGACGACACGCAAATCCGAAACCTGGCCTGAGTTTTATGACCGTTTTAATTTTAATGGACCGAATGGGTGGGCCAGGCCGGTTCAGCCGGCCCACCATATACCTGAACCGGCCAGCGGTTCACCACGCGGGCCGGCCTGCATCATCCGGACGAGCTTAAGTCAGTCCAGCTTTACCTCAAAGGGACTCGCGTATTGCGGGTCCCTGTTTGCAAGCCGGGGTCTGAAGACCTCGGTCTCCCTTGTGTGCCGACCAACTAAACCCGGTACGGCCGTGTCGTCGCATACCGTTGGCGCCACCTACTCGCTCTCCCAGCCACTCGCCGCCTCGCCTGGCCGACGCTACCTAGCCCGGCCGCTTGCCGCCTCGCTCGGCCGATGCCACCTCGCCCGTCTGACGCTGCCTCACCCGGCCTAAGACCACCGCCTCCTGGGAGCCCCCGCGCCGCCACCGCAGAAGACCGCTTCCTCCTGGGAGCCCCCGCGCCAACGCCGCTGAAGATCGATGCCGCTCAGAGAGCTGCCGGACCAGCCATGACCGCCAAAAAAATGCCGATATCCTCCCGAAACTTCGTCGGATCACTGTGGTCGCCTCGAGACTCAGATTTTAGATCCGAATAATGATTTATGAATCTTATAACGATCCCTAATCACATATGGGATTCTCATGATAATTTAACAGAGATTTCATACTGTAATTCAATCTCAAAGTATATGTAGTAATAAAAAAAATAAACGAATGATCCTAACTCGGGGGGCTTAGCCCGTCACTTCGCAACGATCTGTCGGCCGCAACACCTTGGAGAGGAGGAAGAGATGGAGATATTGGTGCTGAGAGGGGATCCTTGGTTGAGTTCCGCTAGAGGATGAAAATGGGAGGGATGAGAGGGGTTATGTCTTAAGTAGAGAATTAGGTCAATTTTAAATTAATTAACTTTAATCCCCCACCAGTAGGCCCGTTCCCAAACACTCAGCGGGGTTGAGATTAAGTCTCTCCTAGGGTAATCCCCATGCCATGAGTGCAATGGAGGTCTTGGAACTTTAATCTGGTCCTGTTTTCAAAAGTTATATAACTTAACGCCAGAGGTCGCCAAATTACAAAAACGCCCCTGGTGGCATTTTCTACCGAAGGGTCGCGCCCGTGAAAATTACAACTCTCCTAGGGTAAACGACATGCTCTGGAGTCAACGGTGACCTTGGTTTTCCCATCTGAGCAACTTTTTAGGATCTATTCAATTTATTTGGTGTTCCTAGTGTGAACGCATTGAAAAAATTAATTTCGGCCACACCGGGGCTCAGAATCGCATGCCGTCTGAAGGCGCTGCTCTGGAAAAACATCAAGAATTTTCCAAAGTTTTTTAATAGGAAAAAATGGCTTCTTACAATTGATATATAATACAATTTATATTTGGAGTGATTTATAAGAACTCGGTAGTTGTCCTGAAGTAGAATACAACAAGTCAACCATGAACTGATGACTGAGGTGGGTCATGATGTGAGGTTGGAAGACCACTTAGGTTTCTCTAGAAATATAAATTTTAAAGTGGATTGATTATAAAGACCCTTATTTTCTTGGATTTTGAAATTTGGGAAAAAATTAATTTTTACATTGGGGTGTCCATAAATGGTAAAATAGTGATTTTAACCTAGCATATGGTCTTGGATAATTTTTTTGACCACTCTATTGGTCTTGGAATTGGGTGATTAACCTTGGTTAATTTTTTTTGGGATTTTGAGCTGTTTGAATTTTGGTGGAATATTTAACATTTAATTAGTTCATTATTAAATTATTTGTGTGGATTTAGGTGGAAATATATTTTGAATTGGGCATCAGATTGTGATTATAATTTCATGGATGATTCTAGAATGGGTTGTTTTTCATAGGTGAGGTAAAAAATCACATCGTATTATGTGACTTGATACAAGTCTCTTGAATGGGAACATTATTAATTAATTAATTAACTAAAATATATAAATAAAACACCCCCCCCCCCAATTCCTTCCTATGCATGAAAAAAAATGTGGATTGTTCCTCCCTTATCTGTAACATTTGGACCAAGAGGGAATGGGAAATAATTTTTTTCCAAACTTTTTCCATGGTGGTGATCAAAACCGGATGAAGGTAAAGTAGATTCTGAGAGAAGATATGGACCCAAAGCTTTGTAATTTTCTCCACGAGTTAGGATGGTTTTTATTTTCTTCCTTGATCCCCATACATGTGTTATTTTTATGTTTTAAAACCTTTTTATTCCTTCTAAGGAACCCTTGGGGTTCAATCTAAACCTAATCAGGGAAAACAGGGGTTTTGGGAGGTTTGTTGGGGGTTCTAATTCGAGAATTCTGATAACATGACAACGGTTTTAAGAGCACATGCCTCATGTTCTTCCAATTTAAGGAAGATGGAATTTTTGGAAGTACACACCATATACTTGGATTACACATTATTTATTAGTACATGATCATGTGGCGGTATATGTCCATGTGTTCATGAAGCTGGGAAAATGGAATTTTAGAACTACACACTATGTTCATGAAGTACACATTGTGTAGTGGTACATAGTCATGTGGTCAAGTACATGTATAGACACCCCATGTAAGGGAGGAAAGGCCCTATGGAATGTACACGACAAGACCCCTTGTATTCTCTAGTTTTGTAATAGTTTACGGCCAGACCTCATGTGTGCCAGACTATGTAGAAGTACATGGTCAGGCATGAGGTCTTGGAGTACACATTTTATACTCATGGTCCATGTTGTGAACTACACCTTTGATACCATTTTTAGGTTTTTAGGTTATTTTTCACCTCAGTGTAAAAAAATTAATGGAGAAGTCCATTTTTGGCATTTTTTTTCATATACAATGTGATGGTGGAGACCTTATGGAATTTTACGGAATTATTCTAAGTGTTTTGGGGGAAGCGCATTGTGGTAGATATGTTTTCATCCAATAATTGAGTCCATATATCTATGTATTGAGATATATGAGATAAAACCTATGTAATGGTTTAAGAATTATTAGAGGATGTGGTGTGGACCAACTATAGCCCTCGATTAGTGTTGGAATGGGACTATCCCTAGTTGGTGGGGCTCTATTGTGAATCATTGTTATTTAAAATGGGGATGTTTTTTATATATCTCCCTTGTGAGTTTATCCCTTTTTGTGTTGTGATTTAATGATATTATAGAGAATATGTTGTAGTATGTGTGTCCACTGAGGGATGGGCATTGAACTGAAAGTTTATTTTTGACCATTGATCCCAAGATTGATACCCCTACTTGAATACTTGTTCTGAGGATCCCAATAGGGATACATCTTCTGATGTGTTGTCTTAGAGGGTGTAGTGGGTTCTTGATTGATAGACCGACCCTGGTCGATTTCATGTGTTTTGGTATTAATGGTTGAAAGTTTTCCATTGGTACCTGAAATTATGTATATGGTGATGTGGATGAGATGTTAGTGATGGGTATGGGAATTTAGCTAGCCCTTGATATGTTTTATCTAGTTTTTTTTATGTTTGTCTTGGTTTATGCCCACTAGACCATGGTGATATGGTGTTGGGGGCATGGTTTAGTGATATAGGTTATCATCATTAAGATATTTAGACATGATACTCCACATGTATGATTATGGATGTCATAAATTATTCTCCTCATCCAAGGTTTATATAGTTGTACATGAAGATCTATAGGGATAGTTTTGGATGTCTAACATGGTGTTTCTCATTTGAGGATTAGAAATTTGGGAATGGCATTCCATGCCCATGGGTTATGATATTGGATATGATGTTTTTATCATTGGATATAGATCTAGTGGAAATGTAATTCCATATATATGGATGAGATTGGTGTACATGGATTTATAAAGATATAGTTTAGAATTGTGTAAATGGTTACATACTTATATGGATGAGGTATCGGACTAAGTCTCCATTCATGATCAATGATGGAAGACCATATAGAATAGGATGCATAATAGATGCTCCTCATATTTGGGCATGCACTAAACTGAAAATCTAGGCTCCATCAGTGTTAATGTACAGCTAGATATTGGATTAATGCTCTATGAACGTTTATTTGGATACATGGGTTATATTTCATATAGACACTCTAGGTACTGTTTGAAATCTATCATTGTATGGGTACATGGTACTGATACATCTAATTACCTAGAATGAGATAATGAATGTAGTCGTGAGGTCATTGGTAGGGTATTCCTTAGATTATGAAATTAGATGATATGCCTATTTTGGGGAAGGAATCCATGATCGAGATGATTAGTTGGGACTACCATGGATGTGGATCCCATAGGTTATATGGGATGTAAAGTCTTTGAGGCATGCTCAAAGAGACCCAAGAATGGGCCAAAGTTGGTATGGTCGATCAATGACACATACCTAAGGATAGAAATTTTTTATTTTTATTTATTTTAGTTTTTTTTTGATAGGCTGAGCATATGACATGAGCGTGAACTTATGAAATTATATTATATGATCATCATTGGTGGTGGGATACTGAGATCTTTTTCTCACCCCCTATACATGCACATCGGTGTGCATGCAGGCCTTATGTCTACTTTCAGGTTTAGCATGTATGCACAACTTATAGGTCGGAGTCCCATAATTGAATTATTAAGCGGATCCCCTTGTGTGGATTCTGATGATTATGATAGTGTAGATCAGTATGTTGGATATAATGAATATAGTGTGGCTTTGAGGTGGAAGTATTGACTTATGTATTTATTTCTCAGTTTTTTATTTTATATAAGTGATAAGACCAGTATGTGTTCAGTGTTGTAGGTATGGCATGGTTGTTCAGTCATTTATAGTATTTTATCATATTGCAACATGCTTTTGTTTCAATTTATTTATTCATTACACATACTATGATGCGTATGATTCTTAGTTATTTATGTATGGGTTTTCACTCTGATATGGTGGTATAGTCTCCTAAAAATAGCGCATTAGACTCCCACTGCTAGTTGGAAGCCTCCATCATATGAGGAGCTGCAC
Organism: Viscum album; assembly: GCA_963277665.1. Taxonomy (NCBI): domain Eukaryota; kingdom Viridiplantae; phylum Streptophyta; class Magnoliopsida; order Santalales; family Viscaceae; genus Viscum; species Viscum album. The sequence continues at coordinate 1,407,287,079 of OY728119.1, forward strand.
CTGATGTCTTTTAGTGAACCATATCAAGGCACCAGTTTAATGGAATTCAGGCTAAGAGATTACAAATAGATGGGTAGGATAACCAGATACCATTAAAATTAATTATTTTATCCTAACTTTTAATTTTATCAATCTGTTGATATTAAAATCATTCTATGGGTTTTATAAATAAATAATATCTCCTTTAATAATAATAATATATAAGGAATAAAAATATTTTTATAAGTAAATATTTTAATTCAATATTATATTTTTGTTCTATTTTTTATATTTTTGAATTATATTACTCTAAATTTGTTACTAATGATACCCAAAATTAGTATACCTATCAAATAATTTCATATCCGACAACCATTTTCTCAATGACCATATATCCATTGACCAGATTTCCCTTTATAATAGTAATATTTCCACCATTAGTCCCTATAAATTCATTATATGCTTAATTATTAAATCATACTTCCCTTTCTATTAATTTTCATTTAATATTTCACAACATGATTTCTATTTTAATGTTTTTCTTTCTTCTTGTATGTTTATTTATACTAATGTTGACCCTCAAGGATGAAGATGAATATGGAGGTATCTTAGTTTTAATGATAATATTATATTTATATTATTGTCTCATTTTAATTTATGCACTTCAAATAGATATAATCATCAATAATATATTATTTATTGTTTCTTAAACTAATTTTTTAATTTTCTATTATTAATGAATAAAATTTTTCTATTTTGAATCATATATTTTATAACTTATTTTCTACTCAATTTTAATTTTTTTTGAATGATATAAAAAAATTAATAATTAATGATGTGTAGTTTAATGAAATAAAATATTTATTAAAAACTAGGGTGTTATATTCTCTCCTCCCCTTTAAATAAATTGAATCCATAAAATTCCAATCATCTCTTTCAAATAAAAATATTTATGGGTATCCAAAATATTGATATAATTCAAGATATAATTTCTAATGAAATATCTACTTTATTAACATCAGTAAGACTATGAATTATATCCAGTCAATCATAATAGGGATGTCCCCAATGTTTAGTTTGTCTCCAATAAAGTTTTCTAAATACCCAACATAATTGGTTATTAAACCTCATATAACAAAATTAATTTTCATATATAGTTCATTGTTAGTATTGTACTAATAACTGGCCATATATTGATCTGGAATATGAAATTTGATTTCCCTATTTTGTTCATTGATAAGAATTATATATAGAGACAACCAATCTATTTAATTATCACATCAAATTCATCAAAATAAGGAATAATAATATTTTGATGAATCATTTCCCCCAAAAAATAATCATGTAAGCATAATAAGCTTGATATAGAATCATTTTCCCACTTGGAGTTTTAATTAATAGTTCAATCTCAAGTCATTGAGGTATAAAATTGATGCTCTTAGAAAAATTCTCATATATGGAGTGGTTTGGTATATAATCAAATGATACATTAATATATCAAGAGTGGAAAATAAGTGAATCTAAAACTTCTTAAACATCATAGTATATTTTAACAATAGTGAATCCATAGGCTCTTATTTATTCCATCAGTCTATGAGGTTACTGATGCCTATTATACTCATTATCCCTTGGATTAAGACATTTATTTTCATAATTTCTAAACACTTTATTTTTATAAAAATAATTTTTAGTTGTAACCTAGGAATAACTTTATTTATACCAATCATGTTAATCAAACATTTCATTTTTCCCTGGATGTTTTCTTCTATATGCCTTCCTTTTTTACACATAAAACATCGTCTAGTTATATTGATTCATTTCCTTTAGAGCTTCTTTCCTTATTCCTAACACATCGAAATTTAAATATTCTCTCCTCAATACACTTTATCACATGAACATATATAAAAATACTTCTTTATATTATTTGGTACCTTTAGAAAATCATCTAGGTTTAAATTTTTAGTCATAAATAGAGATGGATGGTTTGAAATAACCACATGATTTTTTACTCCATCTCTTATCACATTTGTTTTCTCATTTTGACAACTAATGAATTGTATTAAACACCCATTTTTAACTCGGTTCCTCTTATTTATATCCATTTTTAAAAAAAAAGGAATGTTATGGATGAGAATACTTAATTCAATAATAAGATTAAAAAAAGAAAACTATTAATTTAGAAGTAATAACACATAAATTACATGAATATCCTAAATTATGAATTTCTAGGATTTAATAAAGGTTATTCATGGTCCATTTTCTATTAGGTTCTCAATCGATTCCATAAAAATGTATCTTGATATTTCATAAGGATTTGTAATGTTAATTTGAATTAACCAAATCATATTATTTCTGAGTGTCAAACTAGGTGTGAAATAAGGCCCATAAATTTTCACTATGTGAAGATCAAGTTAATAATCAACCAACCTATTTCATGGTTATTACCCCTAGGTGCATCTAATTTAGAGCCTACATCCACTTGTTTCTATACAGATAGAGATTTCATTGTTATGAAACCATAAACTCTCCACTTTTCTAAAATTTTGGTTTGTTTTCCTATATTTAGTCTTTTCTCTAGGTATTTTCACTAATTATTTCTCATCTTAATAACAAAAAATAACTAACCCCTTCTATGATACCAATTGAGACACCTTATTGTCGCACTCCCTGGTCTGGTGATAAAAAACACATTCTTTACATACCAACTCTAATACCAAGTGATAAAACCAAATCTAAATATATAATAATTTCATAATTTAAACATTACTTCTCGAAAATACTTGAACAACCCCAAAACCCAAAGGTTTAGTTTCTTTTGTGATTTTCTATATAAAATTCATATTTAACATAATTTATTCAATATCCTTCACAACATCTCAATATAAAACTTCCTTTTATACATAATCTAGAATATAATTTCTAGGGGAAATAATAAACATAATAAGGGGTGAGATAAAACTATCAGTAGCATAAAAACATAATGATTCATAAAGGGTTAGAGAATAATCATATGAGAAAATCCTAGAATATGAGAAATATTTGATTTAAAAAGGAATAAAAAACAATAATTTTCATCTATTCGACATGATAAAAAATATTTAATATCAAATAATCCAAAATAAACCTTTGCATAATAATATGAAAATATGACACAATAATCATGATTCATGGTACATATATTTGTCACATAGTATATCATAAAAATTTATATTAGTGTGGCATATACAAAATCATTGGAAATCATAAGGTTATGTGAAAATTTTACATTAACTAATCCAATTCATAGAGGTTTGAATATAACAATAATGTACTCATATCATTTTTTGAACAAAATAATAATGTTCAAACATCATGTTGTGAACATAACAAAAATGTCCATGCATAAGATCAATATGTCATAAGAAATTAGTCTTTAACCTATCCGTTGGGGGGAAATATAGGACCCCACCCATTACATCTATAGATATTTATAACACATGGATTCAATAATACATCATATCAAAAATTACCTATGAAAATAAAATGGGTTTTTTATCATTTCAAATGGTATGACATAAAATGATAACAAGAATACAATTTGATGATATAAGAATTCAATCACCAAAAATAATTATTTCTTAAAGGAGCTTAGTGGGTGATTTTCAAAACAAAATTTTATATGAGATAATATTTTTAGTGATAAAAAGATAAATAAAAGTTAAAATATAAAGCGGCATTTTTATAAAACATTTTATAACATTGTTGTAAAGAAATGAAGTTGCATGTCACATTCAAAATATCATTTTTGAGTAGTTGTAATGAAGAAATTTTAAAAAATTATATAAAAATAAATCCCAATAAAAGATCCTTTGAAAATATATAAATTTTATTCATGAGAAAAGAAAAATGGAATATAAAATATACATACCTAAAAGTCAGATCCTTAATATTTTAAATTACCTTTATTGTAACCCACATCATAAAAAAGAGAATAAAACTTATTTTTGAAAATAGGTAATGGGAAATATGAAGATAATATAAGTTAATAAATATTTGTATTTTAAAATAATAAATAAATAACATTTTTGGAGCACCTGACCTCTTTGGATATCTATGGTTTAGAGGATATTTTTTTCATACTATGGACAGCTGGAACCCCGAGGGAGTCAAATTGATTAGAGGGGATGCCCTTGGTATTCATTATTTCAGGACCCGTTAGGGCTGGAGGGGGCCAGAATGTTGGACTTTTGGGTACTTATTTTTCTTTAAATAAAAATTAATTATGATGATAAGGAAAGAAATGTAAAAAAGAAGAATATTTTGATGATAAAATGTAAATTCATCAAAAACATATGATAAAGTACAATATAATTATATCATAAGGTAGAATCTACCCAAATTAAATGAATAAATTTCAAGAATAATTATCATTACTCAGTAAATATAAATTTATTTAATAGAAAACCGTTTAGATGTCTCTCTTAGTAACTTCAATTTTTCATGATGCCTCATATGACCGATTTGATTGGTATTCCTAAAGTGACATTTTGTCTTCTAAGCTGATGGCCTTTGAGTATTTTTTCCCTGGTTTTTACTTTCCTACGGAGCTACTTATATTGCTTTTTCCTTCTCAGGGAGTTCCAGTTATTTTCTCCTTCACTAATGAGGAGATTGTAAAAGCTATAGTTTCTTGGATGTGTGATCAAAACATAATAACTTATTTGAAGTTTAGTGATGGTTTAATAGATCATGTTTTTTTTCTCCTGCTTTTACTTGAGTCTACTTCATGCATTGGTCTTTGGTGAATGCGTTGGCATGACTATCCTTTTCATTTCTCACTGACTATCCAGTTCTTAGGACTGCAGTAAAGGCTCTCGTCATTTGTTCTTCATTTCCAGTGTGTTTCTTGCGGCTCACTTAATGGATTGCGACTGTCCTCACCTTAGAAGAGAGCATGTTGCTAGAATTTTTCAGATATTTTTTGATGAAACTCACACTTTTGGTATGGTTATCTTGTAATTTCATCTTTTAAACCCCTAAATTTTATGTTAGTGTATGATTTTTACACCTCGATCTTGTAATGTTACTTTTTCTTATTTTAATAAATTTCTTGGGACATGAATTGGATGACCAAATCATGTCACCGCTTTTATAAACTAAACATTGATACAGAATCCCTTCAAAAAAATAAAATTATAATATTTTTAAATATATTTAATTTCATGAAAATGTTGATAAAAATACATCCATTGGAATTATATTCACCAAAAAACTAAAAAAAAGTGGTGAATATAAAGTTTATGTCAATGGATGGTAATAGGAGATGAAAACCCTTTAAAACTTTAGTAGTATGTGAAATAAAATAACATGAAATAGAAATTGTAAAATTTAATTTTAAATGACATTAATAAAATTTATTATGATTAAATAATTAAATTTTGTAGTAAATACACCATATCAAATTAGAATAGGTATATAATATTATATCATGCCTATGTGAATAGGAATTTAGACAAAAACACTTACCTTGGATTCCTGCTTGTCGAACATGCTCTAAATTTATATATGATAAAAATAACCATATAAATTAATTATATATGAAACTTATTAATATATATTATATTTTATAATCTTTAATTATAATATTTAATTATAAATTTAATAGTCGTTTATTTTTTATTTTCATTATCAACTTCTAGTGATTTTGATTACTTCGTACACATTTGGGTAAAGATGATATTGATATCTTTAATTTTATACCAATTTCATAACTAAAATATTATTTAAGGTAAAATAATAGATTTTATATAATGATTTATAAATTTATAATTTCATTCCATAATAGTTTTAGTATTGATTCATGAAGATGAAATCATGGATGATCTTGTTTCATTAATTTTTAACTAACAAGTATTGGTATATTAATAATGGGTTAGGTGTTAATATAATTACTAATTTATCTTTATATAATATTAAAAATTTAATAAATAAAATTCTATTCATTAAATAAATTTTTATAACCAATCATGTAAGGAGGTAATGAAAAATGAAATATGTCATTCATGAAGGGAGTAGTCCACACTTAACACAAGTGACATTTTTATTACACAATGGTGTGGAGGGAAATAGATAATGTATATTTCATCAACATAACAAAATTTAGGTATAATAAATATATTTATTTAATTATATTTTTATGGTATGAATATGTTTATAGGAGGGTGAATTAAAGGGATAGTGAAAAAAAGGTTAGGAAGTGGATAATAATCATGTTGAGAACATGAATCTTACCTTGAAAGGTATCTTAGAAATAGAGGAATTGATAAACCTTATTAAAACTAGGGGATAAAAAATTGAATTCAGATATAAGAGTGATAAAATATTGAGATCTTAAAGATAATTTATAGGGCGAAGTGTAGCTTGAATTAGGTGGTGACGATCCCCTTTTCCATGTGAAAAAGAGGGACATTTCCTTAAAAATTATTATAGGGTAAAGGGTAAAAATGGAATCAAATGTGAGTTAGGTGAGTTAGGTGAATAAATTTTGATGAGACATGTGGGATAGAATTTCATACCTAAAATATTATTCTAGTGGGTCTATTTTTTCAAGTTTATTTTTTAAAATTCAAGCCATGATATATTACTTCATTTTTACCCTTTGACCATGATTAAATATTTACGGTGGTAATTATATTTTTACAAAAAATATTATATATCCGTTATTACCCTATTTTTACATGATTATTTGGAATTTATAATCCAATTAATAAAATTTAATTTCAACATATTAGTAAATTTTACTTAAAATTAAAATATAATATATATAGAAAAAACTGTTTTTGTAGACAAATGAAATTTAAAATATAAATTATCATTATTCTAATTTACCATAAATTAATAATCAAATTAGTGGCCATATATTATATCCATTTAAATATTATATTATATTTATCATTTAAAAGTGATCAATATAATTTATTAAGATAAAAAGAGAAAATACTTACTAAAATACAATTCTTAAAAAATAACTGTTATAACGTGGTAACTAATATTTATCTTCATAACTTAATTTATATTAAAAAATTAAAATTAAGTTATTAAAATAGGTTTTATATACTGATTAAAAATATTAAAACCATTATATTAGACTCAATTTCTATAGGTAGTAAATTAATTTTTAATATTGGGGTTCATGATGTGTAAAAAAATAGAAAAAAAAGTATTTTCAGGCATAAAATAATTTAATTCTTATTACTTCCCTAGTAATAACTATTAGATGAATGTTAATTTATTTTATTTTATATATAATCAATAAAATTATTTAAAAATTATTCCTTATTAGTGATAGATTTTATTAAGATAAGGAAACAAAACACGTAAAAACAGTTCTTTGACAAATTTCACTTTTAAATAATATTTATCAAATACCATTAAAGATGATTATTAAAATACTAACCATTTAATTTTATCAATACATTTATTTTAAAATAATTATTATAATTTTATAAATACTTTATATCATACTTCAATAATAATAAAAATATATAACACACAAAAATATTTTTATAAGTAAATATTTTAATTAAATATTATATTGTTGTTTCATTATTTATTATTTAATGATTAAATTATTTTACCTTTTTAGTAACAATACAAAAATTCAGTGTATCTATCGAATACATTTATATCCAATGAACATATTTTTGATGATTATATTTCCAGTGACCATATTTCCTTTTATAATGGTAATTGTAACACCCCAAAATGATAATGGGTTAAATTGATAAATGATATGACTCGTGTCAATAAGGTGCGCCTTTCTTTTCAAGAGTCTACCTACTTAGAAATCCATAGTTAGGCAGGTTTTTCCTGGAGTAGTGATCTTAATGGGTGAACTTCAGGGATATTTCTATGGGTGTGTGTGAGTGGGGGAAAATCACACTAGAAATAACATGTGTTGGCATGTGAGGATAGTCATTAGTCTGATGACCCATTCAGGCATTAGGTGGGCCCCGGTGAGGGGACCACATGTATGTGAGGAAACTGGTGGTTCCTAGTGGATTAGGAAACAACATCCATGTAAAGTTCGGGTGTTTATGTTGTCTGTGGGATCCAGTTGTTACATTGGAATCATAAGAGAAACTCACAAGGAAGTGTGGTGGCAATACCTAGGATGAGATGTAGGGTCCACAATGAGGATGTTGTGCTATAAAGGGGGGTAAATATAACACCCTACAATGATAAATGGTTAAATTACTAAATTAAATGACACATTTCAATAAGTTTCACCTTTCTTTTCAGAATCCTACCTGATTATAAATCCACAGTTAAGTTTGTTTGGCCTGGAGTGGGGATCAGGAATGGTGACCTTCTGAGAATTTTCCAAGGGTGTGTGCCAATGAGGAAAAAGCACACTAGAAAGAATATGTACTCACTTTGGGTACATTCATTAGTCTGATGACCCATTCGAGCATGTGGGTCGGCCCAGGGAGGGGACTACGTGTCATTGGAGAAACTGGTGGTACCTGGTGGGCCAGGACCTGATGACTATGTTAAGGTGGGGTGTATGTGCTGTCAGTGGGGCCTAGTTAGTACAGTTATATTACCACCATCAGTCCTTATAAATTCATTCTATTATTACCTATTAAATCATACTTCTCATGTGTTGGCCTATGGGTACAATCATTAGTCTGATGACCCATTTGGGCATGTGGGTGGGCTCTAAGGAGGGTACCACATGTCTGCAGGGCAACTAGTGGTACTTGGAGGGCTAGTACTAGACGACCATGTTAAGGCAGGGTGTATGTGCTATAAATAGGGACCATTTTTTACAATTATATGACCACTAATATCCATTATAAATTTATTCTATTCTAACCTCTTAAATAATACTTCTCATTCCTTTAATTTACATTTCATATTTCACAAAACAAAATCTCCATTGATGTTGTTATTTCTCATTGTAGGTTTTGTTCAAATAATGGTGATCCTCAAGGGAGAAGATGATTTAGGGAATCTATTAGTTTCAAAAATATTATTCCTTTCTATTTATTATCCCATTTTAATTTATGCACTTTTAATGGATTTAATCATCCATGGTATATAATTTATTGTTTCGTTTAATTTTATTTTAATGTAACATTATGAATTGATAATATATTTTTAGTTTGAATCATTTATTTTATAATATTTTTTCTACTAAAGTTTTATTATTTTGAAATAATTGAAAAATATTTTTAATAATTAAATATATATATATATAGCTTAATGAAAAAAAAGTTTCTTTAAAACCTAGGGTGTTATAGGAATACATGGGAATGATAGGAAAACAATATGAGTTGAACATATTATTTGTTGTGCCAAATAATATTAGCTAGGATACAGGTTATTAGAACCCCCTATGATCTGATATAATGACATTAAGTTTACATAACACCATAGGTGTGGATATGTATATTGTAGGGTGAAGACCTCAGAGAATCACATGCGTCATATATATTTGTAGATGTATTTGAATTGGGATGGCTTTGTAAAGTTAAAATGAATTTGATTAAATTAATTCTATGTTGTTAGTATTAGAAGTTTGTTTACTTATTTTAAAATATGATTATTGGTCATAATTCCCATATGGTTCAAGTTGGTGAGGTTCAATTGTATGATCTATTTTACCTCTAAAGAATTGATTTATCTTAGGAGAATAACATTTGGAGTAAAAATATAAGTGATAACTAACATCAGGTCATAGAGAAATATGATGGGTGTGTCTCTTATTTGGATATAGAGCATTGGATGGAGGATATCAAGATTTACATTAGTATAATACATTCCAGGGAAAAAATTAGGTTTTTTGGTAGCTAATTAGATACAAGGTGTATCTCACCAGTGGTGAATTTTGTATCTTGGGGAGCGGAATGAGTCCTATGTTTTTTGGAATGATTTTCAGAGGTAGTTTTTGTTGAATTATTATTATTAATGATGAAATAAGTAAAGTGATAATATCTACTCTCCATTCAGTATAATATCTTGAGAAGGTGTGTGTTTGTGATGAGATTATGTAAACTTCTTCACTTCTCCCCTGATCTTTTCCTATATATGGATTCTAGAGCATGATATTTTGAAGAGGAAATGTGACTAGATATTTTGTATACAATCACTCTATTTATACTTTCTATATATATATATATGGAGGTTTAGAATAGGGATGACTTTATTTATAGAATGCATGAGTATATAATATATTATTGAGAGTGTAGTCATCATATATCCTTAAATATAAAGGTTATTGATTGAGGAATTCATATTTCCTGGCCATCAAGGTTTTGACCAGTGGGGAGTTTACCCCAATGGTTTCCTTTATACTTTTATCAAGTACGAGGATCCCATGAATCCATTAGGGGATCTAATTCAATATTATTTTATCTTATAGGAAATTATAATCAATTTTTCCAGTGTTTTAACATCCTCAAGGACCATTGTGGTGATGGTACTCAATCATGATTCCAGTCTCAAGAGATGTTACCTTAGAATCTATGTCATCAGTAAGGATGGAAAGCTATTGTTTAACAAAGAGGAGACGAAGCTAGTATATTTCATCCTTAGGATGTTTCCTATCTCAATTTATATCATACTAATCATATCCATTGAGGTTTTCATCATAAGGTTTGATAGTTAGAAGGATATAGTCATGGTCAGTTGCATGTTGTGGAGATACTAGAACTAGTTAGGCTATATATTCTCCACAATACTATTTTCTTATCATCTGCCTGAGATTATTATTTAATTTATTTTAGATAATTACACTTATTTATTTCACCCAACTTGGTCCATTCCTTGGGACTCAAGGTGTATAGTCCTCTAATGCCCTTATTATTGAATGCTTTTATTGGAGGTTAGATATGTTTTCTCAATATGTGTCCTGGTTGGGAGCTGGTGATGGGGTAACATCATTCATTTGGGGATTTCTTTCTATTTTATATACTTATATATAATTTCATTCTTGGAATAAATTTTTTTATTCTATATTCCCCATCATTGATTCCTTAAGAGGATAGTTTATTTCTATGATTAGGAAGGCCAACATATGTATCTTACTAGTGAGTAGGATTATTGGATGGTTTATAGGATTTTAAGGACTCTACTGTCTAAAATAGAAGTACTATAATTGGATCAGGTGGATTCATGGGTGGTAGAGTTTCATAGAGTTATATAGGAGTTTTGAGATGTCATCCCCTAAGGAGGTCATAATGAAACCCCCTTGATATGACATTGGGTTTTCTAAAGAGTTGTAGTTTGGTTCGTCCCTGATATCAATGCATCCTTATTAGATATAACCTTATAAGATACAGAAGTGGAGGATATATATTTATGATTTCATTTATAATGGATTTATTCATCCTATTGTATCATTTTAGAGTGTTTTAGTCTTATCTAACATAAAGTTGGATGGTTTTATATGGTGTTTTATAGACTAATTATGGATAAATTAGGTAATCTTCAATAACTGTTACCCTATTACAATGATTGATTATCCAATTAAAGTGATATGGAAAGTTTTAAAATATTGATTTTTGGTCCAGGTATCACCAGATGAGGGTGAATAAATATTATTTATGAAAAATCATTTAGTTTTCATTATTTAAACCTGGAGTTTCTACTTATTTTATTTAGTGTCATGAATGTTGTAGTAGTTTTCATTGGACTCGTGAACTTTGTATTCCATGAGTTTATGGATCAGTTTGTGGTATTATTCATTGATGAAAAATTCATATACAAAAGTTCTAAGGAGGATAATTCCAATCATATTTTGTCAAATTAATACTTACCTTATCACCAAAATATCTATGAGTATTTTTCCATGTTTAGTTTTTTGACACATGAGGTTAATTTCTTAAAGAATTTGGTGCCTCAGTAGGGAGTGGTAGTTAATGCTTTAAAAATTGGGGTGGTTATTTCATGGTAAGAACATAAGAATATTGCATAGGTCTAAAGTTTTTTAGATTTCATGGGATATTATTTTTTGTTCATGTTTTAATTCTTTATAATTTTAGCCTCGTTAGAAACATTAAATAAAAATGACCAAGCCTTCATATGGACTGATCAGTGTAGGGGAACTATTGATTACCTGAATAGAAATTTTATTAGTTCCCCTGTTCTTATATTTATAGATAAGGGAGTAATGTTTGATGTTTTCTTTAATACATTCCATATTATTTTGGGATGAATCTTGATGTAGCTTAGTGATGTGACTACATAAGGTTTTAGAAAGTTACATGCCCATGAGATTAATTATATCACCCATGATCTTGATTTTGCGACATTGCAATTTACTATAAAGTTTTAGTGATATTACCTCATTAGTGAGTGCTTTTTGGTTTTCACAGATCACTATAGTATGGCGTATATTTTCTTTCAAAAATATCTGAATCTATATTATAAATAGTGGATTGAGTTTATGTAGGATTATGACTTTGAAATATCTTACACTCCATATAAATGGAAATTATTTGTTTATGCACTAAGTAGAAATTCCATATGAGATGTTGTTTTGGAGTCTTGAGATTATTGGAAGTTGATGAAGGAGCTTAAGGTGATGTATATTTATGTAGATAATGCTGATGGTATAGGTTTCCTATACCAAATGAATATGTAATAATAATTTTTTGTAGAAAATATTTTATGGTGATGCTTTTAAGGTATGGACAGAGGATAGTCAAAATCATATGTTATTTTAGAGGAGACTATTTATTCTATTAGAAATGTGGAATTTGGTTATTAATGAGTTAAATAATTAAACAATGGTAGTATTTCCTAGTATATCCAATATGAATCATGCTTTTAGGATTTATGTTTTGTGGCCCCCAGTAGAGTGGGTAGTGGTGGAGTTTATGTCACAGTGTTCAGTATACTAGTAGGTAACAGTAAATCATCATGTTCTAAGTGGATTTTTGTAACCATTGAATGTTCCTAAGTGGCAGTGGGAGGAATGTTTCAGGAATTTCATCACCAATTTAACCCATTCTAATAGATTGTGAAGTTTTTTGGGTTATCATGATTCATTTTAAAAATTGGATTCATTTCTTAGAGATTAGGGAGTTGGGTGCTATGGATGTTCTGGAGAGGCAATGTGTGTATGTGGTAGTGAGGATTCATGAGGTTTCAATCCCCATAATCTTAGATCGAGATTCACTCTTTACTTCATGGGTTTTGGGAGGTATTAAAATAATTTGTTCTCATATTTATGCCTCAACACCTCTTTCCAAACTCAATTTTATAGGTAGACAAGGCTTTACATTCATGTTTTTGGGGATATGATGCATACATACATCTTGTATTTCAATGATTCATGGGTAAAACACCTTTTTTTGAATTTTTTAACATAATAGTTTTCACCCTTATATTTTAATTTATTCATTTGAGGTATTATAGGATTTATCTTTTAGGTCTTTATTATGCTAGGCCAATATTGGGGAGTTAGTGATTCTTAGAACTAATGCGGTAAATAACATGATAAATAAGGTTATTTTGATTTGAGAGGAGATGGAGGAGGTGTAGGACTGTTATAAGTCATATTATAACTATAGTAAGAGACAATTAAAGTTCAAGTTTTTTTATCATGTGTTCTTAAGGGGTCTATATTGTCATGAATAGTGGAGGTTTTTCTAAGGGAGTTATCTTTCTCCCAACATTATTATCCCCTTTAACATGTTGGGACATATCAGAAAGGTGGTGTATCGATTGTCACTTCTCACGTATCTTGACTGGATCTATGATTTCTTACATGAGTAGAATATTCTTCTGTATATTCTCAATGATTCCCATGTCTTTGATTGGGGATATTTGGATTTGAATGATAACTTGGAATTCATGGAGGAGACCATTGAGATCTAGGATTGATAAGAGACGGTGTTGTGTGGGTATGTTATTCCCTTGGTTCACATTCTATAGAGAAATGGGGAACTATAGGGGAGTACCTGGAATCTTGATTCACATATGAGTGCTCAGTATCCTAATATTTTTTGAGATTTATTTTTTTATAATTTTTAACATGATTGTTGATGCTAATTTTTTGAGGTTTTTTATTATCCTTTAATGGTTTAAATATAATCGATGTCATTGTTTTTAGAGGTATATCCCAAAAAAATGTTTGGGTATGTGATTTTTTATATATTTATATGGTTATTTTTTTTCTTAGTTATGATAATAGTTTGAGAGTTATTTAATCTAACATCCTATATCATTTTTTCATGTTACATTACATGTTTTAGATGTTAGATGTATTATAGAGAGATCAAAGGAAAGGTAGTATATTTAGAGTTATAGGTTCCATTTTAAGAGGTTGGTCATAGTGTGGTATGTGAAAACCAAGGTGAAACTTTCTTTTTATTAAAATTTTTTCTTTTTCTCTTGATTTTGGGGGTGTTCCTTGTTGAAATTTGGAGTTTTAAGGGCTTTTCCAAAGGTGCAAAATTAAGGTGCGCAATTTGAAAACCATGTGGATTGCCTAGGGTAAACTTAGAACCATTTTAATTGGATCTATTATGAGAGAATAGTTAGGGAAGATGTTTATATAACCATTCTTCCCAGGTGTGCAGTCCATACACCTCTTAACAGATGTGATCCTTATAGTTTGGACAACTGTGTGGGGTGACTATACAGCCTTCCTAGGTTTGGGAATTTTTATCTTTTCCTCTTATTTTTATTTGATTCTTCTAGCCTAAGTCACCACCATTCAACTACCATGAACCAAATTTCTCTTATGGGGTTTTTTCCTCCCTTCATGCTCTTCCTTAATGGATTCTAGGTGGTTTCTTAGTAGTTCTTCATTCAAATCAAGGGGTATGAGTCCCTCATTTCTCTTTCCCTTGTTTTCTATATTTTTCTTTAAACCCTCTAACCTTAATGGTCATGCTTGCACAATTTTTTTCTCTAGTTTTTCTTGGATTTTTTTATTGGTTTATATTAGTTTTTAGTCAAAGTAGGGGTCCCTTTTAGGTTTATTTCATAAAGGGGAACATGGTTCCACATCTTGAGGTAGGTCTTTCCGTTTTATTTACTTTTATTAAAGAGTTTGAGTATTTATTTGTAATTTTAGATTTATTTTTGTCCAAGATAATCATAGTGTGGACTATCTATGGTTGTTTTTATAAATATTTCATTGACATTTATTTATTTTCATGTAAAAATGGGTGTAATTTCATGTTTCAAATGGTATCTTGATGTGAAATGATATTTAATGCACTCCCCATGTTTGATAAAAGATCAAGGATGGTTTTATTAATTAAAATATCTTGATTTTTGTTTTTTTTACCAAAATTAGGTTTCAAAATTAGGATTCCTTTTTATATTAAAAAATTGATTTCATTTTTAAAGGGGTTTTGGTGTTAAAATGTGAAATTGAGTTTCCATTGAATTTTTTGGTTGTACTTGTTGGTGATTGTGTTTTATATTGTAATTGTTTTAGAATTCAAAGTTATTTTGAAAAATATACTTCCAAATGTATAGGTTATATGTATAAAATTGATGTCCTAGTGGCCCCTTATGATGTGAGGATTGTTGATTATTCCCTTGTCTATCCCCCTTGATTTTTTTAATCTTGTGCTTATCCATGTGATGGATACTTGGTTATGTGACTCATGTTGTACTTATATGTTGGGGATCAATTTGAGGGTAGTTTTTGAGGTGGGAAAGATTTAATTTTGGTGTTTTCCATAGAGTATTTTTATTATCATGTTATGACCTTATTTTTCATAGCCCTCATCTGTTATAATTTCATGAGGAGACCGAGGTTTATAAGTGGGAATTATTTGTTCTTTACTTGGCTAGATGAAGTTTTTCATGACCTAGACCCCCCTTAGTTTTATGTAACGCCTATATTTCAAGTTTTTTATCTAGGATACTATTTATATAGATTTGAGGGATAGATGTGTGACTGTTACCCTGCCGATAGTTAGTTCCATGTTTGTGTGTCTTGTGTAGTCATGTTAGTCCCCATGGTGTTGTTTCATGTAATGTACCTATGTTATCCCACTTTAATTTATATGTTGAAAAGTTTATATTTTGTTAAATGGATTTAATTTTTCATGTTTTATTCCTTATATATTATTCATCTTCTTAATTATTTTTATTCCATCTATTTTATTATATTATTAATGATCCTTTTTGGTTTGGTAGATATTATTTTCCCCTTATTTCATTATGTTCTTTGAGTTGGTATATATATGATTTCAAAGGAAAAATGTATAAATGGTTTTTAAATGAAATTATTGATTTAAAAAAATATTTTCAAATACTCGAAACCTTGTGTGGGTTTATTTTTAGAAGTTTGTTCTTAAGATAATGTTTTGGTCACCCTTAGAATAGTATTTGTTACAAAAAATAACCAAATTCATGAAATGGTTTTACAAAAGGGGTATTTAAAGAAGTTAATGTTTAATGATTTATTTTATCCCATTATTTTAAAGTAAAAAATGAAAACCTTGTTTTACCATTCCTTGTTTGCAAACTAGCATAATTGGTTTCTTAAATAAAATAATTGGAATGGACTCAGGGTGGTATCCTCCTAGATTTGTCTCACACCCAACATAAGATTGGTGGTTATGTAGTATTCATGTATTTTGTAGATATTTTTAGGTATTTTATTTCATATTGGATTCATTTATGTATTCCTTAGAATCGGGTGGTTGTGGGGATAATGGTGGTGACATGAGTGTCATGAAGTGATAGTGATCAGACCTTCAATTTATACAGCCGGTTGGATCGAGTTTATTTTTTATCATATTTTGTCTTCCATTTTGAATATTTTATATTCCATCATAATTTTTTAACTCTGTATCAATTGGTTATTTATTTTATATTCAGTTTTAGGAATGTTAAAACTTATTTTTCTTATTCCTGGTTTGAATGTTGTTTTTTTTTCAATTTATTTAGGGTAAAAATATCCCATATTATTAGTTAAAATATCCTTGACATGTTTCTCCATCTTGGGCGGTGGTGGATCGAGGATAATATTTAGGTGTGAGGTTGGGTTTTTTGGGTTCTAGTTTAGATAACGACCCAGGTTGGTTCATTACAAAATGGTATCATAGTATCTTGGTTCATTAAAAGGGGCCTAGGTCCTTGAGACTCAACTTTTTATTGTTTGGGGTCAATGGTAGAAAGTAGATATGATCATCATAAATAATGTGGTAGGTATGGGTATGTTTTTTCCTACTCTTCCTTATGGCGTATCTTGAGTTTCCAAGGGTTTTTTGGATTTTTCTCATGTTTTTGAGGTT
The DNA here is from genome assembly GCA_963277665.1 of Viscum album. NCBI lineage: Eukaryota > Viridiplantae > Streptophyta > Magnoliopsida > Santalales > Viscaceae > Viscum > Viscum album. Next base: position 1,407,304,310 of record OY728119.1, read on the forward strand.
ATGCGGCCTTTTTTGAGATTTTTTGGTGTGGAGTTATAATACTTTGAGTTGTAGGGAGATTTTAGGAGATTTCTTGTAAAATTACGTGATTTGGAGTGACAATGGGAAGAGTTTCAGAGAGCGTATGGTTATGGAAAACGTTCTATCAAACTATGTGTAGACCATGCATACCATTCTAGAAAACATTTAATGGCACTCAAATGATTGGCATACAGAATAAAAACCTGTGTGGCCAAACCGCTCACAGTGGATAGAGTTGGTAATTTTGGTCTTTTCCCTCATTTGTTTTACATCCTCTTTTGTATTTTATGGGGATTTGTTTTGAATTTTAAGTGGTGTTTTTTAGTTTTTGAAAGTTTTTTAAAATAAATTTTGTATTCATTGTTGTCTAAATTATTTTGAAAACCTTGTTTTGGATACCTTGGTTACTTGGGTAAAAATATTTTGAACACTTAAAATATTTTTCGGGTTGTGTGGTTTTTCAAATAAAGAATTTCACAAGTTCTGAGATGATGGAATCCTTGAAATTTTTTGGTTGATTTGAGGTTTTCTTATGAAAATTTTTGAAACCATGTTAAAATAAATTTAGAGGTTCTGTTAGTTTCAAAATTATTTGGGTTTATGGAGTAAAATGTTTCCAAAAAAATTGAAATGGGGATTGTGAACTCAGTTTTATTGGTTTTAGTTTTGGTTCCCGTGTGTGGAATTTTTTATGTGTTTTATAATCTTGTTTTGGTTTTTCTTTCCTGTGTTTTTTCACCTTGTTTTGGTAACTTTGAAATTTGTTTTATTGAGAGATTTTCTTTTATTTCTAATGTTTTATAATGAGTCTTCTAGAAATGAAATAGTAAGTTAGTAAATAAATTCCTTTGGTTGTTCTTCTAGTGATTCAAGATTTTTCCTTCCAGTTTCTGGCCCTAGCCAGACTCATGATAGAGTGGTAGAGACATGTTTTTCCATCTCTTAGATCATGAATGAGAGTTTCTAAACCAATAACCTCCAGTTTTATACAGTGATCAAAAAACTTATGAGGTGACTAAGGGGTTATTCGAGTTTGAAGAAAATTTTAACTCACTATAAACTCCTGAAACCTCTAAGGTGAGGTGCACTATTACCTTGTTTGAAATTTTGGGTCTGAGATGGCGGAAGCTCAATATTCGTACCCAACCGTTTGAGGCTCTATCATGGTGATTTTTTTAATCTAGCTTCATTTAGTGGTTTTATCCTAAATAATTAGATTTAAGGGGTAAATATATTCTATGGGTATCCTCTAATGTGAACAGTTAGTGAAAGAATATATTGAGAATTTTGCTGGCCTAGGGCCTTTCTCTTCGAAGCTATCTACTAACAATACAAACAAGAAATGATTATTTTATAGAGGCCAACATCTAGATATTTGTTATTCAGTGCTAATTTTCGGATTGGATGTCATTGAGTAAGTAGTTTTAAAGGTCATTTTTGTCAAAGAAATATTGGAAGGGAAACCTATGGAAACTGATTCTCCATTTTACATGGGATCTAGTAAAGAAAATAATGATAGCTATGAAGGGATGAATAAAGGTGGTAAGGGAGGAATTTTGTATTCTAAAACTATTATTAATATCTCAGTGAAGTGGAAGCTAGATTTTTTATTCTGGTGTGGGATGTACAGGCATATTCAAACTTACTATTGGTCAGCTCTGAAAGCCTGTCATCTGTGTGGCTTCCCTGGTCGCATTCAAAGGTTCTGTGAGACGTTCTTATATCAGAAGAAGAAGGATCTAACCTATCTAGAATCCAATCAGTTCTTTTCTATTTCTTCACTTCCACTGGATATTTGGAAGTTGGTGCTTGTTTTAGGATCTTCCTTTTTCGTAATATTTAATTTTTTTGGGGTATTGTTCCATATTTTTTGTCCTTAACTTCCTTCTTATACAATAGAGGAAAAAACATTTAATATTTCCTTCTTATCTATTGAGATGTCTGTTCCTTGTTGTTTTTTCATGTTTCTCTTATATGGTGTAAAATGTGGGTTATTTCCTGATAATTGGTTAATACATGGGATGAACCTGGGGTTCATACTTAGATTCTTGGGGGTGTTGTTTCATTTTTGGTTGGTCTATAGTTGTCATCGAGCAATGTGTCTCTATATAAATTATTATGAGATGGTGTTTTGGGGATTTGGATGTGAACACCATAAAATTCTAGTCGTGAGCCTTAAGTTAGAACCCTTTTATTTATTAGCGTTTCATGACTTTTATTCTAGTGATCTTTGGTTTTTTAAAAACCATGTGATTCATTGATCTGAATTGTAATCCTTCAATATGTTTAAAACTCTTGTTCTCCTGCTGGTATCATTTTGTTTATCCTTGGTCAGTAGAGTTTCATGGGTCCCTTGGAATATTTTAGAAACACAATTTCTGAGTTTCTCCATCATGTTTTGAAAGAAGAGGCTGTCAGTTGATCCATCATTTTATATTAATTTTAAATTGTGAGGAAACATGTTCTAGGTATCCATGTGTTTCTTCCGTTTGGTAAAGAATCTACCTCTTAGGGATCCTAGTTAATTTTCTATTTGTGTAATATTAAATATTGTATTTTTCCCATTTGTCCTTGGTTTTTATGTTTTGGAGGTTGGTGGTAATCAATTCTTCTCTATGGTATATTTTGTCTTCACATTCCCACATTTTTTGAGATTCCATGTACTTTCTATAGGTAGAAAGCTAAGTGTTGGGGACTTTTTGACACCTCATGGTTTCACATTATTGGTATTATTATTTTGGATTATTTTTATCCTAATTTGTTTTGGTATTTAGGGTCAACATTTGGAGTTTGGGGGGATTTTCCAAGGGTGCATAGGTAAGGTTCTTGGTTTGTAAACTGTGTCGGATCCTTAGGGGAAATTGTGTTCCATATTTAGTTGGTCTATTGGGATAGAATTGTCTAACAATGATTTAACCATGTGGTCTAGGTGTACAAACCATATACCTATTAATAAAGGTTATCTTCATAGTTTCCACATGGTTTAGAAAACTATGTGGGGTAACCATGTAGCCTACCCAGATTGGGGTATTTTAGTCTTTTAAACATCTTTTTATTTGAGGTTTCTCCCCAAATCCACAACCATTAAAATAATACAACCCGAATTCCTCCCATGGTATTTATTCCTCCATCCAAGGTCCTCCTTTATAGATTCTAAGTGGTTTCTTGGTGGTTCTTCATCAAGGTTGAGATGTATGAGTCCCTCTTCTCTCTTCTTATCTTTTTCTATCGTTTTCTCCAATATCTATGATAATATTTTCATTCTTGAATTATATCATTGGTAACGTTTCTAGGATTTGGTATTTCGGTTTTTAATGGTTGTGATCCATAGTAGGAGACCCCTCTGAGAGAATTTTGTTGGAGGTGGCATGGTTTCTCTATTTGAAGTATGTGTTTCTATTTCATTTGTTTGTATTCAAGATTTACATTATTGATTGGGTTATCTAAATTTAGTATTGACCTAGATAATCATAGTTTGTACTATCTAGGGTTGTTTTTATAAATTTTTCATTTACTTTAATTTATTTTCATGTGGAAAATTTGTGGGATTTCATGCATGAAATGGTTTCTTTATATGAAATGGTATTTAATGTAATCCACATGTTTAATAAAATTAAAATGTTTGATTTATTAAATAAATGAACTTATATTTTCTTAGAAAAATGTGGTTTCCAAAGTGGGTTTCATTTTTGTTTTAAAATATAGATTTCATGTTTTAAAGGTTTTTTTGCTATTAAAATGTGAAATGGGGTTTCCCTTGAATTGTGTGATTGTATTTATTACTGATTATTTTTTCCTTTGGAAATGTGTTGGAATTACAAGTTGTTTTGAAAATTTGATTCCAAAATATAAATTTTATATGTATAGAATTGAATTCTCGATTGGAACTTTTTGATGTGTTGATTGTTGATTGTTCCTTTATTAAGACCAAGTGCTTCTGATGATGTTTTGATTATACATGTGCTGGATGATTTGTTATGTGACTCATGTTGTGATTGTGTGTTGGGGCTCACTTTGAGGGTAGTGTGGTAGGTAGTAAGGATTTGATTGTAGTGTCAGCACTAGAGGCTTGTTATTTTCATGTGAGGATATTATTTTTCATAGACCACCTCTATTATTATTCCATGAGGAATCATACATTTCCATGAAGGAAGTAGTGGTACATTATTTGGATAGTTGGGTCTTTCACTGTCTAGACCACCCTTAGATGTACGTAACACCTAGATTTAGGTTTTATCACATAGGATGATACATATAGAGATTAGATGGATGGATGCATGATTGTTACCTTGTGTTATGTTAGGTCCATGTTTTCATGTCTTGTACAACCACATTAGTCCTCATGGTATTGCCTCTTACTTGGTATCCATGTAATGCCACTTTCATTTATATGTCGGCATGTGTCTAGTTTACTACTTGAATATAATTTTTTGTGTGTGATTCATTATGGAATAGTTAATTTTTTACTTGTTTTATTCCATATATTTAATGGAATTATTTATGAAACTTTTGATAATGTGTATATCATTGTTTCCCTTATTTCCTTGTGTGCTATGAACTTGATATATGTAAGTTTTAAAATGAAAAAAGGGGAAAGTGTTTTTAAATGGAATTATTGATTTAAAAAATGATTTTTAATTAATTGAAACCTTTTGTGGGTTTATTTTAAAAAGTATAGTGTTTGATATGATGTTTTAGTTTCCCTTGAAATTGACTTTGTTTTGAAATAGCACCAAATTTGAGAAATGGTTTTACAAAGGGGAACTTTGAGGAAGTGCATGTTTTAAATTTGATTGGATCCCATGATTAAAAGGGGAAAATGAAAATCTATTTTTTATATTATTTGTTTTAAAAAGATTATAATTGGTTTATTAAATAAAATAAGGTAAATGGAATCATGGTGGTATCATGATTTCTTTTTCTCATACACTACATACTCACATTGGTGGGAAAGTAGTCTTCGTGACATATTTTAGTCTTTTTAGGTCTTGGATTTCAGTTGGATCCAATGTTTTATTCCTAATAAGTATATGGTTGTTGGGGTCCTAGTGGTGAATTGGGTGTTGAAAAGATATGGTGATAAGATCTTTAATGTGTACAACAATTTGGTTTGAGTTTTTTTTTGTATTATTTGGTCTTATGTTTTGTCTCTTTAATCTTCCATTATATTTTTTTCAACTCTCTGTAAATTAGTTATTTATTTGAGATTCCATTTTTTGGTATATTCCTAATTATTTATGTTATAACTTGTTTTGATGTTGTGTATGTTCCTCTTCATTATGGTGAAACCATCTCTAATGGTTATTTCAAATACCCTTGATGCTTATCATTATCACGGGGGGATAGGGGACACTCTTCAAGTAAGTGGAAGGCCAGTTCAGGCAATGTTTTGAATAGTGACCCATGTTCATTCATTGCATGGTAGAATGTGTTTCCCCATAAGATGTTGGTTATAAAGATGATTCATGGCGTGGTGAAATGTCACAATTTTGTTTCATGGGCCATGAGATTTTATGAATTCTCTGATTTACTGGAGGAAGTGTGGTTCCGATTCGATTTTTATGGTTACAGCATATAGCATTTGTTGGGGGATTTTTTTAATTGTGGGATCTTATACATGGTTTATTTTATATTTTTCATGGATTAAACATAGTATGAATTTCCTTTTATAATTACCTAATTGTGAAATGGATATTTTGATTATGACATGAAGGCTCTTAGGTATTTAGTTATATTTTTAATGAATATACTTCGTAGTGAAACCCAAGATGCCATGAAAAGAATCTATCCAGGAAAATTTAGGTGGTTGTGTATTGGGTGATGTCAAACTAACATGATTTAGTCATATAACCACCCTTACTTAGTTATATCTAATTTGAAAATTTGATCTGTTTTAAGAGGGGAGAGATACATGGGAATAAAATAGGTTTTTTTTAGACCATATCAAGATATTCCAGTCACAGCATGGAAATGTTTTGTCATGTCATGACATGATGTTTTATATTATAGGTATAAAATTGATACATCCTATGAATCTAATTATTTTTCAATTATTTATCTTAACTATAGGAAACCTTAAGTACATTTTTATAAGTCCTTTATATACCATTTTATAGACTTTATCCTTGGATTCCATAGATCTCTTTTCTATAGTCAAAGGTGAATCCCCCTTCTTTATCTCATGGGTTTTGTACCTACTCTTTTTCTGGAATGGTTGTAATAATTTATTACCCAAAACAAACTATCATAAGTCTTTAATTGTATTTAAAATCGCCTCAATAAAGAAAAATAGTGTTGGGTTATCAAAAGAGATAACTGATGGGAACAATTTCACCCTAAAATCAAAATAAATAAGCAATATAAACAATCATGAATCCCATATGGTATGTTTATACATTGGATACCATGCATATGAAATAATTATAAAAAAATAAATAAACTATCCAAATATGGAATAAGAAACAATAAAAAACCAAATGAGACATAACCTATAATTATGATCCATCTCATATTTAATTATATAGTGGAAACGATACATCACATAACAAAATTCCTAAGGGTAATAAGAAAAACTATAGCTATATGAATTGGATGATATATAATCATCCCAGAATAAATAAACCCCCAACATTTCCACTCAAAGATCTCCATGTGACCCTTTTTCAGTCTCCATATCCCTAATTTCCATCAACAAACCCTACATGGCCAATATCCAAAATTAAGACCAAAACCACAACACTTGTTTAAAGATATGATAGTTGCATGCACAAACACTGGTGTTTATTTAGGGTGTGAGAAAATAGTCCATGTATAAATTCACTAAAGAGACTATGAAATTAAATTTATAAATCATTTCAAAAAATATAGTTTAAACATAATTTATAAAATATTTTTTCCAAACATAATTCATACAGAAAACAAATCTCAAACATTATCAGTTTTCCAAAATCATAACGAAAAAATCATTTTATATATCAAATCATATTTGGGTAAAATATATAATCTCAAACCCAATAAAATAAATCAAAAGATTTATTTAGAATATATTTAAAAAAAATACCCTATTACCATGGGGTGGAGTCCTCCATTTGAAATACAAAACCCCTTTGAAAAATTTAAAAATGGTGGAATTCCAAGTCTATGAATACATAATCAAACAATTTTACTTCTATCAAATATTTCAAAGATACTATAATAAAAATGGATATAAATTAAACTATAAAATTATATAAATAATTAAGTAAACAATAACCACCCTCAAATCAATAATAAAAATATAAACCAACATCAAAAATAAAAATGTGCCACAAAATGGAATTGGGAATAAGGGGATACAAATCAAGTGTGTAGAAGAAATTGAATAAGTGAATCCATCATTAAATGAATATGTGTCATGGGAAACTCTCAAGTTCCTAACATAAAATGGTCCTAAAAATACCCCAAAATTAAATATGTTGGTAAGCTCTCATAGTCTTATCAAGTCACTGTCTGATTAGCTTCCATAGCTTAATCAGTCCACCATCCCTTAAAAAGTCACAACCTACACTAGGTGTAATAAATTTAGTATATCCTAGACCATTCCCTCACTTAGCAACCTAGGTTCCCCTAAAATATCAAAAATGGAGATGATCAATTAAAAATAAAAATATTCATCCAAAAAAATAAACACAAGCAATAATCCTCATCCCACCTCTAACACAATTTCATGAAACAACCCCTTTTCTCCACATTCAGGAATCACATAATATTAACAAAAAACAACATCAATAATAATAAAAATAATAATATAAATAATTTAATATCACATAAAAGGGAAATAGTCTATAAGATTCATAACAATAAGAGGATCACAACAAGGGTGTACAACCATTAAATAAACTCATTTTATAAATTGAAATCTGATCCTTTAAAACCACACTTGTAAAATGAAACCAAGTTATCAGGAATCAAATTTGAAAAATAGAACAAGAATCCATCACCTATAAAACATAATTTTCCTACCTTAGGATTCATTTTATAACAAAAATATATTTAATTTAAAACAAACCCTTTAATAGGGTACATTCCCTTTGAAAATAAAAATAGTGCTAAAATAATTCATTTTTGTCAAGGCTATTTCAAAAGTGCCTCATAGTCATTTTCAAAAACACTTAGCATGCATAATAATTTTAGTTCAAAAATATAATTGAAAATTATTTTGAATCCCCCATTACAAGTAAATAAAACCCATTGATCATTTTTTAAACCCCTCTTGGGTGTCATACATATTCATAACATGATAAGAAAATAGTTTTAGAAAACCCAATAATTCCATTACACATGAAATAAAATAATTGATTATAAATTTCCACCTCAATCAAAGTGAAAAAAATGACAACACATTATCGTCAATGGAGGAATCCAAATCGAGAAAGAGAATGGCCTTAACAAGACCAAAACATCTAAATCCCCTTAATTAGACCCATATATGACACTAAATTAATCCCTTATAGAGAATAAGGTTCATAGAAGAGATGAAAACAAAGGGGGATGAGTATGGAAGAAAATTAGAATAACAATGGAAAGAATCGCCTTCCATAACCACATTAAATCAAAGGAGTGTCCATGGAAGTAAGGAGGGGGATGAGAGAGTTCCCTTGTGCACATATCAGTTTCAATCAAATGGAAGGGGTAAAGGAGGGATGAACCCCATAAAAATAAAAGAGGTTAGATCTATAATTTCCCTAAACAATAAATGGGAAAAGTCATTTCATATTGAGGGTTACCCATCATGTCATGGCCCACCTTCCATTAAGAACTATGGGCTCACTACCCAAGGTCATGTCATGGTGTGACCATCTCTCATCCTAATACAACCACCTGGTAGGAATCACCTAATAGAACAACACCTGGACATGGTGTATTCCCAAAATATGACCAAAAATTCTTAATATGGTCAGGGTGCGACCACTTCTATCATGATGAAACCCTTCCCTCAAATGAAAATTAACAAGACCAAAACCACTGATTATTGTACGAACCACCCATTAAAGTATGACCAGTTATATTCTAAAGATACATTTCACATACCACAATTATTATAGTGTGTCCCATATTATTTTTGGTGTTAATAACTATATATAGAGTTTATATACAAAAATAACCACCCAAAACATATCCAATTATTAAAAACTCTCAAAAATTACAAATTAAAAAAAATACAAAATAATTTAATACAATAATGACACGGGGTATCATAATTCTACCTAACATTCAACTTATACTCACAATATGTAATGGTTAAAATTAAAATTAAATGGGAATCCAAAACCTTAACACCCAAAAAATGAGGTGGGAGGTTTGGGTAAACTCTAAGGGGTCTAGTTAGAAAATGGAACTAGAAAAAAAATGATTCCTCAAAATCAAAGAAACTAATCCAAAAAAATCATCAAGAATATATAAGAACATTTCAAACCAACACCAAATGAAACTAAACTAAAATAACATAGTGACATTAAATAGGTCTCCCTAATATTTGAAATTCATTTGAAGTGGTGAGATAAGTGAAATGCCTCTAGAGATCAGTGTGGACACTTGAGGGCAAGGGTGAATTGGGTGTTTCATATTTTTACCAAATTATATTGGAATATTTCACCACCTTTATTTTTTAAGCACTATTTTTAGTTTGTTTAGATTAATATATTTAATGTTTCTCCAAGAAACTATCAACCACATACATGGAAGTAAATAAAATAAAATCCATACAGAATTTTTACAAGGTTTTGTTCAATGACCTACTCCTTTCCATGATTACTTATTCACCCCAATAATATTTTATCCACTATAACAAATCACAAATTATAATGGTTTGTGATTCTTACACCAGTATAGATTCTCAATTTTCATACATTTTCCTACTTATCATGTGAATTTTTCAAAATATATTCTCACATATTTTATAAATTTTCATTGTGATCTCCCTGTATACCCAAAGGTACATAGGTTCCATAGCTTTCCATCATCTATAAGTAAGTTTTCATTTAGGGTCACCTTATTTATTTTGATGAATAAATCTACCCAGGATGATTCTGTATCAATAATATTCATTTATTTTGATTAGATAGATTCTTTTGATGCCTAAATATCATCAAAAAATACTCATGAGACTCGATCTCTAGAATTCAATGTATCTTCTAGTTCTTCAAATTTATAGATAAATATTCTCATCTCAATACACTAATAAAATTATTAACTCTAAATATTCATAAAAACCTCTAACTAGTCATCCTTGATCAATTTTTTATTCTTATATTCATCTTCATTCCAATCATAAAAATAGTATTTTTCAAGTTTGTAAAATGTCGGTTTTTTCCTAGAGAATATTCTTAGTGTAGCAACCTACTTTTTAATACATTATTCTACTTTGTCATAGCATATTGTAGATTTTATTTGTTCCTCTACCTAGAGAGTCTCTCTCATTCTTATTTGAAACACAATCACTTAGTTATCTCTTCAAAATAAATCTACTTGTAACTTATCATTCAAATTTTTTTATATCATCCTTCTTGATATTATCATCTTCTTATATGCATGGTTAGCTAAATTAAAGATCATTAAATTACTCCCATAACAATAAATATCCATATATGGAATATTAAGAGGAAAGGATCACTAATATCCAAAAACAAATTTATAGAATACCTAGTTTTGGTTTCCCATATTATTTCAAGCACTACTTTTTCAACTCAAAGGATATTCCCAGAATACCCTTATGTAATACATCTCACATGGTTGAATAAATTAAATTAATTATTATTCAGAAGGATCAGATTTATCTTCTTCTTAAATTTAAAAATATCCCCCAATGAAATATGCAAATCATTATTCCATTTTATTAGAAAGTGTACAACATAATAGCTTGATGCATATAACTGTCCTCTAAAAATAGTACAGCCTTCAACATAAAACATGTGCACTAGATATCACCAAAGAACATTTTTTAACTCACATAAATATATTAATTATCAATGATTAAGACTTAACAAATAATTCAATATTAGTTAAATCAATATCTATATTATTTATAAAAATTCAATAATATCAACCAGCTTATTCGATTTTTCAGATATTTCTTCCATATATTGTTATTAATTTTTACAAAATTAAATATCAGTTTCTCAAAATAAGATCATTGATTTTTAAATCTCCATGATGTTATGATCAAGATCTAATAAGACAATAATCATCCCATTTAATTTTCTCTTTAGAATAAATAATATTAGAAATTCAAACCACCTAATCATAGTATGTTATTTTTATTGTTACCCTTAGTTAGGTCTAGAAGACCTTTACAAGGCTAGTATAAATCATGGGATTACCTTTACATAAGTCTGTATGACCATAACACAAATTATTTTTACCTTTATGTGGGTCTAAATAACCTTACATGGCCTTCATAATTTTTGATTTCACATAAATGGCTACCCATTCTTGCAGCAGCATTTGAAAAAAAATTGAGCCAAAAATAAATACGCTGCATAGGGTAACCCCACATTGTATCACTTCTAAATTCATATAAAGTTTTAATTTAAGAACAAATATTTTATATATTATGGATAAATATACTTCATATAAATTTAATGTCATATGGTTTCAATTTATATATTAATTTCATATGCTTTAAAATTTTAGGACTTACACAGGAAGAACCATATGATCAACTCTAAAGTTATATGATGGTAGAAATGTAAGATAATTGGCGATATAATGTCTAACAATAATTTATTATGATAAATAATTAAATTATGGCTGAATTTATACAATGTTATAAGGAATAATACTTCATTGTGAAAGTCATATGTTTATTTTCTTTTTTATTTTCTAACCTTAGATCAAAGTCATACGATAAAATACAATAATTACAGAGAATTTATATGATCTAGTAAACTAATATGATCTACATTAAAGTCATAATATGGAGTATTATGATCATAATATTTATACGATGTCTTATAAGTCATGCGATCGGTAGGAAAAATCATATGCTTAGGTACTTTTCCAGATTTTGGGTAACTCAAAAATTATATATTTTTTATATGGATTTGAATTGAATTATAATATCTATAAAGAGTATCTAAAATTTTATAAATTTTATCAAAGTAATTTTCACAGTAATTTCTAAAACCAAAGTTCAAAAAATTCTAAGGATGGTTCCTCCTACTTTATCTAGCTCTCCCAAACACATTGAACAGGTGATAATCTTGTAAATTAAAACTATACAATTTTGATAACATATAGTTCATCATCCAAATATTCCTTTATTAAATCATTTATTAAAATTATTGAATACTAGGATTATCCATATTCAGTACTTATCATGGACATGAAGATCACCTTAGCAATCCTCTAATGTGTGGGCTACCAAATTGAATTTTTTCAGCAAAGTATCCAACGGTAACCATAATCTTCCTTACATTACCCAAGGGAATGGGAAATTATATTCTTATTATTCATTGGGTGGATACTTAAATTTATCAAACATGATTTTAAAGATATATATTGACATTAAATATTGACAACAAACAAAATAACACCCCAAATAGAGCTTCAATATCCCTTTTTTGATTTGTTTTAAATTGTTTGAACATCCAAATATAGGTGACGTGTGTCAATATTCCAAAAGTTATATTTTCTTATACCCCTTAATGAAATTAAATACATAGGAGAATTTTTTTCCTCCCCCTAGATTATACAATATACGTCAATAGAATCCTTCCAAGGGAAAATTTTTCTCTAACTTTCTCATATGATTTCCAAAACCATCTTCTAACCAATGATATTTAATTTAATTTAGAAAAGAATGGTTCCAAAAATTAATTATCAATGAACCCTTTATAATCCATCTCTTAGTATACATAAGATAACCATTTTAGAAAACAATAATGATTCTTTCAATGCAACAAGGTTATCCATATTCATTTTTAAATGTGTCACCAACTCTGAATTTCATTGCTATGGGGTTGTTTAGATAGATCTTCAAGATAATTTAATAACTTTCACTAATCATAATAACACATAAAAAATCAAGATCAATTTGGTTCACATCACTATTTTTTTAGATAATCACTTCTTTTTATAAATATAAAGTTTATAGGTTAAAACATATATGGGAGAATGGAAATCATACATCATCATTCAATGTTTTATGGGGTTGTCTAGATTTTTATATTTAGTAAAAAATTTAAACTCTAGAAAATTATATTATTTTAATAAATCCACCTTAATGGATTCTCTCATTAAATCATCACCTATAATTACCTCTTCAAGGAATGAAAAAATAGGCATGGCAATAATGTGAGGGTTTCACTATTCTTTAATTATAGAAAAAGGGATAACACTTATTTCTAAATCAAGTAGAATTTTTTTCCTTGAAGTTTTAATGTTTTTACTCTTCTTCATGATTACTTCCTTATTCACTTTCCTTATTTTTACCTCATTGAGAATCTTTTATTTTTTTCATTCGTTACTTCCTTCTTAACATGAGTAGCTTTCTTTTCTTTAGATAACCTAATAGTTTCACTTTTTAGTGATTGATTTAACTTTATAGCCTCTTCTAACTGATTAGTTCATATGATCTGACACAATTTAGGTAAATATTCTTCATTATTTCTCTATGTGGATATCTACTTTGCAGTTATAATTTGATAACCTAAATCCATTGGTGTTTTTCTTTTTTCACTTTTTAGCTGCTTTTGACCAGAAATTCATTTCATTCATTTATTTGATATGCGACCTACAATCTTGAACCGTCCACCAATAGTTTTTTCATTTTTGAGTCATGCTTTTTAATAAAACACTAAATCTCATAATTTTCGATGTCTTCCACCATGTCAATCTTCTTGTGAATCTCTTCGGTTGACATTTTATTAGTTTCTAGATTTATCTCATTTTCATTATGAATATTTATATCCATTTTACAATGGTCCATGATGTGTCCATTTCCACCATAATTGAATTATCTTCTCTTCTTTGGTTGTAAATATTTCTCTACTTTCTTTTTTGTTGAAATTTGTTTGACTCTCTTATTTTATGTGTTCCTAAGAAATACTTGGCTTCATATCTTTATTTATTATATTATTGTGGAATCTTTAAATACATAAAATATTTTTTTATGGTTATAAAATATTATAAATCATCGTTTCTATGACCATATAGGTAAAATACTCACAGATGTTCACAAGGCTCAGAAATCTATTTCTTATAGGTATATTCTTTATATTATGTGAATTCTATACAGAAGGTTTCATTAGTTTTATCTATGATCACCCTTACTTTTGGCCTTCTACAACTTTTATGATTATACATATTATGCCAAAAATCAATTTCCATATAACCAAACCTCTAGAAACACCATCATCTTCTAAAAAATATTTTTCTTTTCATTTAAGGTGCAAGGTATATATATTTTCTAGATTTTAGGAATTTCTGATTGTGGGATGAAATACCAATATTTTAGGCACCATTTTGGGAGATTATTTTCTCACACTTTCTCTTATCCGCTCTTGATACATTAATGGGTTTACTAGAATTTTTTCATCCATATTTTCCTAAAAAAATTATGATTTTTTCAGCAGATATAGATAAACCAGACATCGCACACATAGATTTATCAGGGTAGTGGGATATGAGAACGAGGTGGATATTTCCCCACATATTCTCACACTCTCTTTTACACCTTTATAAGTCCCTATTGAGGGAACAAAAATCCTCTAATAGTTGATTACCAGTACTATTATTTTTCATATCTTTGAGAAGGTCCAATATGAACTAATTCCAGATTATTCAATTTTATCTCTTGGTCAAGACACTTCGGGTTATGGGTATTAATTTTATGTTCCACATATCTCAACCAAAATTCATAGACACACTTTGTCTTTTGATATTGTTTATCATGAATATTTATTATCTCTTGAAGTGAATTGTCTAAATCTTTCACCTTTATAGATTTCATCTCCCATTGTACATCCTTCATATTCACTAACTTTATAAAGCTTCTTTAATATATGGAATACCTCTGTAACATCATCCTTAAACACTTTACTAATGGGAATATTAGGTATATACATGGTTTGAGATCATGTATATAGTATATTTTACCATGGACATATCTTATGGACACAGTCTCAATGTCCTTGGAGGCAATGGAAATTACAATATCATCTCATTCTATGGACACATGTGCAACCATGTTTATATCCCATAATCAAAGCCTCATTGTTATAGCCAATGTTATGACCCTACCATGTCCATAGGCCTTCACCAAGAACATATGGCCTTGTTCAAGAACTCAAATATTGTAATAGGCCTTCCTTAAGACCCTATCACTATGATCGGCGACCCAACCATGGTGATAAGTAGTTTCCTATTCCATTCCCACGTGAACAAATATTCTAAATAGCTATGGGAAATTATATAGACAGTTCGGGATAGATCATGGCTATTGGGGTATTTATTGACATGGTCATTATTCTAGCATGCTTCTATTTTATTCATTAATTTGCATTCCATTAAATTTTTACCTTCTCCATCATCATCACTAATTGATGTATTAAAACCTTTTTCATCCTTAACAAGAAAATTTATGTCATTATCTTAAGATATACTTGATAATGAATCTATATTATCATGATTTCTCATTAAATTAATTTTCTTAATATTAGAATGTTTCTTATTCTTTGAATCAACTTCTAATTTTTTTAGATTCTAATTATCTTCATCAGTTTTAGATTCTTCTATTTTCTATTTCAAGAAATCATTGGAAAAGTGTAAAGGATCGTCCCAATACCAAAACATTGATGATTTTATTTCATTCCCTTCCATTTTCATTTTACAAACATTTTTAAGAGAAGATAAATAATTTTATTGAATTCATATTTGTTAGGTCTCGAATGGTTGATGGAAGAAGGATTAGAGGGGTTGAATAGGCCTTTATTAAAATTATCAAAGTTATAAAAAATTAATTGTGGAATTTAGTGGTCTAAAATTATTAAACGATTCATTCTTACAAGAATAAGAATTGTTGATGTGTGAAGAGTGTATGCATAAAAATAAAGAGAAAAAGATAAGGATTTTTATAGTAGTTTGGATAAAACTGATCCTATGTATACTCTTCACACTCTAACTAATTAAGTATTATATCCACCAAGAAATATAAAGAGAATTTTACATAGGATAAATCTAAACACAAACTTTTACACAGGAACAATCACAACCTGGGACTTGGTGAAGAGTATCCCCAAACCTACACACACAACCTTTTGTGCGAGTAGACATAAACTTAGGATTTATATAGTAGAAGCTCCAAACTAAGTGTTATACTTTTTTTAGGTGTGCATAACTTAGGAACTACCATTTGGTAAGGTATCAAAACCATAGACTACTTTTTATAGGTGGTATAGCATATGCAAGAAAGGATTATGTGCAGACCTCTACCTAGAAAAAAAGATAAAACAAAGATTACGATTGGATAAAAGAATAAATAATTGTTGTTAATGAAACACTTGATGTAGTAACTTCAAATATATTTGAATGAGGAAGTTTGATCATTCCTTCAAAGGTACAGTATGTCTGTTCGGGGATAATTAATTCAAAGAGAATTTTTTATTCCATAAGAGTTCATCAAAATATATATAAATGGTTGATCATGGAATAACTATAATGTCATAAGTGTATGAAATTTGATATCATCATGTTCTTTGTGAACTATTATTTTTGTGCAATAATTCCAAAAATCCTTTACTTCTTTAAAAAGAAATCTATTTGGACTACACCCTTAAGAAAATGGTTAGAATAATAAAAGTGATAAAACTGGATTATTGGAGAGAGATAGAAAAGTTATCATTGAATAATAATTACAGTAATCATGACCGATATTTAAAATAACAAAGAATAATTCAAACCAATCTACAATTGTGTAAAGTTATTCAAATTTAAATTACAAAATTATTCAGGAGAGAAAAAATGATCATCCCTAATAATCGTAAAAATAATTGTCTGAATTCAAAATGTAAAGACTAATTCAAATTCAATTTAAATTACCCATAAAATAATTCATATAGACTCTATATTGATCGGTCAAAGTAATTCCATAAATATCATATAATAATTTAATGGTTTAATTTTCAAAAGACTTTTAAATTATATACAGCAGGTAATAATTAAAAAATTCATTATATTTTATTAAATATTAAAAAATAAGTTTGAATAATTTTATTTTCATTAAAAATTAATTTATAAATGAATAAGTTGTGGAAATAAATCCAAAATATAAAAACTTAAATAAACCAAATGCATGTTGTTAGTTTTACACAATAATAATAAATAAAATAAATAATATATTAAATCAAATTAAAATATTTTAAAAACATTTTTCATGGTTTTTATATAATATATATTATTTTCAAAAAATAAAAAAAATTAAAACACTAAAAATAGTCATGTAGTTAATAAACGTTCAAAAAATAAAGAAAAATATAGCATGTGTAAAACCTAAGTTTTTGTAAAAAAAATTTAATTAAAGGAAAATTTTGATCGTTCACACTAAGTTCATGTGTAGTCGGTTTGCTTACCATGTCTTTATGTCTGTAT
Source organism: Viscum album (assembly GCA_963277665.1). Classification (NCBI taxonomy): domain Eukaryota; kingdom Viridiplantae; phylum Streptophyta; class Magnoliopsida; order Santalales; family Viscaceae; genus Viscum; species Viscum album. The sequence goes on from OY728119.1 coordinate 1,407,321,956, forward strand.
GCTAACCATGTGTACTTGGTTCAAGTGTCCTTATAGTCACCATATTGAATGCCAGAAAATATATCATGTGATGACTTCATAAAATGAACGGTCATTATACTAACCTTGAAAACAACATACGGTAACCATACTTACCGTGTAGTTGTAAATGTAGTATCTTCAATGTGAGTTGCCTTTTTCATTTATACATGGGGTAAGAAATGAAAATTGATCACATTAGGTTGAGAATAGATCATGTGGTAAGGTGGAGGATGGTTTCATGGTAAAGAGGAGCCTTGATGTGGAAATTATGAAAAGAGATTCATGGTAAGGTGATTTGGAAAACCACATCCAGTTGAAAAGGGGTTTTGAAAAACCTGTGAAGTTGGTTATCAAAACAAACAGCTAATTTTTAGCCTATCTAAACATTAGAATTCGAAATTGATGAAGCTTTCTTAATTGTAGATAATTTTAATATATTTTCATTGAATCAAAAAATAAATTAATCATCCCTATACATTAAGATATATCATTGAAAAATAGTGAAGAACATAAACTAAAAACTATAGAAAAAATGTTGAAACCGTTGAAATACTTAAGACAAAAAATGAGGTGCCTGAAAAAAAATAGACATTGGTTTAGTTTTATGAAATATATATTGACATATTATATTTCTAACTCAATAAACTGTATACAATTATAATAATTATGTTGAGATATATCATTGAAATAAAAATAATAATTCTAAAAAATTGATAATTTCATATTTGTTGTATGAAGATCGGATATTTTTCACCACTTAAATAACAAGTTTTTACTTCAATTTATTCAAATGAAATGTATATAAATGTGTTACATATCCAAAAATATAATTTTCATGACATTATGATCTATATAAAAAGTGTTATAATATAACAATAAAAGAAAACATAACTACAAAATATGTATAAAAATACTGACCATTTGGCTTGTTCTGTTTTGATGCCTTTCATCTGTTTCTATAATGGGTTACTCCTTATTCCCATTAAAATGAGTTTCCTTCTTATTCAATAAACGGGGGGCTTGCCCCTTTACCTTTAAAAAAATGTATAAAAATATTGATCATATCAAAATCTTGTATCATGTTCATATCAAAATAAGGACATGTTAGATAAATAATTTGACTTCATTGTAGTAGAATAAAAGTTATATTAATAGTTTATCTTTCAAATTAAATGGGAATTATAAAAATATGATCACTATAACTCAAGTTATAGTTAAATCATAATGATCTAATGAAATATAATTTTCGCATACAATGATAAGATGGTTTTGAAGCATAGATTAAAATATAAATATTTCTTGTAATAAAGAACCTACAATATATGAAAAAACATGCACAAAAAACTCCCCCTTTTTATGATTACAAGACTGAATTGTTAAATCCGAAAATTTATCCCCTATTTTGTAAATAAATCGAAGGATAAATATTAATTCTATTTAAATAGATATTATCAGAAACTAATCAAGTATCCCCCTTTTTCGCTTTAAGCATATGAAAATATTAATGAAAATATTAAATATAAGAATATAGAGATTAATTACATAAACTCCCCATAAACACATGCCATGTGATAAAACAGTAAATCACATGCTAGAAATAATAAATAAAATAGGTAAATCTTCCCCAAAATCTATGTTTTAATTTAAAACGTTTCACCAATGAAAAATTATTAGAACATTTAAAATTTATAATAATCTCAGTAATTTAGTGAAATGAAATTTTAATTATAAAGAATATACTATTTTATTTAATATTTAAGCACATGTGGTCGAGTTCTATAAGAAATCAAACATAAACACTTTTTGGTAAGTATCCTATTTTGGGATCAATTGGGTAAGTAACAAAAAATTGGGTACCCTAGAATAACATAAACATTTATTATAAGGTATATGATAATGTAAATTTTAATAGATAGAATCTATAGTAATACCAAGAGAATCAATAAATCTTAGAGAACATTCATTGGTATAGTTTCCTTTCAATTGGTATTTAAAACAAGTAATTTTAGAAACCTTTTTAGTATAACATTTAACAAAGGGGGTTTTTTACATTTTAGGAATATGATTATTATAATAAAAACCTGACTTATATCAATTTATTTTAATTATAGTTTCCATATTTTCATAGTTTTATTTTCATTGAATAAAGGTAGATAATATTTATTTTAAATTCACAATTTCCTTTTTTAGATCATCATTCAATTTTTGAACAATCTCAAGGTCATCACAATCTTTATCTTTTGGAGATGAAGTACAATTTTGTAAATTGTGGTTTTTAATTTAAAGATTAGAAATATTATTTTCCATATTATTATTTTTCATTTTTTATTTTTCATTCTCAAAGATATAATTTTTCAATTTTCAACTTTCTAAAATAATATTATTCATTTATTTAGAAACTTTATTATTATCCTTAGTCAAAATTTTATACTTTTTAGTAATATTTTCAATTTACACTAAAAATTAATCTCCTAAATAACTTAATTATTTATCTTTAGAATTTTAAAGATTATAACTAAAAGAGGATATATAATAAGAATCATAATTAGAAGAATTACTAAACTTATTCTTTGTTTTTATTAAACATAAACTATAACGTTTTACCATATCTTCAAATGGTTATATTACCTAAAGGTGTTTTCCCATTATATCAAGGTTACTGGTTTATTTTTCACATTTAGATTCTTCATTGGGCTCAGATTCTTTAGTTCATCTATAGCCAACATGATAAGTACATTTCATTTCCTTTTTGAACTTATTATATATTTTTTCTTGGTTCATAAATGGACACTTATATTTGGTATGGCTGGGTTTCCTTCATTCATAAGATATAATTATATATTTACCTTTATTACCTTTTATTTTGAAAAAAATCGAGTATCTCTTTCTTTTCCCTTTATCCTTTTTTATAGTATACTTTTATTATGAGACCATGAATTTATTTAGCAACATGAATTAGATAATATTCTTTATCATATCTATAAGATTATATGGAATCACTTTAAGATTTATAAGAAACATATTTAGATTTAAAATTAACACCCTTTCTTCTATTAGATGAATCAAGATCATTGTTCTTCTATTCCATCGCGAATTGTAATAGAGATCCACTCAACTCATATATAGAGTATTCATGGAAATAGTTGCTTTATTAAATGGATGATTTCATTTAATGTCACTTATTTTGTAAGTATTGATATATTATTTCAATAATCACTTCATTATTCATGGTTTCACCAATTTTGACCTTGTTGTTGCCGATTTTTGAGAATCTATTAAAAATATCATTCACTCATTCATGGTTAGACATTATAAATTATTGAAATTAATCCATGTGAATTCCAAACTTAGTTTAGTATAATTCTTTATTTACTTGATGAGGGAATTTTAAAGTCCTCTAAATTTCAAAATAAATTTTACAAAAATATATATAAATTTAAACACTTCTACTTAGAGAGTGGTAATAATAATTCATCACTTTTTAATTTAAAACATATTTTGTAGCAACATTTCCAATTAAAGTTTTGAGATTAACATTTGGTATTGTATAAGGCCTATCCATGGGAGTCCAATATTAAGTACCTATATTTTTCAAAAATTCCATCATTTTTTCTTTTCAATATCTGTAATCACTTCCATTAAAAGGAGGTTATCTCAACAAATTCCAGAATTCAGTCTCCTGAGTTTCCATCATCTGCAATAGATCTTTCCTTAGTATTATTAAGTATTAGGACACAAGTTATCATAAATAAAAAAATAAATAACATAGCTATGTATCCTTAATAAAGGGCTCTCTATGATACCAATTATTAGGTCCTCAAGCGTTGATGGTAGATGGACTAAAGTGGGGTGAATACACCTTTATTAAAATCATCATAGTTATTAAAACTTAATTTAGGGATTTAGTGGTCTGAAATTATTAAATGATTATTTCATAAAATAATAATAATTGTGGTTGTGTGAAGAGTGTATGCAGAAAATTAAAGACAAGAGAAGAAAGGTGTTTTATTGTAGTTCGGATCAAAGTGATACTATGTCTACTCTTCACACTCCAACCAATGAAGTATGGAAATTACTAAAAAGTAGATAAATAATTTTACATAGGATTAATATAAACCTATAATTTTACATGGGAATAATTACAACCCAGGACTTTGTGACAAGCTTCCCCAAAACTACACACAAAACCTTTTGCGGGAGTAGATAGAAACTCATGCTTTCTATACGAGTATACCCAACCTAAGTGTTCTGATTTTTTTCAGGTTTACATAACCAATGCACCACTTTTTTGTAAGGTAGCACAACCAAATACTACTTTTTATTTGTGTTATAACTTTTGAAAGAAATGATTTTGTGCATAACACTACCCTGACAAAAATATAGACCAAATATTATAAATATATAGAGGCAGAAAAAAATTGTTTATAAAATAGTTGATAAAGAACCTTTGAATTTATTTTAATGGTGAAGTTTGAGTGTTCCAGTAAAGGTACAATACGTCTCTTCATAGAGAATGAATTTGAGGAATAATTTTTCATTGAGAGTTTTTTACAACACATGTAAATGGTTGATCTTGGGATACCTTGAATTTCATAAGAGTATGAACGTATGAGATAGTCATGTTCATTGTGAATGATTATGTTTGTGGTTAGATTCCAATCATCCTTGAATCCTTTGAATAGAAATTTATTTATACTACACACTCGAGAAAACTATTAAAATATTAAAAGTGATAAAACTTGATTATCATGGAGAAAAAAATATCATTGTATAATAATCACACAACTCATAACTAATATTTAAAAAAACTGATGAATAATTAAAACCAATCTCCAACTAGGTAAAGGGATTCAAATTCAAATTAAAAAATTATTTAAAAGAGATAAAATGATCATCTATAATAATCATAAAAATAATTGTTTGTGTTAGGTACACAAGCCTGAATATCCTGAGAGGGGGGTGAATCAAGGTATGACTAATTTAATATTAAATCCCTTTCTGATCTTGTTTTTCTGTTTAGAAAAACACTCTTCTCTCTCTTTCCTGTTGCACAATATAAACAAAAAGTAAAGAATTCACAGGACATAGTAATTTTTACTTGGTTCACCCTCACTGGGCTACGTCCAATGAGCATACACCGGCAATGTGCTTATGTACCAAATCCACTATAATAACACTACTGTTTATAAGGTTTGGGATAGATCACTTCTATTCCTAGGATCACTGACTTTACAATGTTTAGGGTCAGCTCACTGCTTTCCCAAGGGTCACTCCCTGTTTCTCTCTCTCTGGATCACTACTGTTGGAGAGGATCACCTTCTTCCAGTTCCTTTGCTCATAGATCTGGAAAGGATCAACTCACAGTTTATAGACATGTAGGTATCTTCATTATCACTGATAAATGCATCTTCTATTGTATGTATATGATCTATTTAACTCCAACTTTCACCCGTATATGAATCTCACTTTGCATCGAAGGTATCGGGAAATCTTCCAGCTTCCACCAGCCCTGAATCACTACTGGGAATCAACCTTACTTGGCGCCCTTATATAAGTCGGTGCACAAGTCTCACAATGAAAGTCAAAATTGGCACGTAATTCCTCCTCAACCACTTGCGTGACACAAGCTTCTGCAACTCCAAACTTGCGCGTGACACACACCCTTCTACGCCCAAACCAAAATTGGTGTGCAACCAAAAAATTTCGCGCTTCTTCAAAATCTAGCGCGCAAGTATCACCAAACCACTTGATTGATGCCTTCTTCTACAACTCAAAACTTGCACAACTCACTACCTATCTTACCCAAATCACCTTAGGCGTTCAACTATCACATGGCGCACAACTTATACTTCTGCGACCATACACCACTTGCGAGACCACCACACCTGCGCGACGAGAGCTCTGTTTTTTCTAAGTGTTGAACTATTAACCGAATGAGGAGGGGTTGACCGGTATTTATAGGCACTTGGACACCCTACGTGACAGTATGCAAGTATCCCCTCTGTGTGCAAGTTTCGGCGCACAAGTCTCTGCCGTGAAAATCACTTGTGCGAAAAACACTAAAACTTGCGCGACCCTTCTTCCTTTGCCACATTTTGATGATCTGATCTTGAAAAAAATATGGCTTGCAAGTTTTCTATCCTTAAAGTCCTCAGTGCGCAAGTCCCATTTCCAAAACCACTTTTCTTCATTTTCCAATTTACAGGCCCAAACATTTGGAAAACACTGGAAAACGGCGTCAACATGTATCTGCTCTTTTTGAACCGCCTTCAGATCGATCACTCCTTTGTCGAGGTTGTTGAAACAAAAATGGATCGTTAACCATTTCCCTTGAACTCGACATGCAACCATTAAATTCCATTTTTCAAAAAAATTGTATGTAATGGTTTACATTGTCAACAATCACAACACAGATGTCCACTTTGTCAAGAAACACAATCACCTAAAAATTGCTTCAATGATACCTTGAGGGTTTTTTTCCCAACAATCTCGCCCTTTGGGTTTGTTGAAAACTCTTCCATAAAAAGAAACATCATTAATTATCTAGCCACCATTCGCCTATTACGATTCTGATAGCGATCAAAGATTTACTAAACACATACTCTAAGACCACATGAGAAATGATCGACATGAGAAACAAGAGTAAATGAAAAGTTCATCAGTGAATCACTTCATCTCTGGCACCCAATATTGACACCAAAATGATACCAATTTCTGGAAATATTATTACCACATTCCAACAACACTCTTCTACTTTCATCACGATCCTCATCTATCGTGATGTCTATTATGTGATCGATCACTTCTAGCATCGTCAAATTTTATACTCTCCCCCTTTCTCATTGCTCCCCCTATCACGCTACTCCACCTGTCAGCTTCTCCCGTAACTATCATGATTTCTTAAATAGCCACACTGTCTCCACCTTGAACAATAACTATTTTCTCCCCCTTTTTCAACAAACCCAATGGACACTCCTTTGCAGTCTGTAACAGAGTAGAGAACACACATCAGTATATTAGGGAAAAACACATCATACCTTGGGGAGAGGGGTTGTGTTACACTTCCACACTCCTTAAAGTGAGGGGAGTCAACTGAACTCTCAGAGCTAATCAATTCCTCTCAAACTCTTCCTTGGGTAAGGCCTTTTTCAGAATGTCTGCAACCTGTAGCTCTGCAGGAACATACTCCAACTTCACGATTCCCTGCTCAAACTTCTCCTTAATAAAATGATACTTTATCTCAATGTGCTTTTTCCTTGAATTATGGATGAGATTTTTTCTAAGATTGATAATACTTGATTTATCGCACTGGATTCTGATTGGATACTTTACATCAACTCCCATATCTTAAAGCTACTGCTTCATCCATAATAACTATGTGCAAGCTTGAGTGGCCGCAATATACTCAGTTTCTGCGGTGCTTAATAAAATGCAATCTTGCTTCTTACTTAACCAAGAAATACATAGTCCACCATGATAGAATGAACCTCCAGATTTTGATTTCCTATCATCCGCTGAACTGGCCTAATCGGCATCAGTATATCACAATAAATCTGTATAAGATATATCATTATATGTCAAGCTGAAATCCACCGTTCCCTTGATATACCAAAGTATTCTTTTCACTGCAAGAATGTGTCTTTCCTTGGTATTACTTTTATATCTCACTTCTTGGCATGTAGTGAAAAAAATATCAGGCCTTGTTGCGGTCAAGTATAAAAAACTTCCAATAATTTTCCTATATTCTGTGATATTAACTGCCTTGCCATCCTCATCTTTGGACAGTTTCGTCCGGGTGGCAAACAGAGTCCTCATCTCCTTGGAATTCTCCATTCCAAATCTTCTTAAAACATCTTTAGAATATTTGGATTGAAAAATGAATGTTCCATTCTTTCCTTGTGTCACCTGTAGACCAAGGAAAACATTAGCTCTCCAATCATTGACATTTCAAACTCGTTTTTCATGAATTTAGAAAACGGTCCTCACTAAGATTCATCTGATCCGCTAAATATGATGTTATTGACATAAACAAAAACCATCATCCTTTGATTACTATCGTTGCTGAAATAGAGATAGTAATAAACTCCTCCATGTTGGAAACCAATCTTCTTCAAGTACTAATCAAGCCTTGAGTACCATGCTCTTGGTACTTATTTCAGCCCATACAATGCCTTATTCAGTCTGCAAACTTTTTTCTCATCATCATGAATGAGAAAACCATATGGCTGCTCAATATATACTTCCTATTCTAGAACCTCATTCAAGAATGCAGATTTGACATCCATCTGAAACACTTTGAACTTTCGTTTCACTGCAATGTCTAGGAATAATCTGATTGTCTCCAGCCTTGCAACTGGTGAAAATGTATCATCAACATCAATTCCCTCTATCTGGGATTGTCCTTTACACACTAGTCATGATTTTTTTTGAACCACTGTTCCATATAAATTCATCTTATTACGATAGACCCATTTATTTTTGATGAAGTTCTTATCTGCTGGCCTTGAAAAATCTCCCATGTATGATTCTTCTCAATCTGGTCTAATTCTTCATTCATAGCCTGAACCCAGTACTCATCCTCAACTATATTAGAAAAACATTTCGGCTCCACCTGAGATAAAAAATGATGTTTTCTATGATGATTTCATTCTTCGAGTCTTAACTAGAGCTATCTGATCACCAATGATATTTTTCCTATCAATTTCAGCTCGACTCTTTGGCTTCTTAGAATATTCAGATTCTGTTTCCTCTTGTTCATCATTAGTATCATCTTCTGAGTTAGCCTCTGCCACTTCTACTTCCCCTGTGTTACTTACCTCCTCATCAAAATCATCTAGAAACTATTCCATGGGTCATTGAGTATTCTATTCATTTTCAACTATAGTGACATCATTGTTCTCAATAATGTTTCCCAACATTTTTTTGAAGCATTTATATGCCTTTCTTTTCCCTGAGTAGCCAAGGAATATCCCTCTCATCTCCTCGTGACTCAAACTTCCTGTGATTTTCTTTGTTGAGAATCAAGAAATTAATTCCAAATATTAAAAAGTATTTCAACATTGGATTATTTCCATACCACATTTCATATAGAGTCTTCCCTTCCTTCGGACACAACAGAGACCTATTCTAAATATAGACGGATGTCAAAATTGCTTCCTTCCAAAATTTCTCTGGTAGGTCCTTTTCAATAAGAATTATTCTGGCCATGTTGTTGATGATATGATTTCTCATTTCAACTACTCTATTATATTGGGGAGTTTTAACTGATGAAACATGATGCCTTATCCTGTGTTTCTTGAGATAGTATTCTACTTGGCTGTTTGTGAATTCGGTACCGTTATCAATATGAATCTTCAAAATTTATGCCCAAGAATCCTTTCTGATTCCCTCCTATACTGCTTGATACAACTGAACACTTAGGTCTTATGGGTAATAACAAGTACCCAAGCCATTCTTCTATAATCATCAATGAAAAGGACATAGTACCTTTGCCCATTTATGTCTCGTGGTGAGATCGGTCCACAAACATCAGCATGCACCAACTCGAGCACTCTGGTTGATTTATGTTCCTTTGGCTTGTATGTCTTTTTGATGATCTTACCTTGTTGGAAAGCATCGCATGTATCAGTGTGATCATGTGATAATTTGGGAAGGTCTATAGTAGTATCACACTTAACAAGATCTTCCATAGATGGTTGGCATAGATGACCATGTCGTTTATGCCACAACTTGTTTTCTTCTTCTCTGGATAAAAGACACATATCTTCTTCTCCGCTTACATAGTAATGATTTCCCTTTATCCTTTTTCCCTGAAGAACATCTACTCCATCCTTTCCTTTCACAACACACATCTTCTTTGTAAATTGGATTGAGTTCCCAGAGTCACATAGTTGACTGACACTGAGCAAGTTATGACTAAGGACCTCTACTACCAAAACATCAGCACATCTCATTTCTTTTCCCACAAATTTAGCCTTTCCATAACAAATAATCTCCAGGCCTTCATCATTTCAAAACATGACAACTCCTTATTTTTCATATTTTACGCCTGTAATAAGATCTTTATTTCTTGTCATGTGAGATGTGCAACCACTATCAAGGATCCACACACCAGAGCAATCTAAATCTTTAAGGGTAAATTTTTCCACCACGGCCTTCTCATCCTTCTTCTTGTTGGTCCATATTTTTTCCTTCACACTTGGCATGGACTAAGACTTCTGTTCTTTCTTAGAGTATGATAGAACAACATTGTCTTGCAACACTGAATATATATTCTGCATTTTTAACTCAACTGTTGGTTAATTATCTTATGCTTCTGAACATTTTGATTTTTCTTTGACACATTCCTCTGTATAGTCGAAGTGCAGTACCTTTCCATGTTCCCAAATCCTCCGCACCAAAAATAGTGTCCTTCAAAATAAGCTTTGTAGAATCGTACTTTGTTTGGTTGTCATCTTTGTTCTTATTCCCTTCGATTTCTCTTGGTTATGGAACAAACATACTGTGAATGTCCCATCTTTCCACAATAATAACACCTAATATTAGGTGAATTACTCCTCGTTACTTCAGCACTATGAGTTTCCCCTTGGGATCTCTGAATATTCTGATTCTTCTTTGTTCCCAAATCATCCTTCAATCTCAGGACAGGTGATTATGGTCTGACTTCAATTGTCAAAGATTTTTGTTTCTGATCAATCCCTGAATCATCCTTAACGTCTGATCTCAATTGCTGCTTGTTTCCTGCTGAACGACTAGGCTCCTATTTCATCTTTTAAGTCTACGGAATGACCTGCTTTCCCAAGAATGTGCTGGGAATCAAATGTTTTTCCTGGTATTTAACTTTTCTATAGAGACCGACTACTTCCTCTTCAATCTCTTCAATATGCTTGACGTGATCTTTCACTTTTCTATTCAAACCATTGATCTCCCTTTTCTGTTCTTCAATCTTGAGCTTCTGCTCATCAACCTTTTCTGTGCTCTCTGGCCTGGAAGTCTTAAGGTTTTCAATTTCTTTCACTAGCTCAGACTTCTCTTCTTCCTGTTGTTTTATGTAGAGTTTGGCATCATGTACCACCTTGTTTGATTTTTTTTCTCTCCAAACATCTATCTCTTCAAGAGATGCTTCTAATTCAGCTTTACTGTCAATTATCCCTTCAATTTCTCCTTATTCATAATCTATGTTAGTTTCTTCCTTTTCTTGAGTACTACCGACAACAGCCACCAATGCATTTTCTCCACGATCTTTGCAATTTTCAATCTCCTCCACCTCTTCAAAGTCAGACTCATCTGAACTGTCTATTTCTTGTGAAAGATGATTCTTCTTCTTGAAGAAAATTATCTTGAATTGCTTCTTCCCTTTCACATAGTTAAATATTTCTTCTTGGGAATTTCAACTTCATCTTCATCATTTTCTTCTTGAAACTTTTTGGGGAACTTGCGGCAAGATTACCATCTTTTCCACATCTAAAGCAAGAAAGTGGAAGCATCCCTTTAAACGTTCCCTTTCCTCTTTGAATGTTTGATGAGAGGAATGAAATCACCTCATCTGTCTCTTCTTCTTCCTAAGAGTCTTCAATGGTGAGATTCTTCATGGCCTTTAATGCCACCTCTTTGGATTTCCCCTTTTCCATAGTCTCGTTATCATGGTTCCTCATTTCATATGCAACCTAGGTACTGTTCAAATTGTCCATTGTCAGCTCTTTTGGATCTTTATCTTCTAGAACTAAAAATTTCGGATTGAACTGAGGTGTATGTTTCCTCAAGATGCATTTTATGAATTTTATGTCTTCAATGACTTCACCAAGACCTCGCATATCTTCTAAAACAATATTTACCCTGTCAAAGAATGCATCAATGGACTCATTCGGGTTCATTTTCAGATCTTCATACTTATTCCATAGTACTTGTAGCTTTGTCTCTCTAACCTTTGTATCTCCTTCATATATATTCAAAAGCTTTTCCCACATGGCATGTGATGTTTTACATGACATCACCTTCGTATAGATAGGATTTCATAGAGCTCCCCCTAAGGCATTGATTTCTTTGGAATCAGCATCCAACTCTCTACCCTCAGCTTCTAATAGTGCAACACTATTAATATTAGCTATTATGGAATGCATTTATACTATGATCTCATCCATTACCAATGATTGGAAGTAGTGTTGCATCCGATTCTTCCATAGCTGAAAATTGTTTTCGTCGAAGATCATAATCCCATTATGATTAGTGACCTACATTGAGAGAAGAAAACATATCAACCATTCCCTATGATACAAATTGTTAGGTCCACAAGGATGAATACCTTGAGATGGGGGGTGAATCAGGGTATGACTAGTTCAAAATTAAATCCTGTTATGATCTTGTTTCACTGTTAAGAAAAACACTCTTCTCTCTCTTTCCTATTGCACAATATGAACAGAAGGTAAATCATGCACAGGACACAACAATTTTTACTTGGTTCACCCTCACTGGGATACATCCAAGGAGCACACACCGACAATGTGCAGATGTACGAAATCCACTATAATCACACTACTGTTTACAAGGTTCGGGATAGATCAATTCTATTACTAGGCTCACTGCCTTTTCAATGATTAGGGTCAGCTCACTACTTTCCAAAAGGTCACACCCTATTTCTCTCTCTCTGGAACACTGCTGGTGGAGAGGATCACCTTCTTCCTCTTCCTTTTCTTACTACTCTGGAAATGATCCACTCACATTTTATAGACCTATAGGTATCTTCATTATCACTAATGAATACATCTTCTATTGTATGTAGATGCTCTGTTGAAATCCAACTTTCACCCGTAGATAAATCTCACTTTGCAACGAAGGTATCAAGCAATATTCTATCTTTGACGCAGCCCTGAATCACTGCCAGGAATCAACCTTACATGACGCCCCTCTTTAAGCCAGCATGAAAGTCTCGACACGCAAGTCAAAAATGGCGTGAAAGTCCTCCTCAACCACTTGCACGACACAAGCTTCTGCAACTCCAAACTTGCACAACGCACACCCTTTTATGCCCAAACCAATATTAGCGCGCAACCAACAACTTTCGCACTTCTTCAAAATCTAGCGCACAAGTCTCACTAAACCAATTGTGTGATGCCTTATTCAACAACTCAAAACTTGTGTGACTAACTTCCTTTTTCACCCAAATCACCTTAGGTTCACAACTATCACCTGGCGCGCAACTTATACTTGTGCGACCACACACCACTTGTGTGACCACCACACTTGTGCGACGGGAGCTCTGATTTTTATAAGTATTTAACTCTACAACAAATGAGGAGGGGTCAACTTATATTTATAGGAACTTGGACACCCCACACGACAGCGCGCGAGTCTCCCCTCAGCGCGCAAGTTTCGGCGTGCAAGTCTACGCCAAGAAAATCACTTGCGCGAACAACTCTAAAACTTTTACGACCCTTTTTCCTTTGCCACATTTTGATGATTTGATCTTGAAAAACATATGGCATGCAAGTTACCTCCCCTTCAAGACCCCGGAACGCAAATCCCTTTACCAAAACCACTTTTATCCATTTTCTGATTTTTAGGCCAAAAAATTTGGCAAACACTAGAAAACGGTGTCACCTTGTATCTGCTCTTTTTTAACCACCTCCAGATCGATCACCCCTTTGTCGACGTTGTTGAATCAAACATGGATCGTCAACCACTTCCCTTGAACTCGACATACCACCATTAAATCCCATTTGTCAACAAATTTGTATGTCATGGTTTGCTTTTTCAACAATCACAACACAGATGTCCACTTTGTAAACAAACACAATCACCTCAAAAATGATTCAATGATACCTTGAGGGATTTTTTCCCAACAGATTGAATTAAAAACTTAAAGATAGATTCAAATTCAATATATATTACCTATTAAATAAGTCATATATACTCCATATTAATCGATCAAATAAATTCCATAAATATCATAAGATAATTTGACGGTTTAATTTTTAAAATACTTTCTAATTTTATGAAGCATGTAATAATTAAAAAATTAATTATAGTCTATTAAATATTAAAAAAAAGTTTGCATAAATTTATTTACACAAACTATTAATTTAGAAATAAATAAGTGAAATAATTAAATAAAAACTATAAAAACTTAAATAAACCAAATTCATGTTGTAAGTGTTATGCAATAACAATTAATAAAATAAATAATATATTAAAACAAATAAAAATATATTAAAAATACATTGTGTGGATTTTATATAATACATATTAATTTCATAAATTAATAAAACAATTAAAACACATAAAATAATCACGAAGTTAATAAACTTATCAAAACTAAAGAAAAACATAACATGTGTAAAAATGAGTTTTAAGCAAAAATTAAGTAAAGGAAAATACTGATCATGCGTGAAAAGTTCACTTTTGGTCAAAATTATTACCACGTTTTGAGGTCAGTATGCTAACCATGTGCACTAATTTTATGTGTTATTGTAGTCACTATACTGACCATGAGAAGATATATCATGTGGCCACTTCATAACACATAATTTCACTATACTGACCATGTGAACAACGTGCGATAACCATACTTACCTTGTGGTTGTAAATGTGGTAACTACAATGTGAGCCGCCTTTCACAATTATACATGCAGTAAGTAATGAACAGTGATCATGGTAGTTTGAGAATATCTCATTTGGTAAGGTGGATGATGGATTCAAGGTAAGGAGGAGTCTTCAAGTGGTGAGTTGGAAAATGGGGTTTATGGTAAGGTGATTTGGAAACCCATGGTAAGCTAAAAAAGGCCTCTGAAAAACCAATGCGACAGATTATCAAAACATTCGGATAATTTTTATCCAATCTAAACATTAAAATTAGAAAATGATGCAGCAAACCTAATTATGGATAATTTAAATATATTTCCAATGAATCAAAAATTAAATCAATATGAATTATAGATTAATACATATCATTGAAAGATAGTGAATAATGTTAACTAAAAACTGCAGAACAAATGTTGAAATTGTTGTAGTAATTCAGTTAAATTTTTGGGTGCCTAAACAAAATTCTTATACTTTGGTACACTTTAATGAAATATATATTAAAATACTAGATTTATAACCCAAAAAGTTTATACAATTTTGATAAGTATCTTGAGATATATTATTAAAATAATTTTTTTTTAATTTTTTAAAATCTAGAATTCTAGATTTGTTATATAAAATTTGGACATTTTTTTCACTACATAAACAACAAATTAAGACTTAAATTTATTCTAATAAAATTTATATAAATGTGTTATATATCCAAAAATATATTTTTTTCAATATTATGATCTATATGATTCATGTTATAAAATATTAACAAAAGAAAAAATAAAAATGCAATTATTAGGAAAATATTGATCATACCAAAAGAATGTATCATGTTAAGATCAAAATTCAAACATGGTAGAGATAGAATTAGACTTCTTCATAATTGAATAAAAGTATCATGAAAAAATTATCATTAAAATGAAATAGTAATTATAAATCATATCACTAGAACACAATATATATTTAAATCACTATGAGATAGTAAAATTTTATTTCCACATAAAATGATAAGAGGGTTTTCAAATATATATTAAAATATAAATATTTCTTATAATCAAACAAAACATAAAATATATGAAAACACATTCAAAAAAATTATCCACCTTACTTGTCTTATAAATCACTTATCTCAAAAAAAAATTCTTCATTAATTTTTCCTTTTTCTCATTTCTTAAAATGTCATATCCTACTTAACATTATTTTTGAATACTAGATCTTTTTTTATTTCATATGAAAAAATTTGTTATGTATTTCATCAATAGATAAATTAAAAACTTTCTCTAAATTAGGTGTTTTTGAATAAAACTTTTTTGGAAAGACCCACGTCATTTTTAAAAAAATATTTGAATCTTCCATGATACCTTTGAATCCTCTGATATTGCAGAAAATTTCATTAACTCTGGTGAAGTAATCATCAATTGTATCTTCTTCTTCCATCCTTATATCTTTTAACTTGCTTCTCTATATTTAATGTTTTTCTTTATATAATTTTTCATTATCTTAGAATATTCATTCGATTTTAACTTATGTTTCCTTTACTTTTTGGATACCCATCACATTCATATATACATCGTCATACAAGGACATGAGAATAGTATTTTGAGATTTTACATCAACCACAAGATTCCATTTGTCAGTAAAAAAATTAGTGAATCATTTTTTAGGTGTAAATCTAATGGTTGTTTCATATAAACCTTTCAATCCATGTGAAAGAAGATTGGTTATCATCATATCATTTTAATCATGATAGTTCATTCCATTAAAAGTAATAAATTTTCTTCTATTCTATGAACTTGAATTCTACATACTTTAAAAAACTGATCTATAGATGTAACCTTAGCTTTGATACCATCAAAATTACCTAGTTTGATAGGATCACCGACAGTTATAGGGGTTTAATCAGTGATCCCTTTTATTTTTTAAAGGTTTCTCCCTTTTAATAACACCAACCTTTGAGGTTGGTTAAAGCCTTGATCCTACCTTCTATAAAATCTTTGCCTTACTTTGTATTTATAAAAATTTAAGAGAAAGCAAAAAAGAAAAAATATCATTTATAAGGTTCTTTATAAAAGAATACTCATTTCCATGTCATTTATACACCCCAACATGGATTCTCCACTAAATTCAACAGTCCTGGGTTAAACATCCTAATATCAATCCTTATTCAACTAGTTATACACCAAATCCATTCTTCAACAATATTTTATATAACTCAATTGAGAAATACTTTTTTTATTGGTTATACACCCCAACCATAGGCCTCCTGCAGTTAGTTATACACCCCATACACAAGATCCTTTTTAGAGTTGATCTAGTATAGAAATATATTCTTGTTCAGAGGGCCGTCCTCCATAAGAAAGATGAATCAACTTATCTTGTTTCACTACTAGAAAAATAGGCTACGACCACGGACCAATATCTACAGTTTTAAAATTGTGGCTATAGGTGGCTACAACCATGGTTATGTGTCCTATAGACACAAATTTAAAACTCTGGCTATAGGTATTTTTTCATGGCCTATAGCCAAAGTTTTCAAAATCGTGGCTATAGCCCAAAACTATAGCCATGGTTATATGGCCTATAGCTAAGGTTTTTAAAACCATGGCTATAGGCCTTTTTCAAAGGGCCATAGCCACGGTTCTGAAAACTGTGGCTATAGGTCTCTCACCCTTGTAAGGGAGAAGAAATTTCCCTCCAAAAAATGGCGGGAAGAACTATTGCCACAGCTTTCAAGATACTTCCTGTTTTTTTAATAATATATATAACATATTATATATATACACACAAAAAATCATTGGTGGTGTAGTGGTTAGGTCGCTGAAACCTGAAAGGAAGGTGTTGGGATCAAATCTGGACAGGAACACATCATTTTTAGGCTATTTCCACTATTTTTAGGGCTATAACCACAGTTAAAGCTGGGAAAGTTGGACAACTATTTCAACAGTTAAACCTGTGGGCATAGGTCAACTTCCATGGTTGATAATGGAGACACCTATGGCCACGGTTTTCAAAACCATGGAAATAGGCCACCTATATCCACAGTTAAAACTATGGACATAGGTGAGACCCTACTACCAGGGCGATAGCTCCCACATTTGGGCAAAACTGTGGTCATAGCCTACAACCACGGGTTTGGGCCCTATTGCCATGGTATTGAACCATGGAAATAGCCCATTTATCTAGTTGTGTTTATAACTTCTTTAAGATCTTAAAAATCATTTGGGAAAGGTATAATGGTCATGAAAATTTTTCTGGATCTTGAATGATCTTGACCTACTAAATATACAACCATTTGGAACTTTTTAACTGAAGATTATTCTAATGAAACTTCTTCTTCCTGGACATTTTCCTTCTAGTTGTTCTTTCCAAACTTATGATTCAATTTCCTCATACCTCATTAGATCTAAAGGTATTTTTGATGACATTATATCATAATATCCCTTTCATTAACTCTTTTTCTTAGATGATCTAAATATCTCATTATCAATGTTATATATATTTTTCATACACTTAACTCAAGTGTTGTTCCCCATTTATATATCCAATATTCCTCTAATATATATGAAAAACATGAGGCTTCAATTTGAAAATCCGGCCTTCTCAAATCATGAATAGAAATATTTTACTCTCTTTTGAAGATATCAAGATTTTACTTCTTTAAATCTCCTACAATACCTGAAATCAATAATTTTTAACTAATCTATAGATCTTGTCTTGAATTACATACTTTCCTTCCATGATTATTGCTCTTTAGATGCCTGGATCAGCATCATCAGAATGCTTAAAATTAAAATAATGTAATTTACTTCTGGAATTTTATGGAACAATTTCTGTAGATATAATCAATATGATCATTTCGGTTCTTCTATTTACTCTACTAAAACTTTTATATCCTTTAATGTAATGACCCTAAAACTAGTATCCTGAAGCCAATACCCTAATTTATTATATTAGAACAGATAAAAGATTATAATCCCAAGGTACAAATTAGTTTAGTATTTTTGGAAAACCATATTACATACATGGTACCCATATTACATTGGGAAAATAAAATAAATCATAACAAAAGTAAAATCTTAGTATCCTTGAAACTCATTCAAATAATTCATATTCATATCATGGGGAAAGGAAACAAAATAAGGGTGAGCTAAAATTCTAATTAAGGGTTAAGTACAACAAAATATATGATGAATCAAAAATAATAATCAATATATAAAGGTAAATAACTGAACACCAATTCCATTTAAATAACTAGATAATTAATAAACAATATGGTAAGGTAAATAACTGAAAACAGAAGCCATTCAATCAATATACTAAAAATGAAATGCATATATAGATTTTTCAATATTGAAAATCTCATGGATAATAATAACTAAAGTATTAATGAATACAATGATTTGATTATTTAATTCCATGATATCATGCATCATGGTACCTCTACCATTGAGACCTTCCACAAGATAGTTTAAAACTGTAGGTAGAAACCTGTTTAATCTGACCAACATAATTTGTCTCATGAGACCTCCTGATGCATCAATGGGCTATATTATACCATCACCCACCCATCACTTCATGTCAAAATGATTCCTTATATATTGAATAATTTATTTAATTAATAAATATTACTTATCATAAAATATCCATATTTAATAAAAGATGTGAATTTATCAATATTTCCTATGTTAATTAAATAACTTTCGAAATAAACATTGTATGTAAAAAATGGAAGATGGTTTAGGAAATAATCATATCCATAAAACAAGAATATGAATATTTAAGATAAATTTAATTTACAATGAAATTTTATTATATTAAAGTGATGGTTTTAAGATAAAGTTATGAATCACAAAATAAAGTGATATTGGATAATAACTTTTATCAATTGGCAATTTTCAAGTCAAATCTCCTTAGATGAAATAATTCAAATTTAAATGTAAAATACCATGAATAATGAATAAATAATGATATTACATATCAAATGGGTAGTATATACACCATAAAATGTGAATTGGTTCATAATAACAAATAAGTCTCAATGGGATGTGAATTGGGACAAAATCCATAACCTCGTGCTTTCCTTTTGGTCTTACTTGATGTAACTTCATATATAGTGGTTTTAAACATGTTATTAACCTGTACTAAAACTGTATTAATATTTCTGATATCATATATGACCCATTTATAACATCTTACCACTCATTTTTCAATAATCATTCATTATTTTCATTGTTTCATGTGTTAATTGCCTTGTTTTTCAAGTATATTTTGACCTGTAATTTTTTGTTCCTTTTAATTAGATCATGATTTCATCATTTCCAGAATTTAATCCACGATTTAAATGTCAGTATATTTATTATATATTTATTTAGAGTAATCCATAATATTTATTGATAGGAGATGAAATGCACTATTCATGGAGACTGTAGGTCATACGTATACATGAACGATACTTCCATTTTCTTGTCATATTAAAAGAAATAAAAGTAAATGATATATATGTATATTATAATTCTAGTATCAATTTTATAATATATTTATATCATATTTTTATTAAAATCATCCTTATTATATTCCATGTAAATTGTGAGTGAATCACATCGCTTCGCGAGGCGGGTAGTCCACCGTACACACGAGTAGCATTATCGTATTCCCACAAAATGTAAAGCATAACGATATGTGTAATATACTAATTAAAAAAGAATAAAAACATAATAAATATTATATTTATCATATATATATTATAAATCCATAATTATTCTGAACCATTAAATGTGGTAATGGATGCACAAATGACCTCGGTTCACGAGGCGTTAGTCTGTTGTACACACAAATGATGATTGTGTATCCCATTTGATGGAAGTGAGTGAATTTATAGGTTTTAAACTTAAAATAACAACATCTCAGTATATTTAATATTTTTATGTTATTATATAATAATGATATAATATAAATTTAAGGATTTGGAGAAGGAAATAAAATGAAAACGCTTTTAGAATAATATTACCTCTTCTTTGGGTATCCTCTTTAGGTTTGCACTAAAACATTGAAAGGTTTGATTTATGACCAAAATAAAGTTTTTAGGAAGATTTTAAGGGTTTTGGTATGTTATTTTTTTAGGTTTTTTACGATCTGAATGGTTTGAGATGTGTGAAGGGGTGGGGGAGTGATTTCCCTTTTGTAGTGGAGGAGGAGTCGTATTCTTGTAAATATAAAAAGGTAAACTCTATTGGGAAGTCTCCCTTACATCATGTGCCACCATTAATGAACCATTTTTTATAAAAAATGGTGTAGGGTATTAATATTTCCATATAATTTATTTTTGACAAGTTTATAGGCCATTTTCTTCATAATTGTTTTGTTTAACAACCAAGTAAACTCATTATTACTTTAATCGTTGTAATTATTTTTTATTTATTTAACAAATATTTTTGTTAAAAAACTATGTTGACGTTACTATAAATTATAAATTATTATGAATAAAAATATTTAATCCATTTTTTCAAATTAAATTCACATAAGTAGAAGAATTTAATTTAAAATTAATCTCGTAGTCAAGACAAGAAAGTGGGTTTTTTAAGTGAAAATATTAAAAGGTTTACTATGTTTTTATATCTAAAATAAATATAAAAATGAATTAAATATTAAAAATAAGATTCATACATGTATAATTTATCTATTTTTACTTTAAAACTAATTAAAAATATAATTTAACATTATAAATTATTTTGATGAAAATTTTTTTTTAAATTAAAATTCAGTATTTTTCACAATTCATTAAAAAAGGAAAATTTTTAGAAAGGTACCGAAACATCACCCTAGAATAATTTTAACATTAAATTTAAGAAATTAAATTTATTTTTAAAAATAAATTTTATAAAAGTTTCAAAAAAAATTAAAACAAGTGCGCCAATAAAAGGAGAAAAATTTACCTTTTAGAAAAATAAAGCTTTTTTTCATTAAATTGGATTTGTTCTTATCTTATGTATACAAAATATATTTGATGAATCTAAAAGTATTTTATTGAATATATAATATAAAAATTTAATTAATATCAACTAATAATATTAATTAATTTAATTTATTAAGATAAATTTCCTTCAGCACAAAAAAGTAGTTTTTTATAAAAACATTTCTTTTTATTCAATTGGTTTTTATATTAAATTCTAATTAATTGGTAAAAAATTAATTCAACCATATTTTTTCATAATTTATTTAATATTATTTCTAACCTCTAATTTAACATCTATGAGATAATTATAATTTTATATAATAATATTAATAGTATTTGGTATAACTCATTCTTGTGTGTAATACAAGCTATCGAAGAATCTAATTCTTGCATGTAACAAAAAATATATAATTGTTTCATGCATTTGAAGATATATAATAGATTGAATTTTTTTAAAATATTAAATATATTTTAATGTCTCAGGGTATTATATTCCCTTCTACGCTTGGTGTTTCTTTTCATAAACACTATTGAATGTGTTGTTCATTTTTTAAAATTTTAGGGTGTTACACTTAATTCTAAAAAAATCAGGATTAATTCATATGATTATGATGGTCTCTATCCATTTCACCTTCATATAGTCCAAACCCCGATTGTAGCTTCTTCTTTTGATCGATTCAAGTTCTGATCATCTCGTCCTCCAGCATCCAATTTTATTCCATCTATTTATCTAAAAACAACTATATTTCACGATTCATATTCATTGTAAAGACCCAGAAATTTCAAGGAAATTTTTTTCTTTAAATACTTTGGAATTTTTATGAGTCTATGGCTTCTGAAGGCACTTGATTCTGAGGCCCAGTGTTCCGGGAATCAATTTCTGAAGCTTAGCATGGGTACATTCAGTAAACGAATGAGTGGGATTTTTCTATCTTTTGAACCGGTGCTCAGAATTAAAATCTGGGGGCACCGGTGAACTCACAGCACTGGTAATTGGTTAAGAGGACCTTTACCGAAGATGCGTTTGCACGGGAGAAGAAGTTAATTTTTTTGTGGATTAATTGAGAGGTTAATAAAATTGTGGAACAATTTTATTTTTATATCTTAAGTGGTTATAACCTACATGGGGAATTTAGGGTGGGACCCACTAACATCCTAACTACCCATGTAAGGATAAATGGGAGGTGGGGCCCACACGATCCCCAACCCCTCACATTTCCATAACTCTTGTAAACTCCCCCTTTAAAACTTGTTAACTCCCTTTAATTGACTAACTCTTCCTCTCCCCTATCTCCCTCTTTAATTCATTCCAACACACACCATAATTACTTGATTGAAACTCTTTCATTAATTAATTGAGTGTTTTGAATTTGTAATTTTGAATGCATGGCATGATTAAATAAAATAAGGAAAGCCTTATTTTATTTTGGTTGGAAATTGTTATGTGAGGGGAAATTGGGGGGAGAACTCTAGAATTTTTTGAACACTTCATCCTCAACAAAATAAGGTTCTTCTCTGATGAAGAACATCGACCCTTCATCGTAGAACAACTCGTCGACCACGGTTCTCATCCTCTTCTTCCTCCACGACAAGGTAGGGAATGTCGTTCTTCCTCGGGTGCACACCGACGACGACGGAAACAACACCATATTTCACGACGCCCAGTGAATGACAATGATTAACGAGGTAGGGGTGTGTTATGATTGAATCTTATTTCCTTCTTGTTTTTTTCTCTTAAACTTCCTACTACTGAACTAATGCGGAGAGAATAGTCCAAACTAACATGGTCTGAATCCTCCGCCAATTTTTTGATTGTTGGCGGTTCTTCGTGTTCTTCATGGGTGATGAAAAATGGATCGTTATGAGTTCGTTAAGCGATGAAATGATCCCAAATTGAAGAATCATCATCATGGTAACCTAGTGGAGGTGCGGAGACAATAGTGGGAAAAGGTTCGGACCAAAATGGGATGGATCGTTTCTCGACCATTCTTCGAGAGAGAATCCAAAAAGTGTTTTCGGAGCCGATCGGAAGCCCGAGAACACCGGGATCGACTTCGGGGCAATGGGGCAACCTAGAGTCGGAAGTTTTGTGACGAAAGAATGATCGGAATGAAGAACCACATCAAGGGAGGTACACTGGCCAGAGGTGTCGTTTCTGGAAAATTACAGACTACACGGCGTGTACTTCTGGAGAAAACGCCGTGTAGTGCGGGCTTTCTGCGGCTAGAGTTTCAGATGTTAGAAGACTAACACACAGTGTGTTACCTCTGTCACACAGCGTTTACTCGCCACATAGCAAGGAGGTGGAGTCTATGCGAGACTCGGTGTGTAACCCGAGAATACACAGACACGGTGTGGAGTACATGGGCATGTACTCTACCACACGTCCAGACATAGCCAATGGTGCGGGCTAACCCGTGTACCAATTACACGGGTTGGAGAACACGGGTTGAGGCCATGTACGGTCACATGTCCAGTGTACACAGAGCTGACCCCAGATGTTTGGACACTGCGTGTAACCATACCACACGCCGTGTACATAATTTTTACCCAAACATCCCTTCAACACGGGCTGTGGTACACAGACAGTACTCGGGGACTAAAGACACGGCATGTAACCATACCACACACCATGTACTTACTTTTTACATGAACAGCCCTTTGACACGGGCTGTGGTTGTAACGACCCGAAATTTTGAATAAATATTGTTTCCCGATTTTGTGTCTTATTTTATTTTTTTATACTCAACAAAACTGTTTCATTTGATAACATGAGTATAATTAAAATGAGACCTTTGGGTTTTGAATGTTATATGACCATTGGTCAATATGACTGCTGGAAACTAAACGTTTCGATTATTGTCTCTAAATATAAGTGATCTTGGTTAATTAATATAGAAAGAAGATTTGATGGCCTCACCCAGTAGTCTTGGACCAATCGAAGCCCATCTAACAGAACTTGGGAAGGATGTAGCACTATTGGGCTTTGCTCTGGACCAAACCCAAGATGAACTTCATCGTGTGAAGCTAGAATGGAATCGCATTTGCGAGAAGTTCAAACTGATAGAAATTACTACACGTGCGATGTTGGCCGAGCCTCCCTCGGATTCTCTCACCTTAGCGCACCTTACACTTAGGTCCTATGATGGTGTGATAAGGGGCTATGTAAAGAGATCGTAACTGCCTTGTGTAATCCCTTGTTTTAAATAAAAATTGGGATTTCTTCTTATGATGAAGTTTTTTAATTTTCAAATGACCTGATAAATATAGTATGCATATTTTTGATGAATTTTAGAAAAAGGATATTTTAAAAATGTTTATGTAAACCTTAAATAATTAAAAATGTGTAATGATTTTCAAAAAATGGTCTTCTACAATTATGTTCCAAACTAAATTTAGAGTCTAATAAGATCAACTTGATTTTGGATGAATAATAAATTATTAATAGTGATTTTTCGCTTAGGATTAGTAATGTGACCAAATAGATTAGTAATCTCACATGAAGAAAGTTTTAATATAATTTAGACACCTTTTTTGAGTAATGTGATTCAATAAAATGGGTAAATAACGGTTACATAAATTATTATTCAAGTATTAGTTTTTTCGGGTGAATAGTGTTTTTTAATTAAAAATTAAATAAATAATAATTAGAAAATTATTTTTATAAAATGGACTTTATTTTTGAACTCAGAGCATCGGTATTATGTTATAGTAATTTTTTGGGTTTTTTCTGAAAAAATGAATTTTCGGTAAATAGTGTATTTATTTATAAATTAAATTAAAAATATTTAGAAAATTATTTTTATAAAATGGTTTTCATTTTTGTAATCAGAGCATCGATATTTGGTTAAGGTGAAATTTTGGTATTTTTCTGAGAAAGATGAATTTTCAGTGAATAGTAAAAATACAGTTTTAGGGTTTCGGTATGTTTAATGACATGATAAATGTGTAATGATGATTTCATGAGATATTTTATGGGTTGGCCGACCAAAGATGATGAAGTATTATATGGGGGGGCCATGTGGCCTAACTCCATGGGAAATACCACGAGAGAGCCCATGCTTTTGAGAAAACCACTTGTAAGGTGTCCCTTGGCCATTAATGCCTTGTCCCCTCACTTTCCCTATAAATACCAAGACATCCTCTCATCCATTTTGACTCCCCACTCTCCCCCAACGAAGTTCTGGTCACATTACCTCATAAGGAGTCCTCCCAAGGTGCCTCCAATCCCTCAAGGTCCCAACCTTTGAGTTTTAAGAGTTACGTTTTAAGGTAAGGGATCTGACCCCTCTATTTCTTTTCAAGTGATCTCTATTATGTCACTTCTTTTATGCTCCATGTTCTTATGTTGGAGGGGGTTCTTTTATATACATTATACTGTACTTTTTTATTTTCAATGATGAGAGACCTCCTCTTACTCTCATCGTTTCGTTTTAAGAATGTTTAAGTGGCACCGTTAGGTTGCCGAATTTTTAAGGGAATCGTTCACCTTTCTCATTTTTCAAAGTTCTACTTTCATGTCAAGTCTTTCAAGATCATTTTTTATTATGTTGGGGTATGATCTCTATATCTATCATACTTAACTTTTATGTTCATATTATGAGAGACCCAATTTGATCTCATCAATTCATTTTTTTTTGAAGATTAAGTGACGCTGTTAGGCTGCCAAATTTTTAAGGGATTCTTTCACCCTTCTCATTTTCAAGTTCTATTTTCTTGTCAAGTCTTTAAATTTACTTTATTTTGGGGTATGATATCTATATCTATAATAATGATAATTTATGTTCATATTATGAGGGACCCTTTTTGATATCGTCAATTCATTTTTTTAATGTTTAAGTGGCGCCGTTAGGCTGCTGAATTTTTAAGGGATTCATTCACCTTTCTCATTTTTCAAAGCTCTACTTTCATGTCAAGTCTTTCAAGTTCATTTTTTATTATGTTGGGGTATGATATCTATATCTATCATACTGAACTTTTATTTTCATATGATTATATACCCTATTTTATCTCTTCAATTCATTTTTGTTGAAGTTTAAGTGGCACTGTTAGGCTGCCGAATTTTTAAGGGATTCTTTCACCCTTCTCATTTTCAAGTTCTATTTTCTGGTCAAGTCTTTCCAGTTCCTTTTTATTATGTTGGGGTATGATCTCTATATCTATCATACTGAACTTTTATGTTCATATGATGAGAGACCCTATTCGATCTCATCAATTCATTTTTTTTTTGGAAGTTTTAAGTGATGTCGTTAGGCTGCCGAATTCTCATAAGAGAAATCTTATTTTTTGTCTCCCTTCCATGTTTTTCATTTCAAATGGTATGTCCTTAAAATTTAATTATCATGTTAATGTATCCTTCATGTTCTGTCCCTCTACTGTTTTAGGGGTCATTTATGAATGTTTGACTCATTTACCCTCTCTTTTCAATGTTTTCTAAAACCCCAAAACATAGTCGTTATGATGCAGAATTTCCGTCTCAAAATGTCTCTCTCTTTTTCTAATGTTATTTTATTTTATTACGTGAAGACTCAAAGATCTCTCTTCTATAGGGGTATTCACATATGTACCAAGTTGTTCTATTTTAAATTCTGGTATTTACATACATGATACCCGCTTTCCCTTTCTGTGGGTTTAAAGTGACATTAAGATCATGTCTTTACAAAAGTTTTTAAAACATTATTATTATTAAATGAAACCCATTTCTTTTATGATATATGGGTTGTTTATGAAATTATTTATGATGATATATGTGGCTCACATGATAATATAGACATGTCAAGGGTGTCCCCAGATATCTCTCCAATGCATTGGGTAAATACATAATCTCTAGAGATGACCATTTAGACTGATACCTTGGTGAATAACCTTGGTAATTTTTAATGACACCTTGGGGATGGACCTTGGTGAAACGAAATGATTGTCAATATTAAATGTTGTATCCACATCTTAAGGTTATGAAAAATGTTATTTTTGTTATGATATATCTCATGATTTCTTTCTCATGCCTTAAAGTTCTTTTCATGACCTTATTGAAGTATCTCAAGTTCACATGTAAAATGTTTCTCTTGTTTCCCTTACTGGGCCTTCTTCTCACCCTTTATTTTGATGTATGTCCCTAGGTTATGAGATGTAGTAATGAACCTAGGATGAACATGAGGAGAAGCCTTTCAAGTGTGTAAGAATAATTTTTTATGTTTTCATGTTTTATGTTCTTGGTTTCCAAGACACTAAACCTTAAAGATCCTCGGTTTTGTAAAATGTAATGAACGTTTATGTGATAAAAATGTGGGATGCTATAGTGGTACACTAGCAGTACCCGAGGTCTAAAGAAATTCCATGTAACCATACCAACACGCCGTGTACTTTTTGGAAAATGGCTTGGTCATCTTGTACTCAGTGTCTTGGACACATTTGTTTGTTTTAGACCTCTATGACATGGAGGACCTTCTGGATAAATCAACTCTAGACTTCGTGACAGTTGATGTATCGATCCCCTTTACTCGTGGAAAAAACCCTCTCGGAATCGAGTACGCTGTGTGCGGAAACCCTAGAGCTGGTTGTGATTGCGGCGACTACTGTGCTGGGATCCTCCGTGGGTTTGACGATGATGACGAATGTACTTGGATCCTACGTGGGTTCGGCATCGAGGACGACTGTACTTGGATCCTCCGTGGGTTCGACAGTGATGACGACTGTACTTGGATCCTCCGTGGGTTCGGCAGCGATGACAACTGTACTTGGATCCTACGTGGGTTCGGCAGCGACTACTTCTGTACTTGGATCATATGTGGGTTCGGCAGGCAAGATGATTCAGAGGAAACATCTATCAACTACACCCCTCTTAGTGAGTAGTGTACCTGTGTGGGCTAAGTCTTGACTTTCAATCAATATCATCGTTATGCTTGACTTACTTTCCTGTGTGAACTGGGTTGTGCTTTCCTGTGTGGACTGGGTTGTACTTGGGCTCGTGATTTGGATCCGAACTAGAATTTATGACTTAGGTATATGTATGGGGATATACCTAAGTAGAGTTGGTTGATACTTTGTGTTTGTATCTTTCCGTTGTGGTTTATCCTTTGTGGATTATGAGATACCTTCGAGGGTCTCGGTGTCCCTACTGAGTATCGTATAATCAACCCTACATGGGCTATTCCCACACTACGTTGTGTTGGATGCAGATGACGGACATCACTAATCGAGGTAGAGTCTAGTAGAGAGGGACGGTACCTAGAGGTGGACCACTTGGCGGGACGTACACAGAGCGGATGGCCGGACCCGAGGAGCTGAGGAGACCATCTGTACCCACACTTCAGGTGGGATATCTGGAGGACAACACATTGGTTGCTAGTTTACTTTACTAAACCTATTCTTTCTTTACTATTGTATTGTACTTTCAGTTGGGTTTGTATTCTGGCCCATTTACTTTCCAGCACTTACTTTTGTACTCAGTTTACTTAGTGTTTACTTCTTCTTGCGTACTCGGTTGTGTTTTTTTACTTATATAAAGGCAATGCCTTCCCTTTTTAGCAGGATTTACGCCTTTGGTTCTAGTAGCCAGCCCCTGGCCTATGGAAGGCGGGCATGGGGTAGTCACGACATGGGCCCTGAGGACGGGTCGTGACAAATTGGTATCAGAGGAGTTGGTTCTACCGCAGAACTTAGGACTCTGATAATTTCTTCTTGTGAAGAAATAGTGTTAAGGGTATTGAGTGTGGTTAACAGTCCATAGAGTCCAGTGTTGGTGAGGCGGCCAACGTATCCATACACCAGGACCCTGACTTATGATTTCCGACTTAGTGCACGAAAACATTGATTGCATATGTGCTTCAAAAGTTTTATTTTTGATTACATTGTGTCAGCTCACCAGGTATACTGAAAAGAAATAGAGGGATAGACTTCTATATTGACTGTATTAGGTGCAAAGTGCGGTGTGTCCGCACAGATGGGAGCAGGTTAACCTTCACCGGCGAGAAGGGAGCCTTTTCAGCGCAGGATGGATTATACAGAGGAGAGGGCAGCCGATCACAAATCAATTGGCTATTCTCATTCTCAGAGCGGTTGATGTGTGGAGTCCGAGTGTTTTTGTTCTGGTGGATCAGTTCATGGATGTTTTCCATAACGATGTTCCAGGACTACCTCCTCGCAGAGGGATAGACTTCTATATTGACATGTACCCTGGGAAAAACCAGATATTTACATTATCATATCAGATGGATCTCGCTGATCTTTGGGAGCTACGGTTACAGCTGGAGGACTTGCAGGGAAAGGGATTCATCTGACCCAGTGTTTCACCCTGGGCTTCTCCAATTTTATTCACCAAGAAGGCAGATAGGATCTTACGACTATGTGTCAACTACCGTCACCTGAATGAAGTGACCGTAAAAAACAAGTATCCACTCCCCAGGATAGACGACCTATTTGATCAGCTCAAGGTAGCACGAGGGTTCTCAAAGATAGACCTCAGGTCAGGCTATCATCAGCTCAGAGTTTGAGACCAGGATTTGCAAAAGATGCCCTTCAAGTGTCGGTATGGCCACTATGAGTTCTTGGTTATGTCTTTCGGTGTAACCAATGCTCCAGCAGTGTTCATGAGTCTCATGAACAGGATATTCTTGCCTTACCTAGATCTATTTTTCATAGTCTTCATCAGCGACATACTGATTTACTCGACTACTGAGGAGGAGCACGCCTACCACTTGCGGGTTGTACTGGACACACTTCGAGAGAACCATATTTATGGTAAGCTCTCGAAGTGTCAGTTCTAGATTCGAGAGGTCCAATTCTTGGGACACATCATCTCTGAGGCGGTAGTTACAGTGGATCCTATGAATATCGAGGCATTACTTGCTTGGGAGCCATGCAGGAGTGTGACAGAGGTGCAAAGTTTCCTAGGTCTGGCTGGGTACTATCAGAGATTTGTGTCATATTTCTCCAGAGTTGCAAAAACACTTTCAGCTTTGAGGAAGAAGGGGAAACCCTTTGTGTGGTCATATAGATGTCAGCAGAGCTTCCAGGAGCTGAGACAGAGATTGACCAGTGCACCCATCTTGAGGCTGCCGGAGGAGGGCGTAGGGTACGTAGTTTACTGCGATGCATGAGGGACCGGACTCGGGTGTGTCTTGATGTAGGAGCGGGTAGTGGTATCTTATGATTCATGATAGTTGAGGCATCACGGGCAGTACTACGCTACCCATGACCTGGAGTTAGCAGCAGCGGTCTTCTCCTGGAAGATGTGGCAACACTATCTTATGGGCGAGTGCTTTACAGTCTACTCAGACCACTGGAGTCTCAGGTATATCTTCTCATAGAAGGACCTGAACCTGAGACAGCGGTGATGGCTCAAGTTCCTCTAGGACTATGACTTTGAGATAGTCTATACTCTTGGGAAGGGGAACGTATTAGATGATTCTCTCAGTAGGAGATTGTGTATTTAGCTACTTGGAGAAGCGACAGAGCAGTTAGCCACATTGTATATATCATTCGTGGATAGAGATGGAGCAGTCTTTCTACAGTCACTCACAGTCACTCCTTCCCTAATTCAGTGGGTCAGAGTGGAACAGCGTGGGGACGTTGACTATGAGACGCGACGTTCATAGATATCCACAGGATAGGCACTTGATGGATTTTCTGTAGGAGGAGAGCACGTCATCCTATTCAGGGGACGTACCACGGTACCAGTTGCATTACATTAGGAGGTGCTGAGGGAGTTTCACACTTCCCCTTTAGTGGTACATCCAGGAGTGGCGATGATGTACTAGGATCTCAGACGACAGCACTGGTGGCTAGGTATGAAGAAGGCTGGGGCAAAGTTCATTTCACGATGCCTCACCTGCCAGCAGGTGAAGGTGGAGCACCCGGTACCGGCAAGATTAGTGCATACCTTAGAGGTCCCATAGTGGAAGTGGGATGGGATATCCATGGATTTCATGGCAGGGATCCCACGTACTTTCATAGGACATGACTCTATCTGGGTGATTGTCGACCGACTCACCAAGTCGGCCCACTTCCTACCTATAAGAGAGAATGGCTCAGTAGAGATCTTGGGATTCATCTACATTCAAGAGATCGTACATCTTCAAGGTGTGCCATCATCTATCTTCTCGGATCGAGACACTCTCTTTACTTCTCGTCTTTGGAAGGGGTTGCAGGAGGCATTTGGTACGCAGCTACGCCTGAGCACTGCCTTTCATCCTCAAACGGATGGCCAGACGGAGAGGACCATTCAGACTCTCGAGGACATGCTCCATGCATGTGTCCTCAACTTTGGTCACAGCTGGGAGGATCACCTACCCTTGGTGGAGTTTTCGTACAACAATAGCTACCACTCCACCATCGAGATGGAACCATACGAGGCATTGTACGGCCGACCTTGCAGATCACCTCTATGCTAGACTGACACTGGGGAGTCAGCACTCGTTGGACCAGAGATGGTTAAGGCTACGGCGAAAAAGGTGCAGATCATCCAGGTGCGGATGAAGACTGCACAGATCAGACATAAGTCCTATGCTGATAGGAGGCGGAGACCACTGGAGTTCGAGGATGGCGACCATGTTTTCTTACAGGTCTCACCTCGACGTGGATTATAGAGATTTGGTTAGGGTGTCAAGTTATCTATGTACTTCATCGGACCATTCTAGGTCCACAAAAGGGTAGGCGAGGTGTCTTATCACCTGGACCTTCCACCTCAGTTGCACCGGGCGCATGACATCTTCTACGTATCACTGCTAAGGAGATACGTGAACGACCCGACGCATATCATCGACCACGGGGAGTTAGACATCGATGACGGGGTTCCATTCATGGAGGTTCTAGTGGATATCGAGGATTGATAGGAGAGAGTCCTATGTGGGAGGTCGATTCCTCTCGTGCTCATTCGTTGGCAGCGTGGGAACCGCCAAGAGAGCACATTGGATCTAGAGGCTCAGATTCGTGCATAGTACCCTCATTTGTTTCCCTAGTTTATGATGTAGCTTTATGGGGACGTAAATCCCTGAGGTGGGAGTAATGTAAAGACCCATAAATTTCATGGAAAATTTTTCATTAAATAATTTGGAATATTTACGATTCTATGGCTTCTAACGGCACTTGATTCTGAGGCCCAGTGTGCCCGGAATCAATTTACGATGTTTAGCTCGGGTACGTTCAGTAAATGAACGAGCGGGTTTTTTCTAACTTTTGAACCGGTGCTCGGAATTGAAATCTGAGGGAACCGGTGAACTCGCAGCACCGATAATTGCTTAAGAGGACCATTACCAAATATGCGTTTTCGCGAGAGAGGAAGTAAATTTTTTGTGTATTAATTGAGAGGTGAATAAAATTGTGGAACAATTTTATTTTTATATCTTAAGTGGTTATAACCTACATGGGGAAGTTAGGGTGGGACCCAAAAAATACTAACTAACCATGTGAGGATAAATGTGAGGTGGGGCCCAAACGAGCCCCAACACTTCACATTTCCATAACTCTCATAAACTCTCCCTTTAAAACTTGTTAACTCCCTTTAATTGAGTAACTCTTCCTCTCCCCTCTCTCCCCCTTTAATTCATGCCAAAACACACCATAATTACTTGATTGAAACTCTTTCATTAATTAATCGAGTGTTTTTAATTTGTAATTTTGAATTCATGGCATGATTAAATAAAATAAGGGAATCCTTATTTTATTTTGGTTGGCAATTGTTGTGTGAGGGAAAATTGGGGGGAGAACTCTAGAATTTTTTGAAGAATTTATCCTCAACGAAGGACGTTTCTTCTCTGACGAAGAACAATGACCCCTCATCGTAGAACAACTCAGAAACCACGGTTATCATCCTCTTCTTCCTCTACGACAAGGGAGGGAAAGTCGTTCTTCCTCGGGTGCACACCAACAACGACGGAAACAACGTCATCGTCCGCAACGCCCGGAGAATGACAACGATTAACGAGGTAGGGGTGTGTTATGATTGAATCTTCTGTCCTCCTTGTTTTGTTCTCTTAAACTTCCTGCTATAGAACAAATGTGGAGAAACCAGGACAAACTCACATGGTCCGAATTCTCCGCCAATTTTGTGATTGTTGTCGGTTCTTAGTGTTCTTCATGGGTGATGAACAACGGATCGTTACGAGTTCGTTAAGCGACGAAACAATCCCAAATTGAAGACTCATCATCATGGAAACCAAGAGGAGGGTGGTGACAATAGTGGGTGACGGTTTGGACCGGAACAGGATGGATCCTTCCTCGACTGTTCTTCGAGCGAGAATTCAAAACGTGTTTTCAGAGACGATCGGACGCCCTAGAATGCCAGAATTTACATCGGGGAAATAGGGAGACCTAGAGTCTGAAGTTTCATGACGAAAGAATGATTGGAATGATGAAACACATCAAGGGAGGCGCGCTGGCCAGAGGTGTCGTTTCTGGAAAATTCCAGACTACACAGGGTGTACTCCTGGAGAACACGTCGTGTAGTGTGGGCTTTCTACGGCTAGATTTTTGGATGTCAGACGACTAACACACGGCGTGTGACCTCTGTCACATGGCGTGTACTCGCCACATAGCAAGGAGGTGGCGACTACGCGAGACTCGGCGTGTAACCCGGGAATACACGGACACGGTGTGGAGTACACCGGCATGTACTCTACCACACAGCCAGACATAGCCAATGGTGTGGGCTAACCTGTGTACCATTTACACAGGTAGGAGAACATGGGTTGAGGCCGTGTACGGGAACATGTCCAGTGTACATGGAGCCAACCCCAGAAGTTTGGACACAGTGTGTAACCATACCACACGCCGTGTACATACTTTTTACACAAACATCCCTTCAACACAGGTTGTGGTACACGGACAGTACCCGGGGACTGAATACACGGCGTGTAACCATACCACATGTTGTGTACTTAATTTTTACATGAACATCCCTTTGACACAGGTTTTGGTACACGGACAGTACCCGAGTTCTGAAGACACGGCGTGTAACCATACCAACACGCCATGTGATTTTTGGAAAATGGCTTAGTCAACTTTTACTCAGTGTCTTGGACACGTTTGTTTGGTTTATCCCTCTATGACATGGCTGACCTTTGGGAAACATAAACTCTGGACTTCGTGATAGTTGATGTATGGATCCCCTTTACTTGTGGAGCGGACCCTCCCATAATCGAGTACGCTATATGCAGAAACCCTAGAGCTGGCTGAGGCTGCGACGACTACCATGTTGGGATCCTCTGTGGGTTCGATGACGATGACGACTGTACTTGGATCCTATGTCGGTTCGGAAGCGAGGAAGAATGTACATGGATCCTCTGTGGGTTCGGCAGCGATGATGACTATACTTGGATCCTCTGTGGGTTTAGTAGTAATGATGACTGTACTTGGATCCTACATGGGTTCGGCAGCGACGACTTCTGTACTTGGATCCTATGTGGGTTCGGCAGGGAAGATGATTCATAGGTTACACCTATCATCTCCACCCATCTTCGTGAGTAGTATACCTGTTTGATCTGAGTCTTTACTTTCAATCAATATCATCGATATGATTGACTTACTTTCCTATGTGGACTGGGTTATGCTTATCTATGTTAACTGGGTTGTACTTGGGCTGGTGAGTTGGAGCCGAACTGGAATTGATGACTTAGGTATATGTATGGGAATATACCTAAGTAGAGTTGGTTGATACTTTGTGTTTGTATCTTTCCTTTGTGGTTTATCCTTTGTGGATTCTGGGAGACCTTCGGGGGTCTTGGGGTCCCTACTGAGTATCTTATACTCACCCCTGCATGGGCTATTCCCTCACTATATTGTGTTGGATGCATACGACAGACATCACTGATCGAGGTGGAGTCTAGTGGATCGGGACGGTACCTGGAGGTGGACCACTTGCCGGGACGTACACCGAGCGGAAGACCGGACCCGAAGAGCTGAGGAGACCATCTGTACCCACCCTTAAGGTGAGATATCCAGAGGAAGACTCATTTGTTTTTGTTTTACTTTACTACAGTTGTTCTTTCTTTACTATTGTACTGTACTTTCAGTTGGGTTTGTATTCTGGCCCATTTACTTTCCAGCACTTACTTTTGTACTCATTTTACTTAGTGTTTACTTCTTCTTTCATACTATGTTGTGTTTATTTACTTATATAAAGGCAATGCCTTACCTTTTTATTGGGATGTACGCCTTTGGTTCTAGTCCCCAGCCCTTGGCCTATGGAAGACGGGCTTGGGGTAGTCACGGTACGGGCCCCGAGGAAGGGTCATGACATTCTTCTTTTGATTTGTTATAGTTTTGATAAATTTCACCTTCAGCCTTTGATTCCTCCTATAGGATATATATCTTCCTAGTATTATTTATCTGGTTTTTACTTAGGATCAATATTTTGATCATCCTAAACTTATGAATCTTCTCAATCACCTCCACATTCTACATGTGATTTCTTACTCCATATTCTAGTATCTCTAAAACTCTATAATTCTTTAAATGGATCCTCAACTTTTGGTGAGCATGATTTTTTAAATTTAACATATCTTGGATCACTATTAGACATTATCTAAAGTTATTTTCTTTCTATGAATTACTTTTTTAGCATTATCTGACATTGTTCTTCTAAATCCTTTAGTGGTTTGGGTTTCTTAAATCATGTTCTTAGAAACTTTCAACTTTATGTGACACCTATTACAGTATTTACTTTTAATGGAGTAATATAACTCCTTATGGAATATCCTTAATTAAATTACTACAAAAACTTTTTTGGTATCATTCTTCTTCTACTCATTTATTAAATACCTTCCAAAACATTATATATTACCTTTATTCTTTAACTCGTCTATTTTTATCCTTCAATATTTCCATCCATTGATCTTTCTTCTAGAAACTCATATTTTACCTTCTTAGATTATGAAATCATTCCTTTGTAAAAATTCATCTATAATCATGAATACCCATGATTTATCATGATGTTTAGTACTTTAAAGATCATCAAAACTACATCAAACTAAGTAATGTTGGTTTAATCAAATCAATAACTTTTACTTTAACTTACCCATGATTTGTTTCCTTCAAAAACTTATTAAAATATTGAAAATAAATGAAACCATAATAAATTGGGAGAAAAAATTTAATGAGTTGATGTGAAGGTTAAATTTGTCCCCTATATAGATTATACATGAGGTTGTCTTTGGTTATGTGTTGTGTTATAATGTATCAGGTGTGATATTGGGTTTTTTACTCATGAAGGAAGATCATGTGGTAACTTATGGATCTCATAAACTCTAACCATATTATAGGAATTATCCCACCAATAAATTAGATCTATTAGTTGTTATTCTTAAAATTTTTTGTTGAAGACACAATCCATTCATTAAGATATTTATAGTATACATCAATCATAAGATCTTGAGCTATATCTTTTCTATAAAATATTTAATCCTAAAGTAGTGGTAATGGGTGGAGTTCCTTTATAAATTCAATTTTGATCTCACTTATACACTAGGTTGGGAAATTTTTCTATTGATTCTCTCAATAAGAAATTCCCATATGAGTATTTGAAGGAATCTAGTGAAGAATTGAATCTCATTATACCTTTAGAATAGTTCCATTTAGAAGTAAAAGAGGAGAAGGATAACATGTTCCTTACTAATGTAAAATTGAAACTATCTCTCCTTGAACTTTTTAATCAAAAGTAATCATATGAAAATGAATATAAACGTATCGTAATAAATATATATGGTGGGAATACCAATAATTATTTATCCCTATCTATAAAAAAGAATTATATTCTTTATGGACTAGTGTGTGGTTCCATCATCCATGAGGAAGGTAGGGATGGAAGATTTCAATAGTTCTAAATTGGTTGTTCATCTAATTGGCACAAAAATTTATTATATCATGATAACTCAGTGTTTGTGGCTAGGAATGATCAAGGTTATAGCTAATTATATATCTCAGTGTCATACCTATCAGTAAGTTAAAGATTAATATATGAATCATTTTGGTTTACTCTATCCCACTTAGACTACATGTCACTCCTCAAGGAAGAAATTCCATTTGGGTAGTGATTGATCTATTAATAAAATCATCACATTTTATTCCAATTAAGGAGAGTACAAATGCATAGGATCTTGTGATGCTATTATTGTATAATATTGTTATATTTTCTAATGTTTCTTCTACAATTATATCTGACAGAGATAATTAACTTACTTCTTGATTAAGGAAGGGGTTCTAAGAGGCTATGCAATATCATGTAAAATTAAGCATATATTTCCATACTCAAATAGATAGTAAATGGAATGGGTCATTCATATTTTGGAAGATATTTTATGTACCTATATTGTAGCTTTTTATGCCTTATGGGACACCCATCTAACACTACTTGAGTCTTATTTTTGTAACATCTACCAATATTCTATTTGGTTGGATCCATTCGAAGCATTATATGGTTGATCATGTATCTCACCACTTTTGTTAGATAGAGGTATGTGAAAGCTCCCTGGTGGGACTGAGCCTTATCTAGGAGATTGCTGAGGTGATCCATATTACCCAAAATTGTACAGAAATGGACAAAATCAATTATAATTTTTATGTCAATCATTGTCATTATCTATTGGAATTATTGATTAGTGACCGTGTGTTTTTTGAAAAAAAAAACACCATGATTAGGTCACTAATAGCTAGGGAAGTAGGGGAACCTTACCCTAAGATTTTTGGGGCCTTTTCAAATCACTTGGATGATTTGAAAATTACTTATTGGATAGATTTTAAACCTTAGTTGTCAATAATTCATGGTTTTTTTTCATTTTTCTCAATTGAAGTAGTTCTATCT
Organism: Viscum album; assembly: GCA_963277665.1. Classification (NCBI taxonomy): domain Eukaryota; kingdom Viridiplantae; phylum Streptophyta; class Magnoliopsida; order Santalales; family Viscaceae; genus Viscum; species Viscum album. Next base: position 1,407,360,292 of record OY728119.1, read on the forward strand.
TGATCCTTTCCATGTATTGAACTAGGATAATCTAGAGTATTTGTCGGATGTTTCGATTACCAAGAACCCATTACAGATTTTCAACTCTCAATATAAGGTGTTTTATAGGAAGTCTATTACACAAGTTTAAGTATTATGGAATCATGGTTGTTATTGGTATAATACATGAGAGCATGAATCCTTTATGGAGAGGAAATTTTCTTATATATTTCCATTACATTATTCATGTTGGATTTATAAAAGAATAATGTGATATGGTGGGGATAATTTCCCCAAAAAAGTTTTCATTTTCTAGTATAATGTATATTATTTGATATCTTTCATTTTTATTTCCTTATTCCTTGGTTTTTTTGAATATTTTTTGGGTATTTTCCAATTCAAGGATAGAAATTATGCTACTTATAGGTCACCTCACTATAGTTGAGGAAGCACCATACCATAGAGGATTCTTATTGGGGACCAAAAGCTTATTTTCGGTATATTTATATCATGGTAGTGTCCTAAGAAAACTCAAAATGTCTAGGGGATAAATGGAAAGGGACCACACCACGGTCTTATTGGGGAGACAATTTTGATGGGACCATGAGGAGATCTATATTGTGGCACATGAAATGGATCTTAGAGAAACTCCCTATCCAAAATAGTGAGGCAGAATCATGTCATGGTTCTCCTTGGATCATGTTTCATCCAATATTTTGAGAAAGGGATGACATGCTATGGAGAAGTGGGCCACGTCGTGGTGAGGCCCTGTCCAGTTTCTTTCTAAAATGTGAAAATACAGTATTTAACCTAGTAGAATTAACTTAGTTTAGACTCATTTTCTCCCAAATCTATAACCTTCAAGGTCTTATGTGAAATAAAACCTCCCTCCCCCCTTCAACCTTCACTCATTTTTTAGGGATTTTGCAGCTAGAGTCATCAAAGATACTTCTAGTGAGTGATTTGTTTCATCTTCTTTAGTTACAATTCCTTCTCCTTATTAGTTTTCTTCCTCCCCAAAGGACATGGAGGCCTAGATTTATTTATGGTCTATTTTATTGAAAGTAGTTTTTTATTTTTATGATTTCTCTTTACCTCTTAAGTATTTTTCCTCCTACTACTTGTAGATTTACATCATTTTTCAACAATTTCACCAAGCTATGGTACTTGGTTCCATGCACACCCTTTGGTTGATGAATCCTTTAGGCTTTATTATTACGAACAAAGTTTTAAAGTGTTTTAAAATTGTAAAATTATATATTTAGGTTTCTTTAAATATTAAGTTCTCTTTTAATCTCTTTACTTGTTATAGATGTTTAGATGGTTCTTAAAGAATGTTTATATGAAAAATACATAATTACCATAAAATTTTTTGGTCAAATTATTCTTCGAAATTGGTATGTAATTTGGTTATGCCTCATGGGAGACCCCGGTTTTTGGGTAGGAACCCTAGGATAATCCTTCTTATTGATTTTTCCTTTCTACTAGTTGGGTTTGTCATCCTCACTAATGAAGTAATATTGTTAGCCATGGATGGACATTGGCTAATGGCCGGTATGTGGTGGTTGATTATAGGCATGGGTATGACTAGTCCAGATCTTTGATTACTTTCACCCTAGTGACCTTAGGGAGCTTCCCATGTCTCTTATTTTATAAATTTTCAATCATAAGATTTTCATTTATCTATTGTATTAAATAAAAGGAAGTATATCATACTAATTACTATATTTAAAATGTTTAAAAGTTACTTTACTATAATTATTTTCATACTAGTTTTTTTTGGTTTTATCTAAAAAGGATATTATATGGAATACTTGGTGGGATCCAAATGGTATTGTCATAATCACACCCTACATGCACCCAATGGGTTTCTTTAGACCTTTTTTCACTGATTCAAGTAATGGAAAGTCACTGCTTAGAGGTAGTGCATGTTTATGATAGACATATTCGGGTTGATGAAGGTGGGGTAGTGGGGTGGGCCCTCATGTCACACAGAAATGGGTGGTAGTTATCTTGATTTGTTTTTGTTTTAGTCTCTAGTATGTTATACTCATTTTTATCACCTAGTAAATTCCCCATCCCATCCCACTTTATTTGAGAATTTTGATTATGTTTATATGTGAGTTTGATGATGTCATTGTTTTCATGAGTTTTATGTCCATGATATGTTGCATGGATATTATTACACTACAAAAAAATGGCCCTTTAACAATGCTGGTTTTTATCAGCACTTAATTTTTAATACTTATAAAGGGTATCCTTTATCAGTGTTTTTTACCGCTAATAAAGGTCCAAAAAATTAAACAAATAAAAATTATTAAAAAATTTATCAATAAAATAATTATTGGTAAAAATTTATAGATTTAATATAAATGTATATAAATTATATATATAATATATAGATATGTAAAATGAATAAAATGAAATAATTAAATTAATAGAAATTAAAAATTTGTAAATTAATAAAAATATTATACATTTTATTAATTAAACATAAATTGATAAAGATGAATAAATTTATTGTATATATATATTATAAATATTAATAAATAGTATATATTAAATATAGATATATAAAATGAGTAAATAGTAATAATTAAAAAAATAAAAATGAATAAATTGTATTAATTAAAAATAAAAATTAAAAATGAATAAGTTACAAATATTATTATAAATTATTAATAATAATTCAGAAGTTTCATATATGTATATATATTAATTTTAAATAGTAATAAATAATATATATTAAACATAAATATAGAAAATAAATAAATCGTAGTAATTAAAAACATATTAATGTATTCTTCATTTTTAATTGTTTTTATACAAAATTATTCATTAATACATTTAATATATAAATATATTCATATATGTTTCTATATATATATATATATCAATGTATATAATATTTCCAAAAATATGATTATTGTAGCAGTACTGTAGCAGGGCACTATAGCAGTATTTGTAGCAGCGACGGAACTGTAGCGGTGGAGGCACTTTAGCAGGTACTATAGAGGCGGTGGTAATGTAGTAGGGACTGTAGCGGCAGTAGTACTACAGCAAGTACTATAGCAGCATGGGTACTATAGCAATACTGTTCACTAAGGGGTCCTTTGGGCCAAAAAAGTGGGCTTCCAAGCCTTTTATTTAGGCCACTTGGTCTTGGGCCTTCATGCTATGTAATGGGTCTCCATCTACCCAGTCTTAAAAAGGTTTTTACTTTAAATAATAAATTTTGGCTTCAACCATAACCTTTTAAAACAAATTAATATTAATTAAAAATATTGAGTAATTGCACCAAGTAATGGACATAATTGACTATCATTTGGTTTTTCAATTCAACATATATCAAATGTGTGTTATATTGATTTCAAATACATATATGTAATTTATCCATTTAGATATACAACGCACGCACACAAATATTTAAGTAATTAATGAAATCTTATATAGAAACACATACACCTAATAATTACGTAATTTATTCAAATTTTATTATTCATTTTTGAATTTCATTATAACAAGATAAATATATTCTATTCTGTTTTTTAATCGGTAAATTTTATTTATTTATTTTTAATATTATTACAGTTAGGTATTATTTATTTATTTATTTTTTATTTTTTATTTTTTATTTTTTATTTATTATATATTATTTTTTTAGAATTTAATATTTTTCTATTATTTATTTATATATTATTATTTAAAATGTTTTAATATTTTCAATTTGTATTTAAACATGTTAAAGTATATCGATGTTTTTTTAATAATTTAAATTTAATTAATACAACTTATCAATTTTTTCAATTATTTTAAAGTGTACTCATATTTAATTATTCAATTTCACTCATTCTTAATATACATGCATTTATGATTATATTTTAATTAATAATGTTAAAAATATATTTTTAAATAAATATTTATAAAAAAAACTGTATTTATAAATGTATATTTACTATATTTTTAAATTTGTATATTTGTAATTATAAATAAATAATTATTTTTTTAAAGTATTTATATAATTAGAAATAAATAATTATATATATTTGAATAATTTAAAATTTATAATAAATTAGTTTTAATAATAAATATATTTAATATATTTATATTTATATTTATATTTATATTTATTTATTAAAAATATATATATATACACATAAATTTATATAATGATATAAATAAATAAGTATTATTGTTTATGTATTTAAATATTTATAATAAATATATTTAAACAATGAATATATTTAATATATTTATATTTATATTTATATTTATATTTATATTTTTTTACGAAATATATATATATATATATATATATATATGTATATATAAATTTATAAATATATATAATTATATAAATATATATAACGATATAAATATTTTTATAATTATATAATTTTAATAAATATATTTAAATAATGAATATATTTACTATATTTATATTTATATTTATATATTTATTAAATATGTATAATTATATAAATATATATAATGATATGAATATATTTATAATTATAAATAAATATTTATAAATATATTTACCGAAAATATCTAGCTAGAAGGAAAACTCCTCAACATTTATTAAAAGAAAGAAAAATATTACAACAAAGGTGAATGGGGTCAAACAAAGAGACATGCCCTCATCCAGAAACTTGGTTTAGTAATCATAAAAAGAAGTATCATTCTCATAGTCATAATCAGATTCATTAGTTGTTTCCCACTCTAACTGTGAATTACCTTGGTTGAGAATTCTAAGGATCCATGTCTTAGACCTTTCCTTCTGGGGGTGAGGACATTTGGAGCCTTGGAAGAAGACCTAGTTGACGCATTCCTTGGAAAATTAGAGTAATCATTCTGCAACCTTCTTTTTATAGGATCACTCTTTCCTTTATCAACGACAACATCATTAAAATAAACACCACTACTCATAGGCTTGAGATGAGTGGTGCCCAATAAGACGAACCACTGCTCTTTACTATATTTATAAAATTATGTATTTATAATTATAAATAAAAAATATAATTATTTTTAAAATGTATTTATATATTTATAACTAAATAATTATATAGATAAATAATTATGAAATTATAAATAATTAACATATAATTTTATATACATATTTAAAAAATTATTTATAATTATAATTATCTATCTTTTATCAGTGTTTATGTTTTAGCATCGATAAATATGTCTTTTATCAGCATTTATTTAGTGTTGATAAAATATCTTTTATCAGCGCTTATTAATTTAGTGCTGATAAAAGGTATCTTTATCTGTGATTTTTTGGAAGCACTAATAAATGTCTCCCAGGTTTGTTTAAAGAAGTCTAACACACTAATTTCAACCACAATAACTCAATATTTCCATGAAATTCACCTACTTCTAATGTTCCTACTTTAATCCAAGGCTTGACTTAAGGATCAAACAAATCCAAGGCTCAAATCAAGGCTTGCACAAATCCAAGGCTCGAATCAAGGATCGAAAAAATAGAACTTTTCATGATATCTCTGATTTCTCTTGAACGAATCAAAGCTCAAATCCACAGTATGTTACTTTCTCCTTCTCTATCATTTATTACTTTTTTAGGTTCTATTTAAGGTGTTTTTTCATACATATTTTCCAGCAGCTGGAGGATTTAAGAGTTTTTACATTTTTGTTTCTTTTTGTGTTCTTTTGTTCAACAGCTGCTTACTGATTTCTTCAAATCATTTTTATATGGTAAAAAATAAATATTTATTAGTTATATATTTGAATATTTAAACAAAAATCTATGAACAAAACATGGATTATGGCATAGAGGTTTTGTAAAGTTATTATCACATAATAGATGGGGGTATATAAAATACTTCTAGACATGAAATTTTCAATTAATCATATTATTTTAATGTGGAACACATAGAATGCATATTTTATATTTATTTTTAGTTATTTAAGTGGGGATAATAATATCTTCTGGCATAATGAATTTTATTTTAGAATATAACATTTTTTAAAAATCATATTTTTATAAATAGATGTGTTAAATTGTTAATGAAGCATGGAATATTTTTATTTAAGAAACAAAATACAGGAGGTAATACATAGAATATGTTGATGAAGTGGATAACATTTTCTAATGGGATGAAAAATGAATGTTATGACATAAACCATGAAGTCATAATCACATAACATGAGTATGCTTTCAAAAAATATAGGTGTGTTTAAAAAAAACACATATTATGAATTTATTTTATGAGACTAAATTGAAAAGTAAATCATTAAATTTATAACAAAATTTTTGATGTAACAAGATTTATGAGAAAATGAAAAGAAAAACAGCATGTGTGGAATAAATTTAAATATATTTGAAAGGATAGTGTTCAATTGAAAAGAATAAAACATACTCATTTTCAAAATATTTAGGAAGGATTTATATACTAAAATGTATTGGGAGGAACATATCAATGGGAAGAAACTTTGTCTTAATGAACAATTTATTGTTAGTAAGAAAAGGATATATGCATAAAGTATAAAATAATGTTCTTTAATAAAATTATTTTAATGTTTTTCTACAAACAAAGTGAATAGTTGAATAATGGTCAATGATTGGGAACATATTATTATCATTGAATAATTCTAGGAATTTGTAAATTAAAATGACCATATTTTATAGGCTAAGTGGCCCTGTTTTACTGGACAAATGATTATGGTGTATAGGAAAATTAATCATGTAATAATAGACAATTGACCGTGCATTTTTTACCAAAGTAACCATATAATTAAAAATGAGTGACCATAAGATGATTTATTAAATCAAATGTTATTTTATATCCAATAGTAATTGAGTTAAATTATTTATGATACAAAAAAATATTAAATTATTTCAATAGTAGTGAAAAGGATTGAATAATTTTGTTAGTGGGAGTAGTTTAATATTTAATAAGTATTGATAACCAATGATAGATCACTAGTTTTTATTGGATTTAATTATTTATATCAAATAAGTATGTTGTTTCTACTGGTAGTAATAAATTATTGTGAACATACCACTACTAGAAAACTAACCTATACCAACGGTATGGAACCGTTGGTATAGGCCTCCAAACCATTATTATAGCCTATACCAATGGTTTGGAGGACCGTTGGAAAGTAAGGTGTGGGGATAGGTCTATACAAATGGTTCTTTGAAAACTGTTGGTATAGACCTATACCAACGGTTTTGAAAATCGTTGGTATAAGTAATATGAAAATCTATACCACCGGTTCCATAAAAGCGTTGGTATATGTATTTCCAAAAAAACATTTGTTGGGATTTGATCCTATGACCTCCAGTTTATCATTGAACGACCTAACCACTAACCTAAAATGACTTTTGTGAACATAATTTCATAAATATATATATGAATTATCATAATTATTTTAAATTTTTATTTATAGAATGTTCTCGTTAAGAAGATCCGATAAAAAATCAAAGGACCTATACCAACGGTTGTCAAAACTGTTGGTATAGGTCCCTGGATTCTGGAAGTGATGTTGATATATTGGTGACCTTTCCCAAGGGTTTGCCAAAACCATTGTGAAATCCTACCCTTTCCCAAAGGTTTGGAAAAACCGTTGGGAAAAGTGGCCACAAAATGGACCTTTCCCAACCCTTTCCCAATGGTTTGGCCAAACTGTTGGGAAAAATGGCCACAAACTGGACCTTTCCCAACAGTTTTTCCAAACCGTTGGGAAAACCTACCCTTTCCCAATGGTTTTGGAAAACCGTTGGGAAACGTGGCCACAAAGTGGGCTTTCCCAACGGTTTGTCCAAACCGTTGGGAAACGGGGTATAAAAGAATTGGGAAAGGTCGTATTTCTAGTAGTGTGCATGGAAACTATATAGGGGATTACTTTTTCTAAAAATATATCATGTATTTATAATAGATTAAATAGCTTATATTGAATATAATTGGTTGTCTACTATATGAATCTCTCTATTTAAATGAACATACCTTCCAAGACCCATCACGAGTCAGTTATAAGGATCAATGTACCATTATAAACTCACCTCTAATAGATTATGGGTTGGTGACTAGTACCAAGGGGGAACACACATGAAGTGGGTGGTCTTTTCCCATGAAACTCATATTGAAAAATAAATACAACTCCATGGAAAAAAAACTTATGCAATCAATATGTAAAAGTAAAATAAATCTATGTGTCATTACATAACATTCTACCTATCAAGAATTTAATAAAAATAATCAACATAATCCAATAATGTAATATATGAAATGTTTTGGTATTAGAATAATATTTTTTATAAATTATAACCTAAGGGAAAAAATTAATGAATAGGTATATACTCCTATAGAAGCACACTGCCAATGATCACTACTTTTTATACCTCTACAACCTAACACCACAAACACAACATCACCTAATACTCTTAAAAATAACAAAACAATTATACATACATAATTATGTCACCGTGAAAGTACCTTATAAAGGATGAGTATAATCACACAAAAGGGCATCCCATGTTCTGAGAAGAATCATTGTATACCCCATTCATGCATAATAATGAAAGGATGTGAAATCATAATATACAGTAATGACCTTGGATTGAAATATAAACAAGGGAAAATCTAAGTCAAACAACAACTAGGACACTATCTTATCCTCATAATACCATAAAATAACACCCATGAGTCAAAATTATTTCTAAAAACATTTAATTCATTGATCACAATTCTAACCTATCATAGTAATATGTTCCCAAGATCACCATAAAAAAATTTTTGAAACTGTTTTTTGATAAATGAATAGTCACTTTATTGAATTTTGAATGAATCCCATTGGAACCTTAGTATTTAGGTTGGTATTATAGGATAATAATTTTCTAATTTAAATTATAAACCTGCTACTATCTTCTGAAAAATGTTTTATTCATGTCATATTTATAAAATGTTTATGAAATTTTTAATAATCGTGCCATTATTTAGACTGGGTGGTGGCCTACTTAGAATTTTCATGTTCATGCCTATTTTAAATTTTAATTTTAAAAAATTAAAATTGGTTTTAAATGATAAAGTGGGTTTTGAAATGAAAAAAAAACAAGGTTTTCATTTAAAATAAACTAAAATGGATTTGGTGATTTGAAACTCATGAGGTGATTCCAAAGTGAACCTATAAAGTTTTAAACATTTCAAAGAATAAATATATCCATGGAAATAGCTTTAAAATTTTAATTTATTTTTAATGGTTTTCGAATATGATTTTAAAAAAAATACTTTATGATTGTACTTTTTATAGAAAATGTGGTTCATATCACATTAAGTGTTTTGAAAAAAATGGTTGAATTTTTAGAGGAATTTAAAAAAACAGATTTCGAGAGGGGTTTTAAGAATTAAAGAAGCAACATTTTTAATTTAAAAAGTTTCTTTAAGATGACATTTGAAATTTTAAATCAATATTTTTTAATTTAAAAAGTTTTTTCTCTTTTAAATTTTTTTATAAAGTGGTTTGTTTCAATAAGAAATTTAGAAAACATTTATACTCATAAGATCATTAATATCTTTCCCTGAAACTAGTTTTTTTGGATGTAATCCAATTATTCTTTCAAAAATTATATGGAATATAATTTCTATGTTTTATTCCATTTATACCAACTAGGAGCCTCTCCATAGTTTTAGAAATAAGTGAGACTAGGAAATCATGCATCTGTTTCCACTAGGGGAGCATATTGTTGTCTTGGTGTAATAATTTTTCTATTAAAGGGATAGTGGTTCGTGTATAATCGATCCAAGGTGATCATGTATTTCATCCCCTTGGTAAAGGGTAAAGGGGTATAAAATATTAAGGGAACTCTGAACATGTATTGTATAATCAGCTCACCTGTCAAACCATTGTTTGCCTGAGAAACTTTTAGCTTTATGCTACAAACTAAGAAATGTTATCAAGTCATTGACCAACTCCCATCCTGAAAAAATTTGTATTTAAGCATAAAACTATCATCCTCATCAAATTTATCTCCTACATAGTTATTATTATATTTTATGACTTTAGATTCATCCCCCATATCTTCTAAACATGTACATATGTTTCTTGAACTACTCAGAGCAGTAGTCATCCCATACTGGGTACTGATGATCATTTTGGATGGATTCATAGGATAACACCTACCATAGTGTATTAATTCTTTTATTATATTCAATTACCTATTTCATTAAAATAATACTAGTTTTTTTTCAAACAATCAAATGTTGGGTTCTCCTTATTAGAATCATCTATAACATTCACCTTTGATAATGAATATATTATTGAAATTTATTTATCTTTTTTAAAAATGAATATTTTAATAACCTAATAGGATGGATATGAATCAAAAGTGGATGAAAGTTAATTGTATGACAAAATAATATGAATATGGAGTTAAAGAGTTCATCATGTTTTCAATAGATCATGTATACAACCCTTCTCAAATCCTTTGTTTACGTTTTCATTTTTTTATATATAATAAAAATTAGTCTCAAAGAGTGAGAAGAACATTTTATTTATCAAAAAATAGATTATAGCTATAAATGTTCGAATAAACATGAGAAAAAACTGAATTTGCACACTGATTGGGATGATATTGTGGTTTATGGATCTTTTGATATGATTTCTAGTGTAAATGATGATGGAGATCACATGGAATAAGTGAAAAATGGAAATTGAGGATGACCTTCATGATTATTCAATGTTGTTTGAGAAGTTAAATAGTCGTGCTAAGAGACCATTGTATACTGATTAAAATAAATACAAAACATTGTCAGTTGTATTGAAGTTATATGATTCGAAAGCTGGAAGTTGATTCAACGACACCATCTTTACATAACTACTTTCTCCCTTGAATGATATTATACCAGAATAAAATGAACTTACATGTCAAACATATGATGCTAAACAGATTCTATGTTCAATGGGAATGATCTCTAAAAAATACAAGTTTGTCCAAGCCATCCAAATACATAAGCACTTGGAAGAAAGAATGATGGTGCAGGTTTTACTCTTCGGGCTACCATTTACCACACTATGAAACCATCAGTAGAGAATGGAGAGGTCCATCTGAGCCTCGATAGAAAACCATGTGAAGTCTCTAAAGGCCTTCCACACATGGCACTCCCAGTCACTGTAGATGAAGTGGTGGGATGAACTCTCCTCCCTAGAGTCTCTACAATACAGGTAGTGAGAGGCCATGTTAATACCTAAATGTAAGGCCCCAACCTTAAAAATTACATAATATTGAATTAAGTTAATAATTCACATTTAGTATCTTTTCAGGTTTAGAGCTTTATAGAATTAGGTCATAAAATATAAATAACTATTCGAATATTACATGTATACACTTCTACTAAGTATCCATTTTTTCAAAAAATAAAAAGTCGTAAAAGAAAAGAAACATTTTTAGTTCCATGTTGTAATCATCATTACTTTTCCTTGATCCCATCTTTGACCCTATTCCATTTTAATTCTAGTGATAAACATTTCAAAAACTTGGGATGAGCATAAAAAGCTCAGTAAGGGATACACAAAGTAGGAAAATGTGAGATGGGAACAAAAGGATTTCATAGGGTCCAATCTCAGTTATAATGGTACTCGGAAATATATTAATCTCTGGTAAGGGATATGAAAAGTAAGAAATTATACCATTATATTTCATATTGGGTTATAAGATTCATCCATAACTTGGTTCCTTGGAAAATGGTTTTGGTATTGACAATTCAGACAAAGAAATCATAAATCATAATATAATGGTAAATTTATTGGACAAAAATTATTCATAAAGTTACCAAACCACGAAACACCCAAATATGTAAACAATATTTTATGTCATTTCCCTCTTTCAATGTGAAAAGGGAATGCTATATCATTTCAATCTCTGGTAATAATATAATGGTAAGGTATAATTTCAAGCTCATACCTAATTTTTATAATGGGTTATATAAGTGATATTTTTGACTATAAATAGTCATAATAAAGATAAAAATATTTCTTACATCATGGAATTTTATTTATAATTTTTAGACATAAAATAAATAAATTTATTTATGACACAATAATGATGTAATGATTACTTCATTAATGAATTTTTTAAATAAATGAAATTAAAAATATTAAAATAAATTTATTTTGAAACGCTTTATGTCATCCACAAATTTTATGGATGATTATAACTTTTTATCTTTCAATTAGTATAGGTTTTTCGAATGAATCAATTTTTTATAGGTTTTTTAAAAGTCATGATATGAATAGTATGAAAATTGACATAAATGAGATTTTAAATAAATAAATATTTTATTAAATGATATAATAATCCTAAAAATATAAGATTCATCCAAAGGACATATATAATGTTAAATATTTCATTAATAATCTATTTTGGGTTGATTGGAATTTTACAGTATCTATATTAACCATATAGAGTGAATTCACAAGAAGACATGGTAAAAGTTAAATTAGTCAACTAAGGGATAAAGCTAAATAATAAGGCTAAAAATGGAAACTTGTCTAAAACCTATTAGTTGAGAGTATTTAGAATAATATTAATCTTAATTTTGAATTTAATGAGTTTGGGACATTTTGAAACTATAATTTAGTTTATAATAAAATAATATTTTCAAGAAATCCATATAATAAAATAATATTTTCAAGAAAGCCATATAAAAGATAATCTAACCATATAATAAAATATTTACAAAAGAATAGAGGAAACATGGAAGATATATTGGGAAGGCGTATATAATTTTATTCTATATTCCTTACCTAATGGCGGTTAAGGAATCTATGTTGGGAAGTCATATAGACGGAAATGATTCCAAATCAGCATCCTGAGATGGTCAGAAATAGAATTGAACAGTTTGTTACAGTGGTGGCTCAGTTGACTCAGGTGATAGTTGGTGGTTGTGTTTATAGATGATATTTTGGAATATTAGAAAAGTAAAGAGGAGAATTAAATTCATTTAATAGTTTTCTTTCAAACCTTAAATAAAAATAAATTTCATGGAAAATTCAGTAAGTGTGAGTTTTGGTTACAAAAAATTTCATTCCTTAGTCACATTGTTTCAAAAAATGGCATAATTATTGATCTTTATAAAAAAAAGTTGTTGAAGAATGTCCAAGACACAAAAATATAACTGAGATCGGTAGTTTTCTTTGTTTATCAGGTTATTACCAGAGGTTTTTTGAAAATGTTTCTAAGTTATCTAGCCCACTACAAAGTTAACCTGAAAAGGTGTTAAGTTTATCTGGACAAAAAATATGATGATTGTTTTCAGAAATTGAAAATAAGATTGGTGAATGCTCTAATTTTTTCATTACCATCCAAATATGTTGAATCTTTTATCTACAGTGACGCTTTATTTAAAGGACATGGTTTTTTCCTAATGAAGAATGATCAAGTAATTGCTTATGCTTCATGTCAGTTGAAACCTTATGAGTTAAATTACCATACACAAGATTTGGAATTAGCTGCTATTGTTTTTTCCTTAAAACATTGAAGGCATCATCTGTATGGATTAAAATGTGAAATATTTACTGCCCACAACATTTTGAAGTATATATTTACTCAAAAATAATAGAACATGAGACAGAGGATATGCATGTAATTAATAAAGAAGTATGATTGCATGATTCATTACCATCCAGGAAAGGAAAATAAAGTATATGATTTTATGAGTTGAAAGAGTAATGTTACATTAATAATGTTATGTTTGGAACAACATCCTTTGATTAATGATTAGATGAACTTGGGAATAGAAGTTTCTGGTGCAAGAAATTCCTCAGTTTTGTTTCAGGTGTCGGTGAAATCATCTCAATCAAACAAAATTAAGCAAGCGCAGAAGGAAGATAGTGACTTGCAGAAAAAGGTAGAGTTGGTTCAGAAGGGTAAGTTTCCTGATTTTAACATTGATAATGATATTTTTTTGAGGTTTGGGAAGATATTATATGTTCCTTGTGATTCATAGTTGAAAAAATAATTGTTACGTCAAAGCTATAGTTCTCTATTTTTAGTTTATTCTGACAGAACTAAGATGTATAGAGATATTCGGGAGTATTAATGGTAGGATGGAATGAAAAGATATATTTATGAAGTTATTGTGTAGTTTTTGACATTTCAATAGGTTAAATAAGAGTTTCAGTTACTGAAAGGAATTTTTTAGCCTTTATCATTGCCAGCGTGGAAATGGGAAAATGTGTCCATGGATTTCATCATGGGATTACCAAAGACTTCGTGAGGAAATAATTTAATCTAGGTTATTGTTAATCGATTGAAAAAGTATGCTCATTTCCTTCCCATTCGAGATACTTTGTCTCCAGATCAACTTTCTTGGTTGTATGTTAAAGATATATTCAGGTTTCATAGAGTTCTCATATCTATTGTATATGATCATGATCCAATATTTACTTTTAAATTTTGGAATGTCCTTTAGAATTTGTTGGGTACTAAATTAAATTTTAGTATATATTTTCATCCCCAATCAGATGGGCAGCTATAATGAACAGTTCATACATTAAAATATATGTTACGTGCTTTCTCAATGGATTACCAGGGAAGTTGGGTCCAACATCTTTATTTTGTTTAATTTTTTTATAATAACAGTTTTCATTCCAGTATACAAATGGCAATATTTGAGGAATTATATAAAAATCAGTGTCAAACTATAGATTTTTGGGATGATGTATATGAAAGGAAGTTTATGGGACCAGAATTGGTAGAAGAGATGGCAGAAAAAGTTAAATTTATTCAGAATCTCATGAGAATAGCTCAGAGTAGGAAGAAAAGTTAAGCAGATAACTGAAGGAAGGATCTCTCTTTCGAGGTAGGTGATCATGTATTTCTCAAAGTTTCTCCATGGAAAAGTGTGATTCCATTCGGTAAGCAGGTAAATCTGAGTCCAAGGTTCAATGGACCCTATGATATCCTGGTTAAAGTAGGACCAGTTTCCTACAGAGTGGATTTACCTCCATGTTTATCCCAAGTACACAAATATTTTTATGTTTCAATATTGAGAAAGTATATGTCGGGTCCATCTAATGCTTTGAGTCCAAAAGTAGTTTAGTTGGAAGAGAATCTTTCTTATGAGGAACAACCAGTCCATATTCATGACCGTAGAGAGAAAGTATTATAGAATAAGGTAATCCATCAGGTAAAAATTTTGTATAAAATCATATGGTCGAAGAGGCAATGTGGGAATATGAAAATTCTATGAGGGATAAATACCCCCACTTATTTTATAAGTGAATAGGATTGCAGGGACACAATTCTCCAAAGGGGGGAAGGATTTAACATCCTAGGTAAATAAAGAATATGATATTTTCATATTTATTTATATTTTTTAATTAAATATTAATTTTACTTTAAAGGGGATGCTATGTTCTATGGAGTACTCTACACACAACAATGGGTTTCTCTGAAGTCTTATGTTGCACATAATGCTGCGTCGTACTGAAAAATAATAATATAATATTATTTTAAATGGTAGTTAACGCCTAGATTTTGTATTGGTGGGAATGAACAAAACTAAATAAAATATGATTATTCATATTTTTCAAATGTCTTTTACTTTATCCAAAAAAATTATAGGTTTAAAATTTGAATGAATCCAATTTTAAGCATGAATACTCTAATATTATTTAAATGGTCTATTTACCACCTTTTGATGGTGAACCCATTTTAAATATAGTTTTTATCACTTTATATGTTCTATTTGACAAAAAAAATATTATTTTGAATTGGGATATCAAAATTTAATTTGGATTAAATTTTGGTATTTTTCTGATAATGTTTATTTTTTTAATGAATATTGAAAAATACTACATTCTAATTCAAAACTGCCTTTTAATATAATTTATTCATATGGATAGATTATCTTTTTAAATTTTTTCAAAGTATAATTAGATTATATTTTTACCATTTAATCCAATTTTGGTCATTAAAATTAATTTCACTATGAAATTGCAAATAAAATAATTTTAATCTTTTGATAGTTATTATTTCTTAAAAACACATTTTTTGCTTTTGACAACGGAAATTAATTTTAAATAAATTTCAGAAAATTATGTGTTTTGAAATTGGAAAAATGGATTCCATATTTTGAATTAGGAGGTCCAAATTGTGTATATAAGTAACTTTTATTTTTAGACATTATAAATAGTAACTTGAGTAAATATTTTATTTACCATGATTAAAGGATAAATCTTCTAAATAAGGGTAAAAAATTATAGTACTATTAAATTATCCTAACATGTGTCCTAATCCTATTTTATGATACATTTCCAACCATGGAAATCCATGGGTTAATTTTGGGACCACATGGAGCCAGTTGTAAGTGAAAATTACACTTTATAAAAATTAATTTAAAGTTAAGGAAAATGTAATATAAACATATATCTCTTAGTAAAACACTTTTTATAATAGTTTATATAAGTGATATTTTCAACTATAAATAGTAATTATAAATATAAAAATATTTACTAAATCATGGTGTTTTATTTATAATTTTTATACATCAAATAAATAAATTGATTTATGACACAATGATGATGTAATGATTACTACATTAATGATTGTTTTAAATAAATGATATTATAAACATTAAAATAAATTTATTTTAAAACTATTTATACCATAAAGTAATTTTAAATATGATTATGACTTGTTATATTTTAATTAATGAAGTTTTTTTAAAGAATCAATTTGTTTTATATTTTTTAAAAAGTCAATATATGAATAGTATAAAAATTGACATAAATATGTTTTTAAATCAATATGTATTTTATTATATGATAAAATATTCCTAAAAATCTAGTGTTCGGTCAAATGACATATATAATGTTAAAAATTTCATTAAGGGTCTATTTTGGCTCTATTGGAATTTTATGGTAACTATACTAACCATATATAGTGAATACACAACTAGACATGGTAAGAGTTAAATTAGTAAACTAAGGGTTAAAGCTAAATGATAAGGATAAAAATGGAACCAAAACTTGTCTACAACCTATTGGTTGAGATTATTTATAATAATAGTCATCTTAGCTTCTAATTTAATCAGTTTAGGACCTTTTAAAACCGAATTTTGGTTTATAATAAAACAATATTTTCAAACTTTCTTAAAGAGCCCCTCCTTCCCCTTATAAAAATCCATCACCTCTAACCCATTTCTCACAAAACTAAATCCCATTGGATCGTCCAAACTTTGCAAAAATAATCTCCCAAAATCCCTCTCTTCCTCATAGAAGCCTTACCTTAGGCATTAGTCACTTCAAGAAAACTTTTTGGTTCAAACCAAGGGGAGTTACTTGATTTAAAGGTAATGACTTCCCTCAAGTATTATTTTATTTTACTTCTTCACTCCCTATGATCTTCTTAATCATTGTTTTTATAAAAAAACTAGTATCCTAAATATAATAGGCTTGTGTTATGATAAGGATTAGAACTAAACTTACACACACCTCCATATAATGGGTATAGAACATAATGTTTTTGTGGATGGTGAACTACTTCCTCACGAAACGATGATTGTTCAATCTTCTCCTAGCACCTCTTATGGTGGCCATTATGATGGAAATATAATTATATATGATATTTATTTTATTTTATTTATCTATATTCTTCTTTAATTGTCTTTTATAACATACCATTATGCTTTTCATGTTGTATATATACTAAAATTTCATTAGAGGATGTGCGGACTACCACCCCCTCAATGTGATATGACTCATTTGTACCATACATGGAACATATAAAGGATGGTGTTAATGAACATAAGTAATGTATATATAATATAATACTATACTATAATAATAATATACATATGTATCATTTGTTTTTAATTCCTTTAAAAATGAAAAAAAAATGAAATGGAATTTGCGTTCATGCGGGCGTATGGTTTACTGTCTCCATGAATGGTGCATTTTATTTTCATATATCCAACTGATATGGAAAATTATAAATACATATATATTTTATATATATGATATATAAATCATGAATATCATTCTGGAGATAATATACTTTTGAACACATGGACAATTTGTAATTATAATAAGTTCATTTTGGACTCAAGTTCCAGACATCGACAAATTGTCCAATATGTACTCAAATAATTAACAAACTGTTACAGAAAAGTAATAAATGACATAAAAAGAATAATAAACTTTAAAATTGGTCTTATGAAAATAAAAATTAACTTATGTTTATTATTTAGGAAATTAAAAAACGAATGAGTCAAGACGGACACAAGGTAAGGGACTTCGTCACAATCTCCTTTCATTGAAGCGTGTTTTGATAATATACACCTCCTTCACAGATACATTGGAAAACCACCAATAATTCATGTCTTGATATACCTCCTTATTTATGTATTAAGAGATATATTTTTATGAATAACATACTTTCCACACCTCTTTACCACACCAATAAGTCAGGTCTTGATATACCTCCTTCTTTATGTACTAAGAGATATATGTTTATGAATATACAACCACAATGGTCAAGTCTTGTAAATTCCCCAAGGATTACAAATAGTTTATTTATGGTAATTGGGTATAATCCAATCTCATAATAAGTCAAGGATATACATGTATATGAATTCCCCAAGGATATTGTAGAATCCATAACATACTCGGTAATTGGCTTATAACCAATTACCATATTTATGATATATATGATATCTAAATCATGAATATCATTCTTGAGATAATTGACTTTTGACCACATGGACAACTTCTAATTATTAGAAGTTCATTTTTGACTCAAGTACCAAATATCGACAAAATGACTGTTATTAACTTAAATGATTATGTAATGTTTATAACGTGGTAATAAGTAATATAAAAGGAATAATAAACTTGAAAAGGTTCTTAATCAAGTAAAAAATAAATTTAGTTTATTATTTAGGATATTAAAGAATGAATGAGTCAATTAGGACGTGAGCTAAGGGACTTCATCTCAATATTCGTTCATTCAGGCATATTTTGATTTATACACAACTTTATTTATAAGGTGTATAAAACCCTTTGAATATTTGTCTTCCTTAACAAGATGTAATGTTTTTAAAAGTAAAATAAATACCATATACTCTTTTTATGTATTTTGGTATTGAAAATGGTTTTAAGAATGGATTTATTATGTCGATATATTGAAATTTTATATTGTGATTGCAATGTGGAAATGTTATCATTACTTTATGATTGTTTTATGTGTTATCAATATGATATGGTTCTTGGGAATTGTTTATGTATATGGGTGGTTCTATGATAATCCTAGGGTGGGTGAGCCCGAAATAGCTCTCCAATGCATTGGGTAACGTGGAAAAGGTAAACATCAATGTTTCTCCTAAGAGATTTAGGGAATATATTGTGATGGGTATTCCAAATGTAACTCCCTACATAACTATGAAAGCTACAATGTAATAATGTTATGGA
Source organism: Viscum album (assembly GCA_963277665.1). Taxonomy (NCBI): domain Eukaryota; kingdom Viridiplantae; phylum Streptophyta; class Magnoliopsida; order Santalales; family Viscaceae; genus Viscum; species Viscum album. The sequence goes on from OY728119.1 coordinate 1,407,379,705, forward strand.
TGCCAAAATTTAGGTTTATGATTTATGATTTCTTTGTGTTATTCATAAATAATATTTTCGAACAATACTCACCTTATCTCCAAACAAATTTTATTTCTCACATAATAATAGCATGACATAATCAATAAGTATAAGGTCAACCCAATGAATGGGTTATAATAAAATAATATTTTATGAGAATTATTTGAACTTAACTTATACACACCTATTTTTTGATAAGATTTTAAACAATACTCACCTTATCTTTGAATTAAATGATTTGGGGACCTTTTGAAATCGAAATTCTATTTATAATAAAATAATCATGAATAACCAAAAGAAAAAATGATTAATATTATTATTTTTGCAATGATATATTATGATTGAAAAATTAACCATGAATAATATTATTCAAACGTGCCCCTCCTCATATTCTTTTGAAATCGAAATTCAATTTATTATTTTTCAGTATGAAATAATAAAAAGTAACCATGAATAATATTTTTTAATTTCATTTATGTGTATTTATTGTAAATACACATAATTTATTTAGGTTTATTTATTTTAAATACACATAACTTTGTATTTCCAATATTTTGGCATGAGACAAAGACTTTTGTTACAAATAAACCATGAATAATATTATTTTATCATTCCTTATGTACTTTATGATTTATGATAGAGGCACTTCAAGAAATCATTCCTCTAACCAAATAAGCTCCCAACATACCTATCAAGTTCTTTTTGGTTACATTTGGAGTACCCATCATAGTATATTCCATAAAAAAATAATAAGATTTATGAATAATGCATATTAATCATAAATCATTAACAATTACCAAGGAGATTAACTTTAGTGTATTATTCAGGAGATTAAATAACGAATGATTCAAGTCAGACACGAGTTAAGAAAACTCAGTAATCCAATTTCCATTCTTTGGGATAAAATTATACTTCTTGATTATTTTGTTCTATGACTAAATGGTCCCAGGAAACAATGGTACACTAGGTAAGGGAACTCCGTAACCCAATTTCCAGGGTGAGTATTCATAAACCTCCTTGAAAAAGGTTCTTAAGGACAGATGAGTTTTATGTTGTGCCTCCATAATACCTCATTGAAAAATTTTCTTAATAAAGAAAAATTTAATTTTAGTTTATTATTCAGGATATTAAATAATGAATGAGTCAAGACGGACACGAGGTAAGGGAACTACGTAACCCAATTGCCATTCTTTGGGTTAAAATTATACTTCTTGATTATGTCGTGCTATTATTTTGTGGGAAATAAATTTTATTATAATATATTTTATTTATAATTGCTTTATGTGTAATTATAGTGAATAAATGTAATCGATCTATTTTATTTACAACATGATATTTGTAAGGGAACCTTTAACCCTCCTCTTTTAGTCAAAGACTTATTTTATGTTATGTCCTTTAATTTTCATTTTATTATGTTGGGATATGTTCTTATATATCCTTATTACTATAAAATTTATGTCTAAGTGATGAGAGACCATTTTCTCTCTCATCAACTCATTTTTTGAATTTTTATGTGATGATTTTAGGCTTCCGAATTTTCATAAGGTAATTTCTAAACTCAATTTCCACTCTTTGGATTTTATTCGTACTTTGTTGATTATAATATTCCAAGATTATGTGTGGAATAAATATTTAATTATTTACATTGTAATTTCCACTTCCCTTTATGTCTATATACTATTTCTATACATAATCACCCCATTTATAAATTCTTATGTCTTTTATATGAACTTTTGTAAGGGAAATCATAACTCAATCTCATTTCATTGAGTTAAATATCCATGTCATTGGTTTTCTTATTACAAGAATATGAATTAATGAACTATGGTTTTTTTACACTTAATATCCATTTATATTAGCTGTATTTATATTTGTCACGCATAATTATGTCATTTATTTATCCTTAATCTAAGGATATGGTCTTTGTAAGTGAATTCGTCTCAATCTTCTTTCATTAAGGAAAACTTTGATTTATACACAACTTTCCTTTATATGGTGTTTAAACCCCTTTGAATTTTAATTTCATTCAAATGGAATCTTTTCTCTACGAATAATTTTACTAAATGACAAAATGAATGTTTCTTTTAACGTATGCAGTGAAAATGTCCTTTCTGCCGCCATGGGAATTATTTGATCTTTGTCTTCCTTAACAATCCATAATGATTTTAAAAGTAAAATAAATACCATATACTCTTTTTACATATTTTGGTATTGAAAATGGTTTTTAGAATGGATTTATTATGTCAATATATAGAAATTATATATTGTGATTATAATGTGGAAATGTTGTCTTTCCTTTACGCTTGTTTAAAGCCCATTATAAAAATCTGTACTTATGGTATTTTAAAAGTTGCATTAGAGAATGGTCAAATAATCCATGAATACATTATCATGGAAAAATATTATTTAATTTCATTCAATAGGTGTGTTTAAGTGTAGATCGAATACTTCTCATAAAATATTATATTATTATAACTCATTCTTTGGGTTGACCTTCTACTTCTTCATCATGTCATTCTATGATTATTTGAGAAATAACTTTTGACGTCCTGACATGTATTTATACTTGATTTATGTGTATTTATTGTAAATACACATAATATATATATTTTATTTACAAAGTCAATATAATTATGGAGATTTTATTTAGTTAAGAGTATTCACTACTTTATAAAGCAGAAAAGTATTACTTATGATAAAGTATTCATGGTGAAAATTATTTCTTATGATAAAGTATCCATGGTTTATTTGTTGATAGTATTCATGGTTTATCATCATTTCATGAGGAAGTAGTTCACTATCCACAGAAACAATATGTTCATATCCATTATATGGAGGTGTGTAGAAGTGTAGTTTGAATCCTTATAATAACAACAACCTAGTATATTAAGGATATTTGTTTTTTTTATGTAAACAAAGAATAAGCAGATCTTTGAGAGTGAAGAAGTAAAATAAAATAATTGAACTTGAGGGAAGACGTTACCTTTAAGTCAGGTAACTACCATTGGTTTGAACTAAAAGGATTTCTTGAAATGCCTTCTGCCTAAGTTAAGGATTCTAAGTAAAATATAGGTATGTTGGGAGCTTATTTGGGAAGATTTTGGATGATCCAAGGGGGCTGGATAGGTATGAGTAATGGTTAGAGATGATGAATTTTTATAAGTGGGAGGAGGGGCTCTTTAGAGAAGTTTGAAAATATTATTTCATTATAAAATAAATTTCTATTTAAAAAGGTCTCCAACCAATTTAATTAAAATATAAGGTGGTTATTGTTTGAAATCCCCTTAGCCAATGGGTTTTAGGCAAGTTTAAGGTATAAAAGTTACCTTATATTTTAGATTTAACCTTTAGTTAACTAATTTAACTTTTATCATGTCCTCTTGTATATTCATACTATATGGTTAATATATTATAAAATGAAAAGAGACCAAAAATGTATCATTAATGAAATTCATAGCCTTATATATGTCATTTGGATGAATCTTAGATTTTTAGGACTATTTTATCATTTAATAAAATAGTATTTTTTTAAAAACTCATTTATATCAATTTAAAAACTGTTCATATCAAGACATTTAAAAAACATATAATAACATGATTCATTCTAAAAACCTACATTAAGCGAAATATAACATGTTATACTCATCCATAAAATTATTGGATGGAATAAAAAGTTTCAAAATAAATTTATTTTAATATTTATAATATTATTTATTTAAAACATTCATTAATGAGGTAATCATTACATCATCATGGTGTCATAAATATATTTATTTATTGGATGTAGAAAAATTATAAATAAAAAACCATGTTGTAGAAAATATTTTTATATTTCAATTGATTATTTATAGTCTAAAATATTACTTATATAACCCATTTTAAAAAAATACTAAGAGATATTTTTTTTATGTTACATTTTCCTTAACTTGAAATTAATTTTTATAAAATATCATTTTCTCTTACCAGTGGCTTCATGGGGTCCCAAAATTGACCCAAGGATGCCCATGGTCGGACATATATCATCCAATATAATTAGAACACATGATAGGGTAATTTAATATTATTATAATAATATTTTTTTACACTTATTTACCAGATTTACCCTTTAACCATGGTAAATAAAACATTTACTACAGTTACTATTATATATAAAAATAAAAGTTGCATATTTACACAATTTGGACCTCCTGATTCCAAATATTGAATCCATTTTTCCAAATTCAAAACACTAAATTTTCAGAAATTAATTTAAAATTAATTCCTGTTGTCAAAACCAAGAAAATCGTGTTTTTAAGAATTAATAACTATCAAAAGATTGACATTTGTTTATGTCCAGTCTCAATGTGAAATTACTTCCAATGACCAAAATTGGATTAAATGGTAAAAATATAATCTAATTACACTTTAAAACCAATAATAAAGATAATATAACCATATAAATAAATTATATTAAAATGAAGTTTTGAATTAAAATTCAGTATTTTTCACTATTCGTTAAAAAAATGAACATTATCAGAAAAATACCAAAATTTCATCCAAAGTAAATTTTGATGTCCCAATTCTAAATAAAAATTTTATTTTGTCAAATAGGACATATAAAAGTGAAAAAAAAAATATTTAAAAAGGGTTCACCATCAAAAGGTGTTAAATCAACCTTTTAAAGAATATTAGAGTATTTATGCTTAAAATTGGATTCATTCACATTTTAATCCTCTAACTTTTATTGGATAAAGGTAAAGGAATTTAACAATCATGTATAATTATACTATAGTTAGTTCTATTTATTCCCACCAATACAATGGATATGCATTAACTACCATTTAAAATAATATTATATTATTATTTTTTAGTATGACTCAGCATTGTGGGAAACATAAGACTTCGGAGAAACTCATTGTTGTGTGTCGGGTATGCCATAGAACATAGAATCCATTTTAAAGTAAAATTAATATTTGATTCACAAATATTAATAAATATGAAAATATCCTATCGTTTATTTACTTAGGATGTTACATTCTTCCCCCATTTTGGGAATTGTTTCCTTGAAAATTTAAAATTGGGCTCGAAAACATCATTAAAAGTCTCACATCAGAAAAAGAGTCAATAAAAATATCACTTTAAAAGAATTAAAGAGAAGTAAAAAATTTCACCCGAGATAACCCATACTAGGAATCCATGTAGGAAAACATGGATATATAAGATAAACTAAGTGTCATGTTCTTATGGAGACTGATAGAAAACATGATCAAAAGAAATTTAACCACCAGAAAACCACAAACTTGTGATAGGTTAAACGGTATTTGATTCCCTAGTAGGAAAAGTAAACAGACAATGCATTTTTGTTTTAGGTTACCTTTCATAAATTTAGAGAACTTATCTATGATATTGACTAAGAAAATAAGGAAATATACTTACTTTTCAAGTATAGTTTCATCCTTTAATAATTTTCTACCAAAAACTCATATTTTCATCAAATGATGAGTATTCAAGATGACTTGGTCACACCTGAAGTTCTAGAATCAACTCCTAGATAATCACATAATCCACAAAAGATGAACTATCTATTTTCTTGTCTTTAGACATTAACTAAAACAAAAATTGTTATTATAAGATCAGATAATCCCTAAAAGGATAATCTTTTATAAAAATAAATACTACACTTAATCTCAAAAATTGAACAAAGAGTACCCAAAGTTCAATGAATACCATTAAATAAAAAATTGTCCTTAAAATATTTCAATATAATCCAAACTAAGATTGAAACAACATATTCATAAGTATTTTATCACATAGTCTTCCACAAAAATGTTAACATTTATCTCTAAATAACATCGGCTACACTTAAAGTCTCATACTGAAAATTAATTAACCTTGTCACATATTCTATATGATAGGATAATCATTTCCATAAATAACCCATATCACTATATTTCCACAATAAAAACATATATTCTTCCAAAATAAAATTTTAACCCTTACCCCACAAATGAGATCCCATAGTATCATATTTTCCTTAAGCATATTGTGTTCCCAAAAGATAGAATGTCTTCCAAAATAACCTTTATCACTTAATCACCAAATCTTTTTCCTATACTAAATATATCCATTTGATAAAATATAAGATTCCAAATCAACTTATTCTCGATCAATAAAATCATTTAACTAAAAATAATAAGTCTTACTTAACTAGGGACTTCACTTAGTACAGTGGTATGTGATAAATCTCAATGGCACTTTAGTTGTGGGTTCGATTCTCGTAGCTTTGTCTGATGCAACAGGTTGTCACATGGTCTACGGGTTTTCCTTTTTCAAAAACAATATAATGTTATAAAATTCCCAAAAATGATATAAATTCCTCAAAAATAACAATAACATATTTTAACCACAAATTTTATCTCATACCTTGCATTTTCATCCCCAAAAGCAATAACCTATAATTGCCTCAAATTCAAGGATCATATAAAACCAAATGGTTCTTTATAACTATATCCACAAAATAACAGATAATTCTTCCTGTAATAAAATTTTCACATATCAAAAATCAGGGTTACACATACTATAAAAAGTCTTCCAAAGTAATTCCATCATCAAAAGAGCCTTAATACTTTTGAGCATTTCATCATCCAAAAATATACCATAACTCTTGAATCCCTTATATATAGACGTATTACTCGTTAAATGTTCTTCGTGATCTATTAAACATTCATTTACAACTAATTCCATAATAAATCATTCCTACAAACAAAATCATGCATAATGTCCTAAGATTTCAGTAATGTCAAAACATGAGCTAAGAAATAATCTATACTTTTCTTAGGTCAGTTTTAGTTTCCTCATATTCAATTGGAATGGAATTAGGAATTGGTAAACATATATTTGTAGGATCCTGATGATCCCATTCCCAAACCTTTTTTACATTACATCTATTTTTATAAGGACCATGCACACCACATTTAAAAAAATTAATTAATCCTTTAGAAAGAACTTATTTCCCTCTCCTAGAGTCAATTGGACACTTCCTTTGTCCATGGAAGGTTCTTTATTTATGAACTTCATTACCACATATATATCATCTTCCCATCCATTTGAAGCATTTTTCTAGGTGTTTCTTTCCACATCCTTGACACATAGGTTTTTGAATATATTTACCTTTATGATTATTACCTAAACTTCCATAGGGATTTTTTTCTCGCATATACAATGCCTTAGAAAATCACCAAGTTTCAGGTGGTCAATCATGACTCCATATAATTGGTTGAGAATAACATATATGGTGTATTTTATTTCTTATCTCCAAATGTCATGGAGATGGTTAATTAAAAATTGGCCTTATCTTTTAGCATCCCCTTTTGAAAAAATGTCTAATATGAACACAAATAATTAACTAATTGTTATAGCAAGCTAATAAGTGACATAAAACAAATAATAAACTTGAAAAAATTTCTTAGAAATAATATATTAACTATATTTTATTATTCATGAAATTAAATAACAAACGAGTCAAGTCGGACACAAGGTAATGGAACTTCTTAACCCATTTTCCATTATTTGGGTTGATCATCTCTTTGTTGTTTATTTCGTTATTTGATTTTGTGAAAAATGAATTTTTATATATTATCATGTATTTATAATTTCTTTATGGGATCTTATAGTGAATACACATAATCTATCTATTTTATTTACAAATTGATCTTTCTAAGGTACTTCGTCTCAATCTCCTTTCATTGAGACATAATTCAATTTATACACGACTTTATTTTATAAGATGTATAATAAACCCCTTTTAATTTTACTTTTATTCAAAAAGAATGTTTTTTTATGAATTGTTTTACTAAATGACAAAAAGAATGTTTCTTTTTAATGTACGTGGAGATAATGCCTTTCAGCCACCACGAGCATTATTTGATATTTGGCTTCCTTAACAAGATGTAATTTTTTTAAAAGGAAAATAAATACTATATACTCTTTTTTTCATATTTTGGTATTGAAAATGGTTTTCAGAGTGGATTGGCTTTCCATTTATAATTCTAAGATTGACTATAGAGCTAAAGAGATTTCTTTTCAGAAATAATTTCAATTTGTGTACAAGAATGAACCCTTACTTTTGATAACATATCTAGAAACATAGAAACTAGTAAAAGATTTAATTGATTGTTACCTTGTACATATTGTTGAAAACAAAAGAACTATTCAGATTAAGGATGTTCTAGTGGTAAATGAGTATCTTTTTGTTTTTCCTGATGATATTCTTGGTATAATACCTAGTCGGGAAGTGGAATTTAATGTTGACTTAGTTTTTTATGCTAATCCAATTTCAAAACTTCCTTACCAAATAGATCGAATTGAATTTTATAATTAAAGAAGAAATTATAGGTGTTATTAGATAAAGGTTTCATTTGACCTATAACATCGCCATGGGGTGCTCCTGTCCTTATCTACGGAAAGAACCTACCTACAAACCTTATTATTTTTACCTCTAGTAGAATTTGATGTTATTTTAGGTCTAGAAGTTGTCCATATGGCTATTCCATTTAGGGATATGTGTTGAATTTTACCATATGGTTATTCCATTTAAGTTCGTTTATGTCCCAAGTTACCTTTATGTACTATGTGTGCTTCCTATGGGTTCTATGGTTCTATTTTGGTTATAAAAAGGTAAGAAATGAGATTTTATTCAGTGAAGAGTATTTATTACTTCATAATGGTGAAAAATATTACTTATGATAAAGTATTCATGGTTTATTTGTTGATAGGATTTCAAAAAATACTCACCTTATCTTCAAATGGGTTGCTTTTGAACTAATACTAAAATGTGGTTAGATTATCTTTTTAACAAAAAATATTTTATTTTCCTTATCCAACCCCCTAAACTCTCTTTATTCCATTATTTTATAAAAACACAAGTATCTTTAATATACTAGGATGTTTTTATGAGGAATATTTAAACTACATATCCACACACCTCCATCTAATGGATACAAACATATTGTTTCTATGGATGGTGAACAACTACCTCACGAAACGATGATTGTTCAATTATCTCCTACCACCTCTCATGGTGGCCATTATGATGGGACTATATTTATATGTGATATATATTATATTTATATTGTCTCTATTTTTATTATGATCATAAAAAGTTAAGTAAGGGTTGTAAAATAAATAAAGAAAACATTAGTCCATTAATACATACAAAACATAAGCTCTTTAACATACCTCATGAAATTATAAGATTTATGAATAACACATAGAAATCATAAATCATAAAGGTATCTTGTGACATCCGTAACATAATTACATTATATCTTTCACAGCTACATAGGGTGTGGCATTTGGAATACTCATCACGATATATTCCCTAAATCTCTTAGGAGAAACATTAACATTTACCTCTGTCACATTACCCAATGCATTGGAGAGCTATCATGGGATCACCTGCCCTAGGTCTATCACAAAACCACCCATACACGTACACAATTCCCAAGAACTATAACATAATCATAACACATGAACAAGCATAAAGTAAAATTAACATTTCTATAGTGCAATAACAATATAACATTTCAATATATTGGAATAATAAATCCATTCTGAAAAGCATTTTCAATACCAAAATTCATAAAAACATTATATGGTATTTATTTTCCTTTTAAAAACATTGCATCTTGTTAAAGAATCCAAATATCCAATAATGTTCATGGTGGCGGAAAGGTCATTGTCACCACGTATGTTAAAAAGAAAGAGTTTTTTGGTCATTTAGTAAAATGATTCATAGAGAAAAGATTAATTTTGAATGAAATTAAAAGTAAAAGGTGTTTTTATACCGTATAAAATAAATTTGTGTATAAATCAAAATATGTCTCAATGAAAGTAGATTGAGATTAAGTCCCTTACCTCATGTCCAACTTGACTCGTTTGTTATTTAATCTCATGAATAATAAACTAATGCTAATTTCTACTTTCTTAAGAACATTTTTCAAGATTATTATTCCTTTTATATTACTTATTACCACGTTATAAACATTACATAATAATTTATGTTAATAAAGTTTGTTTTGGCGATATTTGGTACTTGAGTCAAAAATGAAATATTATAATTACAACTTGTTCATGTGGTAAAAATTACATTATACCTAGAAAAATATTCATGATTTAGATATCATACATATCATACATATCATATATATCAAGTACATATATGTATTTATAATAGTACATAACATTTGTAGATAAGAAATGAAAACACCGTTCATGGAGACGGTAAGTCATATGTATGAACAAACACTAATTTTGTTTATATTTCATATTTAATGGAATAAAGACTTAATTATACATAGGTATATTTCATTAACTCCATCTTTTATACATTCCACTTATTTCATGAATGAGTCCTATCACTTTGAGGGGGTGGTCATCCGCACTTCTTAAAATAAAATTATCGTATTTACCCATTACAGAAACCATAAATGTATGCTATAAATGAAAAATACAGAAAAATAGAGAGAATATAAATATAAAAGATATCACATATAAATACATTTTCATCATAATGGCCACCATGATAGGCGGTAGTAGATAATTGAACAATCATCGTTTTGTGAGGTAGCAGTTCTCCGTCCAAAGTAGTTCACGTTAGGAGATAATGTTTGTATCCTTTGATACCAAATGTATGCCCTCAGCCTTAAACATTACATAATCTTTAATTAAGGAAATAATTCACATTGAAGATATTTCCAGGTTTAAAGTTTTAGAGAATTAGGCCATAACTATTACATTATATCTCAAATATTAAAAAGTATAAATTTCTACCCAGTATCCATTTTTTCATAAAATAAAAACTTTTAAAAAAGAATTATTTTCTTGATATAAATATTCTTGAATTCTTACTTTATCTTGACGTACCTTATATCCTATGAAAAACATTTCAAAAACATGGTATGAGCATAAAAATCTCTATAAGGGTTATAAAATAAAGAATGAAAACATTAGTCCATCAATACATACAAAACATAAGCTCTTTAGAATACCTCATGAAATAGTAATATTTATGAATAGCACATAGAAATCAAAAATCATAAAGGTAACTTGTAACATCTATAACATACTTAAGTTTTATCTTTCACAGCTACTTAGGGAGTTACATTTGGAATACCCATCACATTATATTCCCTAAATCTCTCAGGAGAAACATTAACATTTAACTCTATCACATTACCCAATTCATTGGAGAGCAATCTTCCACTCACCCACCCTAGGTTTATCATGGAACTACCTGTATACATAATATAAGGCCCCGACCTTAAACATTACTTACTATTGAATTAAATGAATAATTCCCATTGAAGATATTTTTAGGTTTATAGTTTTAGAGAATTAGATCATAACTATTACATCTCAAAAGATTACAAAGTAGACACTTATACTATGTTTTCATAAAATAAAAACTCTTAAAAAGAAACATGTCTAGTTCCATGTTTTAGATAGCCTGAATTTCCCTTGATCCCATCCTTGACTCTATTCCACATTAAGTCCTATGAAAAACATTTCAAAAAAACTTGGGGTGAGCATAAAAAGCTCAGTAAGGGATACACAAAGAATGAAAACTGTTAGTTTTTCAAACAACAAGTAAACCATGTATACTTTATAAAAGTAATACCTTCACCTTTATGAAGTAGTAAAAACTATTCACTGAATAAAAGATCATTACTTACCCTTTTGTAACCAAAATATTACCATAAACCCCATATAAAGAACACATAACATATAAAGATAACTTGGGACATAAACATACTTAAATGGAATAACCATACGGTCAACTTCCACACATATCACTTAATGGAATAGCCATACAGCCGACTTTCATACCCAATGCATTGGAGGTTATAATGTAACCATCCATCCTGGTATTCACGGCACCACTCGTCATATGGTTTATCACGTAACCACCCGTCAAATGTCCAAGTACCATTATAAAATCATAAGACATAAAACAAATATAATGGAAAGAAATCATTTCCAAACTATGATCACAATATATCACATAATATATTGACATAAAAAATCCATTATAAAAACCATTTTCAATACCAAAATACATAAAATAGTATATGGTATTTATTCCATTTTAAAAACATTACGGCTTGTTGAGGAAGCCAAAGACCAAATAATACTCGTGGCGGCGGAAAAGGTCGTTTTCACTGCGTACGTTAAAAGAAACATTCATTTTTGTCATTTAGTAAAAAGCTTCATAGAAAAATATTCCTTTTGTATAAAAGTAAAATTCAAAGGGGTTTATACACTGTATAAATGAAAGTTTTGTATAAAACGAAACATGCCTCAATGAAAGGAGATTGAGATGAAGTCCCTTACCTCGTGTCTGACGTGACTTGATTGCTCTTTAATATCCTGAATAATAAACTAGTGTTTATTTATACTTTCTTAAGAACCGTTTTCAAGCTTACTATTCCTTTTATATCAATTATTTCCAGGTTATAAAAATTATGTAATCATTTAAGTTAATAGTGTTTGTTTTGTCGATATTTGGTTCTTAATTCGAAAGTGAACTTCTTACAATTACATGTTGTTCGTGTGGTCAAAGGTTCATTATATCCAGAATGATATTCATGATTTGGATATCATATATATCATATATATCCAGCATATAAATTTATTTATAATATTACATAATCATTTAGAGGTAAGAAATGAAATGCAGCGTTCATAGAGACGGTAAGCCGTACGTACGCATGAACGCTACTTTCATTTCTATCTCATACTTTAATGGAAAGAAATAATAATGATATAAAGGTATATTATAATTCCAGTATAACATCATATATAATAACTTTAAATTCATCCTTTATAAGTCCCACATATGGCATTAACGAATCAAATCACTTTGAGGGGGCGGTAGTCTGCACTTCCTAAAATTAAATTATCGTGTTTACCCATAATGGAAACCATAAAGGTATGCAATAACTGAAAAATAAATAAGCATAAGGAAAACATAAACATAATATAAATCAAATATAAAATACAGTTACATCATAATGGCCACCTTAAAAGGTGTTAAAAGAAGATTGAACAATCATCGTTTCGTGAGGCAGAAAATCACCAACCACAGAAATAGTATGTTCTTTAACCGTTAGACGAAGGTGTGTGTAGGTGTAGCTCTAATACTTCTCATAAAAACATCCTAGTATATTGAAGATACTGTTTTTGTTACAAAATAAATGAATAAAAAGAGTTTAGGGGTTGTAGAAGCAAAATAAAACATAAGAACACAAGAGAAGACACTACCTTTAAAACGGGTAACTCTTTTTGATTTGAGCTCAAAGGCTTCCTTGGGAAGCCTTCTGCCCAGAGTGAGGCATATATGAGTAAGAGAGGGATTCGGAGAAACAAAATGGGCTGAGATTGGCCGAAACAATGTCTTGAGAGGTGTGGGTAAGGAGGTAGAGGTGGGGGCCTTTTATAAGAGGAGAGGAGGGGTAATCTTGGAAACTTAAGAAAAGATACTTTATTATAAAATGATTTTTGGGTGAAAAGGGTCCCACAATTATATATTTAGAGGATAATGTGATAAGGGTTAGAAATACACCCATCCAATAGGTTTTTGACATGTGTAGGTCTTATATTTTACATTATCTTTTCATTTTATTTGAATCGTTAAATAATGAGGTAATCGCTGCATCATCATGGTGTCATAAATAATTTAATTTATTTAATGTCTAAAAATTATAAAAAATCTATCATGATGTTGTAAATAGGTTTATCTTTCTAATGAATATTTATAGTCAAAATATGACTTCTATAACCCCATTTAAAAATTGTTTTAGTAAAACAACTCATGTTTGTGACATTTTTTTTTCTTTAAATAAAAAAATATTAATGTCATTTTCCAACCAAAGTGGCTCCATGGGGTCCCCAAGTTGACCCATGGATTGTATTGGTCGGACATGACACATACAATAAGGGTAGGACATGTGTTTAGGTCATATCATATTATTAAAACATAAATTTTACCTTAAACTACACTAATTACCTCTAATCGCGATTAATAAACATAAAAGTTACTATTCACCAAAAAATTATTTTAATCCCATTGAACCACATTTTACTTCTTAATGACAACCATTTATGTCGGATTTTTGAAATTCAAAACACAGAAGTGGTAATGTTTCATTTAAACAAAAAATCAGTTTTTTAAGTACCACTTAGGGGTTTCACTATTCATCAAAAATTGATGTTTTTCAGAAAAATACCAAAAATTCACCCTAAGATATATTTGATATTACAAATTCAAAAATGATGTCTATTTTAAAAAATTAAAAATATATAAGTTGCATTAATTAATTCAACAATTAATTCTCGTTGTCAGAGAAAATAGCGTGTTTTTATGAAACAATAAGTATCAAAAGACTGACACTAGTTTAAGTCCAATTTCAAAGTGAAATTAATTCCAACAACCACTATTAGATTAAATGGTAAAAATATATTCTAATTTAACTTTAAAACAAATTCAAAATATAATCTAATCACATAAATAAATTATATTAAAAAGAGGTTTTGAATTAAAATACAACAATTTTCACTATTCATTAAAAAAATGAACTTTATCGGAAAAAAACCAAAAATTTACACAAAGTAAATTTTGATGTCCCAATTATAAAGAATAGTTTTATTTGGTCCAATAGAAATTATAAGAGTGACCAAAACTATATTTAACGAAGGTTCGCCATGAAAAGGCGATAAGTCGACCTTTAGTGAAAATTAGAGTATATATGCCTAAAATTGAATTCCTTTCGTATTTTAAGCCTTTATCTTTTATTGGATAAATGTAAAAACATTTAACAAACATATATAATCATATTTTAGTTGTTTCTATTCATTCCCTCCAATACAACGGCTACGTGTTAACTACCATTTAAAATAATATTATTATATTACTAGTGTGCAACGTAAGTTTTCAAAGAAACTCATTGTTGCGTATCGAGTATTATATTGAACATAGAAACCCCTTTAATGTAAAATTAATAATTAATTCGAAAATATTAATAAATATGAAAATGTATTATTCTTCATTTACCAGGGATGTTACATCCTTCCCCCCTTTTGGGAATTACATCCTCGCAATTTTATTCACTTATCAAAATAAGTGGGGGTATTTATCCCTCGTAGAATTTTTAGATTCCCATGTTGCCTCTTCAACCATATGGTTTTCCCACAAAACCTTTACCTGGTGAATTACCTTATTTCGCAACACTTTCTCTCTTCGATCAAGAATATGGACTGTTTGTTCTTCATAAGAGAGATTCTCTTCCAACTGAACTTCCTCTGGTCTCAAAACATGAGATGGATCTGGCATATACTTTCTCAACATCAAAACATGAAAAACATTGTGTACCTGAGATAAACTCGAAGGTAATTCCACTCTGTATGCACCTGATCCAACTCTACCCAAAATTTCATATGGTCCAATGAACCTTGTACTCAGCTTTCCTTTATTACCAAATCGC
Source organism: Viscum album (assembly GCA_963277665.1). NCBI lineage: Eukaryota > Viridiplantae > Streptophyta > Magnoliopsida > Santalales > Viscaceae > Viscum > Viscum album. Next base: position 1,407,395,244 of record OY728119.1, read on the forward strand.
ATCACACTTTTCCACGGTGAAACTTTGAGAAAAACATGATCACCTACCTCAAAAGATAGATCCTTCCTCCGGTTATCCTCATAACTTTTCTGTCTGCTCTGAGCTGTTCTCATGTGTTTCTGAATCAACTGAACTTTTTCTGCCATATCTTCTACCAATTCTGGTCCCATTAGCTTCCTTTCACCCACTTCATCCCAAAAAACTGGAGTTCGACACCACTTCCCATATAATGCCTCAAATGGTGTCATCTGTATAATAGAATGAAAACTGTTATTATATGAAAATTCAACCAGAGAAAGATGTTGGTCCCAACATCCCTAATAATCCATATAGAAAGCTCGTAGCATATTCTCCAAGGTCTGAATTGTTCGTTCTGACTTCCCATCTGATTGTGGATGAAAAGCTGTATTAAAATTTAATTCAGTACCCAATGACTTCTGAAGGCCTTTCCAAAAGTTAGAAGTAAACCTGGGATCACAATAATATACAATGGATAGGGGAACTCCATTCAACCTTACAATATCTTTAAGATACAATCGATAAAGTTGATCTAGAGAGAAAGTATCTCGAATATGAAGGAAATAAGCAGATTTAGTCAAGCGATCAACAATAACCCAGATTGCATTATTACCTCAAGATGTCCTCGGTAATCCCACAACAAAGTCCATGGATACATTTTCCCATTTCCACTCCGGCATTAGTAAAGGCTGAAGCATCCCTTTTGGTAACTGTCACTCTCCTTTAACCTTCTGACAAGTCAAACACTTTACAGTAAAATTAGAAATATCTCTTTTCATTCCATCCCACCAGTAATACTTCCGCAGATCTCTATACATCTTAGTGCTACCAGGATGAACTGAAAACGGGGAACTATGAGCCTCACATAACAACTCATTCTTCAACTGTGATTCACTAAGCACACATAATCTCTTCGCAAACCTCAAAACACAATCATTATCAATGTTGAATTCAGGAAACTTACCCTTCTAAACCAGCTCTACCTTTTTCTGCAACTCACTGTCTTGCTTCTGTGCTTGCTTAATTTTGTCTGATAGAGAAGATTTCCCTGATACCTGAAACAAAACATAAGGACTTCCTACACAAACAACTTCCTTTCCAAAGTTCATCAAATCAAAAACCAAAGGATCTCATTCCAAACATAGCATTGTTAATGAAGCATTACTTTTTCGACTGAAAGCATCAGCCACTTTATTAGCTTTTCATGGATGGTAATGAATTGTACAATCATAATCGTTGATTAATTCTAGCCATCTCCTCTGTCTCATTTTCAATTCATTCTGAGTGAATATATACTTTAAACTTTTGTGATCGGTATATATTTCACACTTTACTCCATACAAATGATGCCCCCAAATTTTTAAGGCAAAAACAACAGCAGCTAATTCCAAGTCATGTGTAGGGTAATTTACCTCATGGGTTTTCAACTGACGTGAAGAATATGCAATTACCTGATCATTCTGCATAAGGACACAACCAAGTCCTTTCAATGAAGCATCACTGTAGATAAAAACACTCACTATTCCTGGATAGAAGTGCCAAAACTAGATCATTCACCACTCTTCTTTTCAACTCCTGAAAACAATCATCACATTCTTTTGTCCAGATAAACTTAACACCCTTCCGAGTTAGCTTAGTCATTGGACTAGATAACCGTGAAAAAAATTCAACAAATCTTCGGTAGTAACCTGCCAAACCAAGAAAACTTCGGATCTCGGTTACATTTGTGGGTCTTGGCCATTCTTCAACAACTTTTGTTTTAGCAGGATCAACAGTTATGCCATTTTTTGAAACAATGTGACGAAGGAAAGAAATTTTTTGTAACCAAAACTCACACTTGCTGAATTTTCCAAATCGTTTCTTTTCTTTTAAGGTTTGAAAGATAACCCTTAAATGACTTTCATGATCCTCTTTACTTTTAGAAAACACAAAAATATCATCAATAAAACAACCACCATTTATCACCTGAGTCAACTGTTTCATCACTGCAACAAACTGTTCAGTTCCAATTCCGACTATCTCAGGTTGCTGATTTGGAAGGTTTTCTTCCTCCTGATGACGTCCCAACATAGCTGATTTGTTTCCTCTATGGAAAACAATTATAAACATAGAAATATCTTAGGCGAAGCAACCTGGTAATCTTTAAATGCTATATCATTTCAATCATACCATAAATTAACTTATAATTTAACACTTTTCAAACTCCTAAAGTTGTCTAAACCGACCTATGATACCAACTATAAGGCCCCGGCCTTAAACATTACTTAATATTGAATTAAATGAATAATTCTCATTGAGGATCTTTTTAGGTTTAGAGTTTTATAGAATTAGATCATAACTATTACATCTCAAAAGATTACAAAGTAGACACTTCTACTAAGATTCCATAAAATAAAAACTCTTAAAAATAAACATTTCTAGTTCCATGTTTTAGATATCATGACTTTCCCTTGATCCCATCCTTGACCCAATTCCACATTAAGTCCTATGAAAAACATTTCAAAAAAACTTGGGGTGAGCATAAAAATCTCAGTAAGGGATACAAAAACAATGAAAACTGTTAGTTTTTCAAACAACAAGTAAACCATGTATACTTTATCAAAGTAATACCATCACCTTTATGAAGTAGTAAAAACTCTTCACTGAATAAAAGATCATTACTTACCCTTTTGTAACCAAAGTATTACCATAAAACCCATATAAAGAACACATAACATATAAATATAACTTGGGACATAAAGATACTTAAATAGAATAACCATACGGTCGACTTCCACACATATCACTTAATGGAATAGCCATACGGCCGACTTCCATACCCAATGCATTAGAGGTTATAATGTAACCACTCGTCCTAGTATTCACGACACCACCCGTCATATTGTTTATCACGTAACCACCCGTCAAATGTCCATATACCATTATAAAATCATAAGACATAAAACAAATATAATGGAAAGAAAACATTACCATACTTTGATCACAATATATCACTTAAATATATTGACATAACAAATCCATTATAAAAAACATTTTCAATACCAAAATACATAAAAGATTATATGATATTTATTTCATTTTAAAAACATTACGCCTTGTTAAGGAATCCAAAGACCAAATAATACTCGCGGCGGCGGAAAAAGTCGTTGTCACCACGTACGTTAAAAGAAACATTCATTTTTGTCGTTTAGTAAAATGCTTCATAGAAAAAGATTACTTTTGTATAAAAGTAAAAGTCAAAGGGGCTTATACACTGTATAAAAGAAATTTGTGTATAAAACGAAATATGCCTCAATGAAAGGAGATTGAGACAAAGTCCCTTACCTTGTGTCCGACGTGACTCGATTGCACTTTAATATCCTGCATAATAAACTAGTGTTAATTTATACTTGCTTAAGAACCTTTTTCAATCTTACTATTCCTTTTATATCAATTATTTTCATTTTATAAGCATTATGTAATCATTTAAGTTAATAATGTTTCTTTTGTCGATATTTGGTTCTTAAGTCGAAAGTGGACTTCTTACAATTACATGTTGTTCGTGTGGTCAAAGGTTCATTATATATAGAATGATATTCATGATTTGGATATCATATATATCATATATGTCTAGCATATACATGTATTTATAATATAACATAATCATTTAGAGGTAAGAAATGAAATGCACCGTTCATGGAGACGGTATGCCGTACGTACGCATGAACGCTACTTTCATTTCTTTCTCATACTTTAATGGAAAGAAATAATAATGATATAAAGTTATATTATAATTACAGTATAAAATCATATATAATAACTTTAAATCCATCCTTTATACGTCCCACATATGGCATTAACGAATCAAATCACTTTGAGGGGGCGGTAGTCTACACTACCTAAAATGAAATTATCGCGTTTACCCATAATGGAAACCATAAAGGTATGACATAAATGAAAAATAAAGAAGCATAAGGAAAACATAAACATAATATAAATCATATATAAAATACAGTGACATCATAATGGCCACCTTAAAAGGTGTTAAAATAATATTGAACAATCATCATTTCGTGAGGCAGAAAATCGCCAACCACAGAAACAGTATGTTCTTTAACCGTTAGACAAAGGTGTTTGTAGGTGTAGCTCTAATAATTCACATAAAAACATCCTAGTATATTTAATATACTTGTTTTGTTACAAAAGAAAGGAATAAAAAGAGTATAGGGGGTTGGAGAAGCAAAATAAGACATAAGAACAGAAGAGAAGACACTACCTTTAAAACGGGTAACTCTTTTTGATTTGAGCTCAAAGGCTTCCTTGGGAAGACTTCTTCCCAATGTGAGGCTTATAGGAGTAAGAGAGGGATGTGTAGAAATAGAATGGTCAGATCTTGGCCGATCCAAAGGCTTGAGAGTTGTGGGTAAGGAGGTATAGGTGGGGGCCTTTTATAAGAGGAGAGGAGGGGCACTCTTGGAAACTTAAGAAAAGATACTTTATTATAAAATGATTTTAGGATAAAAAGGGTCCCACAATTATATATTTAGAGGATAATGTGATAAGGGTTATAAATCCACCCATCCAATAGGTTTTTTACATTTGTAGATCTTAGATTTTACATTATCTTTTCATTTTATTTAAATCGTTTAATAATGAGGTAATTGTTGCATCATCATGGTGTCATAAATAATTTAATTTATTTAATTTATAATAATTATAAAAAAACTATCATGATGTAGAAAATATTTTTATATTTCTAATGAATATTTATAGTCAAAAATTTGACTTGTATAACCCCATTTAAAAATTGTTTTAGTAAAACAACTCATGTTTGTGACATTTTTATTTTAACTTTAAATAAAAAGATATTAATGTCATTTTCCTACCAAAGTGGCTCCATGGGGTCCCCAAGTTGACCCATGGATTTTCTCGGTCGGACATGAAACATCCAATAAGGGTAGGCCATGTGTCTAGGTCATTTCATATTATTAAAACATTACTTTTACCTTAAACTACACTAATTACCTCTAATCGCGATTAATAAACATAAAAGTTACTATTCACCAAAAAAAATACTTTAATCCCATTGAACCACATTTTACTTCTTAATGAAAACCATGTATTTCATATTTTTGAAATTCAAAATACAGAAGTGGTAAAGCTTCATTTAAACGAAAAATCGGTTTTTTAAGTACCACTTAGGGGTTTCACTATTCATCAAAAATTGAAGTTTTTCAGAAAAATAAAAAAAATTCACCCTAAGATATATTTGTTATTCCGAATTCAAAAATGATGTCTATTTTACAAAATTAAAAACCTATAAGTTTCATTAATTAATTCAATAATTAATTCCCGCTGTCAGAGCAAATAACTTGTTTTTATGAAACAATAAGTATCAAAAGATTGACACTAGTTTAAGTCCAATTTCAAAGTGAAAATAATTCAAACGACCACTATTGGATTAAATGGTAAAAATATATTCTAATTTCACTTTAAAACCAATTCAAAAGATAATATAATCATATAAATAAATTAGATTAAAAAGAGGTTTTGAATTAAAATACAACATTTTTCACTATTCATTAAAAAATGAACTTTATCGGAAAAATACCAAAAAATTACACAAAGTAAATTTTGATTTTCCAATTCTAAAGAATAGATTTATTTGGTCCAATAGAAATTATAAGAGTGAACAAAACTATATTTAAAGAAGGTTCTCCATGAAAAGGCGATAAGTCGACCTTTAGTGAAAATTAGAGTATATATGCCTAAAATTGAATTCCTTTCGTATTTTAAGCCTTTATCCATTATTGGATTAATGTAAAAACATTTAAAAAACATATATAATCATATTTTAGTTATTTATATTCATTCCCGCTAATACAACGGCTACGTGTTAACTTCTATTTAAAATAATATTATTATATTACTAGTGTGCAACATAAGTTTTCAAAGAAACTAATTGTTGCGTATCGAGTATGCTATCGAACATAGCAACCCCTTTAATGTAAAATTAATATTTAATTCTCAAATATTAATAAATATGAAAATGTAGTATTCCTTATCTACCTGGGATGTTACACATAAACAATTCCCAAGAACCATATCATATTCATAACACATAAAACAAGCATAAAGAAAAGTTAAAATTTCTACATTGCAATCACAATATATAATTTTAATATATTTTCATAATCAATCCATTGTAAAAACCATTTTCAATAAAAAAAATATGTATAAAGAGTATATGGTATTTATTTTCCTTTTAAAAACATTGCGACTTGTTAAGGAATCCAAATACAATAACTTTTGTGGTGGTAGAAAGGTTGATGTCACCGTGTACGTTAAAAATAAACCTTTTCTTTATCGTTTATTAAAACACTATACAAAAAAGATTCCCTTTGAATGAAATGAAAATTTCAATGGGGTTTATACACTATATAAAATAAAGTCATGTATGAATCAAAATATGCCTCAATGAAAGGAGATTGAGAACAAATCCCATACCTCATGTCCGACTTGGCTTGTTCATTATTTAATCTCCTAAATAATAAACTAATGTTAATTTGTAATTTCTTAAAAACCTTTTTCATATTTATAATTCCTTTTATATTTCTTATTACCATATTATAAACATTACATAATCTTTTAAGTTAATAACGGTCGTTTTGTCGATATTTGGTACTTGAGTCAAAAATGAACTTCTTATAATTAAAAGTTGTCTGTGTGGTCAAAAGTAAATTATCTACATAATGATATTTATGATTTAGATATCATATATATAATATATATTCATTATATATATGTATTTATAATATTATATTACTTTTGGAGATAAAAAATCAAATGCACCGTTCATGGAGACGGTAAGCCATACGTACACATGAATGCTACTTTCATTTCTATTTTGTATTTAATGGAATAAAAACATAATGATACATAGGTTTATTATAATTCCAGTATAATAACATATATAATTTCAGTAACACAATCCATAATATGTTCCACGTAAGTCATGAAAAAGTCATATCACTTTGAGGGGGCGATAGTTTGCACTTCCTCAAATGAAATTATCGTATTCACCCACTATGGAAACCATAAAGATATGATATAAATTAAAAATACAGAAGAATAGAAACAATATAAATATAATATATATCACATATAAATGTAGTTCCATCATAATGGCCACCATGATATGTGGTAGCAGATAATTGAACAATCATCATTTCATTAGGCTTTAGTTCGTCGTCCACAGAAACAGTATGTCCTTATCTATTAGATGGATGTGTGTGGATGTGTAGTTTGAATCATCTTCATAAAAAAATCATAGTATATTGAAGATAATATTTTTTTATAAATAATTAAATAAGTAGAGTTTAGAGGGTTGGATAAGGAAAATAAAAGAAAACAACTTGAGAGAAGACGTTACCTTTAAATTGGGTAACTCTCTTTGGTTTGAACTAAAAGGATTTCTTGAAGTGAATTATGCCTAAGTTAAGACTTATAGGTGTCAAATAGGTATTTTGGGAGATTATTTGGGTATATTTTGGATGATCCAAGGGGGCTTGAGAGGTGTGAGTAAGGGTTAGAGGTGATAGCTTTTTATAAGGGAAAGGAGGGGCTCTATAAGAATATTTGAAAATATTATTTTAATATAAACTGAATTTCGATTTCAAAAGGTCCCAAACTCATTTAATTCAAAGATAGGCTGTTTAGTTTTCTAAATACTCTCATATAATTGGTTTTAGAGGTTTATTTCATAAAATTAACCTTATCTTTTAACTTTAACCATTAGTTAACTACTCTAACTTTAACCATGTCCTCTTTTGCATTCATACTATATGGTTAATATATTTACTATAAAATGTCAAGAGACCCAAAAATGGATCGTTAATGACATTAGTAACATCATATATTTTATTTTTCCAAATTTTAGATTTTGAGGACTATTTTATCATTTAATAAAATATTGATTGATTTAAAAACTCATTTATGTCAATTTATAAACTATTCATATCAAGACTTTTAAAAAAACTATAACAACTTGATTCTTTTAAAAAAACTATATTAATTCAGAGATAAAAAGTTGTAATCATCAATTAAATTCTTGTATGGCATAAAAATTATCAAAATAAATTTATTTTCATATTTATAATCTCATTTATTTTTAACAATCATTAACGAGGTAACCATTACATCATCATTGTGTCATAAATAAATATATTTATATGATATATAGAAATTATAAATAATATACCATGATGTAGAAAATATTTTTAGTTTTCTAATTACTATTTATAGTCTAAAATATCACTTATATTACCCATTATAAAAATTGTTTTACATAGAGATATATGTTTATGTTATATTTTCGTTATCATTACATTAACTTTTATAAAGTGTAATTTTCAATTACAAGTGGCTCCATTAGGTCCAAAAATCAACCCAAGGATGCCCATTGTGGACATGTATCATAAAATAGGTTTAGGACACATATTAAGATTATTTGATAGTATTATTATAATATTTTTCTCTTATTTACCATATTGACCTTTTAATTATGGTAAATAAAATATTTACTGAAGTTACTATTCAAAATGTCTAAAAATAAAATTTACCTATTTACACAATTTGGACTTCCTGATTCCAAATATGTAACAAATTTTTCCAAATTAAAAGAATAGAAGTTGGAGAAATCAATTTGAAATTAATTCTCGTTGTTAAAACCAAAGTGTCTTTTATAAAAATAATAATTATCAAAAGATTGACACTAGTTTATGTTCAATTTAAAAGTGAAATTACTTCCAATGAGAAAAACTAGATTAAATGGTAAAAATATAATCTATTTACACTGAAAAAACAATTAAAAAATAATCTAACCATAAAAAAATTATATTAAAATGCAGTTTTCAATTATAATGTAGTATTTTTCACTATTCATTAAAAAATGAACATTATCAGAAAAATACCAAAATTTCATCCAAAGTAAATTTTGATGTCTCGATTATAAAAAATAATTTATTTTTGTAAAATAGAACATATAAAAGTGAAAAAATATATTTAAAAAGGGTTCTCCATCAAAAGGCAGTAAATCGACCTTTTAAAGAATATTAGAGTATTTATGCCTAAAATTGGATTCATTCACATTTAAAGACTCTAAATTTTATTGTATAAATGTAAAAACATTTAAAATACATGTATAATCACATTGTAATTAGTTTTTTTCATTCCCTCCAATACAACGGCTAGGCGTTAACTACCATTTAAAATAATATTATATTATTATATTTTTTTTAGTATGACTCAGCATTGTGTGCCACATGAGATTTCGGAGAAGCCCATTTTTGTGTGTGGGGTACACCATCTAACATTGCATCCCCTTTAAAGTAAGATTAATATTTAATTCAAAAATATTAATAAATATGAAAATATCATATTCTTTATTTACGTGGGATGCTACATCCATCCCCCCTTTTGTGAATTGCGTCCCCATAATTCTAGTCACTTATCAAATAAGTGGGGGGTATTTATCCCTCATAGAATTTTCAGATTCCCATGTTGCCTCTTCAACCATATAGTTTATTCACAAAACCATTATCTAATGAATTACCTTATTCCACAAAACTTTCTCTCTTCGGTCAAGAATTTGGACTGGTTATTCCTCATAAGAAATATTCTCTTCAAACTGAACAACCTCTGGACTCAAAACATTAGATAGATCTGACATATAATTTCTCAAAATTGAAACACAAAAAACATTGTCTACATGGGATAAACTTGGAGGTAAATCCACTCTGTAAGAAACTGATCTAACTTTTTCTAGGATTTCATAGGGTCCAATGAACCCCAGACTCGGTATTCTCTTCTTACTAAAATGAATCACACTTTTCCATGGAGAAACATTGAGAAAGAAATGATCACCTACTTCGAAATAAATATCCTTCTTTCGGTTATCTGCATATCTTTTATATCTACTGGAATCTGTCCTCATGTGTTTCTATATCAATTAAACTTTCTTTATCATCTCTTCTACCAATTCCAGCCCCATCAAATTCCTTTCACCTACTTCATCCCAAAAAGCTAGAGTTTGACACCGCTTTCTATATAATTCCTCAAATGGATCCATCTGTATACTGGAATGAAAACTTTTATTATAAGAAAATTCAACCAAATATAGATGTTGGTCCCAACTTCCCTGGTAGTCCATTGAGAAAACATGTAACATATCTTCCAATGTCTAAATTGTTCGTTCTGACTGGCCATCTAATTATGGATGAAAAGATATACTCAAATTTAATTCATTACCCAATGACATTTTAAGGTCATTACCAAATTTATAAGTAAACCTAGGATCATGATCATATTTAATATAGAGGGGAACTCCATGAAACATGACTATCTCTTTAAAATACAATAGAGAAAGTTGATCTAGAGACAAAGTATCATGAATAGGAAGGAAATTAGAAAATTTAGTCAATCGATCAATAATAACCCAGATTGCATTATTACTTAGAGAAGTATTTTGCAATACCATGATGAAATACATGGACACATTTTCCCATTTCCACTCTAGAACCGGTAAAGGATGAAGCATTAATTTCGATAACTGCTGCTCTGCGTTAACCTGTTGATAAGTGTAACACGTCATAGTAAAGTCAGTAATATATCATTTCATTCCATCCCACCAATAATACTTCTGAAGATCTCTGTATATCACAGTGATGCCGGGATGAACTGAAAACGAAGAATTATAAGCTTCACATAACAACTCATTCTTCAACTATGAATCACAAGGAACACATAATCTCTATCCAAACCTCAAAATGCAGTCTCTATCAATATTATACTTAGGTAAAATACCCTTTTGAACCAATTCTACCTTTTTCTAGAAATCACTTTCTTCCTTCTATGTTTGCTTAATTCTTTCTAATATAGATGATTTCACTGCCACCTAAAACAAAATAGAGGAATTTTATGCACCAAAAACTTCTATGCTAAAGTTAATAAAATCATCAATCAAATGATCTTGTTCCAAATGTAACATGGTTAATGTAGCATTACATTTTTGACCCAAAGCATCCACCACTTTATTTGCCTTTCCTAAATGGTAATGAACTATGAAATCATAATCTTTTATTAATTTCATCCATCTTCTCTGTATCATATTTAGTTATTTCTGAGTGAATGTATACTTCATAATTTTATGGTAGGTATGTAAATCGAATTTTACTCCATACCGATGATGCCTCCAAATATTAAAAGAAAAAACAAAACGGCTAATTCAAAATCATGTGTAGGGTAATTTGACACAAGATATTTCAATTGAAATGAAGCATAAGAAATTGCATGTCCATTATGCATAAGGACACAGCCAAGTCCTTACAACTAAACATCACTGTAGATAACAAACTCACCATTTTTGGAAGGCAATTCCAAAACTAGAGCACTCAACAATCTTTTTTTCAATTCCTGAAAATAATCATCATATTATTTTTTCCAAATGAACATAACACCTTTTCTAGTTAATTTAATTAATGGGATAGATAACCGTGCAAAACTTTCAACAAATTCTTGGTAATAACCTGCTAAACCAAGAAAGCTATGGATCTTAGTTATATTCATGGGTCTTGGACATTCTTCAACAACTTTTGTTTTAGTAGGATCAATAACTATGCCATTTTTTGAAACAATGTGACCAAGGAAAGAAATTTTTTGTAACCAAAACACATAGTTTCATAATTTACCACACAGTTTCTTTTATTTTAAGGTTTACAAGACAACCCTTAAATGACTTCCATGTTTCTCTTTACTTTTTGAATAAACCAAAGTATCATCAATAATCACAACCACAAACTTATCCATTAACTCATGGAAAATTCTATTCATAAGATCCATGAATACCATAGGTGTATTGTTTAACCCAAAAGGCATAACTAAAAATTCATAATGGTCATATTAAGTATGAAATGAGGTCTTTAGGATGTCTGTTTCCTTTACTTTCAACTGATGTTACCCCAACCTCAACTCAATATTTGAAAAATAATGAGCTCCCTAGAGCTGATCAAACAAATCATCGATATGAGGCAAATGATACTTGTTCTTAATAGTGATGTTATTCAATTCTATATAATCAATGAAAAGTCTCATTGAACAATCATTATTTTTGACAAACAAGACAGGATCACCCCTTGGTGATGTGATAGGTCAAAGGAAACATTTATCTAATAACTCCTACAACTTCTTCTTTAACTCTAAAAGTTCAATTTGATCCATTCGGTAAGGTGGTTTTGAAATTGGCTTAGCATCAAAAACTATATCAATAGTAATTTAACTTCATGATCAGGTATTATACCAGTAAAATCATCATGAAAAACTTCAAAATACTCATTTACCACTGGAACATCATTAATCAAAATAGTTCCTTTGTTTTCAACAATATATGCAAGGTAACATTCATTTCCATCTTTTACTAGTTTCCCAGCTTCCTAATATGTTATCAAAATTAGGGGTTCATTCTTATACACAAACTGAAATTATTACTAAAAAGAAACCTTTTTATCTTTGTAGTCAATCTTAGCTTGATAAACGCAATTCCAATCCATACCCAAAATAACATCAAACTCTACTAAAAAATGAATTGGGAATTCCATCTCAAGATATTATTCTTGAACTTATTGTAAAAACACCGGGAGGAAATGTTGAGACAAAAATAAATTATAAGAACCTTAATTTCCTTGTGTGCAAAAAGAATCTTCCTAAAAACCTTATTGTTTTGCCTCTAGTATAGTTTTATGTTATTTTTATATGTATTGGCTTTCCATTTATCATTTTAGGACTGACTAAATATCTAAATAGGTTTCTTTTCATAAAAAAATTTATTTTGTGTACAAGAATGAACACTTATTTTTTATAACTTATCAGGAATCTGAGAAACTAGTAAATGATGGAAATGAATGTTATCTTGCACATATTTTTTAAAACAAAGGAACTATATAGATTAATGATGTTATAGTAGTAAATGAATATCTTGATGTTGTTTATGGTGATTTTCTGGGAATAATACCTAATAGAGAATTTAAATTTATTGTTGACTTAGTTCTTAATGCTAACCCGATTTCAAAACCCCCTTACCAAATGGATAAAATTGAACTTTTAGAGTTAAAGAATAAACTGCAGGAGTTATTAGATAAAGGTTTCATTCAACCTAGCACATCACCATGGGATGCTCCTATCTTTTTTGTTAAAAAGAAATATGGTTCAATGACACTTTACATTGATTATAGAGCATTTAAAAAAATCACTATTAAGAACAAGTATCCTTTGTCTCATATTGATGATTTTTTTATCAGCTCTAGGGAGCTTAGTATTTTTTGATGATTGACTTAAGGTCGGGGTACCATTAGTTGAAAGTAAAGAAATAAGACCATAACATACTTATAGTGTAACTTTTGATGACATATATTGTGGCATGAATGAAAGAATTTTGTGATAAATAAACCATAAATAATATTATTTTATGATTCCTTTTGTGCCTTGTGATTCACAGTTAAAGAATGAGTAGTAATGTGAAGCTCATAGTTCTCCGTTTTCTGTTCATCTCAGCAGTACTAAGATATAAGGAGATCCTCATGAGTATTACTAGTGGGATGGAATGAAAAGAGATATTGTCGACTTTATTGTGAAGTGATTTACTTATCAATAGGTTAAAGAAGAGTGGAAGTTACTGAAAGTGATGCTTTAGCCTTTACCGGTGCTAGAGTGGAAATGGGAAAATGTGTACTTTATGATTTATAATGGAGGCACTTCAGGAAATCATTCCTCTGCCTAAATTAAATAATATTATTATACTGAGCATCTAAGATCACCCCAAATAAAATAACATTTCAGTTTATAATAAAATAACTATGAATAACCAAAAGTAACAATGAATTTCCAGTAAGTTTTAAAGGTGTTAACTGCTATATTAACCATATAGTATGAATATACATGAACTTATGAGGAGGGTCTTGTTTGATTTGGAATTAAATGATTAGGTAATTTTCTTCCTTATTCATATTTTATGAGAACATAAACTCAATTAGAATAAAATTTAAAACACAACCTTTTGATAAATTTGAGTAACACTTAACAATGTATATATATAACATAGTAATAATATTTGAAGAGATGGATTACCCATGAAAATAAATTTGAAAATGATAAATTTAAAAATAAATAAATGAATATATTTATTTCTAAAGAAATTATAAATTTAAATAAACAAATAACTAAAATTATCATTCCCACCCTAGAACCCATTCACAGAACAAAACTAAAATAGTTTGTTCAAGTTCGGATAATCCCCAAAAGGATAATCCTTTATAAAAAGAAATATTACTCCTAATCTCCAAAATTCAAAAAACAATACCCAAAGGTCAAAGAAGAACATTCAAAACATAATTTTCCTTAACATTATTCAAAGTAATTCAAACTAAGATTGAAACCCAAAACTCATAAGGATTTGATCATGTAGTCTTCCATGGTAAATCTTAAAATTTTCCTCTAAAATAACATCAACTACTCTTAAGGTCTCATACTGAAAAGTAATTAACATATAAAGGGAGGAGGGTCTCTTCATAGGAAAAGGTTACATTTGATTATATCATGCTATAACAATTAGTTTATTATTTTTTCTAACCCTTAATCACACCTCTAATCCTTACTCGCACCTCTCAAGCCCCCATATAAAAAACCATCCCTTCTCCCCCTTATAAAAAACCATCACCTATAACCCTTATTCACACCTCTTGATCCCCCTTGGATCATCCAAAATCTGTCCAAATAATATCCTAACATCCCTATCTTCCACCTAGAATCCTAAACTTAGGCATAAGGCACTTCAAGAAAGCCTTTTGATTTAAACCAAAGTGAGTTACCCAATTTAAAGGTAATGTCTTCTCTCAAGTTCGTTTCTTTTAATTTCCTTCTCCAACCCCTTAAAATATCTTTATTCTATTATTTTATAACAAAAATAGTATATTAAATGTACTTGTATGTTTTTATGAGTAGTATTCGGACTACACATCCACCCACCGCCATCTAAGGGATATGAACATACTGTTTTTGTGGACGACGAACTACTGCCTCACAGAACAATGATTGTTAAATTATCTCCTACTGACTCTCATGGTGGCCATTATGATGTAAATGTATTTATATGTGATATATATTAAATTTATATTGTCTCTATTCTTCTATATTTTCCATTTATATCAAACCTTTATGGTTTCCATAATGGTTAAATACGATAATTCCATTTGAGGAAGTGCGGACTACCGCCCCCTCAAAGTGATATAAACTATTCATTCCATAGGTGGAACTAATAAAGGATGGAGTTACTAAAATTATATATGATATTATAATTAAATTATAATATACCTATATATAATTAAGTTTTCATTCCACTAAATATGAAATATAAATTAAATTAGTGTTTATTCGTACGTACGGTATATCATCTCCATGAATGTTGCATTTAATTTCTAATCTCAAAATTAAAAAACATGCAAATGAACTTGTAATTAAAATAAGAATAATGAAAACAAAAAATTTTAGGCAAAACTATTACATTTCCTTCTGCCTAAGCTACAATGTTTCGTGTAGTCATTTCATTTGTATAATACATAGCTGTGAATATTTTATAATAATTGAACAATATGTTCATAAAAGTCTTTTTGTCGATATAAACTCTTAACATGACACTATATGGTATGAATTAAAAGAGAGAAATTATTGTGAAGATGGGAACCCAATTTTTTTAAGGTAACTTCTTATCATATATATACAACATGAATAACATTGTAGCTTAGGCAGAAGGCAATGTAATAGTCTAGTATACGGATGGACTATTACATAATTGGTATGTTATTGATTATGTCAACATATTGGAATATTACTTAAATTAAATACAACATTCCCACATTTCAATCACAATATAAAATATCATTTTATGTCATAATTAGAGTATTTATGCTTAAAATTGGATTCATTTTCATTTTAAGCCTCTTAATTTTATTGGATAAATGTAAAGACATTTAACAAATATGTATAATCACATTGTTGTTAGCTATGTTCATTCCCTCCAATAAAATGTCTAGGGGTTAACTACCATTTAAAAAAATATTATATTATTATTTTCCAGTATGACTAAGTATTGTGTGCGACATAAGACATCATAGATACCTAGTGTTGTGTGTCGGGTATGCCATCGAACATAGCATCCCATTTAAAGTAAAATTAATATTTTATTCATAAATATTAATAACTATAAAAATATAATATCCTTTATTTACCTAGGATGTTACATCCTTCCCCAATTTTGGGAATTTTTTCCTCGTAATTTTATTCACTTATCAAATAAATGGGGGTATTTATCCCTCATATCATTTTCAGATTCCCATGTTTCCTCTTCAACCATATGGTTTTTCCACAAAACCTTTACCTGATGAATTACATTATTTCGGAACACTTTCTCTCTTCATAAAATTGACATATATAGAAATTTGGGTTAATATTCTACTTCTTACCATATAGTATGGTTGAATTATACAAAACGATATGAATGAGACTATATTGTAAAGAGCCCCTCCTCCCCCTTATAAAAATCCATCACCTCTAACCCTTACTCACACCTCTCAAGACACATTGTCTCCTCAAACCTCTACCCAAATAAGATACCAACATCCCTCTCCTCCACCTATAGGCCTTAACTAAGGTATAATGAACTTCAAGAAATCATTTTGGTTCAACCCAAAGGGAGTTACCAAATTTAAAGGTAACGTCTTCTCTCTCAAGTTATTTTCTTTTCTTTTCCTTATATAACCCCATTAAACTCTCTTTATTCTATTATTTTATAACACAATTATACTAATCATACTAGAAATTTTTTATGAGAATTATACAAACTAAACATATAGACACTTCTGTCTAATGGGTAAATAACATACTGTTTTTGTGGACTGCGAACTACTGTATCACGAAATGATGATTGTTCAATATTCTCTTAAAACCTCTCATGGTGGCCATTATGATGTAATTGTATTTATATGTGATACATATTATATTTATAGTGTCTTTATTCTACTGTATTTTTCATTTATATTATACCTTTATGGTTTCTATAATGGTTAAATACGATCATTTCATTTGAGGAAGTGTGGACTACCACCCCCTCAAAGTGATATGGCTCATTCAAACCATACATGAAATATATAAAGGATGGTGTGAATGAACATATGTAATGTATATAAAATATTAAATTATATTTTAATAATAATATTCCTATGTATCATTTGATTTTAATTCCTTTAAAAATTAAAAAAAATGAAATGAAAGTAGCATTCATGTGTACGTACGGCTTACCGTCTCCAAGAACGGTGCAATTCATTTCTTATATCCAAATGATATGGACTATAATACATAAATATATACTATATATATATGATATATATGATATCTAAATCATGAATATATTTCTTTAAATAATGTACTTTTGACCACATGGACATTTTGAAATTATAACAAGTTCATTTTTGACTCAAGTACCGAACATCGACAAAAAGACCGATATGAACATGAATAATTATATGATTATTAAAGATAGGTTATAAGTGATATAAAAGTAAAAATAAAATTTAAAATGGTTCTGAATAAATTATGATTAACTTAGTTTTATTATTCAAGAATAACAAGTGACATACAAGACAAGTCGTACTTGAGGTAAGGGGTTTTCATCTTAATTTTTCTTCCTATGAGATTCATGCTATATTTGCCACTATTTCCTTTTGTGTGGTGTATGTGCTACCCCTGATTGTATTCATTGCATAATATACTTTAATTTATGGGTATTTAAATCTTCATTGTGTGATCCTTCTTTCATGTGGTGTCGTAAGTTATAATTCTAGTATACTATACCTATGTATCATTAAGTTTTTATTTGATTGAATATGAAATAGAAATGAAAGTAGCATTCATGTGTACGTACGGCTTACCGTCTCCATGAACAGTTTATTTCATTTTTTATCTCCAAATTTTATGTACTATTATGAATACATATATATACCGAATATATATTATATATATGATATATAAATCATTAATATCATTCTGGAGATAATGGACTTTTGACCACATGGACAACTTGTAATTATAAGAAGTTAATCTTTACTCAAGTACCAAATATCGAAAAAATGACTATTATTAACTTAAATGATTATGTAATGTTTATAACATGGTAATAAGTAATATAAATGGAATAATAAACTTGAAAAAAGTTCTTAAGAAAGTAGAAATTAACTTTACTTTATTATTTAGGAGATTAAAGAACGAACAAGTCAAGTCGGACATGAGGTAAGAGACTTCGTCTCAATCTCCTTTCATTAAGGCATATTTTGATGTATACACGAATTTATTTTATATAGGATATAAACCCCCTTTGACTTTTCATTTCATTCAAAGGGAATATTTTTCTACGTAGTGTTTTAATAAACGAAAAAGGAAATGTTTCTTATTAACGTATGCGGTGACAATGACATTTCTGCCGCCGCAAGCATTATTTGATATTTGGATTCCTTAACAAGCCGTAATGTTTTTAAAAGGAAAATAAATAAAACATACTATTTTTACATATTTTGGTATTGAAAATGGTTTTGATAATTGATTGATCATGTCAATATATTGAAAATGTTATATTGTGATTGTAATGTGGAAATGTTATCTTTCCTTTATGATTGTTTAATGTTCTATGAATATGATATGGTTCTTCATAATTGTTTATGTATATGGGAAATTTCATGATAAACCTAGGGTGGATGAGCTTGAGATAGCTCTCCAATGCATTGGTTAACGTGACAGAGATAAAATTTAATGGTTCTCCTATAAGATTTAGGGAATATTGTGTGATGGGTATTCCAAATGTAACTCCCTATGTAGCTGTGAAAGCTAAAACATAATTATGTTATGGATGCCACAAGTTATATTTATGATTTATGATTTCTATGTGATATTCATAAATCTTATGATTTCATGAGTTATGTTAAAGAGATTTTTTTTTATGTATTCATGGACTAATGTTTTCATTCTTTATTTTATAACCCTTACTGTGATTTTTATGCTCATCCCATGTTTTTGAAATGTTTTTCATAGGATATAAGGTAGGGTTAGAGAAATGAATAATTCAAGAAGATTTATATCAAGAAATAAAATCATGTTTTCTTTTAAGAGTTTTAATTTTTTTTAAATGGATACAGAGTAGAAATGTATACTTTGTAATATTTGGGATGTAATGTAATAGTTATGGCCTAATTATCTAAAAATATAAACCTGGAAATATCCTCAATGTGAATTATTAACTTAAATCAAGATTATGTAATGTTTAAGGTAGGGCCTTATAGTTGGTATCAGAAATGAAAGTAGCGCTCATGCGTACGTACGGCTTACCATCTCCATGAATGGTGAATTTCATTTCTTATCTCAAAATGTTATATACTATTATAAATACATATATATACTGGATATATATGATATATATGATATATAAATCATGAATATCATTCTGGAGATAATGGACTTTTGACCACATGGAAAACTTGTAATTATAAGTTCATTTTTGACTCAAGTACCAAATACTGACAAACCAATCATTATTAACTTAAATGATTATGCAATGTTTGTAACATGGTAATAATTAATATAAAAGGAATAATAAACTTGAAAAGTTTTCTTAAGAAAGTATAAATTAACTTTAATTTATTATTCATGAGATTAAAGAACAAACGATTCATGTCGGACACGATGTAAGGGACTTCGTCTCAATCTCCTTTCATTGAGGAATATTTTTATTTATACATGACTTTATTTTATATAGTGTATAAACTCCTTTTACATTTCATTTCATTTAAAGGGAATATTTTTCTATGAACAGTTTTACTAAAATAAAAAGGGAATGTTTCTTTTTAATGTACACGGTGACAATGGCCTTTCCTCCACCGCTAGTGTTATTTGATATTTGTATTCCTTAACAAGATGTAATGTTTTTAAAAGAAAAATAAATACCATATAATCTTTTAAGTATTTTGGTATTGAAAATGGTTTTTATAATTTATTTGTTTTTTTAATATATTTAAATTATATATTGTGATTGAAATGTTGAACTGTTATCTTTACTTTATATTTGTCATATGTATTATTAATATGTTATCATTCTTGGGAATTGTTTAAATATACGGGTGCATCTGTGATAAACCTAGACTCAGAAGTTGGAGAATTTAATATGAAACTAATTTCCATTTTCAAAACCAAAAAGTGTGTTTTTATGAAATAATAACTATCAAATTATTGACATTTTTAGCCCCTTACAAAGATCATTTTGTAAATAAAATATATTTATTATGTGTATTCACTATAGGTACAGATAATTAATGTACAAATACAAGATATGACAAAAAAAATTTATTTATCACATAATCATAGCATGATATAATCAAGAAGCATAAGATCAACCCAAATAATGGAAATTGGGTTAAGAAACTCCCTTACCTCATTTCCAACTTGACTCGTTCGTTTCATTAATCTCCTTAAAATTGGGTAACTCCCTTTGGTTTGAACAAAAAGACTTTATTTAATTTCCTTCTAACCAAATTAAGGCTTTTAGGTGTAAGAGAGGGATGTTGGGAGCTTATTTGGGTAGAGTTTGGATGAGCCAAGGGGGCTTGAGAGTTGTGAGTAATGGTTAGAGTTGATGGATTTTTATAAGGGGTAGGAGGGTCTCTTTAGGAATGTTTGAAAATATTATTTCATTATAAACTGAATTTCGATTTCAAAAGGTACCCAACTCATTTAATTCTAATATATAGTGATTATAGTTAGAAATACTCCCATCCAATGAGTTCCAAACAAGTTTAGGGCATAAAATTAACCTTGCCTTTTAGATTTAACCTTTAGTTAACCAATTTAACTTTTTCCATGTCCTATTGTATATTCATACTACATGGTTAATATATTTACTATAAAATTCTAAGAGACCCAAAAATGGATCATTAATTACATTAGTAACATCATATATTTCATTAGGCCTAATATTAGATTTTTACAACTATTTTTCCATTTAAAAAAATATTGATTGATTTAAAAACTCATTTATGTCAATTTATAAACTATTCATGTCAAAACTTTAAACAAAATCTATAAAAGCATGATTATTTCAAAAAAAATACATTAATTAAAAGACAAAAGGTCTTTATTATCCCTAAAATTCATGGATGGTATAAAAAGTTCCAAAATAAATTTATTTTATTATTTATAATCTCATTTATTTAAAATATTCATTAAAAATAAAATCACTACATCATCATTGTGTCATATATAAATTTATTTATTTGATGTCTAAAAATTATTAATAAAATACCATGATTTAAGAAATCATCTCAGATTTCCAATGACTATTTATATTTTAAGATATATCTTATATAACCCTATATAAAAATTGTTTTACTTAAAGATATTTGTTTATGTTACATTTTCCTTAAATTTAAATTAATATTTATAAAGTGTCATTTTCACGTAAATGTTTTTCCATGGGGCCCCAAAATCAAACCAAGGATGCCCATGGTGGGACATGTATCATACAATAGGGTTAGGACATGTGTTAAGGTAATTTAATATTATTTTAATATTATTGTTTTACCCTTATTTACCATATTTTCTCTTTAACCATGGTAAATAAAATATTTACTAAAGTTACTATTCATAATGTCTAAAAATAAAAGTTACCTATTTACACAATTTGTACCTCCTGATTCCAAATATAGAATCAATTTTTCCAAAATCAAAACCTAAAATTTGTAGAAATTAATTTAAAATTAATTTCCATTTTCAAAACCAAAAAGCATGTTTTTAAGAAATAATAACTATCAAAAGACTAGCATGTTTTTATGTATAATTAAAACGTGAAATTAATTAAAATGACCAAAATTAGATTAAATTGTAAAAACATAATCTAATTAAATTTTAAAAACAATTAAAAATATAATCTAACTCTATAAAAAATTAGATTAAAAGGCAGTTTGGAATTATAATGCAGTATTTTTCACTATTCCTTAAAAAATGAACATTATCAGAAAAATACCAAAATTTCATCCAAAGTAAATTTTGATGTCCCCATTCTAAAGAAGAGTATTCTTTGTTTAAATTGAACATATAAAAGTGAAAAAAACTATATTTAAAAAGGTTTCATCATCGAAAGCTGGTAAATCGGCCTTTTAATGTATATTAGAGTATTTATGCTTAAAATGGATTCATTGACCTTTTAAGCCTCTAAATTTTATTGGATAAATGTAAAAACATTAAAGAAAACTTGTATAATCATATTTTAGTTATTAATTTTTATTCCTACCAATAAAACGACTAGGCGTTAACTACCATTTAAAATAATATTATATTATAAATAAAGGAGGACCTTTTAATGGTCTAGGTTCTAGAGGATTATACAAAAACTTACATTTATCAGAGTTGAAACAAAAATAAAAGAACTGTACACTACACTTCTGTGTGTGCTAACTCCAAAAGCGATGACATCTATGATAGTCTCTTGTGATACTTGTGAAAAATAATTTTAAAATAAACGGGTGAGAATTCAATTTCCCAGTAAGGAGGTTTGAAAACCTTTGATAAATACCATCAAAAATATATCTTCGGTAATACATTAAAAAAATTCCATTATAAATACATTTGTAAAACAACCTTTACAAAATACTATAATACTTTGAAAAATGTTTTTCATAGGGTATGAGGCAGCTAAGAGAAATAAAGAATTCAAGAAGATTTCTATCTAGAAAATAATTCTTATTTTCTTTTAAGAATTTTTATTTTATCAAAAAATGGATACAATGTGGAAGTTTCTACTTTCTAATATTTGAGATGTAATGTAATAGTTATGTATTAATTTTTAAAAACTGTAAACGTGAAATTAATGTCTTTCTTGAAGTGAATTCTACCAAAGGTAAGTATTTTAAGATGAACAGAGGGATATTGGGAGATTATTTGGGTAGAGGTTGGATGAGCCATGTGGATTTAGATTTTTGATAAATGGGTTATATGTGATGGATTTTTATAAGGGGGAGGAGGGTCTCTTCAAGAAAGTTTGAAATTATTATTTTATTATAAACTAAATTTTGGTTTCAAAATGTCCTAAATTCATTAAATGTGAAGATAAGATGACTATTATTCAAAATCCTATCAACCAATAGGTTTTAGAAAAGTTTTGGTTTTATTTTTAACCTTATTATTTATCTTTAAAACTTAGTTAACTAATTTAAGTCTTACAATGTCTTCTTGTGTATTCAATCTATATGGTTAATATACTTACCATAAAATTCCAATCGACCCAAAATTGATCATTAATGAAATTTTTAAAATCATATATGTCATTTAGACAAATATTATATTTTTAATATTATTATATCATTTAATAAAATATGGATTGATTTAAAAACTCATTTATGTCAATTTTTATACTATTCATATCATGATTTCTAAAAAAACCTATAAAAACTTGATTTTTTTGAACAACCTACACTAATTCAAATATAACAAGTTATAGTCATCCATAAAATTAGTGTATGGCATAAAAAGATTCAAAATAAATTTATTTTTATATTTATTATCTCATTTATTTTAGTCTTTAATTAATAAGGTAATCACTACATAACCATTGTGTCATAAATAAATTTATTTATATGATGTCTAAAAATTATAAATAAAATACCATGATGTATTAAATCTTTTCATATTTATAATGAATATTTATATTTGAAGGATGAATTATATAACCCTATGAAAACAATTTACGAAATTATATATGTTTATGTTAAATTTTCCTTAACTTTAAATTAATTTTTATAAAGTATCATTTTCACTTACAAGTGGCTCCATGAAATCCCAAAATAAATCCAAGGATGCCCATGGTCAGACATGTATCAGCAAATAAGATTAGGAAATGTGGTAGGATAATTTAATATTATTATAATATTATCCTTTACCCTTATTTACTATATTTACCCTTTAACCATGGTAAATAAAATATTTACTGAAGTTACTATTCATAAAACCCATATACCGTATAAATGTCTTCCAAAAAAATTTTAACATTTATATATGAGTTACAGTGTTTTTAATTACAATGTTTTGAATTAATCAAATATCCATATATCATTTATGGATATGATATATGAGTTCCCTTACATAAGGCAGTAATTCCCTTAAAAATTCTTCCACAAAAATCTTAACATTTATATATGAGTTAAATTACCCTAAAAATGATTTGAATTACTAATTATATATCATATCTATATACAGTATAAATGTACAATATGAACTCAAATAATTAACTAATTATTATAGAATGGTAATAAGTTACATAAAATGAATAATAAACTTGAAAAGGGTTCTTAAGAAAGTATAAATTAACTTAAGTTTATTATTTAGGAAATTAAAGAACGAACGAGTCAAGTCAGACACGAGGTAAGGGACTTCTTATCAATCTCCTTTAATTAAGGGATACATCAATTTATTCACAACTTTCTTTTATATGATATATGGATATGATATATAAAAAGTAATTCAAATAAATTGTAGGGTAATTTAACTCACAATATAAGCTATAATGTATTGAGTTGTCTTCACAGCTACATTAAAGTTTCTCCTAAGAGAATTAGGGAATATATTGTGATGGGTATTCCAAGTGTAACTCCCTACGTAGCTGTGAAAGTTACAATGTAAGTATGCTATGGATGCCACAAGTTACCTTTATGATGTTGAGATAACATTTATTACATTACATTTGGATATATAAACTGTAGCTTAGACACTTCATTTATAACTACGTATTATACAATGCCTTCAGTAAATATCTTATTTATCATGGTTAAAGGGTAAATCTGGTCAATAAGGGTAAAAATAATATTATAATAATATTAAATTACCCTAACATGTGTCTTAATCCTATTATTTGATACATGTCCGACCATGGGAATACTTGGTTCAATTATAGGACCCCATGGAGCCATTTGTAAGTGAAAATGACATTTTATAAATATTAATTTAAAGTTAAGGAAAATGTACCATAAACATATATCATTTAGTAAAAAAAATATGAGGTTTTATAAGTGATATTTTTGACTATAAATAGTAATTAGAAAGCTAAAAATATTTCTTACATCATGATATTTTATTTATAATTTTTAGATATCAAATAAATTTATTTATTTATGATGCAATGATGATGTAATGATTACCTCATTAATGAATGTTTTAAATAAATGAGATTATAAATATTAAAATAAATTTATTTTGAAACATTTTATTTCATCCATGAATTTTATGGATTATTATGACTCGTTGTCATTGAATTAATGAATATTTTTCAAATTGATAAAGTTTTTATGGATTTTTAAAAATTCATGATATGATTTGCATAAAAATGGACATAATGAGTTTTTAAATCAACTAATATTTTATTAAATGATAAAATAGTCCTAAAAATCTGTGATTCGGCCAAATGAAATATATGATGTTACAAATGTCATTAATGGTCTATTTTGGGTTTCTTGGAATTTTATTTTAAATATATTAACCATATGGTATAAATATACAAGAAGACATGGTAAAAGTTAAATAAGTTAACAAAGGGTCAAATAAAAAAATATAAGGATTAAAAAATATCCAAAACCTATCCAATTATTATTGGATTATTTTATTTTGACTTACCAAAAAATGTAAAAATATTATATGGTATTTATTTTCCTTTTAAAAACATTACATCTTGTTAATAAAGCCAAATATCAAATAATACTTGTGGAAGCAGAAAGGTTGTTGTCACAGTATACGTTAAAAAGGAATAATATTTTTGTCGTTTAGAAAAAATCTTCATAAAAAATGATTCCTTTTGAATAAAAGTAAATTTGAAAGGGGTTTATTATACATATTATAAAATAAAGTCGTGTATAAATATAAGTATGCCTCAATAAAAGGTGGTTGAGATGAAGCCCCTTACCTCGTGTCTGACTTGACTCGTTCGTTATTTAATCTCACGAATAAATAACTGAAGTTAATTTATAATTGATTCAGAACGTTTTTCAAGTTTATTATTACTTTTATCTCCTTAATAATAAATTAAGTCATATGATAAACATTTCAAAAACTTGGGATGATCATAAAAAGCTCAGTAAGGGATACAAAAAGTTGGAAACCTGTTTGTTTTTCAAAACAACAAATAAACCATGAATACTTTATCATAAGTAATACTTTTTACCTTTATGAAGTAGTAAATACTCTTCAAGGAATAAAATCTCATTGCTTACCATTTTGTAACCAAAATATTACCTTAAAACCCATAGAAATCAACATAAAGCATATAAAGGAAACATGGGACATAAACATACTTAAATGGAAAAACTCTATGGTCGACTTCCACACATATCACTAAATGAAAATGCCATTAAAGTGACTTCCATACAAAATTAATTGGAAGTTATACTATAACCATCTGTCTTAGTTTATCACAACACCACCCATCATTTGGTTTAACACGTAACCACATGTCAAATGTCTAATTACAATTATAAAATCATAACACATAAAATATTGTAAATATAATCATTTCACTAATAATATTTCATTTGCAATCACAAGAAATCATTTCAAGACATTAAAATAATCAATCCATTTAAAAAACCATTTTCAATACCAAAAACACTAAAAATAGAATAAGGTGTTTCTTTTTCATTTTAAAAAAACATTAAGGCTTATAGAGGAAGGCAAATAACGATTACGGTGGTGGAGAGGTCATTGTCAATGCAAACATTAAAAAAGATTCCTTTTGAAATTTAGTAAAATGATTCATAGAAAAAATATTCCCTATGAATGAAATTAAAATTAAAAAGGTTTTATTATACACTGTGTAAAATAAGGAGGTGTATATTATCAAAACATGCCTCATTGAAAGGAGATTGAAACGAAGTCCCTTACCATGTGTCTGACTTGACTCTTTCATTATTTAATTTCCTGAATAATAAACTTAAGTTAATTTATAATTTATTAAGAACCTTATTCAAGTTTATTAATCATTTTATGTCACTTATTACCTTTTTATAACAATTAGTTAATTATTTGAGTTCATATTTGACATTGTGACGATATTCGGAACTTGAGTCAAAAAAAGAACTTGTTATAATTAAAAATTGTCCATGTTCTCAGAATTCCATTATATCAAGAATGATATTAAGTATTTATATATCATATATATCCATTATATATGTATTTATAATAGTAGATATCCTTTGGATATATGAAAATTAAATCCACCATTCATGGAGACGGTTAGTCGTACGTACGCATGAACGCTACTTTCATTTCATTTTATTATGGAATGAAAACCAATTGATACATAGGTATATTATTATTCCATTATAATATCATATTTTATATACATTATGTAAGTTCATTAACACTATTCTTTATATGTTCCACTTATTGTATGAACAAGTCATATCACTTTGAGGGGTGGTAGTCCTGACTTCCTTAAATGAAATTATCGTATATGTACAACATGAAAAGCATAAACGTATGCTCTAAAATAGAATTAATGAATCACAGATATAAAATAAATATCATAAATATCATATATAATTAAAGTTCCATCATAATATACACCATAAGATGTGGTAGGAAAATATTGAATAATCATCGTTTTGTGAGGCACTAATTCACCATCCACAGAAACAATATGTTCTACACCAATTAGATAGAAGTGTGTGTAAGTCTAGTTTGAATAATTATCATAACGACAACCTAGTATTTTTAGGATACTTTTTTTATATGAACAAAGAATAATAAGATCATAGGGAGTGAATAAGTAAAATAAAAGAAGTGAACTTGAGGGAAGACATTTCCGTTAAATCGGGTAACTCCCTTTTGTTAGAACTAAAAGTATTTCTTGAACTATCTTCCTCCTAAGTTAAGTCTTATATATAGAATATAGGGATTTTGGGAGCTTATTTGTACATATTTTTGACGATCCAAGGGGGATTGAGAGGTGTGAGTAAGGGTTATAGATGATGACTTTTTATAAGGGGGAGGAGGGGATCTTTAGGAAAGTTTGAAATTATTATTTTATTATAAATTTAATTTAAATTTAAAAAGATCCCAAACTTATTTAATTAGAATATAATGTGACTATTGTTTTAAATCCTCTCAGAAAATGGGTTTTAGACAAGTTCATGTCATAAATAATCTAATCTTTGAGCTTTAACCTTTAGTTAACTAATTTAACTTTTACAATGTCCTCTTGTATATTCATACTATATGGTTAATATATTTACTATAAAATTCCAAGATACCCAAAAATGGATCCTTAATGATATTAATAACAAAATATATGTCATTTGGCATAATATTAGATTTTTTTTACTATTTTATCATTCGATAAAATATTTATTGATTTAAAAACATATTTATGTCAACTTATAAACTATTCATATAAATACTTTTAAAAAAATTATAAAAACTTTATTATTTCACAAAAACTACATTAATTCAGATATAAAAAGTTAAAATCCTTAATAAATTTTTTTATGGCATAAAAAAAGTCAAAATAATTTTATTTCAATATTTATAATCTCATTTATTTAAAACATTCATTAATGAGGTAATCATTGCATTATCATTGTGTCATAAATAAATTTATTGATATGATGTTTAAAAATTATAAATAAAATAAGATGATGTAGTAAATCTTTTTAGCTTTATAATTACTATTTATAGTCAAAACTATCACTTATATAACCCATTATAAAAAAAAATTTAATAAGAGATATATGTTTATGTTATATTTTCCTTAACTTTGAATTAATTTTTATAAAGTGTCATTTTCACTTATAAGTGGCTCAATGGGGTCCCAAAATTGATCCAATGATACCCATGTTAAGACATGTATCATCCAATAGGATTTGGACATGGTTTATAGTAATTTAATATTATTATAATATTGTTTTTTACCCTTATTTACCAAATATACCTTTTAACCATGGTAAATAAAATATTTACTGAAATTACTATTCATAATGTATGAAAGTAAAATTTACCTATTGACATAATTTAGAACTCCTAATTCAAAATATGGAATCCATTTTTCCAAATTCAAAACACAAAATTTTAGAAATTAATTTAAAATTAATTCCTGTTGTCAAAATAAAAAACTTCTTTTTAAGAAATAATAACTATCAAAAGATTGTCACTTGTTTATGTTCAATTTCAAAGTGAGATTACTTCCAATGAAAAAAATTTGATTAAATGGTAAAAATATAATATAATTACACTTGAAAACAATTAAAAAGATAATATAACCATATAAGTAAATTATATTAAAAGTCAGTTTTGAATTAAAATATAGTATTTTCCACTATTCATTAAAAATGAACTTTATCAAAAAAAATACCAAAATTTCATCCAAAGTAAATTTTGATATCCTAGTTCTAAATAAGAATTTTATTTTGCCAAATAGAACATATAAAATTACAAAAAGGATATTTAAAATGGGTTCCCCATCAAAAGGTAGTAAATCAACCTTTTAGAGAATATTAGAGTATTTACAATTAAAATTGGATTCATTCACATTTTAAGCCTCTAACTTTTATTAGTTAAAGGTAAAGACATTTAAAAAACATGTATAATTATATTTTTGTTAGTTCTTTTAATTTTTTCCAATAAAATGGCTAGGCATTAACTACCATTTAAAATAATATTATATTATTATTTTGTATGACTCAAAATTGTGTGCAACATAAGACTTAGGAGAAACCCAGTGTTGTGTGTCAGGTACACCATCGAACATAGAATCCCATTTAAAGTAAAATTAATATTTAATTCACAAATATTAATATATATGAAAATTTCATATTCTTTTTTTACCTAGGATTTTATATATTTCCCCCTTTTGGAAATGGCTTCCTCACAATTTTATTCACTTATTAAATAAGTGGGGGTATTTATCCCTCATAGATTATTTTTTCAAAGTAAAATTTTTTAAGAGAAATGAAATGGGAAATTATTCAAATGATCTCCCAATGAAGAAAACAAGATAGGGAAGGCAGTCAGACTACAATCATAAAGTGGTGGTGAAATCCTTTGCAACTACTTCAGTAGATGTTGGGCCATCGAATGAAGTAGTATCAGGTACACTGTTTGTTTTTTTAGATTATGTCAATGTGTTGTTTGATTCAGGTTCTACACATTATTTCATTTTTAAGAAATGTTTTAGTAAATTTGGAATTCCATCTCAATATATGAATCCCGATCTTATGTTAAAAACACCAGGAGGAAATTTTGATACAAAAATAAATTATAAGAACCTCCATGCCCTTATGTGCAGAAAGAATCTACCTAAAAACCTTAATATTTTTCCTCTAGTAGAGTTTGATGTTATTTTGGTTATTTATTGGCTTTCTATTTATTATGTTAATATTTAATGTAGAGCTAAAGAATTTTCTTTTCAAAAATAATTTCACTTTGAGTACAATAATGAACCCTTACTTTTGATAACATATCAGGATGCTGAGAAACTAGTAAAAGATGGAAATGAATGGTACCTTTCACATATTGTTGAAAACAAAGGAACTATTGAGACTAATGATGTTCCAGTGGTAAATGAGTATCTTGATATTTTTTAATGAGTTTCCTAGTATAATACCTATTCAGGAAGTTGAATTTACTGTTGACTTAGTTCGTGATATTAATCCAATTTCAAAACCCTCTTATCGGATGGCTCAAATTGAACATTTAGAGTTAAAGAACCAATTCAAGGATTTATTAGGTAAAGGTTTCATTCAATCTATAACATCACCATGGGGTGACCCTCTCTTGTTTGTTAAAAATAAATATGGTTCAATGAGACATTGTATTGATTATAAATCATTGAATAACATCATTTTTAAAAACATTTATCATTTTCCTTATAACGATGATTTGTTTGATCAGCTCCAAGAAGCTTAGTATTTTTCGAATATTGAATTGAGGTCAGGGTACCATCAATTGAAAGTAAAGGAAGAATACATTCTGAATACCATGTTCCATTCCAAATATAGCCATTATGAATTTATATTTATGACTTTTGGGTTAATCAATTCACATGTTGTATTCATGGATCTTATGAATAGAATTTTCTGTGAGTTCTTGGATAAATTTGTGGTCGTGTTTATTGATGATATTTTGGTTTATTCCAAAAGTAAATAGGAATATGAAAGTCATTTAAGGGTTGTATTTCAAACCTTAAATGAAAAGAAACTGTATGGGAAATTCCCCAAGTGTGATTTTTGGTTTCATCAAATTCCATTCCTTGGTCACATTGTTTCAAAACATTTCATAATTGTTAATCGTACTAAAACAAAAGTTGTCTAAGAATGTACAAGACCCACAAATATAACCTAGATCCGTAGTTTTCATGGTTTAGGAAGTTATTAGCGGAGGTTTGTTGAAAAAAGTTCATGGTTATCTAGCCCAATGATTAAGTTAACTCGAAAATGTGTTAAGTTCATTTGGAAAAAATATTGTGATGATTGTTTTCATTAATTGAAAAGAAGATTGGTGAATGCTCCAGTTTTGGCACTGCCATCCAGAAATGGTGAGTTTGTTATCTACAGTAATGCTTCGTTGAAAGGACCCAGTGGTTTCCTTATGCAGAATGATCAGGTAATTGCTTATGTTTCACATTATTTGAAACATCATGAGTTAAATTACCCAATACATGATTTGGAATTAGTTGTTATTGTTTTTTCTTTAAAATTTTGGAGGCATCATTTTTATAGAGTAAAGTGTGAAATATATACTGATCAAGAAATGTTTTAAACATGAGAGAGAGTAGATGGCTGTAATTAATCAATGATTAGGATTGAACGATCCTTTACCATCTGGGAAAGGCAAACAAAGTGGTCGATGCTTTGAGTCGAAAAAGTAAAGATATATTAATAATGTTATGTTCGGAACAAGATCCTATGATTAATGATTTGATAAAATTTGGCATGGATGTTGTTGGCACCGGAAATTCCTCTATTTTGTTTTAGGTGTTAGTAAAATCGTCCCTAGAAGATAAAATAAATGAAGAGTAGAAATATGATATTGAGTTATAGAAAAGGTACAATTGGTTCAGAAGGACATGTTAACTAGATTTAACATTTAAAAATATTGTGTTTTGAGGTTTTATAATAGATTATGTGTGCCTTGTGATTCACAGTTGAATAAAGAGTTGTTATTTGAAGCTCATAGTTCTCCGTTTTCAGTTCATCCTGATAGTACTAAGATGTACATAGATCTTCGAGAGTATTACTAGTGGGATGGAATTAAAAGAGAAATTACAGAATTTATTGTGAAGTGTTTAACTTGTCAATAGGTTAAATTAGAGTGTTAGTTACTGAAAGGGAGGCTTCAGCCTTTACCGGTTCCAGAGAGGAAAAGGGAATATATATATCCATGGACTTCATTTTGGGATTACGGAAGACATCTCAAGGTAATAATGCAAAGTGGTTTATTGTTTATCTATTGACTAAATCTGCTCATTTACTTCCTATTCAAGATAATTTGTCTTTAGATCAACTTTCTCGGTTTTATGTTAAAGAGATAGTCAGGTTGCATGGGTTTCCCCTCTCCATTGTATCTGATCGTGATCTCAAGTTTACTTCTAACTTTTGGAAAGGCCTTCAGAAGTCATTGGGTACTGAAATAAGTTTTAGTATGGCTTTTCATCCATAATCAGATGGGTAGTTAGAATGAACAATTCATACATTGGAATATATGTTATGTGCTTGGTCAATGGATTACCATGGAATTTGGAACCGACATCTTTCTTTGCTTTAATTTTCTTATAATAATAGTTTTCATTTTAGTATACAGATGACACCATTTGGGAAATTATATGGAAAGCAGTTTCAAACTCCAGATTTTTTGGACGAAATAGGTAAAAGGAAGTTGATAGAACTGGAATTGGTAAAAGATATGGTAAAAAAAGTTCAGTTGATTCAGAAGTACATGAGAACAGCACAGAGCAGGCATAAAAGTCATGATATGAATCGTATATTATCAAAACATTCCTCTATAAGGATATTCCAAAGCTACCCAAGACATTTTATCTTAGATAGAAGGAAATGTATTAAGTATGGCCTAATTTGTTTCACAATAATAGCCGTTTATTTGGTTTTTATCTCTAAATATAATGTAATAAAAGTGTCTAAGCTACTTTGTAGCTTTCACAGCTATGTATTATACAAATTTAATGTAATGTAAGTTAATAAAATTTATCTCAAAATCATAGTTAAAGGGTAAATATCCAAATATAAGGGATCTTCTTAATCAAATTTCCATTCTTTGGGTTAATCATCTAATTATTAATTATGTCATGCTACGATTATGTGAGAAATAACTATTGGTGTCATGTCTTGTATTTATACTTTCTTTATGTGTACTTAGAGTGAATACGCATAATTGATCTATTTTATTTACAAAATGATCGTTGTAAGGGACTTTATCTCAATCTCCATTCATTGAGGAATGTTTTGATAACATACAACTCCTTTTACATGGTATATAATAAACCCGTTTGACTTTTACTTTCATTCAAAGGAAATATTTTTTAAACGAAGGGTTGATGCACCATATAAAATAAAGTTGTGTATAAATCCAAATATGCCTCAATAAAATGATATTAATATGAATTCCCTTACCTCACATCTGATCATGGGCATAATTAATAAACGAAAAAGGGAATGTTTTTTTAACGTACGCGGTGACAATGACCTTTCCACCGTCGTGAGCATTATTTGATATTTGGATTCCTTAACAAGCCATAATGTTTTTAAAAGGAAAATGAAAACCAGATATTATTTTTACATATTTTGGTATTGAAAATGGTTTTGATAATAGATTGATTATTTCAATATCTTGAACTGATATCTTGTGATTGCAATGTGGAAATGTAATATTTCCTTTATACTTATTCATGTGTTATGATTATGTTATGGTTATTGGACATTGTTTATATATACGGGTGGTTCCATAATACAGATAGGGTGGGTGAGCCTGATATAGCTTTTTGTATCACCCAAATTTTCCCAATATTTTATGTTTAAGCGGTCACTTATAGTTTAGCTTGGGTTGTCGAATCCTTAGAGACCTAAGAAGTAACCTGAAGACACGTATAACCTATGGATTTTTTTTGGCTATGAAGTGTCCAAATTGGGTTGATTTTAGATGGTTTTAATTTAACTCTAACAGATTTAAGTTAATTTAAATTAAAATAATGGGTTGATCCTAGGTTATCACTTGGGGGTGGATTGGATGATATTCTTTTTTAACCGTTTCAACTTTTTATATTCGAGATAGGTTTATTCAAGAAGATAAAAAACGTAATAACTTATTGTTTTAGTAAAAAAACCATAATACTAATCACCTATACTCTTGGAGTATAAAATTTAGAATCACTCCAAGGTAAAGGTTCGTATTATCACTTGATGTATGTGGCCATGAAATTCAACAAGGACGGAGAAGTTTCAAAATCATCAAATAAAAATCTCAATTAAAAGATGTGATAAGAAATTAATGGGGTGATAAATAAAATCCAATACATCCCCTTGATACTCCCTTGGATAAAACCATAATTGGGTTATCCAGCCATTGATTCTATTGTTTCAATGGAAGCGGAAAGTAGACTCATTAGGGAGGAAATGGAGAAGTAAAAAACAATGAAATAAGGATCACTTCACCATTGTGTGATAATTTCACAAGGTTTGTTATGAATAAATTCACACCTTGAACCAAAAGTATCAAAATGATATTAAGAGTGACATATAACAGTATAATAATAACTTTAATTAAGAAACTAAAGTGAATTGAACAACTTACATGTGAAAGACAAACTTGAGACAACAAAGTCTCAGCATAACATTACAATGAAAGAAAGCTCAAAAGATGAATAAATTCTAAAACACCACTACCTTAAATAGGAATTTTTTGATCCTTGGGTCGATCCTACAATAGTGAAAGTCATCTCACGTGATTATGGTAGGCTTAGGGTGGTGGAAAGATTGTGGATTTTGGACCTTTCCACTATTGACCTGAGGTGGCAGCCAGCTTTCATCTACCGAATAGAAGCGCCTAAATGATCTTCTATATGGACGAATTAGAGTGGTACATATAAGAATAAAATGAATATAATGGTGTTACATAACTGTCTGTAAATTTTCAGACAAAAATAGTTTATGGTTTACGAGATATGTGTAAAATGGTGGGCTGTTTTTCTGGGCCGTAGAATCTGCTCCAGAATTTTTTCTCCAACTTGGGCTGCTTGGAACTCTTTCAAACATTATAATTAGCTTTGTAAACTTTTTAATAAAATTTTCCTCATGATTTAATCTATATTAATATATATTTTCAGAATTATTTGTCTTGTATATAGGCCGTTACAGTAGTTTTATTGGGCTCTTGTTCAGTTCACTTCACCCAGAATGTTGTCTATTCAAGGCCAACTTTAGTGGTCTTCCAATATGAGTCTTCAAGTACTCCAGAAGTATGAATTGTTACCAGTGTAATGAGAAACCTGAAAATTAAATATTAAAATAAAATCAAGATCATTGGGTACTTTAAATAATGTCAAAAAATGTACCATGTAATAGTGCATTTTAAGAAGGAATTACAATTATAATATTAAATAATATTCAAAGTGTAAAATGAACTAAAATGGTGTTTATGAATAATAAATCACATGAATATTATATATATTAACAATGAATATTATCCCAATTTAGTGTCTAATCACACCCCCAACTCGAGTTTTTCGAGTCCCGAGCAAAATATCTCTCGAAAATGTGAAATTCGAATTTCCTTTTCCAAAACAAATTAATAAAAAATGATCCCCAAAAACCCTTATATTAAACAAATATGAAAGTCATAAAAATATTTTAATAAAATATAGTTTCATAAGTATATCCCAATCCCAATCCCATTCCTTTGTTCAAATTCGTTATCATATTTCATCCAATATCAATTAAGTATGATGATGG
Organism: Viscum album; assembly: GCA_963277665.1. NCBI lineage: Eukaryota > Viridiplantae > Streptophyta > Magnoliopsida > Santalales > Viscaceae > Viscum > Viscum album. The sequence goes on from OY728119.1 coordinate 1,407,431,378, forward strand.
GTTGTGTATCACAATAGACATGGGGGTTCATCTTTATTCAGTGGGGAAATGAAGAAAGAACTAGGTGGAATCACATTTTAATATTAATATGAGTATTCATTTTTTTGCAATATTTATATGGAAATTGAAATTTCACTCAAAAGAGTCAACCCGTGTAGCGAGACTTTTCCAATGACTCCCAGGCTCAAAGACATTAGGGAACCAAGTGAAGCCCACATACTCAGGAATAATCTTGAGTTAAATCAGTCAAAAACAAAGTCAAATTACAACAAATAGAGGTAAAAATACTAAATCTAGGCCAGAAAACTATGGATTCATGATCCCCAAGTTCCAAAATCCACGCATTAGGTTATTTCATTGCTCTACGTGCAAATTTGTTTTTTTTTATTTTTTTAATGAATACTCTTATTAAAACTAAAATGATCAAAAAACCTATGCTATTTATTTGGGGGACCCCATGAACTCAAACTAATACCCCACTATTCAAAGTACTTGTGTTGTGATCTTTTTTTCATTTGGATGAAAATATAAATGATAAAATTTCACATTAGAAAGCCTCACTTTCCAAAATCTATGATCATGAAATTATACATGGATTAAAATATGAATTAAGGAATGATAAATTATTTGATATTCAGTTTCCAAGTGTACAATATGTATTATTATGTTCAAGGTTAAATAAATTTTTCCTTACACACATTTTTTTATGCTCACAAAATTAATTTTGTTCTTTCTTTTCACCCCTACCAACATAGAATAACATTGTCCCCAGTGTTTAAAGAAAATAAAATTTATAAGGGTGTAGTGGTAGAGGATAGGAGTTCTAAAGAGAATTTGAAATATTAAACATGGAACAAAGTCACCTGGTGGTTGAAGTTGAATTTCTTGCTTCTCTAATTTAGTCCTTTGATATCCGTGTCACTAGCAGAGTTCCCTAGTATAAAAAAGAAAAACAAACAAACAAATAAAACAAACAACATATATATATATATTTATTTATTCATATAAAAATTAAAATATAAGTATATATATATAAATTATAGAATAAGGGAGCACTATAAGATGTAGGTTAGTGGTAAGCGTGCTCCCCTATCTCCCTTCGGTCCCGGGTTCGAGTCCCCGCAGCTTTGTCGATTGTGACGGGGTCTGCCCCATGGCCTATGATGTGTCCTTTTCATTTTTTATTATTATTATTTTTTTATTTTATTTTAACCTTCAAAAACATAAAAATAAAATCAAATGATGATACATTGTCTTCTTTCTAAATTTTTGGGAAAGGTGTTACTCATGGATCACACCACATGACATAGATGAATATGGCGCACCCCTTTCATACCCATCCATACTCATAATAGAAGAATAGTTCAACAACCTCTTTTTAAATAAAAATTATTCATTAATCCTATTTTCAAAATAAAGATGATTCAAAAAGATTGGAAACATGAAAACCACATGTTGCCTCCCATTCAGTGCTTTTGTTTATTGTGGTTATCCTGACATAGATCCTAAATCTATCAATTTTTTACTGGTTCATAGGTTGGCTCAGTTAAATAAACCAAAGTATCCTTTTTATTGAATGATTCAATGAATGGTTTTAACCTATGACCATTGACCATGAAAATGTGACCACTTGTGTGATCTTGAATCTATACTTTCCCATGGGGGTACATATGATGCACTATGAATGGACCTGACCATCTAGACCTTAACATTCCTGGGTGTAAATGAAGTTTCGAACTATACAAAAGCACAAATTTTCTTGGTTCAAAGTTTTTATGTTTTAGATTTCTATATTGGTAGTCTTGAACTCTAGATTTATTTATCCTTGAATTTTTATAATCCTCCATCCTAAGTTTCTAAATTTCATTAAGATCTAATTTCTTATTTTCTTCAGCCAAAGAAATGTCAAAATTCATTTTTTCCATTGCCCAAAATGCCTTATGCTCAATTTCAACAGGTAAATGGCATTCTTTTCCATAAACCAACCTATATGGTGACATTCCTAGGATGGTTTAGAATGATTTATGATATTCCCAAAGAGAATCCAAGAGTTTCTCAGACCATTCTTTCAAAGATGGATTGACAGTTTTTTTCAATAATTTGTTAACTCAACTTGACAATTGGATTGAAGATGGTCTGAATTGGAAACTTTATAAGAAATCCCATACTTAAACATGAGTGAAGAGGATGGGAGGTTGCAGAAATAGGTTCCTTAATCACTGATTATAGACTTAGGAATTCCAAATCGAGAAAATATATGCTCTTTCAGAAATCTGATCACAATATGATGGTTGTTAGACTTGGTGGGAATGACCTCAACCCATTTCGAGAAATAATAAACAGCTAAGAGAATATAGAGGTATTCCCTAAAGTTTGGGAAGGGTCACATGAAATCAATTCCCCAACAATCAAAAAATTCAATGACCAAAATGGGAGTGAGGGGCATTTGATTCCTTTTGGTAATGGATCAAAATTGTTGATATTGAGGAAAAGTTTTACAGAAATAGAAGGAATACTTAGTGAGGTTAGGCCATTAGAAACCACTTTGTAGGACCTTTTAAGTGGTTTTATTTGTAGAAAATTGGCATCCACATGCCTCTCCATGACAAAATTTTATAATGGACTCTTGCTCGGACTCAAGAACACATCTTCTGAATACTTGATCAAGAAAAAACTTGAAGAGTTAAGGATCATGAAACACATAGTGTTTGACATCGGAAAGGAATTTCATCTTATCTTGGGTCCCTAGGAATTTTTTAATGTCACCCTTCACCAAATGGTTTGATATGGTAGAAAACCATTGGAAATTACTCCCTGAATATAGGTGCTCATCGGGAAATGAATCAGACACAGAAAGGTTTTGTGAGTTGTCTTTGAATTCCATCCTAGAGAAGTGATCAGCTACAACATTTTCAACACCCTTTTTATCATTAAGGGTTAATTTGAACTATTGAGGTAGAAGGACCCACCTAATCAATCTAGCCTTGGCATATTGTTTTTGGAAAAGGTATTTCAGGGCTGAATGTTCAGTAAAGACAATGATGGGTGATCCTAAGAGATAGGACCTGAATTTCTCTTAAGCAAATACAAATGCAAGAAACTCTTTCTCAGTGTTGGAGTAGTTGATTTTGTAATCATTTAGGGATTTTCTTTCATAATAAATGACACCGAGTTTTCTCACATCATTGACTTAATACTGCTCCAACATCGAAGTCACTCGTATCACACATGAGTTTGAATAAAAGTTTCCAATTTCGAGGTTGGATAATAGGTGGAGAGATAAGAGATGACTTGTCTATAGAGAATGATTCCTCATAGATTTTTGTCCATAAAAATGGAGCATCTTTCACTAAAAGCGCACAAAGTGGTTGAGAAATAAAGATAAATTCCTAATGAACCTTCTATAGAATCCCACATGTCCTAAGAAGGACCTCACTTCCTAAACATTTTTAGGAGGGGGAAGGTAAAAAATGATATTAACCTTAGCTTCATCAACTTCAATCCCTCTACCATATACTAGATGGCCTAGAAAAAGTCCTTCCTTTACCATGAAATGGAATTTTTCCTAATTTAGGATGATATTCTTATCCTCACATATTAACAAAACCCTTTCAACATTTATAATTCATCCCTCAAAATTATCCCCAAATATGGAGAATTCATCCATGAAGACCTCTAAAAAATCCCCTACCTTGTATGAGAAGATTCCCATCACGCACCACTGGAAGGTACCAGGGGAATTACATAGCACAAAGGGCATGCATTTGAAGGAAAAAGTGCTGAATGGAAAAGTGAAGGTTGTTTTTTCTTGATACTCTAAGGATGCATCGATTTGATTATACCCTGAGAATCCATCTATGAAGCAATAGAATTGATGGAATGGCACTCGCTTGAGGACTTGATCAATAAAGGGAAAGGGGAAATTGTCTTTCTTGATACAAGAGTTGAGCTTCCTATAGTTAATACAGACTCTCCATCCACTGCTGACCCTTGTGGGGAAGAGGTCCCCATCCTTATTGGTGATCACATTAATTCCATATTTCTTTGGGACAACTTGAATTGAAATTAACCACTCACTCTCAGCAATGGGGTAGATGATACCCACTTTCAATAACATAAGAAGTTCTTTCTTTACCATAGAAATAAAATTTGGATTGAGTCTCCTTTGAGGTTGACGACATGGTTTGGATTCAGATTCAAGAAAAATCCTATGAGTTCCAATGAGTGGTCTAATCCCAAGAATATCAAAAAGGGTCCATCCAATTTCTTTCTTTTGCTTTGTTATGACATCTAGAAGCATCATCTCTTCAATAGATTTAATAGAGGAATAAATGACAATAGTAAAGGATTTATTATTCCCTAAGAATGAATACATGAGTGATAATGGTAGGACCTTAAATTCAAGATCATATTGGTTATCAATTTACAAGGAAGGATGGGACTTTGTATTGAACTTGGTTTCTTTATCTAGATTTCATGATAGAATTCATTCCTTGTGAACAGAATTTTCATACACTAAATAAGACAGAGCGGTTTTATGAATGGGTATGGACTCAATGTTATTGATTACACCCCTGGTATCATTGATTGGTGATTTTAGAAAATCATCAATAGAGCTATCTGAAAGAGATTCAAGCCAAGGAGAAAAATTTACCTCATGTGAACAAAGAAAATCAATCTCTTCTTAACTTAAAAATCATTCAGTGATCTCTTGATGTTCCTTGAGTTCAATATCAACACTAACAATCGAATTAACATCATGTATCTCTTCATCATCCCTAATTTGAGAGTTTTAATTGTATATGTTCAAGTCTAGACTCATGTTTCTAAAGGTGATGGTCATGTTCCCATTTCGGACTCGGATAACAGAGTTAATTGTTTCAAGGAAGGGATGGCCAAGGAGGATTGGGAATTTCTCCCTATGACCAAATCTTGGGTGATTTTCAAGAATAATGAAGTCATTTGGGTAAATGAAATTTTCAACTTTCACCAAAATATCCTTTAATATCCCCTTAACAACTCGGACACTATGATCGGCATGTTGAAGAGTGACAGATGTGGGTTTGAATTCTTCGAGCCCTAATAGACAATACATGGCATAAGGAATGAGGTTCACACTAGCTCCCAGATCACAAAGGGCTTTGACAACTTTGTTCTCTCTAAACTAAACATTTATGTATGGACATCCTGGATCTTTCAACTTTGGAGGAATGGTCCCTTCAATGGTAGTACTCACATTAGCAGCCAAAAGAACTTGTTTTTTATGTGAAAATTTCCTTTTAAAAGTGCACAAGTACTTAAGGTACTTTGAGTAGGTGGGAATGGTTTTTATTGCATCAAGAAGTGTAATGTTCAACTTAAACTGATAGAATATTTCCCTTAAAGTTTCATTTAGTTCTGGTTTAGTTTTTCCACTCATGCGTTAAGGAAAGGGAGTAGGTTGTTTGATTTTTTGGTGAGGTTATAGTTCATTAACATTCCCATTGAGGCTTTCAGAATCTATGGGTGGTTCTTCATCATTTTAATGTTTTTTTGAAACTTTAAATGGTTTTGGAATGGCTTTTTCAGGTTTCTAAATGTATTTTTCACTTCTTAAAACAGTTAATACTTTTAGTTGTTCATGAGAGGTTTTTGTGTAACTAGATTCTTCCCTTAAAGTTGAGGATGGTACCGCCTGAGTAGGCATGGGTGCCTTCCCAATTTTAATGGTTTCTAGTTAATTTTTAAGGGATGAGACTTCTAAGTTCATTTTCTCCATTTTTTTCACAACTTCTTAAGGATTGGAAGAGGGACATATTGAGTAGGGGCTTGTGATGGTTGGGTTATCCTAGGAGGATACTTTGGTTGTTGGATTCATTGTTGGTATTGGATAGGAGGGTGTTATTATTAGACTGGCTGTGGTTGGAACTGGTTATGGTTTTGAAAATTTTGTGAATGGTAATGGTTTGGTCATTGTGGCTGACTAGGTTGTTGGTTGGGTTGTTGGTTATCTTTCCAGCAGAATCCTGGATGCTCATTATACCTTGGATTGAAAGTGTTTTGGTACTGTGGTTTTGAAAGTTCAGAGCATTGACCTCCAATGGTGGTCCTCCTAGAAGAACATCCTTTATGGATTGAATGGTTGGGAAGCTGTCTGTTTTGTGGTCATGTTTATAGAATCCCGCCTTTTATCACATAAACTTTCATTACATTTTACAAAATTGAGGATCTTTAAGGTTTAGTGTCTTGGAAACCAGGAACTTAAAACATGAAAACATAAAACATTCTTGTTAAACACTTGAAAGGATTCTCCTCATGTTCATCCTAGGTTCATTACTGCATCTCAAACCTGGAGACATACATCAAAAGAAAGGGTGAGCATAAGGCCCAGTAAGGTAAACAAGAGAAACATTTTACATGTGAACTTGAGATACTTCAATAAGGTCATGAAAATAACTTTAAGGCATGAGAAAGAAATCATGAGGAATATCATAATAAAAATAACTTTTTTCATAACTTGCAGATGTGGCTACAACATTTAATATTGACAATAATTTCGTTTCACCAAGGTCCATCCCCAAGGTTTCATTAAAAATTACCAAGGTTATTTGCCAAGGTATCAGTCTAAAAGGTCATCTCTAGAGATTAAGTCTTTACCCAATGCATTGGAGCGCTATTTGGGTGCACCCTTGACATGTCTTTATTATCATGTGAGCCAAATATATCATCATTAATCATTTCATAAACAACCCATATAGCATAAAAGAAATGGGTTTCATTTCATAATCATAACGTTTTAAAAACTGCTTTAAAGACATGATCTTTATGTCACTTTAAACCCACAGAAAAGGGAAAGCGGGTTTCATGTATGTAAATACCAGAATTTAAAATAGAACATTTTGATATATATGTGAATACCCATGTAGAAATAAGAGCTTTGAGTATTCACTTAATAACATAAAATAATTTTGAGAGAAAGAGGGAGGCATTTTGAGATGAAAACTTTGCAGCATAACGTCTACGATACATGGTTTTAGAAAACATTGAAAAGAGAGGGGACATGGGTCACCCACTAAAAAATGACCCATAAAACAGTAGAGGGATAGAATATAAAGGATTTGAGAACATGCTAATGAAATTTGAAAGATATACCATATAAAATGAATAACATTAAAGGAAGACAAAAATAATATTTATCTTATGAAAATTCGGCATCCCAACGGCGTCACTTAAACTTCAACAAAAATGAATTGATGATATCAAATAGGGTCTCTCATCATATGAACATAAAAGATCAGTATGATAGATATATATATAATACCCCAACATAATAAAAAATGGACTTGAAATACTTGACATGAAAGTATATCTTTGAAAAATGAGAAAGGCGAACGAATCAATTAAAAATTCGGCAGCCTAACGGCGTCACTTAAACTTCAACAAAAAATAAATTGACAAGATCAAAATAGGGTCTCTCATCATATGAACATAAGGGTTCAGTATGATAGATTTAGATATCATACCCCAACATAATAAAAAGTAACTTGCAAGAATTGACATGGAATTAGAACATTGAAAAAGGAGAAAGGTGAAAGAACCACTTAAAAATTCGACAGCCTAACGACGCCACTTAAAACTTCAAAATACTGAATTGAATAGATAAAATGGGGTCTCTCATCATATGATCATAAAATATCAGTATTATAAATTTAGAGATCATAACCCAACATAATAAAAAGGAACTTGCAAGACTTAACATGGAATTAGAACTTTGAAAAAGGAGAAAGGTCAAAGAACCACTTAAAAATTCGGCAGCCTAACGGCGCCACTTAAAGCATCAAAATACTGAATTGAAGAGATAAAATGGGGTCTCTCATCATATGATCATAAAATATCAGTATGATAAATTTAGATATCAAACCCCAATATAATAAAAAGGAACTTGAAATACTTTACAAGAAAATAGATCTTGAAAATGAGAAGGGAGAAAGAATCTATTTCAAAAATTTCGGCAGCCTAACGACGCCACTTAAAACTTTATAAAACGAAATAATGAGAGTAAGAGGGGATCTCTCATTATATGAACATGAAAAGGGAATTAAGAGGAGTATAAAATAACATCCTTTAACATAAGAACATGAAGCATAAAATAAATTACATAAAAGAGATTTCTTGAAAAGAAAGAGAGAGGTCAGATCCCTTACCTTAAAACGTAACTCTTAAAACTCAAAGGTTGGGACCTTGAGGGCTTGGGGGAACCTTGGGAGGACTAATTGGGAGGTAATGAGACCAGAACTTCGTTAGGGGAGAGTGGGGATTCGAAATGGATGAGAGGATGGCTTGGTATTTATAGGGAAAGTGAGGGGACAAAGCATTAATGGCCAAGGGACACCTTAAAAGTGGTTTTCTCAAAACCTTGTGCTCTCCCATGGTATTTCCCATGGAGTTAGGCCACATGGGACCCCCCATACAATAATTCATCACCTTTGGTTGGACAACCCATAAAATATCTCATGACATCATCATGACACAGTTATGATGTCATTAAACATACTGAAACCCTAAAACTGTATTTTTACTATTCACTGAAAATTCAACTTTCTCAGAAAAATCCAAAAATTTCACCTTAACCAAATATCAATGCTCTTATTTCAAAAATAAACTCCATTTTATAAAAATAATTTTCTAAATATTTTTAATTTATTTTTTTAAAATAAATACACTATTCACCGAAAATTCATTTTTTCCGAAAAATCCCCAAAAATTACCTTAACATAATATCGATGCTCTGAGTTCAAAAATGAAATCCATTTTATAAAAATAATTTTCTAAATATTTTTAATTTAATTTTTAATTAAAAAACACTATTCACCCGAAAAAACTAATACTTGAATAATAATTTATGAAACCATTATTTAACCATTTTATTGAATCACAATACTTAATCAAGGTGTCTAGATTATATTAATACTTTCATTAAGTGAGATTACTAATCCATTTGGTCACATTACTAATCCTAAGCACAAAATCACTATTCATAATTTACTATTCATCAAAAATCAAGTTGATCTTCTTAGACTCTAAATTTTGTACCGAACATAATTGTAGAAGACCATTTTTTGAAAATCATTACACATTTTTAATTATTTAAGGTTTAACTAAACATTTTTAAAATATCCTTCGTCTAAAATTCATCAAAAATATGCATACTATATTTATCCGGTCATTTGAAAATTCATAAAATTCATCATAAGAATAAATCCCAATTTTTATTTAAAAAAATGATTACACAAGGAAGTTATGGTCTCCTTACATAGCCCCTTATCACACCAGCATAGGACCTAAGTGTAAGGTGTGCTAAGGTGAGGGAATCTGATGGAGGCTCGACCAACATCACACGAGTAGTAATTTCTATCAGGTTGAACTTCTCGCGAAGGTGATCCCTTTATAGCTTCACACGATGAAGTTCAGATTGGGTTTGGTCCATAGCAAAGCCCAGTGGTGCTACCTCCTTCCCAAGTTCTGTTAGATGGGCTTCGATCGGTCCAAGACTACTGGATGAGGCCATCGAATCTTCTTTCTATATTAATTAACCAAGATTACTTGTATTTAGAGACAATAATCAAAACGTTTAGTTTACAGTGGTCATATTGACCAATGGTCATATAACAGTCAAAACCCAACAGTCTCATTTTAATTATACTCATGTTATCAAATGAAACATTTTTTTTGAGTATAAAAATAAAATAAAATAACACATAAAATTGGGAAACAAGATTTATTTAAAATTTCGGGTCGTTACAATCTTCCCTCCTTAAGAAATTGTGTCCTCGCAATTTTTAAAATTGGGTTTTGAAATTTCATTGAAAGTCCCACATTATAAAATGATTCAGTAAAACTATTACTTTAAAAGAAAGAAAGGGAAGTACAAAGGTCACCCGAGTTAACCCACACTAGGATTCCATGAAAGAAAACATGGACATGGAGGAGAAAAAAAAGGGTCAAGTTCTGAGGGAGAGTGATAGAAAACATGATTCGGAGAAAGTTAACTATAAGAAAATCCCAAACTTATGATGTGTGTAAATGGTCTTTGATTACCTAGTAGGAAACGTAAACCAACAACTTTTTTGTTTTACGTTCCTTTTCATAATTTTGAGGAATTCATTTACTACATAGAAAATATACCTACCTTTATATAGAGTTTCATCCTTTAATAAGTTTCTACCCAAAACTAATCTTTTCTCCAAACGATGAGCATTCAAAACTACTTGGTCTCATCAAAACACAATAATCATCTTCTAGAGAATCACATAATCCACAAAAGATTAACTATCTATTTAATCTATCTTTAAACATTATCCAAAAACAGAAAGGGTAAGGTAAAACAACTCCTCAAAAAGAAATAATCGCATAGGAATGGAAACTACTTTTAAATCTTCAAAGTTTCATGGTACTTCTTAAAGTTCATCATAGACCATTCCATAAATAATGGTCCTTAAAATTCCTCAAAATAAACCAAACTAAGATTGAAACCCAAATACAAGAGGGATTTGATAACATAGTCTTCCAAAACAAACTTCATTGTTAATCTCCAAACAACATCAACCACTCCTAACATCTTATAACAAAAGTAGCTAACCTAAACATATTTTAGCCATGATAGGTTAATCATTCCCATAAGTAACCTAAATTACTATAAGTCCACCTTAAATTCATCGATTCTTCAAAATATAAGTCAACCTTACTTCTCAAGGAAAATACCGTAGTAATCTATTTACCTCGATCATATAGGGTCCCCAAAATAGTGAACGTCTTCCAAAATAATAATCATCTTTTAATCCCCTAATCATCTCTGTCATATTAATAGGCAATCGTCGCATTTCCTATCACATTGGTTGTTGGGACATGTTCTTCCATTTCCCACCATTAACTAAGAAGAGAAAGTATAATTATAGGCTTAAATACTTAACAAATAATCATGAAAAGTAACTTAAAGCATATAATGATAACTTGTAGAAGAAAAGTATACTCTAACTTGTGATCCCCTAGGTTTCAAATTATGTTATCCATGATCATATTTTCTTATGAGAATCTTTATTTTATTTTATCTTTGTTCCTTCAATAATGGTTCATACTAAGCTTATGAATTTACCAAACCATATCCCCCGGGAGTGTCGTAACCAAGAGTGCAGCAAGGCCCATTGTCGTGTACCAGTTCCCGTTCGAGTCTAGCTCAAAGCGGTGTTTTTGGGTTTTACCCCTATGTACATATGTTCCAGAGCCACCTCTACCTGCTCGTATCGAGATAGGGATGTATTTGCTTGGCAACCCCTTACTCAATACTCACCAAAATACCAGGAAGATTTCCTATATTTAAAATTTTCTATAGGTTTCTTCCTAAATTTTTCATATCCTAATTTCCACAAATAACTAAACCATCTTTTGATACCAACTATAGCATCCCGTCTTTTTATCACATAAACTTTCATTACATTTTACAAAACTGAGGATCTTTAAGGTTTAGTGTCTTGGAAACCAGGAACTTAAAACATGAAAACATAAAACATTCCTGTTAAACACTTGAAAGGCTTCTCCTCATGTTCATCCTAGGTTCATTACTGCATCTCAAACCTGGAGACATACATCATAAGAAAGGGTGAGCATAAGGCCCAGTAAGGGAAACAAGATAAACATTTTACATGTGAACATGAGATACTTCAATAAGGTCATGAAAAGAACTTTAAGGCATGAGAAAGAAATCATGAGGAATATCATAATTAAAATAACAGTTTTCATAACAAAAAGATGTGGCTACAACATTTAATATTGACAATAATTTCGTTTCACCAAGGTCCATCCCCAAGGTTTCATTAAAAATTACCAAGGTTATTCACCAAGGTATCAGTCTAAAAGGTCATCTCTAGATATTAAGTCTTTACCCAATGCATTAGAGCGCTATCTGGGCGCACCCTTGACATGTCTTTATTATCATGTGATCCACATATATCATCATCAATAATTTCATAAACAACCCATATAGCATAAAAGAAATGGGTTTCATTTCATAATCATAACGTTTTAAAAACTGCTTTAAATACATGATCTTTATGTCACTTTAAACCCACGGAAAAGGGAAAGTGGGTTTCATGTATGTAAATCCCAGAATTTAAAATAAAACATTTTGATATATATGTGAATACCCATGTAGAAATAAGAGCTTTGCGTATTCACTTAATAACATAAAATAATTTTGAGATAAAGAGGGAGGCATTTTGAGATGAAAACTATGCAGCATAACGTCTACGATACATTGTTTTAGAAAACATTGAAAAGAGAGGGGACATGGGTCACCCACTCAAAAATGACCCATAAAACAGTAGAGGGATAAAATATAAAGGATTTGAGAACATGGTAATGAAATTTGAATGATATACCATATGAAATGAATAACATGAAAGGAAGACAAAAATAAGATTTCTCTTATGAAAATTCGGCAGCCCAACGGCGTCACTTAAACTTCAACAAAAATGAATTGATGAGATCAAATAGAGTCTCTCATCATTTGAACATAAAATATCAGTATGATAGATATAGATATCATACCCCAACATAATACAAAAGGGACTTCAAATACTTTACATGAAAGTAGATCTTTGAAAAATGAGAAAGGCGAACGAATCCCTTAAAAATTCGGCAACCTAACGGCGTCACTTAAACTTCAACAGAAAATGAATTGACAAGATCAGAATAGGGTCTCTCATCATATGAACATAAGGGTTAAGTATGATAGATTTATAGATCATAACCCAACATAATAAAAAGGAACTTGCAAGAGTTGACATGGAATTAGAACTTTTAAAAAGGAGAAAGGTGAAAGAACCGCTTAATAATTCGGTAGCCTAATGGCGCCACTTAAAACTTCAAAATACTGAATTGAATAGATAAAATGGGGTCTCTCATCATATGATCATAAAATATCAGTATAATAAATTTAGAGATCATACCCCAACATAATAAAAAGGAACTTGCAAGACTTGACATGGAATTAGAACTTTGAAAAAGGAGAAAGGTGAAATTCGGCAGCCTAACGACGCAACTTAAAACATCAAAATACTGAATCGAAGAGATCAAATGGGGTCTCTAATAATATGATCATAAAATATCAGTATGATAAATTTATATATCATACCCCAACATTATAAAAAGGAACTTGAAATACTTTACATGAAAATAGATCTTGACAAATGAGAAGGGAGAAAGAATCCATTACAAAAATTTCGGCAGCCTAACGGTGCCACTTAAAACTTCATAAAACGAAATAATGAGAGTAAGAGGGGATCTATCATTATATTAACATGAAAAGGTAAGTAATAGGAGTGTAAAATAACAACATTTAACATAAGAACATGGAGCATAAAAGAAATTACATAAAAGAGATTTCTTGAAAAGAAAGAGAGAGGTCGGATCCCTTACCTTAAAACGTAACTCTTAAAACTCAATGGTTGGGACCTTGAGGGCTTGGGGCACCTTGGAAGGACTACTTGGGAGGTAATGAGACCAGAACTTAGTTGGGGGAGAGTGGGGAGTCGAAATGGATGAGAGGATTTCTTCGTATTTATAGGGAAAGTGAGGGGACAAGGCATTAATGGCCAAGGGACACCTCAAAAGTGGTTTTCCCAAAACCATGTGCTCTCCCGTGGTATTTCCCATGGAGTTAGGCCACATGGGGCCCCCATACAATAATTCGTTACCTTTGATCGTCCAACCCATAAAATATCTCATGACATCATCATGACATAGTTATGATGTCATTAAACATATCGAAACCCTAAAACTGTATTTTTACTATTCATTGAAAATTCAACTTTCTCAGAAAAATCCCAAAATTTCACCTTAACCAAATATCAATGATCTGATTTCAAAAATGAACTCAATTTTATAAAAATAATTTTCTAAATATTTTTAATTCATTTTTTTAAATAAATACACTATTCACCAAAAATTCATTGTTTTCAGAAAAATTCCCAAAAATTACCTTAACATAATATCGATTCTCTGAGTTCAAAAATGAAATCGATTTTATAAAAATAATTTTCTAAATATTTTTAATTTAATTTTTAATTAAAAAACACTATTCACCCAAAAAAACTAATACTTGAATAATAATTTATGAAACCGTTATTTAACCATTTTATTGAATCACATTACTTAATCAAGGTGCCTAGATTATATTAATACTTTCATTAAGTGAGATTACTAATCCATTTGGTCACATTACTAATCCTAAGCATAAAATCACTATTCATACTTTACTATTCATCAAAAATCAAGTTGATCTTATTAGACTCTAAATTTTGTACTGAATATAATTGTAGAAGACCATTTTTTGAAAATCATTACACATTTTTAATTATTTAAGGTTTACCTAAACATTTTTAAAATATCCTTTTCCTAAAATTCATCAAAAATATGCATACTATATTTATCCGGTCATTTGAAAATTCATAAACTTCATCATAAGAAGAAATCACAATTTTTATTTAAAACAAAGGATTACACAAGGAAGTTATGCTCTCCTTACATAGCCCCTTATCACACCAGTATAGGACCTAAGTGTAAGGTGTGCTAAGGTGAGATAATCTGAGGGAGGCTCGGCCAACATCACACGAGTAGTAATTTCTATCAGGTTGAACTTCTCGCGAAGGCGATCCCATTATAGCTTCACACGATGAAGTTCGGCTTGGGTTTGGTCCAGAGCAAAGCCCAGTGGTGCTACCTCCTTCCCAAGTTCTGTTAGATGGGCTTCGATCGGTCCTAGACTACTGGATGAGGCCATCAAATCTTCTTTCTATATTAATTAACCAAGATTACTTGTATTTAGAGACAATAATCAAAAAAATTAGTTTACAGCGGTCATATTGACCAATGGTCATATAACAGTCAAAACCCAACGGTCTCATTTTAATTATACTCATGTTATCAAATGAAACATTTTTGTTTAATATAAAAATAAAATAAAATAACACATAAAATTGGGAAAAAAGATTTATTCAAAATTTCGGGTCATTACAATTTTTTCACAAACTGTTCAAACAGGGTCTACAGTTTGGATTTCATGGATTTTCTTATGATCTGTATCTTCAACATTCTTAGTGAGTGCTGTGAGTTTAGACCTAAGGTGTTCCTCTTCTCTAAGTGTGTGAATTACAACAGATTTGGGTGGCTTCTCATAGTAAGGTGATGTCCCCCATGTTTGATTTTGTTTAGAAAGGCTTTCTATATACTCGTAAGCATCATTTGGGGCTTTGTTTTTGAAAGTTCCATTACACATCAAGTCAATGAATTGTTTTTTCCCCAGACCCAACCCTTCATAGAAAATTCAATCTTGTTCTCGGATAGAAAATCCATGGTGAGTTACCATGTTGAGTGTGTTTTCGAACCTTTCCCATGTTTCATAAAATGACTCCCCCTCTTTTTCAAAAACGTTCTGGATGCTCTTTTTAAGTGAAACTGTTTTTGTGGTGGGGAAAGTAGTTTTTGTATAATTCTCTTTTTAATTGGTCCCAAGAGTTGATGAATGATGGTCTCAAATTATTTAGCGAATTTTTATCTCGATCCTTTAAAGAAAAATGAAATAGCCCCATCTTAGATGATTCTAGTTGATTTGGGGGACACATGGTTTCTACAATGTCATTGAACTCCTTAACATGAAGGTAGGGCATCTCAGACTCCATTCCATGGATTGAGGTAAGGTGGTTTAGGACATGGGGTTTAAAGATGTAGTTGAAATATCCTTGGAAATTGTGTCTAATTCATGAGGGGGCATTGGTCCAGGAAGGTGTGAGGTAGTAATTCATGGTTTGATCGACTGCATTCCCCACGTTTGGGGCTACCCCATTTGGATTTCCATTTTGGTTCCCACCCGGGTTTAAGAGTTGGTTTCATTGAAGACCTACCATTGAAATGGGCTAAATTTTTGAATCTGGAGTATTAAGAAGAATACAATCTAATTTAAAGGGTTCCCTTGGTGTACTTGACTCCCTAACACTAGAACTATCCACCCTAACTAGACGGTTTGATTGGTCAAGAGTGTAGGCAGACATGCGCCAAAATAAAAAAACAAGAAAAGATAAAAGATAAAATAATTTGGATGAGAAAAGAAGAAATATGGGGGGAATATAATGGGTGTTGATATGACTTACTTGGGTCCCTGAAAAAGGCACCAAAATTTGGTATTGCCCAAATTTACCCAATATTTTAGGTTTAAGAGATTTCTTGTAGTTTATCTTGGGTTGTCGAGTACTAGGAGACCTAAGAAGTAACCTACAGAAACACACATCCTATGGATTGTTTTTAGATATTAAGTGGCCAAATTGGGTTGATTTTATATGGTTTTAAACTAATTCTATGAGACTTAAGTGAATTAAAATTAAAATAATGAGTTTATCCTAGGTTATCACTTGGGGTGGATTGGATGAGATTCTTTTTAAACAGTTTCAACATCTTATATTTGAGATAGGTTTATTCAAGAAGATCAAACAACTTCATCACTTATTGGTTTAATACAAACACACCATAATACTAATCACCTATACATTTGAAGGATAACATTTATGACACTCCAAGTTAAAGGTTTTTATTATCACTTGAAGTATGTGGCCTTAAAATTCAACAAGGGAGAAGAAGTTTCAAAATCATAAAATAAAAATATTAATTAAAATAGATGATTAGTAATTAATTTGGTGATAAATAAAACCCAATCCAACCCCTTTCTACTCCCTTGGATCAACCCATAATTGGGTTATCCCACCATTTATTCTATGGTTTCAATGGATGTGGGAAGTAGACTCATGAGGGTGGAAATGGAGAAGTAAAAAACAATGAAATAACAATCACTCCACCGTTGTGTGATAATTTCACAAGGTTTGGTGTGAATAAATTCACACCTTGAAAAAACCATATCAAAGTTATATGAATAAAAATAGAATAAGAGAAGAAGAATAACTATTATTAAGAAACTAAAGTGAATTGAACAAGTTACATGTGAAAGAAAAACTTGAGACAACAAAATCACAACATAATATTATCAAAGCAGGTCCAGGATCCGGACAAAGCCCGCCCCTTACAAAAAAATTAAAAAAGTGAAAAAGTGGTAGCACAAGGGGGTTTACAAAGGTGATAATAGAGAATACCATGCGCGTCCAAATCAACAAGATGTGAGAAAAATTCCGGGATGACAAAGGACCATCGTGAGGAGACCTCCATGACCGCCCTCTTGGATAGAGCATCAACAACCTGGTTTTCTTTTCTATAAACATGACTGACATCCTATTGAAGACCCTCAAGAAGACACAGGCATGCAGTCCATGATGGGAGAATCTTCCAAGGAGCATCCCTGGACCTTGCCTGCAGAATGTGAACTGTTGTACTTGGGTCAGATTCTACCCATATGTGCCTCTAACCCTGGCGGATAACATAGTTGACAGCTTTAATCATAGCCCATAATTACAACATAACCTTACAATGAAATAAAGCTCAAAAGATGATTAAATCCTCCAACACAATTGCCTTAAATAAGAATTTTTGGAGCCTTTTGTCGAACCTCCAATAGTTAAAGTCATCCCACTTGATTATGGGAGACTTAAGGTGGTGGAAATCTTGTGGAACTTGGACTTTTCAACTCTTGACCCGAGGTGGAATCCATATTGCATACAATGAATAAAAGGAACTAAATGAGCTTCTAGATGGATGAATTAGAATGGTCCATAGAATAATACAATTAAGATAAGGACGTACCCTAACCTTCTGTAAATTGTCTTCCCAAAATAGTTTATATTTTACGAGATATGTGTAACATGGTGGGATGTTTTTCTGGGCCATAGAATCTGGCCTACAATTTTATCTCCAAATTGGGACGCCTAGAACTACATTAAAAATTTAGAATTATATTTTTCTACTGTTTGATTAAATGTTACTCATGATTTCATCTATCTTCAGTTCAGTTTTCAGATTTATTTATCTTGGATATTTGACGCTATAGTAGTTTTATTGGGTTGTTGTCCAGTTCACTTCACCGAGAATGTTGTTTGTTCAAGGCCAACTTTGGTGGTCTTCCATTATGAATCTTCAAGTAATCCAAAACTATGAATTGTTACCAATATAATAAAAAATATGGAAATTAAATATGAAAATAAAATCAAGATCATTGGTACTTTAAATGATGTTCAAAAATGTAACATGTAATAGTGCATTTTAAGAAGGAATTACAATTATAATATGAAATAATGTTCAAAGTGTAAAATGCACTAAAATTATATTTAGAAATAATAAATCACCTGAATATTATATATATTAACAATTAATATTAGCCTCATTTAGTGGCTAATCATCTCTCTAATTCATGGTTTAATGTGACATATGTAAACGTTAATGTTTCTCCTAAGACATTTATGGAATATAATGTGATGGGTATTTCAAGTGTAACTCCCAACATAGCTGTGAAAGATACAATATAAATATGTTATGGATTCCACAAGTTACATTTAGGATTTGGAGATAAATTTTATTACATAAAATTTGGATATATAAACCGTAGCTTAGACACTTCATTTACAACTACGTATTATACATTTCCTTTAGTAAATGTTTTATTTATCATGGTTAAAGCAACCCAAAACATTGTCTCTTGGCATTTTATAGTAAATATATTAACCATTTTTACATCTATATATTGCACTGCCTTTTGACTATTACATTTCCTTCTACCTAAGCTACAATGTTATATTTACCATGTCCTCTTGTATATTCATACTATATATTTAATATATTTAAGTTAAAATTTCAAGCGACCCAAAATGTAAATTATATAAATGAATTTAAATAGTGTTATCTTTTTCATAATTTAATCCTTAATTTGTGATTGGAATTCCATTTTTTCTTCGGTTTTCGTTTTATGGAAACTATATTAACCATATAGTATGAATATATAAAAGGACATGGTAAAAGTTAAATTAGTTAACTACATGTTAAAGCTAAAAAATAAGGTTACTTTTATGCCCTAAACTTGTCTAAAACCCACTGGATGAGAGGATTTCGAACAATACTCACCATATCTTTGAATTAAATGAGTTGGGGATAGTTTATAATAAAATAGTATTTTCAAACATTCCTAAAGAGCCCCTCCTACCCTTAAAAAATGTCATCACCTCTAACCCATTACACACACCTCTCAATACCCTTAGCTCATCCAACCTCTACTCCAATAATCTCCCAACAACCCTCTATTCCACCTAGAAACATTACTTTGGGCAGAAGGAAATTTAATAAATCATTTTGGTTCAAACCAAAGGGAGTTACCCGATTTAAAGGTAACATCTTCTCTCAAGTTCTTTTCTTTTATTTTCCTTCTACAACCCCCTAAACTCTCTTTATTCCATTCTTTTATAACAACACTAGTATCCTAAATATTATAGGATGTTTTTATGAGAAGTATTCTAACTAAACTTCTACACACATATATCTAATGGAAACTAACATACTGTTTCTATGGAAATTGAACTACTACCTCATGTTTAAGCATTCATTTGGTTTACCATTATAGTGTTCATTCTTCTGTATATTATCAAAACATGCCTCATTATATCCTTTAATCCTTATCCTTTTATAGAAGTGTCTAATTTTTAATTTTCGAAATGTAATGTAATAGTTACGGCCTAATTGTTTCACAATAATAGGCATTCATTTGGTTTATATCTCCAAATTTAATGTAATATAAGTGTATACTATATCCAATGTTTTCACAATAATAAAACTCGTAAAAAGAAAACAATAATTATAAATTTTCTTGAATTCTTTCTTTCTCTTACCCTCTCTTATACCCTGTGAAAAACATGTCCAAAACTGGGGATGAGAATAAAAAGATTAGTAAGGGTTATAAAATAAAGAAAGAAAACATTAGTCCATCAATACATAAAAAACATAAGATCTTTAACATACCTCATGAAATCATAAGATTTAAAAATATCACATAGAAATCATAAATCATAAAAGGTAACTTGGGGCATCATTAACATACTTATATTGTAGCTTTAACAACTACATAGGGAGTGTCACAACCCGTCCCCCTAGGGCCCATGCTTTGACTACCCCAATCTCACCTTCCATGGTCCAGGGGCTAGCGACTAGCACCAGAAAGGTGTATCCCTTAATGGGAAGCCATTGACTTTAAACCTGTAAAAACACACAAGGTGAGAACACAAAAGAAGCAACCACCAAGTAAACTGTTGTAGAAAAAAGTGTGCTGAAAGTAAAGGGGCCAGAATACAAGCCCAATTGGAAAGTACAAGTATAATTAAAAAGAGAAAAACAACTCATATATTGTCCACTAAGGATCCTACCTGAAGGGTTGGTATTGTTCATGATCAGTAATCTGGTGTTACGCCACGTCAAATGGTCCACCTTTAAGCACTGTCCATACCTGGCTCCCTCAGCCTCGATCAACGTTGTCCATCATCTACACAAGACACAACAAGGTGCGGGAAAAGCCCATGCATGGGTGATTATAAAAATACTCAGTAGGGACCCTAAGACCCCTGAAGGTCTCCCAGAGTTTGACAAAGGAAAAACCACAAAGAAAGACCTCAATCACAAATCACGAAATAGTCATCAACTCTACTTAGGTATATGCCCATAAATAAACCTAAGTTATCAAGATATACTCATCTCATTCATGAAGGAATAATATTAAAAAGGTAACATCACGAAAGTAATGCCACAAAGGTAAAGGTACCACACTGGTAACACCATGAAGATAACACCACAAAGGTAAAATTACAACACAGGTAACACATAGTCGATAAGTAATAACCCCCACAATGACCCAAACATGATCTAACCCACACATGATCAGTATGCGCTAACCCACACAAGATCTAAGCCACACAGGATTGGTGCTGACCCACATAGTATCGGTCGGCACTAACCTTCATATGATATGTCTCTAACCTCCATCTCACTGCCAGCCACTGGATTCCTGCTCATAGTACGCTTGATTCTGTGAGAACCGCTCCTCAAGCCATTGGTCATACCTAAACCATCATGAAGCTCCATGAAGCAGTAACTCGATGATCCACCATTTCATAAGGTTTCCATCATAATAGATGGTGTGTCAACATGATGTTTGGTCTGTAAGTTATAGGATTTTAGTGTCGAGGTTTTAGTTGAATTCGGGTATGATCCAACCCAAACAAACTCCAAATTTCTCCAAATCTCTTGTGGAGTACCTCAAAATGACCATCTTGTCACTAGGGTCCTTATGCTATAAACGACACGTCGATCGGATTCTCGGTCTGTTAGTTACACCCATTTCCGTGAAACGAGGGTGATCGCACCTTGGTTGGGACCGCTTGGTCAGGCCCACTAAAATATATCAAAGGGACCGCTTCCCAAAAGGGATCCCAATGCCACTGACGGCATGTCGAATGGACACTCTTTTTTTCTGTTACTGGAATTTCGTTATTCGGCGACTGGTTGGGTCTGGGCTCAGTCTGAGTCGGTCAGGCCGGCCCGACGCAACGGGTCATGGGGTTTACCTAACCCAACTTGGGTCCGACCCACTAAGATTTGTCCTGTTTTACTAGTTCCATCCCATCGGGGTTATCCTGATTCGGTTCGCGAGTCTGTGTCATGTTTGGCCCAGCCCGTCAGGTGGGGTGCGGCCCACCCACGTTGGCCCACTGGGCCGCGTGTCCGGTCTAGTGGGCAGGTCCAGCCCGTTGGGTGGGTCTGACCTGCATCCAGCCCGGTCCAAAAGAAGGTGGACCGGTTTCTCTAGCTGGCCCCATAGGCGTGGGGCCATTTTGGCCAGCCAGTGGGGCTCTGCCCCATCGCGTAACGGTCGGCCGTTTTGGCCGACCGGGGATCCTCCAAACTGGCGCAGCGCAATGGCCATGCTGTTCTCCACCTATTGCGGCCTTGAGTCATGGCCTCCTCTAGGGACGTACAATGGCGCGCTGCTCCACCTTCCTCCGCTTCTGGCCAGTGCTAGCCACCACTGCCCGCCTCAGCTACATACTACGACCCCCTTGTCTGGCAGCACGCGACAACGCACTACTTCCTCCTTCACGGCCAGCCGAGCCAGCCATCGTCATCTTGATTTTCATCCAACCAGAAGGGAATGATTGCGAAGAACGCACCAAAATTTCAACAAAAATGTTGAATGATCTGGGACTTGTTCATTTGTCTCACACCCTCCATGTAAGCTTCATGGAAAGTGGGTGGTAAAAGATTTATCAACTCTTGAAATTAATCAATAAATAAACCATACATCAACCAGCAATATTTATTCCCAATTCGCAAGAAGAAAACATCAGAGGATTAAATAGTTAGTGAGTTTATCCACGTTCATATTTTAGAGGAGAAGAACATGGGAAAAAATAATCACAAAGATTTAAACCCCTGCCTCAAGTTTTTTGGAGAGAATCCGCGTTTGAGGAAGAGTCGGCGTTCGTTGTCCCCAAAACAAGCCGCCAACGATGTCGCTCAATCGTCGTTCTTTAGTTCGGGGTTTGGTGCCGCTCATTACCACTTACAGGAACTGGCCAAATCCTCAAGGTATTGGGTGTTGTGGCACTTTACCAGAGCTTCATTTCTTGGTGAAGTCATGCGAATACCTCCCCCCAAGCTCTATATAAATAAGAGAGGGGGAGGGTAAGTAACGATCGTGGAATTTATGGGGGTTCATTTAATAGGAACCTTCCTAAATTCCAACGACACTGTTACTTAGGATTTGAAGGGTTAAGAAATTTAATGGCTTCACACATCGCTGGTATCACACTACCACATTTCCATTGGAGGAAAATAAATAAATAAATAAAATAAAATAAAGTTATTTTATTATTCTTTTAAAAAGTCTATAATCTATCTTTTTCTCCATACCTACTTCGGTCAAAGTGAAGTCTCCCATAAGTGAATCCCAGTGCTGCGTATTCAATGGTTCTCTCAGATTTTTAATCCTAACACCAGTTTAAAAGTTATAAAATGCCACCTGTGCATTTATTGAACGTACATTAAAAAAGTTCAATAAATTATTAACATTCACCCTCAACCTGTGTTAGTTGAGGTTAGGCTCTGGCTAAGGGAAACATTCCCCAAGGAACCCAATAGAACTCTCAGATTTTTGATCTGAATTATTGTTTAGAAGTTATAGATTTAAGAAATAAAATAATTTTTACTTAATTAT
The DNA here is from genome assembly GCA_963277665.1 of Viscum album. Taxonomy (NCBI): domain Eukaryota; kingdom Viridiplantae; phylum Streptophyta; class Magnoliopsida; order Santalales; family Viscaceae; genus Viscum; species Viscum album. Next base: position 1,407,454,596 of record OY728119.1, read on the forward strand.
TTTATTTAAGAACAAAAACTAACTTCCAGAGGTTGGCCCATGCTAGCCAATGTTAGTATCTGCCTAAAGAAAGAATACCCTCATGAGCTCATTGGTGGTCTCATATTTTTAATTCAAGTCACCATTCGTGAGTTGTAAGCATTTGAAAAATAAAATAACTTTATTTAATTATTTTATTTACGGTTATGCCATTTTTGGGTTTCCTCACAGGAGCCATGCACCGACTAAACTTAAGTCGCGCCTAGGGTAAACTCGTCATCATAAATTCAATGGTGCCATCAGATTTATGATCTAGGAAACCATTTAATAGTTATTCTAATTTTTTAGGAAAATTGCATATGTGTGATAATTAATGCTTAACAAAACTTCAACTGATCATTCCAAGCACTCAGGGCCTCAGAATCACACATCGTCGGATTTCGCGATCTCGAAATAATTTCATGTAATTAAAAAAATTATATGGAAATTATGGGACATTATAGGGATTTATGTTTTGAATACCCATCACAGTATATTCCCTAAATCTCTTAGAAAAACATTAACATTTTCCTCCGTCACATAACTCAGTGCATTGCAGAGCTATCTTGAGCTCACCCACCCTAGGTGTATCATGGAACCACTTGTATACGTAAACAATTTCCAAGAACCATAACATAATAATTAAACATGGATAATCCTAAAGGAAAGATAACATTTCCATATTGCAATCATAATATGAACAAATAGGTGCTAACTACCTTTTTTATTTACAGCATGACATAATCAAAAGTAACCATGAATAATGTTATTTAATTTCACTTAATAGGTGTGTGTAAGTGTAGATCAAATACTTCTCATAAAATATTATTTTATTATAACCCATTCTTTGGATTGACCTTCTACTTCTTGATTATTTCATGCTATGATTATGTGATAAATAAATTTTGATGTCCTATCTTGTATTTATACTTTATTTATGATTATTTATTCTAAATATAGATAATCAATATATTTTATTTACAAAATTATCTTTGTAAGGGAACCTTTTACCCTTCTCTTTTAATTAAAGACTTATTTTATGTTATACCTTTTAATATCCATTTTCTTATGTTGTGATATGTTATTCTATATTCTTATTTTTTTACATTTTATCTCCAAGTGATGATAGACTCTTTTCTCTCCCATCAACTCATATTCTTACTTTTAATATAATGTCGTTAGGCTACCGAATTTTCGTAAGGGAATCACTATAGTAGAAAATGACTTTAGTGGCAATTTTTTAGAGGTGGTTTTGGGAACCACCACTAAACCCTTTTTTAAAATGGTTTCATGGTGGTTTATAATAAACTGCTGTGAAATAATATTTTTTTTACACTACCGACCCTTCCCCCCCACCCCGACCCACCTTCTCACCCAGCGACCCTACTTCCCCCGGCCCCCCACTTACCCCACGACCCTGGCCCACCACGACCCCAGCGAACCCGCGACCCCGGTGACCCCACGATACCGGTGACCTATACGAACCCTATGTTTTGAATTAAAGTAATTTTACCTCAATTCTTGTCTCCTTATTTTATGAATTATGAATATTCATGGTTGATTTTCCATTCGATTCATTAAACATACACATAACTTGTGTTTAATATGTTATACTTGATAGAAAAACTTATTATCACTTTGTTATTATTTATGTTTAATCACAATTGACTCTTTCAACAACTTATGGTGTTCAATTAGAATCTCCCTAGGTATTGTGCATTCTTAGGTGACCAAACCACATTCTATGTGGTTTTTTCTTGAATCTTAATTGTAATGAATATAATGAATTTGATGAGAACGGTGTCATGGGACCATATCACCTATTTCTATATAAAAAAAGGATACTCCCTTGTTAAACTATAATGCTGATAGATTATAAGACCTACTTGACTATAATGAATTATTACACTTAGGTATAGAGTTTCTTATACTTTTGATACTTGATCATGGAGTCCATAAAACATGTGTTACTCAAGCATAGTATCCCTTATATGTGTGGTAATCAGGTATTTTGTCCCTTATACATGTAACACCCAAGCATGGTGTCCCTAATACTTAGAATAATTAGTTATTGAATCCATTATACTTGTAAAACATGGTAATCACATCCCTATTTATAGTATTACTAAGGTTTGGAGTACCTCATAATTGTGATATATGGTCATGGAATCCCTTATACTTTTAATACATCTGCATGGAATCCCCTACTACCATATGAGACTCTATTGACTTTATAGGGATTCCTGAGTAATTCCTTAGGTCATGGATTGTTACTCACAAGTTGTAATATTTTCTTTTTGGTAAAATGGAATGTTGTAGTGTTTCTCCCTTAGAAGCCAGAATTTCAATCCAAAAAACATAAAACCAAAGTGTTCTTTCATAATGTCATTTACTTTACTTTGCATAAATTTCTTTGTGTGTTGAAGTGAATGGTATTGAATTCATTCTAACTTATTGTAGTGGTTTGGATGAATATAATTCTTCCAATTTTCCGAATATAATGTTTTGATAGAATTTCTTCTGCGATCTATTTCCACCTATATGATTCTGATTATCTTATTATGTTGTCCTGATGTAAAGTACCAACACCCCACATTTCATCTCTAAATTCCCAACATTATTCTACTATGAAACTCCAAACACTAAGCCCAAACACATCAACTATTCTTCAAATAACCTACTTTGATCCCCAAACCACATCAGTCGCATCTTGAATGACATTTTTGATGTGGTCTCCACCTTACCACATCAATTTATATGCAACAACACTAGTAAGTCCTTCTCTTGATGAATTATACCAAAGGCACTCAATCCCACCCACCAATGTGCTATTATATCCCGACCAAAATTCCTTAAAACTAAATGAATAACAAAAATGATCAATGCCCACATCAAATTCAGAATCTGACTCTTAGTTCAACTCCATGGTCAGATCCTCGATCATCCCATTTAACCATAATTCTCCACTCATGAGAACTAACACATATATGATCCAAATCACCCTCAATTCACACCACCACTCTATTCTATGTGAACACACCAAAGAGAGGTCTAGGAATTCAATCCACACAAGGTTCGTAGAACCTCAAAACCTAATATCCCAAGTTATTTCATCATGTAAATTCATGAACACCACCACTTATCATGCCTCAAGACTACCATCCCTCACATGGTTCTTGCCACTCCAAGGAACAAACAATGAATTCATCCAAATCTAAGCCTCCGACCCCCCCACGACCTCGCGACCCCGGCGACCCCATGACACTGGTGACCCCGCTTCCCCCGGCCCCCCACGACCCTAATGACCACGTGACCCCGATGACCCCGACCACCCGCGACCCCAGCGACACCGGCAACCCCACAACCACGGAAACCCCACTTCCCCCGGCCCCCCGTGACCCTGTGACCCCAGTGACCCTGCTTCCCCCAGCCCCCCGCGACCCTGGTTATCTATCTATTTCCCTTGTTTCCAACATTGGGCATGTATCACATGGGATTTGAGGTTTTGGATCTATTTTCTCATTAGTATTAATGAGTTTACCTCATACTAATCCTCACCATAAGTGGTGAAACTACATATTGAACATATTTACCACATGTAATTAAACATTACAATATATACCCCCATCTGATGACTTTAAACTATGTGATACCTTTGTCCATTCTTATGTGGAGTTGTCTTCCCTTATCTTGATTTTATTGTACCTAGTGGTGTGGTGTTTTGTATATGTATTTATAATATTTGATTTCTCCTATGGTGTTTTTCTTATCATTTGTTATTCCCATTATGCATTGTATACATTTTAATGGTTCCTTTATATATATTATAGGTATTTTTGGTTATTTTTCATATTTAGGATGCATATATATTGAAGGTTATTATAGGATATAACCTCGGTTATTATAGGATATGGCCTCCAATATTATGTGATATTCCTACTTAGTCTTTTTCATCATTCCCTGTCCTATTGGAGTTAGGATTTCGTTGGAACACTTAGTTTATAATCATCCTAGTTTTGATATCTGTGGGGTATATCATGTTAGGGTGGAATTAGATTGGTTCAAGTCCTAGGAATAGATTTTTGAGTTATTATTTACATGAGGACTAGTTTAGGAATTTAATGTTGTGATTTCATGGGGTTTTTTATTTTAGTTATCATACCTGTGAGGCTAGAGTAGGTGTGGTTGTAAATGTATCCTTTCATCGAGACATTGGTAACCTGTTAGTCAACCCAAATCTCTAAATCATCATATATAGGGTAAAATTAAGTTGATACATGAATCATATAGTTCTCAATAATTATATTTCATGTAACTCATATTTTAGTTGATTTAGATATTCTCTAATCATTATGGGTTCATTCTATCAAATGAATAATTCCACCCACACAAAAACAAATTTTTTTAGAGTTAAGTTTGTGAAAATCCTATCTCATTGCTTGATCTTTTTTCACTTTTAATTTAAGTGATGAGGTGTTGATTTAAATACTTATATAAGAGATATAATTTCCCTATTATTTTAGATAGCTTCTCTGCCCTTTTTTAGTATAAAAATTCTCATAAATAAGACAATAGTTCCCACTAATGGACTACCCATAAGAAAACTGTGTAAAATGAATTCTAGTATTTTAGGCCTCCTAGATTCTAAGAAGCCACAAATCCTCTTGTGGTATAAGATTTAGTGGCATCATTAACTCATGCAATTCATATATTTCGGAAACCCACTAACCATATGGTGATCCCAGAACCAAGTTATCTACACAACACACTCGGTTTTTATTGGATTCTATTTTCTCAAACTCATATGGTATTAATCTGTTATGGTTTTAATTTAATCCCTTCTTCTAGATGAGATTTTGTCCACAAATACTAAGGATAGTTTGAGTTCCGGAGATGTTAAACCCTTTTTAGGGTTGCAATACCATATCTATGAATGGGTTGAATTTTGTAAGCATTATAAGGTTTTACCTAAACATTATCTATAATATATTTATTCGATATTATAGTTTTACATTAAGACTCTATAGAGAACATTGGTTGGGGTTTTCTCTTACAAAACTCCACCTGTGTTGGAGTCCTCATGTGAGTGTTGTTAGGTTGAGAATTCCTGGTAGGGATGTATCCAAGATTTAGGATAATTTGGTAGTTTTTAATGAAAATTTCTAGAGAATTGATGTGCTAAAACCTCTAGATTAGAAGTAACATTGAGGTCATAGACTCTACTATTATAGGATAATTGACTTACTTGGAATTGGTTTTGGTTAAGAAGCTGGTGGTGTAGAAGTAGTAAGAGATGAGTGACACTTTGACACACTCCCACAATCACCACATTTGATTGTTTCTTGTCAATAACATAGTGATAAAAGTTATATATATAGGTTTATGTGTATAGATGATTTAGGTGACATCTAGTTTGGTTTTAGGTATTATTTGTGCCCTTTATTCATGTACGTTCATACTGGATGATACAGGTCATGATATTATTTCTGTGTCGATTTTTTGGGAATTATAGATTCTAATTTAGACCCTTATCATAGATTTTATCAACTAGAAAATTTCCACTAATGGTGACTATCATTCAATCATACTTTCTGGTAAATTGATTTTATCCCCAATGGAGAAGGGGTTCATTCAGGTGATTCCTTTTGGGTAGAGAGGATACCCAATAGTATCTTCCTTGGTTTGTATTGGTTACCCTTTTCTATTGTTATATGGTGTTATGTGGTTTTTTAAATGAGATGAGTTCCACCTTCAATATTGAATGGGACCCTATTAGGTGTATCAAGTAGCGCCAACCCTTGAGAAGTGGTGGTGATTTTTCCATCAGATGGTTTCCTGGTTTTATATGACTTAGGGGTGGTTGAGGATTTACTTCATGTGAATGTTGAATAATTCAAGGGTACTCATATATGAAAAACCATGGTTGTTTATAAATTGGAACCTGACATATGCATCAACGTGCATTCCGAACTGAATGGACCGAAGGCCTTCTTTTTTATTGATTTTCTGATAACCCCCCTTTCCAGGGATGATGGGGAACCCTTACAAGGCCCTAAGGCTTTATTAATTAGATTTTCTGTAGGCTTGGATACATTACATGACCCATAGGTCTTAAGGAAATCATAAATACTATGACTACTTGAAACTACTTCTCCCCAGTATCTCCATCGTGATCATCTCTCCACCTCTGCATGATTGTTAGGCTATAATGACCATGTGCATGGGTGCATGGGCGTGGTACCTATGGAAAATTCCATACCCTCTCATTCTTCCAAAGTTCATTTGGCCCTAATCTAGTGGATGTCCCCTACTCTTTTCCTCCTCTGGAGTGGTTCCTTGTAGAATCTGCCTTAAGGACTCCAAGCCCAAACCGGTGGTTCAAAGGCATTATATTTATCTCTTTTTTCTCCCAGCTAGAATGAATCATGTGGACATAGATATTGTGAGTTCTTATCTCATAATGTGGTCAAAGTGAAAAACTCAATGCAAGGAATTCAAATAATAAATTAATTTATTTGTTTGGAAATTTAGAGTAGGATCACCCACTTATTGAATCCTTTTACTTTTAATACTAAATACCCTCTATGTTTTTTATCTGGTGATAGAATATTTGTGCTTGAAAAACCTAATTTGAGTGGATTCAATAGCTTCTGATGGCTTGGATAGCTCATTGTAATCCATGTCAACTCTAGAAAAAATCTCATCTACTCAAAAATAAATTGTGGATTTATCATACTCATATATAGTTTCTTTATAAGTTTTTGAATAAAAATAATCTTCTACTATCTTTAGTTCATCCTCCAGGGTGCATTTGGTGTGTTTTTAGGAAATGGTTACATCCTGCTATTTATATGCTTCTTCCTCAAGATTGGAAACATTATTTTTTTCCTCATGAACTGTGATTCCAACCAAGTTATGATTATGTTACCTTTTATATCTAATATTATATTTTGATGCTATAAAGGATTTCAAAATTCAAGGGTTGAAAATTTGGTGATTTGGGAGAAACATGATAGGAATATTGTTTAGAATAACTTTTAGTATTGACCATGTGGTAATTGAGTAATATGGCATTGTTGGTTCTATTGACGATTTTTATTATTTCAGCAAATTATTCTTAACCTTTCATTTCCATGACAACCATTTGGATGAATGGACTATATTATAGATGTTTTCTCATACTTAATGAATGATATTTATATCCACATAGTTATTCCAAATTAACAATGTGATTTGGTTTTCATGGTAAAGTAGCTATCACATTGTTAGCACACTGTTTCTCTTTACCAAAGAAACTTCCCCTATCCTAAACACTAGAGGGTTCATATCTAACTCAGGGGGTCATATTTATTATATTATTTTTCTTTAATATTACACTATCGTATATATGAATATCTTTCTCTATTTAGTAGTAACTATGTGTTTTAATTTTTTTTATTATTGTGTAGGCACATTGTGATATACATGGATAAAATCTGGATCACATTACCGAGGAACAAATAGAATTTCTAGAAGCCTAATGACATTGGTAATATTTTAATTAGTTTAAATATTTATAAGAAAATATTTTCTTTTTAATATATTGGATTATTGATTTATCTTTGCTTAAGGCAGTCACAAAGTTTAGGGCACAAATAATCCCGAACTGAACTATGGTTGGATGTTCACAAAAAATCAGATGGAAGTTTTGTTAATGAGCCTGCCAAAGAAGTTGGTGTATGAAGTCAATTTTTTGGTATAATAACTTATTATCAGTTTTTACTTTGTTAAAATATATTGATATTTTATTTATAGGTAAAAATTAAATAATTATGGGATGCCAATCCTGGGAAGTCCTACTCAGTCTCCCAGGATGACCTGGTTGCTAAAGTCCTTGGGAAGGATCATCCTGGTAGAGTGCGCGGGATGGGTTTCGGACCTGTACCATCTGAGGTCATTAGCATACCACCAGGGATTCTAGCTGCATCTACTCCTAGTAATATTCAGTCCATACCCAAATATGCTCAGAGGGAGATTGCTTCACTACGAACCACAGTTCATGACCAGGGGGCTCAGATATCTGCCTTTCAGAAAGCGATGACTGATATACATCAGCAGATGAGAAAATATGCCCCCAGTGGTAGTGTATCTACCTACGATAAGAAGGTAAATCACAAAAAAAATAAAAATAATTTAGTTTGAAAACTTTCATTGGTTTTAAGTTTTAATATAAACATGCAACAATATTTAATTTTCAATATAATGTTCTTACAGGTGACAGTAGAAAGTGGAGATGGGGGTGGAGAGGGTGATGATGCATCATCAGACTGTGAGTAGTTGTATTTCTGATGTTTTGAACAAATATTGGAACAGTTGGTTTGTATATGTAACATGTGTGGCACATAGTTTCCACCAAACATTTTCATGTCCTAACATTTTCTTGATTTCCCATGTTTGATTTTATTCATTTTATTGATTTCTGATGTTTCTTTTTGGGTCTTGATTTATCAAGTGTGGTATACATCATTCCATTTAGGCCTTTGTTTGAATTGGTAGTCGAGATTTTGGATCACTAAAAGTTAAACCCATTGTTGTTGTGTTGAAAAAATTGGGTTATTTCATAGTGATCAAGGGGATAGTATTGTGGACACTTTGGTGAGGCAGAATGTGTAGATATTGAATCTTCATGTGTTTTTAATGGTTATCATATTCTGTTCATGATGATAAAATGTGGTCATACCCCATATAAAACCTAGGTTCCTCTTAATGGGAGATGTCATTAAACCGTATAAAACTGGGATTCATTTTATGATGTGTATGGGATGATCTAAAAGTCTTACACTATATAAAATTTGGATTCCTCTTACAATAATTATGATATGTTAAAAAACATTACCTCATATAAAACATGGAATAATCACATTATTTGAGATGAAAAAAAATCATTTTCTTCAAGACATGACATTAATCTTTATCCTTATCTCATTCCTTCGAAATGTGATGCCTCATGATAATCATTATATTCCAAAATTCCCTCTATATATAGGATTACCCCTAGTTCCTTTGTTGTTATTATACTATAACATATTCTAGAACAACATTTGTCTTGATTCACACTCTCGTGGGATACATAATGATGCTTAGACATCCTTTTTTTGGGTCTAGATGTAAATTTATTAATCCTTTGGCCACATTGCTCCATTAACGGTACACGGATTAGAACCTTAAATAATGTTCAGTTCATATCAAAATGTTCATGTGGTACCAGGGACTACATTAACCCCTTATACATTGGTTTTTACCCATACCATGACACATAGATACCATGTAGAGAATAATCATCCTATTCCATGAATCATGACGTTAAATGTTTCATCATGGTCTTGGTTGTATGATCTTACATTATGTGCAATCATATTCAATATTTCTTCATGGGTTGATGGGCCTATTTTATCCTATAACCCCAGGTTTTATTCACCACAAAAACATTCTTGATTCCCCCACCTCATAAATCTATACTATAACAGTTTATATCAATAGATCCCTAGTCCAAGCATTATGACAATAAAATATTCTCATATATCCATCACATGGGTTTATTCATCCCTGGAGTTTCATAAAACATCTATTTCCAAAACATTATAGAAACTTGGGGTTCCATTTCCATGGGATATGTATTGGGGCATATATCTTCTATCATTGAGCCTAACTGATGATTCACCATATAATAATCCATTACATAAGGTGGCATTTCCCCAAAAAACTCACATGAGCCTCTTTTTTAGCAATAATCTCCTTTAGTTTATGTTAGCACATCATTGGGCCAAGATGCTCTCATTTCTGTATATGAGGAAGTGAATAATGGGTATATAGATGAAAAATACCTTCTAAAATCCTAATAATCTGAATTTAAACTATATCATTACCCCGTGTAAAATATATATACCAATTAATGATAGATAATTTAACCCCATAAAAAATTGATATGTATCTTAAAGAGAGATAATTTCACTTCCCATTGAATACAAATATATGTTTACCAATTCCTAATTCCATTCCAATCTAATTTCATTGAGATGTATTCACTACAAGATTGAGATGTATTCACTTACCTTTGACATATGATATCATGAATCTCATTATTTTCATGATATTAACGTTTTGTTTAATTTTATTCTTTAATTATTTTTATTCAATTATTTTCTCAAGTGTTAAAGGAATCATTAACTAAAACATCATTTAAAATGTTTAAAATATTTATCTTTCTCATTAATGTCCATGTTTTCAAAATGTATTTAAGGATTTATTTATATAGACATTAATGATTTAAAATTTTAATTCCTATAAAATTTTCAAAGATTTATTGGACACTTTGATTCAAAAATATATTTATTAAATATTTAAAATGGTTTTCAAAAGGAATTTTTTCTATACAAAGTGTTTTACTAAACAACAAAAAGAATGTTTATTTTTAATGTACGTGGTGAAAACAACCTTTCCGCCATCGTAAGAATTCTTTGATATATGGATTTCTTAACAAGCCGTAATGTTTTTAAAAGTAAAATAAATACCATATACTATTTTTAAGTATTTTAGTATTGAAAATGGTTTTGAGAATTGATTTATTATTTCAAAATATTTAAATTTTATATTGTGATTGCAATATAAAAATTTTATCATATATATCATGTTATTATTTAATTATATATTCAAACTATATCATATTATCCATTATAATGTGAACTCCATAAATAAAAGTAAAGTCCATATCATATTGTAGTTAATGGCATATATGATGTTACTAATGTCATTCAGTTTCATAATCTTTTCAGGTAATAAGTTAAAGAAGTTATTTCCGAAGAATCAATTGAATGTTTTAAATGTGGTGTGCATGGTCATTATACAAATAGATGTCCCATGAAGATGTTTTTGGAATGGGATCAGCAGGGTCATACAAATATATGTTTACCAATTCCTAATGTCATTCCAATTGAAGATGAGGAAATCAAAAATGAGCTATGAAAGTTATGGATTATTTCTTATCTCATGTTTTGACATTAATAAAATCTTTGGACATTATGCATGATTTTGTTTTTAGGAAAGAAGTATAAAAGAATAATATGGAAGAACATAGATAAAGGATCAGGAAGAATGTTCGATGATTAAGATGTCTACATTTTAGGAATTATACAGTTGTGTTGTAAAAACAACAATTAAACCATGAATACTTTATCATAAGTAACACATTTCACATTTATGAAGTAGTAAATACTCTTCACTGAATAAAATCTCATTTATTACCCCTTCTTAACCAAAATATTACCATAAAACCCATAGAAATCACACACAACATATAAAGGTTGCTTAGGAAATAAACTAACTTAAATATAATAGCCACATGATCGACTTACACACATATCACAAAATGGAATATCCATACAACCGACTTCTATACCCAATTCATTGGAGGTTATAACATAACTACCCATCCTTAGATTATCATGGAACCACCCGTCATTTGGTTTATCATATAACCACCCGTCAAATTTCCAAGTACCATTACATAATCATAACACATAATATATTGCAAATATCAATATTTCATTAATAACATTTAATTTTCAATCACAAGATATCATTTAAAGATATTTAAATACTCAATCCATTTCAAAACCAATTTTAAATACCAAAACATCAAAAAACAGAATACGAGGATTCTTTTTCATTTTTAAAAAACATTAATGCTTATAGGGGAATCCATAAAATGATTACAGCCATGGAGAGGTCGTTGTCACTGCAAATGTTAAAAACATTCCTTTTTCATTTAGTAAAAAGATTCATAGAAAAAAATTCCATTTTAATGAAATTAAAATTCAAATGGGTTAATTATATACCGTGTAAAAAAGAGGTATATATTATCAAAACATGCCTCAATGAAAGAAGATTGAGACGAAGTCCCTTACCTTGTGTCTGATTTGACTCGTTCGTTATTTAATTTATCAATAATAAACTTAAGTTAATTTATAATTACATAAGAACCTTTTTCAAGTTTCTTATTCATTTTTTTCACTTATTACCTTGCTATGACAATTAGTTAATTATTTGAGTTCATATCGGACAATTTGTCAATGTTCGGTACTTGAGTCAAAAATGAACTTGTTATAATTACAAATTATCCATGTGGTTAGAAGTCAATTATCTATAGAATAATATTCATGATTTATATGTCATATATACTTAGTATATATGTATTTATAATATTCCATATCATTTGGATATACAAAAATGAAATTCACCGTTCATGGAGACGGTAAGTCGTACGTATGCATGAATGCAACTTCTATTTCATTTATTTCATTTTTAAAGGAATGAAAACCAAATGATACATAGTTATATGATTATTAAAATATAATATCATATTTTATATATGTTATGTATGTTCATTAACAACATCTTTTATAAGTTTCATATATGGTATAAACAAGTCTTATCACTTTGAGGGGGCGGTAGTCCGCACTTCCTCAAATAAAATTATCGTATATATTCAACATGAAAAGCATAAAGGTATGTTCTAAAAGAGAATTTCATAAGTATAGAGATTAAATAAATTTAATAAATATCATATATAATTATAGTTCCATCATAATGGCCACTATAATAGGTGGTAGGATAATATTGAACAATCATCATTTCATGTGGTAGTAGTTCGCCATCCACAGAAATATTATGTTCTATACCCATTTTATGGATGTGTGTGCAAGTATATTTTGAATAATTCTCATAAAAACAACCTAGAATATTGAGGATATTTTTGTTTTTATATAAATAATTAATAAGAAGATCATAGGGACTCAAGATGTAAAATAAAATAAGAGAACTTGAGGGAAGACATTACCTTTAAATTAGGAAACTCCCTTTGATTGGAACCGAAAAGATTTATTGAAGTTCCTTCTACCTAAGGTAAGGCTTCTATAAGGAAGATAGGGATTTTGCGAGCTTATTGTATAAGATTTTGGAAGATCCAAGGGGTCCTGGGAGGTGTGAGGAATGGTTAGAGGTGATGGATTTTTATAAGGGGGGTGAGGGGCTCTTTAGGAAAGTTTGAAAATATTATTTTATTATAAACTAAATTTCGGTTTCAAAAGGTCCCAAACTCATTAAATTCAATGATAAGATGAATATTATTCTAAATCCTCTCAAAATATAGGTTTTAGACATTTTTTGGTTCCATTTTTAACCTTATCATTTAGCTTTAACCGTTAGTTAACTAATTTAACTCTTACCATATCTTCTTGTGTATTCACACTATATGGTTAATATAGTTACCATAAATTGAAAATCGACCCAAAATAGATCATTAATGAAATTTTTAACATTATATATGTCATTTTTTCGAATCTTAAATTTTTAGGACTATTTTATCATTTAATGAAATATTGATTGATTTAAAACTCATTTATGTCATTTTTTATACTATTCATATCATGACTTTTTAAAAAATTCAAACCAACTTGATTCTTTCAAAAACCCTTAATTAATTCGAATATAAAAATTTCAAATCATCTATAAAATTATTGTATGGTATAAAGAGTTTAAAAATAAATTTATTTTAATATTTATAATCTCATTTATTATAAACATTCATTAATAAGGTAATTATTACATCATCACTGTGTCATAAATAAATTTATTTATTTGATGTCTAAAAATTATAAATAATATACCATGATGTATGAAATATTTTAATACATCTCATGACTATTTATAGTCAAAAATATCACATATATAACCCATTATAAAAATTGTTTTTCTAAGAGATATATGTTTATGTTACATTTTCCTTAACTTTAAATTAATTTTATAAAGTTTCATTTTCACTTACAAGTGGCTCTATTGGGTCCCTAAATCAATCGAAGGATTCTTATTTTCAGAAATGTATCATCCAATATGGTTAGGACACATTTTATGGTAATTTAATATTATTATAATAATATTTATTACCCTTATTTACCATATTGACCTTTTAACCATGGTAAATAAAATATTTACTGAAGTTACTATTCATAATGTCTAAAAGTAAAAGTTACCAATTTACACAATTTGGAACTATTGATTCCAAATATGGAATCCATTTTTCCATATTCAAAACAAAAAATTTGTAGAAATTTATTTAAAATTAATTCCAGTTGTCAAAACCCAAAAACGTGTTTTTAAGAAATAATAACTATCAAAAGATTGACATTTGTTTATATCCAATTTCAATGTGAAATTGTTTCAAATGACCAAAATTGGATTAAATGGTAAATATATAATCAAATTAAATTTTAAAACCAATTAAAAATATAATATAACCATATAAATAAATTATATTAAAAGGTAGTTTTGAATTAAAATGCAGTATTTTTCACTATTCATGAAAAAATGAACATTATCAGAAAAATACCAAAATTTATCCAAAGTAAATTTTGATGTCTTGATTCTAAAGAATAAATTTATTTTATCAAATATAACATATAAAAGTGGAAAAAAATATATTTAAAATGGTTCTCTATCAAAAGTCTATAAATCGACGTTTTAAAGAATATTAGAATATTTAGGCTTAATTTTTGATTCATTCACATTTTAAGCCTATAACTTTTATTGGATAAAGGTAAAGACATTTAAAAAACATGTATAATCATATTTTAATTAGTTCTCTTTTTTCCTTCCAATACAATGGATAGGCATTAAATACAATTTAAAATAATATTATATTATTACTTTTTAGTATGACTTTGCATTGTGTGCAACATAAGACTTCGGAGAAAATCATTGTTACGTGTCGGCTATGCCATCTAACATAGAATCCCCTTAAATGTAAAATTAATATTTAATTCACAAATATTAATAAATAGGAAAATAGCATATTCTTTATTTACCTGGGTAGTTACATCCTCCCCCCCCCCCCTTTTGGGAATTGCGTCCTCACAATTCTATTCACTTATCAAATAAGTGGGGGTATTTATCCCTCATAGCATTTTCAGATTCTCACAATACCACATCAACCATATGGTTTTTTTACAAAACTTTTAACTGATGCATTACCTTATTTTGCAAAACTTTCTCTCTGAAGTCAAGAATTTGGACCGGTTGTTCCTTATAAGAAAGTTTATCAACCAACTGAACTATCTTTGGAGTCAAAACATGAGATTGATACGGTAAATACTTTCTAAAATTTGAAACATGAAAAACATTGTGTACCTGGGATAATCTTGGGGGTAAATACACTCTATAGGAAACTAATTCAACCTTCTTCAGGATTTCATAGGGTCCAATAAACCATAGACTCAACTTTCCCTTCTTACAAAAATGCATCACACTTTTCCATGGAGAAACTTTGAGAAAGACATGATCACCTACCTCGAAAGAAAGATCCATCCTCCAGTTATCTGCATAACTTTTCTGCCTCCTCTGAGCTTTTATCATGTGCTTCTGAATCAATTAAACCTTTTCTACCATCTCTTCTGCCAATTTTGGTCCCATCAACTTCCTTTCACCTACATCATCCGAAAAAGTTGGAGTTGGACACCAATTTCCATATAATGCCTCAAATTGTGCCATCTGTATACTGGAATGAAAACTATTGTTATAAGAAAATTCAACCAAAGAAATATATTAGTCCCAACTTCCCAAGTGATCCATTCAGCAAGCACGTAACATATCTTCCAATGTTTGAATTGTTCATTCTGACTGCCCATCTGATTGTGGATAAAAAGATGTACTAAAATTTAATTCAGTACCCAACGACTTCTGAAGGCCTTTCCAAAAGTTAGAAGTAAACATGGGATCATGATCAGATACAATGGATAGGGGAACTCCATAGAACCTGACTATCTCTTTAACATACAACTAAGAAATTTTATCTAGAGACAAAGTATATCGAATAGGAAGGAAATGAGTAGATTTAGCCAATTGATCAATAATAACCCAGATTTCATTATTACCTTGATAATTATTTGGTAATCACATGAAGAAATCCATGGAAACATTTTCTAATTTCCACTATGGCACTGCTAATGTCTGAAGCATCCCTTTAGGTAACTGCTGCTCTTCTTTAACCTGTTGACAAGTCAAACACTTCATAGTAAATTCAACAATATCTATTTTCATTCCATCCCACCAGTAATACTTCTGAAGATATATGTACATCTTAGTACTCCCAATATGAACTGAAATCGGAGAATTATGATCTTCACATAACAACTCATTCATCAATTTTGAATCACAAGGCACACATAATCTCTTCCCAAATCTCACAATATAATAATTATCAATATTAATATCATGAAATTTACCCTTCTGAACCAACTCTACCTTTTTCTGCAACTCACTGTCTTCCATCGGCTCTTGATTAATTCTCTATGATATAGATGATTTCACTTACACCTGAAACAAAACAGAGTAATTTCCAAAACCAACATCTTCTATTACAAAGTTTATAAAATATTTAATCAAACTATCTTGTTCCCAATGTAAAAAGGCTAATGTAACATTACTTTTTTGACTCAAATAATTGACCACATTATTTTCAATTCCTGGATGGTAATTAATTGTGCAATCATAATCCTTGATTAATTCATGTCATCTCATCTGCCTCATGTTCAGTTACTTTTGAGTAAATATATACTACAAACTTTTGTGGTCAGTATATATTTCACATTTTACTCCATATAGATGAAACCTCCAAATTTTTAAAGCAAAAAAAAACACCAGCTAATTCCAAATCTTGTGTAGGGTAATTTAACTCATGAGGTTTCAACTGATGTAAATCATAAGCAATTACCTGATCATTCTACATTAGGATACAACCAAGTCCTTTCAATGAAGCATCACTATAGATAAAAAACTCACCTTTTCTGGAAGGTAATTCCAAAACGGTAGCATTCACCAATCTTCTTTTCAATTCCTTAAAACAATCATCACATTATTTTTTCCGAATGAACATAACACCTTTTCAAGTTAACTTAGTTAGTGGGATAGATAACCATGAAAAATTTTCAAAAAACCACTATTAATAACCTTATGAACCAAAAAAAACTATAGATCTCGGTTATATTTGTGGGACTTGTCTATTATTCAAAAACTTGTTTTTTAGAAGGATCAAAAGTTATGCCATTTTTTTAAACAATGTGACCAAGGAATGAAATTTGTTATAACCAAAACTCACACTTTCTAAATTTCCCATACAGTTTATTTTCTTTTAAGGTTTCCAAGACAACCCTTAAATGACTTTCATGCTACTCTTTAATTTTTTAATAAATCAAAATATTATCAACAAACACAACCACATACTTATCCAATAACTCATGTAAAATTATATTCATAATATCCATGAATACAGTAGGTGCATTGGTTAACCCAAAAATAATAATTAAAAATTCATAATGGTTATATCTAGTATGAAACACAATCTTCAGAATTTCTTCTTCTTTTACTTTCAATTGATGGCACCCCGACCTTAAGTCAATCTTAGAAAAATATTGAGCTCTCAGAATCGGATACTACTTCATTTGATGGCCCAACATCTGATGAAGTAGCTGTAAAAGGTTTCACCACCTATTTCTACAATTAGTCCAGCTTCTTTCCCTCAGTTGAGTTCTTCATTGGATAGTCATTTTCACAATGACCCATTTCATTACACTTAAAACATTTTAATGATGGTAAATCATATTTTGTCTTACCATTACCCAAATATTTTTTAGTGAAATTACGAGCCTTATGTCCCATTTTACCATATCGGTAGCACTTACCGGAATTCAAAAGTCATTAACCAGCATGCTTTGTACTGCAATTTTCACAAACTGTAAACTTAAGTTTCTTACCATATGACTTTTTTAAAGAGTTTGTACCTTTCATTTTCCATATTATCCTCTTAAACTGTTGTTTGTAAAAGAACACATGATCATAGTTAAACTCCATTTCCACCTTCTCTTCACATAGAACAAGTTTTTTATAACTTTTGAACTCATGAGAAGCTAAATACCTTCGATACTTTTGCTTCAATCCTGAGAAAAAATTATTGATTTTACTATCAATATCTCATATGAAAATTGGAGCATACCTTGCCAGTCGAGTGAATTTTTCTTCATAAGCAACCACTGAGTCATCCTCCTAACTCAATTCTAGGGATTTTTTTCTATCCTAAGATGAACCACCATAGGAAAATATTTCTCAAGAAACATAACTTTGAATTCATCCCAATAAAAAGCATCAATCTCCTCACTATCCCTGATATTTTTCACCATCAACCACCACTGATCGGCTTCACCTTCAAAATGGTAAACATCAAGAATAACCTTTTGATGTTCTGAACATCCCATGACATAAAAAATCTTCACTAGTGCTTTAATCCACCATTCAGCTAGCACATTGTCATATGATCCTCTAAATGATGGGGGATTATGCCTCATTAAATCCTCCAAAACTAACATGTTCCTTTGTGGTTTATCTGGATAATCTCATGCATGGATACCACCACAATTTATAGCCTCAGTCAATTTTTCTATCACTGCAACAAACTGCTTAGTTCCAATTCTGACCATCTCAGGATTCTCATTTGGAAGGTCATTTCCCTCTGTATGCCTTCCCAACATAGCTTCCATGTTTCCTCTATGAAAAACCATTCTAAACACAGAAATATCTTAGGTGAAGCAACATGGTAATCTTAAAATTCAATATTATTTCAATTTGATCATAAATTAATTTATGCATATTAATTTAACAATATCCTAACTCCTAAATTTGTCTAAACTGGCCTCTAATACCAACTGTAAGGCCCCAGCCTTAAACATTACATAATCTTGAATTCGGATAATAATTCACATTTTTGATCTTTTTATTTATATAGTTTTAGAGAATTAGGCTATAACCTATACATAAAAATTTGAATATTACATGTAGAAAATTCTACTCAGTATCGATATCTTTTATAAAATAAAAACTCTTAAAAGAAAAGAAACAGTTTTAGTTCCATGTTTTTATAATTATTACTTTTTTGTGATCCCATTATTGACCCTATTCCACTTTAAGTCCAGTGAAAAACATTTCAAAAACTTGGGATGAGCATAAAAAGCTCAGTAAGGGATACAAAAAGAAGGAAAACTTTTAGTATTACAAAACAACAAGTAAACCATGAATAATTTATCATAATTAATACTTAAATTGTTTAACTCTTACCATGTATACACTTATACTCTATCAAAAAAAAATCACAATAATAAAACTCCTTAAATAAAACAAGAGTTCAATCAACTAAATATTAAGTTAGAAAAAGTTGTACTAAATTTTTAGTAATATTTATGGCCTTAACTCATGATTATATATCGGATCCATCTCTTTAAATGTACATCCAAAGTCTCAGCTTACATTTATTTTGATATTTATAATAACAATTATTTTAATCTTTCAGTAATAAGATAATTATAGCATCATCATTGTGTCATAAATAAATTTAAATATTTAATATCTAAGAATTATAAATAAAATATCATGGTGTAGGAAATATTTTTAGCTTTCTAATGAATATTTATAATTGAACTTATCTTATGTATACCCTTATTTTAAAAATGGTTTAGTTATTAAACGTTGAATTTAACACTTTTAACTCTTTTTTAAATAAAATATAATAAATGTCCTAATCTAATCCAAGTGGATCAAAAAGGATAATATTTTATTCCTAAGGTTGATTTTGGTCGAAATACACTTATCCAATAGAATTATGAAATTTTTTAGGATAATTATAATATCATTTTTACCTTTAATGACCCTATTTACTTTAAATCGTGGTAAATAAAATTCAAAAGTTACTATTCACCAAAAATTATTTTCATCCTATTGAACAAAATTTTATTTACTGATGTCAACCGCGTCTCTCATATTTTTGAAATTCAATTCATAGAAGTGGTAAAATTATGTTTTATAAAAATTTTCAAATGTGCCTAGATGGTGGGTAAAAGATGTTAAAAAAGTTCAATAAAATTTTATATGTATAATATTATTATAAAATCACTCCAATTAATTACATTGGACTAATATATTTATTATGTATCTAGATTTACTTTAAGATAAATTTTTAATTAAAAATAATTATTTAAATGAAAAAGTCAGTTTTTATCTACAACGCAACGTTTTTCACTATTAATCAAAGATTGAATGTTTTCAAAAAAATACGAAATATTCACCCAAAAAGAATTTTTATATTCAAAATTAAAAAATTGTGTCTATTTTAAAAAATTAAAAACATATAATTTTTATTAATTAATTGAAAATTAATTCTCGTTGTCAAAACAAAAAAGCAGGTTTTTAAGAACTAAAAACTACCAAAAGATTGACATGTGTTTATGTCTAATTGAAAATTAAAATTACTTCCAATTACCAAAATTAAATTAAATGGTGAAAACATAATGTAATTATACTTTAAAACCACTCAAATGAAAAATTTAACACTTTAAATTATTTCAATTAAAAAATTTGTTTTCAATTAAAAAATTTGTTTTCAATTAAATTTTAGTATTTTTCACTATTTATCAAAATATAAAAGTTATCAGAAAAACACCAAAAATTCATCCAATATAAAGTTTTATGTCCCTATTCTAAATAAGAAGTTTATTTTGTCAAATTGAATATATAAAAGTTTCAAATATTATATTTAAAACTGGTTCGCCATTAAAAGGTGGTAAAATTGCATTTTTTGAAAAAATATTTCTTTTATCTGAAAAATTCATTTTTTCCTTATATTATGTCTAAGAAACACAAAATATGAATGTTAAAATTATATAGGATATAAATAAAATTCAAAATGTGGTTAATTCTATTTATAACCTCTTTTTAAATGACTAGTTTGATAGGTTGTGATGCGCTTGAACTCCGTGTTTCATGCTGCGTAAGCTATTGAATTACTTAAAAGAGATAACTTACTATGAAATCTTTGGGTGTTACATTATCCCCTCCTCAATATAAATTATTATCACAATTTAAAATTTTTCTTCGAAAATAAAAAGTTGAAAATAGAAAATACCTTTGTGGAAAACCCACATCTGAAATAGGGTTAAAGAAATTTAGTCTTAATAAGAGGGAAAGGGAAATAAAGAAGTCACTGCCAAATTGTGATTTTGAATAGGATAACATTGGAGGCAATTAAATAATGCTCTATATTTGGAATCAAGAGGTCCAAATATGTTATGGTTTTTAGAAATATGTTATTCTGAAGGTTAACATCTAATAAGTTATGATTCTTGGGCATTGTTTATCAAAAAAGTAAAGATGTGGTTTCTTTTATGCTTGTTTCATTTACAATTCATTAATAATTTTACTAAACGACAAAAATAATGTTTCTTTTTAACATACATGGTGACAACGACCATTCCTCTACTGCGAGCATTATTTTATATTTAGCTTCCATGATAAGAAATCTTTTTGGTTCAATACTTTATGAATTATGATGGAGGTGTGTGTAAGTGTAGTTTGGATACATTTCATAAAAAAATCCTAGTATATTACGGATACTGGTGTGGTCATAAAATAACGTAATAAAGAGAGTTTAGGGGTGTTAGAGAAGAAAAATAAAAGAAAATAACTTGAGAGAAGGTGTTACCTTTAAATTGGGTAACTCCCTTTGGTTTGAAGAAAAAGGCTTTATTGAAGTGCATCCTGCCTAAGTTAAGGATTCTAAGTTGAAGAGAGGGATTTTGGGAGATTATTTGGGTAAAGGTTGGACAAGCCAATGGGGCTTGAGAGGTGTGATTAAGGGTTATAGGTGATGGATTTTTATAAGGGGGAGGGGATCTTTAGGAAAGTTTGAAAATATTATTTTATTATAAACTGAATTTCATTAAGAGATTTAGGATGTGTCTAACCTAATTCTCAAATTTTATGAAACCATTAAATTTTATTGGATAAATTATAAAGTAACTGAGTATGTTATGGATTCCACAATCTCATAATCCGAATCTTATAACTGGATTATGATCATTAATTACTTTATTGAAATAAACTTGATTGAAATACCTTATGATTTATGGTTTCTATGTTTAGAGTTTTGGACCTTTTGAAACTGAAAATAATTTAATAATAAAATAATACTTTTAATCTTTCCTAAAGATCCCCTCCTCCCTCTTATAAAAGGCCACCACCTCTAACCCATTACTCACACCTCTCAGGAAAAATGTCTCATCCAAAATCAGCTCCAAGAAGCTCCCAACATCCCTCTCTTCCTCCTAGAATCCATCCCCATCAATGGTGTATTTCATTTATTATCTCCAAATGTTATGTACTATAAAGAATGAAAATGATAAGACTTGTCTTAAAAAGGAAAATAATCTTCAAAAAGTTTCATTTCAAAAACCATCGTTTCTTTCCTTGGTCATGTTTAGTTCCATGTTTTAATCTCTTGGGAATTGTTTACGTATATGGGTGGTTTCATGATAAACCTAGGGCGGGTGAGCTTGAGATAGCTCTTCAATGCATTGGGTAACATGACTAAGGTAAATTTTAATGTTTCAACTAAGAGATTTAGGGAATATTCTGTGATGGGTATTCTAAGTGTAACTCCCTATGTAGCTGTGAAAGATACAATGTAAGTATGCTATGGATGCCACATGTTACCTTTATGATTTATGATTTCTATGTGTTATTCATAAATAATATGATTTTGTGAGGTATGTTAAAGTGGTTATGTTTTAATATTGAAAAACTCAATTATAGAAGAATAGTCACCTTTTTGGGTTATAATATTCCGGGATAAAGTAAAGTGTAACATCCTATAACAAGGTGAGTATTTATATACTATAGGGTAATTTATGATCTATTTTAAAGAGATTCATCCATAATTTAAAGTGTGTATACCAAAACTCAGTTATGTCAATTTATAAACTATTCATATCAAGACTCGACTTATTGGTGGTTGTCCAATGTGAATTATCAAACATAGATTCCATGTTATTGTTGGATATACCAAAACTCTTCTATATGCAACTCATATTACAGTATAGGAAGGCATAGCTTCCAAGTTTTCATAAAACTCAGTTATCATATATAATTTCATTAAATCCATCCTTTATACGTTTCACATATGGAATGAACGAGTCATATCACTTTGAGGAAGTGACGAATATCGCCCCCTCAAAGTGATATGACTCATTCATGCCATACGTGGAATGTATAAAGGATGGAGTTATATTACCATTTCTATGTCATTTGAGATCCTCCTAAAAAAATCTTAATATTTATAAATAACACATAGAAATCATAAATAATACAGTATTGCAATAAAGTTCATTTCAATCAAGTCATTAATGATCATAATTCGGTAATAAGATTTGGATTATGAGATTATGGAATCCATAACATACTTGGTTACTTTAATATTTATCCAATAAAATTTAATGGTTTCATAAATTTGGAGAATTAGGTTGGTATCAGAGGATAGTTTATACAACTTTAAGAGTTAGGGTATTGTTATCCATA
Source organism: Viscum album (assembly GCA_963277665.1). Classification (NCBI taxonomy): domain Eukaryota; kingdom Viridiplantae; phylum Streptophyta; class Magnoliopsida; order Santalales; family Viscaceae; genus Viscum; species Viscum album. The sequence goes on from OY728119.1 coordinate 1,407,478,095, forward strand.
AATTAATTTATTGTAAAATTTAAATGATATAGCATTTACATATTAACATGTTGATTCGCCTAAGATATTTCTATGTTGAGAATGGTTTTCCGTAGAGGAATTCCCATCACAGTATATTCCCTAAAAAAATGAATACTTATCACAGTATATTCCCAACATCCCTCTTAAGTTCTTTTCAATTACATTTAGAATACCCATCACAGTATATTCTTTAAAAAATCATAAGATTTATGAATAACACATAGAAATCATAAATCCTAAAGTATTGAAATCATGTTCATTTCAATCAAGTCATTAATGATCATAATTAGGTTATAATATTCAGATTATGAGATTTTGGCATCCATAACATACTAATTTACTTTATAAATCATTAATGATTTATAACGGAGGAACTTCAAGAAATTATTCCACTGCCCAAATAATTTCCCAACATCCCTTTCAAGTTCTTTTCAGTAACATTTGGAATACCCATCATAGTATATTCCCAAAAAAATCATAATATTTATGAATAACACATAGAAATCATAAATCATAATGTATTTCAATCAAGTCCATTACAATCAAGTCATTAATGATAATAATTCGGTTATAATATTCATATTATGAGATTGTGTCATCCATAACATACTCGGTTACATTATGATTTATCCAATAAAATTTAATGGTTTTATAAATTTGGATAATTAGTTTGGACATGGCCTAATTCTCTTAACGACATTCAGTTTGTAATAAAATAATATTTTCAAACTTTTCTAAAGAGCCCCTCCTCCCCCTAATAAAAATTCATCACCTTTAACCCTTAATCACACCTCTCAAACCCCATTGGCTCATCCAACCTCTTCCCAAATAAGCTCCTAAAATACCTCTATTACACCTAGAATACTTAACTTAGACATAAGGGACTTCAAGAAATCCTTTTTCTTCAAACCAAAGGGAGTTACCCAATTTAAATGTAACGTCTTCTCTAAAGTTATTTTATTTTATTTTACATGTCTAACCCCCATAAACTCTCTTTATTCCTTTAATTTATAACAAAACCAATATCCTAAATATACTAGGATGTTTTTATGAGAATTATTCTAACTAAACTTACACACACCTCCTTCTAATAGGTAAAGAACAAACTGTTTCTGTGGACGGCGAACTACTGCCTCACAAAACAATGATTGTTCAATCTTCTCCTTAGGCATATAGTAATCCTATAGTATATGAATACTCACCATGTTCCCTATATATTCCTTCCTATATAGGAAGTAAAGATGAATAGTGAATGATTTATGAATACTCACCATGGAAATTGTGTTACAGAGTTCCCTTGCCTCGTGTCCCATTGTTTCCAAATATGGACCATTCTCAAATTGCCCAAATATAGAAATGATTAACCTATCAAATAATGAATTGCCTAAACTTGTCTAAAACCCATTTTATGAGAGTATTTACAACAATAATCACATTATCTTTGAGTTATATGAGTTTTGTACCTTTTAAAGTTGAAATTTAGTTTATAATAAAATAATATTTTCAAACATTCCTAAAGATCCCCTCCTCCCCCTTATAAAAATATATCACCTCTAACCCTTACTCACACCTCTCAATCCCCCTTGTCTCATCCAAAATATACCCAAATAATCTCCCAAAATCCCTCTCTTCCACCTAGAAACCTTAACTTAGTTAGAACGAACTTTAAGAATGACTTTTGGTTCAAACAAAAGGGCATTACCCAATTTAAAGGTAACGTCTTCTCTCAAGTTCTTTTCTTTTATTTTCCTTCTCCAACCCCATAAACTCTCTTTATTCCATTATTTTATAATAACACCAATTTTATCAATATACTAGGATGTTTTTATGAGGAGGATTCTAACTACACTTCCACACACCTTCATCTAATGGATACAAACATACTATTTCTGTGGACGGCGAACTAATGCCTCATGAAACGATGATTGTTCAATTATCTCCCACCGCCAAACATAGTGGACATTATGATGGAACTATATTTATATGTGATATATATTACATTTCTATTGTCTCTGTTCATCTTTATTTTATATTTATATCATACCTTTATAGTTTCCATAATGGTTAACTATGATAATTTCATTTGAGGAGGTGCGGAATATAGCTCCTTCAAAGTGATATGACTCATTCATTCCATACGTAAAATGTATAAAGGATGGAGTTAATGAAATTATATATTATATTATAAAGGAATTATAATATACCTATGTATCATTATGTTTTCATTTCATTAAATATGAAATATAAATGAAAGTAGTGTCCATGCATATGTACGGCTTACCGTCTCCATGAATGGTGCATTTCATTTCTTATCTCCAAATGTTATGTACTATTATAAATATATATATATATACTGGATATCAACAAAAGGACCATTATTAACACAAATGATGATGTAATGTTTATAAAATGGTAATAAGTGATATAAAAGGAACAATAAAATTGAAAAATGTTCTGAAGTAAGTATAAATTAACTTTAGTTTATTATTCAAGAGATTAAAGAACGAACTATTCAAGTCGGACACGAGGTATGGGACTTCATCTCAATATCCTTTCATTGAGGCATATTTTGATTTATAAATGAATTTATTTTATATGGTGTATAAAAAACTTTTAATTTTCATTTAATTCAAATGGAATATTTTTTTATGTATCATTTTACTAAATGAAAAAGGGAATGTTTCTTTTTAACGTACGCGGTGACAATGACCTTTCTACCGTCGTGAGCATTATTTGATATTTGGATTACATAACAAGTCGTAAAGTTTTTAAAAGGTAAATAAATACCATATACTATTTTTACGTATTTTGGTATTGAAAATGGTTTTTATAATGGATTGATTATGTCCATATAATGAAGTGTTATATTGTGATTGTAATGTGGAAATATTATCTTTCTTTTATACTTGTTATAGGTGATATGAATGTGATATAGTTCTTGGGCATTGTTTACGTATATGAGTGTTTCTGTGATAAACCTAGGGCCGGTGAGCCTATGATATAACTCCAATTCATTGGGTAACATGATGGAGGTAAATGTTAATGTTTCTCCTAAGAGATTTAGGGAATATATTGTGATGGGTATTCCAAATGTAACTCCCTAACTAGATGCGAAATCTATAATGTAAGTATGTTATAGATGCCAAAAGTGACCTTTATGATTTATGATTACCATGTGTTATTCATAAAACTTATTATTTTTTGTGGTATGTTAAATATTGAAAAGTATTATTTCATTGATTTGTATGTATTGATGGACTAATGTTTTCTTTCCAAGATTTATAACCCTTATAGATATTTTTATGCTCATACCATGTTTTTGAAATGTTTTTCCCAGGGTATAAGGAAAGGTAAGAGAAAGGAATAATTCAATAAGATTTAGTAAATCTTATTACTAAATTAAGATTTAGAGAATTAGGACATTTATAGTATAGCTTAAACATTACAAAATCTTGAGTTAAGTCAAGATTTCTCAATGAAGGTATTTTCAGGTTTAGAGTTTTATAGAATTAGGCCATAACTAGTACATTACATCTAAAATATTAAAAAGTGGATACTTCTAATTGGTATCCATTTTTTCATAAAATGAAAACTCTTAAAAGAAAATAAGAATTCTTTTCTTGACATAAATATTCATGAATTCTTCCTTTATTTTACCCTGCCTTATACCCTGTGAAAAATGTTTCATGAACATGGGATGAGCATAAAATACTCAGTGAGGGTTATAAAATAAATAAAGAAAGAATTAGTCCATCAATACATAAAAAACATAACCTCTTTAACATACCTCGTGAAATCATAAGATTTATAAATAACACATATAAATAATAAATCATAAAGGTATATTGTGGCATCCATAACATACTTACGTTGTAGATTTCATAGCTACGTAGGGAGTTATGTTTGAAATACCCATCAAAGTATATTCCCTAAATATATTAAGAGAAACATTAACGTTTACCTCCATCACGTTACCAAATTAATTGAAGATCTATCTCAGGCTCACCCTCCCCGGGATTATCATGGAACCACCTGTATTCGTAAAAAAAATGCCCAAGAACCATAACATAATCATAACTCATAACACAAGCATAAATGAAAGATAACATTTCCACATTGCAATCGCAATATATCATTTCAATATTTTTCTTTAATACATCCATTTTAAAACCAATTTTCAATACCAAAATACATAAAAAGAGTATATGGTATTTATTTTCCTTTTAAAAACATTACAGCATGTTAGGGAATCCAAATATCAAATAATACACGCAGCGACGGAAAGGTCATTGTCACCGCATACGTTAAAAAAACATTCCTTTTGTCTTTTAGTAAAAGGATTTATAAAAAAATTACCTTTTAATGAAATGAAAATTAAAATTATTTTATACAACATATAAAATAAAGTCATGTATAAATCAAATTATGCCTCAATGAAAGGATATTGAGATGAATTCCCTTACCTCATGTCTGACTTGACTCGTTCGTTCTTTAATATCATGAATAATAAACTAAAGTTAATTTATAATTGATTCAGAACATTTTTCAAGTTTATTATTCCTTTTATATCACTTATTACCACATTATAAACATTACATAATCATTTGAATTAATAACGGTCTTTTTGTTGATATTTGGTACTTGAGTCGAAAATAAACTTCTTATAATTACAAGTTGCCCATGTGGTAAAAAGTTCATTATCTCAAGAATGATATTCATGATTTATATATCATATATATCATATATATCCAGTATATATATGTATTTATAATAGTACATAACAATTGGATATATGAAATGAGATGCACTGTTCATGGAGACGGTAATCTGTACGTACGCATGAATGCACCTTTCATTTATATTTCATATTTAATGAAATTAAAACTTAATGATACATAGGTATATTATAATTCCAGTATAACATCATACATAATTTCATTAACTCTATCTTTTATACATTCCACGTATGGAAAGAACGCATCATATCATTTTGAGGGGGTGTTATTCTGCACATCCTCAAATAAAATTATCACGTTTACCCATTATTGAAACCATAAAGGTATGATATAAATTAAAAATACAAAAGGATAAATATTATATAAATATAATATATATCACATATAAATATAGTTTCATCACAATGTCCACCATGAGAGGTGGTAGGAGATAATTGATCAAACCTAGTTTCGTGAGGTAGTAGTTTGTTGTCTACAGAAATAGTATGTTTGTAACAATTGTATGGAGGTGTGTGGATGTGTAGTTAGAATATTTCTCATAACAACATCCTAGTATATTTAGGATACAGGTTCTGTTATAAAATAATGTAAAAAAGAGATTTTAGGGGGTTGGAGAAGGAAAATAAAAGAAAATAACTTGAGAGAAGAAGTTACCTTTAAATCAGGTAACTCTCAGAACCATATTCATATTTATTATATCATAAATGATTCATTTATGACTTTATAATTCCCATTCAAAAATTATTTCCAAGTTAAATTAATATTTTTGGTAATAATCGCTTTCTTTACTGTACGTGTTTTAACTTGTATCATTTAGATCATGATTTAAATAATTCCAGAATAAAAACCTTGATTTATAAATCATATATATTTAGAATAAAAATATTTATAATATATAGATATATGAAATAGAAGGCACCGTTTATGGATACGGTTGGCCATACGTACGCATAAATGTTGTTTTCGTTTTCATATCGTATTGAACGGAAGTAAGTCAATAAGAAATATGTAAGTACATACATATAAATATATATATCTAGTATAATTATTATGTCATATATCACATTCTTATTAATAATATATATTTTTATAATCATCGTTGAATGGTGAACAAGGGAATGAATCTCATCGCGTTGTGGAGACGGTAATCCGTACGAACACACAAGCGACAATATCATTATATTGATGGTAAAATCATATGTAATTGGATGGTATATAATATATAAAGAATCATTAACATGTTATATTTATTATTTACATCAGTTATACTCATTATTATACCCATCAAAATAATAAAGTGTTTGAATAACAAACTACACCACGACGTGGAGACGGTAAGTCATACGTATGCACGTATGGTGAATTTTTCATTTAGAGGATGGATAGAATAAATAATATGGTTGTACCATATTTATAATAACATCACAGTATTTAGGAGGTACTGTAGTTATTATTTTGTTATGTAAACAACAAAGAAAGTGGAAGTGGAAGATGAAAAGAATTTGAAAGAGGGCGGTTAAATTATTACCTCTTCTTCGGGTGTTTCCTTTTGTGTTGATCAAAATGGATGTTTAGGTTGGCTTTATGATCAAAGTAATGACTCTAGGTTGATTTGAGGGAAGTTAGGAGGAACTTTGGGCAGGTCTTGGCTGAGCCAAATGTCTTTGGAGGTGTGATTTTTAGAGAAGGGAAAGTGACATTTTATAGGAGGGGTGAGGGTCACTTTAGGAAAGGTTTATAATATTAATTTATTATACAATCATATTCGGTTTATAATAGCTCCAAATGAATTTATTTCGAGAATAAGGTAGTTATAGGTCGAAATACACTCAACCAATAGGTTTCAGAAAAGTTCAGGTTACCATTTTAACCTTGTCTTTTTGGATTACCTCTTAGTTAAATAGTTTAACTTTTACCGTGTCTTCTTTTATTCTTACACTATATGGTTAATAAACGTACTCTAAACATCCAAGAGAACCTCAAGTGGTTCATTAATGACATATATTATATTATTTAATCCCTTTGTATAAACCTCATAATTTTAGGAATATTATATCAACCAATAATATAGTATTTGTTTTACAAACTAATATATGTCAATTTTGACACTATTTGGTATTTTGTTTTTGTGAAAGTCATTAAAACCTTATCACTTCAAAAAACTATCTAATCAAACCTAAAATGTAATATAAACCTATAAAATTATTGTAAGTCATCATAAGTCTCAATTTACATTTATTTAGATATTTATAATATCAATTATTTTAATCTTTCATCAATAAGGTAATTACTGCATCATCATTGTGTCGTAAATAAATTTATTTATTTAATGTATAAAAATTATAAATAAAATATCATTGTGTAGGAAATATTTTATCTTTATAATGAATATTTATAGTCTAATTTATCTTATGTATAACCGTATATTAAAAATTGATTAGTTATTAAACTTTGAATTTAACACTTATTACTCTTCTTTAAATAAAATAATAACAAATGTCCTCATCTAATCCAGATGGACCAAAGGAGTCATATTTTTTTTAAGGTTTTTTTATTCGAATGAAACTTATCTAATAGAATTAAAACATGTGTTAAGGTAATTATAATATCATTTTTACCCTTAATTACCCTATTTACTTTTAACGGTGGTAAATAAAAGTCAAAAGTTACTATTCATCAAAAATTATTTTTATCATATTGAACCACATTTTACTTACTAATTTCAACCGTGCCTCTTGGATTTTTCAAATTCAACTCACAGAAGTGGTAAAAGTATGTTTAATGCAAATTTGAAAATGCTCCTAGAAGGTGGGGAAAAGAGGTTAAAAAGTTCAATAAAATTTTATACATCTAATTTTTTTATAAAATGAATCCAATAAATTACATTGAACTTGTATAGGTATTATATATCTATTTTTACTTAAAGTAAATTTAAATAAAATAAATAATTATTTAAATAAAAATTTAAATTTAAATAATAAGACAGTGTTTTTCACTATTCATCAAAAATTGAAAGTTTTCAGAAAAATACCAAAAATTCACCCTAAGAAAATTTTGATATTCAGAATTCAAAAATAAATTCTAATTTACTGAATTCAAAACATAGAAGTTTCATTTATTAATTTAAAATTAATTCTCGTTGTCAAAACCAAAAAGTGGGTTTTTAAAAAGTAAAAACTATCAAAAGATTGACATGTGTTTATGTCAAATTTAACTGTGAAATTACTTATAATGACCTAAATTGTATTAAATGATAATAATATAATCTAATTATAATTCAAAACCATTCAAATGCATAATTTAACACTATAAATTATATTGATTAATAATTTTGTTTTCACTTAAAACATAGAATTTTTCACTATTTGTAAAAATATGAAAGTTATCAGAAAAGTACCAAAATTTTATCCAAACTAAATTTTTATGTCCCAATTCTAAAAAAGAATTTAATTTCATTAAATTGAATATATAAAAGTGTCAAATATTGTTTTTAAAAAGGGTTCTCCATTAAAAGGCAGTAAAATTGAATTTTTTGGAAAAATACTTCTTTTATTTGAAAAAAAATTAATTTTTTCTTATTTTATGTCTAAGAAATACATAATATAGATGTTAAAATTATATAGAGTATATAAAATTCAAAATATAGTTAATACTATTCATAACCATTTTTTGAATGGCTAGTTTGGTAAGTTGTGGTGTGCTCGAACTCAGTGTTGTGTGTAACACAATATATTAAATTACTTTAATGAGATAATGTACTATAAAACATTGGGGTGTTACATTCTCCCCTAATTAAATAAATTTTGTCCCCTCAATTTAAAATTGTTCTTCAAAAATAACATTTTAAAAATAGAAAAATACCATTGTGGAAAACCCACATCAGAAATAGGGTTAATAAAATTTAGTCTTAATAAAAGGGAAATAGAATGAAAAAGTCACAACCAAATTATGATCTCAATTAGGAGAAAGTTAGTGGAAATTAAAGACACAAAATTGGAGGAAAAATGTAAATATTTATAGGGAGTGATTGAGGTCATCAATCATAAACAAGTGTAAAATTGAGGGCCTCAAATCCATCAATCTATAATGATTTAAAATATCATTAGTTCAACAAAATATAGTGTATTAGGATAACACATTTTTTGGTTTTAATATTTCTTCCCTAAAGTTTAAGAATTAATTTATTCATAGAATAAGAGTAATATATATATATATATATACTTGACAAGTAGATTTTCAACCTTCAATTAATTCCTACCACAAACTCATCTTTCAGTCCAAAAGATAATAGGATTCAAAAATATTATATTTATCTTAATCGTAAAGGGTTTCAAATAAAATGAATTTACAATTCATTTGTTAGACTATTATAAAAACTATATTATATAAATCAGGACATCACGTATGTCGGTGGTAGTTGATCCACCCTTGTCATCCTTCGGTTGCGGGTACAAGTCTCGCGACCTTATCGGATGCGATGAGTTGTCACCGGACCTCCAGGTTGTCCTTTTTATAACAGTCCAAAAATAATCTTTAGAAATTCCTTAACCATAATAATAGTATCCAACATCAAACTTAATCTATTCCAACCTTTATACTTATCCAAAATACTTCTGTCCAAATTCACAGTCCAAAATTAATAAGGAAGGTAAACAAAATGAAGATCTCTATTTCCATCTAATAACATATGAATACCTTAATCATGTATTCTTTTAAAACATAGTAACACCCTGAATTACCAAAAAAATTATTTATTACATCCATTCTCCCTTATTCCTTATAAAATACTATATATATTCTTTATATCCAAAAAAATGGAATATTTCAACCATGATGGAATAAACAAACCATTAATTTGTTCCAAGGTAGTCAAGAATGTCCAATATAATTTATCCAAATTAACGATCTCTTAATCCAAAATCACTACCTTAGTATCAGGGCCATATTTTGGTTTACCTTTCCACAACCATGTATTTTCTAAAAAGTTTAACCTAAAACTGTGTCACTTTATTTGATACTATACAATCTGAAATCCTTAATGAAATAGTACAGCAGTACAATCCTTATTTATTTTCATAATTCATATAACCAGTACATCGTTGATACAACACTCAAATTAAATAATTCTTTAATAAATACATAATAACACTAGTCATTCCTATTCATATGTGGTAGTATCATAACTTGAATATTATCCAATAGCAGCATTTGGGGTATACTCTAATGATTTGTACATTGCTTCGTGTAGTGTCCCAACTCCTTGCAGATAAATCATTTTACATTTGAAACATTTTTCTTACCCTTTCATTCACGTACTTGGTGTCCTTTTTCTCCACACTTATAAAAAACTCTCATTCCCTTCAAGAATTTACCAAGGTGATTCTTTCCAAAGTTATCACATATGGTAAAATCCTTCTTTCCCCTCTTCCCTTTATCCATGTTTCTCTATTCCATCCTTTTCTTCTCTTGCTTCCCTTTAAAGCCATAGGACTCAGAGAATTCTTTACTTATCTTATTAACACATGATAATTTTTCTTCATATGATTAGAATATGTGGGAGACTATTTCCCTTTTAAATGTTGGCTTAATTCCATGAAAGATATAATCCTTCTTAATCTTTCGATCATGCATATTGCTGTAATTCTCATTCCTTCTACTAGGCGCCATTTCTAAACGATGGAATACACTAGTTTAGTTTATAAATCGCAATGCATAATTCCAAAATTGTAAAATACATAACGTAAATTGAATCGATTATCCATATAATCTATAATCATAAAATGTTTTCTTTGAGGGAGTATTTACTCATAAATCCTTCATAATGGCTTATAAAGAAAATGTGAATTATCCTAAGCATATCCCCCGGGAGTGTCGTAACCAAGAGTGCAGCAAGACCCGTTGTCGTGTACCAGGATACCTCGGGTCAACCCTGAAACTCCTTATCGAAGTTTTCACTCCTAGATACATCTTTTTCAGAGCCGCCTCTACCAGCTCGTATCCAGACAGAGATATATTGCTAGGAAAATACACAAAATCTATACATTACAAAAACTCTAAGAAGTTATTCAATACTAATCCTCAAAGTCTATGTTAGGGTAATGTTATCTAATTAGAGTTTATATAAATCTATTTCCAAGGTTGTTTCTAAACTTTTTCTGATACCAACTATAATTTCCCAACCCCAGTTACCCAGAATTGGCGCATTATTTTAATACATTGGCATGATTACAAGGAATCATGTAACACCCCGACCCCAGTTACCCAGATTCGGTGCATTATTGTGTAACATTGGAATGATCACAAAAGATCAAGTCTCAAAAGACCGATTAGTTTAGTATCCTTGGAAACAAAAGATACATTCATAAGTCTTACATTACATCATAAAGTAAAACAAAACTAATAAAACATCATGTCTTCATATCCTCTCATACTATCCATGCAGGTCATTCATAATATACTTCATCACATCCTGGAAAAAATAAAACATTGAAAGGGGTGAGCTCAGATGCTCAGTAAGGATAAAAATATAGTGGAAGATTTCATAAATAAACATAAACATTTAAGGCAATGTATAACTAAAACAAAAGCCTTTTAAACTTGAACATTAGCATAATATGGCAAAATTAAAATGGAATAATGTCATTTACTTATTCACATGGATATTCTACTGGTCAAATAATCACGTGCAATATAAATAACCACTTTCATAATGATTGAATTCATAATGCTAGACTATCATAACCAAGTAGCCAAGGCCTCGTTCCAAGACTACAAATAAGATTTTATCAAGGCCTCGTGCCAAGACACTAGTTTGTCTCATGAGACCTGTCGATGCATCGAGGAGCTATAGCGGGATCCACCCGTCACTTATTAAGTCCAATGCATTCCTCATATGAACAGGTTTAAACACATCATAAACCATAAAAAAACATTTCCACATTTCAATCACAAGATATCAATACAACACATTGATATAATAAAAACATTATCGAAACCATTTTCAATACCAAAATAAAATAAAACAAAACTTGGTATTTATTTTTCATTTAAAAAATGTTATGGATTGTAGAGGAATCTGAAACTCAAATAATGGTCATGGCGATGTAGAATTCGCCGCATACGTTCGACAAAAAAAACATTCCCTTTTGTCGTTTAGTAAAACGCTTCATATAAAAAGATTCCTTTTGAATAAAAGTAAAAGTCAAAGGGGTTTATACACCGTATAAAGGAAAGTTGTGTATAAAACAAAATATGCCTCAATGAATGGAGATTGAGACGAAGTCCCTTAAAAATATAATTTTTTAAATAAAATAGATCTATTATGTGTATTCACTATAAGTACACATAAAGAAAGTACAAATACAAGATAGTACATAATAATATCATGACATAATTTGAAAGTAGGAGATTAACCCAAATAACAGACATTGGGTTAATAAGTTCCCTTAAAAAGATAATTTTTAAATAAAATAGATCTATTATGTGTATTCACTATATTTACACATAAATAAATTATAAATACAAGATAGGACATAATAATATCATGACATAATTTGAAATTAGGGGATTAACCCGAAGAATGGAAATTGGGTTAAGAAGTTCCCTTACAAATATAATTTTTAAATAAAATAGATCTATTATTTGTATTAAATATATTTACACATAAAGAAATTATAAATACAAGATAGGACATAATAATATCATGACATAATTTGAAAGTAGGAGATTAACCCAAAGAACAGAAATTGGGTTAAGAAGTTCCCTTACCTCGTGTCCGACTTGAATCGATCGTTCTTTAACCTCCGGAATAATAAACTAGAGTTAATTTATACTTGCTTAAGAACCTTTTTCAAGTTAATTATTACTTTTATATCACTTATTACCTTGTTATGAACATTATTTAATTATTTAAGTTAATAACAGTCGTTTTGTCGATCTTTGGTACTTGAGTCAAAAATAAACTTATTATAATTACAAGTTGTTCATGTGGTAAAATATCCATTATATCCATAATTATATTCATGATTTGGATATCATATATATCATATATATTCAGTATATACTTGCCTTTATAATATTACATAACATTTAGAGGTAAGAAATGAAATGCATCGTTCATGGAGACGGTAAGCCGTACGTACGCATGAACTCTACTTTCATTTATATTTCATATTTAATGGAATGAAATAATAATGATATAAAGTTATACAATAATTCCATTATAATATAATATATAATATCATTTACTCCATCCTTTATACATCCCACATATGGCATTAACGATTCAAATCACTTTGAGGGGGTGGTAGTCCGCACTTCCTAAAATGAAATTATCGCGTTTACCCATAATGGAAATCATAAAGGTATTCCATAAATGAAAAATACATAAGCATAAGGAAAAAATAAACATAATATATATCATATATAAAAAATAGTGTCATCATAATGGCCACCATGAGAGGTGTTAAAAGAAGATTGAACAATCATCGTTTCGTGAGGCAGTAATTCGCCACCCACAGAAACAGTATGTTCTTTAACCATTTGATGAAGGTGTGTGTAAGTTTAAATAAAATAATTCTCATAAAAACATCCTAGTATATTTAATATTATGTTTTTCTTACAAAAGAAAATAATAAAAAGATTTTAGGGGGTTGGAGAAGCAAAATAAAACAAAACAACATAAGAGAAGACATTACCTTAAAATCGGGTAACTCTTTTTGATTTGATCCAAAGGCTTCATTGGGAAGACTTCTGCCTAAATTGAGGCTTCTAGGAGTAATATAGGGAAGTTGAGAGAGTATTTGGGAAGAGTTTGGCCGAGCCAAATGGCTTGGAAGGTGTGAATAAGGTGGTAGTGGTGGGGGCCTTTTATAAGAGGAGAGGAGGGGCACTCTTGGAAAGTCATGAAATGTTACTTTATTATATAATGACTTTAGAATTTTATAGGTCCCACACTTATATATTTCGAGGATAAGGTGATAAGGGTTCTAAATATACTCATCCAATAGTTTTTTTACAGGTTTAAGTCTTAGAATTTACATTATCTTTTTATTTTATTTAAATCGTTAATTAATGAGGTAATCGCTGCATCATCATGGTGTCATAAAAAATTTAATTTATTTATTGTCTAAAAATGATAAAAAAATATCATGATGTAGGAAATATTTTTATATTTCAAATTAATATTTATAGTTGAAAATTTAACTTATATAACCTCATGTAATAATTGTTTTAGTAAAACAACACATGTTTGTGACAATTTTATTTTTACTTTAAATAAAAAGTTATTAATGTCATTTTCTTACCCAAGTGTCTCCATGGGGTCTCCAAGTTTACCCATGGATTTTCTTGGTCGGCCATGACTCATACAATAAGGGTAGGACAAGTGTAAGGGTATTTTCGTATTTTTATAATATCATTTTTACCTTAAATTTCACTAATTACCTTTAATCACGATTAATTAAACTTAAAAGTTACTATTCACCAAAAAATTATTTTAATCCCATTGAACCACATTTTAATTTCTAATGACAACCATGTATGTCGGATTTTTGAAAATCAAATCACAGAAGTGGTAATTTTCATTTAAACGAAAAATCAGTTTTTTAACTACCACTTAGTGGTTTCACTATTCATCAAAAATTGAAGTTTTTCAGAATAATGCAAAAAATTCACCCTAATCTATAATTGATATTCCAAATTCAAAAATTATGTCTATTTTAAAAAATTACAAAAATATAAGTTGCATTAATTAATTTTTTAATTAATTCCCGTTGTCACAACAAATAGCGTGTTTTTAAGAAACAATATATATCAAAAGATTGACAATTGTTTATGTCCAATTTCCAAGTGAAATTAATTCTAATGAACACCATTGGATAAAATGGTAAAAATATATTCTTATTATACTTTAAAACCACTAAATATTATAATTTATCACTATAAATTATTTTGATTAAAAAATTTGTTTTTAAGTATTTTTCACTATTCATAAAAAATTGGAAGTTCTCAGAAAAATACCAAAAATTCAACTTAGGATAATTTTGATATTCTGAATCCAAAAATGAAGTCTATTTTGAAATATAAAATATATATAATTTCAAAAGGTGGTTATTACTATTCATAATGGCTATTTTTATTGGTAGCGGTGTGTTAGAATCCCGAACTTGCGTACAATGCAAGCTATTGCATTATTGAAAGAGAAGCGTATCGTGGAAGCTCAAGGTGTTACAAATCAAGTCCCGAAAGACCGATCAGTTTATCATTTTTGTAAAATATGTTACATACATGAACATTACATTACACCTTAGAAAATAAAACATAGCATAAATGATCCTTTAATAATGCCATTAATTCCCTAGTTAAACCCTACTTATCAATCATAATACACTTCTTATAATGCTGGGAAAATAAAACATAAGAAATGGGTGAGCTCAAACTCTCAATAAGGGTAAGCAATACAGTGAAAGATAACATAAACATTAGGTATGGTGAATAATTTAAAACAGATGCCTTTACAAATAATAAACATGAACACTTTATGGTTGGAATATGAGATGGGTAAATAATTCCATAATAAAACAGTCACTGGTATTCTACTAGTCTAATAACCACAAGAACCATCAATAATATTTTCATAATGAGGGAATGTATAATGCGGGACATTCTGAAACATTTTGTCAAGGCCTCGGTTAAGACGTCTAAAAATGATTAAGGCCTCGGCCAACACCATATATCAAAATTGGGAAAGGCCTTGGCTAATTCCACGTCTAATTATCTCATGAGACCTACCGATGCACCTAGGAGCTATAGCGATCTCCACCCATCACTTTCAAAGTCCAATATATTCCTCATATGAAAAAATTGAAACATAACATAAATATTCGTATTAAAACTAGCATATGAAATGTCAATACTTTATCCATAAACCATGAATGGTATAAAAAAAACATCAACAATCAAACATATAACAAAACATTCAATACAATATGGAGGGTTAGTATCATAATAAATCAACTTCAAACAAGTTTAAAATCCATCAAAGGATGTTGACATAGATGAAAATGATTTGTAATACTCTTTGAGATAAATATGCCTTTTTCATGAAAACATTTAAAAGTTACACCTTTTAGAAATGAATACATTTAGAGAAATTTTTGAATCAAAGTGTCCCATAACACTTTGAAACTTTTTAAAGGAATTATCATTTTAAAAACATTCATGTGCATATAAATTAATCCTTAAAACCCATTTTGAAAACATGCACATAATGAGAATGATTTAGAGGAATAAATATTTAATCCAATTTAAATGATGATCTAGTTATAGATTCCCTTCCATAAAACCTTAAAATATTCCTTTTAAAAATATTTTTATGAAACACGGATGTGGATGATAAAGAGGTCCTAAAAGATACCCACGTAAAAACAACCTCGGATAATGAAGAGATTTTAGAATTAACCCTTACCTTGCACTTTCCTTTGGTCGAGGGTACGTTTAAACTCCTGTATAATGAACATAGTATGTTATTAAATTATACCAGAACCATATTAATATTTATTATATCATATATTATTCAGTTATGACTTTATAATTCCCATTTAATAATGGTTTACATGTTAAATTAACATTTTGGGTAATAATCTCTTTCTTTATCATACGTGTTTTAATCTGTATCATTTAGATCCTGATATAAATACTTCCATAATATAAACCTTGATTTATATATTATATATATTTAGAATATAAATATTTATAATAGATAGATATATGAAAAGGAAGGCACCATTAATGGAGACGGTAGGTCGTACGAACGCATAAACGTTGTTTCTGTTTTCATATCGTATTGAACGGAATTAAGTGAATAAGATATATGTAAGTAGATACATATATATATATATATTAGAATTATTATGTCATATATTACATACTTATTAATAATATATATATTTATAATCATAGTTGAATAGTGAACGTGGGAATGAATCTCATCGCGTCGTGGAGATGGTAATCCGTACGTATGCACGAGCAACAATATCAATATATTGATGGTGAAATAGTATGTAATTGGATGTTATATAATATATAAAGAATAATTAACATGTTATATTTATTATTTACATCAGGTATACTCATTATTATACCCATCCAAATAATGAAGTGTTTGTATAACAAACTACACCACGACGTTGATACAGTAAGTCGTACGTAAGCACGTACGGTGACTTTTTCATTTAGAGGATGGATAGAATAAATAATATGGTTGTACCATATTTATAATAACATGACAGTATGTAGTAGGTACTGGAGTTAACATTTTGGTATCGAAACAACAAATAAAGAGGAAGTGGAAGATGAAAATAACTTGAAAGAGGGTGGTGAAATTATTACCTCTTCTTCGGGTGTTTCCTTTTGTGTTGATCAAAATGGCTCCCTAGGTTGGCTTTTTGATCAATGTAAGGACTCTAGGTTGATGTGAGTGATGTTTTGAGGATATTTGGGCAGGGATTGGCTGAGCCAAATGGCTTTGGAGGTGTGATTTTGAGAGAAGGTGAAGTGACCTTTTATAAGAGGGGTGAGGGTCACTTCCAGAAAAGATTAAAATATTAATTTATTATACAATCATATTAGTTTTATAATGGCTCAAGAATTAATTAATTTAAAGCCTTATGTGGTTATGGGTTGAAATACTCTCAACCAATAGGTGTTAGACCAGTTTAGGTTACCATTTTAACCTTTTCTTTTAGATTTACCTCTAAGTTAAATAGTTTAACTTTTACCGTGTCTTCTTGTATTCTTACACTATATAGTTAATAAACTTACCCTAAAAATCCAAGAGAACCTCAAGTATTTCATTAATGAAATATATAATATTATTTAACACCTTTTTCCATACCTGAGATTTTTAGAAATATTATATCAACCAATAATATAGTATTTTTTTTAAAAAAACTAATTTATGTCAGTTTTGACACAATTTGGTATTTTGTTTCTGTGAAAGTCATAAAAACCTTATCACTTAGAAAAAAAATTATCTAATCAACCATAAAATATCATATTAACCTATAAAATTAGTGTAATTTATCATAAGTCTCAATTTACATTTATTTGGATATTTATAATATCAATTATTTTAATCTTTCATTAATAATGTATTTACTGGATCATCATTGGGTCATGAATAAATTTAATTATTTAATGTATAAAAATTATAAATAAAATATAATTATGTAGGAAAGATTTTTATATTTATAATTAATATTTATAGTCGAATTTATCTTATTTATAACCCTATATTAAAAATGGTTTAGTTATTAAACATTGAATTTAACACTTTTAACTCTTCTTTAAATAAAATAATAATAAATGTACTAATCTAATCCAAGTAGACCAAAGAGGTCATATATTATTCATAAGGTTTTTTTTGGTTGAAATACACTTATCTAATATAATTTGAACAAGTGTTAGGATAATTATAATATCATTTTTAACCTTAATTACCCTATTTACTTTTAATTGTGGTAAATAAAAGTCAAAAGTTACTATTCACCAAAAATTATTTTCATCTTATTGAACCAAATTTTTCTTACTGATATCAACTGTTTCTCTCATATTTTTCATATTCAACTCACAAAAGCGGTAAAATTAAGTTTTATGAAAATTTTTAAATGATCTAAGAATGTGGGCAAAAGAGGTTAAAAAGTTCAATAAAATTTTATACATCTAATTTTTTTATAAAATGAATCCAACGAATTACATTGAACTTATATAGGTATTATATATATTTTGATTTAAAATAAATTTAAATAAAATAAATAATTATTTAAATAAAAAGTCATTTTTAAATAATAACGCAGTGTTTTTCACTATTCATCAAAAATTGAAAGTTTTCAGAAAAATACCAAAAATTCATCCTAATCTAATTTTGATTTTACGAATTCGAAAATGAAGTCTATTTTACCAAATTCAAAACATATATGTTGAATTTATTAATTTAAAATTAATTCCCGTTGTCAAAACCAAAAAACATGTTTTTAAAAAGTAAAAACTATCAAAATATTGACATGTGTTTATGTAAAATTTAAATGTAAAATTACTTATAATGACCTACATTTCATTAAATGATAAAAATTTAATATAATTATACTTCAAAACCATTAAAATTCATAATTTAACACTATAAATTATTTTGATTAAAAGAGTTGTTTTCAATTAAAACATAGTATTTTTCACTATTTTTGAAAATATGAAAGTTATCAGAAAAGTACCAAAAATTTATCCAAAATAAATTTTTATGTCCCGCTTCTAAGAAAGAATTTAATTTCATTAAAGTGAATATATAATAGTGTCAAATATTGGTTTTAAAAATGGTTCTCCATTAAAAGGCGGTAAAATTTCATTTTTTGAAAAATACTTCTTTTATCTGAAAAATGAATTTGTTCTTATATTCTATCTCAGAAACACATAATATGGATGTTAAAATTATATAGAGTATATTATATTCAAAATGCAATTAATACTATTCATAGCAATTTTTTTGAACGGCTGGTTTGGTAAGTTGTGGTGTGCTCGAACTCGGTGTTGTGTGTAGCACAAGCTACTGAATTACTTTAATGAGATAACGTACTATGAAATCTTGGGGTGTTACAATATTTGCAGGTCTTGGCCATTCTTCAACAACTTTTGTTTTCACAGGATCAACAGTTATCCCATTTTTTGAAACAATATGACCAAGGAATTAAATTTCTGTAACCAAAACTCACACATGCTAAATTTATCATAGAATTTATTTTCTTTTAAGTTTAGAAATACAACCCTTAAATGACTTTAATGCTCCTCTTTACTTTTAGAATATACCAAAATATCATCTATAAACACAACCACCAACTATCACCTGAGTTAACTGAGTCACCATAGCAAAAACTGTTCAATTCTAATTCTGACCATCTCAGGATGCTGATTTTGAAGGTCATTTCCCTCTGTATGCCTTCCCAACATAGATGCCATTTTTTCTCTATGAAAAACCATTATGAACATAGAAATATATTAGGCAAAGAAACATGGTAATCTTAAAATTCTATATTATTTCAATTTGACAATAAATTAATTTATGTATATTAATTTAACAATATCCTAACTCCTAAAGTTTTCTAAACCGACCTCTGATACCAAATATAAATCCCCATACTTAAACATTACATAATCATGAATTTAGTTAATAATTCACATTGATGATCTTTCCAGGTTTAGATCTTTAGGTAATTAGGTCATAACATATACATTACAATTTGACTATTACATGTAGACACTTCTACCCAGTATCGATTTTTTATAAAATAAAAACTCTTAAAAGAAAATAAAAATGTTTACTTCCATGTATTAATAATAATGATATTTCCTTGATCCCATCCTTGACCTTATTCCACTTTAATTCCTCTAAAAACATTTCAAAAACTTGGTAAGAGAAAAAATAGATCAGTGCGGGATACACAAACATAATCTTGAATTAAGTTAATAATTCACATTGAGGGGCGGTAGTTTTTAACCACCCCCTCAATGGTGGCTTAGTTGAATCAGCTATTTTAAAGAGATTCGGACATAATTTAAAGTGGACTAGGGGCACTTTTACAGGATTATGAATCGACCATATCTATAGTCCTAAAAATCTAAGATTCTTCCAAATGACATATATGATGTTACAAATGTCATTAATGATCTATTTTGGGTTACATGGAATTTTATAGTAAATATATTAACCATATAGTATTAATATACAGGAATACATGGTTCAAGATAAACAAGTTAACAATGGGTTAAATAAAAAAAATGTGGATTAAAAAATATCCAAAACCTATCCAATTCTTATTGAATTATTTTATTTCGACCAATATTCATCTTATCTTAGAATTTCATGAGGTTTGGACTTTTTGAAACTGAAAATAATTTTATAATAAAATAATATGTTCAAACTTTCCTAAAGAGCCCCTCCTCCCTCTTATAAAAGGACACCACCTCTAACCCATTACTCACACCTCTCAATCCCCCTTGGATCATCCAACCTCTACCCAGATAAGCTCCCAAAATCCCCCTATTTATCCTAGATACATTCCCCTAGGCAGAAGGCAATTCATGGAGGCCTTTTTGTTCAAACTAAAGGGAGTTACCTGATTTAAAGTTAATGTCTTCTCTCAAGTTCTTTTCTTTTATTTTCCTTCTCCATCCCCCTAAACTCTCTTTATTCCATTACTTTATAAAAATACCATTATCCTAAATATGATAGGATTTTATTATGAGAAGGATTCGAACTAAACTTCCCACACCTCTATCTAATGGATACGAACATATTGTTTCTGTGTACGGCAAACTGCTGCTATAACATACTTATATTGTAGGCATCCTTGTATATTCAGCAACCTAACGACATCATATTAAAGTTTTGAAAATGATTTTGTGGGAGAGAAAAGGGTCTCTCATCACTTAGACATAAAATTTACAGTAATAATGATAGAGAAGAACATATCCCAACATAAGAAAATGGAAATTAAAATACATAACAAAGAAGAAGTCTTTGACTAAAAGAGGAGGGTGAAAGGTTCCCTTACAAAGAACATTTTGTAATAAAATAAATCGATTATGTGTATTAACTATAAGTACACATATGTAATTTATATATACAATATAAGATATCAAAATTAATTAATCATATAATCATAGCACAACATAAACATGAAGTATGAGATCAACCCAAATAATGGAAATTGGGTTAAGAAGTTCCCTTACCATGGGTTCGACTTGACTCGTTCGTTATTTAATATACTGAATAATAAACCAAATTTAATTTATAATTTCTTAAGAACATTTTTAAAGTTTATTATTCCTTTTATATTACTTATTTCCACATTATAAACAATACGTAATCATTTAAGTTAATAACAGTCGTTTTGTCGATATTTGGTACTTCAGTTAAAAATGAACTTCTAATAATTACAAGTTGTCCATGTGTTCAAAATTACATAATCTCCAGAATGATATTCATAATTTAGATATCATATATATTATATATATTTAGTATATATAGTTATTTATAATAGTACATAACATTTAGGGATAATAAATGAAATGCGTCGTTCATGGAGACAGTAAGTCATATGTACGCATGAACGCTACATTCATTTTTATTTTGTATTTAATGGAATGAAAAAATAATGATACATAGGTATATTATATTTAAAGTATAATATCATATATAATTTCTTTAATTCCATCCTTTATACGTTCCACGTATTTCATGAACGGGTCATATCACTTTGAGGGGGAGGTAGTTCGCACTTCCTCAAATGAAATTATCATATTTACCCATTATGGAAACCACAAAGGTATGATATAAATGAAAAATACATAAGAATAAATATAGGTGATATATTGAATAGTTATATAAATAATTAAAAGGTATTCCATTGGAAGGTATTTGAAATGATATAATGCTAAGGATTTTGTTATAATGGTACTTGGAAAATGATATAGCATTTAAAGATACAATTATAACCCAACATTTATGTATAATGTTACGAAAACATTTACTTTATGTCCCGTCAAAAATGAGTTTATGAGAGATAAAATGGTCTCTCGTCACGTGTTAGGGTAATTTAATATTATGATAATACTATTTTTTACCCTCATTTACCATATTTACCCTTTAACCATCGTAAATAAAATATTTACTGAAGTTATTATTCATAATGTCTAAAAATAAAAGTTATCAATTTATACAATTTGGACCTCCTGATTCCAAATATGGAATTAATTTTTCCAAATTCAAACTACATAAGTTGTAGAAATTAATTTAAAATTAATTCTCGTTGTCAAAACCAAACAGCGTGTTTTTAAGAAATAATAAATATCAAAATATTAACTCTTGTTTATGTTCAATTTCAAAGTGAAATTACTACCAATGACAAAAATTGGATTAAATGGTAAAAATATAATCCAATTAAACTTTAAAACCAATAAAAATAACAATATAACTATAAAAATAAATTATATTAAAAGGCATTTCTGGATTAAAATGCAGTATTTTTCACTATTCATAAAAAATGAACTTTATCAAAAAAATAACAAAAATTTACCCAAAGTAAATTTTAATGTCCCACTTATAAAGAAGAAGATTATTTTTTTAAATGAAACATATAAAATTGACAAAAACTAGATTTATAAAATGGTTCACCATCAAAAGGTGGTAAATCGACATTTTAAATAAATATTAGAGTACTTCATGCTTAAAATTCCATCCATTCTTATTTTAAGCCTAAAAAATTATTGGATAAATGAAAAGACAGTTAAAAAATTTGTATAATCATATTTTAGTTAGTTTTGTTCAATCCCACCAATGTAGCAACTAGGTGTTAACTACCATTTAAATTAATATTATATTATTATTTTTCAATATGACTCAGCCTTGTGTGCAACATGAGATTTTAGAGAAACCCATTTTTTCCTATCTGGTACACTATCAAACATATAATCCCCTTTTACATGTAGACACTTGTACTCAGTATCCATTTTTTCAAAAAATCAAAACTCTTAAAAGAAAAGAAACATGTCTAGTTCCATGTTTTAATAATCATGAATTTTACTTGATCCCATCCTTGACCCTATTCCAATTTAAGACCTATGAAAAACATTTCAAAAACATGAGATGAGCCTAAAAATCTCAGTAAGGGATATACAAAGAAACAAAACTGTTAGTTTTTTAGAACAACAAGTAAACCATGAATACTTTATCATAAGTAATACTTTTCACATTTATGAAATAGTAAATACTCTTCACCAAATAAAATTTCATTTCTTACCCTTTTGTAACCAAAATATTGCCATAAAACCCATAGAAAGCACACATAACATGTAAAGGTAACTTGGTACATAAACATACTTAAATGGAATAACCATACTATCGACTTCCACATATATCACAAAATGGAATATCCATATGTCCAACCTCTATACCCAATTCATTGGAGGTGATAACGTAACCACATGTCCTTGGTTTATCACGAAACAACCCTTCGTTTGGTTTATTACGTAACCACCCATAAAATGTCTAAGTACCATTACATAATCATAAAACATAATATATTGCAAATATTAAAATTTCTGTAATAACATTTAATTTTCAATCATAAGATATCATTTCAAAATATTGAAATAATCAATCCATTTCAAAAACCATTTTCAATACCAAAACACCCAAAAATAGAATAATGGGTTCCTTTTTCATTTTTAAAAAACATCTGAGGCTTATAGAGGAATCCAAATAATGATTACGGTGGATGAGAGGTCATTGTTTCCACAAATATTAAAAACATTCTTTTTTCGTTTATGAAAACACTTCATAAAAAATATTCCCTTCGAATGAATGTAAAGGTCAAATGGGTTTATTATATACCATGTAAATATTTTATAGTTGGGGGTTGTCTAATAAAAGTAGACATAAATGAGAGGTGGTAGGAGAAGATTGAACAATTATCGTAAGTGTAGTTTATAACTTCCAATTTTATAGAGATTCATAAATTAATGTGAACAAAGTAGGAAATTATTTTGGTAAATACCATCTATCCGCTCATACCAATCTCATAGAATTTCAATATATTAATCTCTGGTAAAGAATTTTGGATTCCTGTTTAAGCCTCAATCTTTTGTAACTAAAAGATTACCTTAAAAACCCTAGAAAGCAACATAAATCATATAAAGGTAACTTGGGACATAAACATACTTAAATGGAATAACCATATGGTCTACTCCCACAGTTATCACTAAGTGGAATTGCCATACAGCTGACATCTATACCCAATGCATTGGAGGTTATAATGTAACCACCCATCCTGGTTTATAACAACACCACTCTTCATTTGGTTTATCACATAATCACCCATCAAATTTCCAAGTACCATTATAAAATCATAACACATAAAATTTTGAAAACATATACATTTCACTAAGAAAATTTCATTTTCAATCATAAGAAATCATTTAAATTTATTTAAATAATCAATCCATTTCAAAAAAAAATTCAATACCAAAACACCCAAAAACAAAATAAGGGGTTTCTTTTTCATTTTAAAAAAACGTTAAGGCTTATAGAGGTAGCCAAAAAGGGATTATGGAAGTGGAGAGGTCATTGTCACCGCATACATTAAAAACATTACTTTCTTCATTTAGTAAAATTCTTCATACAAAAAAGATTTCCTTTGAATGAAATTAAAAGTCAAAGGGGTTTATTACACACTGTGTAAAAGAAGGAGGTTTATATTATCAAAACATGCATCAATGAAAGGAGATTGAGATGAATTCCCTTACCTTGTTTCCTACTTGACTCGTTCATTATTTAATTTTATAAATAATAAAATTATGTTAATTTATACTTTCTTAAGAACCTTTTTCAAGTTTATCACAGAACCACTCATATGCGTAAAAAATACCCAAAACAATAACATAATCATAACATATGAACAAGCATAACAGAAAGATAACATTTCCACATTGCAATCACAATATAAACTTTCAATATATTGATATAATCAATCCATTACCAAATATATTTTCAACACAAAAATTTGTAAAAAGATTATATGTTATTTATTTTCCTTTTAAAAACATTACGTCTTGTTTAGGAAGCCAAATATCAAATAATGCTCGTGGTGGAAGAAAGGTCATTGCCACTGGATACATTAAAAAAACATTTCCTTTGTCATTTAGTAAAATGCTACATCGAAAAAGATTCAAATTTAATGAAATAAAAAGTCAAAATGGCTTTATACACCAAATAAAATAAAGTCGTGTATAAATCAAAATATGCCGTAATGAAATAAGATTGAGATGAAGTCCCTTAACTCATGTCTGACTTGACTCGTTCATTCTTTAATATCCTAAATAATAAACTAAAGTTAATTTATACTTTCTTAAGAACCTTTTTCAAGTTTATTGTTTCTTTTATATCACTTATTAACTTGTTATTAACATTACATAATTATTTAAGTTAATATTGGTCATTCTGTTGATATTTTGAACTTGAGTCAAAAATGAACTTTTTTATAATTAAAAATTTTACATATGGTCAGTTTAAGTGTAAAATAATCATATTTCATTCACACATATTAATATCATGAAATAATAAAGAAATATAATTTTATCCCAAAGAATTGAAATTGGGTTAATAAGTTCCCTTACCTTGAGTTCGACTCGTCAGGTATGTTCTTTGAAATTGGGTTAATAAGTTCCCTTACCTTGAGTGTGAGGAAGGAATATACCTAAAAACATTATTGGTTTGCCTCTAGTAGAGTTTGATGTTATTTTGGGTATGGATTGGAATTTTGTTTATCATCATGATAAGATTAAATTCCGAGCTAAAGTAGTTTCTTTTCAGAAAGTATTTCAGTTTGTGTAGAAGGATGAAGCCTTACTTCTGATAACATATCAAGAAGCTGAGCAACTAGTAAAAGATGGAAATTAATTTTACCTTGTACATATTGTTGAAAACAAAGAAACTATTCAGATTAATGATTTTCTAGTGGTAAATGAGTATCTTGATATTTCTCCTGATGAGTTTCTTAGTATAATACATGATCGAGAAGTTGAATTTGATATTGACATAGTTCCTGATGCTAAGACAATTTTAAAAACCCCTTACCAAATGGCTCAAATTGAACTTTTAGAGTTAAAGAAGAAATTGCATGAGTTATTAAATAAATGTTTCATTTGACCTAGCACATCAACATTTGGTTCTTCTGTCTTGTTTTTTAAAAATAAAGGTGGATCAATGAGACATTGCATTGATTATAGATCATTGAATAACATCACTGTTAAGACCAAGTATCATTTGCCTCATATTGATGATTTGTTTGATCAAATCTAGGAATCTTGGTACTTTTTGAAGATTGACTTGAGTTTGAGGTACTATCAGTTTAATGTAAAGGAAGTAGATATTTTGAAGACCGTGTTTCATACTAGATATGGCCATTATGACTTTGTAGTTATTCCTTTTGGGATAACTAATTCACTTGTTGTATTCATGGATATTATGAATAGAATTTTCTGTGAGTTCTTGGATAAGTTTTTGGTTGTGTTTATTGATGATATTTTGGTTTATTCCAAAAGTAAAGAAGAAAATGAAATTCATTTAAGGGTTGTCTTGAAAACCTTAAAAGAAAAGAAAATGTATGTGAAAATCATCAAGGGTGAGTTTTCGTTACAACAAATTTCTTTCTGTGGTCACATTGTTTCAAAAAATTAAATAAATCTTGATCCTGCTAAAAAAAAGTTGTTGAAGAATGTCCAAGACCCACAAATACAACCAGGATCCATATTTTTTATGGTTTAGTAGGTTATTACCGGATCTTTATTGAAAAATTATCATGGTTATCTATCCCACTGACTAAATTAACTCGAAAAGGTGTTAAGTTCATTTGGAAAAAAGAATGTGATGATTGTTTTCAAGAATTGAAAAGAAGATTGGTTAATGCTTCAGTTTTGGAACTGTCTTACAGAAATAGTGATTTTGTTATCTACAGTGATGCTTCATGGAAAGGACTTGGCTCTGTCCTTATGTATAATGATGAGGTAATTTCTTATGATTCACGTCAATTGAAACCTCTTGAGTTAAATTACCCTACACATGATTAATAATTAGCTTCTATTGTTTTTACTCTAAAATTTTAGAGGCATCATCCTTATGGAGTAAAATTGAAATATATACTGAACACAAATGTTTGAAGTATATATTCACTTAGAAATAATTGAACATGAGACAGAGAAGATGGCTGAAATTAATCAAGGATTATGATTTCAAGATTCATTACCATCTAGGAAAGGAAAATAATGTGGCAGAATCTTTGATTCATAAAAGTAATTACACATTAACCATGTTACGTTTGAAACAGGATCATTTGATTAACGATTTGATGAAATTTGGAATAGAAGTTGTTGGTACAGAAAATTCCATTGTTTTTTTTTCAGCTGGCAGTGAGACCATCTCTATCAGACAGGATTAATCAAACGCAGAAGAAAGATAGTGAGTTATAGAAAAAGGTATAATTGTTTCAGAATGGTATTATACCTAAGTTTAATATTACTAGAGATTTCGTTTTTAGGTTTTGAAAAAGATTATGTGTGCCTTGTGATTCACAATTGAAGAAATAGTTGTTATGTGAAACTCATAGTTATCAGTTTTCAGTTCATCCTAGAAGCACTAAGATGTACAAAGATCTTCGGGAGTATTATTGGTGGGATAGAATGAAAAGAGATATTGCTGACTTTACTATGAAGTGTCTAACTTTTCAAAAAGTTAAAGCAGGGTGGATGTTACCTAAAGGAATGCTTCATCCTTTACCATTTCCAGAGTGGAAATAGGAAAATGTGTCTATGGATTGCATCGTGGGATTACCAAATACTTCTCTTTGTAATAATGCAATTGGTTTATTGTTGATCGATTGACTAAATATGATCATTTCCTTCCTATTTGAGATAATTTGTCTCTAGATAAACTATCCCGGTTGTATGTTATATAGATAGTAAGTTTAGATAGAGTTCCCCTCTCCATTGTATCTGTTTGTGATCCTAGATTTACTTCTAACTTTTGTAAAGTCCTTCAGTGGTCGTTGGGTACTGAATTAAATTTTAGTACATCTTTTCATCCACAATCATATGGGTAGTTAGAACAAACAATTATGACATTGAAATATATGTTAAGTGCTTGCTCAATGGATTACCAGGGAATTTGAGACAAACATCTATCTTTGGTTGAATTTCCTTA
Source organism: Viscum album (assembly GCA_963277665.1). NCBI lineage: Eukaryota > Viridiplantae > Streptophyta > Magnoliopsida > Santalales > Viscaceae > Viscum > Viscum album. The sequence continues at coordinate 1,407,506,655 of OY728119.1, forward strand.
TAATAATAGTTTTCGTTATAGTAAACAGATGGCTCCATTTGCGTAATTATATGAAAAGTAGTGTTGAACTCCAACTTTTTGGGATGAAGTAGGTGAAAGGAAGTTTACAGGACCAAAATTGGTAGAAAATATTGCAAATAAAGTTTAGTTGATACATAAACACATAAGGACAGCTTAGAGCAGGCAGAACACTTAAGAATATAACCAAAGGACGGATCTTTATTTCGAGTTATGTGATCATGTATTTCTCAAAGTTTCTCCATGGAAAAGTGTGATGTGTTTTTGTAAGAAGGTAAAGTTGAGTCCAAGGTTTATTGGACCTTATGAAATCTGAAAAAATGTTGGAGCAATTGCCTACAGATTGGATTTACCTCCATGTTTATCTTAGGTACCCAATGTTTTTCATGTTTCATTGTTGAAAAAGTATATGCCAAATTCATCTCATGTTTTGATTCTAGAGGTAGTTCAGTTGGAAGAGAATCTTTCTTATAAGGAACAACCTGTCCAGATTCTTGACCAAAGATTTCAAGTGTTGTGGAATAAGGTAATTCATCTTGTAAAGGTTTTGTGGAAAGAAAATATGGTTGAAGAGGTAATATGGTAATATGAAATTGCTATGAGGGATAAATACCCCCACTTATTTGATAAGTAATTATAATTGCGGGGACACAATTCCCAAAAGGGGGGAAGGATGTAACACCCTAGGTAAATAAAGAATATGATATTTTTATATTTATCAATATTTTTGAATTATATATTAATTTTAATTTAAAGGGGATGCTATATTAGATGGCGTACCCGACATGCAATAATGGGTTTCTCTGAAATTTTAGGTTGCACATAATGTTGGGTGATACTGAAAAAAAAGTATAATAATATAATATTATTCTAAATGGTAGTTAACACCTAGCCATTGTATTGGTTGTAATGAAAAGAACTAACTACACTATCACTATACATGTTTTTCAAATATTTTTACATTTGTCCAATAAAATTTAGAGGCTTAAAATATGAATGAATCTAATTTTAAGCATAAATACTCTAATATTTTTTAAAAGGTTGATTTACCACCTTTTGATGGAGAACCCTTTTTAATTCCAGTTTTTGTCCATTTTATATGTTATATTTTAAAAAATAAAATTCTTATTTAGAATCAGGACATCAAAATTTACTTTGGATTAAATTTTGGTATTTTTTTGAAAAATGTACATTTGTTAATAAATTGTGAAAAATAATGCATTTTAATTCAAAAATACCTTTTAATATAATTTATTTATATGGTTATATTATCTTTTTAATTGGTTTTAAAGTGTAATTAGATTATATTTTTACCATTTAATCCAATTTTGTTCATTTTAAGTAATTTCACTTTGAAATTGATCATAAACAAGTTTCAATCTTTTGATAGTTTTTATTTCATAAAAACACGCTTTTTGGTTTTGACAACGGGAAATAATTTTAAATTAATTTTTGAAACTTGTGTGTTTTTAATTTGGAAAAATTGATTCCATATTTGAAATCAGGAGGTTCAAATTGTGTAAATATATAACTTTTATTTTTAGACAATATAAATAGTAACTTCAGGAAATATTTTATTTACTATGGTTAAAAGGTAAATCTGGTAAATAAGGATAAAACAATATTATTATAATAATATTAAATTACTCTAACATTTTTCCCAACCCTATTGTATGATACATGTCTGACCATAGGTATCCTTCGGTCGATTTTGGGACCCCATGGAGCCACTTGTAAGGGAAAATGACACTATAAAAATTAATTTAGTGTTAAGGAAAATGTAACATAAACCTATATCTATTGGTAAGAAAATTTTTATAATGGGTTATATAAGTGATAGTTTCGACTATGAATATTAATTTGAAATATAAAAAGATTTTCTACATCATGGTATTTTATTTATAATTTTTAGACAACAAATAAATAAATTTATTTATGACGCAATGATGTTGTAATGATTACCTTATTAATGAATGTTTAAAATAAATGAGATTATAAATATTAAAATTAATTTATTTTGAAAATTTTTATGCCATAAACGAATTTTATGGATGCTTATAACTTTTTATATTTGAATTTTTGTAGGTTTTTTGAAATAATCAAGTTGTTATAGGTTTTTAAAAGTCTTGATATGAATATTTTATAAATTGAAATAAATGAGTTTTTAAAATGAATACTATTTTATTAAATGATAAAATAGTCCTAAAAATCTAAGATTCGTCCAAATGACATATATAATTTTATAAATGTAATTAATGATATATTTTGGGTTTCTTGGAATATTATAGTAAATATATTAACCATATAGTATGAATATATAAGAGGACATTGTAAAAGTTAAATATTTAACAAGGGGTTAAATGAAAAAGATAAGGATTAAAAAATATAAAAAACCTATCCAATTATAATTAGATGATTTTATTTAGACTTATATGCAGCTTAAATTCTAATTAAATATTTTTTGGACCTTTTAAACCAAAAATTATCTTATAATAAAATAATTCTTTCAAACTTTCCTAAAGTGACCCTCCTCCTCCTTATAAAAAATCATCACCTCTAACCATTACTCGAACCTCTCAATCCCCATTGTCTCATCCAACCTCAACCCAAATAAGCTCAAAAAACCCCTCTATTCCACTTATAAGTCTTAACTTAGTCAGAAGTCACTTCAAGAAATCCTTTTGGTTCAAACCAAAGGGAGTTACCCGACTTAAAGGTAATGTCTTTCCTCAAGTTATCTTCTTTTATTTTACTTCTTAACTCCCTATGCTATTATTATTATTTTTTAAAATAAAAACACCAGTATAATAAATATAATAGGTTTTTTTATGAGATTTATTCTAACTACACTTCCACACACCTCCATCTAATGGATACAAACATATTGTTTCTGTGGACGGCGAACTACTGCCTCACGAAACGATGATTGTTCAATTATCTCCTACCGCCTCTTATGGTGACCATTAAGATGCAACTGTACTTATATGTGATATATATTATATTTATATTGTCTCTATGCTTTTGTATTTTTTATTTATATCATAACTTTATGTTTTTCATAATGGATAAATACAATAATTTCATTTGAGGAAGTGCGGACTACCGCCCCCTCAAAGTGATATGACTCACTCATACCATCCATGGAACGTATAAAGGATGGTGTTAATGAACTTATTTAATATATATAAAATATGACATTATAGTATAATAATAATATAAATATTTATCATTTGGTTTTAATTCCTTTAAAAATGAAAAAAAGAAGTGAAAGTAGCGTTCGTGCGTACGTACGGTTTATCATCTCCATGAAAATTGAATTTCATTTTCATATATCCAAATGCTATATACCCTTATAAATAAATATATATACTGGATATATATTATATATTCGATATATAAATCATGAATATCATTCTGGAGATAATAGACGTTTGACCACATGGACAACTTGTAATTATAAGAAGTTTATTTTTGACTCAAGTACCAAATATTGACAAAACAACCATTATTAACTTAAATGATTATGTAATATTTATAACATGGTAATAAGTAATATAAAAGGAATAATAAACTTTAAAATGGTTCTTAATGAAGTATAAATTAACTTTAGTTTATTATTCTAAATATTAAATAATGAACGAGTCAAACCGGACACGAGGTAAGGGACTTCATCTCAATATCCTTTCATTAATGCGTATTTTTATTTATACACGACTTTCTTTTCTACAGTGTATAAAACCCTCTAAATTTTAATTTCATTAAAAGGGAATCTTTTTGTACGTAGCATTTTACTAAATGACAAAGGGAATGTTTCTTTTTAACATACGTGGAGACAATGACCTTTCCGCCGTCGAAAGCATTATTTGATATTCGGCTTCCTTAATAATCCATAATGTTTTTAAAATGAAAATAAATACCATATACTCTTTTTAAGTATTTTGGTATTGAAAATGGTTTTGAGAATTGATTGATTATGTCAATATATTGAAATTTTATATTGTTTTGCAATGTGGAAATGTTATCTTTTCTTTATGCTTGTTTTATGTGTTATGAATATGATATGGTTCTTCGTAATTGTTTATGTATATGGGTGGTTTCATGATAAGCCTAGGGTGGGTGAGCCATAGATAGCTCTCCAATGCATTGCTTAACATGATGGAGGTAAACATTAATGTTTATCCTAATTGATTTAGTGAATATATTGTGATGGGTATTCTAAATGTAACTCTCTACATAGCTATGAAAGCTACAACATAAGTATGTAATGGATTCCACAAGTAACCTTTATGAATTATGATTTCTATGTGTTATTCATAAATCTTATGATTTCATGAGGTATGTTAAAGAGCTTATGTTTTGTATGTATTGATGGATTAATGTTTTCATTCATTATTTTATAACCCTTACAGAGCTTTTTATGCTCATCCCATGTTTTTGAAATGTTTTTCACAGGATATAAGGAAGGGTAAGAAAAAGGAATAATTCAAGAATATTTACATCAAGAAAAGAATTTATGCGTACATACGGCTTACCGCCTCCATGAACGGTGCATTTCATTTTCATATATCTAAATGTTATGTACTATTATAAATACATACTTATACTAGATATATATGATATATATGATATCTAAATCATGAATATCATTCTGGAGATAATGGAATTTTGACTCCATGGAAAACTTGTAATTATAAGAAGTTCATTTTTGAATCAAGTACGAAATATTGACAAAACAACCATTATTAACATAAATGATTAGGTAATGTTTATAACATGGTAATAAGTAATATAAAAGGAATAATAAACTTGAAAAGGGGTCTTAAAAAAGTATAAATTAACTTTAGTTTATTATTCAGGAGATTAAAGAATGAACGAGTCAAGTCATACATGATGTGAGGGACTTTGTCTCAATCTCCTTTCATTGAGGCATATTTTGATTTATACACAACTATCTTTTATATGGTGTATAAACCCCTATGAATTTTCATATCATTAAAATGGAATATTTTTCTATGTAGAATTTTACTAAACGAAAATGGAAATATATTTTTTTAATGTATGCAGTGACAATGACTTTTCCACCGCCACGAGTGTTATTTCATATTTGGATTCCTTAACAAGTCGTAATGTTTTTAGAAGGACAATATATAACATATACTCTTTTTAAGTATTTTCATATTGAAAATGGTTTTGAGAATGGATTTATTGTGTCAGTATATTGAAATGTTATATTGTGGTTGCAATGTGGAAATTTTATCTTTCTTTTATGCTTGTTTTATGTGTTATGAATATGATACGGTTCTTGGGAATTTTTTACGTATATGGGTGATTCCATGATAAACCTAGGGTAGGTGAGCCTGAGATATCCCTCCAATGCATTGAGTAATGTGATGGAGGTAAATGTTAATGTTTCTCCTAAGAGATTTAGGGAATATACTATGATGGGTATTCCAAATGTAACTCCATATGTAGTTGTGAAATATACAACGTAAGTATGTTATGGATGCCACAAGTTCCCTTTATGATTTATGATTTCTATGTGTTATTCATAAATCTTATGATTCCATGAGGTATATTAAAGATCTTATGTTTTATATGTATTGATCGACTAATGTTTTCATTTTATATTTTATAACCCTTACTGAGCTTTTTATGCTGATCCCAAGTTTTTGAAATGTGTTTCAAAGGATATAAGTCAGGGTAAGAGAAAGTAATAATTCAATAAGATTTATATCAAGAAAATAATTCTTGTTTTCTTTTAAGAATTTTCATTTTATTAAAAAAATGGATACTTAGTATATTTTTCTATTTTGTAATGTTTGAGATGTAATGTAATAGTTATGGCTTAATTCTCTAAAACTCTAAACCTGGAAAGATCCTCAATGTGAATTATTAACTTAATTAAATATTATGTATTGTTTATGGCTGGGGCCTTACAAGCCTATGGAAAGAATCTACCTGCAAAGTGGTATGGGACACTTTCATTCAAAACTCTTATTTTTGAATGTTTTAAATGAACCGATTATGTCAATATCTTGAAATGACATCTTGTGATTGTAATGTAGAAATGTTGTCTTTCCTTTATTCTTGTTTTATGTGTTATTATTATGTTGTGGTTTTTGGGAATTGTTTACGTATATGGGTGGTTCCATGATAAACTTGGGGAAGGTGAGCCCAAGATAGCTCTCCAATGCATTGGGTAACGTGATGGAGGTAAACGTTAATGTTTATACTAAGAGATTTTGGGAACATACTTTGATGGGAATTCCAAACATAACTCCCTTTATAGCTATAAAAGCTGAAATGTAAGTTTTTTATATATTCCACAAGTTTCCTTTATGATTTTTGATTTCTATGTGTTATTCAAAAATCTTATGATTTCATGAGTTATGATAAAGAGATTATGTTTTGTATGTATTGATGTACTAATGTTTCCATTATTTATTTCATAACCCTTACTGAGCTTTTTATGCACATCCCATGTTTTTGAAATATTTTTCACATGGTTAAGGAAGGTTAAGAGAAAGGAAGAATTCAAGAAGATTTATATCCAGAAAATAATTCTTGTTTTATTTTAAGAGTTTTAATTTTATAAAAAAATGGATACTGAGTATAAGTGCTCATTACTTACCATTTTTGTAACCAAAAGATTACCTTAAAACCCGTAGAAAACAACATAAATCATATAAAGGTAACTTGGGATATAAACATACTGAAATGGAATAACCATACGGTCAACATTCACACATATCACTCAATAGAATAGCCATACGACCGAATTCCATATATAATGTATTTGAGGTTATAACGTAACCATTAGTCCCGGTCTATCACGACACCACCCTTTATTTGGTTTATTACGTAAACACCCATCAAATGTCCAAGTACCATTATAAAATCATAACACATAAAATATTTAAAATATAAACATTTCACTAATAACATTTCATTTTCAATCACAAGAAATCATTTCAAAATATTGAAATAATCAATCCATTTCAAAAAAACATTTTCAATGCCAAAACACCCAAAAAATGAATAAGGGGGTTCTATTTTATTTTAAAAAAAAATTAAGTCTTATAGAGGAATCCAAATAATGATTACGGTGGAGGAGAGGTCATTTTCACCACATATGTTAAAAACATTACTTTTTTCATTTAGTAAAATACTTCATAGAAAAAATATTACCTTTTAATGAAAGTTAAAGTCAAACGGTATTATTACACACCGTGTAAAAGAAGGAGGTGTATATTATCTCTACTGCCATAATCGTTATTTGGATTCCTCTAAAACGAATAATAAACTTGAAAAAGGTTCTTAAGAAAGTAGAAATTAACTTATGTTTTTTATTCAGGAAATTAAATAACGAACGAGTCAAGTCAGACACAAGGTAAGGGACCACCCGTCATTTTGTTATAATGGTACTTGGAAAATAGTTTTGGAAAAGTGTCATCCATATTTTGTCCTTATAATGAATCTCAGTTATATTTTTTGGTATTGGTCATTATTCAACAAATTATTTTTAGTAGGATCAATAGTTATACCATCTTTAGAAACAAAATGACCAAGGAAAGAAATTTGTTTTAACCAAAACTCACATTTGATGAATTTACCAAATAGTTTCTTTTCATTTAAGGATTTCAATACAACACTTAAATTAATTTCATGTTCCTATTTACTTTTGGAATATAAAAAAATATCATCAATAAACACAACCACAATTTATCACCCCTGTCAACTGATCCATCACTGCAAGAAACTATTTAATCAGATTTCGACCAACTCAGAATGCTGATTTGGAATGTCATTTCCCTCTTTATGCCTTCTCAGCATAGTTTCCAGGTTTCCTCTCTGAAAAAACCATTCTGAACAAACATATCCTAGAGGAAGAAACATGGTAATCTTCAAATTATATATCATTTCAATATCTGGTAATAATATAATGGATACTGAGTAGAAGTTTCTACATGATGATTAATAATTTTTAATCTTTAATATATGGATATTAATTTAACAATATCCAAATTCCTAAATTTGTCTAAACTTAGCTATGGTACCAACTGTAAGTCCCCAGACCTAAAAATTACATAATCTTGAATTAAGTTAATAATTCACATTGATGATCTTTTTAGGTTGAGATATTTATAGAATTAGGTCATAATATATACATAGCTATTTGAATATTACATTTCGACACTTCTACTCAGTATCCATTTTTTCATAAAATAAAAACTCTTAAAAGAAAAAAACAAGTTTAGTTCCATGTTTTAATCATCATGAATTTTCCTTGATCCTATCCTTGACCCTATTAAACTTTAAGTCATGTGATAAACATTTCAAAAACTTGGGAAGAGCATAAAAAGATCAGTAAGGGATACACAAAGTTGGAAAAATGTTAGTTTTTCAAAACAACAAATAAACCATGAATACATTATCATAAGTAATACGTTTCACCTTTATAAAGTATTAAATAATCTTCACTGAATAAAATCTCATTGCTTACCCTTTTGTAACCAAAGTTTACCATAAAACCCATAGTAATCACACATAACATATAAAGGTAACTTGGGACATAAGAATACTAAAATGGAATAATCATACCGTAGACTTCCACACATATCACTAAATGGAATAGTCATACGGCTGACTTACATACCCAATGAATTACAGGTTATAACTTAACCACCCATCCTACTTTATAAAGGCACCCCCCATCATTTATTTTATCATGTAACCACCCATCAAATGTCCAAGTACCATTATGAAATCATAACACATAAAATATTTAAAATATAAACATTTCACTAATAACATTTTATTTTAAATCACAAGAAATCATTTCAAGATATTGAAATAATAAATCCATTTCAAAAACCATTTTCAATACCAAAAAACCCTAAATTAGAATAAGGGGTTTATTTATCATTTTAAAAAAACATTAAATCTTATAGAGGAATCCAAATAATGATTACGGCATTGGAGAGATCATTGTCACCACAAATGTTAAAAAAATTACTTTTGAAATTTAGTAAAACTCTTTGTAGAAAAAATATTCCCTTTGAATTAAAGTAAAAGTCAGAGGGTTTTATTATACACTGTGTAAAAGAAGTATGCGTATATTATCAAAACATGTCTCAATAAAAGGAGATTGAGACGAAGTCCATTACCTCATGTCTGACTTGACTCGTTCGTTATTTAATTTCCTGAATAAAAAACTTAAGTTAATTTCTAATTTATTAAGAACATTTTTCAATTTTATTATTCGTTTTATGTCACTTATTACCTTTCTATAACAATTAGTTAATTATTTGAGTTCATATTGGACATTTTTTCGATGTTTGGAACTTGAGTCAAAAATGAACTTGTTATAATTACAAATTGTCCATGTGGTCAAAATTCCATTATCTATAGAATGATACTAATGACTTAGATATAATAAATATCATATATATCATATATATCATATATATCCATTATATATGTATTTATAATAGTCCATATCATTTGGATATATGAAAATGAAATGCACCGTTCAAGGAGACAGTAAGTTGTACGTACGCATGAATGCTACTTTCTTTTCATTTTTTTCATTTTTAAAGGAATCAAAACCAAATTATAAATATTTATATTATTATTACTGTATAATATAATATTTTATATACATTACATAAGTTCATTACCATAATCCTTTATACGTTCCTTGTATGGTATGAACGAGTCATATCACTTTGAAGGGCAGTGGTTGCACTTCCTCAAATTAAATTATCATATATATACAAAATAAAAAGCATAAAGTTATGTTCTAAATTATAATTACAGAAGAATAGAGATAAAATAAATATATTAAATATCATATATAATTATATTTCCATCATAATTTCCACCATAAGGGGTGTTAGGAGAATATTAAACAATCATCGTTTCGTGAGGTAGTAGTTCCCGTCCACGGAAACATTATGTTCTATCCATTAGATGGATGTGTGTGGAAGGTTAGTTCAAATAATTCTCATAAAAAACCTATTATATTTATGATACTAGTTTTTCTATTTAAAAATAATAATAATAAGAGCATAGAGAGTGAAGAAGAAAAATAAAAGAAGAGAACTTGAGGGAAGACATTGCCTTTAAAGCGGGAAACGTCCTTTGGTTTTAACAAAAAGGCTTTCTTGAAGTCTCTTATGCCTAAGTTAAGGCTTATAGGATAAATATAGAGATTTTGGGACCTTATTTGGTCTGTTTTTGGATGATCCAATGGGCTTTATATTTGTGATAAATGGGTTAGAGGTTATGTCTTTTTATAAGGGGGTGAGGGATTTTTATAAACCCCTTGGCTTTTTGATGCACCTTGGATTTAGAGTTGTGAAAAATTGGTTAGATGTGATGGATTTTTATGAGGGAAATATAATTAAAAAAATATTCCCTTTGAATGAAAGTAAAATTCAAATTTTTTTATTATACCTTGTGTAAAATAAGGTGTTGTATATTATCAAAACATGCCTCAATGAAAGGAGATTGAGACGAAGTCCCTTACCTCATGTCTGACTTGACTCATTCATTATTTAATTTACTAAATAATAAAATTAAGTTAATTTATAATTTCTTAAGAACCTTTTTAAATTTTATTATTCGTTTTATGTCACTTATTACCTTGCTATAACAATTAGTTAATTATTTGAGTTTATATTGTGCATTTTGTTGATGTTCGGAACTTGAGTCAAAAATGAACTTGTTATAATTACAAATTGTCCATGTGGTAAAAATTCCATTATATCTAGAATTATATTAATGATTTATATATCATATATATCCATTATATATGTATTTATAATAGTCCATATCATTTGGATATATGAAAATGAAATGCACTGTTCATGGAGACGGTTAGTCGTACGTACGCATGAACACTACTTTCATTTCATTTTTTTCATTTTTAATGGAATGAAAAACAAATGATACATAGTTATATTATCATTAATGTATAATATAATATTTTATATAAATTAAATATGTTCATTAACATAATACTTTATACATTCCATTTATGGTATGAACGAGTCATATCACTTTGAGGGGGTGGTAGTCCTCACTTGCTCAAATTTAATTATCATATATATAAAACATGAAAAGAATAAAGGTATGTTATAAAAGATAATTAAAAAATATATAAAATAAATATCATATATATCATATATAATTACAGATCTATCATAATAGCCACCATGAGAGGTGGTAGGAGAAGATTGAACAATCATTATTTCGTGAGGCAGTAGTTCGTCGTCCACATAAACATTATGTTCTATCCATTAAATGGAAGTGTGTAGAAGTGTAGTTAGAATAATTCTCATCATGAAAACCTATTATATTTAGTATATTGGTGTTGTTATCTAAACAAATAATAATAAGAGCATAGGGTGTGGAGAAGTAAAATAAAAGAATAGAACTTGAGCGAAGACGTTACCTTGAAATCGGGTAACTCCCTTTGGTTTGAACCAAAAGGCTTTATTGAAGTGTCATATGCATAATTTAATGATTCTAGGATTAATATAGGGGTGTTGGGAGATTATTTGTTCAGAGATTGTACGAATCAAGGCGCTTTAGAGTTGTGATAAATTATTTAGAGGTGATGAATTTTTATAAGGGTGGGGGAGGTCCTCTTTAGGAAAGTTTGAAAATATTATTTTATTATAAACTAAATTTCCGTTTCAAAAGGTAACAAACTCATTAAATTAAAATATAATATTAATATTATTCTAAATATTCTCAAATAATAGGTTTTAGAGAAGTTTTGTTTTCATATTTAACCTTATCATTTAGCTTTAACCCTTAGTTAACTAATTTAACTCTTACCATGTCTTCTTGTGTATTCACTCTATATGGTTAATATAGTTACCATAAAATGCCAACCGATCCAAAATGGATCATTAATGAAATTTTTAACATTATATATGTCATTTGACCAAATATTAAATTTTTATGATTATTATATCATTTAATAAAATATTGATTGATTTAAGAACTTATTTATGTCAATTTTTATACTATTCATATCATGACTTTTAAAAAACCTATAAAAACTTGATTCTTTAGAAAAAGCTACTATAATTGAAATATAATAAGTTATAATCATCTATAAAATTCTTTTATTACATAAAAAGTTTCAAAATAAATTTATTTTAATATTTATAATCTCATTTATTTAAAACATTCATTAATGAGGTAATCATTACATCATCATTGTGTCATAAATAAATTTATTTATTTGATGTCTAAAAACTACAAATAAAATACCATAATTTATGAAATTGTTTTAGATTTCTAATGATCATTTATTGTCAAAAATATCACTTATATAACCCGTTATAAAAAAATTACTAATAGATATATTTTTATGTTACATTTTCCTTAACATTAAATTAATTTTTATAAGGTGTCATTTTCACTTACATGTGGCTCCATGTGGTCCCAAAATCGACCCAAGGAAGCCCATGGTCAGAAATTTATCATTCAATAGGATTCGGACATGTGTTATGTTAATTTAATATTATTATAATATTATTTATTTACCCTTATTTTCAAGATTTACCCTTTAACCATGGTAAATAAAATATTTACTGATGTTACTATTCATAATTTCTGAAAAAAAGTTACCTATTTACACAATTTGGACCTCCTGATTCCAAATATGGAATCCATTTTTCCAAATTCACAATACATAAGTGGCATAAATTAATTTAAAACTAATTACCGTTGCCAAAACCAAAAAGCATGATTTTAAGAAATAATAACTATCAAAAGATTGACATTTGTTTATGTCCAATTTCAATGTGAAATTACTTCCAATGACCAAAATTGGATTAAATGGTAAAAATATAATCTAATTACACTTTAAAACCAATTAAAAAGATAATATAACCATATAAATAAATTATATTAAAATGTATTTTTGAATTAAAACCCAGTATTTTTACTATTCATTAAAAATGAGCATTATCAGAAAAATACCAAAATTTCATCCAAAGTAAATTTTGATGTCCTGATTCTAAGGTGATGGATTTTTCTATCTTTAGGAATTATCTTCCCCTAATAAAAATACATCCAAAGTAAATTTATTTTATTTGGGCAGAGGTTGGACATGCCAAGGGGCATTAGACACAGTGTGATGCGTTTTGGTAAAAAGGGAAAGCTAAGTACGAGGCTCATTAGACCTTATAAAATCCAGGAGAAAGTTGGATCAGTTTCCTATAGAGTGGATTTACCTTCATGTTTATCCCAGGTACACAGTTTCTTTCATTTCCAATGTTGAGAAAGTATTTTTTAGATCCATCTCATGTTTTGAGTCTAGAGGTAGTTCAGTTAGAAGAGAATCTTTCTTATGAAGAACAACCAGTATAGATTATTTATCAAAGAGAGAAAGTATTACATAATAAGGTAATTCATCATGTAAAGGTTTTTTGGAATAATCATATGGTTTAAGAGGAAACATGGGAATCTGAAATCCTATGAGGTATAAATACCCCCACTTATTTTATAAGTGAATAGAATTGCGGGGACGCAATTCCCAAAAGGGGGAGAGGATGTACATCCAAGGTAAATAAAGAATATGATATTTTCATATTTATTAATATTTTTGAATTAAATATTAATTTTATTTTAAATTAGATTCTATGTTTGATTTCGTACCCGACATGCAACAATGGGTTTCTCCGAAATATCATGTTGCACACAATGCTGAGTCATACTGAAAAAAAATATAATAATATAATATTATTTTAAATGGTAGTTAACGCCTAGTCATTGTATTGGTGGGAAATGAAAAGAATTAACTACAATATGATTATACATGTTTGTTAAATGTTTTTACATTTATCCAATAAAATTTAGAGGCTTAAAATGTGAATGAGTCCAATTTTAAGCATAAATACTCTAATATTTTTTAAAAGGTCGATTTACTGCCTTTTGATGGAGAACCCTTTCTAAATGTAGTTTTTGTAAAATTTATATGTTTTATTTTACAAAATAAAATTCTTCTTTAGAATCTAGATGTAAAAATTTACTTTGGATGAAATTTTGGTATTTTTCTGATAATGTTCATTTTTTTAATGAATAGTGAAAAATACTGCATTTTAATTCAAAACACCCATTTAATATAATTTATTGATATGGTTATATAATATTTTTAATTGGTTATAAAGTGTAATTAGATTATAGTTTTACCATTTAATACAGTGTTGGTAATTGTAAGTAATTTCACTTTGAAAATGGATATAAACAAATGTCAATATTTTAATAGTTATTATTTCTTAAAAACACGCTTTTTGATTTTGACAAAGGGAATTAATTTTAAATTAATTTCTGCAACTTATTTGGTTTGATTTTGGAAAAATAGATTCCATATTTAGAATCCAGAGTTCTAAATTGTTTAAATAGGTAACTTTTATTTTTAGACATTATGAATAGTAACTTCAGTAAATATTTTATTTAACATGGTTAAAGGGTAAATCTAGTAAATAACGGTAAAAAATAATATTATAATAATATTAAATTACCCTCACATGTGTCCTAATCCTATTTGATGATACATTCCCAATCATGGTCATCTTTGGGTCGATTTTGGGACCCCATGAAGCCACTTGTAAGTGAAAATGACACTTTATACAAATTAATTTAAAGTTAAGGAAAATATAACATAAACATATATCTATTAGTAAAACAATTTTTATAATGTGTTATATAAGTGATAGTTTCGACTATAAATTTTCATTAGAAATCTAAAAATATTTCCTACATCATGGTATTTTATTTATAATTTTTATACATTATATAAATAAATTTATTTATGACACAATGATGATGTAATAATTTCCTTAGTAATGAATGTTTTAAATAAATGAGATTATAAATATTAAAATAAATTTATTTTTACAATTTTTATTCCATACACAAATTTTATGGATGAGTATAACTTGTTATATCAGAATTAATGTAGTTTATTTGAAATAATAAAGTTATTATCATTTTTTTAAATGTATTGATATAAATAGTTTATAAATTGACATAAATGAGTTTTTAAAATCAATCCATATTTTATTAAATGATAAAATGGTCCTAAAAATCTAAGATTCGTAAAAATGACATATATGATGTTACTAATGTCATTAATGATCCATTTTGGGGTCTCTTGGCATTTTATAGTAAATATATTAACCATATAATATGAATATACAAGAGGACATGGTAAAAGTTACATAGGCACCCATAAGATTTGGAGATAAGAAATGATCTTCAAAAACTGTCATCACTTGGACATAACATACTTCACACACCTCCTTTAAAAATGAATATATCTCTTCAAAAAGAAGGAGGTATAAGATTCGGCACCCTTTTCTCCCCAAATTTTAGTACATAACATACTTCTCACACCTCTTTCGTAGCTGCACAGGCACCCATAAGATTTATTAATAACACATAGAAATCATAAATCATAAAACCAGATTACCATAGCTACCATAAATCATATACCAAAACTCTGCTGTATTCCACTCCTATTCTAGTATAGGAAGGAATAACTTCCTTGTTTTCAAAAAAATCAGTTACCTTATATAATTTCATTAACTAAATCCTTTATACATTCCATGTATGGCATGAACGAGTCATATTACTTTGAGGAAGTTCGGAAACTTCCCCCTTAAAGTGATATGAATTGTTCATGACATACCTGTAACGTATAAAGGATTGAGTTATATTATGATTTCTAAGTTATTTGATATCCTCCTAACAAAATCATAGGATTTATGAATAACACATAGAAATCATAAATCATAAAGTATTCTGCACACAAGTTCATTTCAATCAATTCATTAATGATCATAATCTGGTTATAATATTCAGATTATAAGATTGTGGAATCCATAAGATACTCGGTTACTTTATGATTTATCCAGTAAAATCTGTGATATATATGGCTTATAACAAGGTGAATATTCATATACTATGGGGTCACTATATGCCTAAGGAAATAGACATGTGACACTGAGTTATGGCCGAATCACTGTAGATAACAAAATCCCCATTATATTTTAAGCATGAATCCGATTTTAAGCATGAAAAACTCTAATATTTTTTTCCTTAGTAGGAAAAATAATCTCTTTAAAATAAATCATAAAGTAACTGGGTTATGGCCGAATCTTATAACCCAAGTTATAACAAATTTCATTAATGATCATAATCCAATTTTGTGAGCTATAATTATCGAAATCAAGTCATTAAGAAGATACAGGAATGTCATTTGAGATCCTCCTACTTTCATTTGTAATAGAATTTCCTTCATCTAAAAAAGTTTCAAAATAAGGATTTAACTTAAAGAGTATACATATAGACTAACTATGTGTCTAACAAAAACTCATAATCCCTAAAGCTTTCTAAGCTATCCTTTGATACTGACTTTAAGGCCCTAGCCTTGAACATTACATAATATTGAATTAAGTTAATAACTCGCATTGAGGATATTTTTAGGTTTATAGCTTAAGATAATTAGGCCTTAACTATTACATTACATCTCAAAATATTACAAAGTAGACACTTCTACTAAGTATCCATTTTTTTCATAAAATAAAAACTCTTAAAAAAGAAACATGTCTAGTTCCATGTTTTAAATAGCATGACTTTTACTTGATTCCATCCTTGACCCTATTCATCTTTAAGTCCTGTGGAAAATATTTCAAAAACTTGGGATGATCATAAAAAGATCAGTAAGGGATATAAATAAAGGAAACAAATCAATAGTTCATGAATACATACAAATCAAAGAAATCATACTTTTCAATCCTAAAACATAATCTCTTTAACATACCTCAAAAATCATAAGATTTATGAATAACACATAGAAATCAAAAATCATAAAGGTAACTTGTGGCATCTATAACATACTTAAATTGTAACTTTCACAACTAAATAGGGATTTATACTTGGAATACCCATCACAATATATGTCATGACTCGTCCCCCAGGGCCCATGTCATGACTACCCCAAGCTCGCCTTCCATAGGCCAGGGGCTGGTAACTAGCATCGAAAAGGTGCATCCCTATAATAGGAAAGAATTAACTTTAAACTGGTATAAACACACTATCCAAGAACACAACAAGAAGTAACCATGAAGTAAAATGTTGTAGTAAAAAGGTGTACTGAAAGTAAAGGGGATGGAATACTATCCCTACTGGAAATTACAAGTACAGCTGGAAGCGAAAACAGCTCCTGGAACATCCACCAAGGATCCTGCCTGAAGGGTAGGAACAGCTCATGATCAGCAGTCACTGTATCACATCACGTCAAATGGTACACCTCTAAGAACCATCTAGTCTAAGCTCTCTCATCCTTGATCAACACTATCCATTGTCTGAGGGGTAGATACAGCTCACAATCAATAGTCACTATGTCACGTCACGTCAAATGGTCCACCTATGAGCACCATCCAGTCATGGCTCCCTCAGCCTCGATCAACATTGTCCATCATCTGTAAAAGACATAGCAAGGTGTGGGCGTAGCCCATGAAGATCTGAGTATAACAATACTCAGTAGGGACCTTGATACCCCCAAAGGTCTCCCAGAGTTTCACAAAGGAAAAACCACAAAGCAAGACCTCAATCACAAATCACGAAGCATTTTTCATCAACTCTACATAGCTATATGCCCATACATATACCTAAGTTATCAAAATATACTCTTCTCATATATGAGGAAACATAAGGCTCCAAATTTTTATCCATTTTCACAACTGATCCACGAGGGAAAATACCACCAAGGTAACATCGTGAAGGTAACACCACAAAGGTAAAAGTTCCACAAAAGTAACACCACAAATGTAAAAGTACCACAAAGGTAACATTATGAAGGTAACACCACAAAGGTAAAATTATCAAAAAGGTAACACCACAAAGGTAACACCATGAAGGTAAAAGAAACATCTCACACCAGGTATATAACTTAAGTAAATAAGTATAAACGATTAGTTGAAAAACAATATCATCTTATTCTATCAAGAGGCTCTACTTCTGAACCACACCGTATCGATAGATGATGACACACATAGGATCACTAGGCACTAACCTACACAAGATTGATAGATCCTGACCCACACATTATTTCTATGTATTATCCCACACAGGATCGATAGATGATGACGCACATAGGGTCAATGATCTTTCTTCACGTTACAGCTAGCCTCAAGATTCCAATACAAAGCACTCTTGATTCCGAGAGGATCCACTTTTCAAGCCATCATTTGTACCTCAACCTCAACAAAGTTCCATGAAGATGTATCCCAAAGTACTGCCCTGTCATAGGGGTCCTAATGTGACAGACGACGCGTCAATTGGACGCCCGGTCTGTGAGATATGAGCACTTTTGTAAAAAGGGCCAAGTTGGATTCAAGTCTGATCCAACCCAAGTTACATGTCAAAATCTGTCAAAACTCACTTAGAGTATCTCCAATAGACCGCCTTTCCATAAGGGTCCTTATTCCATATACAGTGTGTCGATCAAATGTATGGTCTGTTAGTTACACCCCTTTCCGTGAAACGGGTCTGATCGCACCTCGGTCCATCCCGACTTAGTTGAGCCCGCTAGAATACGCCAAAGGGACCGCTTCCCAAAAAGGGTCCCATCTCCACAGGCGTTGTGTCTAATAGACACTTGGTTTTTCAGATATGGGAATTTCTTTATTTTGGTACCAGTTGGGTCTCAGCCTAGTCCGACACGGTCAGACCGGCCCGACGCAACGGGTCCCGGGGTATACCTGACCCCGCTCAGGTCCAGCCCACTAGGGGTCGACCTAGTTCACTGGGTTCGGCCCATCGGGGTCGGCCCGACTTGTTCGCAGGCCTGAGCCACGGTTATCCCAGCCCGTCGGGTGGGGCTCATCCCACCCACGCTGGTCTACCAGGTCGTGGGTCCGGCCCTCTAGGCGGGGCCGGCCCACTTGGCAGCCCCGCGCTTTAGGGGTCATTCTCTAGATAGTGGGGTTCTGCCCCCACTGCATTTAATGGTTGGTCTTTTGTCTAACCATATTTCACTAACGCACCACGTCGCGGGTCACACCGCCCCCTCCTACCGTGGCCTGCTAGCCGTAGCTGCTTCTACCAGCAGTGCTTATGGACGATGCCATTGTCCCTCATGGCTGGGTCGGTCCATCCACCCTTGGCCACCATGGAGTACCATCACTCGTCACCTTTTACAACCCACGTCTGGTTTCCACGGGTCTCCTCTGGCCGCCACCGACAGGGCATGCTGACGGTTTTTTCTACGGGTCACCGGACGCGCTTCGGTGGTCCATTTCTGATGTTGTCTATGATTACAGCCCTTCCGGGATACCTCCGTCATAGTGTGACTAGGTATTTCATGTTGTCATCGAGTTGGAAATCATTCCCCGAAGTTCACATCAACAATGAAGAGGCGGAGGGTATGGGCCTTGTTCGTTTGGCCCAGGCCCTCTATGTTAAATGATAACAAGCAGGAGAGAAATTTAAATCATCAAAGACAACTTCAAAGTAAACCCCCTACCTGGATAAGACGTCCTCTAACGACGATCTACGGAACCTCATTCATTGTTGTCCTCGATTTTTTATTTGGTGGCGTTTGTCACCATTCATTGAATCAAGTCTCATCCTCCAATTTGTTGGCGTCGTGGTATTTTTCTAGATCTTCATCGCTTGGTGAAGTTGTTCCAACACCCCTCCCCGAGCTCCATATAAATAGGAGAGGAGAAAGATTATGCCCCACACAAAAAAATTAATGAGGTTCATTTAATTAATGAACCTCCCAAATTCCCAATGCCATGGTTACAAAAAAGAGAGATTCAAGACCTTAATGGATTGACATGACGTCGGTCCCACCACCACCGCTCGTCTGTTGGAGAAAAGAAAACGAAATAAAATAACATAACAAGTTATTTTATTAATCTTTCAAAAGTCAGAAAAATTAACTTTTTCATCTGGCCTAATGCGGTCGAAGTGAAGCCTCCCTGAAGAAAATCCGGGTGATGCGGATTCAACGGTGCCCTTGGATTTTTAATCCAAGAACCAGTTCAAAAGATAGAAAACGCCACCCACACGTTTACTGAACGTACCTTAAAAAAAGTTTAATAAATTATTAACATTCACCCTTGACCCACGCCGGTTGATATTAGGCTATGCCTACGGAGAACACACCCCAATGAACTCAACAATAATCTCATATTTTTAATCTGAGTTACCGATTAGAAGTTATTTATTTTAACAATAAAATAATTGTTAATTAATTATTTTATTTACGGCCAAAAACTAACATCCAATGTTGGCCCGCTCCGGCCAATGTTTGGGTTTGCCTAAGGAAATCATACCCTCAAGAGTTTAGTGGTGGTCTCAGATTTTTAATATGAGTCACCGTTCTTGAGTTATAAAATTTGAAAAATAAAATAATTTTATTTAATTATTTTATTTACAGTTATGCCATTTTTGTTTTTCTCACTAAAGGCATGAGACGACTAAACTTAATTTGTGCCTAGGGTAAACCCTCCAACTTGAATGAAATGGTTCCCTTGGATTTCTGATCTGTGCACCTGTTTAATAGTTATTCCACTTTTTCAGGAAAACCACTCACGCGTGCTATTTTAAACTTAACCATTTTCGACGGATCATTCTGGGCACTCCAGGCCATGGAATCACGCACGGTCAGATTTCACAGTCTCAAAATAATTCCATATAATTAAAAAAAATATACAAAAATTCCATGACATTATAGTATATTCCCTAAATCTCTTAAGAGAAACATTAACGTTTACCTCGGTCATGTTACCCAATACATTAGAGAGATATCTCGGGCTCACCCACCATAGGTTTATCATGGAACTACCCATATACATAAAAAATTCCAAGGATATTAAAACAGGGAACTAAACATGACCATGGAAAGAAACGATGGTTTTGGAAATGACACTTCTTGAAGATCCTTTTCCTTTATAATCCAATGTATAAATTGCCTTATAACCCAATTACCATATATAAGACTTGACTTATAAATTCCCCAAGAATATATATGTATATATCCAGTATATACATGTATTCATAATAGTACATAACATTTGTAGATAAGAAATGAAATGCAACATTCATGGAGATAGTAAGTCGTATGTACGCATGAACACAACATTCATTTCTATTTTATATTTAATGGATTGAAAACTTAATGATACACAGGTATATTATAATTCCAGTATAATATCATATATAATTTCAGTAATTTCATCCTTTATGTAGGTTTCGAGCACAGTATAAGCATGTTTGTGGGTGTACCCAACTTTAATTTTTGTCTTTAACGACGTTTAATCAGAGATCCATCATGATAATAAAACATCGAATCTTCAGAATAGAAAGAAGAATGAAAGAAAATAAGGGAGTCATGGAACCATAGAGGATATAATTATATGTTGGTTATAATTAATTTAATTAAAAGACAAGAATTACCTTGATGGAATTCTCCCACCATTGATGTTTCTGGTCACGATCCGATGTGATCCATTGTTGCATCATAGAATCCAAGTGTTTGATTCCTCTATCAGTTATCCACACATGCTCCACATATCTTTGGACATCACCGAAGGGGCCTCTGGGTCCTATCATGGAAGAGCCTTTGATTTCGATGTCCGCATTCGACCACCTTAATCTAGTGGAGAAGGATCTCTCTCTCGTATCTTGAGAGCGTTCTTAGAAGAAAAGAATTCTCTCTTAGCATGAGAGCTTTCTCTAGATCTGTTGTGCACAAACCACAAAATTTCTAGGCCAATGAGAATTATATAATTGGGATTTTAATTACTTAGAATGATAAAATTAATTAATTACCCAAAATAATTTATTCATTTCATTTAATTCTTAGTAATACCTCATGTCTAATAATAACAGTTGACTATTATTATTACTTGACAAGCACCTACTGAATTACACCTAATATTATTTAATTAAATAAATAATATTATTTCTCATAAATACCTAGAAAAAAATACATGGTGTGTATATTAATATAAAAAATGTGTACTTTTGTTTTTCCATTCTTTTTATTTACCCCACCACATTTATTATACCTTGAATAATGGATATGTATTTCTCAAATAAATATCACTGCATTACTCACTAATAAATATATTATTTCACCCATAATATATTCACTCAAATAACTAGTGTCGAAATAAATTTGATCATGCATTCTTGAATAATTATTAAACCACAATCGAGAATAATATTTATTCAACTTGTTAAATTAACATTTAACTGATATACTTGGACACATTTAGTGTGTGACCCTCTAGGCCTTTTTCTCAGTGGCATTGGGTGGAGCCTACCTAAAGTCCAAGGTTAGAATCTAGAAACACACCAAGGCTCCCATAGAGAAAGAAGTTAACTCCACAATGACGTGTCACCTCCTACAAACGCTTACCATGTAATGTCATCCCTTTGTATCGATATCTCAAATCAGGCGGGTTGCATGCTCATACCATCAACCCATAAGTTTGATCATTTTTTCTTTGACTTCCCAGAATTTAAATTTCTCATTCCTCACCATGGCCATGGATTTATTTAGGCTATATCAATTCCATCAAAGGGCCAGAAATATCTACTTCTGTTATGGAACAGAAGGGAAAAACCCTTTCTCACATTATCTATTAATGCAATATTACTCGTGACGCACCCAACATATCCTACCTCACTACGAATAGTGTGTCATCACAATTTTTTTCAATAAATCTAAGTGTGTGAGTTGTAATACCCATTAATAATAATCTTAAAGTCTAAGGACCAATACACACGTTTTCATATAGGAACATCCAATGACACTATGAAATGAGGATTTTCTACTGGACGGTCTCATTCTCATAATATCTTCCAGGATATTACCAAGGGCGCACACCATGTGAAGGTTCCTCAAAGTTTTATGAGTCCTCACCCCTAGTGGCATGTATTATGTATGTCCCTAAAATAACATCATTCGGCCATAGAACATATATTCAATAATAGTGTTATGGCACTTCTTGGTTCTCGTCATAGTAGGGATTCGCTATGACCCTTTAATACAACAGATATCCTTAGGACATTATCACATGCATTGTAAATCATAATAACAATCAAGATGTTATAAGGTATTTATTAATGAATACAGTACAAAGTAGTTGGTTCTAGGTTACCAACTCTAATAGACTCCCACTTGGACTAGATCCAACTACTAACAACCTTTAACATGCTATCTCTCACATGATATTCATGCTTCTGCTGAGATAGGCCTTTAGTCATGGGGACTACCACGTTCTCTTTCATGGATACTCTGATCACTGCAACTTCACCCCTTTTATAGAAATCCCTCAAGAGGTGATACTTCTGGAGTATGTGATTTTTCCGTTGATGTTACCTTGGTTCCTTTGAAAAAGTCACCGCTACAGTATTATCATAATATAATGTGATAGGATCTTTACTTCTAGGCACCACATCAAGCTCCTAGAAAAAGTTCCAAATCCATATTTCTTCCTTGGATGTATCAGAAGCCTCTATATATTTAGACTCCACTATAGAGCTGGTGACAACTGGTTGCTTTGAACACTTCTAGCTCACAGCTCCTCTATTGAGACAGAAAAGATATCCAGATTGTGACTTCATATCATTCTGATATGTCTGAAAACTAGCATTATCATACCCTATGATGAAAATCTCATCGTCTCCTCCATACTCCACGAACATGTCCTTAGTTCTTCTCAGATATTTAAGGATAGTCTTAATAGTAGTCCAATGTTGTTCTGCTAAATCTTCTTGATATCTGCCTACCATGCTCAGTGCATAAGAAACATCAATCCTTGTATATAACATGGAATACATGATGGATCATATAGATGAAGTGTATGGAATCTTACTCATTCTATCTCTCTTTTTGTGTCTGAGGACACATTTTATTAGAAAAAATTAGGCCATGTGACATTAGAACCAATCCCCTCTTGGATTATTCCATACTAAATCTCTTTGGTATCTGGTCAATGTATGTAACCGGACATAGTCCAAGCAAGCTCTTGTATCTATCTCAAATGATCTTGATCCCTACAATGTAGGATGCTTCACCCAAGTCCTTCATGGAGAAACACTTATTCAACCAGTCCTTAACTGAATGTAAGACTGGTATATCTTTTCCAATAAGTAATATGTTGTTAACATATACTACTAGGATAACAACATCATTCCCATTAAACTGTTTATAAAAACATGGATCACATTCATTATTAATAAAACCAAATTCTTTTATGGCTTCATAAAATCAAATGTTCCATGAACTAGATGTTTTCTTTAATCCATAAAAGGATTTATTCAAATTTTAAACCTGTTTGGATTCACCTGGTGTCACAAACCCTTCTGGTTGTGTCATATAGACATCTTCTTGAAGGTTCCCGTCAAGGAATGTTGTTTTGACATCCTTCTGTTAAATCTCGTAGTCATGGTAAGCTTCTATGGAAAGTATGATTGTTATGGATTTAAACATGGGAACTATAAAGAAGGTTTCATCATAGTCAATTCCTTGACGCTCTTTGAATCCTTTAGACACTATCGTTTATTTATAGGTTCTAACTTTACCTTCCATGTCTAGTTTTCTCTTGAATACCCATTTGAATCCAACAAGCATTACATCAAATGGCACATTTACAAGAACCCAGACTTGGTTATAATAAATGGAATCCATCTCAAAATTCATAGCTTCTAGCCATCTTGCAGCTTCTGAGCTTTCTACTTCTTCCTCATGCCTCAGGGTTCTAGTTTATTGCCTGAGAAGGCCTTAACAAATGCCTCGCATCCCCATATATGTGTCTGCGATAAAATGGGTTTCTTTCCATTCCATAACTCGGAGGGAATTCCATTTTCTGCCTTATTTGGTACTCAGTTTAATGTATGTGCTGAATTTTTTAATGTATATCCCCAAAAGTATAATGGAAGATCCATATGACTCATCATCGACCTCACCATGTCCAACAAGGTTCGGTTCCTCCTTTCACTAATATCATTACACTATGGTGTATAAGGAGGATAGAGACAAGATAGAATCCTGTAATCCCATAGAAGATCAATGAACTCTTGGTTCAGATATTCTCTACCTCGATCCGGTCTAAGCTTCCTTATCTTCTTACCAAGATGATTCTCTAATTCAATCTTAAATTCCTTAAATTTCTCTAAGGATTCTAACTTATACCTCATTAAGTAGACATATCCATATCTACTCAAATAATCAGTTAAAGTAATTAAGTAAGAATATCCACCTCTAGTTTCTACTAGTAATGGTCTGCACACATCTGTGTGCACCAATCCTAGACACTACTGGAAATGGGGTCTTTCCCAACGGTTCTGAACCATTAGAAAAGCCTGCAGAACCATTGATATATGTTATACCAACGGTTTTGCAAACCATAGGGAAGTAAGCCATTGGAAAAACCTATCCCAACGGTTTACAAAGAACCATTGGTATAGGTTAGTAAAATTAACTTATGCCAATGGTTTGTCCAACCGTTGGCATAAGTTTTACCAACGATTTACACAAAATCGTTGGTAAAACTAAAGAAATCAACTCTTTCCCAACGGTTTATAAATAGTTGGGAATGGTTTTTTCCAATGGTTCTCATTGAACTGTTGGAAAATAAATCCCTAGAAACCTTTCCCAACGGTTTGTAAACCATTGGGAAAGAGTTTTAAACTTCCTCAGATGCCTATGCCAATGGTTTGAAACCGCTGTCATAGGCTATGTTGTGAAAATTGCACAGTAGCCTCTAATGATGTCCATTCTGCTCCTTTCCAATTACTATACCTGCAATAATAAACTAAGACATACATATAGAGAACAAATTCATACTCATTTAACATATAATGCAATCTTGAACTATACACATCCAGAATTAAATCATAATTCATAACGTAATTATAAACATACATAATTGATTTAAAATTCAATTTAAAATTTAGATGACAATTATATGTGGAATCCGGAATTCAATTCATAATTGAATACATACATAATTTAATTATCAATTATCAATAAAATACATAAAAAATGAATAAGTATCAATAGAATCCGAATATGTTTGTTCGGTTTTTTGTATACCAGTTTTTTTACTAAAAATGATGTCTATTTTAAACAAAATACATACACTTGGAGTGATACCGGCCACACCATGCCTCAAATTTAGGCAGGGTTGACTTGTAAACGTTACATATGACCCATGGATTTTTGTCCTAAATTATCAACATATTCTGAAAGTGTTTGGTTGGTTTTTCATATGCCACTTATTGTTTTCACTTAAAATGTTGTTCATTTCAAAACAAAATGAGACACTTTAAGTGGTTTTGGCCACACCATGCCTCGGATTAAGGTTGGGTTAACTCGTACATGTCACATATGACTAATTGATCATTATTATAAAGTTTCAAAAAATTCAGAATGTTTTTGGTCAGTTTTCCGTATTCCAGTAGTTGGTTTCAATTAAAATGTTGTCCATTTCAAATAAACGTGAGATACTTTGAGTGGTTCTGGACACACCAGGCCTCAAATTGAAGCGGGGTTGACTTTTACACATTGCACATGACTCATAGATATTTTTTCTAAAGTTTAAACGGAATCCTAATACGTTTTCCCAGTTTTCCGTATGTCAGTTGTTGTTTTCACTTAAAATGATGTCCATTTTAAACAAAAAAAGATACACTTTGAGTGGTGTCCTCCACAATGTGCCTTGGATTGAGGTGGGGTTGACTCGAACACGTTAAAAATGACCCATAGATCATTTTCCTAATGTATCAACACAATATGAATCCATTTGGTTGGTTTTCCGTAAGCCAGTTGTACTTTTCACTTAAAATGATGTCCATTTCAAAAAAAACTGAGACACTATGAGTTGTTCCAGATACACTGTGACTCTTATTTAGGAGAGGTTGACTCGTAAACATCAAATATGACCCTTGTATCATTTTCCTAAAGTTTCAATGGAATCCTAATGAATTTGGTCAGTTTTCCGTATATCAGTTGTTGTTCTCACTTAAAATGATGCCCATTTTAAACAAAAGAGAGACACTTTGAGTGGTTCTGGCCACACCGCAGCTCGTATTGAGGTGGGGTTGACTTTTACACATCACATATGACTCATTTATAGTTTTCCTAAAGAATAAACACATTCAAGAATGCGTTTGGTCAGTTTTCCGTATGTCAATTGTTGTTTTCACTTAAAATGTTGTTCCTTTCAAAAAAAATGAGACACTTTGAGGGGTGTCGGTCACACCATGCCTCGGATTAAGGAAAGGTTGACTCTTACATGTCACATATGACCCTTTGATCGTTGTGATAAACTTTCAACACATTATAAATGTGTTTGGTCGGTTTTCCGTATGCCAGTAGTTGTTTTCAATTAAAATGTTGTCCATTTCAAAAAAAAAAATATGATACACTTTGAGTGGTGCCGGCCACACCAGGCCTCAAATTGAGGCAGAGTTAACTCGTACACATCACATATAACCCATTGATCATTTTACTAAAGTTTAAATGGAATATGAATGCATTTGGTCAGTTTTTCATATGTCATTTATTGGTTTCACTTAAAATGAAGTCCATTTTAAACGACGGAGAGACACATTGAGTGGTTCCGGCCACACCGTGCCTCGGATTGTGGTGGGGTTGAATCTAAAACATCAAAAATGACCCATGGATCATTTTACTAAAGGTTCAATAGAATCTGAATGCATTTGGTCAGTTTTCCGTATGTTAGTTGTTTTTTTCACTAAAAATGAAGTCCATTTTAAACTAAAGAGAGAAACTTTGAGTGGTTCCGGCAACACTGTGCCTCATATTGAGGCAAGGTTGACTCCTACACGCCAAAAATGACGCATGGAATGTTTTCCTAAAGTTTCAATAGCATCTGAATGCGTTTGGTCAGTTTTCCATATGTCAGTTGTTGTTTTCACTTAAAATGTTTTCCATTTCAAATAAAGGTGAGACACTTTGAGTGGTGGAAGCCACACCAAGCCTCGGATTGAGGCGCGATTGACTCTTACACAGGTAAAATTACCCATGGATCATTGTTATAAAGTATCAATACAATCTGAATACTTTTGGTCATTTTTCCGTATGCTAATTGTAATTTTCAATTAAAATGTTGTCCATTTAAAATAAAACTGAGATAGTTTGAGGGGTACCGGCCCTCTGATTGAGGCGGGGTTGACTTTTAAATGTCAAATATGACCCATGGATAATTTTTCTAAAGTTTCAATGGAATAAAGATGTGTTTGGTCAGTTTTCTGTATGTCAATTGTCGTTTTCACTTAAAATTATGTCCATTTTAAACAAAAGAGAGACACTTTGAGTGGTGTCGGCTACACCGCGCCTTAGATTGAAGTGGGGTTGACTCGTACACATCACATATGACTCATGTATAATTTTCCTAAAGCATAAACACATTCCGAATTCGTTTTTTTGGTTTTCCATATGTCAGTTGTTGTTTTCACTTAAAATGTTGTCCATTTAAAAAAAGACACTTAGAGTGATACTGTCCACACCACTCCTCGGATTGAGGTGGGTATGACTCGTATACAACACATATTATAGATGAATCGTTGTGCTAAATTATCAACAGAATCCGAATGTGTTTGTTCAGTTTTCTGTATGCTAGTTGTTCTTTTCACTTAAAATCCTATCCATTTTAAGCAAAAGAGACATAGTTAGAGTGCTATCAGCCACACCGAGCCTTGTATTGAGGCATGGTTGACTCGTACACATCACATATGTCCCCTGGATCATTTTCCTAAAGTTTCAATAGAATTTGAATGCATTTGATCAGTTTTCAGAATGTTATTTATTGTTTTTACTTAAAATGAAGTCTATTTTAAACAAAAGAGAGACCCTTTGAGTGGTTCTGACCACACCATGCCTTGGGTTGAGGCAGCGTTGACTTTTACACATCAAAAATGACTCACAGATCGTTTTCATAAAGGTTCAATAGAATCCAAAGGCGTTTGGTCAGTTTTCCGTATGTCATTTGTTGTTTTCACTTAAAATGAAGTCCATTTTAAACTAAAGAGAGACACTTTGAGTGGTGTCGGCCACACCATGCCTCGGATTGAGGCAAGTTTGACTCTTAAAAATCAAAAATGACCCATGGATCATTTTCCTAACGTTTTAATAGAATCCGAATGCGTTTGGTCATTTTTTCATATGTCAGTTGTTCCTTTCACTTAAAATGTTTTCCATTTCAAATAAATGTGAGATACTTTGAGTGGTGGCGGCCACACTGAGCCTTGTATTGAGGTGTGGTTGACTCGTACACGGGAAAAATTACCCATAGATCATTGTGATAAATTATCAATAAAATCTGAATACGTTTGTATGACAACCCTGCTTTCTTTTACAACTTAAACATGCTTTATTACATAAAAATTCACTTGATACAACAAAGAAGATTGAGAGGTTTAGAGTCTTTGGGGCTTAGGATCATTACATAAAAACTTTAAACTTGAAATACAACATCTTTATTGAAAACTTCCTTTACATGACCACTACATTCCTTCGTACTTATCATTGCATCGGATAACCTGAGGACATGCATAAGAAAAGGGTGAGCTATAAAGCCCAGTAAGGGAGTACACAATGAATAACATGAAAAGTACAATACATGTTATGTAATAGGAACATAAATAGAGAATAATAGTGACATGAACATAAAGGCATGATAAAGCATGATAATCATAACATGGAAATGTGGCAACAACACTTAACATTGAATTAGCATGAGCCAAGGCTCATTGCACATGGAGCATGAGTAAACCCTCATTGCACTTGAAGCACGAGTAAACCCTAGTTGCACTTGAATTAGCATGAGTCAACACTCATTGAACATGAAGTATCATGATACTATACTTTACCCAATGCATTGGAGCGCTATAAAGGGCGCACCCTTCTTAAACATTTCATTTCATGCATAAGTGTGCCACATGGATCATAAAACATGGATTCATAAAACATAATCATTTATTCCATGATAAAGGAATGTGGAATTCATACATGAAACTTTATAATCAATAAGTAAATGTTCATAAAGGTGAATACCCTTGATGGATAAATGGGCATGGTATTCACTACACAATGATATTGGCTTAGAAAATCGGTGTGATTTCGGCAGTGTAACGGCGTGACATAAGAATTCATAAAAATGGTGGATGAGAGAGAAAGGGGTTCCTCATCATATTTACATGTAATGGAAAGCAAGGAGGTCATATAAATACATGTCCCAACAATTGAAAAGGAATTTAGATTCATGATACAAAAGTATTTCTTGAATATAAAAGAGGAGAAAAAGGTTCCTTTCGGAATTTCGGCATAGTAACGGGTGAACATGGGAGGAATTTAATGAGAGATAAAGGGGTCTCCCATCATTAAAACAATAATAGGGTAGTATGGGGGAGGTGATAAACCATACCCCAACATTCATAATTGAAATTAAAAGGGCAATACAACTTAAAGAAAATTGACAAAAATGAGAAAGGAAGAAAAAACCCTTACTTGGAAGTGTGCTTCCAAAGGCTAGAGAGATGCTTGTGAGAGGCTTCTTGGGAGCTTTGGGCACCTTGAGAGGATTCTAGAGAGAGTAGGGCAGAGGTTGGACGAACTCCAAGTGCTTTTAGTGAGGAGGAAGTGGGAGCTTGGGTGGGTTTATATAGGAAAGGTGAGGGAATTCTTTATTATTTAGGTTTGGGACCCCTTATATTAAAATAATCCAAACCACAAACCATCCAATGGTATTTGCACATGGTTTCTGAAAAAGGAAAGAGGAAAACAATATTTTAAAAGGCCAAGGTCCGAACTTATTAAAAAATTAGGGTTGCTTATGTGGATGTGAGTCACACTCCCATGGAAATTAATTTAAAAGGGCAAAGTGTTGAATAAGTCTTGAGGGCTCCATTAATTCTTTGAAAAGTAAGTCAAACAAACCCAAAACCTCATTATTTTAATAATAAAACACATATTGGCCGAACATAAGGATTATGGAATTTTATTACATCACCATTGGGTCATTATGATGTCATAAAACACATTATATATTTAAATGGTATTTAATTTTTACCCAAAAATTTGACTGTCTCAGAAAATTATGAAAAATTCACCGTTGGATAATTTCGACTTCCTGATTCCAAAAATAATATTTATTTTATCTAAATAATTTTCTAAATATGTGAATTTTCACTTTTAAAATAAAAACCGACATTTATAAAAAATTCACGGGTTTTGATAGAAATGGCTTTCAAACCTTAATAAAAATTTTAATTGCATTCATAAAATTATAAGATCATTTATATTTAATAAAAATTAATTTAATATTAATAATAATATTTTATTAAAATATTATTTAATTCAAAAATCCTTTAATTTAATAAAATATAATTCTTTATTAAATAATAACTAAAAACACCATTTGTACTTTTAAAACTAATTACAATGTATCAAAAATGACTAGAAATTATATTCATTATTATATACAAAAATAATGTACATGAACATGGTGCTACTTATTTGTTACATAACCCCTTAAAATAGATGCATAAGACCTAAGGGTAAGGTGTGCGATGGTGACAGACTCTTGGGGCGGCTCGGATAACATCGCTCGAGTGGTAATCTCTATCAACTTCCACTTTTCCCGTAGACGGTCCCGTTCAAGCTTGACATAGTGAAGCTCAGCTTGGGCTTGGTCAAGGGCGAAGCCCAAAGATGCCACCTCTTTTCCGAGCTCCGAAAAATGGGCTTCGTAAGGGGAAATTCTACTAGATGAGGCCATCGCTTCCTTTGTCTGAGTAGAAATGGGTTCGTTAAAGCCTTATATTTATACTACTCAGATGATCACTGTTCAATGGCTATAAAAGTAACGGTCACAAATCTTAACGTAAAACTAAAGAAGTTGACATCTTATAAAAACATTTTTTATAAAGAAACATTTAACTGGATCAAGAGGGATTTTCCGTTAATGAAACTTTGGGTCGTTACAATATTCCCCCCTTAAGAAATTTCGCCCTCAAAATTTTCCTTTTCCCACACTAAAAAAAATGTCGGTAACTCAGCTTCATCATATCCTCCGACTCCCAAGTCGCTTCTTCAAACTTTTGGTTTCTCCACAACACCTTGACGAGGGGCATTGTCTTATTTCGTAGAACTTTTTATCTACGATCTAAGATCTTCACTGGTTGCTCCTCATAAGAAAGATCATCTTCCAATTGTACCACCTCGGAAGAGAGTACATGTGAAGGGTCTGGTATGTACTTCCTTAAGAGGGATACATGAAAGACACCATGCACCTTGGCCATAGTAGGTGGAAGTTCTATTCGATAGGCCACAGCCCCAACACGATCAAGAATCTCGAAGGGGCCAATGTACCTTGGACTTAACTTCCCTTTCTTTCCAAACCTCATGACCTTCTTCCACGGAGATATGTGTAAAAACGCCATGTCTCCGACTTTAAACTCAAGGTCTCGTCGACAATTATCTGCATAACTCTTCTGTTGAATTTGGGCTTCCTTGATATTCTGCTGAATGGTTTTCAACTTCTTCACCATTTCTTCAACCATTTCTGGTCCAAGCAGCTTACGTTCACTGACCTCATCCCAACATGCCGGTGTTCTACACCTTTTCCCATACAGGGCTTCATATGGTGCCATTTGGATGCTCGAGTGAAAACTATTATTATAAGAGAACTCAACCAGAAGAATATGTTGATCCCATCTTCCTTTAAAGTCGATTGAGCATGCTCTCAACATATCCTCAAGTGTTTGGATAGTCTTCTCGGATTGGACATCAGTTTGAGGATGATAGGCCGTACTGAAGTTCAGTTCAATATTCAGATCTTGTTGAAGACTCTTCCAAAACACAGAGGTGAATCTTGGATCTCGGTCAGAAACAATAGATAGTGGTACTCCATGCAACCGTACCACATCCCTGATATATATCCGTGCCAGTTGATCCAAAGAGAAATCCTGTCGAATAGCAATGAAGTGTGCAGTCTTTGTAAGACGATCCACAACAACCCAGATTGCATTATTTCCTTTGGATGTCCTTGGAAGTCTAGTGACAAAGTCCATGGTGATGTTCTCCCATTTCCATTCTGGTATGGGAAATGGTTGCATCATCCCCTTAGACTTCTGCCTCTCTGCCTTCACTTGCTGACACACCAGGCACTTTGATGTATATTCAGCGATCTCCTTCTTCATATTATCCCACCAAAAGTTTTCTCGGAGATCTCAATACATCTTTGTGCTCCCTGGGTGAATAGAGAAATTTGAACTATGTGCATCATCCAAAAGATCCTTCTTCAGCTCCGGACTTGATGGAACACATATTCTTTTCCCAAACCACACAATTACTTCTTCATTAACGTTAAACTCCGAGGATTTTCCCTTTTTGATAGCTTCCACTTTTTCTTGGATTCCCGCATCATCCTTTTGAGCATCCTTTAACCTTTCCAAAATAGATGGTTGAGAAATAATTTGTGAAAGGATTGATGATGTTCCCTTATTTATGATTCCCACATCCATCTTCATTAAGTCTAAGAATATTGGGTCCTTCTCAATTCTCATCATTGATAGAATCGATGGATCCTTTCTACTTAGGGCATCTGCCACCTTGTTCGCTTTCCCAGGGTGGTAATGTATTGAACAGTCATAATCCTTGATGAGCTCTATCCATCTTCTCTGGCGCATATTAAGCTCTTTCTGTGTGAATATATATTTAAGACTCTTGTGGTCAGTATATATCTCACATTTCTCTCCATAGAGATAATGCTGCCAGATTTTCAAGGCGAAGATCACCGCCGCCAACTCCAGATCATGCGTTGGATAGTTTCGCTCATGGATTTTCAACTGACTTGAGGCATAAGATATCACTTTATCATTCTGCATCAGCACACATCCTAAGCCCTTCTTCGAAGAATCACTGAATACCACAAAAAGCTCCCCACTTGTGGGTAAAGTGAGAACGGGTGCAGTGATAAGCCTCCTTTTAAACTCCTTGAAGATTTCTTCACATTCATCACTCCAAGAAAACTTTAATCCCTTTCAAGTTAGCTTGGTAAGAGGGTTGGACAATCGTGAGAAATTTCTCACAAATCGTCGATAATATCTAGCTAACCCCAAAAAGCTACGGATATCAGTTACCGATGTTGGCCTCGGCCATCCCTCAATTGCATCTGTTTTGGAGGGGTCCACAGATATCCCATTGCTTGTGATGATATGGGCCAATAATGAGACTTCCTTCAACCAGAACTCACACTTGTTGTACTTGGCATAGATTTTCTCCTTGCTCAAAGTCTCCAGTACAGTTCTTAAATGCTCCCCATGGTCCTCCTTAGTTTTGGAGTATATTAGAATATCATCTATAAAGACTACCACAAATTTGTCTAGGTAATCTCCAAAGACTCTATTCATCAAGTCCATGAATATTTCTGGAGCATTGGTGAGTCCGAAAGGCATTACTATGAATTCATAGTGCCCATACCTTGTACGAAAAGCAGTCTTGGGGATATCTTCCTTCTTCACCATTACTTGATAATATCCCGACCGCAAGTCCACCTTGGAGAAGTATTGTGCTCCACGCAGCTGATCAAACAAGTCATCGATTCTTGGGAGAGGATACTTCTTCTTTATCGTGATTTTGTTAAGTTCACGATAATCGATGCAAAGCTTCATTGACCCATCCTTCTTCTTGACGAAGAGGATGGGTGCACCACATGGTGATGCACTTGGGCATATAAACCCATTATCCAGATTCTCCTGTAGTTGTTTCTTCAGCTCTTCAAGCTCAACAACAACCATTCTATATGGAGTCTTGGATATTGGTAGCGCCCCAGGTATAAGTTCAATTGAGAACTCAACATCTCTTCTTGGAGGAAGACCAGGAAGTTCCTCGGGAAATACTTCAACGAATTCCATCACAATAGGCATTTCTTCAAGGGTGGTTTCTTAATTGGACTCAATCATCTGAGCCAGATATGCATCCTCATAAGGCAGTAATATCCATTATTGAGATGATGGAGCTAAAGGAGATTCATCTTCCTCCTGACACTTGTAAAGAATCGGGGGTCGATTCTCCATATGGAGTGTGATTTCCCTCTCCCGACAATTTATGTTGGCTCTATATAAGGAAAGCCAATCCATGCCAAGAATTGCATCAAATCCCACCAAAGGGAGTATGATGAGGTTCACCAGGAAATTCAATCCACAGATTATAACATGGGAGGACTTATACTCATGGGATGCAATGATTTCCCCATTTTCCGTACTCACCGACATCTTTACTTCCATGATTTGTGGTGGTGCAGGGATTGTTCTACTAAACTTTTGAGATATAAAAGAATGCGTAGAACCTGAATCAAAAAGTACGTTCGCTATTCTTGAATGAATAACTAGCGTACCTGTCACCACTTCGTTGTCGGGGTTCACTTCGGCAGAAGTGATGGAAAAAGTTCTGTCTTGCTGTCTTGGAGGTTGCTGGTTGCGTCTGATAACCCTTGGATTAGAGCATTGATTTGCAAAATGACCCGGTTCTTTGAATTTGTATAATTGAACAATGCGTTGAGGTTCGAACGGAGCGTTACTCTCCTCGGTCACAGCCGCGGGTCCTTCTTGCTGATAGTTAACAGCTAGGTGCCCTTCTCTTCCACACCTGAAGCATTTTCTTATCCCCCTAAGGCAATTTCCAGGGTGCTTCTTTCCACACTTTTGGCAAGTGGGGTGCTGGAACTTCTTAGCACCATTGGATTTATCCATCGGCCCACCAGCATTGAATTCCACCTTACGCTTCTTGTCCCCATGAAACCCCTGTGATTCTCTGATCTCTATTTCAACCTTGAGGGCACATCAGACAATTTCCTCATAGCTGTCGAAGTCACGGATCGCTAATGCTTTCCGCAAGCTAGGCTTCAGCCCACCAAAGAAGCGGTCAACCTTGCATTCGGGGGTAACGACAAAGCAGAAAGCATATCGTGAAAGCCTTGTGAAGTTTGTCTTGTACGCTTCCACGGATTCTTCATCTTTCTGCTTGAGGGAAAGTAAGTCCCTTTCCATCTTAAGACGGAGGGTGCATGGAAAATATTTATCGAAAAACATCTTCCGGAATTCCTTCCATTCCAAAGCCTCGATCTCCTCCTCAGGCTTCATATTTTTTATCAACGTCCACCATTGATCATCTTCACCCTCCATATGATAAGACGTCAGGATAACCTTCTCTTGTTCAAAACATTGGAGGATGGAGAATATCTTTTCAATGGAGTTGATCCATTGCTCAGCGATCGTGGGATCAGATGATCCACTAAAAGTAGGAGGCCTTTGTCTCATGAAGCTCTCGATAGCGACTTGTTCTTTCTTAGGAGGGGTTGAACGTTCCTCTTGACCCGTGTTTCTATTCAAAACTTGAGTTAGCTGAGAGAGAAGCGTGACAAAGTTCACGATTCCTGCTCCCATTGGATTGGGCATCTCATTAGTACAATCATCACACTGATCTTCACAACAGTTTTTAGCCCGAGTTCTCCTATTACCGGCCATTGGCTGGAATAAAAGGAAAGTTAGGGGTAACACATAAAGGGTAATCCAAAGACAAAAGTTGATGACTTATAAATAAACTTTAATCTCTTTAACTCATGAGTCTATAGGATTCAATCCAGGATTTTCATGATCTTCCTTCTAACATATATTCTTAAGGGAATTTTTTCCTTAATAAGGGTTCATACTAAGATTGTGAATTTATCAAAACATATCCCCCGGGAGTGTCGTAACCAAGAGTGCAGCAAGGCCCGTTGTCGTGCACCAGTTCCCGTTCGAGTCTAGCTTAAAGCGGTGTTTTCGGGTTTTACCCCTAGGATACATTTGTGCCAGAGCAGCCTCTACCTCCTCGTATCCAGACAGGGATGTATTTGTTTGATAAACCACTTACATAGTATTTACCAAAACTTAGGGATGTTTTTATTATACTTAGTCTTGTATCTAAGGCTTTACTAGGGTTTCCTAATCCCAAAAATAACTAAACCTTTCCTTTGATACCAACTATGACAACCCTTCTTTCTATTACAACTTAAACATGCTTTATTACATAAAAATTCACTTGATACAACAAAGAATATCGAGAGGTTTAGTGTCTTTGGGGCTTAGGATCATTACATAAAAACTTTAAACTTGAAATACAACATCTTTATTGAAAACTTCCTTTACATTACCACTACATTCCTTCGTACTTAGCATTGCATGGGATAACCTGAGGACATGCATAAGAAAAGGGTGAGCTATAAAGCCCAGTAAGGGAGTACACAATGAATAACATGAGGAGTACAATACATGTTAGGCAATAGGAACATAAATAGAGAATAATAGTAACATGAACATAAAGGCATGATAAAGCATGATAATCATAACATGGAAATGTGGCAACAACACTTAACATTGAATTAGCATGAGCCAAGGCTCATTGCACATGGAGCATGAGTAAACCCTCATTGCACTTGAAGCACGAGTAAACCCTCGTTGCACTTGAATTAGCATGAGTCAACACTCATTTCACATGATGTATCATGATACTATACTTTACCCAATGCATTGGAGCACTATAAAGGGCGCACCCTTGTTAAACATTTCATTTCATGCATAAGTGTGCCACATGGATCATAAAACATGGATTCATAAAACATAATCATTTATTCCACGATAAAGGAATGTGGAATTCATACATGAAACTTTATAATCAATAAGTAAATGTGCATAAAGGTGAATACCCTTGATGGAGAAATGGGCATGGTATTCACTACACAATGATATTGGCGTAGAAAATCGGTGTGATTTCGGCAGCGTAACGGCGTGACATAAGAATTCATAAAAATGGTTGATGAGAGAGAAAGGGGTTCCTCATCATATTTACATGTAATTTAAATCAAGGATGTCATATAGATACATGTCCCAACAATTGAAATGGAATTTAGATTCATGATACAAAAGTATTTCTTGAATATAAAAGAGGAGAAAAAGGTTCCTTTCGGAATTTCGGCATAGTAACGGGTGTACATGGGAGGCATTTAATGAGAGAGAAAGGGGTATCCCATCATTAAAACAATAAGAGGGCAGTATGGGGGAGGTTTGAAACCATACCCCAACATTCATAATTGAAATTAAAAGGGCAATACAACTTAAATAAAATTGACAAAAATGAGAAAGGAATAAAAAACCCTTACTTGGAAGTGTGCTTCCAAAGGCTAGAGAGAGGCTTGTGAGAGGCTTCTTGGGAGCTTGGGGCACCTTGAGTGGATTCTAGAGAGAGTAGGGCAGAGGTTGGACGAACTCCAAGGGATTTGAGTGAGGAGGAAGTGGGAGCTTGGGTGGTTTTATATAGGAAAGGTGAGGGAATTCTTTATTATTTAGGTTTGGGGCCCCTTATATTAAAATAATCCAAACCACAAACCATCCCATGGTATTTTCCCATGGTTTCTGAAAAAGGAAAGAGTAAAACAATATTTTACAAGGCCAAGGTCTGAAATTATTAAAAAAATTAGGGTTGCTTATGTGGAGGTGAGTCACACTCCCATGGAAATTAATTTAAAAAGGCAAAGTGTTGAATAAGTCTTGAGGGCTCCATTAATGCTTTGAAAAGTAAGTAAAACAAACCCAAAACCTCATTATTTTAATGATAAAACACATATTGGCCGAACATAAGGATTATGGTATTTTATTACATCACCATTGGGTCATTATGATGTCATAAAACACATTATATATTTAAATGGTATTTAATTTTTACCCAAAAATTTGACTGTCTCAGAAAATTATGAAAAATTCACCGTTGGAAAATTTCGACATACGGATTCCAAAAATAATATTTATTTTATCTAAATAATTTTCTAGATATGTGAATTTTCACTTTTAAAATAAAAACTGACATTTATAAAAAATTCACGGGTTTTGACAGAAATGGATTTCAAACCTTAATAAAAATTTTAATTGCATTCATAAAATTATAAGATCATTTATATTTAATAAAAAATAATTTAATATTAATAATAATATTTTATTAAAATATTATTTAATTCAAAAATCCTTTAATTTAATAAAATATAATTCTTAATTAAATAATAACTAAAAACACCATTTGTACTTTAAAAACTAATTACAATGTATCAAAAATGACTAGAAATTATATTCATTATTATATACAAAAATAATATACATGAACATGGTGATACTTATTTGTTACATAACCCCTTAAAATAGCCGCATAAGACCTAAGGGTAAGGTGTGCGATGGTGACAGACTCTTGGGGCGACTCGGATAACATCGCTCGAGTGGTAATCTCTATCAACTTCCACTTTTCCCGTAAACGGTCACATTCAAGCTTGACATAGTGAAGCTCGGCTTGGGCTTGGTCAAGGGAGAATCCCAAAGACGCCACCTATTTTCCAAGCTCTGAAAAATGGGCTTCGTAAGAGGAAATTCCACTGGATGAGGCCATCGCTTCCTTTGTCTGGGTAGAAATGGGTTCGTTAAAGCCTTATATTTATACTACTCAGATGATCACTGTTCAACGGCTATAAAAGTAACGGTCACAAATCTTAACGTAAAACTAAAGAAGTTGACATCTTATAAAAACATTTTTCATAAAGAAAAATTTAACTGGATCAAGCGGGATTTTCCATTAATGAAACTTTGGGTCGTTACAGTTTGGTCAGTTT
Source organism: Viscum album (assembly GCA_963277665.1). Taxonomy (NCBI): domain Eukaryota; kingdom Viridiplantae; phylum Streptophyta; class Magnoliopsida; order Santalales; family Viscaceae; genus Viscum; species Viscum album. Next base: position 1,407,546,440 of record OY728119.1, read on the forward strand.
TCTGTATGCTAGTTGTAATTTTCAATTAAAATGTTGTCTATTTCAAATAAAACTAAGACAGTTCGAGTGGTATCGGCCACACCAGCCCTTCAATTGAGTTTTGGTTGACTATTACACATCACATATGACTCGTTCATCATTTTCCTAAAGTTTCAGTGGAATATGAATGCATTTTGTCAGTTTTCCCTATGTCATTTATTGTTTTCACATAAAATGAAGTCCATTTTAAACGAAAGAGAGACACTTTGAGTGGTCTCAGCCACACCACACCTCAAATTGAGGCAGGGTTGACTCGTACACATCACATATGACCTATGGATCGTTTTCCTAAAGCATAAACACATTCCGAATGATTTTTTTTCAGTTTTCCATATGTCAGTTGTTGTTTTCACTTAAAATGTTATCCATTTTAAAAAATAGAGAGACACTTAGAGTGATACCGGCCACACGGAACCTTGGATTGACGCAGGGTTGACTCATATACGTCACATATGACTGATTTAACTTTTTGAGAAAGTATAAATAGAATCCGAATGTGTTGTTCAGTTTTTCTTATGCTAGTTGTTCTTTTCACTTAAAATCTTGTCCATTTTAAACAAAAGAGACACAGTTAGAGTGATATCGGCTACACTGAGCCTCGTATTGAGTCGTGGTTGACTCTTACACGTCACATATGACCCATGGATTGTTTTCCTAAAGTTTCAATGGAATCTGAATGCATTTGTTCGGTTTTACGTATGTCATTTATTGTTTTCACTTAAAATGAAGTCCATTTTCAATGAAAGAGAGACACTTAGAGTGATACTGGCCACACCACTCCTTGGATTGAGGCAGGGTTGACTCTAATACGTCACATATGACAGATGGATCGTTTTTCTAAAGTATCAACAGAATATGAATGCGTTTGGTCAGTTTTCCATATGCCAGTTGATCTTTTCACATAAAATCATGTTCATTTTAAACAAAAGAGACACAGTTAGAGTGATATCGGCCACACAGGGCCTCGTATTGAGGTGGTGTTGACTTTTACACATCTCAAATGATGCATGGATCATCGTTCTAAATTATCAACACAATCTAAATCTGTTTGGCTTGTTTTTCGTATGCCAATTTTTTTAACTTAAAATGATGTCCATTTAAAAAAAGTGATACAGTTTTAGTGGTACCGACCACACCAGGCCTCGGATTGAAAAGGAGTTGACTTTTACACTTCACATATGACACATGGATCATTTTCCTAAAGGTTTAATAGAATCCGAATGCGTTTTTTGTATTTACGTATGTCAGTTGTTAATTTCACTTAAAATGATGTGTATTTTAAGAAAAATAGAGACATTTTGAGTGGTTCCGGCCACACCGTACCTCGTATTGAGGAAGAGTTGACTCATACACATCACAAATGACCCATAGATCGTTTTTCTAAAGTATCAACACAATCCGAATACTTTTGGTCGGTTTTCTGTATTCCAGTTGTTGTTTTTACTTAAAATCATGTCCATTTCAAATAAAATTGAGACGGTTTGAGTGGTGTTGGCCACACCGACCCTCGAATTGAGGTGGGGTTGACTTGTACAAGTCATATATGACCCATGGATCGTTTTCCTAAAGTTTCAATAGAATCTGAATTCCTTTGGTCAGTTTTCTGTATGTTAGTTGTTGTATTCACTTAAAACGATGTCCTTTTGAAACAAAAGAGAGACACTTTTAGTGGTGTCGGCCACACCATGCCATGGATTGAGGTGGGGTTGACTTGTAAACTTCAAAAATTACCCATTAATCTTTTTCCAAAAATTTTAACAGAATCTGAATGCATTTGGTCAATTTTCTGTATGTCAATTGTTGTTTTCACTTAAAATGATGTTCATTTTAAAAAAAAAGAGACACATTGAGTTGTGTCAGCCACACCATTAATTGGATTGAGGCGGGGTTTACTCATACACATCACATATAACCCATGGATCGTTGTATTAATGTTTCAATAAAATATGAATGTGTTTGGTTGTTTTTCCGTATGTCAGTTGTTGTTTTCACTTAAAATGATGTTCATTTTAAACAAAAGAGAGACACTTTGAGTGGTGTTGGCCACACCGTGCCTCATATTGAGGCAAGGTTGACTCTTACATGTCAAAAATGATTCATGGATCGTTTTCCTAAATTATAAACACAATTTTAATGCGTTTGGTCGGTTTTCTGTATGCCAATTGTTGTTTTCACTTAAAATCATGTCCATTTCAAATAAAATTGAGGGGTTTGAGTGGTTCCGGCCACACCAGACCTCAGATTGAGGCAGGGTTGACTCTTACAAGTCACATATGACCCATGTATCGTTTTCCTAAAGTTTCACCAGAATATAAATGCATTTGTTTAGTTTTCTGTATGTAAGTTGTTGTATTCACTTAAAATGATGTCCTTTTGAAACAAAAGAGAGACACTTTGAGTGGTACCAGCCACAAAGTACCTCGGATTGAGGTGGGGTTGACTCTTACACATCACAAATGACTCATGTATCATTGTTCTAAAGTATCAACACAATCTGAATCCGTTTGGTTGGTTTTCCATATATTAGTTGTTGTTTTCATTTATAATGTTGTCCATTTCAAATAAAAGTGAGACACATTGAGTGGTACCGGCCACACCGTGCCTCGGTTTGAGGCGGAGTTGACTCGTACAAGTCACTTGGGCATTTTTAGTTCCATAAAGTGTGGATTGAAGATCTGGGTGAGTATAATCCTCTTCTTTCTTCCTCTTTTAGATTTGGATTTTCACTCTTCTCTCATCTTCTTCCGAAGTTCTAAAACCCTCTTTTCCGTTGGGATTTAGGGTGAATCTTGAAGAGAGCTTAGATTGGTATTCGAAGTCTAGGGAGGAGGGTTGGGGGGGCTGTCTGGGGTCTAGGGAGGATGTTGGGGGGGTTGTCCGGGGGGCTGTTTGGGGTCCAGGGAGGAGGGCGGGGGTTGTCCGGGGTCCAGGAAGGAGGGTGGGTAATGTATCTAAAACTCTATCTAGGTATCATACACCGAATTTCGACAGGACTGAGAACCACCACAGGGTGTCATCTTGGAGCAGTGCCTTATCAAGGCATTACCATGGCGTGACCGAGGCGTGACCGCGGCGTGACCGAGGCGTGACCGCGGTGTGACCGAGGCGTGACTGCGGTGTGACTGTAGTGTGACTGTGGTGTGACCGCGGTGTGACTGCGGCCTGACCGCGGAGTGACTACAACGTTTTGTCCCAGTCCAGCAATATCTGTGTGGCAGCATCTTCTGGCCAGGAGTGAAGGGAGCGGGAGGAGGTGGGGAAACATTCTGGTCTTCGCCTCCCTCCCCATTAACTATGAGTGGGTAATGTATCTAAAACTTTATCTAGGTATCATACCTCGAATTCTTATAGGACTGCGAACCACCGCAGGGTGTTGTCCTGGATAAGGGCCAAATCATGGAATTACCACAACGTGACTGCGGCGTGACCATGGAATGACCGCGGCATGACCGCAGCGTGTTGGCCCGGTCCGGCGATATCCGTGGGGCAGCATCTTTCATCCAGGAGTGATGGGAGCGGGAGGAAGCGAGGCAACATTTCGGTCATCGCCTCCCTCCCCATTAACTATGGGTTAATGATGTTTCAAAAACTATATTAAGGTATCATACATCAAATTCTGATAGGACTGTGAACCATCACGGGGTTTCGTCCTGGAGAAGGGCCAAATCACGGCGTGATCGCGGCATGACCGCGGCGTGACTGCGGTGTTACCGCGGTGTAACCGCGGCGTGATCACGGCGTGACCTCAGTGTGACCCCAGTGTGACCGCGGCGTGTTGGCCCGATCCAGCGACATATGGGGGCAGCATCTTCCAGCCAGGAGTGAAGGGAGCGGGAGGAAGCGGGGAAACATTCCGATCGTCGCCTCCCTCCCAATTAACTATGGGTGGTTAATGTATCTAAAACTCTATCTACGTATCATACATCGAATTCTGAAAGGACTACGAACCATCACGAGGAGTCATCCTGGAGCAGGGCCAAATCAAGGTGTGACCACGGCGTGACCATGGAGTGACCGCAATGTGACTGTAGCGTGACCGCGGCGTGACTACAGTGTGACCGCAGCGTGACCGCGGTGTGTTGGCCCAGTCCCGTAACATCCGTGAGGCAGCATCTTCTAGCCAGGATTCCAAATAAATCCTATTTAGTTGTCCTTCACATTATAGAAACTGATCTTATATTATCAAAAACAGACTCTTGATTCGGGATTGTGGTATGATAAAGATATATATTTTATATTAATTGTTTTTTAAAGTGGTTTTATTATAAAAACATGACTTTATTTATCAAATGAAACAATTATATTAAACAAAACTTATTCAAGATATGCAATTAAATATAATTAAGAAGAATTAAGAAATAATCTAAATTCAATTTAAATCATTCTTAAAATAAAGAGTCTACGAGAGGGACTCTACCTCAAGGTGGAACCAAGCCTTCCACTTCGGCTCTTGGAGCTTTATAACTAAAATTTTTTGCTCCCCCACCAGGTATACGCACCTTCACACACATGCAAGGACACCTATCCCCTATACACACACCCGCATGGCCATGAGAATGTGCAAGGGGATCCTTACACATATGCTTATATGCATATTCCAGTCTCCACTCACCTGCGTATGCATTTTTATATATATAAATGGGAACACCTAGCCCCATACGTGTATAATCATTACCATGGTTGACTATACACATAACGGGGGAACCCACACACATATACCTACTTACCTATGCACACGCAGGCAAGTCACCCTTGACTTGGTGACTCGAAACCAACGAGCAGTGATCAACGTACTATACAAAGGATATTAAGAACCTTAAAACACATAAAGGACCCTACATAACCAGATAAAAACCAACCAACAGCATTAAAGCCTTACCTCGATTAGTGAGAAGAAAATCCACCTGAACCAACACAAAATGATCCAACACCCTACCAAAAACATAATATAGAGTCAAAAACATTGAAATCCCCAAAATATATGAGGTACGAGACAAGTAGTAATCATAGAATCTTACCTCGGATCAAAGTCAGTGGACTAAAACAATCTGAACCCCTTCTGGCCTCCTTCGTAGAATATAACTACTCCCTGTCCAAAGAAACCAGTAAAAGACCTAAGTGGCCAATGCGATAAAGAAAATAAAATAAAATAAAAACTAAAACATACCTTTCTCCTGTGACTATACCTGTCTCCTGTGACTATACATGCCACCGCCCAACATATAAGAACCACAATGCCACATGGGTCAAATCGTGTTCCTGAAGCAAAGGGGAAACAAATCCATATTTCAAAATGATACTATGAAAAAGTACATTCCTATTAATTGACAATTAATCTTCCTATAAATGGTATATAATTAGTTTGGCTTGAGTTTCATCTTACTTTGGTTTTGTTCAATACAAGTTCGTTTGGTAAATTACATAGAAACACCATTAATAAAGGGTCAAGATAGGTTGTGGTGTAAAGTTATTGTCGAATGGAAGGATAAAAAAATTATTATAAGTGATTCCAACAAATATTCAATGACCAAAACTTCCTAGATGAGCTTAAACAAGCTAGATCTTGAGATCTCTTAGATATTGAGTAGGAAAAATTATTAGTGATTGAATATGAATCAACATTCACTAATCTGGTAAGTATATGTCAAATCATATGATTAATATAATGCTTAAGGAATGAATATTTTTGATGAATCTATGACTAATGATGTGATCATGGACCAGTCTTCTGATTTTTCTCCCCTATATATGTGTTGTTAGTATGATGTCTTTGAAAAATATCGGTTTTACATGAACATGGAAGGGGAGTTATTTAATTCCTCATTCAGGTGGAGGGAATACATCATTTAGTAGTTAGAAGATGAAGTATAAGAACCTCCATGGGTGATCAACCATTACTTAAATTAATTGTTTCTTTAAATAAGAATCCTTATGTGTATAAAGATAGTATTAATATCCTCAATAGACCCTTAAACACTAACTTGATTATTCGATCATATATTTCCAAGGGATTGATTCTAAAAATGTTCCATGGGAGTCATGGATTCTAAGGATGGTAAATTAAATTAAATAGATTAACATAGTAGACCTATAGATATCGTGTTCACAAACCGCCAAGGTTTAGATAAAATTATTTAGTGATTATAGGGAAATGAAATCACCTTGTCACTAGGTCACCAAGTGGATAAGATATCGATTGGGTTATGAGTGGTCTAACATATGTCTTATAATTTGGATGATATGTGTATGGACTGGATGAGGGTTTAGATCAAGTAAAATATTCCTAAGAGGATTGGGCCTTATGGTGATAGAGGTGGCAATTGTACATCTAGTGTTTGATGAAGAAATAATTATGAGGATGGATTGGTCCTTATCTAGGTATCATACATTGAATTCCGACAGGACTGTGAACCGCCGCAGGGTGTCATCCTGGAGTAGGGACAAATCACGGCGTGACCGTGGTGTGACCGCGGCATGACCGTGGTTTGACCGCGGCGTGACCGCGGCGTGACCACGGCATGACTGCGGCGTGACTGCGGCATGACCGCGGCCCGACTGTGGCCTGACTGCGGCGTGACTGCAGCATGTTGATTCGGTCCAGCGACATCCGTGAGGCAGCATCTTCCGACTAGGAGCGAAGGGAGCGGGAGGAGGTGGGGCAACATTTCGGTCATCGCCTCCCTCAAGGGGTAAATAGTTCCATTTAAGAACCACACCGCCCTATGGGTCAAATCATGTTCCTGCAATCAAGGGGGAAATAGTTCCATTTAATAATCTCTTCATTTTTCATTATGTTCTTTTATATATCATGTTGTTGGAAACACCATACTAGTACACTTATCCATTGAATATGCACCTATTCTACATTAGTTGAGTTGAATATTGTGCTCATAACCTTGCTAGAACCCCGCCGCATCGCACCGTGATCTGATATTGACTACAAAACCATGCGTATATTTAAGAAGTCAAACATCAAAAAATCCCAAACCAAAATTAAGAAACAATTATAATAGGAGAGGAGGTATTTAAAGAATTAGAGGGCCTTATCTGAGGTTCTATGTTGTTGGGTTCTCCAGTTCCGTCACATTCTGTGACAAATGGGGCCAATGATTAAAATGGATAGAAAATAATGATAGAGAAGAATTTATTAGATAAAATAGTTGTCTGGAATTTTTTTTAATGAGGGAATGAAATAACAGATAATAACATCCCAAGTCATCCAATGTTCTATTTCTTTGACCCTCTAAATTATGGTTGTAAACAACCTTGAGTGCTTTCAAGATAATTGGACTCTCTCGACAAATACTTGAATTTGGTTCGGATTTTTTCAAGCTCAATCTTTGAGTAGTGAAGCCAAATTCAGTGGTATAATAACACAATCAAGTCGGTCACAAAGGCTAATTGAACATTTAATATTTTAACATTTTATTTTTATTCAATATATGTGTATTTAATTTCAATCTCGATCTTTAATTCAAAAAATATCTTGTAATTAAAATTATGATAAAACATCTTAATAAAAAAAAGTTGAGCCTAATTGAGTAGCTCGATCAAGCTTGAGGTTGATTCGGTAAATTGATGCTCGATCGAGCACTGAGTATAATAAAATCATTTCATTTCACCATAACCCAAACATTCAATTAAGTTCCATTCCATTGTATAAAATCTCTCAAACATAAATGAAGGTAAGATGGGAGTCATGGAGACATACCCATAAACAGCACTCGTCCATCTCCGTGACATGTGAGGCATCTATCCACAGTATCCCTGGTGAGTTTAGAGGGTTCTCTCCCATAAGGAACATTGTTGAGTTTCTGTAGAATCCAGGAGCTCTTCACACATTATCCCATCTTCAGGGACACCTATCATCACCTATAATGATCATTGCATATATAACAGAAATGATATTTGCATATTAAACAACACTTAAACAACAACAAATTCATTGTTTTACAGCGAAAAAAAATGTAGATACCAAAAATGTAGGTAAAAATAATACATTTTACCCATTACAATAGTACCAATAGAAGAAGAAGCTCCTCAAATCCAAGGCTGAGATCTCCCAATCAGCTAAAGATGAAAGCCACCCAGATTCGACTCCACTGTATCTAATCTTGCTCTTGGGGGTAGGGGTCGGCCCCGACAATATTATTTCCTAGGTGGGAGGAGAGGCATCCAAGAGAGGGGGACATCCCGCAGGGTGTTCGGCCATGGGGGGTCTCACGCACGACTGGACAGGGGGATGGGGGATGTTAGAGGAGGAGATTGAGCTCAGATGTCACCAAGAGAGGGAGACGAGAGGGGAGGGGGAAACATAGCCAGGCTCCGAGAGGGGAGGGGGCGTCGTCTTCAGATAAGGAGCCAAGAGGGGAAGGGGAACGTCACTGAAGGATAGGGATGGGGGCTAGGAGGTGGAGATGGAGGTGGAGGCCGGGAGGTGAAGGCCGGGAGGCGGAGGCCAAGGCCGGGAGGAGGTCGAGGTCGGTGAGGAGAGGAGCGCATGGGGATGGAGCCCTAATTTGGGTCTAATTTTTCCCAATGGTTAATAAAAACCATGGGTAATACATCTCTTTCCCAACGTTTTTCTTACACCATTGGGAAAACCCACCATAAAATGGCCTATTCCAATGGTTCTAGTAAACCATTGACATAGGTTCTTTTTTCGAATGGGTTTTCTAAACCTTTGGGAACAAATTGTTGGTATAGGCTCTATTTCTAGTAGTGAGAAGCTCTATGGCCCTTTCACCCGGTCCACCGAAAGGAATCTTGATCATTTTACCTTGTAAACAAGCATGAAATCTATCAAGTAGTTTTAGATTAGTAGTGTCTAAATAACCATCTTGGCAGAGCTTTGTCAAGAACTTATTGTCTACATGACCGAGACGGTGATGCCACAACTGGGTGATGTATGAATCATGTGAGTTTGTTTCGTTATCAATTTCAAACACTTGGTTTTCATAATTTAATACATAAAAATCATTATTTAAATGCACCATACTATAACATACTTTATTCTTATAAGAGAAGCAACCCTTATTTCTAAACTTGAAAATAAACCCATCCATATCTGAACATGATAAAAAAAATTATGTTTTTGGTAACACTAGGCACATAATAATAGTTATGTAAAACCGAAATCATCCCAGTTGGCAATGAGAGGTAGTGATTGCCAATGTCTAACGCGGCTAGCCTTGCGCCATTGGTAGATCAAAGATTGGTCTCTCCTATGGAAATATTTATAAATCTACATGGTTCCTTTATTTGAATATATATGTGAGCCCAACAAGATATATCTAATACCCAATGTGTAGAAATGGAAAGATTATACTTGATAATGAATTCACCTTTAGTGTCCCCATGATTCTGGGTGCAGTTTCTCTTCAAGTGGCCTTGCTTGCCACATGAAAAACATACTGCCTCCCATTCCTTTCCCTACCTCTAGATCTTACCCTTCTTGGAGGGACGGTGCTCAGGGGCTTCAGACCATTTATAATTCATTATCCTCTTTTCCTTTTCCTTACTTTTTTTATTCACCATAAGGGTTTTGGGTTTGTCACACCCCATGTCCTTATCTAACTAGAGAATTAAGGTTAGAATTTTTGATAGAATCTTCTCAATGTTTCTCATGTTATAGTTGACAATAAAGCTAGAGAAGGTCTTTGGATGTGATGATAGGATGACATCTATATGCAACTCATTCATGAACTTAATCCCTAAGATATCTAGGAGTTCAATGTAGCCAATAAGCTTGACTACATGAGGTCCAGCTAGCACAGACTCTCCAAGATTAGTTTTAAACAAAGCATTGGAGATCTCATATCTCTCATGTCTCACCTTCTCTTGGTATAGATCCTTAAGGTGAGACATCATGCTATACATGCCCATGTATTCATGTTGCTTCAAGAACTCATTAGACATGGACGATAGCATGAAAAATTGGACATCTATGGAATCATCCATATGTTTTATATAGAGAGATAGTTCCTCATCAATGGAACCTTTTCCAGGTATAATTGGAAGAGGCTCTTCCAGCACATACAATTTCCTCTCGTGGAAAAGGATGACACATAAACTCCTCTTCCATTCTTGGAAGTTGGTGCTGGTGAGAAGGTTTTCCTTATCGAGTATGGTTCGCAACGATATGTTTGGAGTCATTTTTCTTTCTATTTCTACAAATTAAGATGATAAAATATCTAGTAATTTATCGTGATAAAACTAAGACAAATAAAGAAATTAATACTTATTAGTCTCCCACTATTTTATCGAAATCCAATAGCCCTCCACATTGACTTTGGAATATTTTTTTGCCTAAATATTCTAGTGGAAAGGATCCATATTTCCTTTCTCATTACCCCAAATATGGTTATTCAAGAAACTTGAAGGGTTTTAGGTAGGCATTTTAAATGCCAACTGTATTAACTCGTAGCTCCTTGATCCGCTTAGTGGACTCCCCAATCCTGAAACCATTTTATTTTGGATTTCCTCAACCTTTTCCTCTTGGTCACACCAAGTCCTATTGTGGCAGTCAACCCTTAATTTGAACCAAGTTAAGTCAACCTAAAACCTTGAATTAGAATTCTCCGATAATTTAAATCACCCTAACTAGGGTTGGTCAAGCACTTTGAACTATGGTTCGATTCTAACCAAGATTATGGAAGGGTATAATGAATTAATATTTCTTTGAGGGATTTTATCCTTATATGTAAATTTCCATTTTATTATCTTTTATTACATTATTTTTAATATTAAGTGGGATGTACTTAAGTTATTAACCATGTCTAAGATAATATTTGTGCATAATTCGGTCTTATTTTAGTTCCATCTTTCATGCTTGTTTAATTCATTAATTGTATGATCGTGACAACACACCCACAATAAATAAACCATGAAACTAATAGAAATAAAATAAATATTATGATCATGAGCCTGTTGTATTGGCCAGTTTATTTAGTAGTTGATAAAATAACCCAAGACCTAGGGGAGAAACACCTTAAACCTTTTCGGTTCATGTTTACAGCTTTCCACTTGTCCACATTTGTATCTCCTTGGATTGGTTTCACCTTGGCTCCTAACTTAAGCCACCTCTACCAACTTGGGAGCTTCATCCATTACATATGATTTTATCTCACACATAGGTAAGGGGTAATTCGGGGTTTTACATAAAAGAAACCTTGGGAACGCAAGCCCAACATATTAATGATAAGAAGGATCATAGCCCAATAAATTTAATTTAAATAGATAGATTAATATAAACCATTTACATACAAAGGTCTTGGTATATCTCATGATCATACATACATGAAACGATATTTACACACAAATAAAACAAGAATTCAATTCTTTAATCATTCTTGTTTAAGATAAATCATGTCCAAATCAATTAATTATCTTTAATTAATCGATCCTTTTATATTAAACCCTTTTCTAAATTTCCTTGAGATTATCATCCATCATAATTTTAAACAAATAAATTCATTTAAAATTATCTTTTTACGTAACTTGTACCTTGGAGGTAACTTGGTGAATTCTCATTCATAACTACCCAATGAGTAGAAATGAACATTACACAGATGTTAAATTAAACACATATGTATAAAACACCTATCATGTGTTGTTCCTCAGCTTTACGCCTACACTATGGTACATGTATCAAGGGTTTGTATAATATAATAATAAATTTTAATAAATCTATGTAATTTGGATGAGTACATGGCATGTAGTTCTGACTAAAAAATGTGTACTTTTGTTCACCGTCCATCTGAAGTACACACCCTGGGGAATGGTGTATAGATGTACTTCGGAAATCTTTGGAGTACACAGCATGTTCAGTGGGACACGCGTCGTGTAGTATCTGTGTTAAACGGTTTCTAGCCAGGAAATCTGTGTATGGGGTACATAGTCTAACCCTAACTTGAAGGGACTACTCACCACGTTCAGTGGGACACACGGTGTGTAATCCGGAAACCATGCACCACATGTTCCTGGTCAACACATGGAGTCTTAAATACTTATATAGGATCCAAAGACATGGCATGGTTCAGAAAATTGTCTTAGTGCATGGAACCTATACTACATGGTGTGTACTGCCAAATACACACCGTGTATTATGGTATTGTACGGCAAGGAAGCATTGGCACCTCCGGATGAGATCTTCTATTTTATTTTAATCAAAATTAAAATAAAATATCATTTTTATAAGGTGAATGAGAAACAAAAAGGAGGAATATATCTCAAGATTCATATTTAAAAAAAGATTAACTTGAATTGAAACAACTAAATTATTAAATGTGTAAATCACCAATGAAAAACTAAATAATTATAGTCAACAATATGACCGTTCTGATACCACTTGTAGGTTCCGAGCATAGTGGAAGTGCGTTAGTGGGTGTACCAAACTTTAATTTTTTCCTTTAATGGTATTTAATCTGAGATCCAACAAAATAATAAAATTCTAGATCTTTAGAATATAATTAATAACGAAAGAAAACAAGGGAGTCTCTGAATTATAGAGAGGATCTTCATATGTTGGTTATAATTAATTTAATTAAAAGACAAGAATTACCTTGAAAGAATTCTCTCTCTATTGATGTTTCTGGTCACGATCTATTGTAATATATCATTGCATTGTAGAATCAAAGTGTAGGATTCCTCTATCTGTGATTCACACGTGAACCGTGTATCTCTGGACGTCGCTGAAGGGGTCTCGGGGTGCTAGCATAGAAGATCCTTCACTTATGATTTCCACCTTCGACCGCCTTCATCCGGTCGAGAAGGATGTCTCTCTTGTAGCTTGAGAGCATTCATGGAAGAAAATAATTCTCTCTTGGCATGAGAGCTTTATCTAGATCCATTGTGCACAACCCTCAAAATTTCTAGGCTAATGATAATTATATAATTGGGATTTTAATTACTTAGAATGATAAAATGAACTAATTACTCGAAAGCATTTATTCATTTCGTTTAATTCTTAGTAATAACTCATGTCTAATAATAACAGTTGACTATTATTATTACTTGACATGTGCCTAGAGAATTACACCTAATATTATTTAATTAAATAAATAATATTATTTCTCATAAATTACCAAAAAAATACACAGTGAGTACTTTTGTTTTTCCATTCTCTTTATTTCCCCCACTAAATTTATTAAACCTTGAATAATAGCTATTTAATTTTCAAATAAATATCACTACATTACTCACTAATTAATATATTATTTCACCCATAATATTTTCTCTCAATAACTAGTATCAAAATAAATGTGATCAGGCATCCTTGAATAATTATTAAACCACAATCAGGAATAATATTTATTCAACTTGTTAAATTAATATTTAATTAGGATACTTGGACACACTTAGTGTGTGGCCCTCTAGGCCTCTTTCTCAGTGGCATTAGGCGGAGCCTACCTAAATTCTAAGATTAGCATCTAGCAACATGCCAAGGCACCCATAGAGAAATAATTTAATGCTACAATGATGTGTCACCTCTTATGAACTCTTACCGTGTAATGTAATCTATTTCTCTTGATATCCTGAATCAAGCAGGTTACATGTTGGTTCCATCAACCCATGTGTTTGATTATTTTTTCTTTGACTTCCCATAACTGAACTTTCCCATTCCCCACCATGGAAATGGATTTATTTAGGCTATATCAATTCGATCAAAGATCCTAAAATATCTACTTCCGTTATGGAACATAAGGGACAAATCCTTTCTCGCGTTATCTATTAATGCAGTATTACTTGTGACGCACCCAACATATCCAACCTCGCTGCGAACAGTGTGTCGTCATAGTTTTCGTCAATACATCTAAGTTCATGATTTTTAATACCCAATAATAATAATTTTAAAGTATAAGGACCAATACACATGTCTGCAGATAGAAACATCCAATGACACTATGAAATGTGGATTTCCTACTGGCGGGTCTCGTTCTCATAATATCCTCCAGGACATTACCAAGGGTGCACACCATGAGAAGGTGCCTCAAATTTTTATGAGTACTCACCCCTAATGGCCAGTATTATTTATTTCCCTCAAATAACATCATCCGTCCGTAGAACCTATATTCAAGAATAGTGTTATGGCACTTCTGGTTTCTCATCATAACAGGGATCTACTATGACCCTTTAATGAAACAGCTATCCTTAGGACATTATCACATGCATTGTCATGCAGAAGAATAATCAGGATGTGATAAGGTATTTATTAATGAATAAATTAAAAAGTATTTAGTTCTAGTCAACCAACTCCAACACTTTATATTTTCCACGTATGGCATGAATGAGTCATATCACTTTGATGGGGAGATAGTCCGCACTTCCTGAAATTAAATTATCGTATTTACCCATTATGGAAATCATAAAGGTATGATATAAAATAAAAATACATAATAATGGATACAATATAAATATAATATATATCACATATAAATATAGCTTTTTCATAATAGCCACCGTGAGAGGCGGTAGGAGATAATTGAACAATCATTGTTTTGTGAGGCAGTAGTTCACCGCCCACAGAAATAGTATGTTCATATCCATTAGATAAAGGTGTGTGATTGTGTAGTTAAAATCATCCTCATAAAAATATCCTAGTATATTGAAGATACTGGTGTTGTTATAAAATAATATAATAAAGAGAGATTAGGGGGTTGGATAAGGAAAATAAAAGAAAATAACTTAAGAGAAGATGTTACCTTTAAATTGGGTAACTCCCTTTGGTTTGAACCAAAAGGGTTTCCTAAAGTTCTTTATGACTAAGTTAAGGGTTCTAAGTGGAAGAGAGGGATTTTGGGAGCTTATTTGGGTAGAGGTTGGATAAGACAAGGGGGATTGAGAGGTGTGATTTAGGGTTAGAGGTGATGGATTTTTATAAGGGGGAGGAGGGGCTCTTTAGGAATGTTTGAAAATATTATTTTATTATAAACTGAATTTAGACTTCAAAATGTCCCCAACTCATTTAATTAGAATATTAGGTGATTAGGTTTTTAAATACTCTTAGCTAATGGGTTTTAGACAAGTTTAGGGCATAAAATTTACCTTATCTTTTAGTTTTAACCTTTAGTTAACTAATTTAACTTTTACCTTATCCTCTTGTATATTAATTCTATATGGTTAATATATTTACTATAAAATGCCAAGAGACCCAAAAATAGATCATTAATGACATTAGTAACATAATATATATCATTTGGGTGAGTCTATTATTTTTAGGAGTATTTTATCATTTAATAAAATATTGATTGATTTAAAAACTCATTTATGTCAATTTATAAACTATTCATATCAAGACTTTTAAACAAATTTATAACAAGGTGAGTATTCATATACTATGGGATCACTATAGGCCTAAGGAAATAAAAATGTGACGTTTTTAGGGAAGGAATAAAGAGGTAAATGACTTTCCAAATAACATAGAGAGTATTCCAGTATTGCTGGAAGGTCATTTTTGTCAATAAAAAGGTGACTATTTATATACTATAGGAGCTATGTTGGGAAGGCATACAGAGGTAAGGTCATTTATGTCAATAACAATGTGAGTATTCATATACTATGGGAACACTATATGTTTATTGGGATGGCATCCATGTTCATGCCATACATTACTTTATGGTTACTTTATGGTTTCCATGAAATTGAAAAAGGTTCTTAAATAAGTAGAAATCAACTTATGTTTATTATTCAGAAAATTAAAGAATGAACGAGTCAATTCGGAAACAAGGTAGGGGACTTTGTCTCAATATCCTTTCATTAAGGCATGATTTGATACCATTATATTTCATATTGGGTTATTAATTTCCTTTATGATTTATGCATTTTTTTTAGACACATATTTAGTCTCTATGACACTTTTTGATATATATGATGGTTAATGACATTTTTTATAACTTGGGTCCTTCTAAAAGTTCATTTCCCTCTTTATTTCCTATTGGGTTATAATGGTACTTGGAAATGATACCATTATATTATTACCAGAGATTGAAATGATATAGAATTTGAAGATTACAATGTCTCTTCCTCTAAGATATGTTTGTTTAGAAAGATTTTTCCTAGAGGAAACATGGAAACTATGTTGGGAAGGTATAAAGAGGGAAATAAACTTCCAAATGAGGATCCTAAGTTGGTCAATTGAACATTTTTTTGTAGTGATGGATCAATTGACTGAGGTGATAAATGGTGGTTGTGTTTATTTATGATATTTTGGTATATTCCAAAAGTAAATAGGAACATTAAAGTGATTTAAGGGTTGTCTGGAAATCCTTAAAAGAAAAGAAAATGTTTGGGAAATTCAACAAGTGTGAGTTTTTGTTACAACAAATTTCTTTCTTTGGTCATGTTGTTTTTAAAGATGGTATAACGTTTGATCCTACTAAAACAAAATTAGTTGAATAATGGCCAATACCTACAAATATAATTTAGATTCATAGTTTTCTTGGTTTTGTAGGATATTACATATGCTTTATTGAGAATTTTTCATGGTTATCTAGCCCAATGACTAAGTTAACACGAAAAGGTGTTAAATTTATCTGGAAAAAAGAATGTGATGATTGTTTTCAGGAATTGAAAAGAAGATTGGTGGATGCTCTAGTTTTGGCATTGCTTTCCAGAAATGGTGAGTTTGTTATTTACAGTGATGCTTTGTTAAAATGACTTGGTTGCGTCCTTATGAAGAATGATCAGGTAATTGCTTATGCTTCACGTTAGTTGAAACCTCATGAGTTAAATTACCCTATACATGATTTGGAATTAGCTTCTTTTGTTTTTGATTTAAAAATTTAGTGGTATCATCTATATGGAGTAAAATGTGAAATATATACTGACCACAAAAGTTTGAAGTATATATTCACTCAGAAATAATTGAACATGAGATAGAGAAGATGGCCATAATTAATCAAGGATTATGATTTCATGATTCATTACCATCCAGGAAGGGAAAATAATGTGGAAAATTTTTTGAGTCAAAAAAGTAATGATACATTAACCATGTTACATTTGGAATAAGACCATTTTATTTATGATTTGATGAAATTTTTCATAGAAGTTGTTGGTGAAGAAAATTAATATTTTTTGTTTCAGGTGGTCGTGAAATCATCTCTATCAGACAGAATTAAAAAAGTGTTGAAGGAAGATAGTGAGTTGAAGAAAAAGGTAGAATTGGTTCAGAAGGGTATGTTACCTGAGTTTAATATTAATAGAGAGTGTGTTTTGATATTTGGGAAGATATTATGTATTAATTGTGATTCATAGTTGAAGAATGAGTTGTTATATAAAGCTCATAGTTCTCTGTTTTCAATTCATCTCAGCAATAATAAGATGTACAGAGATATTCGGGAGTATTACTGGTGGGATGGAATGAAAAGAGATATTGATGACTTTACTGGGAAGTGTTTGACTTGTCAACAAGTTAAAGAATAGTGGAAGTTACCAAAAGGGATTCTTCATCCTTAAATAGTTCCATAGTGGAAATGGGAAAATATTTCCATGGACTTAATTGTTGGATTACTGAAGACATCTCGAGGTAACAATACAATCTATGTTATTATTGATCGATTGACTAAATCTTCTCATTTTCTTCTTATTAGAGATACTCTGTCTCTAGATCAACTTTCTCAGTTATATGGTAAAGAGATAGTTAGGTTACATGGAGTTCCCATCTCCATTGTATCTGATCATGATCTGAGGTTCACTTATAACTTTTGGAAATGCCTTCAGAAGTCATTGGGTACTGAATTAAATTTTATTATAGCTTTTCATCCACAATCAAATGGGTAGTCAGAATGAACAATTAGGACATTGGAAGATATGTTGCATGCTTTCTCAATGAATTACCGGGGAATTTTAGACCAACATATTTATTTGGTTGAATTTTCTTATAATAATGGTTTTGATTCTAGTATACAGATGGAACCATTTGAGGCATTATATAGAAATCAATGTAGAACTCTAGATTTTTGGGATGAAGTAGGTGAAAGGAAGTTGATGGGACAAGAATTGGTATAAGAGATGTTAAAAAAATAAATTTATTAAGAAGCACATGAGAACAGCACAGATCATACAGAAAATCTATGTAGATAACCTAAGGAAGGATCTTTATTTCAAGGTATGTGATCATGTCTTTCTAAAATTTTCACCATGGAAAAATGTGATGTGTTTTGGTAAGAAGGGAATGCTGATTCTGAGGTTTATTGGACCCTATGAAATCTTGGAAAAGTTGGATCAGTTTCCTTCAGAGTGGCTTTACCTCCAAGTTTACCACAGGTACACAATTGTTTTCATGTTTTAATGTTGAGAAAGTATATGACAGATGTATCTCATGTTTTGAGTCTAGAGGTAGTTCAGTTGGAGGATAATCTATCATATGATGAATAACTAGACCAGATTCTTGA
This sequence comes from Viscum album, assembly GCA_963277665.1. Classification (NCBI taxonomy): domain Eukaryota; kingdom Viridiplantae; phylum Streptophyta; class Magnoliopsida; order Santalales; family Viscaceae; genus Viscum; species Viscum album. Next base: position 1,407,564,871 of record OY728119.1, read on the forward strand.
CTAAAGAGAGAAAGTGTTGCGGAAGAAGGTAATTTATCCGGTAAAGGTTTTGTGGAAAAACCATATGGTTGAAGAGGCGATGTGGAAATATGAAAATTCTATAAGGGATAAATACTCCCATTTATTTGATAAGTTAATAAAATTGTGAGGATGCGATTTCCAACATGGGGAAGGATGTAACATCATATTTAAATAAAGTATTTGATATTTTCATAGTTATTAATATTAGTGAATTAAATATTAATTTTACTTTAAAGGGGATGCTATGTTTGATAGTGTACTCAACATGAAACACTGGGTTTCTCCTAAGTCTTATGTTGTACACAATGCTGAGTCATACTAAAAAATAATAATATAATATTATTTTAAATGGTAGTTAATGTCTAGCCTTTGTATTGACAGGAAGGAACAGAACTAACTACAATATGAGTATACATGTTTGTTTAATGTATTTACATTTATCCAATAAAAGTTAGAGGCTTAAAATGTTATTGAATCCAATTTTGAGCATAAATATTCTAATATTCTTTAAAAGGTTGATTTACAGACTTTTAATGGCGAACCCTTTTTAAAAATTTGAATATTGCATGTAGAAATGACACTTATATAAAATATTGGCTCAGTAAGGGATATACAGGAACAAATAATGGTATCATTATAACCCAAGTTAAGGTATCTCTTAACTTTAAATTAATTTTTACAGTGTCATTTTCACTTACAAGTGGCTCTATGGGGTCCCAAAATTGACCCAAGGATGCCCATGGCTGGACATGTATCATACAATAGGATTATAACACATGTTGGGGTAATTTAATATTATTATAATATTATTTTTTTACCCTTATTTACCAAATTTAACCTTTAACCATGGTAAATAAAATATTTACTGAAGTCACTATTCATAATGTCTAAAAATAAAAGTTACCTATTTACAAAATTTGGACCTCCTAATTCCAAATATGGAATCCATTTTTATAAATTCAAAACACATAAGTTTTAGAAATTAATTTAAAATTAATTCCAATTGTCAAAACCAAAAAAACATGTTTTTAAGAAATAATAACAATCAAAAGATTTACACTTGTTTATGACTAATTTCAATGTGAAATTACTTCCAATGACCAAAATTAGATTAAATGGTAAAAATATAATCTAATTAAACTTTAAAAACAATTAAAAAGATAATCTAACCATATAAATAAATTATATTAAAAGGCGGTTATGAATTAAAACACAGTATTTTCACTATTAATTAAAAAAATGAACATTATCAGAAAAATAAAAAAAATCATTTAAAGTAAAATTTGATGTCCTGATTCTAAAGAAGAATTTTATTTTGTCAAATAGAACATATAAAAGTAACAAATACTAGATTTAAAAAGGGTTTTCCATAAAAAGGTGGCAAATCAACCTTTTTAAGAATATTAGAGTATGTATGCTTAAAATTGGATTCATTTACATTTTAAGCCTCTAACTTTTATTGGATAAAGGTAAATACTTTTAACAAACATGTATAATCATATTGTAGTTAGTTCTGTTCATAATTTTCAATACAATGTATAGGCATTAACTACCATTTAAAATAATATTATATTATTATTTATCAGTATGACTCAGCATTTTGTGCAACATAAGACTTTGGAAAAACCCAGTTTTGTGCGTCAAGTATTCCATAGAATATAGAATCCCCTTTAAAGTAAAATTAATATTTAATTCACAAATATTAATAACTATGAAATTATCATATCCTTTATTTACCTGGGATGTTTCACCAAATGTATCACATTCTCATATATAGGTAACGCTCTATTCTTGATACACTAAAGGAGAAAATTTATTTTTGTAGGGACCAATTTAACCCATAAGTTCAAACCCCAAGAGTTCTTCTGGGTTGCACTAGTAGACACCCTCCTGCAATCCTTTTAAGGGAAGGTATCAGATGATGATGCAGTAAAACTACATCTATTTGGGTCATCCAAAAGATCAATCATATCAAAGGCCATATGTTTTTTAATTTCCATTATGGTACTGATAAATGTCAGATACATACTCGCTTGTTTAAAGGTTATGTGGGTGACCGGGCATCCATGGAAACAGAGGGTAGAACCGATCCAATTATGGTTCCAAAAGGAAATGTTCCCCTCACCCAAAAACTATGTGGTGTGAGACTGAAGAACTTGTATATGGGAGGTAAAATCCAACCAAAGAAACATTTGGAACGTATTGGATCTAGTCCCCCCTCAACCTACCTAGTGGCCATGAAACTACCCCATAGGGTATGGTCCTTAATAACCTCCCATTCCAACTTCACCTGTATTCTATTCAATTTTTCAGAAAGACTCTTAACATCAATTCCACCCTCTTGTATCGTCCTTGTAATCCTATGACATGACAACCATTTTTTCCTCCCCTCATCATGAGTATCCCAGATAAAAGATGAAATAACAGAGTCAAGATTTGAAATCACCCCCTTCGAAACCTTAGAGGCTGAGAGTGCATGGAATGGAATGGAGGTTAGGGCACTATTTACCAAGGTGATTCTACCTCCAAATGAAAAAAAAAAGATTCTTCGAATTATGTATTTGTCTCATCATTTCCCACACTATGTGATCAAAGTGCTTAATACGCATCCTTCCAGGAGAAACTGGAACTTCTAGGTACTCCATAGGGAAAGAACTGTGTTGCATACTAAGCCCCCTACTCAAAGAAGCCACTTTTTTGTCCCTACAAAGTTTTGAGACGTAGAAGGTACTCTAATTATAATTAACAACATGTCCTCTTCATTGAAAATAAACAGCAAGGACTTTATTAAACCCAATAATATAACATGTTTCAGCATTTATAAAGATAATAGAATCTTCCACAAACATTAAATGGGTGATATTGCATGTCATGGAATTTCACTAATAAGGTTTGGTGGATCCCTACATGGTATCCTTGTTGATGAGGTGGATGAGGAAATCTTGAGAGAGAAAATAAGGCTCGAGCATAGAGGATCCACCTACCTTATCCCACACACTACCTTGAAAAACCTATAGTTCCTACCCATGAAGCAAACAACCAGCCACGAATAATTGAGACACCATAAAAGTGTATCAACAACCCAAGAGGATAATCGTATACCTTTTAAGACCTTGATGATAAAATCCCACTTGATCCTATTGTAGTCCATTTCTATATCCATATTAACTACCATATTATAACCATTAACTCTAGTAGTAAATCCATCGATGATCTCTTGGGATAATGTGATATCCCATTGGATGGATATTTTCTTCACAAAGCCATGATTCTCAAGAGATATCCATTGAGGTAGATGAGTTCTTAGCCTGTTGTGGAGGATAGAAGAGAGGATATTATATGTGAATTTTCACATGATCACAGGGAGTTAATGTTAGAGAAGATAGGGTTCCTTGATCTTGGGAATAAGACCCATGGTTGTGGAACTGGTGGCATGAGGAAGGCACCCACCTCAGAAAAAATCATGGATGGCGATCACAACATCGTCCTTAACTATACTCTAAGAGGAATGGAATAAGGAACATGGAAACCCATCCAGGCCTAGGTCATTGTCAAGGTTAAGACTATTCATATCCCATAAGATTTCTTCTTCAAGTGGCATGGCTTTGAAAAGATCACCTTTGTGCCTAGACAGCACCCTAGGAATAATGTTAGTGATTTCTTCATGACTACTTGAATTCTATACTGAATACCTATTAGATGTTGATATCATCAGTCTCCCAAAGTCTCATTATAGTGGAAATCTTATGGGAGATGCGGTTTTTGGAAGATATATTGTTACAATTGTTATCACATCGTGGAAAAAGGTACACCTTTACATTTTACATAATAGTGAAGATGTTGATCCATATGTTGAGTCCTACAATGAAATTATTAGAGATTTGAATCCATCAACGACTGAATTATGGACATCAAATACATATAATCAATAATTTATAGGATGGTTCTGAGATCAAATTTATAAAGAGTTATCTAAAAATATGAATTCAATTTCTGAACGACTTCGATGTCTAGCCAGTGGACCAAATGAAAATTTTATATCTTACACTGTTTTTCTAATCAATGATTATATGTTCTATACAAAAAAATGTGATGAATATAATACGATGAAAAATAGTAGAGTTACACTTGTGGTGGAATCGATGCACATATCTGGTTCCAAGGATAGAAATCCAATTTATGTGAATATGACATATTTCAGAATTATCAAATAGATATAAGAGTTAGATTATACAACATTTAAACTGTTGATTTTATGTTGCAATTGGTTTGACAATAGGAGTGTAGTGAAAGTTGATGAAATGGGATTCATGAAGGTGAATTTTAGTGTGGTGGAGGAAAAGGACAAGTCATTCATAATGGAATCACAAGAAGTGAAAGTATTTTATGTATTATATCCATAAAACAAGAATTGGTTGATTATCCTATTGGCGACTAAAAGATTGTAGGGTTAGATGAAAATTCAATTGATAGTAATACTTTAATTGGGAGATCACAATAATTTCATGGTGGTCCCAATTCTGATAATGTTTTTTAAGTTAGATGGGAACACAAAGAGGGGGATTTGGATTCTTGATAGCGGATCTAAATCTCTTCAACATTTAAAAAAAAGTGAGTTCAGTGAGGATGATAAAGTTTTTTTTAATATACTATGATTTTCCTCATAATATTATCTATTATCTATTGCATTAACATAATATAAATTAAATTTTTGACTACTCGGGAAAACAATGTCTTTTTCACATGATGATGTTTCCAATCCCAAAAAATAACAGACATTTGATGCTAAAACTATAGAATTATTAGGGGATCAATAGCATGTTGAAGAAAAAAACAATAACTATGCATCATCACAGTGTTGAATAAAATTATCAAGGAAATAAGTAAGGTTATAAAATTTCAGGTTAGCTGGAATCAACACGGCCAACCTATTGACCCGAACAATTCAAAGTTAATTAGTTATTTTGGGGTCACAATGAGGATGAATTTTTCGATTGATATATATTCATGGCACCACATCTATCCTATAATTAAGGAAAACCTTTGGAAAAATTTAAAGGTAATGTTATGATATACTTTCTCTATTTTACCAAAAAAATATATAATGAAACGTTGATTTAATTTTCAATATTACTTGAATATTTCAATTATTTTAAAAGATTTATATAAGAAATATGTCTTCATGTTGACTAGAAAAGACCATAGAGGCTTCCATAATCTTCTTACCAAGTTACATCTTATGGATGTTGAGGGGAAAGTAAATCCCCACCCACCAATTAGTTTTGTACACATTATAAAGCAAGAAATATAGAATGATTTCATCTATTGTCATGATGATAAATCATTTAAGGTAAATTATAGTCGATAATATATTATTTTACATCATTTATTTTATCAAATTTGATTCAAAATTGTTAATTTATGAAACATTAAAATAGTTCTAAAAATAAATAGCATGCATCAAAACAAATGTACCCCTATCACAAAGCAAGGATGGGGTGCGCTTCACTAGAAAAGAAATTGGTATGTATTTTTAATTAATAATTAAAGTTTTATGTGATATGAGAAAACATATTTTCTTTTTTTTATATGCATATTGATTAATCAAAATTTGAAGCCACTTTCATCCCATGTCATGTGCTATAAAAGGAGGCTCGCATAAATAAAAAGGGTAAACTATTTGATGAAAACAAAAAAGAAGTCTAGTAAACATGTGTAAGTATGACATAATAGTAATTTTTTATTCTTTATAATAGTATTATATAAAAATATCTATTTATGATCATATGTTTTTTATATGGTTTAGAAACAAGAATTTATGGAGACTGTACCGGAAAAAAAATTCAGTAGCATTAAAGAGGTTGAAATAATATGGTCATGTTAGTTGAGTAGGCTTTGGAATGTCTCCTAGAACATATTTTGAGAAGATAAAACCGCAAGAATATATATATATATATATATATATATATAAGATGATAAAAGGATTTCAGTAACAAATAGAAGCTTGGTAAGATATTATTTTCTAGTCTGGTTTGGAAAATCAATATATGAAAAATAATCGAAGAGAACCAGTGGTGAAATAAAAAATTTTATATGAATAACCAAATGACCCCACTATAATTGAGGATATTCATTCCCCTCAACCACATACCTTGACCAAGGTAATCAATTTTTTCATTAGTCTTTCTCTTAAATGTGAATCAAATAACTTCTGATAACTTTGTATTACTAAAATTGTACAGGGTAAAATTGTATGTGATTTTTATCTATAAACACACATGCACCGCCTTGTTGCAAGGGGTATAATTTATAATAACTTGTGAGACAATCCACACAATAAAGAACTCCAAAAATATCACATGAGAGTAAGTATCGAGGTATCTAAAGAGCTGAAATATGAGTTTCTGGTTCCACTTGATGATCCATATATTACAATGGTCAATAATGCTATTGAAAATTTCATATCACGGTCATCTAATCTTATAAAGATACCTGAGTTATGTATTTAATAAAACTTTTCTTATAAAAAACCTAAAAATGTTGATGAAAAATGTTCTAAAGTGAGTTATGCTATTACAGAAGGATAAAATGATGGGGAAATGGATGTTCGGATCAAGACAATCTAGTGAATCGACTAACAAATTAAAACGACCTTACAGGAGTACCTTATCCCCACCAATTTCACATCAAAATTTATTTTCATTATAAATTCATATAGATACCAAATTTAAAGATTAAAATATGTCTTGCATTCCATATGAAGAATAAATGTTGGGAACTTTTATTATAGAAATAGTCAGTCTTTAGAGTATAAATGAGATTCTCAAGTTTGAATATCTGGGAGTCTCAGTTATGAATACATACATAAGGTATATTTTCATAATATGTATATCCAAATAGTGATCTAATATGTTCATTATAGTTAATAACTATTCATATTTTTATAGGAACTTATATTACAACTATATAAATGGAAAACCATGTAAAGCATGATTTGGATTTATAAATCCTTGGATCATTTATATAAAGAAATAAAAACTTCTTTAGAGAAGGAATAAATTAAAAATAAGAAAGATGATCTATACAATGCATTTGAGAAAAAAATAAAAGATGATTAACACCTTTTAATACCAACATTGTAGGGGTAAAACTCTATGATTCAATAACATAAAATATATTTTTATTTTTTCATTTCTTATTTGTTTTTGTTTTTTTAGGAATCACTGGATATTGATTGTACTCAATCTAAATACCCTAAATATTTATTTGTTTTATCCAATGCATGGATATACAAAAAACCAACCACACGTTATGTGTATTGTGAATTTATAATACACTACAATCAAAATTTTATAAATAAATTTGAATTATATGTTTCATTATGTGTTTTAACAATAATTTTTTTATGATAGGTAAGCTTCTAAATATAAGATAATTCATGGAATGAAGTCGGTGACTGGACATAAAAAACATGTGGATTACTTAAAATAGAAAGAGATTAAGGTATATATAGAAATATTTAACTACCAAAACACATTTCAAAACAATTTATTTATTTTCATCAATGTTTCTATAGGTTCTAAAGCAAGATAATGGAAATGATTTTGGATATTATGTTTAAAATTTTATGAGAGTAATCATAAACCATTAAAAGAACAACACCCTTGAACAGGTAATTTCTAAAGGTAATTATCATTTCATTAAAAAAAATTAATAGTTTTTTTCCTATATTTTCTCAGTAATACCAATATTTTCAACAACCTTTATACTAAAAATAAGTAAATTTGTTTAGAGAAGAGTGGGCAGTGTACATGGTGTTAGAATTTTTTCTAATAGAAAATTTAGGTGATCACCTACTATGTTTATGATCTAGTACACGATATAACTTTAGAAATATATTTGGTGTGTGAAGCATTAGTATAATAATTCTTATATGTTATTTTTTATCTATTTATCAAGGATAAGTATAATGGAAGAAATCAATTTGTTTAAAAACATGTAGAAAACATGGTGTTAGAATTTATACAGGCATCATGAATAGGTGACTTCCTACTACTTATTTAGTTAATATTTTCATCATTTTATCTACTTTTTTTAGTTTATTTCCTTATCATTTTTAGAATAAAATTAGACTAATTCCCTCTCTAGGATTCCATCATGGGTAGTGGAAAATTATATAAGAAAATAAAAATATAGTGGTTTCACTTTTGTGGATGGTTAAATTATTTGGGTTATTCTATCATCTATTAGATTCATGATAAAATATCAAAAATGATTGTGAATTATATACAAGTAACACATCATGTTTACATTAGTGAAATGGATTGACCAAAACTACTTATGAATGCACATAATGTGAAATTAAATCATCCTTCCATTATATCACATACAATCTCACAATCGTTACATGAGTGGAGGTTTTTAACCTATCCTTATTATGCGTATAGATATTTTTTCACCAAATCACCATCAAAAAATGTGTCCACTTTTTTGTCACTAATATGCATGTTCACATTCATTATGTAAAATGATATATGTTCACAATCTAATTAATAATAAACTCATCAATATTCTCAATAAAATATACCTGAGAATAGGGGTATTCCCATTTTGATGAACAAATAATGATGATGTTATGTTATAGTTCATCATCCCCAAGAATATTGAAAAGTATATACTAATATATAGCATAGTCTAGGAAGACTTAATGGATGTGCTATATTTTAGTATCATTTAGATGTTACAAAGGGTTATAATAATGTTTAATACTATCAAAAAGGGGTATGAATTTTATAAGTAGTTTAGTGTCTTCTGAAAATACATAATGGGTCGCACTGAAGTTTTTTCCATCAAATAAGTTAAATGTTTTATCATTAACTTTTTACTATCTATGATGGTAAAGGGAAATATAGATTTTATTATGTTCTATAAAAACTAAAATGTAAATATTTATTTTAGTTCAATCAATGAACACTAATAGGTTTAAACTAATGGTTAATGTTTTCTAGGAATAAATAATATAATACAATAATGTTTAGTATAATATAGGAATACATAATGTGTCATGCTGTTTTTTTATAGAAAATAAAAATAAAAAATTATATATATGAGTTTTACACCAACCTAAAATGATAAAAAAAATGGGAATTTTTTGTAATATTTTAATGTTATCTTATTATAAAGTGGTTAAATATATCATGTTGTTGGGATTAATCTTCTAAAATAACTCATATGTATCAATAGTGGGTGAATCAAAAAAAATTAGTTTGGAATCATAGTTTAAAAAATGGGACTATAAATTCAAAATATCTTTGAAAAATGAGTGTTATAATTTTAATTTGTTATGAAGGAAACAAAATAATTTAATGTAGTAAATTTAGTGTGAAAAAAAATCCTTTATGGTGAGATTTATAGTTTAAAGACTTTAATAAATAAATATCATATAGGTAAACATCATCTATGTAGGATGGTATTTCATACAGTTTAAGTTCATGTGGTGTGGACCACTTAAGGAAGTTTAATTTCATATTAGATGGTCCACTGTATTTTCTTTTAGGGTCATTTTATATTGACTAAATGTGTTTCTATTTGAGTTTTATATGATAAAGAATAATTATATTATAGTTTAATGATATATAACTAGAAAAAATTGAATTTTGGTTTATTTTCTCATAATTTATTGTAATTTTTTAGTTAATGTTCTCATCATTTTTTCTAAAAATAATTTTCTTAATTTTCATAGAGATCGTGAAGAAATGAAGGAACATATTTTTTTTATGGAAGAGGAAACCCCATGATACCTAAAATGTGAAGTATTTGAGGTAGGTTTCTAATTCCATCAGAATAGAACATGGTCTCTCTTTTCTAGATTTTTACAGATAGTTGAAAGAAAAACATATATCACATACTCAATTAGCCACGCCTCAATCTGATACACAGTGTGATCAGTATGACTCAGACTGTATGTTTTTCATTTATAATTTAAATTTTATTTCTAAACAAAAATCACATACTCAAAACCAATCAAACACATTATTATTGTTTTTATACTTTAGGAAAATAATTCATAAGTCATTTTTGACATATAGGAATTAGACACATCTCAATTTGATGCACGGTGTGCCCGGTATGACTCCAAGTGTGTCTTTTTATTTAAAATTGACATTAATTTTAGTAAAAAAAGACAAGTTTCATACTCAAAACTAAGAAAATGTATTAGGATTATTCTGATACTTTAGTAAAATTATCCATAATTCATTTTTGACATCTAGGAATCATCTACACCTCAATCTGATACACGATGTTCTTAGTACTACTCAAAGTTTCTGTTATCATTTTAAAATTGACATTTTAGTTCAAAATTGTCACTCACTGACTATATTGATAATTTAGGACAACTATAAATAAGTCATTTGTTATATGTAGGAATTATTCTGACATCAAACTGACACATGATGTGACCAGTATGAATCAAAGTCTGTGCTTCCAGCTTAAAATGACATTTTAGTAAAAAAACACAAGTGACGTACTTAAAACTAAGAGAATGCATTAATATAGTTTTTATATTTTAGTAAAATTTTCTATAAGTAATTTTTAACATGTAAGAATTAGCTACACCTCAATCTGACACACTATGGGACTGGTATGTCTCCAAGTGTGTCTTTTTATTTTAAAATTGACATTAATTTTAATAAAAAGGTAAGTTGACATGACCAAAACTGAGAAAACGCGTTTGGATTATTTTTATACTTTAGGAAAATGATCCCTAAGTCATTTTCGATCTGTAGGAATTATTCTTACCACAATATGATACACGATATCCTTGATATGACTCAAATTGTCTATTATCAGTTTAAAATTGACATTTTAGTTCAGAAAGTGTCACTCACTGTAAACTGAGCAAACACGCTTAGATTTTATTGATAATTTATTAAAATTATTCATATATCATTTTTGATGTGTAAGAATTAGTTTCACATCAAACTGACACATGATGTGACTGGTATGACTCAAAGTGTGTGTTTCCTATTCAAAATGACATTTGAGTAAAAAACACACGTGACTGAAAAATTAATTTTTTTATTATAAAGATAGACCACCTTTTAAGGGATAAGGGAGAACCCAAACAACTTCAAAGACATACAAAGATATTCAATCCCTCTAGTCCAATGTCCAAAGATCAAAAAACAATCTGATTCAAATATGCAAAGTAGGTTCCTCTACATCATCAAAATCATTAATATGAGCTTTCACCATCAAATCAATGTTCGGATAGCAGTCTTGTGCATGAATTCACGGGCATGGTACCGATGGAAAATGCCATACCCCCTCAATCGTCTAATTCCAGATAGCCATGAAAGGTGAAATCTCCCTGCTCTAAACCTCCTCTAGAGTCATCCCTTGATGAGAACTGGAGGCATTGGCCCATAGATCTCAATTGAAGCGCCACAAACAAAATAGACCAACCATTCCATAGATTCACAAATTCAATAAAAAACATTCAAAGTTTTCCAAAATCCATCCATCATGCTGCGAAACCACCACAACAAAACCCTCTCTGAAATCAATTTGGTCCACCACCGTGAATCTGTCACACCTATCTGCACATCACCCCTAACTAGGATTTCATTCATCAAAACTCTATAAATGATCATCATAACTGAATCCAAGACAACATCACACACCACCTCCATTGATCCGAGAATCCCCAAACGAACATCAAGATCAAAACCCAAAACACTGAAGCTGGAATCTCACCGGATTCCTGGAGAAGGCAATGCAAGCCTCAACAAAACCAAATTCAGAAAATAAAATATATAAAAAAACACAAAATCACTGTCGACAGAATATACCTGAAGAATATCACACCGCAAGCCACTCCTGTCGTTGTCTTCAGATCCTCACGCACACGGAGACCGCAAAAAACCTCCCACCGCACCCAATACCGACGCTGAAACAAGGCATCACCCCTCAGACTATAGAAGAATAGTCTCCATCCTAGACTGTGTCACCACCTAGAGAAACCCTATCCAGATCTATGGATAAGTAAAAAAAATAGTCCAACAACAAATCGCCAAGGAATGAACCCACAAGATGCCTCCACGATTGGGGATCAGTATGTCGTGAAGGAGCCCATAGAGGCGCAGATAAAGAAGTTGTTTCCATACCCATACGGGAAGAGAGACGGCGATAGGGGAGAACTAAGAGAAGGTAGAGACATAAGTCATTTTTTATGTGTAGGAATCACATTCACCTCAATCTGATGTACAGTGTGACCATTGTGACTCCAAGTGTGTCTTTTTATTTAAAATTGACATTAATTTTGGTAAAAAAGACAGCTGGCATACTCAAAACTGAGAAAACAAGTTAATATTGTTTTTATACTTAATAAAAACAATAAATAATTCATTTTTGACATGTATTAATTAGTCACACCTCAATCCAATTCACAGTGTGACTGGTATGACTCCAAGTGTGTCCTTTTATTCAAAATTGACATTAATTTTAATAAAAAAGACAACTGACATAGTCAAAACTAAGAAAATGCAGTTGGATTATTTTGATAATTTATTAAAATAATCTATATGTCATTTTTGATGATCATTTGCACCTAAATTTGATATTCAATGTTCCTGTTATGAATCCAAGTGACCATTATCAGTTTCAAATTTTCATTTTAGTTCAAAAAGTTTCACTCACTGAAAACCAAGAAAACACAGTCGGATTGTCTTACAAATTTAGGAAAATAAATCATAAGTCATTTGGGATGTGTAATCATTCACACATTAAACCAACACATGATGTGATTGAAATGACTCAAAGTGTGTGTTTTCAATTTAAAATTACATTTTAGTAAAAAACACAAGTGACATGCTTATTACCATGAAAATTCATTCGTATTGTTTTGATAATTTATTAAAATTATCCATAAGACATTCTTGTTGTATAGGAATTAGTAATACCTCAATATGATGCACTGTGTGACCAGTATAACTCAAAATGTCTCTTTTTATTTAAAATTGACATTAATTTTAGTAATAAAGACAACTGACATACTCAAAACTGAGTAAACACATTTGGATTATTTTGATACTTTAGGAAAATGATCCATAAGTCATTTTTTGATGTTTATGAATCAGTCACAGCTCAATTTAATATACAATGTTCCTGATATAAATCAAAGTGCCTATTATCAATTTAAAATTGACATTTTAATTCAAAAGGAGTCACTCGCTAAAAATTGAGAAAACGTGCTTGGATTGTCTTGATAATTTAATAAAATGATTTATAAGTCATTTTTGATGTGTAGGAATCAGTCTCACATAAAATCGACACATTATGTGACCGGTATGACTCTAAGTGCATGTTTCCAGCTTAAATGATATTTAAGTACAAAACACAAGTGACATACTCAAAACTGAGCAAACACATTCATATTATTTTGATACTTTATAAAAATGGTCCATAAGTCATTTGGGACATGTTGTAATTATCCTCACCTCAATCTGATGCACAGTGTTATCGGTATGAATCCAAGTGTGTGTTTTCAATATATAAGTGTTATTTTTGTTTAAAACACGCATCACATCACCAAAAACTGATAAAATGAGTCTAGATGTATCTTAAAAAGGGAATTCCCATGTGTGGCCTTTTCGAACCCTCCACACAAGGAAACCCCCCTCCCCACAAAGGGGTCACTCCAGAGAGAGCCCCAACCGGAAAGGAGCCGTTACCAGCCGAGATGGCAGAGCGTCCTGGAGGGTGACAGCCCGATCAGTGATGGTTCGTCAAAGCAATTCGTCAGCATATTGGTATGTGCCTCATTTTTCCCACCCAGTTGAGTCCGAGTGACCCGGCAAGATGGGTAGATCCCGGGGGAGAGGCTCGCCCCGAAAGTGGACTCCCAGGATTCAAACCCTGACCCTCTCAAAGAATGCCGAGTCTATATCATTTTCTAATCATTCTATATGTTATTAATTAATTAATTTCCTTATCATTTTTATTATAAAAATATTTAGTTAATTTTTATAGAGATATTGAATAAAGACAAACATGAAATGGTGTTACGTGTAAAAATCAACTGCAACTCAATCTGATACATAGTGTTCCTAATATGACTCAAAGTTTAGTTTAAAATTAACAGTTTCTGATTAATTTATTTTTTTTATAGTATTACTAACATAAGAATTTTTTCTTATACAAGTAAATTCTTTTTCTCAAGAAGATTTGGTTTGTTCAGCAATAGCATTAGTAGGGGTTAGGGGTAAAACAAAGGAACATTGATGTTTTTGAATGTCTATGATACTTTTTACTTACTCATGTAATTGTATAAACCAATATTTCAAATTTCTATAATATAGTGTTTTTTCTTGTATTTGTGATGTAAATTTTATTTCATTTAAAATTTTTATTTATACATGTTTTTTTTTATGTTTTTGGGGTTGTTTCTTGTATTTGTACCTGCTTTATCTAGTGCTACAGTGTGGTATAAATATAACATCACACTATAGTATGTTCCTTTATTAGCACTACTAAATGAGATGATAAAGGTATCTTTTATCATCACTTCTAAAAGCACTAATGAAGGGTCTATTTATCAACGTTATTTAGAACTGATTAAAGTATAGGGATTTTAATTATGCTCCAGTAGTTGATGTTTTTTTATGCTGATAAAGTTCAATTTTAGTGTTGTTAAAGGTCTATTTTGTAGTAGTGTTATATTACTTTTTTATTTATTATGTGCCTCTCGAACTTATGGAATGGTTTCATCTGATATTTTGATACGACCCATTTAATGTAATATTAGGTGATACCCTTCTCAAAGGTATTTCCTATATACCCAATTACTAGTTTTCAGCTTCTGAGGATCGGGAACGCCCTTTAGGTCTTTTCACAAATCAGCTCGAGTTCTCAGCTTTGGGTTAGCCTATTTGGTTTGTGACACGAGCCTCAGGGAGTCACTCTCATCTTCACTGTAGGCCCAAAAGGGATTCCCAGTTAGGGTGGGTCGTGAAAATAGTTTCTCCAATATCATGAAATATAGGTTCGATTACGGTTAATTTTATTTTATGAAGATAATAAGGATTTTATTGGCACTTACTAAAAAGAACTTATAAAAGAGGATTTATCATCTCTAAAATCATAATCGCTGATAATTAAATATTTCATCAGCAATATTTTTAGCACTGAATAATGTCAATCTTTATCAATACTAATGTTAATACTACTAAAGTCTTGATTTGTATGGGTAACCACCTGATACATAAGGGTCGAATCAGATGTATCAGGTTTATATAAGTGAAACCTTTATCGCTGATATAGGTGGATTTATCAGCGCTATGGTTAGCGCTGATAAAGGTAAAAATGTATTTAATATTAATAATATTATATGTAAAATATTAATAAGTTGTATTTATATTTAAATAATATTAATTATATTTTTAAAAAATATCATTAAATGGTTAAATTTATAAATATTTTCAACTAAATAAAAATATAAAGTTATATTTATAAATATTAACTATATTTTATTTAAATAAAATATAAATTTAATGTATTTTACAAATTGAAGATAAATATTAAATTTACTTTAAACTGTATTTTTTTAAAAATATTAATTATTTTTTGTACTTAAGTTGAAATTATTTTTAAAAATTAATATATATATATATATGATATTTATTTTGATGAATATTAAAATTCATGATTATGTGTGTGTTTCTTAATAAAAATTTCATTAATTACATTTTAATTCCTCCAATTTAATTGTTATTTTTATATCATGATAAACCTTTTTTTATGAGTTGATAGGGAACCCTTACATGGTCCAAATTCCCTTGTGGCCCAAAGACCAATTATAATTTGATGGCCCAAAGGCCTTGTGGCATGAAAGCTCATTATATGATCAAAAGGTCCATTTTGTGAAAATTACTGCTACAATACTAACGGTACTACAATACTCATCATTGATACAGTGATTCTATATTGCCTTCGAAGATCCTACAAAAGGTGGTTATCAGGATTTGAATCGAGGACAAATGTAGGATTATGGGATGGCTAATAATATTTATAAAATATGAATATTCTTATAAAATTTTTTAAACTCAATTTACATTAATTGAAGTTATAATTTCATTGAGGTATATTATATTAATATTATATTTCAACTAATTGCAATTGTATATGCAACTATGTCTATGTATGCATGTATGTAAATAAATAAATATATATATATATATATATATATATATTCATTTTGAACACATACTCAATGTTAATTAATAACGTTATATAAATATTATTAATTACAAGTTATATAAAATGTATACAATATTAGTAATATTATACATAAAAAATATTAATAATTACTAATTCTATTTAAATGTTGTTTTTTATATTTTCAAAAATATTAATTATATAAATTAATTAATATTTTATGCTAAATAAAATTGTTTTGTAATATATATAAATATTATAAATTTATTGTATTTAAATACATAGATTTTCAATAAATATTATTTATTAAAATAAATGTTAATTTTACTATCATTTTTTAAAAAAAATCTATTCATTTTATTTTATATTTAAATTAAAATATATATATATATATATATATATTACATATATACAAAAAAATATATTTATTATTAAAATTAATATATAAAAATATATATTTCTAAATATGAGGAGCATGGATTGTCCAGCTGTGAATCTGACACCAGCGGCTACTACTGGCCCATGCGTGATTTGCTTGTGCACCGCTTGTCAGTAGGGCTAGTGACCCAACCACATCTGGACGGGAGGCAATAACTGCTAGGCCGTTCAGTGGATTGGAGGGGTGAAGGGATGACAGTAAAAAAAATATGTTACAGTTGCAACATCAAATAGGATCTCATGTCGATGTAGGGCATATAACTCAGACAAACGAGGGGGAATGGTATGCTGACAGGGTATGGGGAGCCATAAGGCATGGATTATGTACATGAGTTGCGGCAATTTCATCATGGTGTTTCCTTCATGGACCTTCCAGGCATTCAAAAGGCCTTATAGGGCTAACAATCAAGGCCCAACTTCCATGTCAACCAATAAGGACCTCTAAGGGCTTCCATGTCTGCCATCAAGGGCCTTAGGGTCTAAAATACGACCAATGGACCTCCAAGGGCCAGACAATCAAAGGGACTTTGGGTTATATATTATGTAATAAAATAGTTCTAGTTATTGTCCCCTGTGAGAAGGGATGAGACTGAACGCACTGAAGACCTAAGTTTGTGTTGAGAATAAAGGGGGCAGATGATTATGTTCTGAGTCATGTAATTGCACTATTCTTAAGGATTTAGTCTACCAACACCATGTTTCTAGTGGGATATCCAGTCTTCCTCACAAATAATATATTAATATAGGGGAGACTTTATCAGTGCTTTTTCTAGTAGTGCTGATAAAGGGGAGCCTTTATCATTGATTTTTTACTAGCACTGATAAATGGTATATTTCAAAAAAACTCATTAAAAATAATATATTAATATATAAATATATTTATATTGATATAAATATAATGTATATTTTTTAAATATATTTTAGATGAGCATAAATAGATATTTACACTTAATATGTAAGATATTTAGTAAAAATGGCCTATAAAATATTTTAAATATTATTATTAATTAATAATATTCTAATTATTATCAAGTAATAATCATTTAATAACAATTTGAAGACAAAAAAATCAAATGATTAATAAAAGGTCTAAAATAAGTTGAAAACATAACTTAAACTTCAAACGGTCATAACTTTTGATCTGGTTGTCTATTTGAGCTCTACCACATATCAAATCAATGCCTGTGATGATCTCTACGTGATGGTGACACAAGGGAATCTTCTATCACATTTTTCAAGTCCAAAAAAGGCCTAAAAGACCTCCAAAATTGGGTTTTTAGTCGGAATACCCAAATTTTTTAACATTCGATGGAATTTCAGCCTCGTCACATGGGGACTTTTTTCCCTTTTTCAATGGGGACTGAATTTATTCCCAAAAATTGCATTCATACTGATATTATGGTTTTGAATTTTTATCATTTTTCACAATGTACTGTTTTTTATAATCTAATATATAACAATATATACATATTTTTTATATATTCACACATAAAATTTTAATTTTAAAAATAAATATTTAAACATATTTACATATAAAGTATATTTCTCAATATATAAGCCTTATAATATCCATTTTATTTAAAATAAAAAATATATGAATATTTATATACATATATAGTGTGTGTGTGTGTATTAGTGTGTGTCTATATTAACAAACTAATACATATTGTCTATATATTCTAACATATGAATATACATGTGAATATATAATATATGTAAATGTGTATAAATATGTATAATTATACTTATATATACAAATATATATAATATATATACATGTGTATGTATGTTGTATATATGTATATACGTATTTATTTATTTATAAACACAAAAAAAACATATTTTATAAATGTATTTAAAACTAATCTTATAAATATATATTAATATGCAAGTAAATATATGGATAAAAAAACATAACTAAATATATATATATATAAATAGATGTTAATAGATATTAATATACAAATACATATATATATATATATTAATGTAACTATATATTTTTTCCCCAGAATGCGTGTTCTGGTTAGGAATCACTATTTTCATACGCTTTCCAATGGATTTGTTTATGGAATTAGAAACACCCAAAGATTTTGTATCCAAAGGGACCTACTTTCCAAAGGCAGGTGCTCGTTAAGGATTTTGACCCACGATGCTTTAGAACTCACATTGGTTGAGAGGATGGGAGGTCGAACTTGTCTCACCCTTTTGGGGGGGAATTATTTTCTACTCCGAGACACTCTTATAGATTTAAGATTTGTTCAAGAATACATATTAATTTACCAATAATAACGTTGGTTTCACTGGAAATTTGTAATCATTTATTAGCATGTATGGAAATTATAATCATCTGTATATATTTGATGTTCTTCATCAATAGAGATATATGTATGTATATGAGGTTCTCCATCAATGGTATTGTAATGTATTGGAAATTCCATGTAATTTTTTTTAATAATATGGAATTATTTTGAGACCACACACTTAGACGACACGTGATATTGAGGCCCAGTGATCACAGAACAGAATTCTGAACTTTTTTTAAGTATGGCTTAAGTAAAAGTGCGACAGGATTTTTATAAATTTTAAAACATTTCTTGGATTGAAAATTTGATGGCACCATTTAATTCAGAATGTCATGATTTTCCCTAGAAAGGACTTAACTTCGGTCGGCAAGGGCCAGAAAGAAAAGTTAATCTTTTAGATTTTCGAAAAATAATAAAATAACTTTTAAAAGTTATTTTATTTTATTTTCTCATCCATTGAGCGGTAGACGGTGATGCTATGGTGCAGCGACGAGGTGCATTAATGAGGCTCATTAACAGCTTGTTAACTCATAGCATAATGACGCTTTAATGATGCGTAACAGTGATTTTGTTTCATAAATGAAACATCGTAACGACGCGATGTCGCAACGTAATAGAAACATTGTGATGTGTTTTCATTTTATTTTGGTTGACACTTTGGTTGAATAGGGAATTAAAACTGTGAGGATTCTCTCACCAACCTCTGATGAACTTCCTCTCCAACTAAGAACGAAAAACATCGACGAACGTCAAACATATTCGATTCACCTCGAAGAATAGAGCTGAAAGCAGCGAATGATGTCGACGTCTTGAAACATCGAGGATGTGATGCTACGGAAACAAACATTAAAGAGGTAGGGGTTGTTTTATTTTTAAGTTATTCCATGTTATTTTCTAGAAACGATGAACGCAGATCAACCCACAAACAAATTGATCCGCAAATCATGCATTTATGTGGGAGGGTAACTTTATTTGAGGGATTCCTTATCTGGGATTAGTTTATCTTTTTCTATGATTGAACATCTCGCCTGAGCCTCCCCGGTTTTAAAACAACTGATGTGGAGGGTGCATACCGACATGAACAATGGCCCAAACCCCTCCGCATGTGTGCTCCTTGTGAACGGATTGTCCAAAATGGCGGCAAGGAGATTCTGAGACCATCTCGGTGATGGCAGCGACCTGAGATCCCCATAGGCAGTTAGCTCACGTCAGCCGCGTGGAGGGGGCAGCGCCAACCAGCACCACGGAAGAGGGGGAGGCACCAATGAGCGCCATGGAAAAGGGGGTGGTGCCAACCAGCGTTGTGGAAGAGGAGGTGGTCGGCCATCATCGGTCGTGCTAGAGGATGGTGGAGCGCCCGTCAGTGCGCCGCGGTGGTAGGAGGCCACAACCGGATGGTCGCGGCAGCTGTGGGGTGAAGCAACTCCAGGCGGGTGCTGCATGAAGGGGAGACCCACATCCAGGCCACCCGGACGATCTGCCACTGTGATTTCTTGACAACGAAAGGAGGGAGGCCCTACGGTAACCTGTGAGGTAGTAGGGAGCCGGACATGGTCGGATGTCGCATCCCGGCCAAGCGCGCCACCGATCTGCCTCTGGCGGACTGGGCCTCCACTGGCAGGTTAAGCCCCCATCCAACGGGCTTGTCCTATGCCCAATGGGCCAGACCCGCACCGACAGCCCGGAAACGTGCCTTTTGGGTTGAGCCGGATGAGATCGGGTCACCGGGTGACCCGGAAAGCTGGACCCTCGGCCAAACCGGGCCGGGTCTAGGGAATCCCTTAGGGCCTAGCCCACTGTCCAGGCTGGACCGAACTGACCCAGACCCGAACCAGGTGTAAGAACCCGAATCTTCTTTCCAGGTATATATTTCATTTCTAGTTGTTTTTGAGAAAAAAGAGGAGTTTCTGGAAATTTTAGGAGTTCATTTCGTGTACTTATAAGTACACTTTGTGTACCCAGTTGTCGCGGGTAGTCATGTACTGGTCATGTAACAACCAAGTACATAGCCGTGTGGGGTGACTTGGAGACCAACTAAAGTGGGGACCCATAAATGAATATACACGCCGTGTACTTTTAAAATACATGTCATATACTTTTCTTTTTAATTGTTATATCAGATTGGGGTTGCGTTTCATTTACAAAAACCCCTTCTTCTAACAACGTCTCATCCAGGAGCGACTGATGAGTGCAATTATTCCAGGAGCCCCCGATTGTTCATTCGTTCTCTATTTCAACCACATTCGATTGTGTTGGAATATCCATGGTGAGTTCTTCCTTCTTCTATAACCTCATCTCTTTATTTTTCCTCTCTACTGAGATATCCTTGGTTGAATGTTTTTGAAGTTTCGAAGATCTTATGCATTCTAGTTCGATTCAACGGAAGACGCCAGAGTATATTGATCGTACAATGCTAAGGTAGGTGGTTTGTGCCTTTCCATAATTATTCTTTGAGTTATATGTGAAAAAGTTCCAATACCCTTGTTCAGGGTATTGTGTGTTTAGGGATTTTAGCCATGTTAATATCTGTTATGTCTTGTTTGCTTAAGTAGAGGTTTTTAATTGTGAATAGGGTTTTTTGCCATGATATGGAGGTGTTTGCCCATTTTTGATTCGATGTCGATCGTTCAGTCTAGCTTTGCATGTTAGGCTGCTTTGTTTTCCATGCCTAGTGGTGTTAGGATGGAGTGATTTTATCCGACATGTTTTGATATGCTATAGACTATTTATCCAAGTAGTTATTTAGGTTAACTTTGGCTTCCATATATTTTTGTGCATGATTGAATTACACAGGGTCTTGGGAACCTGTTGTAGTAGACCATAGGGGGGATGGACATTGATGGCTTCCCATGAGTGTTTGTTTACCTTTACATTGCGATACCATAGGGGGTGGACTTTGTGCTCCCTCAGAGTGTCTTTAGTTCCTCGTTACGATACCATAGGGGGAATTACACGTTGAATTATTCCTTAGAGTGTTTATAGTTACCGATACGAGACTACATGGGGAATTAATAGTGAGTGATTCCTCAGAGAGTCTATTTTAAAGTTTAACCAGAGGGGTTAGGTTGTGAGTAATTTTTAGAGGGTTACTTATGTTGTTTAGCTGCTTACTTTGATAATGAAAATGAATATAATTGAAACTATAGGATTTTTTACTTTTGATTACTTCATTGTTTATTGAGTCATTTTGCATATTAACTTCCATATATATTCACTGACTTTTACACATTGATCTTAGGGTGGTTTCCTAGTGGGATTCGTCTCACACCCTATTTGGGTCATAATTTTGGGCCCAAACAGATTATATTGTTGCAGGTCTAGATAAGGGAAAAGAACCCTTCTACTTCAGGTACTTTACTATTGTAAAGTTGGAGAGAATTGGACCAAGCTGAGGCTTACGATGCTAAGGAGTTGTTTACTTATTTTCCTTTATAACTTGGTTTAGTACTATATTCCAGAATTGTGACTTGTTTGACTTCTTTCCATGATACATGTATCATTCATTATTATTGATATATATATTTTTAGTTGTTTATTTACTTTTAGTCTTCCACTGTTTACTATTTTATGGTATTATTACTACTTCTACTATTTTTATCTATTTACCTACACTACTTTACTCTTCTAATGAGGGAATAGTTAACCCACTATCCCACCCAAGGCCCTCGCTACTATTCGGAAGCCTCTGGCATTTGGGGAAATGTGCTCGAGGCCATGTGACCAAGCGGGTACGGGGAACCTCTAGGCGGCACCCAAAACTGGGACGTTACAAAGTGGTATTAGAGAAATTCTTTTCTTCTTTACTTACTGTTTAAAGCTTATAGTCTGGGATAAGAAAAAATAGGTACTTGATAATAATTTGTGCCCAAGAGTATCTAACCCATGTATAGGGAAAAAACAATTTACCTTGTTTATTGTAATTTTTCTAGTTTTTCAATTATTACAGTTGATTTGATTTCACTGTTGGGTGATTAACATGTTTTGTGCTGTTATCATTGATATTATTGAGGTTCTATTTCAATTGCAACCCGATGAGATGAGTTTATTCCATCTCATGCATTATATAGGCACTTTCTAGAGATCACATGTCATGCATTCTTTCCATGCCATTTAGGGTGAATTACTGATTGTATGTTGTTGTGATAGATTTTGTTCTAGACATGCATGTTGTTGTGATAGATGCTTTGATAGAATTCTTTCTATTTGATGGGATATTTAATTGTGTAAGGTTTAGATTGAAATAATTAGAAACATTGGTTCTTGAGGTGTTATGGGCCCTCATGGATCAGAATTTGGTGAATCATCGCATTATTATGCTTGTATATGACATGTATAAGATGCTAATATTTGATTCGCGGGGATTATGGCCCCCCACGAATCAGAATTTGGAAATTTGATGTTTGTTTCAGTGTTTTTCTGGTGTTCCAGAGTAGTTTTGGAGGCTTACTATCTGGAAAATCCCAAAATACACGGTGGGTATTGCAGAATATATGCCATGTGTTCTTCTGTTCGAGATGGAACTATTTTTCTTAATTACACATCGTGTACCTAGGTTACACGTCGTGTAGTCTCTAAATGTGTCACTGGCTTTCTGAGCATAGACATGAGGTTGGGGAAATCTTAAGTGGGACACGTCGTGTACCAGATGTACACGTCGTGTCTTGGAGACAATGTATCTGGTCGTGTGACTAACGACACAGGTAGATGAAAATCAAGAAGTACACGTCGAGTCCATCTAGAACACTCCATGTAGAATCAATCGTGTAACTAGCTGTGTGACTAACAACTCGGGTCGGTGAAGTTCTTCTAGTACATGTTGTGTCTGGAACAAACACGCAGTGTAGTATTGTCCTAGGAAAATCATTTGGGTTAGTCATGTAGAAGCAATCGAGAAGGGGAAGAGGATTCAAATACACGTTGCGTGTTAGGAAAACACATTGTGTGTATGGGGTGTTACACAACCAGGGTTGGCATGAGTACGCGCCCATGTGAAAGCTTAAGGGAACACGCCGTGTTGGAGTTGTACATGCCTTGTATCCACATTTTAGATTCTTGAATGATTTATTTCTCTTGTTCCCTTCTTGAAATTCTAAGTTTTATTACTTGATAATATTTAGATAAGGTGTGTGTTTGAACTTGAAGAGTCATGCCATCGAGATGTCCTCTTGTTGTACGCCAGTTACAGGGTAGTGATCAGTCACCAGACAAGGCTGATCAGGGACTACTAGCAGATCCTCCTGTAGTGCCAGTCTTGGCACCAAACATTATTCGAGATATAGCTTTTGATGCACAGTTCTAAGAGGGATTCATGAGGTTCTTGTAAACCTTCCCAGGAGTACCGCATCCTGCCCCTTCTATGGCAGAGGTGACACGGGTTTTCCAGGTGTAGCATCCTCCCACCTTCACAGGGGATGGAGGAACTTTGCCTATAGAGTCATGGTTAGAATCCATGTTATCTATCTTCGGGCATCTAGAGATGCCTCCAGAGATGAGGGTAAATCTCTCTACATATATGCATCAGGATTCCTCCAAGAGATGGTGGGATGTGATATCATAGGTAGGACGCCATCAGGTTATGGCTTGGGATGAGTTCCAGTGTGCCTTCTATGACTACTTTTACCTGGAGACTTTGAGGGTCGACCGAGCTCAAGAGTTCATGAGTCAAGAGAAAGGTACTCTATCAATTATGGATTATTTTTCTTGATTTACAGTGTTGCAACTATTTACACCCATCCCAGGAGGTGATGAGTTATTTCTGGCAAGGAAGTTTGAGTATGGTCTTTGGAACGACATCAGATCTCAGGTGAACATCTTCAGGTTGACTTCTATCACCTCTATAGTCAACCAAGGCCTGATCACATAGCGAAATCTGATGGATTCTGGAGTTTTGAGCTCGGCATGTTTGGTATCTGGAGTTGTTACCCCTTAGAATGACAATAGGAAGCACCACATGGAGTCTACACATGGAGATCGTGGTAGGCGGGATACTTCTTTTGTTATCCAGGTGGTGTGCTACCAGTGCGGGAGAGCACGCATACGAGGCCACATTTACCGAGATACCCATTGGAGTTCCTATCGTGTATCAAGATGAGACATCTTTAGCACTTCTATTAGATCTTATCACTAGTAGCTGGTGATAGGGGTTTTATTTTCAATCCTCATACCAGAGTAGGACCACCAGTTTCTCATCAGTCTGGTAACTGGAGTTCTTCAGGCCGTTCAGGCCGAGGTGGATGTCATGGCTATAGTGGTCTTACATAGGGTTTTCGATAGCCATAGGGTGGATCAGTTCAAGGATCACAGGGCCATGTTGAAGGTCAGGCTTTTTCAATAGAGTAGACATAGCAGGAGCAGGATCCGAGACCCTCTACAGTTTGAGGTATGATCCTAGTTGCCACGGTTTTAGCTTCTGCACTTTTTGATATAGGGTATTCCCATAGTTTCATATATGTTGTTTTTGTGGAGATCCTTGGGGTATTTATCTTTAATTCTGCTAATGTATTTATGTTGGACACTCAGTTGGGGATAAGAACAGTTAGTTTACATTAGTGAAATGACCACCCTCTTGTGGTTAGTGGGTGTCACTTCTTATGGGACCTCTATGTCTTAGAGATGTTAGGTTATGATGTCATTATCGGGATGGACTGGTTAGTTTCCTTCTAAGAAGTTGTTGATTGTTATCGTTGTAGGGTGAGTTTCACATCACCAGAGGGTGGTTTGTTTTTACACAAGGGCGAGTGGGATGCCTAGGCGAGCAGAGTAGGACCCGAGCCTCATGGGTTGGGAGGAATTACAGCCCAGATTGCTAGTCTTTATCTGGATGACTTGGGGACATCACAGTTGGTCTTTCCTCCAGTGGTGGATCATTTCAGAGATTTATTTCCCGAAAACTTTTCAGGTTTTCCTCTGGATCGAGAGGTGGAATTTTCTATTGATATTGTGCTAGGAACGGCACCGGTGTCCATTCCTCCTTATACAATGTCTACACCAAAGTTATAGAATCTCAATAAGTAGTTGGATAAGTTGCATGAAAATGGTTTCATCTGACCCAATACTTCTCCTTAGGGTTTCCATGTCCTATTTGTGAAGAATGTGGACGGTACCCTCAGACTTTGTGTGGATTATTGGAAGTTGAACCAGTTGATGGTAAAGAATCAATATCCTCTGTTGAGGATTGATGTTCTATTTGATCAGCTTAGAGGAGATCAGGTGTTCTTGAATATTGACTTGAGATCCGGTTACCATCAGTTGTGCGTTAGACCATCATACATACCTCTTATAGCCTTTCGGATTAGTTAAGGTTTATACAAGTATGTGGTTATGTCGTTCGGTCTCTCGAATGCGCCTACTTTTTTCATGGCACTGATGAACCGATTGATCCATCCATACTTGGATTCTTTCATGGTAGTCTTCGTGGATGATATCTTTGTGTACTCTCACACTCGACATGACCCTGCTACCCATCTTGAGGTAATTTTGAGTACACTGAGAGAGAATCAGTTATATGATAAGATCTCAAAATTCCACTTCTGGATAGAATAGATTCACTTCATGAGTCATGTCATCTCAGAGACAGGAGTATCAGTAGACCCATAGAAAGTGAAAGTAGTAGTTTCCTAGGAGAAGTCGAAGAATGTATTTGAAGTAAAAAAGTTTTCTAGAGATGTCTGGATACTACAGATGTTTTATATAGGAATTTTCAGGATTAGAAGTGCCATTAAAGGTCCTGACTAAGAATGTTGTGGAATACTTGTGATCAGATTCATGTGAGTCATCCTTTCAAAAGCTAAAAGGGAGGTTGATTCCAGCACCGATACTAGTTTTTTCAGAACCAGAGAAAATCTATACTATTTACTGCGATGCATTAGGTATCAGGCTAGGAGCGGTTCTTATGCAGGGGTAAGGAGTCATTGTGTATGGGTCTCGGAAGTTGAGTCCACATGATAGGAATTACCTGATCCATGATCTCGAGTTGGTGGTAGTTGTTCATACCTTACATTGTTGGAGACATTATCATCTGGGAGAGAATTTTGTTGTTTTCACCGATCACAAAAGTCTCAAGTATATCTTTACACTACATGATAAGAATTTGAGATAGAGAAGGTGGGTTGAGTACCTTTAGTCCTTAGATTTTTAAATTGCCTACAATCCTAGGAAAGGCAACACAATGGTTGATGCGTTGAGTAGGAGGACTTAGATATAGATACTTCAAGAGGCCAGTAGTGAATGGCATCTTATGGCTCTATTCTCTGAGATGCATTTGGAGGTGCATGATAGAAAAGGGTAGAAAATC
The DNA here is from genome assembly GCA_963277665.1 of Viscum album. Lineage (NCBI taxonomy): Eukaryota > Viridiplantae > Streptophyta > Magnoliopsida > Santalales > Viscaceae > Viscum > Viscum album. The sequence continues at coordinate 1,407,592,144 of OY728119.1, forward strand.
ATTTCTTCTCTGGTTGTTACCTCTACTCTTCTTGAATAAGTATGAATGAGTCATCTATTATATTCTGAAGTCTTAGTCCTATGGGAGAGTGTGTTAGGAGAGGACCCTATTCCTGGATGGACCGTAGAAGGGGATGAGATCTTGCATTTTCATGGGCACGTTTGGGTGCCAACTGACATACATGAGGAGATGATGTGAGAATTTCATTCCTCAATTTGGGCAGTTCATCCTGGTGTCACCAAGATATATTGAGATCTGCACTATCAGTATTGGTGGCCAGGTATGAAGAGAGATGTTGCTGGTTTTGTGATGAGGTGTTCCACCTATTAGCAGGTGAACATGGAGCATCAGTGAAAAGCAGGGCTTTTGCAGCAATTACTCATTACTATGTGGAAGTGTAATGATGTCACGATGGACTTTGTGATAGGGTTGTCGAGGTCATCTTGGGGGAATGATGCAGTTTGGGCTGTCATTGACAGGCTCATAAAGGTTGATCACTTATTTCCAATCAAAGAGACCTTCAGTGTAGATGAGATGGGAAGGTTGTACAAATAGAAGATTATACATCTACATGGGGTTCCACACTCCATTTTTTCAAACAAGGACACTCGTTTTACTTCTCAGGTCTTGCAAGGACTACAGAGAGCTTTGGGTACACAGGTGCTTTTGAGTACAGCTTACCATCCCCAAACAGATGGCCAAACCGAGCATATGATTTAGGTGATAGAAGACATGTTGAGAGCATGTGTCCTTGATTTTAAAGGTTCTTGATAGAAACACATATCCCTGGTGTAGTTTTCATAGAATAATATTTTTCAAGAAACTATTTAGATTGCACCTTTTGATGCTTTGTACGGTAGCTCATGCCAATCACCCCTATGTTGGCTAGAGACACAAGAGGCAGCTATGCTAGGACCTAATCTTGTTCAGGAGACCACAAATCTAGTGGAGTTGATTAAAAAAGGATGGCTGCTGCACAGTCATGATAGAAGTCTTATACTGATTGACGGATATGACCTTTGGAATTTGAGTTCGGAGATTAGGTTTTTCTGCGTGTCACACCGAGGTTAGGACACAGAAGGATTAGAAGATAGGGGAATATTTTTCCGAGATATGTTGGGCCATTTTAGATTTTGGAGAGGGTCAGTCCAGTTGCCTGTTGGTTGTATTTATCCTATAGGTATTGATCTATGCATGAATTCTTCCACGTTTCTCAACAACAACGTTACTTCTCGGACCCGTGTCATGTTTTTCAACCCGAGGAGGTTGAGCTGGAGGTGGACACATTTTTCGAGGAGAATTTTATATGAATTTTTTATCACAGCGTGAAGGCTCTCTATGGTCATTCTATTCCTCTACTATGGTTTTTATGGCAGCATGAGCGAGTATAGGATAAGACTTGGAAGATGGAGGCTGATGTATGATCATAGTGGCTAGAGTTGTTCGAGGTTTCTTATTCTACGCTGCCTTTCTAGAAAAATTCGGGGATGAATTTTTTTAATGGGGGAAGGGTGTCAGAACCTGGATATTCCTTTTAGGTATGTCTTTAATTTCTAGTTTTTTTTGAGAAAAATAGGATTTTCTAGAAATTTCAGGAGTACATGTCATGTACTTATAAGTACACATTGTGTACCCAGTTGCCGCGGGTAGCTGTGTACTGGTTGTGTAACAGTCGAGTACATGGCCATGTGGGGTAACCTAGAGACCACCTAATGTAGGTCTCGGTAAAGGCATATACACACCATGTACTTTTAAAATACATTCCATGTACTTTTCTTTTTAATTTTTATATCGAATCAGGGTCGCGTCTTGTTCATAGAAACCCCTTCTTCTAATGACCTCTCATCTAGGAGCGACCAAGGAATGTGATTCTTCCTAGAGCCCCTGATCATTAATCTGTTCTCTGTTTCAACTATCTTAAATTGCATTGGAATTTCCATGGGGATTTCTTCCTTCTTCTAGAACCTCATCTCTTGATTAATCCTCTCTCGTGAGATATCCTTGGTTGAACGTTTTTGAAATTTTCATAGATTTACCACATTTTAGGTCGATTCAAGGGCCGACGCCATATTATATCAACCATACAACGCTGAGGTAGGTGGTTTGTGACTTTTTTTAGTTATTCTTAGAGGTAGATGTGAAAAAGTTCCAATACCCTTGTTCAGGGTATTGCGTGTTTAGAGATCTTAGCCATGTTAATGCTTTCTATGTCTGGTTTTCTTGAGTAAAGATTCTTAATTTTGAATAGGGTTTTTTCCATGTTATGGAGGTGTTTTCCCATGTTTTATTTGATATGTACCGTTCAGTCTAGATTTTCCTGTTAGGCTACTTTTTTTTCATGCCTAGTGTTGTTAGGATGGAGTGATTTTATCTGACATACTGTGATATGCTGTAGACTATTTAGCCAAGTATTTCTTGAGGTTTACTTTGGTTGCCATATATTTTTGTGCACAATTGACTTACACAGGGCCGTGGGAACCAGGTGTAGTACACCATAGGGGGAATGGATGTTGAGGGATTCCTCAGAGTGTCTGTTTACCATTACGTTATGAGACCAAAGGGGGGATGGAATTTATGCTCCCTCGGAGTGTCTGTAGTTCCTCATTATGAGACCACAGGGGGAATTGGATGTTGAGTGCTTACTCGGAGTTTTTATAGTTACTGATACAAGACCACATGGGGAATTGATGGTGAGTGCTTCCTCAGAGATTCTATTTTAAAGTTAAACCAGAGGGGTGAGGCTGTGATAACTTCCTAGAGGGTAACTTGTGTTTTTTAGCTTCTTACTTTGATAATGAAAATGAATATAATTGAAACTGTAGGATTGTTTACTTTTTACTACTTCCTTGTTTATTGCTTTATTTTGTATATTTCCTACCATATATATTCACTGACTATAAGTCACAGATCTTAGGGTGGTTTATTATTGTGATTTGTCTCAAACCCTATTTATGTCATGCTTTTAGGCTCAAACAGATTATATTGTTGTAGGTCTAGATAAGGGAAAGTGCCCTTCTACTTCAGGTACTTGACTACTGTGGATCTGGAGAACATGGGACCAAGCTGAGGCTTGTGATGTTGAGGAGTTGTTTACTTGTTTTCCTTTACACCTTGGTTTAGTACTGTATTCCAGCATTGTGACTTATTTGGATATTTTCCTAGATACATGTATCATGCATCATTGTTGATATATATATATATATATATATTGTAGTTGTTTATTTACTTTTAGTCTTTCATTGTTTACTATTTTTTGGTATTATTACTGCTTCTGCTATTGTTATCTGTTTACTTCCACTGCTTTACTCCACCAATGAGGGAATAGTTTCTCCGCTATCACACCTAAGGCCCTCGCTACTAGTCGGCAGCCTCTGGCATTTTGGGAAATTCACTTGAGGCCATGTGACTAACCGGGTACGTGGAACCTCTAGGCGGCACCCAGAACTAGGACGTTACACTGGGTTAGGTCGAGTCAATTGAATTAAACCAGGGTATGTGGGACCCATAGGTTGGGTTGTTCGGGTCGGTCCAACTAGGTCGGATTGGGCCCAGATGCAACTGGCCCCCTATTTACTAAAACGCTCGTATCTTGCAAACCAAGTGTCCAATTGATGACCTTTTTTCGGCGTTGGGACCACCTCGATAAGGCGGATCTTTTGGAATTCCCTAAGGAGTATTTCAGGAAAGTTTAGATGTGATGAATGGATTGAGGAGTGGTTTCCTAGGTGTTCTGCATACGGAACCTTGCGGTTGGCTGAGACCTGAAGACTGTTGATTTTCGAATCTGTGAGACTCGACTATGGATCAGTGGGAAGCACTTTTGTGTGACATTGTAGGCCCATGGTACGTGATGAGGAGGAGTACCACAGTTGGCCATGATTAGTGGGAAGCACTTCTTTGTGGCTTTTTAGGCCCACGGTATGCGATGAGGAGGTGTACCTGAGTAGTACAAGGTTAGTGGTAAGCTCTTCTGTGTGACTTGACAGACCCATTGTACTCGATAGAGGAGGAGTTATCCAATAGCCGAGGTGTTCGATGATGTGACTAATGGTTCTTCTATCACAATCCTAAACATATACCTAGTGTGATTTGTCTTGTACTTCATGATTTACTTTGAGGATTATCATGTAGTATTTCCTTTTTTCTTTTTGGGTCCCTACTGAGTATCACGTTACTCACTCGTGCACGGGATCTACCCACTCGTGTCATGTCCTGTGCTGGTTATTTGCATTTCAACAGAGACTTTGGTAGACTGGGACACAGAGGTGCTCAAGGAGATGGGACCGAAAGATGCTATGATGGTGGACTTCGTATCCTAGGACCAGGAAGGGGCCAGTAGGATTGGGTGTACAGGATGTTCTACTTTAGCTTCCAATAGCTACACTACTCTCACGATCAGGTGGGGTTTTCTATGGATGTCCATCAGAGTTTCCTTTTGGTACTTTTCTACTTTTAGTTCTATTGTTGGGTTTGTATGCTGACCCACTGGTATTAGTTGTACTTGTACTCAGATCTGTTTTAGTGATACTTGTTTTCGTTTTAGTGTGTGGAACTTGGTTTGGCATGTGTGTGTGTACATGTAATCAAGAAAATGCCTCCCACTTACAGTTTGACGCCTTCGGCACTAGTCTACATCCCCTGTCCTTCGGGAGGTGGGCTTGGGGTAGTCACGACACGGGCCCCGGATTACAGGTCATGGAAAAGTGGTACTAGAGGGAGGTTGGTCCTACCATGAAGACTGGGAGTCTGTGTTTTGTTTAGGGGAAATAGTGTTATGTGTTGAAAGTTTGACTTTAAGATTCAGGGAGTCCATTATTGGTGTTGTGGCCAATGTATCCATACACCAAGACCTTGAATTCTTTTTTTGGCTCAATACATGAAAACATTGGTTGCATAAGTGTCTTCATATGTTCTTTTGAATAAGAGTCAGCTGACCAGGTATAATTTTTTGACTGTGGTACATTTTGATCTATCTCAGGATGCCTCCACGTGGAAGACTAGCTAGGATCCTGATACGAGGTCGTGAGGACAACCTTCCTAGTGACGAGGTGTCTGTTTAGGGACCAGTTCTAGAGATGGACCCACTGGGTGGTTCACCAGTGATACCACCACCTGATGGTCAACATCTACTGCTGGAGGTTTTGGAAAAGGACTTGCACAGACTCAGTGACCTTCATGAGTTTTAGTGACAAAGACCTCCCAGGTTTAGGGTTGAGAAAAATCCTTAGGTCATTGAGGACTAGATGGATGTAGTGATGTGGGTTTTTCACTTAGTGAGGACATCGCATGATCAGATTGCGATATTTGCAGTGAGACTTCTACAGGGATAAGATGGGATATGGTTGATATTGACCAACTATATGAATGATAAGGCAGCCCTCACCTAGGTAGACTTCAAATATATTTTTCGAGAGGAGTTTTTCCCTATGACCGTGTGCTCTATGCGCATTCAGGAGCTGATTAACCTACAACAGGGTAGCATAACGGTGGATGAGTACTCAATGGGGTTCACCAAGCTATCCTGCTACTCAACATATATGGAATGAGACCCTTTCTTCAGTCCTCAATCCTTTGAGCAGGTACTTAGGTGGGAGATCAAGGTGTCTGTGTCGTCTCTCAGTATCCCTACTCAGGCTGGGGTGCTGGAGTGAGCCCTTCTAGTAGAGAAATTATTGGCAGAGCAGGCACCCACAACTTGAGCTACCAGAAGACCCCAGGTGGCAGAGTCTTAGGCAAGTAGAAGATTGAAAATGCGAGGGCCCAAGAAGGATAGGTCTTTTAGAGGATGACCCCAAGACTCAGGGTCGGCAATGTGAGGCTCCCATACTAGAGGGAGCTAACCGGGAACCAGGATTTTCTTATCATAAGGCTGGCAGGGACACATGGAATTTGAATACCTGACCCACCATACATATGACCATCAGACGGTCAAGGGGCCATAGAGGCAGAAGCAGCGGTTCAAGCGAGGAGGTCCACAGGGCGGCAGACACGGTAGTGGAGCAGGCCTAGCAGAGGTGGTGGGTGACGATTTTAGGTGTTACCACCACCACCCCCAGGTGGCCCACCCCAACCTTAGGAAGTGGGAAGATAGGGGCGAGCACAGCTTCAAGTAGTGGAGACTTATGACCAAGATGCACCAGAGATGATCCGAGTTACGATCTGTGTCTTATCCACCCTAGTTTCAGTTCTTATAAACATAGGTTATAGTCACTCCTTCCTTGCCACAACTCTCGTTCAGAGCTCATAGATTTTGGTAGAGTTGTTTTCTCAATCCTTACAGTTAGATACTCTTATGGGATGGGATTCGATGATTACACATTGGTGCCAACAGTGTGATCTTACTCTAGGAGTAAAGAGTTTCGGCTGGGATCTTCTTGTAGTGGCAATGAGGCCTCATGACATCATCTTGGATATGGATTGGTTATCCACAGTCCATGCTCAAATCAACAATTTTAGGCATAGAGTGCAGTGTGTCCATGGATATGGGACCAAGTTTCCTTAACAGGAAAGAAGGGAACCCTTACAGCACAAGATGAAATTTCTCAGAGGAGGGTGTAGCTGATTACTCACTAGTTATCTAGACTCAGCCTCAGTATAGTGGATGATTGGAGTCCAAGATTTCCTATAGTGGTGGATGGTTATGAGGATGTTTTTTCCTGAGGATGTTATAGGACTATCCCCTCATAGGGAGGTAGAATTTTTCATCGACCCATACCTCGGGATGGAACCGATATCCACACCGGAAAATCAGATGGCTCCTCTGGAGCTTCACGAGATGAGGGTACGGTTGGAGGACTTGTAGGAAAAGGGGTTCATAAGGCCCAACATTTCACCATGGGAATCCCTGTTGGTTTTTTCAAAGAACACATATGAGAGTTTGAGGTTTTTCATGGACTTACGACACCTAAACTAGGTGACCGTGAAGAACACATATCCACTGTCGAGAATCGATGATCTCTTCGACCAACTGAAGGGGGTGAAGTGGTTCTCAAATATAGACCTCAGATCAGGCTATCACCAGCATTGGGTATGGGATGAGGATGTACTGAAGACAAACTTCAAGTGTCGGTATGGCCACTATGAGTTTTTGGTGATGCCTTTTGGTGTGACCAATTTCCCATCAATGTACATGGAACTCATGAACAGGATCATCTAGCCTTACCTCAACTGGTTTGTTGTGGTCTTAATTTATGACATCTTGGTGTACTCGGCATCATAGGAGAAGCACGCTACACACCTGTGAATAGTTCTGGATACACTCTGAGAGCACTAACTTTATGGAAAGATCTCGAAGTGTCAGTTTTGGATTTGGGAAGTCCATTTTCTAAGACACATCATCTTAGATGCTAGAGTTTTAGTGGATCCGGTGATGATAGAGCCGTTTCTTTATTGGGATCCGCCCAGAAGTGTGACTGAGGTGTGGAGATTCTTGGGGTTGGCTAGTTACTATATATGGTTCATTTATAACTTCTCCAGAGTAGAAGAAACTTTATCGGCTTTTTCATGGAAGGGAAAACCCTTCATGTGGATGGAGAAATGTAAGAAGAGTTTCCAAAATATGAGGTGGATACTGACTAGTGCTCCCATCTTGAGACTACCAGAGGAGGGAATCAGGTATGTAGTTTACGGTGACACATCAAGGACCAAACTGGGTTGTTTCCTAATGAAGGGGCAAGCATTTATTGCCTACGGCTAACAATAGTTGAGACAGCATGAGAAGAACTATGCGGCCCATGACCTACAGTTAGAAGCAGTGATATTTTCCTTGAAGATGTGGCGAAAATACTTAATAGGTGAGTGCTTTACAGTTTACTCTGACCATAAGAGTCTCAGGTATGTCTTTTTCCCAAAAGGAACTAAACCTGAGACAACATCAATTGTTATAGTTCCTCTAGGACTATGACTTTGAGATATTTTATACATCCAGAAAGGGGAACATGGTGGTAGACATGCTCAGCAGGAGGACCGATTTGCAGCTGCTAAGTGAAGCGACAGAGTAGTTGGTCATGATGAAGATATCCTTCGTGGATGATGATGGATCTTATTACCTTTATTTGATGATTGTTACTCCCCCACTCTTACAACAAGTCAGGGAGGCACAACTGGTGGATGTTGACTACGAGGCCCGAATTGCTCAGTTATCCTTAGGATGGGATCCTGATGGATTTTCGATAGGTGGGGAGCATGTCATCATTTTCAGAGGGTGCACCATAGTACTAGTGACATTGTGGGGGGGGTTTCTAAGGGACTTCCTTATATCCCTCTTGGTGGTACATCCTGGAGTGGAGAAGATGTACCAAGACCTCCAACATCAGTATTGGTGGTTGGGGATGAAGAAATTGGTGGCTAAGTACATTTCATGATGCCTCAATTGTTAATGATTGAAGGCTGAGCATCAGGTTCCAGTGGGCTTGACCCAACCACTTGAGGTACCGGATTGGAAATGGGATGGTATCTTGATGGACTTTGTGATGGGATTACCACACACATCTAGGGGCCACGACTCTATCTAGGTGATTGTTAAACGAATCACCAAGTCAACTCACTTCCTACCCATCTGAGAGCAGGGACCGATAGAGGTCTTGGGACGCCTCTATGTCCAGGAGATAGTGTGGCTTCACGGGGTTCCTTCAATGATCATCTCATATCATAATTCTCATTTTACATCTTGTCTCTGGAGGGGATTATAGGAGGCGTTGGGGATGTAGCTGCGCTTGAGCACAACTTTTTATCCCCAGATGGATGGTCAGACGAAGCGAACCATACAGACCTTGGAGGACATGTTATGTGCTTGCATCCTGGATTTTGGTTGTAGTTTGGGGGACCATATTCCACTGGTGGAGTTTGTATACAACAACAGCTACCACTCCACCATTGGCATGGGACCATTTGATTCTGTGTTTGGATGACCTTTCAGATCACCCCTATGCTGGACAGACCCATGGGAGTTGACACTCATGGGTTTGGAATTAGTATAGGTTACCACCGAGAAGGTTTAGATCATCCAAGAGTGGATTAGGAATGCACATAGTTTCCATAATTCTTATAAAGACAAGAGATGGAGACCCCTGGATTTTGAAGAGGGCGATTATGTATTCCTTCAGGTCTCACCCCGATGAGGATTATGGATATTTCACCGAGGAAAAAATCTATCTCCAAGGTTCATCGGAACTTTTCAGGTCCTGGGTAGAGTTTGTGAGGTGGCGTTCCACTTAGCCCTTCCCCCACTGATGCACCGTGTGCATGATTTTTTCCACGTGTCACAGCTGAAGTGGTATATGCATGATCCATTACACATCATCGACTGGGGGCGAGTTGGACATTTATGATGGGGTGATGTTTTCAGAGTTCTCGGTGGAGATAGAGGATCGAAAAGAGTGGGTCTTATGTGGGTGTACAATTTCTCAGGTGTGAGTTTGGTGATAACATGTGAATCTCCAAGAGAGAACAAGGGAGAGGGAATCTCAAATTTGTGCTAAGTACCCCCCATCTATTTGATTATTTTTGTTTTTGACTTTTAGGGATGTAAATCCCTAGGGTGGGTAGAATGTAATGTATTGGAAATTCCATGTAATTTTTTTTAATTATATGGAATTATTATGAGACTACACTCTTGGACGACAAATGATTTTGAGGCCCGGTAAGCCCATAACATAATTTTGAACTTTTTTTAAGTATACTTAAGTAAAAGTAAGAGTGGGTTTTTTTAACTTTTGAACCAATGATCAGATCAAAAATATGAGGGCACCATTGAATTCAGAACACTGGGATTCACTTATAAAATACTTAACTTTATCCATCAAGGGCTGAATGGAAAAGTTAATTTTTAAACTTTTAGAAAAATAATAAAATAACTTTAAAAGGTTATATTCTTTTATTTTCTCATCGGTTGAGTGGTGGATGGAGACTCTGAGATGCAACAACGAGGCGCATTGATGAGGCTCATTGATGTCTCATTAACTCACGGTGTAATGATTCTTGAATGATGCGTAACAGTGACACTATTTCATAAATGAAACAGTATAACCACGTGACGTCGAAGCATAAGAGAAACCCTGCAACGTGTTTTCCTTTAATTTTGGTTAATGTGTTGGTGGAATGAGGAATTAAAATTGTGAGGATTCTCTGACGAACCATCAATAAACTTCCTCTCTAATGAAGAACGAGAAATGCCGAAGAATGTTAAACATCTTCGACGCGCCTCAAAGAATGGATTTGGAAGTGAAGAACGATGTCAATGTCTTGAAACCTTGAGGATGTGATGTTGTGGAAAAAAAATTCAAAGAGGTAGGGGTTGTTTTATTTTTATGTTCTTCATCGTTATTTTCTAGAAATGACAAATGATGATCAACCTACGAACAGGTTGATCTTTGAATCATGTTTTTATGTGGGGGGTAACTTTATTTGGGGGATTCTATATCTGGTATTACTTTATCTTTTTCTATGATTGAACATATCCCCTAAGCCTCCCCAGTTTTAAAACTTTTAACGCGGAGGGTGTGGGATGACACAAAAAAAGGCCTGGACCCCTCTGCATGTGCGCTTCTTGTGAATAGATTGTCCAAAATGGCATCATGGTGCGTCCAAGATCATCGCGGTGAAGGTGGCAACCTGAGAGCCTTGTAGGCACAGACAGATCAGAAAACGGACCACCGGAGCAACTCTGGTGGCCCACGAAAGGTGTCGACGGCGTAGCGGCACCGGTGACCAGCAGTGGCGACCGAACCACATCAACCACATGAAGGGGGTGCCTCCAAGCGATGTTGTGTCAGAGGAGGTGGTCGGCCCTCATTTTCCGCACTGAGGGATGGCGGTGCTAGGTGGGTGTCGCATGGAGGGGTGGCCCGTGTCCGGGCCACCCAGAAAAGTTGGTGTCGTGGTCGCTCGATCGCGGAAATAGGGAGGCCCCATAGTATCCTGTGGGGTATAATGGAGTTGGATGTGGCCAGATGCCACATCCCTGCTAGGCGCACCATTGGTCTACCTCTAGCGGACCGAGCCTCAGCTGGCGCGCCGAGCCCCCAGCCAGCGGGTCGGACCTGCACCGACTGGCCGGACCCACAGACTAGTGGGATGAACCCACATCTAGGGGGTCAGATCTGTGTTAGAATCCAAAACTCGTGCCCTTCAGTTTGGGCCGAATGAGACCAGGTCATCGGGCAACCTTGCGGGCTGGACCCTTGGCTAAACTAGGTCGGGTTCAGCGAAGCCCTTTGGGCCTGGCCCACTGGCTAGGCCCGACCGGACTAACCTAAACCTGGACTGGTTCAAGTAAAGTTAGTTGAATTAAACTGGGATATTTGGGACCCCCGGGCTGGGTTGGTCAGTTCGGTCCGACCAGGTCGAACCGGGTCCAGACGTAACTGATCCCCTGTTTTCTAAAATGCTCTTATCTTGTAAACTAGGTGTCTGATTGATGAGTTATTTTTGCCATTGGGACCCTTCAATGAGATGGATCTTTTGGAATTCCCTGAGGAGGTTTTCATAGAAGTTGAGATGTGACTAATGTCTTAAGGAGTGTTTATCCCATGCGCACTATGTACAAAACCCTATAGTTGGATAAGACATGAAGACTGTTGACTTTTAAATTTTTTAGACTAGACTATGGCCTAGTGGAAATAACTTCTTTGTGACTTTGCAGCCCCATGGTTGGAATCACTTCTATGTGACTTTGTAGTCCCATGGTACATGACGAGGAGGGGTATCTTAGTTGGACAAGATTAGGGTGAATCACTTTTTTGCGACTTTGTAGGACCACAGTTCCCGATGAGGAGGTGTACCTAAGAAGTCCAAGGTTAGTGGGAAGCACTTTTGTGTGACATGATAGGCCCACTTTAATCAATAGAGGTGGAGTTCTCCAGTAGTCGAGGTGTTCGATTATGTGACTGATGATTCTTCTATCACTACACTAAACATATACCTAGTGTGAGTTGTCTTGTGCTTTATTATTTATTTTTAGGATTTTTGTGTGGTCTTTACTTTTTGTTTGGGGTCCCTACTGAGTATAGTGTTACTCACCCCTGCACAGGCTCCGCCCACTTGTGTCATGTCCCATGTAGGCGATCATCATTTTGACAGAGACTTTGGTGGACCGGGACCCATAAGTACTTAGAGATACGGGACCGACGGATGCTATGATGGTGGACATGGTGGCCTAGGACCAGGCAGGGCTCAGTAGGATCGAGTGGACAAGACGTTCAACTTTTTCTTTTAGTAGCTACACTACTCTCACAATCAGGTGGGGTTTTCCATAGTTGGCCATCAGTGTTTCCTTTTGGTACTTTTCTACTTTCAGTTCTTTTGTTGGGAATGTATTCTGTCCCACTTGTGTTAACTGTACTTTTACTCAACTATGTTTTAGTGATACTTGTTTCCTTTTCAGTTTTTGGGACTTGGTTAGGAGTTTGTGTACGTACAGGTGCTCAGGAAAATGCCTCACACTTGCAGGTTGAGTCCTTTAGCGCTAGTTTCCATCCCCTGGCCTTTGAGAGGCGAGCTTGGGGTAGTCACAGCATGGGCCTCGGAGGAAAGGCCGTGATAGTTATCTTCTCATATAATACATAGAGATTATTTGGTTTTTATTATGACAATTTTGGTTTTTAAGCCACTCAGCGGTGCACTCTGGAAGTTATCATCACCCAAGGAGACAGAAGTTATTTTGATATTGAGATCGAACCCATAAATTAGCTTCCTATGTATCCTTGTGAAAGGAATAAGAAACCACATAGTTCAGTGCCTCTTAATGGGACACATCATACCTTTTAAGGTCATGTGATAAGGATCCATCCATAAAGATTAATTTAATGTGTAAATGACATCTAGGAAGAAGTTACCTAGTTAAAGTTTGGTGCGGGACTTATACTAAATCCACCCAAGGAACCTAGAAAAAGATATGAGTATTCAAGTTGGATTAGAACCTACTAGGAATGTGGCCCAGACAAAACATGTTTGATTTAGAGTGTTGGGTTTGAACCTCATGGAGGCTTCCAACATATCCTGTTTGGATGGGAATCAAAGCCTATCTTGTTCGGTAAGTTCCACATGGGAGTATTGTCCTTTGAGAGAAATAGGTTCGGGATTAAACCTAAATAGAATGCCCTTGTAACAGGGTTTATGATAGATGTCTTAACTCATAGAGATTTAAAGGGGGGCTTATTTCAGGGTCTATTCCTAATGAGGATTCCTGAACTAAGGAAATTAGGGTTGGAAACCTAAGGAGGATGTCTATTAAACTCAGGCCCTATGTGAAGGCTTCCTATGTATCCCAATTATGGTGGGAGTTAGATTTATCATGGTTCAAGATATGAGGTGTATTTTGAAGATGTTGTGATCATAAAAAATCTATAAGACCATGTGAGTCATGCTTGATGTGAAAAACAAGAGGATGTGAAAGATTCAACAAACCACACACTTTCTCCTCCACTGATGGTAGAGGTCGAACCTATGGAAAAAGAAGCCATGGGGATAGTGGATGAGGGCATAGAGCAATGAACACTATAATGTGAAATGAAGGTGAAGGTCATTGGGTCTAGTCCAAAAGGATAGGGGCTTACTCTAGGAGGGATGCCCTAAAATGGATCCCATAGTGGAAGGAGGATATCATTCCCTATGGAAGGGAAAAGAAAGTGTGATCCTCACTCTTCCTATTGGAGACCGGAGTCTCTAGGTCTTAGAGAAGAGGATTGGAAGATAGAGTCTTATCCCTAGAATCTGAGACTGGGAACTCCCCAAAATTTTCCTTAGGTTAAGGGTCTATGTGACCATGGATATCCAGATCCATAGACAATTCGAGGATCCCTACCCTCTGGTAATATGAGTGTTGAAAACCCCTGACCATAGATATCCAAATCCAATTGGGAGACACAGTGATGTGCCTTTCCCAAAGGTCTAATAAATCTAGAGGTCTTGGTGGAGGTTTCAACTTGGATACTTTCAGAAAAGGAATCCAAGGAAGGAGATCCCCTTCCATGGGTGGCTAAGAAGCGTCCTTCAAGGATATCCCATATAGGTGGTTCATGCAGGTATGCCGCATAGGTACGTCGCATAGGTGTACCGCGCAGGTCCTAGGAGGAACTGAAAAATTCTTAACATAGGAAGGATAAGCATGTAAAATCATGATATGTATTATTAAATGGACTAAAGGGAAAATAAAACTTAGGTTAGGTTTTAGCTTAACCACCCTGGGTGTCCCTTGATGTCCTTGGAAGCATCCCACACAAGTCTTTACGTAAGGAAAGGACCTTGTGTAGATGACTTCTTCTTATGGAAGGAGGGTCCTTAATCAGATGTTTTGTATTTAAAAATTTGAAAGTACTTTGATCTTGATTATACCATCTAATTATCTATTCTCTCATTTTATTAGAGAGCTACAAAAGAAAATTTGGGGGACTTGGGCGAAGGAGCAACACAATGGGAGCTTTGAGAGTTCTTATAACTTTTTTAGATGTTGAAATGGGAAGACCAAGGGTCCTATTTATAGGCAAGGAGGGGGCTAGTTGAAAGGAAGTTGTCTGCAAAGGTCATGGGTGTAGATCCTCAATGTAGATACCCCACATAGAGGTGTCAAACATATACAACTGTGTAGGTCCACCTACGTAGGTATGATAAGTAGGTCCTCAGCGTAGGTGCTATGCCTTTAGGCTATACTAGAAGGAGTCACTCTAGCCTTCTTGTGCATATGTATGCTACATAGGTCCCTTAAACCATATTTCTTTACATCCTTAAAATTTTCATGAAACTTTAGCATATCCAAAGTGCTACTTCATAATCATTTTTTATTCCTTTGTTAAAAAAGGAGTGTCAACAAAATCCCCCCTCGGGATTGGATATGACTGAAAAGAAGGTCTAGTCCTGAGGTAAGAATATGGGGAAAATAATTATGGGAAATAAATACTGGATTGCACTAGTGCTTTGTGTATCTATGTCACGTAGGGAATAAGAGTAGGTATTTTAGAAAAGTTTGTCTATGTAGGCCAGTGGCATCTATAAATACCTGTGTTCCCTTTCCATTTTCATTTTCCAATTGAGAATTAACTTTTTTATTATCAAAACACTTTTGGGGAAAAATTGAGAAACTACAAGATCCAAACATTACATCCAAATAAAACCATGAAAGAGGATAACCCAAATCAGGACTATAGGATCTTCCCCTCCCCAGTGACTACATCGTGATGAAAATATTTCACCATCGCATGATTGCTAAGCTAGTTGTCCCCTAAAGGGTTGCACAGTCCTGGTACTGATGGAAGAGTCATACCCTATTGAACTTCTAAATCTGAATGGCATGATCAGGTGAATTCTTCCTAATATTAACCTCATCTGAAGCAGATCTATGAAGTCTGCTGGTTGCAAACACACCCAAAATTCAACAAGAAATCAAGAACCAAAATGCAGCCTCAAAACCTACCCATACGGAATCTAGGAACCCTGATGCTGAAAATTTCAAATTGCATATCCAAAAATAAAGGTTTGGTAGAAACACTATGCTCAAAACCTTATCTAGAGGCACCCCTAAAGAGGATCTAGATGCCAAGGCCCTTGAACCACAAACCGCAGGCCAAACCATAAAACACACCACCATAAATGATTCACACATCAAAACTTCACAGTGGGTTCGCACACTAGATTCATCCAAAACCATACCATGAAAAACAAAATCACATCCAAATCAATATATGTAGATTCAACTAAAACCAACAACTGATTCAACCAAAATGAAATCACGAACAGAACACGTTCAAAGAATGTAGATTCATCCACGACCAACACATGAACAACATAACCACATCCAAATCCAAAATACGAATACATAAAATGAAGTTCAAGAAACCATCACCATTGAAAACCACCCGAATGACAAATATTTCCAAACCCCACCGCAATTCAGATCCCAAATCCCATTGTCTCCATCCATATCACTTGTGGAGACCATGATATCCTACCCAAAGCACACATAGGAGATGAGGCAGAAACCCTCAGATGCAGAAACTGGGTCTCAGCCGCTAGACCATCATCACGCCACCATGGGAAGCCTTGTCTAGAGAATGTGGATTGAGGAATGAAGCAGGCCAACAAAGATGATAAATTCCAAAAATGGCCAATCCCATAAGGTCACATGACGCCTCTGCGAAATAGGCACCACCACCACTATCTTTCCAAGAAAGTTCTGAGGAGGGTAGTTGATCCAACCTGAGATGGAGCTATGTAGAGTTATTTAATCGAAGGAGTTGCATAGTAGGACCTCATCGAAGGACCTATTCTGGATACCTTGTAGAAGAACCTACGTGGGGGACCTCATTGGAAGAGTTTTGCGGGGATTTTACTTTTCCAAAATTTTTAATTCTTTTAAATTAAAATTTGAACTTTCTTAAGTCAAAATTATAACTTAATGAGAAAAGTTTCATGATTATATTATAATAAATTTCTCTCTTGATGACTTTAACTGAGGAATCTAAAATTCACCAAATAAAAATGAAGAAATCCATTGGACCAGACTATTAGGAAGTTGTTGAGAGTACCCTTCCTGAGTTAGTGAAGGTCTCATGGTCCCTTAGAATCTGATTCTGAATGGTAAGGTGATTATGAGGATTCTTATGAGTTTAATTATGATAGCTGTTCTACTTTAGTAACTATTTGAATGAGGGAATGATGCTTGTATGGCCCCATCCATCTCTTTTTTTGTACTTTTTTTGTTTTTAATAAAAGGGATATTACTGAACCTTCCCATTAAATATTCGTGAAGAAACTATCTGCCTCTATATGGTCATGGGATTATGAAATATTCCCAAATTGCATTATATAAGAAATTTTTCCAAATACTTGGTTTTTAAAACATATAAACTATCATTGTATGAACATTACTATGAGGTTTGTCCCTATTTATGAGGGAATAGTCCATATTCGATGCATACTACATCATAGTGGTTGTACTCCTAATATAAAGAATCATATTATAGATCCAAGGCCGCATTTCTATGACTCAACTTTTCATGCATCAAAAATAGATCAATCCAATGGCTGGAAAGAAGACTGTGATCTTTGCTCTGGAGGAGGAGTCAGACCCGAATAGATGTGGGTGTTTTGGCTATGCCAGACTTATACTGAATTCAAGAAAGAGCTATATGATGTTCACATTTATGAATCTATCTAGGTAGGACAAACTTATGTTTATAAAAATGACATCATTCCTGAGTTATTTATTCGATGGAGTCCACAAAAAAATTATTTCCATTTAACACACAGTGAGGTTGGGATCAGTTTGTGGGATTTATACTAAATATAAGGGGCTCCCATTCTTGGGGAGATTTATGATGAATTCATTCCACCAACAACAACATGGAATGATGCTAAGAGGATTCCACTATTTTCTCATGAATTTTTCAAAATAGAAAATAATTTGCAGATAGAAAACAAATATCCTCGTCCTAGAGTTGATGTTCATGCAAGTGTGTGGATGGAATATTTTTTAGAACCAATAAAAGAGAATGGTCCAACTTGTAGATGTCCTGCCATTTTCCAAACTATGGATAATCAGTGTGCTTCAAGCACATTCTAGACCACATTGGAGGGGGGTTATTATAAGAATTGGGGTTACAAAGTTAATCCCAAGATTGATGCAAAGGTACGCTTAGTTGGCTTCCTTGTCATGTGGCTAAGCATTTATTTTCTCCTAGTCAGTGAGTCCAGTAGTGGTGTATGTCCAGGGACTTTTTTTATTGCATCCAAGTTGGTTGAGGGGAATATATAAGTTTGGACACCCCAGTATTAGTAAGAATCTATCAGTTATTATTGAATTTATACAATAGAAAGGCTCCATTTAGATTCTAATAGACCATTCCAAGTGTTATGGAGATGGATTGCAGCACATTTCTATTTATATTCTATGTTGAATTCAGTTAGAGTCTCTAATGGTCATTTTACCCCGTTTGTGTAGAAGGCTTCTAGGATTCAGCCTCTGAACCAAAATCTTGATGAGGTTGTGAGGACACTAAATGTAAGAGGAGAATTCAGCTTCTTTCCTTTTGGTAAACCACCAATTGGAACATTTATCGATGATGGTAAGGAATAAAATTATGAGTTAAGGTCATACATGATGGCATTCAGGGATAGAGAACTATAAACTAGGATTGGTGATGAAATAACCTGTGAGGCTTATGTCCCTTATAGGTTTGTTCTCCAATTTAGATGACTTCAACAATCAAACACCTTTCCTCTCACATATGTTAGGAATGAGAATCACCCAATGGTAGCCTGAAAATTATGGATTATGATGGCTTTAGAGACATCCAAAATGTTGATTACACTACCTCCATCATATGCATCAATTGGATTAGAGGATGGATATGCTAAATATTGGGTTTCTTCAAACCCCCATGGTACTTTAACAAAAGGCATGCATCAGGTAGAGTCCAAAAAAACTATTGTTCATATAAATCGTGGAAAAATTCTAAAACCAAAGATGATGCAGAGGCTTTAGAGGATTTAGAACCTTCAAAATGTCCTTGTAGAAAATCTACCAAGAAGACCAAAGCTAGGGAGACAACACCTCTAGCACCGAGGAGATCAAGTCTCCACCATAGAAAATAAGTAACCATTTCATCTTTTGATTCTTCTAAATAGTGATGGATACCTAAAGTGGACTTCCAACTTTAGGGATTTGAGTTTTCACCATAGACAACCATATCAAAGACAAACTATGTATAGACTTCAGCAATCGAGTATTGGGAAAGCAGGACCTATGATCTTAGGGATGCATGGGAATTTCTCTAAAATATCCTTCAAATAACAAATTTTGGTGATATTAGAGAACCCTTTGATTTTCATTCGGATAGAAATTTGGATGAGGTACAAAAGTACATGAAGGATTAGGATATTTTTATATATGAAACCGACAACCAGGTCCCAGCCTCAAAATGAGTGTCTGACATGTTAGATCGATGGATACACAAAGGGGTAATTGTTCACCCTGAGGAGGAATGGGAAATTTATGTTAATACTGAGAATATATTTACCCTTTATTTTTTATTTTTTTAGTTCTATTCCATCATTCACTATCACTAATCTTGATGAAATTTCATTTTGTAGCTCAAAATCAGAAAAGGAATGTCAGGAAAGGTGCTCGAGTCACCAAATTATGAGCCTACAAGCATCCCCATCGATACACTGGATAAAACCTCTAGGTCTCTATAAATTTCTCTAGGAGGGAGAACTATGATGAAGGTAATGAAAATGGAAAATCATCATCCATTACCTTAGGTTTCTATTTTCAAGAAAAGTAGTACAATCACCTCATTATATTGTGAAAGGAAATGCAAGAGATCATTGAAACTGGTATGAAGAGTACATCAAAGTGAGTATTTGCATTGTCATATGGTATTACAATTTTTTTGACATACTTTACAACTATTTTCACCTTGTATTAGGATCTGTATCACTTTCTTACCTTAAGGGATCATGTACTGGTCCCTCACAGATTGAGTAGGACACCCCGAGGGAAGTACAGATTCGTGCTGACAAGTCTATCTCCTTAACAGATAAATTTTTTAGGGATGTAGTTTTGTCTACTATTACTTGTATAGGGAGAAAGTAGGTTCATGATAATATTAGATACATTTCTTATAGGTTTCACATGATGTTTCTAAAATTATTTTCTACATAATATTTCATATCTATTTCATGTTCCGATGGATTCTGCAACAATCAATATTGATACTCTAGTTTCTCTAGAAGGAAGGAGTGAGGATCCTGGACAATTTAAGGTAGGTTTTGGCACTGATCTTGATTCATCAAGGCCTAATTAAATTGCACTAGTTGAAGATATGATGGAAGAAAATGTCAACAGAGTTAATTTGGACATAGATAAACATTTTTTGGATACCTTAAATGGTGAGGGTTATATGATATACAAAGTTGTATACACTAAAATAAGAAATGATCTTAATCCATAAATTGATATTCCAGGTTCCATCAAGAAGTTTAGGGACTTCAATGAGGATCTAAAAGGACGTAAGTTTTTGTTCTTTGATTTACTGTATATAATTGTTCTTTTATTTGATAATTCACATCAATGCTCAATTTATACAGCCTTGTCTGCAAAGAACGTTGCAATGGCCCTTCAAGAATACGGAATCCCACTTTATCCTTATTCCATTGACATAATAGGAGTACCAATTGAGAATATAGTGTTAGTATATCCTCTAGAGCCTTTGGTCATGGTGACCAGGCAATCTCAGAAGAATACCCCTACCCAATAATTACCTACTCAAACTACTGAATCTGAGAATACTGGGGAGGAATCTACTCAAGAAAACAACTTACTACTGGGTAAATGTCATTGAATCTCTTGATCATGTTTTGGTTTTTTCTACACATTTAGAGCTAAAAATCATTCTAAATCACCATTTAGGGCCATCTGCTTCTAGAGTTAGGTTCAAAGGTCAAGCCTCTGTATTGGATCAATCAGAAATGGAAGATAAAGAATCCACTACTCCAAAAGGAGCTGAGCTAGGCACCTCTTTGAGTGATCTAGTTCTTGAATATGTACCTCCTCATGGTAGTGATTTTGATTCAAACTTAGATTTTCAATTTTATCTTGTTATTTCACGAAAAAAAACATGGATAACCATTTGGGATATAATCTTTGAGAAGCCTTTGGATGAGATTCCCTCATATTTTGGCCAACTTCTAGTACTGTTTAGCATACTGGGATTTTTTGGATTTGATTATCACCCGATTTATAATGCAGTGAAAGAGACTGTTCACCAGCGGGAGTAAGAACACAAACTGCAGAAAGATCTTGTAAAGGCCAAACTGCTCACCAATATTGATAGTTTTTGAGCTGAAGTATCTAAGGTGGAAGCCAATCGTAGAAAAAAGTTGATGGAATTCAATCAAAAAATTAAGTATACAATGAAGGGAATAGCGCAACTTTAGTAACAAATGGATGTTTTTCAAAATAGGCTTGAGCAATTGAATGAATCATTGGGAGAATACAAATTAGAATGGGTAACTTCCATTTCAACTACCAAAGACTCACTTTGTTAGGAAAAGGAGGCTGAAGCCACTCAATTGAATAAGCTTCAGTAAGAGGTTGATAGGGCCAGAGAGGTTGTTCAACAAATAAATATTCATGCTGAAATATTTTTTGTAATATATGATAGATAGACTCCATTATATGGATGTTCCTCTAATCTTTCCATATAAATTAAAAGGATTTTTCCTCTAATAATATATATATATCTTCATCCCTACTTTCTTTTAGTAATTAAAATATCAAATCTAATTTTCATAACATGGAATATTTATGTCAAATAATCATAATTACACTGATAGGGATGGGGGTTATTTAACTTTTATATAAGCCAAGGGGCCTAGTGAGCACAGTTTGATTGTTACTAGGGTTTTATGAACAACCCTATAAACTTTGAGTCTTTTTTCAGGTGAGATTTTTATTTTTTAGGCCTTCCCTTTTGGGTTTTTATACAAACAAGTTTTTTCTTTTAACGTTTTATCACTCATATATTTCTTAAACCATACAAAGTGTAGGTCTAGCGAGCTGAGATTCGAATTTTGTCTAGAGTTCACTTTTTGTTTTCAAATATTATAAGTATTATGTCTCTTATTATTGGTATTTTAAATTCATACATGTCATACTAATATGTCTATTGTTTAAGTTCGAATAGATTCGACCAAGAATTTTTTGATTATAACCCAAACAAGGCTTGATAGTTGAGGAAGTTTATAATATTCCTTAGACACTTCCAAGGAGAATCTTGAATCATGATGATTTTTTTATGATCATCAATTAAAAAACATGAAATATAGGAATATAAGAGGTCTTTCTCAATAACAAAGTTATCATTACTTGATAAACTCGTTATGGAGACTTTATTATTCAAATCAAACTAGGAAATGTGTTGCATAGTCAATAGTGGTATCCTTAGGCTAACATGCTTGTTATCTAGGCAGATTTTATACAAGGCCAACTGGGGCATGTATTGCATAGTCAGGTAAAAGGATCTCTCAATAATTCTAACATTCTATTGCTAATAAACAAAGGGATTCAAGATTTTTATGTCTCAAGGCTATAATGGGTAGATTTTCTAAGAAATGATATCTAAGAATAAAAGAGGACATCTTTACTAACATAGTACATGAATGGGAAACCACTGCTATACAAATTTGGTATGTGAATGAGGGAACATTTGGTTAAAAATGAGCTTTCTGATATTATGTTATGCAAATTAAAGTCATGTAGCAAGGACTTTAGGGGGATGTGAAGTTTTAAGTAATGGATAAAAGAAATTAGATGGATTTAATTTGAGGACTTCATCTTTGACCAAAGGTTTATGAATCTTTAATTTCTTGATAATTTTTATAGAAACATGCTACCATATTCAGGTATAGAAAGGAAGAATTGTAAACTATGATTTGGGAATTTCTAGATCTGGATAATGACATGGGAAAAGGGATAAATGAATTAGTGGAATTATTTTCTAAGAATGAAGTTACCATTTCCTGAAAACCCCATTATGGGGGTTGTATTATGCAAGGCCAACTGGGGCACATGTTTCATATCCAAATAGTGTAATATTTTGGCTAAAAGACCTATTATGTGGTCAAATTATGAAAGTCCGACTAGGGTCATGTACTACATAGTAGAAAAAAGAGATCTTAGGTATACTACAACATTAATATCCTTTTTCAGTGGTTTTTTAGTGGGGGTTTTTAATAAAATTCTATAAAACTTTTTTTTCAATCCTGAAACTCCCCCCACCCCCTCAAGACCCCCTTCTCCCCCTGACCCCCGTGAGACCCCCCTAGCAATCCCTAAACCCCTAGCCTCTCACTACCTCACTGATTCTTCCTAAGTTCATCTTAGGTAGGATTTTCTTCTCATATTCTATGATGGTTTGTGACATATGGTTGTGTGTATGGTGGGAAAGTTTGTGATATAAATTAAATGTGGGGCCAAGGGATGAGGTGTTCCCATTCTAATAGGGAGGTGGGGTGGTGGTTGTTTGGATATGATTTTGGGGAGGTCAGGTGGTGTTTGTTTGGCCATAATGTTGGGGGAAATGTGGTAGTTGTTCTTTGTATTTTCTTTTAGTGCAGTGAGGTTGTGGTTTTTTTCTATTCTTTTGCGAAAACAAGATGATGGTATGATAGGGATGATTAAATAGTTTTGATGCATGGTTTCTTTGTTCTAGATATCTTGGTAATGATAGATTAAATAATTATTAAATAATGAATGAAATGGATAAGTTTTAGAATAGTTAATGGGATGGAAATTATTAATAACAAAAATACATGTTGGGATGTGTCGTTGAATGAGGTTTATACTTGATAATTCAATGAATTTGTGAGATAATGGGATTGTTTATTTTTGTGAAATGGATTTTGGTTTGTGTGTTGTTATGCATTTAGAGGTAGAAACAAATGTGGTTTGGTTTTGAATTGGATAGTGGTTTTTTTAAATCCCATATATTGGTATTTTGTGTGGCCATATGTATATTCTGTTATAATAATTTTGAGTTCAATATGCACTACACTGATATTGAGAACTACAATAGGATACAAGTACATTCACATGTTGATATTTTTTACAACATCATGGGGATTAGGATGGATAGTTGGATGACCCCTATTCCCCAATCTCTATTCTAGGAATGTTGATATATACAGGCAGCAATGGATAGATTTCTATTAGTGAAATAGATGATTACCCATGTAAATTTGGGTGACATGTGATATGACCATGTTGTGGGGTAGTGGACCAAGGGTTTTCAGGAATAATGTGTTTTGACCATGCAGTGGGGTGTCCTATAATGGGGTTCATGTATTATAAGAGGATTGAATGAGGTTAATGTACTTCGAATTCACAATACCCTACTACTTTGGTGATGGTTGTGATGTGATGGACCATGTGTTTTTGGGAAAGGTGTGATATGATTTTTTTGTGGGGTGGTGACCTCTTTTTTCAAGTGAGAAGCATTGTGGTCATGTTTTGGCATAGTGTTATATGTTATTTAGAATAAATTGGAGTTGTAAGACATAAAAATTTGGGGTTTGAGATAGGTAAATAATTGGGAATATGTGAATTTGGAAAAGGTGAATATATATATATATATAATGGTGTATATGTGTTTAAGTGTGAAGTGTCATTTTGAATGTGAAAGCTATAGTGTGAAAAGTGATTTTCCAAATGTATGATTTTGATTTCTAAAAATTTGTGGACCAATTAGAACATTCTAATGGGTTTTTAAAAATAAAATTAACAATAATGGAAGCCCATAATTTTATTTATTTGTTGGACCTAGGTTTTATATGAATGACATATTGGTATGTTTCTAAGAAAAAGGGATTTTCATTGGTAGTACAGGGACGTAATGTGTTATTGTATGCTTTCCTTGTAATGTTGTGTCATCAATATTTCTTTTATACCAAACCTCCCATATGTATTTTAGTTATGGTCATGAAACATGGGAATCTTGGGTACCTAGTTGGACAGGCTAGGACTAGTTGCTAGTCTAGTCGGTAGGTCCTTAGCATATTTCACTAGTAGGATTATGATGTAACACTTACTCAACAAAGTGACATTTCTTTTACCATTGTACCTTGGGTGAGTCCCCTCCAATGAGTCACAATGGAAATAGATTCACATATGTTTGATCAATAGTATTTTATGTACCTATAACCCAAATAACCTAGCTACTTATTTCTTTCTGAAGTTTCTTTCTCTCATTTTATTTCTATCTATATATTACTATATTTGCAAGATATTTTTCTTAGTTTCCATTTTATGTCTAAAATAACAAGTGGATTGTTCTAATTTCCTTTATTTTGTAGCACCTAGTGATATGATTTATACTATTTTATTTCCCACTAAAAATATTATCTCATTTCATTATAATATTATGAATGGATTTTTTGAAATTATTTTATTCTTTGTAAATGGTTTTCAAAATGGAAAGGGGAAAAATTGTATTTAAGAATCATGGGATTGTTATTTGTTCTAGAGAATAATGGAAAACCGTATATTTGTATATTTATTTTTTCAAACTAGAATGAAATTATATTCTATTTAAATTCATTTAATAAAAAGTGGTTTCTCTTTCGAGATCCCTACCAATAATTTTTATGTAGCGCCTATATCTCTATCATTTTTTAGATTCATTTTTCATCATATATTTTATTCTCACCCAAGGGGTGTTTTATTTCATTTGTTTTGGTTGTGAATTCTATAGTCATAATATGGTAGTTATGTTTTTAGTTTAGTTTTACTTTATTTCCTTTTTATGGGATTGACCACTTAGGCTTTTACTACTTTCAACAGACTGAGGGTAGCTATAGTTGACAGTGGGAGAAGAAAGGCCACTGGAGGGGAATGTTTTCCTTATAGGAGAGGGAGTTCAAGGGGAATGGTATTTTTTAGTTCTTATTGATATTTATTACATTTTCTAGTATTGATATTAGGTTTATGCTTATTTATTTTTCTTTGGTGTGGAAGTTTGATGTGGAAAGGGTTATGCTGAAATTTTATTTTTTTTCCACTAATTATTTCCATAATTATTTATTGGGTGAAATAATTCTTAGGTGGTATTTAATTGTTTCATTATAACTTGTTACAACCTATGTGGATTGGGAACACCCATTAGGTCTTATCAAGGGTCAGACTAGGTATCTGAAGGAGGGACAACTTGGGTTGGTTCATGAAAACATGTTATCAAAAGAGGAGTTAGGTTTACTCCACCATAAGATCCTTAGATCTCTCCTAAGTTTCCCTTGTATCCTTTATCACACATGAATATATTCAAAAATATAATAATCCTTTATTTTCTCCACCTTATTCTTATTTATTTTTATGTATCTATTCATCCATTAAATTTTTGATCTATATAAAACCCTATAATATGACGCATAGGTAGGTTATCTAGGTTGGTTTGGGACAAATTGGTATCAAATGCATTCATGCCTCTTATTTGAAATTGCTATATAGTTTACGATATCATGGTAGACATGAAATATTATTTTTAAGACTTAATAGGTATATTATGAGAAATTTCTTGGCCAGATATCATCTTAAAGTTCCTTAAGTTACCATGGGCTATTGGAAAAAAGTGTCTTTGAGGATTTTTTTGATCTAATCATAGAATTTTTCCAAATATTTAACATATTTAAATATTTTTTCAACTAGTATATATTAATATGTTCCCCTATTTATTAATAGTTATGCATTTTAATTTTTTTTAATATTTTGTAGGCACATTGTGATATACATGGATAAAAGTTGGATCACATTACTGAGGAACATACCTTTATATGTTAAGGGTTTGGAAGAGTTTTTAGATTTTTCAATTTCCAATCGATCCATTGAAGGGAGAATAAGATGTCAATGTCCAAAATGTAAATTTAGAAGATGGTTGAATAGAGATGAAGTTTATAAACATTTAATATTGAAGCAATTCCATAGTCAATATTTGTTTTGGATTTAGCATGGAGAATAGAATGTTATAGAAAGGTTGAACACTGATATCAATTCATAGAATGAGCTCCCAGCTTCGTCAACAATGGGAAATGAAATGAAAAAACTTATAAATGATGAATTTGGAACTGCAAGACACCAACATCAACATAAAAACATATCAGAGCAACTAGATAAGGGCTCTACAAATAACAATGTGACAAGTGATGTTTTTGCGAATTTAGGACAACCAGATGAATATTACAACATATCAGTCGATACTCCTCTTGATTATGTGGAGAATAATGCAAGAGAAAACTTCACTGAGGAAAATATGTTTCATGATTTAGTTAATGATGTAAATCAAGAGTTTTATAGTGGATGTTTGAAATATTCAAAATTTTATTTTCTACTGAAGTTTTACCATATCAAATTTCTATGTGAAATTACAAATAAGGAAATGTTCATGATATTGTAATTGTTGTGTGACGCATTTCCTGAAGCAAACATCCCCGAGTCTTTTATGATATGAAAAAATTTGTTAATAGACATGGTTTGAATTATACAAAAATACATGTGTTTCCCAATGATTTTATGATTTATTGGCAAGAGGATTCAAGTAAGAAATATTGAAAAAAAAATTCTTATAGATGGCAGTAAATGGGTGATGTTGGAAGTATGAATCAACATACTACCAAGAAGAAGAAGAAAAGGAACACACCTACAAAGTTTTTGTGTTAATTTCCTTTAAATCCTTGATTGAAAATATTATCCATGTCATCAAAAACCACCAAACAGGTGAATGGGAATTATATAGATAATAAAAATGATGGGTTAATGTGACATCCAGAAGATTCACAATAGTGGAAGAAATTTGATTCATTACATATAGATTTCTCAGCTGGTTCTAGGAATGTTCGATTGGGATTGGTTTCTGATGGATTCAACCCATTTGGTACATTGAGTACCAGTTATAGCATTTAGCCAATTGTTTTGATCCCTTACAATCTGCCTCTGTGGATGTGTATGTAAGAAACATATTTTATCATTTCGATGATTATTCCTGGAAAAAAATTCCTGGAAATGATATTGATGTATACTTGAAGCCTTTAATTTAAGAATTATAGGATTTATAGAGAAACAATTTTAATACATTTGATGCTTCTTCTAAAACAATGTTAAAAATGCATGCTACTTTAATGTGGACCATTAGTGACTTCCCTGGGCTTGGGAATTTATCTGGTTGGAATACTTACATGGGTTTGGATTATCCTATTTTTAACTTTTATTTTGATCCCAAACGGATACCTCACAGTAGAAAATAGTGCTTCTTATGTCATCAAATATTTCTCGATTCATCTTATAGATTTCAGATGAATAGATCAAAATTTAACAGTTTCATTGATCGTAGACCACCTCCAAAGTTGTTAACTGGTTCTAAAATATTGACACAACCTGTAAAAGTTGAAACAAAATTTGGGAAATTTTATCATTTGAATGATAGTGGGAAATGGGTTTGAAGTGCATCGTCAAGTGAAATCGGATTGCAACAATGGAAGAAAAAAAGTATATTCTTCAAACTTCCGTATTGGGAATTTAATTTGTTGCGGAATAATCATGATTTGATGCATATTGAGAAGAATTTATGTGACAATTTGATCTTCACATTGCTTAATGAGCATGTAAAGTCGAATTATCATCTCAATTCTTGGAAAGACTTATAAGTAATGAACCTAAAATGTGATCTCTGGCCATATGAGAATGAAAAGTATGCTCTGATAATTTTTTCAATGAAAAATAGGGATAAAGATGCATTCCTTAAAATTTTAAAGCATGTAAAAGTATCTTATGGGTATTCAAGTAACATCTCAAGGTGTTTTGACTAAAATAATCGTAAGTTACATGGCTTTAAAAGTCACGATTCACATATTTTATTACAGTAGTTACTACTATTGGCATTTTGTACATTATTACCTGAAAAATTTACTGTTGTTGTACTCCAATTATGCACATTTTTCAGACAACTATGTGAGAAATCACTATATCTATTTGAGCTTTACAACCTTCAGGAGAGGTTTGTATCGACACTTTGTGCAATGGAGATGATCTTTCCTCCATCGTTGTTTACTATCATGATGCATTTAACTGTGCATTTGGTTGAGGAAGCTAAATTATGGGGCCATGTTCATTATCAATGGATGTATCCAATTGAGAGGTACTTTATTTGTATTTTTACAATTAAGTAAACAATTTTTGGAACTTAATTAAATGCATAATTATGTTTGTTTATTTTATTTCACAGATATCTTAGGCATTTGAAATCATACATGAGAAATAAAGCTCAGCCAGAAAGCTCTATTACTGAAGAATATTTGTCATAAGAGTGTCTTACCTTTTGTTCTAGATACTTGGATGATATTGTGTCAAGACTTAATCAAGTTATATGTGTTGACAATACATCGACTCAATCTAAAATACATGGGAAATCAAACATATTTCCTGCTATTGGCCGATCAGTTGGGAGAACCTCAATTGTTACACTGACAGAAATAGAATTATTACAGGCACATAGATATATGTTTCTGAATAGTGAAATTTAAAATCCTTTTATTAAAGAGTTGAGGATACAAACAAAGAGACGAATGAGAGTCCAAACATGAAATTGTAAAGATATAACAAAATTTGTTTATAAAGATCTTGTAGAATGGTTTTCATGGCGTGTAAGTTCATAAATATTAAAATAAAGACAAATATTAGGTTGACACATATATTTTGAAATTATAATAAAGTATATTTCTTTTTTTAGATCATGAATACTGATACTCGAGCAGATTTGTCAGAAGATTTGAAGTTTTTTTCTCAAGGTCCTCTAAAACAAGTTAGAAAGTTTGACGCTTACAACGTGAATGGCTTCAGATTTCGTACAGTCGATCAATAAGACGGTTTGAAAACAAAGAATAGTTTTATATTTGCATTTTCTTAAATGGGATACTATAGAAATATGGCCAATATTATTGAATTAAACTATCACACAAATTTTTCAGTTATTTTATTCAAATGCAATTGGGTCGATATTATCAGAGGTGTAAAAATAGATTCCTTTCAATTCAGTTATGTGAAATTCTCTCTCTTGATGGATGTTGGTGATTGTGAACTACATGATCCATATATCTTATCATCACAAGAAAAAATGGTATATTTTGTGAATGATGTTGTGGATGAAGGGTGGAGTGTAATTTTTCATGTAGAACAAAGAGATTTGTATGACATGGGTGATGAAGTGGAAGATTTGACCTCTGAAATTGAATCTCATCAACAACAAGAATCAAAATTATATTTCCATCGTGATATTAAAAATATTATTCTAGCAAGTATAAGTGAATTGGATGAAGTAATGGAGCAGGAAACTGATATGATTGAAGGAGAAAATGATTGTATGTATAGTTATGAATTCATTTAGAAACCACTTATTTCATTTGTGAAATCATTCATTATCATTATTATGTATTATTTTTTTGTTAGTATTGTGCATCTGTTATATTTTTAAAAACAATTCTGCATTATTTTTTGAAATATATGTTCTGAACTTAATTTTATTTGATTAAATTATAGGAATTCCAAGTAGGAAGCGATATAATGTTTCATCGACAACAGCGACAGATGATGATCCATTTGTCTCCCTCCCTACGACATCTGCACCACCATTTTCCTATCCCCCTAAACCATCTCCCCCTAAACCATCTCTCACACCCTTTGCAAGCATCCCTTTAGTAGCTCAGTCATCACCTCCCACTTCAAGAGCCTTAGCGGTGGGGGAGCAGTACACCACTTCTAGTTCTTCGTAGGGATAATGGAGGGTGACTCTTATAGGTACAAATTTTAATATAAAAAATTTATAACACTTTTTTTATACTAACTATTTGTTCATTAAATATGGAAAAAATGCAACTACGGAGAAAAATATTAAAATTTCATATGTTTGGAATCTTATCAGAGAGAATATAGTTGTCTTATTTGATTCATATGGGGTCCCTACGGATGACGCCATAGGATTACTTGGCCAAATTTTAGGCCAGCTGGTCGCGGAGCCCGTTTCCCTTCCTATTTCATATGATTATAGGATACATATGTTAGAAAATTGGAAAAATGATGTTTTTGATTCCTAAATAAAGTTAATTTTAATACATTATGGTGTAATTTAATGTCATGTTATTAATATTTTCAAAATGAATTTCTATGTACATATGTTTTTCCACTTTACAGTTGCTGATGTGATAGCACAAAAGTGGACATTAAGAAATCTTGGAAAAATGGAAATAATTAAAATGTAGATTGTGGGGAGATTTCAATGATACTTCATTGACCACCCAACATATGTATGACAAGCTACCCGTTGGGGTACCCAAAGAGAAATGGAAAGTTTTGTTAACAGACATCGTGATGAAAAGCATATGGTATTTAAATATATATTACTATAATAATACCATTTTACATTTATACATGTATATGAAGAGGATATGACATTGAATAAATTAATATTAAATTTTATTTTATTTATTTTAGGATCTTTCAAGAAAGAATGCATTAATTCGGGCTAAGTAGGTCATCCCTCACACTATAGGGTCAAAGATTTTTTCTAGAATACGATATACTCTGGTAATATTTTAATTAGTTTAAATATTTATAAGATAATAATATTTTTTTAATATATTAAATTGTTGATTTATGTTTGTTTAATGCAGTTATAGAGTTTAGGGCACGAAGAATCCTGAACAGAAGTGTTGTTGAATGTTCACCAAAAATATGATGGAAGTTTTGTTAATGAGCCTGCCAAAGAAGTTGGGGTATGAACTCATTTTTCATTATAATAAATTATTATCAGTTGTTACTATGTTAATATATATTGCTTAAAATATGACTGATATTTGATTTATAGTTAAAAATTAAATAATTGTTGGATTCCAATCCTGCGTGGTCCTACTCAGTCTCCCAGGATGACCCAGTTGCTAAAGTCCTTGGGAAAGGATCATCCAAGTAGAGTGCACGGGATGGTTTTGGGACCCATACAATATGACGTCTTTGGAAAGCCACTGGGTATTGCAACTGCATCTACTCCTAGTTGTAGTCATCCCATACCCTGAGATACTTCGAGATTGATTGTTTCTCTATGAAACATAGTTCACAACCAGGGGCTAAGATATCCTCTTTGTAGAAAGCGTTGATTGATTTATATCAGAAGAAAATTGGATCTTCCCCTGGTGGTATTGCATCGACTAGTGGTGATAAGGTAAATCACAAAAAATCAAAACCATTTAGTTTGCAAAATTTTATTTGTTTTAAGTTTAAATATAAATATAAAACTGTATTTAATTTTCAATATAATGTTCTTTCAGGTGGTAGTAGGAAGTAGAGATGGAGGTGGAGAGGGTGACGATCTTTTTTCATCATCGGACCATGATTAGTTGTTTTGTTGATATATTGAACAAATATGGTAATAGTCGGTTTTTATATGTATCATTTGTGGCACATATTTTCCACCAAACATTTTCATAACCTAATATTTTCTTCATTTATCATGTTTCCTTTTATGTATTTTAATTATTTTTGGTGTTTCCTTTTATGTCTTGATTTCTCAAGTGTGGTATGAACCATATATGTTGATTATTTTTTGTCATGATTAATTTTTTATGATTTATTGTTTTCATAACATAGGTTTATGGATAAAGAACCACATGCTAAGGATCCTTATGTAGATTTGGATAATATATAGAGAAATACATGTCTTACTAGGTAGACTTCTCTAAGAAGTTTTAGGTCTTACAAGATGGACCATGCATCACATAGTTTAACATCATGTGAAAATGACTAAAATAATATATAGTTTAATATCATACAAAAAATACCTTATTATATGACGTTTAATATAGCTTAAATTGATGTTTAAAATGAAATGAACTTGTCTTGATGCCAACCCTATGGATGGAAAACCAATGTGAATGAAGAAATTCAATCACTAAGATAAAGTGGGGGATTTGATATTGTTTTTTTGGTTGGGTTTGAGATAGGAGATCTAGGAATAATTATGTATCCCATGAAAATAGGATTCAATCCACACATAGTTCTTATAATTTGGGGGAAAATATGATCACCTTGACTTAGAATTGAGAAATAATAGGGAAACCAAAATAAATAGAATGAGTGTAATTTTTCATACCCTTTATGAACTTCCCTTTGTGAATTATCAAGTCTTGGGGATGTTTAGGGAGATTTTTGTGGTGATTTTGAGGTTTGAGGTGGTGTTTTAGCCTTTTGAAGGCCACCATGGCTTGTACAATGACTTGTCTAGATATGAAGGAGGTAGTTTTATGTTAGGCGTTCTCTTGTGTAAAATAGGATATGTAACCATGACTTGGGGATGACATGGTGCTATGCATGTTGTTCTATGGGTTTTCGTATGCACCATGAGAATCTTGAAAGGCCCTTGGGTGGGCATGGAATATCGGAGGACCACCTGTCCAAAATAGGAAACCCAAGCTCACCACATTATAGCCTTGGGAATGGTGAGGGTAAAATGGTTAGGAAATGGTAACTAGGTCATGGATTTTATACATGGAAGAATATATAAGAACCAATATTGATTATAACCCTCCATGTTATAAAATTTTTGGGAGTCCAAATTCCATTTTAAAATGGGGAAAAATATAAAACGACAATGAGGGTTCTAGATCACACTTTTACGAAACCCACCACATGAGTATTGGATATTAACCATGTTTTGGTAGAGTCCAGTGTGATTCACTTATAAATAGAATTTTAATTACCACCATGTTTTGAATTTTAGACTTTCTCTCAATCCTTGGTTGACACTTACTCATCCTCCCCTTTCCCAATCACCTCCCTTGGTGTTCCAAACCACTTGTATCATATTGGATCATTTATATTGAAGTTATTTGATTCATAGTAGCCCTCTCTTTCCCCATTACTCCTTTATTATATTTCTATTATATTCAAGAGTTAATTATGGTGGTAATTCTTATCTTTTTTGGGTGGTTTTTGATAGAGTCTTATTATTCATTGGATTCAATAGCTATTCACTTGAGATAAGTGGTGGTTTACCCTTGGTTCTTGTTCATTTCTCCTTGAAGATTCAATCAAGGTTGGGGATCCTTCATATCCCCTTCTTTATATGTACATTTGGAAATATCATGCTTTTGTATTTCTTTAGTTAAATGGTACATATCATCTTGATAAAGATAATGAACAAGCTTAATTTAATTTTAAGGGGAAGGGAGAAATCACATGATTTTTAATTATTCTTGTTATTTATTCTTATATGGCCACACTTTCTTGGTTTACCAATTATGAATTATTTTGAGATAGTTTGTTGTTTTGGTTTTTATAAAACTTTCTATGTATGTTTGTATAACATCACCACATATTAAAATGAATAATAATATATATCGAACTATTAAATTGTTTTCCCATGAAATATTGTATTTTTGTGGGAATACCCTTCATAATAATTTAGTAATTATGATAAAAACCCTTATTGAAACTAAATTATGCCTGGTGGTTGTGATGTGTAGTGGTTATGATGTGTGGTGTTGGTGATGTGGGGTGGTTGAGATGTGGGGTGGATGTGATGTGTTGTGGTTATGATGTGTTATATGTTATATCAATTGGAATGGTTTTAAATAGGGCATTGGTAATGGGACTACAATATTAGCTACATTTTTTTGTAAATCTGGCTTTAGCGTCAGTTTTAACCACCGCTACAATTACAGTATTTTTCTATCCTCAATAGTTAAAACCGCCACTATAGACAATAATTTAGCAGAGGTTTTAACCTCCTCTACACATTTTTCATATTCTTTTATTATTTCAGGGTGGTTTTATGGTTTTAGCGGTGGTGTTTTCCGGTGAAACTAATGTTTTTTTAGCGGCGGTTATAACCACTGCTAAAAAAAATATCAACTTCTCTGGGAAATACCACCCCTAAAACCATAAAAACATCCATAAAATACACCCACTACGATGGTTACCATAAACCACCACTAAATTGAGTAAACCACCACATGTTTTATGCTGACACACACTTTAGCGGAAGTTTTTTGAAACCACCACAAAATCATATGGTGGCGGTTTAAACCGCCGCCATTTCCAAAAAAAACCCACGAAATGGTCATTTTCTTGTTGTGGTATCATACATTCTATTTCTAAAAGCCGAAGAAAGTTTATAGAGATTAATATTTTTTAAATCATATAGTTTGGTTTATAGAGAAAAGTACATGAACACAGAAAGAGTATTTCTAATCATGATTTCCAATGAAATAGAGGAATAGACTTTCTATGAGGGTCTGATCCAAACATAGGAAATATGGTGTCTTTAGTTTTTTGTTCATATGAATATGAACAAAATATTATGGAAATAATGGATGACATTTTGTCAAATGATCCAAGGTTATTTCAGTATACTTTGAATAAGTGAAGGGAAAATGTGTAAACCATAATCTTGGAGACTTTTAGGTCAGGAAGAAGGATATGAGATAAATATGCAACGGATGGCCATTTTAAAATATAGGTTCTTTCATACCATCATCAAATATTTAAGGGTACATAAGAGGTTTCTCCCAAGAATGAAGTTACCATTGTCTGAAAAACTCGTTATGGGCGTTGTATTATACAGGGCCAACTGGGGCATGTGCTGTATAGCCAAATAGTGGCATATTTTAGCTGACAGTCTTGTTATATGGGTGACTTATGCAAGCCCACCTAGGGTAACGAACTTCATAGTTAGAAAAAATATCTCTTAGGTATCAGATATTCCATCACCAGAAATCAAAGAAATATTATGAAGATCTGAAAGTATTCAATATTAGGAGTGTGAAATGCGAAAGGGGTAATTTTCTATGCACAAGAAAAATATTTGGATCAATATTGTCCATGATTTTGGAGTCCCTTAGATAGATCTTAATCATATATATAATGGGGATATCTTTTGTTTCCTTGATGCTTTCTTTAAATAAAGGACTCAAAATAAGGTCTCTTGCATATATTTTTATTTGTAAATGGGAGAAGGGAAATTTTATTTTATCCCATGGCTAGGACTAAGATCTAAGTCCTAGTTTTCACTATATATCTCAATAGGATGAGAATCAAGCCACATGTAGGCATTGTGTAGTTTAAATTCATGTAGAAAGGATTATATGTTGTGTATTTTAAAGTCATACAATAAGGACATTAGGTTTCTCGATGTAAAGAGAAATAAGACAGTACAGCTGAACTAGGGAATAGATCCAAAGAATCACTATGTATCTTATCTGATCAATAATCAGACCACAAATAATTTTATCATATATGAGTTCATGTGAATGGTGGGAACTTGTATTGAATCTATTTATATATATCTGATTCATACATAGAAAAAAAAGGCTCTTTTTCATGATGTTGTAGTTGGGTCCGAGATCGAAAGTTTGGACATCACTACATATCTCATATTGGATGAGAATCAGGACACACATAGTTCTTGAGAGGGTTTCCCATGCAGGTCTAATCCATACACAGGGAGTGGGGGATTTTTCTTAATTGTGTTTGGACTTGAGATAAGAGATTGAGGTGTCACTACGTATCTCAATAGAAATAGAATCAGTTTATATGTAGTTATTTGTACTTCCATGCAGTTTAACATCATGTGTTAAGGATGAAGATGAACTGATGTGAAAAGATGAAGATATTATGTCTAGGCCTAGGTTAAAACCCATGAATCACTGTGTATCTTGTTAGAGAAAGAATCTAGCTACATATAGTTCTTGAAGATGGTATTACCTATGCATATCTGACTCATAAACACAATGAATAGAGGATTTTTTATTTTTTCGTGGATAGGACCAAAATTGGAGATCCTGACATCTCTATGTATCCCATTAGAATGAGAATCAAGTTATATGTAGTTCTGGAAGAACCGTGCAGTTTAATTTCTTGCGGTGAGGATGTTAGTCACCTAATGTGAAATAAAAATTGTGGTTGGACCAAGGGATAAGACCCAAGTGTCGGTATGTATCTTGTTAAGGGCAAGAATCAAGCCACATGTAGTTCTTGAAAAGAGGTCCCTATGAATATCTAATTCAAACATAGGGAGAAATTGGGATCATGTACCACTAGGGAGTAGCAATTATGTGAGTAATGCTTGTGCATGGAATCTATTCATTTTTTAAATAACCATAAGGAATTCCAATTTGTGTTATCTTGGGGGATTTATTAATATAAAATGATAAAGATGTTAACCATATAGTTTAATGTCGTGTAGTGAGGGAAAATGATATCATGCAGTTTAACACCATGCTATAAGAACAAAGATGATACATATTTTAATGTCGTGAAACATGGATGCATATGGTTTCTATGCAGTTTAATGACTTGCAACTAGGAAATAACTCTGTGTGATTGCACAAATCACTTCTTCAAGAATATTGTATTGGTTGGAGTTGTAATAAGTTCTCCATCCATTGATATTAGAAAATAAGCTCCATTAAAGTGGACCTTATGTATGTAATAAGGTCCTTACCACTTTGGGTCAAGCTTTGGAGGCTTTTTTCGTGGTATCATCGGAGTCCTGAGGACTAATACCAATTCTCCTTGAAGAAATGAGCGGAGGAGAACTTTCTAGTTAAAAGATCATGTTATTCTATTCTTATAGACTTCCAAGTGATGCAAGGTATTCAACATATTTTCATATAATCATTTTATCTCATCAAATCACTTTTGAGATTATTCATCTGTAGATAAATGGTCACAGATGGAAACTCAGAGTGAAAGCAATTGAATTTCAATAGGCAAAACCACTTCTATCCTATACGCCAATCAATACGGGGTTGACCATGTTGCAGTATGATTAGTATTCTAATAATCCTACAAATCATGAAAGAGATTATCCGGCCAATACATTTTATCTTTATCCACCAACTTTTAGAGTATATTTGATAGGTTCCTATTGAAATCCTCTATCTATCCATTGACCGATTCATGGTAGCAATATGAATGGTTAGATTTGATATTGTGCTCCTTATATAGCTTCTTTAACTCATCATAATAGAAATAGGTGTCGTTGTCCATCAATATGGTATGAGGGACAAAAAATTTGGTAATTATATTATATTTGACAAAGATAACAATACTTTTGGCCCTGAATTCCTTGAGAGGTATTGCCTCATCCCATTTGGAGAATAAATCGGTAGCAGTAACAATATACTTGAACTACTTAACCGTACCTATAGGATAGGTCCTGCTATATCTATTCCCCATGTAGAAAATGTCCAAGAGTATTTATCTATATGTAGCAACTCTGGGAGTTGATGAATAAAGTTGTCATGCATCTGGAAGGGATGACACTTCTTAGTGAAAACTGTGAAATATTGCATCATTGAAGGCCAAAAGTATCCAAGCCTTCAGATCTGATCAGAAAGCCTATGCCCAGACTGGTGGGCACCACAGGCTCCTGTATGTACTTATTTCATAACAGTCATGGTTTCTTCCCCATCAATGCATCTAAGAATAATTTTGATGAAGCCTCATATAGAAAGGATCTTCTTGTGATCTAGTCCACCATAAAGAGAGAAATTAACTACTCATCACTGGATTTGATCTCTTTTAATTCTATTCAGTGGAAGTACCCCATTTTGGAGATATTCTATTATGGGTGTCATCCATCCTATGGTATGACCATATGGATTAGAAATGGGATTGATTTAATTGATTTACTTTGTTTTGATTTGGACAAAAGGTGAAACCACTTGATGATGAGCAATGATAATGATTGTTTCATCTTAATTTGGATCCTCCAAGGTTGTGGCTTCATTTTCCAATGCATTATCTTTGGAATTTTGTTACCATGGGATGTAATAAAATGTTGGATTTGAGGGATATTCTACCATTAACCCTCAAACATAATCACCCAGGGGAATTAGTTCTTCTTTTCTAATGTCATAATCCCTATTGATTTGTTTTATTACCAATTCTGAATCACCTTTCACCTCCAAGTAATCTATTAGTACTTGGAGTGCGAATTCCAGGCCTGTAATGAGAGCTTGATATTCTACCTCATTATTAGTACCACCTTGTGATAAAAGAAAGGAATATGGAAACATTGACTTCTCTAGGGAGATAATCAAAATTCCTAACCCAACTTTTTTGAGTTTAGGGTCTTCTATTCTCTTACCCATTGGACTTATAGAAGAACCATCAAAGTACATTTCTCGTATTTGGGGACTTTATTGAATAGAGAAGATTTCTTCATTGGGAAATTCAGTATTCAATGATGTTTGTTATATAGACGGGTGCTTAGTAAGGATTCTACTAAATCTTGACCTTATACTTCTTTCTAAGGCACAAACTGTATATCAAAATATTTTAGAATAACCA
Organism: Viscum album; assembly: GCA_963277665.1. Classification (NCBI taxonomy): domain Eukaryota; kingdom Viridiplantae; phylum Streptophyta; class Magnoliopsida; order Santalales; family Viscaceae; genus Viscum; species Viscum album. Next base: position 1,407,631,022 of record OY728119.1, read on the forward strand.
ACCACCATACCAGGAATCCGGTAAGCATAGGATGGCTGAGGATAAATTTGATTGGGTTATTGCAAGATACCAAGTGGACCTCATGATACTAAAAATAGTGTCTTAATTTCTGAACTGAAAATATTAATTCTAGGAATATTTTCTTAATATCTGAATATCAACTCTCTATTTTGATGATGGTTAGACTGAGATAGTAAAGGATGTTTTAATTCCCAACATCATTCTTTTGTGCAAGGAAGGTTCTAGTGATTAATCCAAGGCTATCACATAAATAATGGGCATATTTTCTTCAATAGGTGGAATCAATACCGGTGGGATCAAGAGTTATTTCTCAAGGATATCAAATGATTCTTGGTAGTCAGTGTTCCATTAATATGTGACCCCCCTATTCATCAATTTGGTGAAGGTAAAACACTTTCCAACCAAATTAGCTATGAAGAACCAGATATAGGCCAAGTGACCTTGAAGTCCTCTCAACTCTTTCAAGTTTTAAGGAGGTGACATGCCAAATATAGCCTTAGTCATCTCAGGATTGACTTTGATGTAGCAATGGAATATAACAAAACTAATAAATTTTCCTGAGGTTACCCCAAAATCACATTTCAATGGGTTCATATTCAAATTATGTTTCCAAATCTTGATAAATATGGTCTCTAGATCATCCAAGTGATCATATAATCGTCTGGACTTAACTACTAGATCATTCACATAGCATTCAATAAATTTCTCCAAGAAAGGTTTTAAAATATGGTGCATTTCACATTGATATGCCACACTAGAATTCTTCAAACCGAAGGGAATTACTCGATAGAAAAATATGACTTGAGGGGATCTAAAAGCTATGTATTCCTCATCTTCTGGGGATATTCATATTTGGTTATACCTAGATTATACATCCATAAAAGATAGATCTTTGAATATTGGGAATTCTTCTTTGGGACAATGACAGTTGAGATCTTTGAAATCAATGAAAACTATGATTTGTCTATTCTTCATTTTCACTGGGAAAATATTGTCCAGACATTTGGGATATTTCAAATCCCTGATAAATTCATCTTTGATATTATTTTCGACTTCAACCTTTATTTTGGAGGCATGAGTTGAATGTGTTCATCTTGCTGCCTTCTTAAATCCCTGATGCTCTTCTAGAAAACCCAAATGATGGGTGTCCACACTAGGATCAAGGCCTAAAATTTATATATAGTTCTAAGAAAACACATCTCATTGTCACATTAGAAATGAATTATTCACCTCTTTCTCTTCATAATTCATGGCCACACTAATTATAGTGGGGAGTGAATCTTCATTTGTACCCAAATTTATTTCTATGAGCTCATCTACAATGGTGGAGATGGATTCCTAAAATGCTAGAGGGGAATTTCTAAGGTCTTCCTCTTCTTCCTATTCCTCATGCATCGCTTATTTTGTATATAATTGAAGAGTAGGTGATGAATTAAGACTTTAAAATATAGGGTAGGAGCCAGTATTTGGACATCTTGAAGAAGAGGAAATCATTTCTTACCCTACTGATGATGAAGGGTTTTCTTAGAGCATTAAAGGGAAAATGATGGGTTGGGAATCATCATCGTTATCTTTCTCTATTAATCCAACAACTTCTTCTAGCCTGTCGGGTGAAGCATATACTTACTGATGTTCAGTAGATATAATAAAGATATATCCATTTAAGCTATCATCACTATTTGGTAAATCAATAATTTATCCTATGCTTCCAGGATCAATTTCCACAAATGAAAATATAGAAGACACTGAACGAGTGATTGGATTTGGGTAAACTCTTTCAATTTTATTGATAGACAGCATGTAATCTCTACTGAGGTTCTTTAATAGGTTAGATGGGATCTTTTCTAGACCATTCAGATAATTAATTCTTGTTATATATTTTTTCCACAAACTGTGTTCCCTTTGTGTGATAGATCTCTGCCTCAATATACTGAGATTCAGAAGTTTTGAATGAGTCCATGTCACCATGAAATGTACCAATTTTACCATTGAATAAATACTTGATACATTGGTAGTATAACCAAGGAATGGTTACATGTTTATGTAGAAAAGGCCTTCCAAGAATAATGTTGAAAGCTATGTCCAATTGGACAACCATGAAATCTGAATTAGATACAAGATCCCCAAATTGAGTTCTTAGTATAATATCACCTAGAGGTTATTGTTCATTCTTATCATAGCCTTGAAACATTAGAGTGGAGGGATATAAGTTATATTTAGTGAGACCCAACTGGAAAAGTGTACGGATGGGAATGAGGTTGACTCCTAATCCATTATCAATGAAGGCTCGTCGAATGCAAGTATTGTAAACCTTTTCAGATAAATACAAGAGCCTGATGTGTCCATATAAAAAATCATCCTCATATTAGTCCATGAAAGATATAACTTCTTGAAATTCTATAGGATCATTCTCTATACAGTAGACCTCAGTAGTAGAAACCTCAATTTCAAACTCTTAAGAACTTGAAAAGCCTCAATAAGTTCTTCCTGAAGCTTTTTTGATAGATTCGGAGCATCTAGGATTGATAACATGGCTGGTACTTGGGCTAGTTTCTATAAAACATCATAATTCTAGTCCAAAGGTCTACATTTTTCAGCATGAAGATGCAATTTTTAGGTTCCTTGGAAGTTGATGCTCATGATGTAGATGGAAAATGTGTTGGGTCAGAAGCTGGAAATACTTCTGGTCTTGGTAGATTAGGCTGACTAGGTCTACCCACCTACCAAGAAAGTGGTGGAATAGCTGCTAATCGGTCTTCCAAGATGATCATGTCAGGGCCTATCCTATCATGTGTTGGATAATTACCTTGTTCTTTTTGAGCTCGTTTAAGGTATCTCTTATGATTTCTTATTGCATAAATGGTTTGAGTAGGGGTGTAATTAAAATAGAGGCTTCTAGCATACCCATGTCTTCCTCTATATCCTTGAACTTAATGAATTATTCCCCTAATTCCCAAATAAAGTACATGGAATTCAACTTCATAGTCAGAATAAAAATTTTCATAGGGGTCCATTAAGTGGATAACATTAATTGAACTAAAGATCAACTCCTCGTATGATGAAGATTTTTTCTGACATGTCAATTCTTTTTGTTTCATTTGGAAGGGTGGTGCATGTGATTTTCAGACAGATGGCATGAAATCCACCAAAGTCAGGGATAACTTGGGCCTTAACAAGAGCTCATATTCCTTTGAATACTCTTTATCCTTATGGACATACTGTTTCCTTGAGGATTGAACTTTAGAGGACTAATCTTTGGATAAAGATAGATTAGTAGCAGCAGAAGTTTCAGGAGTCACAGTAGTTTGTTTCAACTATGTTCGTAGAATGGAATGAGTTCGATTAATCATTTTCTTACCAATCAAATCATAAAAATTCTGCCCATTCTTGCTTCTGACTTCTTTTTAATCACCTTATTCCTATGGATCAGTAATAATAACACATGCTACCTGGGCTGATGAAATTTTTAGTTTTACTTGTCTATATTCCACTATCTTTTAAAGGAGATATTTGAAAACAAAACACTCCTAGATAGGGTGACCCAACATTTTATGTAAGGGACAGTAGTTTGGGAGGTCTCCATATCCTTCTTTATTAGGTTTTTTATCCATGGAAACTGAACTGAGTTGTTTTCCAAAGATGAGATGAAGTAGTCAAGGACTTGTTCCTTGAAAATAATAAACCTTGTTTTTCATCTCCTCAAATTGTCTTCACCTTTGATCTTTTTTATCATCCCTATGAGGCGATCATTATTTCTAAAACTAGGGAAGTAGATCCCTATGGTATGATGATGGATTTTAAGTAGAATAAAATATAGGTTCTTTCTTGAGTGTAATTATAGCAAACTATGATTTTCCTATTCTCCTTTCTGGAGTTGATGGAATTACTTGGGATTTGGCTCTAGTGTTTGTTATGGAGTTTTCTACCTATTGAGAAATCAAGTACAGATCTCTAAATCCTCCTATATATTTCATAGGGATTAATGGTGTATGCAACTCATCATGGATATTTTCAACACAAATGGGAAGCAATTATTCTTGAGGGAGTGTTATATTCAAGGAGTATGTTAATCCTTTCCACTGAGCAATGAAATATGAAACTCTTTCATTCTCTCTTTGTTTTCAGTTTGTAAGATTGAAGACTATTGTATTCTATAGTTTTGAGCTAAATTGGAAATGGTATTTATGATGGAGGTCTTCCCATCTAGTATTTGATTGAGACTGCAAACTTTTATACTAAACAAAGGTCGACCCCTACAGTGATTTCACAAAACATATGAGCTTTATTACTTCTTGTTTTTGAGGGGTCACCATCATGAGATAATAGTGAGAAAAGAAATGTGTCAAGTTCTACTCTGGATCTCCAGAACCATTAAATATTGGAAATATGGTATTCACAAAGTTTGGTGTGGGAGGAATTGGATCTACCCATTTGGGGTACGCCTTCTTTTCTGGTTGTATCAGTGCACACCATACTTCCATAGCTTCCAATAGAGTCATTAATGACTCAATGGTATTCATAAGCATTTGAGGAATATCTGGCTGAGTTGGGACCTATATAGGTACAATAGATGGATCTTGAACTAGTGTGATAACTAGTAAGACCACCGGTGGTGGTGCTACTGGTATTTATCTTGGATAACCCAAGGGGATAGGCCTATAAGGATGCAATTGACCCTGTTCTAGATATGAAACCAATAGAGGTAATTTATTATCCACATCAGTAGTTGAAACAAACCCTCTTTTATAATGAGATCCTATCTACTTGTAGAGCATGTTTGGTAGGAATTCTACTTCATAGTAACTATGCAATGAGTCTTATCAACCTCTTTATCTCCTCCTTTTGCTGGGAAAATATTTCTTAAAGTAAAAGGGATTGAACTTCTCCAGTTGAAAAGTGAGACATGGTTTAACCTTTACCTTTCCCCTTATTATGTGCCTTTTGAATAGGTGGAAGTTGGTTATTCAAGAGAATACCTATATTTTTTGTAAGCCTCTGATTTTTGGTACGCACACCTCCTTCATTTTCTTCGTTGTGTACCGCGTTATGAATAATAACTTTATCCTATGACTCCCCCAAACTATACTCACTTTATAGAAGATATTACATGTTGTTATTAATGACATTCATAGATAAATAATTCATTGATGATATTCTATCAGTATCTTTGTGATATTTCTTTCTTCTTCATCCTCCGCAATAATTTTTTCTTATATTTTTTGGTTACCTAGGAACTATTTGAAAAACAATAATCTTAAGAGAATACTTGGATAGTTTAGTTGTATGTTCACTTTGTGGCTTCTTCCCTAATTGGGAGAAAATTGAATTCCACTGAGGAGGGGATTGTGGATGTGAAAAATCCCTTAGAATTGAAATTTTGGGTTGTTTCTATTCTTCATAATCAACCCTTCAGGATCTATTTGTTGACTCTGAAGGTTGGGTTAAAAGGCCTTCATCCCTATGGGATAGGGTGGTTCCTTAACTATTATGGCTAGTATTAGTCCAACTGGTCTTCTGATTTTATGAATTCTGGTCTGAACATTGGCTGGGTTCATTATCCAACACCCACTTAAATCGCCTATTTCATAATATTGTTGTGTTATTTCATACATTTGTGTGATCTGATGGTTGACATCTTCTAAGAGGGAAGCCTACTTGATGTTTTCATATGCTTTATGCAGAAGAATCTCAATAGATTTCTCTCCTTGGGCTTGACTTTGTTGAAAACCAATTGAGGCATGTTCTTATTGAGCATCTCTTCGATCATGAATAAATTTTTTTTGTTGTAGCTATCCTAGGGAAAGAACATTTCATGAGGCCAATTTCTATAGGATTTTCATATTTTGGAGTGTAGTAAAATTCAATGCTCCATGTTCACCCCATCCTCTAATATAAACTCCAAATAGGGTTTTTTGTAATCGATTTTCACAACCTCTTTAATGCGTTGAGTCATGCACGTTGATGGAGTTCCTATTGCTTATCGATCTTGGGATGTCGGGAAACTAGAGAGAAGCCAATCTAATTTACCACTACAACCCTTATATTACCTTGACATGATTTTTATATTCATCATATAGTAATAATTAGGCTTTTATATGATGAATATTATTCCATATGTTGAGTTGGATATCATGAATACAATCTTCCGCCAACATCTCTGGAATGTTGTATTGAGAGGTTCCCAAAGTTCAGAACATGACTGGTATTTCACCCTTAGCCAGTTGTTTTATCATATTCATCATATCCTCTTCATATTTTTCTTGAGGTTTCTCAACTTGGTCTTACCAGAGTGGATGTTTCTTGATTTATTTATCATGAGAAATAGGATCAGTTGGTGTTTACTCTACTATATTATAAGGTAAATGATCCAAGGGAGGTTTGGAGAATGATCATCACCTTGGGTTTTCTTTTGGATGAGAAATTATTTCACCTACCAATAACAAGGCATCATACATGACTAACCTTATTTTTGTAAGTGCCTAAAGATAATAGGGCTTTCTCATCACTACATTGTCAGTTAGAGAATTTTCTTGACAATGCAAAACACTACTACAGAGAGAAATTTCATAGCGAATTCCATGATGGGTAGGACCACCATGGTAGATTACAGTAAGGGATAAATCCTCTTACTCCTTGGTATTCTTGACACATGGAGGGTTTTTGTGGATCTCATCCAAATATAGTTTCTAAATATTGATCTAATTGTCATGAATAAAACCTTCATGATGAATTGTTTGATGAGGAACTTCATAATTACTTCCACTAAATCCATAATTTGGTAATGGGAGAGAAGGATCTTGAGCTCCAATAGATAAATTTCTGAGGGCTTCAAGAACTCTAGAATTAAGAGGAGCCAGATTGTAGATTGACTCTTGATTTTACAACTATTATTGGTGATAATTCTTCTTAGATTATATATTACTTGTAGTTAAGGCCACTTTCTAGGAAAGGTGGTTATTATGATTAGGTGTATGTGTCTTATTTGGAGTGGTTGTTAGAGTAGACCGATTATCTCTAATTGAAACAAGTGTATGTGCCTGATTCGGTTGTCTGTATGATATGAGGGAGTATGCCTCATAACCCCCCTAGACTATAATAGAGGTGTTTATCTACTCGAGGATGTCATGTTGATGAGTCATCCCAGATATGGAGATAGAATTATGTGTCCATCCCTCTATTACTTCTGAAGTTATCGTTATGATATTCTGGAAAGTATCAAGAATATGGATAGGGATTTGTGTATTCACTTTCACCATTTCCAAAATGTGTTTGGTGAATTCATCTACCATAATAGGAATATATGTCCATTATATACCTAGATTAGGTGTATGTACCTTCTCCTATCCTCCCTTTCTTGTTAGTGGATACTGACAATACTCATGCATGGGGGAAGAGAGTTGAGTCTGCCCCAGGTTTGTTATCATAGATTTCTAACTGACTTCTCTAGGTTCTTCCAAATGAGACTATTGACAGGACTGATAGATTCTAGAAGGTGTATGTTCCTACTATATAATTTCCACCACATTTGGTTGGCTGGATTCCTTGAATACAGCCATATGAGTCTATTGGCTGATGGAATTAAGACTGATGGGTGTATGTTCTTGTTTTCTATTTTCCACCAAATTGGGTTGATGCATTTCTCTAGAGTGGAAAAAGTTAGTAACCTACTCTTTATTGGACAATTTTTTTCCCCGGAAGTTCATCTTATGTGCTTGGGTCTAAGGGACATGATCTGATCATCCAAAAATAACACCCTCGTCATGTTGAGGGTTTGTTTTCGTGTGGTGTTGGAAATTGTAATTGTTGGCAGGAGCCTTTGGGAAGGACCTTTGTGTCTTCGGGATGAGTCCATGGGTAGCCTCTTGGTTAACCTTTCTAGAATATGGGAGTTATTAGTGATTGAATTCCAGGGATAAACTCCCAAAATAGTTGAAGATGGTGGTTGGTACAGTCTACTTCTGTACCACCAGTCGTTGTTGACCAGATGATCAGGGGTCATTATTTATTTGGATTGCTTGTCGGGAAGCCCCCATGGTTGGGATAGTACCATGTTTATGGTAATATTGGACCAATGCATTAGAGACCCATTTTTTAAGATGATGAGTTGGTGATGACGTCCTTAGAGTGGACGAGGATCCATCTTTAGCAGCAGTCGAGGAATTCATGGGTACAAAATTGAAGGAAGCCATTTGGAATGAAGGGAGTTCCTGGAAAGAAAGTGCCTGTATATATGACAAATAAAAACAATGAACTCCAGAAAAGAAAAATCTTTTAGATGAACATGTTCATGATTTATTCCCTTGTTTGGCCCTCTTTTATAAATTTATAGGGTCCTAATAGATGGGTAACACTATTATCTTGGTTAAGGATTCACGTTGGGTTCACCATTTTTTGTTTCTCCTGGAATGTGTGTTCTGGTTAGGAATCACTATTTCCATAAGGTTTCTAATGGATTTGATTATGGAACCAGAAACACCCAATGGTTCTGTATCCAAAGGGAACTACTTTCCAAAGGCAGACGCTCGTTAAGGATTTTTACCAATGATGCTTAAGCACTCACATTGGTCAAAAGTATGGGAGGTCAGGCTCATCACACCCTTTTAGGGGGAATTATTTCCTACTCTATGACTCTCTTATAGATTTAATATGTGTTCATGAATCCTTATTAATTTACCAAGTATAACGTAGGTTTCCTTGGAAATTTGAAATCAATTATTAGAAAGCATAGAAATTAGAATCATCTATATGTATTAGAGGTTATTTATCAATAGAGATATATTTATGTATTTGAGGTCCTCTTTCAATGGTATCCTCCCATATACTAATTGGAGATTCTTTTTTCATTATTATGAAAATTCTAGTTTTTAATCCACTCGATGGGGAAATCTGGAATTTATCATCACCCAGGGAGACATAAGTTGTTTTGATATTGGGATCAAACCCATAAATGAGATTCCTATGTATACTTGTGAAAGAAATCAAAACCCGTGTAGTTCAGTGCCTCTTAATGGGACACATCATGACTTTTAAGGTCATATGATAAGGACCCAACCATGTAGTTTAATATCATGTGGAATGGACATCTAGGTGGAAGGTTCCTAGTTAAAGTTTTTTCTGAGACATATACCAAAGAATCTTAAGGAACCTGGAAAGAATATGAGTCTCCAAGTTGTATTAGACCCTACTGGGAATGTGGCCCCAAGAGAACAGGTTTGATTTTAAGTGTTGGATTTTAACCTCATAGAGGCTTCCTACGTATTCCATTTGGATGGGAATCAAAGCCCACATAGTTCGGTAAGTCTCACAGGAGAGTATGGTCATTTGAGAGAAATAGGTTAGGGCTTACTTCTAAAGAGGATTCCCTTGTAAAAGGGTCTACAAGAGATTTCTTAACACATAGATATTTAAAGGGGGACTTAATTCAGGGCTTATTACTAAGGAGTATTCTCGAACTAAGGGAATTAGGGTTGGACTTTTGAGGAGGATGTCCATTGAGCTTGGGCCCTGGGTGAGGGCTTCTTATGTATCCTAATTATGGTGGGAATCAGAGTTCTCGTAATTCAATATAGGAGGTGGATTGTGTGGATGTTGTGATAATCACAAATCTCTAAGACCACATGGGTCATGATCAGTGTGAGAAACAAGAGGATATGAAAGATTCACTAAACCACAAACTTTCTCCTCAGCTGATAGAAGAGGTCAGTCTTACAGCGGAAGAATCCATGTCGAGATATGTGGGAATGTCTTTAAAATTTGAAAAAATGTTAATATCAGGGAGGTAAAGGTATAAAAACTATTTTATACGGGCTAAGAAGAAAATTAACAAATTAAAGAAGAAATTTAACCAATCAAAAAATAAAATATAATTCTTCGTCTATATAAAACCATATAATTTTGTAAGGGAATTTCACTATTGAAAGAAAGTGAAAAAATCCACTGTGAATTTACTGACTGAAGACAATCTAGTTGTGATGATATCTGAATTCAACATGACTTCGATGAATATGAGTTGTTGGATTGATTGTGGGGATTTAGTGCATGTGTTAAAGGATCATTCAATGTTCAAAACATTTAATGAATATACAATCATGAATTAATTACACCTTGCAAATAATAGATGCATCAATGTTGTCAGTCAAGAAATCATTATACTAGAATTTACTTCTATGAAAAAGTTTACTCTTCAAAATGTGTTGTATGTAATTGAGATTAAAAATAATCTATTCTCTGTTGATCATATTTCCAAGAGTTTATTTTAGGTTTCATTTAAATATGAAAATTTTATCTTGTCGAAGGGTGGCATGTTTTTGGTATTAATCCTTTATATTTTTTATAATAATGGAGGGAGATGGTTGTATTCTAAGTCTTGTGAGTGAACTATTTGTAAGGATTTAGTCTACTCTACACCATATTACTAGTGGGAAATATGGAATTCCTAGAGGATTCTATGAACACCAATGAGAAATCACTATGATTGCATGTTGGGACTATTTTTCACTATTATGGGGAAAATGAGATTCTCCCTTCAAAATAAATAAGTTTGTCAAATCCTAAAAGTCACCAATAAATGTATAGTCACACCATCTTAATTGAATGGTTACATATGTCTTTAAATAAATATTTAATACTCTTTAAATGAAGAGTCTCCCTCTTTAAATGGAGGTATTAACAACTCTTTAATAAAGAGTTAAAATTAATTAAATGAAGAACCAACCTAAGCCTCTTCAGTGGTGGCACGGTGGTGAAGGTGAGGAGTATAACAATGCTGTTGTTTGGGAGGTGCAGGGTTCAATTCATGGGAGCTGAATCTTGGGATAATTTCTCCCACCCTCAGGATACACTCATCTTTCTGAGTCACCCAGTTCGTGACTAGGTGGAAAAATGAGGTGCAACTCACTCATTCTAATAGATTTTTGTGTCGAACCATCACTAATCGGTTTGTTAGCCTTTGAGATGCTCTGCTATCTTTGTTGGAAACAACTCCTTCTTAGATGGGGCTTTCTCTAGAGTGATATCTTCATGGGGGGTTACCTTCTGTGGAGGTTTTGAAAAGGAAACACCTAGGGATTACCTTAAAAAACGAAGAACCATCCTATTTAAATGAAGGTTTACACAACTCTTTAATAAATATTTACAAATCTTGGGATTCTCTAACTCTTTTATTATTAAATTAAAATATGGATAATAAAAAATAATAATACATATTATATTTAATAAATATAATAGTGTGAGTTTGTAGTTTTTAATCCTCTATACCTAATGTGTTTATGTGTGTGTGTCTGTGCATGCATGAGTTCCAAAGAACCCAAGGACATGTGTGTGTGTGTGTGTGTATGCGTGTATGTGATAGATTCTCCCCCATAATTCTACATCAACCAGGGTCCAGACTCTATTTACCCCCAATTTGGGGGAATTTTTGGACATCACCACAGTGTAAGAGTAGTGTCCATGACATAGGGAGACAACCGTGGGGCATGATAGAGGACCACACTGTTTATAAAAGATGATGGTAGTCATTTGGGAGGAGCACTACAACGTGACTCTAAGTGTAGCGACACAACGAGGAACACAATATTGTGGTGCTCGAGTGATGAAACATGGATAAGGGGCTCCATAACATAGGTATTGTCACACCATGGTATGTGATAACAGGTACATAGCTTTATTTTGTCTTTATATTTTTAAATTTAGGGTTACCCATAGGTTGAGTGAGATATTTTTGGCATTTTGTGGCAGCATGAGGCCATCAGTTGGCTAGTGTAGGGCACTGACTAACTGGTGCTGGATGGTAGAATAATTTCAAGTCAGTAGGTTCTGTTGGCCTATTTTTGGGCTTCCACTAGCCCACTAATGAATTGAATAGATTTGTATGAATTCTTCCCACACACACCAACTGAATGGTGGAATTATTATAGGTGTAAGAATTATTCTTATACCCACCAGCAGGTCGATGGGCTACCATTAGCCGGCTGATGCGGCCAGTGTTTGGATGATGATGTCAATGATCATCCAGTTTAGTATGGTTGAAAACACTATTTTCACCCCAAAAAATACGTTTTATGTCCCCAAATTCGACCCTTACATCCCTAACTTGGATTTTCTCGGTTTAAAGGCTCCAAAGTGATGTTATTAGCTCTCTCCATCTCCCTAGTGATGAATCTTATTTTCCATTGGAATCATGGATCATTTTTTATTGAAATATAGTAAGTAAATCCTTTAAAAAAATCTTATATTTATCTCTATTATTTTTATGCTTTATTAAACTAAATCACTTGATATAGCATGAAAAATATAGAATTTATGTTGTTTTGATTACATGTAGATTTTTGGTAATCTGATATCTTCCTCTCCCATCATTGGTCTTAAATGTGGCATCCTTTCTATCAATCTTGAGGTAGGTGTCTCTATCTTATGGTATGGTTTTGTTTTTAATAAGGGGATTTTTTGATGGAAACTATTTGAGATTCATGATATGTTTGTTAAATTTCCTCAAAGATGTTTTTAAAAACTGAAATGGGTTTTCAAGAATAAAAGTGTTGTGGATATCTATATAATTTTTTTTATGAAAATGTGGGCATGGATTTAAAATTTATTATGCCTTGGAAAATGTTTAATGAAACATGGTTTTTTTACCTTAAACTTAATTTTAATAAAATAGAACATTGTGAGACCTTGGGATTTAGGGAAAAACTAAACATTAATGATCCCTAGTTGAGTTAACTATCACTAGGGGAGGTGCCTTTTAATCCATGAGTCTAGGGGTTTCCTTTCTAAAGAAATATTTTTATCAGACTTTAAGAGGCACATATGTCAACCGGTGTTACTCTGTATGTCTTAGCGGTTTGGTTGTGTAAACCCTCACATCATGGATTCCCCTTTATAGTTGTTTTTAGGTTACATTATATGCATGATATTTCAATATACTTATTTTACCACTTGATCTTGATATGGATATTGATGCTTCAAAATTATTTTAGTTGTCTGTTTATGCCATTGGAAATGTGTCATGTAATATTTCTCTATTTTTTTAATATGGCATGATTTTAAAATGAATTTCTTGTTTTTGAAAAGAAAATCAAAGAATTAATTTTGAATAGAAAATAATTTATTTTAAAATAAATTTATAAATATGTTTTAATTATAAACTAATGGATTCATATAGATATATGTTGTATAAATTCTTAGTGGTATCCTACTAGGTTTTTGATCACACACCCTACTTGTTCCTTTGTGAATTTGTAGCCTCAGTTTTATGGGATATAGGTAAAGGAAATAGCATCATATAAAGGATGTAACTCTTATATTGTGTTGTATTTCAAATGGGTTGGGACATTGGTGACATGTGGTCACATGGAAATTTATCCATGGGTTGTTTTGGGTTCCATGTATTCATGATATTTCAGTTGGTTGTTGAGACCTTATTATCTAAATGTTGTATGTGACCTTTTTTGTTTTTTTTTATATATGATACATTATGGTTATCTACTATGATACTCTATTTGATTCTATCATATCATATGTAAGTTGAGGCTGAAATCATTCCCATCTCCACTTTTTATAATGCCCAGGTTCTTGTCACTAGGATGTAGTGATCAAGAACACACATTGGGCCTTATATTGGGCCATTTTGGGTAATGATATGGATTGACCTGGTTGGTTTGTAACAAATTGGCATCAGAGCCTCAATTTGCCTTAAATATTTTTCTCATGCTTTTGTATCACCCTATTGTATCTAGGGGTTATTGAAATACTATAGATATGACTATTAATACTCTATAGTTATTGTGGGATTGTGCCTAGATATCTCACTTTCATGATGAACCTTGAGTTACCTTGAAAATTTTTTGGTTGTACCATGTTCTTGTTCAATATGTTAATCTTTTATCTTTAGTTATCTAATTTTTTTTATGAATAAATAAAATTTTGTTTTAAATGGTTTCAATATTATTGTTTTATAATTTATGTCTCCTCAAAGAAGAATAAATAATAATGCTATAGAGGAAGTTGCAGAGAAATCCCTATAGAAGAGTCCCATGATTCACCTAGTTCTAGAATAAACTATCATCTAAATGATCCAATCTATGGGACAAGTTTCCAATGTTGAACTAGAATTAAAGGTGGAACATTCTTTAGGATTCAATAAGAAATATAAACTAATCTTTCTTGTTGACAGAGATCCATAGTATTTATAGGAATGGATCAAAAGGATATAGATGATTATCCACTTTCTAAAAACTCTATAAGACTCCAAGGTTGTATTCGTCGTGTATATGCTTCAAGGGTTGGGAAGGAAGTGGTGAGAATCTATTGTAAACGCTAATATACATGAAGAACTCACCTAGACCAACTTTAATAAATCCTTCAATAAATAGTTCTATCATTATTAATTGAGAGGGGAAAAGGAATTAGAGTTTGTTACCTTGGAGTAGGGTGATCATTCTGTCATGGAGTATACTACTCAATTTGTCAAGTTAGTGAACTTGCCTCCATGTCTTGTTTCTAATGATTGTCTCAAGTCATAGAGATTTGAAATGTTTTTTAGGGTAATTATTCAAGAAATTATGATTATTATTTTCCTATCCACACATGTGGAGGTTTTTGACAAGGAATCTATGGTTGAGGTAGACATAGTTTGGAAGACATGACATTTTGGCACATCAGCGATAGCAGAAGGTACCCAAAGTTCACTTTTTATTCAGAAAATAAAATGTAATGATCAATGATGAGGTGGTGGAAAGAGTTCTCAATGGAAATTAGGGATGAGTTAGGTGGTCTATTACCAGTGTGGGAAAAACATACACCACAATTGTATGGTTTAACCCAGTGTGTGTCACACTCTTGGGAAATCTTGTCATCTTCAACATTTTTGTGAGAGATCTTCTTAGGGAAGTAGTATTGGATCCACCTTAACCAAGGGATCTCAATTTAGAACTGACACAATAAAAGGGGTGGGATATCAACCTCACACCAAGGGTTATGCTTAATTGGAAAATAAAGGGTAGGATGAGGTTGGAAATATTTGTGCAGTAGAGTGTGCACCAAAGGAGATAGAGGTAGAACTAGCTACCATGATATGTACGGTGTTTATTTCATATTATATTGTTATGAATTTTTTTGATATATGTTCAAACCAATCCTTTATATTTTTCAATATTATTGATATGTTTGTATTTATTTAAGATCATATTCCTTTCTTGATGACACTTTCAAATCCTTTGGGAAATAAGTCGAAGGAAGGATTTTAATGTCCCGAGTATCAGGTGATGATTGTTGACTTCAAAACCATGTGGGTATTTTTAGTTATTGATCTTGAAATATTTGATCTCATCATTAGAATGGATTGTATGATTAGCTATAAATCTTAGATTTATTTTTATCATAATGGGTATAGTTTCTTTCTACTGATCAAGTCACTCATGTTTTCCTTGGTGTGTGGGAACTAAGTTCGGGAAGAGTATGACTCATTTCTCTAAATGTTGAGATGATCTCATGCCATTTGTTAGAGTTTTTCCTTGATGATGTTGATCCACGTATTAACACCCTTCTTTATATGGTAGTGGTTGAGTATCCCAATGTTTTTCTCGATGATTTCTCGGGGTTGTCACCTCATAGGGAATTTGAGATCTCTACAGACTCGATTCTATGGATGAGACCCATTTTTATACCTTCATACTATATGAAACCCACTATATTAAAATAATTAAAATTCTATCTTGAGGATCTTGAAGCTAATTAATTTATTCATCCTATTATTTCACCTCAGGAATCACCAGTTATCTTTGCAAAGAAGGTGTATGGGAGTCTCCAGCTTTGTTTTGATCACTAAAAACTCAACCAGGTGATAGTTAAGAATAAATATATCTTGCTTAGGATTGAGGTCCCTTTTATCAGATAAAGGGGTCTTATTGGTTTATGAAAGTTTATCTAAGATTAGGTTACCATCAGTTGAGGGTCTGAGAATAATACATTCATAAGATAGTGTTCAGGAGAAGGAATAGTCATTTTGAGTTTTTGTTTATGCCATTTGGACTTACTAATTCTCATATGGTGTTTATGCCATCGATGAATTGAATCTTCAATTAGTTCTTGGATTCCATTGTGGTTGTTTTTATGGGAGATATCCTTTTTTATTCATAATTGGAGTAGGTTCATATTGATCATTTGAGTATCACCCATAGAATCCTAAGAGAACATCATCTATATGGGAAGCAATCCAAATGTTAGTTCTTGATTCAAGAGGTGAAATTTTCAGGACACACATTTTCTGAGAAAGGAGTATTAGTGGATCCTGAGAATATCCAACTAGTTATGTATTGGGAGTGTCCTAGAAAAAAAATTAGATTTGGAGTTTCTTAGAATTATCCGATTATTACATATGCTTTGTTTGGGGCTTCTCCAAGTTTTCATCCCCTAGGATAGAGTTGACCCTTATGGGTGTAATGTTTGTTTGGATCGATTAGTAGTAGATATATTTTGAGGAGTTGAAAGTGGGAATGAATATAGGTTTAATATTGATTTTTTTTAATCTGGGTGTTGGTTATGATGTTTATTGATATTCCTAAGATATGGGTTTGGGTTTTAATCTGATGTAGGGAAGATAGGTGGTAACTTATGGCTCACATCAGTTACTCCCTCATGAGAAGAACTACCCCACTCGTGGTTTGCATTTGGTGGCAGTAATGCATGTGCTTAATACTTTGCACAACTACCACTTTAGGGGATCTATTTATAGTGTATTAAAACCATAAGAGATTGAAGTATACCTTCACTCAGAGTGATCTCAACATGAGACAAATAATATGGGTGGATTAGCTTTAGACATTTATTTTTTATATTTCTTACACCCCTGGTAAAGGTAATGTGGTCACGAATTCTTTCAGTAGGAAACTACTGACTTAGGTGGTGAAGGAATCAATAGAAGAGTGGTTCTCGATGAGCTTGTTTATTGTGATCTATTTGGATGAAGGGAGAGCTAACAGACAAGTATTCCTATATTTTACTTAAGAAGGGAAATTTATGGATGATAATATTAAACTTGGATAGTATTAGGATTCATAGTGTCATCATTTAAGTACGTATATTTGTGGTGAGGAGACCTCAGGTGAGTGGTCTCAGTCTCCCTATGGGATTTTTCTTTCCAGGGTAAGAGGATTGTTCTAATAGGCTTAAAGAAAGAGTTTATGGATAATGAAAACTAATTGAGTTGTTCTGTGTAACTTGAAGCTACTAAGATGTACTATGACTTGATACATCATCACTGGTGGCCGATAATGAGACAATCAATTGTGGGGTTTGTATCTCAGTGCCTCACATGTCAAAAAATTAAGGCAGAACATCATAGACTTGTAGGTTTGTTGTAACCATTACTTATTCTAATGTGGAAATGAGATGATATTTCCATGGGATTTTTTATTGGGCTACATAGTCTCCTAATGGTAAGGAATTGATGTGGATGATTATTGATTGACTCATGAAATCAGTGAATTTCCTACCTATAAATGAGTCAATGAAGGTAGAGGATCTTGGTCACTTGTATGTGTGGGATATTTTTATACTTTATGGTGTGTCATCGAATATCATTTCTGATAGAGAATCTTACATCACATCCTGGTTCTATAGTGGATTATAGACAGTGATGGGTTCTCAATTGAATTTGAGTACGACTTATCATCCATAGGATGGATGGACAGACTGAGTGAGCCATCCATATTTGTGAAGAAATTATTTGGGGATGCATACATGACTTTAGTAGATAATGGGAGAAACATATTACCTTTGTAGATTTTTCCTGTAACAATAGTTATCAATATTCGATCTGGATGGAACCATTTGAGGTGTTGTATGGGAGGCCTTGTAGTTTTCCTCTCTATTGGGAAGAGGTTGGAAAATGGTCCTTGGTTGGATTGGGAATCATTTAGGTTGTGATAAATATCATTCAATTGATCAGGAAGAGGTT
This sequence comes from Viscum album, assembly GCA_963277665.1. Classification (NCBI taxonomy): domain Eukaryota; kingdom Viridiplantae; phylum Streptophyta; class Magnoliopsida; order Santalales; family Viscaceae; genus Viscum; species Viscum album. The sequence continues at coordinate 1,407,648,999 of OY728119.1, forward strand.
ATAGATAGCTCGTAGTCACTAGAAATCTTATGTTAATCAGTTCCGTTGTTCATTAGAATTTGAGGTATTTGACCAATTTTTTCTCATATTTTTACCTCAGTTGGGACATAGATGTTTGGGGATATATGGTAATCTAGCACCTAATTATTTCAGCCCATTTTAGATTATGAAATATTTCAAGAAGGTGGCTTACCGTTTGGACTTATTTTCTTGTTTGACATCTAACTATGATGTATTCTATGTTTCTCAATTGAAGAAGTATCTGTCGGATCTATCCCATGTTATTTAGTTGGAGGATGTTAAGATTAAACTAGGAACCACAATGGTTAAAAGACCTATTCAGATATTGGTCCGACTGGATAAGGTGTGGTGAGGGAATATGATTTTATTGGTTCAAGTGAGATGGCAGTGTGGTAGGGAAAACTATGAGACTTGCGATCATGAGGCCCTAATGATGCAGTAACAGACTTATCTTTTCTCAGGTTTGTAATCTTATACCTTTATATGGATAGAAATATTTTATGGTGGGGATAATTGAAAAACCATGGTATGTGGGAACAATTAAATAAATTCATTTTATCTTTATCTTTTTGAATTTTGGGTTTCTCATGGATCAGAAGAGGTATTTTTGGCAGTTTTTGGTAGCATGAGGGCATCGACTATCCGATGGAGGGAACCAGTTTGCCTATGATAGCTAGAAAAAACACTTTTAAGTCTATAAGTTCCACCAAAAAACTAGAGGGCTTCCAATGGTTAGTTGATGGAGTGTCTGGAGGTGATGTCATTCTTCCTACACCCATCATCCAGTTGGTGAGGTCCATCAGCTGGATGGTGATGTCATTAAGCATCCGGTTTAGTAAGGGTGAAAATGACATTTTTACTTAAAAAGATTTTTTATACCCCTAATTCAAACCTTATTTACTTAACTTTAATTTTCTCAATTTAAAGGATCTAAAGTGACTTTCTTGGATCTCTCCTTCTCCTCAGTGTCAAATCTTATTACCAATTGGAATCTTGGGTCCCTATTGATCAAAACTTGTTAAGTGAATCCTTTCTAATTCGTTTCTTCTCTTCTTTTCCATCCTTTTGATGTTTTATGAGACTAGATCATTAGATCTAGAATATACATATAGAATTATTATTGTATTTATTATATCTACATTCTTGATAATATGATCTCTTCCTCTCCCATTACCAGTATTAAAGGGGACATTTTTTTCATCGATCTTGAGGTAGGTGTCTATATCCTATTGTTTATCCCATGGGGATCCTAGAGTTCTTGTGATGAATTCATTTGGTTTTGATTATGAAATTAACTATTGAAATTTGTTTTAATCTTTGAGGGCTATGGTTATGTTTTTAAAGGGGGTTTCGTTAAAACCTTTTAAGACACATGATTTGTTTGTTAAATTTCCTCAAATATAATTTTAAAAAGAAAAATGGTATTTCAAGCATAAAAGTTGTGTGGATCACTATAGAAAATGTTTTATGAAAATGTGGTCATGGAATTAAAATGAATTATTACTTGGAAAATGTTTTATGAAACATGGTTTTTTTACCTTAAATGTAATGTTAATGTAATAGTACATTGAGAGACTTCGAGGTATGGGGAAAAACTAATGGCCCTTAAGTTCCAAATACACACCCAAACCTTGAGGAACACATTTAAAATCATGTTTTCTAAAACCCCTTAAAGAAAAACATTAACATTTGAAAGAAAATGAGACTGATTTAAGAAAAAAGGAAGGAAGAAGAAATGAGAACTTTTAAGGAATAAGAAGTTATAGTGTCATCTTCATTTGAATTCACATCCATGTGTAAAAAAAATTGAACCCATGGATGTTCCATCATCCAATGACACCCTCCAAAATATAGGAAAACCCTCAAAACCCATTTTTTACAAAATCCATCATTTTCTTTAAAACCATATCCAACCTCCCACATTATTTGAAGAACACAAATCATCTCATTGAAATCTCAAAACTCATTCTATAACATTTTAGCACAAATGAAATGCTATATCATCACCAAAATCTGCACACAAAACTAAATTAACAAACAACCCATACCATCACAACACAAAGAAATCTAAATATTTCATAAAAACCCCCAATTTCACCTTATAAAAACTATAAAATTTCAAACCACAACCTAAGTGCCATAAATATAGACAACTCATACAAATATATTTTAAAACCCATTTTTTTAGCAACCGAAACAATTCAAAGTTGCTAAATAAGTTTAGAAAGGGTTCCATATAGGTGAGAATCAAAATTATAAATTTATTTAAAACACTAAGCATCAAAGAAAATGCATTAGGAAAAAATACATTGAAACACATACCTCAAACTTGAGTGGATGGGATGAAACTCTAATGAGAGGAAGATTAGGGCCTTGAGGACGATCTTCATTACCTAAATCTAAATAAAAACGAACCAAGCACAAACACTTGCCATTATGGTTTAGAATAAGGAAGAAATCTCAAGGGAAAATCAAGAAAATAGGAGGGGAAGGGAAAGAGGGAAGAAAATGGCCAAGAAACCCTAAGAACTTACTTCAAATCCAAAGGAGGAGCAACCACGGATGATTGGAAACAAAGGAGGTGGGTTAGGGAGGACCCCCTAGTGTGCCAAAATAAGAGGGAAGAGAGGGAGCCCAAGTTAAGGTAAAAGGGGAGGAGAGAGGGAAAAATAAAACAAGATTTTAATGACCTAGCACGTCTGCAAGGTTTGGCCGAATGGTTTTCTAAACTGTGCGGTAACCGTGCGGACCCCTCTGTCCATGGAAGAAAAGGTGCATGGTTACCTAGGACCTAACACACAGTCATGTGCACGCCGTGTGGTTAGTTCTATCCAACTTTTACCAGCTACACAACTAGGCCGAATGGTTACTACTAACCATACGATGCCTAAAAAAACCTCCAGAAACTCCAAAAACTCGAAATTTCGATCAGGACTAAAACCCGAACCTCAACCAAAAGATCCAAGACTAAAAAAAGGATAAAATAATGAAGTATTTGAGGTTGGGGTGTGAAAATTATCCCCACCAAAGACAATTTCTACCCCCATAAATTCACTAATCCATAAACCAAAAAAAACATAAGTTCATGCTAGATCAAAATCGAAAAAGACCACAGACCTCAGGGTGACTACTCGCTCTTCAAGTCACACCCGACCAATCCAAGAGAAACCACAACACAAAAAAAAGGGAAGATCACAAGAGTGTTCTCCCCACCATAAGAACTCAACTATCTTGAAAACTAAGAACTCCAAGACACCACCCTAGAGGGGGGCAACGCGGGAACTCCCAACCCAAACCTACCCAACTTTTTCACATCTACTGAACAACTCCCTTGCCATAACCAGAAAATAAGGAACTCTTAATCCTGAATTAAACCAACTCCCTTAGCACAGAAAAAAAACTTCACCACAAGTATTAAAACAAAAAACCTCCTACGAAACAACCCAGCACACTAGAATTTCATAATAGGAAAACTTCCTCGAAGGACCCCTATTCTTCCACACAAGGACGAACACATCACCGTTAGAACTGAAAATTTCCCCCATCGATTGAAACTTCCAACACTAGGGAAAATCATGAAAGAAAACTCAACCCAAAACTGGAAACACCATCCATTAGTTCCATAAAACACAAAAATCCCCCAAATGAACAATACAAAACTAGAAGCAACATTGCTTCTCCAAAGGCCAAATAGTTCTTAAGAATAATGAACAAATCAAAGGGCCCCATCTAAATGAACTGAACTGTTTAAATAACAAAAAAAACATGTCATGTGCACATCTTCATTGGGATAAAGAGACTACCACTACTAATAATCAAGATAAAGTAAACTTTAGACGTTTCCATCCCCACATAGAAAATAAGAATCGGGTTAAGGTTCCACACACCCTTAACAACCCCTGACTATTCATGAGCTTCACCCCAAGACCTATGGTTGGGGCTCTGATGGCTAAAGCAACTATTACCTCACAGTTAGGCATGATCATCCCCTAATCATAACTCCTTCCTCTAACGGTGCTTCCTACAAAACTTTCCCTGGTGACCTGAATGACCCCAACAACAACACAAATGCTGACGGTCTAATGAACCAAAATCCAAAACCAACGAATAATTCTCAGGAAAAGATTTCTATGGTTTGCACTTTTCTCTAGATGGTTAACCTCCATGAACAACTACAAACATCAAATTTTCAACCCCTTTCAGTCCAATATCCAACTCCTTGAAGCAGTAAACACAGGCCTTCACCAACCACTAGCCTTGATGAATACAGACAAGCTCTTACCTCTTTTACTCCTTATCCTCCTCAGGTATGAACCATCAAACGAAGATGAACTTAATCACCTCCCACATTATCCCAACTTAAATTGATTGAAGGGTGAACAACTTCCACTATTCCAAGGCTGGACCCTCCACTAAACCCGAGAAAACAAAAACTCTAACAAACTCAGGAGTTCCTAACAACCCAAAAACACACTATACTTCCTCCAAATCACACAACTGCCTCTAAAAATCCTCTATCACTTCAAAGAATAGGAAACACCAAAAAAGAACTAGAAATTGGGCATGAATCATTGGCAACATTAAGGACCTTTCTAGGTGGTGTACTCTGAACAACACGAAGAGCATAATCCAAAACTGGCATCAATCCAAAATACAAATTGAAAATCACACCCTGAGCCGAGACAACTGACCTGGAATCCAAAAAAGTACTAACACAACCAAAATATTTTTTTTCAAAATCACCAATTTTGTTCATTTAAATTTCAAAACTACCTTATCCCAAGGCCATTTTTCAAATGAAAGGCCACTTTTTACAAGACAAAATCAACATTCTAAAACAAAAACCAATTTTTAACCCTTTTTATTTAAAAAACTCACCCATGACATCCTATGAATCATTACATGTGTGTCCATCCATTTCCATCCACATATTCCAGGGACAACTGCCCCACACACTTCCATACATACTCACACACATGTGATCCTCCATAAAGAATACCAAGGGTCACATCCTTCCTTTTCTCATCACAACCCAAACATATACCAAATTTTTTAAATCAGAAAACTTTCTCTTTAAAACCCACTTCACTAATTTAAAACCATTTGAAAAAATAACTTTAATCCCCAAAAACCATTTTCATTTTCAAAATCACTTTCACCATCAAAACCAGGATATAGCACAACACACACCAAACTAACTCGGAATGAGGAACTACTAATTACACCTAACCAGGCAACACGAAAGTGGGTCACACCTCGAGTAAGACATAACACTAAGAGGACCTTGAACTGGGAACTTGGACTCCACATGGGTCACTACTCCATGTGAGGCCACAACATGACTTCGGTTTGCCTCCATTTTCATCCCTCAATCCCAAACAAAGACAATGAGTCAAAACTCGAACTACCCCAGGTAACTCAGGTTTCATCATGAGTAGTGGCGATCAGGAACCAGCCCACAACCTACCTCCTATGCCCCAAAAATCCTAATCTTAAACTACCGGACAACCCAAATAGTAAGGGTATGACTCTAATACCATTTTTCATGAACTATATGGGATGAAATCCAAACCAACACCTGAACCAGTTCACGGTAAAGCCCGAATGGAATTCCTGATCCCCAAGGGCTAGAAACTAGTGTCGGGCATCAAAACAAACCAGATTGGGAATGGTTTCAGCCGAAAAAAACTAGGACCAACTAAACAAAAATTGAACAAGTAGATACCCAAAAACTGCATCTCAAATACATAAATAGCTGATTTAGTTACAAGATATAATTAAACAGACAGAAAACTAAAAAAAGAAAAACTAAACCACTACCACGTGATCTCCATGTGACCTCTTGGTCACCTCTAACCATAAGAACAACCATACTCCACTACTAAGCAGTTGAACCAGGGACTTGAACCAGAAATAGGACCTACAACTGAAAATATAGGATAGGTGTGAGTATCGAGATGCTTGGTAGGGATGCCAAAGATAAATCACTAAATCCAAGTGTTTCCTTTCCCAAAGCAGACCATTAACACAAGTTTAAAATATAGTTATTAAAGTAGGGTTTTCACATTTTATAAAATTAACATTGTTTTCCCACTTTGAAATCCAACGCACAATATATATAATTTCCAAAACCAATTTACATTTTATAATTGAAATGTGTAACAAGGAAAACCCAGAGTTGTGCGAAAAAGAAACAATCAATAGTGTAGGCTAGAAACTAGCATAATAGAAAGTAAACAAGCAACATAAATAGTAACCATGGGTGATCCTAAATATTCTTAGAAGACCCCTGGACATACTCAGTTCAAAACTACCTACCGATGTATGGTGAATCCCCTAAGTCCATAACCAACTAACTTCCCTAACTTTCCTCACTAATGGAACATCCCTCCTGGACTGTCTATAACTCCAAGAGGGTACTAACCCATCTAATCATGGCTAGAAAGAAACCATCACTTGATCATATATAAGGCTCCCAGGAACCCATGGTGGTAGTGATAATACTATGTAAGTAGGAGGAAAACGCACACGTGACTCAGCTCGACTATCGTCACTACACTTACCTACCCCAAACACGGACACCAATATATGATAACCCATAAAAAAATCCCTCCTATAAAGGTGCCCCATATATATACACAATCATTTCACATTCTTCAAAGGTGCCAAATGGGCTGCCATATTGTATAATATTCAAACTGTTTTACAAAACATCTTGGGGTTGCCAACCGGACACATGCATTTTCCAAACCCAAGTTAACACAAACTGCAACTTTGAGTTGGAGGAGCCAAACAGCCCTTAATAAGTTCTAAACACACAACCAAATCCTTCAAAATTTCCAAACAGGCATTTATCCTTTCCAAAATGACACCAAAGCATGTTTCAAGGCCAAATAGGCCAAACATTTAGGAACACATTTAAAATAATGTTTTCTAAAACCACTTGAAGAAAAAATTTACCATTTGAAAGAAAATGAGACCGGTTTAAGAAAAAGGGAAGGAAGGAGAAATGAGATCTTTTAAGGAATAATAATTTAGTTTGTCATCTTCATTTGAATTCACATCCATGTGTGAACCAATTTCACCTATAGATGTTCTATCATCCAATGACACCATCCAAAATATAGGAAAACCCTCAAAAACCATTTTTTTACAAAATACATCATTTTATTTAAAACCATATCCAACCTCCCACATTATTTGAAGAACAAAAATCATCTCATTGAATTCTCAAAACCCCTTCCAGGTCATTTTAGCACAAATTCCATGCTATATTATCACCAAAATATACACACCAAACTAAATTAACAAACAACCCATACCATCATAACACAATGAAAGCTAAACATTTCATAAAACCCCTAGTTTCACCTTAGAAGAACTACGACTTTTCAAACCACAACCTAGGTTCCATAAAGCAAGACAACTTGCACAAATATATTTTAAAAACCATTTTTTTATCAATCGAAAAAATTTCAAAATACTATAATATGTTTATAATGGGTTATATAGTGGTGAGAATCAACTTCATAAATTTATTTAAAATACCAAGCATCAAAGAAAATTACTTAGGAAATAAATACATGGAAACGCCTACCTCAACCTTGAGTGGATGGGATGAAACTCCAAGGAGAGGAATATTAGGGCCTGGAGGATAATATGCATTCCCTAAATCAAAATAAAAATGAGTTAAGAACAAATTCTATCTATTGGGGTTCGGCCTAGGGAAGAAATCCCAAGGGAAAGCTAAGAAAAAAGGAGGGGAAAGGAAAGAGGGAAGAAAATGGCCAAGAAACCTTAATAACTTACCTCAAATTCAAAGGAGGAGAAACCCTAGACGATTTAATGAAAAAGATAAGAGTTAGGGAGGAACCCCTAGTGTTCCAAAATGTGAGGGAGGAAAGGGAGCCTGAGTTAGGGTAAAAGTAGAGGAGAGAGGTAAAACGAAAACAAGATTTTAATGACCTGACACATCTGTTTGGTTTTCCAAGCCATGAAGTAACCATGAAGACCCCTCTATCCATGGAATAAAAGGTTCACAGTTACCTGGGACCTACCGCACGGCCGTGTACAAGACATGCGGTCAGTTCTGTCCAACTTTCACCAGCCACACGGCCAGGCTGCACGGTTAATACTAACCATGTTGTAACCATGAGGCACCTGAAAAAACCTCTTGTAACACCAAAAACTAAAAATTTCGATAGGGAATCAAACCCAAACCACAACCCAAATATCCAAGACTAACAAAAGGATAAAATAATGAAGTATCTGGGGTCGGGGTGTGATAGAACTGCAACACCATAGCACTATGCTATAATAGCACACCGTAACACTATAAACACAACTAGATATTAAAAAAATAAATTACCAATACAGAAGTTAAATTAAATGAAATTTACTAAATAAATACAAGAAAAAATACTATATTATGAACATTTAAAATATTTTTTTATAAAATTACATAAGTACAAATTATTAAATACATTAAAAACATAAATGTTTCTTTTTCATTTGATCCTGACCTCAAATAATGCTATTTCCGACAAACCACCCCTACTCGAGAAAAAGAATTCACCTGTATAAGAAAATTATTCTTATGTTATTAAAAATATAAGGAAATAAATTAAAAAATTGTTAATTTTAAACTAAAATTTGAGTCATACCAGGAACATTGTGTATCAAATTGAGTTTTGGTTGATTCTTACATTTCACGCCATTTCTTATTAATATTCAAGCATTATCTCTGTGAAAATTAAATAAATAAGTATACGATAAATCCCCATGGGCGCAGCCTAGTGGTTGTTTCATGTGGTGGTGTCACGAACCAAGCTGGGTCACATCCGACTGGGTGCCCGACTCAGTCCGCGACAACACCCAAAGGGCGTTCCCAATCCCCACAGGCTGGAACAAGTGCCCAGGTATCAAAACAATATAAGGGAAAATTTTACCCAAAACATGAGATAATAAAATAACCAACGAATTAATAGAGAAAATCTAGAAAAAGAGAACCAAACAAGCCATTAACATTTGACCAGATTAAAAGTTTACAATTTAACCCAAAACACAAAGAAGACTACAGCGAAGAGAAAACTAAAACATCAACCTGAACCTCCATGAAACATGAGGTACCACCTCCTCAAACCACCATCATCAAAGCTGCACAGGAATACCATCAACAACCTGAACCACCATCACTATGCATGATGCTTCAACTTGGAATATATAGAGAACAAGGTCTATATACACCTAAAGGTGTATGTAGTATGTGATCCAAGAGCCCAGTAGGATACCATCCAATAATGAGGCTTCATTCCACAACCTCAAAGAGAAAATTAAACAAGATTATTTAAAACCATACTTTTAAAATACTGCTAAGGAAAAAATTTACAAGCTAAAAGTAAAAAGGAAAATAATGTTTGAAGAAAAACCATTTCACAAAAAATACTTTAAAATGGAATAGAAAATTTATAAATAGAATGAACATACTCAAGTGATCCTCTTTATGATGAAATAAGGCACCACGTCATGAATAGTAGAGCATTGTGGGTAAATCTCCAAAGGTAGATAGTACGCATGGGATGTTATAGATATTTTACCTCAGTGTAAACATGGAATAGAAACCACAATGATCTGTGTTCTTGTGCACGAGCCACTAGTAGGGAAACACATCCACAACCTAGTGGTCTCCAATCATCACAAAAGTTTAGTTAGTATTGTAACGTCAATCTTGTTAGACGATAACGGGATTAACCCCTTATGTATCATCTAGCATACTATTCCTAATCTACCCACATAGGTACTCGGGGTTTTCCATTGTGCTCGAAAAAGTTCCACACTCACATAATGTATCACTTTCACATATCACAAACCAAACAAGACATTACCCAAAAAATCCACCACTTGCATACCAAAACACCATTTAAAAAAACACACACACACCAAAATACATTTCCAAAATATAATTCTCTTAACCAACACAATCTAATAAATTATTTAAACAATTTAAAAAGAAGGATGACATTCCCAAAATGATTCGAAACTCATTGAAAATATACATTTAAACATACACATCTCAAATACCCTTGAAAACATATTTTTCACTATCCAAACAATCCCTAAAACCAATTTTGAAAAACATTACACCAAATCCCACAAAAAAACACATCCAATCCCTATATTAAAAATCTAATCCCAACCTTTAAGCACACAAAACACTTCAAAAACACTACACACACCATATAATTAAGTTCATAAACCATTTGAATAATTTATAAAACATCCAAAAATGGTGAAACCAAAGTTTACACCAAGACACACCTAGTTTAACATAAAAAGAATTCCACTTTAAACTAAAAACACAACATCACCACACTAAAACATATTCCGCACCCAACAACCAACCCATAAAACATTTTTTATAAAACAAAACACCAATTTTTCCACAAAAAACATAGTCACTTTTATAATAAACTCTATTCTAAGCACATAAACATGTCAAACACCTTGAAAATATAATTCACACTAAGTAATGAAACCATATAAAACCTTCATAAATTTAAACAAGCACAATAAAATTATCAATTAATGTTAAGGTAAGGAACCACCTACCCTAAGTGAATAATTTTCCAGAGAAGTGGTGCAGAATCCATTTTCACCTCAACCTCACTACAAGGGAGCCAAGACGAACCCTAAAAAGGAAAATTCACCCAAAACAACAAAATTAAACCGTTAACCCTAAGGGAACCACATTAAATTGAAAGAAAACCCCAAGATCGAGGAAGGGGGTTTACCCAAAGTGGCAGCCACTGAAAGGAGGAGGCGTGGCTACCTAAAGAGGGGTTGGTTGGTTCACACAAGGAGGTGCAGAGCTGGCCTCTGGATCACACAAGGAGGGATAGCCTGTGGGAGGGTGTTTGGCCAGGATTTGTCAGAAGAGAAGGAAGCCAGAGGCTATGTGGAAGGTGTGGCGCAAGAATTCGTTCAGGAGGGTGGTGCAGCATGAGTCCGGTTCAATGGGAGAGGCAACGAGATGGGTGGGAGGGGCTAGCCTAGGGTGGAGTCGGACATGAGCTATAGGGGAGGGGTGATGACGGGTTTCTGGGGAAGAGGTAGGCCATGAGGGAGGTGCGAGGTAGGGTTTCAGGGGAGGGGGTGTGTGCTGTGACCCAGGGGGAAAGGGGGCCTTTAGTGCAATGCAACAAGAGAGGGGGGGAGGAAGAGAAAAAAAATAAAAAGAAAAAAAAGGAAAAAATGATATAAAGACCCTAAAAAAACCGAATCAACTTAAATATAATAATAATAGTAATTCATTATAATAATATAAATAATAATACTGATAATAATAATAATAATTAACATATTAATAATATTAATAATTATGTTAATATCTTAACACAAATAATAATAATAATAGTAATAAAAATACCTTAATAAATAGTAAATCATAATAATAATAATAATAATACCCTTAATGAAATGTTAACCATGATGATAACAATAATAATATTCTTAAATATTAATAGTTTTATTATTATCATTAAAAAAATACTTAATTCACTTTATCATTCTAGTTTTATTTTTTTCACTTTATCTTTTACTTTCTAATTAATTCGTTAACCACGCAATGGAAGGCCTCACGACAATTTGGAAAATTCATGCAGCTTCGACCATCCCCTACTCGTGCATCGGATGCTGCCAAGCCCAAAATATTTATTTATCAGCAAAATGTAAAATTTTAATCGGGCTTGGATCACACATCGACAAATATTTACAAAAGAAAATAAATATAATAAAAAAAATTAGAAGTCCGGGTGTTACAATTCTCACCACAATAACGCCTTTCATCCCTGGAAATTCACGACTAAGGCTAAACCACAAAGTAGAAACTAATACCCCCTGAAGATTCAAAGAGGATACCTACGAAAAACATGTCAAAAGAGGCAACTGCACCATTCTCAAAAAAGTTACCTAAATGAAAACCTCAAGAAACCCATAAAAATACTTTCTGCTAAGTTTCACCCGCCCCAAAAAGCTAGAACACCCCTAGTTGATTGATTAAGGAAAGTAACTCTCACACCCATGAAAACTAACTTCACAAACTCAAACACCTCAATCACCATTAAACAGAAACCATGCTATTTTATTGGAATGAGAAAACAAGACCAACCACGTCCAAGGGATACTCTTATCACCTACCACCATGTAATCTCTAGGAACAGAACTAAAAGGACAACACGGGAAAGCCCGAAGGGGCTCCCCACCATTAGAAAATTACCAACCCCGAGATGATACTTGAAAACTAACATGAGGAGGCCCGGGCGGACTCCCCACCATTATGAAAAAGGCCAAAATTGATTAATTCTAGAGATATTCAAGCAAGACCTGACATGAATCTACCCACCATTAGAACTAACTAAAGATACAGGAACTTCGAAAATTTTATTAACAGAGACCAAACACCCCACCAAAAATGGTGGGAAGGGAAGGCCCCAACTACTGGGGTGTCAAAACCCCATCCAAAGTAAAACCAACTTCTTCACATCCCTGGATGGGGAAAAAATAAAAATTGAGTCTAATTTCCCCAAACAAAGCCCATCAGAACCACTAAAATAGATTACATTTGGTGGGACACAACCACTGGAACTTTAAGGTAACAAGACAACCATGCTTCCTCGTAGCCATGGTAAACGTCACGAACCCAAATGGGTTGTTCGGAATGGAAAAACCAGAGAAAACAATTTAAACTTCCTTCACCATCAATTCCAACAACAGAAATAAATTCAGGGTCTCATACACTTATGGGGTTCTTGACCACATTCCAGATTCACTCTGATGCCTATGGATGGATCCCTAATGTTCAAAGAATCTCATGCCTCACAGTCAGGCATTGAAGACTCTTGAATAGAGTTTCTCCTATTGGTGCCACATGCTACTACACCGCAACTGAGACAACTCCAACTAACACAACACACCACAACATCCAATTACTCCCTCATGGAACATACACCAAAACAGAGGTTTATAGGGTGCATGTGCATCACCTCATCACCTTAACCAAGAAACCTAAGAAGGAAAGACGTATGACAAACACTCCCCTTTGAACAGAAAAAATTAGAACTCTCTGAGAGGAGGAAACACTCCCATGAAAACATGGATTCCTAAATGATTCTACAAAGTCCACCCTTGCTCTTCAAAGAGAACTCACGTAGCAAGATGCTGCCAAAAATGACCCTTGCAGTCGATGGAAGAACTAAAAACCTTTCAAGACATCAGTCAACACTAATAACTCCGAACTTCCTTTACCCTTCCCTGATGGAATTCCTTTCACCGTTTATAGGGGGACCTTCAGACATAACAGTGTCAAACTTCATACCCGATGACTCAGATAAATCAAAAAGACCAGAACTCCCTTAAAATATCCTTGTATCTCTCATCCCACTGTGAGAGGATCCACTTAACCAAACAGGTTAAGGGATAGACTTAGCACTATCACTCAAAAGGGAGAGTCCTTACTTTAATCAACTAGAGGTTTGTACAATGGATAATTTCCAGTTAACGTGATTCAATCGCATGTTAATTCTTTTTGGGGGTGTACACTAGTCATAAAAGAGAACCATGGACCCAATAAAACTAGTCCAATGGACAAGACATACAGAAAGCGAACACTGAATGTGTAGGGGAAACCACTTCAAGGGATTCCCGAAGCACTTTTCAAAAGGATCCACTAACCACAAACTTCCACACTAACCTACCAATAAGAATTCAAACTCAAGACACAAATCATCTAAAAAGGATCTCAACTTGAAATTCCTCACATAAAACATTTTCAAAATACAAGGACACACCACATGATCACCGTTTATTAAAAAACCAATTTTTTTTCCTCTAACACAACTTTTTGGAAATAAACAAAGCTGGTGGGTTTCACAAACACCAATGATATCCTATGGTCCTCACACATTCATGTTCCCATGCCACACTAGAACCCACCTCATGTCCATCCAGGCACTCATCTGCTCATACCATTAACCATTTCTTTTTCCATATATACCCATACATGTGGTTTCCTATGAGAACACCAAGGATCAAAACCAAACCCTTTCCATTTTTCAAAACCAAAACACTCAACCCACACTTTTCAAACCTTACACATCAGTTTCTTTTTAAAGTGCTTCATTTCAAAACAATTTCCAAGACCAAATCATTTTTACTTAAAAACTAGATTTCCATGATTCCAAAACAAAGATATGAGGAACGATGTAAGAGGAAAATAGTGTCAGTGGGTGACTAAGAGATATGGTTGGTGGCCATAATCCATTCACACCACCGCCACAGAGAGTATTCTAGGACAACTTCCTCAGATCCACATGGATTGTCAGACCTTGTGATCTCACTGGGACCACTGACCCTACTCCCTTTTCATTTCCACTAAACTAGATTAACCACAAGGACCAAGGAATCAGATAAATCTCAACTTACCCTGGTAACTCGAGTCCCTCCACAAGGTGTGTTGGCCAGGAACCTTACTCGTAGCCAGGACGTTGAGTCCCGACAATCCTATATTTGGTCTATCTTGACTCTTTCCTAAGGAAAATACCCAAAAGATCATAATCTACTCTGATACCATTTTTTCATGAACCAAGATGGGTCTCCATTTGAACCGGTGCCCGGCTCGGTTCGCGAAAAGACCTGAAGGCCGTTTCTGATCCCCACAAGCTGGCACAAGTGCCCGACCCAGTGCCTAACTCGGTTTGTGGCAGGACCCTAAGGGCATTTCTGATCCCCATGGGCTAGCACAAGTGACCAGGTATCAAAATAATACAAGGTAAAAATTTAACGGAAACATGAGACAATAAAACAACCAACAAATTAATAGAAAAAATATGGAAAAACATAACCAAACAAGCCCTTAACATTTGACCATATTTAAATTTTACAAATTAACCCAAAATGCAGAGAAGACTGCAACGAAGAGAAAACTAAAATATCTACCTGAATCTTCATGAAACATGAGGTGCCACCTCCTCAAACCAACATTGTCAAACCTGCACAGGAAGAGCATCGACAACCCAAACCACCATCACTAAACATGACGCCTCAACTTGGAATACACAAAGAACAAGGTATAAATATAATTAAAGGTGTATGTAGGGTGTCATCCAAGAGCCCAGTAGGATACCACACAATAAAGAGGATCCATCCCACAACATCAAAGAGATAATTAAACATGCTTATTTTAAAACCATACTTTTAAAATATTGTTAAGGAAAATATTTACAAGCTGAAATTAAAAAGGAAAATAATGTTTGAAGAAAAACCATTTCACAAAAACTACTTTAAAATGGAAGATAAAATTCATAAATAATACTCATATACTCAATTGGTTTTCTTTATGCCGACAAAAGGAACCACGTCATGAATAGTAGAGCACTATGGGTAAATCCCCTAAGGTAGCTAGTACACGTGGGATGCTAGAGAAATTGTACCTCAGTATAAATGTGGCATAGGAACCACAATGATCTACGTTATCCTACATGATCCACTAGTAGGGAAACACATACATAACCTAGTGGTATCCAATCATCACAAAAGTTTATTAAGTGTTGTAATGTCAATCCTACTAGACGAGACCAGGACAAACTCCTTACGTATCATCTAGTTTACTCGTCCTAATCTACCCACATAGGTACTTGGGGTTTTCCCTTGTGCTCGATAAAGTTCCACACTCCCATAATGTATCACTTTCACATATCACAAACCAAACAAGACATTACACACAAAATCCACCACTTTCATACCCAAACACCATTTTAAAAAAACACACACACACTCCAAAATACCTTTTAAATTTATAATTTTCTTAACAAACACAATCTAATGAATTATTTACACAATTTTAAAACAAGGATAACTCGCCCAAAATGATTCTCAACTCTTTGAAAATCCACATTTAAACATACACATCTCAAATACACTTGAAAACATAGTTTTCACCATCCAAATAATACCTAAAACCCATTTTGAAAAACATTGCACCAAAGCCCACACCAAAACACAACTAATCACTATATTAAAATTCTAATCCCAACATTTAAACACACAAACCACTTCAAAAACACCACACACACCACATAAATAAGGTCATAAACCATTTGAATTATTTATAAAACATCCAAAAATGGTGAAACCAAAGTTTAAACCAAGACACACCCAATTTCCCATAAAAAGAATCCCACTTTAAAACTAAACACACAACATCACAACACTAAAACATATTCCACACCCAAAAACCAACCCATAAAACATTTTTTATAAAACAAAATGCCAATTTTCCCACACAAAACATAGTCTATTTCATTATAAACTCTATTCTCAATACATAAACATGTCAATCACCTCGAAAGTAGAATTTTCACTAAGAAATGAAACCATATAACACTTTAATAAATTTAAACAAGAAAAATAAAATTATAAATTAATGTTAAAGAAAGGAACCACCTACCTTGGGTGAATAATTTTCCAAAAAAGTGGTGTGGAATCCATTCACACCTCAACTACACTACAAGAGAGCCAAGATAGACCCTAAATAAGGAAAATTCACCCCAATAAAATTAAACCCTTAACCCTAACTGAACCATATTAAATGGATAGAAAACTCCTAGATTGTGGAAGGGGTTTACCCAAAGTGGTAGCCACTGAAAGGAGGAGGCGTGGATACCTAAAGAGGGGTTGGTGGGTTTGCACAATGAGGCACAGAGCTGGCTGTTGGGTCACACAAGGATGGATGGCCTACAGGAGGGTGTTCGGTCAGGATTTTTTAGAAGAGGAGGAGGACGACGGCCATGGGGAAGGTACAACGTGAGCATCCGGTCAATAGGGTGGTGCGACATGAGTCCAGCTCAAGGAGGGAGGTGGTGAGCTGGGTAGAAGGGGTTGGCCGAGGGCAGCACCGGATGGTAGACAAAGGGGAGTGGCGATGGTAGGTTTCATGGGAAGTGGTAGGCCATGGGGGCGGTGCGAGGTTGGGTTTCAGGGGATGGGGTGTGCGTCATGACCCAGGGGGAAAGGGAGGCCTGTAGCACGATGCAACAAGAGAGAGGGGGAGGAAGAAGAGTGAAAAAAAAAGAAAAAAAAGGAAAAAACGAAATAAAAACCCTAAAAAACTGAATCAACTTAAATGTAATACTAATACTAATTAGTAATAATAATACATTAAATAATACTGATAATAATAATAATAATTATTAAAATATTAATAATATTAATAATTATATTAATATCCTAACACACATAATAATAATAATAATAATAATAACTTTATAAATAGTAAATAATAATAATAATAATATCCTTAATGAAATGTTAACCATGATGATAATAATAATAATATTAAATATTAACATTTTTATTCTTATCATTAAAAAAATACTTAATTCACTTTATCATTATACTTTTAATTTTTTTTCACTTTTTCTTTTACATTTTAATTAATTAGTTAACTGCGCACTGACAGGCCGTATGGTAATTTGGAAAAGTCATGCGGCTTCAACCATCCCCTGTCTATGTGTTGGACGCTGCCAAGCCCAAAATATTCATTTATCAGCAGAATGTAAAATTTCAATCGGGCTGAGCTCACACTTAGAAAAAGATTTACAAAACAAAATAAAAATAATAAAAATAAAAAAATAAAAAAAAAATTAGAAGTCCACGTGTGACAATTCTCCCGACCATAACATTTTTTATCCTTGGAAATCCATAACTAAGGTTGAACCCCAAAGCAGAAACCAATAACCCCTTAAGGTTCAAATAGGATACCTATGAAAAAAATGTGAAAAGAGGAAACCACACCATTATCAAAGAAAGTGACCTAAATGAAAACCTCAAGAAACCCATTAAAATACTTTTTACTATGTGTCACCAACCCCAAAGATCTAGAACACCCCCAGTTGATTGATTAAGGAATCTCACACCCACAGAAACTAGCTTCACAAACTGAAACACCTCAAACACCATTAAACAGAAAGAATTCCATTTGACTAGAAGGAACAAATAAGACTAACCATGTCCAAGGGACACTTTTATCACCTACCACCAAGTCATCTCTAGGAATAGAACTAAAAGGCCAACATGGGAAATCCCAAAGGGGATACCCACCATTAGAAACTTACCAACACCGAGATGAGACTTGAAAAATGACACGTGGAGGCCCGAGCAGACTCCCCATAATTATGAAAAAGGCCAACACCGATTCATTCCATATAAATTTGAGCGAGACCTGTCGTGGGTCTCCCTGCCATTAGAACTGACGAAAGTCACCGGAACTTCAAAAAAATTCCTGACAATGACCAAACACCCCACCACAAAGGGAAGGTAGGGAACACCCCAACTACTGGGTCTTCATAACCCCAATCAAAGGTAAACCAACTACTTCACATCCCTGGATGATCACTAATCAAAATTGAGTCTGATTACCCTAAACAGACCCCATCAGAACCACTAAAAGAGATTACATTTGGTGGGACACAACCACCAGGACATTACGGTAACGAGATGACCATGCTTCCTCATAGCCACAGGAAACCTCATGCACCCAAACGGGTTGTTCGGATCGGATCAACCACAAAAAAAAAAATTAAACTACCTTTACCTTCAATACCGATGACAGAAATAAATCCGGGTTCCCATATGATCCTAGGGTTCTTGACCATGCGCCAGCTTAACTTCAAGGCCTATGGCTAAAGCCCTGATGTTTGAAGCATATCATGCCTCGTAGTCAGTCATCGAAGACTCCCAAATGTAGATTATCCTTTTAGTTCCACAAGATACTACACTGAAACCGAGACAACACTAATTAACACAACACACTATGACATCCAATTAATCCTTCATAGTAGATCCACCAAAACAAGGGTTTAGAGGGTGCACGTTCATTACATATTCACCTTAACCAAGAAACATAAGAAGGAAAGACACACAAAAAACACTCCCCTTTGAACAGAAAAATTATAACTCCCTAAGAGGAGGACACACTCTAATGAAAACAGGGATTCTCAATGGATTCTATGAAATCCACCCTTTATCTTCAAATAGAACTCACACTGCAAGACACCACAAAACATGAACCTTGCTGCTGATGAAAGAACTACAAGCCTTTCAAGACATTGGTCAGTACCGATAACTCTAAACCACCTTCACCCTTCCCTGCTGGAATTACTTTCACCGTTTCTAGGAGAGACCTTTAGACACAACGGTGTCAAACTTCATACCTGATGACTTAGACAACTCAAAGAGACCAAAACTTCCTTCAACTCCCCTTGCATCTGTCATCCCGCTATGAGAGAATTAGCTTAACCAAAAAGGATACGGGATAGACTTAGCACTATCACTCAAAATGGAGAGTCCTTACTTTAATCAATTAGAGGGTTGTCCAATGGCGAATTTCCTATGACTGCGCTTCAATCGCATGTTAACGCCTTTTGGGGTGTACACTAGTTAAGAAAGAGAACCATGGACCTAATTAAACTAGTCCAATTTCCAAGACATACAAAAAGAGAACACTGAATGAGTAGGGTGAACTACTATAAGGGCTTCTCGAAGCACTTTTCAAAAGGATCCACTAACCACACACTTTCACACCAACCTACCAATATGAATTCAAACTCAAGACACAAATCAGCCAAAAAGGATTCTCGGATTAAAACGCCTCACATAAAACATTTCCAAAATACAAGGACAACCACATGATCACTGGTTATTAAAACACAAAATTTTATCCTATAACACAACTTTTTGAAAATAAATGAAGATGGTGGGCTGCAGAAACACAATCGGTGTCCCATGGGACTCACACATGCATGTTTCTATGCCAAACCAGCACCCACCTCATGTACATCCAGGAACTCATTCGATCATACCATTAACCATTTCTCTTTCCATATATACCCATGCATGTAGTTTTCTATGAGAACACTAAGGATCAAAACCAGACCCTTTCCATTTTTCAAAACCAAAACACTCAACCCATACTTTTCAAACATTGCACATCAATTTCTTTTTAAAGCACTTCATTTCAAAATAATTTACAAGACCAAATCATTTTTACTTAAAAAACAAATTTCCAAGATTCCAAAACAAATAGATGAGGAATGATGCAAGAGGAAAATAGTTTCAGTGGGTGACTATGAAATATGGTTGGTAGCCATACGCCATTCACACCATCGCCAGGGAGAGTATTCTAGGACAACATCCCCAGATCCACATGGCTTTCCAGACCCTGCAAGATCACTGGTATCATTGACCCAACTCCATTTTCATTTCCCCTAAACAAGATTAACCACAAGGACCAAGGAATGAGATAAACCTCAAATTACCCTGGTAACTTGAGTCCCTCTACGAGGTGTGATGGTCCGGCACCTTACTCTTAGTTAGGTCGTCGAGTCTCGAAAAACCTAGATTTGGTCTATCTTGACTCTTTCCTAAGGAAAAGACCCATATGATCATAAACTTCTCTCATACCATTTTTTTACAAACCAAGCTGAGTCTCCATCTAACCCGGTGCTTGACTCAGTATGAAGCAAGACTTGAAGGGCATTCTCGATCCCCACAGGTTGGCACAAGTGCTTGACCTGGTGCCTGACTCATTATGCGGCAAGACTTGAAAGGTGTTCCTGATCCCCACGGGTTGGCACAAGTGCCCGGGTATCAAAATAATACAAGATAACAATTTACCCAAAACATGAGACCATAAAATAGCCAATGAATTAGTATACAAAAACTAGAAAAAGAGAACCAAACAAGCCCTTAAAATTTGACCAGATTTAAAGTTTACAACTTAACCCAAAATTCAAAGAAGTCTACAATGAATAGAAAACCAAAACATCAACCTGAACCTTCATGCAACATGATATTCCACCTCCTAAAGCACCATCATAAAACATGCATGGGAAGACCATCTACAAGTCAAACCACCATCACTAAGCAGGACACCTCAACCTGGAATACACAAAGAACAAGGTCTACATACACCTAAAGGTGTATGTTGGGTGTGATCCAAGAGCCTAGTAGGATACCACCTAATAAAGAGGCTCCATGACACAACATCAAAGATATAATTAAACATGGTTATTTAAAACCATACTTTTAAAATACTATTAAGGAAAAAATTTACAATATGAAAGTAAAAAAGGAAAAGAATGTTTGAAGAAAACCCATTTAACAAAAAACTACTTTAAAATGGAAGAGAAATTCATAAAGAAAACACACATACTCAAGTGGTCCATTGTATGCTGACAGAAGGCACCACGTCATGAATAGTAGAGCACTATGGGTAAATTCCCTAAGGTAGCTAGTACGCATGGGACTCTAGAGACATCATAATTCGGTGTAAATGTGGAATAGTAACCATAATGATCTATGTTCTCATGCATGATCCACTAGTAGGGAAACACATCCACAACCTAGTGGTCTCTAATCACCACTAAAGTTTAGTTAGTACTGTAACGACAATCCTGTTACATGAGACGGGGAGGAATCCCTTACGTATCATCTAGTGTACTAGTCCTAATCCGCCCACCTAGGTACTCAGGGTTTTCCCTTGTGCTCAACCAAGTTCCACACTCACATAATGTATCACTTTCACGAATCACAAATGAAACAAGACATTACCCAAAAAATCCACCACTTTCATACCCAAACACCATTTTAAAAACACACACACACACCAAAATACCTTTCCAAAATATAATTTTCTTAACAAAAACAATCTAATAAATTATTTACACAATTGAAAAACAAGGTTGACAAGCCCAAAATGATTCGCAACTAATTTAAAATCTACATTTAAACATACACATCTCAAATACCCTTGAAAACATAGTTTGTTCCATCCAAACAATACCTAAACCCCGTTTTGAAAAACATTTCACCAAAGCCCACACCAAAAACATAACCAATCCCTATATTAAAAATCCAATCCCAACCTTTAAATACATAAACTACTTAAAAAACACCTCACGCACCACATAATTAATGTTATAAACCATTTGAATAATTTATAAAACATCCACAAATGGTGAAACCAAAGTTTACACCAAGACACACCCAGTTTCACATAAAAAGAATGCCACTTTAAAACTAAAAACACAACATCACCACACTAAAACATATTACAAACCCAACAACCAACCCATAAAACATTTTTTATAAAACAACAAACCAATTTTCCCACACTAAATATAGTCGCATTCATTATAAACTCAATTATCAACACATAAACATTTCTAACACCTTGAAAATATAATTCACACTAAGTAACAAAACCATATAACACTTTCATAAATTTAAACAAGAACAATAAAATTATCAATTAATGTTAAGGCAAGGAACCACCTACCTCAGGTGAAGAATTTTCCTAAAAAGTGGTTTGGAATCCATTTGCATCTCAACCACACTACAAGGGATCCAAGATGAACCCTAAACAAGGAAAATTCACTCAAAAAAAATTAAACCCTTAACCCTAACCGAACCACATTAAATTGAAAGAAAAACCCTAGATAGAGGAAGGGGATTTACCCAAAGTGAAGGCCACCGAAAGGAGGAGGTGTGGATTTTTGAAGTTGGGTTGCCGGGTTCACAAAAGGAGGCATAGAGCTAGCCACTGGGTCGCACAAGGAGGGATAGCCCACAGGTGGGTGTTCATCCAGGATTTTTTGAAAGAGGATGTGGTCGGCGACCATGAGGAAGGTGTGGTGCGAGCATCCAAACGAGAGGGCGGTGTGGCACGAGTCCAATTTAAGGGGGGGGAGGCGGTGAGCTGGGTAGGAGGGGCAGGCCAAGGGCGGCACCGGATAGAAGTCGGAGGGGAGGGACGATAGCAGATTTCCAGGGAAGAGGCAGGCCATGGGGGCGGCTTGAGGTAGGGTTTTAGGGGAGGGGGTGTGTACCGTGACCCAGGGGGAAGGAGGGGTTGTAGTGTGATGCAACAAGAGAGGGGAGAGGAAGAAGAGAGAAAAAAATAAAAAGAAAATAAAAGGAAAAAAATGAAATAAAGACCCTAAAAAAACTAAATCAACTTAAATATAATAATAATACTAATTAGTAATAATAATATAAACAATAATACTGATAATAATAATAATAATTAATAAATTAATAATATTAATAATTATATTAATATCCTAACAAAAAATAATATTAATAATAGTAATAACAACAACTTAATAAAAAGTAAATAATAATAATAATAATAATATCCTTAATGAAATTTTAACCATGATGATAATAATAATAATAATATTCTTAAATATTAACATTTTTTTATTATCATTAAAAAAATATTTAATTATCTTTATCATTCTAGTTTTATTTTTTTCACTTTATCTTTTAATTTTTAATTAATTAGTTAACGGCGCACCGACGGGCCGTGTGGTAATTTGGAAAAGTTGTGCGGCTTTGACCATCCCCCACCCATGTGTCAAATGCTTCTAAGCCCAAAATATTCATTTATCAATAGAATTTAAAATTTTAATCGGTCTCGGCATGCACTTCAACAAATATTTACAAAAGAAAATATAAATTATAAAATAAAAAAAAAATTAGAAGTCCTGGTGTGACAATTCTCCCCACCATAACGCTTTCCGTCCCCAGAAAGCCACGACTAAAGATGAACCCCAAAGAAAAACCAATACACCCTTAAGGTTCGAAGAGGATCTCTACAAAAAAAACATGTGAAAAGAAGTAACTACACCATGATCATAGAATGTGACCTAAATGAAAACCTCAAGAAACCAGTAAAAATAATTTTCACTATGTTTCACCTACCCCAAAGAGCTAGAACACCCCCAGTTGATTGATTAAGGAAAGGAACTCTCACACCCATAGAAACTAACTTCACAAACCGAAACAACTCAAGCACCATTAAACAAAAACCACGCCATTTGACTGGAAAAAACAAAAAAGACCAACCACGTTCAAGGGACACTCTTATCACCTACCACCAAGTCATCTCTAGAAGTAAAACTAAAAGGCCAACATGGGAAAGCCCGAAGGGGCTCCCCACCATTAGAAACTTACCAACGCCGAGACGAGACTTGAAAACCGACACAGGGAGGCCCGAACAGACTCCCCACCATTATGAAAAATTCCAATACCAATTCATTCTAGATACATTTGAGTGAGACCCTCCATGAGTCTCTCCACCATTAGGACTAACGAAAGATACATGAACTTCGAAAATTTTCCTAACAGTGACCAAACACCCCACCATAAGGGGAGGGAAGGGAAGGCCCCAACTACCAGGGTTTCAAAACCCCAACTGAAGGTAAACCATCTTCTTAACATCCCTGGATGAGCACTAATCAAAATTGATTCTGATTTCCCCAAACAGACCCCATAAGAACCACTAAAAGAGATTAAATCCGGTGGGACACAACCACCAGGACTTTAAGCTAATGATCGGACCATGCTTCCTCATTTCAACTGGATACCACACACACCCAAACGGGTCATTCGGAATGGAATAACTATAGAAAACAATTTAAACTGCCTTTACCTTCAATTCCAATGACAGAAATAAATTCGGGTTCCTATACACTCCCAGGGTTCTTGACCACGCACCAGCTTCACTCTGAGGCCTATAGTTGCAGCCCTGATGTTCAAAGCATCTTCTATCTCACAGTCAGGCATCGAAGACTCCCGAACAGACCTTCTTTTTTTGGTTCCACACACTACCACACCGCAACTGAGACAAAACCAACTAATATAACACACCACGACATCCAATTACTCCCTCACGGCACATACACCAAAATAGGGGTTTAGAGGGTTCACGTGTGTCACCTCTTCACCTTAACCAAGAAACTTAAGAAGGAAAGATGCATGACAAACACTCTCCTTTGAACATAAAAATTAGAACTCCCTAAGAGTAGGACACACTCCCATGAAAACAGGGATTCCCTAAGGATTTACTAAATTCACCCTTACTCTTCTAAGATAAATCACTCTGCAAGACGCCACCAAACATGACCCTTGTAGCTGATGAAAGCACTACAATCCTTTCAAGACATCAGTCAACACTGATAACTCTAAAGACCCTTCACCCTTCCCTTCTAGAATTCCTTTCACCATTTCTAGGGGGACCTTCAGACACAACAGTTTCAAACTTCATACCCGATGACTTGGACAACACAAAGAGACCAAAACCCCCTTCAACTCCCCTCTCATCTGTCATCCCTCTGCAAGAGTATCCTCTTAACCAAAAAGGATAAGGGATAGAATTATTACTATCACTCAAAAGTTATATTGATTACTTTAATCAACTGTAGGGTTGGCCAATGGTAAATTTATCGTGACCACACTTCAATCGAATGTTAATTCTTTTTGGGGGTGTACACTAGTCAAGAAAGAGAACCATGGACCCAATAAAACTGGTCCAATGGACAATAAATATTGAAAGTGAACACTGAATGTGTAGTAAAAACCACTGCAAGGGCTTCCCGAATCACTTTTCAAAAGGATCCACTAACCACACACTTTCACACCAACCTACCAATAAGAATTTGAACTTAAGACAAAAATAGCCAAAAAGGATTCTCGGCTCGGAACACCACACATACAACATTTCCAAAATACGAGGATACACCACACAATAACTGGTTATTGAAACACCAAATTTTTCCTTTAACACAACTTTTTGAAAATAAACTAAGCTGGTGGGTTGCACAAACACTAATGGTGTCCCATGGGCCTCACACATGCATGTTCTTGTGCGACACTGGCACCCACCTCATGTCCATCCAGGCACCAATCTACTCATACCATTAACCATTTCTCTTCCCATATATACTCATGAATGTGGTTTCCTATGAGAACACCAAGGATCAAAACCAAACCCTTTCCATTTTCCAAAACCAAAATACTCAACCCACACTTTTCAAACCTTACATATTAGTCTCTTTTTAAAGCACTTCATTTCAAAACAATTTCCAACACCAAATCATTTTTACTTAAAAACCATATTTCCACGATTCCAAAACAAAGAGACGAGTAACGATGCAAGAGAAAACTAGTGTCAGCAGGTGACTGGGATATATGGTTGGTGGCCTTATGCCATTCATGCCACCACTACTGAGAGTATTCTAGGATAACGTCTCTGGATCCACATGTCTTATCAGACCCTATGAGATCACTGGGACCACTAACCCTATTCCCCTTTAATTTTCCCTAAGCAAGATTAACTACAAGGACCAAGGACTCAGACAAACCTCAACTTACCCTGGTAACTCAAGTTCTGTCACGAGGTGTGCTGGCCAGACACCTTACTTTTAGCCAAGTCGCTAAGTCCTAAAAAACCTAGATTCAATATATCTTGACTCTTTTCTAAGGAAAAGAACAAAAAGAGCATAACCTGATATGATACCATTTTTTCACAAACCAAACCGGGTCTCCATCTGACCCGGTGCCCGACTCAGTTCGCGGAAAGACCTGAAGGGCATTCCTGACCCCCACAGGGTGGCACAAGTGTATGACTTAGTTCCTGACTCAGTCCGTGGAAAGACCATAAGGGAATTACCAATCCCCACTGTCTGGTAAAAGTGAATGAGTATCAAAATAATACAAGGGAACGATTTACCCAAAACATGAGACAATAAAACAACCAACAAATTAATTGTCAAAATCTGGAAAAACATAACCAAACAAGCCCTTAACATTTGGCCATATTTAAAGTTTACGACTTAACCCAAAATAAAAATATGACTACATCGAAGATAAAACTAAAACATCTACCTAAACTTTTATGAAACATGAGGTACCACCTCCTCAAACCATCATTGTTTAACCTTCATGAAAAGACAATCGACAACCTGAACCACCATCACTAAGCACGATGCCTCAACTTGGAATACATAAAGAACAAGGTCTACATAAACCTAAAGGTGTATGTATGGTGTGAGCCAAGATCCTAGTAGGATGACACCCAATAAAGAGGCTCCATGCTACAACATCAAAGAGATAATTAAACATGCTTATTTAGAATAAAACTTTTAAAATGCTTTTAAGGAAAATATTTACAAGATGAAAGTAAAAAAAAGAAAATAATGTTTGAAGAAAAACTATTTCACAAAAAACTACTTTAAAATGGAAGATAAAATACATAAAGAACACACACATACTCAAGTGGTCTTCTGTATGCTGATAGAAGGCACCACGTCATGAATAGTAGAGCACAGTGGGTAAATCCCCTAAGGTAGCTAGTATGCATGGGACACTAGAGACATAGTACCTCGATGTTATCATGGCATAGGAACCACAATAATATACGTTCTCATGCATGAGCCACTAGTAGGGAAACACATCCATAACCTAGTGGTATCCAATCATCACAAAAGTTTAGTTAGTGTTGTAATATCAATCCTGCTAGACAAGATCGGGGCAAACCCCTTACGTATCATCTAACGTACTAGTCCTAATTTTCCCACCTAGGTACTTGGGGTTTTACCTTGTGCTCAACCAAGTTACAAACTGACATAATGTATCACTTTCACATATCACAAACCAAACAAGACATTACACACAAAATCCACCACTAGCATACCCAAACACCATTTAAAAACACACACACACCAAAATACCTTTCCAAAATATAATTCGCTTAACAAACACAATCTAATAAATTATTTAAACAATTTAAAAACAAGGTCGACACATCCAAAATGATTTGAAACTCATTGAAAATCCACATTTAAACATACAAATCTCAAATACCCATGAAAACATAGTTCGCACCATCCAAACAATCCCTAAAACCCATTTTGAATAACACTGCACAGCCAATACCTATATTAAAAATCCATTCCCAACCTTTAAACACACAAACCACTTAAAAAACACCACATGAACCACATAATTAAGGTCATAGACCATTTAAATAATTTATAAAACATCCACAAATGGTGAAACCAAAGTTTACACCAAGACACACCTAGTTTCACATAAAAATAATGTCACTTTAAAACTAAACAGACAAAATCACCACACTAAAACATATTTTTCACCCAACAATCAACCCATAAAACATTTTTTATAAAAAAACCACACTAATTTTCCCATACAAAACATAGTATTTTTCATTATAAACTCTATTCACAACACATAAACATGTTAAACACCCTAAAAATATAATTCACACTAAGTAATAAAACCATATAACACTTTCATAAATTTAAACAAGCACAATAAAATTATCAATTAATGTTAAGGCGAGGAACCACCTACCTCAGGTAAAGAATTTTCCAGAAAAGTGGGGTGGAATCCATCCTCACCTCAACCGCACTACATGAAAGCCAAGACAAACCCTAAACAAAGAAAATTCACCCAAAACAACAAAATTAAACCCTTAACCCTAAATGAACCACATTAAATTGAAAGAAAATCCCTAGATTGAGGAAGGGGATTTACCCAAAGTGGCGGTCGCCAAAAGGAGGAGGCGCGACTGCCTGAAGAGTGGTAGGTGGGTTCGCACAAGGAGTTACGGGGCTTTCTGTTGGGTCGCACAAGGAGGGATGTCCCTCGAGAGGGTGTTTGGACATGATTTTCTAAAAGAATAGGAGGTCAACAACCATGGAGAAGGTGTGGCATGAGCAGCCGGTTGGGGGGGTGTTGCAGCAGGAGTCTGGTTCAAGGGGGGAGGCGATGAGTTGGGTAGGAGGGGCTGGACGAGGGTGATGCCAGACAAGAGCCAGAGGGGAGGGGTGATGATGGGTTTCTGGGGAAGAGGCAGTCCATGGGGGTGGAATGAGGTAGGGTTTTATGGGAGAGGGTATGCACTACGATCCAGGGGAAAGTTGGGCCTATAGCGCGATGCAATAAGAGAGGGGGAGGAATAAGAGAGAAAAAAAATAAAAAGAAAATAAAAAGAAAAAAAATGAAATAAAGACCCTAAAAAAACTGAATCAACTTAAATATAATAATAATACTATTTATTAATAATATTATAAACAATAATACTGATAATAATAATAATAATAATTAACATATTAATAATATTAATAATTATATTAATAATATTAATAATTATATTAATATCCTAACACAAATAATAATAATAATAATAGTAATAAAAAAAACTTAATAAAAATTAAATAATAATAATATTCTTAATGAAATGTTAGCCATGATGATAATAATAATAATATTCTTAAATATTAACATTTTTATTATTATCATTAAAACAATACTTAATTATCTTTATCATTCTAGTTTTATTTTTTTCTATTTGTCTTTTACTTTTTAATTAATTAGTTAACCGTGCACTGGTAGGCTGTGCAATAATTTGGAAAAGTCATGCGGCTTTGACCGTCCCCTGCCCGTGCGTTGGACGCCGCCAAGCCCAAAATATTCATTTATCAGCAGAATGTAAAATTTAAATCGAGCTCGGATTTCACTTTGACAAAGATTTACAAAATAAAATAACAATAAAATAAATAATAAAATAAAAATTGTTTTAGAAGTCCGGGTGTGACTGGTGGTGTTTGGGAGGTCTCGTTTTGGAGCCTCCCCATATGCATTTAGGTAGGTTTTTGTTTGTTTATTACCACTACCTGAAAAATGTAATATAAATAAGTATACTATAAAAATAATAAGTAAATCAATTAAGTAATGGCATATAGAATGATGAGAAAACAATCTAGGCTCATTTTCTCAGTTTTGGCGATGTGATGTACATTTTAAACTAAAATGACACTTGTATATTGAAAAGATAAACTTTGAGTCATACCGGACACATCGTGCATAATATTGAGGTGAGGATGATTCCTAAACATCTCAAATGACTTATGGATTGTTTTCCTAAAATATCAAACACAATCTGAATGTATTTTCTTGATTTTGAGCATGTCACTTTTCTTTTTTACTGAAATGTCATTTTAAACTGGAAACATGCACTTTGACTTATACCGATCACATCATGTATTTATTTTACATAATACTAATACTTACATATCAAAAATAAATTATGAATTGTTTTTCTAAATTATTAATAAAATTATAGAAATTTTTATCAGTTTTTAGTGAGTGACACTTTTTGAACTAAAATGACGATTTTAAACTGATAACGAACACGTTGAGTCGTATTTGGAACATAATGTATCAGATTGAGGTAAGGATAATTACTACAAGTCACAAATGACTTAAGGATAATTTCCATAAATTATAAAAACAATTTGAATTTGTTTTCTCAATTTTGAGTAGGTTAGTTTTCCATTTTACTAAAATTGATGTCAATTTTAAATAAAAAGATGCACTTTGAGTCATACCGGTAACACCATGAATTGGATTGAGGTTCGTATGATTTATAAACTTATAAAATGACTTATGGACCATTTTCATAAAGTATAAAAACAAATCCAAATGTGTTTTATCAGTTTTGAGTATGTCACTTGTCTTTTTTACTAAAATGTCATTTTAAACTGGAAACACGCACTTTGAATCATACCGATCACATCGTGTATCAGTTTGACATGCAAAAAATTCCTAAATATCACAAATGACTTATGAATAATTTTACTAAATTATAAATAAAATTGTAGTGTTTTTGATTGGTTCTTAGTGAGTGACACTTTTTGAACTAAAATATCGATTTTAAACTGTTAATAGACACTTTAAGTCGTACCAGGCACATCGTGTATAAAAGTGGGGTGATTATGATTCCTACACATCAAAAATAAATTATGGATCATTTCCATAAAGTATCAAAAATATATATGAATGTTTTTTCTTGGTTTTGAGTAGGTCAGTTGTCCATTTCACTAAAATTGATGTAAATTTTAAATAAAAAGACACACTTAGAGTCATACTGGTCACACCGTGCATCGAATTAAGGTGCGGTTGATTCATATATGTATAAAATTACTTATGGATCATTTTAATAAATTATTAAAAAAATCCTAATTTGTTTTCTCATTTTTGAGTTTGATACTTGTCTTTTTTACTAAAATGTCATTTTAAATTGGAAACACGTACTTTGACTCATATTGATCACATCATGTATCAGTTTGATGTGAAACTAATTTCTACACATCAAAAATGACTTATGAATAGTTTTTATAAATTATAAATAAAATTTGAGCTTGTTTGATTAGTTTTCAGTGACACTTTTTGTACTAAAATATTGATTTTAAACTGATAATGGACACATTGAGTCATATCAGGCACATCGTGTATCAGATTGAGGTAAAAAAAATTATAAATGTCAAAAATAACTTATGGATAATTTCTGTAAAGTAACAAAACAATATGATGGTATTTTATCAGTTTTGAGTAGGTCAGTTGTCTATTTCACTAAAATTGATGTCAATTTTAAATAAAAAGATGTATTTGGAGTCATATCAGTCACACCATGCATCATATTGATTTGTGGATGATTCCTACATATCTCAAATGAATTATTTATTTTTTTTATAAATTATCAAAACAATATGAATATATTTTATCAGTTTTGAGTATGATAGTTGTCTTTTTTACTAAAATGCCATTTTAAACTGAAAACATGCACTTTGACTCATACTGATCACATCGTGTCTCAGTTTGATGTGAAACTAGTTCCTACATGTAAAAAATGACCTAGGAATTTTTTTCCTAAATTATCAAAAAAATAAGAGTGTGTTTGATTGGTTTTTGGTGAGTGACACTTTTTGAACTAAAATATCGATTTTAAACTAATAACAGACACTTTGAGTTATACCAAAAACATCATGTATCAGATTGGGGTGTGGATCATTCCCAAACATCACAAATGACTTATGAATCATTTTAGTAAAGTATAAAAATAATAATAATGTGTTTTCTCAGTTTTGAGTAGGTATGTTGTCTTTTTTACTAAAATCATTGTCCATTTTAAATAAAAAGACGCACTTTGAGTCATACCAGCCACACTGTGTGTCAGATTGAGGTGCAACTGATTCCTAAACATCTCAAATCTTTATGAATTTTTTTCTAAAGTATAAAAACAATCTAAATGTTTTTTCTTGGATTTGAGTACATCACTTGTCTTTTTTACTAAAATATCATTTTAAACTAGAGACACACACTTTGAATCATACTAATCACATCATGTATCAGTTTTAGGTTAGAGCAATTCCTACATGTCAAAAATGACTTATGAATCATTATCCTAAATTATCAAGAAAATACAAGAATGTTTTCTTGGTTTTCAATGAGTGACACTTTCTAAACTAAAATATCTATTTTAAACTGATAACGGACACATTGCATCATGCTGGGCACATCATGTATCAGATTGAGGTGTGGTTGATTATTACATGTCATAAATGACTTATGGATCATTTTCCTAAAGTATCAAAACAATATGATTTTTTTCTCAATTTTGAGTATTACAGTTATCTTTTTTACTAAAATTAATTTCAATTTTAATTAAAAATAGAAATTCGAGTCATACTAGTCACACCATGTGTCGGATTGAGGTGTGGATGATTCCTACACATCCAAAAGTTTCAAAATAATCCTAAATGTCAATGTTATAATGATTTTTATTACATTTCTTTGTTGAACTATCAACATTGTATATCGACTCGATGTTCACTGGTGGAAACCAAGGATTTCCCAATAGTTTAAAACTGTTGGGATAGGCTATCAAACCATTGGTATATGTTATACCAATAGTTTTCCAAACCGTTGGGTGTTAATCCATGGGGATAGCCTTATACCAACGGTTTCAAGGAAACTGTTGGCTTAAACTAGTAATAAATCCAATTACCCTATGGATTTGGCCAACCATTTCAATACAGAAGTACTAACAGTTTGTAACTGTTGGTAAATGTAACTCTACAAACTATACCAATAGTATAAAAACTATTGGTATATCGGTTTACCAATGGTTTTCCTATAACCATTGGTATATATTATATGTAGAACCTATATACCAACGGTTTGTGAATTGTTGTAATAGTCTTTTACCAATGGTTCAGATAAAACTGTTGGTATAGAAGATTTATTCAAATTTTTACTAATGGTTTATAAACTATTGGTATATACTACTCCGGGATTACACAACAGTAGCCTTCCCTCTTACCTATAATTACATAGCAGCAACAACACCCTTCCCTTGCCTACCCTATATAGAATTACATAGCAAGCCTACCCTCTGTCGAATTACACAGCAACCTACATCCCCTCTTGCCTCCCCTATGAAAAATATATAATTCAACACCTGAATATACAACAAAGAAAATATACGATAATTATCTAACACTTGAAAATAAATAATTAAAAAAACTCATACCCACGATACAATGTATAAAATTCAAAAAAACACTCATGGATACAATATACATAATGAAACTGAAACCAAAATAGAAACACCTAAAAATACCCAACACCCTTGTAACTATCATCCTATTATTATGGCCTCTATCTCCTCCATCCATATCCTTTATATAATGGTTAGGGAAATTATTTGAGGTGATTTGATATTATCTATCATTATATATCTATATATTTCATGTTGTGGTTATGTGATATTTATCTATCATTATATATTTATATATTTCATGTTTTGGTTATGTGAGGGGGGATGTCCAAGGGGTTGCAGGTGTCCATGGGGTGGGGGTGTCTAGGGGGAGTGGGGGAGTCCATGGGTGGTGGTGGTTTTCCATGGGTGGTGGGGGTGTCCAAGGGGGTGGGGGCTGTCCAGGGGGTGGGGGTTGTCCAAGAGGGTGGGGTGGGGGTATCCAGGGGTGGGGGATGTCTAGGGGTTATCCATGGGGGTGGGGTGTCCAAGGGGGTGGGGGTCTGGGGGGTGTCCAAGGATGTGTGGGGGTTGTCCGGGGTGGGGGTGTCCAGGGGGTGGGGGGATGTCCATGGGGGTGGGGTGTCCAAGAGGGTGTTCAGGGGGTGTGGTGGCTGTCCAAGGGGGTGGGGTGTCTAGGGGGTGTCCAAGGGGGTGTGGGGGTTGTCCAAGGGGTTGGGGTGTCCAGATTGGTGGAGGCTGTCTAGGGGGTGGGGGTTGTTTAGGGGGTTGGGGTGTCCAGGGGGTGGGGGTTGTCCATGGGGTGGGGACTGTCTATGGGGGTGGGGGTGTCTGGGGGGTGGGGGTGTCCAAGGGGTTGGAGTGTCTAGGGGGTGGGGGATGTCCAAGGAGGTAGGGGTGTCTAGGGGGTGTGGGGGTGTCTAGGGGGTGGGGTTGTCCAAGGGGGTAGGAGTGTCCAGGGGGTGGGGGTGTCCAGGGGGTGGGGGCAGTCTAAGGGGGTAGGGGGTGTCCAGGGGGTGGGGGCTCTCCAAGGGGGTAGGGGTGTCCAGGGGGTGGGGGTGTCCAAGGGGTGGGGGTTGTCCAAGGGATAGGGTGTCCAAGGGGTGGGGGTTGTCCATGGGGGAAGGGGTGTCTAGGGGTGGGGATTGTTTAATGAGGGTGTGGATGTCCTAGGGGGTAGGGGTGTCCAGGGGGTGGGGACTTTCCAGGGGGTGGGGGATGTCCAAGGGGGTGGGGGTGTCCAGGGTGTGGGGGTGTCCAAGGTGTGGGGGTTGTCCAAGGGGGTATGGGGTGTCCATGGGGGTGGGGTGTCCATGGGGGTGGGGTGTCCAGGGGTGGGGGGATTTTCAAGGGGGTAGGGTGTTTCCATGGGTAGGGGTTGTCCATGGTGTGGGGGTGTCTAAGGGGTGGGGGTGTCTGGGGGGGTGTCCGGGGGGTGTCCGGGGGGGTGTGGGGGGTGTCCAAGGGGGTGCGGGTGTCCAGGGGGTGGGGGCTGTCCAAGGGGTGGGGGTTGTCTAAGGGGGTGGGGGTGTCCAGGGGGGTTTTCCATGGGGGTGGGGGCTATCCATGGGGGTGTGGGTGTCCAGGGGAGTGGGGGATGTCCAGGGGGAGTGGGGGGTTGTCCAAGGGGGTA